>OV816024.1:223800847-226765485 GCA_929113105.1 Agrypnus murinus | reverse complement strand
GACCCCGGTTTCAACTGCAATACAGTATACATAATGGTTAAGTCAGTGGATAACAGAAGAGGACTAACATGGAGATTCGACAAAAAGCTTGAAGATCTTGAATATGCTGATGATGTTTGCCTCATAAAGGGATCACCTGCAGACCAAACTAAATTTATTAAAGCAAAATGCGGCTAAAACAGGGCTTAATATAAATACTAAAAAGACAAATCCATTAACTACAGCCGATAAAGATTCCAGACAATTAGTACTAAATGGAGAAAAAGTACAGAATGCTCAAAGATTTAACTATCTCGGGAGTACATTAGAGGGAAAGGGTGGCTGTCAAGCAGACGTTAAAGTTAGAATTGGTAAAGCACAAACCTCTTTTAAAATGTTACAAAAGATCTGGGCATCAAATGAACTTTCAAGAAAAACCAAGATCCGAATATTCAATTCAATTCAATAATCAGTGTACTTTTGTACGGTTCTGAATTATGGGCACTAAATAAGCAGCAAACTAAGGAAATTCGAACCTTCGTTAACAAGTGTTTAAGGAAAATACTGAAAATACACTGGCCAACTGTAATATCGAACACAGAGTTATGGAACAGTACTGGCCAACAACCCATCCTCATAAGTATAAAGAGACGCCGATGGAACTGGATCGGGCACCCCTTAAGAAAGCCAAAATATGCAATGGCTAATAATAATTCATTACTTTTTCAATTGTTTGTATCTTTTCGACGAAATTTTTTTATATGATTAATGAGATTTAACACCCATTATAGTTTTTTCCGCGCTTTAGTCAATTAAACTGTCCATTGGTTTTGCTATCTCACGTAAAAACCCTCTTAATACATTTCATAAAACTTTAGATTAGGTCCTACCGGCACATGCTATATATACTATTTGATGGGTCTCATCGAGCTGAACAACAGTGTTCTAACCTAACCTAACTAAATTTAACTCCACCCAATCGAACCTAACCTAACCTAGTTTAAGTTAAGTTTAATTTAGGTTTGCGTTTTTTATCAATTCATACGTGTTTATATTATCAATTCAGCTTTTGGTTAGGTTAGGTTAGATTAGGTTAGGTGAGATCGCATGCGCATTAAAATATGAATTTTCAGGTAGAATGGGGATGGAAGGCTATGGCTTCCCTTCCAAAAGAGTTTTTGGGATTATTATCTTATTTCGAAGACTACCCCT
Source organism: Agrypnus murinus (assembly GCA_929113105.1). Classification (NCBI taxonomy): domain Eukaryota; kingdom Metazoa; phylum Arthropoda; class Insecta; order Coleoptera; family Elateridae; genus Agrypnus; species Agrypnus murinus. The sequence goes on along the minus strand of OV816024.1, from coordinate 226,764,294 downwards.
CCTCCGCAAATTCATTATTGTTCAGCTCGATGAGGCGCATCGAATTTTATATAGCATGTGCGAGTACGGGTGGCGGATCTAGACTGAAGAACTGCCATACATTTCTCATAAAATTATATCTGTTTACCAAAGAAGTCAGTACATTTATTCTAAAGTTCTTAAACAAGTTCCGAATTTCCTTACAATTTACAAGTACAACCCGAAGCACGTACGACGAAAGTGTTTTGGTTATTGTTAGCGTCGTCGTCAGAGCAGATAAATAATCACTAGATAAATAATAATTTAATTACCTTCTTTAAACACTTAATATTATTGTAACTCGCTGTGGCGATCATCAACATGGATTTATCAGTAAGAAATCAACTATTACCAATTTGAGTGTATCCACTCAATACGTTTCTGAGGCCTTGGATAATAAACTACTAAATTAAAGTAGATGTAATATACACTGATTTCGCTAAAGCATTTGATAGAGTATCTCATTTGCTTCTACTTAGGAAATTAAGTGAATTTGAATTTTCAGACAATTTAGTTAATCTTTTTAAAACCTACTTGAATTGTCGATCGCAAGTTGTATGTTGTAACGGATACAAATTTGAGCCTTTTCTAGTTTCGTCAGGTGTACCTCAGGGAAGTACACTAGGACCATTGTTATTCATAATTTTTATAAACGATATAGTTGAATGCATACAGTCTTCTAAAGTACTTCTTTTTGCAGACGACCTTAAAATATTTAACATTGTAAATTCGGGTAGTAACTGTCATCGTTTACAGGATGACTTGAATGGAATTTGTTTATGGTCAATAAATAATATTAAACTTTTGTTTAATATCGATAAATGTCAGTGCATGACGTTTTGTCGTAAAAAGGTTAACAATATATATAATTATAGTATGAACAACGTAACAATTAGTAGGGTCAATAGGTGTACTGATTTGGGAGTATGCTTTTACGAGGCTCTCAGATTCAATCATTACTATGAAATGATAATCAGTACAGCATCCAAACAACTTGGGTTTGTTATCCGAAACACAAGATCCTTTAATAACAGTCTAACGTTAATTACTCTGTTTAATGCTTTAGTTCGATCGAAACTAGAATATGCGTCAGCTATTTAGAAACCTTTTTATGTAAGCTATAGTCTACTTATTGTAAAAATTCAGAAAAAAAATTTAAAACATTCTGGTTTCAAATTTCAAATAATAATTAGCAGTAATGACTACAATTCTCTCTTAGATCATTTTAAAATCGAGTTCTTGGCAACTCGATGGCAACACCAATAAATTTTATTTTTATACAAAATTATCAATTATATGGTGCATGCACCTAACTTACTAGCAAAAGCTAATTTTCATGTTCCAGACATGCGCACTCGATTTTCAAGTGATTTTATACATAGTTGCTCAAGAACAAATATATTGATGATATCGCCTGTGATAGCAATGATGAGAGCATATAATGGCATAAGCATAGAATTAGACCTCTTTAATGTTACATACAGGAAGTGTAGGTATTGGCGTCGCACTTTACATAATAATCATTCTAGTATACGCTAAAAAATTTAAATTATTTTGTTAAATAATTAAATTGTTTTAGAAGATTATGTACCAAACGATATTTCTATTTTAATATGAATATAGATTTACTCATGTTATACCGGGTGGGGCAATAGTGTGCGGAAGTCCAATAGCTCCTAAACGGTAACAGCTAGAAAAGTCGTTCTAATACGGATGTAAACAGTGGATAGAGGTGCATCTAAAAAAAATTATTTTCAAATATACAGGGTGTTGCAGAAAAGTGTGGCACGCTTAAGGTAATTTCTTTTAAATAGAATGCCCCAAATATTTTTGCATATATAACACCTCTCTTGGCAGATTTATTCATATCTAAAATTTTAGCGCTATCTAATGACCGGTTTAGAAGTTATAATTTTTTTTCAGAAAAATTGAGTTTTACATTAATCCCACTTAACAGTTTACCGCTTTCACGGTCGCAACTGTGAAGACGAATTTAAGTAGGGATTTTGCTGCAGGGGCTTGTAGGGTGCTCTTCTTTAAAAGAAAATGGACCCACCATGTACGGGGTGTTCAAAATTAATTTTTAAATTTAGGGAACTTCAAAGCTAAAATTCACAACTTTTTCAAATGGAACACCCTGTATATTTTGTACCTTTGTGATGCAGAATTAAATAACGAACATTTTTTGTGTTTACGTCTTTATAGCTATATGTAACCACTTTTGATTTATTGAGAAAAAACTGCAAGAAGTACACAATTAAAAACAATTATTTATTTAGTTGTCAAGTGTGTTGGTTGTTTTTGTTCAACAAAACATTAAAGCATCTAGCAATTGTTGTGCACGTATGCAAAACGTACATTTCTAGCAGTTATCGACCATCAGTGTTTAGTTCTAGTAGGTGTTTTAGTTTTTCAAAATGAATTTTAGTAATAAAGAACTTGTAGACATGACTTTTGTTTTGGGCAAGTAGGAAAGAAATTGTTTGCTTGCCCGCAGAATTTACCACCAACGGTATCCTGAACGGAGGCTCCCTAAAGTTCACAGCTTTCAAAACCTGCTCGATAGATTTGTGAGGACCGGCAATGTACAGTATGAAAAACGTGAACGAATTAACAATGTTGTGAAAGAAGAAAATGAGTTATCTGTTGTGCTGGCAACGATTGAGAATCCCCATGTTAGTCAGAGAGAAGTGAGTTCATCTGTAGGAATAAGTAGACGTTCTGTTGGTCGAATCTTAAAGAAAAATAGGTTTCATGCATATCACATTCAAATGCACCAGGAATTAACTGATGACGATTTTATAAAACGTTTACAGTTTTGTAATTGGGCCATAGGTAAAATGCAAAACGATGCTACATTCTTCAATAATGTTTTGTTCACTGATGAGGCAACGTTTCATAAAAATGGATTTGTTAACAGGCACAGTTTCCATTATTATGCTACAGAAAATCCCCACTTTTTCAGACAACTTGATAACCAGCACCGATGGTCCATAAACGTTTGGGGGGGAATTATTGGAGAACATGTAATAGGGCCACATTTTTTTGGTGGTACATTAACTGCAGCTATTTATCTTCATTTTTTGGAAAATTATCTGCGACAATTATTGGCGAACCTTCCTTAAAGGATCCGAAATGGGATGTGGCTTCAGCAAGACGGTGCTCCACCACATTATTTACATGCAGTAAGAGACCACCTAAATAATATCTACCCACATCAATGGATTGGAAGGAATGGAGCGACTAAATGGCCTGCGAGATCTCCTGATCTTACAAAAATGGATTTCTTTTTATGGGGATATGTGAAAGAAATTGTTTATACAGAGACACCAACCAACATTCCAAATTATGAAGGATAGAATAATACATGCTATTAGAAGAATCACGCCGGCAATGTTAAGAAACGTACAAACATCGTTCCAAAGGCGCATCAAAATGTGTGTCCATGCAAATGAGCAACATATGGAGCATTTGTTACAGTTTTTTTCTTTTGTTTTATTTGAAAAACCTTGATTTTTTAAATAAATAATTGTTTTTAATTGTGTACTTCTTGTAGTTTTTTTCTCAATAAATCAAAAGTGGTTACAGATAGCTATAGGGACGTACATACAAGAAATGCTCGTTATTTAATTCTGCATCACAAAGGTACAAAATATACAGGGTGTTCCATTTGAAAAAGTTGTGAATTTTAGCTTTGAAGTTCTCTAAATTTAAAAATTAATTTTGAACACCCTGTACATGGTGGGTCCAGTTTCTTTTAAAGAAGAGCACCCTACAAGCCCCTGCAACAAAATCCCTACTTAAATTCGTCTTCACAGTTGCGGCCGTGAAAGCGATAAACTGTTAAGTGGGATAATGTAAAACTCAATTTTTTTGAAAAAAATTTATAACTTCTAAACCGGTCATTAGATGGTGCTAAAATTTTAAAATTACGAATAAATCTGCCAAGAGAAGTGTTAAATATTCAAAAGTATTTGGGAATTCTATTTAAAAAGAATTACCTTAACACACAGTAACGTTACCTTATGTAAAAAATGTAGATTATAAACTTAAAAAAACTCTTAAGAAATATAATATAAAAACTGTTTTGTATAACAAACATAAAAATAATACTAATTTCAATAAACTAAAAGATAGAGATAACATTACTGACAGATCAAACGTAGTTTACTGTATACCATGTGGTGATTGTGATATGATATATATTGGACAAACAAAGCGATACATTATTAAGAAACGATTATACGAACATAAATATAATATTAGAATGAATCCTGATAAGTTCACATCATTAACTAAACATAGTATCAACTTTAATCACAAAATAGCATATGAAAAGGTTAAAATTATTAAAAATGTCAAAAATTATAAAAAAAGATTAATTTTAGAAATGACAAATATAATTAAAAGAAAAAACACAATGAACGAAAGAAATGATGTGGATGAACTTAATAACATATATCATGGTTGTTTCTGAATGCATCGTTTTGTTTTGTCTAATATTTTATGTTTGTATGACATAAACTGTTATATGTCAATAATTTTTTTGTACGACCATGCTATTTCGGATTGTTTACCATACTTGGTTTTAGAACAGTAGGTTATATTTACTGGTTGCTAAGCAAAAACGCGTCGGTAAGTAATTACTTACCGTTCAGTTCTGTCAAAAACAGAACGGTAAGTAAATTATATGTAATTTATAGAATAAATGCATGATCTTTAGATGTTTCTTTCGCGATCGCGAAAAAATCATTATTTTCTAAATAATTGGACTATTAAAAAAATGTATGTTTTTTATTTAAATTTGCTTAGGCATTTTCAATATCCGAATTATATTCGTTTTCAGATTCACTCCTCACAAATTTGACAAATATCGTAACATTAAAAAATAATAGTAATTACAAACGTATCCATGGTAACGACAAAAATATCGTGACATTCAAAAATAAAATTAGAAACGTATCCATGGTAACTACAAAACCTACTTAATATTTGGTGGATATACAAGGCAAAAATAAATTATCTTAAATCTATTTTTTTTACCATCTTCGGGATATTTCCTTAGTTAATACCTTTGTATTCATAGTGATCGTACAAAAAATAGTATAAGCATCTCGAACAGTAAGGAGTTTACCGATCTCCTCCAATATTGGCGACTTCGCTTCTCTCAGTCGCCAAACATTGTCGTCGATCGGTAAACTGTCCTTACTGTTCTTGATACTTAATATACTATTAATTGACATTATTAAACATTTTTTATATGTTATTTATTCATATAATAAGGTATAGTTATAAGAATTTAATTGCATTTTTTGGTAAAACTTAAGTTTAGCAAAACAGCCCCGATTTCGCTGATTTGTTTCGTATGCATAAAACACACTCTAAGAACACACCCCCACCAAAAAAACACGCGGAAAAGCGTATTTGCCACAAAGAAAAATTTTACATTGCAACCGAAACTGCGTTTAAAGTGAGGTTATTTTCATTTGGAAATCGTATGATTGTCTTGATCGTGTTTGTATTTTCTCTCATATCCGTCATTAGTATTACTTCAATTGCCATTTGGTATGAAACTGTAATTTCAATTGCCATTTAGTACTATATCGCTAGGTTAGGTTAGGTTAGGTTAGGTTAGGTTAGGTTAGGTTAGGTTAGGTTAGGTTAGGTTAGGTTAGGTTAGTACTATATCCGTAGGTTAGTATAGGTTAGGTTAGGTTAGGTTAGGTTAGGTGGCCATTTAGTACTATATCGCTAGGTTAGGTTAGGTTAGGTTAGGTTAGATTAGGTTAGGTTAGGTTAGGTTAGGTTAGGTTAGGTTAGGTTAGGTTAGTACTATATCGCTAGGTTAGGTTAGGTTAGGTTAGGTTAGGTTAGGTTAGGTTAGGTGCCAAATGGCAACCAGGTCATCGCTACCTGTGCTTAGGTTAGGTTAGGTGCCAAATGGCAACCCGTTCATCGCTACCTGTGGTTCTCATACTGTGCTTTTTGTGGTGTCTCCTACCTGCAAATGTGACGTTGCAGCTGATCATGACTGCTCGGAGAAGCCTCTTTTGTGGTGAACTTTCAAAATTTTTTTTCTTGAAAACTACGCTTTTCCGCACTTTTTCTTGGCGTTGTGAGTGTTGTGAGGGGGTGTTTTATGCTTAAAAAAAATGGCGAAATCGGGGCTGCTTTGCTAAACTTAAGTTTTACCAAAAAATGCAATTAAATTCCCATGTAATTCCCATTTTTTTAACATTTACATATGTATCTTTTAGGCTTTGAAAAGGATCACGCAAAGTGATCGAAACGTCAGCCTGTTTATTATTAAACTATATTACATATAAACCCAAGATTGTTCTTATTGGCCACTTTTTATGATTAATAAGTTTAAATTTAATCTAATCTAATTTATATTACATATTTTAGTCATTCGTAATATCTATTATAATTCATTTGAATTCTAAATTTATGATGTATATGTATTAATATTTTTTGTATTAAATATTATTGAATCACGTTCTATGTTTTAGACAGCGTTTGTTGTCTCGGTTCTGTATTATTAATTGTATATATTGTATACTTCCTGTAAGTGGAACTTAGTTCTGTTGGAAATAAAATTAAAATTAATAATTAATAAAACACAATATCCTCTAATTGTTTGGAGCAATGTATAACCATATTCCATTTTATATTGTTTTCATAATTTTTTACCTCCAATGTTTGTTTTAAAATGTCTATTCCAAACGAAATAAAACTTCACGAAAGCAGCGCCCTTCGGAGGGTTACGCCCCCCTCCCGCGTCACAGGGTCTGTGGGTGCGGTAGTTACGCCACTGTTTATTTGTCGCCACAGCATGAGCGTGGTGATAAGATTCGTTAGAGAAGATAAAAAGATCAGAAATCATTTACTCTAATTATAATTGCAATTAATTTTATAGAGTAAACCGTTCTCTTAAATATCGGTGGACTATTAATTTTCTCGGACTGGCCTAGAAGGGCCAATTTTGGAAGGTATATATGACACGTGACACACGTCTGTTGAGATACATAACTATAAATAAGGCTGATAAGTCCAATAAATAAAAAAAGTAACAGAATAAGAATGACTTAAGTTTATATTAGTATCATTATGAGTACATATGTTGTATATATGTGAGACGATATTTAAGCGATTTTGTACATTTAGAAACTGATGCACATTATTGACATGTTAAAATGGACCATTCTTCTAAAAAATCAAATGCAACAATAATAATGACAAATGCATACAATGAAAGAATTTATTTACTAACTGAAGCAAAAATTCGACATATAAGTAAAACGCCACCCTAACCATGGGCAAACCAAAGGCAGGTGACATACGTTAGAGAAAGGCTCGATTCATAGTTCGGCACATGCTATTTTTTACAGAAAACCCCTCAAAAATAATTATAGGGGGCTGCTTGCGCTCTGTTTCCAGTTTTGTGAAGGACTGTTTTTACCATTATTGATTTACAGCAAATAATCAGTGGTAGTTATATGAGTTAACGTTGTTTTCAGCAAGGAATTATAATTATGTTACGGAATTTGAGACGAGTAGGGTATACATAGGCATATTGAAGCCACTACTTTTTAACTCAAAACGCGTGCTGAATTTTTTTGAAAAAAAAGTTCATAAAATCTATGTGGAGCAAAACGTTAAATTTCTTGGTAATTTTATTTTTGCTACCGAATTTGTACAAACAAGACCACAATGGGATATTTTTATGATTTCCATTAAGTCATAAAAACTTAGGATACCTTTTTTTTAAAAACTCATAGATACCATTATAAACACCATAAAAGAATTTCACAGAAGGCAAAGAAGCAACGGTATATTTAAATTTATGGTCGAGGGTGGATTTTTTAGCATCAGTCGAATTTCTTCCTTATTTACTTTTTAACAGCTGTTTTAAATATTTGTGTACAAATATATTCAATAGGAAGTGCCGTTAGTTTGTTCGAGGGATTTTTCAGAAAAAAATAACATTTAGAAATAGAAAGTTTTATATCCCTGCTATACCTACCATTATTTTTAAGACTTCTGGTGATTTTTATTTTTAATCTTAAAAGTTAAAACTCTTTTGTTATAAAAAGAACGATAAAAAAAGGTTAATTTTCAGCAAATGCATAAAACCACATCATCTTCTGACCTAGAAACCCTAATATAACCCCTCTTTTTTATGTATCAATATTACAAAAAGAACATACCTGCTGAAATAATCAACTCCATCTAAAAATTCATATATAAAAAATAACAACACAAGAAGTGTGTCAACAGGACAGGTATAAGAGCCAACTAATAGATTATTTATTACCTGACTCCATTATTTAATAGTAAGCGCTATGAACCGCGAATTGTGACGGGTAGAGTGTGTTGTGAATAACCTGGTGGGTTTTACTGATGGTGATGGCATGTGCTAAACTAGATAATGACACCTTAAAAATGCTAGAAAAAACACAGGTAGACACATCATTACACAGATCGGCGTTTCATCCCTTTCATGGCCGAATTAATTTTAGAATTATTTCCGATTTTTGTCTTTTTAACTTTTTTTCCAGGAAATTTAATTTAAATTGAAGGGGTTCTTTAAATGAAATCGAAAGGGGTATGTAATTATTTTAAAAAGGGTTTTATAAGTAATGATAATTGTGACCACAAATGTTGTCGGAGACTTTGGCTAATCAACCTTAAAAATCCAGGAAGAGAAAAAACAACTGCCGTTGTTTAAAAAAATTAGATGGCGGTCATTTTTATATTTAATAATAGAGTAGTACCTCTATATTTGAAAAACAATCGTCATGCAAAGTAGTACTTAATTTTATAAATGTTTTTAAAATTCTCTTTTTACCACTGTTAATTTTTTTGGTGTTTTTGTTCAGTTTTGCTGTGAAGCAAAAGTAAATAGCGAGTCTGTTCATTTTTAAACTGGTTCAGATTTAATAATTGTTAAAAGTTAAAACGAGCAAATTGGAGCGTCCGACCCGAGCACACTGAGAAAAATAGTCAGGTTAAAGTAACCAAAAATAAGTTGCAGCAACCTGAAAATATATACAAATAGTGACAACAATACCTGTGTCTAATACGAACTATATGATTTTAGTAAAATGTTTTTGATTAAATTGACGCAATAAGGTTAAATCAATCACACTCCCATATGGTAGAAGCAACCGAAAAATAGTTGAATTTACCATACCAGTTGGGTTATTTCAACCTTACTCTCTGGTTTGATAGAATTCGTGTTAGGTTGTTTCAGCCTTACATATGGTAAATGAAACTTATCACAAAGTAAATACTACCCTTTCGAAGGGTAAAAGTTCTAACCATAAAGTTTGGTGAACTTTACCTATTTATATAGTAGCTTGAATCAATAAGCTATTTTAGTTTGGCTTGTAAGTTAAAATTGCCAACTGTACATGTAGATTTAATCCAAGTAAGGTAAGATCCTCGTTAAGCTCACATTCCCTATATTAGTGTCTGATCTTACTAGATTCCGGGTAAAATCTACCAAAGACCGGTTAACTATAAATAGATAGTTCACTTAACAAATCGCTTGTTTTTTCTGAACTTGGTTTTTAGTTAACGCTGCTAAAATCAGGCTAGAACAACAAAAATCGGTCTACTATAATAATGTTATCATATTTTGTTAATATTTTTCTAAGTGCAATAACAAGCGTAGAAGGAGATCGTCATCAGTATCCAGAGAGAAACATAGAAAATTGGTAATAGTTGCTAGGTGGAACAGCAAAGGCATGAATTTTATCACCAAGTATAACAAATATGTTGCAACTGCAAATCCAATATCTGTATCTCTTTTTGTAACTAAAGCGGTCAAACTAAGCACAAACTCTCGAAATTCGACCTTTCGCAAATGCAACCAACTTTTTTATATCAAACCGAAACAGTTGCACAACATCACATAATTTTTCATGCGGTTTGATCGATTATCGCAATCCCTTCATTCCTTCATCGGAATTTATTAATTAGATGGGTATATATAACATTTGCACCCCCAAACACCCTGTATGTTTTTGGTACGATAAAAAAAATTTACTAGTGTAGTGTATGTCCTAAAAATTAACTAAATTTATTTTTATTTTTCTACATAGTCTCCTTGTAAGTCTACACACTTCTCCCAGTGATGCTCCCATCTCTTTAACCCGTCCAAATAGTAATCGGCGTTTTTCTCTGCAAAATAATTGTTCACGAAGGTGATTGCCTCCTCATTTGACGAAAATCTCTGTCCTCCGAGCGCAATTCTTAGATGAGGGAACAAAAAGAAGTCGCTTGGGGCTAGAGCTGGTTAGTAAGGAGGATGGTCAAGCAGTTCAAACCGTAATTCGTGGATTTTCGCCATGGCAACCGCGGAGGTGTGAGACGGCGCATTGTCTTGGTGAAACAGGATTTTCTTTTTCTGCAAATGTGGCCGTTTCTGCCGCAATTTCTGCCTTCAGCCTGTCAAGTAATGATGCGTAGTATGCTCCTGTAATGGTTTTTCCTGTTTGAAGATAATCGATTAAGATAACTCTATGACTATTCCAAAAAACAGTCGCCATCACTTTCCCAGCCGACATAACAGTTTTTGCTTTTTTGGAGCCGATTCCCACTTCGCAGTCCACTGTTTTGACTATATTTTTGTTTCGGGCGTATAATGGTGTATCCAACTTTCATCTACAGTAATTAATCGGCGCCAAAACTCTGATTTATTGCGCCTAAACTGCGCCAACAGAGCGTTGGAAATGTTCATTCGAACACGTTTTTGGTCTAACGTGAGCAAACGCGGCACCCAACGCGCGGACAGCTTTCTCATGCCTAAATCTTGATTCAATATGACAAACACGTTCTTTGGACATATTCATAGCCTCTGCTATCTCTCTCACTTTAATTGGACGGTCGTTTAGCACCACTTTAGCGATGTTATCGTCAGTGGTTGCAGTTTTTGGACGTCCCGAACGTTCATCGTCTCCCAAGCTGGTACGGCCACGTTTAAATTCAGCTGCCCAAAATTCCGCTGTGGTCAATGATGGCGCAGAGCCCCCATACACAGAGTCCAACTCATCTTTGATTTGCGTAGGCGTATTGCCTTTCAAAAACAAATATTTAATGACAGCTCGATACTCGATTTTTTCCATTTTCACAATAACACTCACACCGACTCACTCAAACGATTGTCAAATAACAACTGCACGTCCAAAATGGCTGAAATTTTGGTGAGTACCTGTCAAAAGATGCACAACTACATTCCCTAGCTTTTATTGACGAGTGCTGCCATCTTCACGTTAAGGTCGGAAACTTTTCAGACCATCCTCGTATATACTTATATTAATATATAACAGACACAAAAAAAATTAAATAATAAAGGGTAATTATTATAAATTTATTTTTCTTGTTTTCATAGAAGCAAATTTTTCTAAAATTATATCTACGTCTAATTTGTCGCAAATTTCGTATTCAATTGATATTATTTGAAGTCCAACCAATCTTTGTTGAGAAATAGTTGATCTCAAATATGACTTAGTTAAGTTAGTTAGTTTTATACTTAGTTTCTCATATTAAAAGTTTTCTTTAAATTGCAACTTTAAAATTTCTATCACATACTTGTAATAACCCACTCTTAAATTTTAATAAAATGAACTAATTAACGCTTCCACAAAATAATAGGATATAAAAAACCCACCTGGTTATTTTTATAAACTGAATTTGGTTTTCAAACGTTACTTCAAATGACTCGTTGAAGATGATCACTAGGTTACTGGGAACCTTTTGGAGAAGACTTCCTGTCACCATGTGTATGCAATTTCAGTATGGCCCAATATCTTATAAAAAACTTATAGAGTTCTTGAATAATACTGAAAAAATTTACAGTGCTAATATTTACATTTGCTGCATCGCAAATGATCAGATTTAGAGTATTGGTTGCACAGGGGAAGAAAAATGTGCGGGGGTTTACATTTAAAATGTGCCTCTAAACACCGTTCTTCTTTCCTCGCTTATTCGCTCCATTATCATAGCCCTGTCCTCGAAAATTTTTATAGTCTAATTGCAAGTTTTTAATGTTAGCTCATATCTGCTTCGTCGCCTTTGTTTTCGGCAGATTTTATAAAACATTTATTCAATTATTCTTAAAGTTTCTCCCTTTCTAACTCTTTCGCTGCCTTTCTTTTTCGATTTTCGGATCCGGATAATTTTTTCGTCAATTCCTTTTTTGTATTTATTAGAAGTAATTAAAGTGTTAAATAAATAAGTAAATAAATACACTAACCGTTTCTGAAGCTGTTAATGAAGACACAATAAAAAGACAATAACAATAAATAATAATAAAAAAATGTAACAATTTCAAGCAAAGGTTGCATCGCATCGGGGCGCCATACGCGAAGGGCGCTGTAATTACCTTGCGGAACAGTTTATTAATATAAGAATTTAATCTTAGTATAGTATTTTAACAAGTCTACTCATAGTCATATACGCATAAAATGAATAAAACTTAAAAATCTAGCGGTATACTACTAAAGTATTGTATATTGCTGCTCTTGCCTACTTGCCTCTTGAGGTACTGGTTCAATAGAGCACTTGTTTATTATTTTTCCGAGAACTGAATTTCTATAGCGCCTCCGTATGAGACGGAAAATTTAAAATAATTTCGTTTTATTCATGTCTCGTTATTTTTTAGTGAAAGATCCATCGTATGCAAATCTTGTTCTGAAATTGAAATTGTTACATTTTTTATCATTTATTGTTATTGTGTTTTTATTGTGTCTTCATTAACAGCTTCAGAAAAGGTTAAAGTATTTATTTACTTACTTATTTAACACTTTAATTACTTCTAATAAATACAGAAATGGAATTGAAGAAAAAATTATCCGGATCCGAAAATCGAAAACAATTGAATAAATATTTTATAAAATCTACTGAAAACAAAGGCGACAAAGAAAATATAAGCGAACATCAAAAATTTGTAATTAGACTATAAAAATATGCGAGGACAGGGCTATCATAATGGAGAGAATAAGCAGGCAAGAAGACGGTGTTCAGAAGCATATTTTAAATGTAAACCCCCGCGCATTTTTCTTCTCCTGTGCAGTCTGTACTCTAAATTTGGTCATTTGCGATGCAACCAATGTAAATATAAGCACTGTAAAGCACTCTATAAGATTTTTATAAGATATTGGGCAATATTGAAATTGCAGACTAAACTAGCATTAAAGAATTTGTCAACTTGTAACAGACAGTTTTTCTGCCTATTTTTTATTTTAAGAGCTCCTTGTATTTTGATAAAAATACTATTGGGTTTTTCTTTAAAATACACCCTGTATACTATAAAAAGTCGACTTTCAATGTTTATTTGCAACGCCATCTAGGTCTAGTATTATTGAATGCAAAATTATAGAGTTTTCTTTGTATGAGTTAAGTTTGTATAAGATAAGTTAATTTTCTCTTGTGTTAATTAAGTTTAACATTTTAACTGCTATTTATAAATTTTTCGAATCACTATGGTTGCCCGTTTTCGTTAAATTTAACAATATTTTTTATGGAGCCATCTGTATTTGGTATTTCAACTACAAAATAACAATTTCTTAAAATCCTTATTTGGGCATAAATGTTTTCTGGCGTTCTAATTCGTTAACATGCAATAAAATAATAGACGCTTCTTGTGGCGGGAAACAATCCCACCTGCGACCCGTTGGTATTCTACAACACCCAAGACACAATACAAGACGTTAGTTTTGCGGCTGATTAAACGTTAGGTTTTAATAGTGAAATTCCCTTTTGATGGACCAATTATAGTTTGATTAGTGCATATAATGGTTTTGTGATATTTTGAAACTATCAACTCTATTGTTTGGAATTTCTGCAATAACGAAATTAAACATTTCTTGTTGCTGTGAAGCCACGCTTTTCTTCCATCTTGAAAATTCCTAGGAATTAGGAAAGTAGGGGAGAGTCTGGAACAGTGGCCACCTTTTTATAATAACATCAATAACAACCAAAATTAACCCTTTTTTATAGAATCTGTTACCATTAGATAACAAACACTGTTTTTACTTCTATACCATTACATTCTAGAACTGACAAAATTAAATTATAACAAAGATTTTGGAGTTGGAAGAATTTAAGATAAAAGTGGCCACTGTACCTACAGTGATGGTACAGTGGCCATTAGAGTATGGTACTGTGGCCACTACTGTGTAGGAGATGGGAATAGTAAAAACAAATACATAGACATTTACAGAATAATGATTTATTTTGTAAAAAATAATTTGTATTAAAAAAAGGCAGCTTAAATTTAAAAAACCAGCCAAAAGCTAACAAACATTATACATAGATAAAGTAATGGAAAAAACAGATTTGCTGTTCTAGTAGTGCTGCCTATTTTTACAGATATGGGATAAATAATGTACAAATCATCTAAAACATCTAGGAAATAATATCTGAAATAAATAAAATATTGTACTAAATAATAGTACAGTGACCTATATAACACAGAAGTGGCCACTGTATCTACATTTAACATGGCCACTGTACCATCAACTACATACTACATGCTTTTAAAAAAAGTAAGAAAAAACAAAAACTACCCAATACAATCAAAATGTTATTATACCAATAAATATTTACATTAAGTAGGTATAAGCGGCCAACGGTAGTTCCTATCGACGTTTATTTATTTAGTTACTAACAATTATTTCACTTACCTGTTGTATTTTACTTCAATTGTACAATTTCAGGTTGAGTTTGTTTTAAAATAATAATCTTGAGATTTAAATGGAAAAACTTTGTTAATATACTCAGTGTCCTATTGGTAGATTCTGTGCTAGATGACAGCACCTAATCTTTATAAATAAGAAAATGGCGGGAACGTGGCCACTATTCCAGACTCTCCCGTAATCACCGTTTTATTTAATTAAAGTTTCTTTTTCTTTTATTGATGCAATCAATAAACTTCTTTCTACAAAATCAATAATTATTTATAGGGATATTCATCCAGACTTGAAATCAAGTTGGCGTTTTAAGAAAATCAACAAATTTAAAATCGATACAGATTTTAAAACCCAGTTTGCTGTTTGACCTCCATAGTTGAAACTGCGAGTTTTCCTCTTCGTTGCTGTTAAATCTTAAAGAAGATCCGTTAATTGTATTGATTCGGAAATTTCGAAAGCTGCATTTGGATGTGAGGTCTTAATATTGGTCTTATAAGCAGCAGTATTTTGAGTCCCTACACATGATTACTGGAAATCTTCTCCAAAAGGTTCCTGGTAACCTGGTGATCATCTTCAACCAGTTATTTGAAGTAACGTTGAAAACCAAATTAAGTTTATAGTAGAAATAACCAGGTGGGTTTTTTATATACTATTTTTTCGTGGAAGCGTTAATTCATTTTATCAAAATTTAAGAAAAATTTAAGAGTAGAATTAAAAATTCTACTCACCGTCCCAGTGTCAGTTGCAACTGGCGAACGATCTCTTTGGAAATTAAAATGAATTAAGTCATATTTGAGATCAACTATTTCTCAGCAAAATTTGGTTGGACTTGCAATAATATCAATTGAAAATGAAGTTTGCGACAAATTAGACGAATAAATTTATAATAATTAATTACCCTTTATTATTTAAATTTTTTATAACTGTTATGTATTAATATAAGTATATATTATTATATGTGTACTATTTATACTTGCAAATAAAATGTAATATATTATAATAATATATAATACTTATAAGCACTCAAGTATTTTCTTATTGCCTGTTTTATAGTTTTTAATGAAAATATATTGTGTCAATAAATTCATTAAGGGCGCCGAAACAATCTTTGCATCGGGGCGTCATAACCCCTAGGGCCCGGCACTGTTTATGCGTATATGACTACATATGAGTAGACTTGTTAAAATACTATACTAACATTAAATTCTTGGTGAGTCACCAAATTTTTACAATATTAAACTGTTCCACAAGGTTTCGGCGCCTTTCACGAGGGCGCCCCGATGCGGCGCATCCTTTAGGATGCCTTACCTTGTGGAGCCGGCACTCACGCAGTTGCACTATTCCGTTAGTGAATTTCCAACTTCTCAGCTAGAAATTTTAAGTGTAATTTTACATTGCATGTCGTATAATACGTTTGGCTGTACAGGATCTTGTATATTTTGAACTTAAACTTAACTTAAAAAAAAAAACTTTAATTACAAAAAGTTTCAGAATATTTTAAGCCGCTAGAATTTGTTATTAGATAAAACAAATGATTACCAGGATTTAATAAATTACCAAACGATTAAATTAGAAAAAATAAAGAATTTTTTAAATGTAACACCCTGTACATTTTATTTTGACTTCCTGCTCTACTCTTTCCCGATTTCAAATAGTTATGAATAATTATTAATAATGATAGTTCCAAGAGGGTAGCAATATTCCAGCCTGAGGCCCCGGGGGATGGAAGTCTTTATGGAAGATTTTATTCTTCACGAGAATTTATGTGAGAAGTAGAAAATTAATTTTAATTTATAATTGTTAGCAATGCCAAGGACGTTGTTTATGTTTACAAAACTAGAAATATATAAGTTTGTCGGATGGGGTATAAAATTTTAAATTTAAATATTTTTCTTGTTGGTTGTGACCAACATGAAAACAAGAAAAATCCTAATAGTACATGTCATCTAAAGAATAAGTTGATTTTATCTAAAAAATTTTTGCAGAAGTCGGCACAAATAATCCTGCAAATACTGTTATTTGTTATGTTTTAATACATTCGTACGCAAACATATAGTTTCTGGCCTAATGATTCAAATTAATATTGAACCTGACGCCGACAGCGATTGCGAAGGTAAACATGCGCGGGCGTTACAAACCATAAATCCCGTTTATAATGCCCGGGTTGTTATGAATTTGTTTACATAGTTAGTATCACAGGTATAAACAAGAAATAATATGCAAGTGAGACATATGTAATAGTTATTTATGTATTAAGGGCATTAAAAAAGCTTTTATGGCCAGAAGTGTTATTTCTAGCCCGAGGCGTTAGCCGAAGGCTAGGAAAAGGCTGTAGGGACATAAATGTAAGTTATGCCCGCTATACATACTCTATTTTATGCACAGATTAAGTTTTTATCTCAAATCTGTTATTGTGTAAAATAGTTATTTATGTACCAAGGGCGTTAGAATTATGATAATGCCAGGAGGCGACCATGTTCCAGCCCGAGGGTCTAAAGAGCCCAAGGAATGGAAGTCGCCCGATGGGTATTATCATCTAGTAACGCTCGTGGTGCATACAAGATTTTATGTTTCACGAGAATATGTATAAGTAGAAAATTAGTTTTAATTTCTAATTGTTGCCGTTGTCAACGCGTTGTTTATATATTTATAAAACTAGGAATTTTTATGTTTGTCGGATGGTAACAGCTTTTACTAAATTTACAAAAGTCAAACAGATATACACCGTTTAGTCTAAGTTTACGTTCACGTCATAGATATAAAAGTAGTGACGTAAGAGTACAACCAACTGTGCAAATAATAACTTTCAAAATTGAATTTTATGAAGAAAGATTATTTGCTTTATCTAAAATAATAAAATTTAATTTTATTAATTAGCAATGAAATTTATGAAATACATATATATGAACAGTAAGTACCTGACGTTATGTGTGTGGCTGTGCTCTTCAATTGATATACCACATTTGGATACAAGAGAACATGTATCACTTAAGATTTTGTCAAAAAAATTGAAATCCAAGTTCATGTATGAAGGAAGTAGAAGTTATTTATCCATTGCCTTACGACAAATTGGATTCGTATACTATAAGAATGACCATCCAAGACAAGGGGATGGGACCATTCGCCGTCGCCGATTGGCCGTCGCCGGTTCGCCGTAGGTCCAGTTCGCCGTCGGACCGATTCGCCGTCGGACCAATTCGCCGTCGCCAATCACTATTTTATTAAGCAATTTCTATTTTGGGGAGCGATATAGCCATCTACTGTATTAAGCAGAAATATTGAAAAGATGTTCAAAAACTTTTGAAACTCTTATGCTTATGTACATAATTACAGTATAACCTTTGTCCATAATAAAGACGTTAGTAATATTTGAAAATAAAATAATTACAGTTAGACTATTAAACAATAATACTCGTATTAGTGACTACTGCCCATAATCCTTTCTAAAACGAGTAAGGTAAAAACCTATTAGAAGAAGCAACTTTGTTTAATAATTCTAGAAATGTTTGACGAATAAGAACCAAAGGTAAAAACTAATTTATTATGGATTCTCTTGTACTTACTATTTCTAAATAATAATTATGTTTAAAAATATGTAGTTGTAGGTACATGACTGTTAGTTTTAATATATATAATATTTAATTTAGTTATCTATTAATAATGTAACAAGAGAGAAAAGGAACGAACCTCTTTTCGAGCGACAGGTGGTGTGTTCTGCCGCCTTCGAGAGAATGACGCATCGCACAAGCATGTAAATCAGACGTGGTTTATTCTGGTGTATTCTAGAAATACATGGTATGTTCGGGCGATTTCTGGAACGTTTATAGGATGGTATAAAGTCGACGTCGCGGAGAAAAGGAGCAGTGAACAGCAAGTCATTAACTGTGTATTACAAAATAAATAGTGAATATAAATGTTGTATTAGAAATTCATAGTCTGTAAATAATAGTTTTTAATGGTTTATAATCATAGCGTTAATTTATAGTGTATTCATTAGTGTATAGAAATAAATATTTGTTTGTGAATAGACGATTTAAACAGCACTTGTATTATTATTTGAAAAAGAACGTTACAGTGATGTCAGGTGTGGAGTTTTAAAATAAATAAAATCGCGTAATAATTAATTAAAGTGCTGTGAGAATAAAATTTTTGGTGTTATAACATAATTTCTACAAACAATTAAAATGGTGATGAAATTATTAAAGGATCTCTTAGTAATAGATTTGAAACGGGAATTGGACGAGAGGGACTTGGATAGTAATGGAAAGAAAGAAGTTTTGATAAATCGGCTAAGAGAATGGCTTTTAGATCAGAAGGAAGATCCTGAAAATTACCGCTTCGAAATACCTGGACCCGCAATTGATACTAGTTTGTTGTTAAGTAAAATGAAAGAAGAGTTACTGGAAAGTTCTAGAAAGTCCGAAGATAATGTTAGAATGCTAAAAGAAGAATTATTGGAAAAGTCTGAAGAGAATTCTAGAATTTTAAAAGAGGAATTATTGGAAAAGTCTGAAGAGAATTCTAGAATTTTAAAAGAGGAATTACTGGAAAAGTCTGAACAGAATACTAAAATGTTTAAAGAAGAATTACTTGAAAATACTAAAGCACTGGAAGAAAATGTTAAAATGCTTAAAGAAGATTTACTGGAAAACTCTAGAACGCTTAAAGAAGAATTACTAGAAAAGTCTGAAGAAAGTTCTAGAAGGCTTAAAGGAGAATTGTTGGAAAATGTCAAAGCGTTGGAAGATAAAGTTTTCGAAGAATTTTTGGAGAATGCCAGTGCGTTAGGACTATTGGAAGGTAGATTGGCGGAACACGATAGGGTAATAAAGATGGTAGAAGAGAAAATAGCCCAAATGCAATTACCACCAACAACTAAGAAAGACGATATGGCCGAAATGCTGGAAGATAGAATGAGGCAACTACGGTTTCCCTCAACTTCTGAGAGGCCGTTTAATGAAGTAAAGAAACAGTTTAAAGAAGAAAAGGGTCCTGTCGTAGGGATAAAAGTAAAACCACCCACGTTCGATGGAAAGATACCTTGGTCCACTTACTACAAACAGTTTGAGGCGGCTTCTGGGGCCAACGGATGGACAGGCAAGGAAAAGGCCGTTTCTTTAACTGTGGCTTTGCGTGGAGACGCGTTGAACGTCCTGCAAACAATCCCAGCAGGACAGGAAAATGATTACCGATTGTTAGTGTCTAGATTGGAAATGAGATATGGAGACGCGCATCTTCAACAAGTGTATCACGCGCAAGTGAAGAATCGTATCCAGAAGAATGGAGAAAGCCTGCAGGAGTTTGAAGCCGATGTTGCGCGGCTTGTCCGATTGGCGTACCCTACGGCACCCGATTCATTTCTGGGACAACTGGCTGTGCAGACCTTCATTGATGGGTTAAGAGACGGAGAAACACAACAATCATTGAGGCTGGCACAACCAAGAACAACTGATGATGCGCTTGCTCACGCCTTAGAATTTGAAGCTGCAAAACAAGCGTCCCGAGGTCACGGACGTGTTCGGACCGTTTTGGAAGAAGACGAAGGTTCTAAAGATCGCCTAGAAGAATTATTAATGAGAGTTCTTCAGAAGGAAGAGAACCGTAAAAAGAATCCTCAAGAAGTTCGAGGACCCCGTTGCTGGAACTGCGGTGAACAAGGGCACATACGACGCCGCTGCCCTAAACCCAAACAAGTTCAGCCGTCGGAAAACTAAAGGGGGTCGACGAGAGGGGGCGAACGTTGACCTTGAGTGGAGATGCCCCGGAGATCACCATCCATGCCGTAACATCGAAGAACAGTACCAGCAGTTTGTTCGTAGATGGGAGGATTGCTAACCGAACTGTTCCACTACTTATTGATACGGGGGCGACAAAATCCATCGTACTCCCTGATGTTCTACGATCAAGTATTAAGTTGTTACCCACAACTACTCAACTCCGTACAGCAACAGCTGAAGTGATACCAACACGCGGAGTGGTGAAGATGAAGATTGGCATTGGAAGTGAAGAACGTGATCATGAGGTGCTGGTAGCCGATATCACTGATGACTTCATCTTGGGAATGGACCTCCTGAGAAAATTTGGTTTTACGTTGGATTTGAAAGAGGGTGTTTTGAAGGTCGGTAACGAAGAACTTCCTTTGCACCCACGAGAAGATCCGGTTGTAAGGGTTTTGCTGACTGAAGATGTGATATTGCCGGGTCAAAGCGAGATGGTTGTCGAGGCGGGTTTGGATGGAGATCTTCGGGTAGGATGTGTGCGAATGATGGAGCCTGTTTGTGATAAGAAGATCCATAGTGGCATACTGGTGGGAAAAGCGCTGATCAAGGTTGGAAAGAGAGTACCGGTGAGAATTATGAATGTTAATGTGGATCCGGTGACATTGAAGAAGAGTACCCTTGTGGGACAGTGTGTGCCAGTATTTCGAGTAGCCAGGTGTATGGCTGATGTTCCAAAACCAGTGCCCAAAGACCATGGTGGAAAATTAGTGGGTATGGTTACTAGTTCGTGCGAAGACCTTAACAGAACGGAAGTGAAAGAGGTACAGGGTTTGATTCACCGATACCAAGATATCTTCGCTCTTGACGATAGCCAGAAGGGACGAACAAATATAGTAAAACATAAAATCAATACAGGCAACTCTATGCTTGTCCGTCAGCAGCCGAGGCGTCTACCTCTAGCAAGGCGAGCAGAAGCCGAAAAGATTATTACTGATATGGAAGAACAAGGGGTCATCGAGCCATCGAGCAGTCCATGGGCATCACCGGTGGTCCTGGTCAGTAAGAAGGACGGGTCAACGAGATTTTGTGTGGACTATCGGCAGCTTAATGACGTGACCAAGAAAGACAGCTATCCCTTAGCACGCATCGACGACACGTTAGATACCCTGTCTGGTTCACGATGGTTTTCGACTTTGGACTTGAAGAGCGGTTATTGGCAAGTTGAAATGGAACCTGAAGACCGGGAGAAGACCGCGTTCACTATTGGTTCCGGACTATGGCAGTTTACAGTTATGCCTTTTGGTCTATGTAACGCTCCGGCCACCTTTGAGCGTTTAATGGAGACCATCCTGAGAGGGTTGTCGTGGAAGACCTGCCTGGTATACCTAGATGATGTGATTGTAGTCGGAAAATCATTCAACGAACATTTGAAAAATCTAGAGGAAGTGTTCCGAAGACTACGTGGAGCCAATCTGAAACTGAGTCCGAAAAAGTGCCACATATTCAGAAAGGAAGTGAAATATCTCGGGCACGTCGTATCACAAAATGGAGTGGCAGCCGACCCCGATAAGATTCGTGCAGTTCAAGAGTGGCCAATACCGAAAGATAAACACCAAGTTCGTAGTTTTCTTGGGTTATGTACCTACTATAGGCGTTTCGTTCCTGGGTTTGCCAATATAGCGAAGCCTCTGACAGGGCTAACTGAAGATGGACGCGAGTATGTTTGGAGCGGAGAGTGTGAAACAGCTTTCCAACAGCTGAAGCGTGCCCTGACAACCGCACCAATATTGAGCTATCCACGGACAGAAGGGAAATTCATACTTGACACAGATGCAAGTAATCTGGCCATTGGGGGTGTACTTTCTCAGATACAGGATGGACAAGAAAAGGTCATCGGCTATTTTAGTAAGGTTTTGTCTAAAGCCGAAAGGAATTATTGTGTGACCAGAAAAGAACTATTGGCCGTCGTGAAGTCCGTTGAGCACTTTTACAAATACTTGTACGGACGGAAGTTTTTATTGAGGACGGACCATGCAGCGTTGAAATGGCTTCTACAATTCCGTAATCCTGAAGGCCAGGTCGCAAGGTGGATCGAACGATTACAAGGATACGACTTTGACACCGAACATCGAGCGGGCACTAGTCATCGAAATGCCGATGCTCTTTCAAGAAGACCCTGTCCAACGGATTGCCGTCATTGCTCTCGTTTGGAAGAGAGGGTTTGCCAAGTATTAAGGACTACCATCGTCAACGACAATTGGTTGCCGGAGGAATTGCAACGACAGCAGGAGGCTGATCCCGAACTAAAAATGGTACTGGAATGGAAGCGCGTGGGAGAAAGGCCTGCCTGGGAGGCCGTCAGCCCTTTCAACAGAACGCTCAAAGCATATTGGGCCCAATGGGAGTCCTTGAAGGTGGAAGACGATCTCCTGAAGCGAGTACTGGAGAGTGAAGATGGCACCACCATTAGGTCTCAGTTCGTGGTTCCAAGAAGCCGAGTGGCTACAGTATTGCGACATCTCCATGACGGTGCCTCAGGAGGACACTTCGGTGTGAAAAAGACTTTGAAGAAAGTTAGGGAGCGTTTTTATTGGGTCAATTGTAAAGAAGACGTGAAGGAGTGGTGCCGGAAATGTGAACTATGTGCCACTGGTAACGGACCCTTGGGGAAACGAAGAGCACCTATGAGGCAGTACAATGTGGGTAGTCCTCTGGAAAGAATAGCCATAGATATTGCCGGACCATTTCCCGAAACCGACGATGGGAATAAATACATATTAGTGGCAATGGACTATTTTACCAAATGGCCAGAAGCATATGCCCTACCAAACCAGGAAGCTGCGACTGTTGCTGACGTACTAGTCAAAGAGTTTTTCAGTCGCTTCGGAGTGCCCATGGAGCTGCATTCGGATCAAGGCCGCAATTTCGAGTCTGTACTCTTTGGAGAAGTCTGTCGATTGTTGGGCATTCGCAAGACTCGGACCACACCGTTACATCCGCAGTCCGATGGAATGGTAGAACGCATGAATCGGACAATGGGCAAATATTTGGCCAAGGTCGTTTCCGATCATCAACGAGACTGGGACCAATACCTGCATCTGTTCCTGATGGCTTATCGTGCATCGGTCCACGAAACAACCGGTCAGTCACCAGCGTCTGTAATGTTTGGACGCGAGTTACGGTTACCGTGTGATCTGGAATTTGGGTCTCCACCTATAGAGCAGGAGGTAGCCGGGAATGATTATGTCATCAACTTAAAGAAGAAGTTGGAGGATATTCACGACCGAACCCGAAATAATAGTCGAATCGCGAGTGACCGGATGAAGGCTACGTACGATGTGAGAGCCCAAGAAGGAGGGTTTCAACCTGGAGAGCTTGTCTGGTTATACAACTCGCAAAGGCGTCGTGGCTATTCTCCAAAGTTACAGCGAAATTGGGAGGGTCCATACCAGGTGAAGAAACGAATAAATGACTTGATTTATCGCATCCAGAAGTTGCCAAGGGGGAAACCAAAGGTGGTACACTCCAATCGTCTGGCGCACTATGAGGGAAATAATGACGCAGTCCCGGATCGGAAAGATGAGGCTGAGGTGACTATCAATACCGTAAGGCCTGAAGATGATCAACCAACCTTTAGAGAATTTATGGCTGCGTTCTCTGGAACTAGAAAAGCGCGATTCGGAGTCACGACTGAGATGCAACAAGATCTCTTCCGGGTCCCTGGTAATTATTCCATTGCCCACTGTGTCTCCGCGGATCTCCGTATGTCCAGGGGGATCGCAGTAGTGTTTAGAAATAAATTTGGACGGCTGAATGAACTTCGAGAACAAAATCCCTCTGTTGGTAAATCCTTACGCTTGCCTGATCATGACCGATCCATTTACTACTTGGTAACCAAGCAGTTTTATTACCAGAAACCGAGTTACGCCGACTTGTGGAGGGCACTATGGAATTTGAGGATCGAGTTGCTTACCAGGGGAATTAACAAATTGGCAGTTCCCAAACTCGGCTGTGGGCGGGACCAGCTGGATTGGAGAATCGTTAGAAACATGCTGGAAGTTGTCTTTAGAGGTACGGACGTCAAGATCTTCGTCTGCAATTTTGACCCACAACCAGCATTAAGGCCAACGAAGAGTGTAGACTGTTATTTCTACCGTAATGGAACGTGTAGTCGAGGAGAAGACTGTCGATATCGTCATGACCCGTTCTACAGGAACCAGAGCATAAAACCTGTTCTGGGACAGAACAGACTTGAAGAGGGGGGCAGTGTAACAAGAGAGAAAAGGAACGAACCTCTTTTCGAGCGACAGGTGGTGTGTTCTGCCGCCTTCGAGAGAATGACGCATCGCACAAGCATGTAAATCAGACGTGGTTTATTCTGGTGTATTCTAGAAATACATGGTATGTTCGGGCGATTTCTGGAACGTTTATAGGATGGTATAAAGTCGACGTCGCGGAGAAAAGGAGCAGTCAACAGCAAGTCATTAACTGTGTATTACAAAATAAATAGTGAATATAAATGTTGTATTAGAAATTCATAGTCTGTAAATAATAGTTTTTAATGGTTTATAATCATAGCGTTAATTTATAGTGTATTCATTAGTGTATAGAAATAAATATTTGTTTGTGAATAGACGATTTAAACAGCACTTGTATTATTATTTGAAAAAGAACGTTACAATAATTTAATGCAATACAAATTTAAATATGTATGTACATATGTATTAACATTTAATATTTTTTGATTATATTCTTTTCTTTTAAATCAAATTGTTTTAAGGAAGTTATAATAATTTCAACTTTTCAAGCAAAACTTGTCCTTTCTATTGTATATACGTATCAGGCTAGGCCATTTTAGCATTAGTTTCAACAGTCTCTTTTTAAAACATGTTTGTCATAATGATCCTTCTTTCTGCATCTTTTGTAAATTTTTGTATATACTTTTAGTTAATAGTTTTCAGACATTAGCACAATAAACAGGTTTAAAACTATAGCTAGTGAATTTTATTTAATATTAACAACACCAACTACTCGGTAGCTTTTTAATCATTTAGAACCGACGGTGGAAGTTCTGTAGGTGAATTTGTCGACGGCGAATGTGCCGGCGGCGAATCATACCAACGGCGAATCGGCGATGGCGAATCGGCTACGGCTAACCGGTGACGGCCAATTGTCCTAGACCCCAAAGACAAGGGATGATAGGGGGTATGGATGGGGATGAACAAAGTCATATTGTTCATAAGAGAATAATTCTTTTAAAAACGTACACTGAAAATATGCAGCAAAGGTGTTGGATCAAACAAGGAATATCCAATTCCATATGGCAATGTTTAGTAATGACGTGAACGTAAACTTACACTAAATAATGTATAAATGGCAATTTAAATTCAAATGTTTTTTGTTGTTGTTACCAACATAAAAACAAAAAAAATCCTAATAGCACTAATGTCATCTAAAAAATTAATTAATTTTAGCTAAGAAATTTTTGTCGGTAATTAAGTCGGCACAAAAGAATTCGTGGATCACACGCTCAGAAACTACGTGAAAATACTCGTTATTTGTTGTACTACAACATACTCATACACAAACATATACTTTCCGACCTAATGATCCAAATTACTATTGAACGTAACGCCGGATCCGATTGTAAACCATGAGCGGGCGTTATGAATATAACGCCCGCTTATAATGCCCTGCTTGTTATGGAGTTGTTTATGTAGTTCGTATCACAGGTATAAACAACAAATAATATGCAAGTGAAACATAAATATCATTAAATGAGTACATAGATAGATCAAGCCGCTGTGCGTATACTAATGTGCTTATACGAAGTACGTTACTATAGTTACTATTCCAAAATA
The DNA here is from genome assembly GCA_929113105.1 of Agrypnus murinus. NCBI lineage: Eukaryota > Metazoa > Arthropoda > Insecta > Coleoptera > Elateridae > Agrypnus > Agrypnus murinus. The sequence continues at coordinate 226,737,996 of OV816024.1, read as the reverse complement.
TTTCATTTCAGCTTATTTTCATTGGTAATAAGTTTACAAATTATATTAAAAACCAATCAAGTTCTACAAAAAAGTTCTGACATTTAATTGACGTTTCGTTATTGCCCGTTTGACCATAAAGAGGCCCTTGGGCCATAAACAGACGGTTATGTTTAGATGAGTCTAGCAATAATAGTCTAGTTATAATGGGATCTGTGCATAAAATATAATAAATGTCATGTTTTAATTTTAGTCGTTTGTCCAGTATATATCAAAATTTTATATATTAAGAATCTAATTGAACATGTAAAGAAAATAATTATAAAAGTTTTTTTAAGAACATCACTAACATACCCACTTAATAGCTTTAGACGTGCTCCGAATGTTTGCTATTTAAGATGTACACTTAATGCGTACACATGTATAAAGAAAAAGGAAATATAATTCTTAAAAGAACATATACCTGGAGAAATCAAGCTTTAGAGCAATAAGTCTCTTATTTAAGAATTAAGAAAGAATTTATCTGTATGTCAATGTCGATTATAGCAACCGTTTCTTACTTTTTTCAGTATTTTAATAAGCTTTTACTGTTATATTCGTCTAAAGTGTTTTCTGAATAAAATAATCCAATATTTTTTGCTATAATATCGTTATTATTCGCCCCTTTCTACAAACGCTTATATTTTTACCAAGAGCATTCATTCATTCTGCCTGACCACTGATAAAAATCAAATTCAAAATCTCTAACTTTCGCTAGATTTAACATTCAAGAAGCAATTGAATATATTTCACTATTCAAACGCACACATTCAGCTGTCTCGAAAAAAATATATCATTCAAATTGACGAAAATATGGCTATTGTGACATTTTAGTCAAAATAACTACTTTATTTCTATAATATAAAACGTGCATTATTTAAAGGACCAAAAAAGAAGAAAAACATATTATTTTTGTAATTCGCATGCAAAAATCGTTTTTAACGGCTGTTTCTTGAGCAGTTCTATTTAAAGCGGTGGTGCTGGTTTTTATTGTATTTTTGCATATTATTATTTAAGAGTGAAACCATTGCGGAAGTCAAGTAGCGGAAACTTATTGACAAAGATTGACATTTTCAGATCATTATTTTCTTACAAGTATATGTTTTATTGTGTTCTTTTCTGAATGTAGGTATATATTTTTTTTAATTTGAATAAACGCAGCCCTATCAGTTCTTTTTCTTGTTCTCTACTTTTATTTTGTCCGATGAAGCTTGTTATATGATAAAAATGTATTTTTACTGGTCGTTTTAAAGGGCGAGCTTTTTCGTTTTTTTAAGAAACCGTTAGTTTTTCTGTTTAAGATAATGTTGTTAAATTATGTTTCTTTATTCTTAACGTTTCTTTTACAAAAAAATTGAATGGTGGTGGTGAAAGAATCATTTAAAAATCATCATTTTTAAAGCATGTTCAATTATTACAGCAAAGTGTGTTTTGTTCATGTAATTTTTTTATACCCTTTAACGCAATATGATATAATTAAGATTTTCCTTCGTTTTTCTTCCTCAATAATTACACAATGTAGTGTCGATGATTCACACCTGACGGTACAGTTTAAAGCAAAAAAGTCACAAATGTTGTTATCTAAGACGCCCTGATATCTCACTTCGATATTTGTACCTGACGCGTACGCATCGTTTTAATTTAAGTGCTCTTAAATTAATACGAACGGTGATTGTGATACAAGAAAGGTTAAAAATCTGTGATGGAGTTAAAACGTGTTAAAACGTGTTAAAGATAAATTAGCGTTATCTTCGTCCTGTGTTATTACCCCGGAATCTGAAAAGAATTCGGAATCAGACGAAGGTATGTTTTATTTTACATTAATTGAATTTATATTAAAATTAAGTACGATAGCACCATTTCATTTTAAAATTAGATATGTACTATATATTTGTTATCTATATTTTTTAATACTTTAATGAATAATTAATTGATACTAGGAATGTGCCGATCGCCCGTAATTAACAATGCTAAGTCACTGTAGTGAGGTTAGATTGTTATGATATTCGGTTAGTAAAAGGTTAGTAAAAAAGTTGCCTGCATTTACGTGAAAATGCCGTAAAAATGGTGTTGTTTGTGTCATGACAGGAAAATTTGATAGTTTTTACCTGTTTTTCTGACGCTTTACCTCCTAATTCCCTATAGCGCTCGGTGTTTCTGTGTTTAAACGTAATACCTTTGGTAGGTGTTACTGTTTTAAACAAACATTTAACTGTATCATTAAAATTAAATATTTTGTCCTTATACTAGATATGTTATTACACTTCCAGCGATATCTGAAGTAGAAAACCTATTATCCATATAATTGATATAATCGTCGTTATACTATTAATTAGCATAAAATACAGGGTGTACCGACATTTTGGTGGTCGAGTAGTCGTTATACTACTTTAATAAATTATTTAACCCTGACACTAACGGTCAATATTTAGTCATTATACTAAATATTTGATTACAATTCCAGCGTTATCTGGAGCAGAAAACCTATTATCCACTAATAGCCGTTAATCCATTAATCAGCATAAAATACAGGATGTACCGCCATTTTAAGCAGTCGAGTAGTCGTTACACTACTCAAATAAATTATTTAACTATACCACTAACGATCAATGTTTAGTCGTTATACCAAATATTTGATAACACTTCCAGAGTTATCTGGAACAGAAAACATAGAACTAACATTTATTGAGATCTAGGCCGAAGTCCGAAATCGACTAGCGGTTCTATATTAGGCAACGACAAACCCAAGAAATAGAGAGAGATGGCGGGAAATAGTAATAACAGCGACACAGTACAAATAATGTGGATCATGATCACGACTTCTCTGACAAGAGGAAAAACGAAGAAGAGGCCGAAGTCCATGCTCCTCCTAAAGACGTGGATCATGGGAACGACGAGTCCATGAGAGAGGAACGTAATACCAAGAATTTTGACTTATTAGAGACTAAGCCCAAAGTAAACAAAACTTCGGAAAAACCTCTTGATGAGTGGGCCTTAAAATGAAATACGTATTTTTAAGAAAGAGTACCTAAAGTTATAGAGATAAATTATTGAAAAATATTCCCTATTCGGAAATTGTCCCGGATTATAAACCTACTAGGCCCAGAATAATGTCTGGTTTGGGTCAAAAAGCTTAGCTACACAATATATTCATGGAAGGATTGCAAGATCAGAGTACCCAGTCTGATACCCACCCACTGGCCTCCTTGAGTTTTTAGATGAACACACTGCTGAAAAACAATTCTGATAGTAGCAAACGAACTCTTACTACGCTGGCAGATGTTGCACATTTAGTAGCAAATGTACACCAATTAATCTCGACGCATAGAAAGTACAAAATTCTACCATTTTTTTGAACTACTCATTCCAAGAATTAATAGAGATTAGCCAAACTTATGCATTTCTGTGCGCTTCTTGTAAAACCTTGTAAGATGCGAAAAGAGAGAAGAGAGCAAGCTTAGATCTCAAGGCAAGGTTCCTTGTAAGTCAACACAAAATACCAACTCCTAAGTACCAATCTCTATCTGAAATACGTCAGAGTAGTTCTGTACATCAGGTCGATAATCGTTAAACTAGAAGCGTCCAAAGTAGATCGCCAAGAAGAAGCAACCGAGCAAGTCTTTTTTCAAGAAAGGATGCCCAACAGCAAGAAACAGTACAACCCGCAGACGAAGAGCCGGTAATAAACAATCAGCTTCCTAAGCTTTTCAAATCTTGAAAAGTTGATTATCAATGAAGAAAGGTTTTTGCTGTAAAAAAGGTGTCGTCATACCCTTTAAAACAAAACCTTATCAAACACCTGTAAAAATTTAAAATTTTCTGCAGCTGAAAAATAAGTTCCATACGACTTAGCAATCATGAAACTTACTGAAATCAATGCTATAGTGGTATATCAAGATGAGCCAGGGAATTATTTCTATCAACATGTTTTTTAATTAAAAAAGACTAATGAAAAGATCAGCTTTTATTTAAACTTAAAGCATTTAAATGAATTTATAGAAACACTCCATTTTAAAATCAAGACTATAAAAGTGTGTAAAGTTATAAAGTTAATCAACCAGAATTTCTTTCTGGCAATTATTGGGATGCTTATTATATGATACCAATCCATCCTAAGAGTAGAAAATACTATTCCGAATAAAACTTACTACACCATACAAGAGTTGGTGGAGAGCAAAATTGATTGGCAAAAAGGTAGCCACCTGCCCCGCCATAGAATATGGTTGGGTGCACATAAGAGATTAAAAAAAATCTTTTCGTTAAGGAAGTATTCAGATTACAATCCTAACATTAAATTTCCAACAAATCTAAAACCTGATATTCAATGGTTGTTAGCTAATATAAAATCGGCATCTCAAAGATTATTAGAAACCAAAATTTCCTCACTGAGATTTTACAGACGCTTCAAATTCAGAGTGGGAAGCATACGGAAGAGATACTCAATTCACAGATTTTGGTCTACCTCTCAGAAAGAATATAACATAAATGTAGTCATAAAAAAGTTTTTACAGCCCGTTATGCACTGAAGTCCTTTGCTAAAGATCTACGAGCGTTACTGAGAGCAGGCAACAGAGCAGCGATAGCTTGTATTAACAAAAAGGAAGTTTCTAATATCCAAGATTAAATTGTATCGTCAGTATGTTATGAGATTGGTGTGAGAACGGAAAATTAACGTTTTCGCGTTATAGTTACATCTCTTCTGTGGGGTGTTACACGTCGTAATAAAAGTAGAATGAACTTAAAAACGTTTAATTAAAACTACTAATAAATAACAACTATAACAAATGAATATACAAAATTGAATGATATGAATATTGAAAATTGAATGCTGTTTTCTGGTTGAAATTGCAATACTGAATGCCGCTGCGAGCCAGCGGCTCTGCTACCCTTCTTGAATCGTTGGGGTGGTGGTGGTGGTAGCTGAAATATCTAATGTACCCAAGTACAGTTAAGGCTATACCGTACATCTTCTAAAGGATCATTTTTACGCTGACTTAAGCTACTTGACTGACTGACCTAAGTGTTGTCAAATAGAAACAAAATATGGATTAGACCATAAGATTTTTGGAGATATTTGCAAAAGATTTGGGAAACCAGCTTCATCTATTCGATTCTATATTAGATTCGAAGTGTAAAAATTATGTTTCTTTGGGCCCCGATAACGATTCTAGTCAATTAGACGCGTTTACAATAAAGAAGTTCCATTTTTTATGCTTTTCCGCCTTGATGTTTAATATCTAAAGTATTACACAAAATCATGAACAAAAAGCTAAAATATCTTAATGGTCCCCAATAGGCCTTTACAGCCATGATAGCCTCTATTTAATAGACTTCTTATTGATAAACCATTAAATTTAACCTCGAATGTGTCTTAGGGTTACTTCGAGAACAAATAAATAAAAACCTCTTATACTCCACTCTTAATAATTGCAGATCGGCGTTAAATTTAATAAACTTCTTTCATCGACACATCTAAAGTTTATTTAACGTGGCTCACCTGTGTTAGTTTATGACTATGAATGTTTTACGCTCAATTAGCGCATCCGTTACTTTGTAAGAGCTACCAGTAGTTCACTGGTGGGAGCGAGGTTGCCTATTCATCATTTACTAGCTCACCAGGCTAGTGCCGGAGCTATTTACGTGCTCACCCGTCTAGTCCGTGTCCGAGGGAGTTCCATCATCCCTAGTTCAGCATGCGGATTTTCACTGCCCGGACGAGTTCAACCTCAAGTGTGGCTAAGACTTGGAAATTGGAACTACCTAAGATATCCCAAAATTTAGCCACTCCGCGGTACCATATTAAGGCTTAGTGAGCCCCAACAGAGCTCCGTCCGAATCTACCTAAAAGTAGAAATCCCGACAATACCAACCAGGATCCCTTATTAACAGACAAAAATATAGTAAATAGAGTTTTTGAAGGTATATTGGTGTACACAACATTAGCCACCTCAACCCAAATATTAATTAACTTGGGATCCTCATCCAGTATTGGAATTACTAAGTGGAAGTAAGTTTTAACTACCACTATTGAGCTGAGTCAACAATTCGTATAGCGTTAAATTAACGTGGCGCACCTTATAAAATAATAACTACGGTCCTCCTTTCAGGAACACGAATTGAGATATGATCAATTCATGTATTGGAATTTCTAAAAGGACTTTACCCCTCAGATTCTCTCAACTCACTCAGATAAAACAGAAACATTACATCTGCAAAAATAAATTCCAACCTGTTCTATACCTTCCATATTTTAAAATTTACTCGCAACTTTGTGTTGCTTCCTTAATAGTAAGTTATATTAAAATTACTTTGTATTTCACCACGGATCGCACAAAGTTCTTTAAACATCTACATTGTGTAATTATTGAGGAAGAAAAGCGAAGGAAAATTGAAAAATTGATCGACTTACCTGTAAGGAAAATCAATTGGAATTTTCCGAGCTTTTCTTCCGAAAATAATTACAACCCTCCCACCCTTATCTACCCAGTGCGATCCAGAGATACAAATACCGAAGTGAGGTATCAGGGCGTCTTAGATAACAACATTTGTGACTTTTTTGCTTTAAACTGTACCATCAGGTGTGAATCATCGCCACTACATTGTGTAATTATTTTCGGAAGAAAAGCTCGGAAAATTCCAATTGATCTTCCTTTCAGGTAAGTCGATCAATTTTTCAATTTTCTTTTAGAAAAGTTTATGCAATCGATGGCGTTGTATGGTGTTGCATTGTTCTAGATATCTTTAAATGTGAAAATCGTAAAACATAAATCCCGATTTGGTTCATATTATGTTGGACGCTGTTTCATTCCTTCATCTTGTGAATAGGGAATGATAGGGAAGATAGGATACGTATGATAATATAATCATCTCGGACTTTAGATGAATTCAAATTAAGATGAAACGGGATCGCTTTCATACGAACTGGAAACTTGCCTTTCGGCCAATGATAGATTGGCTGGACAATTGATATTTTTGATATAAATAATTGACTTTTATATCTACTTCTATTCATCTAAAAGTCTGGTCGTTCTAGCTATTCGAAAAGAGTAAACAAACCAAATGCAACGCTCGTAGTGAGCGCGCTTAATGACTGATGACGTTTACTTAAGCGCGGAAATCCAGATAAACGTTCAGTACTAATGTTCATCTTACACGATGCAATTGCATTTATTTTTATTGTGTAAGTGTGACTGCAAATTCAAGAAATGACCAAAAACAAAAACAAAAGCAAAAATGTTAAAGGGAAAACTAAAATTTAAATACGCTTGTAGATGTCATGTCATGATGTCATGATTGTTGACCGGAAATTGTTCTCTGGCGCCAAAGCTTTTTAAGGACAATTAAAAAATATGTAGAAGAAAGGCGATCGACATTTTTTTACTGACGAAGCTTCGGTTAACGCTGAAAAGGATTGTTTTTATTAATAGCAGCTATTTCGCGCTTGAACTTGTATTTATTATAGTGGGAGTCTACGTCGTAAAAAATTTCCTTTTTATGACAGCTCTTTTAAACCCGGCTTTGTTATTGATAATGATACGTAACGAGTCTAATTTAATTGTAGTGTTAAACATTTTCATCGTTGTTTTGAATTTCGCGCGCTAGAACATATACTCCAAGCGGTAATATAACCGCTGTTTGTTTACGCTTTTCGAATAGCTAACGCGATCGAAGTTTAGTGATACATCATCAGAAGGCGGTAGCCGTACAAGTGCTTCAGGACGCCCAGGATATTAATCCGGGTCTGTCGAATCCGGGACACGCAAGTTAACAGCTTCAAATGCAGTGGATCATCGGCGAAATTAGTTCATTAGCGTAATATGTACATTCAAAATGCTTAAGAATTAGGGTTTAATTAAAGATTTTGGATATTATCTACGGGTATTTTACGAATATTTTGTGAGTAAGCTGAAATGGAATAAACATGTGGGCCAACATCAGGTGTTTGAGATATCTTGATGCTTATTTCTTTTAAACGTTTGTGTTGTGCAGGTATGAAATGCTAACAAAACATAAACATAGACCAGACTAGAGAAATTCAAGATAATCGAAAACTAGAGTTTTTTAATGGAAATTTTCAATTGTAGATATCTTGTTTTTCCTTTTATTACGAAACTGTTTGTTTCAGTTAGGGATATCTTTAGAAATTTAAAAAGATGTTTTTGTTTGTTTTTTACTTCTGTTTAAAATAAATATATAGTAGATAGCTGTAACATTAAAATAAAAACTTTGATATTCCCCAAATCCTCGTCTCCTTTTCTTCCAATCTAATCGGTTACCTCCACATTCTATTCGATAAGAATATCATCCCCTGCGGATGGGGATGCTAATTATTTAATGTATACCGCGGCATTGTATTTCGTTAACGGTATTGGAAAGATAAAAAAATCTGAAATAAATACAGCGAGGCAGAGGAAGAAATTGTCTTTTGAACTCGTGTATTCTTTCCTCCGCATTGTTTATTAAACAAAGAGATTTTTTCCGCTTGTAACGCGAGACGAGAGAGGAGAATTCACAGCAAATTTGGATAGAAGTCAATAATAGCATGAATTGGTAGTGATTTTGCATGTCATGTGTCACAGTTGCTCTTGTTATGGGGTGGAATCGGATTTCACGTCACCTTTTATATTCGTTATTCTTTGATATGCTACACTTTTATATAATTTACAAAAATACGCTTGTTAGTATCAAGTCAACTTGACAAGGTTTTTCTTTCTTCGTTTTCACTTTTTTTGGCTTTTTTTCTTTATAAAATTACTTCATTTTACTGGTTTCACATTTTAATAATATTATTATTCTATTTTGTCGTTCTGTCTTTTTCTAACGCCACAAAAACAACTTTTGTAATTGTTTCGAGAACGTTACCGAATAATTCTTTCTTTCCAATTTTTTTTCAGCGCAACAAAACTTTTTCTTAATGAAATCTCGATTGCTCTTGCGGGGTGACTGGCTATCAATATCAACTAACGGTCTCTGATTTAATATCTTTTTAACAGTCGTTATTTTTTGCATTTCACCGAACCTTGTGCAAGGAAGCGTATTAAGATGATCTAGATAATTTTTGTGGTATTAAGGCAGGAAGCCCAGAAAATCATTCAGATCTATTTAGAATATTTCAAACTGATATAATCATTCTGCATAATAAGGGTATGGGGCAGTATTTTTCTTGATTTTGTAGAAATAAGGTCTATAGTATTTGAAAGAATTATACCGGACAAAAAAGTTTTCACGAACAAAAGTATTTTAGGGAGACCTTAACGTAAAAAGATAATCCTTTGTTTAGATCTTGTAATTCTTGATAAGTTTTTATTTAAAACATGTCGTATGACTTATATCATAAAATAAGAGTGATTGGGTTTTATTAACATTTATTTAAGAGTGGAAATTAACATTTATTTAGAGTTATCATTCCTACTTGATTTCAATATATTATAATATTCTTTCACCTACCAACTTGATCTATTAATTCTAACACCCTCCTCGATTATAACTTCATTAAAGTGAATATCTAAATCTAACAAAAAAATGCTCATTACCTGTTTATAATTGTTACAAGTCAATTAAACTTTTCGATTTGTTAAATCTTTCACAAGTTAAACCTTTGGTTAATAAATCTGCAACATTATTTTCAGAATCTACATAATTAATATTTACAAGTCTCTTTGTAACTAAATCTTTAATAAAATGTACACGGATGTCTAAATGTTTTGTACGTTTACTATTTTCATATTTTTCTTCATATCAATCGGACCTTTATTATCAACAAGCAAATTTATATCCATTGTTTCTCCAAAATCAGATGCCAATCCTTTTATATTCACAGCTTCATGACAGCATAGCTGTCGAAACAATATTGTCAGGTATATTTTAATAAAACTGTGAAACTTTTAATAATCTTTATTTATTTCATGATTATGGAGTTCCACAAAATAAGGCTGGAAACAATAAACAAGATGTGTAATTGGTAATTTGAACAAACAAAATTGGTAATTTTGCTTTTTAATGATTTTACCATTAAAAACTAGTTTAACTAATTTTACCACATATAAACCAAAACATTTTTTTTATTCAAATTCGATGCTCACATCTCGGGAATCGTAAGATATGCGAGGACGGTTAATTGAGGCAAAGTTGCCAGATATAACGACCAATAATATGGTACAAACAAAATCCTCAATATTAAATCACATTCTAAATGCAAATCCATATAGAAAAATTATCACCCCGTTTGGGAAACGAACCCAGGGCCTTCCAGGTGGAAACTCTACCGCTGAGCTACCGAGTGTCATCTATATTTCCTTTATATGGATTTGTATTCAAAATGTGATTTAAAAATATTAATAAACCTTCACATTAAAATCCTAAATATTTCCTTCAGTTTTTGATATATTCGAAAAAATGTAAATTTTGATTTAATTTTTTTTTCAAATAAATAAATCGATTAATAAAAAGTTTAAAAAGGGTGAACTAATTCCTGGAACTATTTTATAGAGTAGAATTCTTGAAAGAATTTAACCTACATTTTTACTTAGTAACTACTATAAAAATGAATTCGTGGAAATTTAAAAAGGGTGAACTAGTTTCTGGAACTATTTTATAGAGTAGAATTCTTGAAAGAATTTAACCTACATTTTTACTTACTAACTACTATAAAAATGAATTCGTGGAAATTTAAAAAGGGTGAACTAATTTCTGGAACTATTTTATAAAGTAGAATTCTTGAAAGAATTTAACCTAGATTTTTACTTACTAACTACTATTAAAATGAATTCGTGGAAATTCAAAAAGGGGGATAAAATTCTTAGAACGATTTTATATTACCTAAAATCTAACCCACATTTTTACTTATTAATAAATTATAGTGGAGGAGCGTTAGGCAAAAAACATCGTTATCTCGGAACCGGTTAAACCTCGGATTTTCATGATTCTATGCATCTAAAATGCATGTAATACTATTGAGGTTTCACGGCCCGTGTCGGTGTGACGTCACGAACGAACTCGAACGAACTTCTAATGACTGTATCTCGCTTATTAGTTATTTTAAACATGTGCGGTTTTCAGTATTGTTCTTAGATTTTTTTTATTCTAAAATTTATTTTTTTGCACTACACCCCCTTTTTTAAGTTATGCCATAACTTAAAAAAGGGCTGGACGGGGCTCCACCCCATAACTGTTATGGGGTGGATCTCTGATAACTGCTTCGAATTCCTCCAAATATTCTGATACCTTTTTATAAACTAAAGTTCATCACCTTAGAGAATGGTACATCTCGTCAGCATGCGCGCAAACGATTTTGTGTATGTATACTTTCGTTGCCTAGTAACAGCATATTTCTGAACAGCTGAAATAAATTCAAAGGCGTCCGCGTTGCTTTTGGAGTCATAGTTTTTATACTTGCGTTTGATATGGTTTGCTTTATTATAAATATTTGCTAAATTCTTATTCTTTGCTCCCTTTTGTATTTGTTTTATATTGATGATGATTCTGCGGCCAACCAAATAATAAAAAAAGAAGTGGAGTGCTGACCGAATGTGTGCGTAGACACGTTGGTTGTAGTCTCTGTACGCAAACATAAATATCTATATTTTAAAGTATTACAATTTAATAGTAACAATGGTACTTACAAAATAACAAAAGACCGATATTGAACAAATTAACCAATTAATTAAGCAATTAACCGAAAGAAAGAGAAAATCTAAACAGTGAGCCGACGGACTTGAACAGTATCCTAGAAGGAACAATCGTTTTTTGATACACATGAAATGAATAACTACCCATAACTTGTAAACCAGGCCCCAGAAGCTTGTGCGGGAGGGAGGGGCTATTGTTATTCTTAGGTAGGCCCATTGTGCGACTACAGTCGACTTATAGATGTTATAGCGCAAATCCCACATATATGTTACAGCTAAGGAAAAACTGCAGAAAACCTTAACCAGAATATGCCCAGAATTATCATCAGGAAAGATATAACTTATAAACGGCTTACAATTATCAAGAATACGATAAGCATACAGGGTGTCACTAATATAACTAGAAACATACTAATGGGAGATAGCAGTAACGATTTGTATCAAACGAAACAACTCCAGCCCTGTAAAACTTTACGGGCTCCTAAGAGAGAGACCTGTAATGAAAACTCTGTTGCTTAACCACAACACCATGATAACGTCTACCTACCGTTGTCCTACCGCCTTTGATTACAAAATATCTTCTTACATAAAATATACAATAAATTAATAAAAACACGCTTGTAAAGGTGGAAATAAAACTTTGTATGCAGCACGCTTTGCAATGAATTTTTAATGGGCTCATTGGATTATGGAGGTTCGCTCCTTCGTCGCTCGCCCCACAACTTTCCAGCTTGCCCGTAAAGATTAATTTACAAAGCTTGGCACGTAAATAACTATTACGAGCTTCACAACGGGCTAGCCTGTAAAAATAATCTTTACCCCTATAGACAGAGCTCAATAAACAGATGTTTACGAGTTAGTATAACATAAATATTATAATAGAAGAACCCAACTATATTATTAATGTATCACTCAAGATTCAACTATAGTAACCGGAATTACCGGAACTAAATGATGTTATACATCCATAGTTAGATAACCAGTGATACATCTAATCTCAAGAAATTACTTAACAATAGCGACTTTGGCGTGGGAAAGGAGGGTACACTGTTTTGGCCTCATGCAAATTGTTTATTAACTTTTTGTTGAAATGTACTGCTGTATTTAACTCTTTTCCAAATCTTTAATAATACACTATCCATATTTAAATAACAACATTCAACAAATAATTAAGCGGGGCCGACGGTGGACGAGTGGTGTCAGTGCATCACTCGTGTTCCAAGGGTCGTGGGTTCGAATCTCATTTGGGGCGACGGAATTTTTCTAATTGGAAGATTCCGCCACCTCAACTATGGATGTGTGTATTCGTGTTGCATGTTAGATGGGGGACAGATGACCTTAGCTGTTGGTTCCCCCGTAGTGTAGGCGTGAAATTAAAAAAAAGAAATAATTAAGCTTATAAATAAAAACAGCTGACATAAGGTATCCGGGTCAAGTGGAAACTAGAAATTGAATGATTAAAAATTAAATTCCCTCAAGATTGTGGGATCTGATGTCACCGTGGTATGGCATACCTGTAGTTTTCTTTACACGTACTCATAAAAAGTGATTACTCCCCAAGATTTTTTTTGTGGAAAATCTGTTTCAAGTACGCTAGGTTCCACTTACCCGCGATGTGGAGTAAGTGGAACTTATGTCTGTTTTATCCTTAACTGTTGAAATGATGCCGGGGCAAGTGGAAATGTATATTATATAACCTGAAAAATTTAATTTATTTTCAAAAACCGTTTTAACGAACATTGCAATTTGTTCCGAGGTTAGTAAATACCCATATGGGTGTCCCACAATGCTGTTTACACGCAATATCTCCCTTATTTGAAAAGATAAAGAATTCAACCAAAAACTATTGTGAATGACTCAAAATGAACCTTCAGAAAACATCCTTAAACGCTGGTTGCATAGCAACGTTTAAGAGATCATGCCAACTTGATTAATTTTTCAAATTGCACAATTTTGCAAATTTTATTTCACGGAAATGTATTCTTAACTTTATTCTGCATACGATACTATTCCTTACTTAATTATCTAATGTGCATTTAGGGGTTGAAAAAAATATTTTTTATAAATTGAATTTATCTTAAACTTAAAGCAAATGCTCAAAATTCCCTCCTGTGGACTCTACACTGGCTTTAAAGTGCCTCAGTAGTTCCCTTGTAGACGCGGCTCTAATCATGTTTTTTGAATAAATAATTTAGTTAGTGAATATGAAGTGTACAATTTATAAAAAATATTTTTTTCAACCCCTAAATGCACATTAGATAATTAAGTAAGACATACTGCCGTATGCAGAATGAAGTGAATAATACATTTCCGTAAAAAAAACAGAGGGTGCAATTTGAAAAATTAATCAAGTTGGCATGATCTCTTAAACGTTGCTATGTAACCAGAGGTTAAGGATGTTTTCCGAAAGTCTATTTTGAGTCATTTACAATAGTTTTTGGTTGATTTCTTTATCTTTTTAAATAAGGGAGATATTGCGTGTAAACAGCATTGTGGGACACCCTGTATAGTGTAGTCTCTTTATTTTACAACAGCTAGCGCCATATTATACGCTATTATATATCTAGTGACTTTACGCTCTTAGGCGGCTCTCACACTGAAGCAATAAGCAATCAGCAACTAGCAATTGGAAACGCGCAATATTATCGCCATCGGGTTGTTTACATTCAATTTAATCAGAAATCTCACATTGGAGCAACTTGTCATCGCTTCTACAAAAACGTTGCCTGTTGCGTTAATATTTGTTGCCTGCGATATGCCCTGCACGTCGAAAGCCGATTTTATCGTGTCAATATAGAGCAATACTTGCATTATTATTATAAATAGAGAGTGGGATTTTTATACAACAGACATGACGATTCACCATTTGTTAGAAATATAGAGACATACGTGTATAACAAACTGTTATTTATGCTATTAGTATATTAGGAATACTTGTAAATTATTATTTTTTTATTATTTACTGAAATTATTAGTTTTATAATTGTGGCCGAAATATAAGTCAAGGTTATGAGGTCAGTGGCTGATGTAATTAAAGATGGTCTAAATAAGAAATGTGCATATATTTAGCATAAAAAGAAAAAGATTTATTATTGTTATTGGAAGTTTGGAAGTATTGGAAATTTTTGCGTGCAAGGCTGACGCAATTGGATTATTCTTCATCTAGCACTTAATAAGTTCGGATGGTTATTACGACTTATATTGTTTTTAAATAATCTGTTACTAAATTCGAAGTTTCGCTAATTTCTTCGTTGTTATTAAATTTGTGTTTAATTTGTTAAATTATGTTAAATTTAAAATTGTGTGTTTCTTAAATGCCACCAAATTAAAATCGCATATTCAGAGTTATTAGAGGATGACATGATTGTTTGAGATTGCTACACAAACTAAAAGGAATCAGTTGCTGCAGTGTGAGAAGTCGTCAAAATAAAATTATCTGTTGCTTATTGTCAGTTTCTAGTTGCTAACTAGTTGAACATTACCTCAGTGTGAGAGCTTAGTTAGGTAAATTTATTGCTACTGGGTTCCACTTATGGGGGATATTCAAGGGGGCCGTATTCAAGGGCTGATTTAGGGGGTCTGAACCCCCCCCCCGAAACTAGACTTAATACTAATAAAATGACAACAAAATAAAATTATTTTTCTATTCTGCTTCCTTCTGAAAATAAATTTCCCCAGAACCCCACCGGACATAAATCTCTGGCTACGGCCCTGTACTGCATATGGCTATTCGTACATTGCATATTGCGTCCATCATTTATACTAAAAAAATAGTAATTTGTAGGCACTAAAAGCAAGGTAAGCTTTTAAACAAAATATTGGTTACCAAAGTGCTCGCTAAAAGTTTTATAACATATTATAGCTCGTTTTATAGAGTGGTGATTTGGTTTATTTAGTTCTTTTATTTAATTAAGTATTTGTGAGTGTGTCAATGTTTGGTTTATGGTTATTTATTAATTATACTGTAACGAATGGGAAAACCCCCTATAAGCAGCGAAGAACATACTAGAAGATTCGAGATATATGACACATCGGCGGGCGAGGTACAATACACGAGTACGTTCCAACGTTTTCTAGAACGTTTATATGGGAGATATAAATCGTCTTAGCGGATAGAAGAGAATCAATTATTGTTCAACCGGTGAATTAAATAAATGTGCTTTGTGTAATTAGTAATCAAATATTAGTGAATAAATGTTTAATAAACGTTGTAATAATAAATAAATAGTCCTTAAATAAGTTTCTAAATATCTAGCATTTAAGTTCGTTAACATTCATAATTATAGTGTTAAATCATTAGTTAGGATTAAATTAGTGTATGTAAATAATATTTCTCTTGTTAATAGACGATTAAACAGCATTTTTGTTATTATTTTAAAAAGAACGTTACAATACCAATATTTTATTATTACGATTTAGCAAATGTCATGCCAAATTACCTAGAAGCATGTGCTTCAAGGTCTCAGATTTTATTCAATTTTTCTCCTTGCATAGATACATATGAAATGTCATTAAATTATTTTTTCCAGATGTTTTGAATAAATAATGGCTGAAATTTTTGAAAATTTCGAGTTTTTACAAAATCCTGCCACCCGCCACTACATCATCTAACTAAGACTATCATAACGCCCTTATTTTTTGAGTTATGTGGCTCGTCCAGAAGTCTGATTAAAGCTAGGATCTTTCACCAGTGCACATTGCACAGTAGAAAAGTAGCAGGTTCTAAAGGCAAATTTTAGTGTTGTTATAAAGTTTAACATTGATCCTGTGTTATAACTATAACACTTTTAAAACTTTTTTATAGAAACATCTTAGGACCTGGTTGGTATGGTTAAAAATAATAAGGGTATTTTTTATATTTTTGGACAAAACATATTTTTGAAAAACTTGCTTTCAGAGCCTGCTACTTTTCTACTGTGCAATGTCTTTGCACGTTTGATACACTCTGAAATCTCCAAAATTAGTTTTAATCTGACACCAGGATGAGCCAAATAACTCAACAAATAAGGGAGTTACGACAATTTTGGCTAGATGATACAGTGTCGGATAGCAGTATTTTCATTTGAAATTTTGCACAAAGCAGTGCCAACTGAACTTAATGAACGATACTGAGGAAGTTATATTTTGAGGCGCATATGGATGCTATATGCATAAGGTGCCCTTAATGGGTAAATAATCAGATTTTGAACCTCAACAAACTGATTTGAGATATTGTAGCCTTTTGCTAGAGTTAGCCAATTTAATTTTCTTGTTTGGTTAAAATAACTTTACTAATGTAATGGGTAAGGAGGTGAGTCAAACTACTACAATACGTATAGAAACACTGTCATTCTCTAGAATTTATTATTATTATTATTATTAGTTTAATAATGAGGTCAATATATTGACAAACGTTATTTTGTTAATAAATATATACTATGGTAACGGTTACTACAAGTTTTGTAAAATGGATGAGAATATATTTGTTTATTCAGTATATACTTTATTATAGTATAATTATATATAGGTTGGAAACGCATGGGCTTGGTATATGGATATAAAAGCATTAATAAAAACCGAGAGTAGAATAGTGAAATGTTTGCGGTAAAGGAGGAGTTTCGACTGTTCTCCCTAAGTATTTCAATCAACTAAGTATTTAGCGACATACAAGTACGACAGATACTATATGACCGGCGACGATATCACGAGTGATAAATTTAAGGAAATATTTTCTTCACATTCACAATAATGCCAGTAATTGCTAAGCTTATAAAAATAAAAAGTATTAATTCTTAAATAAAAACAAAGACATTAATTCTACATTTTGGTTAAAATAGAGCATGTTTTATTTTTAAAACAAAAATATTATGGTTGTTATAATCTTCAGATTTTAAGATATCTATATGCGAATTATCTTTAAAACATGCACTATCAGTAAATTCTTTTTATGTTGATATTACTATTTTAAAAATATTGTAAAATAAATTTAATTTCCATCAAACGGACGAGAGTAAACTAACTCCGCAACTAACTGCTTCTGCCCGTAGATTGTGCTTGCTTATCGACGTCCCCACTAACATACAACGGGTGTTACTTTATCGCATCGTTCCTCTCTCCCACTACCGTTTTTTATTGACGCATTTATTTCTCTATGCCAAACCTATACGTTTCCAATGTGTATATAAGAGCTGACAGTAGGTAATCTTCTAGAACTCTAACAAACCTGCAAAATCTTATATACTTTCAATATCTTTACATATCCGTTGTATAGCCAGGTGTTCCATAAGTACTGAAAAATATTCATTGGGTGGTTATGTTTCAAAGTGTTAACATTTTACAGCACATGCAGTTCTGCATTTATGAACCATAAATGTTTATCAAAAATACAATTGCTTATGTTTATTCCATATTCAATATTAATCAATCCATCGTCACTATATAAGTAATTCTACAAGATTTAAAAAAATCGGATGTAATCGAGTAGCTTCGGTAGCTTCGAGCAACAAGTAGCGAAACGGGAGTATCATATTTAACAAAGTAATAAAATTTTACAATTTTTGTTGCTTCAATTCGATTAGTTCGTGTGATTTTACGAGGAATGAGGTTGAGTTATCGTTTACCACCGCATTTTGTTTGCATGCTAATCTTATTATCTACAAAACGGGGCGATTATATTGCAATTTGTTACACCGCTTTCGGGTTGCTTTCCACCGATTGATGTATTTCCCTCCTTCTACGGTTTCTCTGTTATCATTTCGCATCGAAATCTCTTTGGTGCAGCTACTCTTTTCTATTTATAAGAAGGCAGTTATAGGGGGGAGCAGTTGTTCGGTTGCTTCATTCTTATCATACCATTTTTTTCTATGGGATCATTTTGTTTTTCTTCTGATCAAATCCATTTGTTTCTAATATATTAATATATTTCTCATATATGTATATGAAGATTGGATGTATATAAGCTAGGAATAGGATATGAATACAAAAAACGACATTTTGTTAGCCACTTGTTTATTCTACATAAAACCAGGCTATAAAAATGCATGAGCCTCACGGAAAGGGTAGCGTTTCACCCCAGGGACTAGAAAAAAATCTACATAAAAAATAACCGCGCATAGCGAGGCAATTTCTGCAAACGGGTACCATTAGCGGGGCGGCCATTGTTTAGCGCGCCAAATTAATTTAGTCCCCTCCTCGCCCGCTCTCTTTTTACGGCCCCTTTCGCTTGATAACTAAGTCTTTGTACTTAAAGCAGCAAAAACAAACCAATTACTTGATCACGACGAGCAAATTTACATTTTTCCGGATTTTTGCGTTTTTCCTAACAGGAGTAACATAAATTAAAACACGCGTGTGCTTTAAGATTTCTTTTTCGATTTCCCTTTTGGGGGTGTCAGTTTCGTTTATGCTGTTTCAGATTAAAAAGTAAAAGATTATATATACACACAGAGAGATAAAGCAACTCTGCAAAGATATTTCAAAAGAATAAGTTACTTTGTGGTTATAACAGATCAAACAAAGCAGGAAGGTCCTTTGAGTCGGATCCTGCGGACAAAACATTAATTATATCGCACAAAGGAGCCGGGATAAGGATGGGCCCGGCGAGATTACGCCGTGCTTCCGCCTACTGACTAATTACTGCAGGTGCTTCCCCACCAAACCACCTCTTCGTAGTAGATGACAACCTGGGAACCACCACCGACACCCCCTATTTAAAAAGAAATACTTTTGACCTTACTTTTTGACGGATTTAAAATACCTGCTGAATTGATTATATTTTTAATAATAAACACATTTTGTGAAACATGAAATTTAATTAATGAAAGGGTCAAGGGGGAGCTTGAACAAATGGAAATAACATTTTTTAATTTAAAATGATGGAACAAAACCATTTTAAGTGTTAATGAAGAAATGTCATTGTGAGGTCACGTACTGTGATTTGTAATGAGTGTCTTACACAGCGACAGCATTAATGGATTACTTTGAGGTTAGGTGCCTCATATAACACAAATTCTCAGAAGCAATTTTTCAGGATTTTTCATGTTTATATATAAAAAAATGAAAGGGTTAAGCTTAAGATATAAAGAGGTATTTTCTTAGTACATAAAAAATTTTCTTGTAGTAAAAAGGGAACCAAGGGTAGTTTTGTGTGTGCTTCGAGTTGATTATAACGCGTAACGGTCCCTGATTTATGAAGCACTTTCATCATTTTTGCACGCCTTTATGGAAATGTGGGTTATTCAAACAGAATTAATAACATTTCCCGTACAGAAAGAAGGAATCCATTTCGTAGGTTTCAGTTTTTCTTTTCCATATACGAAGAGGAAAAAATAATTCTAAAGCGTAGCAATTCAGTTAAGAGTGTTGTCTTGAGAGTACAATCAGGCAGCCGCGTGGGGTAGCAAAGAGTTAATATTGATCCGTTTTTTTATTTGAGTCACCCCCACGTTTTTTTTCACCCTCGCTTTTTTTCATCCCCGGATGAGTGTTTCTATAGCAACTGTACAGCAGGTGCCAGCGAACACGCAACACAGACATCACGTCATTTTCAGTCACTTACGGGACTCCTTTGATTTCCAATTATTTCAATTAACGGTCTTTTAAAAAAATTTTTAATTAAATGCTAAAGGTAAGATGAAAAACCAATCCGGCTAAAGCTTTTACTCTCGGAGACAGAAAGAGTAGAAAAAAAAAGAAACATAAATCGACAGACCGAAAAGTTTTCCTAGCTGATAGGTATACTAATACAGAACTTCGTGTATTAAAAAAAAACTCGAGATGGATATCGAGACCATTTCATTAATTTCGATATGTTTCAATCGAATCGGAACGTGAACTCATCGGTGCGTTATATAATGTGTAATCCATTCGCTTCGACTTGGCTTAACGGCACAATTCCTTTAATAGGGTGTATATCAACTGCGGTCTCAGATTTTCTACATAATCTTTGTAATGTTAGGTTATGACTTATCTAATCACATTAAAGTTATAAAAGATGAAAACTTACTTTATTAATTACTAAGCCTTACTACTAATTAAAGTTTTCTACAAACCCTTTTAACAATAAGATTCAGACTAGAAAAATCACTATTCTCAATAGTAATCCAAAAACTAAACCAAATTCTCTAAATTAAATTAAAATGAATCAGATGAATTCTTTTACTGAAACACCTAGGAAATATCTACTCTACCGTTATTGATTCAAAGGTCAAGTTGATGACCTGCCCTATTTCGAAAGAATCCAAATAGGTCTAGAACTAACTAATATGGAAATGTAAAATAGAATTGCTTTGATTACAGAAAAAAAAGAAAAAACATTTTCAAGGTCACGTTCATTTTGGAAATTACATGTCCATTCATTTTTACGCCACACACAAAACTAATTCATCTCAACTATCATTCTTCTTCGACAGGTCTGAAGGATGAATGTTTAGAGTCTAGAGGAAAACGTGCAAAGGTGATCCTGCAACTTTCAGCAACACGCACGCAACCTTCCCTGTGTTGCAGCTTCAATCACCCTACACTACTACACCCTGTATTGATGTGGCGATACTGTTATTATCATTAAAATTATTCTACACCGATAACCAAGGATGGGGAAACATTCGTAATCTACCTCAAATTGAAATGGACAATTAACAATTTGTTTATAAATCTTAATTGAACGCTTTAATTGAAGTAAAGCTTTTGTTTGTATTTTCTACTTAGCAATTAGTAGAGAACACCGATCAGTAAAGTTGTATTTGTTAGATTTTAAAAAAGAATGCTTCTAATAACCATGTCAGCGTGTAACCTTAACTAATTATCTTTTAATGGCTAAAATCAAATAGAAAATTCACAAATTAAAATCAATTATAATCGTTATTTTACAATTGCAGTTCTGAGCCTAGACAATTTATTTATTTACGAGGCAGACTTTTTTCACAGTCGGGGGGTAATTACATAGGAACCTACGAAAAGTCTAAAATACGTTTTTAAAAAATATTATAATTATTCCTCTACATATTTTCCGTCAAAAGTTCCCATTAAAGCGTAACTGTAGTTAATGAAAAGCATATAAAGAAATTCTACTATAAAATTGTTTCTTTTTTTTATCAAAAATACCTTAACTGTTTGTTACAAAAGGTATTTTCTTGAATATGATGATTCAGCCGAGCAAGTATTATTTCAATAATTTGTTTGAAGCTTAAAAATAAACAATTAATTAAAAATCCCTGTAAACCGCCCTATTGAAAGAAGTACCTGGCTTTGCATTCACAAATTTTATTATTTTTGTTTTATTGAATAGTCAGAAATATTTTTCGTCCATTTATCAACTTAAACTTTCTTACAACTGCATTCTTTGTGGACTTGGAATTGATTATTTCTAGCTAAGGTCTACATTCTGTAAAATTCTTACTGAGAATAAATTTACAATGTTGGAAAATGCTCCAAAATGTTAATAAATGTGTACATATGCAGATACAACTTTATTGTTTCTAGAAAACCTGGAAACAAACAAAATTACTAGAAATATATAGCAAAAGAATATGCAACTGTATTTAAATTCGGCCTTTATTGACGACTTTAATTCTATAAAATACATTCTATTAATAAATACATTATTTCGTGTATCGAGTTATTTATTCTTCTGCTATTTTCATTCTTCTAGGTATAACAATGGTCATTTATAAGATTTCATCAATCGGAGAAAGTTGTCATGAGAAAATTGTCTCATCAGGTGCTGAAAAGCAGAGATGATGAGAGTCAGCAAGATTGTTGGATGTTAGTTACAGACAATGGCATTGGCAATATATTGGTGGATGTTGATGATATATTTTTGGTTCTTTATGTTGCTTCTAGTCAGTGATTTTAAAAAAGGAGCATGCCTAAATGGATGATTACCTATACGTGTTTGCCTGCAGTTGAGGTACTACCGATTACCAGGACTAATCATGCCGCGGCAAAAAAGAGATGACCAGCTATTATAATCGTTTCCCTTGACTCGAACTTCGTACCGAATGACAGACGGAACAGTAAAGCTGCTCATCATGTATCGCTCAGTCTCAGAATTGCTACCTGGCTTCACTTGATGCCGTAAAGTAAAGAACGCTACTGAATTAACTTCAGATTTTCTGTTGCTGATGATCTCAACTACTGATCTAACAGATCCCCAGATACACATTAACTTGTGGTTGTCAGGTACCCAGCACCAGTACCTGACTGTTTACATTTGAGTGGTTACTTCTTCTCAGTTCATGTGCCTCTTTTTGTACCTGTACGTATGAGCCAGTATTAGTTTTCCAAAACTAAAACCACTTCGAAATTAGTTGCTAAAAGTAAAAAAGAAAGAGCCAGTTGGATGTTGGCTGAAAAGATTAATTAATTAAAGCCAAGGGTGTATAACTTTAGGGTACATTATTGTCTAGATAACTATACCGACGATGATTAATGCTGATTATATCTGGTGAGAAATCTGCAACAATTCAAAAGATCTTGATCACGCTTACATTGTTTTTGGGTACACTAAAATCATTGCTAAATTCAACACTTTATAACCCTGTTGCTGTACAGCGTGCAACGAGATTAGGCTTCATTATTGTTTTTAGTATAATAGATATCCCCTCCCATATCTTATTGTCTGACGACCGGACAACGGACAAATATTGTAGGGTTTTAACATAGCTAGGTTTAACATAGGAGTTTCAAGGAAAGCTCAAACTCGGATACTTTTCTATTAATACGGTTCAGGAAATTGTAAAATCTTTGTTTCATGGAATTATGAATGCAAGTATAAATTATTAAAAGTATAAAAGTTGTAAAGAATGTGTTTTGACTTCCTTCGCAGGGGATGGATTTTTCGCTTCATAAAGGTTTTTCACTTTCATTCTGTGCTAAAAATATACCCATACCGATTTGCATTTACCGATTGAATTGTTCTTTTTGCAATTTGGTATATAGCGAACAAGCACTTCCGCACAGAAATTCCAACGATATACGTATTTAAAGAATATGTACCTTAACACTCAGATAAGTTCGTCAAACACCTTTTAGAACATAACCAACCAATCACACCTCAAATTCTCCTACATATTTGTAACAATAAACACAAATGAGACATTTTAGAAGCATTTGCGATATAGAAACTCAAACACAAGGTGCCTTAAATAAATGATCAAATTGAGTTTACTAATTCTCTATTACTAGAAGTGCTAAAAGGAAAAGTTTCCAGGACTCTGAAATAAACTTGCCCTGAATGGAAAAATGGAAAATCTTGTGTTTTCCAATTTGCTTAAAATTTTAGGGATGGTTCTTTAGCTCATAAAAGACATATTACACGAAGAAGGCACTACTTGTATTGGCCACTTTGGTGTGCTAGGGTGGTAAAAGTGAAAATGTTAACTTTATAATAATAATAATATAATAATTGCTACAACCCATAACCTGGAAACCAGGCCCCAGAAGCTATGAAGCTTGTACGGGAGGGAGGGGGTGATTATTATTATTACGTAGGTCCAACGTGAGGATGCAGCCGCCTTACAGATGGAGCAGCGCAAATCCCACATTTGTGTCACAGCTAAGGAAAAAGTGCAGACAACCTTAACCAGAATTGTCGGTAGCGGGAGTCAAACCTGGACCGCTTGAGTGAAAGTCCAGCTCGCTAGACTATACACTACCAAAGCTCTTTATGTAGAAGCATCGCCTACTCGTATGCGATAGGTCATTTTGACGGGCCCGTACTGAGTAGCACAACTTTGTCTTTAGTGCATTCGAAAATTCCTACTGTATACGAAGTTATTAACAAGAAAAATACTAGAAAATAAGAGCTCTTGGTGGTCTTAAGCGTTTTTTCATGGATTCAGTAAGTTTCCCATCATAAGTTGCATATTTTCAGAACCTACGATACATTTTGCTCCAGATACACTTACATTTATGCACTGGATCCGGATCACCTGGGAGGTGACATCTAAATTTACGACACAAAACTACAACAAGATCTTCTTTCTTGTTCCAAATTACCCCATGGTACAGGAAGTTTTTAGTTTTTAACATAATTTGATTGAAATAACATATTGTCAGAATCCTCTCGCCTAGGAGAATAAATCTCTCTTTTGCACCATGTTGATCATAAGCACTCCCTGAATTTAAGTTAAGTGACCTTCCTTTACAGCAGGAATTTTAGGTTAAAGCTAGATTTAAGTAGGTTAGGTTCGTTAGAAGATTATAAAGTATTCGATAAAAATTATAGAATAGTCAGCACCTACTGATACCTAAGCTACCCCACTACGCCACTCGGAAGAGATTTTAGGTTGTCTTAAGGTAAGACAACAAATTGCAATTAGTCGAATAGCTTCAAAATTAATATATTCCAGAGAGCCTTTCTTTTACCGCTTTTCTCAATATTTTTGCAACATTCTCACAAATTTCCAACGTTCGTGCAATCGTCTTTGTCAAATTTGAATTCGTTTGAAATGTTCTTGTTTTTGGCTGCCATTCGAAAAAAATGTCGTTTTTATATCACCTGTATGCAGGATGCAGGTATTCATCTCTAGAAAACACATTCATTGTGCTCGTCGGTTCCATTCAGGAACTCGCAAAGCTTTAGTTTGCCGATTGCCAAACTTTCCACCGATCTACTTGTTCGCAAATCCCAGCTCAACCCATTGGAGGAACGGGTGTTCCTTTGCCGCCTCTGGCTGTTGCGTCAACTGTAATGACTATATTGAATTTTTGAAAAAAGATGAAAGGAATGAAAAGGCACAACGGGAATTGCTGATCGCCGATATTGAAGAATGAGAACAATGAATATGTGTTCTCTGCGGACGCATATCTGAATACGGCTCTAATAAAAGCCGTTTGTGCAGCTATTCGTCTTATTGCAATTTGTACATAAATAGTATGTAAATACTGTACTTAAATAGATTAATTTTCTTTTAATTGGATTGGAACTACCTGTGTCCTACTGTCTTATATTAAAGACCCTAAAATCCCATCTCATGGCGTGACAGCTGAGGTACCAGTATGTACTGACTAAAGCCACTATTCTATAATTTTTATCGAATACTTTATAATCTTCTAACTAATCTAACCTACTTAAATCTAGCTATAACTTAAAATTCCTACTGTAAAGGAAGGTCACTTAACCTAACTATTCAGGGAGTGCTTAAGATCAACATGGTGCAAAAGAGAAACTTATTCTCCTAGGCGACAGGATTCTAACAATGTATAAAGATACACAATAACTTGTGGTCGTCGTTAAGTGGTACCCAGCACCAGTACCTGCCTGTTGACATTTGAGTAGTTGCTTCTTCTCAACTCATGTGCCTCTTCTTTACCTGTACGTATTGGCCAGTATTAGTTGCCAAAACTAAAGCAATTTCCAAATTAGTTGCTAAAAGTAGAAAGAAAACGACAGCTGGATGATGGCAGAAAAGATTAATTAATTAAAGCCAAGGGTGTATAACTTTAGGGTATAAATCTGGTAACCTAACACACGGTATCTCTGTCCTAAGCCTAAAATCTTACCCGGCTTGGCTCCATCCAGCCTACTCTTTAACCTTCCCTAATTTAAGGGACCTGATCACACCGTGCTTACCTAAGCTGTCGTAAGTACGATCTAAGCTTACCTAACCCAACCTATCCTCTAACTTAGATCTTTAGTTTAAGCTGTCGTTAAGCTAAGCTCTTAAGGCATTTTTTCTCTTAAATTTTAAAGGAACTTCGCTTCTATCCTAAACTAATTTGACAGAAATTACTAATGCTAAATTTAACTTAAGCTAACCTAACTTAACCAACTTATAACAAAATCTAACATTCTAACTTGATCTCTAACCAAATATAGGTTTTCACATAACCAATCTTGTAACCTAAGCTTACTTACTTAAGCTAACCTCTAATCGAATGTAACCTCTGACGTGACCTAACATCTAACCTAACCTCTAACGTAATCTAGTCACTACTGCGCTCTACTAACCTGATCATTTAACCTAACTTCATCGCCTACCTATCCTTACCTCTAACTCAACTTGACCGCCAGTCGAACTTCTACCCTCCTCTAATCTTTAACCTATCTTATCGTATAGCCGAGCCTAATCTTTCTCTAACTTAAAATTACCTTTATCTTAGCTTAGAATAACTTCTAACCTAGTCTAGCCTTTAATTGAACCAATCCTCTAACCTAACTCTACCCTCTAAACTAATATAACTTTTAACGTTCGTTAACTGATCTGTAACTTAACCCCTAAAGTTAGCCTACTCTCTAACCTAACCTAACCTTAACCTCAAGTTATCTGCATTAACTTTTAATTAACTTATAAGATAGTTTTTAAGCTAACCCAACCTCTAATCTAAGTTTTAATCTAACCAACCTAAGCTATTCTTTAACCTATCCTATCCAATAATCTGATCTAACCTTTAAACTGACCTGGCCTGTCACGTAACCTAAGTTGACTTAACTTCTCAATAAATTGTTTCAGCGTGTTGTAAGTGCACATTTTTGTTGAAAGTGGAACGAAAACTTTGTTGGGCACATCTGGACAATGAACACATATGGAAACCTTTAAGTATCTCTGGAACGGCTTATACGATCGAGACGACTTTTTAGAACACTTTATTAACATAACATGCTGGATTCAAAACTGATGCCGACAGAGTTGCCAAGATGTTAGTTTTTCCGAAAGCTTTACCATTTAACTTTTCTATTTGAAGTAGAACACCCTGTATATTTATATTCTTTGTATTCCCTCAGCAATCTACACATAATTTATGTAGCATTCTCTATACATAAGTTCAGCCGTTTTCGAGATACTTTAACATTTTAGCTTCATAGGTAACATTAAATCGGAACTTTTAATAAATAACAACGTAGGCGTAGGCTTATAAATAAATAACTTTTTTGCACGTCCTGTATATAAGGCTCTACTTTAGTCTCCAAAAAAAGGGAGTAAAGTAGCACTTTTACTACCTGAGGGAGTAAAGTGTTTCCATGACAACAACAACAAGTAAACAACAAAAAAAAAGTAATCGCGGTACTTGTTAGGATGTATTATCCTGAAACTATGTGATTTTGGCGTTTGCAGAGTTCAAATGTCAGAATGACATGTAACGAAATTTTTTTCAAAATTTTGAATTTTTGCGATTAAGTGCACGATTAACGTGCAAAAATAGTGTATATACCACTGGACTAAAGTGCCTTTTAATCCCTCACACATTCGGGATACTATACTATTGTATTGTTATTATGAAGTTAAAAATGTTAAAATATCTCGAAAATGGCTGAACTTAAGTCTACACAAATTATGTGTAAAATTACTGAGGAAACTCATAAAAATAGATATATACAAGGTGTCCTATTTAAATTAAATAGGGCACCTATTTAACACGCAAAAGTTGGTAAAGCTTTCGAAAAAACTAACACATTGGCAACATTGTCGACATCAGTTTTTGAATCCAGCATTTTATCTAAATGAAGTGTTCTAAAACTCGCTTCGATCGTGTAAACTGTTCTATAGATACTTTCAGAGGTCTCCATACTTTTCTTCCACATTGTATATACGTATTACGTATATGGTTTAGCTGCTTCTACAAAAATCTCTGATGTTTATGAAACCTTGGCAAACGCTTTCTTTTGGATCCTGGGAGTGTCATAGCATATACATCTTCACGATAAGTAACTGTATGTGTGTAGGTTTGATTGGAGTTGGGAAATCGCTAGTTAATTATAAGCAGATGACTTTGACTTTGCTAAATGCAAAGTTGATGTTTAGTTTTGCGAGGTCGCACGTATACAATTTCGAAAAGCAACCGTCACTTGTCATAATTTTATAGACATGGCCGCACGGGATAGCGTACATAACTACTCATGTAGCCAAGGTCTGTCTCATCCTGATTATAAGTAATAATAATAGAACACAATCACACCTTATGTAAGTTTTTAAACCGCTTTCTGGTATTACTTACGAGACAGCTAGGTTTAACATGTTTAACAATTTAATTTTATTACGCTGTGCAATCAATGCTGTGAGAGATCTACTGGCTGATTTACGTGATTCCAAGTTAAAAGGTTTTATGCTGTAAATTATTTATTTATATTTTTAAAAGCATTATTCGTAACTGATGAATTTCAATACGCCCGAGACCAATTTTCCAGTAAATCAATCAGTGGTAGGTTAAGTCGGAAAATGAGTGTGGAAGTCGAGGGTGATTGTTAAATAACGTATGCAGGAGTTCGTCTGACAATGCTAGGTTTAGCATTTTCAACTGATTTTGTTTGGTGGAGTTTATTTAAATATTCACTTATGGAAACATAAAGATTATAATCACACAAAGTTGTATATGAAGAAGTCCCTCAATAAATTAGTCTTTTGGTCATCATTTTTGGCGAGTATATTTTTTAGTATATATTTAAAAAATGAAAATAACATATATTGAATAATTAGCAATGAATTTCAGCAAGAACTGAAGAAGATTATGTATATCACGATTACCTTTAATTCCATTTCGCCAATTAAGAATGTGAGTATTATGGCAACCAAAAATCTAGCATTTAAAGGTTTTACTCGCTTACCTTATTTGAAAAATAAAAATTTCGTAGAAAACGTTTTCCTCCTGAACAGAAAACGCCGTACTACGACTATCTCTGATATTTTTAAATTTCTGTAGAAAAACTTGATATTTCACTCGAATGTGATTTACTATTAGAATTTATGAAGCAAACGTGAAAAAAAGGAAAAATCGGAAAATGAAGAAAAATATAAGAAAGTTAAATGCTCGACTGCAGCTTCTACTACTACTACTACGACTACGATTACTACGAGTCTACGACTACAACACGTTCACGAGCGTTCCGACTTCCTGCGACCCAACCAAGCATATTTTATTTGGCTGCCAATACAAATCGACACGCGCGAACCACACTCGTTCATCAGGTTGTTGGTACGGATTTACAGTTTATATTTATATGCCCTTTTATCTTCCGCATTTTCCACCGTTAGCCTTATCATCCTATGAATAATATTAAATTGACAAATTGAGGTATCAATATTCTTAAACCGAATCATCTGAAAAAGTGTACCTAAACACAAACAATATTTTGGGGGTGGAGGGATTTTATACAAAATACTTGGAATTTATCAAGCCACGCGCGCGCTACTCACATGACAACAAAATCCCCTTAAAAGGGTATTAAAAATGTAATTCGAGGATTCGAGAACCCTTAAAAGTGTTGCCTTCTCAGTTTTTAAGGGTGAGAGAGGAGAGGGCTCTTGTCTAATTCAACCAGCCAACATAAGGTAGCCAGTTCTCCTGTTTTAGAAATATAGGGCAAGTTTTGCAGTTTCCTGGAAACCGACATATGCACGTCATTATCTCGAGAAATGCCTTTAACAAAAAAAAGGCGTACAAAAAAAAGAACTAACGGGTGTTCGCGATTCTTTTTAGTTTTTTAAAAGGTGGCTTGGCTCGCTTCTTTTGGTTTTTATACTGAAGGGGTCTAATAATGCGGACTGTTTTCTGTTTTCCTTCGTCATCCCTTTTTTCGTGTTGCTGCACACAATCGTCTCGTACCAATCGTGTATGTGATGTGTGCAACGCTCGATTCCGACCTTGCAGGGTTGTTGCGATTGATGTGTCACGGGGTGCGTGAGCGGGTTAGATACGGTTATACATACGTGTGCTTATTTTTGTCTTGAATTTTGACGTGCGCTTAGGATCTTTCTTTTGTAACTTTTTATATTGTGACAAACTTTATAAAAAATAACATGCAAAGAATAACGTCAAAGAAATTGTAAGAAAATATAACTTGATAGTCTGCTTCATTATTAGACCTACCTAAACAGGGCCACCTCTAGTAATGTTTTTGACATACGTGTGCATCTTCTAATATATCACCGTATTACATTTAAATTATAAAACAGAGAAAATAAATAAAATTACTTCTTATTAATGCATTTTTTTTTCTAATATCCTTAGAACCATCTCAAGCGGATATGCAAGTATAGTGCAACGTATAAGAATACAATTATTGCTTCATTGTTTATAATAACTGTTTATTCCTGTGTTCGAGGCACTTTAATATACAATTGTCAGAAGAGCTTAAACTAATTTTCATACTAACGCGTGTTCTAAAGAACGAGCTATCCAATAGCATATGGGTTCAAAAATGTATAGGCCGATTGTATAAAGCGTAGTTTTAACCACATTGTTGGTCACGCAATTATGCAACCTGATTGGATAGAACTCAACAAAGGGCTTAAAACAACCAATAACTTGAATTAACCTATCAAATGACTTAACAACGTGTCAAGATAATCGTCTAGTTACCAGTGCTTTGTGCAACCGGCACTATGTGCTTTAACTATTTGAAGTTGTAGTTGTCACTTGAATTAAATGATTAATAATTATCGAATCATATGAATAAGTCAAAGATTACTACTTTCATTTTCATAGATGACTGGGATAACTCGTGTTTTAACTGTTATCGTGGGATAACAGTTCATAGTAATATACGGTGGTCCAGAATGGTTTGCTTCATCTAATATTAAAAACAGGGGACAAACGACCAAATTTTCCAGGGTAAACGACAAATTCTCCAGTGCATGTTTTGAAGTCCTGTTGGGTCAATTTATTGATTTATTCATATAAAGGTTGTTCTTAGCTATATTTCGTTACATTCAAGATGACAAACTGTTTTATACTAATGTTCTGCTGAAAAATTAAAAGATTCTGTCGAGTACTTATAAAGTGACTTATGTAAAGGGTTGTTTCACTTAGGTTGTGCAAATGTATCGGTTTATTTTTATTAAACATTTTAGATTTTTCCCAAACTTCCATTTCATATTCAAATCTTATTAAAATTTAAGCATCTATATCGTATCTCTCAAACTATAGCATCAATTCGACAAGAAACACTACACTAATTAAAACAATTTTTAACTCTTTCATTCATTTTTTGACCATGATATGAATTTATTAAAAAGCTTAAATGAAACCATCCTATGTTTGTAATTACAAGCCCAGATATTCTACAAAAATCTTTAATTTGTCGGTTTTACTGTTTCCACTCTTTAACAATTGTTGGAGTAATCAATTTAGAATGTAAGAAAATGATATATTTCTAATCTTTTACTTTCCGTATTTAAAAGTATTTCTGAAAGTTTCCTTTTCATTTTTTTTTTCAAAACTTAGAAACTTCTTTTATAAACTTCAAAAACCACTGTTACTAGTAACCAGTTCTTAAAAACCTTAAGCTTTTAGCTTAACTTTCCAAAAGTATCTTATTATTAACATTATCCAAAAACTCAAAGAAACATCTTTCAGAAACTTTCAAAAACCTCTTTTTTTAGAAAAAGTCGAACATTCGTTTTCTTCATAAACCCTTCACCTAATTTTCATAAACTTCAAAAAATTCTAACACCAAAATGTCCTGCCTTGAAAAAATCACTTTCAAAAAAGCTCGATGTCTTATATCCAAGGGCATAGATATCCATTTTTCTTGGAGGGGGGGAGATAAAATATATATAATGCTGATCAAGTACCCCTGGCTATCTACCCAATTATTTGAGATGTGACGAAATTTGGAATCGTTTTATAAGATACTAAATTTTAAATAGAAACACAATCAACTTAGCTTTTGACGGCTGGAGCCATCTTGGACTTTTTCTTAAACATGAAAGAGGTGACATCGAGTGACATCTTGTTATAAAGACCTTATATTGCTTAATAAATTGCAAAGTGAAGTGACCTGAAAAAGCTACCATGTCTCTACTCTACTACTTCTTCAATCGAATGGGGTACAGCCAAGTTACCAGAGGGAGACTAGACCCGCAGGGTATATATTTAAATATAAATGATAAATTAAAATAAAAAATAAAATAACTTGAACAATACACAATAACAGGAACTAAAAATATTGAACAATTCATGCTTTCTAAAATAACAAAAAATAAAAATAAAATAATATTTTCTAAAAATATAAAACATCGAACAGAATATAGATTTCTAAATTAAGAGGAAAGCAACATTCTAAAAGTAAACAAACACTAAATTATTAAGTGTAGATTCCTTCTAGAGAGATTGAGAGTTGTTTTTTTGACAAAGGGGTGTGTAAAAAAATGTTCACTAGTTTATAGTGCATATTCTGGGGGAGGGGAATAATAACTTTCTCGACCCCCCCCCCCCATATTAACACCTTTGCATATGGAACCATTCCCAAAAATCGTTTAAAGACAATTTACGAATTTAAACGTCTTAAAGAGTTTTTTAAACTTTTCTTTTAAAATTTCGTTTTCAGAAGAAAAGCTTAATTTCCTTTACGTTCGTTTTCAACCTATGAGTAGCTGTGATGAAGATTACTACGAGCGCCGTAGGCAAAAACATCAGCTGGAAGTAAAGACCCAACAAAAAGATTATCAAAATATCCAAATGGCGAATTGAATACGTCATGACAATTAACAAATTAATTAATTAAATTAATCAAATTAATAAAATTAAGTCCGGCAGAGTGAATATAGTGCATTTATATTGCTTAACATAGTTAAGTCTTGTTTGCTACGGTCAGTACTCGAATGGGTAAACCACGTGCGTAGTGTACTGGCCTACATGGTTCCGTTGCCTCGTCATACTCACATATCCACACTGCGAATCGGTGTGCTCGGCACCTCGACACCGAAAGGCAAGAGGTTAAGATTATATAAACAAAGGTACGTAATTGACAAAGAAAGTTGTATTCTAGCCTATTCTGTCAAGTTTTGCCATTTGCCAATCAATGTTACCAAGTGATAAAAACGAGAATAGGCTGATTCAACTAGGCTTGGTCAGATTATGTTAGATTTGCAGCTTTCCATTTAGATTAAGCTTAGACTGCGTTAAGGAGAGCCATGGAAAGCTATAGGTTAGAACCACTGAAATAACTAAATCGCAACAACTCTCATTATATTGTACCACAAAGTTTGGTAAGTAACAAAAAATATAAAATGAATGTTATCGGGACATCAATAATTTCCATGAACATTAAAACTAAAATTGCGACACCTTTCATAAAGCCTTGACAAACAGACTAGATCATGCTTTCTATAGTCCGGTCAGAATAGACAATTCAATTTACAATAATTCGCATAGAGCTGAAAATTGGTACAGGTCTTAGGTACACTATTACAAATAAAATTTTAAAAATCCCCACCAATCTTACGTCTGCTAAAACTAAAAAATAGGTCAGACAAAAGTTGTAGATCATGCAATTATCTACAGAGACTGATCTTGCACTTTTTCTCCTACGAATCACCATTCCTGAGATATCACCATTTGAAACATCGAAAATAATAATATGCACGTCTACGCCGCCTAGGAATACATTTATGGCCGGTTTCACAAAGCTTGATTAAACTCTGATTAACTTAATTGTGATTAAATTTGAAATCTAGAACTATAATTAAATAAAATTCTAGGTCCGTTAAATCTCAGCCAATGATATCTATCAATTTTGAATAGTCAGCCTAAAATTTTCCCAAAATCATTTCCAATAGTACCATTTTTTAGTTACATAATAGAATATTTTTGGATATTATTTAATAAAACTGAATCACAATAAATCGTGGAGTATGCCTACCGGGGAAACCACGTTAAAAAACGTTAAAAAAATGCGCCAAGTACACTATCTCACAGGTGGTGCAGAAATGTGTGCATATTATGTAGAATACGACTTCTTCAACTTTTAGAATCGCGATATCTTAGGAATGGTGATTCGTAGGACAGAAAGTATAAGAACAATTTCTGTAGATAATTGCATGATCTACAACTTTTGTCTGACCTATTTTTATAATAACACTTACCGTTTACGAAAAAATGTAAAAAACCGATACTTTTGACCTTTGACCTTGAATAAATTTTTTAGCAGACGTAGGATCAGTGGGGATTTTTAAAATTTTATTTATGTACTTAAGACCTGTACCAATTTTCAGCTCTATGCAAATTAATGTAAACTTACCACTATTTTTTCGTCTATTTTGACCAGACTACTATGCTTGTTTGATATTTTATCAAGTCCTGTGGCAGCGTTTTTTCGGCACCGGAGACTGTAGAGACTGTAAACACTCTTTTGAAGGTGCTTAATGAGTGTGGTCATGTACTCCCTTTTTCGGAGTGCGACATCTCATTCCAGACTGGCGAATTGGAACCAGTTGACAATAAGCAAGCACTGCGATAACCATATAGACGGAACCGGCTTCCTTCGGGGATCTCGTTTCTGGAATGACCTCTACCTCTGTTCAATTAGTGCACCATGGCGTACTGTTTTTGTCTTCTGTTTGGCTGTCCTAGATTTCGTCTACAAATAATTTTTGTTCGGGTTCGCCCTCAAGCACAAACAGATTTCCCACCTCTGCTGGCAGTTACAGTTGGCGCGTCTTTGCGGGCAATATTCAGTCGGAATTAGTAATTTTCGTTGATGAATGGTTGAAGTCAGGTACGTGTGAAACAGAATCAGACAGCTTGTTATTTCGGTCCGGTGTGTGCTCTTCATTCGAAAGTTAAACTCCTCCAGAAATATTGCCCATCTCGTGAACTTGACACAACAGTTCAGCTTACTGCTAAACACTCCTTTTCGTTGTTGTGGTAGCTCTTTTCGGTGTCGTTTAATTGGGCACTCCCATACAATACTAGTTGTTGACAGGATGTTGGCAGTTAAATTACCAAAGACGTTCTTCAATCTACTCAATAAAAGAAAAATACACATTATTACCTAAAATCTTATGGAATAAAATAAATAGGTAGGGTAGAAATATACGCTGCATAACTACAACTAAAAGCAAAATAAAATTGCTGAAACAAGGAATTTATTGAACAAAAACAAGGACAAGAAAGGTGGTGCAAAATTATAAGTAACTAATTAAAATATGAATTAAAAGACATTCAAATTTAAACTCAACTAATTAAAATTCAAAGTTTCAAGTTGCATATGCAATCAGAGAGAAAATGAAAGAGAAAGCTTAGAAGTTACCCGCAACTTGACAAACGAATTCGCCAACAAGCGTCAGATTCTCCAATATAATACTGTGATGGTTTTGTTTCTAGAACATTTAGACAGCGCCGGACTACCCACTAGGATCGAGATGCCGTGGCAAACTTAGGAGGCATTCTTGATTTAGGTGTTCAGATAAAAAATTGCATGCGATTTATCGTAATTTTATAATTATTGGAAGGTGTCAATATTCATACTTCACAAAGGGCTTTGATCTGAAGCTAACCAAATAAATTCCAACAAATGTTAAATAAGTACACATGTACGTCAATGATATCAATAGTACCGAAAAACGGATCGAGATTATTGTATTGCTTTTTAGATGAACTATTAGCCACTTTGGGTCATTCAGTAAAATCAACACTTATTTTATATTGTGGAAGTGCAAAATCTTTTCAACATTTTAGATAATTCCTTTTTTGGTTTACTAATTTTTGTTCAGTTATTTTTAATTTGTGCGTAATTTTACATTCGCTGAATTAGTGACTTTTGGAAATTTTCAACATCAGGTAATTTTTGCCTTTTGCATAAATTATACGTACGTGTGTCATAAATCTATAAAATTGAATATTAATTTGATATTTTATGTACATAAAATATCGA
The DNA here is from genome assembly GCA_929113105.1 of Agrypnus murinus. NCBI lineage: Eukaryota > Metazoa > Arthropoda > Insecta > Coleoptera > Elateridae > Agrypnus > Agrypnus murinus. Next base: position 226,701,780 of record OV816024.1, on the reverse strand, counting down.
ATTAGTACATTACATACTGGAATATTAAAATAAATTCGTAGAAATTTAAAAAGGATAAAATAATTCTTGAACTATTTTATAGTAGTATTTTTAAAAGAATTTAACCTACACTTTTTACTAACCTTCATTCTTTGTCTTCGAATATTAAAATAAATTCTTGGAAATTTAAAAAGGGGCAAATAATTATTGGAACAATTTCTTTTTCTGTTAAAAGATTTAACTATTTTATAGTAGTATTTCTATTGAAAGAACTTAACCTACATTGACATGTAATATCAAAATGCGTTCGTGGAAAATTAAAAAAGGTAAAATAATTTTTGGAACTATTTTATAGTAGCATTCTTTGAAAGAATTTAACCCACATTTTTACTTACTAACCTTCATTCATTGTCCTCGAATATTAATATGAATTCGTGGAAATTTAAATAGGGGCAAATAATTCTTGGAACAATTGTTTTTTCTGTTAACAGGTTTAACTATTTTAGTAGTATTTCTATTGAAAGAATTTAACCTACATTGTCTTGGAATATTAAAATAAGTTTATGGAAATTTGAAAAGAGTGAAATAATTCTTGGAACTATTTTATAGTAGCATTCTTTGAAAGAATTAACTCATATTTTACTTACTAACCTCCATTGATTCTCTTCGAATATTAAAATAAATTTGTGGAGATTTAAAAAGGGGGAAATAATTCTTGGAACACTTTTTTTCTATTAAAAAAATCAAATTCAAATTGGTGCGTATATATGTCGGGGCAAAACGCGAATCAGTACACATTTTTTAGTGACTAATAAAAACAGTTTTGCAATAGTTTTGAGTTTTATTTTGTAAGACATCGTCGTGTTTCACTTTGCCCTCCTTCCGCGGAACTAATATGAGTTACCCTCACTAGTTCAGATCCTGAGTACGCCTTTGGCTTTGGCCCCACGAGTTTTGTACTAATCTACTCTGTTGCAATTTTAAATTCTTAAACTTAAATTAAATAAATTAAGATAATTTACGTAACACAACAGATGACAAATAACACCTCAACATTGGCGCACGTTTCGGTACATGTAAGTGTGGTACGTTCACAAAATAACTAATTCGTAGTTAACTTAGACGTCAACTTTTAAAAAATACCTTTTATTCACAATATGCTTGCTTATTGATTTAATAAATTACATGCAATCATAACAATAACGTCTTTTTATTAAGCGCATAAATATAACTTGGCCTATAGGCGACAAATGACATAATCCGGCCCTGCATTGAGACTCTTTTTATTAGGTAGGTAATGTTTTTCACAATGAATGTATTTAATTTATACAACAGATTCTAAAATCAAATAATTTTGGGTTTCAGGAAGTTGAGTTAATTTTTTAATAACAACTTTTTCCAAACTTCCCTGAAATTCAACTTGTTATTTTCTATTCAATTATTTTTATTATCATGTTTCTAGGCTAAAACCTTTATTTGTCCCCTTTATCGTCTAGAAAATTGATTGGTTTATACATTATTATCTGTATTTGCAAATCCTTTTTAGGTAAATTAAATAAATAACTTGAAACATAGCTGTTTTCTTTAATCAATTGTGTCTATAGTAATATTATTTCATAACTAACAAGATTTTTCTCTGCTTGTTACATTCTACTTGCGTGGATGGTCGCAAATGGAATGAATATTATAAAATTTTAATGAATTTGATTTTGAAGAAAATTTCAAAATCTTTTAAAACTCATAAAATATATTATATATTATGTTAACTTGGTATTGAACTATTAAATAAAAACAAATAATAAAAATTTTCAATATGGATTTCAAACATTTATGCATACATACTATATATATGGTAAGACCATAGCAATACATGTAGTCTAGAAAATTTTAGAATTGTCGAATTTCAATACATTTTAATTGAATTCTTAATGGTAAATTATAAACATTTTAATATTAGTTGGATTTGTAATTAAAAATTCATATTCTTTATGTTTTTGTAAATACTTTTTGAGTGGGCGCGTATATATTTTCAAATTAAATTTAATTACTTGCGTTTGTAAATACCTTTTGCACTAAAAACTGAACCAGTCAGGGATCTAATTTAATTTAATTTAATCTAATTTGCTACAATTTGTAGGCGAACCTGCGATTGGGAATAATTTATTTACAAAGCATCGAAAACGTTTTCGAATTTACTGTTACACAAACTTTAAAATAAGTAATCTATTTAACTTCACAAGTCAAATGTCGCGGAACAAGCCGCGGGCAAAGCTGCTAGTTAATATTGCTAAAAACGATGAAAACTACATTAAAATTTAAAAATAACAGATATGTTAAGATTCTTATGGCTTTGAACATTTTACAAATCACGGTTACTACATATTGCTGTGATTCCAGCACTTATAGTTGAATATAAGTCATTTGGGTTGCCTATTTATTTAGGGGTTTGGACTCAACTTGAACAAATCGTAATTAAATAAATTAATTTGTTGCTTAATAAGTAAAGGTTACACTCTAGATCACTTGATAATAATAAGAAATAGATCTTAAACGGATTTTCCACTTAAAACTGAAAAATTATTTTGACAAGTTACGATTTGCATATCGTTAGGTCGTTGGACTTGGTTTTTCATAATTGAAGCCATTGTAAGGTGTAGCTTCACCTGGGAATTATAAAAGGTATAGTTGGAAGGGTGTATGCAAGCAATCACCACAATACTCACAGTTTTTGTTGTTGAATTTCAAGTAAATCCCATGCTGGTTTAACGATTCATCAAATTTCATGAGAAATGTATAATTTTCATTAATATATGCACTTACAGCCAAAATGTTTTGCTGCAATATTCTTAACTAGGTTCTAGTGCACCTTTAGCAATAGAATTTTCAAGTGGGCAGCTCTATACTATAGAGAAGGTTTAGCCTGTTGAAGCTTAAAATTTGTATCGTTTGAATCTGTTAAAATAGTAAAATCTAGTTAATATTTAAAGTTTTAGTGCCAAAAATGATGTAAATATTGTGTATAGGATGTTAGGATTAATTAATAACAAGAAAAGGAAGTAATAAGGTGTGAAAATATTATCTGTAATTTTGTAAAACCATGTTTGTCAGGAAATTCAAGATGGTTGCCATTGAATCCTGGATTTAAATTTGCTTTTTGTTAGACATGTACTATACCAAAATATAGGTAAAATTATCCTCTTTCCGATTATGTAATTTGTTTAAACTTTTAATTTTTTAACAATAACTTGGTTATGTAAATCTTGTTAGGTTAGATGTTCAATTTTTTTTAGTAAGTTACCAGATTTTGTTAGTGGAAAAAATGACGTTTGGCGTTTGTTTTTGAAAGAAATATAAAAGCAGGTCGAAAATTGCTTTCCTTCTTCTTGATTGTTATGTAAAGAAGAACCCATGTCGGATCATGCAATAATTTGTTAAAATTTTGAGGTTATGTGTGTAAAATTTTATGCCAATGAAATGTCAAAAAAGTGAGGTTACGACAAATGTCATCCAAATTTAATTTTTTTAAAAAGTGTTAAATAATTTTAAATAATGATAATAATAAAGAACAGTTAATGTGATTTATAAAAAAAGAAAAGTGAAGTGTTAATTTGGTTTTTGGACTATTTATTTATAAGAAGAAAATTTCTGGAAACGTATTGAAACTTTATTTCTGGATGGAAGGAATTTTAAAACAAAATGTAATGGAAACTTGTTGGGAATCACTAACTGACTTGATGTACTCACGTCTTGGAGAAAACATGTCCAATATTTAATAATGGTAATTATTTACAATACAATTTTCACTTGAAAGATCACTTTAAAAATGTGTGTTCACCATCACAACAACTGCCAAATAATATAGTGTGTTTAAAAATCTTCGAGTGGCGCAAAAATTTTTGAATTTAAAAATTTATTTTCAAACTTTAACTTTATTTTTGTTTCGTTTCTTTCTTTAATTATAATTTAAGATCGTGGGATTGATAAAATAAAAATGAATCAGGACAAAGGGAATTAGACTGTCTCTTAATTTTTATTCTGGTAAATCCAATTGACACCAATAATTAATTTAAATTATTCCAATAAATTAATTGAATCCATTTTAGATAGTAAGAATTTTTTTTTGTTTTCGTTTCTCTTTCATAAACTTTCAGTTTTTATTCTTTTTATGTGTTTATTAATAATATAATATTTTTAAATGTTCAAAAGGAGATTTATTTGTGTATTTTCTTTTGTTTTGTGTCCATTAACCGAATTTTACAGGTATAGGTTGAACAATATTTTATTATTTTGTCAAAGAGCGACCCGCCTGAAATTTTCTCATGCAATTTTCCTGAGCTTGTCTTTGGATTTTAAAATCATTTGCCGGTGCAAAGTTTCTTTTCATCACAAAGGTAAGTGGTGTTTGTTTTTGTATAACTTTTCAGTTTGTCTTGCTACCTTTAAACATAAATGATAGTGGTTTTTAATTTAAATAAATCTATGATCAAGTGTTGTAAAATGTATACTAGTAGAGCGTTTATCACGATAAAACATTTATGGCGCCCGAACATGATGCTTTCTATTTTTCTTATTAAAATTTAAACACTCATATCAAAACAATATGTACTACAGTACTAGTACATATGTTCTAAAGAAACAAACTATATTATTTATTAATAAACATATTATTATTATAATGTTAATTATGTAAATATTTAGCTTTAACGTCATTTTGTTTGATGTATTGCATTCTGATGAGTATTTTTCTATTTAGAATTCTGTTTTGTTTGACATCAGAATTTGGCGAAAATTTATCAGTTCGATAAACTTATTTCAATTTGTGATGGTTGTCGTTATTATAAGATATGAAACATGCGGTTAAAATAGATTAGTTTTCTTTTACATAATTTTGCTATTTTTAGTTTATGGTCATAACAAAAGTTAATTTAGGGGTGCATATTTTTCATCCATTTTTTATTCACGCCTTGTAACAGCTGTAAGCTTTAATAACTTCATAATTGTCTTGTTTTAATTATTCCTGTATATAGATAGGGTAAGGTATAGTGAAAGGACAGAGCAGTATTAATTCTTAACCGTTTTTAACATTAATGCGTTGATTTTTAACTTTGTATTTATTTTATTTACATTTTAACTAGTAAAACTTAGGGTTCCTAAATATGAACTGAACTCTGTGTTATTTAGAGTTAAGACACGCATGTCAAATTTTCCTAGTGTTATTTCATATTTTAAAACTATTTATTAGAAGGTTGGTAATCATGAAAATTGTTTTAATAAATTAAACTGTCAGTATGACAGTTATATAAATCTGAAATTGGTTACAGTTGATATTTTATTAAAAGCCATCGAGAAATTGATATATGTACTATAGTAGTTTTAAAAATTCTCTACAAATAGAATATAAATGATAATGTGCACATTAAAATTTTTTACATGCATAAAAATAAACATGACAGCATAACCTAAAATTTGTAACTGCAGCTGCTGAATGTTTTCACTAAAGTAAAAAGAGAGAAAAAAGTAACTCTGTTTCAGACATCTGCCTAGAAAGAGATAGATCTTGACATCCGTGTCCTAACTCTAAAATAACACAGTTAAAGTTTTCATTGAGGAACTCTAGTAAAACTTACTATACATTGTAACACTTACTTATCATTAATCGTGACAAATTTTAATGGGAATACACATAATATGTTTTAAGTTGCACAGCTATTGTAATATAATGATCATAACTCAGTTTTGGAAGATGACTTCCATATTTTGAAACGGAAACAAGCCTGCCTTTATATATTTATAGGAACTAAACAAAGAATTTACAATATATGTATGCCAGAAATCCACACTTAACGCGGGTTAATAAAAATCACAATTAGAAAAATTTATCAAATCAATCCATTTTTACAAGCACATGTCCAGATGAGAAACCAGAAATACGAGCGGGAATGCATTGTTACATATAGCAAGATACGATATAGTAACAAATATAAATCTTAATCCATTCAATTATATTTTATAATTTGTAACTCTTAATACTTGTAAACGAATGAACAAAACAGTAAAAAGAGTCCTTCTTCCTTAGAGTTTTCTGTTAAAAGAGTCCGTTCTTCATTTTAATTAATCACTTTTTAGCTTAATAACTCGCCTTTTATTCACGTATCAAATAGCTGAAATTTATAAAAGCTACTGAAAGAATCATTCATTACGAAGCCACTACCAATTTTTAATAAGTATATCGTCATCATCAACTCGGCCTTGTAATAAGAGGTATCGCTATTATTATTTATTAAGTATGTTATGTAGAATAAAAACCCATTTACATAAATAGAACATTTACACGTATTATCAGTTACTTACTGTAATCAAATCAATCATCATGAAATTATTTAATTTTGTATTTAAGACCATATTAATAAGTAATAAAATACATTCTACAACTTGTGGAATTTTAGTATCCATCATATTTATAACTAACTATGGAAACAAATCAAATAAAATTCAAAGAATTAAAAGCAGCATTGATCAAACTTCCGTCATTTTCGAGCTATTATGCCATTTATTCATTTCTATTTGATATGTATCAACACACAGTAGGGGGACTAAACGTAACATTACTTTTCCTGTTTTATTAGCATTTTTAAAATCCTTTCGTTTCTTTGATTTTTATATGCGCCACCCTTTCCCACTCAAATCACTAATCGTTCCCAAAACTGACAGAATTCTTAAATCGTTTTTATTCCCTCCTCGCTGTGCATCCTCCTGGTTTAGCGTTAGGATAAATCGAAACCTTTTAAGGATTGTTATACGTTCGAAAAAACGAGTGTGTATGTTGTATATAACACACATCCTTTTTCTCTAAACAGAAGCCGAATCTTCTTCGGTTCTTCAATAATTCATAACTTATTCCCCATGCAATTTGCAAACGAGCCGTTGTTTTTATGTTCGATAAAAGAAGTAAGGGGCAGTTTGATTAAAATTCCTGGCAGGCCGTGGGGCACAAACTTAAAAGCAACGATAGAAATAAAAGAAAAACAGATTAACCTTTTACACATTGAGAGAAAGAGAAAAAGAAAGTGTGTGGTGGCGGAGAAAAGGGGAGGAAAGGAAGGATGCTTCACATGTTCTTAAATTTAACTCGACGACGAATCCTTTTATATAAAATACAATGAAAATAGTTTTAACCTGAGAAACTCGTTCTTTGGTTTCCACCGGAAAATCTCTCTTTTTATAAAGTGATTGTGGTTTTTAATTTTTTTTAAACTTTACGTGTACACACGATAAGTATTTCACTGTTTTAATAGATTGATAAAATTTCCTAAGTAAGAAATAAAAAAAACAAAAGTTCAGCGAACACATTTAATTAAGTGATCGCGTGTATTGCAGAATCTATTGTGTTTTAAGCTCTATGGGACGTGAGGGTAAGCACTCAGGGTAGACAATCACCCCACACGAGCCAAGTTCACCCCACGGAAGAGTTATATCGATCTTATGTCTTACCCAGAGCACTGATAGGGTTACCCCACGTTTTTTTCTTCCCTATGTTGTATTCAAATATAAAAAAGAGTTCGTCGATATTTTTGTGTCGTGACAAAGCTTGAGTCACCCGCAGTGTTTTAAAATAATTAAAATGCTAGATAGCGCTGCTTTAATAGCTATTGTTGCATATAAAAAGATACGAAAAGTTATTAAAAATTCCAAAGATTTAATAACATCTTATAAATATTTTTTTGATTATAAAAATATTTTTAACGAATGCTGCATGTTATTATGTTCAATAATAACCAGCAGTTTTGGTTTTGGAGATGTTTCAGAAAATGGAAAGCCTGGGCCAAACAATAAAGGTGATATGATCGTACCTTGCGTAAAACACTAAGCTAAATATTTATGTACAAAAGACTCATTCCCACATCAGACTCTTTCCAAAACACATTTGAAAACCGATTTAAACAGAAGGGTGGAAACTCAATAATATTCATCTATCAGTTGTAATATTCGAAATATATTGAGAAAAGTGTCTATTATTGTGATATGCATCTGTTATTTATGTACCGCTGTGATTATGTAGCTGACATAAAGCTTGCACATTTCCTCTTTCAACCTAGTAGGCTAGGAGCTGGCAAATCAATTTGCATAGATTATTAAAACCACCCATGTAAACTTCGCAAACCCCTGCGAAATATTTCTCGATAAAAGGGGTGCGTTGAGATGGTTCAGATAAAATGATACAAGTTTGTACTGAACGACATGTGCATCTTGCTGAAATATAAGATGTAGGTAACTTTTATTGTACTTGAGAAAAGGATGTCACGAAGTACTGTACCATATAATTCCTCAACACAATAGAAGAGCAATTCTAAAATTAGATTTTTCTTTCTATGCTATGCCCAATAATTTACATCAGATTAGAAAGAAATCCGACTTTATACAGTTTCCCTGTGCTTACAAACAATGTTTAAGAATGCAGGCACGAAATGGAATCTAGTTCATACATAGCTTAGAGTTACTTTGGTTGCCTAGATTACATTTCTCAAAATTGTTCTGTTCGACATTGTGAATAATAGGGATTTCGATTGAGCATATCAGTGAAGGCTTTTGTTATGGTTTGCAGAACTCCCAAAAACATCAAGCAAGAAAATTTTTGTTTTTCGGAGTAATAAATAAATAAATAATATATAAATAATTTACCAAAAACACTGAGCACTTTCTCTTAAATTGCGACAGTAATCCATACAAAATTCATTTGTCGTCGCTAGTTGTGCATGTTGGTATCAGATTCCATGCAGCCGTTATTTTAGTTGGACCATATAGCGCGTTAGCGAAATCCCCCACTACTCTCGAGTAAGCTACCGGCAGATTGCAACTTCATTGCAAAGTCAGTAGACTAGTTACCGTGTGAGTGAACAACGTTTAATTTATGGTAAAAAGTGAATTATTCTCATTTTATTATAAGCAGTCTTGTACAAAAATACTTTTTTTAGAAAACATGTATACTTAGTTTGTAGCTCTTTTAACCTATATAACTTTTAATAACTGATACAAAAACGAGCCGCCACTGGAGCATATTGAGAATAATGTTCCTTGACACTTGGCACAGAATTGATGACTTGAATTGCATCTTAGTCACGGGACTGTAGTACATGCATGCAGTGTACATGCATTTATTGGGTTAATACTAACGAAAAGAGATTAGGATCTGACAGGATCCGCAATTTTTTTTTAAAACTTTCGTTTTGAAGATTTTTCTTGAAAGCTTTGTAAGTAGAAACGAATTAAAGATTACGCTGCTTACAGTGAGTAACAAGAACACTCTGCACTCAGATGGAGCTGTGCCAGTGTACACTGGTGCAACGAAATGGAGACGATATAAATATGAATTCATTATCTGAAATCTGAACAAGTAGTCGTTTAGATATAAGAATATATTATTAAAACTATTATTTTAACAGCAATTCCTATTACCTTCAATACACCAAGTGTTATATTATTACACCATTCATGCGTAAATATAATTATTACATAAACACAGTTGTACAGTGTGCTGTCAAATAAACCAACTTAACACTGCAGACATTATAATCAAAGTATTTTGTAATACAATGCACTAAGAGTTCAAAAATTAGATGGATCAAGAAACCTTAAAATCAATATTTATCTTGTATATCAATAGATCTTAAAGCTACGACTGTAAATCTAATCAATCAACGACAATCCAGAACCATAACAGTTAGCAAAATATTAATATTGGGGATTCCAGCCATCTAAGACCCGTGTCTTAGATAGCTACCACCATTGGTAGCTATCGTTATACAGCTTTCACCATTTGAAGATAGCCTTCTGTATAACTATTGCAATTAAAGTACAACTTGTCTCTGTTTAGCAGAGGGGCGGAGTCAAATCTTAAAGCATTGAATAATATGTTCTCTCCTATCTCTTCTTCCTAACCTAATTTCTCTAACACCTTCCCAATTTCCAATACTTCTAAAGGTTTTTTAAATTAATCAGATAGGTAATACCAATCTATTCACATGTATTTTTTTTAATTTGCTAATGCGATCAGTAATAAAACCTTTCACTTCGACTATATAACGAACTTATTTATTTCTCATACCAATGTATTTTTAATTTGCATAATTTCTATAGAAAACTTAAGGATTCTGTCTTCTGTGCAATGTAAAACCTGCAATTAGATGAGAAAAGCCCAATTTTAACATATTGATATGATATTTTAATGGTTAATGAACATCGCATTCGTGCGACAATAAAATTTTATGGTGATAAGCGCTGTCCTAGTATACACTTTACAACACTTGATCATAAATTTATTTAAATTTAAAGACCACTATCACTTATGTTTAATAGTAGTAAGGCAAACTGAAAAGTTATACAAAAAACAAACACCACTTACCTTTGCGATGAAAAGAAAATTTGCTCAGGCTATGATTTTAAAATCCAAAGACAAGCTCAGGAAAATTACATGAGAAAATTTCAGGCGGGTCGCTCTTTGACAAAATAATAAAATATTGTTCAGCTTATACCTGCTAAATTCTGTCAATGGACACAAAACAAGAAAAATACACAAATAAATCTCCTTTTTAACATTTATAATATTTTATTAATAAACACATAAAAAGAATGAAAAGAGAAACGAAAACAAAAAAATTCTTATTACATAAAATGGATTCAATTGGATTTAACAAAATAAGAATCAAGAAACAGTCTAATTCTATTTGTCCTGCTCAATTTTTATTTGATCAATCCCACAATCTTAAATTATAATTGAAGGAAGAAATGAAACAAAAAAAAAATAAAGTTGGTTTGAAAATAAATTTTTTAAATTCAAAAATTTTGCGCCACTGTTGGAAATTTTTGCACACTATATTATTTGGCAGTTCTCTGTAATAGTCAGTAAATTTACCTGCTTATTTGTTGCGTTGGTGAACATGCATTTCCATATAATTGTTCTTGTGAATCTTCTTTTGTAATTTCTTACAACTATTAAATATTGAACAATTTACCTCCTATACGTGAGTACATAAATCAATTGTCTCTTTTCCAAAAATTCTTATTACATACAGTTTTAATTTCCTTCCATCCAGAAATAAAGTTACAATACGTTTTCCAAAAAACTTTCTTCTTATAAATAATTAGTCGAGAAACCAAATTAACACTTCCACTTTCCTTTTTATTTAAATCACTTTAATTGTTCAATGTTATTATCATGATTAAACACTTTAAAAAAAATTAAATTTGGATGACATTTGTCATAACCTCACTTTTTGACATTTCATTGACGTAAAATCTGTCACACATAACCTCAAAATTTTATTATTGCGTGATCTGACATGGCTTCTGCTTTACAAGAAGATCAACAAGCAAGTAACCAGATTTTCGATCTGCTTTTGTATTTTTTTAAAAACAAACGACAATCGTCATTTTTCCACTAACAAAATTTGGTAAGTAACTAAAAACAATTGAACATCTAACCTAACAAGATCTACATAACCAAAATATGGTTGAAAAATTAAATTAAATGTTTAAACAGATTACATAATCGGAAAGAGGATAATTTTCTCAATATTTTGGTATATTGCATGTCTAACAAAAAGCAAGTTTAACTCCAGAATTCAATGGCAACCATCTTGAATTTCCTGACGAACATGGTTTTTACAAAATTACATAACATTTAACATTTAACATTTTCACACCTTATTACTTCCTTTTTTAATTATTAAATGAATCCTAATACCCTATCACACAATATTTACATAAATTTTAGCACCAAAATTTTAAATATTAACAAAATTTTACCATATTAACAGATCAGGTTAAAACAATACAAATTTTAGGCTTCAACAGGCTAAACCTTCTCTATATAGAGCTGCCCACTTGAAAATTCTATTGCTAAAGGTGCTCTAGAATCTAATTAAAAATATTGTAGCAAAACATTTTGGCTGCAAATGTATAGATTAATGAAAATTATACATTTATCATGAAATTTGATGAATCGTTAAACCAGCATGGGATTTACTTGAAATTCAACAATACAAACTGTTAGTATAGTGGTGATTGCTTGCATACACCTTTCCATCTATGCCTTTTCTAATTTTCAGTTGAAACTACACCTTACAATGGCTTCAATTATGAAAAACCAAGTCCAACGACCTAACGATATGCAAATCGTAACTTGTCAAAATAATTTTTCAATTTTAAGTGAAAAATCCTTTTAAGATCTACTTATTATTATCAAGTGATGTAGAGTGTAATCTTTACCTATTAAGTAACAAATTAATTTATTTAATTACGATTTGTTCAAGTTGAGTCTAAACCCTTAAATATACGAGTATAGGCAACCCAAATGACTTATATTCAACTATCAATGCTGGAATCACAGCAATATGTATGAGAAATTATTGAATTCCTGCTCAAGACAGTAAAAGAAAAATATTAACTAGAACGAACTTGGAGCAAAAATGTATACTCGTTTTGTCAGAGATGATCATTGTTCAAGAAAGTGTTAAAAAAAGCTGCGAATGTGGAAGTTGTAGCAACTACTGTCCTAATCTGGTTAAAACCAATTTGTCTATGAAGAACCGTGTCTCTCACTTCCACTTACGATAGTTAGTCCAGAGCGATAGTTAGCTGCATTTAGAGCTATCGAAATGCACAAACTGATACTTTATTTCAATTTCATTCCTGAAACATAAAAAAATCTAACGTTGTAATATTGTAATATTACACACTGTAATGTTGTAATATTTTAACGTTGTAAAAAATATTTTGCAGTGGGTTGAAATGGAGTAGTAAGTAGATAATATTGGTACCCAATTACCCGATCTATACGTTCACAGTTTCAAATTTTCACACCAAAACATGAGGTTGATGCTTATGTTGAAAAGCCCCCTTTATACATTGTGTCCAGTTAGTATTCCTTTCCTCGATTATACCATTATCGTTTCCCAAATAAGAAATTTGGTTGGGAAAATGTTAATGAGGTTAAAGAGGGCACATATTTTAATATTAATGGCACATATACAAAAAAAGCTTGGTGCATATAAGCGTATATTTTAAATAAAACAATGTTTTGAATGAAAAAACAAAACCTATATTTTCTTATCTTAACTGAAACCCTTTTTCCAATCCTAAATTGCTTTGCCTTTAAGTTCCACGTGACTATGTATGATTTTTAACATTTTCTTTAGTCAACATCAGTTTAGGCACAGTATAATAACAATCAGTAGCCCGACTCTCCCAAATATTGAAATCGCCCAGGACCTTGGCAGAAGGTAGACGCGAGCACATCAATTACGCCAGAACTAGTGATGGGAACTTGGGTGTCGAGTGTCGTGATACTGTTAGTGATCGTGACACTTGAAGTGTCGCGACACTTCGTGTCGAACAGTATCGCTCTTATTAGAGTGTAATTCGAAGTTGCTTGATCATTCTGACAAAGAAATTAAAGGCAGATTTGTTGAACTGGCCAACAATCATTGAATAAGACGTACATATAAAACTATTTTGTTGTAGATTTTTTTAATTAAAATTATAAATTCATGAATTATTTACAAAACATTAATTTAAAAGCCGAAACCTGAAAAGTTGACGTGAAGCCTCCGTGGTTCAATGCCAACGGTGGCTTGCTAAACTGCACGGGCTGGTGGAATGCAAGATCGAACCCCGTTACAAGCATAACTTTTTTTTTAATTTTATTTGTCATTAATCTTTAATTTAATAACAATTTAAATAATTTGTTATTATTCTTTTATTCGAAAAACGTACAAGAAATAATAAATTAGAAATGAAAACTAACGATGCTTTTTCATACTGCATACTACAAAAACCAATTTTTACAATATTAGTTAATTAACACTCAAAATCCTGAAGATCTAAATACATTTAAAGTTTCAGTATTGACAAGTACTTATTTTACATTTTATTTATTTTAATTTGAAATAAATACGTAATGAGAATTCTTGAATTCATGTCTTATTAATTGGGTACCATTATTTTTATTTGTAATGTATTATTTCTTGTACGTTTTTCGAATAAAAGAATAATAACAAATATTTAAATTGTTATTAAATTAAAGATTAATGACAAATAAAATTTAAAAAAAAAGTTATGCTTGTAACGGGGTTCGATCTTGCATTCCACCAGCCCGTGCAGTTTAGCAAGCCACCGTTGGCATTGAACCACGGAGGCTTCACGTCAACTTTTCAGGTTTCGGCTTTTAAATTAATGTTTTGCAAATAATTCATGAATTTATAATTTTTGAAGAATTGGGATTGTTATTGAGGGTAATATTTTTGGACAGTACGTTAGAATATCTTATCTATCGATTGCAACTATTCGAGACTTTTATTCGAGAACGAACTATTTGGCATATTTCAGATTTCCCATACTAATGTCCTATAGCAAATGTTAGAACGAACACGGTGTATAAATAATTTAATGTCTTTTAATGTACTTAATGCATAAATATATAACCATAACAGAATTTACTCATATAATTATTTTTTAATCCATAGTTTGCTTATGATTTAAGTGATGTAAAGGCGAAGTGTCGTTAAAGTATCATGAAGAGTCGACACTTCTGACGTCATAATGGTTTCGACTCTCAAGTGTCGTGATACGCGGGTAGTGTCGAGAACCCATCACTAGCCAGAACCGTATAACTTTCGTTATTGTGTTTAATATTATTGTGTTAGATATTTAGTTTTGTCTGTATTGTATCTAGTTACCTATTTTCTGTATGTATTTATCCTTAGCAACGTGTTTGTTTTTCAATCTTATCTACCTTTGATAATGACATTTTAATGTCGAAACAATATTGTCAGGTTAAGATAAACTAATAAAACTTGTGAAACTTTGAATTAATCTTTTAATTTGATTATATTTCATTATTATTGTTATTTTCCAATGGGAACTTTTAGGAAAAACTGATTGGAGGATTATTTAAAGCGATTTTAAAAACGAATATTTGGGTTTTATGTATTAGCCAATAGGCTAATATTGATTTTGCTTATATCTAATAATTTTTTATTTAATGTAATAATAATACCTATCTATGTAAAATTACTGTCCGGATTCCCGGGACTTAAGAAAAAGTCTGGAGTCCCGAGAATAGAAACATTGTCGAGACCCAGAAACCCTAATTTCAATGTATTAAGTTGTACCTTATATATACTATTATACTTATCACACATATTTAAGAATTACATGCAAGAAAACACGTTTATTTTGTAAACGTAGTACTAAACAATTTTATAAACTATCTTTGGAACCACTAGTCGCGTTACTATTACAGAGTTTTACTGAATTATTTATTATTGGTCAGCAAATTGATTTTAGGTAATTACTTGTACTCGCATTAATTCGACAATTTAATGATTTATTAATTTCAATGTTTTAATTTTGCTATTATTATGTAATATAGCTGTATTATATGTTTGTTTGAGCCTTGAAGTTGCGCTGTGTTATTAAAATATGTTCTTCCTCTACCCGTGATTTCTATTCTTTTTTCGCAATAAGTCATCTTGTATCATATTTATGACTTATTATTTATGTGTATGTCTGGTTTTGTTTCTTACACAGAAAGCGTTCATTTTTACAGGTATGTTTTATTGAAAATAGTTTACCACCATTGGTAGCAGTCGCAAATGTGTTTTGGAACGTTACGGGCATGGTTGGCATTAGACTCAAGAGCGATTATAGTCCACTCTTTGCGCTAATTGAAGAATACATCACGTTACGTACGAAACACACTATCATCCGCGCTGTGGTCGCGGATGTCATCCAAGGATTATATCCCCGATGTGGCCCGGACAATGACGTAATGTTTAGATTGCTGTAATTTATTGCATAAACAAGTCGGGCTTCGAAATTGTTTGTATAATAAAATTATACGTATTGTATTTCTTTAAAACGTGCTTATCTAAATGAAAGACATTATTGACATCATAATAATAAATACTTCAAATTTCAGTAGACATTTTATTAAAGAAATCATTATTGGGTTCATAGAACTCAAATACGTTTTAAAGAAATACAAACGAAAGCTTGAACACATTCCCGATGACAGTGTGTTTCCTACTTTAAGTACCTTACACTAATTAGCCGTAAGCTGACAGAATTAACTGCGGTTAATAGTTGCATACCGATTTCCCACTTCGCGACCTCTTTCGTGGGTAACAATCTCTCTCTCTCTCTCTCTCTCTCTCTCTCTCTCTCTCTCTCTGTGTGTGTGTGTGTGTGTGTGTGTGTGTGTATTTACCAATACTTATATCAAGTGATCAAAAACAAGATAAGTTTCATATAAAGTGGGTTTTTTGCCTAGTGTAGTCTCACGTCATAAATGTATGCAATCTCAATTGAATTTGTACGTTTTACATTTCACACCGTAGTAACGCTGTTAGTAGTAATTTCTTCTTTGTTTATTATTTGTTAACTGTTTGCTAGGGTATAGGGGTTTTTACGTATATTTTGTACCATCCGTATTGTCTTTATTTTAAAACCTAGTAGAAAAAACTTTTAAAAAATTGCAATCTTTTGTGAACCGTCAAAATTTGTCATCATGATCATCGCAAAATTAGAAAAATATAACAACTGCATAGTCTGTATATCTTACTTTATTTTAATTCTGCTCTTTCCCCAATTTCAAAAATATATATATTATATATATTTAATTCAGTCATTTGTCCAATAATATATCACTTTAAGATTTAAAATTTTGCATATCAAAAATTATTTTTTATAAATAAGAATAAATAAAAATATCTGAAATTTCGATATATTATATTGACCAAACATAGAAGATAGATCGGCTATGAAAAGGTACCGTCGCAGTGTAAATCACATTAGTAGCAAATTACAATTACATTATAGTATATTACGTTATAAGTCCGGTAAACCCAAGTTTACAGTAGCGAGTTGAAAACGTTTCGGGACGAGGCGACGAAGGAGCCGAGTCTCGAATGTTGAAACGAGCTACTGTAATGGTTTACCGGACGTATGACGTAAGGCGTTTTATTTCATACTGCCTCACATTGTTCATTTTTTAAAAAAATGCATTTAAAATTTTCAGTCCGGTAATTTTTTTTACCGGACTCAAATTAGATTTTCAGTCCGGTAATTTTTTTTACCGGACTCAAATTGGATTTTCAGTCCAGTAATTTTTTTTACCGGCCTTGTAACGTAATAATTCATTTACCGGACTCGAATGAGTCCGGTAAATACCCTTTTACCGGACAGTATGAAATAAAAGTATTTATGCTATTAAAAATCACTTACAAGGCAGTGTACGTATGATAATAATTGTTAAACTTCATAGAAGTGAAAATCTTTATTATAATAAACCTGAATTTTTAAAAAGAGATTTCAGTAATACGAGTTTCTCAAAAAAAAAGTACAATCAGTAACACGTTGTAAACTAATAATTACCTCTTTAACCGCAATAACACAGTTAAGAAAGCCTTTGTTAACTGAATAAACCCTTAACCTTTTAACACTTTCCTACACTTTTACGATACCTTTTCATAGCAGTCGTCACATATAACACATAAAATTTTAAAATCGAGGAAGAGCGAATAGTTAGAAACAAAATAGAATATACAGGTGATCCATTAAAAAAATTGTTCTGTATCTTAAAATAAAGGCTGTAGGAGTGCTTCAAAATATACGAAAAACGGTGTACAATAAAACTTCTTTAACTTAAAATGTGCCTTTCCATCCTTTCGAGAAATGACCACTGTACATAAGTGCAACGCACAGTTACAATAGAGAGCTAAAGTAGGTCTGGAGACGGATACTTCAAACAAAGAATCGGAATTGCTTGCAAATGCCTAATTAGTCCTAAAGGCTTCTTATTATGAAGACTTTAAACATTGAAAAAACAATATACGGATAGATCTGAATTGTAGATTAATTAATACAATATGTCTGGTTGTTCCGATCTGTCATCTCGATTATTAAAAATAACAAAAAGTGTACTCTGAAACGTCTGGAAATATTTATTGTTTTTGTACACAATTTCAATTAAACCTTTGTTGAGATTAGAGGCTTGCAAGTGTCCACAGACAGGGTGGAATGTCTTTAAAAGGTGGAACTTATTGCGCAATAACTGCATGCTTTATCAAAATTCAAAAATCATCAAAAATGTAAAAGCGTGTTCTATATGAAGTGATGTTTTTAATAAAATGCTTTTGAAATATAAAAAGTTAAATGAATAATTATTCCTACTTACAAAAGAATACTTCGTCTTGTGTACATAAATTGCACCATGAGTTAATTTAACTTGTTTTATCTTGAAAGGTAAGCATTTTATAAAAAGAGTGCGCGATATATAGTTGTAGTGTAGATCTTTAGGCTTATAATGCAATCTGAATTTTACGGAACAGAGCAATCGTTACGGAGAAAAACGTTAAATAATTGCAATGTACGGTAGGAATGATAGTCGCGTAGCCGTAAAAACCGAAATATATTACATCTAATTCGTATTAAAATAAGCTTTTTCTTGCTTTTCGAACACATTCAGTAAATATTACCTACAATATAAATAAAAACATAGTTGACTAATCCAGGTAGTCTATTATACATAAAATTAATGTACTTGGCCCTGCTCGATCGCCATGCGTGAATCAAGCATAAATCCAGAAATTCCCTAGAAGAACACATGTGTAATAAAGTTATTAGCTTATTGCATTCGAAGAACCAGCTTTTAATTATCCCACCTTTTTAAATATCAAACCATTTTATATGCAGATGATCAAGTAGTCCAGCTTTTCCATTTTGTAATGAATATTGATGTATTGATACTTCTTTTCGAGTATAAAGGAAAAGCATAGAAATGTAATAAAAAAAACAGAATTTATTGTAAACGAACATTTTAATAATAAAATAGTCATTGACATAAAAATCGTACATTTTTAGTTTAAGAGACATCAAATTTACAACCGGGTATGTGATCACAAATGGATGAGGGGTAACCACACCATGAAAAACATCCAATATGAAATTACGTTTAATAAAAGAGACTTGCAAAGTAGCAAGTGCAATTTATTTCATTTTTTCTTTGTTTCTTAATAACACATTATTTTGTACACCAAAAATCCGTACGTGATTTTATTTTTAGACATTTTTCCTTAATTAAATTAGGCTTATAATAATTGGACTAATTTTTTCCGGCATAAAAGGTTTAGAAGCCATAGACAGGAGAAGAGACAAGATAATAATTAAGAAAACCAAAATAAAATGACGTACGTATTTTTTTAAAGAGATTTTGTACCACCTGTTATAGTACCAGTAATTTTGTAATTTCGGGACCCCATAGATAAATTACAAACCTCAACCACCATTTATATAACTCCTTCTTATTAGTTATTATTATTATTACATTTATCAATTAAATATTTACAATATCAGAATGAAATTGTATATTTTAATAATAATAATCATAATCATAATATTATATTTCTGTTCTGCTACAACTACATAGGAATCTATTAAAAATCAGTCTTGTTAAGTTGCATGTAGATTCTTTTCTTATTTTTTATGTTTTTCTTCTATAATAAGCAAATTAATAACGAGAAAATATAAAGAAAGATTCAGAGGTAGAAATTTGTACCTTAGTTGCCTGAAATTTTGCAAATGGCTTATTTACAACTATATGGAAATGGTATATTAATACTTTTTGGTATAGTAGATAATAGTGATATAAAAAGATGTATAAAAATGAATTTAAATTGTTAAAACGTTGTAATGCAAAGAAGCATTTGCAAAATTTATTTTAAAATAGTAATTATTTAATCTGATGTTTTAACTATTTACATAAACATATTGATATAAATAGTACTTTTTAACAGAATAAAGTATAAAACATGGAAATTTAAATCGAACACATATCAGGAGGAGGTATATTCGACGGTTTCATTTTACTATTTTTGATTGATTGTTTAATGCACATAGATGTATATATGCATGTACATAGACTTAAATTATACAATCTTGTGTATAAATGTAGAAATATGTATTCTTGAATTTTATTTAAAAGTAAGTGCCCACGTTAAAAATAAATAACAATAATGTCTATAAATATAAAACGAAGAAACCCAGAAAAACAAAAATTCTCAAATAATTTAATAGTTATTATTAATATAATAATTATTAAAATAAATAATGCTAGCCCCCCTAAAGATATATATAGAATTCATATTTCCACATTACTCTATAATAATACAATTAAAAAAATGGACAGTATCTGGACTATGAATTAAATAAAAAATATATGTGAGTTTCTTATATTTAGCTTGGTAACCCTGTTTTTTTGTTAGTATATTTAGGTAAAATTATATATACAATAAACTTAAAAACTAATAGGAATAAAGTACCCGTAATTGAAAAAATTAATAAAATTAAAATTCTAAACTAAAATATACAAATTGCAACTAATAATTATATTTATCTTATAGAAAAACAATAAATGGCACAACTGACTTGATGAAATTAGTTTACAAAAATGGAAATTTATCACCGTGAAGGATTCGCTAATAGAATAATAATATTTTAAGAAAAAATATCTACATTGTTTGATCCATGGCAGAAATTTGATCAACAATTGAATAGCACAGTTAAAAATTACATATACAAAAAATAACAACATTACAAAAAAATGAGGAAAGAAAAATACAGCCACCTTTTACAATTATATTTAATTTATATTTAGCTAATCAGAGAAAAACATTCATTCACACATATACAAACATACAGTCAATTATGTATAATGTAGGGGTGAAAATGGAAATTTTTCCAATTTTTGTGTTTTTCACCAAATAAGCGCGGACAAGTCGATATGTCAAAAATCTTTGCGTCCATTTGAATTTCTATTTACAAAAGTACACATTTAAGTTTTGTTGTTTTTCTTTCTACAAACACATGGCGTTTTTGTATGAATTTATTTGCCTTCAAAAGATTTTTTTAATAAATAAAATTGTAAAAAGGAGTTTAAAAATGCGTCTCCTGGGATTACTTTTAATTAATTTTACAATTACTTTACAAAAAACTAATTTTCTCAAATATTCAAATAAACATTAAAATATGCTAAAACATTAAAGAGATTCTACACAAACTGAGCTGAAAAATATTTTGATCAAAATGCAGTCTAAGTTTTAGTTGGAATTGTACAATAAGATATTCTCAAATTTCCAAAAAACAAATTTTCGTACAATACCTTAATATTCAATTTAAAAACTGGTTAAATAAAAGGTTTAAAACAGGAAGCAAAGGCACGAATTAAATATGTAATTTTCACACAAGAAATCGAAAGAATACGATTTAATTTTCAACCCGTTTTCAAAACAAGTCGCGGTACCGCGGCGATATTGAATTAAAATTTCACAGGGTAGCTTATAAATGTCGTTAACTTATAAACGTATAACTGAAAAGCATTCAATAAAATCCGGTTTTTACGCTTACCAAATTTCTGAAACCATATCCTACTACTACCACTTATTCTTTTTAAGGGCTTGTTAGTTAGGAAACAAACAAATTTATTTCATAGTAAATTATAACATTTCAAAATAACGAATTTTTGACATTCAATATAATCTAGGATGTAAATTGTTTTGAATAAGTGACTTACACGAGCACCAACTACTCTTCAAAAGAATTTGAAACCTAAAAGAAGTCGACTTGAGTGAGTGGTAGTGCACCGCATAAACGTGACGTTTTAAAAATTACATCATTCAAAAGAAAAGATTCCTCAAATTATGAAAAATGATGCTCTTTACAAAAACAAGTGTGGGAAGAATAGTTCAGTGACCGGAGGAAGATGATACGAATTCTTCAAATTGATCCTTCTGGAAGAGGGATATTAGAAGAGCCTCTTAGTTCTTTTTTCAGATAAATATTATAAAAAGGGCATCGACCGTAGTCCACACAAATTTTCGGAGGCCTAATAATCTAAGGGCTAGAAAGGTATCGAATTTCAGCAACACAAATTTTGGGTGATTAAAAAAACTAGTTTGATGACTGACAGAGCCCATATGAATGAATGGGAACAGGATATTGAAAAAAAAACAAGAACGAAAATGGTTTCACCGTTGGCTGTTTTATTTTTAAAAAGAGATTTCAGTAATACGAGTTTCTACAAAAAAGTGCAATCAGTAACACGTTGTAAACTAATCATTACCTCTTTCACCGCAATAACACAGTTAAAAAAAGCCTTTGTTAACTGAATAAACCCTTAACCTTGTAACACTTTCCTACACTTTTACCGATTTTATTACCCGAAACCACCCTTTTCTAACACTTAAGGTTTGAGATACAGAAGATCTTTCTCAATTTTAAAAAATGATTTGCAAAAATCGAATCAATTTTGTCATTTAAGTTCCAGAAAGGATGATATTTATAAAATATTAACCCCTGTCAAGAACTCAACGTGTAAACGAAATAAGAGGCGACCGCAACGCCCTTTAATTTCGGCCATCTACTATTAAAAGTCGGGGTGAAAAAGAGAAATTTTCTGCAAAACGAGGAAGTATAAAGTCACTGAAGGCAATAAAACGAACAAAAGATCGAAGGTCTTGGAGAAATCCTTAAAAATAAGATTTACAAGACGTTTTGTGCAAAATGTGCAAAACCAGAGCGGTCGGCAATAATGCGAGCAGCCAGAATATTTATTATACTCAAAACTTTTTGGTAGTAGTAGTTGCTCTCATTGTTGTAAAAGGAAACAAGCAGGTAGGTATTATTAAAATAGTTTGGCGAAATTGCACGGTTATAAAATGAGGACCCAAAATCTCTAAAAATGGAAGATTTTTACATGTCACTACTAACTAAAAATATGATAAAATATAACCTATATAAATTCTATATAACCACCGGAATAATCATCCCCATGAAAATTCGTAAAATATATACATTCACTTAGTTTCTTAAGACATAACAAATAAAAATATAAAGGTAACCAAGGAATAATTTACAAGTGACGAACATAGTAAACCTTAAAAAATCTTTGGGCAAATGCTGTTTTCAAGCCATGTACAAAAATTTGAACATTTTATTCATTTATGCCATCAAAAATATTTAATTAACATCAATTTATTATTTTAAAAGTACATTCACACAGAGGTAGAGGTAGTTAGAAAAGGAAACAGATATGGCTAAGTATGTTAGCTCTCCACATTCATTATCTGGCTTTACACATTATTTTAGAACGCTATTACTTATTTATAAAAATATGAGGTTGCACTTAATTTTAGACAACCCAAACCACATGCATACGCCAATTCTAATAATAATTCACATCATGGAATATGACCAAGAAAAATTATTGAATTAGGGAATTTTTGTAAATTAAATCTAAAAAATAATCTTTAGTAAATAAGTAAATTTTTTAGCATAAGTAAAAAAGCATGCATCCTTATTATAAACTATCCACTATATATAAATTAAACCTTTTTAATAATTATTGAGTGAAATGTGTGATTCGGGTTGCACACTTTAAGTAACATACGCGTTCACATCCACCCTGTATATTAAATCGATCATTCTTAAGATTCTACCATTAATTCTGATCAATTTTATTTTGACAACAATAAATCCTTGCGTCACAAAACATGAAATATGTATAGCCAGATGTTACCTATTCATCAGAGTTTTAGCCACGTTGAAAATATTCTAGTCTATTGTTAAGAGGAACTTGCATACCACACTGTACATAACATCCCGTATTATACAAATGAAAAAATTAAGTACAATAAAAATATAATATATAATTTATCCCTGAAATTATTTCTCATTTGACATCTACATAGAGTTGACTTTTTAATTAAAACATACCCGTACTTGTTACCGGTCTGAAACAGGACTAGGAATGAGCTGGTGGAGGTCTTCTTTGTAAAAAAAGCGCCGCCGCGTCGTCCGGTTCTATGTCATCATCGTCGAGATCTTCTCTCGAGCTTGGCGATCGTGAAAGCGGCGAGTCTCCGCTACTATGGGAATGTAAACCTGTGCTCATAGAGAGATCTTCCGGTTCGGTTTGTTCTGGAAGAGCTACATGTAAAGGTAAAGTAACAATTGGTTCTAAAATCCTTGTTCGTGGTCTTAGCTCTTCCTCCGGTTCATCCGAGATTTCAGGACTCGCGTTCACTTCAGGCGCTCCACATTTGTGATGCAACAGATGATGCCTCCTTCTGAATCTACTTTGGCACCTCTCACAAGCGAAGGGTTTCTCGTTCGTATGAATTAACAGGTGAGCCTTAAGCTGATTTGAATCGGAAAATCTAGCCTGACAGTGTTCGCAGACGTAAGGACGTTCGCCCGTGTGCACCCGAAGATGCCTTCTTAAATTCGCCACCTGTACGAATTGCCTATCGCAATGGTCGCAGTGATACGGACGCTCGCCCGTATGTAATCTCATGTGTGTTTTTAAATGATGATCGCGGGTGAATCTCTTGTGGCATTCGGGACATTCGAAAGGCTTTTCCCCCGTGTGCGTCCTTTCGTGATTTTGCAGGACGTGTTTATATCCGAAGGAGCGATTACATACACCACAAGTGAACTGTCGGTCTCTATTCGTTTCTTTACTATTGGCATCTATTGTACTAGATGGCGGCGACGAACTAGAAGTTGGGGACGATAGGGGGATTTCTTCCTCTAATTTTCTTGCGGCCTTCCGTCTCGGCACCTTCGTATCCGTGCTGCTGCTGCTAACGACGTTATTATTGTTATTGTGTTTTCTCGCTTTTAAAGCTGGGGAAAGCTGTTCGTTGGATGTTGGCGGAGACGGTGGTGAGTTTGCGGGCCATGCGGCGGCAAATAAACCCGGGTGGAAAAAAGCTGGATTAGGGGGTATCCCCAAGCCGGACGCCGCCATTAATTGACTGGCCATTAAGATTTGAGACGGTGTAAACATTGCTGAATTTGGAAATGACGGAAACGCGACGGATGTTAATGGATTTTTTAGTGATGTTGGTTCTTCTGGTTCGACTTTCATCGTATCTCTTCCTGATAGAATGTCTAAAACAAAAAGAATTATTAGTATTAATTAATCTGTTTATGGTCTAATGGTTGTTTAGATATAACAAGGTAGCAACTGATAGTTACATACATCAAAATCGTATAAGAATTCCCCTCCTTTTCATTCCTACCTCCTTCATCATCGTCATTATCAATGAAAAGAATAGAAGAAAGCCTACACAATCTAAAAAGTTGCAACAATAGCCAGCACGGTCATGACAAATATATGCTGTCTAAAACTGCAATGGCATATGTAGAGAAGAGAGACTCGGGGTATTTATTCAACGTTATTCTAGCGGAATGTCGCGGCAGTGTTCCTTAAGACACCCCACAATAGCTGCAAGGAAGGCCACAATGCTCGGAGACATCTCAATGGTTCGATGCGTGCCCCATTACATTCACTCGAGTGCCTCGCCAGAATGCGCATCTTCCAAACCATCCCGATCGTGAACGTCACGTTATTTATACAACATTACACCAAAACGAAAAGACTGCCGAGATATTGCGTGTCCTTGCTCCTTTACGTCGCGTTGCCTTACCTATGTCTTTTTTGTTTTGTTACATTTTCCTTCTCTTTTTTTATTTTTCCTCTCTGACGAGATTTTTTCAGACGTCAACGGTTATTAGATTCAAGTGACTAAACGGGTAAGGCGAAAAATTGAGAACATTTAAATTTAATTATGAGTTTCGGGGATTTCGAGAAATCTGGGACGAATTGGGAGTATTTTCAACAAATGTGGAAATGACAAAAAGGTAGTAATTTAGATTCTTGAGTTCTTTTTAATGTCTAATAACGCCCATGTCTTAAAACGTGCCTATTTCAATCCCATTAAATTTGTTATTAATAAATAGGGGCACAATAAAATAGTGACCAAAAAATGTAGTAGTAGTTTCTGTCCCCAAATAAAATCTTAACTACCTACTAGACCTTTTTTTTTACTAGAAATTTATTTGCAAAAAGGCACATTTCTTGGGAAATATGAACTTTAGAAAATTAGAGCATGGGTAATAAAACTGTCGAACCGCTGAAATGATTTAAAGA
This sequence comes from Agrypnus murinus, assembly GCA_929113105.1. Taxonomy (NCBI): domain Eukaryota; kingdom Metazoa; phylum Arthropoda; class Insecta; order Coleoptera; family Elateridae; genus Agrypnus; species Agrypnus murinus. The sequence goes on along the minus strand of OV816024.1, from coordinate 226,675,754 downwards.
GAGAAAACATGATTGTAAATATTCTGAGCTTGAGTCAACCCACCACGTGAGAAAATTGCTTATGATATTAGCGCCAAAAAATTAAGAAAAAATTCTTTTCCCTCTGGAGCATCAAATGTTTTTCGCATAAGTCTAAAATGTACATACAAATCCGGATATAAATCAAGAAAAGTTTTCACAAGATTGATATATGTACAATGTGAATTTAACTCACCGGAATGGAGTGGCACGTGAGTAGTGGTAGTAGCAGCAGCAGCAGCAGTCGCGGCTTGCTTAGAGAGAGATGAGTTGCTCGTCCGGATTCCCCGGAGCCGAACCGCCGCCGTGCAGTCAAAGCTGGTACGGGGTAACGTTATGAGTATATAGCGAGAGACTGAACATTCCGGGAGGGAAGGGTTATTCGTCGGAAGACCTTGCTAATGAAGGAAGCGAAGGAGGAGATAATGGCCGAGGATAATGGCTCGCGTCTGCGCTCCTTTATCAGGATAAGGTGGGGAGGAGCCGCAGGATTCATTATACGGTGCTCTTCTCATTATCATTCTCATATCCGTAACTGGAAAATATGCGGAACAATAAACGACTCCTTTTCCTAATTATCCGCCTAATAGGGAACGTTATTTGAATTCGTATTCGTGTTTCGGTATTTATTATGCCATTTTATGCGACGAAATTATGGAGATGATGATTAATGATGTTATTAATTCGATGCTATATACTCTCTCTCGTGCATGCAAGGCACGAGATATCAACACGAAGAGCTTTATTATTCTTTTATCTTATTTATTTTTTGACGAGCATGGAGATTTATGTCCGATTTTATTTGGATTTATTGTAATTATATTCCACCTTCTTAATAAACATTCAAATAGAATTTCCTTATCGGAACGTAATGGGGCTTTAATTAAAAGCATTATTCATAACCACAAATTTAAAGATGAAAATTATCACCTTGTTAATCCGCTCAATTTTTAGATGTGTATGCAAAACATTAAACTAATTTTCTTATTTCTCAAGATTTAATGCTTATAATAAATAACTTTGAAATTTTTTATCTCGCCATATTTCCGCATATATTGCGTGTCCAAACACCTAATCGCTCACTAAGTCAGTACAGCTGATAGAAATGTAGTTATAATAACTAATAACAGCTACGACTAACAGAATACAAATGGGGAACTATTTTGCATTTTTTTTTTATTTTGGACATTTTTAAGTTGTGCCAAGTAAATATGGGATCTCTATTGCATATATTAGAATATACTATGAATATGCAAACTTTTACGGGTAAAGAGCCATATCATATCAGTGAAATATAGCCGGGGCGCACTTAAAAATTGTATGCTTTTTATTTCTTTAATAGTCAGGAATATGTACAATTGTACTAATATTACTTTTGCAGTGTTTATACTTAATACCGCTTCCAAATGTTCATCGCAGATCTGTGTTCTTAAAGAATGTTTGTTTATGTTCATAATAAAAAACTAATAAAAAACATTTATTCACAAATACATACATGCGAAACTAAAAATTACAAAAAACTTCGTATGTTAAAAAATGAGCTTTTCGGTAAGTTATCTGGACATGAGGACAAAGTCCGTTTTAATGCAAATTGATGATCAAGTACAAAATTACAAATATTCCCTAAACACTTATCGTGACCGTTATATATTAATATTTTAATGCTACCTCTATTAATAAACAAGAAAATATGATAATGAGAGCTTAACTGTTGAAACAATTGTCTGGTTATATTTTAATATTGTGAAACTTTTTATTAATTTTTATTTATTTTAAGAACATGTGGTTCGCTATTTTTTCATATAAATTTTAAATAGGAACGCTATTTTGTCTGAAAATTAATAGCATAAGAACCGTAAGGTTTCTTTCAAGTTACTACAAAAATTTCATAGATATATGGCATATACTTTCTGAGAAAAAAAATTTAATTTATTTTTAATAAAATTATTCCTAAAAGTGGATACCTTTTCTTACGTATCGTCCGATAAAAACAAAAGTATAAGCACTTAGAAATATAATGTTTTATTTCCTCTTTCTATGTAAATAGGCATTTATGGTAACTAAGTAAACAAGAAGTTACACCTACAGCCCTGTAAAACGTTACGTACCCATAAACGAGACTTGTAAAGTTTTACAATATTCATCAACAAAACGCTAATGGAAACTAATTTGTTGGTTAATCACAACACCGTGCCAACGTATAGCTATAAATTGTCCTACCTTCTTTGATTATAAAATATCTTTTTATAAAAACTATATACACCTAATAAATTAATAAACCCTGGTGAAGATGGAAATAAAGTTTTGTACACTACACGCTTTACAATAAGTCATTGCTGGGCTTATTGGATTATGGAGGCTCGCTCCTTCGTCGCTCGCCCTACAAATTTTCCAGCTCGCACGTAACGATTAATTTACAAAGCTTTACATTAGGATGTCCGTTATTTCACAAACTTTGTTTTTCGGGGAGTACCCTTCTGATAGCGGAAATAAATATGTTCGAAAATAATAAGTTTGTTGCTGAGAAAATATTTGTATGTTGCATTTCCTCTAGTAACTTTATTTTTCCCATGTTATTTAAATAAAATTTTCGGGTTTTATTGTATTTATTTTTCCCCACCATATCATCATTTTGTTCAAACGTTTCAAATTTCAATTTTTAAGCAAAAAAGTTGAATACCAACTTGAAAAATATTAATTATTACTGTAAAATAGGAAAAAACGTATTTTTTTATAAAAGAGCTATAAGTAATCCACATAATGAAATACTATTTAAATATCAAATGGTGATATTTTTTTCATGCAGGGGCATGGAAATGTAATGACCTGGAATAGCAAAAACATTAGTAGAAATGATATGGTGAGGAAAAAAATCAATATAAAAAAACGTGACAACAAATTTATTATTTTCCAACATATTTATTATTTTCCAACATATTTTCAAAAACAAACTTTGGGAAATAACGGTCATCCTACTGTTATATGTAGAAATAAATTTACTATTTGCTCATTTTTAATAGTTATTTACATGGCAAGTTTTGCAAATTTATCTTTGCGGGCGAGCTGGAGAGTTTGAGGCGAGCGCGGAAGGAGCGAGTCTCCATAATCCAGTAAGCCCAGTAAAGATTAGTTGCAAAGCATGTTTTTATTGATTTATTATATATTTTGTATAAAAAGACATTTTGTAATCAAAAGCGGTAGGGCAATTTACAGTTAGACGTTGTCATGATGTAAGCAACAAATTTATTTCTATTAGATATTTGTTGATGAACAGTGTAAAAGTTTACAGGTCTCTTTTAGGAGCCCGTAAGATTTTACAGGGCTGTAATTGTAACTACTCATTTACTTAGTTACCATAAATACTATGAAGTGTAATTTACGTAGAAAGCGAAAATAAAATAATTTATTTGGTTCAGCAGTTTACGAGCAAACACTTTCGGTCAGAGGACTCTAGAAAAAAATTAATAGTAGTAAGGTCGATCAAATGATCATAGTAATCGGTATCATAAGATACCAGGGATGCACGCCACCCTGATTATTTGACCAAATTATTGACAAAATTTATTAAATAAATAAATAATTATCATCGCTGGTCCTTTTTCATTAGACACTTTAATTCGTTTTTAACAATGCTCTAATTAATTGCCTTAAATAGATGGTACCAAGAGAAGAGACAATGGTGCATTTCCCCCAATTTTGAAATTTGAAAAAAGAGGGTTTTCTTCGTCCCAATAAGGCATTATTTGCGGTACCCTAATCAGCCAGCCAATTTTGCCGTATGAACTACTGTTTCTGTATATTATTTTTTTATTTTTTTGTATCGGTTTTATTTATTGCTGAAAGGCCGAGCGATTTTGATAAAAGTTTGGAGATAAGTTTCACTATTGACCAGCTTGAATCATTTCGTTAAGACAGCGGATGCTGCCAAGTAACCTGCAGAAGTCGTCAAAGATCAACCTGTGTTTGTGGGATATATTTCGACTTTTTAGTTATAAAGGAGCTTTGAGAAATAGTTTTTACTCAGAGAATTACATAGCTCCAGTGATCTCCAGAGATCAGAAACTGTCAAAAAGTGGTCCTCAACAAATCATTGCACGTGGGGCGTGTTTCGGCTCCTTCGCCATTAGAAAACGTGTGTAAAATAATTTTTGCTCAGACAATCAACTCCCCAACACAACCTTCAGCAAACCTAGGCAAATGGGGTCTTTCGTATTCTTAGCCTTGCAGAATACTGGGAAAAAATAGTTTTTGTCCAGTTGGCAATAAATTTTGGTAAGTTCCAGAGATCTAATAGATAAAATGTCTTTTACCGAACCTCAAAACATTATTATATGCAAACCGCATGCATCTTATAACTAGGCGATTTGTTCTCCGTGCACCCTAATTCATCAGGAGTAAAAAAAGCCCTACTTGCTTGGGTAAATCGAAATTAATGTGCCAATATTTATTGAGCACTGGATGTCACCAGAAATGTTTCAAAGAAATATTTTTTACCGGTGAATGAATAAAGAGTCGATGCACACTTTACTTGACTACGTTTATTGAAGGGCGTTTGTTGAACTGTTATGACCTCTGGAGGTCACCTGACAGTATGTCACACCTAGTGATGGGCGACGGGAATATTCCAGGTGAGGAATATTCCCTGCCGGTAATTTATTTTGGGAATTTATAAAAATCGCCGATAAATTCCCGAAAAATGGAAATTTATTTTTTATACTCCAGTAAGTGAAATCAAGTAAACGCACGTCAAAGCGTACACTGACTGCCTAATATAATTTTGCAAGCTAAAACCTGTTAGAAGCAACGGTAGCTCAGTGGGTATGGTATGGCACCAGGAGTGATACATTGGGATTTTTAAATATCTAAGACTTCCAGGTCGACTCAGCCTGTGAAATGAGTACCTGAGAAATCATTTCCTGGGGTAATAATAGGTGGCCGGTGCGTAAAGCTAGCCATTTTACCGCCTTTGAATACCGAACGGTTCGAATCCCAATGGGCCTTCATGGCCTGTAAAATGGGACTATTATTATAAGACCTGTTACCAACACGTGGCCGGTTCTAGCGTTAATTTAACGTTTTTAATGTAAATTTATTTTTGATGTATATTGACGTGTAGTGAATTGAACTTTTTTTCGAACAATTTCTCTATGTTGGACATTTTTTAAATCAAAATATAAATTCCCGATAAAATGGGAAGTTTGGGAATATTCCCAGATATATTTCCAGGAATATTCCTCAAAAAATAAATTGCGGGAATTTACCCATCACTAGCTCACACCTAATAGTCAAGGTGTGACATACATACAAAAGTTGAAGCTGGTCCATAGAAAAGCTTTCATCCATATGCAAGGTGAGAGGTGACCTCTGACGCATAAAAATTTTGTCTAAGTTTTTCAGGCTATCTACTAGGGTCACATTTACCCACCCTTGGAGTATACTAGTATGCTACACTGCAAAAAGTTAGTACACTTTCCCTTTTTTGATTAATCAAATTCCCTGTAAAAAAGCCTTGTTGTATTCGATCAGTTCTAAAATTTTGATATCATTTCGTGTTTCAACACGTTTCGTCTTCTTTCATTGGAATGTTTTTACCTAAACCCTATATAACGATTGTTTAAAGCTTATTTTCTAAAATTTAAGAAATACAAAATGCTCTGTGATTATGTGCAATAACTGGATAGTTATACCCTTCAGAATCTACAATTGATGAAAAGAAATTTATCACGAAGTCAATCAAGAAAAGAATCACTATCGTGATTGATCTAGGAATAATCACTTGCGTTCCGCTTGTAATTATTTTCGTCACAGAAACAACTCGTATTCAGATTGACAAATACTGCCGACATAACTCAAGAGCATTTGTGCAACTAATATAAGTATAAAGTGTAATGGTTTAGAACATGTTTTCCTTATCAACATGTGGTCGCTTCCTGCTAGTTTTCGAGAAAATAATATTTTACATCTTAAGTACACTGCCCCTTGTACTCACATTATACTAAAACAACTAAAAAAATTAAAAATTTTGACCCCCCTCCCCATTACGATGTTTGTGCTTGAATATGAAGATTGGACGACACTGTAGAGGACCAAGAGAAAAACTCAAATTTGGATGGTATCCATGGCAACCAGCAGATTTTTTGGAAATTTTTATATATGTTTGTTACCTGAAAAAATTAATAAGTGGAAGTTTCTCAGAAATAATTCATGTTGATCTAAAAACTAAAACCTTTTTATGCTTATTTTGCCTTGTGTCGTACTGAATATGCCATCGTGTCATTTATGCAACGTTATTGTAAAAATGTCACAAAAGAAAATTAAAAAAAAAATTAATGCTGTAAGTGAATACTATTATTTATATCATTATGACCATATTACACTCATAAAATTACAGATTCTTTTAGTATTTGTATACAGAGTGATCCAAAATGAGCGAGGACGATTTTAATTTCGCGCCGTAGGTTTTAGTGTATTTCACGTTGTTAGTGTGGCACTATTAAAATGTGTTGCGCCAAATTACAGCGTGAACTCGTCGCTTTCTTGTTTACATTGTTGTGCTCTCTCACGTTAACAATTAATGATTTCTAACGTAATTTTGTAATATACCTATACCAGTCCTTTTTTGAGACGCCACTATAAAATAACACTAAACTAAAATAAAAGAAGGATGAAAATGGCTAAAAAGTATTCGTGCTGCCAACATGACACTAATTTAACGTGGCGGTAAAATCAAACCGCCCTCAATTATTCCGGATCACACTGTTACTTCTTTTGTATTACAACTTTTTGCTTCTAATCGCTCAAGTTGAATAAAAAAAGACAACAGATGGAATTCCTTCATAGACATCCGTTCGCTGTAAATGACACTGCAGATTACGCAGCGCTAAACACGCTATGCACAATTTGCCAAATGATTTATTACAAAGTGCTCGAATTTTGTTGAATAATTTGGATTCATTTGTTTTCTTTTGCCTCTATACCCAAACTAGAGAAATAAGAAAAGCTGTCATTGAATATTTATCCAAGTCGTTAGATAAGATTTTAATTTTATAAAGTTAATTTAGGAAATAAACACTAATAAGACAAATTCTTATGAACCGATTATTTGGGGGTGGATCATTGAACGAATGAGTTCGTTCATACATCTTGATATTCGTAAAAATTAATATTGTGATGTTTAAAAGTCAAAAAGATTATAAGATTTGAAATTCTAAAATTTAATCAATATTCAAAACAACACTTTCAACCTTTTTCTAATTTCCTCTAGGGTATCCAAGGAGGTTTTTGTATCTTCATAACTTTAGCCTTTAATAATTTTCATTATCCAAAGGCGATTTTCAAACAAAAACCAATAAAAATTCTGTCAGAAATATGATATAAAAATTATTTTAATTATTATCAGTGCTATTAATTTCCTGTTTTACGTGAATATCTACATAGTTACTATTCTCTGCATATTACATCCTTAAAACATAGTTACAAGGCTTAAATAATTATTTAAATCGGAGATCTATCCAATCAATAAAAACACTGTTATTTAAATCAATTATGTAATAAAATTATAATTCAATCATCTTTTTGTTTTTCTTTAAAAATTCTTATTTCAATTCGATTACTGATAATTATACTTATTAGAAAAAACTTACCGAATTAATGAATTATTTAAAACAAAATCAATCAAGAAAACGGAACTTCCAAATAAAACCAACTATAAAAGAATATATTTGAAAACTTGATGTGAAGATAATTGTTATGACTTACAGTTTGGTTAAATGTTAAAATATCGTTTTAAGAAGTTTTAAAAGTTAATGATGATAATCGATAAGAGAGGCAGAAAATTCACTATTTAAATATGTTTCTATTTTAGAATGTCGTGAGAGGTGTACACCTTCATTATTAAATAAAATAATAATTTAAGAGCGATTAAAAGTAAATTATACATTTTTTTAGAAATATTACTCATGTATGTGTTAAGAGGTTTTGTGTAGTTATTATCGAACGATTAAATAATAATCAGAACTAAAAAGGTTTATATGAGAGCCTACTTTATCCAATTAGTATTACGTTTTAATCTCTTTTTGTGTATTAATTAGTTTTAAATATCTTATTTAGCAGAAAAATTTAAATTTTAGCTTAATTTAATGCTGTATTTATTAAGTTGTAGCTACTTTAAGCAAAACTGTAACTATTGTGTAATTTATATACAACAAACCGGACATAATCTATACTGAAGCTTTGTACTAGTATAATCAGCGGAATTTATAGTTTATTGGAAATCAATAACTTAATAAATGATGAACGATACATATTTGTTAAACTAACAATAAATACATTGTTTACTTAACAATTTAACAAAAACAAGTCATCCCAATGAGTCTACTGAGGTTAGCGTGAATTGCATATATGTATATATTAGCTTCAATTTTATGCGTCAGGTTTGATATTCAGGCAATAGAGTTCTTAAGGGCAAACCTTCGAGTTATATTTAGCTTTCCTTATACTTAATATACTATGATCTCTACGATTTTCCTCGACATTTTTGCGAGTAGGTACATATATGTTTGTCAACGTGAAAAGCAGGGCATGTATTACAAGATCTTCTATAGTAATTACATTTAGAAAATAAAACAAATCTTAATTAATATCAATTCACTAAGTAAAGTTGTTTTCGATCTACGCAACATTCATATTTGACTTAATAAAAATGTAATGCTGATGTAGTATCGGAGTTCGCAACTGCATTATTAGTATAAATTAGGGTTTTTGTTCATATCTAGTGAATCTGGCTTATCTCGTGATATTAAAGTAATTCCGACTGCATCATCTTTTTGGAAGGTTTGATAAACTACGGCAGTGGACGCTGGTGATGTAAGCATACTTAGGAGTTACATTATTACTGCACATCAACAGTGTTAGATAAAACTATCATTGATGGAATATAGGTTTATCTTTCTTAATTTCAAAGAAACCTCAATTGTACGAAATACTACACGTGTACATTTGCTTTTGAACAAATTTAATTTTACGAAAAAAATCATACGATTACAGATGCTGTAACACAGCGTTTCTCAAACTTTTGTCTCGTTACACTGTAATATTCAGTACTAGTTATGCGGTCTACGCAAAACAATTAAAAGGTAAACTAAAAAACTGAATTTATTTACGTTAAGAAAATATTTAAATTATTTTTAAACTTTTCATAAGTATCTGAGGGTACGACCCACAAATTGAGAAACACTGTTGTATCCCACTATAATTTAGGACGGTGTGTTTCAAGTGTTTTAAAAAATGGGAAATAAAACCGTGCGCTATAGATTCCTTCTTTCGAATTACGGAGTAGTTTTGCTGTATACCAGTGTATGATTAACACTATGCAGAGAGTTGACATTTATACAGGGTGTTTCATTTAAGATTCGTATCCTCCGAACAAGGATAGTACACATAAAATGCAACAAAATAGCTTAATATAATTAGTGTCTATCTTTCACAGAGGCGGATTTACCATTAAGTTAAATAAGCTACAGCTTGGGGCCTCGGGTTCTATAGGGCCTCGAAAATGTTTATGTAATAAGCAAAATGTGCCATTCAAATTTTTGACATTTTTAATAACAAATAATTTTAGTATTTTCTCAAGTTAACAAATTGCATAAAGATCATAATAACCAGGATACAATGCAAGATTTATTCATTTATGTAACATTTGTATGAACTTTGCACAAGCGTTCGTAGATTTGTGCAAATTTTGCATAAAATTTTTCATTTATTTTGAACAAGAAAGTTAAAATCTCAATTCTAATAATTTTTTAATCATTCAACAACAGTCATATTTTAATATGCAATGAAAATGATAAATCGGCCCCTGATCTTTCATAATGACGACTTCGAAAAGTGGGTTGGCGGTCACTGGTTTAACAATAGCAGTTGGAGCTGGATGTACCAACTGCACTTTCAACATGATTTCTGATACATTGATGCTGCTGATGCTAGGTGATGTCACAGTTTGTTTTGACTATTATTCCCAGCAGTTCCCAAAAGTTAACTTTTTAGCAATAGTTTTTCGATGTGCGTAAAATTAAAAATGGCATAAGGATTTTTTGTTCCTATTGACGAGTACTATCACCTGTCCAGAGGATACGAATCATAAGTGAAACACCCTGTAGATAAAGCAAAAATAACAACTTCCTAGCTGTAATTAATAAGTACATACTTTCGGATGTTGATACAGACATTACTTAGTCATAGCCAATACAACAATTTTGAAACACCCTGTATAAAACTGGATCATAGAAATGACAGTGTATATAATTAATTATTAATATGAATTTCTGGCGTGACAGAATTGATAAAACTAGCCTGATCAATTTACTGAAAGTAACTTTCTTCTTTTCAGATAACCATCCTTGGCAGTTTCCGAAATAATTTAGCAAATAATGTTAAAAGATTTGGTAAGTGAGAAATGTATTTTATTAATAGATTAGTTGTTAAAATATACATTACTTTAATTGTCTTGACACAATTGTTACATATTTATTTGAAATAATATAAACAATAACACTTTATTAATAGAAATAGATAAAGCTATTAATAGAGATAATTATAAGATCATTTGTACACAAAACTATACCATCCCGTATGAAATTGATTACATTAATTAATTATTTAAATCATCGCAGCCACCGTGATTGAATACATTTTCGACATCTAATATTTTTCCAATAAAGTTCTTATAGTTTAGTTAATAATATGTCCTAAACCCCTAATTGATTGATTTACTTTTTTAAGGTTATTCAAAGTGCAAAGACTAGAAAACTAACTACTAGTTATTTCTAATCCAGTAGCAATTTAAATGAAGCTGTCAAAGCTAATTAAGTAATTAATTAAATTAACTGATTGGAAGATTTGCAAAATTGTAAGCATTTTTATTACAGATCATCTCAAAAAATAAATAATTACAGTTTTTTCTTGGCTTTAAACTTGAATTGTGTTTCTTCTCGAGCGACCTTCAGAATGTTATAATGTTAAACAAATACTTTTTATTATCAAATAAAAACTGATATAATTAAAGAACAAATTCTTTAATTTAAATCTAATTCAGATTCTTCTAATTTTGATAATGATAAACTAATCATTTGATATTTGCTTATTTTTATGGTAAATGGATTTAAAATTATAGGATAAAATTTAATTAACAAGGAAAAAATTTACTTAATAAGAGAAAATCACAGTGTGTACAATTAAGTAATCAAAGACCTTCAGGTAGGAAATCCTTGTTTATATGGCCAAGGATTAGTTTAATAAACCGTCAGCAAGAGGACTATTTAAATAAAAAGTTTAACAATTTCGATAATACTAGTATTAATGTCTTATATTAAAATTGTTAATTACTTCCTCATCGTTACTGTCAGTTGCTATCTGTTTATTTTTCAAAACACTATAAAGACAAATCAGATTTAAAAAAAAAACACTTACCTGTTTTCGGAGTGCTTTCTTGTAGCAATGGCATTTTTCTCTCTAAATCTTCTCAACAATAACAAATATCAAATTCATCCAAAAAGTCCAAAATCAGTCCAAAAAACCATAACGAAGACAAAAATCACAATCACATTACGGCAATAACATTAAAAATTAAAACCCTAACTCTTTTACAATATTTCATTTTTCCCGCTAATTTGTTATAAAAAAATAAAAAAGTTTCTTATAACGTTTCGTACGTAAATGTATACGTTCTTGACATTTCATATATACTTGTGTTTCACATGCGATGTAGTTGCGAACTAAATGTAAAAGCACACGCACGAGGGATGACCTAACCTAGCCCAACGTAACGCATTTACCCCTCCACGGGGGTGGGGAATTAAGGGTGGGGAGAACTGGAGCACCCCCTTGGTGTGTTCTTGGACCCGGAAGGACTTATTTTTTTCTTTGCTACTAACCTCTGGCTACTGCCACTAAACTGCCAAATTTGGTAAAAGATTTTGCACTTGCTGTTAACAGCATTCTCGTATTTCAACCCTCTTTGAGAACTCTCAAGAAAGTAAAGAAGAATTTTAAAATTAATTTCGAATAATTTTAAATGTTTAATGTGTTTATTATCAAAAAGTCTGGAAGGATCAGTTAGAATACGTACATATACGAAAGAAGCTTTTTTATTCAAGAACGAAAGAAGGGAAGAGACGCCATCAAATTCAAAGCACATTGTCCGTTAAGAGTTTTGCCTTTGAAGTTTCCTTACTGTCTATATACTCTTACCGGTTAATTATTAACGAAGAAGAAGCTTTATTATGTTTCGTATCACAAATAATGCTCCTTAATGTCTATGTACCTTTATGACTTTCCTTTTTTCTTTCTTCATCTTCTTTGAACGTTTTAGCGTTTTCCATTAAAAGAGGATTAATTTAATTGTTGTGTTGCATATTTATAAATTGCACTGGGTAACTTTTTTATTTAAAAATTATAAACAAAAGATTAGAATTTTTATTCGAAAACGTTATTTTATAACAATATTGTTTATTTATATTGTTGATATCTTGTATGGCAAGATTTTAATAATGCCTTATTAGACCAGTTTCTCAATTTATTTGTAATGAAATTTCAATATATTAAAATAATTATAAGGTAATTTAGAAAATTTGGGAAAAGACCCTGCTTCAAAAATTTAAATGATATTTCATTAAAAGTCTTTTATCTGTTTTAAATAGAAATTTAATTCTTCTAGTTTAGAAAAATTACTGCAATATGAGCTAACTGATGAATGGAAAGAGGAAATTAATTGTTCTACTATATGCAATAGTATGCAACTTAACTTCAACTTTGAATAATAAATAAATAGGTTTTTCCATACTAAAAATAAAAGTTAAGTCTGGAATTTATTATTTTTTTTATTCCGCTTGTACTAAAACTGAAATGATTAGGAATTCACGTTGAACAATTCTTATTTTCCACAAAATATAATTTTAAAAATTTGTATCAAATCAAGAAGCGTTTTTCTAATATTTGATTTCAAATATGCTTTTCATTTTCATACTTAGTTATAATTTTTATTGACTTATTATGTAAATACATAAACGCATTAATTAATTAAAGTGTATATGATTTAAATAATTTTACGATTTGCGCGTAGTTGTATTTATTTAGTAATTATTTTCAAGCTCACGAATAAAGTTGTTTTAATAAGCAAAAAATACTAATAAAAGGTTCTACATTTAGACTTTTTCGCTTACGTTGTAAAAAAGGAGCAACCCCTTCAAGATTTTATAGTCTCTACCTTTGAAAAAGATACGTAATATAAAAAGAAGCTCGTATCAATGTTCATTAATCTATTATTTTATAATTGCTAATCGATGTGTATTGTTCATTAAGTTTATAACAGATGTTTACCAATATTAGTACTTCGATTGTTCATTCAATGCTGACAGTTTATTGAATTTAACACTGTACATAAAAACGACAAAAAGGCTTACTGATAAATAAATCTGATGTATTGTTATCATGAACTTCCATTCATAGTGTCACAACGGCCTAATTTCTCTCAATGTAATATCATTTATTGTATAACAACTAACTCATCAATGATAAATATTAATTATTGCAATTTTTTGTATTACACAATTTTATTTGTATGCTGTTGCCAAATTAAAATAAAAAGGTAATCAATTAAGAGGAAAGTTAATTGAAACCACATTTTATTTCATTTTTCGTTTTATCTCAGAATGGCACAAAAACATCATCAACTACTGTTTCCGCTAGAATCTGTACTTTGGAGCTCATATTCTTAGATCTGAAATTATAAAAAGCTTAACTAAAAACTAGAAACACTTTTGATATCATAAAATTGATATCATAAAAGACAGATACCTTAAGGTCATTCAAAGAGCACAAGACTTTGCTGAGCTGAGCCAAAGTAAGACGACAGATGCACGGTGATAATTAATAACGATAAACAACGCCAATTGTTGGAAGTATGAAGACTTCATCGTTATCATAAACGCATTTGTGGTGTCTATTAAACGCATTCGCTGATTATTATTAGATCCGTTCGTTCACACAATAAATTGCTTTCGCTAGCTTATATTTACATGTTTATATTTCTTTTACAAATCCGTTCATTTTCAGAATGAATTAATAATTTTTTGTCTTACGTATTATTCAATAAGAATTTTCTTGAAAAGAACATACCGTGTAGTACACCTTTTCTCACAATTATGTAAAATTATTGTACTAATAAACAGTCACTCAATATACATGCATACATAGGTTGCTAGAACAACATTTTTATTATTATCACAATAAAACATTAGTTAATAATCACTGTTTACGATCAATTCCACGAAAGTATCAATCAAATAGGGACGTATCATTATATCACTTTAAAGAATCTTTATTAATTATGCAGTATATTCATATATCAACAATAAAATTTAACCAAAATATAAAAATAAAATGTAAATAACATAACACTAATAACTAGAATACAATTAGTTTATATTTATAAAGGCTTTTTCTAGATACATTTACTTCTGCAATTGATTTTACTAAATCTTTCTAACTAACCTATTTTTCTATTTAGTAAAAATTTCTCATCCAAGTTTTGGCAGTTTATCAATTTTTTCTTGAGCCTTTTCGCGTAATTTTCGTTTGACTGCCACTTAAATATTCTCGTTTCTTATATGCATATTCACAAAAAAGAAGTAGAAACCGGAAAATAAACTTCATATAAGAAAATCCATAGAACTTTTTTAACAACACTGCAAGGATAGAAATGGTGTCGGATGAGATGCACTTCATTCTCATACATGGAAATGAAATTCGTATATTGACGTTATTGTTTTGTTGTGGAAAGTAGGTACAATGCAGCCTAATCTCCGTTTATATTCTAATAAGACGTTATAAATTAAATTCGAGTAATTTTAAAATAAAAGTGAAGACTGTTTTACCATAACAACATTTAAGAAATTGTGTTAAACAATAGCCTAGTTCCGTTTCGTACTGAATATAATGAGTCATTGCTGAATTTGTATAGAAAATTAGCCTGGTGGAATTATTGTTTGAGTCCGTTTTGAAGTCAATATCCTTTAAAATTTAAACGAAATTAATTAATTATAAAAAATTAATATTTGTTCAACATAATAAATATGATATAATATTATGAAATATTATTAAAAACTTACACTAGAACTAGAACACTTTCTTTCTTTCTTTCTCCCCTTCCATTTACCCATGCAGGCGTCGGATTTGGGTTACTTATTCCTTCGTCCATTTTTTTCACTCTTTGCTGTTTTCAGTTAGCTCCTTCATTTCCACCATTGTTTTCCCTCTATCTCTTCCTATTTTCACAATTTGTTGCATTTATTTTTTCCTAGGTCTTCCTCTTCTCCTTTTCTTACAGTTTTTTGCCTCCCATACTTTTTTAGTCAGTCTGTCTGGGCTCATTCTTGTCATATGACCGAACCAATTTAGTTGCTTTCTTTGTATCTTACTCATTATTGACTCCTGCTTGATCATTTCCCTTACTGTTCTGTTTGTACGTCCGTCCTACTTTGTTTTTCCAGCTATTCTTCGTAAATGTTTCATCTCCATAGCTTCTATCTTCCCTTCGTGTTTCTTCTGTATCGTCCAGTTTTCGCATGCATATAATAGTGTGGGGATGGTTATTACATTATGGATTCTTAATTTTGTTTCTTGTTTTAGTTCCTTCTTCGATAGAAGTGGTTGTAGTACATAATAAAGTTTAGTTGACTTTGTCGATCTGTTTATTAACTCTGCATCAGTGTTACCATCATTTGTTATTAGGCTCCCTAAGTATTCATAGGTTGTCACTTCCGCCAGTATTGTGCCCTTGCATTTTACTATTATTTTATCTTCGTGCTTTTTGTTTATCACCATTATTTTACTTTTTTCTTTATTTATTTCCATTTTCATTAGTT
Source organism: Agrypnus murinus (assembly GCA_929113105.1). NCBI lineage: Eukaryota > Metazoa > Arthropoda > Insecta > Coleoptera > Elateridae > Agrypnus > Agrypnus murinus. The sequence continues at coordinate 226,659,816 of OV816024.1, read as the reverse complement.
CTATTTCTTTCGTTCATATGTACACTAGTTTCTGCATCTTCTTTCTTGTGTCCGCAATTAGCACTATATTGTCTGCGTACATTAGTGTGTCTACTTTTACCGGCTCTAGGTTTCGATGCCCTATTAGTGTTTGCAATTGTTTCGTTCTTTCCCTTGTGTTTTTAATTAATTTACTCATTACTATTATGAACAGTAGGGGGCTGAGGCTGTCCCCTTGCTTAATTCCTTTCTTCCATGTAAATTCATCTGACCTTTCTCCTCCTATCTGTACCCTTCCTTTAACATGTTTGTACGTACTTTGTATTATTTGTATGAGTGTTTACAGGGTACTGGTTTCGTTCAGGCATTTCCATACTACTTGTCTGTCTATCGAGTCAAATGCTGCCCTGAGATCTATAAATGTCAGGACGAGTTCTTCTCCATTTTCTAGCCCCCTTTCAATCAGGTTACTTATTATAAATATATTTTCGTTTGTCTGTCTCCCTGGCATATATGCTGCCTGCTCTTCGTCTATTTCCTCCTCTACAAATTGTCTCGTTTTTTTTTCTCTATTATCTTTGTATAAATTTTAAAGCATGTCGATGATAAGCATATAGCTCTGTAATTGCTACATTGTGCTGTTTCCCCTTTTTTATATATAGGTACTATCAGATTTGTTTCCCAGTCCGTTGGTATTTCTCTCGTTTCCCATGCTCTCCTACATAACCTTCATAGCCATCCTAGTCCTTCCTCTCCTAGATATTTAATCATTTCAGGTTCAGTTTTGTCTTCTACTCCTGCCTTCCCTGTTTTTATGTATTTTATAGCCTGTTCTATTTCTTCTAGACTAATATTTTCTACTTGGACACCTTGTTCAATATTTATTTCCTGTTCTTCTGTTATTTTATCAAACTTGTCCTCATAATATTCCTTCCATACTTTTACAATATTATTGATTTCTACTTGTAGGTTATTCTCCTTGTCTTTTATTCCCATTATTTCTTTTCTATTCTTGCCTTTCATTGCCCTTATTCTTCACCAGAAATTCCTATTGTTTGTTAAATATAGCTTTCTTGCAGTTCCTTTCCGTAGTCTTCCCATGTTTCACTTTTTGCCTTTCTGACAGCTGTCTTTACTCTTCTCCTTGTTCTATTGTATTCATTCTTATCTTGGTCATTTTTGGTTGCAAAATATTTTTTCCATGCCTGCTTCTTCTTTTTTACTTCCTCCCTTACTTATTCGTTCCATCATCTGGTTCTTTTGTTCTTCCCATTTTTGCATGTAACTCCACAAATCGTTTCTGCTACTTCAATTATAGTGTCTCTGAATATGGCCCATCTTTCTTCCACTGACCAATCTGTTTTCATCTCCTCGTATCTTTTTAACCTTCTATTTGTTTCTCTTTTATAAACTCCTTGTATTTCGTCCCTTTTAAATTTATTTATCTTTATTTTATAGTATTTCTTGTTTTCCCTTATTTGATAATTTTATCTTTTAGTCTTGCTGTGACCATTCTGTATTGTGTTGATAGCTCTGGTTCTTTTTCCGTTTTTATGTCTTATAACTTAGAACACAAAGTTATTTATATCCATAAAGTTGCATAAAACATTCAATAAACATTAATACAGTAGAATAAAACCACCACCAATTGATTAAATACACTAATTTATTTGATTTTGCACCACCCAAACGTTTATTAGAAAATAAACACCTTCATACACTTTATTACTCGTGATGTAATTTCAACGGACTAACTGCCATATCATGCCATGTCGACTTTATCTAATGATCAACATTTTGAGCCTCAAGTTTAAAAATATAATTGTATTTTCACAATAAACCGTTTAAAAATGTTTATAAAATGCAAAGAAAGGTTGGTCCAACACATATGTTTTACATATGTTAATTGTAAAGTTAAACGTTGATGAGTTATGCAATATTTACATTGAGATGTTATGACATGATAAATAAATAATTCAATTTAATTTTGTGTCACGTTGGGACAGACAGTAAATACTGTGGTCTTATTACCCTTGATATTTTTATTGAACTTGCTAGCTAAATTAAAATAAAACACTCCAATATTTCTTCTTCCAATAAGCCAACTCAGTATTGTATATTTTGTTTGAGCATGAAACGCCTTCCAACAAACTTACGTATTTTTCATACCTTTAATCTTATTCCCAAAATCAACTGGATTACAGCAGCTGGACGAGAACTATTTAAATAATCTCGTATAAATCGATTCAATGAAATATAAAAAAGATACCGTAAATAAATAAACAGTGTTATAGAGAAACAACAATAAGTTACACATAAAAATAAATAGCAATGAATACTAAGACAAAACAAAAACAATCAAAGATTTATTTATGATTGTTAGATTAGCTTTGAATTACCAATTCCTAATCGAACAACTATATGCATCGCTTGGAGTTTAAGTAATTATCAACAATAAAATGAAATGATACCTAAACACTATGATTATTTTATTTAATCTTAATTTTTTGTTTTATTTTTTGATATCAGTAAAATAAATAAAGCGCGCACTTACTTTATTTAAAAAAAGAAACACTGGCCGTGAAAATACACTTCTTATTTTCCCGTTGGTAAATAAACAGAACTGTACGCATTGACAGAAACCAACTGTCAAATAAATATCGAATGTCAGCTGAGTGAATTGATTTTAACAAATTCCAAATCCTTCTTCAAATTTTGTAATGTAAGTAATCTTCCTTTTTAAATGGGTTATCTTCCCATCTATTTACAAAGTAGGTCCATAACATTATTTTTCTTTAATAATTTTTGAGTTAACTAGCTATGCTTCGGCTTTGATCGACATATGCTAACTAACTTGATTTCTGTTGCAGGAGTGTTTATACGTTTTTGAAAAATAAAAGAAAATTTTTACACAAACAAATGAAATCCAATAAACCACTGATACGCATGACGTCCCATTATTTTAACAATAATAAGAATTATCTAATTTCTTAATTCTTTTTAAATGAAAATGTAGCTTATGGAAATACAAACAAAATGTTATAAGATACTTGTGTCTTAAAATGCACCACAAGGCAGCTAAACAACGACAACCGTAGCTGTCAAAGACTTAAAACGTTGATTAATTCTTACGTACACAATTTTAAGCTCCAGTATCATATGGCACAGCTGCATTACATCTTGCAGCTGCATTACTTCTTACTCTTTCCTGAATGAAAATCATGACACAACTAAACACGTATGAAAACAAAATGTCAACTAAATTTACCACTAAACATTAATGTTGTCACTTCTATATCTTATGGATTATGGATTATAAATTTGGATACCTAAAAATACCTTAAACTAGGAAAATCTTAATTAGTTCTTGTTCCTTGTGCAATAATCCAACTAACTGTAATGAAATATTGGACAAATCCAGTAAACTAAACCATTAAGTTCAATAATTGAAGACATCATTTGGCCAAAAGAGAAAAACTCAAATGTGTAATGAAAATTATTTTTATGAAAACAGTTTATACTGTATCCTATATTTTGTTAATTAGCTATTAATTAGTGCATGTTTGATTCTTTAAGCTTAATATGTTTATTATAAGAATCTTATATTAAAATATTATTTTAAAATCTTAGGTTATGTATGCATCATAAATCGTAAACACTCTTATTTTGCTAATTTTAAAAATAATATTATATGTAAAATGATTACGATAAATAAACTAGCTTCTTTGGCATGTTTCACTACTAATGTTTATTTCATTTTTATTATATAATTTGAACATAATCAATTTTATTTTTCTTCGTTAAATTGTAAGTTTTTATAATTTTCCTAATTGCTACCAAATCTAGCCTATTTACATCGTCGCAATATAATCTATAACATATCCTGAATTGGAAATATTTTTTGGAAAGTACGATAAACATTTATAAAATATAAAGATTTAAATATAAATTTCTTGCTCAAAACGAAACATTTAGTGACTATTTCTAATCATTTAAATTTATGTTCGGTTTTATTTGTATATGAAATGTTTATCAAATATATACTTTTAAATATTATTTTTTACACTAACACTAATTACAAACAACTATAAACTATTAACAAACTTAGACTAATTTAATTACACAAATATTTATTTCAACAAAATTTATATTACACTATTTTAAATACCGGGTTAGTTAAAAGCATGGAGACGGCAATTTATTGTCGTTAATATTGATTTTAGGAAATAATGTTCAATACAAAAGTTTTTTTAGGAAATTTTTATCTACATTTGAGAATACTTGAAAAATTTTTTTCTTCAGTTGTTTTTGAGTTACGCCTTTCCGAAATTTTTTAATAATAATAATAATAATAAAATAATTTTAACTGAAAATAATATTATGATTTATCACTTAATAAGCGAATCATATACTGCCATTCTGCAGCAGTCTTAAGCTCCTAAGCATCACTTGCGATGTAATATATTGACATTATAATCATTTAGCTTGATCAAAATCCATTATTTACTTTTTATTGTACAACGAATAAGGCTTATTTTGTGCTACATAAAAGCATGTTATTATGTCTTGTTATAAGGATGTGACGAAAATGCCAGTGTTTGGTCTTTAAGGTCCGATATCTCAAGAACGAGTCGTGATAAATTTCGCTTAAATATTGGTAATCAGGAGCAAATATTTAATTTTTATTAAAGAAATTGTATTTTGTTCCCTGAACTTACATCCAGATGACAACTTTGTTGTGCTGCGTTAATTTAACAATTGTCCTGGTTTTTCGCCAACACTATATCGGGTGATCATTTAAATTTCAGATCTAGCAAACCATGGAAATTTTAGTATGTATTTTATTAATCAGAAAATACCAAATGATTGTTGACATCCGCCTACTCTAATCTGAAATTTAAATGATCACTCTTTATATCTATATATGTATATATGGCAAAGCATCCAAGCTTCAAGATACTATAAAGCATATAGATTTAAAAATCGAAAAGAATTAAGGTTAAAATAAATTGATATAGCTAATGAATGGAAGTAAAAAAAAACAAAATATAACAAACGAAGAAGGATTAAGAATTACTAGAAAAGAAATTACAAAACGAAACAAAATATCGACGGAGGCGAACAAAAGGTATTCAATGAAATAAATGAACAGTTATATAATTCCAGAACGTTACCTGTGTTCATGCTTTTATGGTTCAAATACAATACGATTTGCGATTGGTAACTTCTTTTAGTAATCCTTTTTTATTATAATTTGCATACAACAATAAGTTATTGATCCTGCCTACAACAATTATCTTTGCTTATTTTACAGTATTCTTTGAGTTGTGCTGATATCAAAACAACTTTTGTTATTAATCATGAAATAAATAAAGAATATTAAAAGTTTCACAGTTTTATTAAAATACAACCTGACAATATTGTTTCGACAGCTATGCTGTCATTATCAAAGGTAATATAATTATAAACAAACACGTCGCTAAGGTAGATACAAAATAGGTAACTAGATAAAATAATAATAATAATCATAATTAAATATCTAATACTTCCAGTAACGGAGAATTACTGAGCTCAAGTTGTTCATTCATTAAAGGTACCCTGAGTTTGTGTTTGTATATCTCAAAGGCTTCTAAAATGTCTAATTTGCGTTTGTTATTACAAAAATGTAGGAATTTAATATTATTTTGAGGAGTCATTGTGTGATTTTGTTCTAAAAGGTGTTTGGCGTAATTCGATTTTTCAGGATGTTTATTTTTGTAATGACGTACGTGTTCTTTATATCTTATGTCAAAATTTCGAAGTGTTTGTCCAATATATACCGAACTACAAAAAGAACAATTTAAACGGTAAATGCCCGATTTCATGATATCATGTGTTCTGTCTTTAGCATTAAATAAAAATAAAAAAGTGTTAGTGTTGGTTTTAAATGTTATTTTATAATTGTTGGTTTTTCTTAGTATATGTGCAATTTTTTCTGATATTTTGCCAAAATATGGTATAGATATGTAATCTAAATCTTGCTTGTATTACAACATTCTTGCTTAGATTCTAAATTTTTGATTGCATTCTCGAAACATCTTTTTGATTCCGCAATAATTATTGTATCTATGAATTGAATTTGACATTTTTTTGTTATGTTCGTAAATTATTAATTAAAAAGTCAAAATAAAAGCTATTAATGTACAGGGTGTAGGATCGCTTCATGCACAATACAGTTTTACGTGCATTTTTCTTCAATCCTTAACATTATCTCTCTTAATTATTTTAGAATAATAAAGATATTAAGGAATGCTATAAAGAAAAAAATTACGAATCAAATAATGCCTTTGGTTACGGATTGCATTTGATTGTAACCGGAAAAAGCTATGCCTTGGAAACATTAGAGCGATGTAGTGAAAATATTTGCTGCCTAAATGTTATTTTTAAGTTTATATTGTCTATCAAGCAGGTTAATCTAACCTTAACAATGACATTTAGTTACCAAATATTTTCCCTTCGTCGTTCCAATGTTTGCAAGGCATAACTGATTTTTGCATAACCGGAAGTTTAATTTTCTTTATTTTCTCCCGTTACAATCAAATGCAATCCGAAAATATCATTCGATTCTTATTTTCTTTTCTTTATAGCATTCCTTAATATCTGTATTATACAATAATTAGGGGAGACAATGTTAAGGTTTGAAGAAAAAAATGCACATAAATCTGTATTGTGCGTAACCCTGTTCTACACACTGTATACCTAAATGAAGTTTCACATTTCAAATGTTAGGTTATTTATTAATTGTATTACAGTAGCAGTCATCGAAAACAAGACTTTAAGATTACATGGTAGCGTCGACTTGGGTTTTTATTGCTCTTGCGGTGTAATAGCTCTATCTATAGGTGAATATATCTTGTTCACTATTAAAATAAGATTTTAATTTCTCATTTTAATTACCTATATTTTGCAGATTTGTGATATCAATATACCTTTGCTCTCCATCACTGTGTATTTGCAATGTAACTCGCCAACTTACTTTATTAATAATTTTAATGCCTTAATCATAATCTCTTTCAAGCACCAACTACGCAAATGGCGAGCGACAGGAATTCATAGGAGTTCATATGTCTAATGCTGAATAGTTGTGCTGTATGTTATATATTAATGTAGTTTATCAATTCTGCAATGTTACGCAAAAAATATCATAATTATTAAGGGTGTTTTATACATGACATAAAGTAATTATTAAAAGTTTCATAATATTTATTAATATATGTATAGCTCGACCTGGATTTTGCGGAAAGTGAGGATTGTATAAATCGAAAAGTGAGAGGAATACATCTCTCTTAAGAGCGACGGAGAAGGGAGTTGCGGTTGTTTTTGTTGCTCCGTATATTTTCACAACGTTTATATATAATTGAATTTAAAATCTAGAAAATTAATTGTCAGTTGAATTTTCTTATAACTGATTCTCAGAATCACTTAGGTTATTTTTTTTTGTGATTAACATTTTAAGTTAAACTTACTAATTAACGCTTTAAAAATAGCAGTAAATTTGTAATGAAAGAGTAAGGTAAAGAACAATAAAAATTCTTAAACAACTTTTTAAATTATAATCAATCATGGCTAATGTGTATTACTACAAAAAATAAAAAATACTTTTTAATATTTTTAAAATAAAAATTATATTATTATAAAAGTGTACAAATTTTATTTAATAACACTGTGTTACACAAGACCTCCTACCTATATAAACGGTTTGATATTGAAGAATAAAGACTTTTCACTTGCAGAATTTTCCCATAACTTCGAGTATTTTTTCCAGTCCGCTGAATGTATCATCCAGTTTTGGTGCCTTGCGCTACTCTAATGACCAAAACTTAGCCATTTCTTGTCACATTTTGGAAATCTTTTCTCTAGTGGGAAGATAAGAAAATCGGTAAAGAAATGACTGAGTGACAACCCGAAACAGTCACAAAAAAGTCTTTTTTTGGAAATTTTCAAGCTTTAGCGGTTCAAAATGATATTTATTTACTCAACAAATAAAACCTTTTTCTCTTCATTTATTTTCATGAAGATATATTTTGTTTCATTTCTAGGAAATTTTTGTTTTTTTAAATTGTTTAACAAATGACCGAGTTATGGCCTGTAATATGTAAAACAACAATTTCTTTTCATTATTTTAATCTGTCATTATAGTCCAGTGACCAGTCCAAGTACCAGTGCCAAAGTCAATCTGTACATTTTACCTTGAGAAAAGTGAAATAATTTTAGTTAGTTTTTGGATCTGTTTTGTATGTTAGGGCCCTTATTAGAAATTTAAGCTTTTTACCATCCACTTAGATGTGGCTCACCAGTTTTCGTACTTTGCGTTGCTCTAACGACTAGAACTTAGTCATTTCTTGTCACATTTTGGAAATCTTTACTGGGATTACTTAATTTTTTCGGGGAAGAGAAGTGCTTTACAAAAGTTTAAAAATAATGAAAATCGGTAAAGCAATGACCGAGTTATAGCCTAAAACACACACGAAAAAACTTTTTTTGTATGGCCTATATGTAAAGCTCTAATTCACTCCCTCAAAAGAGGGAATAAAGTAGCTATTTAGCAGCTCATTATTTTTGAACTATTATTAAGCTACACTTCTTATCTTCCCAGAGAAAATATTTTCAAAATGTAACAATAAATGGCTAAGTTTTGTTCATTAGAGTAGTGCAAGGCACCAGAACTGAATGAGGTATATTCAGCAGACTGGGAAAAAAACTCAAAGTGTTGAGAAAATTCTGCAAGTATGAAAAGTCTCTATTCTTCAATATCAAAAAAGTTATGTAGGTGGGAGATCTTGTATATTTATTTCATTTTATTTGTAGCACACTGTAATTATTCAATAATAACTAAATAAATAAACTGAAAAAATTAACAGCTAAATCTCAAAAAATGTTCAAATACTGCTTCTTCTACGACTTTTCTGTTTCTTGAATAAATTATTTTGACAATAAAAGTATTTCAATTGATTTGAGAGTTAATGGTTTCATTGTTTTAACAGTTGTTAAATTTTATGCAACCCCTGCATTTCACGAAAAACTGGTGGATCTCTATCTCCCATCTCTGCTCTCTTAAGAGGAATATATTTCCGTCACTTGTCAACTTTTAAGTTATTATTACCGGTGTCCGCAAATCGAGCTGTTACATGATCCCTTTTACATACTTTTGATCATGATCCCTGTTGTATCGAAGCAATTGTCAGATATACATATTGTGATGAAATACCACGTTCGGACAAGCCTAAGAAATATGCAGTGGAATCCCCACTTTGGAGAAAACCAAATAATTACTGTGTAAGCATAATAAATTAATAAAATAAAATAGAATAAATTTTTTAGAAAAATTCTGTTATTATTAATTTGCCCGGAGTCTTTAAGAAAAATCTTGAAAAGTAAAATTAAAATTTTTAAATTATCAAAACTTAATGTTATGAAATACCCTGCCTTGATGAGCTTTTAAATAAGTATATAAATAATAAAGCGAGTTATGTAAATCATGATATAAACTTTAGCAACACGTAATAAGATGTTTTGCATAAAAATATAATTTAAATTATTTATTAAACATAATATTCGATCAAAAATGCGAATTACCTTAATTTGGAATCTCTAACTCAGAGTGATGTGAGATTGTTAAGGTGATTCAAATTTAATCAAAAACTTCCATGAAAAAAATCCTGGAACCAGACTCTTTTTCCAAAATTCAGTTTTAAATGAAAAGGTGTTCTTACCTTTTAAGTATTTATAGTTGCACCAACTCTTTCGATATTTTTACATATGATGCCAAAGCTTTGGTTATTTTAAATTCCAGTAAACCATTTTATGTCAAAACCGTTATAATATTTTCATAAAAATTAACAACTATAATTTTTGACCGCTCCGTAGCTCAGTGGTAAGTCGCGGTATCAAGGGAAAAGTATAGTGACGTTTTCAATGAACGTCATATTAGTAGCCGTAGATAACCTCTCAAGAGTTGGATTACCTGCAGTCACTGAATTGAAATTTCTCAACATTAAGAATTTATGAATTATCAAACTAAGAAGTAATAAAAATTAGTTTCGTTAAAACTTCCTGGTTCATTTACAGCATTTTATTTAATTGGATGATAATAGAAATAACAAATTACAATAATCGAACTGCTAATAATCGTTTACGCTTTATCAAGCATATTTTCCGCTGGCGTCAATATTCCCCCCACCTCACTAACCACTAGTAATCAGTAACATAAACAGTACAGACACTAAAAAAACTCTTTTATAATGATTACATATGATTTACAACTAGTTATCCGTGGAATATATCCCTACCACGTAGGTAATCATGTCGACCTTTGAACTCGGTTTAGCAAATTGGAGAATTTTTAAAAATGTGGTGCTAAATGGGAGAAAATTGCTTCCACGTTTCTCGGAGGTTATTTGGCTCTATCGACCCCTATGTAGTTTTTGCAATAAAATCAGCTTCATCTCACCATTTCATAAATAGAATCATAAGCTTACTTCGCTAAACAATCAACGAGCAACTAAAAACAATGCTACTTAGTAGATTTTAGATTCATTCAAATCATTTCTGGCAGCATAGAAGATATTTTTTGTCAATATACGAGTATGTTATAAGGGTGCTATTTGGGGCGGCAGGAATTTCCTAAATTGGAAAAATTTGAAAAATGGAAGGTTCTCTAACATGATAGTCGGCGGATTTTTTAATTTTTTTATATTTCATTAGGTCAACACCCCTTTTCTCGATACCTGGGGTGTTTTTAAAAATACCTGTTAGGATTTTTCTTATCATATTCGGGTATAACTATTTTGCGTGAAAAGTCAAAAAATACATAGGAGTATTTCTTAATACGCTGGTGGTTTAGGTTTTGACTTATTTTTTCCCTAAAGCCTTTATTTCCAATCAGTGGGTGCCGATGGATCGGTGAAGGTGAAGGTCCATAACTACAAATTTAGATTGCTTTGTAGGACGATGTAACAGATCCCTATTTTCAATCACTTAATTGATAGTGGACGAAATTGATACTGAACTGAAGAAGATAGTACGTACGTATGCATTTTCGGTGGCGTAACTGGAAATCATTGCATCTCTCGCAAACTCGGTTGTTGTCCTCCCCTCTCCCCATCTCGTTTTTAGGTAAATACTTATATTATTTATATAATTCAATTCGAAAGTGATTTTTAAAAAATGCTCAAAACAGTCAAAACACAAATTTCCGCAAGCAGTATCTTTTAGTAGTAGTAATACTTTTTAAGTATAGTAGTAGTAATAAGTAGTACTTATCTACGTGTCGACATTTTAGTGCCCATATCCCTTACTCCCTATGGAGCGTACGGATTTTTCACTGCCCAGTCAAGATCCCAAGTGTGGACAATGCTTGGCCTAGGATTTGCCCATCCTGACCTACCAATGTACCGGCATGTACTCTATGAAGGTGAAGTTGTCTTAGATGTAAGAGGCTATATGTTCGCATCACGATCCGTAACAACAAACTTGTAACCCAACGAACACTGAGAGGTCCAAGGCCAGTAGTCAGGGGGCTACTTACGGCTACTGATTCCGTATTAGAGTCCAACCTTGATCTGCGATCATCCTTCTTCAAACTGAGGGATGGGGACTCGAGAGCAGTCCAGTCATGAATGAAAGTCCTAGTTATCTTGCTGGTTATCAGAGCTTCCGACATTTAACGACTTTTTCTGGTTGCAAATACTTAAACCTTAAAGATAGGTTTAAAACTTTTAAACATTAAAAATTTGGAGATAAAACCTCAGCATAAAAATATACAGTTTAGTCACTCGATTGTCGGCACTTTGAAGTTGTTAAGGTAGCTTCGAATATCGCAAATACCACACCACGATCAGTTCGCCGAGGCTTGCCGATCGTCAGCATCATTGCATGCTGGTAATAACGAACAGAGGATAACACAGCATAACTGTTAAGAATACAGCAAGTTCACACATAGTGTCTTACAATATTTGCGTGAGTACACCTACTGGTTGTTATTATACTGTCTTCGTTTTATTTCTTACATAAAGAGAAATAAATTTCATAGATTCATAGTGCAAACTTTTATATATTTCAATTCTTTAAATAAACTTGTGAAAACCTTCTAACATTTCCACCCGAGTCGAAATCGAAATATCTTAAAATCTCGAAATTGCAGGCTATCGGAGATACAGATTTCCTGCATTCCGATCTCGATACTGTTAGTTATTCAAATACTGCAGCTCCCAAATATTGATTTCTCAGTGTTTAAAATGCCTATTAAGTTTCAAAGTTTAAAGTTTCAGTATTTTTTAACAGGAACATTAAATTGTGCAGGGTGTACTGTTTAACGTTCTACCCTCAATCATTCCAAAAAGCTTTTTTGTCAATCGTAACGAAACTAAATGGGCTTGGTACACTTCGACCTTTAATTTACGAAAATCATATTTTTGGATTTCTAGAACATTTGCTAGTACCGGAAATGACCTCATCGAAACTTTCAAGTGGAAGTGCTAGGTTGGTGCTTCATGTAGCCAATCGTTATAACATGTAATTCTAACAGTGGCGTGCGGTGAGAATTTAGGTTAGGGAAGCAACCACGATTTTAATTATAATACACCTTGGTACAGGAGCGGATTAACAGGGAAAGAATAATTCCTCCTCCCCAATTTAAAAATAAGTATACATAGAATAGAAACAAATAATGTTTTATTTAATTATTATTTATTAAAACAATTATTTTTCCAAAAATTCTCCCCTCAAAATACTTCTCTGGATCCGCCCCTGCTAGGTAACAAGGTTATAAAAAAAACAGTGTTATAATTATTAAGCTTAAAAGTTTTTCAAAGAAGAACTTTTACACTTTATACTTATGGGATTTGTTGACTATTATTCTTTATTTTAAAAAAATTACTACTATGTATTTATACTGCAACTCGATTTTCCGGTCTTTCTTAGCAAAATACCAGTGCAGGTTTTAATCTTTGTTGTTAAATTTGAAAGTTCTGGTTTTGATCTGCCTTTCTTAATAATTTGTAATTTCTCCCCAAAACTGTATACGGAAAATTCTTTATTAATAATTTACAAACTGAACAAAAAAAATCGACCCGATTCGGATGTATCTAAGGTACTCGAACCTTTCACCGAAGCAACTGAATTTGCAGTCGTGACGTTAATGCAATTTTAAATTTACATACAGGCAAACTAAATAGAATTATTTGTCTTTAAAAAAATTCAACTTATATAAATTGAAGTAATAAAATGCGACAAAATACAGTCTCATTCGCAGATTTACATTACTTAAGTAACATTAAATTTAACAAACACTAAATTCAACAAAGAACCAAATTATAATAAATAAACATTTGGGCATGAAGCACACTAACAATAACGGCCAAACAATGCTAAGAGCATCGTCTACTATATGACCACGCCCGCTGATCCACACCAAGGCTAAGAGAAGAGCAGTTATAAGCAGTGCTTATATGCAGTGTATGTAACACATTTGAATCGGTATTAACTTTCCGTGCAAGTTTAATGAGCCTAATTTAAAATAGTACTCTAAATAATTATACTTTTTGCTGTACGGAATTGATATTAATATTAATTGATATTAAATATTACAAATTTAAATAAACGATAACCATAATTTTATAAAAATATTTTTGTTAGCATTGGTTTTTATTGTTAATAAATTCTCAAGGGAAGCATTGCCTCCATTGCTTCCATAGACCGCACGCCACTGAATTCTAAATTAAAAGTGCCATAGTGTAGGTACCATTAGGTAATTTAAATTTTCGGAGACCTACGATTTGAAACCTTAAGCATTAATAGTTCCAAAGTTTTCAAGCATTATTTATCAATTTTCAAATATCAGTTTCACGATGTCAGACTGGGAAATTTCAGAACTGCAGAACTTCAGATTTTTAGAATTATAGACCTTAAGATTCTCTCTATAAATGAAAGTATCGTAGGTATCGTAAATATTGATAGTTATTTTGTTATTGAATTTAGAATGTCCTGACTGCATTCACTAAATTCTGGTGGCTTCCTTATAAATCTTCCATTTAAAATTTCTTAGAAGGTTGACATAACCTCTTTCATCTCTGTGTACGTAGTATGAAATAACTTGTCGAGAAAAACGCTAGACTTACAAACCAAAGAATCTATGTTACTTATTTTTTACGTTTCGAAAAAGCTTGAGATGGGCAACACGCCCGCTTACCCATATACCCATACCAACGATCCGGAGTCTAAGCAACCTTACCAAGCGTACCTGAAAGTTGCTTACTTTCATACATCATATGCGGTTATTCTATTTTTGGTGAAGCTCTTTTGTAATAAAACTCGAGTTTACTTTTTCGTCATTTACAAAAGTTTTAATATTGTCTAGCTTTGATAAGAGAAGAAAATATAGGATAACAATTGACCAATGATGTAATATTTCAGTATAGTTTTCTTGTAGCACAATAAAATAATAGCATTTCAACTGAAATAGGTATTCCAATAAAAACAGATTTGATTTCTATTTTGAAATCCCGTCTAATAATGGAACAACCACAGGATAAAGCTTACCCATTTTTATCAAAAAGCAAGCGTAGGTTACGATAGAGAGATAACTCGAACTCGCTGCTGATTGCAGTCGAGTAACAATATGGTGGTGTTATTGTTATCACCGAACCACATGTTTATTTAATTTATTTTAACTAGACGTCGTCTGATATTTATTTAGTTAGGATAGGTTAGGGACCATATTGTGTGTGATGATGACAAATACACATACAACTGAGTGAGATGACCTTGACTTTCATTTTACCTCGTTTATCAACAACAAATAATGTCCTGGTTATAAAAGATAAAATGTATTTATTTATTTTTCTATCCTGTCCTATATAAAATAACTCTACTTGTTAAACACCAACATTTCCTATACCTATAGAGCCCTTAAAATTTAAAAATTAACTTTAGTTAAGGAATATACGAATAGAGGTAGATAAAAATGTTTATAAACAGCAATATAGGTAATTCTATTGATCATGATGAATTTATTTTCTATAGATTTTGTACAATATTTCTAAGGTTGGGGGGGAGATACGCTGTGTATTTGTTATTTGATGGATTTGTCTTAAGAAAGATCTCATGAGAGTAAAATTGATAATTTAGAATAGACTGCACTTTAAACATTTATTATTAAGTAAGAGCTGATCAAAATAAATAAACAAGTTAATAACAATAAAATTATAATCGTAAGAAATATTTCCTTTTATTAATGCCGCCATTGTTAACGGCTATGTAATAGTTGATACGAATTATAAATGTCTCTAATAACTATATTCGTTCTGAACTTTAAACTGATGATTTAACTTGAGAATGAAAGTACACCAAGGAAGTGTGTTATGGCCAATTTTATTTATAACTCTCTTATTAGTCTAGTATAATAATGTATTGTAATAATTATGTAGGATATACACCTTATCTACACACATTAAGCCATTTTTAGGAGTATTAAGAAATATATTTAGCCTATCATAATTTTATAATGACTATCTATATCTATAACCATCAAAACTTGAATACAAAGTGTCTAAAGTCTGAGATAATAACTAAAAAACACATGTATACGATATAGATAACTATTTATTAAAGATCGATCATGAAAAAGAAACATTTTTCTTTTTCATACAATTTCTCATTGAACCTGCAAGTAGTTATTAATCAAAGAAAAGGGTAATCGGTATATTAGGAGCAAAAGTGGGTAGATTCAGGAAAACTGAGATCATTGGCTAATGCGAATAAAGTGTGATAAATCTATTGTTTAAATTTGGTTAGCAAAAAGGTTTTTGGCATTCGAAACAAATTAAGGAGCAACATTAAAGGTTTAATTAGAACTAAAAATGACCATAAAGCCTCTTTGCGCTATCTAAAAGAAACAGAGCAACTCGATTTTGACTAATTATGAAGCAAGTAATTTCAAATAATTAGTAAAAGCAAATGAACTAGTATACTTAGAAGAACTGTGCTCTCAATTAAACTAATTTCTAATATAAATATAACATATTACAATATAATAAACTTTTTTACAACACACTCACTAAGCAGTTATCTCGAATAACAGTTACTAAAGTCACAATTAAGAAGTACTAAGGTTGCATACTTGATATTTAAAAAACAAGTTATTGATATTAATAAATGCTAAATAAAATATTAGCTCCTTATGTTATAATTCTATTGATTTATTTATTTTAAATCTAACCTCAAATACAAACAGCAAAGGCCATATAAAGGTTCTCGTTATTATTTTGGCGTTTATTAACCGATGGAGAAGTCTCATTAACCCAGTGTCACGATTTAATATAATTACTTCAATACTCATTTTCGTATATTCAACTATTGATCTATTTGAATAATCGCAGTCTAAGTAGTTTAATTAACAGGTTTCAGTTACACTTACAATTAGTGGCGTATTCAGGGCATTTCGATAGGCAGGTTTTAGGTGTAGAAAAAGGCGCCTCTATGTTTTGTAAACTTTATTTAATAAACATCCTACATGAACATTACGTTAATTTCACATGCCACAAATTACATCCTCAGAATTTCAGGAAAAAGCAGGTACATAAAGAAGATGTAACTTTCATGTGTCATACACAGATGAAATGTTCGTCTTTTTGCATTCTTTTTACATATCAGAGTGATGTACAAAGATGATCAGAAAAGGATGTATTTTTATGCCACTTTATTTTTTTGGAAAAAAAATTTCGAAAATACCTAAAAATTGATATTTTTATTGTGATCTTTCGGTTCAAGAATACCCTGCCACAGACTATGCGAGTATGTGTTAGTAAAGTGTGTCTTTGGACGAATTCTCATGTGTGAGCTAAGGAAAAATGATGATTAGAATCTGAGAAAGATAAATACATATTTAATGCCTACTTGAAAAAGCCTTACAATAAGTAACTTTTTTTGTAATATTAAATAACATTTGTCAACAACAGTTTAAGTTAGAGGGAGGTGTATAGTTTTAAATTTTCAGCTAATCAAAATGGCAAACGTCTCGCATTTTTCTTTCTTTCTTTCAAGATTTCTTTACCTAGCACCAGCCTTGCAAAAAATGTTACTGTATTGTAAGGCTTGGCAAGTAGGTGATGGATATCTATCTATCTTAGATCATTTGCTACTTTTTCTTTGCTTACTCATCAAACTTCAAACCCAAAACCACAATTTACTACACTGTATAAACAATTATAAGAGAGTTTCAATCTTGTTATTTATCGTTATTTTTATATAAAACAAATTAAGTTTTGTATATGGTATGTACAATCGCAGGCAAAGAAATAGAAACACCGACACCAATGGCCGTCACTTTTCTATAATTTTGCCTACTGTAAGTGATGGTTGCGTCTAACAAATTAAACGTTAAAACATAGAAAGATGAAACAGTTCTGCCACAAAATCTCTAGAAATGTCTCCCATTTAAACTTGGAACCTCATATTGACCAAATGGGCTGGAATTTTGCTCAGCTCATTCATTTGACATTTTAAAGAGATCTAGGTGGAGCGACCTAAAAATTTTAACTTTCGCAAAATAACGGTCACCCTAATGTATACTTTTGTTTATCGCATGTAAAATACGAAGTAAATAAAACTTACCTTAAATAGTTAATTACCTAAATTACCTTACCTTAGTTTTACCTTCATTGTAACATAGCATCCTAAAAAATACCAAACTTTTTACTTAAAAATGTCTTAAAATTCTAAAAAATACAATAACGGGTAGTGAGATCCCCGGGTGTTCTTTATTTCCCCTTAGTACAAAGTTAAGTGAAATACATAAAACAATAAAATGCCCAAAGAACATTATTAAAAACGTATTACACTTTTAATTGCATCACCACTCGGGAGCCGCACCGAAAACCTTCGCCCTAAGAGCGAGCTGGCTTGACCACTCGAACACGCGAAAACACACCATCGCCCTACAATACTTGATTATTATTAATACTTTATTAATTATTTCTGGAGGCTAAACGGAAGAAGAAGAAAAGGTAGGCCTAGAAAAGGTTGGTTGGAACAAGTGGCAGAACTGGGAAAGGAAAAGGGCAAAACATTGCAACAGCTAGAAAGAGACTGGAAAGGATGGAAAAATGGATAGATGAAAAATGAACAACACAGCTCCGACGCCCTAGGGACATAAAGAGAAAGAGAAGAAGAAGATTAATTATTTCAAAAGAAAAATAATTAAGATAATTATTTATCTTATAATAATATCTTAAGCCAGCCTCGGTGGATTAGTGGTTTGCATGTTGGCTTCATAATCCAAGGGTCGCAGGTTCGATCTCCGGCCGAGCTGGTAATTCTTCATAGCGGATAAAAACTAAAAAATATGCCTTCTTCTCGGACAAGCAGTAAAACTGTAGGTCCCGTGTCAATGCGATGTTTGGCACGTTAAAAATCCTTACTGGGTGTGAAATACCCCCAGATTCGGCTAAATCCTAGTTGGGTTGGCCAAATGATCATAGCAATCGGTGTCATGAGGTACGGATGCTCCAAAATCTTGATCCCTCGCCCAAAAATAAATAAAATAATATCTTAATAGAGGGTTAGAAGTCCGTGGCCGCACGGTAAAGAGTCCAATGGTCCGGTCACTGTTTGGGTTATAGAATTGAACAAATTTAAAATTTTTAAAGTTTAATTATTCTGAATATAAACTGAAAATTAATTTGGGAAGTACATTTTTTATCTTTTTTCATCGCACTAAAAATGACACTAAACATTTTGTCTATAACACTAAGTATAGGGAATTTACCAATTAAATGTATTTTTCAATTGTTCACATACTCATCAAAAGCATGTGAAGGTTATGGTAATGACGAAGACATGACATCTTGAAAAGGATATATTTCTACGTACTAATTTTAACGAGCCAAAGATATACCGCGGGAACCGTAATTATTACATGCCATTGAGCAAAATATTGGAATCTTAATTACAGCATGCAAAAAAATTAGATCCACGTAATTTTAACGTGAATTTCTATTCCAGCGCTACTTGAGTACCGAAGAGCGCTGCTATTTATTTGGAAGCGTTATAATAATTTGACGTAATCGAAACCGAGAGTAGGGTACGGTGGGAAGTGCGGACGCTAACGAAAGGTTGCCAAGTGGCGACAGTGCCGCAAATTGCAAAATCAAATAGTGTTAAATAAAATAAGTTTTGGTTACATTTATTATTGCTTTTTGTTGGTATACAACTTTGATATGTATTTAATTTTTTTTTGCAAAAAGGCGCCGTTTCCATGTTTTCTTTGTAGCAGGGTCAGGGGACCCTGCTAACCCCCTCTTGGACACGCCCCTGCTTGCAATAAATAAAAATTAAATAAACTAAATAAAAATAAAAATTTCTTTGCTATGAGGTTCTGTTAATCTAGTGATTACTTTGTATAATTATGACATCTTACAATTTTTATTTTATGTTGAATACATAAATAATATTTACATTTATGTTTTACTTTATTTATATAATTTTATTTATGCGTTTTACTGTTTGTTTAGTTGCTACTTTCTGTGTTAATATAGCTGTAAATTTCAATTTATAGCTATTTTTAGACTTTATTTCTCAAATTTAATTTGATGGGTACACAGAAAGGTAGCTTATATAAAGACAGAATAAATTTTACGTGTCTAGATTCTACAAGCAGATTGAACTTTACTTACTTGTCTAAAACTGAAAAACGAATACTAAAATGATTACCTAACCTACTAACTATGAACATAATGATTATAAAACACGCTATACAAAAATCTATTAAAGCCTTTAACTTTTATACAAAAAATATCTTCATGATAAAAGTTTCACTAGTGTGGCGTATTTTGTTATTTTAGTTAACTGAAAATGAAAATTAAAAATGAAAAATGAAAATGAAGATTAACTGGTATGAAAATTTAAAACTATTAATATTAAATAATTACACTATTTAACAATTCATAATAGATAATAGCAGCATCTAAGTAGCATTAACTGAGATCGGAACTTTGAGTAGTTGTTACGTAACTACAACTAAATTTATGACTTTGTCGGTTTAATTACTTCAGTTCGGATTATTTTAGTAATTTTGTAGTTGTCTCTACTACTATGCAGTTCCATTACTTCCGAGTAACCTTTAAAGTATGTGGAACGGTATTGCCACTTATAAGGGGACCTTACAGTTGACGTGTCGCCGATTTCAAAATGTACATTCGCTGGTTTATAGTTTTTTGATTCATTTTTTAGGAATAATTTAAAAACCAATAAATACTAAACGTTATGTCAATTATTCAAATATATATAAATAAATCATTTTATTAAATTTATGGTAACTCTTAAATATATATTATTCGTAGGTTCTTGTTCCAGTTTTCTGCTTAATAATTAGAGAGAGTTACAATTACATCCAGGCAATACACGACTTATAATTTGATTGTGATAATTTTTAGTGAATTATTTAAAAGTCTAAGAAAAACCCAACTGTAAACAGGGGTGCATTTTTACTAAAAAAAGTAACGGAGCTAGTAGGAATATAACCCTAGGCCGACCGTGTATACTCGTACATAAACCTACTATGTTGCGAGTAACTTTTTTATTCCAAGTAAATACGTTGCACCTTGTTTGTGTTAATTTGTTATTTTTTTAATAACCCCTTATTAATAATTCCTTATTTTTTTAGTTTTGATTAACTATTGATGTACTTTTGATTTACTTTTATTTAAAAAAAGAATTTTTGAAATGAGCGACACGTCAGCTGTAAGCTTCCATTGTCAGTATAATTACTTTAAAGTCGTACTGAAAGTTCCTGCCATCAATCTATAACCATTTTTAGTCTTTTAAAGTCACGGAACCTTACAGTAGTATTGAAAATAAAACTTACGTTTTTGCTACCCAGGAGAATCACTAAAGTGATTTTTCGTAAACTACTCTATCTCCATATTTACTTGTAAAATGTTGGAGGCCATTAATCAATTTGAAATTTCTGATTGTTAAATAGATGTTTTACTATATAACATTCAATAGAAATAACAAACTGGTGTCAAATTGTGCCTTCGGAATAATATAAAAATGGTTTCTATCATGCTTATCAACTTACATATAAATATCTTTTGTCGTAGTTTATTAAAGACATTTTTTATTTAAAAATATATTTAAAGAAGGCGCGTTATTTTTTCGATCTATCATCATCACGTTTGACAGAAAAGTTTATAATTTTGGTATACTAGAATGACAAAATAATTAAACATTTTATCGCTCTTTGTATTATTAAGTACGTATTACAAATAAAATAGTAATCCATTTTGTGACACAATCGCAGCATTAGTATAGAAAATGATAGAATATTTGCTAAGTTGCAAGAGTAAGAGAGAGCAACACACGACACGATGTGTCAAAGAGAAAAGAAGTGCTACGAAAGTAGCAATTACTACTCCGCCACGTTCCCGCTACGTAGCTGGACAAGTTCCAGAGAGGTTACTGCAAGGTATCTGCTACCTAAAAATTGTTCCATTTTGGTTTCAGGAACGTAACAAAACCGTAGCAATTACGTGCTTGTGGCAAAAACTTAATAGTTCCACTGGTAGTTGCTGGTACGTAGCGAAAACTAAAAATGCTGCTTGGGTACTATTCTGAGTAATCCATTTATATAAATGCTCAACTTCTTACAAATGTTAAACTAAAATTTTTTTAAATAAATAGGAGATGTGTTTACGTAAATAATATTGATAAGTAAGATTTCAACATGTTTCAACAATTCGATATAAATAATAATCAAAACCCTAATTAACTTTGAAGGATCTCGAATAAATCTGTGTGAAATTAACGGAAAATTATCTCGTGAACGTTTTACTTTCACATAAATTATTTAAAATTAGTTAAATTATTTTTACTTACCTAACTGAAATATAAATAATATCATAATATAAAAACATAACTATAACAACAAACAAGTTTTTTAAAATTTTGAAAAATTTACTAAAAGAATGAGAATGCTATCCACAACATATAAATCTGTCTATAAAATCTTTTCTATGAAGGGATTTAACAGAATTATCCTTTGTGATTCCACATTAGTTTTGTGTATTACATAACGTACAATTATTCCTTCTTTGAATTAATATTTCCAACTACAAATATTTTCATTTGCAATTAGACCAGACTGAATGACAACAGCGATTTAATGTGGCTCATTTTGAATTTTTCTTGATTATTATATTTCGGATTTCTTAACAAAGCCTGTAATCAACAACTTATTGAATTCAAATCGATAACCTTTCGTTTGAATGCAACTTCACCTCACGAGATTGATGCATTAATTTTCAACGCATATTTGTTTATAACGACGCTCTAACGAGGCAGATTGCTTTCTAAGATTACTGTAAAATCCTGTGGAAATATTTTTTTGTTTTTATTGCGCTTTCATGCGCCTAACACGGAAATCATGCAAAGAAATTTAAAACAGTAAGTTTTAGGCAGCTTATATATTAAGAATCAGTCTGGTTAATTACTTTATTACAAATATTCCAAAATCATTCGTTAGCGTTAAACTAGAAAAATATTAGTTAGTTAATAACCAACAAATTTCATTACTACTTTAAGTACTAACATTTATATTATTTATACCGGTCAATATAATTTGTAGTTACTTTTAAGTACCCAGAACCGTATTTAGTTGATTTTTTATTTTATATAATTTGTCTGTGGTTAACCGGGAAACTAGCTATGAAGATTGCGAATAGAGAATCAAATGTCTCCCTTTAACTGTACTGTATTATCTGGAAGCTAACTTTGCTTGATTAAATTGAAACTAACATTGAAAAGATTGATGATAGTGAAAGAATAAATCGTTTTTACTTAAAAGAAAATACATTTTACACAATTCGTTTTTATTTATTGTACATTTTACAGTAAAAGAACTGTGGGCGAAATTTCATACTTATTTTATACTAGAACATACTTAGTACATGAAGACGTCAGATTCCACAAACAAGATCTAAAGTGTCGTGATCGAATAATTGATTCTAAATGTGAAGTAATTTAGTAATTTAAACTCCGAATCCTGTTTTTAATTATTCTTATTGTTTTCACCTCATGACTAAACAATGTAACCAAGCAACAATTTAACTAAATTAGATAAAAATACGAAGCAATAGGTAACAATAAGAATGTAACTTTAACACCATTACAGATTAGTGCTAACGAGAGTTAAGAACAAATATCTGATAAGAATAATCGAAAACAAATTATAGAACACCATAGATCAATTTTTTTGACGGAATGTTGTACGGTCACGTAATACAAGTATTAGAAGCAATTTTTATTATAATGGAAGTGAGAAAAAAATTAATGTTTTCCTTTTATTGATCAACACAGCATAAAAGTTACATTTTAGTTAACTTCTAGTAATCCTTTTGGAACAAAGATTTTTTGGAATTTTACTTCTTTCCATAGCTTCTAATTTATCTACACAACAAAATACGTATAAATAATAGAATGGGTCACTGGAAAAAGGTTAGGCTAAGATGGAGTAAATGTGTCCAAATTCCAGTTTTTTTTTTCATCACAGGTTTTCACAATTTTCAAAACTCCATTAGAATTTAGAAATCCAATAACACAATAGTTCAGTAGCACAATGTTGCTCTATAATGCAAAAAAGTTTCTTGGCATTTTCATTTATTAATTAGAGTTGAGTAATAACCCTATTATTAAAATGCAACCTGTTCTTGATCTTAAAGACTTTTTGTGTCTTTTGCTTTGGCATTAAAGTCTTTATAAAAATCTTCCTGAGGCATTGAATGTCCAACGAATGTCTGATGTTAGTGATGCTGAATTAGATAGTTGTCAGTAACTAATGTTGGTGTGGCTGAAAATAGACAGACAGTTAGGCGGTATCTGTTGCACTCTGTATGATAAGAGCAGAAGTAACATCATGGGTTGCATCCTTGTCTTTTATTTTCAGGTCTTAATTTCTCCAGAACTTAATATTCTGAGTTTAAAAATCTTGTCACAATATTTTACTGTAAAATGGCAGTTTGATTGTGAAGTGTAACAAGTGTGAACAATCTCCTTCAGCAAAGGAGATTGTTTGTTAATTGGGCTAGTATCCCTTACATTATTGAAACTTCGCTTCACGTGTAGCCTGTTGCCATTTCTTCTTTTCCGGTCGAAAATACAAAGTGACACAATATAGATTTGTCGTTGATTGTTGAACAATATTTTCGAAGAACATGAAGAGAGAGACACATCCTATCCCCTCAGGTTCTGTCCCTGGTCCAAGATGCTTGCTTTTATATAGGATAGGACTACGGGGGACTCAACTGAGGAGACGAATCGGCAATGGGCTTTCCAAACATTTGCGTACCCAATGGCCTGTATTTTAAAAAATTTTCGTTAGAGGGCGCTTCGGTCCTTGACAACGCTCAGACCACGCTGGCCATTGTTGACAGTTCGCTGGAGTGCCATATGGGTTGCAATGTTTCATAAAAATTAGCCAGATTTGCGATAAAATTTGCGATAAATTGCATAATCTGTCAACACTGTCAGCGTTGTCCAGATTCGTAGCGCCATCTAGAAGTAACGTTCAAACTTGAATTAACGTTCAAGGTCGGTGACGCTTTATTTGACTCGTTTCGTCTCCTCAGTTGAGTCCCCCGTAGATAGGACAAAAGCGGAAAGATATGACAACACAATGACACAATGATATAATGGCAACGGTGGTTTCTACTACTGCGAACATCTTTCAATTGTTTCTCCTGTGGAAAAATAATTTTGCACTTCTTTTAGCCAGCACTATTGCTTTGCTGAGAAGTGTGAAATGCAGTCAAAGTTAATTATTTGACAAGGATATGAAATTACTATATATTCCAGCTTTTCAATCAAGATATTCAATATAATAGTAGGTACTATGGCTATTTTTTACAACCGCCAAAAATAGAATAAAAAAAATTATTTAAGTTAATTTAAATCAGGATAATATTAATTTGCTACCGTATGCAGAGTAATAGGTAATAAATAACGGTTAAATAATAATGCTATAGATTAATTTTAAACAAAATATACATTTTCTGTTTAGTCTAAATTTTTATTTTTATTTTTGCTTTCTTGACAAACATTTTATGTAAAAAGGAAAATAGTACATCTAATTTACGACAAAAGATGTTTCATCCATCAAAATGAACGTAAAGAAAATTACTGTGTACAAACTATTAATTGTTTAATCGTTTACATAGCAACACTTTCGGTTTCATTTCTAGATATGAAATTAAAACTTGTATGCAAACAGTGAGAAAGTAACCTACTTGTATATGAGTGGAAGATAATATTTTTTGCACAATCTATATTGTGGTGTAAGCCCCACAATTTGGAATAAGACAATTTTGTGATAAGATATTCAAGCACCTCGTCTCAAATTTTGTTTATCACAATAACTATATACAGGCTCAAACCTCTTGTTTTATAAAATACCTTGGTTTATACTTTAAATAAAACAAATTTATGTATTTTTCTTTGTTGCTGATTCGCATCAAATCAACTAAAAAAACCAAAAAATATTTAAAAAAAAATTCAAATTTTTCCAACGCCAACGAAATTGTAATCACGTTACAAGATAATTACTAGATAATTACTGGATTTTTTAACTGATTTTATAATGAATTAATTGAATTTTAATTTTAATTTAAGGTAATAACTTCAATTAATAAGCAGTCGAGCAACTTACTTTACAAAACATGTTCTTAGCTAATTATATACAGAACTTCCAACGATGTATAGGTAGGTACTATGAATTCTCCCTTTTTGGTGATTTTCAAATATAGATAATACTCTCTACTTTACTTTTTTTTAGCACTAGAACCAACACTGGCTTTCCGACTGGATAACTTATGGAGAAAATTTCCACTTCTTTACTCTTTACGAAACCCCTTGACTATGTCTTGCCCATCGATATGGGATCAAGCACTAAGAAACCCTAAACTACTATTTTGGATTGATTTCTGCAAACCTTATATAGAGAACTTGATATCCAAAACATTTTAATTATTAGCATCTATTCATTTAGATTTACTACTATTACTATTTACACCTTTTGTGGCAAATACTTCTATTAAAACTTTACAGCATTATAACTATTTATATGTAGTTTAAAAATATTTAAATTTTAAATTTATGAAATTTTTCTTTACAAAATTTTTATTTTTACGCTTTCGTTTACAAATTTTCATCAACTTTCTTTTGTTTTTTAACACTCCTTGGGAGACGTTTATTGTCCATCTACCTATTAAGACTACACCTTAACATTCAATTAATCGCCTGGAAAGTTAGTTGGATTTTCACACCTTTATAAGATATTCATTATTTTTTACATGAGATCAATTCTCCATGCATACCAAAATTCTTTATAATCTTACAATTCACATTGTTTGGTTTTATGCCAAAACATGTATAAAAACGTAACACAAAACTTGTAATCTCTTTTCATTTTTTTTAGTTTGCTGTAAACCTTAGAAGTGGCAAAATAACACTAATGCAAACTTTTGAATAATAAACAAAACTGCATATGAACAAATTATAAGTGAACAACTAAATTAGTTTGATAGTTCTCCTTAAGGAGTAAAGTAGAATAATTGCATAATATCTAAGGAAACCTGTTATTTTGGTGGTACAGTACAGAGTGTTGCCCCACCACCGCCCCGCCCTCTTAAAATGAGAATACTAGCGACGTTATTGGATTGTGCATTTTTACAAAATAATTTACTTTAAAATTAATTATCGTTATACAATGTCTTCCATAAAGTTGGATTCATATGGGAAATTTCACCTCTGCATCAAAAAATACTTGAAATACGTCAAAATTGACTGGTGACATTAGGTATCTGTCAAATTCGCCATTTTTTTAAAATGGACGAAAAATGACCTTATTTGTTAATATATGGAAAAATTTTATTAAGAAAAATATTATATATTTTACGTTCACATATCCAGTTTGAATGAGATATTCCGACATAAAGAAAATTTTGTTTTTTATATTTTTTGATACACCCCCGTAACTGACTATTTTTAAATCATTCAAAACGCTTTAAATGAGTGGGAAGGCAACAAGTGCATAGCATATTTTGCTTATAATATTCAATCGTATAGGTATTTTTGACAAATAAGGTCATTTTTCGCCTATTTTAAAAAAGAAAGGCGACTGACAAATACCTAATGTCACCTGTCAACTTTTGGAAGCAGACGTGATTGCCCCACACAGTCTTCTTCCAATCAGAATATTAAAAAAATATTCCCATATGGATCCAACCTTATGGCAGTCACTGTATAAAAAATATTAAATTTTTATTACAAAACATCGTTATTAAAGTAATAACATATGTTGCTTTTTGTCAAGAATAATTTGAAATATATTGCTTGTTCTCGTAAATTTTATTAAATAAATTGACACACTAAAGTTATTAATACAAATCATAAAATGTGAAAAAATGTTCAGTGTGCGCCGCTTACTGCTCAGCAAATTTTACCGATGGGGACTAATAATACCACAGCTCCCCACTCTAAAGCCCATACTGGCTACGTATAAAGTAGACGCCTATCATTTTTTGGTGCAGTCCATTCTTTTGTAGCTGCTGTAAATTTTGAACCCGAATAAGACTCATATTTATCTAAGTTTTTAAATTAAGATTTAAACAATAGTTGCATAATTAAGAATTAAAGTTTATTGTAAATTCAATTACAAGAAATTTTAAAAAACATTAAGATGTTATAGTAATGTAAAAAAATTATCACGCCGACCGGGAGTCGAACCCAGGATCCTTCGCTGTTCTGTCGAACAACCAACTTAAAAGGAACTTAGTATACATGATATTTTCAGATTATGTAGAGGAGTTGTCATTTCCACTGGCAATCACCTCGGATAGCTCTGCGCTAGAGTTTTTGCCCGGAAAGCAAAGGATCCTTAGTTCGACTACCGGTCGAGGTGATAATTTTTTTACATTGTTGTAACATCTTAATATCATTTAAGGTATTTACAGAATCTAGTTGGCAAATAATACGTTCTTGATTTTAAAAAAACAAATTAGTTCAATCTTTAAAGGAAAAACGTTAATATCTCAAAATGCAGGTTACAATGGTGTAATTATGCTCTCATAAAATACAAGATACCTATACAACACGTAATTTGCAGTATAGTATTCAAATTGTATACGTATGGACTTTGTACTGCTTTATTCATAAGCAATTTTAGTGCTTTATAATTATTTATTGGTGACTCCATGTACTATATAATCACTGTCAAATAAGGCGTATACGAATACAATCATAAGCATTTTATTAAATTTTACTTTAATCAACCTTCCTAGACAGCAAGGCAAAAACACGAGCGGTAAGTCTAGTCGTTCGCATAGGGTTTGAAATCTCACATATTTATATCAAATCTGATCACTAGTTTACCCATAAATGTTGATATATATGATCTCCCTACTGTCCTTGCTATACAAACTTCAGCTTTTACTGTCATTAGTCATTACTTTCAATAATACATAAGAGAATAGTCCCAACTGGATATATGCTATTACGATTTTCAATATAGTTTAGAAAAGGCCAATGATTTAGACCAAATTAACTTAACCTCAATTGTTACATTAACTAATTATTTTTTTATTTATTGTTATAGATAAGACGTTAAAATTATTAAAACTGTCACAATAAAACCCAAAAGGGCCATTTCTATTTTTCAGTTCTAGATTAAATAAATGAAATGTTTTAATTATTGCCATCATCACTTCAACTGCCTAAAAAGTGTTTTACGGATAATTAATAATGTTTAATCAATCTTTTAAATTTATACATTTTTTAAATCTCCTTCTGCTTAATTATTTCACTCCAACTACTTCAACAAAGATAATTCAAAAGAAGAGTTACAATTTTACAATCTCGACGTCAAAAACATTTCCAGGGAGTATAAAGAGCGCAGAGAGCTCTACCCGTTTTTTAAACTTTTAAGCGTCATTATAAAGAGTAAAAGTAGTGACATAAAAAACCACCCTCTTCTACTTTGTGTTTTTTAAGCGTAAAACACATTTTTCCCCATTTTTGGAATCATGTGCACCTGGTGGTGAGATACGCGTGCGTGGAGGACACGTGCTCCTTTTTCATCCCTGTCGCGGTATCCAGCACGCGTTTATAAAAAAACGTAAGATTTACCCTCCCAAAACAGACACACACCCTTAATCTGTCTTTATCGCGCTCGCGAGCCTCTGATTATGTACCCGATTTTTACCTTTTTTTCCTCTCTCTTGCTTTTTTCCTTATAGCGAGTGGTGGTGTGTTGCAATTTGTTACTGTTTTCGATGGTTTTTTGATTGAGATAGAAATATGAAGAGCGTTCAAGTGTTATAAAAAGATAATGAGGAGGATAATATGTTGATTGTGATAAATAATGTCTGATTGTACTTGCATTATAAGGATAGATGATGAGGCTTGATAAGGGTATAATTCCAAAATAAGAAACAGAATAATTCTTTGTAATTTCATGAAAGGTCGGAAAGAAGTGGAATATTGTGTTTCCCTGAAAGTTTGACTAAATTTATAAAAGGAAGTAACAATGGATAAGAGAGTTGAAAGTTATAACCGCTATCTACTTCCCGTGGTAGTAGATAAGACGTTCAAATAGATCAACACTGTTATCAACACCCTTGTAACAGTTAACACGAGCATTAAAATTTGGTCACACAATTTTTCTTTTAAATCTAATATTTATGATTGTTTGAAAAAAACTAAATTTGAAGTAAACTACTTTAATTATACCGTTTTCCTTTTTAAATGATTGTTTTGTCATTCAATTTCATTCATTTCATTTAAGTTAGTGTAAAAGGATGGATTCATTCGTTTCGAAAAACATCGCTTCCTCTAAATGCTTAGAAAAAAGTAATGACCTAATATAATTTTCTCTAATTGTTTGGACAGCTGAGCTGTCATTATTAAAGCTAATATAATAACAAAATAAAAAGAATAGAAATTAAAAATATCTAACACTTTCAGTAACGGGGAATTACTGAGTTCAATCTGTGTATTTACTAAAGGTACCCTCAGCTTGTGTTTATATGTCTCAAAAGCTTCACACAATAGCTCTTCCTACATTTTTGTAATAACAAACGTAAATTAGACATTTTCGAAGCTTTTGAAATATACAAAGACAAACTCAGGGTACCGTTAATGAACGAACAGATTGAGCTCAGTAATTCTCTGTTACTGGAAGTGTTATATATTTAATTTCATATTATTTTTATCTTTGTATCTAGTTACCTATGTTTTGTATTTACCTTAGCGACGCGTTTGTTTTGTAATATTTATATTATATTTGATAATGACAGCTTAGCTGTCGAAACAATTCTCAGGTACTGAGGTTATAATAAATTTGCGAAGCTTTTAACTATAATCAGTTTTATTTATTTCACCAAAGTAATTAATAGATTGACGTACTTGTACAGGTGAGTTCCATTGGTATTTGGTTATGACTTTACATTTAATTAAACAAATGAATTATGAATGTATTAACAAAACAAATAAAACATAATGATCTAAGACAAGGCTAATACGATGCTAATATGAATATGAAATTTTGTGTCTGTATTATAAAGTAAGATATAGCAAACTTGCCCTATTTCGCAGCATCTTTGGTGATATCGATTTACCAACTAAGGAATACAAATTCGATACGGTTTTCTAGTTGTTTTTAGAATGGCGACCGACCTCTACAAGTCATTTTTTTATTGATCCTCCTATACTATTTGGTTCCAAAGATGTACGTGTTTATTTTGTCAGCTGCATTTTTAAGATTGCCCCAAAATAAGGCAGGATTGCCTTATATAGCCTATACAACCACAATCATTGATCAATTAAATAAACAGTTTTTTGATCAGGAGTGTATTTTAACTTATGACAAACTAGGGGAAGAGGGGGAACAGTGTTACACTTACTACAGTGTTACGCTTAATGTTTTTAGGATTGCTTTATATTAAACATTGTTCATATTTTCATGTTAGAAGTACTTTGATGTTAACCAAGTGTGATGATTCACTGATGGGCTTTCAAAAAATTAAGGTATGTATATTTTTTAATATCAAAAGTAATTATTTCAAGTAAAATACAATTTACTTCAGGATAAAACTAATTAAAGCTAGATTATAAAAGAAATTATTTATAAGTAGTTTGTACGCTTATTTACGCCGGAGAAGCACGAACTTAACCTCAAAACTGTTTGTGCCCTTATTAACTATTCGAGTATAGTTTTTTGATGATTGGTGTACAGTGTTACAGTGGATAGTGGGGTTCGGTGTAACATTATTTATGTAACACTTGTGCAGACAGTGATCAGTCCAAGTTGTATCTAAGTCACAAAGATACATTATTCCATTCAAATGATATCGATGTTGGAAACTTTGTGGTAATACAAGAAGAGGCTACAATAAAACACAGAATTTTGTCAATTAGGGAAATTACACGTAAAACGAATACATAAGTTAATCCAACTTATAAGTTCGTACGTACAACGCAAGAATATAAGAATTTTAAGTTGTTTTATTAACATTAACATTGTTAGCCTTTCCTTGTAACTCTGTACCCCACTATTAGGATACAGTATTACACAGAGCACCAAATTGAATAAATCTTAATTTCTCAAAAAGTTGAAATAATCAAAGCAAGTTAAATACAAAAGTTGAAACAAGATGCGTAACTCTTAAACTAGGAAGAGAATAAATTTTAAAATTTCTATTTGGTTCTGAATTATATCAAAAAATGTTTTTAGTGTAACACTGTTCCCCCTCTTCCCCTATATATGTCAAATTTTAACAAGTGACCAGGCCATGCAAATTCTAATCCTTTGCCCATCCTATTGCACTACTTTTATTTAACTACTAACGGAAGTACCAGGACCGTCAAAATTGTGTACCTTGGACATACATATTAAATGAGACAAATTCATCGATGTGATTCATTCCTGAAAATGTCCAGTTCCTGTGATCAAAAAGGGTCACTCAAAGTTTTCTTACCTTAGATTAGTTTGCACTGATTTTTTTTATATTAAAACAGGTTGTTAAAAAACTTGTTGCGCTTCTTCGGGCGCGAGTGGAACTTATTCTGAACTTTTTAGGACCAATTAGTTTGTTCCACCAAAATATACATATATACATCTGACAGTCTTCTACTGCTGGAAAGTGAATAATATTTAAACAATATGTCTCGTAACATTAATTTTTACCAATTATTTGCATCATATCTTAATTACATCAACCAACGATCTCAGTTTCCCTGAAGTTATCTACTTGACTACTTCTGCTCTTTATATGCTTATTATTTACTTTATTACCTTTTACCTTAATAAAGGACCACTTGGGTAGCTTTGTGGAACAGGAAATGGTTACCTTGTACACCTACTAAAAACAATTAGCTAAATTTTATAATATTCCAAAATATATTATATTAATCGTTATCAACACGATTAATAAATTCTTTGTTCTATATAGAATATTACTTAGTGATAGGGAACGTATGATTTTATTTCAATATTTAATTGAATGTTGCGTGAATCGATTAATGGTGCACTTGAGTCTGTTAATATTGATTTTTTGGGATTAGAATTAATGATTAATCCAAAACATATATTTACTAAATATAAATCAATCGCAATAAATGACTTAATCCTTACAATAACATTTAATAGAAACTTTAATTATCATATCTTATTATAGTAGTATATTCCTATTGATACTTTATTAATTACAATTTATAACCATTTGTATGTATTGCATAAACAATTTATTGTAATTTATATAAATTACAAATATCGTTTCTTTTAAAATGTAACAGATGTTTCAAAAATTTACGCTCTGTATACAAAAAGAAAAAATAAATACTCTATAAAATTTCAATCTTATATACAGAGGCTCGCCAATCAAAAACTTATTGACAGCTGACCGGTGGTCGCTGTCAGCTCCAGATCACTCTTCGGCACCCTAAGATGTTTTTTACCGGCACTGAAATGAATAAGCGCCCCCGGTTTTTGATGTTTTTTCAATTCTGAATCCGATTAACTTGTTTATGTGTACAAGGAGAAAAACGTCCGGTGCAAACTTCTTTTTAGATTATATCTCTTTTTGTATATGTTATTGCTGTTCTATATGTAGGTATATTATTAAAGAATGTTACTAAAATCCTGAAAAAAATCGTCGCGCTGAAATTTCGATTACTATTAGATATTTGGAATCCAATTGTAACATTAGAATCTATGTTATAATTGTATGCTACTAGTGATTTTTAGTTTGAAAATAAATAAATTATAAGAAATGTTCTTGAAAAAGTATTGAATAAAGTACTCACATCATTTTTATACAGCATTATTGTCAAATGAAAGTCGTGGAGGTCCATTGATTGTAAGCCCCGGGATATATTGTACTCCATTGTTGAATTTTTTATGATACATTTTATTATTATTTATTGTGCCGATGACAACAGGGAGTGATTCTAAAAAGAGTGGAGGTGAAGTACAGGGCGGGTTATCTATGATTTCCCTTTTTTAGATTGAATAATTTTTCTAACGTCGTATTGAAAGGGGTAGTTTTGGTTTTATATGAGTTTCGGTTAAATTTTTTTGTACATTATTGCTGTAGATGCTTTTATAATTTGTTTATACACGTATAAGTATCAAACTAGGGTTGAGTAATTTGCAAAACTTAATGAATATGGAAAAAAACACATGTTTAATAAACACAAAATGAAAAAAAGAACAAAAATAAATATAGGCCATTTTCGTTGATCACATGACTTGACTCCCTTCGATATTTAAAAAATGTAGTTTTTAAAATCGATGCAACAATATTGAGAAGACAATTGTAAAGTAAGCTAAATAATTCAGCCCGAGTTCGATATTATTTGGGGGAAGGAGGCGATCATTTCGAGCATTTGCTTTAAACCATTTTCTTACAGTTATCTATATATCTATCTATATATTTAACACACAAGGCTTATTTTTGTTCCAGTTCGTTTGAGAGTTTCGCTGGGCCGATTTACGTCATCCTTTTTTATATTGAAGCTTTCGCCGTGTAGATCAATCAACACTAAGTATATTATTTTTACAATTTTTTAATGTTTATATTTTTAATTTAAACAAATATAAAATGTTTAATTTGAGACGCACGGATTGGACATTCACTTAGGGCGCCATCTCACATTGCACGGTGGCGAGTTTCGTAACTACTCCCGCTTATCTATATATTTAAAACACAAAGCTGATTTTTGTTCCAGTTCGTTTGAGAGTTCTCCTGAGCAAATTTGCGTGATTATTTTTTTATATTGAAGCTTTCGGTTTGTATATTAATCGACACTACTTAATATCTGTATTTAATTAAGTTTTATATTTTTAAATAAATAAATTTAAAACATTTATTTTGATACGCAAGAGCATCCAGTTTAGTGCGATATTTTGTTTTTGTATTTCACATAAATATGTGGTAGCAAAAGGCACCAACAAATAAAATAGTTTTTAGGCCGTTATTATAGGAAATTTTAAAGCTTTGTAAGTGGTATCCTTTTGCTATATTACAGAACTTACAACTGGTCCCGCGGAACCCCAAAATATTTCACGAAACCCCAGGGTTCCACGGAACACACTTTGGAAATCAACTTTTTTTTAAATTTGCCATTTCAATAAGTTTCCGGAAATTTTTCCATGGAAAGTTACCAAAAATAAATTTCCGGAAATTTGCCAACACTATTTTTACGTCATGTTTTTCAAATATGTACTAATAGACCTTTTCAAGAATTTCTTAAACAAGATCAATTTTTGATTTTATTCTTATCATTTCGTAAGGTAGAATTTCCGTATGTATGTATGTATGTATGTAGAATAGACCGGTGGGGAGGGGTAAGCCAGAGAGGAAGATATGTTAGAAGAGAGGAGGGTAAGCTGGCAGGGAGGAGTGCTAGGATCAGAATTTTCAACTGGTTATGTTTGGTTGCGTTTATTTAAATAATCACTCACGAAAATCTCAAGGATTGTAATCACACAACGAATATTGTATATAGGGAAATCCTTCAATCCTTTTGACCGTCATGTCTTGACGAGGTTTCCCTAGTATTTATATTTTACATTAATAAAAATTGTTTCACTATTTTTTGTAAAATCATTCGATCATAACCAATGAGGTAATAAATATAGAAAATTGGCACATTTCCTTGCACTGTGGGCACTCAAAGTTTACAAAAAAATACAGACAGAGGTACTTAATAATCATCAAGCATTTAATTTTGCAACAAATAAGAGCCATAACTAAAGTAAGTATCTAGCGCATTACAAGTGATTGTTCTTAAAAAAGATGTTTAATTAATCGTAGTTTAACTTTTTTAAGATTAGATAGATATTCATAATCAAATGAAGTAATAAATATAGAAAATGAACAATTTATTTGTACTGTGGATACTCACAGCTTACAAAAGGTGATATTTAGACCGAGGTATTTAATAATTATTAAGCATTTAATTTCGCAATAAATAAAAGCCATAATTGAAGAAGATTCTAATACCAGTCCTTCAATGGTTACAAGCCAATCTGCTTTGAAAATGACCATTTCTTGTCCTCAATTCAATGGTGAGAATTCCTAACCTGCAAGCGTTCTCTGAAGTGCGTTCAATGCCTAATGTTTTAACTCTTGAACTATTGCGGTTTTATAAAGGCATAAATGATAATATATCATGATTTTCGCTTCGAGTGCGGCGAGTTTAACCTCACCTAAAGCAATCGAGATTGGTGCATCCAAGCGGACATTAGTAACATTGCGCCCGTGAGAAGATCTAATACACCACCAAGTTTCATTCGGATCCACCTCCGGGTTTTGGGTACGAAGTGTGCAGTTACATACAAATGGACTTACTCTGCATGAGCAGTTTTGCAAATCTGTCGAATTTTATCAAATCCATCGAATAACCACTTCCCACTAGTAAAAAGGATTTCTTCCTTATTACGTGGCTCTAATTCAATGACGGGGACTGGAAACTGCGATGGTATGGCCATAAATAGTTATTTACGTGACAAGCTTTGTAAGGTAATATTTACGGGTGAGCTGAAAAGTTTGTGATAATAATCCATAATCCATCCATAATCCAGTGAACCCAGTAAAGATTCTTTGAAAAACGTGCAGCGTACAAAGTTTTATTTCCATCTTCACCAGCGTTTATTAATTTATTGTATATCTTTTAAAAAAAGACATTTCATTTGCCATCAAAGGCGATAGGACAATTTATAGCTAGACGTTGCCATGGTGTTGCGATTAAGCAACAAATTAGTTTCCATTTGTGTTTTGTTGATAAGCATGATAGAACTTTACAAGTCTCTTTTAAGAGCCCGTAAAATTTTACAGGACTGTTGTAGCTCTAGCTTCTCATTTACAAGTTATCATAAATGCCTTATAAAGTGTCATTTACATAGAAAGTGGAAATAAAATAAAATACAAGTCAAATCACAAAAATATCAGTGGCCATATTACTGGCATATTCAAGGTGTTTATGCGATTTTGAAAGAATACCATTAAGAAGTTCAGGTTTCCTCTTGTAGTATAAATTCTTGTCTCATTCTGTTGAAAATATCCTTAATTCAATTTGACATCAACGTGACATCTCCATAAACATACAACATACCATCATAAACAGATACAACATTTCTAATCTACACTCGAGGAAAAAAAACGCACCACTTGAAAAGGCACCAAAAATACCAAAATTTCAAACCGTCGTAACTCGACGGATTTTGGACGAAAATGGATGAACCTTTGAGTACTCTCTTCGCGATTCCTCAAAACATTTACAAACTGATCTTATTCTAAGGAGGACATGACAATGCTATTGGGAAGAAATTTATTATAGCTCTCTACGATGGCAATGGATCAAACTTGGTTGAGCCCCGCACTCATATCTACGCCAGGAACGTAACAAGGCAAACTTTTTTTTGAAACTACTTATTTGTTTAAAAAAAATCTATTTTACTTTATTTGTTTGTTTTTTGCAACCGTAAGCTATTGTTTAATCATGTCGACGATGGTATATTTCAAATCGGCGAAAATTACCTTATGAAAATAGTGGACCTACTAGGCCCTACGTGTGCACTGTAGGGTTAAGCCATTGATCACACGTTCATCAAACTGTAAAAGATATTATGGAAAAAAATACTTTAAAAGATCTATTTTTTGCATTTACAATAAATCATTTTTCCAGAAAGAAAAGAAAACAACTTCTTTTCTTTGCTTAACCGCGATTATAAAGGTGTAATTCGTTATCAAACGGTGATCATCACCAAAAGGTAAAAACCTCCACATAAAAATAAAACTAATTGTGTCCCGTGCTCTCCATCACCTGCAAGAATTTTTTACACTTAAAAGCCTCTTAAAATCCATAAACCTCAAATAACCCTGGTAGCCGTCGATGAATAGAAAATCAGGATCAGTACGTGCGCCGGGAGCGTAAAAAATAAACAGATTGGGAGCAAATCCACGTACTGGCCTTAGCGGACCGGGCAGTTACAAGGCAGAAAAAATGTGAATATAATATTATAGAAAAATCTGCTACAACACACACACAAAGATCGCATATTATTATTTTCACAAAGATTCGGGGAGTGATCGGAAAACGGTCAATGTTGTTTTTATAATACAAAAGTCTTTGTCCAAAAGGTCCTGCTCCGTTCTCTTATACTTTACCTTTGTGTCCAGTCTAACAGCAGCAGTTCTTAAAGGTTTTGCGATCGGTTTCTTTTATTAGACCACGGTCCGTTCGATATATAATATATATGTATATGTATATTCCACCATCCAGATTCCCTTCCCTTTTCATACTCTTGTTTGTTCGGTTTTATATAAGGATAAAACTTCAATTTCTTTCAGATTTTCGTTATGCCTTTGATCTGATAATATGCAGACAATGTGAGCATTTAGTTTTTGAAACTGTTTTCAAAAGTGTCTCTTATTCTTTACCTTTCTTTGAATATTATCTAAACAGGGACGATTTTTTTATTTTTGTGTCTATACCTTATATATTAAGTAGATTTGCAGCTTTTGATCTTTTGGTTATTTTTTAGGGATAAAATTTAAATATCTTAAAGAGATTTTAATATTGAGATACCAAAGCAGCTAAAAGAAAAAAATATCAAAAGTTAGAAATTTTCTTCTGCAAAAAGAAAATAGCGTTGGATATTTTCAGAGATTCTTTTTATAATAATAATTATGTGTTAGATATTTCTGAAAAATGATCAAGGTAGTTACTTAATATTTCTGTACCAAGGCACTCAAGTTCAACTATATGCCGCATGAGTTCTAATAATTACGAGCTTTAGTGCCAAAGTGCATATTAATTTTTTCTGAAATTGTGATATATAAAATTTGAAACAATAATATTAATTATTCTTTCAGCATTTTATTTTTTTTACAGCATCTAGATTACGACCTAGATACACTTATTGTATTAAATATGTAAAGTAAAGCTATTAGGAGTTATTGAATTGAAACGTTTACAAATTACTATGCCGTTTGCTGTTCACTAACTAGGGGTATCAGATCCAAATGTCCAAGAATCCGTGTCTAAAGTTGTTTTATGAACCTCATATTTGTTCATTTTTTCGTTCAAACAACCTTCGTTTCATAAAACAACACTTTAAACGCTAAGGTGCACTTCACATTAATAACATTATACAGCAAAGATGAACCCTCTATCTGCTCTTGAAGATCTAAATATTGATTCTTTTAATTTATTTGATGTTGAATCCGAATATTTCCGAACTTTCCAATATGAAGTTTTACAATATCAGAAATGACTGCTAAAGATGACGTTTTTTGGTTACTTTAAACCAGTATATCTTACAATCAGTAACGGAACCTATTAGAAAATTCTAATATGGGGAAAAATAAAGTTTATTCCTTTTAAAACAACCACGAAACTACTAATTTTTATGGACAGAATAATATGGAATGTCAAGAGCCGTCAAAAAAGAAAAGAACAACATTTCATATAAGAAAGATAAAGTGCGAATTTTAACGTATATACAGACCGATAAACCTTTCATGGAAAGCGTAATTTGTCATAAGAGTGACAAAGATGGAAGCGCAATTGTTGTTGTTGTGTACTCTGTTCACAACGTTTATTAATTGAATTTAAAATCTAAAAAAATAAAAAGTTGTCTTTGAACCAGTCACAAGATTTTATCTAGTTCTGGCTTTTCGCGAAAAGTTGGTCGGACTGTATATGAATTAAAAGAATAGGAAACTAGCGTTTAAACGAGAGACCAAGCAAACAAAAAAAATTAAAGTAATACAAGATGAAGAACAATTGACAAGTGAATTAGCAAGGTTATGATAACGAAAAGTCTGGAAAATGGAACTGGGAGAAAGTGAGCAGCAGTATAGAATATAGTAATCTATGCACCAAGTGATAATGTACAGAAATGTGCAGAAATAAAAAGTTAATGTTATAAAGACTTAGAAGAAGTATTAGATGAAGAAACAGATAAGATAATAATAAGATCATGTTTTAATGATCGTTTATTAGAAATTCATAAACTTCCAGAGCAAAATTCCAGCTCTTATATACAAAATCCATGTCGGGTCTATCTGAATGTCTGTGCCAAAGGTGTTTCGTACTTCCCAGTGACCTAGAAGTTGAGATTTGGCGTGGAATTTCATGGGCATTCGTCAATGATTTGAAAAGCCATGATAAATTCAAAAAGGATTGAATTGTTAAATTGTTAAAAAGGCTCTGTGCTACCAAAAATGAAGTTCTGTTGCACTGGAAGTATGAGGTATCTTGGAAAGCTTGAGTTCAGCTGATAAATAAATCACGAAATAAATCATTAACCGGATGGTACCTAAAAGTCCCAAAGTTCCCAAGCCAATTCCACGAAATTCGGTATGCTGGGTCAAAACTAACCAACTGATGGCAAATTGCCCGCGCAAGCAAGCGTGACACGGCTGCTTATCCGAGCGGCTACAGATTGCAATAACCAAAATATTTATTTAATCGCAATCAATTAATAAATTAAAGTAATTATGTTACAACATATGGGATTTAATAAATGATAGACGGAGTTTAGTAAAGGATCGAGAGTAGGATGGATTTTAAAGCATCAGCAAATGGAGAAAGAATATCTACAAATAAACCAATATTAGAAGAAATAAATAGTTAAAAATTGAGATTATAAGATAAGAGAACAAACCCTCGCGATTCACTTGAACAATTCTGTAAAATATAAAGGACATAGAACCTTAATCGCAATTTTTAAGAAAAGCAATTCTAAAAACAGCTAGAAAAAGCTCTGAAAGTTCAAAGTTAGAGGGAAACAAAGCAGTAAGTAAACATTACAAGTTGGTAAACATAAGAATTCAAGCTGCTAAACTATTATTATAAACTATGATCTATGTTAGGTCTTCTAATCTTCCGTTAGAAATAAGTTATAATTAAAATTTTCAACAAAATATTCCCAAAACTCTTCAAAGCTGGAGCAACACTAGTCAGTGCTGTTCTCTGACGGGCCGCTCGGAGAAGAGATGGGCGGTCTTTAATTATAAAAAAAAATAAATATTTTAAAAATAAATAAAGAAAAATTCTTCAAATTCTTCTTTCTTATTAATAGTCTCCTCCATAAACAAAACTGGGCTATTAACTTTTGGACTTGACTATTAAGATTAACGCACACAATCTATATGAATTTTCCATATACAGAAAACTGACACATACGGACATAACCATACCAAATAAATCCAGTCCCTACAAAGCACATAAACTAGCGGCTCGCGGATCTTTAGTAGAGCTTAAACTGTTCCAGTCACACAGCCAGATTTTAGCAAAGATATTCCAACAATTAAACAACTAGCACATGTATATGATTATAATCTGA
The DNA here is from genome assembly GCA_929113105.1 of Agrypnus murinus. Taxonomy (NCBI): domain Eukaryota; kingdom Metazoa; phylum Arthropoda; class Insecta; order Coleoptera; family Elateridae; genus Agrypnus; species Agrypnus murinus. Next base: position 226,618,898 of record OV816024.1, on the reverse strand, counting down.
ACATTGACAATCAAACCAAAATCACAAATTACATATCTGTACTATATTTTGGTAAAATATCAAAAAAAAGGTGCACATATACTAAGAAAAACCAACAATTGCAAAAACGTTTTTATAACCAACACTAATAATTTTTCGTTTTTATTTAATGCTAAAGACAAAACACATGATATCATGAAATCGGGCATTTACCGTTTGATTTTTTGTTTTTGTAGTTCAGTATATATTGGGCAGACACTTCGAAATTTTGACATAAGATATAAAGAACACGTGCGTTGTTACGGAAATAAACATCCAGAAAAATCTATTAAGCAAAACACCTTTTAGGACAGAATAAACCAAAATAATGTTAAATTTCTACATTTTCTGTAACAACAAACGCAAGGACATTTTCGAAGCTTTTGAGATATACAAACAAAAACTCAGGGTACCTTTAATTAATAAACAGATTGAGCTCAGTAATTTTCCGTTACTGGAAGTGTTAGATATTAAATTTTTTATTATTTTTATCTTTTTGTATAGTTATCTACTTTTTGTATTTACTTTAGCGACGTGTTTGTTTAGGTTTATCGTACCTTTGATATTGACAGCTTAGCTGACGAAACAATTGTCAGGTAGATGATAATAACTTTGTAAAACTTTTTAATAATCATTGTGATTTATTGCATGATTATGGAGTTTTAACAAATAAGGCTGGAAAGAATAAACAATTTTTTTCCATAGTTTATTTCCACTTGATAATTCCAAAAAAACTTTTTTTCTAAAAGTTCTATAAACCAATTACCATAAATGTAATTTCGAGTAATTTCAATAAAAGTAGAAATTTTAAGTTAATTAAAAAAACAAAAATATTTTGGGCATTTTGCATATCCTTTATAATTTATACACTGCTTTTTCATTTTGTTAAATATTTTATGTAGTAACACACAAAATGCTTTAAAACGGTTTTTCTTTTATGGTGTTTTTCTTTTCTTATGTTAGTGCACTTACGCTAAAGCGAATTAACTTTTCCTTGACGTTGATAAGTGTTTTTAAAATAATACTTTATTTAAAAACACAAAAGACGAAGTTCAAGTTACAGCATGAACACAATTTACTGTTAAGTACAATAAGATATTCATAATAACTTAAACACTATTATACAGTGTCAACATTAAACTGGTACTAATACTTAGAAAACATAGGTAAACAGCATCCCTGGATGCCAGTTTCTAAGGCTTCTGAGTGTCGAAGTTACGTTCGGAAAGCTAGGTAAACAACATCCCTGGATGCCAGTTTCTAAACCCCGAACGTCGTTGCAACTCGAACTGATTTATCCCACCAAGTTTCGGTGTTTATATACTATTCTGTGGTCGTAAAAAACATAAAAGGTAATGAGCATAATTAAGCTAATGGGTAAACACATTAAGATAATGGTTTAAGACATAAAATGCTAATGGATAAAGACATTAAGATAATGGCTGAAAACATAAAATAAAAGAGCATAATTAGCATTAATTTCCAGAAACTGCTTACGTTGGCGGTGTTTATGGCAGCTGGCTAATCGTTATTTTGCAGGTGGTGGTAAGATTTACATTTAGCTTCATAATGCTCCCATATGTGTATACGTTTCAGAATGTTAACTAGCGAACACAATTACATTTTTTGCTTTATTTATTTTTATTTCTTTTTATTAAAATAAAACACTGATCACTGTAAACATGTATTTCAATTTGTAGCATAATTTTCATAAAACTTTTGTGTAACTTCATAAAATACAGTTTGTGTACTTAACACTTGTGTGTTTACAGAGATTTGTACTTAACCAAGAATAATCTCTACTTTTTTACTTGCTTCCTGTTCAACAAAAAGTTTTCTTCATTGCCGCTCATGACAGAATGCCTACTTACATCTAAACTACCACCCCTACTGAAGAAATATTATTTAATCTACTATTTATTTACACGACGATTATGAAACACATTATACATGAACATAAACTATAACTAAAAATACACAAAAATTATTATAGAACCTATCGTTCAACAAAAGTCTAAACAATAATTCATTTTGTAATTTTGTATACAAAAGTAGAAACTAAACGTTTTCATATTTGCTTGTTTCTCAAGCAAATCGAAATTTTCATGAATTTTTATTTTAAATATATTTGCTTGAATCTAGAAAATTGGTCTAATTTTTCATATTAACACTAAAAATAGTTACAATATAAAATCTCAGATATCATATTAGCGCTTGTGTAAATATGAAAATTATATTTAAAAGTTACAAATTCAAGTTATAAGTTAAATTATTTAATAAATCGAAATTGCTAAACGCACTTATTTACATTAATTAAATTGTCTATTATTGTAATAATACAATTATGTATATAAATGTGGCTCATTCTAAATTTATTATAATTTCTTAATCTAGAATCAATCACAAGAAAATTAACTGAAAATCATCTCCTGGGCGTTTTAATGTCCAACAAAATAACATCTAACTACTGTGTGTTTATTACAAAATCCTTTATAATTGACCATCTTTTGTAATGTCGAAATTAAATAAATTTTACTTTTATTTAACTGAAAGTTAATGATAATTTTAACAAACATATAATCATAGAAAGAATCGGTTTTTTAGAAATGTGGGAATTTTCAAAAATTTTGAAAGTGTTAACCAAGCTTATTAGTAATAGGAACTAATTAGCAGTAATAGCACTTTTTAACGAAAATATACTTTTTGTGTATTCTAATAAACGGCAATTATTATATTACATTAATTTTGTTGTAGACCCTTATTCAGGATAAAATACTTGATGACTTTTTATCTTATAAAGTACTTCGTCTAAACATTTTTGAATATACTATAAATGAACCTGCTGAGGTAAGTATAACTGTATCAATCAAATACCCATCTAATACGAATAATACGATTAAGCTTCAACTCGTTTAATTTGAGATTCAGTTACTGATGCAATTTCAAAATCGGCAAATCTTGGCAATAAATTTAAGCGCAATACAATTTTTGATAAAGCTAAAAAAAATATATAAAATCGAAATTCAGTTATAAAATTCGTTAAATAATAAAAACTACAAAAACACAATTCGACAAATCATCAGCTGCTTTTAAAACGGAGGCTAAAGCTTAACAAATCAATCACCATCGCAGAGACGCACACACACGCGCTACCAAAAAGGGTGATTTGAAGTAAACCAGACAAAACCCACCCCTTGCATCTTTACCCCTATACTACTGTATCCCATCAGTTACATTAAAACAATGTGCAAAAACTAGTCCACAAATTACGTGGAACGTTCGTAGAAAACTAAACCTTATATAAATAAGAGAAAAGGCAGAGTGCTCGCATCCCAGGATAAGGATATTAAACAAAACCCTTCGAGCACTACCACTCTACCAATACCACGTAATTTTAACACATATGTAGGTCTATTAAGAGCAGTCGTCAAAGTAAGGGAGTAAAACCCCAATTTTCCCTAAATTCTGCAAAAATGAGGGGTGTGGACCCGGAAAGGGAAGTAGGTACAGACTGACCTAATGTTATGTCATCATCTCTCGGACGTTTTGCTCGGACAACGCTTGGGAAAGATAACTGTGTGTTTAAGAGTTTTGGATTTCCTTTCTCGAGTTGTTCAATGTGAGTTGGTTTGTTTGACGGGAAATTGTTATTAGGATGCATATATCATATTACATAATTTCGGACATAAATATTTGCCAGTGTTATTGTTTATATAATTAATTAAAGGATCAAATTGATAAGTTAACTGGATAACAATAAATTTCTGGAAACCTATGTTGATTGGAATAAGACTTTCTGTTGGTTGTGGGTTTATATTATAAAAAGAATTTTAGACCAGAAATCGGATGTATCCTATTTATAAAAAAAGAAATGTGTTATATATATCTGACATTTTATTGAATGACGAGTCAAAAATTTAGTCTTGTCATTCACATATAATATTCTACAACACAGAATTCAATATGGCGTCCATTCAAGTCGAATGATAAATCGAGGGGACATCGTTTATACCAGAGGACACTTCAGTTACAAGTGCTCACACTCTCAGCTGCAAATTTCTTTTGTATTTCCTGCATATTTACGATTTGACTGACTTGGTCGAGCACCTACGCAATGCTAGAATCCTATAGAAAAGTTTTATACTTAATTTAATTTCCGATTCACCATTGCTTTTCAATCACTCCTGAATTCACTAGGGTATGATTTTTATTAATACTGCTACTCGTGATGCCCTAGACACTTAATAACGTTAATCTACCGAAGAAAATTGTTAATAACGAAATAAATAGGATAAAATGATAGTAGATGAGCATTCATCAATTTTAATTAATGACTGCACTGTTTTCAACTATTTCAGCTAAATTGCTAAATTATAAATTTTACGTAAAAGCTCGATTTACCAATTGAAGTTCAACTGGTTATATCTGCGCAAGAGACCCTGCAAAACAACCGAAAAATCTCCAAATGTAGTAAAGGGCGTACCCAGAATCTGAACTAGAGGGGGGGCAACTCATATTACTCTCGAGGAAGGGGTACAATAAAACACGATGATTTCTTACAAAATAAACTCAACTATTGCAAAACTGTTTTTATTAGTCATTCAAAAATGCGTAATTAATGAAGTTTTTGTAAATAAAACCGTGGGTATAAATTCTTTCAAAACAATACTACTACTATAAAATAGTTAAACCCCTTAATAGGAAAAGAAATTGTTCCAAGAATTATTTCCCCCTTTTTACATTTCCACGAATTAATTTTAATATTCGAGGTTAATGAATGAAGGTTTGTAAATAAAAGTGTAGGTATAAATTCTTACAATACAATACTGCTACTCAAGTGCGTACCCAGGATTTCAAATAGAGGGGGGGCAAAGAGCAACACGACGATTTCTTACAAAATAAAACTCAAAACTATTGCAAAACTGTTTTTATTAGTCACTAAAAAATGCATACTAATTCGCATCGCGCCCCGACACACAGACGCATTAATTCAAAGAGGACTTTATTCTCTTTTTCTTTTAGGGGGCAGCTGCCCACCCTTGCCCATCGCTGAGTATGCCCTTGCATGTAGTATACCATCACATCGGTAGCTCAGAAACAACACCCAAGACAACTTGCGCCATCCCCCCTTACTTTGGGGATTAGTAAGGAGGTAGGCACCTGAAATATTTATCGAAACCCCTACCCTCGCCTTGTGCAGATTTTCCCACTCCAATGTACCACATAAGTCCGCTGAAACAACCTGTGGCTGTATGAATGTGACCCATCAATCGACTCCCGACGATGTCACAAGTTCAATGTTACCACTCTTTGGTCATTACATATGCAGACTATTTTGGCAAAGGACTCGGACTACGGTACTAGCCCAGTAACACTGCACAAAACCATATAAGGAACATCCGTTTTAAAATATAAGATACACGATTCATTAACAAACAAACTACTAATAGATAAAAGTGAATGGAGACAGTTTCGCAGGGGTTGCAGGCAATTCAATACGAATAGTATTGAATCTACGATGTCTGTGACTGATTGTTCATATGTTCTTAAGACTACTGTAACGAATGAGGAAATTCCCTATACGCCTTGAAGAACATACTAGAAGATTCGAGATATATATGACACATATAGGCTGGCGGCTAGACGAACTACAGTACTAGAAGATTCCCGGCCCATCTACGATGTTCGAGATATATGACACATCAACGAGGTAATACACGAGTATGTTCCAATGTTTTCTAGAACGTTTATATGGAGGATATAAATCGACCGCCGCGCTTAGAGGGAAATCAATTAGTGTTCAACCGGTGAATTGAAATGTGCTTTGTGTAATTAGTATTATTAGTGAATAAATAAATGTTTAATAAATATTGTAATAATAAATAAATAGTATTTATATAATCTACTTTTAAGTTTGTGAATATCTAGCATTTAAATTCGTTAACAGTTTATAATTATAGTGTTAAATAATTAGTTAAGATTGAATTAGTGTATGTAAATAATATTTCTTTTGTTAATAGACGATTAAACAGCATTTTTGTTATTATTTTAAAAAGAACGTTACAGTACCATGAACTGTTTCTTGCAAGACTGTTCTCTTTAAAGTGTAGCCCCTGATGTTGGTAAATATATGACAATTAACAAGATGCACATGGCACATCTATTTTTTAAGGGTTATTGAGAAAGTATTTTTTACACAACCAAAGTGCTGCATTAGACTGCATTATAAAGTTCTGTTTTTAATATAGTTTTGCAGGTATAAAGTAGCTCTTTATGTGCTAGTAAAATAAAATAGTTACTTTGTTCATCTTGGTGCACAACAAAAAATGTCATGTAAAATCCCAGCCGATAGGTCTGGCAAGATAACAGTCCAAGAGCTGATAGACTGAGAAAGAGATACATATATATTGCATACAGAATCCGCCAAAAAATGTATGCACACTTAAACAGATTGTTTATGTGTATTGTTTTGTTTTCCAAGGAAAATTGAATTTTTACCACAATATATAATACAGTAATATGTATGTAAGATGTAAGGTGCTTTTGCTGGTCGAAAATCTACCAGGACACTGGATAGAGCAAAGAGTTCTAGTTATGTTCCCACCCCGTTCGTCGGATTTTACGCCTTTTGACTTTTACCTTTGGGGGACGCTGAAGGATGTCGTATATCGCAGGAAACCGGCTACGCTGTAGGACTTTTGTGCAAAATTGGAGCAGCATATGCAGAAAGCGCCATCAACACTTTGACCACGTTGATTCAATCAACTGATCGCCGTTGTCACCCCTGTCTGGCCGCTAACAGCAACCGCTTTGAGCACTTGTTCAGGAACTGTACAAGTAAAGCATAGTGCTTTTTTATAACTTGTATTCGACTGATTGATGTATAATTACTAGGGTAATTCTTATTTGGGTGGTCATATTGGAATTCCGTTTTTGCCGGGTGCCTATTTGATTAAAAAAGCTGAAAATTTTAAAACCAATACGAACTTCCTATCTCTATTCTAATCATTCGCTTCAGGAAGTTCGTATTGGTCTTAAAATTTTCAGCTTTCTTTGGAATCAAATGGGCACCCAGCAAAACCGAAATTCCAACATGACCCAAATAAGAACAAATGGTTACTGGTCACCACAGTGATGGCACAAAAGTCATCATTTTTTATGCAAGTACAAAAGTGTCTATACATTTTTTTGGCGGACTCTGTATATAGGCATGATGATGACATTATAATATCAAATTATTCTACATAAGAAAGAGGGTATTTAGGAGCGGTAACCGGTTACCACAGTAAAAGCACAAAGGTAATCATTTTTTTGTACTAGTGCATACAATATTGCTTTTGTGAACGAATAAGAAAGTTGTCGGACGACGCGACATCCGACTCTGGCAATCTTATGATTCTCGAAAACGCATATTTTGTATGCATTAATGATACTACTTTTTCTCCAACCGCTTTTAATTAGCAAACTCGTAAATGAACAGTTTAGAACAAAACATGACATTAAATTACTTTTTATTTGCGGCAGTTGGTTAACGAATTTTTGATTCCTGATATAAAGAGTGATCATTTTAGAATTAATATAGTTAATTAAAAAAGACTTAAAAACGTATAACTCTCGTCTACCCCTCGTCGAGGCGACGCAATAAGGATACGCGTTTATGGAAAAAATAAGAAGTTAGAATTGGTTTCTGTTTTCGTGACGTCACTGCGAGCAGAAATTAACATTTTAATATAAACGTTAAATGTTTTTTAAGTCTTAAGAAATTAATTATAATAGGGCCGGCAGTAGACGAGTGGTGTCAACTATGGGTGTGTGTAATTGGTGTTGCATGTTAGATGGGGCACATATAGCCTTAGCTGTTGGTTCCCCAGTAATGTAGGCGTAAAATAACAAAAAATTATACTCTTTATCATACGATTAGAATATCAAAGAAAATATAAATTATTATTTAACCGGCAGTTTCTATTTGTTTCTCATTTATTTATAAAAGAAATATTTTAGAGGTATCGCGAAAAGTAATATGTAACGCGCAACTTCAAGATTTTTTGTACTAGTACAAAGAAGTATAGTTACTTTTTGTGCTGTTGCTATGGTGACCAGTAACAATTCCGAAATGGTCTCCTTTTTATATAAAATAATTTCATATTACCGTATTTGTTGGTTAAAAATAACATACATAACCCACATTATCACAATACGTAACTTTTTAATTCAGAAAATAAAAACGAAACAACCCTGTTGCTGGAGATTCAATGGGTTTTGCTCTCTCCGGGAGTAGGTATGATATCCAATTCAACATCTATGGAGTGTACCTAGTTAAATCCAATACTGAGATCCTAGTAAGCCTACAGCGATTAATAGCTTGAAATGATGCAACTCCCATAGGCTCACATGTCAGAGACCTATCTCGCCTCTACGGGTACCCCATGGCCAACTCTACTGGGGTTCGGCAAAGACTATTAATGAGGCACTGTCGAAGCCAAACAAGCCCTATAACTGGGACATTGGCTAAGCAATTGTCCAAACCCAGCCTACATCCGTGGTCGCTTCGAATAGATAAGGTGATCCACATCTTATTCACGTTGCGTTTGCCAGTTGGAACTGCAGCCTATAAGGTTTATTGTACTCACACTTAAACAAGTTAATCACAATCAGTCTGCCATAGTAGTTCCCTGCATCAATAGATACAGGTTTCTTGCTGGATGTGTGATTTAAGTCTTTCGGTTCCAAGGAGAGCTGTTCAAAAATGTGCTATATTTTCCTACTCAGCTCCTCGTAGTTGTATAAAACATGCACACTGTTACTGGTTCCTTGAAGTGTTTTCAGAAGTGTTTCCATTGCAGCACTGGGCGTCGTTCTCATCGCCCCTGTAATGCCAAGACATGCAAGCCTTTGAATCTTGTTTAGACTTAGTTTGATGGTTTCTTGTTTAACTTTGCGCCATCAAACCAAAGCCGCGTAGGTTATTGCTGGTCTGACTACTCTGGTATACAACCAGTACACCATTCCTGGTTTAAGACCCCAAGATTTGTCATACATTCTTTTGGCCACGTCTAAAGTGGTCTCTGATCTTCCGACATTTTCTCTATTCCAGGTTAGTTTGGAGTTTAGAATAACTCCGAAATATTTTACCTTTCTCGATCGAGTAATTTCTTTCCCACAACATTATCAATAATGTTGAATCTATTTAGACGTTTTAGACTAGTTAAGTTTTGACGTAACTGTTAATTTAGTTTTCTCTTTTTGTATTACACAAAAAATTTGTTTGTCACTTTCTCGTAAAGTCTGCCACTTTATGACACTTTGCTTTCGAGCTTCACTAATCACTATGGACCAAGAGCCAGCAACGTATTTCGAGTTGTCATTTCAACAGTCGTGAAAATTTGGGTACTAAATCTTATACACCTGCTGAACACTAAAAGTCAATTCTGGCAGCCCCCTGCGGCCGGGTTATACCACCCCAACATTACTAAGAGGGTGAAAAATAAGATTCTCTCTCTAACCCGCAGGCCGCTATATAACTGTCTCGCTCGCACTGACATGTAAACCAACATATACCTACTTTATTTATTGTGTCAAAATTCAAGACTTTTAAAATAACACAAATGTCTCTTTTTTAAATCAACATTTACAGCGTTTGGCAACATTTAGAAGGGGAGGAAATGTTCTGGCAATATTTTTTATAAATAAAGAATACTAACGAAAGTAACCTTCCGAAATTTCCTGACTGTTACTTTAAATAAATTGAATGTTATTTCTCACCCTCTTAGTAATTTTGGGGTAGTATCCCGGCCGCAGGGGGCTGCCAGAATCAACTTTTAGTGTTCAGCAGGTACATAAGATTTAGTACCCAAATTTTCAGGACTGTTGAAATGACAACTCGAAATACGTTGCTGGTTCTCCGTCTACTACACTTACGAGCCACTTTGTATACATTAAACTACTAACTTTACCTGCTGCTCCTTACTTTGCCAATCGGTCTGCAAATATATGTCTCATCCCTTTGTTCTTAATTTATTTAACTTTTCCCTTATATTCGTTATTAGTATTTTTCCTTGTTTTGTACAGTCTTGTAGAAGAACATTGTAACCTTACTATCAGTATACTTATATAGTTTCTGCACACATATATCGTGCCACATCATACTACTCCACAGCACAGCACAACTTTTTGGTTGTTTTATTTGACTTCTGTGGTGCGTTGGTATCGAATGATATGTCACATGAAGGAGGGAGGGGTAGATTAGATGAGTATTTCAAAAAACTTTAAGTGCAAATGGAATGGATAGTCTAATGATAATTATATCGCAGGTGGGAACAAATTTTCATAAATAGCGGAAAGTTGAGGTAAGTCCTTGGATTTTTGCATATGTCTTCCTTGTGGGTTGTTAAATAACCGCCTGAAAGTCACAGTCTCTATGGGGTGAGCTCGAAAAGATAATGATAATGTGTATTTAAATTTTATAGCAAAAATCATTCAAGAAGAAATTTACTCGATACCAAGATCTGATATGTACAGGAAACTAGAATAAATAACGTAAATACGCCGTAACACCCAACACTCACATCTAAAAGATGTAGGCGGCTTAGAGCAGTTGTTTATTTGCTTACTAGCGACTACGGAACGGAACTCAATTATGTCACTTTTTACATTGGTAGGAAAATAATAACACAGATTTATATACAGAGTATAAGAAGTTACTATGCGTTAGTTTTAAAGGATGATGACAAAAAAGTCTGATACAACTTTGTTCTTGGACGTACTACTTTTTCCTAAAAAATAATAAAGTTGGAAACCTTAACATTATTTTGCCGCGTTGATAATAGTAGTTTAATTATGGAGCTTTGTCAAAAGATGCATCTCATAACAAAAAACCTTCATAACATTTTTTCGTATGATCAATCGTTTATGCGTAAGATCGAATTCATTTTACATTAAAGAAACTTACTTTTTAATGCTACTTAATTAAGAGACGTGGCAGCCCTACAAAGCCTTACATACATACCCTGCAATCTGCTCGTAGTTCTCCTTATGTCGCATAATGCTGTCACAAACGGGATTATTTGCAATTAAATAATTCATACATTGCATTCCGAATTCCTCATACATAGCGCAAAAGCTGCCAAGGTTACGCGCATATCTGCTACAACATCCCACGTTACCCGTCCGTCTGCAGCAACTACCTACGCTATTCAAGCAGCTACTGCCGCTTCACCCACGACTGGCCACTTATCTACCGAGCGTACACGCGTCTATGCTGAGCAGCCCACATCCTTCGATCAACAGTCACATATCTACAGTCTGCATATCCTTGGAAATAATTTATTCATTTATACAGTATGCATTTATATTTGCATCTTATTATGCATTTATATATTCATCTCATTATCTGTAGTTTTTTCATTTATACAATAAGGCTTCAACAATATTCATGAGAATACGGTATATAAATAGCTTGCTTTTAGCTTACAATTCAGTCAGTGCCATGACTCGAAGAAGCCAACATTTCGAAGCAAGCTGGCGAGTACCTTTCTTATTATTTATTGTAAGCGGTCAGAATCTGATGTCTAGGGACATTTATTACCGGACCCATTACTGCTTAGTTATTAGAGGGTTGTGCCCAGGCTCCCTATGCTTAGTTGTAGTATTCTAGAAACCCAGATTACCGGGTTTCCTAGCGCTTAGTTTGTAGACCAAGTGCTAGTACGGGGTGGTCCCGATCGCCCTTATGTTTATGTTAGTTTTAGGAGGACTTATACGTCCTCACATCTATATTTGTAAACCCTATGTATTGGAACTTATTGTTTAGTATACGATTAATTGTGGTCTGCGTTTACTTTCCATTTTTACCTCTGACTACGACCCTCAGTCACAAAAACCCCACATGACAATGCTGAGAATTGTAGTTTTGTTGAACTTGAAATAATTTGTGCATAAAGAACGAATTTTATCAATTATATTACTCAAGATGAGACTGTTGATCTTAAGTATACTTGTAAATAAAGTAAAAGTACATGTCCTTTTCGCTGATGTTGCAGTTTGTTTATCTGTAAACAAATTCAAAGTCTAATAGCAGATTTAAAATAAAAACTTCTTATTTTTGAGAAAATCTGATTTCCTAATAAATAAGGTAAGTTAATTAGATTAAAGGACGATTTTGATTAGTTGAATTTAATTTAAAAAATATAAAAACTATTCGGCTTTATAAGAAAATTACATTACGAATTTTAGTCGGCGATGCTAATACATTTTACTAGAACTTACTTGAGTCCAGTAATTTTTTCAGTACGGGTTAATTACATTTATGGAATCGTTAACGTTCCTACTATAAGGTGTTTATTCGATACTCATGTTTGTCATAATTATAAAACACAGTCATGTAGTAATAAGATGTGTAATTTGCAACATGTTTCGAAAAGATTAGATTATGTTTGTTATTTTACTAGTTTAATAACATCTACAACATCCAGTTATTCATTTATAAGACTTTTCTGTAAATTGATATTTTGGGCTTTAAACAAGTTGCTTGTTTGAAATGTTTTAAGAAAACAGTTAAATCTAAAACTGTCATTGAATACACAATCATTTTTTTCGATAAAAGAAATTGCATGTTAAATACAATTTTCCTCAATTCCCCAATTAGTTTGTTTCATTATTTAATTGGTGACAAAAAACTGTTTTTATGTGTTATTATCCTTCCTTGTGTTCTAATAATATTAGTTAATATTCTTTTCTAATTTCTTTAAAATTTAAAATTAATAGAAATACAATCGGTAATTCCCACTAAAATTACAAGAGATAGAGCAAACGGAGCTGACATGCTTAATTTCTTGGTACAGCAATACAAGCGCTGAGTCATTCAACAAGTGTGCTACAAAATCAACAAAACTGATCGGTTTCTTTAGAATAAACGATTTAAATTCAAAAACAAGGTCAGGGGCTTCAGCTGTGAAATGAACTTCTTTTTTAGCAAGGTTGCCAGTTATGGCAATGGTTTTTTTAACTAAATTACTCGAAAGCTAATTAAGACAAAAGAATTTTATTAAGAAGTTTTTGTTCTTTTTTATGTCTTCTGTAACTCCTTAAAATTATTTCATTCAATCAATCAATCTGTATCTGTATAATTGGTTATTGTTCGCCACTTTTTTCATATATTTGTCACTTTTGCATGCCTATATATATTCTATTCAAGTATGTATCTATGTAAGTAATGCCAATTGTCAAGTATTGTTGAAACAGTTATACGAGGATTTTTCCCATTAAAAGTAATTAGTTTAAGCAATAGACAGGTAATTATACATACATTCCATAGCACATCTTGTTAATGTGTCTTGTTAATGTTGTATGTACTTCATTTACGAAATTAGAATATTTAGGTGAACTTACTTATAACTATCTGTTTTTATTTATTAAACTAATAATTATTACCCAATAACAGGTTGAAGTAATAATAAATTTAATGATAACTTGTTACAATTAAATACAAGAAAATATTCCTGTAGCTATTCAATAAACGGGTTTGTTTATTGTCCTTAGGTTATTAGATCTTTTACAAAAATTGATATGGTAACTTTCTTGTCTGGGCATGTGCTTGTAAACGAATTCGTTTTGTTTAATTAACTTTGGTTTGGGTCAATCGTGGACTTACTAATTAGGCTATTAATTTTACAGGATAAATCTTATTTAACAAAAATTGAATACATTTTATTAGGATTTTAAGGACAGATCTGAACTGTATTGAGCTCAATTGATCGTTTTCTAGAGATAATATAAATAACTTTCACACATATATAAATGTTGTATTTTAAAAGTACTGAATAATAAGGTGTTGTTATGTTTTGTTCTTAATTTACTCCATTAAAACTACTCACTAAGTCTACTTCATCTAAAATACCAAAGCAAAGAACACACTCACATACTTAATCTTTAGTAGCCGTTCCGCCAATTTGCACAAGCTAATCAGCATACTTCGGATTACTAAGCCGTCGACTTAATTCTCCAAGCCACGCAGGTCTTCATTCATTACTTTGATCTACCAGTGTTATTATATTATCGTTTACGCTACGCTTTTAATGGAACCCACAATATGTGCTTTACGGGACGATCTCCCCATTACAACTGGTGATAACTATTATCATTTCAAACTTTAACATGGATACCAACATGTGTCTAAGTCATATGACCCCATTAATTCGACCCCACCACCACAAGATCTTTTCCCGGATCGAAGATCTAACTGATACCGGAACTGAATAGCTTTGCTCAGTAAACGCAATATACTTTATCTGAAACTAAGAACACCAGTATGAGAGAAGCGTAATCATTATTTAACCTTCATCGAACCAAGGGGGGGTGCAACTGCACCCCAGAATTGGTTTTTTCGCCGTAGCAAAGTAAATATTTTTTTTTTAGTTTTGATACTTCATGACTTTGTTAATCAATGCTTTTTACGGCCTGTGCGTTATTTTGTAATTTTTAATTTATTTCACACACACGGATAAAAATAAAATAGGCACTGGGGTGCGCGTGCACCCCCTCCTTAACACTTAACGTTACAACTTTATTGTAGGCTGCGTTGTCGGTTTCCAATGTTATATGTCATTTCAGATATAGCAATAATAATTATAAGATTTTATTTTGGTCAAAACGTCTACAATATTTCAGTCAGGAAACGTTTCAGATTGCTGTAAGTTATTGTGTGCTATTTCTAATTATTAGATTTCTAAAAATTATATTCTCTTGTGTAATATAACCTCAAATATTTGTTGTGTAGAAACTGCAATTGAAAAAAATAATGAAACGTACTAAGCATCTTGGAGCGCCTCAACCATCTACATCACGATATGCCCCACTAACAGAAGAACAGTTGAGATATTATGCTGAGAATAGCGATGACGATGAAGAATTTTTGAAGGCAATATCCTCAGACTCCGACGACGATGATCAAGTTGAGTGTGACGAAAAACATGACGATGAAATTGCCACTGAAGATGTCACAGAATCTAGTTCCGGTGATGATGAAAGTACCGACGATGTTCTGGGCAATTATATGATTGCCAAGTCTGGTTTCAAGTGGTCTACTACCCCAGTGAAAACATCCCGCAGACAACTTGCCAACATTTTGGTCAATGAGCGTGGTTTGACGGGTTATAGTTCTAATGTTTCTACCATTGAATCAGCTTTTATGTTATTTTTCACCCGTGAAATGATTGAACTCATTGCTATGGAAACAAACCGAAAAGCGAATTTCGTATACCAAGAGTGGAATAAAAATCATCCAGAAAAAATACGAGATTGGAAGCCTACAGATAGCATAGAAATATACGCATATATCGGTTTACTTTTTACTCAAGGTGCATTGAAAGCAAAGAAGGAATCTGTCAGATCATTGTGGGAATTTAATGAACTATATTGCAGGCCAATATTTCCTGCCACTATGTCAAGAACGCGATTTGCCTTGTTGACTAGATTTATCAGATTTGATAACTTTCAAACAAGAGTAGAACGCAGATCTACTGATAAATTAGCCGCAATACGGGATATAGTTGAAATGTTTGTCGATAAATGCAAAATTGCTATGAATCCTTCTTCACACGTATGCATCGATGAACAGCTCGTAGGTTTCCGAGGAAAAGCACCCTTCAGGGTATATATGAAAAGTAAGCCCGACAAGTATGGCCTAAAACACTGGATACTTGCCGATACCGAAATAGCATACGTGCACAATTTGCAAGTGTATTTAGGCAAAACTGGGCAAAACCCTGAAAAGGAACAAGGTAAAAGAGTTGTTTTGGACTTAGTGGATCATTTACCAGCAGGCCATGGAATAACAACCGACAACTTTTTTACCAGTATGTCCTTAGCGGACTGTTTGTTGGAAAAGCATCTTACGCTTTGTGGCACAATACGTAAGAACAAAGTTGATATTCCCCATCAGTTATTACCTTCACCACAGAAAGAAAAATTTTCTAGTCAGTTCTGTTTTACCAAGCAGCATACCTTAGTTTCTTATGTCCCAGAAAAAAGGAGGGCAGTTATACTTTTATCCACGGAACATCATGACAATAAAATAGCTATGGAAGAAGAACACAAAAAACCAGACATAATTCTACATTACAATGCTACTAAAGGGGGAGTTGACACAGTTGATAAGTTGGCCAAAGAATATACCACCAAAAGAAAGTGTAACCGATGGCCCATGGCTATTTTTTCGAACTTGTTAGACCTTGGAGCCATAAATGCTTTTGCAGTGTATAGAACCAAGTTTCCAGACTGGCAAAAACAAAGATCAGATAACAGGAAAATTTTTCTGCTTGAGTTAGGAAAATCACTAATTACTCCTTATATAAAGAGGAGAAGCGAAAATCCTGCAGGACTGAGCAGAAGAATATTGAGTTGCATGAAGCTGTTGAATCCAGATTTACAAGAAAGGGAAAATCGTCAGGCGTTTCCAGTGGAAGATTCACCTGAACGTCAACAAGGAAGGTGCTTTGCTTGTGCACGTAAACGGGATAGAAAAGTCCGTACCATTTGCGGCACATGTAAGAGGTTTGTCTGTGCAGAGCACAGTACATCTGTTACAGAGAAACTGTGCAACCCATGTAGAGAGAAACAGTAGGGAAAAAATTCGTTTCACTCACAAAATAGGAACAGTCTAGTTTTACAAAAAAAGGATTTCTTTAACATTTTGTATTGGTTTCTTACAATAAATTGCTTTTATTTTCATACGCTTTTAACTAGTGATTAATCACAATAAACATAACTGTAGTTTCCATGAATTTGTTTTGCAGAAAACTGCATTTTTTCGTAGGGGTGCAGATGCACCCCCCCTTGGGTCTTTACGTAACTATTCGGACCTTGGTTCGTTGAAGGTTAAGATGAAGAATGCGTTGGACAGTTAAAAATGCAGCTCTTAATAATTTTAGAATTTCTATTATTCTTGTAGTGCTGACGGAAAATTGTTTGAAAAATGTTACCGATTGCTGTGACATGTGTATACTGTAATATAGTAAATCATGCAGCAATCAATGGAATCAAGCGTAGATAGTTCTTATGGCGTTTGGCCTTCACTTTATCCATCCGGAAAAGTATCTACTATAGGTACGACATACCTAGGTATTTGTAAGTATTGCAAGGGTAGTTGCTTAACATCTCGTCTAGTTCATTACTGAAGGATTTTCTATAAAATATATGTATGCAAGGTAAAGTTGGCATTTATCCACAGTTGTCTCAACCCGTTTTGAGACAGTGTAGCTATGTAGCGATGTAGACGTAAGCCATTTTTTACATGATGTGGATACATTTACAATGTTATCCATCATTAACAGTAATAATAATTTTATTGTCTTAAATTTCTAATATTTGTTTCAAAATCCAGAATAAAGAGCTAGTATCTATACATCCAACCCAATTAAGTTCACTCAAACGCACTGAGAAGTAAATCAAATGTTTCAAACTTGTTTTGTTGTCCGTATACATAATATAAAACCCTGAATAATAATCTACCTGTGCAATTCGAGTAGAACGAATTTTATGCAACCCCGTATTTAAAGTTTTGAATGCCAGAAGAATTGCATCCTTGGACAATGCAAGGGCTTTACCTTTTCAAAAATATATTCAAGAAAGTAAAGCCATCGTTGCAAAATCGAATGATGCATAATGGGTTCTCCTTTCAGGTATACACGAAGCAACAGAATATTTGTGTGTGCATTCTTCCTTGACCAGGTAAATATGAGAAATGCATATTATTCACATTCTGAAAACGGGTTTTAACCTATTTCTTTCTAGTTTCAAGTTTCCCCTTTGGCATTAAATAGAGAGGGACATATTTAACTGGACATAAAAAAAATTAAAAGCTTGTTGTGTGTAGTTGTTATATTATTGAAAAGGTCTAGATTTATGTAAGATTTTGTATAATACTTTACTTTGGATCTTTGCACGTGGGAACGTAAATATGTAGGAAATGGGTTGGATTTTTAGATGGACATAGGTTGACGTTCACAATGTTAACATTATTGATTGAATTCGATGAATTGCAAAACGTGGGAAGAAAAGCAAATATAGATTTAGGATTGCACAAAAATAAATATGTTTTTGATTAGATTCCCCTTTTTGTATTGATTGTCCAACGATTTAAAATGGACATTATTGTTTATTGTTGTCAGAAAAATCACCCTGGGATATTTATCGAAATTCTGACTGATTTAACTCCTTTTAACATTCATTTCTTTTCAAAGCCCATCATTAATCAGAATTTTATTGAAAAGGGAAAGAACTTTTCAAAACGCAGTTTATATCACGTATTAGTTAATTAGAAAGTAATTTTAATTAATTAAGAAAACCAATTGATGATAGGTTAAGAGACAGACGGTTCATCTAAGAAACATCTGAAATCTAAGACAGATCACTCCAGAATCTTCCATCAAAATGAAAGGACAATGAACCTTGATTAGGTCTTCTTAAAAACTGCTTTGGCCCTTTGGGTTTAAATTCTACACCACATATTCTTTAACCTACCTGGAGTTCCTTTAAGGGTCAATCAACCCGGTAGATCTTCCTTCAAAAAAATGTTATTTACCTACTACTAGGAAATCTAACAAACATCTTGTATCAAGGTAGTGTTTTACAATACTGCATTTTAATCCTGATTTTTTTCGGTTCCTCGAACTCAGAAGACTCATTTTTCACTTTCAGTTGAAGAGTAGTGGGTGCCCTTTAATATAAGATGCCCTTCCTTGATACCTATTGCGTCCTAACAAAAAGGCTAAATTAGCGAAAATGTTAAACGCGTGAAATTTGGGCCTTTGTATAAAACGTTCTCAAAAGATGCCGATTTTAAATTATTATTTTTTTAGTTCTGGTTGAGGGCGAATAGTGCATTGACCTTCTTTCTGGTGGTTTGCGCAAATATCGCCCTCGAAGGCGCCCTTTTCCGCTTTTTGTTATTATTTGTAAGGTAGAGGTGTTTTGATATATATTTTTTCTTATTCTTGATTGGTTTGAATGGTACTCAAAAAATGGGTCGGCCATACTTCCGCCTCTTTTTATCGAATACCTGAATCATGAATACATACATTCATAAATCACTGTTTTGCTC
This sequence comes from Agrypnus murinus, assembly GCA_929113105.1. Classification (NCBI taxonomy): domain Eukaryota; kingdom Metazoa; phylum Arthropoda; class Insecta; order Coleoptera; family Elateridae; genus Agrypnus; species Agrypnus murinus. Next base: position 226,599,784 of record OV816024.1, on the reverse strand, counting down.
CTGATCTGTTTTGAATTCTCTCAAAATATATAATTACTTAAATATTGTGGCTTAAGCCGCGGTATGGCCCGCGCGGGCGGCTTTGATTTGTGTAGTTGAGTAGTGCTTGTTTTAAAATGTATGTATTTGGGACTAATGTATGTTACAGTAAGTTAGGAAATGCCTTGTAAATAAGTTATTCACGACCTCTGTGCTGGTTCGTCTGCGAATTATATAAGATTTAATTCAAAAGAAATTAAATTACATTCATGGTTTGTTCAATTTTTATTGCAAAGCATATTTATTTACAAATAAAACTAAATTTTAAATTGCAAAATCCTACTGCACCTACCCAAAAAGTATTTACAAAAACCTAAAAAATATGAATGTGTAATTATAAATCCAATTGAAATTACTAAGATGTACGTACTCACCAATATAAACTTAATTAAAATATTCTAAAATTTAACTGTGAATGAATACTTGGCAATGAATGCTTTAGCGAATAGTTCTAGTCGCGCGACTCGAGTGCAAGTGCTCCATGTGCACTAGTCATTTTTAGTTCTACCGGTTCTACGCTAATAGTTTACTGACGAATATTCTAGAAGTTGCCAGTGCAAGTGGTTAATACTTGACAGATATATCAACAGTCAACTTATCAAGTTCTTACATAGTCTCATTTAGTTACACTGTTACATAGATATGAAATTATTTAATCAAAATAGTACTATTAACAAGCCAATCCTCATATTAAACTCGTATCTGATTACCAATAAAACAATGATAACGACACACTTTACAAACCTACTCGAGTTTTAGTGTGGCTTCAAAAGTGAACGTTTCTAAAGCAGTGTTTATAAATTCCTTAAACATTAAAATCGACACAAGGGTCCAAGTGGAATAATTATACATACAAAAGGCTTGGACCTTTTAAAAGGTCTGATTAGATTAGTCTAATTAGGCCTTTTATTAACCAAGCGTTCTTTTAGTTGACAAAATGGAATATTTATAAATTCAATATAACTGTTTGGATAACCTATTGCAAAAGCAAACAACTGTAACTCAAAACAACTACAGTAGTTATGATAGCTTACAAAAACAACCACTTTAACAAGGATATGTTCAAATGAACTGACAGAAAACAAAAATTTAAATTTAAAAAGATTTAAGTTTTTCTAGCTATTTATTTATTTAGAAATATTGTAGCCAACAGGAATACCCAATAACAGGCTACAAAATATACATGCACAAGTAGTATAAGAAAAATAAGTACATTCTATTTTATTAGTATTAATCAAACGTATAAACAAAAAGTAACCAAACATAAGAAATACTGTATTGTAATGAGCCGGGGTCCCTACTCACTAGACGATCACGGCCCAAATTACTCTACCCGCGTAAAATTCAAATATTTAACAAAACGGAAATTGACACAGTATTACCAACCTTACAAATGCCAAACTTTATAATTGATAAATATAACAAAAAGTGCAAACTGTGACCATGTGACCAAGGTTTATAACGATTGGCTTACGTCATAAGGACGGAGAACGAGAGATAAACACAAATAAAAGAACAGTTAAATATGATTGTATTATTTTATTAATTTATTCTTAATCTTGAGCAAGAGGGGGGCGGATTTAAGCCGATACAAATTAATAAACGGCTAGTTCTGTAAAAAACCCCTTGAAATGTATGCTAGCCCAGCTTAAATACGTACACGCTGCAAGTTCAATAGGTGAGTTAATGATTATTTAGTTTGGTTACAATAAACAATACAGATCAATAAATCAATTTATTAAGTTGATACAGTTGTGTGTTTATACCAGGTATTTGTAAATAGTCAAACGCAAATCTCTCAACAAAATAAAACATCAAAGGTAAGTGAAATTGAGTCAATCATAATTGTTTCAAATAAATTATAAAAGGTCAACGTGCTAGTTTAAAAAGAATACACAAGAACTACGGAACAAAAATTATTATATTATATTTGACATATGTAGCAACAATTACTTTCTGACGATACATATATTTCATATCAAAAAACATCTTTAGCAAGACATTGGTTTTCTGTCTGCAACAGGGAAAACTCATATCTAGATAAGCGAGAGTGTGTTATAAGCACTGAAAAATAAAAACATAGCACATATAAATAATATTAACATGCAAGTGTACACAAAATAAAACAGTTTGAGGGTTCTACGACACGGCCTATCAAATGGGCCTAAGTCACCGTGGAGCCTTCCTCTCTTAAATACTGAATCAGCTTTTCTCTTACACGGCCTATCATGGGTTTTATTACCACCGTGAAGATTAATACACTTTTAAATATTAATAAGTCTAACCTATTATTCCGGACCAGAAAATTATCCCTTCATTCTTTTAGTCACAAGGTAAAACTATTTAGTTAGGTTAGAAATCAACCAATTCAAAATACTGACAGTGAAACACATAAGACACATAATAACTGTAGTCATGTTTAAATGCACGAATAACACTTCTAGTTAGCAATAATTAGCTGTAAGAATACTACAAGCGTTAATAAAACATTATTTTCTAGTAATATTTATACTTCAAACGGTCAAATTTACAAGTTATTAAAAATTATCAAACGAATCTTTTAAATTTAGTTGCCATATAGATTTTGATTTATAAATAGATTCAAACGAGAGATTTGGGTTTTAGATTAATTAAATAATATAAAATTGACATCACACAACTAGAATCAACATAAATAAAATAAACAAAAATGGACTTACATGAATAAAATTACTATGCAAACAAAGATCAAAATTGGCTACCTTTTTCTTGTTTACATTTCCTAATCATCCTATCTCAAAACAAAAACAAAAAAGTATCGTCCCCTAACTACAAAAAATCAAAACTACCAACTTTATAAAAACTGAAAATAAACATTCCTAACAACACAAATCAAATTACCAACTTTAAAGAAATTGTAATAAACACCCCTAACATTTTATATTGAACCAAATAGCTGTTATTTTTAAAAGTAATTATATCTTTTGCTTAAACTTGTATGTAATAACACAACTAAGTAAATTGATTATTATGCAAATTGTTTTGTAATTAAATGACTTCCTACAGCTACTTTGATAATTTTGGTTGACCGTAGGTCTGACTACTACAGTATAGTTAAAAATTAAAGACTTTCATGAGAAAATAAAAAGGATCTCGATAATTTCACAAATGAGTTTAGTGTAGTAAAGAAAATATCGCATATCATCTGATTTATTAGTGGGCATATTCTATGCAATGGTGAATTAGCACTATAGTTTGATCTCTCCTGACCTATGTATATAAAAAGTTTTATTTGATCTACCATTAAACTGAGGGACAATAATGGATTGTAAGGACTGTGGTTTATTACAACGCTATATATATAAAACGGTGTCTCGTAACCGCACATTGTATTTAATTAATTGCCAACTAGTCAAATACAACTGGCAATTAGTCAAATACGATGTGTGGTTAGGAGACACAGTTATAGTATATAGTGTTGCCTCTAACAACTTTAAATATAAATATAACATCAACAAGTTTACGACGATCTTCAAGTGCTACTATGTTAAACTCCTTTCGCAACACAGAAGACGGAGTATCGAGAGGATAGAGGCCGTGCTCTTTGTAATAATTTGACTAATTGCCAACTAGTCAAATACAATTGGCAATTAGTCAAATACGATGTGTGGTTAGGAGACACAGTTATAGTATATAGTGTTGCCTCTAACAACTTTAAATATAAATATAACATCAACAAGTTTACGACGATCTTCAAGTGCTACTATGTTAAATTGCTTTCGCAACACAGAAGACGGAGTATCGAGAGGATAGAGGCCGTGCTCATTGTAATAAATGAAGCAAAAAAACTTTTTTTGCACCATTTCTATATTATTCTTTTGAACATTATAATGAGGTGACCATATTACCGATGCATACTCCAGTTGACAACGTACAAGTGAGTTATAGAGAGCAATGAAATAAGTAGTTTATGAGAATTGTTTAGAATTTCTTATAATATAACCTAGAACTCGATGTAATTTATTGATTACTTGAGATAGGCAATCATTAAAAGTCAATTTGGTGTCAAACAGCACCCCTAGATCTTTTATACACGTCCGTCTTTCCAGGAAAGTGTCGTCCAACGTGTAATTAAAGGTAAGTATAGAGGCTTTTCTAGAAAATGTTACTACCGAGCATTTTTTGACATTGATTACATGATTACAACAGGCCATTGATTAATTCCGACTAGATCCATCTGTAGTTGTGTACAGTCTGTTAATGATTTAATAACTTTATAAATTTTTAAATCGTCTGCAAAAAGCTGATAAGAAGAAAGATTTAGCTTGTTTGGTAGATCATTTATCATTATCAGAAATAACAGAGGCCCAAGGTTAGAGCCTTGTGGCACTCCTGAAAAAGTTTCAAAAGTGTTTGAAGTAGCGTTACGAAATTGATTGCGATTTTGTAAATATGCAACCACCAACTGCATGAGGACAAACCAAAAGTATGTAATTTTTCAAGAAGAATTTCGTGGTCTACTTTGTCGAAAGCCTTCGAAAAATCTGTATGCACTACATCAACTTGGAAGAAATTATTGAAAGCCTCAATTGTGTCATGTGTGAGTTGAACTAAATTAGTAGTGGTTGAACGAGCAGGCATAAAACCATGCTGGTTGGGTACTATCCTTCCTTTCACATGATTAAACAGATATTTGTGGAATACCATTTCGAAGACTTTCGAGGGAGTAGACAACAACGCTACAGGTCTATAGTTAGTTAAATCTAAAAGGGTCACCCGATTTATAGATTAGACACACTTTTGTCGTTTTCTGCCTCTCTGGAAAGACGGAAGTGTACAATATACAGTTCAAAATTGTTGTCAGAGGTTTGAGAGAAATTCAGACAATCCCTTGAAGAAATATGGAGGAATGCCATCTGGCCCAACGGATTTCTTAGGTTTTAATTTTGCTATAGCCTCTTGTACATCCTCCTCTGTAATTGCGAACAGTGTAAGAGTTGGCAAAAAGCATAAATCGGATGAGAGACTCAAGCTGTATTTTGCTTCCTCATCTTGATATACACAGATTTAAAGTATTGTGCAAAATCGTTTACGATGTTTTCTTTACCTACCATGGTTGTACCATTATAGAGCATTTCGTTTTCATTATCCTGATTATTCCGTCTTCAGGCTTTTACAAAAAAAAAAAATAAAATGCTGCTGCTTACAACTAAAGTGGCTTCCACACCTTATGTCATTATGTCATGTTATTTATATCAGCTATTTGATGCTTGAAATCTAGAACTTGAGTTACCTATGTTACCTTTTGCTTTTCTTATGGCTTATAATATGTGTTAACACAAAAACGAAAAACAATAGGATGTTTCTATTATCACGAAAAGATTCCTCATAAAAAAGTGTTTTAATAATTTGCAAGTTAAAACCCAAGCAGCATTTAAGTAGCAGTAACTGAGATCGGAACTTTGATTGAGTAGTTGTTACGTAACTGCAACTAAATTTATGACTTTATAGGATTAATTTCTTCAATTCGGAATATTTTAGTAATTGTGTAGTTGTTTCTACTATTTATTGGAACTATGTAGTTTCATTACTTCTGAGTAACTATTAAAGTATGTGGAACGGTATTGCCACTTAGTATACTTACTTTAAAGTTGTTGAAACTTCAAAGTGGTATTATGATTGTAGCAGTAACTTGCCCGAAGGTACTTTAAAGTTTTTAAAACCTTACAGTAGTATTGAATGTAACACTTACGTTTTTGCTACCCAGGAGAATCACACCAAAGTAATTTTTCGTAAACTACTCCATCTCCATATTTACTTGTAAAATGTTGGTTTAATCAATAATCATTAATCAATTTGCAATTTGTTATGATTGTTAATAGATGTTTTACTATATAACCATCAATAAAAATAACAAATTGGTGCCAAATTGTGCTTTAGGGATTGTTATGTATGTAGCTTGAAGTTGGCAACATTTATTTGTAGTGATGTAACTAACCAATCCTGGCCCGCGTCGCCGGCGAGCGTCAGTAACACTCGAGCCGGCTTGGAGGATACACGTCTTCTACAGTATATGCATTGTGTATGTAATTCGCCCTGCTCACTCAATATTAATAAAGTTAATTAATAACAATAATTGAGTATCTTTTATTTAAACACATAAAAGAACATAACAGGAATAATATAAAAATGGTTTCTATCATGTTTATTAACTTATAAGTATTTCGTGTATATTTATCATGTTTTATTCAAGACATTTTTTACTAAAAAATATATTTAAAGAAGGCGCGTTGTTATTTTTCGATCTATCATCATCATATTTAACAGAAAAGTTGCAATGGTTTATAATTTTGGTGTACTGGAATGACAAAATAATCAAACATTTCATCGCTCTTTATATTAAGTACGTATTACGAATAAACTGGTAATTCATTTTGTGATACGATCCAGCATTATATAGTATAGAAAATGATAGAATATTTGTTAAGTTGCAAGAGCAAGAGAGAGAGCAACCACGCGACATGATGTGTCAAAGAGAAAAGAAGTTCCACGAAAGTAGCAATTACTACGCCGCCACGTACCTGCTACCCAAAAATTGTTCCCCATTTTGGTTCCAGACACGTAACAAAACCGTAGCAATTACGTGCTTGTGACTAGTGGCTAAAACTTAATAGTTCCACCGGTAGTTGCTGGTACGTAGCGACGACTAAAAATGCTGCTTGGGAAATGTATCAAATTAACGGTTTCCGGGCTATTGAGGAAAAAATAAAGCTCAGCTTGAAATTCTACAAAAGTTTCCTAATTTAACCTTCTTCCTATCTCGTATAGTAACCGAGATAGCTGATGCCTTCAGTTTGGGATGCGCTGTATGTAACTATTTAAAAAAAAACTATGTGAAAATTATATTGTGTGAGTGGCAGCCCCATGTCATAATCCTGGGTGCGCCACTGGCTCCTTCTACCGCTATTCTATCTCTTGCATACCTAAATCATTTTGACAACAAAATTATTTCGATTGATTTTGACAATTAATTAATGGTCAAACAAAAACAATAAAAACAAAGACATGACATGTACAATGACATGATTGGCTATTTATTTAGTTGCTAATTTGTATCCAATCCTGCTTTTCGGGAAAAGCTGGTAGATCTACGTCTCCCATCTCTGTCGCTCTTAGGAGAAATAATTCCCCTAACTTTTCAACTTATACTAATTATCCACAAAAATTGGTCGAACTTTATAAATAAAAATGGTTATTGAAGAAGAAAAACAGAATAAAGTCCTCTTCAAATTGACGCATCTGTGTGGCGGGGCGGGATAAAAACAATTTGCCATAGTTTTGAGTTTTATTTTGTAAGAAATCGTCATGTTTCACTTTGCTCCTCTCTAGTTGAGATCCTGGGTACGCCCTTGAGTAGTATTATTGTATTGAAAGAATTTTTTATCTACTTTTTTATTTACAAACAGTTCGTAGAAATTCAAAGAAGGGGGAAATACTTCTTGGAGCTATATTATAGAAGTATTTTATTGAAAGAATGTAACCCACATTTTTACTTATTAACCTTCATTCATTGTCCTCGAATATTAAAATTAATTCGTGGAAATTTAAAAGGGTGAAGGTAAAAAAAAGGGTGAAGAATTCTTGGAACTATTTTACAGTAGCATTGTATATTGAAAGAATGTAAGCCACATTTTTACTTGCTAAATCTTCATTCATTGTTATCGAACATTAAAATGAATTCGTGAAAATTTAAAAACGAATAATTCTTGGAACTATTTTATAGTAGCATTCTATTGAATGAATGTAACCCATATTTTTACATAGTGAACTTCATTCTTTGTTCTCGAATATTAAAATGAATTCCTTGAAATTTATAAAAAGGGGAAATTAAAAATTTAAATTATTAAATAATTGTAACACTTTCTTTTTCTATTAAAAGTAGTAGCAAGGGCGTACCCAGCTAGGGGTAGGGGGGCGGCTGCACCCCCCTAGAAGAAAAATAAAAGAGAATAAAGCCCTCTTCAAATTGATGCGGATGTGTGGAGAGATGCGAATCAGTAAGCATTTTTTAGTGACTAATAAAAACAATTTCGCAATAGTTTTGAGTTTTATTTAGAAAGAAATCGTGTATCACTTTGACCCTCCCCCTTCCTCAAAACTAATATGAGTTGCCCCTCTCTAGTTCAGATCCTGGATACGCCCTTTATAGGGTTCTGAGCTTATTAAGCTGAAATCTTAATTCTTACTAAACTGAGAATTTCTGATATTCTGATCAGTTCGATCTAATATGTATAAATGCAGAATCTTTGCTTGGGGAGTTTGAAATGCTATAAAGAAAAAACTACGAAGCATTTTTCTAAATAGTTTAAAAAAATTAATGCGATCAAAAAATATTGTCATGTGTTTAACATATTTTTCATGAATAAGCAAGTTATTAATGTTATTAATCCTTATTATTATATTGCCTTCAAGCTTCAAGGACATCACATATTATGTAACGCAAACTGTACTTTACGTATTTAACATAGGTACATGACCTCAACAACCTTCAATGCGAAATATCAATAAAAAAGGAAAAACTATTTATTAATCATCCATTTTAAGCTTTTAAACTTACGTACCTATGTAACATGTGTACTACATTTGTACTACGTATATCAACTGCATGCAATACCGATGGAGAAAATTTGTCAAGATATAATTTATGCACCATAAATGTGTAGTACTACAGTTTTATACTTGGGAATTTTATTGCTTTTATAATAAAATAATAATTATACTAGAAAAATAATTAAATCTTATTTATATTATCAGTTGATAAATTGGCAAAATATTTGCAATATCGATAATAACAACATGACGAGCAAATTAAACAAGACTCCGTGGCGCAACGGTAGCGCGTCTGACTCCAGATCAGAAGGTTGCGTGTTCAAATCACGTCGGGGTCAAATTTTTTTTTAAATTATTTTTAAGGAATAAATAACCCATATTTTAACGCTTCAATTAGATTTTTCAATTTAAGTTATTATAATAATTTTTTTAATCTAAATATTGTTTAGCGAATGACATTAAAAAACACTGCATTAACGTTGCATGCAATTTCAAAAATAAAAATAACTTTTATTTTTACGGAGCTCTTATTAGATTATTAAAGAAAATAACAATTTACACTTTGAGTGCTCCATGTCAGTTTTCCAATGAAAAACTTAGCTTATTAAAAATAAAAGCATATCTCCACTTCTTTTAAAACTTAAGAAATTATTAATAATGCTTTTAGCGAGTGAAAGTCCTTCTATTCTGCAATCAATATACCCCCCTTCTCTAAAGTCCCTCTTTATAAATTCATTATGAAATGAAAGGAGTTGTTATAACACCAACTTTAAAAAAAGTATCCGCCATTAACGATAAAAACAACTAGACCAACCTTGCAAATAAAAAACCCATCGCAGCCATTTTCAATATTAAAATCAAACTAGAAATTAATTAATTCAGTCCCACCCTTAACCCTTTACTATTGGTAGTTCAACGCCCTTTCACGATTTAACCCTTTTCAAATCCCCTGAGGCAACTTCACCATATTACAACTGTGTGAGTGTATGCCCAACCTTTTTCATTTTATGATCGTCGTCTGCCTGCCGATGCCGGTTCGGTTTCACCCTTTCGTTTTCATTTACTACGTCGGACGGTATTGAAATGAAAAGGGAAACCCCCGGCTACCTGCTGCTGAGCTCATTGGTTCATTCAACCCTTTCCGTTATGATGACGAACGGGCGAGAACCCTTTCTTTTCAGCAATGTAGTAATATTTTGCAAAAATTGTTTTCAATAGTTTTACATCATTTTGGTCGTTAACCCCGGCAGTAGAGAAAACACACGTTGATGATGTGGGAACCGCTTCACTTTTTCCAAATATTATTGAAATGTAGAAGGGTCGTGGGAAAATTTTTTGGGGTTGTTGATTTCGTTTTCGGACTTTGCAAATACGCAACTCAGGTGTGCTGAACTGGGTAAATGTCCGGTGTGGGTGGAATAGATAAATATTGTAGGAGGTAGGTATGTTGGGAATGCAATTTCCTATTGTTTGTACGGTTTGTATTTTTAACTGGATTACGCAATAAAAGTAATACCTACATCTAAAAAAATAATAATAATTAACAAGCAATAATTGATATTATTTCTACTCTGTATTTTATTCAATTCAAATGTATCAATTCAAAGATTGAAAATAACAGCTCATCCCAATAAATATTAAGTTTCATACATGACAGATTTATAGAATTGAAATTAGTTTAAAATCTGTAGGAATTAGGCCAACATCATTTCCGATTAAACGCTCAAAAACTTTTTGGACCATGTTTTGCTAACCTAACCCAAAAATGTTACTCTTATTAATCTTAATCTAGATGTTTGGATAGTTCAGAAACAACTGTTCTAAACTAAGGTAGAGTAGTTAACTTTCTCATATGAGTTTAGAGGATTTCAGATGCGAAAATGTCCCAGTACGAGGGATGCTCTGTAGTTAGTAGCAGGCCATGGAAGCTCAATTGGCTAGAAACAATTGCAACAATTGAATGTCGCATTAGTTGACATTCGTTACCCACAATTGTCAAACGTTCCGATTTCCTTGTGAAACGTAGTTAATTTTGTAAGATAAGTAGTTGTGCATTTTTAATTCAGTTAAGATGAGAATTCCGCGAACCGCCTTTAGAGCTATGATTTTCTACGACTATAAAAGACAGTTAGGATACCAGCAAAGCCATGAAAATTTGATAGCAGCGTTTGGCGATGCTGCCCCTTCATTATCCGCTGTTAGTCATTGGTTCCGCGAATTTCGACAAGGGCGGGAGCTGCTAGAAGACGAAGCAAGACCTGGAAGACCTACGGAAGCTGCCTGTTCAGAAAATGTTGATCGTGTGGCAAGCTTGATTCAGTCCAATCGAAATATTACTTATAGGGAGATTCAGGAGGAAGTGAAGATTGGATCCTCGGCGGTGAATACCATTTTGCATAAACATCTTGGTGTAAGAAAGCTAGCAAGCCGTTGGATACCGCATTTGCTTTCAAAAAGTCAAAAACAGGCTCGAGTAGACTGGTGTAAATTTATGTTGCAAAAATTTGACGGAGGAGCTTCCAAGCAAGTGGCATACATTGTAACTGGTGACGAATCTTGGGTATACAGTTACGACCCTGAAACTACACAGCAGTCTAATGTTTGGGTATTCGAAGATGAAGACTTGCCCACAAAAGTAATTCGTGGCAGAAGCGTCAATAAGAAAATGATTGCGGTTTTTTCCGCAGAAGTGTTCCTGTTGCTGTAATTCCACTTGAAGATCGCAGAACTGTTAATTCTGAATGGTACTGCGAAATGGCTTTACCACAGATGTTTGCAGAATCACAGACAGGTCACCAAAGGACCGGTTTGCGTAACATCTTAGTCCATCATGACAACGCATCCTCCCACACTGCTGCCAGAACATTGGATTGTTTGAAAGATACGGGAGTTCAATTGATACCTCATCCTCCGTATAGCCCAGATCTGGCGCCGTGCGACTTTTTTGTTTGCAACTGCTAAAAAAATGATACGAAGTAAAAGATTTTCCAGCGCAGATGCAGCAGTTACAGAATTTCAAAGAATTTTTGAGGACCTTTCAGAAAATGAATTTTCCGGTTGTTTTAAAAAGTGGTTTCAAAGAATGCACAGGTGTATTAGTCTGAATGAAGATTATTTTGAAAAACAATAAAGATTTTTTTGTTAAAAAATGCAACGGTCTTTTTATAACTAACAATTTTCAGCGCAACCCTCGTATGCATATTAGGTTAGAGGTTAAGTTAGAGATTAGATTAGAGCTTATGCTAGAGGTTAGGTTAAAGCTTAGGTTAGAAATTAAGTTACAAAAGCATGGAGGTCACGTTAGAGGTTAGGTTAAAGCTTAGTTTAGAAATTAAGTTAGGAATAGCATGAAGGTCGCATTAAAGGTTAGGTTAAAGCTTAGATTAGAAGATAAGTTAGAATTTACATTAGAGAGTAGGACAGAGCATAAATTCAAAGCATTAATTAAAGGGTCCTGGTTCGATTCCCAATCGGGATGATAATTTTTCTATAATTATAATTATTGCATCTAAATATCATTTACAGATTTCTGTAATTAAACATTTAAAAATCATTTTAAAGGTAAGGTTAGAGATTTGGTTAAAGGTTAGATTAGAGGTTAAATTAGAGGTTAGGTTCGGCTAATATAAAATCACTAACAATTAGAACAATTGTAATTTTTCATTAAATCACTATCGGTGACTGAAGTGGTGTCGATAAACTTTTCTCGTCAAGTACTTCAAAATGTATATAGATTGGCATCGCTAGTCGTGTCCAATAAAGTAAAGCTATGCCAATTCAAATACCATTCACATTATTCAATTATTTGTTGTCAAGATCGTAAGGCCTAGGTTAGTGTGTACCACAAAAATTAAACAAAGTCCATGACATCGGGACGAGGTTCTCACCTTGTGCAAACCTTACCAGAGAAGGTAACTGACTTGAACATATCTTATGTTCTTGTGTTTTCGACATTACTTGAATCAACGCCAGCTTCCTCAACTCGCCAGTTCAAACCTGGCCAGACCTGGATTCATACAAATATGAAGAAACCTTGCTGTGAAACCTTCCCTGTGTGAACGATGTAACAGAACGTAGTGTGGATTTAATCCAAGAGTTTAATAGCTGCGACAAGGATGAAGACCAAAAGCAATATTTTTTGCAAATGGAAGAAGAGCACAGAAAGAAGTTTACGAAGTGCAACAGAAAAAGACTTATGCAAATGCTAACTACAGTTTACGACAGTTTAGAACCAAGTGTAGCCTAGTCAAAATATGTTAATCAATGATTTCAGAGTTGTATATATAAATGTTTTTTAATAAATTAGGTAAATAATTTTTAGCAATTTATTGTCGAATTACATAGCCTTAATATATTTTTAGTCTTATACGGAGAACGAAACCAATATCTTTAGAGAGCTTGGGGGACCTCTAAATATTATTCAATTTAGGTCAAATTTTACACAGGTTATTATAAGATCACACAGAAACTTCTTGGGGGTTAGACTAAAGCTTTTAAAAAAAGTTTTTTTTTGGGACACAGGTTCATAAACAGCGGCTATTTTATAAGGATATTTGTACAAGCTTTTCTTAAGATTTAACTGGCAAGTGCCCTATGATAAATTCGTCATTCCCTGTTCCACATAAGCGATGTTTCTTGCAGTAAGTTTTGTAGGGCGTCCACTACCGTATTTACGGCCTGTGCTACCAGTTTGACAAAACAAATCTACATATTTATGACTGTTTGATCATTTGTTGATAATTGGGAGAATGATTGGCGAGGTTTTCGTATTCTTCAATGCAACGGGAAATTGAGTAGGACCGTTTGCAATTTCCCAGTCTCTCACCTTTACGAAAATAAGTCTCAACAATGAAAGTTTTATGTTCTAACAGAAACAGTTTGAGAAAGTTTGCTTCTGCTGACCAACGAGAAATTGGTTCAATTTAGACCAGAAATTTATACCAAGTACTCAATGTCCTTCGATAGGGAGGTACCAATCGGGCGCGTCTCCAGGTGGCGGGTAGGAGAATTCCAGGGTATTTGATTAGCTAGTCTCGTTAACTGCTCTGGATCGGTGGCTATAAGCCTATCACTACGATGATCCAGATACTTGAGCGGAATAAAAACCGCAAAATAGTGGTGAGTGAGTGAAGTGACTGAGCGACATAAAACTCGCAACATGGCCTAGGTAAAAACCTTCCCGCGGACCACCCTCCCTGCCCAGCTGCCGTATCGTGGCTAAGGGCCTTCACTGGGGTTAACGGCGCCGGCTGTTGCACTACTCTGTAGCAGCGTAGTCGAAAAACCATGCATCTTCTACTGTCTGTGGTCAAGTCTCACGGATAGATCAGGGGATGTGTGGGGGTCTTGGCTTAATTGCCTGGATCGAGAGGGACAAACTCAATAGAAAACTTGAATCCTAGAGTATTGAGACCAGGCCAAGGGATGCGTGGCTGAACAGAAGATCAGTTCCTACTGGATCCCCCTTGGGGCACCGGGCGCACCCCATTGTATGAAGCCATTTCTTTTTAAAACTGTTAATACTCGTGGGATCAAAACATGAATAGCGAAAACATTAAAAAAATAGAACTTTCTCCAGCTTTCGAGATGGAGGTTGAGGAAGACCTCGGTCAAGCCTCTCCTTCCATGGTAGCTGAAATTATTGGGGCAAACCCTTCAGGCCATATATAACCTGAAGATAAACCCCCTGCACAACCTGCAGAGATAACAACTAAACTCTCAGGTACTCAACGGCGCAAGCTTGCGGTAGAGGCGGCAAAGACCAGGGGCGATACCATCAGGCAACGAAAACCTAGGTCGAACCGTCAGCGTGGGGTACGGAGGACGACCAAAGACCCAGTATAAGGACCACAGTCTTCTGATCCGAAAAAACGAACATGTACAGATGGGAGCACGCCGTCACCATCTGTACAACGAACCGCCAAGAAATCTAAGGAAGAGGTAGTTGGGACCATTCCTGGCACTTCGCCATCAGGGGAGTCGTATAGTCAAACCCTGTCGGCCACGAAAATGGCAATTGTTCTTCAAACCTACCCTGAGGGCAAACTAACCTCAGAGCAGGCAAAACTGATTCAGAGGGATCTAACCAAAAAGATCTTTGAATGCGATGCTGGTACCGGTCCACAGTTTACGAACAACTACTTCCATGCAGGAGTGCTGTACGTGTCCTATACCAATGACCACGCTCAAACGTGATTACAGGAAATAGCAACCAGACTAAAATCGTGGGAAGGCGCAGATCTGAGAATAGGCCTAGCTAAAGAAATCGTCAAAACCTCCAGGGTCGTAGTTTGGATTCCAACAGACCTTCTGGAGGCGAAAGAGCCTTCGGAGATTCTGGGGCTACTCAAAACCCAGAATAACAATCTAAATATAGACGAATGGAGAATTATCTCCAGTAAAACAGAAACTCAGGGTGTAACCCTGGTTCTTGCAGTTGACGAGGGTTCCATGAAGGAGCTAAGTAAAGTAGGATTTAAAGCCTATCTCGCTTAACTCAGGTAAACTTTAGGACCTCGAAGAACCTGAAGAACCTGAACATGTTGGAGGTAGTTCAAGTAAACCTCCACCACAGTAAAGCAGCGTCTGCTGCTTTCTGTAAACTATGGGCAACAAACAACACCGATGTTGCCCTCATTCAAGAACTCTGGCTAGTAACGTATCAGGCCTCAACAGTATCAAGGGTCGTCTAATATGTAGAAGAAATTTTGACAATGTAAGAACCTGTGTAATTGTCAGGGAAGAACTTCATGCTCTAAAACTGACAAACTTCTGTTCTAGAGATCAAACAGTTATCAATCTGAAGACACTACTGGAGGGAAACTTGAGTAATATAGTAATTGCCTCAACATACCTTCCTTTTGATTCACTCAACCCCCATCCATCTGAGGAGCTCCAGTCACTGGTAGACTGCTGCAGGCTCACAAACCTGCAGCTCATTGTCGGGGTTGACTCAAACTCTCATCATGAGGCATGGAGAAGCAGCAACAACAATAATAGGGGTGAGCATCTCTTTGATTTTATTATTACCAATGATTTGGAAATTTTGAATCGGGTGAACAAACCCACATTTGTTACACGTACTCGCAAAGAGATAATAGACATCACTTAACTACCTCCTATACAGGCTACCTCCTATATAGGCTCCCAGATAACTCACTGGCATGTGTCAGAGGAACCGTCTCTCTCGGATCCATACATTCGCATGGAAATCAATAACATTGATAAGCCGTTAGTGGGGTATCGCAATCCGAGAAATACGGTCTGGGAAAACTACAGGCAGGATCTTCAAGTCAACTTGAATGATATTAAAAAGACTATCGAAGATAGTATAGATAGTACGATTACTCACTCATATCATAACAACTGCCGGGTCAATCGAAAATCCACCAGCAAAGACGTCAGCTGGTGGAACAAGAACCTTGGAGAACTAAAGAAAAATACGCGCAAACTATTTAACAAGGTGAAAAGAACGGGGGAATGGGATGAATACTACCAATCCTTAACTGAATATAACAAACAAATACGTAAGGCTGAAAGAAATTCATGGAGGAAATTCTATCAGGAAGTTGAGAATATCTCTGCGGCAGCACGACTCCAACGAATCTTAGCCAAAAACTCCGTTGAACCCGTTGGCACTATCTTGAAACCAGACGGAGAATACACTGAAACTAGCAAGGAAACATTGGAGACACTTCTCCAAGCACACCTTTCTGGCTCTCTAGTTCTCCACGAGAATGGGGAACAATACAATCTCCCATTCTCTCCCCATAGGGCGGACAAACGAGATTGGCAGATTTCGAATAGAATCATCACCTACAAGAGCATTGAATGGGCTATAGACTCTTTCGATCCATAAAAAGCTTCTGGCCCAGACGGTATCATCCCGGTGCTATTACAGCAAGGGAAAGCTATCCTGGTGCTTTGCTTATGTAGACTACTAAGAGCAAGCCTGGCTACGGGTTATATTCCCTCTACTTGGAAATGTTCCAAAATGGTCTTTATTCCTAAACCTGTAAGAGATCCCTCTCAGGCAAAGGCCTACAGACCTATTAATCTATCATTTTTCATGTTAAAGATAATGGAAAAACTGATCGACAAATATATCAGAGAGAATTTACCTGCAATCAGCTTATTTCATCCCCATCAGCATGCCTACCAAACAGGATAATCATGCATCCGCTCTCCATCACTTGGTGATGAAGATCGAGAAGATCGAGAATCAACAAGAAATTGCGCTGACAGCATTCCTTGATATCGAGAGACCGCTTGTTCATACCTCCTTTAAGTCAATGATAGCTCCAGCAAGAAAGCGTGGCATAGAAGACAGCATTTGCAGGTGGATTAGCAATATGCTACACGAAAGGAAAATTTAATCAACCCTATCAAGCGAAACGATGGAGGCTATAGCTCCCAAAGGTTGCCCGCAGGTCAAGTCTTATCGAGTCGTCTCGTCGTCGTCGTCTCGTCGTCTTATCGTCTCTCGAATCTTATCACCCATGTTGTGGAACATGGTAGTGGACGAACTCCTCATCTTTCTGAATAGGAAACGCTATTACACCCAGGGGTATGCTGATGATTTGGTTATACTTATCTGGGGAATTTTGAAAATACAATCTCAGAGCTCATGCAAAATGCCCTAAGCATTGTTGAAAGATGGTGTGCATTGTGAAAGAACCTTAGTATAAATCCTCAGAAAACGACACTAATACCATTTACTAGAAGAAGGAACCTGAGCACGATTATACTGCCCAATTTCTGCAACAAACAACTTCAAGTAAGCCAGGAAGCAAAATATCTGGGCATCATTCTAGACTCGAGGCTAACCTGAAACTCACAAATCAAGAATGTTGCCAAAAAAGGTAAAATGACCCTTATGGCAACTAAGTGTGCACTGGGTAGAACCTGGGGACTACAACCATGCCTAGTACACTGGTTGTATACAGCAGTGGTCAGACCTAGGATTACCTATGGATCGCTAGTATGGTGGCCCAAAGTAGATCAGAGGCATGCCAACTATCTAAACTTCAAAGATTGGCCTGCTTGTACATCACGGGGACATGTAAGGCTGACTGTCCGCGAAAAAGAACTGAATCCTTTTCTACAGTGAACTATTAGCCTATTACCTTTAAAATATACAATAGGCCGTAGTAATTGTCTATTACGTAATTGATTCATGACGATTTGTACGAACTTTAGGGAGTTCCTTCGCGCCTTTGAGACATGCCGAAGCATGAATTGAGATACGCTCAATTAGCGCGCATTGTCACTACACAAACAATGCTACCAGTAACTCACTGGTAGGAGCGAGATATTATCCATACACTACTAGCTCTCCAGGCTAGTACCGGAGCGATAAACGTGCTCACCCGTCGGCTCCATCTCCGAGGAGGCTGTGAGGGACGTATCACACGACCAAGGAGATTTCACCTAGTCCAGCTTCGAACTATTCCCCCAACATACTGTCCCAAGCTGTTGGGAGCTTGGGGACAATGAGAAGCATTCCAACTGCAGCTCTAGAAACCCTTCTAAACCTTCCACCGCTAAATATAATTATTAAGGTGGAAGCTAGGATGGCGGCATTCAGACTAAACTACAATGGTAACTGGACACCCAGGCATACCAGAATCACCACCATCATAAATAACCCACTACTAGAAATGAGCAGTGATACCATGCCTGTAAGGCAAAACTATAATAAACCCTTCACCATTCAGCTTGAATGGAAGGAAGAGCTCTTACTACGCTGTCAGGTGAATAACCTAATCTGGTATACGGATGGCTCTAAAACTGCCAGCGGCACAGGCGCGGGGATATATGGGGAATCCCTTCAGTTCAGTGCTTATGCATCACTGGGGAGGCTTGCCACTATTTTCCAAGCTGAAAATCATGCCATAGACATCTGTGTGCAAGAAAACTTAAAAATTAACTATCAAAGTAAAGAAGTCCTTATCCTTTCAAATAGCCAGGCTGCAATAAAAGCCCTATCTAGCCACCGAATTAATTCAAAATTATTATGGGATTGTCTGCAAAACCTTATAACCCTGTCAACTCACAATAGGGTAACCCTGATGTGGGTTCCGGGGTACAAGAGGATCGCAGGCAACGAAAGGGCTGACTCCTTAGCAAAGAAAGGAGCAGAGACACAATTTATGGGTCCTGAACCTGATTTTGAAATCACCAACATCAACGTCCGCAGCTAGTTAAAAGGCTGGACCAAGAGACAGCATCAAAACCACTGGAATAGTGTTGAAGGACAAAGACATAGCAAACTCATTCTACGAATTCCATCTAATAAATTAACTGATGATATCCTGTGACTAAGCAGACAACAAATTGGCCCAGTAACAGGTCTAATAACTAGTCACTGTAACCTAAAAACACTTGCATAGAATGGGGATTATAAATGAAGAACCCACATCCAGACTTTGCAATGAGGAGGAGAAAACAGCCTCCCACGTCATATTCTAACATGAAGCCCTCTCCCGATGGAGGCACTCTCTTCTTGGAGGAGCCTTCTCTCGAGATACACTCATAAGAGAAGATTTATTCTGATACGATGCAACAACGGTATTATTTGTAACAGTGTCCGCAACATGACCGTAGAGCTCTTCGTACAACTACTCGTGGCTATAAGGCAAAGAGTAATCTAAAAAGATAGTTAGAACTGCAACTTAACTGATAGTACTTACTGAATAATTGCACATCAATACAAACGACATTTCTCGAAGAAAGTGCCCTTACTGATAGACATTCACGAACATCCAAGTTGCTTTGGGCACCCGCTCATATTGGCCGTTCCTTCTTGATGTATGACCATGTCGACTCGGTGGGTTCTATATGTATTCTTTGCCATAGAAGTCCACGTTGGCCCTTCTCGCAACCCGACAGACGCAGATTTCTAAAAGTATCACAATAAAAATCAATTAATTTAAACTCGGCATTAGTGACAATCTTAAGAACAAGATAAAAACGATATTGCGCCATCTATTAAAAAAGTCTAGAAACAAAGCTTAATTTGTACCATTTTTGATTTGCACCAATAAAATTATAGCATTTCGAATTTCGCGCTATAGTTTAGGACTTACAAAAAAAACAAAGTATATAAACTTTCATCAGAACCTGCTTATCGATTTACACATAGACAATACATAGTGGACTGCTGAATATGTGAAGAATTGGCATTCTATTTTTCTTGTTACTAAACTTTATTGAGTTTAACAATTTAAATGAAGAACTGCTCATGAGAAATAACGCAACTAGTTAAAATTGAAAATAATTAAGTCCTCTGGCGAAATAAGCAAGAAGTCTAGATTAGAGATTTTGAGGTTAGGTTATAGATGAAATTAAAGATTAGAATAGAGGTCATGTTAGAGGTTAGGTTAGAGTTTGGATTAGAGGATAAGTTAGAGAAGTTAGATCAGAGTAGGTCAGAGTAAAGATCAGGAAAGGCTAGAGGTCAGGTTAGAAGTTTCGTTAAAGAGTAAGCAAGAGGTTAAATTAGAGGTTAAGTCTGCCTTTTTATAGGGCCCGTTTGGCTCCGCGCCTCACGAGTAAATTAAATCGACTCAGCTTGGTTTAGTCACCTTTCTAAATATACCTTATTTGGGTTGATCAACTTATAGTTGGACGCTAAAAGCAAGTTCAGGTATAATAAGTAATGTCAGCTTATACTTGTTTTTTTCTGTCTAATCCAACCCGATTTACACAGCTAGAAATACAAGGCTATTGTGTAATTAGTAGAATAACGGATAGGCAACCAGGAAGGTATGAAACGTTATTGCATACTTTCGCGCTATAGTTTGGGCCTGGCAGAAAAAGACATAGTATAGAAACTCTCACTACCTTTCTAATTCTTTTTTTCATTGCACAGCGTGAACAATTGGCTATTCTATTGTTGGCATTCTTGAGCTTACTGTCAATAAAGTATATTGAGTTTACTGATTGAAATAAGGAATTGCTCTTTAAAAGTTACGCGAAAATTGCCAGGTCCTCTTCCGAAATTGCCACGAAGCCTTTCAAGTTTGGGCCCGTATTAACTGGAGAATACTAGAAGAACTTAGGTTACGTTTGCAATTATACGTAACTTCTTCAGGAGAAAATATTCGAGAATATCCGCACTGAAACAATGTAAAGACCGAAACAATTGCGATATACAATTAAGCAAAATAAAGAAACAAGGATAGGGGGGTGGGGTCGCCTATAACATGGTTCACATGTTGAGTTACTGTGCTTAACGTAAGTGAAGTGGCGGGAATGGATACTGTTTGTAGCTTCATTTCAAGCTCACATGTTATACACAAATGCTGGAAGGCTAATTCTAAACTTCCCGAAAGCTCTACAAGAACATCTGAAACTGTATTATTTAGAACAACGCCGCATTGACGATTAACTATTAAGATTTTGTTGTAAAACAGATATAACAGAAGCGTCATATTTTCATATCTGGTTAACTTTAGTTGAAGTTTGCTTGATTGCTTTGAAAAATATTGTCTCAACAAACAGACCCAATGGAAATTAACTTTCAGTTAAAGTTAACCAGGAATAAAAATACCTGTCCTTAAAATAAACTGGATTTTTCTGCGTTTGGTACCTTAAAATGCTGATTTTCTGTCTGCACTGTAAGTATTGGATAATTACATGAAATTCGTTTTCATTAACTAAAATAAACTATTCCAAACCTCAGAATACTTCAGGTATTTTATAGTATGTTTGTGAACAATTGGAAAAAAAGAAGGCGCTCTTATAGATTCGACCAAAAACTGGATAACGAAGAAAATAAAGCAAATTATCGACAAAAAGTGCTGTATCGTGTTCGCTATTATTCTTTTAATGCTCCATGCGTGCGTACTAAACCGAGTGGTGGATTTTAAAAATTCAGCAACGTTCGCTTAAGCCTTGTATCGCACATTATTAAACCCTCCGCCGTAAAAACTACCATTTTTAAAAATGTGCGAATAGGAGACAAACATCAACTTTAAAATAGATTTCACCTTTTAACAGCTTCTTTCTATTTCTTCTTAATTCTCGTGTCCCTGTCAATGCTTTACAAAATTTGGATGTGTTAATTTCGATTATTTTTTCTCATTTGAACAATATTGGAAATCTGATTGAAGCCCCAAAAAAAGGAAGTATCACATATACAAATTGTGAAAAGATAGGAAATTGATTATTTCTTTTTTTGTTAATTTAATAACAAGCAAGGTCTTTGTATTTCAGAAAATGTAGAAGTGGCAACGGCTCTATCATCTGCCAGGATGATCATTGATCACTATCAGTATGGTTTGGTTATCTGACCATTTCTGGGGTGCCAAAAAGGAAGGTAAAGTATCGACAGTCGGTCACTAGCATTACGTTTTAAAATGTTTGCAGGTAACGACCACAGCAGGTATAATAAACCTGATGACCTAATGTTCGTGCAAATACAAAAGAGGATTTTAATATTTTTTCCTGGGGGCTTTTTCCTAACGTTTGATTGCCCAACTGCTACCACTACATTAATTTTTTTTGCACACTAAAGTGAAAGTAGTTTTTTATTCTTTACAAAAGTAATCCGGAAGTTACTTCTGGTTTTTGAAGATAGGTCCATCCTAAAATAGGAAATAACAAAATGAAAAGTGTTAATTGAACAATGAGATTAGCGATACCGATTATTGATTGCATAATACTTTCTCTACATGGCTGACCCTCACATGAAGTTGCACTCTATTGGCTAGTTGTTCAATACGAAGGGGACAAACGACTACCCCAAGCCAAGGTCCATAGGGACTGACCCTTCCAAAAACAAGCAGCCACTTTTACTTATTTTATTTTTCTTAGCCTTGAAATTGCGTTACGGTAAGGTGAATTTTCATCATAAAAATCTATTTGACTTTCGTTCTCCTTTAGCTTATTTTACTTCGAACTACATTTAAAAATTTAAATAGGCCCGCTTAAAATGTATACGTTTAAAAGGGATTATTTCTAGAACAAAGTAAAAGTGTATTAAAACAAAAATGGTGGCTGTTAAAAATAGGGTGTTCGTCAAGGGTAATTCGTAGGGTTTTATTCTTTTGATCATTCAATGGACCCACACGCGTTTACGAATTTATATACAAAAATGAGAAACAGCATATGTACAAAATGGTCAAAAAGAATTGGTCTTTATTTTACGAATTGGTTCTAGACTGGGCGGAAATAATCTTGATTATTCTTTTGTTCGATGTGTAATTTGAGTTGTTAATGGTGTGGTGTGTGTGAATATGAATCATGACCAATAATACGAATTATGATTAACCACAATTTTCTATCAAAATAGAATAAAATGAAAACTATACAATAACCTTGTCAATTTATATAATAGTACATATTTTAGGTAGATAATATTTGTGCAAGAGATGAAATTCTATTGCATTGCATTCTATTTTATCATAACCTTTCTAGTTGGCATGTTGGCACTACTAACTTGCCAGTTAGTAAATAATCATCTTGACTAACAGATACTTGGAAGTAGATATTTTTCGACCATTATAATTATAATTGCCAAATACTTTAGCAAATCTCAAACATATTTAATTTGAACCTGAATTCTAAGACACATCTCGGGTTAAAGTCTGCTGTCGCGTTAAAGGGTGCTGTTCTATTGAACTGAAAATATTCAAAAGACACGTAAGGTCATACACCGAGAATTATTAATACGGCAGTATGCCCTATGATATATCAAGCTTACCATGAATACCTCACTACCTGATTAATAGCAACTGTTACTTTATCGCACCTTAGCAGCATTTTAGTGATTGATACGAACCAGCAACTATCGGTGGAACTATTAAGTTTCTGTCAGTAGTCACAAGCACATAATTGCTACGGTTTTATTACGTGCCTGGAACTAAAATGGGAACCAAACCCTAACAACTTTTGGGTAGCAAATACGTTGCAACAATCTCTGTGGAACTTGTCCAGCTACATTTCGGCTACGTTTAGGCTACGTACTCTTACTCTTCCTACTTAACAAATTTCTATCATTTTCTATACTAATGCTGCGATCGTGTCACACAATGGATTAATATTTTATTTGTAATACGTATTTAATAATACAAAGAGCGATGAAATGTTTGATTATTTTGTCATTCCAGTATAAACCATTGCAATTTTTCTGTTAAATGTGATGATGTTAGATCGAAAAATAACAACGCGCCTTCTTTAAATATAACGGGTGTCACATTTGAAATTAGAATTAAGTTACTCATGCCAGCAGGAATTTGCATAAGTCAAACGATTTAATGTGGTTGTCAAATTGTCTGTTTGAAGTGTCAGTTTTACATTTAAGTTGGTAAATTTCTAATATTTTTCTAAAAATGGGTTATAACAAACAACTTTTTGAGAGGATAAAATTGCTCTTTGAACACAAGAATAAAAACACATCGGTAGACACTTCCGCACCGAAGGATTTGCTGTTTCTACGATATATAGACACTTAAATGCTTGTGAAAAAAATCTTGAATTATTTACAACTGCAAGGGGTCATTCAAAGATTTCCACAAAAGGTCCTATTTTGACTTACTATTTCTTCAACAGGAATTTTTGATGTAACTTCTCAGGTTTAGTACGAGTACATGCAAGAGTGTATGCCTATATTGCTGAAGTTTATAGGAGAATATCATAACAACGATGAATATGTTTTTTGGCCCAACTTGGCTCGTTCCCATTATGCAAAAAGCAATCCTTGAATAGTTCGAAGCAAATAATGTAAGGTAACCTGAGAACCTAACTGTAAACTGTAATCCAACTAATGTTTCCAGAGGCCGGACAATCAAAGCCTTTTGGGTATATTGTCTCGGACAATATACGATAATGACTGGGAAGCTAAAAATCAAAATCAACTGAAACGCAGCATTAAACAAAAATTAAGATCAATATATATGATTGTTGTCCGAACAATGATGGAAAAGGTCCGGCCAATGTTACAAGTTATAGAAGAAGCAGTCCTTACGCAGTACTTTAATAATTGTAATTAATTTACTAGTTATTGTAGTTTAATATAATGTAGTATAATTTTGAATACATTAATTAAATAGACCTAAAATTACACAATCGTTTTTTCTCATTTTATATGCGACACCGCACTGAGAAAAATGATAAAATATGATGACTATATTATAGTAGACCGATTTTTTGTTGTTCTAACCTGATTTTAGCAGCGTTAACTAAAAACCAAGGTCAGAATAAACAACTGATTTGCTAAGTGAACTATCTATTTATAGTTAAACGGGTTTTGGTAGATTTTACCCGGGTTCTAGTAAAATCAGCCACTACCTTACTTGGGTTAGATCTACATGTACAGTTAGCTATTTTAACTTACAAGTAAAACTAAAATAGCTTAACTTATTGATTCAAGCTACTATATAAATAGGTAAAGTGAACCAAACGTTATGGTTAGAACTTTTACCCTTCGAAAGGGTAGTATTTACTTTGTGATAAGTTTCATTTACATATGTAAGGCTGAAACAACCTAATGGGCACTACTCACAGCTTTCCGCGACCACGTCGCCGAAGACGTCGTCGTTAAGTTTAATTTATTGCGTAAACAAGATGGAGTTAGAGCATCGTATTTCATTAAAATCTTTTTCACATGAAAGACATTATTGGCTGCATAATACTAAATACTTCTAATTAAAGAAAGAGATTTTAGTCGATCTTTTATTATGAACTCAATAATTATTTCCTTCCTTTTAATACACACGTTTTAAAGAAATACAATACTTTTATAAAACAAGATAAAATAATAAAATTTATTAAATTTTATTACACAAACTAGTTCGAGCTCGAGCTAGCAATTTGTTTATGCAATAAATTACAGTATCGTGTATGCTCTACATAACACGAATTGTGTCAAACCAGGGAGTCCAACAGGTATGGTAAATTCAACTATTTTTCGGTTGCTTCTACCATATGGGAGTGTAATTGATTTAATCTTATTGCGTAAATTTAACCAAAGACATTTTACTAAAATCATATAGTTCGTATTAGACACAGGTATTGTTGTCACTATTTGTACATATTTCCAGGTTGCTGCAACTTATTTTTGGTTACTTTAACTATTTTTCAGCAGTGGCAGTGCCGTTAGTATGAGCAAAAAGTAACTCCATCAAAGGTGCCTTTGGAATTTTGAACTCCTAGTTAGTGTAAGAGTCATCTTTCAAAAAATGTATTTCACTATTCTAGCATGTTAACAGCAGTAAAGAGTGCCAACAAAACCGATTTAACCCTAGCGAGTGTCATCCACCGAATATCCACCTCCAACACGAATAATCACGATTGGACGTGAGACTTTTATTTACTGTTTGTGTTTGAATGTAGTTAGTTCTCTTTGAAAGTGACAATGACTTTTAAGATTCAACTAGCCAATAAAAGTAAATATGCTAAAATAGAAGAGGATGCATCTTTCTACGATATTGTGCAATTAGGTAAGATTTTAAAACTATAATTTCCAGTCCTGGTTTTGTCTATTCAGCTTTTTCTTATGTAAAAGTTTTAGCAGCCATGTTGATCCTTTGTAATTTCAATCATCATTATGCATAAATATAAATAATAATGTTTATGTCCGATTGCATTATAAAGTGCTGTTTATTGTATTGTTTTGCGGCAGTGAACTGGCTTATTATTGTACTCGTAAAATAAAGTGGTAGTAGTAAAATAAAGTGTATAATAGGAAAATAAAGTATGACAACTGTATATTACATGTCAAATTTTCTTCTGTCAAGAATAGATGTCAAATTTATAAACTGATTTTTTTTTGATAATTACCCAATTTTAGGAATCGAACATAAAGCTTTGTATGCAACTCTTACATAATCGGACCTTATAGACTCGCCCTTTTTATAGGCCTTGCTCGCTTCGCTCGCTCGGCCATAAACTGGGCTTGTCAATAATGTCCTACATTATGTACTTGATACATAAATAGCTATTACGTGAATTATGGATAAATAATAGACAAAATTATTTTCAGATTTTTGGTTTACAAAGAACCATTTAAATGTAAAACCGTTTCTGGTTCCTGCTATGTAGTACCTACATAAGTATATATGTGATGAAGTATATATGTCGGTATAGTAGGTCGGTACTTGGACGGTCGAACTCAGCTTAAAAAGATGGCGCACATGTGTTTATAAAACGTGTGATTATTAAGAACTGACATTGTGATTAGTGACATTAAATGTCGTTTCTATAATTACAAGTAAGGTTTGTAATGTAAATTAGAATGTGTAAATAATTTTAATAAAACTTTAATTACAGAAACTCATAATTACAAATAATAAACACAAACAGTCAACTTTGAACATTTTTACATTGGGTAACAAAATTAAGAATTCATGATTTTCAAATAATGTAGGAAAATCATCACAGTATGTATTTACATTGGATTATTTAGATTTAGAATGTATTTATATTTTGCATTTTGTTTTAAAATAAAACTAATATTTGTGTGCATTATTTTTTTACTTTTTTCTTTTTGTACGCTCCAATAAATGATTGTAACCACTATAATTGGTTCCTTTTCCATTAAAAAAATGTTCCTTACCATTATAAGCAATAATTTTTACACTAAAAGAATGGGAAATTAACACTCAGTTCGTGCATCATACTTTACACTCAACAAATGTTTTCTCAACAATATGGTTTGTCATTTTTACACTCGTTAGTGTCTTTTTCTTTTCTGTATCGTGTAAGATAGGTATAAAGAATCCATGACTTTAACCTGCATTGAAGGTTAAAGTTGTTATATATTTTACCACTTTTAAGACCAATGTTATTTACACTCATCAGTGTGGATAAATAGGAACCACTCTGGGTGTTATTTGAGTGTAAAAGTTAACACTCCTTTTTTTACTGTGTAGTAAGCAAATTACACGAGAATATTAACTAAGGCATAATCAAAAATCTTTTCAATCACAGGTGGCTATGAATGCGCGAACGTATTCTTCTACTTCTACTGTACATCATCATGTAAATTGACACTACAGACATTACAGTTTCTAATTGTTGAGCAATGCAGAGTTGTTGAAGGGTTTAGTCCTGATTATAGAGAAATTAGAGTGGCTTTTTAAATCATTTACAACTGGTTAGAACAGTTACATCAATTTTTCTAACGATACAAATAGTTACTGATTTTTTTCAAGTTGTAAGTGTTCTAAATATAATGCTTATAAAAATAGTAATAACTGTTTATGTAACAAGGGAAAAAGTTGGACTTTACCTACCGAATGTAAATTTAGTCACCCAAGGTAACGAGGGCGATAAGCACATCAAGGGAGGGGAGAAATACATTTTCCTCAGCACACTATTTGCACATATGAATTTTTCTCTACTAATTTAAAAAGAATTGAAAAAATTAGTTCTAACAGAAACAAATTTTCAAACATTTTATATTCAAAGTTTATAATCAATATTCAAATAAGAATAAAACATAAATTGCTTTTCCACCCTAGAAAGATAAAGTAGCTACTAGAGGAAGAGGTTCCTCTTTAGGGAGATAAAACGGATACTTTTCCTCCCTAGGGAGACGAAATTAATACTTCTCTTCCCTTAAAATTTTGCTCCCTGATATAAAAATGATAATAGCTGTTTATGCAGCAAGGGAGAAAAGTTGAACTTTACCTCCCGAGGGTAAATTTAGTAGACCAAGGTGCGAGGGCGATAATCACACGAAGGGGGATACACTCTCCTTAGCACATTATTTGCACGTATGATTTTTTTTCTCTACGACTTTTAGAAAATTTGGAAAAATAAGTTCTAATTAAAACGAGTTTTTAAAATTTTTATGTTCAAGATTCACGATCAATATTCAATTAAGAATAAAAATAAATAGTTTTCCTACCAAAAAACCCAAAATAGGTAGCTACTTTTCTTCTTAAGGAATATAAAGCAAATACTTTTCCTCCCTAGGAAGACGAAATTAATGCTTATCTTCCTTTGGGTGGCAAGAAACATTTTACTCCCTGATATTGAGGAGTAAAATGAAACAATCTGTTAAAGTAGTAAAAAAATGTATTTTAACTTACTTCTCGTTAAAATGCCAGTTACCAGTCAGCCACAAAGTTATTTTTCGGTACTCTTTTTAAAAGAGTTTGTAAGTTAATAAAATGGAGGAAAAATAATGAATATTTAAAGATGTGATACATATTAAAAATAAAAGTAAAAAACCTTTAATTACATGCAAAAATCGTTAAATAAATCTGGATACACTTGAAAAAGTACTAAAGTGGATATCCTTTATATAAAACACAATGGACCGTATTACGAGCCACGATTAAAAGTGTCTATAACTAAAGTTTCGTTTAAAATCAACAACAATAGAGATAGCTTTATTTAATTTTAATAGGTGGGAAAAGATTAGAACTGGTCACCATGGTAATTAAACAAACTGTTAATGTAATAGAGAGATGCGAATACGGCTCAATATCTTTAAGAATCCGATACATAATAATTACATAATACATAATAATAAATTCCATTTATTAATTCTGATGATGATGTGACACTCAAGAAATGTAGAGTAAAATATCCGCCTGGCTGGTAAGTTTTTTCTTAGACCTTTTTTCTACACAATAATACCCACAAATAAACAAATCTTATAGGGTCTTTTATATGAGCCTACCGATTCACCCTTTATTTACAATACTTTTTACAGCCCACTAAATACTTACAACTAACTGCTTGTATTGCTTTTTTACAAAATCAGCTAGCGCGTGGTCAGGTAAAAAACTACCATAAAAAAATTACCGTAAGGGTTATAACTACCCTAGTGGGACGTGTTTTCAGGTTTCTTTTTTTATTAAGTCATAAGAGGTTAACCGCTTATTAGAGCTATTTTATAGCGGGCACGCGACCAGGTAGAAAGGGGTATGCGAAGGTATCCTATCCTTTTTTTTAATTCGTGTTTTTTGTCCTTGCCTATTATACGGAAGTGTTTTCCCTTTTTTCATTTTGTACCTAGTAGCTTAGAAGGGTAGGTTGTTTAGAAATTTCTTGACGTCGAAATTACAAATTAAAAGTTTTTTAAAGCAATGTGTGCACTGCTTTGTAAACCATTAAAGAATGATAATGGCAGTTATGTGGTGAATAAGTAATAAAAAATCAGAGAATTATACACATGTGCGTCGTATCGAACAAAAGGGCAAACAATTTAAAGTCTTTTAATAAATTTTGTGTCAAACTGAAGATTAATGTCTTTTCTAACCTTTTGTCTGCAGGGAGGAGGGACCGACTAAAATTTTAGATGATGTAAAGAATGCTTTCGGGGTGTTAATGGCGCTTTATTGAAAAATAATAGATAAGATGGATATCTTTAATAAAGAAGAAAATTAAAGATTTTAATTAAAATAGTAGCTTTCGGTACATTTGAACAGGCTAATCATTAAAGCTTCTGCAAAACGGCAAAAGCTAGAATATTCTATTATTTTGTATAATATTATGTTCTTTCGCAATGTCTTTTCGTATCCGTTCAAGGATATATCATAGTTGGCATAGTTACAAAGTTTTCCTTGTCTGGTTACAAATACAGATTAAGTAAAAAAAGAAGACGCAATTAAGTACAAGTTATTTGAAATTAGATTAGAATTAAAGTCTGATATTTCTGTGGTTAAATCTGTATCTAAAACAAATGCTTAGGAATGATACTGACTTATTTCAACCACAATACTGATTCTGAGGAGTACGACATTTGTGAAAAAATAATGCACTGGAATCAAAACGAAATTAACCCTGATTCCTTGATTCATTGCAATCACATTTGACTCACAATGATTCCAGTGATTCTGCTTTGATTCTGCGGAGTCCAGTTATTTTACACTGATTCAATTGATTTCAGCCTTATTCTGCATAGAAACGCATTGGTGTTTTTACTTTGGTTCGCAAGTTCAACTTACACAACTAAAATAAAGTTTTATTTTAGAGACTAATCTCAAAACAGTATCTGGGTAGGGAGAATCGAATTTCGGATTCTTCGGAGTGACCTTTAACCCTGTGGCAGTTTGAGAAAACAGATCATCTAAAACTATTTAATGGTCTGTTTTTCGAAAAATCTGGGGTGGTTTGATTTAATAGGTTCGATAATTGATTTTCCAACTTTGTCACATTTGGACCTTTCAAGAGCTATCCTATTTTAAGGGAAGAGCTTTTAGGCCCGAAACCCTGAGAAATAAGACATCCTATAAATAAATATACACTTTTCAATTAATATTTCTTTCCAAGAAATTGCAATTCAAACAAAATTTTGCCCTATAGTAAGCTACGAGCAATATTGTTTCACACGAAAGGCGAAACTTTTTTCTCAAATTTCTCTTGAAGGAGTAGAAGTAAAACTAAAAACTAAAACTAAAGATAACTAAAAGAGCGACAACGGCAAAAATAGTTAAAACTCCAATCAGCTGTTTCTTTTATAAAATACCGCCGTGCTGGATTGTCCCAGCCTACTGATATTAATGTGTCAAAGCTTTATACACCAAAACTGAATTGAAATCATAAAAGAAGGCTGTTCTTTAGCTTTTGGTTGCTTTTGGAGTTGAGATACGACACACATATAATTCATTGGGGACATTGGTTCCCATTCCGGGGTAGGGAGTCACCTTACGCCCTCTAGCGGAAAAATCTAGCCTAAACTAACATCTAATCTATCTTAGCCTCTAACCTAACCTGTAAGGTAACGCAACCTGCAACCGTCCTGACTTAGGGACCTTGACTCAGTTGAATATAATATCTGTGCTGTTTCAACTCGAAAGCACCCAGAAAGAATAACAGCAAAAGAAGTTATTTTATTCACGTTTTCATTTCATTCATTAATATTGCACTATATTTCAAATCTGCTGTTTCCAAGGCTCCTTTTATTTTGAGAAGAAACTGAATTTTGTGGACGGCCTACACAAGATCTAACTATTTATTGATTGAACTATTTATCTGCACTCAACAGTACTGAAATAGACCGCATTGCCTTATAAGATGTGTCAACATTAGCATTGTACCCGGCCGGGAGGCCCGTTAATTATTACGGGCCTATACTTTATCACGGAAACTACAAGTTTTGTAAAAGAAATCTACAAAAAGCTATTTATATTAATAGAATTTGATTTTTTGGTAATGCTGAAATGTTTTACTTTATTATATACAGGGTAGGCAAATAAATCCCTTTTATTAATAGGATACCTATACTATTATTACATTTTTGAATAGCGATCTTGAAGACAGTTATAACTAACGAGTGAAACCCTCGATATCTCAGTTGCTATGAAGCTTAAAACGTATGTGTTTTATTACTCCATGCGAATAATTTTTGAACGTCAAATAAGTTACATTAATTGTCAATGTCATTATAGCGTACTAGGATACTATGGGTAAGTTCGGTATTGTAACTCTTTTTGCTCCAAACCTCTATTGTCATAGTTACAATTATTTGCAATAATGGATACTATGGTAACCGAGATCATCGAGTTAAATAGATCTGAATGCCGAACTGATATGTATATAACAGTTTCTAATCACTCGTTATATACGTATATAGCAATATGGAACAAGGGAACACCGTTTCGGATTTCTTCATTATTATCTTCAGTAAAACGGCATCGAAAATCATTGACTTTCTTAATTTTATTAAATGATCATTTATCCTATGGATAATCTCAGTTTTTTTCTAAATTGATGTCTACGTTTCAAAATCTGTTTCTATGGTTAGTAGTAAAATGTAGTTGACATAATTTGCACAAGTCTATAATATTCCATTCGCTCACGGTAAGAATAACTGTTAGGGTCTTTTGATTGTGTAACATTTTTTAAGTATTTAAAACTAATCATTTTAAATTTTTCATCATCTTTATGTTGGCATCAACTTTTCGCTTCTAAATACGGTAGTCATTCGGCTATGGACGTTAGAGCAGATAGCGCTAACTTGCTAAGCGACGTGTTATTTACGAGCATCTGTCGGTCTAACCGCAATTTGTGATTTTAAGTTCGATTGGTTGTGATAGGATACGTTATTTATTCAAGATTTTCAGTGTTTTTTTGACGATACACCGCATTTTTTCATTAAATCTTAGAAATTAAGATGGTTGATTATATTTCAACATACAACATAACCTATAATTACTGTTTTAGCGTAAGCGCAGGGGCGGATTGGGAACGTTTCACCGGCCTGGGAAATTGAACTACACAGGCCTCACATTTTATTGCACAAGTCGTAGGTAGATTGTTTGCTTATACAATTTACCATGAAAGCAATAAAAAATGAAGAGAAATTTTGTTTAAAAATAATAATTAAAATAAGAAATACTAATTAAAATATCGATTTTATAAAATTATACTACTTAAATTAGGATCATGGGCGTCACCAAGAAAAGAAATAGAAGGGAGGTGCAAATAGACAAAAAAGTATAATTAATAAACATAAACCATATAAAAATCTGTTATAAAATATAAAAATGCTAAAACACAAAGCAAAACGTAAAACAAAATAAAATATTCTAAAACGCAAAATAGAATATTAGGCTAAAATTTACTTTAGCGGACAGAAAGGAACTTTAACGCACCCTACCCTTTCGATGCAGCTTGACGAGCTGAGTCGAATGACACTAGTCCCAAGGTGCCAAAATACCCCGTTCAAAAGTTACGCCACTTTCAGCTCCCTATGTTATGTCTATGGGATAAACTTTTTTCATTGGAAATCAATAGTACTACATTTAAATCAGTGGTGTTTTTGGTTTGGTTAGGTTAAATTAGATTAGATTAGGTTAAGTTAAGTTAGGTTGGGTTAAGTTAGGTTAGGTTACTAGAAAACGGGTTTTTGAAACTCAGGTTTGGTGATACTGACCAATGTGGATTGTTGTGTTGCCAAAGTGACCAATGAGGATTGTTAGGTTAGGTTTCGTTAGGTTTTTTCTATGGATATTATTACGACACTTGTACGACACTGCGAATGAGACAATGTGAGAACAAATTTATAACTTAAATTAAAAATGTCTATGGGATAAACTTTTTTCATTGGAAATCAATAGTACTACATTTAAATCAGTGGTGTTTTTGGCTTGGTTAGGTTAAATTAGATTAGGTTAGGTTAGGTTAAATTAAGTTAGGTTGGGTTAAGTTAGGTTAGATTAGGTTACTAGTAAACGAGTTTTTGAAACTCAGGTTTGGTGATACTTGCCAAAGTGACCAATGAGGATTGTTGGGTTAGTTTTTTTCGGTGGATATTATTATGACACTTGTACGACGCTGTGAATGTGACAATGTAAGAACAAATTTATAACTTAAATTAAAGCTTGGTGTAACTTAAAGAAGGCTAATATTAAATTACAATAAAATGATTCACTAAAAGCTTTCAATCGATGACTCTCAGAATTCATTTATAATGTTGGACTTTAGAACGACAAGAATGGTAGGAGATATGTGAAAATATAGTATTAAAAACTGGTATAATTGAGAAAGCTGGAAATTTTTCCAACAAGTCAAAAAAGTGCCCAATATTTAAAAGAGACAAATTGCAAACTTTTATTGCTCGAACCATTGCGGTACAGTGCACGTGTTGTGTTTCTTTGTTGGAATTCGGAAAACCAAAAGGGTCAACGAAAGAAGTTCATTTCATAAATTATAGGGAGTTGCAGTTCCAGTTTGGAGGCCACAATCGCTTTTTTAGGTTTTGTAAATGTTTTATTTTTATGTGAAAAGCCTGCCGGATGGCCACTGAAAATACTGAAATGTGATACACATGTGAAAACAATCTGGAATTTTAAATATTACTACACATTCTTAAATTAAAATTAAAAACGATCATTTCTATAACTTATAACTTAATAAGAAAAGATTGTACCCCAGATTCCCAAGTTTAACTGACACGTACACTGTACCGCAATGGGGTGAAGCAATAAAGTTTACTACCTGCCGACTTAAATGTTAAGTAATATTTTTTACTACAACGAAAAATAGTTAATAGTAAAAAGTTTTTTATAATATCTGTATCAATTGAGAGACCATCAGCCTCAGATTTGGTTTATGCAACGGCCTCTCGGGATTTTCCCGATTTCCCGACTGGCCAATCCGCCCCTGCGTAAGCGAATACCTCGTTTACTTCGTATTAACTCTTCTTGTTAGTCATGTGGGTTCACTTTACGCTTCACTCCACTCCAACGCCGAACTCGCCTATGTGCGATTCACACTATAACAATTTTACAAGATCCAAGGTCCAAGTACTAACACTATTATCACTGCTATTCTACTATTATACTAGAAAAGTCACTAAATCGGATTGCTTTAGTTACTCTTTCTGCAAGCGAATAGATTATAACCACTCGCACGCACAGCGAGATCTTGGAAAGGGTATGAGAGGACACCATCAGGCTCACACATGGCGAAGTCTCAGAGAGGGTAAGGAACGAAAAGATGAGACCACCAGGCTCACGCACAGCGTAATCTCGGAAAGGATAAGGGATGAGATCGGAGTGAAAGAGACATCGGGACTACGATTAAAAGGACTTACTCTTAAATTCCTGTATATCGGGCTGATGGCTGCTAGGTTGGCCCTTCTGGGTCGGCTGGCTGGATCGCTTCGAGTTCCGGGAATTAACTGTATAAATCGGCTCGCGCACTCTCTTATATAGGTGCTCTCGGAGCGCTTGAGTACCTAATGGCAGGAGTGAAACGAAGCGACGTACGCCAAATAAATGCTAAAGAACGCGTGCTCTTGCTTAAGTCGGCGGCTTATTCGAGCGGCTATAGATTGCAACGGATGACAAGCTTATTCACTCTTACAACCAAAATAATTAAACAAAATAAAGTAACTTCTCTTCATCTCGAATTCCTCTAAAATTTTTGCTTTTTGTTACAAAGGTGTAGGAATTTGATGTAATTTTGTGGTGTCATTGCGTGATTCTGTTCTAAAAGGGTTGGCGTAATTAGATCTTTCTGGACATTTACGTTGGCGATAGCGCACACGTTATTTGTATCTTATATCTTATAAAGTTGCCAAAAGAACAGTTTAAACGGTAAATGCCGGATTTCATGATGTCGTGTGTTTTATCTTAGCATTGAATAAAAGCGAAGTGTTACGGTTGATTTTAAAAGATTATTATTTTATGGTTGTTAAGGTTTTTGTAGTACGTTTGCAAAATATAGTATTGATATAATAGATATAGCTATGGCATTGATATAATCTTTTTGTTTAATTCAAGTATCAGTCATGTTAGGATTATAATGATTTGCGTATGCTAATTGTTTAATGGTAGACGTTTCTTTATGAAAATCTAGACGTGACGTTAAAATAGTCAAAGCTCAGTGCAATTGAAGACATAACTAAGCTATTAGTGTGTATTTTATAGAGACTTGATTCATTTGGCATAGTGTAATGTGGAATATGTACGTATGGGTAGGTGTTCTGTAAAATGTGTGTTACATTTAATGGTTAAATCTTTTACACATTTTTTATTTTTAAACATGTATCCCTTTTATTAATGAAAGTGCAAAAAATCCAAAATAAAAAACCTAACTAATACGAATATCATTAAGTTGTAAGACATAAATCTTCTTGCTTATTAATGATAAAATTTTATATAGAACAACCCCTTAATAATACCCATCTCCTTTTCATTTCACATTTAATTAGAAGCTAAAGGCTAAAATGGTAGACTCGCACGACAGCAGCCGCTAATAGTAACAGTTAAGGGTTAATAAAAATACCCCAGGCCCCAAATTAACCCTCTCTCCGTGCATAAAAAACTACCCCCGAGTAATTCGGAGCGCGTGTCTTGTATTAAAGGGGTAGGTAATATCCAACAAATTAACTCTATCCCTATCTTTTTCTATTTGGGAACGTTTTTAAACACTTTCCCTTTTTTACACAACCTCTGGGATACATATTTCATAAAAAGTATTCTTCTATTTATTATATAATGTAACCAAACCACTTGTGAAAGGGGTGTATTGTAGTAAGTTAACTACCTGAAACTCTTTCAAACATTCAAAAGGGTTATTGTGTGTATTATTGTATGTACACAAAGGATTACTACTCATAGGACAAATTTGAGGATAAAGAAGATTGATGTTTTTATAATGGCTTTTGTGAAACAGTTTTTACTCTCTTCTTTGCCGATTAAGTAATAATTTTTATTTTTTGGGGTCGTTTTTGTTCTTCTTTTAATTCTAATTGTCTTTTTATTACGTACGAATTAAAGATAAACAACTTTAGTGCTATCTAAGCTCGCAAAACGATAATAATGCTTCGTATAAAAGCCCTGTCGGAAACGAAATGTAGTCTTGAAATGAGAATCTCTCACGCAACGACAACCCTTCACGTTTCTCTACTTTCTATTTCGTATATAGTATTTTACACAGAAAAAGAAACCGCAAGCATTTCTAAAAATAAATATTAAAAACGAAAACAGAAAATTATACCGTTATCGCGTTTTCAACCCTCTTATGGTTACATATTATAAGGAAAGACAGGTGGTGTAATAAGCCAGTTAAGGGTTAATTTTACCCTTCCGTCAGGACAGGTGCCCGATCCATCGCGTACGGTCTGACAGGGTTAAAAAAGGGGTAGCTCTTGTTAAAGGGTGAAAATGTTTCACAAAAAAAACTTTTATAAAGTCGCTTTTTATTGTGGTATCTTAATTGGACACAATGTTAAGCATTTAATGCCACTTAAGGGGATACTTACCTTTTTATTGTCTATTATTATAATCTAAGAATTTAGAACCATGAGCTTTTTTTTCTAAAATTAATACATTTTAACACAATTTATAATAGAGGCCATTTTTCTCTGTCTAATACTTATCCAGCAGTGTTACTAGTTTCAAATGTTTTTTAAAATTAGTAAATTTGCTGGTGTTCTTCCTTTATGTATTTTTAAAATCTATATTTTATTTTTCTATATTATATATTTCTATTATTTAAATATTAATAATTATTATTTGACAAATTAAAGCACATCTTTTAACGCTCACCTATTCAATCATCTTTCGAAGATTTCTCTCTCATCCGTCAGATTGGCGGATGTTGTGTATGAGGTGGATTAAAGAATCTTAAGATAATTAATGAAAGTATTTACATAATTTAAAAAAATAATTTTATTGACAGAAAGTATAATATCTTATAATATTTCGCTCATCTTAAAATTCTAGGGTTTGTTTTAAATTCATTACGAAAAATTTTTTAATATTTGTTTGCTTGTTATCTTTGGGCGGAAAAATCGGGATGGCGGAACATCCCCCATACTAGCGTTTCTGGATCGAATCCCGGATAGTAATTTTACATAAATAGGTACCTAACACAAAAATCCAAATATTCATTTTTAAAATTGCTTTAATTAATCCTCTAATCACTTTCTTCTAGAAGTTCTCATTGAAAAATAACTGTAAGTATTTAAGGAAAAGCACGGCAGTACATGAATAAATTCTTATATCATAAAATTATTTTTTCTCTCTCTTTTATACCAAAACCTTTCCTGTTTAGTGTTGTATTGTTTGTCGGTAAGTCTTAAGTCATCTATAAATAGCTTTTTTAAGAAATTTTTTTTCCTGTATATTAACACGATATGAATATTATTAGCAATAGTTCGAATTGATATTCCATCTTCTGCGAACTATTGAGATACATACAATTTCTCTCAAATTCCTTGTTTTGCAAAATTTTAAAATTGATTGTTAATTTTTAATAATTTTTGAGATACAATGTACAATATCTTCTTCACTATTCTTTTTCAATGCAATCCGTGCATGCATTCTAAATGCTGCATGCGGCCTCTACAATTCCAACCTTACACGAAATTTGTTTGAGGTAATAATTACATTGGGCCGTTTCGACATTTTTAAAACAATTTCAAACTACGATTTGGTTTATTTTCATCTTCAAGCTAAACGGAAAACATTTTATTCTAAAT
This sequence comes from Agrypnus murinus, assembly GCA_929113105.1. NCBI lineage: Eukaryota > Metazoa > Arthropoda > Insecta > Coleoptera > Elateridae > Agrypnus > Agrypnus murinus. The sequence goes on along the minus strand of OV816024.1, from coordinate 226,561,263 downwards.
GTAATAGGTAAAAGTAAATAAAAGTCAGATGAAACAAATTCAGAAAGCTAGTAAATACGCAATTAATTATGAAAGCGAACTATTGTCAATACAAAAACTTTTAAAATTATCTTGGAACCATTTACCTTTTGAAAACGACCGGTTCATACTTCAATATGAATTTTTAAGTAAAAACATTCTGTTTAGGCTTTAAGAAGAACACCTTACCTGTTTATAAGTAAGAGAGGAAATTCGGAATGGAAATGCTTTTTGAATATAATTGAATAGAAACTGCAAGTTCACTTATAAAGAATGCTCTGACGAGGCACTATACCTAACTGTACTTTCTTACTGAGACTAATCCCTTTACCTTTATTGATTGTGTATAGACAGGTTGTAAATAATTTGTATGTATTTGCAAAGACTGTTTAGTACTTTTAAAAAGCTGGTTAAGAAAAACATACGTGCGCAAAGCAACACTTGTTTAGAATTATCTTTTTTAACTAATAATATTTTGCTCAAGAAATTGAAACAAATAAATCCTTAATTCTAAAGCAAGAATTTTAATTCAACACTTTGATAGTCATCCTATGATGACTATCAATGAGACACTATAGAAATTCCTACTGCTGTGGGTAGAATTCCATTTGATTCGGCTAAACTCTAGATCAAGGCAATCGGTGCCATAAAGTACGGAGTACGGGCTAGGGTTTCTGACTCGGGAAATTCCCGGGACCCAAGTCCTGGAATTACTCTATTTTTTCTTGTCTCGAGTATAACAACTATTTATAGAAAAGTCCCGTGTCTCGAATGATTTTTCCCGGGACTCGAGACAAGAAAAAATAGAGTAATTCCAGGACTTGGGTCCCGGGAATTTCCCGAGTCAGAAACCCTAGCCCGTACTCCGTACTTTATGGCACCGATTGCCTTGATCTAGAGTTTAGCCAAATCAAATGGAATTCTACCCACAGCAGTAGGAATTTCTATAGTGTCTACAGTTTTACTTCCTTATCCGAGAAGAATGCATGTTTAATATTTTCTCCGCTATGAGAAATTATCAGCTTGACTGGAGGTCGAACCTACGACTCTTGGACTATAAAGCAAACATGCAAACCACTAATCCACCGAAGTTGGCAAAATGCCAGTATTATTTAGTGATTCGGGTCTTTTATATTTAACCATTCGCATCTGCTGCCATTAGTTTTTGCACTGTACTGCACTTGCATGCACTGTTGTAGATTAAATAAATTACTTAAAGTACCGCAGAAAGTCACGACAAACATGAACACAACCGTCTGAATCTTTATTCGTTTTTTCGAACCTTGAATCTTTTTCTTTCCATGATTTCTCTTTATTCTGTTTAGAAAAACATTCTGTTTAGGCTTTAAGAAGAACACCTTACCTGTTTATAAGTAAGAGAGGAAATTCGGAATGGAAATGCTTTTTGAATATAATTGAATAGAAACTGCAAGTTCACTTATAAAGAATGCTCTGACGAGGCACTATACCTAACTGTACTTTCTTACTGAGACTAATCCCTTTACCTTTATTGATTGTGTATAGACAGGTTGTAAATAATTTGTATGTATTTGCAAAGACTGTTTAGTACTTTTAAAAAGCTGGTTAAGAAAAACATACGTGCGCAAAGCAACACTTGTTTAGAATTATCTTTTTTAACTAATAATATTTTGCTCAAGAAATTGAAACAAATAAATCCTTAATTCTAAAGCAAGAATTTTAATTCAACACTTTGATAGTCATCCTATGATGACTATCAATGAGACACTATAGAAATTCCTACTGCTGTGGGTAGAATTCCATTTGATTCGGCTAAACTCTAGATCAAGGCAATCGGTGCCATAAAGTACGGAGTACGGGCTAGGGTTTCTGACTCGGGAAATTCCCGGGACCCAAGTCCTGGAATTACTCTATTTTTTCTTGTCTCGAGTATAACAACTATTTATAGAAAAGTCCCGTGTCTCGAATGATTTTTCCCGGGACTCGAGACAAGAAAAAATAGAGTAATTCCAGGACTTGGGTCCCGGGAATTTCCCGAGTCAGAAACCCTAGCCCGTACTCCGTACTTTATGGCACCGATTGCCTTGATCTAGAGTTTAGCCAAATCAAATGGAATTCTACCCACAGCAGTAGGAATTTCTATAGTGTCTACAGTTTTACTTCCTTATCCGAGAAGAATGCATGTTTAATATTTTCTCCGCTATGAGAAATTATCAGCTTGACTGGAGGTCGAACCTACGACTCTTGGACTATAAAGCAAACATGCAAACCACTAATCCACCGAAGTTGGCAAAATGCCAGTATTATTTAGTGATTCGGGTCTTTTATATTTAACCATTCGCATCTGCTGCCATTAGTTTTTGCACTGTACTGCACTTGCATGCACTGTTGTAGATTAAATAAATTACTTAAAGTACCGCAGAAAGTCACGACAAACATGAACACAACCGTCTGAATCTTTATTCGTTTTTTCGAACCTTGAATCTTTTTCTTTCCATGATTTCTCTTTATTAATGAAGATTGGTGGCGACATCTTCAAATATTTTTTTGAACTGTTTTGCACAACAGAATCAACAAGGTGTCACTCGAAAGAATATTTGAAAATATTATTTGAGTTTTAATATGTTAAATCTGTCGATTTTTTATTTATGTAACGTTGCATTTATCCAGAATTTGGATAAAATTTGGATAAAATTCGAATACCGGATAAAACTCAGATGGAGGATAAAATGCCCGATTCGGGCATCGGATAAAAAACGGATATCCGTTAAAATACCCGATATAAATCTTATATCGGATAAAAGTCGTATTCGGATAATCCAATAAGTTTCGGATACGGATTCGGATCGGATACAGATAATTTTTTTCTTCAAGTCACACTTCTAGTATGTGGTACATATTCTAAGTGTATGTCCTAAATACATATATAGTTCTATGCTTTTTAATTGTTGTTAGAAGTTGTTGTTCCTTTCTTAATTGATTTAAAACTTTATTGTTGATCGTGTGATCGGCCCAAGGTATTCTAAGCATTCTTCTGGACACACACATTTCACTGCTTCAATCGTTCGACTCCGTACAATAGCAGTGACTGTATATAAGAATGCACCATTCTCTACCGTAATTCTTAGTTAACACTGGAATTACATAGAAATAATTTCATATTACGGAACCTTTTTGTGGCGATTTAAAACTAAATACCTCCGTATTAATATGTATTTTTATTGATGTTTTTGTTTGTTAAAATGTTCTTATGTCTACTGATATGACTTTGGTCTTGTAAACATTTATGTTGATTCCCCATTTTTGGCTTCAGTATTAATCCAATGTAAGAGACGTTGCAGGTCTTTTTCTAATATAACCATGTTATCCAGGACCGGATTAAGTCATTTGTCGCCTATACGCCCACTCATATTTACGTCCTTAATAAAAAGACGCTACTGTTATGATTGCATGTAATTTTTTAAAGAAATAGGCAAGGATATTGTAAATAAAAGGTATTATTTTTAAGTTGTTAACTATGAATTTAGTTATTTTGTGAGCGTACTACAGGTACATGTAGCGTAACGTGCGACAATGTCGAGGTATTACTGGTCATCTGTTGTGTCACATAAATTATCTTAATTTATTTAATTTTAGTTTAAGAATTTTAAATTGCAACAGGTTAGATTAGCACAAAACTTGTGCGGCTGAGTGCAAGGGCGTACTCAGGATCTGAACTAGAGGGGACAACTCATATTAGTTTAGAGAAAGGAAAGCAAAGTAAAACACGACGATTTCTTACAAAATAAAACTCAAAACTATTGCAAAACTGTTTTTATTAGTCACTAAAAAATGCGTACTGATTCGCATCCCGCCCTGCCACATATACGCATCAATTTGAAGAGTGTTTTATTCCCTTTTATTTTTCTTCTAGGGGTGCAGCTGCCGCCCTGCCTCTCGCTGGGTACGTCCTTGCTACTACTATAAAATAGTTAAACTTTTGAATAGAAAAGGAAAGTGTTCCAAGAATGATTTCCACCTTTTTAAATTTCCATGAATTCATTTTAATATTCGAGGACAATGAGTGAAGGTTAGTAAGCAAAAAGTGTGGGTTAAATTCTTTAAAAAATATTACTATAAAATAATTCCAGGCTCTCTGTGGTCGAGTGGTAGAGATCGAGTGGTTGCGACTGAATTTTAAAAATTTAGTACTATCGTGTTTGAGCTCGTTAGGTTAAGGTATGAAAGTTGTATGCGTGATAAAGTATGGGGGAGCGTAATGTACTTGCTACAATAGCTCCATTACCTCCGTTGCACTTCCATAAGAGTTTGTGTGGAACCCCGACACTGCGAAATGCGGTAAAAGGGGAATGGATTATGTATGTATGTAAAATAATTCCAAGAATTATTTCACCCTTTTTAAATTTCCGAAGAAGTGGGCTAATGGTTCCTATAAAAAGCAATAAAATAATCTCGATCCGTTCTTCGGTTCTATTGATATCCTTGACGTCTATCCAGATGTGTACTTATTTAACATTTGTTTGAATTTATTAGTTAGTTTCAGGTCAAGGCCCTTTGTGAAGTATGAATATTGACACTTTCCAATAATCCAGAGAGAGAATGCAGCCTGTCTGACTTCTCTTTAAGTGTTGATGTGCTTGCTTACATTCCCTCCATCGAGTTGTATTTTTGCTTGTTGATGGCAGTGCAGATTTCTCGTCTAAGCCGATTTTGTATATTGAGCCTAAATTAACCATTGTCCTACAAAGCAGAACAGAGAACTACTTTTAAAAACAAAATGCGATATTTACAGTCGGTTGAGACCCCGACTAAATTAAAACAGCACTGTTCTGCGGTATCGCTTGGGAATTTTACATCTTTTTTTAATTTCTTATGGAATTTGATCACAATTTCGATTTTTAACATAAAATCTTAAGGTTTGTCTTCGGATGTTTCGCGCTTTGAAAATTCCTATTGAGGTAGAATTTCTTCAAGTTCAGTTAAATTCTGGGGTCGTTAAAGGGCGGTCGTATAATCATAATGATCGGTGTCAAGAAGTACAAACAGTATAAGATGAAAATGAGAACTCGGAAAAATACTAAAACAATGTCTTAATTAATTTATTTCCGTTTCAATACCACATATGTGACATAACGGAAGGCACATGATCGGTTTCTACTGTACAGCACAACTATTAGTACTAGATATATGAACGAGTGAATTGCCTGTACATATAGAAGCGAAGGTACCAGAGTTACAAACATCAAACAATCCTCGAGCACCGGCTCTCGGCATTTTGCTTTCAATCGCCCATCGCCGACACACTTAACTGTAGTACATCAATTGTGCTTATGAAATAATTATTTTATTTAGGTGCCATTAAATGAAAATAGTACTAATGTTTTTTATACATCAAAATAGTTTTCTCCAATAAGCTTAAAACGCATTGAATAAATTGGAATAAAGTAAATTAAAATTTACAATCACACATTTAATATTAGAAACAATGTTAAAAATTTTAATTATTTAAATTCTTTTTAAAATTAAATTCTCAAAATGAATTTAACAAAATATTATTGAATTGTTATTTAATTTAAAACAAATATTGTGACTAATATTGAATGAGAGAATTTTTAAATTTTATTTTGTTGCATTTTCCATTATAATTCCTTTTCAATTTATTAGAGAAAACTTTATTTATTTTATTTTGGTGTAGGCCAAAGCTACCTCGAAGACTGTAATTCTGCTACCCTCTCCTATATGCTCAGGAAATCCACTCGTTCATATGTCTAATACTATGAGTTGTGCTATGTTATGAATTGAGCTATAGTTGGTTGGTTTGGTTAATAAAAAGTTGTACTATACTTAACTCTCTGTACATATATCGCACATCCAGTTCAATAGGGACACAAGTGCAAATAGTTAAAATTTAAAAGAGGTTTTGAGATTTAAAGATTATTTGATTATTATTTTGTTGTTACAATTTGTAATTATGTGACCTTAAAAATCACTTGTTCTAGACACATTATGTACCATTATCTTATTACTTAGATAATAGATGACTTCAAAAGAGAGTGTAATTTGGACATAACTCCAAAACGACAACATTTACACTTGCGTCCTTATTGAACTGGATGTGCGATATGTGATATAAAACTTATTATAATTTTTAAAGTTCTTATGACAATTTGTTATATGAGTAATATTTATGATATTATTTTCCTTTTCATATAGTACATCTTCAAAAATATTTATTTGTATACCAAGGCACTGAAATTGTACTTTTTTATCACGAATATGGATATTGTTTGATGTAGATTACGTTTCTTTTTGAAATCGTGAAATTAAGAATTTAAAATGTGTTTTTAATAACAGTAGAGTAGGCAACTAAAGTCAATGTGGCTGTATGCGACATAGTATGTCAAATACTTGTGAAACAATGTAAATAAAAGTGACAGAGGAGTCCGTAAAAACGCACTTTACCGACTCAAAGTGTTTACTTTACGGACTATTTCAGACAAAGGTTATTGTTGATATTTCTCCCCCTTTCTAATATTTTAAAGTTATTAAAATTTCATTTACCATCATTTTTTAGAGAATCCTTACTGATTCTGAGAGGTATAACCTTTTTGGATTTTTTTTACTTACAGTATCCTTTCATATTGCGATTGTTACTTTACCGTCATGGTCTTTGTTTTAATATATTTTACTTTAATTGATCATTACAAAGATTGTTGAGTTCCAGAATATTATTCATGATTTAATTAGATGAGTTCAGGAATATTCTTCACATATATGAAGTTAGTAGTGACTCAAGATAGAAAGAGTTAACTATATGACCATCAGTCATTATAATTCTATGAGAAAACTTGTTTAGATATACATTAATTTATCACAAAAGGATTCAGGATGAGTGGAGATTTGTTGACTTTGGTTTCCATACATGATTGCAATTTAAATAAAAGAACTGATTAGAAATACTAGTAGAGGTTCACTTGCAATTTAATTCTGAAACAGAAACTGTAATTAATAATAAGAAAGAACAATGAGTATATGACTTAATAACAATAAATAAAATTTAATTCATATAACAACGTAATCTCAATATAGCCTAGATCACGGTTCCCAAGTAGCAAAATATTGGTGCAACATTGGCTAGAAATTGCGGCTATAAGGGTACAATGTTCTTAACAAATATTGACCCAATATAGAAATGTGAACATTCTGCTTTATTGGTACGATATTGATTTTAAATATTCCTCAATAATATTCTACTCTATTGTACAATAATTTATATGTACAATAATCACAATTCAATTGTCAAGGTTATTAACCTCTGCACAAAATGTCAAATATTCTCGCATTATGTAGCAAATTATAAATGTTTTCAATGTTTTTATTGTAATTTAGCAATAATAATAAATAAAATTACATTAAAAATTATATGATAATGTAAAACATTAATTAATTTTACGTTTTAATTGAATAACAATCATTGTGACTTTATATAATGAGAAAAAAACATCATTGAAAGGCGTCTCGGTAGCTCAATGGTTACGCTGTAGCTACTAACCGAGCGTTCCGGGTTCAATTCGCCGGTTCTGACCTTAGCTTTTTTTTCTAGATGGATTTCGATTCGAAATATAATTTAATGTAAAATATTAATTAAACAAAATAAATTAACCTTTAGCTAAAATTTATAACATTTTATATTTCAAATAATTAATAATATTATAAATATTGCAAGTGGTGACATCTATGGCGTTTTAATAGAACTACGGATTATTGAGAACTCCTTCCTCACATACTTTACCGTTGAGTTTGGAGATTGTTTGCAATTGGTCGTTTTCACGGTTACTAGATTGTGCGGAATATGTACTTTCTATGATGGTCGTAGATAAATAATTTTTTTCATTTCATTTTCATCAAACCCATGCAGTCGTTTAATTTCACTCATGTTTTGAAAAGTATAGCCTACCGCTCTTTCAGTAGACTTTTTTTGCACTTTTCAAGTCATGCATGTCAAAAAATAAACATGATATACTTATATAACATTAATATATTTTTAGAATCACGGAAAAAAGGCCTATTCGAAAATGCAAATATTTGGGTTGTTCCATTTAAAGATAGTATATTATATACTCAGGGACTAAAGTGCATCTTTTAATCCCGAATGTGAGTTTGACACATGAGGGATTAAAAGGCACTTTAGTCCAGTGGTATATACGCTACTTTTTTGCACGTCCGTCACGTCGAAATTTTTTTCCGAAAATTTCGTTACATGTCATTCTGACAATTGAACTCTGCAAACGCCAAAATCACAGTTTCAGGATAATAACTCCTAACATGTACCGCGATTACTTTTTTTTGTTGTTTACTTGTTGTTGTTGTCATGGAAACACTTTACTTTCTCAGGGATTAAAAGTGCTACTTTACTCCCTCTTTTGGGGGACTAAAGTAGAGCCTTATATATAGGACGTGCAAAAAATATATACGTGCATATTCCGTATCACGCTACATATGCATGAATTGTTTTTTTAGTGACATGTAAAAAAGATATAGGTGCAGCAATACAATTTTTATAGGAAACTCTTTTTATCTCCAATAATAAAAAAGATAAAGGGGTGGTCAAAATATAATAAATAACCTTGTACAGGCTGTTGATATTTTAGGAATGCTTAATGCTGAGAGGTGTATGTACGTTTGTTGTTGTGCCTGCGGATTTACGTGACATTCCATCCATATGGTTTACTTCCACGGCCCTCTTACGATTAAGATACGCTCAATGAGCGCGTCACCTACTTATGTGAGTGCTACCAGTTGTCACTGGTAGGAGAGGGATTTGAATATCCTCTCTCTACTAGCTCTCAGACTGGTATCGAAGCTACTTTCATGATCACCCATTAGAATCCAACTCGCCTGGCGAGTCCCCGTACAAGGGTAACGAAGTGCAGGGTATAAATAGGGTCAAGGATGCAAACTCTTCACTGCCACATGGTTTGGGCAATTTCCTATCTGACTTATAGGTCCGGTTTGCCTTCGAAAGTGCCTCGTAAGCCTCCAATAAACCCGTGTAGGGTTGTCCAGGATGTATCACGTAGAGGTGAGGTTCTCGCGGACGTAAGAGGCTATTGCAGTCGCATCAACCACCTATCTTAAGATGTCGGTCAATATAAACTTACTAGGATCTCGGTACTAGGTTCAACCGGTGGGCGCTAGGTCAGTATCAACCCCAGTAGCAGACACATGTTGGAAAAATATTGTTTCCACATATTGGCCAAACATTGTAAATGACAGAAACTGACATTGCACAATATGCGGAAGCAGTATATCTCCAGTACTGCAGTTTGATATTGCCCATACATTGGAACATTATATTGGTTCAATATACGTTTATAGTATTGGCACAATATGTGCATCGAATATGTCTCCACAATGGTAATATTGGTCCAACGTTGAAACATTTAATGGTTCAATATTCTTTTACGATATTGGCGAAATGCATTCACTGGATATTCATCCACCGTTCAAACGTAATATTGGTGTAGTATACTTGTACTAGTATTGGTAAAATATGTTGATGTGATAATGTGATAATGCTTGATATCTACATTTTATTACGATTAATGTCTCCCTCAAGAGGTACTATTTGTCACAAATCACTTTGTATATCTTCTGTTCGTTTAACCCAATCATACTAATAACCGACGACGATAATAATAATAATAATAATAATAATAATCATAATAATAATAACCGACAGTCCATATCGTTAAATTAATGTTCAACTGTAGATGAAGTCGGAGGGAGAGAGGGTCATCGTAATATGAAGCACTATTATCCGCTAAATGTAATTCAACTTTTTATTTTGTTCATTTACACTTAAAAGTATCGATATATCTTCCATATAGAACTCGTTTTAGATGTCTGTACTTAACACAATAATTCATTTGCGTCATTGCGAAAACTGTAAATAAAAACACAAACGCATTAAATTTTGTTAATTGGACTTTTATCTATTGAATTTCTAGTTAAAACGTTAAACAAATTGTATCAACGTAAAACAGATAACTAATAAAATTAAATATATCATACATATATTGGCAACATATTGGACGAATAATATATACTAGGAGTATTTGTTAAAAATTGTAGCTTAAGTTTGATATTTCATTTACTTCAATAAAAATCTGTAAAAATGTATATTTTTAATAAATTTGAAATTACATAATTATGTACCTACTGTTATCGTATTTACACGTTCTGAAAATGAATCACGGACATATTGTTTACACAATTATATTCATGTTTAAACAAAACGCTGATTAAACTAGGCTGTTATAGCAATTAGAATATATGGATATTATAGTGAGTATATAATGAATATAAATAACTGACGCACTTACAAACAGTAAATATAAATTTTTCAACCAGAAACGATCAGCAGCAGATATCGCAACACTAAAACGGATGATTGAAAACGGCTGCTTGTGCGTTATTGGGCGCGAAATTTGAAATGCGATCATTATGAATGTAGACCGAAGTATACAATAATTACGTATTGAGGTATTATTAGTATTCAGTATCTGATAAAACCGTGTGAGTTATGATAACTTGTAATCATCTTTCATTTTTCTCGACGTGGTACACAGTTGTAAAACATTTTCACGCATATAAAGCCCCCGCCTATGTATAGCTATTTTGATTCCTTGAATAATCAAGTAACCTTGTTTAAAGGCTGCTTATTCAGTGTCGGAACTATAAAGGTGAAATATTAACTGCACTATATGTCCAATATAAGACCAGTACAGAATAATACAATATGAACAATTTGTATATGGGACTTATGTGGAAGAAATATTTGGTTACGTATATTGGGCGCCAATCTTGATCCAATATAATATCAATATTAATTAGATATATAATATTAAATATCTACTAATGAATTAATCATATAGTGGGCTGAGATATAAGCCCAATATAGGATCAATATAGAGGAAAACATATTTTTTTTAATTTATTATTTATATATTGGACCTTTGTAGGAGCTATATTGGCTACATGTGTTGGGTGCCAGTCTTTAAGCGATGTAATACCAATCTTGGTTGAATCTTCCAAATATTGGGCCTGAATATAATATGTTACCCATATAGCACCAATATTGGGTCAATATCTTGTGCTACTGGGGAAGCCTTGAACTCAATTTATTTAATAGTATATTAAAGAACGAGTGTCAGAGACAAGATTTATTGCACGAGTCCAAATTTAGAAAACGAGCCGCTTGTGGCGAGTTTTCTAAAGGACGAGTACAATAATGACTTATGAAACGAGTTTTTTATGTTATTTTTTCTATTTTGCGCCTTTTTTTATTCCCCTTTTAAATAAAAAATCGCAATTTTAAAATTTAGGGTATTTTGTGGTAGTTGACAACACTGATGTGACATTTAAAAATTCAAATTTTTGGAGTGAAGTTTTGTCAATTTCCTGTCTCGCCCCAAGCGGCCCGTTTTCTAGATTTGGACTCGTGTAGTAAAGCTTGCCTTATGAAACTCGTTCTTTAATGTACTGTAAATGTTTTACAATAATATTATCGAAATGTTTGAATCCAATTTGTGCCAAAATGAAGTTTGTTATTAATACTAGCCATCTGTTCAAATAAACCTGTAATAAAATTCATGTGTAGTTCGATGGTTTTGTGGTAGTAGTGTATTAAAAATCATACACACACCAGGCCTTTTTTCTAGCCTACTCTCATGAAGTTTTTCTTGACCACCTTAAACAGTATTGAATAATAGTATATTACTGGTCGAGGTAAGCTCCACCGAGGTATGTATACTATTTTATTCCCATACAGAATCAGTCCTAAAAACAATTAGCAAATACATACATAAATAATTTAGTTATAATTTCGGTAAAACATTTTTAGCCGTGGGTAGTGAACAACTTTCCTACCGGTTCGAAAGTTAAACTTAACAGTAGCTTACTTTTTACTACAGAAACTTTTTAAAACTTTTAAAATGACTTATTACGAATATGAAAATTATTATAGTATGTAGAGAACCTACGATACCTGTACCTATTAGAAAATGTGTCTCTATCTACGCACTTTCGAGATAAACGCCAATAGCTTGACCTTACCTAACCCAAATTAAGAATTAAACGACCCTGCCGCTGTGTGGCTTGGAAAGTAACCTGCCCATTCAAGTGATTCATTCCGTATTAAACTACAAATTACAACAAATATATTAAAATGCCCTTTTATATTTAATAGCCGGTCAAATAACAAATTCAAATAAGTTAAAAACTAACAAACTTGTTAAAGATGACAGGATGAGTCATTGATCAGTCTTATCTGTTACCCTAATCCCACTTTATAGTTGACCATTGAGATAAAGAAGAAACAGCCACACAACAAAAGCAAAATAATTTGGAAAAGGCGATTACGTTTTAACGAATTAAGTTCAGATGATTACAAGGGTGCTAAAAAACTAAGGGGACAATACTGTTATCGCCACTACAAAAAAATGGCGTCATATATTTTTTCGTTAATGTTTTCTTGCGTGACGACGACGTCGTGGCCATAAAATTTATAGTTTTTTTCGCGGACGTAACGCAAGTTGCTTTGCACATGAGGGGATTGTCCGGTTATATACTACAGTTTGTACCATTGCTAAAATTCAGCGATACATCTGGATATTCCTTTATCAAATGGTATAGAAATCTCCGGTGATTTAGATGTGGTATATGCACCCCTAACGTACGCGTAAAGGGAGTGGTCAATGTCCATTGGACGACGAGGGGTCAGTGACGTCATGTTATGCAGCAAGCAGGGTTTAAATGTTACTCATCCTGATTGTACAACGATGGTGCATTCAGGAACTAAATTGGTACCCAGGGCTGCATTTGCAAAAATAATTGAAGTTTTGTTGGATGGATGGATTGCGGGACCATATGCCGCCGTTGGTTTTACACACCACCCTCATCTGCTTTATTTACTAAAGACCTTTTGATGGATATTGGATTACAGAGTTTGCGGAAATTTAAAGAAAAAAATTCTTGTAGATCCGTTTTTCTGTTCGATAAAGTTCTCCCGGTTTAATTCATATTAACGAAATCTTTTAAAGTTCTTTTGAATTTTAAAGTTTGGCAGGAATGGAGAAATTTGGAATATATTTAGCGCAGGAATCGAATTTCTTATATAGAAGCTACCTTATTTAATTTTAAAAGAAATTTTAGGATTTCTTTAATTTATTTAAATCAATGTGCGGAAAACAAAATATATATCTGGAATACGATAACATTGCCGTTTCGTTACTACATATTTTTCAACAATCTGTTTTAGAACACAACCAATTAATAAATTTCGAAAATGTAAATTTTCTAATAATTTACAAAAAAAATGTTAATTAAAATAGTAACAATTGAAAGTATAAAAAATACAAAATGAAGACGTTCTATACAGTGTTCTGCAACAACTATATATATGCACTATTTCTTTTATTTAAGTATTTAAAAAATTTAAATAGCAATATCAACCTTTACAGATTAAACTAATAAATCAAAACAAGCGTTTTTATTCTTAAAAGAGGTAAGATACAGAGATAACTATGCGGGTAATTAGTAGTGCAGAGTAAATATGCACACTTTATTGATACCATCGTAAATTACGTAAATAAAGAGATGAAAGATATTGCTAAAAGAGAATGCTTGAAACATTTATTTTTCCCCTGATAGAAATGTTTAAAAAGCAAGAATAATAAACGTTTAATAGTTGATCAAGTGTAAAAAGCGGATATTTATTTCAACTATAAGAAAAGAAAATTTAAAAGAAGAAAAATAAAACGTAACAGTAGTCAAGAGAGCAGTAAAAGCGAAGTTCCATTCGACTAGACCTGCTAGACCCGAAGAAACCGACACTCGAGAAAAATTTATTCTTGAGCGTTAACGTCAAGAAGTAGTGTAAAAAGATAATTTAATTAGGTGCGATTTACCTCAACGTTTTAGCTGCGACTGAGCATCCAATCTTAAGGGGAGTTCTAGAGTTTAGAATCAGTAGGCAGATTCCTGCGTGGTGATTTTCCAGACAGCAGATTGAAAAAGGAAAAACATAAGTGAATCAAAATTGTACAAGGTTTGTGACAAATATAAAAACTGTTAATAAAAATCATAAGTAGTGCTCTTCTGAAGGAAGAGAAAACGTGAATCCATTTGAAGATCAGTTTAGTTAAGGTTAAAACAACGCACCATGATTCCTTATTAAGTTTGTTTGTACAACTGCAAGCGATAAGCCACATAACCTAAAAATCATAAGTTAATCATAATTTTCAAATATTAAAAAATAAATCAAAACTTACTTGATCGAGTCATCACAATTGTGCTATTAACATTTTGGGGTTTATAAGATTATTTACAATCATAAAAGCGACCTGAGATATACAGTGTACAATATCTTTCTATGTAGGTGCAGATCAATGAACAAAATAAAATTTCCTATTATTCATAATTAAAATTCTGCATGAAACATTGTAGGAAAATGCATGACACTTTAGTGAAAATAAATAATAAATAATTGTGTGTTTAGAATAAATAATATCGTAGATAACTAAGATAACTAGATAATAACAGAGTGCAAAATAAATTTGTTTAAGTTCATTTTATGATTAGTCTCATTAGTCTTCTTGTGTTTTAATTAGTTTTAGACGTTATATAAATATTCGTCTGCTATTAAACAATTCACACGAAACTCTAGTTTTAATTAATTTCTAGAATATTTAATAAATTAATAAATAAATTTTAATTTACAAGAAGAGTAGTTTTAGCATTATTCCATTTTTGCCGTCTTATGCCTTATTTCATGAATCTCCATATTTATGAAATAAAATAATTATTAAAAGTTTCACAATATTTAGGTATATGACAATAATTTCGATATCAAGTAATGATACTTGGTATCGAATCAAACCATATATGTACTACATAAATATAAATTTATTATTAAACTTGTTACAGTTATTTTATTTATTTCATTAGCATTATTAGGAATGAATTACACTGTGCTACAAATAAAAAAAATATATACAAAACCTTCCACCTATATAACTGTTTTGGAATAAAGAAGAATAAAGACTTTTCACACTTGCAGAATTTTCGTATCACTTCGAGTTTTTTTCCCGTCCGGTGAATGCACCTCATCCAGTTTTGGTGGCTTGCACTAATGACCAAAACCGCCATTTCTTGTCACATTTTGTAAATCTATTTATTCTATCTGTTATATATAACGCTATTATTTTATTTTACTTCCTAAGGAGTAAAACAACTACTTTACTACTTACTCTTTTGAGGGAGTGAAATAGAGCTTTACATATAGGCCGTACAAAAAAGTTTTTTCGTATCTGTTTTAGGCTGTATTTCGTATCTGTTTAACTCATTATTCGTCATATTTCTACCGATGTTCATTATTTTTGAACTTTTGTAAAGCAACACTTCTTCTCTTCGCAGTAGAGATTTCCAAAATCTCTACTAACACGAAATGGCAAAGTTCTAGTCGTTAGAGTAGTGCAAGGTACAAAAATTGGAAAGGCACATTTAAGTGGATGGAAAAAAGCTTGGATTTCTAATAAGGGCCCCAAAATACAAAACATATCCAAAAACCAAAACTACTTGACTTTTTGCAAAATTTACAGATTGACTGGACACTGGATTATAATGGCAGATTACAATAATGAAAAGAAATTGTTGTTTTGCATATAACACGGTCATTTGTTAACCAATTTAAAAAAATGTTATTAAAAATATTGCATTTATCTAGATTCGGCACTGCATTTTTATGAATTCTAAACTTGGTTTCAACTTGGAAAGGTAACGACTTAATATTATCATTTGATTGCAAATTGAAATATAGAACGGTTTTTAAGCTCGGGAGCGAGATCTAAAACACGGCGCGTTAGTGGAATGCTTTAAAAGAGGCCAAGAGCTTGAAAATTTACAGCGCACGCGTATTGAACAATATCTTTTGTATTCGTTTACACAAGATTGCGATAAGCATTAATTTATTCTAAATGTTGAGGTTAAATTTGACAGATGTCAAATTATGTACATAAACGAAAAAAATTATATATTTAGTTATACATATACCACTTTATGGGTTATGTATCTCATAAAACGAACACAAAAATCATTTAAATAAATATGTATTAATATGAAATAAAGATTAGTAAAAGTTTTACAGTTTTATTAAAATATAACCTGACAATATTGTTTCGACAGCTATGCTGTCATTATCAAAGGTAATATAATTATAAACAAACACGTCGCTAAGGTAGATACAAAATAGGTAACTAGATAAAATAATAATAATAATCAGAATTAAATATCTAATACTTCCAGTAACGGAGAATTACTGAGCTCAAGTTGTTCATTCATTAAAGGTACCCTGAGTTTGTGTTTGTATATCTCAAAGGCTTCTAAAATGTCTAATTTGCGTTTGTTATTACAAAAATGTAGGAATTTAATATTATTTTGAGGAGTCATTGTGTGATTTTGTTCTAAAAGGTATTAGATATTTAATTCTGATTATTATTATTATTTTATCTAGTTACCTATTTTTGTATCTACCTTAGCGACATGTTTGTTTATAATTATATTACCTTTGATAATGACAGTATAGCTGTTGAAACAATATTGTCAGGTTATATTTTAATAAAACTGTGAAACTTTACTAATCTTTATTTATTTCATGATTATGGAGTTCCACAAAGTAAGGCTGGAAACAATAAACAATGTATTGATATGTTGTTTTTTTTCATTTTACGCCTACACTACGGAGGAATCAACAGCTAAGGTCATATGTCTTTGAGGAGGTCGAATTCTCTAAATTTAGAAGAATCCGAACCCACGGCCTTTAGAATACGAGTGATGCTCTAACACCACTCGTCTACCGCCGCTCCTTGTTCATATTATTATTGTATTTAATATAAAATAATTTGTCGACATTAGCGACATTGATAATTTTTTGTGCTCAAAATGATAAAATAAAGCGGAAAACACGAGAAACAAGATCAGGCAAAAATAGAACAGAATAAGCAGGAACAAATAGGCAGAGAAATAGAAAAGAATAGAAAATTAGAACAGATGCTCGTTACTAATTTTTGTATGTCTAATAAAAATTTAGATATATAAATTAAATATACTAATGCGGATACCGAATAAATATCGGATATCGAGTAGAATTAGTATACAGGGTGTATAGTAATTGGAGGGTTTTGGCTGAATGGTAGATAGATGGAATATAGTAGAGCAAATTTTCCTTTGTTCTTCGAACGAATAGTTTCCGAGAAAACGAATTTTAAAGTTTTATTAAATCTCGAGTCCAACCCTGTAACACTAACCTACCTTAATTTGTACAAGTTTAATTTAAAAATGTGATACCCTTTTAGATGTACCTGCCTTTTAAAAATTATTGTTGTATGTCACATAAAAAAGCTAATTTATGGCTGTCTGCATGCTTTAACGTAAATAATGTGGTCAGAAGTTATTACTGAGTAAATACATTTTAGAAATATGATCTGATGCAAAAACCTTAAATGTGCATTTGTGTTGATATTAAAACAGATATTGCAAAGAAACATGGCATTTATTTTTTTAATTTTTGATAACGGGTAATTCGATAAACAGATCAGGATACATTTCAAAGGGATGCGGGTACTTTCCCTTCTGCGATTCTTAATACGTATTTTGTTAAATATTTAAAATACAACTAAAGTTTTTTCAATGCGGTAGCCTTTCATATAATTCATGTAAAACTGTAAAAGCCTATTTGCAAAGTGCACAAAATGTTCAGAAAACGAGAACTTTTAAAAGCGTAAAAGATATGGTAAGTATTGCTAATTATACCTCTGTATTGCAACCAATTTGGGTTTGTCACGTACTATTTATTGTTAAGAAAATAAAATAAGAGTTTATGCATTTAGTGAAAGCTGGAATGTTTTTTTACAACTAACTATCTTCTGATTGAATTAATTATTACGTCATATGCGCTGTTTTAATTGCTAGAAATTATCGTATTATACCATGGACGTAAAGAATTATACCATTAGCATACTATTGTTATTTATAAAATGAACGATCTTGTACGTTTTTAATAGTAGTTTAATTGCAGCCATATAAATAAATAATTTCGGGAAAAGGACATGCCATGTTTTTAATATTTCGTTTTACAGCAACTTTAACTGTTAATTGATTTTATTAAGCTACCGATTTACTTATTATTTCTAACGATGTTTGAGATTAAATACAATTCAAATTCATTATCATTAATAACGATTTGCAACCTAATACGGAAATGTAGTTGTTGTAATAATAACAATAAAACCCTATTTATTAGGTGCTCTCATTATTTAGTCTACTTGCTGACACATTTATGTATTTATTACTACCTGTAAACATTTTAAATAGTAAACATCTTGTTACTTGAAGTTAACTAAATGAATGATCAGCATAGAGATAATAGCCCCACCAGACACCAGGAACGTCTTCAGTTTGCTTAATTTTCCGGGTGTCCAAGAATTTTTAGTGAAAAATTTATTTTTGAGCTAGTGCGGAGTTTTATGCATTTTTGTCTTCTTCCTTTATTCATATGTTACCCATTAAGCCAAAACCCATTATATATAAAACACCCTGTATAAGGTAAAATTCGGTACGCAGATAAAATTCGGATGTTGGATAAAACTTCAGATTTCGGATAAAAAATATCGGATAAGATTGTAGCAGATAAAATTCGGGTATCCGATAAAAAGCGCATAAAATGCAGATATTGGCTAAAATGCAGTTAACAGATGGAATTTAGATGTGGGATAAAAATTCGAATAACGAGTAATATCAGGTGAAATTAAGTTAAGAGGTTAAATTTAAATATCGGATAAAAATCCAAATGTCAAATAAAATTCAGATATCGGATAAAATATGGATATTGGGGGATGTCGGATACAATTGAATATTGGATAATATTTGGATATTAGGTAAAATTTGGTTAGCAAGATAAAATCCGATATCGCATACAAATCGAATATTGGATGAAAATCGGATATTTTAATTGGGTTTCGGATGCGAGTTCGAATCGTATTTGTGTATTCTAAAACCTAACACTAGTACTAAGTTACTTCATAATTAGCAGGCCTGGTGATTACCAAAAGCAGTTTCAAAAATGATTTTTATTTAGCACATGTTATTAATGACTCGCAGCAAATCATTATTCTTCAGGACTTACATATTTTTAGTATTTCTAACTAATTTTCTACCCTGTTATTAGGCTTCATTCAAATTTTAATTAACAAACATTCTTAGAAACAAGCCTTTCAAACATCTGTAAAATTCTATAACCAATCAATATCGCTCCCCTTACACAAAAAGAAAATAATCGTTTCTAGGAACCAAAACCTACCTATTGGAAAAAATAATGTACAATTTATAGAAGTCCTAGAGAGTCCTAAAACATCTACGACCTAATAACTATCAGCCCGACATTAAAGCAAATGCCTGTTATTCCGGACTTTAATACGCATTTTGTTAGGAAAAGGTAAAATAAAACCGGCAATTTATCACCGGAACTAGGTGGGATCTGTAGATTACCAAAATGAATGGGTCGCAAGTTGTTATGGTAAGCATTCATAAGGTTCACATTTCAATTTTAGTTATTCAAAAGAAGTTAACTGAAGTCCGTTTTTATCGTGTAATTTTGTGGCCGCTAATTTTAAAGGACGGTTGATTTGCTTGATCTTATGTGTCCTGTGTTTGTGCGCGTGCAACATTTGTTCTTTACACACTTTTAATTTTTCTCCTTTTCGACAGTTAATTTTAAAATTATACATTTCGACTAGAGTACAAGCAAAGAACAGCATAAATAATGCAGTCGCAAACAAGGCCTTTTGTTAAGGGGTCTGAAACTGTCCAACATGTTTTTTTATATATATATAAAGGACTCGTGCCATCATTTAAAAAACATGAGTTGCGTAGATTTTTTTATACGCCATTAAAAGTGATCTCTAAAATGAATACCGCATAAATAAATGTAGTTTAGGTAAAAAAGGACTTCTAGAAAAAATAGCAGATGCAAATTTATAAAAAAGAAACCGATTTTTTATATTCAAAGGTACGATAAAGCACGTGGATGAAATTTAAATTTTAATGTGTTCATTCAAAAGGAATAAAAATAAAAAACTGAAACTTCCCTTTTTCTTTCAGTTGTATTGTACTGCAAAACCATGCAGTGTATGGCAGAGTATAAGGGAAAATGTTAATAAGTTATATTTTAATATTTAATTTTTTCCTTTCGAATTTCAAGATTAGAAATTAGAAGTCTCGAATTGAGCCCTTTCTTACAGTTTCTATGTCGTAAATATTTATCAAGACAAAATTACTCTTCGATTACATGACGTTGGTTTCCGAACTGACTTAAAGGGGATGTAGCGCAAAAATCTTTTTTTTTCATTATCATTTGAAAATAAAAATTCTAATGTAGTGTACACACGGTCATCCGCGACCACGTCGTCGGGGAAGTGGTCGAGTGGTCCAGATAATGAGGCAAAGCTTATATTTGCTGTAATTTATTGCAAACACATCATTAATATTGACTTACCCTTGCACTATAATAATAGTTTACGTTTTTAGCATAATTTATTGTTAAATGTTTAACTGTTGCGTTGTTGGGTGTAATAGCATTAAAAAATCCATCAGTGTCTCTTCATAATTTTTAATTAATTAATTAATCGTGCAAATATTCTTCAAAACCGTAATGATGTACACTTAGTGACTATTTAGTGTACAAACTACCACGCGAAAAGAACATGCCTACAATCCATGGCAAGCATTTTTACAGTGTTATATTTATTACCTTTAAAATAATGCCGTTGTCAACAGCAATCAAAATATCTCTAATCAAAGTAGTGGGAGTAGGATTTGGTTTCATTGTAGTATCGTTGTCTTTCTTCTATTGCCTTTCTTACTAAACTATTAAAGTGTAAAACTACATTTACTAATGATTTGTGAAGAATAATGCATATATTTTCTCCACTTTTCTCCATGTTAAAGTATTGCTTTACCTAAACCTCAAATGCTGCCATTAAAATTAACCTTGACCGCCCAAACAGTCTGAGAACACAAGGTCGCACGTGGCGGCAGAATATATTTGCGAGAGTGCACCACTGGTTGTTATTATACTGTGATATAATACCCCACCACACGCAAACATAGGAGAGGCGCTGGAAACTTGACTGGTATTTAGAAAGATCAACGTATGGGAAAATAATAAAATCATAGTTTGAGATAAACAAGCTACAATGAGAAATATAAACATGTAATGGTAAACAAAACAATACTGTACGACCTGTATAAAAAATTCAATGTAATTATAATAACAAAAATATTAAATCTTTAAATCATATAACTTCATTGTCGATGCCTAAAGCTCGCCTTTATCTGAAGAAAGGTGAAGATCATAAGATGTTCATTTTAGATCATTTTGCAGCCAAAAGATATCGTTATAGGGCCATTTACCGAATCGTTAGAACCTATCATAAAGCTGCATAAATCAGACAAATTTTGGTAAGTAAAAAATTGAAGCACTGCACTGGAAATATTAAATATTCAAAAAATGTAAACATTAAATTCAAACTACTATTTTCTTAATCACCCTGTATACGCTAGGTTAATTTTAATAACAGCATTTGAGTTATTAAGTGAAACAGAACTTTTTTAAAGAGCGACTTTTTTCGAAAAACCAATAATAAAAACGTTTCCCATCTGGCAAGAGAATTTACGAACACGCTTATATATAGCCCCATTTAGCGTGATACCCTAGGGCAGTGGTTACCAAAGTGCGGTCTGTGGACAAGCGTTGGAGTCCGTAACAAGTTGTAGGGAGGTTTGTGAACAACACAAAAATTATGTTATAACTAATAATATTTTTGTTAAATTCTGCTTTTTCGTATTACAAGTTATAGTAAAGTCTTTATCAAATTAATACCAAAACAATTAATTAAGCTAAAATCATATTGAAAAATTATTTTTAGAGCATTTTCAACACAATTTGACAGAAGCTATTGAATTTATAGTTTTAAGTGGGTCCGCTGATTTTTTCTAATTTCTAGGTCCCTTGAGTTTAAAAGTTTGGGAATCACTGTTCTAGAAATATTAATATGGTTGATATAAGGAATCCATGGTTGACTGGTGTTAATTATTTTCAAGGATGATTTAGCAAATCCAAACGATTGTAAACAGGAAGATTAACAAAAGTTCTTGATACATTATTATGTACTGAGGGCTTAATTGAGTGGTTTGGAGCCTACAGAGTCACTTAGCACCTGAGGCGAAAGCTGGAAGCGCTAAGACGATAAAGGGCTCTAAAACACTAATTAAGCCCGAAATACATAAGTTAATTTACCATATATGTACTATGTACAACTTACTTAGTAGTACATTTACTTACTCTAGTATATATATACACTAATTAGATAATTCTTATCTGGCAGCCAACACATTCATATTATAGTCTAAATAATGCGATTTTTTAAAATTTCAAGTCTTCAAGCAGAGATTTTTTTTATAAAGAGTAGGCCAAACGAGTTAATTGTAGGTTTTATTTCTTCCACGATATGTGCACTTGATCTCTGAGAAATAGTAGCTGTTTGCATTCAACAGTAGAGACGCTGGGAGTCGGTTAAAAATCACGAAAAATCAGTAAAATACACGTATTTTCAGCACCGTGTTATTTTTTGGGGGTATTGATTGTGTGAATTTATATTCTTTGCACAAAATCTACTATCTTTTAGCTTTGAAATGCCATCTTGAGCGTGTAGATATCTTTAATAGAAAGATTTTTATAGCTAAAAATATTAAATCATAAAAATGACGATTTTTAAATGCTTTAATTAGGGCAGGCGGGAATTTTTTTTTAGACGATTTCGTATGGAATGATACAATACTATTAAAATGAATTCGTGGAATTTAAAAAGCGGGACATAGTTTTTGCAACTATTTTATAGTAGTATTCTATGAAAGAATTTGACGTATATTTTTACTTAAAAACTACTATTGAAATGAATTCGTGGAAATTTAAAAAGGATGAACTAATTCTTGGAACTATTTTATAGTAGTATTCTACGAAAGAATCTTAGCTACATTTTACATACTAACTACTATTAGAATGAATTCGTGGTAATTTAAAAAGGGTGAACTAATTTCTGCAACTATTTTATAGAGTAATATTCCATGAAAGAATTTAACCTACATTTTTACTTACTAACTACTATCAAAATGAATTCGTGGAAATTTAAAAAGGGGGATTTATAGTAGTATTACCTAAAATCTAACCTACATTTTTACTTACTAACTATAATGGAGGAGCGTTAGGCAAAAAAAGATCGTTATCTCGGAACCGGTTAAAACTACTCGGATTTTCATGATTCTTTTTTAAAATCTTGTAAATATAAAATACTAAAACCTTTATAAATTATAAATTGACGCTCAGATCGGGAAATGCGATGAAACTTGAAAAACCTAAAAATTCTCCAAGTGCTTCAGTATTGGTTGCTCGATCATCTCAGAACAAGATATTTTTTTGTGTTATCACATTATCACACCTATGTATTGGTAGTTCGAAACTAGTTTATTTTTGTTATTTTTGGTTTAAATAAAGCAGCCATGTGTTTTTCATATATTTTTTAGAAAAGCGTTTGTCAAGATTTGGTTCCAACAGACAAAATTGCGGCAAACTAAATGCCGCAACTATTATAGTAGTATCGTCGTCTTTCTTCTACTGTCTTTCTTACTAAACAATCAAAGTGTAAAACTACATTTACAAATGATTTGTTAACAATAATGCATATATTTTCTCCACTTTTCTCCATTTTCAAGAGCATTTTCCTTGCAGCGAATGCATCCTCTTACAGTTGACATAAGCATACAATTACGAGGACAAGGTGAAAAGTTCTCGGCCTGACACAGAGATGGCGCTGCAATTATGTTGCCATTAGAGTCACTGCATCTAGTCACCTAGGCCAGCTGGTCGATCAGAGTAACGCAAACCGCCGCCATATTGGGGCAGAGAAGGGTGATTTTTAATATTGGACAAATTAAAACCACGTTTTACGTGTTTGACATATTAGAGGCTTGACCTTTCAGAATAAGAAAACCCTTTTAAAGTAAAAGTGGATTTGATTAAATTCAATACAGAACAAATAATGAACAATTTCGTGCTTCGTTTGCCCCAATATGGCGCGGTTTGCGTTACTCTGATCGACCAGCTTACCTAGGTGACTAGATGCAGTGACTCTAGTTGCAATTATGCAAACAATTATGTTTCCTGCTTGGGTGCATGTGTCATTAGTTCGTATGACTAGTTTCAACTTGTTCGCTCAAGTAGTTTGTTTACACGAATTTTTTCAGTAGACATCTTGCGTGTTTTTTGTTAAAATGAATAAACTTGAATATCGTGCGGTTATAAAATTTTTCGTTTTGGATGGATTAACCCCTAAGGAAATTCATCCGAAGTTGACAAAATTTTACGGGGACTCTGCTCCTTCCATGTCAACTGTTAAAAAGTGGGCAGCTGAATTTAAACGTAGTCGCACATCCCTCGAAGATGACCCACGTGAAGGACGGCCAAAATCCGCAACCACACCGGAAACCATCGAAAAAGTGCATGATATCGTGTTTGACAATAGGCGAGTGAAGGTGAGTGAGATAGCTGAAGCTGTGGGGATATCGGAAGAAATGGTGCGAAACATCTTGCACGAAGAATTAGGGATGCGAAAGCTCTGTGCAAGATGGGTGCCTCATTTGCTGAATGCCGATCAAAAGCAATCTTTGAACCGATTCAACAGGAATCCGACCGATTTTGTGCGGCGATTTGTCACCGTGGATGAGACATGGGTCCACCACTACACGCCAGAAACGAAACAGTAGTCCAAGCAGTGGGTGGAAGCCGGTGGTTCAGCGCCAAAGAAAGCGAAGTCGATCACATCTGCCGGAAAGGTCATGGCCAGCGTGTTTTGGGATGCGAAAGGGATCTTGTTAATTGATTATCTTTCAAAAGGCAGAACAATTACAGGCGAATATTACTCCAACCTTCTTGACCAGCTGGATGCCAAAATTCGCGAGAAGAGGCCTGGCTTGAAGAAGAAAAAAATCATCTTTCACCAGGACAACGCACCTTCACATAAGGGTGCGTTGGCGATGGGAAAACTGCCGGATTTGGGGTATGATTTGCTCGGTCATCCCCCCTATTCTCCTGATTTGGCACCCTCAGACTTCCATCTGTTCCCAAACTTAAAGAAATTTGTTTCTGGGAAGCGCTTCGCATCCAATGAAGAAGTTGAGAGGGCTGTAGATGAATATTTTCACAACCTTTCAGACTCTCACTTCCGCGAAGGAATACTGATGTTGGAGAGGCGCTGGATCATGTGTGTTGAAGTCAAGGGAGATTATGTAGAAAGATAAAATCATTTTTTAACTGAAAGTCGCAGTCTTTCATTGTCAGGCCGAGAACTTTTCACCTTGCCCTCGTATTGCATTTCATCAATTTATTAGATTGATGAAAACGTGTCGGTGTAACGTCACGAACGAACTCTGACGAACTTCTAGTGGCTTTATGTCGATTATTAGTTATCTTAAAAATGTACGGTTTTCAGTATTGTTCTTAGATTTTTTTTATTCTAAAATTTATTCTTTTGCACTACACCCCCTTTAAGATGATAAGCAGCTGATGTAATGCCTCTTAAAGAAGTGGAAAGCAACGTTCTCATACTACTTTAAACTTTAATCAAAGACAGACTAGCCCATTACTTTCTAGGCAAGCTGTTGGCATTCGCTAATCTATCAAAATTATTTTTTTTGTTTTGCGTTTAGGTAATGTTGGGCTTGTTAATAAAACGATCAATCAGAGCCAGATTAAGTTTATTTTGCCTGTAGTTTCAAGATAAAAATTTTGTTGCAAATTTCTCAATGTTTACTACCACAACTATTTCAGGATTTCTATTCTTTCAGACTGCACATAGAAATTTGTATGTATATGTACATTAGGTGTTTTATTGGCATCTTTAATCGAATAATTTATTTCAATCCTAATTTCTCCCTTTTAAAATTCATCCGAATTTATTGTATAAAGAAGTAAGTTGCCTTGTCTGTGTTATCATACGCGTAACCAAGGAGATAAAAAGCAGCATGTCACGTGTGGCTGTTATGCAACATCAACTGATTTTTTACGTTGCCAACAACAACGAAGATCAAGAACGTCTTGAACTTCGGTGTCATTGACAACGGAGATCAAGATATACTTTATTTTACTAATTGTGGTATATAAACAATTGTTTGAAATACGAAATGAAATAAAATATACAAATCTCCCCATAGTAAGAAATGTCTAATTGAAATACGAAATAAAATAAAACAACTTATGCAATACGGAGATCAAGCTTCTTTAAATCCTCGAAGATGTTACAACGCCTCGGCTGGCGCCTCGGCGTTTTAATACATCTTCTCGGATTTAAAGTGTCGCTTGATCTCCTAATTACATAATATATATTAATTTAGTCTATTAGTATGACGTATACATATAACGCTTATTTTTATTAGTCTTGGTTGTAGATGGTAAGGTGCTAGTTTCTTTGAAGACGTTAGAACTTTAGAAGAAGTACTTCGGCTAGCTCTGGGGAGTCGATTCGAACCACCACTGGTGGTGGATCGAATCCACTCTCCAGATTTCACAGGGATAATGGGCACCAAGAACCTAATATTTCCAAAGGAACTTATGGAGTTCTAAGATAGCTAGTAACTCAAACTTATACCGTTATATATTTTCTATAGGATATTTTCCACTAACCTTTGCTCAAATTATTTTATAAAGACGAAAGTCAAAACCAAAGAACAGTAACAAGTTCATGTTTTATTATTTGCCAGTTAATTAACGTCAATCAAGAGAAAATCAACACCACTTATAAATAATATTTAAAAACTAATAAAATCAATGAAATTTTTGTATAAATATAAATCTAAAAATATTGTAACACATAACCTCCATTAAATTAAATTTTGAATTTAACTAGAGGTTAATTGCGTTTGTTAAATGCTTACAATTGTTCAAATAAAGTTACAAGATTGGCCCAAAATAAAATATTACCTATAGGTTTTACATATATATTTACATAAATTAAAGAACAATGGAGTCTTTGATTAAAAACTGGCTAAGGCTAATTTTAATAGGTTAATGGTACCTAAGGCGTTTTTAATAGATTTATTAAAAAAGCCTACCTGACAACACTTTCAGTAGTTTAGTAGATCACAAGAACCTGAATTCGGCTGTTTTGGAGTAGTAGAGGAAACTATCCCAGCTTCAAAGATGATCTCCGTTTTTTGTAGATTGGTTCCAAATAGAATAAACGGATAAAGAACAAATGGTGAACGTAGTCCCAAATCATAAGGATTTTAGAATTCCGGACATACCAGAAGGCCTGTAACACAAACAAGACATTTGAACGCACGAACAGAGGACGTAGAAAGTAATATTTTTCGTGTCTGATCCAATATCACGTGACTAATAAATAAAATATGGTAAAATTCCTTTGACTTTGAAACAAATATCAACATGGATTCTTCAGATAGATTGAAAATTTAACTGAAAACAATCTAATTTTTAGGGCAACAGGAAGCATGAAAACGTTTACAAACTCATTTCAAAAAAGAAAAAATTTAAAATCCAAATATCCGTTATTACGCAACAAAACTATTTTTTCGCTTGTCGTTACACTCGGAGGGGGGTAGGAAATTGCCTAATTAAAATTTAAAGTTGGAACTGAGCTGATTTTCTTGCCTTCTTTAATAGTTTGACACGAAATCCCAATGCTCTTGCGTATACCAACATCTCCGTTATAGCAATAACACAGTCAGATTCCTACTAAAAAGTCGTTCTTTACTTACAGAACCTTACAAATATAAAAATGTTAAAAAAACATGATTTTGTGTTGACCACGCCAGCCAATGCCAAAGGGAAGCCAGAGTGAGAAACACACGTTACTCGTTTAACACTTGGGAAGGTTACAAAGCCTGAAAGACGGAAGCTGGTAAAGTTTTCTTTCTTACATCCGTCCAACTCTTTAAGTAATGCCTAAAGTCATACCGGTAAAATCAATTGCTTCATTTAATTAGTCAACAATTACGCTGTACTTGATGATGCTGCCACGGTCACCATGATCGGGCAAGATACCGTCAATTAATGCATATCCTAGAAATTACACACAACTTCCTATTATAAGAGTCCATCAAAACGGATCAGCCTGACCATACAACCTAAAAATCCGTGCTTTCATGATTGAAAATGCAAGAACAGTTCTAGATCTCCAATTTCCTATACAAACTGTCACCACTAAAAAATAAATAGTTTTACCCCAAATTATTACTGGAAGGCTTTCTGTGACGCCAAACCAAAAATTTTTGTATTTAGAGCCGACTGTTTAACTTTCTACTTGATACTTATACTTACACCAATTGAGAGCGTCCGGCTTTGTACAAAAAGAATGAAGTCCATGGCAGCATGAGCTAGCTGAAAGAATCATAGAAAAGACGACAACCAAAAGCAACAGAACATTCTATGCAGGTATCTTGCGGAAAGAAAACTCTTAATCCACTTAGTTGAGACAAAACCAACAAAACTAAAAACAAAAAAATTATATTATTGGGAGAAGGTGGGCGAAGGGCACTCAATGGAAATATAAATGACAACATCGTTTAACCACAACAAGAAAAGAGTATCCGGACGAAGTTCTGTGCCCATCTAATCGTTTAGTGCGCACAGAGATATTTAAATCGTATGCTCCAGGTGTTCAGTAGTATTCTGGTTTGTGACAAGTCTCAACAGAAAAGTTGAGTAGACTTTTTGTCGGTAATGTAGGCATCCCCGTATGTTGCAAAGATCTCACTCGGCTGACTAAACTGTTGAACGATAAAAAGGTTATAGTGCGTGCTAACCATTAAGGTCCCATTTTTTTGTAATTTGTTGTTGCGGATTTACGTTACCTACCTGCGTTAACCTAAAATCACGGCCCTTATTTGGAGGAAGAATTGAGGTATGCTCATTTAGAGCGTCACCATCCATGTGAGTGCTGACAACTCACTTTCAGTCATGAAAGAAAGGCCAAATAATTAGTTAAGGGCTCAGTAAGGATTTTTAACATCGCATTCGCACCTACAATTCTATTTATTTATCGCATAAGAAGAAATATTTTAATTTGTTTTCCGCTATGAAGAATTGTCAGCTCGAACTGTGATTTATTTATTTTCTGTTTTGTTAACTGTGACAAAGAACTCAACTATCTATTCAACTTCAGCTAAGGGATATGTTATTAATATTATGTTTTATGTATTAAGGACATAAAAAAGCTTTTATGGCCAGAAGCGTTATTTCTAGTCCAAGGCGTTAGCCGAGGGCTAGGTAAAAGCTCTAAGGCCATAAAAGCAAGTTATACCCGCTATGCATACACTATTTTATGCACAGATTAAGTTTTTATCCCAAATCTATTATTGTGTAAAAAATATAATTAAATGACTAGGTAGGTACATCAAGCCGCTGTGCGTATACTTATGTGCTTATACGAAGTACGTTATTATAGTTACTATTTAATGCACCTAATTGAAGATTGTTCTGATAATTTCCAGAGTAGCAGTCAAACAGATACTATTTACACAGATTATTCTAAAGCGTTTGACAAGGTTCATCATGATATCCTTTTGAAAAAGTTAAGATATTTCGGATTCTCTGCAAATTTGCTAAAACTTTTTATTTCATACTTTACAAATAGAAGGCAAATGATAGTTTATGAAGGTGTTAGCTCAATTGAATTTACCATCTATTCTTCAGTCTGTCAGGGTAGCACTCTTGGCCCGTTGATGTTCGTTCTTTTAATTAATGATCTCCCCGACGTAATAAAAACATCAAAATTACTTATGTTCGCTGATGACGTCAAGATCTATAAAAGTATAAACTCGTTAAAACACTGTCACGAATTACAGTTGGATCTTGACGCCTTAGTAAATTGGAGCGCAAATAATAAACTAGAATTAAATATCGACAAATGTCAATTTATTACATTCTCTTTAAAAACCAACATTTTGCTATTTGAATACAAAATACATAATGTGCCTCTGAAGAGAACGGACGTGGTGCGTGATCTAGGCATTTTGTTGGACACTAAATTGAGTTTTAACCACCACTTGGAACATATTTGTAATAAGTCTTTCAGAATGCTCGGATTCGTAATTAGAAATTCTCGTACAGTCCACAACCTCCAACTTATCCAGAATTTGTACAACTCTATAGTTAGAAGTGTTTTAGAAACAAACTCTGTTATATGGGATCCTCTTACCAAGAAAAACATAGTTCTCATTGAAAAGGTTCAAAAGAGGTTTTTGAAATATGTTTATTATAAACAGTCGGGACTTTACCCGGATTCGATAGACTATGAGCTTTTACTAAAACGCTTCCAATTTAAATCACTAAAGGAACGAAGATCACAAGCCGCTTTAAAAGAACTGTTCAAACTATTCAATAATTTCATCGACTGTTCCATTCTTCTTGAGAAATTGTCACTAAACACTGGACTTGGGTTAACGAGAAGTGATGAATTGTTTTATTTGCCAACCCCCAGAGTTAATGTTTGTGCTAACTCACCTATTTTTAGAATGTGTAAAATTTTTAATATGAATGCGAAGAATTTAGACCTAAGTCAGAGTAAAGAAAAGTTTTTTTCAAATGTAAACAAATTATCCATCACCTTGTATTTTTTTTTTTTATTAATTTGTAGAATAAATTTAATCAGAATTAAATAATTAAATAATTCAGAATTAAATAATTTAGTATAGATAGACATATTCAATATAGATTAACAGTTTTATTTTGTACTCCAGTGCTGAATGGTTTATATTTATATAAGTACTAGTTTGTAAGATTTGCATGTTATTGGGAAAATATTCCTGTTTGCAAATAAACGTTTATTATTATTATTATTATTATTATTATTATTCCGAAATATTTAATTTCAGCTTATTTTCATCGGTGATAAGTTTACAAATTATATTAAGAACCAATCAAGTTCTACAAAATCAGTTCTGACATTTAATTGACGTTTCGTTATTGCCCATCTGACCATAAACAGGCCCTTGGGCCATAAAGAGACGGTTATGTTTAGATAAGTCTAGCAATAATAGTCTAATTATAATGTATCTGTGCATAATAGTATATTATATACCAAGGTTGTGAAGAGTTTTTTCTAGAGCCGAGCATTATTAGATCCCGAGATGCGCAGCATCGAGGGATATAAGATGAGAGGCTCTAGAAAACACTTCACAACCGTGGTGTATATATTATTTTTTTCACTACTAGTACTTTTATTCCTTTTATTCTTCTCACATAAAAAACGTACTATCGCGATCACGGATTTTTTCCTGGATGCCAGTGTATAATGGAATGAATTTTTGCCCCGTGTTACACTAAAATCTGGATTATTGACTAGTAGTCAATAATAAAAAATTATTTACCTCTAGGCAAGAAGGCTAACTTCACAAGGTGACAACAGACTAGATAATAGTATGTTTTAAAGCTAGTAGTGAAAAAAACATATTATAAAATATGACAAGTAAAACTTGACATTACTTTCAGGTATCAGGGTAGTGTTTACATATAAGTAAACAGCAGATGAGTTTAACTGTGATGAGTTTAATTATTACAATAAGTAAAACAATAGCAAATATTTCCATTTTAGCTTTGGCCAAAATCAATTGAACAAATTAATCTAAAATTCGTTATGGTATTAAATTATATTTAAAGGGTGGTGTAAAAACGAAATTCACACGGTGTTTAAATAATCTCACCAATTAGAAAGCTTCATTATCTATTTTCATGATGGCAACGAAAGATTAGAGCAAAACGTACTCTAATGCAGATCTTTTAAGGGTAAAATCTTTTAAGTAGTTTTTTTGCAACTTTTAATCAATTTTCTAGCAATTAAAAGTGTTAATTTTGCAGATGATAAATATTTTGATAAGATGGGAAATGTCCATTAAGACATGTTTATTGTTTAAGCTTTAGTACCAGGATATAAGAGCAAAGAAAAGTTGCAGAAGTACATAAGTCATGAAGAAATCATGACATTCAAGTTTCAGTAGGTTTTAAAATAATTTTTAAGTTTTGGGTTAAGTATATTCAAGGCACGATTTAATATACAATATAGGTACAACCTAAAAGATCTAGAATAATTGTAGTCTTAGATTAGATTAGAAAGCGTGGGGTAGAAAAAAATATAACAGAGAACATCGCAGTGAGAAAAAACTATCAATTCCTCATATTTTCTCGGATACCACTTTTTCTATTATCAATGAAGATATATCAGTGATCAATCTGTCTTGGAGATGTAATCATTTCACCTTCAAACATTTGAAGAAATGCTAACTTTGAAGGATTTTACACATTCAAGAGAATTCAACAGCAGAGAAATTCTACTATTAAATTCAGAAAACACATCTGAGATTAATGAATCAAACTGGTAGAAATTCAACAGGTCTGGTAAATCTCCCCAAGAAGCTTTATGATTCCCTACAATTTCAATTTTACAGGAACTTTTGAAATAATCTGAGATTTATTAATAAAGATTCATCATAAGTATCTCGTAATTTCCACAGACCTTTCTGGAATGCAATAAATTCTTGAAAAATTTATCAAGAACTTCGTTCTTGCTTCAATTTACCATCCCCAATTTCTTTTTTTTATACAGTATAGTAGATCGATACAGTTTTTTGTCTGAATATTTTCATATATCCACAATTATTTACTTACCCACCTAACCATAAAAATTAATTTACTTCATATTTATCCTTAATGCCATTATTATACGAAAAGAGAAATATAAGGGAGCTCGTTCCGAACTTGAATTATCTCATTTTTCTCTCAGAAAGAAATGCAGGAAAGTATGGGGTGGAATTAAGGGGTGACAAAACTTGGAAACGCAATAAAGGGATAAATAATAAATTCCCAATCCGCCATGTTGGCAGCATTGATCAATCAATGGGTGTGTGGGAGTTTTGCTGCAATTATTCTTCGTACATTGAGGTATTGGTATTAGCTATTCCTTAGGGCTACGAAAATGGTGAATAAAAGTCTGATGTGTCGAACGCGGGGGGTTGTGGCGATGGGAAGGGTAAAAGTCTGTTATTCCTGGTAGATTGAGACAAATAAGATTATATTGTTTTCCCAACACCAATCAGCTTTACCTTTAGTTCCCGTCCAAGATT
This sequence comes from Agrypnus murinus, assembly GCA_929113105.1. Lineage (NCBI taxonomy): Eukaryota > Metazoa > Arthropoda > Insecta > Coleoptera > Elateridae > Agrypnus > Agrypnus murinus. The sequence goes on along the minus strand of OV816024.1, from coordinate 226,527,960 downwards.
AGTCACGTACTTCTAATTAATTGTTTGATGGATAATCATTATTATTAGTCTGTGCGTGGTAAGGGATGTTAACTATAACGACATTTTATAAACGTCTTGCCATATTTGAATGAAAGTTAAGAGGAAGAACATGTAAAAGAAGGGTGTGTGCACCATCACTGCATATAGAAAGGAGAAAAATAGCAAGTTTTGTGGGATTTTTTATGGGCCGGCTGCAGAGGTACCCTTTTATGTGGACCAGGTCCAGCCGACGTTATAAATAATGTCCAGTGGACAGCGGGAGGGTGCGACTTGCAACTGTCTCTGCTGGGAGGGTTGAAAATGCCTTAAAAGCATGTGTCTCCTGTAATTTTTCAACGATGCCATATCGTGTTCTACTTTTAGAGAGGTGAAACCTGTGACGTTGACTTTTTGGTACCTCGCAGCTTAAATAGATTATTTTTGCTATATTTAATAACCTACTTTTTCAACACATAAAAACTCTAACTTCTCTTGAGAAGTCTGTTTTCGCTTCTACGTAATTGGTTTTCATAATCGTTTCCGATTTTATTGCATTATTTTAAAAATAGCAGGTAGTAATGATTGTGCAATTTTAAATTTAACTTTGTGCAGTATATAAAAAAATGTCGCGGAAATAATATAAAGATTTATTTATGTTAGATTAGAAGAATTGTCAGAATTCTAATTTCTGATGAGATGCAAAGGTGTAGCTGTAGATATCCACCCATATTCTCTGAGAGGGAGTGGGCAAAAAAATAAAATATAGACTGCGCGGATTAAATTCTTCCCTCCTGCTTCTCCATTTGAACTACATATTTGAAATGTTGCGGCGAAATTTAGTTACTAGGTATATAAGAGAAAATACTAATTTTTAAATAGAAAGAAAATTTGCCTAGTTTTCAAAATGGCGGTCGGGCGCCATCTTGGACTTTTTTCTTAAACACAAAGGGGGTCGAGTGACATCTTATTTTAAAGATCTTATATTGCTTAATAAGTTTCCAAAGACGTTTGAAGAAGCCGCCATGTTCCCAATAAAGATGGCTGCTTATTAAATTTCCCAATCAAATAGCTGGTGCTCAGCTGCCATTTTACAAAATGTATGCCGTCAATTTCTGTTCAATAACAAATGATATGGACGCTACTAACTAGTGTAGTATGATATGCTGGAGTCGTTTTTTACTTTACCACAAACTGTTGAAGATAATGCGTTATTCGATTGAAGAAATAGTTAAATTTAAAAAGCCGCCATCTTTGTTTTGAAAATGACAGTACTTTCAAATATCGGCAATAATTTAAATATTACAAGATCTTTAAAATAAGACGCTACTGAACCGTTCATATTTAAGAATATTTAAGATTTTATCTGTTTAGAAATCAATATTTTATCTCTATTGTCGACCCAAACCTCGGAATAGTATTTCAAATGTATGGGATGTTACCGGGAGAGAGTCTTGACCCGCAAGATATACATATTTATATATAATTTTTTTTCTTATTTACATTATTTTATACGAGTATCATTACAATTTGGTCAAAATGACCAATAAGCAATTTAGGTCTAACTTAATCTATTAGAGTTTGTAACTTAAAAGCTAAGGTATACTCATCAGCGTTCCTTAGGTTCTGATCACTTAGTTACATTACAGTTACAGTATACACTAGCATATACTCTGTTTTTTCATTATTCACTGCGCTAATTCAAATGATTTAATTCTTTTGAATCTTCTCACTAATACTGTATTGTCTAGGAGCTGAATGGCCTCGACATTTACGTGATGATGGATTCGTTACTTCATATCTCTTCGCAAATTTCTTTATTGTCTGGTTGACAGTTTCTACATTCAAGTCCCGATGGAGATCACTAATCTGTACATACCAAGGTGCATCTACTATTCACCTCCGTACTTTATTTTGGAATCGTTGGATTATGTCGGAGTTACTTTGTTTGGTACAGCTCCAAAACTGAATACCGTACGTCCATACAGGCTTCAGTATTTGCCTGTATAATAAAAGCTTATTGCGTAGAGACTGAATGGAGTTTCTTCCAATCACTCAATATATTTTTCTGTATTTAATACCAAGTTCTTCGATTTTTCTTTTTAACGTGTGCTTTCCATCGAAGCTTCGCATCAAATGTAATTCCCAAATTCTTAGCTGTTTTCGAATACGAAAGTTGTTTGTTATTTATACTGACTGGCATATATTGGATAACCTGATTCGTAAAGTTTACAGGTATTGATTTGGATTCATTCAACTTAATTCTTCATCTTTTTGTCCAACGGTTAACTTGATCGATAGTGTTTGTAATCTTTCTGTAGCTTCTGCATTTGTTTTTCCTACTGCCAATATAGCTGTATCATCAGCAAAAGTAGCGATAGTGTTATTTTCTAATGCTGGAATGTCACAAGTGTACAAAAGATACAAGATCGGACATCGGACAGTACACTTCCTTGCGGCACCCCTTCTTTAATTTCCTTCAATTCAGAATAAGCAGTTTCCTGCTTGATTCTGAAGTATCTGTCAGAAATATAAGACTCCAAGATTGAGATATTTTTAAATAAAAAATAAACTAACCTGAACAATACACAATAACAAGAACAACAAATATTAAACAAGGCATGATTTTTAAAACAACAAAAGATAAAAATAAAAGTAAAAAAGGACTAACTAAACTGTTAAGTCTAGATTCCCGCTAGTTAGAGAGATTAGCAAATTAAAAGGTATTTAAAAATTAACAAAAGGGTTGTTTACGTAAAATAGCTTTTAACGAAACTTTATGTTATTGTATTTGCATTAATTATGCATCTTTTTAGGGTGCATGTGGCACACGGTTTCCTTGGGTAAAGACAAACAAAAAGTTCGTCTGCCACAACCCATATAAATTAGATATGTGACTTTCAGAGATCACCACAGGTCAAAAGATCAACTTCAATAGCTTTGGAATCTCACCGCGATGTTACTCCGAGCTGTTGATCTACTGAAGAAGAACATACAAAGGACATCCAATAAAAATTGTTCTAGTGGCATCTACAGGTCACCAAATATCCAAAGTCCAATTGCTATGTAAATAAGTGAGGTAGGTATTATACGAAAGATGTTGATCTACAGAAAAAGAGCGTGCAGACTATAAGAAACAAAGGTAACCAATAAAAGCCATTACAGTGGCCTCTACTTCTAACTTCTAAGTTCTTCAAGGCGCATTCATCTAAATCAGCAAAAACTTACAAAAAATTAATGGGAGGTGTTAAATCGTATATTTGGCTGAAGCTTTTGGTTTTCACAACTCATGCAGACCACGAGGAAAAAAGACATCCAATAAGAGTGATTCCACAGGCCTCTAGAGGATATAGAAGAGCCAACTTGTGCGGTCCTCAAGGCGCATTGGTCGGGAGCTGCAGATAAAAGTACGGAGAGATTAATTCAATGTGCTAAATCATGTATTTGGAAATAAAAAAATGAGTGAAACATTTTTTCGAAAAACTTTCGCGCTTTTAAGACTTAAGAGTAAAGCTTCTTGTTTTCAGAAAGCACTTGCAAAATCTTTCGACATATAAAGTACAACTTATAGGACTTTATACGAGTATATGTCGGAAAATTGCTCATTTTGGGTAAGTTTGACCTAAATTATTTTCGCGGGAAAGACCGATTGGGCAGAATATTAAAGCCAAAAGACACCTCAGGCAGTTGATTTAATATCAACTGTTAATCTAGCACAACAAAGAACTATATATACTACACCAGAAAAAGTAACGATTTGATCGAAAATAAGGTTAAATGAGATCATTGCGCCACACACGTGTGGTATCTTATTTTCTGTGTTTAGAAACTGATAGATTCTGTATTTTCGGTAAACCGTTACATTCTCTGGAATAGCACAGTGTAATAGACGGATAGCCAGAGACTAAGATAATAGCTAGCTATTAATCGTTAAATTAAACTTGAATTTTGTTTCAGTCCTTTTTAAAGCGATGTGCTCATCCAGATGAGCAGCTAAAATCACTAAATGATGTGTGAGCCCTTACTGCACACGGGCCCAAAAAGAATCCTTGTTCTCATAAAAATGCTCTGCCAGAATCGAGCAGTTATGTCAAAATTTTAAGTAAAACGTGTTTTAATCCCTTCTCTTTAATATTAATAACACTATATAAATTAAGTTCCAGAAAATCCGCATGGCCTAAGAATATTTTGGCCTTGTTTATTTTCTTCAAAATCACTTTTTTGCTTATTCGTGGTCCTTGCACTTTGGTCGGGAGTTGCAGAACACTACAACAGGTTAGTGGGAAATGCTAAACCATTTGGAAATAAAAAGAGAGAAAAAAGAAAAAACTGGAACAGAAACAGTTGTAAACCTGACGTTCCGCAAAGCTTTGGAAATCTGATGCTTGAAAACTTTGAAAAGTGAAAGTACTCAAACTCAAGTATTTTGAATTCTTGAAAGCAAAAGAATTTTAGTTTTTGCAACTTGGAAGTTAAAACACTTAAAAACTTTTTAAAGTTTTTAAAGCTTAAAAGCGCTAAGGTTTGAAATTCACAATCATTAAGAAATAACATCATCTCATTAAAATCGGCACTATTGATCTATACGCATCACAGGTACGTTATAAACGTGTTTATCCCGTTTACAGTGACGTAGACAGAAAGGGAACAATTTAAAGCCTTAATATTTTCTTTAATAAAATTACCTTAATAATTTCTTTGCGACAGATTTTGCTGCATTTGGTATATTGCCTGGGTACGTATCTTATGCCGAGGATGAAATTTCCACAAAAATCAAAAACCGAGCGCCCGACCAATCTATAGGTTTTTCAAGCTAATAAATGTACTAAAATTGTTGGAAACATGGTAGGAACCTGGAATTATGGTTGTGGAATCCTAACTAAAATTATGTGCTGAAAAATGGCCTAGTGTTTGATCTTAGATGATTATAGCTTATATGCATCCTGTCCGATACTAGTTGGGGTGGGTAGAGCAGACCACACAGCACCTACCCATAGAACTGGCACTGGCACATCCAGTCCCAGGTACCTGGGCAACGGTGACTCAGGCCAGAATAAATTCTGTGGTAGAGTTATACGAAAGTGTAACTCGACGAATACTCATAAACGTTGCAGGATAAGCTCTGCTAACATGAGGACCGGTGTGGGTGGATTTGATTCTTACCTAAGCAGGACAAGGTCTCTTATTGTATAAGTATCCGCTGCTTGATTAAATCTTGTGGAGGGGAATTGAAGTGAGGCTTATCCCGGCCAGAAGGGGTAAATTCTGCCCAATGGGAAACTGCATGCCACCAGGTAACTGTGTTCCGAAACAAATTCGGATCTCCCTATGACTTATCTGCAGCGTGTCCTGTGATCGAAAGAAGCTCTAGAGCCATTACGCTTAAGGAGCGTTTAAACAAAAATATAGCCTCTCACGTTCAAGACAACTTCACCTTGAAACGGGCACACACCGGGAGTCTAGAACGTGTAGGCTTAAACGGCGCTGTCAAAGGCAAACCAAGCCTATAATTTGGGAGATCGTGGAGGCAAAACCATTCAAAAACCAAGTCCCGCCACACTTGATGTTGAGTTTGATCGGGCAGTGATCCCCAACTATGTTGGGGAATAGTCCGAAGCTGGACGAGGAGCCATCTCCTCGAAGAAGGCGCTGACGGGTGTGACTCTGCCGGAAGTTCGCTGAAATCTTCAGATAATACACACTGACGCAGAGGACGAGACCTTGCTCTGGATCATTTCTATGTTTGTTTGTTTTTGGACGACGAAATAACGACACCAATTATTTTACTTAAAATCTAAATCTGGGGTAATTCCACCCCCCAGTGGGGAAGTTTATCCTGTCAAGAATCGCATTGACACGGGACCTACTGTTTTACTACTGAAATTAGGAAGATTTCGAAAAACTTACGAACGTTGTAGGAATATTTTCCCAAGCCAGAATCGTGTATATAATATCTTCGATAGTTAAAACAAATAATCGCCACAAAATTCGTCTTATTACAGACATCGCCTGAAAATCTTTAGTGTCTGCGTCCATATTTTTAATATCCTTATTAAATGAATGACCTTGACAATTTCTTGGAGACGACTAAAAAGTAGAATATTTAATCACGTGTATTCCTTGTGAATTTTGTATGGGAGTTAGAAATTAGAAATGAATTTGTTATGAAGCACAGAAAAAGTAATTGCTTTGGTACCAAAATGGTGGCACGCATTAAGATTAGGCTAAACAGCACTTATCTATTATTTTAGAAACTGCATGTTTAATAGGCAGAAAGACGTCTAATGTTCGAATCAACCTTCTTATCTAGTTGGCGATGGTGAATATTCAACAAAACCTTCACAAACGCAAACATTTGTACAAAAACATGAATTTAATTCCATTGTTTTAAAATTTCAATCACCTGGAGGAAGCTGATATTATAAGAGATAACGAAACAGGTGCTTGTAATGATTGGCAGGATCGATTTTATCGACGATCGACACGTTTTAAATGAACCATTCATTATGGTTAATAATCGATTAGTATTTTTATTAGATTTCGAATTTGTTTTTTGCACCTTTAACATATAATTATTGGAGAATTTTAATTTTTATTCTAAATATAAACTAATAATTTTCAGCATACAACATTAGCCAATTATAATTAGGTCCGATTCGTCTCGATGATAATAATCGTGAAATATGATTCTTGATTTTTTCTTAATAACTAAAAAGGTTAAAAAATGAAACTAATAAGTCAAAATGATAATATTATGTGCTTTGTTCTTCATTCATGTGTTTTAAACATTCCACTGAACATTTTATCAGGTAGTATGACGTCACATCCCGACCTAACCTGGGTCAATAGTACCCACATTGAGAAATATGTGCACGCCTGTGTGGTGGGTGAGTGATGTACATATACGCACACATGTGGGACCGTGTTCCTCACAAATTCACAGTTCAAATTGCCCCAAAGGTTTATGTTACTTTCTGAAATTGGTATACATAACATATTCCAACTAATTAATGGGTATAGAAATATTTTCTTTTAAGTGTTATTCTAATAACAAATATAAAGATTTCAGTCCAGGGTGACTATGGATTGTAAAATGATTTATTTGCAAGATTGGCAATAGTTTTTGAAACAATTGATTAAAGTGTTTGAAATATAAGGTTAATAGTTTTGAATTCCAGGCTCATTTTAAAATGTAACGTAAATAACCATAATGAAATTTGCCCTTGTTTTATTTATGAATAACATTCGAATTATAAAATACAAAATTATAATATTTATCACTTACAAAGTAGAATTTTCATGACTTTTATATTACATTTTAACATTAACCTTGAATTAAAAAACTGTCAAGTTTAAACGTCAAAAACATCAAACAATTGTTTCAAAATTTCCTAAAAATCATTTTATAGTTCATAGCCGTCCTGAAAAACTTTTTGCGCACTTGTTATTTATAGCAACAGGTTAATTATTAAATAGTTTAGATAAATTGTTTTCTTTTTAGATACTCTCAGAAACGTCCATTTCTTTTTCCTGTAATTTGCCCTTTTAAAGTTTAAACGAAAAATAAGAAGATACCCATAAATTAGGTAAAAGTAAAGCAGAGCACGAATTTCCAGCCACATATCGGTTTTAGTGTAAAAGGTCAAATGTGCGCTTCCTGTATGGGGTGTCTTAGAATATATGGAGGGGTTAAGCGGATGGCCCAAACGGGGAGAGAAAAGTGCGACCCTAGGGATACTCTGGACGAAAAAGGAAGTCGAAATCTCTCGCTCGCATCCGGTAGGACATTTGGTCGTTTCTTAAGATATTATGCATATGGTTTTTGAAATTAATTCCTTATTTTTTTGTGATTTCGGTTAAATATTTCAACCCCCTCCTTTTTCTGGGTAATAGACATAATTATAGTATGTGCACCACCATAATTTTCAACATTGACAAAAACCCTACATACAATATGCAAAAGCATAGAAAATCTTTCTTTTCATTGAAAAAGTTATTCCTGTAGGGTTACCACATACGCACACAATGTGAAAGCCAGCCAGCATGGACCAAAGCACTCCGCCAATCCCCTTTTGCATCAGACAGGGGTATTTTTATTATTATGAAGCTGATTTGAATGCAATTTGTATACCGTAATATTTTAGAAATTTACATTTTAGGTAAAAACGGTTAATGGTTGAGTTAGTTTGGTTTTTATTATTACTGAAAACGTTTTGATGCAGCTGCTGTGTCATGCAAGAAGTAAAAATTGATGATGGTCAGATACTAATCCTAATTCACTTAAAACGATATTCATGTTTTGATTCATTACGGTCTTGCAATAAAAAGTTTAATGATGGATGAAATTACATTTTTTTCGAGGTTTTGTGTTAAAAACTTTTAAAATGTAAAGTTTTTAATTACTGCTAGAAGCTTGAAATCAAAAGTTTAGATTTTAATTGCAGCATCGGTATCATTAGATTTCTTTTAATTACTAAAAAATATGAGTTTTATAATTCCAACTGAAACCACAATTCATTTCTGGGAAACTTTGCAAAATAATTTAGTTTAATTTTTACTGAATACTGTGCAAGGTAAGATTGTGCCAAGTTCAACTGTTTTCTAAGTATAAGTCTTTTTTAGATTTTGTAAGGTATAGTTGAAAATTATTCACTCCTTAAAGTTTTTATTAAGTTCCAAAACTCTGTTTTTTTTTAAGTATGAAATGATTAACACATGTCCGGAAAGTAGCTGCACAAGTTTTAAACTATAATTGCATCATCAGGTGCACGAATAGGTTAACTAAAGCAATGTATCCCATACTAACCCTTTTATCTGAACAAACTTAAAACAAACTGAAATATACAGAGACCTTAATCAGAAGATCTGAATCAATATTACCAGTGGTGTATAAAAAGGTCCATGAGTTATGAGGTCCAAAGTTGCTCAAAAATGAAGAAAACGAGAATTTTAAAAGCCCATAAATACCAAAATAGTGAAGTTTCAGATTTGAGATATTTTAAACATAAACTAGCCTCAACGGTGTACTTTTTTTAAAAAGAATGAAAGCTGATACTTCAGCATTGTCTGGAAATATTACACTCTAAAAAGCGATATACTAAAATTTTGCAAAAAAAAGCGTTAAACTGCGAACTTAATTTGCGCCCATAAGAAAGCATCTTATAAAATTTACGTTTAGAACAACAAATGTAGTTCGAAATGTGAACAATGCAATGGTTTTTACTGCGACTTTCTACGACCAACTGTTCTTGAGATATCAAGATTTTCGTTTACATAGAAAACTGCAAGAAACGTCGTGCACCACGAAACAAATATGGCTACAGTATTTAAACCAGAAGGAATAAATAGTATATTATATAATATATAGTTGTTAAATAAATGCAATTACAAAACAGCTGATTACACTATATTGTATATTATATCAAGTGATTGTTGCCCTCGACTACGTCTCGGGCAACAAACTGCACCTTCGGGATTAAAAGAGGCACTTTAGTCCCGTGGTATATACGCTATTTTTTGCACTCCGTTTTGCCCAATACATTGAGTTAAAGTTATATTATATAAAAAAGAGTTAAAAATGTACAATCTAATTGTATAGTTGTTAAATAAATGCAATTACAATTACAAAACCGATTGCAAATGCTAAGTATAGTATTGCCAGACGATTCAATATTAAAATAAAATTTGATCTGGTACAAATTCCCCTATCCGTACATCTACGAACAATCTGACATCCCGATTGTACTAGAAGAAGTGAAGGTTGATAATCTAACAGCTTCCACATTATTTCATAAACCTGAATATTGACTATTTAATTTTGTTAATTGTGCTTATGTCTATGTCATTGTACATATAAATCACAATAATTAACTCATATTGTATTTTGAATTTGGTTAAACTAGTATTTTGAATAAACTAGTTGGCATAGTAACATTAATTTGTTTGTTTACTTTTAATCTCTCCAGAAACGTTAATTGTGAACATGTCGCAAACACACGTAACCTTACTTTTGTAATTTTGTAGCAAATGTGTGACAGCTGATTACGCTTTCACATTACAAAAGTAAGGTTAGCATGTTTTGCGGTATGTTCACAATGACTGTTTCACCGCCATTAATTGTTAACATTTGTTTGTTTTACTTTTAATCCCCCCGGGATTAAAAGTATTTTTAATCCCTCCGGGACTAAAAGTGACACTTTAGTCTTTCAAACGGAAGATTAAAATGGCACTTTCAGTCTACGGAGTGCAAAAAGTATTTTTAATCCCTCCGGGACTAAAAGTGACACTTTAGTCTTTCAAACGGAAGATTAAAATGGTACTTTTAGTCTACGGAGTGCAAAAAATAAATTAATAGTGGCTTCGAACTACCAATACATAGATGTGATAACACACCAAAAATTATTCTGTTCTGAGATGGTCGAGCAACCGGTGCAGGACCACTTGGAAAATTCTTAGGTTATTCGAGTTTCACCACGTTTCCCGTTCTGAGGGTCAATTTCTAATTTGTAAAGGTTTTAGTATTTTATATTTAAAAGATTTTAAAAGAAAAAATATTCAAATCGAAGTAGTTTGGACCAGTTCCGAGATAAAAACGTAAGGTTACTCCACTATATGTACTTATATAAATTATACATACTCATTTTGGCGTGAGCGTCTCTAGTGTGTTCAAGATTATCCGTGAATACAAGGAAACACACGAGCTGAATCCACCGAAAGTGTACTACAGACAAAGAGTAATTTTAGACAACATTGATAAGGGAACTAAAAGTGCTCTTAGACGTTTAGTTCATTACTTTTTTTAAAGAAATGAACCACCTACTCTAAACAGAATATTAACGGCTGTTCACGACAACGATGGTTTACCGCAACTGAAACGGAGTATTTTATGGAAATTGTTAAAAGAAATTGGCTTGCGGTGTGAAAATAAACTTTTTATTTCTACATGTAATCGAATTTGGTTTTGCTATATAGGTTTTCGAAAAGGTCGCGCAATAGTGTCCTAAGGGAAAAAGATGAGATTATCGCCTGGAGACGTTTTTTGCGACAGATCAGAAAGTACCGGGAAGAAGGCAAGAAATTGTACTTCTTAGATGAGACGTGGGTGAATGCTGGTCATACTGTACATAAAGTACGGCAGGACCCGACAATCCTGACTACGCGGCAAGCTTTCTTGCAAGGACTAACGACTGGCTTAAAAGATCCATCTGGCAAGGGAAGTCGTCTTATAGTCCTCCATATAGGATCCGAGAACGGTTTTGTTGAAGATGGTTTATTATGCTTCGAATCTAAGAAAACCGGAGATTACCACGAAGAAATGACAGGTGAAGTTTTCGAAAACTAGTTTACAAAAGTTCTGGGACGCTTGGAAGAGCATTCTGTAGTTGTTATGACAACGCTTCCTGTCACAGCCGAATAACGGAGAGATTGCCAAATACTAACACAAAAAAAACCGACATACAATCCTCGTTGACAAGTAAGTCAATTACCTATGAACCAGACATGGTAAAAGCCGAACTCCTGCATCTTGTACGACAGGCTGCCGTTACGCCAAATTATGTGGTCAATGAGATGGCAAATGAACAGAATGTTATGGTTTTGCGATTGCCCCCATATCATTGCGAATTTAATGCTATTGAATTGATATGGGGTAAAATAAAAGGGGAAGTAGCGCGAAACAATACTACTTTCAAAATGAAAGACCTTCGCCCGCTATTTGACCAAGCAGTCAAAAATGTTTCTGCCGAAAATTGGAAGAATGCTATTTGTCATATTGTCATGCTCAAGGCGAAGAAGAAAAACTGTGGCAGCTTGACATTGCTATGGACCTAATAGGGGAACCATTGGTCATTAGTGTGGGGGACGACTCTTCTTTATCTGAATCTGATTTACAATCTGATTAATTAGTCATATTATAATTTTTAATTTAAAAATTTGTATATTCACGATAATAGTTGTTTGTTGTTATTTTATGTTATTTTATTGTTTATTATTATTGTTATTTTGTTGTTTAATTTTAAATTTTTTTTTAACAGATGAAAATAATTGTTAAAATCATTTGTTAAAAGCAGATTGTTATCATCTACTTAAAAGAAAAAATACACTGAAGGGAAACTTTCCTTCTAATTAGCATCGCAGCCCTCATATTCCAATCATTTGTGTGAGGAATGACTATTCTTTCGTCCGAATTACACTCTACCGCGCGGTATAATTCAACTCTTAATCAGTCGGATCCCCAAAACAGGTGAGAAGACTTTTCTCGTTGATAAAGCCTCAGTACACTTTGCCGTGCTGTCAGAAGAGCACGTTAAGCAGTCGGTATAGACAACCACATAACCATCTTTCGGAGGCTGTCGTTAAAATAAAACTGCTCTATGCGACGCACAAGTATGTATTTACCTCAGTGGTTTAATAATAATTTCTACAACCCATCACCGGTGAACCAGGCCCTGGAAACTATGAAGTTTGTGCGGGAGGGAGGGGGCGATTATTATCATTACGCAGGCCCAAAGTGCGACTGCAACGGACTGATGGAACAGCGCAAGCTAAGAAAAACTGTAAAAAACCTTAACCAGAGCTGCCGGTACCAGGAGTCGAACCTGGGCTGCTTGGGTGAAATTCCAGCACGCTAGACAATTATCTACCAAGGCTGTTTGGCAATGTTAATTTCAATTAACATTTATACAATAAAAATAATTAGTCTTATACATATTATAATTTTTAATGTGACAATTTGTATAGTATTCTTTAAAATAATGTTTTGTTATTAATAAAACTATGCGTATACATTTTATGATTAATAATAATATAATAATAATTGCTACAACCTATAGCCTGGAAACCAGGCCCCAGAAGCTATAAGCTTGTGCGGGAGGGAGGGGGCGATTATTATTATTACGTAGGCCCTAAGTGCGACTGCAGCCGACTTACCGATGGAACAGCGCAAATCCCACATTTGTGTCACAGCTAAGGAAAACTGCAGAAAACCTTAACCAGATCTGCCGGCACTGGGAATCGACCTTGGGCCGCTTGGGTGAAAGTCCAGCACTCTAGACATTACACTACCAAAGCTGTAAAAATTAATGCTGAGTATGATTCGACGGAAATTATGCAGTTTATACTTATACGTTAGTATTATTATTCTTATTATACACCACGTATTCATATTAGCAGGGAGGCACCTTAAATCTATTAGTAACTATACAAAAGCATAAGCAGCTTAATTAAAGCTGCTTTGTTTGACCAAATTAAGTACTGTAGCGAGGGGTTACACTATGGTAGTGTTAGGGCTACATATATCCCTTGTAAGAGTTAATAAAACGCAAGTAGTAACTTTTATGAGATATTTTATTTTTTATATTATATGACTTGTTTTTTATTCTTGTTGCCTAGTACCATTCCGTATCTACGCAATGAATGCAAGTTGTGAGCTATTCACAACATTACCCCGCCCGGTCTGAAACGATGATAATACATGAAAAGGAAAAAATACGGAATAGTATTTTGGAGAAAAAATGGAGTATTTTAAAGGAACTTGAATAACGTTGTAAAATGCTCCAGCTACAAAATCTCCACTAGGTAGTATACAATAAAAAACTTAAGTTAACTAACAATACGGAACTTGCGACGGCAACTCTTGGAACCTGTAAACAGAAAGAAAAAAACAGAAAAGTGTTCAAATTTTCAAAGTCAACAGGTAAAAGGTTTTCAAAAGATGCCTTCGCGTAGCATTTGAAATCAGTTCATTGTTGGCTTAACATTATAAAGTAACTAATCTAAAAAATATGCATGCTTTAGCCTATCTAAAGAGATAGTGCCAGTGTGATTTTCTAAAGTGGCGTATTTAACTGTCCGTTCTAACACTTTATAGGGGCCTAAGTAACTGTCTTTCATGCCCAGAGTGTGCGTGTCATTACGAACGTATACATGTGTGCAGTTGATCAAGTCGCTGGGGACGAAGGACTGACCGGAATTCGTTTTTGTAAAAAAATGCTTCTGCTTCCTCATACGACTTTTGATATTGGCTATGAAATTAGGGAGGTTCATGTCGTTAGCCAGTTGTTCTTCTTCAAAGAAATCTGCAAGGATTTCTGCAGGAGAAACATTAACTTGCGATTTCAGTGTTGCACGTAAGCTTAAGACAATCCAAGGGAGATTTGTTAACCAGGAGGAAGTTCCTGTGGTTTGAATGGATTGCTTGAGTGTCCGATTAAAACGTTCGATAACGCCCTGACTAATCCGATGGAAAGCCGTGCATTTGACGTGTTTAATTTCTAACATGGCCATGAAGTTGATCCATGCATGAGAAAGGAATATTCTTGCATTGTCCGTGGTGAGCTAATTGGGAATTCCAAAGCGGGACACCTACGTGTCGACAAATGCAGTGATTACTGACTCCACGGAAGAATCCTTCAGAGGAATTGCTTCCGGCCACCGGCTGTAGCGGTCAATAATGGTAAGGAGGAATTTATAACCTCCCGAAGAAGGAAGGTGTACTAGGTCGAGATGGACCTTAGTAAAACGTTCATCTGGTTCTACAATAGATTGTAGAGGGGTTTTCGTATGACACCGAACTTTATGTTTCTGAGATTCAGCACAAGATATGACCCACTTCTGAATATCGTGGTGCATAGATGGCCACTGATATTGCTGAGTAATCAATCTTTTAGTAGCACGGATGCCAGGATGGGCGATGTTGTGTAGTTGTTGGAATAATGGATGCCTGAATTTGAGCGGGATATAGGGTCGTGGTTGGTCTATACTAACATCCACCCAGAAGTTTGATTTGTTGGCAGTTTGAAGGGAAATGAATTGAAAGTTACTACGAGATCGGAGCTGGTTTAACTCGGGATCTTGTTTTTGAGATAGATCGACTTCGTCGTAATTAAGATCAGATCCAGGGACGTTAATAAAATTAACTCTCGTCAGAGCGTCCGCCGGAATATTCTCTTGACCTTTGATATATTGAAGGTCAGTCATGAATTGAGAAATAAACTCTAGTTGTCGAAACTCACGTGGTAAATATTGATCACCATTATTCTTGATCGCTGTACACAAAGGTTTGTGATCCGTAAAGATTTGAAAGTCTCTGCACTCAACGTAGTAACGAAACTTCTTTAAAGCAAAGTATATTGCAAGAAGTTCCCGAGAAAAAATACTGTACTTTTGCTCTGTGGTGGTTAACTTCCGGGAACAGAAAGCTAGTGGTTTCCACATGCCATCTTCAAACTGTTGTAATACTCCAGCTATAGTGGAAGACGAACTGTCTGCAGCTATACTAAGAGGGTTATTAATTCGCGGATGTACCAATAAAGTAGCGGTAATCAAAGCATTCTTCGCGTGCCTAAAGGCTTCTATTTGCTCATGATTTAACTGGACAGGCTTTAGCGAAGCTTTACCAGGAATAACTGTAGAGGTTAACGGTGCCAAAATTTTCGCACAGTTTGGTACAAATTTATGGTAATACGAAATTAAGCCAATAAAATTGCGGAGTGCTTTCTGACTTGAAGGCAATGGGTAATCAATTATAGCCTGGACTTTGGAAGCCATTGGTTTGATACCGCGTGTATTAACGTGATGACCTAAAAAATCGAGCTTATTGACTCCAAAGAGACACTTTGGTAGGTTTATAATTAGTCCATTGTCTTTTAATCGATAAAACACTTGGTGTAAATGTTCAATATGTTGCTGCGAATCAGCACTAAAGACTAGGATATCGTGTAGGTATGAAAAACAAAATGGAAGCCCTGATAATACAGTGTCCATGAAACGACTCCAGGTGCTGGCTGCATTCCGTAGTCCGAAACACATCCGTTTGAACTCAAAAAGACCCAGAGGTGTGATAATAGCAGTTTTGTGAATGTCCTCTGCTGCGATTGGTATTGCGAAGTAGGCCTTTTGGAGGTCTAGCTTCGAAAATATGGTTGCGCCAGCAAGTTTTCTTGTCAAGTCCGTTAAAAAGGGGATCGGGTAACGATCTGGTACTGTCACTGAATTGAGTTTTATTTGCGTTTATTGAAATGCTGAGGATTTTGGGGGTACGAAGAGATTTTGGGAGTTATAGGGGAATGTTGCTTGTGCATGGTAGAAAGCCCATTGGAAATGGTAGTAAGTTTAGTTGTCTAATTGTCTAGTTTAGTTTCTAATGCAGGAGTAGCTAAAAGTTGTGGTGCCTGTTGTATAGAATAAATTAAATCTAATTTTTCTACAAAGGATATTACGGTAAGTTATTGAAATTTAAGGATTGAATCGTAAGTTCTGATGGTAGTTTAGCTATTAAAAGATCTTTGGTTAATTCCTCAGTTAAATCCAGATTTAATTTTTGGATGTTAAAAAGTAGTTCTTAGACACTACCAGAGAATTGAAGAGCCTCTAAAAGGTTATTAATTCGAGATTCTCGTGGCCCTAGGACAGATTTTATCACTGCCCGTTTCAAGATAGTGTAAGGTCGTTGTCTAGGGGGGTTAATGGTCAGGTCGCGATGAGCTCCTAAAACGTCGAAAGGTAAGTTTAGTGTTAATAAGTTATATTTGGCGAGCTCATTGTTGATCAGCATACGAGTAAAGTATCTTTCCACTAAAATAAAATACAGGTCGATATCTTTACTCGTAAAAACTGGAAATGGAACTTTGACAGTCTCCATTTGAAATATTAAATAAGTAAGTAAAAATACTTATCGGATGAGAAGGAGCACTAGTTTCGGTTCCAACGGTCAACTCCAACCAGCCACGACAAGTCACGTAAGCGAAGCAGGTAGCAGTATCTCACGATGACAGGAGTCGAGTAGTATCTGATGACAGATGATGAAAGGAGAACTAGCGGTTGTTCGCCTGGAGAATTCAGTGCAGCAGGCAAAGACCAGTACTGTTAAATTCTTCTTCAGGAACGTCGGGATCACCAAATGTTGCGAGGGTGTAACACTAAAGTAGTGTTAGGGCTACATATATCTCTTGTAAGAGTTAATAAAACGCAAGTAGTAACTTTTATGAGATATTTTATTTTTTATATTATATGACTTGTTTTTTATTCTTGTTGCCTAGTATCATTCCGTATCTACGCAATGAATGCAAGTTGTGAATTATTCACAACAGTACTTTTGCAAGGGTGTATTTTTCCAAGTTCACTAATTTGGTGTCTAGTTAATTATTTCAAAACTAAACTTATCTGAAAGTTAGTTTATTTTATAATTTCCCTTATCAATTTTTACTTTTTATAAAAACAGAATATTGTTATCATTTATTTAAAACGAGAAAAATATAGTAAATGAAAACTTGGTGCGCTTTTATTAATTTGTAACGTGTGAAACTGGCTTTACTCCCATTGGTATACGCAAACATACATTTGTGGGGGAGTGGGAGAACTATTTCTGTTGGCTGGACAGTGTATAATAGAAAAGGATTTGGTTTAAAATATTAAAAATTATAATCCTAAAGTTATAAACAAATGTGTGAGTTACAAAATCCGTTACATGGATTGTATTTTCCGCCATTAATAGATTTTCTCCATAATTTAGAGTTGGTTTTTCTGCAGCCCTTACTCCTAAAAACCCATGAGCCGCTACTGATTGCAAGCATATGGCAGTATGTGCACGTTTATAATTGATGTATGAGTGAGCAGGATTTTCTTAGTTATTACGTAATTAATTTAGTTGTTAAAAGTCTTAAGCGCTAGTTGCTGTATAAATCAGACATCATAATTTGAATACTTGACTTGTATGGCCTCCAAGATCGTGCGATTTGGCATCTTTAAGTTGGCGATTTTAATGTTTTAATAATTTATTATGTTTATCTTTTACAGCAGATGAAGAGACTGATTATTCGCTCTGAAAAGCCACAAAGAAAACCGAATAACCCCTCACCCACATTCCACCCACCAGGCAGAGTGGATGGTACATGGGCTAGAAGTAACAAACAGATGAAGGCTGTAACTTTCGCAGAACACCTTACTGAAACTTTTCAACCAAACGAAATTCAATCAAATGTAGAAACTGATGAAGACGTAATCTTGGAAGAAGAAGAAGAAGATATCCAACAGGTCACCCCAAAGGAAATAGCAACAGAAATTAAAACTAATCTTAACCCCAAAAAAGCGCCTGGATTCGACCTTATCACAGGTGAAATATTGAAACAACTTCCCAGAAAAGCCATCGTTATGCTGACGTACTTGTTTAATGCAGTCGCATTAAAGCATGTCGATTAAAACATGTGCCTAGCATCTGGAAGGTAGCAGAACTTATCATGCTACCAAGACCAGGTAAACCACCTAACGAGGCGAAATCATACAGACCTATATCATTACTACCGATTATATAAGCTCTTTGAAAAGCTCTTATTAAAAAGACTTAGACCTATTATAGAAAGGAAAAATCTAATACCAAACCATTAGTTTGGATTTAGACAACAACATTCTACAATTGACCAAGTTCATAGAAGAACAAATATCATTGAAATGGCATTGGAAGAAAAATTAATCTGCTCAACGATTTTCCTAGATGTGACTCAAGCCTTTGACAAAGTTTGGCACGAAGGATTGATCTACAAACTAAAAAGAATGTTACCAAAACATTACGTTAAATTTCTCACGAGTTATATATCAGACAGATTATTCCGCATTAAGCAAGAAAATGAATATTCAGAGTTAAAGGAGGCTAGAGCTGGCGTGCCCCAAGGAAGTGTCTTGGGTCCCAGCCTCTACTTGTTGTATACAAACGATCTTCCATAACCGCAGAATGTAACTGTTGCCACATTTGCCGACGACTGATGGTTACTGGAACAACCATACAAGAAGCAACTAATAAGCTTCAAGAGGCCAGTGACGAAATACATCAGTGGACTAGAAAGTGGAAAACAATGAATTAAAATCGGTTCATGTAAATTTTACTAATAAAAGGCTTATAAATACACCTTCACTTAATTTAAATGGAATCATAGTTCCATAAGAAAACACATCCAAATACTTAGGAATGACCTTAGATACGAAATTGCGGTGGAAAGAGCATATAAAAAAGAAGAGAATAGAACTTGGACTCAAGTGTAGACAATTGTATTGGCTACTGGGACGTAACTCGCAATTGTCAATAAATCACAAAATACTTATATACAATCAAGTCTTAAAACCAATATGGGTCTATGGTATACAATTATGGGGATGTGCCAAAGAAAGCAATGTCTAAAGAATCCAAACGTTCCAAAATTAAGTACTACGGACTATGGTAAATGGTCCATGGTACATCAGAAACAAAGATCTACAACGTCGAGGCATTACAACTACTCGACAATCAAAACAGCATAAGAGGACTAAGCTATTTGAACTAGTCTAAATACTGTGTAACGTGTTAATAGCAAAGCACAGTGCGCGATAGTGTAACGTGTGCAAGTGCTTCAAGAAGTAAAGTCAGACTAAAATATAGGACATCAGTGGATGAACTGTAGCTTTAGTTTTATTTAGTTTTAAGAGTTTAAAGATAAAGTGATGGTTAGTCTATTAGACCAGTTTCAATCATAAGCTAATATGCGCAAAAAAGAAAATATGTTTATCTTTATTTTTAATCCATTACCTAGTTATGTAATTATTGATATAGTTTCAATACACCAATCTTTTTTAACATTTCCGGATTATATATGAATGATTTAGAAACTATTGGCTAGGATTTAAACATATCATTTGATAAACGTAATTTAGCAATCTGTCATAAAAAATAGCTACGATTTTATTATTTACTGTACAACTTTTTGAATTTTGTTCATAGTTGCTAAGCTTTTTGCTACAAATACTTTATTTTCCCTTGAAAAGTAAACCTAGATCTAATAACAAGAGCAACCCTCGTTTATGCAAAGCAACCCTAATTCTTTTAGTAGAGCAAATGGTCAGATGCCGGTCCCACATCAAAGGATTCCAATTTTTAAAAGGGGGTTATTTAGTTCAAACTACAAACTGACGCGTTGTCCGTTTAATAATGGGCACTATACATAAGATGGTTATTTAGTTTTTAAAAACTGTTTGAAATTTGGGTCACTAGCATCCTTTGGCGATATTAAATTTTATAACTCATCTACATTTTAAGGTTTTTAACTTAGGTATCGTAAAATTGCGAATTTGGTTGGTATTTTATTTAAATTGAAGGCTAAAAATTAAACTATCATTAGTTTCCAGACGTCAGTAATATCCGTTGCTAACTCAGGACGTATCATTAATTTTCTTCCAAAAGGTACTTCTTAGCCTTACATAAGAACATATCATTAACAACATTTACTCGGTTAAATATTCAAATAATGGATTTTCTGTTCCCATTCTATTAGGGAATAAAAGAAACTACCGACAAAATGACAATGAACCATAAGTCCAGATGATCACCTACTGTCAAAGAAGGGGTTACAAATGACACCATAAACCTACAAAAATTTGAAAGCAAGCACCAAAAAAATATCCAGTAGCAAAAAGACCAAAAGACATTAAATACAAAAGAAAAGTCGTAAATGTTCTGACCAAAGAATTATTTAACCCATTGTCGAATATCTTTCGCGTTAAAGAACCTGCACATGGCTGCTTATTATAGGGTTTACACGTAAGATTTATGTTTTTTCATTTTAGGAAATTCTAATATTTAAAACGTACGGTTATAAGGTTTAAAATCCTAACAAAACTCATGGGGTGAAATCGTAAGAAATCTAAGGATGACGCGTTTTGCGCAAAAAGCTTTTAAGGGATACGTTACAAGATTTGTTTACAGTGTCTTTTTAAAACGTTATTAGTTTTAACCAGGTCTTGTATGGTGAAATCACATATTGGTACATATGAGATTGATGGACACCAGCCGCTGGTTAGGTTGGACAGTGACCATGTTAAGTACTTAAACGTTTTTCAAAAGAAAAGTTTAGTTCTCAGAATGGGACGCAATAATTTAATTTTTTCTATGCATTCCAGGCTTATTATAAGAAACTTGTGTTTTCCAGGCTGCTACAAGTTATCCCTGATTTTACTAAAATATTTAATTTTAAAACTGTTATCTACAATTTAACCTATATACACTAGTGTGCATTTATATGCCTATAATAATTTAATTAAAAGACCGGCCTATATTTACTACCATTCTTCATGCAAGAAAAAGTTACAAATTCAACTGCACACTGTAAACTCTTTTAGTTTTATCAAGTGATTAAAACTGACTAAATTCCTTCTTGTGTAGAATATTGTATCGAGTGATTCAATAAAAGTTTCATTAAACACGAACGAAGAAAAAGGTAAACGTGCACTGTATTTGCATAGAAATGGTTAAAAAAAGTAGATCATTTTAGTAAGTTACTTAATGTCATTTTAACTTTAGAAGTCCCAAATTGCTTTTGAGACAAGCCATTTAATTTTTAAAAATTAAGCTATTGACTTCATTGACCAAAAGCGGTGTTAGAAATGTACTCTAGAAGCGGCCAAAGAATTAGTTTATACACTCGTTTTACTCCTTTTACCGGCTTACCCCCCCCCCCCCCCACTTACACCAACTACAGAGTAGCGCCAATGTATCTTGAGTAGGGCTAATGGATACTCAGCCACCACCAGACTTGCAGCTTTTATAACAATACAGTTGGCAAACTGGTGGCGTCAAACATTTAAATATTTAAACGTGAGTTATTTAACACTAGTTATAATTAATTTTAGTACGTAAGAATTATGTTGATGTCAAAAGTATTAATCCTCAGATAAAGAGAATTAGACTATTTTGGGATTGATATTTTATAGAATGTTTTTATCCAAGTTTAAATTTTCTTTTCTTTTTATTTCTTTAGTTTGTGTTAAGCCTGGATCCCATTACTCGTATATTTGTCAAACATTCGTCATTCGTGGATATTTGCCAAGTAGTGGGAACGGTGTTACTCGATGTACAAATATTCGCCACTTGTCTGTTCCCGTCGGTTGTCGGTAGATATTACACAAATCAAAGACTTTTATTACTTGACAAATATTTTCTTTAAAAATGTATATCCTTAAGTACAAATATTTGCCAAAGATACAAGTGTGGAAGCTGTTACATAAGTGTTCACTTGTATATTTGTCGAATTCACAAATATTGACGTATTTGCCAAATACTCGAGTAATTGGATCCAGGCTTTAAGTTTATTAAATAAATTCGTGTTGTATAAAAAAATTGCTTTATATTTGTTGCATATTACTGTGTTCTTAGAATTACATAATTATTTATTGAAGCGACCCGCCTGAGAGTCTCAATTTGTGGAGAGTTGAACTTTTCACAACAATTTTATTTAGCCGGAGCAATTATTTTAAATAAAAGGTAAGAAAGTGGTGAGTTGTATCTTGTATGCATCTGTATTATTGGCATAGGCTCTGTCTTTTTAAACCTTTAACCCCAGTATCGTAACATTGTGTATACAAAATATTAATAGGTTTACCCCACTTATTGCAGAGATATTAATTAGATTATTAAATAAAACTATCTTTTTGAAGGATCTTTAAACGGAGAAGTGTATACAAATTTCTTAGAAAAAGAGTTGCCCTAATTATTAATCATAAATCCTGAGATGTGCTTCCAGCAGGATGGGGCACCACCTCATTAAGTAAGACATGCTCTCATTGATTTAAATGAGATGTTTGACTACAGATAGATTGAATGATTGATCGAGCTGGTCCGATAAACTGGCCTTTTCTATCACCCATTTGACCTTCCTTGAGTTTTTACTATGGGGTTTTATGAAAAATAAGATTATGGCGACTGTACCCACTACAGAAGAAAATATAAAAAATCGTATCTGACATGCTTTTAGTTGACTTAGCCAACTAATCTGCCCTGCTAAGCCAAAAGGTCGTATCTGCAAAACTGCAATAGAAATGTACTATATAGAATGTTAATGTGTGTTAAGAAAAGTTATGGTATATTTCTGAGTTGATGTTTTGTATATACGACCTTTTGGCTTAACAGGGTAGTAAATAGCAATGCTTGAAATGTTACACCGAGTACGAGATTCATTTAGGCAAATGGTGGAAAAGTCTTAGAGGCGTAGAATCAACCTTGAGTAATTAGTTTGAAAAGACCCAACCTTTACACCTTTCATTCAGGATGGCGACTCGATCTTCCCCCCTCACAAGGTCGAAAACTTGAATTTTCTATCAGGGCCTACTAAGTTTAACTGGACTATAAACCTTCTTAATACATTTCTCCGAAAATTATCATGTTGCCGCTGATCCAACAAGTCAGCACATTTAGTTTGAAGTGTTTCAAAAAGTTTCAGATTTCATTACAATTTACAAGTACGACAGAATTGTTGCAGTTATTGTTAGCGTCGTCGCCAAAGCAGATAAATAAGCAGTATTTAATTATTTTATTCATCTCATTTAAACACCTAATATTATTGTAACACAGTATTAAAGTTGTTTATATCAGCAGACCGCAACCATAGGGTCGCGATCCAAAATTGGGCCGCAAAAATTTAAAAATGGGTCGCCTAAATATTTATTTTTATTGTATCATTTAGGTTCATGTAAGAAATATATGCTATAGGGTCGAGTAATTTTAAGTAACTCCCCTCTCCCTCTCGTATGGGTCGCTTTATAATTTAATAATATTTTTGGGTCGCTAGATAAAAAAGGTTGCTTAACGCTGTTTTATATCATGACCAGTTTATTATTTGATATTTTTTCATAGAGGAGAAAAATTAAAAACATGCCTTCTTCTCGGATAGGAAGTAAAATTGTAGGTCCTGTGTCAATGCGATGTTTGGCACGTTAAAAATCCCTACTGGGGGTGGAATTTTCCCAGATTCGGCTAAATTCTAGTAGGGTCGGTCAAATGATCATAGAAATCGGTGCCATCAGGTACGAAGGTTGCTCCGCCATTCTGATTCCTCGCCCAAAAATAAATAGAAATACAATAAATAAATCTTATTTATCAAGTAATACAAAATAATCTAATTATTTTGAGTAATGTATATCCATTAGGGTGGTTCTTATTTGGGTCATGTTGGAATTTCGGTTTTGCCGGGTGCCCATTTGATTCTAAAAAAAAACTGAAAATTTTAAGACCAATAAGAACTTCCTATCTCTATTCTAATCATTCGCTGTAACGAAGAGAAGTTTCCCATTTACAATGCATGCTTTTTTTCTCTTATGTATATATTTGTCCACTGGGACAAATTGTTGAGAATAAATTTGAAAATTGGTTTTTCTGGAATTAACATTGTTCGATAATACTTATAGGCACAAAAAAATTATATGGAGGATTCGATTTCTTCCAATGATTTACAAATAAGTTCAAAATAATGCACCGTTCAATTAGGGTTGAAGTGTTGTAGTCCCATATAATGTTTTTTCACCTAAAAGTAGCATCGATGCTCGTTAATTCTATAAAATCAATTTTTTTTTAAATTTGTCCCAGTGGTCAAATATATGAATAAGAATTGAAAAAACCCATGTATTTTAAATGGGAAACTTCTCCTCGTTACAGCGAATGATTAGAATAGAGATAGGAAGTTTGTATTGGTCTTGAAATTTTCAGTTCTTTTTTTGGAATCAAATGGGCACCCGGCAAAACCAAAATTCCAATATGACCCAAATAAGAACCACCCTAATATCCATATTTCCCTTTTATTGCTTCTTCGGAATGTTATAATGTTTTTATTATTACCTCCAATGTTTGTTTGAAATTTCTAACTACTACATATTTGCAACTAAAAATAAATAAAATTTCACGAACCAACGTCCTTCGGAGGGTTATTATTTTTACTTACGAAAGAGATCAATAAATAATGGAATAGATAGAGATATAATATAATAGATAATATAAGTCTACGTTTTTATTTGATTTATTTGAAGTATTAATAAAATTTATGAACAATAAGAAATGCAGAATCAGGTAAGGAGAATGAATACTAAAGAGTCTTAACATCATTTATGAAAAAGAATCTAAAATTGTTAATTTTTTACATAACCAGAGCAAAAGCTGCCAATATTAATAAAAATACCAACTTTTGGCCGTACATCAGAAGGATCTCTACTGTCGGCAACGACTCTGATAGCTCTTGCAATAAACATTGCAAAACACTTCAAAAAGTCAAAATCTGTTTTGGTCACAAATCAATCAAATCTTCACCTAAATTAGCTACGGTGATTTGCAGTCTCATTTACATAAACAGACTCAAGGTTAGTTACGCAAAACTATAGTTCAACTTGCACAAAATTATAATACCCACGTGGGGTGTGCCATAAATTACTTTGAAAGTTGCAGAAAACATTTATTGTTGCATTTTAAAGTATGCCCCAAATTCAAATCTATGCAACAAGGAAATGTTTAACAAAACGCAAAATTCTAAAATAACTTTTATTACTCTCAAATTCTATTGCAGCAACCTTGTCGTAAAAATAAAGTGTACACATATCAATAAAAATAGAAACTGAACATTTTTGCGACCATTTTAAAAATATTTCCGCAATAAGTATTGTTGTTATTATTAGGGGTGTACTATAATAAAATAATAAAAATAGATTTCAAAAAATTTAAATTTTCTAGGGATGAGTGCCGATGAGTTGCAACCCGACTTAAAATACTTTATAAAAGGGTGTAATATAAACAACCCTTTCCGCCTCAATGATTATGTCAGGCAATTTTAAGCCCTTCACCCCTTTTTACCTTTATTGTGGCGAAATGGTTAACCAGTTTGCAAGGTTAACCTTTTATTAGTGAATTTTCATGGTTGTAAACTGTGGTGCAATTTAGGGTTAGGCTCAAAAGGGGTTATTAAACGTACCGAAAGTCTCAGTTTAATACTTTGAAGTATTAAAACAAAACCCTATTTAGTTTTTGATAGGGTAGTGAATGATCAATGTACACAAAAGAATCTCAAAAAAGGGTGTCATAACAACGCAAACTTTACGGTAGAAGCAACCCATTACTATTTTTCTTTACTATTGTGTGATGGGTGATCCTTTCAAATATTTCTGATCTAATAGCATAAAAGTTACCTTAATCCTTCCAAACATGTTAAAGGCACCCACATTCACAATCCTTTGAATATAACACCGCATTACAAAGGGTATAAAGCGCTTTTCATAACAAGTCAACCGAATAAACAGTAGTCAAAACCGTATCAGTTGTAGATGACAGTTTTCTAAACTATTTGTAAGAATTACTTTTTTACCATGAAGCTATTTTATATCGAAATTCTGTTTTGATTAAATATTTTGAGAGAGAAATACTACAACCCATTAAGTTCTGCTCAAGTATTTGAATAAGCTTACAAAGCTTTTCTTAAAAGATTTTTGCTTGGATAACTCTTTTATGACGATTTTTTGCAAAGTTTAGTGTTAAGATTTCAGCTGGATTAGGTAGAAGAAATTTAAGCTTCAACACTTTCTCAAAATAGATTAAAGAGCGCTTAAAAAGTGTTTGAACCCCTTTTTAAAAGCTTTTAATTTCATTGTTAGACAGTGTCCCCAGATGTATTTTGCAAAGCACCATTCCTGTAAATTTTATACTACATTAATTTGCGGTACCTTTAATAAAATAGAAATAGTGTTTGTATTCGTTTAAAAAGCCTGTTCAAATTATACGGTACTGACATTAATGGATTTATTCATTTGAAAGCAATAAAATTAGAGAATATATATTTTTATGATTAGGTTGGTGTTTTACCAGAAAGCCCTTCACAATAAGCGGTAGCTTAAAATTAGAAGACATCGAAAGGAATGGGCATGGTAGCGCCACCTCTACATACAAGCCGGAAATCATTTTACTAATACTAAAGTTGGAATAAATACCTGTATTTCAAGACATAAATATTTGGAAGTTGTAAAAAATTAATTTTTTAATTATTTGTACATATATTCAATTACTCATTACCAGGCCCGGACCTGATCTATGATCTTGTTGATTGTGTAGTTGGTACACAATTACGTGCAGTAGTACCTATGAAATTACGAATGATGAATCGCTCTTAGTAATGTACTACACGACGTAAACTGATAGACAAATTACAGGAGACTCGTATAAGTAATTAAGTAATTAGCTACACTTACAGGTGATTGTTGCCTATATATATCAGGGTCGAACTTTATATTTTTGATAAAATTTCTTCAAATTCATTGGCTTTATTTGAATTAGAAATATTCAAATTATAAAAAAAATATTAACTATAAATACACTAAGTAATAGAAATAATCTATAATATTTATATTTATACCTTTAGATGATCGCTTTTCAAATTAAACTCCGAAAAGAGCGGAAGATTTGATTTTTTTTTTTTAGTTTGCGTCTTTATAGATGATTTTATAACAAAATATGTTTTTAATTAAATAAGATCCTAATTTTATTTATTAATATTAAAAACTAAAAAGCACAAGATGTATCACAAGAAGGGGTAGGTAAGATGATTGTAAAGGGACAGCTAGTTTATTTGGTGGTAAAACACAATCTTTCTGTGCAACATATGTATACTTAACTACACATACGACAACATCGTGCCCTATGCCTAAGTCTGTTCATTATCAGTTACTAGTTAATGTTTAGTAGATCTCTACAGATAAACTTTTTATGATAATTTCGGCAAAAGTTTTATCTTTACGTTTACTGTCAATTTCGGCGCGTACCTAAAATGCATGAAAAGATAAAATATAATAACTAATATGACATCTAGCAAAATTAAAATGCAAAAAGTAGCAAGTATATGGAGTAGTATTCATTATCCAAACTGAAAAGGGCTTTGCTTTAAAGTAGTTTTTATTGAGTTTAAAGAAAAGATTTAATAAAAAGTTAAGTCAAAAATTAAAATTACGGAGGTATATCATATTAACATGGTCGTTTTTACAGAACATGAATGTCCATTATCAAATTAATGCTAAATTGTTAATATTTTTTTGCATAATTATGATTAAACCTAAGATTTATTGCAAGACGGTATGTCATATCTGGTAGTATTTAAGGAAGTTGTGGCTGTAGAAAAATGTCGAAAACGTAAAAGAAATTAGCGCAGTTGATATATTTGAATGCAGAAAATTATTTTCTGAAAAATCTTTTATGTTTAGGAAGTTTGTTTATGCATAAATTGCATTTAAAAATACCACGCGATCTTATGCAAAATGGTAAGTTGTTGATACATTTATTATAATAACTTCATAAAAAATGATAAAAGAAATTTGACACTAAAACATTTCACGTAAAAACGTTTTGAGAATGTGCTGTTAAAGGGGGGCGCGTACGTTTCTACAACGAGAAAAATACACAACCGTATTTATACCTAAAATAAAAGTTTACAACCGTATTTTTCCACAACCGTTTCCACAACTCGAATTATCACGTTCCGGAAAAATCCACAAAAATATTATTTAGATTCTTTTAACCCTATAAAGGGCAAAAATAATTAACCCAAAAATTAATGTTACAAGGAATAATTTTACACAACCGGAAATTTATACAACCGTACTTTTTCACAACCATCGATTTTATATTCAGTAAAAATCCACAAAAATAATTTCCTACAACTGGATTTTAACACAACCGGAAATTTATACAACCGTACTTTTTCACAACTATTGATTTCATATTCTGTACAGATTCACAAAAAGAATTTGCTACAACTGGATTTTTACACAACCGGAAATTTATACAACCGTACTTTTTCACAACTATCTAATGTTTAAGTCGCTTTCTTTGCTTTAGTTTTATGTCTTACCGGGTTTGTGAAATATATTCAATATAGACGTAATACATAACTATATCCTTTAAGGTAAAAAATCCGAAACCAGCGCTTTTGTACAATTAAAATTATGTTTGTTTAAATTTCGTGAACAAATTATTAATCAAAAAAGACAGTTCTTTTACAGTTTTTTAAGGAATCCAGTAAGCAGCCATTTGAAATACATACAAAAAATGTAAAAACCTGTAAATCAATAAAAGTAATAATTAGTTTCAGTTAGAAACTACCGTTAGATACGTCACTTGTACTTTATATTGTACTTGCACTTTCTATTCAATTATATCCAAAGGGTTTTCACCCGGAATTTTATATCTTATTTATAAACAGCTACTCATATTTTAACTGGAGGCCTTCTTAACACATGATAAATTTGGCTAGTTCTTGCAAGTGATCTGATCGTCGATTCGTTAAGCGGGCGCTACACATGAGGTATTTGCAAATTTCAAATAAGGTACCGAATGTTTGGACTTGCCAAATACAGGGTGTAATGATTCGATAGGTAAAACTCCCCAGTACGGTATTCTACGACGAAAACTGAGTTAAAACTCTAATTAGTTTTTTTTGATGGTTCTTTTAGGAGATATAATCACTTTTAGATATAACACCGGCAACAATGTTGGTTCTTTAAAGCTAGTTGATCTCGATCGACTAGGTGTTGACCGCATAATGATTAACTAAACGTATAGCCCCTCTATTTCAAATAGTAGCGACAAGCAAACCTGACACAAACTTTAATAAAGAAAAAATTACTACATGCATGTTTTGCATTTTGAGCATTTGGTTTAAGTTTAAGATAAATTCAATTTATAAAAAATACTTTTTCAACCCCTAAATGCACATTAGATAATTAAGTAAGGCATACTACTGCATGCAGAATGAAGTTAAGAATACATTTCTGTGAAAAAAAAACAGAGAGTGCAATCTGAAAAATTAATCAAGTTGGCAGGATCTCTTAAACGTTGCTATGCAACCAGCGTTTAAGGATGTTTTCTGAAGGTCCATTTTGAGTCATTCACAATAGTTTTTGGTTGATTTCTTTATCTTTTCAAATAAGGGAGATATTGCCTGTAAACAGCATTGTGGGACACCCTGTATAATTATATACATTAAAATTTACAGTTCATTAATTATTCTACATTAAGATTAGTAATATTTAGTTCTAGGTTAGATTACAATATATATTTATTTAAATAAAAAGAAAATTTATGTTTACATAGTTAATGCGTTCAATTGATTAATCGACCTCATTTAATAGTATTTGACGAAATTCGATCCCAAATATTTTAACAGGCAGTTTCTTTAGGTTCGGTGTAATATTATTGTAAATTTTAGTAATCCTATATGAGAAGCAACGCTTGAAAAATTATGTACGTCTGATCGATCAGTTATTTTATTATATAAATAGACTGGAGTTTTGTTCATAATGATATCATGGAATAAGACTGCAGTATGCAGAAGTCTTCTGCTAGCCATGTTTAGCCACCGCAGATCTCTAAGTTTGTGAGACACATGATCGTACTTTTTTATGCCAAAGATCATTCTAAGGCAGGCGTTTTTCAATTTTTGAATTATGTTTGCATCTGTGACGGTTAGACATGGATCGTAAAGGATATCGCAGTAATTGAACCTAGAGAGGTCATATGATTGGCATAGCATTACCTTTAACTGCATGTTTAAGAAATGTCTAGAATTATAAATCATTTTTAAGCAGGCGAACCCTTTTTGTATACAAGAAGATATATGACGGTTAAATCTTAAGTCGTTATCAATAAACACTCCTAGATCCTTTACATATTCATTTAAGATAAGTCGGTCGCCGCCAATTTGAACATTGATCCTGTCCATCGCAGACGTTCGCACGTGGTTTTTGCCAAAAAGTATAGCCACCGATCTTGATGAGTTTAGTCTAAGAGCAAGTTTATTAGAGACAGAAAGAAGTTTATTTAAGTCTGAATTTATTCTCTCGCAGGCTAGTTGGACTTGGGATGCTTCAAATGTGTAATACAGCTGAGTATCGTCTGCGTAAAAATGTGCTTTGCAGTACTTAAATATATTTTCTAACACAGAGATGTAGATTATAAATAATAATGGAGCAAGTACTGATCCTTGCGCCACACCTTTGCTTGTTTTTTCAAAGCTAGAGATTGAATAAAGGGACTATACACATTGGCATTCATCAGTACCACATACGGAGTAGATCGTTAATGTTGCCTTTTCTCATTTGTGATTGTTATCAATCTATCTATTTGATGCTATCTTTACACGAAGTTATCACAGGAAGCGTTTTGTTATGCTTTACTCTCATTGATTACGAGTGTGACGAGGATAGCATTACATTAGCACTTATCTATGTTGTTGGGAATGGATTTGACTAGCTAGGTAGAACATGGAATTGCCAACCCTATAAATAAACCATTAGATAAAATAAAAATATTACCACAAAACAATACAAATTACTACATATATTTGATATATTGACAGAATTATTCTGGAAAAATCTAACGTCGTTATTTATAAATAAAATAGATCAATTTTACGAATTATTTTAAGGAATCACAGATTTCTGTGAGAAAGGCTTTCTCACAGAAATTCTCATAGGCGTAACTAGGGGGGGTCCAGGCCCGGCCCCTCCTAGAATGGCCATGGCTCCCCCAGGAAAATGCCAATTGAGCGCCTGGATGTTTAAGGCTCCGTTGTCGCGTAGGTAAAGTACCGCTTAAACAGCTCTGAAGAATTTCATTACAATTTTTTAAAATTGCACTTAGTTTACGTTTATTATGCAGAAGATCTTTTCTTAAGAGTGTTATCTAATTTATATTATTCTTTATAGCAAATTCAAAATTACAAAAGCTATTTCCTTAACGAATAAAAAAGTGTAAATTTATAAAAACGAAACTGCTAGAGAGCTTTTAAAAAGGGTAAAGTTATTTGAGATAAAAATGCCCGAATATACAACAGTATAAAAGAACTTTATGAACTAAAAAACTATGGTCATATCCCGCGTTTGTTCATACATTTTGGTAAATGACAACTATCATTGTTAGTTCAGGCTTTTGCTCACGTAACGCGCTATAGGCGGATCGAGTTAAAAAAGTTTCAACGAGTTTGAATTGACTGTTAATACATTTAACGCATTTTCGTTATCGTTACATATATTTTTGTGATTGTCGATGTAAAGTAACAGATTATTGTTTATATCCCTTCCCATACTTTAACTTTCCTAATCTTTTGACTATTATTTGATAAATTTCCGAAATAAAAAAGTTGTTTTTCTTTAGTTAAGACTATGTGACGGTTAATTTTTGAATAAACTATTTCACTCTTAATTAGTCCTGATCTTAGAATATAAAACTATAGGAAGGATCACAACTACCTGGAACAATGCGTTTTAAAAGCGACGGAGATGACGTCATACTGGTCGCCATTAGCCACTATCTATGACTCCTCCCACGTTTAAAATTGCATAACATTGTTTATTGTTGCATTGTTTACATGCACGTTACTATTAGAAACTATTAATACGTAGTGTACATAATTATCTTGTAGTTCTGTCAAGCTCCAAGTAAATTTGGATTAATAAAAGAACACCTACTCCGCCATATTGAGATCCTATCCCGGTCGTATGTGATAGGGTACTAGGCTCCTTCCTATAGTTTTATATTCTAAGGTCCTGATTAATTTCTTAAAACGAATATATATTTTCAATATTTTAATATAGTAATACTTTTCTTTTTCTTAAAACCAGCAAGAACAACTGATATTTTTAAAGATATTTAGAAGTTTTATATTCCCCTTTTTAATTTCAACTACCTTAAATTATTCCTTGGCATTTAGAAATTAAAAATTTCAGATAAACTTAAAATATTTTGAGATCTCACGCATGTCTGGCAACACTGTGTGCAGAGAACTGCGATACGATCAAATAATGTTTTTCGTGTATTTGATAGAAATGTAGTACATTGTTCAATTCAAAATCGTAAAGAAAAGTGGGACTTTGATCGTTAGCAACACTTTTCTTCACGATTTCAGTTAGCAACACTTTTCTTCACGATTTTGGATACTTAGCGACCATTAAATAAAGCAACAATTAAACTTTATACATTTTAATTATGAATATTAATAGAAAATGTACAATTATTTAAAGTATTAAATGTTATCCCAGAAGATGCCGCTATTGATCTAAAATCTGGAACTGCCGTGCAAAGGTCTTCGCTTGATTGTTGAGTCGACTGAACAACACAAGACACTGCGACAGAAGCAGATTGTTTATCAACATTCTGGCAATCTTTTAAGTTTTCTCTTGAAGTCGTGCATCTCTGGACAGTCTCACTTTTAAAAATTCTTCTAGAAGTTTTTAATTTATTTTCGATACTATCATCGACATATCCTTCCGCGACTGCATCGGAACGCCACCCCCCGTGTCTTTTGAGACTTTGTGTATCTGCTCCGCTGTCTGCAAGTAACGTCGCACTAGTCCTGCGAAAGCAATGTCCAGTGTAACTGTTTGCATTTGGTAATTCCAAGTATTCCGCAATTTTCTTTGGTACAGCGTAAAAGGTATTAATACCAACCGGCTGTACTGTGCATTTGCCTCTTCTATAGAATATAAATAACCTACGATGGTCGGTTTTTCTCGGCCTTAAACTCAAATATTTTCACTTGTAATTACACGAGTGCTTCGAAATTATCGATTTGTAATACGAACGTTGATTAGCAACCACGAGTGTCATTTTTTGACGTTTTAATTTCCCGACGTGCAACGGAGGGAAATTTGTCAAAAAATGACACGGGTGTTGCGTTTTAATCAACTTGAGTATTACAACAGATAATTTCAGAAGCACGAGCATGTAATTCGGTAAGATTATTTCATGATACAGTTGTTTATTTAAGCATCTACTTATTAACATAAAGATTAGTATTTTTACATGAAAGTAAAAAATGGAACACATGTGACACTCGTTTTCAGCGTTGTCACGAAGATAAAAACAGTCGAAAAGGACAATAAAAAATTATCGAATTATCGCTGTAATCCAAAAAATAAATCCTTGCGATTGGTCAAAAACGAAGTAGAATGAAATAGTCACTTATAATACCATTAGTAGTCAAAGTTATGTCGACTATTTTTGTGGTGGTTTCACGAATGTCTATCATGCTTGCATTTAAATACCACGAGTGCGCAGCACGAGTGGTATTCGCAAGCATGATAGACATGAGTGTTAAGCACCACAAAAATAGTCTACTTAACTTTGACTACTTATGGTATTCGAGAGACTATTCAACGAACACGCTTTAAAAAATCAAATTTTTTTCATAAATGTAGCAATGTTACATTTAATAATTGTACGTTCAATACTCAAAAATAAATGTTGTTAAATATTTGTGTTTTATTAAAATTGTCGATTGTTATCACTAGTGAAAATTGTCGACAATTTTCACTAGTGAGAATTGTCGATACAATTCATTTTCATTGGATTAAAAATATCAAATGCTGCATTTTAATTGGTCAATTTTTAATAAATGACATGTGAGTTGAATAGTCTATATAATTCAATTTCATCAACGTCTTTCATTTCTGAGCTCACTACGAAAACACGTTTTTTTTGGTTTTAGTATCGTGCAATGTTACAATCAGAACAGATCCAGTATCTTCAACATCTTCTACATTTAGCAAACGTAATTCATCAGCTCGGCAGGCTCTATATAAAACAAAAATCATAACTACTTTCATGAACAGGAAGGTATCATCGGGGGCCTTAGTGAAAAACGTGTTAATGTTATCCATCGTAAAAACCTTAGATTTGTTGGTCACATATCCGTCATTTTGACGTTTTAAATATGCAAGCAACTTTTTATAAGTAGAAATGTCAACATTTTCATTAATAGCCAGCGTACTTTTCAACATTGAATACAATGACCACAATGTTGCAGATTACAAACTCTTAGCCTACAACAACACGTTAAAAATTAGCACTGAAAATTAATGTAATTAATGACAAATACCTTTTCAAAAAAGAAAGCGATTAGGATGTTTTCATCACTTCCCTCTACTTTTTTTTTGATTTTCTCCATAAACAAAACTGTTCATAAGTTTTCTCATACTTTTCTCTTGACTTCGATGGTAGCAAATTTGAATAAACTTCTGCTACTGTTGTTAAAATATTGGAAAACCCTTCACCCAATTCAGTCATTTTGCACAATGAAAAATTTATTTACTAAAAACATCGTTCTCTTGTTTTGCTACCATGTTAGCAAAATATGACACCTTGATCAATTAATTTTTCTTCATTTTTACATTTTAGTCCTTTTGGTCAAATACACGAAAAAATAGCACGTTCAAGACGTTAAGAAAAGTGATTTTTCCTTGTTCGTGTAAATCTAATCCACTCGCGAGCTGCTCTCGCTCGTGAATTGAAACTTTTACACTCACTGGAAAACAACCACTTTTCTTAACTTATAGAACAATCTACTATTCTATTTACATTTTCAAATTTTAGTTTTAAAGAAATTAACTCGCTTTTGCCGACCGTAGCGCCATCTTTAAGTGTTTATAGTTTCTGAAGCTTCCTATTATTAACACTGGAGGCGACAACGGTCCCTTAAAACTAGAGTCACTGCATCTAGTTACCTAGTCTAGCTGGTCGTTCAGAGTACCGCAAAACGCCCCCATATTGGGGCAGAGAAGGGTGATCTTTAATAATGAACAAATTAAAACCACATTTTACGTATTTGAAAACATAGAGGTTTGAACTTTCAGAATAAGAAGAATCTTTTAAACTAGATGTGGATTTGATTAAATTCAATACAGATAAAAATAATGAACAATTTCGTGCTTCTTTTGTGCTTTCTTTTCAGCTGGCCTAGGTAACTAGATGCAGTGACTCTACTTAAAACTCGCCGCGCTCTATGGGGCCTTCCATAAACCTGGGGCCTGGCACCCCCTAGAGAAATTTTCTAGTTACGTTCATGGAGAAAACATCAAAATTCTATTCTATTCTATAGGTACCAATTAAAATCTAAAAGAAGGCTGGAAACATTCAACATTGCTTTATCTAGAGTGCCTACATGAAAACTTTATCTGTGTTATTTTAGAGTTAGGACACGGAAGTCAAAATCTATCTCTTTCTAGGCCAAAACTAAGCTGTCTGAAACAGAGGTACTTTTTTCTCTCTTTTTACTTTAGTGACAACATTCAGCAACTCAGTTATAAATTTTTGATTATACTGTCATGTTTATTTTTATGCATGCAAAAATTTTTAATGTGCACGTTATCATTTATTTACTGTTTTTAGAGAATTTTAAAACTACTATAGTACATACAGGGTGTTCCGGATAAATATGCAATGCTTTAAGGGGGTGAAAGGGGACCATATAGAGACCCCAAAACTCATAAAATAAAAATAAAAAATTTAAAAGAAAATTCGGATTTTTCCGTATTTTTTACAAGTCACAGAATTGAATTTCAACAGCGGTTGCCGAGTGACTCACTACCTTGATGACTTGATCATTTATTAAGGTCGGTAAATAAAATGTAACATACGTTCGTTGACCTAATTGTGATGGAAACATTGCCTGTTTTTCATTTTATGAATGTCATTTTAACAAAATGAGTAAAACTTAAATGTAGGACATACGCGGTCTTCCCCGACAACGTCGGCGAAGACGTCTCGACGACGTCAGGGACAAGGTCGAAATAATGAGGTAATGTTTACATTTACTGTAATTTAATGCATAAACAACTTCTACTTCCAAGCTGGACTGTTATAATAAAATTATGAATATCCTATTTCTTTAATGCATCATTCTGAAAGAAAGCATTTTTGAGCATAATAAAATGCGTACTGAATCTCTTTCTTTAAAATATTTCAAAATAGCTTATGCAACTAACAAAACTTTTCATAAGCGGAATAATATTGATATTCATCGGTAGAATTACAAATCAACTCTTTATTAGGAAACGAAAACTCTTGTTTTTTGTTTATTTCATTCTTAATTTAGTTTAAAAATGGATATAATTAACGCAGGATTTAGGATTCTGAGTTCTGGTGCGCAAACGATGTACAATAATTTCCTATAAAGAACTTTCCGTAAAAAAACACTGGGGTAAAAATCTGCTGATTTTGGTATAGGAGAGGTCAATGAACAAATTATTAGGTATCAAATATCATTTTGTTCGTGTTGTTCATCAAGAATGTGCTGATCCTAGTAAAATAAATATTTTGTTGCATTTGTAGAGACCGTTTAATAAATTCAACCGAATTTGATGTAAACTGATTCTTAATTTTACAAATCATGTTTACAATATGGGTCATAACCTGATAACCTTGGAAGGTAAACGGACGTATTTAATAGATGTGACAAAACATTTATTTTACCAGAATCAGCATTATGATTCATGTGAATAAAATGTAGCAAATGCTGTTACTACTATTAATAAAAGATGACAGATATGATAAAAATCAGCAGATTTTTACCATTGTTCTTTGGTAAGTGATAATCTTCCTTTTGGTTTCGGAAAATTGTACATCGTTTGCACACTGGAACTCGGAATCCTAAATCCTGCGTTAATTAATTATATCCATTTTTGAACTAAATTAACAATGAAATAAAAAAACTAAAGTTTTCGTTTCATAATAAAAGATTGATTTGTAATTCCACGGATAGGTGACGTCAAGGTTATTACGTTTATGAAGACTTTTGTTAATTGCATAAGCTATTTCGAAATACGGCTTGATTATTATCAATAATGCTTTCTTTCATTTTGATGTTTTAAAGACATACGATACTCATAATTTTATAACACAAAGAAAGTTGACAACAAACTGCATACTGCAAATTACAAGCTTCAAAGATCTGAGTCATTAACAGTTATTTACAGATGGTCAAAATGACTTGTTTATTATTTAGCTAAAACGTTTTAAAAGCACGTCCTAATGTTTTGTGTTGCTGACAATTTCGAAGAATACATTTATCCGGTTTGGGTTTATTATGATTATTTTTTGATGACTTTTAAAAGTATGTACTATTTAATAAGCATAATTTTCATACAATTTTATCTACTGCTTTGCAGTGGCGTGCCTATTATTTTTATAAGGGGGGTTGTCATTTCAACGGGACATTTCAGGAAATTGTTAGTAAGATGTTACTCTACACATGTTTCTCTATTGCCCTTTAACGGGAAAGGCATCTTGTCCAAAACACCCTGTATATCAATTTGACAGCAGCATTTAATAAAGTATTAATAGTACCGAATTTCAGATTTATATAAATGTCATATTGACAGTTTAATTTATTTTTCACAATTACCAACCTTCTAATAAATAGTTTCAAAATATGAAATGTCACTATACTCTGGCCGCTCAACAAGATAGTAATAAAAATATGGGGCGTAGCCACTTCATAATATTGGCTACTGCTAAAAACCCAACTGACACTGAAACATTTTTGTATTCTACATGAACAAACCCTCAAAAGACAAGATTTTAATAATAAACTACTTAATGAATATTGTAGTGACGCTATCTGTCACTTTGCCGTGTGAAACTGACTCCACAGTTTCGCGCGCTGTTTCAATTCGCTCAATAGCAAAGTAGCTTTTAAATCGCCTGCTCTTTTGTGGGCATTTTTATTACTATCTGTGTTGACCGGCCCGAGTATAGGAAGATTTGACATGCGTGACTTAACTCTAAATAACACAGAGCTCAGTTCATATTTAGGAACTCTAGCGCTGTCTAGGTGACTATTTGTCAGTGTAGAGTCACTTCATCTAGTCACCTAGGCCGTGCTGGTCGATCAGAGTACCGCAAAAGGCAGGCATATTGAGGCAAAAGTAGCTCAAAATTGTTCATTATTTGTATCTAATTGCATTTAATCAAATCCACGTTTGCTTTAAAAGGTTTTTCTTATTCTGAAAGATCAAACCTCTAATATGTCAAATACCTAATACGTGGTTTTAATTTGACCAATATCAAAAATCACCCTTTCCTGTCCCAATATGGCGACGTTTTGCGATACTCTTAGAGGGTCTCTAGATACTCTGATCGACCAGCGCGACCTACTAAAAGGTGACTAGTACATGTAGTGACTCTAAATTTTGTTGCTGTACAACGCCATCTATTTTTATTGACGCATCCCAATTATATAAAGCACGTGCACGGTGCGCTATAACTTTTTTCATATTACCGTCACCGGTGCGGTGTATTGTATTTTTAATTGTTATTCAAGTCAAATTGGAATAATGGCACATTTAACTAAATTTGGACGTCTTCTAAACCTCGGTCGAGCCCTCTACAATCAGGGACGTTATACTGTTGTCAAATATAATACAATCAAAAATATATCTTTGCGAACAACAGGTAATCAAAAGAATTATAGGTTAGAATAAATTAGCTTTTCAAATTTATTAGTTTTGAATAAGAAAACATCTTAACTTTGATTATTTGTAGCTACTAATACATTTGCCAGACATCAGAGCACTGAAGCCGCAGCAAAAGAGGACTATCATTCAATTATAAAAGATACAGAAAAACCAACAGGTATAAATGTATACATTGCAACTAAACGGGGTACAATGTAGAGAAATTTGTTTTTCAGGTGAAGGAACTAAACATGAGTTTCAAGCAGAAACACGTATGCTACTCGACATTGTAGCAAGATCACTATATTCAGAAAAGGAGGTGTTCATTCGTGAGCTTATTTCTAATGCAAGTGATGCTTTGGAAAAGTTTAGATATGTCGTTTTATCTGGCGCAGAGCAAGCACAGAAAATCCATAGCCCCGACAGAAGTTTAGAAATTCATATTGCAACTGATAAACAGAATCGAATTATTACAATTCAAGTATATTAATAACAATTTGTTATATGAAATTTATTAAAACTATATCGCTTTTAGGATACTGGTATTGGTATGACTAAAGATCAATTGATTTCAAATTTAGGTGTTATAGCAAGATCAGGATCAAAAGTATGTAATTTAACATTATTTAGATGTGGTTTGCATTGATTATTTGTACAAGGATATCCAATTAATAGAATACACCACAGAAATACGCAACTATAAATTGGAGTTATTGAAATCGTGATTTTAAATTGATCACTGGCCAACAAAAAAAAATTTTTTTGTTTACTGTCTCCAGTCTTACTTTGTGGAACTCCATAATCATGAAATATAATATAAATACAAAGATTAGTTAAAGTTTCACAAGTTTTATTAATATCTTAACCTGACAATATTGTTTCGACACTTTGTGTCATTATCAAAGGTAGATAAGATTGATAAACAAACACGTTGCTAAGGATAAATACATACAGAAAATAGGTAACTAGATACAATACATAACAAAAACTAAATATCTAACACTTCTAATAAAGGAGAATTACTAAGCTCAGTTTGTTCATTCATTAAAGGTACTGTGCGTTTATGTCTGTATATTTCAAAAGCTTCTAAAATGTCTAATTTGTGTTTGTTGTTGCAAAAATGTAAGAATTTAATGTTGTTTTGAGGTGTCATTGGGTGGTTCTGTTCCAAAATGTGTTTGGCATAATTCGATTTTTCTGGATGTTTAAGTCTATAAGATCGTACGTGTTCTTTGTATCTTATGTCGAAATTTCTAAGTGTTTGTCCAATATAAACCGAGTTACAAAAAGAACAATTCAAACGGTAAATGCCGTATTTCATGATATCTTGTGTTTTGTCTTTAGTATTGAATAAAAATGAAAAGGTGTTGGTGTTAGTTTTATAGGTTATTTTGTAACTGGTGGTTTTTCTTATTATAGTTACAATTTGTGCTGATATCTTGCCAAAGTATGGTATTGATATGTAGTTTGTGTCTTGTATTTGAGTGTCAATTGGAAATATTCTTTTGATAGCTAACCTATAATCTTTTTGTTGAATTAAAATGTCAATCATGTTATGGTTATAATGGTTTGCATGTGCTAATTGTTTGATGATTGAAATTTCTTTATCAAAATGTGATCGTTTCATTGGAGTAGTTAAAGCTCGGTGTACTAAAGATCTATAAGCCGCTAGTTTATGCATTTTATGATGACATGAATCGTTAGGAATAGTGACGTCTGTGCTATATGTATTTATTACTTGTATTTATTCTGTATGTATGTATCCTTAGCAATGTGTTTGCTTATCAATCTTATCTACCTTTGATAATGACACAAAGTGTCGAAACAATATTGTCAGGTTAAGATATTAATAAAATTTGTGAAACTTTAACTAATCTTTGTATTTATATTATATTTCATGATTATGGAGTTCCACAAAGTAAGGCTGGAGACAGTAAACGCTATCATTTCATCTTCGTTGGAAGAACAAGCCAAGCTATATAAGAAACTGATGATTAAACACGGAATCGCTAGCCAGAATGTTTGGTTCAATCAAGAATGTATTAAACGTCAAGTCATTCCCAAATATGTCAACATCACCACCAAGACTAGTAATTACATTACTTAATTTGCTAACTCAAATGGGCGTTGTACAATATCACCCAAGTAAGTGGCTTTTGTTTATCGACAGTTCCAGCAGAAGCCTCAAGTGTGTCCTACTACACAACGGGAATGTTTTCGGTTCAATTCCTCTTGGATATTCCGTTCAATTAAAGGAAACATATGACGACATTGATAAGGTGATAGATTTACTAAAATATACAGACCATAACTGGGTCATCTGTGTGGATCTCAAAATGGTAAACTTTTTACTTGGTTTTTAAAGAGGATATACAAGAATTCCTTGCTTTTTGTGCCTCTGGGATAGTCGAGATAGAAACCAACACTGGATTCAGAAACATTGGCCTCCTAGAACATCCTTAGTTGTTGGAGAGAAGAATATTATAAGTCAACCTTTAGTCGACAGAGAAAAAGTAATTTTTCCACCTCTTCACATCAAACTGGGTCTTATGAAGCAATATGTTAAAGCACTAGATTTGCGAAGTGACTGTTTCCAGTACATATGTGAAAAGTTTCCACGACTAAGTTACGAAA
The DNA here is from genome assembly GCA_929113105.1 of Agrypnus murinus. Classification (NCBI taxonomy): domain Eukaryota; kingdom Metazoa; phylum Arthropoda; class Insecta; order Coleoptera; family Elateridae; genus Agrypnus; species Agrypnus murinus. The sequence continues at coordinate 226,486,287 of OV816024.1, read as the reverse complement.
AAATCAAAGCTGGGGTATTTGATGGACCTCAAATTAGAACTTTAATGAGAGATCCAAATTTCATCAACTCTATGAACGAAGCAGAAAAAGAAGCCTGGACTTCATTCACGATGGTCGCGAACAATTTTCTTGGAAGCAAAAAAGCATCCAATTATAAAGAGCTAGTGCAATCAATGCTTGAAAAATTTCACCGCCTAGGTTGTAACATGAGCTTAAAGCTTCATTTCCTTCATAGCCATCTTGATAGGTTTCCCGAAAATTTAGGTGCTGTAAGCGATGAGCAAGGCGAGAGATTTCATCAAATTTAAAAACCATTGAAACTCGGTACCAAGGAAGATGGGATTCTCATATGCTGGTCGACTACTGTTGGAGTGTTCAAAGGGATTGCCAAACCAAAATGCACAGCAGAAAGTGCTACAAACGAAAATTTATTCTCTGACTGTTGGTTCTTTATTACTAATACTAAATACTTTAATATTATTAATACCGGAAACTTTTTTCCAAAAACAGGGGACAAAATAAAAAGCGCCAATTGCGGCGGTGTGCAACTATTTATGACATTTGAAATTTTGACAAGCAAATATTCTTATAATTTATTACACAATTGTTGCGTGTTAATAACTTATTTTACCTTTACTTTGAGATATTTTGTGTTCAGTTCTTGTATATTAACAATGCCAGGATATCTTTGCGCATTTTATGGATGCACCAACGATACCATCAACAATTATTCTAAATCGTTCTTTAGATTTCCTTTAAATGAAAACACGTAAGCAAATATCTTTTACTTTCAAGAAAATACCTTAGCTATTTTATAATTCAACTTAATGTAACATAAATTGGTTATTATAGATGCAAGCAATGGCTTGAAAAATGTAAAAGTAAAGATCTCGAAGAAATTCTTAAACAAAATGGGCCAAAGATTCTAAACTGAAATTATAGAATATGTTCAGATCATTTTTCGAACGACGATTTTAAAAATAGTAAAATGCCTAGTCAAGGGTAAGAAATTGAGAATACATTAAACTTTTTTCGTCTAGAAAACTTTGACAAGTTCTTGTACTAGATGAACTTGTAGAAACTTTGATAGTGTAATTCAAAAATTTGGATGCAAGTTTTCAAGTTTGAAACTAGTTTTAAAACTACGATCCTATTTTCCATCCAAGTTTTGATACTGGACCTGCGCACTGGAGCGAATTTCGGAGCTACCAACTATGTTTGATTTATCCATTTTATTATACACATGCATACATTTATTTTCTAACCTAAAAATATAAGCGTTGTTATCACTTGCTGTTTGTTCGTTCATGGTGCGTTGAATATTTTTATTTCGTATGAAACATGCCTTCTAATACAAAATGGGTAAGTGAAATAACGAAAACATTAATATCGCTGTACGAGCTACAACCAGTGTTGTATAAGGTAAATAGAAAAATGTTTACAAGAACAGATTTTATGTATGTATTCGTATTTTTTTTGTAGACTACTTCGCCTAATTACCACAACAAAGTATTGCGCCTTAAAGCTTTAGAAGCCATAATGTCCGACTTGAAAGATCTTTTCAAAATAACCTTTACAACGGACGAAATAATTTACGGACGCAATTTTTAGAAGTTAATAGAAACTATAGAAAAGTGCTCCACAGTGGGGCAGGTGAAGAAGAGGTGAGCACACCTACTTGGTGGTTGTATGAGTATTTGCAGTTTTTATTACCATACTGCAAAAAAGACAAGAGCACATCAAATTTGAATATAACGGGACCAATTGAAGAGGAGGAAGATAGCAATGCAGAAAGTTTAGAAAATGTAAGATTCTTTAAAAATGTTGTTTCTGAATAATAATCTTTAATTTTATAGTCTAACACAGAGAATCTGTCTGAAGGGGTGTACACTATCGATGACGAAGGTATATTGTCACCAGCATCAAGTACAGCCACCATATGCACACTCAAAGCAAGCAGTTCAAGAAAGGGAGGAAAAGGAAATGGTGTGGAAAAACAGGTCACTAAGCGAAAGTGTGCTGAAGACGGCTTTACAACGGTTGTAACTGAAGCGATTCAAAGCATCGCAAATGAACAGCCTGAGCTACCATCTGACATTGCCAGCTTTTGTAATTTTATAGGGCATGAGTTACTTAATATAAAAAATAAATCAATTTTGAAGCGTTGCAAATGGGAAATGTTGTCAGTTATTCGAGACGCACAGGATACAGAAAACTAAATAAAAATAATAAATCCTTTTATATGAAAGTATGTAATTAATAAAAGATGTATCACATTTACTTAATAAACATCAATTTATTTGTACTATTTCTACATTTTCTTATTATAATACAATTTATTAATTATTACTACTATACCATATCATTTGTCATGGAATCTGCCCTTGATTATTAAAATAAGTTTTAAATACGTCACGTACTTCTAAATTTGCATTATTTGGACGTCCTGTCCTTAAATTAATACTTTGAAGATTTACTCCATTACTTCTCCACGAACCATCTTGTATGTTACCATTATCAAGTTCTGTATCAGTTTCACTTATTATAACAGTGGGCGATTCTTTTTTTATAAAATTATGTAACACACAACAAGCTTGTGTAACTAGCACTACTTTGTCGCGTGATAAATTAATTGGTGATAATAAAACCCTAAATCTATTTGCAGGTATGCCAAATGCATTTTCAACAACACGTCTGCCACGGCTCAATCTGTAATTGACGATTCGCTCTTCTTTTGACATATTTCTAAAAGGAAAGGGTTTCATTATGTGGCGCTGTAGCGGAAACGCTGCATCAGCCAAAATAACATGCGGAACAGCTTCATCCATTCCTGGAAGTGGTTTATCGTCTGGAAAATTTAAGGTGTTGGCTTGCAATGCAAATGCAAAATCACACCCTTCAAACACCCCTGTAAAAGTAAAACAAGTCCATGTATTTAAATAAGTAAATATTTGTTCAATGACATTTCACCTCCATCGCTGATTCGTCCATTGGCACCAACGTCAATGTAGACAAAATTGTAATTGGCATCTACAATGGCTAAAAATACAATGCTGTGTGTTCCTTTATAATTATAATAATGCGATCCTGCACTTCGAGGAGCTCTAAAAACAATATGTTTCCCATCTATTGCACCTACAGTATTTGGAATATTCCACATAGAATAAAATCCTGCTGCAATTTCTTCCCATTCTCTGGCAGTTGATGGAACCTAAAAACAATTTAATTTGAAGCATTTTGCTACTTTCATGTAGTTGGTTAAACTAATATACCTTCAAATATGTGTTTTTCAACTCCTCATAAATTACTTCTAAGACTTCTGGCACAAATTGAGATATAGTACACTGTGCAATTCGTGTACTGTATGACAGACTTTTAAACGATTCATCTGTAGGTACCTTAGGGTTACCATTAACCGAAATTGTGATGAGATGCATTGACGAAATTGCGTGTTCTGCTTTTTTATTCGTACTTTAATTAAATCATGCAGTTTATCAAATATTGTATTATCCATTCGCAGCTAATTTTTGTAAGAATCCTTATCTTCTTGAAAAAGTTCGTTGTTAACAAAAGCACATGCAACTAAATTTAAATTATCACGTCGCAGTAGCCAATCCCGACTCCAGATTCTACGACTTTTTCGGGTACACAATTTGTGAAATTTTAGGACTTTTGCTAGTCTTTGTAACTTTTGCAACTTTGCGTTGCGATTCATATTTTATCAAAAATATAAAACATCAACAAACACCTCAACAACTTCTTTCTTTTGCAATATTGGTAGTCACCAATTGGCAGTTTCAGGGAGTTTGCGCAAATTAACTGCAACTTGATAATCACATAAACATGAACCGGGAAATTCAAATTTCTAGTTTAGTACTTCATCTAGTACAAGAACTTGTCAAAGTTTTCTAGACGAAAAAAGTTTAATGTAATACAAGCTTTTAAACAAGCAGCCTTAGCAGCCTAGAATTTATGAATTGCTTTACTTTAATAGGTTAATTAAAGGTGTTGTACCTAGTGAAACACCTGTGTCACGGAGTAACACGAAAATGCTGGATGACTTACTTTTAGAAACCCCGGAGGACACACAGAAATTAGAAACTCCTCATAAGAAAACAAAGCAATTAATGTGGCGGAAAAAGATGCGGAGGGTTAAGAATTGTAAATTAATCAAGGTGACTTTACTTGGAATTATTGTTCTTCATAGATTATCATTCATCGTGAGTGTTGCGCCAATAGATGAATCAGTGACAGAAGAAGAAGAAGGGCACACTTCTCGTAACAGCACTAAAAGAAGACGAAAAATAGAAACATTAGAGAGCATAAACTCATTAAAGAAGAAGCTACGGTTGTCTCAAAAGCGTGCCAGCAAATACCGACTATTATTTAGAAGAAAGCTAATCTCCCTAAAAAAAATTAATAAAAGACTTCGTACCGATCTCCAACATTCCCTTAGCACTCAAAGGACTGTAACATCTTTTAAAGCGGTATTCCGATTTCCGATTATCAAAAAAACTTTGCTCTTGCGCTCTATTACTGTTCTCCAAAATCATACAGATTTTTACGAACACATGCTTTGTTGCCAACCGTACGATCCTTGACGCTGCAAAATCTATTCGTTTATCCTGGACTATATGAAAACATCCTAAAATTATTAAAAGTTAAAGCAGACTCTACGAAACCAAGAAAAAATAGTTTCGATAGTGTTTGACGAAATGGCATTAAAAGAATTAATTTCTTACAACACACCATCAGATTTATTTCAGGGATTTGTTGATTTTGAAGATGTTCAGTCTAACAATGAAAATAATGATACTCTAAAAGTTAGATGTAATCAAGCTTTATGTATAATGATACGGGGAATCTACAGAAATAATAAACAAATTGTAGGATATTATTTATCAAAAGATGTGATGAACAGCGAAAATTTGAAGAAGATAGTCTTACATACAGTGACTAAAATTCAGGAAACAGGCTTAATACCAAAATCAATTGTTTGCGACCAAGGAACAAATAATCTAAAAATGAGACGACTCTTCTCCTTGTCGGTTAATAAACCGTTTATTGAAGTAAATGGAGAAAATATTTACTTTATTCACGACCCACCGCATCTATTAAAATCGGTTCGTAATAACTTAAAGAAATACTACAACATTACGCATGGAACAAAACAATTTTCTTGGTTACATATCGAGGAATTTTACAAGAAAGATCAAAATATGACCCCGAGACTTGCCCCTAAACTAACCAAGAAATGCATTGAATTACCACCGTTTTCTGTCATGAGAGTTGGATTTGCTGCTTAAGTTTTAAGCCATTCAGTTAGTAATGGGATACTTACCAACATTGCATTTAATGCTATGCCAGCAAATGCTGCATATACAGCAGAATTTATATCAATTTTTGACACACTTTTTGATATATTTAATTCCGATGAAAAGAATTCGGCTAAAGAATTTCGTTGTGCGATTACGCCAGATGCCAATCATTTAACAAAACTGGATGAGATTTCGCAATTTTTAAATGAACTTCAAGTTCAGAACAAAACAAAGACGAATCCTCCATGTATTATTAGATGGATAGAAAATATTAGCAGTTTAAGAATGTTGTGGAGTGAACTCAAACAAAAATATGACTTTAAATACTTATTAACCGGAAGACTTACACAAGATTGCATTGAAGATCAATTTTCATTTATACGCGGGAAAGGTGGAAACAATGTGACACCAGATGCATCAAAATTTAGGACCACGCTAAGAGCTTCAATGACAAATCAGTTGTTGCTGCCTTCTGACTACTCTAATTGTCAATTGGACTATGCAGATTTTCTAATAAAAAAAGGATATTATGAAGAACAATTGATCTCCAGATATGGTAGTTCTGCGATCTGAAGCTACGGAAGAAGTTGAAGACAATTTAGTGAAAAGTAATTCAGAAGCATAGGTCGCTGGCTGGACTTGTTCAAAATTACCTCACCAATTCTGTCAAAATGCCATGTGTTTCAAAAGGAAATGATTTTCAAATAACAAGTGTCCATATTTCTTTTAAACAATATAACAATGCCACTTTACTGTATCCCAACGAAGCAGCACTGCAGTTATGCAAGTTAATATCCGAGATTTTTGAGAAAAACTTTGAAAGTCTTCTAAACTTATCCAATTCTGGTGTAAGAATGAAATTGGTTGATATAGCTGCAGAAGCTACCGACATATATGGTATATGTTCATCTTGTAAGAAGGTCTTTATACACAAATACCTTCTAGTCCTCATCAAATGTTGGTTACAGAAGCAAAATGATGTACACGTTACTAAACGTAAAACTAAAAGCATAAAGGCAAAAAAAATTTTGCATGAATAAAATATAGAGTAAGTGTTTTTGCAATAAATGTCAACTTTTAAATTCTCATTTTCAAAGTAAAACGATGTTCTACTTTTTCCTTTTTTTTAAATAATCCAAAAATAGCACGTTTTACAAGAGATGAAACAACCGATTTTCTCCGAGATGAGAATTCCACGAACAAAAGCAAAACGGATTTCGTCGAAGGTGAAGAGCAAATAGCCTACTTGCATATAATATTCAGGGTATATCTATGCAATGTTATAAATCTTTAAGGGGTGAAAGAGGAGTGTATGTAATGTCCATTATTCAATAAAAAAGTCCTACAACTTTATCAAGATTTTATCAATTTTGATATAAATCTGCATGAAATAATAAGAGCAGATACGGACCTGCTTTGTTTTAAACATCTAATTTAAAGATGCACGTACTCATAGAAATTCTTCATTCCTTAACGACACCGTTCTCGTTTATCAAAACAATTTAAGTAGCATTTATAAAGTACTAAATTATATTTATTAGAAGTATTTGTTTTTGTTTCTAGCCTTATATTTGTTTTTGTGTTTAATTGTATTTAATTAATTGTGTTTAATTGTTTAATTGCGTTATTAAATATTGTTAAATATATACTACTATTTATTTTACTGTTTAGTTATACTTTGGTTATACCTATTTATTCAGTTATTTGTTCTATCAAAACAGTGTGATATAACCTTAAAGCGTTGTATTTTTTAAAATGTCACTTTTGACAGCTGCCTTCTTAATCAGATTAAAAATTTGTATAGGTGGTAATATAATCATCATTTACAGAATTCTGTTAAAAAATATCAATTAATTGCACACCCATCTGAGTAGATGGTGCTCTAAAAATGTCGCCTGTTTTTCGATTCCAATTTATATGGAGTTTCCTGTATTAATAATATTAAAGTATTTGCTAACACTTTTGTAGTTTTTTGAATGATCATTGTGTAAATATTGTACCTAAATAAATAAATGAATTATTATAATTTTATACTTTGTTTATATCGTATAAATTCTTAAGTTACAACTTGGCCGCATTTGCATTTCTTCAAAGAGCATAAAATGATATAGAATTAAATTTTGACGTGATACGCAAAAACCAATATGATTTTCGGATTCAGCACACCCAAATTAGTAAAGAACAAGTCTCATATACAAGTCAGCAAAAAATGTGTTGGCCAGAGTAATTTATTGACTTGGATGGAGTACAGGACGCATACAGTGTTTGCAATGCACAGTCCCCAATCCACTCTTGGAGTGCTTGAAAATTATGTCACTGCTTGTTTATTGGTTACTTTGTTTATTTACTCTTCAACAGTGCGACAAGAAACAACCGAATGCAGAAGAATAGCTAATGTTTACAAATTTGTGAGGTTATGTAATGTGCAAGAAGACTAAACAGGACACCAAGCTCCAATGGAAGGGGTAAGAATTCTTTACACAAAATCCGCCGTAGGCGTTCCCTCAGAAAGCCAGTGACTAGCATTAGCGACGATTACTGAAATATCAGAAAGTTGATGTAAAACATCCCTCAAACCCATTCTTTAGGTAAATTCTAATTCATTTCAAACAGTTTAATAATTCATAATTTTATAATAACACTGGCCAACACATTTTTTTGCTGACTTGTATATGAGACTTGTTTTTTACTAATTTGGGTGTGCTGAATCCGAAAATCATATTGGTTTTTGCGTATCACGTCAAAATTTAATTCTATATCATTTTATGCTCTTTGAAGAATTGCAAATGCGGCCAAGTTGTAACTTAAAAACTTATACGATATAAACAAAGTATAAAATTATAATAATTCATTTCTGCTGTGCATTTTGGTTTGACAGACCCGTTGAACACTCCAACAGTAGTCGGCCATCATATGAGAATCTCATCTTCCTTAGTACCGAGTTTCCATGGTTTTTAAATCTTGATGAAATCTCTCGCCTTGCTCATCGCTTACAGCACCTAAATTTTCGGGAAACCTATCAAGATGGCTATGAAGGAAATGAAGCTTTACGCTCATGTTACAACCTAGGCAGTGAAATTTCTCAAGCATTGATTGCACTAGCTCTTTATAATTGGATGCTTTTTTGTTTCCAAGAAAATTGTTCACGACCATCGTGAATGAAGTCCAGGCTTCTTTTTCTGCTTCGTTCATAGAGTTGATGAAATTTGGATCTCTCATTAAAGTTCTAATTTGAGGTCCATCAAATACCCCAGCTTTGATTTTCTCGTAACTTAGTCGTGGAAACTTTTCCCATATGTACTGGAAACTTTTCACATATGTACTGGAAACAGTCACTTCGCAAATCTAGTGCTTTAACATATTGCTTCATAAGACCCAGTTTGATGTGAAGAGGTGGAAAAATTACTTTTTCTCTGTTGACTAAAGGTTGACTTATAATATTCTTCTCTCCAACAACTAAGGATGTTCTAGGAGGCCAATCTTTCTGAATCCAGTGTTGGTTTCTATCTCGACTATCCCAGAGGCACAAAAAGCAAGGAAATTTTGTATATCCTCTTTGAAAACCAAGTAAAAAGTTTACCATTTTGAGATCCACACAGATGACCCAGTTATGGTCTGTATATTTTAGTAATCACCTTATCAATGTCGACATATGCTTGCTTTAATTGAACGGAATATCCAATAGGAATTGAACCGAAAACATTCCCGTTGTGTAGTAGGACACTCTTGTTTAAAATATTGCACAAGATCACTTTCCCTTTTACGATAAAAAGTTATCTTCGAACGTTGCTTGAGTAAGTTCTTTTCATTTAATCTTGGAAGCTAGCAGTTCCGATGATTCCTTTGATAGGCCCAAATCATACCCCTTACTAAATCATTTAATTCTGCTTGAGTAAAGCGTTGTGGTCCATAATTAGAAACTGTATTTTCATTGGCAGAATCTACATCTGAATCATCTTGCTCTTCAATAACATCTGACATGTATTCAGCAAATGAGTGCTCAAGTGAAGGAAGCTCTTTATAAACTGGCACAGGTATTTCATCGGAATGAGGTACTGATCGAATCGCGAAGTCAATATTTGGATATAAAATTTTATTCTTATTCTTGGTATTATAACCGGAGGTCTGAGTTAAACAAAAGTAACAATCATCTACATGGATTTTCGGTTCACACCATATCATTGGAACGCCAAAAGCTAATTTCTGGCGTTTTCCTTTGCCTCACTGCCGCAAATTTTCCACACATGATTTACACACTTTATGTGGAGCCCATGACTTGTCTTGATCAGCAAGTTTTACATCAAAATAAGCCAAATACTTTTTCTTAACGAAAACACTAATATTTGTCCTTTGACTGGGAACGGTGAAGCTGCCACAAATGTAGCAGAAAGAATTGGCACTATTTACACATCTTCGAGTAGTAGACATGATGTAGTTTCTTCACTAACAACTAACATGTAACTAGCATTTTCTTATCACCCTTGCTTACTTTTAAATAGTTCTAAGTGATCAATACTTTCTAATAAAATCTCATTAAACCCTAATATGTTGACGATGAGGACTAGCTTAGTAAACTTGATTACTTTACAATTGTTTATTACTTAATTATCTAATTAAGTACTTAAATATTATGAGGTACAAGTGTATATTATGCTAATGACTTAATGTATTTGGAATGTCTAAGAATTCCGTAAACAATTAAGAATATGCTGCATTTAGTTAACGATTTTCAAGAATTTTGAATTCGGCAAACAAGAAACGCTGTAGAAAAAAAACCTGACATGATAGGGAAAAACGGGATTTATATTTGGCATTAGCGTACCAATATTAGTTAAAATCAAGTGTCAGATCAAAGTCAGCAGAAAAAAATTTTTTTTTGTTGGCCAGTGTAATAGTTTAAATAGTAATGCACTCGAAACTGTTTTGTTTACGAAAATGTTTTGTTATAAAATAATACAGTGTGTTTTTTTGTAAACGATAATATAGGAAATCCAATGGAATTTTATCATTTCCCCCTTAAAGTTTGTACCCTTGCAAATGTAAGTAGAAATTTTGATATCAATCCAAAGAAGAATTCATTTTACGTCAAAAAAATATTAAACTTTATGAAGAATACCAAAATCGATTTAGAAAAAGATTAAAAAGCTTATTGATTTACTGCTTTTGGTAATGAGTTATTAAAAAAAAGCTTCCTAATCAAAAATCGCGAGTTCGAACCCTATTATCGTTTACTTTTGTTTTAATTGTATTGCTTACTAATTATTATTTTTAGAACTTTATTACAACAATTATTAATTGTATGCCCTTTTTTATTTTGCCTTTCCGATAGGTAGTTAAAATTGTATAAAAAGTAACGGTAAATCCCCGCAGCAAAATTATCTAACAATAAAAAAAATTAATAATCGTTGTAATAAAGTTCTAAAAATAATAAATAATAAGCAATACAATTATGAAAAATGGTATACCATGATGGGGTTTGAACTCGCAATTTTTGATTAGGAATCTGAAGCGTTAACCGCTACACCAACCGGCGTTGAGGTTCCAGCTTTTTTTAATAGCTTTTTACCAAAAGCAGTAAAATCAATAAGCTTTTTAAATCTTTTTCTAAATCGATTTTGATTTTCTTCATAAAGTTTAATATTTTTTTGACTTAAAATGAATTCTTCTTTCGATTGATACCAAGATTTCTACTTACATTTGCAAGGTAACAAACTTACGAGGAAAATGATAAAATTCCATTGGATTTCCTATATTATCGTTTACAAAAAACACAGTATTATTTTATAACAAAACATTTTAGTAAACAAAACAGTTTCGAGTGCATTACTATTTAAACTATTATTATAAAATTATGAATTATTAAACTGTTCGCAATGAATTTGAATTTACCTAAAGAATTGGTTTGAGGGATCTTTTACATCAACTTTCTGACATTTCTTTAATCGCCGCTACATGTCGCTAATGTTAGCCACTGGCCATAGATAATATAATAATATACTACGTATATAGAATGCAAACTGAATACAATCAAAATTTTATGAGCTTAGCACCAAAAATACAGATGGCACCTGTAATGCGGTCTACCATGACCATCTCCATTAATAAATCCAAGACCCGATGCAACTGGCAATGGACCTACTAGACCTACAGCTTGCTCTATAACTTAGTGACAAACCGTATCAATGCTGTTTACATAATATCTGTACAGTGTAATTGAAATGAAAGGTTAAACGACTAGAGCATTTTCAGCGCTTGCGTATTGTTGATTGCATTTGAAATGATTATTTTAATTTGCTTTTGCAATATAGTACGCATATTACATTTTAATTTAATAGCACTGTATAATATAATCACGTGGTCTGTATCCTATAAATTCAGTTTTTTGTTTTAAAATTGAAACTGACATTTCTCAAAAAATGAAATACTCCAAAATATAATTGTGCCGTTTTAAGTTTTCTCTACAAAATTTATTTGCCATCGATTTTTAAATTCTACAAAGAACCTGACGACATTTTTTAAATGGAAGAACTTTTGTCAACACTGTTACATTGAAAAACTAGTTGAGAAGAAAATTAAAAATTACCGTATTTGTGATAGGTATAACTAGCATTGGAAAATTAGTTAATAATGCCTATTCTAAAGGTAAGGTATTTAAGGGAGTTGTGGCGGTAGAGAAAAATGATGAAAATATAAATGATATTAGGGAAGTTGATAGATTTTAATGTACAAAATTATTTTCTGAAAAATCTTTAATGTTTAGGAAGTTTGTTTATGCATAAGTTGTAGTTGAAATTAACACGCGATCTTATGCAAAATGGTACGTTGTTGATACATATTCTATAACAATTTCATAAAGAATGATAAGAAAAAATTGAAATCAAAACATTTCACGTAAAAACGTTGTAAGATTGTGCCGTTAAAGTTTCAAATTTGTTAGAAAGATATTTTTGGCAAAAAAAATTAATACGAAGAATTTGTCTATTGAACGCTTGATATAGCACGTAAAGTAAAAACGTTGCATTGCGACAAACGAGCGGGAAACTTAAATGCTTTATATAGCTACATGCAGCACCACTGGTCGCTCGTAATTTACACCTCGAAAACAAAATCAGTTGTATTAAACAAAAAGATACATACCTCGAAAATTTTTTACTGCTATGTTTTAAATCAATCTGAATAAATAGTGTTTTTCATTCATCGTTTTATATACATATATTTGCAAGATAACCTCAAAACTTGTGCTAACGTCATTTGTAGCATTAATCTGTTTTCATCAGAACAACCAACGAAATACTGGTGCCAATTTAAGGCATTGTTGTCACTTTTTCACTACTCTAGAAGCGTATAATTTATTTATATTCTAGAGAGATTTCTTTATTTTTTTTCTGCTTACATAGTAATATTATCTTATTTTTACTAATAAAAAACTTGAATGAAATTTCTGGTTAAAATAATTGTTTTTTCGTCATATTTTCACGTTCTTAAGTTTGGACTAGACAGTCAAAAGTTAATCTCTGACTAAAAAGACTAATAAATAATTAGAAACATGTATAAATAATAACTAAACTGCTACTAGTTAAAACAAACAATCAATAGACAATTTATTATAAGTTTTGTAAAAAAATCAGGTACATTTTCTTGTAGTCATAAAGCTAGTTTAAAAGATAGCATTGTTTGCAAGATAGCTGGTTTAAACAACAATAATAAGACAAATGTAGTTGAAATTGTAAATACAATCTGAACTATTGAACCAATCAAGAAAAATGTAGGTATTTGTTACGATGTAAGAATAAATTAATTTAAATAATTACTTGGATTTCTTTCTAAGCCAAAAGGAAAAAATAATTTAAATTCTTAAAGATGAAACCGTACAGGTAAAATGAATTTAAGATACTTAGCCCCAAAAATACAGATGGCGCACGAATTATTCATCGAACAATGCTTGGAGTTTGCATTCTATATACGTAGTATATTATTATATTATCTATGCCACTGGCTTTCTGAGGGACCGCCTACGTCGGATTTTGTGTTTCCCCCACTTCTGCAGTTTGGTCTCCTGTTTATAGTCTTCTTGGTAATGTGTTTTGAATATGGTTTTAGGTGTTTGTATAAACTTTGCAGTGGCGTGCGGTGAGAATTTGGGCTAGGAAAGCAACCACGATTTTGATTTTAATATACCTAGGTACAATATAAAAAACAATGTTATAATTATTAAAGCTTAAAAAATTTTCAAAGAAGAGCTTTTACACTTTATATTTATGGAATTTGTTGACTATTATTCTTTATTTTAAAAAGTACTACTATTTATTTATAATGCAACTCGATGTTCCAGTCATTTTTTAGCAAAATATCTGGTGTAGGTTTTAATCTTTGTTGTTAAATTTTAAAGTTCTGGTTTTGATCTACATTTTTTAACAATTTCTAATAATTGATCATTTTTTATTGAACTATACTTGTTGAGTTGTTGATTCTCTGTTAATTTCTGACTTATAGAATAACCACTACTTCAGTCCATCACTACTTATTTCCTTCTACCTTGAATTTCTACAAATGATAACATTCTCACAAAATAAACCTGAACTATTCCTTCCTTGCTCGTCAAAATGACAAAACTAACCATCTTATTGTTCAACCAATAAAAACAGATATGAAAAAATTAAAATAATTAATAATATTACAATATAGCACAATAATATAGTCTATGGTACGTACCTTTGTTAATTTTTAATGTTTTTTGTTTTTTGTTTTTGTGATTTACATATATGAGTAAGATTTTATAATATATTTTTAAATTTGTTTTTAGTCAAAATAAATTTGATAAAGAGGGAAGTCCACCCACAAAACGTCATTTTAATATAAGAATTCTACTCCTTTCATTTATGGAACTTAAGAACCAAAGAAAAAAATCTAAAGTTTATCTACAATTTTCAATTTCTCTTCAAAACTGTATGCAGAAAATTCTTTATATTACAAACTGAACGACAAAATCTTCGCGATTCGTCGAAGTACTCGAACCTTCCACCGAAGCAGCTGAATTTGCAGTCATGACGATAATGCAATTTTAAATTTGCATACAGAGCAAACTATATAGAATCATTTGCCTTTAAAAAGGTTCCAGTTATATAAATTGAAATAATAAAATGTTTCAAAATACAATCTCATTCACAGATTTACATTACTTATGTAACACTTAACAAACACTAAAATCGAACAAATACCCAAATTATAATCAATAATAAACATTAGGGCACGGAGCAGACTAAAAATAACGATCTTATACGATGTCAACCGTATGACCTCATCCGCTAACGATGGCATGGACTCGGTGAAGAGAAGAGCAGTAAGCAATGAAATCAATGCTTATATGCAGTGTATGTAACACATTTGAATCTGTATTACCTTTCCGCGCAAGTTTAATGAGGTAATTTAAAATAGTACTCTTAATTATACTTTTTGCTTGTACATAATTGATATTGAACTTTAAGTTGACTAAATATTACAAATTTAAATAAACGATAACCATAATTTTATAAAAGTATTTTTGTAAGCATTGGTTTTTATTTTTAATAAATTCTTATAGGAAGTTTCCTTGGACCGCACGCCACTGAAACTTTGCATGTGGGAAGTAAAACATTATTTATTAGTAAAACTTTTGTTTTATTAGTAATTTTGTATCTGGGATTAATGATAAATTAATTATTTGATACATGGCTCGGTATGAACCAAGATACATAAAATTTATGGTATGTCAACTTGCCGCCATTTCATGAACCAATTTTAACGCGAGCTAGATTTCTGATAGATGGCGACTTTCAAACTAATTATCTCACTTAAATTTTGGTTGAAAATCTATAACAGCAAGCATAGGAGAGTTGACTTACCAGATATTTTATATATTGTGGTATGAACCAAGACAAGTATTAGTATGTGCAGAATAACTCAGAGAATAGGAGTCTCATATAAAGCGGAGGTTGCAACTCATGAATAATGAGAAAATCAACACTGAAGTTGCTATTTTGAGGTTATAATGTTATAATTTTAGGCTACATTTACTGAAAATCACTAACGGAAAATGTCGCTTATTTTAAAATAAAATATGAAGTTTGAGTTTCGTTATACAATTAGTACATACAATTGAGTGAACATCTCGTTTGTATGAACAAGCTTGGTTTTAATTAGTTCACATAATCGAGCAACAACTGTATCTGTATCTGAGAAGCAAACTATGTTAAGTCCAAAATATAAAGTTTTCTGGAGAACTATTTAAATTTTAAATACATTTAATCGTTAAAAAATTAAAGCGGTTCTTTCCACATATACATGAGTTTACCTCTAATATAAATTCAAGGGATAGTTATTATAGAACCAAAGTTTTTTTGAATTATTGTTGTTTATAGAATCGTGCTACATCGAGTTTTGTTAAGGTCCGTTCGCCGAGACCTGTCGCAAGGTGTAAATACGCTTGAAGTTAGCACTAAACAAACTATAAGCGATGCTATTGGTCGGTGCGCATGTGGTCTCTTGAACTACTTTACATAACTGCGGAAACACGTATAATGCAATCACTTTCCATTTCATATTATACTGCAACCGTAAAAACGAGTTAAGCACACACGGTACGCAAACGCGCATCATCGTAAATGAAGCTTCAAGGGTCAGCTAACTTCAAGTTTATTTATGTTGTGCGACAGGTCTTGGCGAACGGACTTTAGTTAGTGTAAATAATATTATCAAAGTAATTTAAAAGCTGATACTCGGCATTACACATTTTCGAAAATCTGAATTAGCAGATTTTCCAGGTAACTTAATGTGTAGCGTCATTCTAAATATACTTACTAAGTACTGTGCAATACCTGAGGATAATCCTACAAGCCATTTTTTTTTGTTAGAAGTAAGATCGCACAAATAAATTAATAATTGAGCAGTGGCGCCCCCGCCATGGCTACTGATTTCCCCTCTTTGTCAATATTTTAGATTCCAAAGCATGTTTTACATGCGTAAGTGAATAATATTAATTAATTAACATTAATCAATAAATAAGTAATTGTAAAAAAATCATCAAAAAGTAATTAAGTATGTAATGATAATAAAGAATCAAACAAAAAATGATGATAAATGACATTCAAAAAGAAGAAAACGACATCAATAGACAGCTTGGCTGAGTGGTAGCCACACTGGATTTTCGACTACGAAATCCGTGTTTTATCCCTGTTTGGGATAATTTTTTTTAAATAAAATATTTCATAAATAAACAATTTTTTTATATATAATATTTATAAAAAGGGCTAACTTACAATTAAATACTATATGGTAATGTATAAATCAATTGCTTTTATTTTTAATTAACATAAATATTATACATAAGTAGTTTAAACAATACTATAAAATTAAGGGATAATTTTATGTAATAATTTTATTTAAAAAATTACCCGAACTAGGAATAGAACAGTGGTTATGCAGTTGGTAATCCAGCAATCCTTCCACTCGGCCATGCTGTCTGTTGATGCCTTTTACTTCTTTAATGAATGTCATTTATCATCCTTTCTTGTTTGTTTCTTTAATAAGTTTTTAAAAATATAATAGATATTTATAAAAAAGAATAGTTACATAGAATTATCCCTTAATTTTATAGTCATTGTTTAAACTACATAATGTATAATATTTATGTTAATTAAAAGTAAAACTAATTGGTTATACATTACCATATTAATATTTAATTGTAAGTTATTTCTTTTTATAAATATTATATATAAAAAAATTGTTTATTTATAAAGTATATTAAAACTTTATTTAAAAAGAAAGAAAACTGCTTTAGCAAAAAAGACAATGTCCAAAGTTTAGCTGCATACAGCACTGGCACATCAAAAACTCCGTTTTTGTCTATTTTTTGAGTATTTCATGATTATAACATTTGAATTTTTTTTATTGTTGGCTACCAAAATGCTACATAACCCAAAGGGACTTAAGGGGGGCTTTAAATAGAAAGTCTATGGTTCTTCATCATCTTATATAAATATTTGCATAAACGGTTGCATAAAGGATAGTTATCATCATCATCCTCAGCACTCCAGCCCATTGTGGGCCTTGGCCTGCTCGACAACGGTTTTCCATTCTTTCCTCTCTTTCGCTTTTTCTTCCCAGTTTCTTTCTGTCCCTAGTGTTCTTAGGTCTTCTGTGATTTCTTCAATGTATCTATTTCGTGGTCATCCAGCTGTTCTTTTACCTTGCGGATTGCTGCTGAATATTTTCCAGAGCGGCATTTTCTCATTTAGTCGTATTATATTATATGCCTACCCATTGTAACCTAGCTGCCTTAATGTTATTAACTATGCTCGGCTCCTTAAAGGTGGTGTATATTTCATGGTTGTAGCGTCGTCTCTATTTTCACAGATTGGCCCTAATATTCTTCTAAGTAATCTCCTTTCAAATATTCCCAGATCGTCCTTATCTTTAGCTGACATTGTCCATGTTTCCGCCCCGTATGTTAATACCAGTCTTATTAGCGTTTTATACATTTTGAATTTAGTTCTCCTTGATATTTGGTTCGATTGTATCTGTTTTGACATTCCCTAGCATGTTCTATTGGCTATTGTTATTCTTCGCTGTATTTCCGCACTAATGTTATTGTCACTTGTGAGTAATGTACCTAGATATGTGAATTTTTGAACTATTTCGAAATGGTAGTTATTTATCACTAATTCTTGTGGGTTGTCACTTACACTGTTGTGTTTATTTATACACATATATTTTGTTTTAGTTACATTCACTTTTAGTCCCATTTCTTTTGCTGCTGCTTCAAGGGGTATGAAGGTTTCTTCTATATTCTTTACTGATCTGCCAATTATGTCAATATCATCTGCATAGGCTAGTATTTGAGTTGATTTGGTAAAGATGTTTCCTGAGGTTTCATTTCCTGATTCCCTAACAACTTTCTCTAATGCTATGTTAAATAATACACATGATAGGGTGTCTCCTTCCCGGAGTCCTGCGTTCGTACTGAAAGTGTTCGATAAGCTATTTTGAATTCTTACTTTGTTCTCTACTCTTTCCATAGTTAGTTTCGTTAGTCTAATCAGGTGTTTTTATACTCCTAGCTCTTCCATTGCCTTGTATAGTTTTTGCCTTTTGATACTGTCATATGCACTCTTGAAGTCATTGAAAAGGGGTGTGTTTCGATGTTCATTTCCCATGTTTTTTGGGCAATTTGTCTGACTATGCTTATTTGTTCTATTGTGGATCTTCCCTTTCGGAAACCGCTTTGGTAGTTTCAGATTTCTGTTTCTGCCTGCACTTGTATTCTACTTGCCAGGATGTTAGTAAATATTTTGTACCCTATATTTAGTAACGTTATCGGTCTGTAGTTAGCGCATTCTAGTTGGTTTCCCTTTTTATGTAGTGGGCAGATTATGCCGAGGTTCCATTCGTCTGGGACCTTAGCTTGTACCCATATTAATCTTATTAAGAGGTATGTTTGTTCTTCTACGGTTCTTCCACCTGCTTTTAATAGTTCCGCCGTCAAATTATCCGAGCCAGGGGATTTATTATTCTTTTGTTTTTGAATTGCTTTCCCTACTTCCTTCCTTGTTGGTATTTGACAGTTCCCTTCTTCCATATCTATGTTCAGTATGTGTTCGTTTCCATCTTGGTTTTCTGTTAGCCCTTCTCCATTTTGATTTAGCTCTTCTTCATAGTATTCTTGCCAGCGTTTTTGTACTGCATCCTTCCCGCTAATAATATTCCCTTTTTTATCTCTGCACATTCCTGTTCTAGGCTTAAATTCTCTTCTCATGTTATTTATTTTTTGATACAGTTTTCTACTTGCATTTTGGTTGTTGTATGTTTCTATTCTTTTGAATTCTTTTTCGTAATAGGAATTCTTTTTTTGTTTAAACATTTTTTTTTCTTCTTTCCATATGGCTTTGTATTCTTTTTCTACTTCTTCACTGTAGTCTTGGATTTTCTTTAAGATGGAATGTTTTTCTTGTAAGTTCTTTACATTCATCATCGTACCATTGGTGTCGTTCTATTTTATTGTAACCCAGCGTGCTTTCTGCAGTCTCAGCTATTAGTTTTGCACATTGTTGCCATCTATCTTGTATTGTTCCTTGTATTTCTACTTGTTTAAAGGTGTTCTCTATTTTTGTTTTAAATTCCTGTGCTATTTCTGGGTTATCCAGTTTTTGTTCCTCCTTTATAATGGATATCTTTGCTCGTGTTTTGATCATCATCATAAAATGGTCCGAATCGATATTGCATCCTCTGAGTGTTCTTACATCTTGCACATTTGTGCTATGTCTTGCGTCAATAATGCAATGGTTTATTGCATTAAGAGTGTTACCATCAGGTGATTTCCAGGTGTACTTGTGGATCAACTTATGTTGGAATTTTGTGTCCGCTATTACCATCTTAAACGAGGCTGCCAGTTGTATTAACCTTTTCCCATTATCATTACTTATTAGGTGCGGACTATACTTTTCTATTGCCGGGTAGTATATTTCTTCTTGGCCTACTTTTGCATTTAAATCACCCAGTATTATCTTTATGTCATGTGGGGGGCATTTTCTGTAGGCTGTTTCGAGCTGTTCATAGAATTCGTCCTTAGTTTCGCTGGTCTTTTCTTCTGTGGGTGCATATGAGTTTATGAGACTATAGTTGAAGAATTGGTTTTTTATTCTAATCACACTTATTTTATCATTTATTGCCTTGTAATCAAGTATCATGTGTTTTGTATCATCATTTTGTTATTTACTATAAATCCAGTTCCATTTATATGTTTCGATTCATTACCGCTATAAAATATGGTGTAACCTTTGGTGTCTAGGATTTCACTTCCGCCCCATCTCATTTCTTGTATCGCTAGGATATTTATTTTATATTTATTTAAGATTCCAATAAGAGTTTGGAGTGCTCCAGGTTTATAGAGTGTTCTTACGTTCCAGGAGTATATTTTTAAGTCTGACCTTTTGTTCGTATTTTGTCGAGCCTTCACAACCAGTTGTGTTTTCAAGGAGGGGGTGATTAACCCCTTGCCCAGCCTCCTTAATGGAGGAGTAAATTTTATCAGAAGAAGTGTAGCTACTTCTGCTCCCAAATTCTTAAACTTCTTTTCTTTGGGATATGTTTTATTTTCTTTTTGTTTTATATTATTTATTAATTCATGTTCTGTTTCTTTGCCTTGGTCATGATCGTTTGTGTTTATTTTCTATATTTTTATTTTGCTCGTGCCTTGGTTTTCTTTCTCTGTTGTCTTTTCTGTAAACCCCTAAAAGGGTTTGTGCCCAGTTGGTTTTTGGAATCGTTTTTTTTGCAATTTTTTCTTTTATCTTCTTATTATCCTATGTTATTTTTTCTTCTGATTCGTTTGGTGAATGTATTATCTTTCTCTTCGCTTGATTTATTTCGTTTTCTTCTTGGGGTTCTTCATCTTCTATTACTTCTTCCAATTGTTCTATTTCGTATTCATGTCCATTAACTACAAGTTTATTTCTTTTAATATAAGCAATATTTTCTTTTCTTCTTGCATCAAGAAGGTACGGCATAAGCTGTTTCCTTGTTTCCCTTTTTTTTTTATCCATATCTTCTTTTATCCAAATATCAGTTCCTTTCATTTTTTTTTATTTTTCTGGATCTCTATCTTCTTAACTTTTGTTGTTAAGGTTACTTTTACTGGTCTCGTCTTCAACTGCTGCTGCTTTCCGATTCTATGTATAAAGTTGATTTCATTTTTCTTTACCTCGACATCTATCTCGCTCAATATACCTAACAACTTGTCTCTTAATACTTCTGTTGTTTCTTTTTGTTCTTCTTCTATTCCAAATACTACTGTTTTTATTTCTTATTCTAGGTATTCTATCTTGGTTTCTTTACTATCTCTCTTAATTTTTGCGCTTCATCTTTATTGTTTTTTAATTCCCCTTTTACCTGGTCTATTTTGATATCCATTGTATTTAACTTCTCCATTATATCGATTAATGTTATTTGCTTTTTGATTTTATCCTCCAATTTGTTATTATCCATGTATTTTCCAGATTCACCTCGTATATTTAGTATTAGCGCCTTTGTCCCACGTTACTGAACGCACCTTCTCTAGTTTTAATACTGGGGCTTCTCTTCGCGGTCGGTCTTCTATAATAACACTTAATTTTAGTTTTCACGCATTCAATTTTACTATTTTAATCACACTTATGTTTAGATTTACGTTATTTCCACTGTTTAAGTTTTCATTTTGTCACCAAGGTCAAGTTTGTTTACCTCTAATATTCGTTGTTTTATTATTTCGCGTATTTTACAGCGTATTTCTCAAGAATAACACTTAATTTTAGTTTTATTGCACTTTATTTTATTATTTTAATCGTACTTATGTTTAAGTTTCATTTTTTCCCGTTATTTATTAAGTTTTAAATTTGTCAACCATGCACGCACAACACTCACATATTCCGCCATACAAAACTCCTACAAAAGGATAGTTATCCATGTTAAGTTGATCACACTGTTTAGCAATCTGATTGGATAAAACTTTACAACAGGTTTGAAAGAACCAATCACATCAGTGGGCCGGATTCGACTCCCAGGAATGGCAAATCTGGTTAAGATTTTTCTGCAGTTTTACCTGATCTGTAACACGAATGTGGGATTTGGGCTATACCATCTGTAAGTCGGCTGCAGCCGCACAGTGGGCCTGAGTAATAATATTAATCACCCCCTCCCTCCCGTACAAGCTTTAGCTTATGGGGCCTGGTTACTGGTTAGCCAGGTAATGGGTTGCAGCAATTATTATTATATTATTACAGCACTTGCTTTGAATTAACCAATCACATGTGTTAACAACGCGTCTACAATCATGTAGTTAACAATGTTTTATGCAACCGACCCTAAATGTGGTTACAGCTAAAAAAGACTATTAAAACATATAGTCAATGCAGACCATATTTACACTATACACAGTTTGAAAATAATGGTATTACAGGCATTCTTAGAGCAACTGAAATCAAAAAATGAATCCACGGATAATACAAATAATATTATTGGACAGTTTGGTGTTGGTTTCTACAGTGCTTTTATGGTAGCTGATAAAGTTGAAGTATATTCCAAAGCTGCTACAGAAGATCAAGGATATAAATGGAGTTCTGACGGGTAATTATAATAATAGTACCTTATAATAAAAATTAGTTAGTCGCCTTTCCAGATTAAATATTACCTGATATTATTATTTGCAGTACTGGAGTGTATGAAATTCAAGCAGCAGAAGGTGTACAATTAGGAACAAAAATAGTTGTCCATTTAAAAACCGAAAGTCGTGAATTTGCTGATGAAGATACAGTTCGTAATATAATTCAGAAATATAGTAATTTTGTGGGTAGCCCGATATACTTAAATGGGAAAAAAGCTAATACTGTGCAACCATTATGGTTGGCTGATCCAAAATCAATTACAACACAGCAACATGGAGAATTCTATCGTTATATCGGCAATAGTTATGACTTGCCAAGATATGTTCTGCATTATAACACCGATGTTCCTTTGTCAATCCATGCACTATTGTATTTCCCAGAAGGAAAACCTGGTAAAATATTTGATATGTTTGAAATATTCGTTATTAATGTTAAAAATTGTAGGTTTATTTGAAATGTCTAGAGAAATGGAAGCAGGAGTTGCATTATATACTAGAAAAGTTCTCATTAAAAGTAGAACTGATAATATTTTACCAAAATGGTTGCGTTTTGTCAAAGGTGTTGTAGATTCAGATGATATTCCTCTTAATCTAAGTCGAGAATTATTACAAAATAGTGCTTTAATCAGGTAATATAAATATTATTGGTTAATAAGCTTTAAAAACTTTGATGTCAACACAAAAGGTTGATTAAAAGTAATTGGAATAGATTTCTTATACCAAATGGCAATTTAAAAATTTTTAAATAGCCTAGACTCAATAATAGCAAGAATAATTTGTAAATTTGAGAACTGTAGTAGTGGCAACTTATACCTTGCGATCAAACAGGAAGGAAATAGAGCAATCTGTGATCATATAGTGAAGGTTGGTATCACTACATTTCATATTTTTTTAGATTGTTGTCATTTTTAATTAAAGAGATTATTTTTGAGTTTGTTTTTTTTCGCACCGTAAATAGCTCCTCTGCAAACGATTACGGTAGACAAAAGACATATTACCAACCTTAATAGCTTGGTCATTGCCTACTCTAATATCTTTCTTTTCTCGATTCTTTGGTATTTTCCCGCTATAGTAACTATTGTTAAAATGTGTCATGCATGCGTTTAGCGAAACGTAAGAAAGCACAGATCATGAGTTGAATTCACTTGTTTTTTAAATATTTTTTATATGGTATCTTGTTTCTGTGGAAAAAAAACGAATATGTAATTCAGGATACACTGGATAAAAGGATAAAATAAAAACAAAACTTAACGTTACTATAAAAATCTAAATTTTACACCTTAGCATATATAGCTCTGATTATAAAAAATATGTATAACAAAAAAGTGTTATAGCCATCATTCCATTGGTCTTTGCGAAACGATTGGAAAAGCAATTGTTTTATTTTCGCGGCAAACTATCTTTTAATACAAGATGGCAGCTCCAACGTTCGTGCTTGACTGTCATTGCATAAACATGTTTCAAACATTTAATGAATAAGAAAAGTTACAAGGATTTTTTCTTTAATACCGTGTAGATCCCCCTTATGGCATCAAATCTAAACAATCTGATTTAAATTTTAAAATATTTACTGCAAATTGTTAAGTGTTTAGATATAGAATGTTGCGGTGAGATCAGAAGCAGCTTGCGGTATCTACTTTCCAATGGGTTTTTACCGCCACCAATAAAAATCTAGCAGCTAAAAAAGCTTTAGTTATAGCAAGCAGTTGACAGTGAAGACGGTACTTATATATCGATTTATTTGCCCTTCTACTTCTTCAGCCTGAAACTGAAGATTTTTTTCAAGCATTGGATATGATTGGTTTTGTCAGTCGATATGCTAACAGAATAAGCAAAGAATGTGGTCTTTATTGTACTTCAAACAAGACTTGATCAAAACATTTTTCCTCGAAGTTCTTTCTTCATATTCGGAAACAAATAGTAATCGCTGGATGATTTAATTCCTGGAAGCCTGCCTTGTGCAACTCGACTTCAATGAACTGGCGCATTGTCATGCAATAGCAGCACACCTTTGGCAAGTCTTCCTCTTCTCTTTTCTTTGATGAGTCCCTTAATCGTTCTAAAAGTGTGGTATATTCTCCCGTTATAGAGACACCCTTTTCTTTGCAGTCGATGAGCAGGATTCCTTCAGTGTCCCAAAATATGGTCGCCATGAGCTTTCCAGCTGACTGTTGCACTTTAAACTTTTTGGCGGGGATATACCTTTTTTATGCCACTGCATTGAATCTTGTTTGAATTCAGGTTCATGGTGGTGAACCCACGTTTCATCTCCTGTAACAATCCGACTTAATACACCATCTTGGTCTTATGCCATTTGTTAGTGTTTTTGAGGTGGTGTTAGCATTGTCGGGACCCATCTTGCACAGAGATGAGCGTGTAGAACTTAAATAGTTGTATCTGATACTCCAACCATTTCTGCAAGTTGTTTCTTTTTCAAACGGGCATCTTCCAATATTAAATTTTCAACTTTTTCCACAAGTTCTGGTGTGGTCACCTTGATGGGACGTCCAGGGTGTGGATCGTCTTCCAGTGATTCTCTTGCCTTGTTTAAACAGGTTATGCCACTTATATATCATGGTTCTTCCAGGACAAGAGTCCTGGTAAACCGCTGATATTTCTTCTATAATGGTTTGCACTGATTTTCCTTGTTTTGTCAAGCACTTTATAACGTCACGATGTTCAACTTTACTCATATTGAAAATCTCTTCACGTTCTGACTTGTGTAAATGACAATAACTCAAATACCACTAATTCAATAATAATCCAGTTCGGTATTTATAGTAATGAGACACCAAGCTAGACATTACGATTGGTTTAGCAAGCCCCGCCTCTCAGCAACCTCCACATTCCACAAATATAAAAACGCCCCCTCGTATCTCAGTAAAACTTTTCCAAATGTTTTCTGGAATTGTCAAGAATTTATAATATCTGCATTTTTTTGTTATCATTTCTGGTACTGTCGAAACAAATACATTCTGCTGATCACACAGTCCATCCTCTAATATTTTCATCATCACTGTCATAGGTGCTACAATTTGGTTATAAGTTAAAAACTCGGTGGCTTCAGTATTATCACCTACCGAAACAAATTCTTCAAAAACAATTTTAAATATTTCTTTGACTTCCAACATTATAGTATCCTCAGAACTAACAGTTTCTTGTTGTTTGTGAACAAATCCTGCATGTTTGAAACAGTTCGCGATTGTTTCAGTGGGTATGCTGTGCCAAGCAAAATGAACAAATTTTACAGCGTCTAGGAGTTATAATAATAAAATTTTCACTTCAGCCCATTGTATGTCCAGCACTTCAGGCCTAAAGGCCCATGGCTTGTATTATTTCCTTCCATCTCTTTCTGTTTTTAGCACTCACTTCCCAGTCCCTAACACCTAATCTTCTCAAGTCCTCTTGTATGTCATCTCACCATGTTCTCCTGGGTCTTCCTCTCCTATTATGACCTGGTAACTGCTGTTGGAACATACGCTTTGTCATCTGGTCCTCGCCTAGCCTCACTACATGGCCCACCCACCTCAATCTTTTGCGTTTAGCAAGGTTCACTATACTTGGCTCTCTATACATGTCCATCAATTCTGCATTGTGCCTTCGTCTCCATATGTCTCCGTCTTTTACTCCTCCAAATATACCCCTCAGTACTCTTTGCTCCCATACTTCTAGCTTCCTTTGGTTTTCCTGCGTTAAAACCCACAGCTCACTGCTGAAGAGCACTACCGGTCTTATCACAGACTTGTATAAACTTAACTTGATCGCACGTGACACGTTCTTTGCCCTCAGGACCTTCTTAAAACTTCCCACGCACCTTGACCCGGCTATTATGTGTCTTTCTATCACCTCATTGTATTTACCGTCACTTGATATTTCCACCCCAAGATACACTACACTTTTTTCTCTTTAAAGGCCCACTTCTTCTCTGATCCTGCTATTCTCAGTATTTCTTCCGTCCTTCCTTGTCTTCTGCACAATATTACAAACTCAGTTTTTGCTTCGTTAATCTCTAAGCCCACCTTTTCTGCACTTGTAAACAGCCCTTTTAGCTCCTCCCTTGTTTTGGCCAGTAGAACCAGGTCGTCCGCGTATGCAATGCACTGGTGGGAATTTTGTAACACATTATATCTCTTGTTAATTTTACTCCTCCTTACTATATCCTCCAAGACTACATTGAACAGACTCGTCGATAGAGGGTCACCCTGTTTTAGACCTCGCTCACTTATGAAACCCTTTGAGAGTTGTCCATTGTATCTCACTTTGTTGGTCGTCCTCTGTAGGGTCATTCTGATGAGGGCTATTAGCTCATTCGGGAAACCCAGGTTTACTAATGCTTTATACACCTCTGTTCTAGTTATCGTGTCATATGCTTTCCTGAAATCAATGAACAGGGCATATATCTGCTTTCCTTTCTTATCTATCTTCTCTTGTATCTGCTTCATTATGAATACTTGGTCGATGATTGATTTACCCTTCCTGAAGCCCGCCTGGTACTGGCCTATTACTGCTTCCGCATATTCATCCAGCCTAGCTTTAATCACCGTAGCTAGCACCTTGTATATAACACAGAGTAAGGAGATCGGCCTGTAGTTCTCCGCTAGCTGTTCGCTGCCTTTTTTGTGGATCGGGGTTATAATTGCTGTTGACCATTCCTCTGGCACCTGCTTTTCTCGCCATATCTGCATTATTACTTCGTATATCTCGTTTAGGATTCGTTCACCCCCAAATTTGAAAAGCTCAATTGGTAGTTCATCTACTCCGGGGCTTCTGTTGTTTTTCATATGTGTGATTGTCTGCTTGACTTCTTCAACCGTCGGTGCCCTCAATTCGATGTTAGTTACGCTCCTGTATTCTGCTGCTTCTATCTGATCCTGTTACCCCTGCTTTCGCTCTGCTATTTTTTTAAAGTGCAGGTCCCACATGTTTTGTATCTCTACTCCTTCTGTAATTAGCTCTCCCTTCTCATGTAAAATATTGTTTTATTTCTGCCTCCTACTTTCAGTCCATTGCACTTATGATTTTTGTTAACCGATTGTGTCTATAATGACTTTTTAGGCTGTATATGACTCCTTAGTCTATTGGTTGTAGCACAGAACTGGTGTTTAAAGGTAAGAATACTATTTTTATGTTTTAGGTTTTTTTAGATCTGATGTGCTGCACAATTATCAACTCGAAGCAAAATTTTTCTCTTTTCACATTTTAGTTGATTGTCCCAACTGCGTAGTTCATTTAGAAAAAGTTTTAAGGTCATCCAAGCTTTACCATTAGACTTATAATTTATAGGAAAAAATTTGCTTTGAAAACAATTCTTCTTCGCCAACTTTCTTGCAACATGAGAGCATTTATAACATATTTTGTCAAGTCCTTTCTGTCTTTTATGAAAACCATTTGAGCAATCTCCGATCAACTACACAATAAGTTAACTTTGGCACTTTCTTTTTTCATAGGTGTCTAATATTTTTTCTTTTTGCTTCCATATTGTTGCTATTGTTGACTTACTGGTTTCCATTTCACGGCAGATTTCACTTTGCTTTTCCCCCTTTATATATATTTTTTTTAATAATTTTGTACTTAAGTTAGTTTCTAAAAGGTTTTATGCTTGTATTATATTCCTCTGCTGTATTCCTTATATTCTGTACCCGATACACAACCGTGAAGTGTCCAGACATCACCGATATACCTGGCTTATGCAGCAGGCATCGCTACTGACCTCAAGTTCGCTATAAGTGGAAAAAATCACATAATCTAGCAACACTAGTACGTTTTAAATGAAAGTTTATTCAGTTCATTGTTGTGTTTGTGGGTTATTAACGTGGGTTTATAATGTTCAGTAAAAAATGTATTAGTCTTATGATGTGCCGTTTTGTGTTGTGTTGCTGTTCAATCCTTTTGTTACATACAACATTGTTACTGCCGGCCCTTCAAATGTTGAAGCAATGGTTTGTACTTTGCGCCACCAGCTAAGATTGCACTATACTGTGTGAGGAACATACTAAAGGCAGGCTCCTTGGTTTTCCCATATGTCTCACTATCCTTTTTTTTTGTTTACACTTTTCATAAATTTTCTACATAAGTCTGAATGTGCGTAATTCATATCTTCATTAGTCTCAAAAGTTACAAAAATCTAATTAAATATTTCTTTGTAATTTGGTTCAATGTTATACCAGGTGAGGCAAAAAAAAAACGCATCCTGTTTAAAGGTCTCTCATTTTATGCAGAATTCAATAATGGAATTATAATTTTGCAGAAATGTTATCAAAGTCTTTTATATTAAAAAATAGTAATTAATACTTTTTAACGATTTTTCTGTGTTTCTTTTATTTATGGGATTTTATGCAAGTCTGTAAAAAATAGTTAATAAGAGAAATTTAACAAATAAATTATTGGATGTCATTCTCTGAACATTTCTGAAGAGAAACAGAGTAGTCCGGTTGAAAAATATTGATTTTCTAGGATTCTATACCAAATCTACGAAAACGTGTTTTTTCCCCATATAAAATACATGGGAAACTTTAAGGGCTTGGAGGCACCCCTAAACATTGTCCGATTTCAAAATAAAAAAATAGGGGTAGTTTTTTTTCGATATACAATAATCCTAGGGGGTGAGAGCATAACATTTCCGACTTTGCTTTTTTGTTGGACCACCCCAGTGTGCACTCTCCATTATGTTTTAAATTGCAAAATTGCTTCTCTAATTACCTGAAGGCTTACTTCCGGCCATACTGCCTCAATCCTTTCTTGTAACTCTCTCAAGCTTGCAAAAGGTTCTCTTCTTCCCAGGTAAACCTTCTCCTGTAGAGCGTTCCAGATTGAATAATCCAAGGGATTTAAGTCAGGGGAATTTGGTGGCCACTGGTTTGCTGTTACAAATTCCGGTACATTTTCTGCCAGAAAATTTTGAGTTAATAATGCTCTGTGTAATGGAGCACTATTTTGCACAACGATGTAATTACTGCGAGGGTAAAGACGGTGAAATTCAGGTACTAAATCGTTGGTAAAGATGTGCGACATAATTATTGGCATTTGTTTTAATAACTTGTGGATTAAAAAAAACAGCCTACTCTTTCCGTTCCAAGAAATATCACAAGAAACCATCAACTTTTGTGAAAATCTTGATTTTTGATGATACAACCGTACAGGATTGATATCAGGTTTCTTGGTTGTGGAATAAACTCGGTAATTTTGACGGTTTTGCGTAGCTTGTAGCGTGAAATCTTTCTCATCTTGAAAACTAAGATTCTTCAAGTCCCTATTGGAAAATCTTTGGTATAAATGTAACGAATGCGTAATGCACGCCGTTGTTTCGCAGTTGCAGAAATTGCTGGTGTTTGTAGCCTTTTAAAACATTTTATACCACGTCGTTTTAAAATTATACCAATCGATCGCCTTGATATTCCAATTCTGTCTTGCATTTTTTTTTTGAGATAAATGGCTTCCAGGATTGTTTTTTTTGAGATAGAGATAATTGCTTGACAAGTTCTTCATTTTGTGGAGTTATTGCAGTTGCAGGTCTTCCACTTCTACGTTTTCTAGAAATGCAACCTGTTAAGACAAGTCTTCTGATTCTCCCTATTCACACCTGTCAATGCACCACTGCTTGTTAGAAAATTCACGTACAATTCGTTTTCCTTGCCAATTTCTTTCTACAAAACGCGCTTCAATAATTGCAAGATCGTTCTTGTTTAAATGAGGGACCATATTGTGTATACCTATACACCAAAATACCCCCAACAGCACTTATTAAACCACTCATTAGACATACACATTAAAAACTTACTTGGTGGCATTCATTTATTTCAGTTGTTGATAGTCAGCACGCTGGGCTGCTTAGTTTATACCCTTAGACTTATTACGTACACTGAAACGTATTTTTAATTAACAAATTTGTGGTATACGCCGTTTATGTGTTTTTGGCTATAACTATCCAAAACTCTAGAGATATGATTTTCAATGCTTTCCCAATACTTACTGCAAATTTCAGCATCATCCGCCTTCCTATCTTACCACAGTAAGCTTGCAAACATAATGCATTTTTTTGCCCCACCCGGTATTAATCAAGACAGTATTTCACAAAATGAACAGTACCAAGTAGAGTACACAGTGGTATGAATAGTACCGATGAACAATATGAGTACAGTGTAGCAAACTAACTTGTTAGAAAGCCAAACAAAATTGACAATGTAATTCCAATGCTTCTAATCCACCCTTTCAATCAATCAAACTTGCCATTAAAATAAAAGGGTATTTATTAAGAACAACTTTTATAAAAATACAAAAAAAGCTTTGCCATTATAATACAAACTATTGCTAACTTTGTTTTTCTCTTTTAGAAAACTCAGTCGTGTTGTAACAGGCCGAGTAATAAAGTTCCTGCAAGATCAAGCAAGCAAGAAACCAGACGAATATGCCAAATTCTACACTGACTATGGTATATTCTTAAAGGAAGGCATTATAACAAATCACGATCAACTCGAAAAGGTAAGTCTAGAATATTTCACTAGCTGAAGAGTCTCCATCACTGGCAGCAGCCCCTTCTTCTGCTGCTCCTGGTTCCGCTTCTCCGTCATCATTATCACTTTCATCTGGAGGTAATTCCTCATTATCACTAGTTTGCCCTGACTCGTCTGTTGTCTTTGAACTTTGAGACAAAATATCTTCCCCTTGTAAATCTTTATTTCGTAGGGTTCCCATCCAGAATGCTGCTGAGCATCCATTTGCAACCAAAGCTGCTTTGACACGATACAATAAAGATTCCAAAAGTAGTCGAAATTGTGGTACAAACGCTACCAAACTTGTATCTTTCGTATATTTGGAATGGCAACATAAATGGTGCAGAAATCTTGTACTGGTTTGCATTATTTTAAAGATTTCAATTACCTCATCAGTTTTGGAACAAAGCATTATTTCTAAAATTGGTACACCACTTGATAGAAATACCTATAGAAAAAAAGTCATCAAAATTTGTCAAAATTTGCAAAGTAATAATTTAACCTTCAGAATCCCTATGGAGCTTTTCAAAAAGCTTGCTAGATTTGTTCTGTTTTCTTGCGCTTTTACCACAGTCATTAATCCCTGCATTGTAAGAGCTGTTGTACGCCACAAGACCAAATGTTGGTTATTTGTTAGTGCTGCAATTTCAGTTTTTATCCCATCTAGTAGAGTAACACAAAGACATCGATACAAAATATAAAAATTTGACTTGTTAATACCAGCCAGCATCTCCAAGCAACTATCTTTTGTTTTTAATGCAGAGACTTGCTTTTGCAGAGTTCCTACAAGACCGCACACGGTTTTAACGCTAGCACCATTCAAATAAGCCTTGACCAATATATCTGTATGTAAAGATGAATTTTTTCCCATTTCTAAATCTCCATTTGTGTTATACCATTTTTTATTTAGAAGTTTCTCACTTGCAATTGTAATTTTTTTCTTTAACTCTGGATTTGAAGTTATCGAATATAATGCTTGGATTATTTGAACCAGATGTACAGCACTTGGTAAATACAAACAATAATTAATGTAACTTATTATCTTTGTAGCACATTCCATAGAAAGTCCTTTCACTGACATGATTTGTGATTGTGTTTCGTCTCTTAACGCTTTTAAACAATCCCTTAATAAATTGAGATTTTTTGTATGCTGAAAACCAGACCATCCAAAAATTAAGTTATAACTTTTTATAACTAATGCAAATGCTGCTTTTAGATTATTTGCTTCCGGAGTAAACAATTCCTCAGAATCTAGAATGCCTTCAGTTTGTCCCAAAAGTTTATCAATGTTCGATAATATAACACTAAAGTGCTTTTTTATATAAGGCAAAAGCCGTATGCTGTCAACTATTAAATCAGACAAATTAATCACATTCATATGAGAAAATCCCAAGTTCTTATTCTTAGTTAATGTTTCTAACTTATAAACAAAATCTTTCATCAAAAACTGAAACTGATTTATTTCCAAGACGGTGGTTTGTGATGCCATGGAATTTTGCGAAATGGTACTTGATAAATCATCATTGATTCGTAAAGGGTATCTCAGTAATACAATTATATCCGTATCCATTTCTCTGAAAATATTTTCATTTTCCTTAATTAACTCTTTAGGTCTTTTTTTTGTGGATGCTGATGTGGTTTTTGTTGCTTGGGTGACTGCAGCAGATGTGGATGCGACTGTATCGTCAGGATTAACTATGGAGTCGGAAATTCTTTGTTTTTTTCTTGGAGGACGTGTCGATTTACTAGATGCCTTGGACGGTGATAACTGCTTGCTTGTTTGTGATAGAATATCGAAATAGCTTGTAGGCAGCTTGTGTTCTGGTATGTTTTCGAGACACTTCTCAAGTATTTCTTCTAAATTGACGACATCTAAAAGTAGAATTTTATTATCAGTTAATTTAGTAAAAACTGAATTGATAGTAAGAAAATTGGACGTGTCCAGATTCTTGAGTGTAAGATTGTTATTATAAAGTGCCAGAACATGAAAATTTTTCAATTTAAGTTTGACTTTTTGTGACTTAAAATAAGTCATTATATTTTCATATGACTGCAAAAGAAGTGTATACTTGGTGTCAGAGCTCAGGATTCACAATTGTCTATCTGTTATGTGATTTTCATTCAAAAGTTTTTTTGGCAAGGTTTGTTGTAGAGATGCAACTAAGCTTTGATTTGCTTCAGCATTCGCCCAATTTTTAACAGATTCAGTCTTGTTCAAAGCAGCATAAAAGATTTAGTATTCAGCTGGCCGAAGTGGATTTTTTTATTTTTTCTGTCGCAATGTGACTTATTTAAATGATTTTAAGTGCAAAATTTATTATTTAGCGATTAATAAAAAGAAAATTAAATTTTTTTAAATATTTATCAGTATTCATCTAATTGGAGATTCCTAGAATCTCAATTCATAAATATTTTCAAGTCATGTATTTTTTGTAATTTGTGTACTGTTTATTTTTTATTTTATTTTGTTAAATTATATTTTTTATTATTTTATTAAAGCAAATTGAGTAGAAAACGTATTTCTCGAACATCAATATTTTCATTTTGCTGACAGGATTTTGTATTCAATAAAATTAGTCAAAACTCAAATTTCTATTTTGCTTCGGACAAATATTCGGCGCTTCAGTGACGGTTAATGATCAATTATTCACTGATTGGACCAAAATCTGCTTCAGTGCATTAATTTGCTTGAAAGGAAATTTAAGTGCTCATAGCAGCTTTAACCATAGATAAAATTTGCAAAAAGCAAATGAAATAAAAATACATGTTGCAAAGCAGTGAAACATTGCTTTTCACATAGATTTTCGTAGGACTTGGAAATAATAGAATTAAGAAAGTTGCTTAGATGGGAATTTTTTAATGCTTGTAATTTTTGCTAGACTACTGTATATCTATTAAAATGGTGATAAGAAAATATATACAGAATTGGAAAACCTTTATCTAGGGGTTGGATTTTCATGCGTGAGCAAAGGAAACATAGTGAATAACAATACGTCAGAAAGATAGATATTATGTCATACTTACCAAAACTTAGAATATAGTAACTTTTTTTGTAAGGTTGGTGCTGTAGCTAAAATTTTTTAAATATAATTGACGTTTGTCATTTGACACAATAACCTAAATTGTTTGAAACTTTTTAAAGTCAACAATATTTGTATGTTTAGTATAAGGTGATCAGACATCTCGCTTTTGCTTCACCTGTACCGGTGCCCACAAAATCTTCAAAATGTCCCGCTTTTTATGGATAATCAGGATTTTATGAACATAGACAGCAAAACAGCTACATTGCGTTTATTGTTTCAACCAATAAACGTAATTGAGAATTTTTTAATTCATTTTCTTCTAACTTCTAGACTACAGTAAACTATATTTAATATTGGTGTTCAACGGAGTTATACTTCTTTTCAAAAACTAGATATCATTATTATTTTATTTTAATTTGATCGTGCCAATTATAAATATCACACACATTATTTAGGTTTAAATACAAAACGCTGAATTAACATTAATTTCAATAAATAACTATAGCGCCATCTACGTATATAATGCGAATACACTTATTATCAAACAAAAGTAAAATCTGTAAAACAGGGGAAGCCCACTAAACTATTATTGATGATATGTAAGCACGTACACGTAGTCTGCCTTTGGTATAGACAGATTTTGTTACTTGAGGTGTACGCTAATTTAACATTTTCTGTGTACTATGGGGCTCTGTTTAGCGGTGTCAGCACGTCATATTTTCTTGACACAGGTGGCTGTGTCTCCATTCGAGATACTCAAGATACATTGGTGCTACTCTGTATAATTCACAAAAACTATGGGCAGTAGAAGTAAATAATTCTATAGATGGATTTTACATTCCATGGCTATTGCGATCCAAAGACTTTTTGATCATACGATATTTAATAAAATAAACAATTTAGGTCATTGTGTCAAAATAGCAAATGTCAATTATATTTAAAAATTCTTAGCTATAGCACCAACCTTACAAAAAAGTTACTATATTTTA
Source organism: Agrypnus murinus (assembly GCA_929113105.1). NCBI lineage: Eukaryota > Metazoa > Arthropoda > Insecta > Coleoptera > Elateridae > Agrypnus > Agrypnus murinus. The sequence goes on along the minus strand of OV816024.1, from coordinate 226,451,298 downwards.
AGACTTGGCAATTTTGCAGTATCTCTTTCTCAGATCTATTGCTATTTGCCATTTTTCCTTTTCTCATACATGAAAATCCAATCCCTAACTGAAGTTTTCCCAATACTGTATGTCTTAACCCCTAACTACCCAGGTGCGGTCTCGGTGACCGCAGATATCTGTGCGACTTGTGGTTTTTCCTATTTCTAGAAAGAATTAAGATTTGTGCCGTTAGGTATTCCCAAATAGCATCATTTTCAGTTAGTAGCTCGCTGCACATCGATCTGTTTTCAGGCGTTGCGTTATTATTTAAATTTAAATATTTCGTGCGGTCATAAGACCGGAGCCGGGTATTTAAGTTATGGCTAGCACTTCGACGGATTTACAGAAAGTTCGCTTTGGTGATAAGGATTTCGAAAAATCATTGCTAGATATAGTTTATCCTGTTTTGTAAGAAAATTGTTTTATTTTCTGTCTGTAATAAATTTTTTGATGTTAGAATCAACTAGACTGTTTTTTTGTAATTTGCACAGTCAAATCATTTTTTTTAATTATATTAATTTCTGATTATAAAAATTAAAAAAAAAACTTTAAATGGGAATTCACACTATTCAATGACTATAACAACAAATTTAAATGACTTATTTTGCCATTTTTTAAAAATTTTATAGCGCTTTAAAGATTAGATTTTTTAAAACTTTGCATAATCTTTAAATTCCTGTTTCCCAAATTTCAACTTGAGATCTCAATGGGATCATTAATAATATTTTTTTTTATAACACACTGTTCGGTACCTAGTGGCAGTATCAGTCTGTACTACTGATTTCATAATGATCTAGGACAGCCAGACTTTTTTTCCAGTGTAAATGCATAGGATAAAATAATAAAAAATATCATCTTATTAGCATTGTTGACCTAGATCAGTATGTTATCAATAGTGCATAGTAATGTATCATACTGAATACATGTAAATCTTAATTTCTTATGAACGGTTTGATAAAGCAAGAACAATTGTTCGGACACAGAAATTTCACTGTTTTATACCTATCTCAGAAAATAATATATTAATAAAATTTTACTCTTGCTAGTAATCAGACATTTATACACTCCACATCTGATGAACTAATTAGACCTGCATTAGAAATATATGAAATTACAAGTTTTGTTACATGTGAATATGACTGCAAGAGGTGGTTAGCCCATGTGTCTTCAGATAGTAAAGAATGTGAAGTCACCGCGTCATTTCTACATCCTGCTGGTGCTCACCAACATTTCTGTAAATACCAGATATCCCAAGCAGATTTTAAGGATAGTAGATCCAAATACAGCGACAGGCCGTAGGTGTATACAGTTTAAGTTATCAGGAAATGGAATTAGCATGCAGTATTTTACATTAATACTGTGCATCAAATTAAAATTTTCTTTATTGTGTGTCATAGTGATTTTAATTTGTTATAGTTGATAACAATTTGTACGTGTTCTGATAATACTGAATAATAATATTTTCTTGACAAGTGTACCCAGGATATTTTATTTAGGTAACGTTTCACAAATAATTTTAAAAACTCATACAGGAATTTGTTAATTAATGTTTTGTCTAACCTAGATACTTTGTAAGTAATTACCAAAACAGAAAATAATCATTTATAAAACAAAACTCCCAATGTTCCCAATATTGAAAACATTAATGGTAAAATATTGATTGCTTTTTTGCTATTTTGTTAAAATAATTTAGTAACGATCCCATTGAGATCCCAAGTTGAAATTTGGCACACATACTTAAAAGATATGCAACTCTATGTCCAATTTTTTCAGAATTTTTAATCGTATGTTTTCTGAGACATTCAAGGCCAAAGACTTCAGGGATGCAATATAAATTTTTCTTCATATTAAAGTATGCCATGCAACCAGTCATCTTCAAGCCCAAATGATGGACTTTAAAATAGTTTTTGTTTCATTCCTTTATTTTATTTCCATCAAACGTTATAAAGGAAAACGTAAACGCCAACTTGCTCAAAATCACTCATTTTTGTACACTTTAGAAGGGCACAACTCAAGAACCACTTGAGTTAAAAATATAATATTTTAGATTTTTACTTATCTTTAGGAGTATAACAGTTGTGCCAAATTTAAAAAAAATCAAAGAGGGTGATGGTCAAAACTTCCAAAAAATTGGATCACTTGGTGTGAATTACCCCATATTGAGATTTGGTCTTACAATATTGGACAGCAGTGACCAGTGTCCATTGTTGCAGTAAATCGAGCATATAGAAATAGGTGTCATTTTATGAGATTCTGGGATCTGCAGATAGTTGTGCTACTAAACGATGATTTTTTGTTAGAAAGCTGCAGTACTCATATTTGTTTTACAAAATAAATTATTAGCCATCTTGATTCTCCATACAATATATTTAATGTTCATTTAGGTACGTATGTTCTTAAAAAGCAGTTATTTAAAAAATAGTAAATCTTTCATAGACAATAGTTTGTAATTTGTCTGCTAGCCTATGCCAAACAAAAAAAAACTGCTATGAATAGTTAAATTTCCTTTCAAGAAAACCTTATAACACAAATAGTTAATTTTAATACAAAGGTAATATTTATTGGACCAATCTAATAGGCCCTCAGTCTCACTACCACCCATCACCACCAATTAAAATAATCCCATGCAATCCCACTAAAGCAAGTAGTGACCTCTAGTATCATGTAAAATTATTAGTTTGTTTACTATTTATTATTGCATTGTGCCTAATAAAATAATAAACTATTGTTAAAGATAATAAATAAATTATTTGAAAAATATGACATCAGCAAATGAAGTTATCACACGTACTTACTACATGTGGAATAAAACATAAAAAATTACTAAATGTATGGGTACGGAAAATGTTTCTTCGTAGGGAGTAGTTAGGAGAATTCCCAGCTTATAAATGACAGAAAAATTTTATTTAAAAGTTTTCACTACCGATTACCAAAAAATTGAAAAATCCATGAACTGTAGAGATTGTCAACCACCTTTACCCACCAGCCATTATAATTCAAACATGTTGGAAATTTCAAGCTGGTGGTCAGACTGTTTGATGGTAGTAGATGACTAACGTGGCTTAGTGGGACCAACTCCATTAATGCATGTTTAAATTGTAGTTGATAACTGTGGGTAGTTGAGACGGTAGCTCAGGTAGACTGCGGCCTGGTTGACTAAATGTACATACAAGTCTACCCATGTATTATACATTATTTGACTAATAAACAATGGGACTTGTTTTTCTCTTGTAATGTAGTACAAGATAAATAACCATAGTGTACAATTCTTCCATAATTATAAGATATCCAAGCAAGCCATTATTTATTAAAGTTGAAGACAGAGTGGGAAAGTTCTAATTTGATTTTTAATTGTCAAACTTAGAGCTTGTGATGTCAAAGGTTAATTGGATATCTTATAATCGTGAACTCATAATATAATCCAATATATTTCTTTACCTAATTTTTTTATTACACAATACCTACCTGTAAGCCTTTCTAAAACCTTATGACGCAGCTTCCTATTCCTTTGTGTGACGAAGGCACTAATAATCTCTCTAAACCAATTGATACAATGGAAAGTGCAATCAGCCACTTGCTTCAACTGTTCTGAATCATAAACATGTATATCATTCAAATTCGGCAATATTATAGCACAACCCAGTAAAGCATCGATTGTTGATAAATCTTTATCGTGCAGACGAAAATGAATCAGCCGTAACAATCTAAAAAGGGGTGCCAACGTTAATATACTATTATTTTCATAATACTGTGATCTCAGAGTTAATTCTGCGATGTTGACAGCAATAGGTGTGTCCATTTCTTCAGCTGTGTTCAAAGAATATTGCATCGACATCACTATATCGTTTATAGGTGTAGGTACGTTTTCTGTTATGAAGATGTTTTGAAATTCGTTTGTTATTAATTTATATAACCATGTCATAAATTGATTATCGAGATTGGTAGATGTTACAAGCATTGATGCTGACTGATCGTAATATAAACCAACTGAATCAGGACTTCCCAAAGTGCATGTGTTTGCTAAATTTAGTATTGTAGCGGCATCCTGTGGATTACCATCTGGTAAATCTGCAATTGTTATCGAATTCTCACCAATCGCATCTAGGCTATCTTCATCGGCTGTGGTTGCTATAAAAAGTAAACGATTAGATTAATTATACAGGGTGTCCATTTAGTGCACAACTATTCGATATCTCGGAAACTACTAAATATAAAAAAAAACTTTCAATGCAAAAGTTTTTTGGTTGCCACAGTTGCATACTTTAAAAATATCTACGAAAATACAGGGTGTTTCACAAAAGCGGAACAAATGAAACTATGAAACTTAAATGGGACACCCTATATATTTTATGTAGAATTGGTTCCTTTATCAAATAATTTTTTTAATCTGTTGCAATGTTGCCAATTTTAATGTTTTAGCTTAAATTTTTGAATTTTGTAAGGTCGTAACAAATAAGTCACAGTTTGTTTATTTATTTGAATTTTAAAAACAGTTTTTATAAACAATATTATCGCACTATTACAATGTTTTCAAGTTTCGCTTATGTACAGGATATTCAAATTATACTTTCAAATTTTTTATATAAATTAAATTTACTCAGTTTTTTCATATGGAACACCCTGTATGTTTTATCGGAAACTCAGCTAACACTCTAACCAATCCTAAAATATTTTTTAATACGTGCAGTGTTGTCAAATTGTTGTTATTGCAATTTGCTTCTCATTTACATTAGTTTTGACATTTGTTATTCAGAGTATCTTACTTTTCTTGTTACTAAAGTATTCCCTACAAGACTTAATATAGTATATTAAGTATCAAGAACAGTAAGGACAGTTTACCGATCGACGACAATGTTTTGCGACTGAGCGAAGTGAAGTCGCCAATATTGGAAGAGATCGGTAAACTCCTTACTGTTTGAGATGCTTATACTATTTTTTGTACAACCATTATGATTACAAAGGTATTAACTAAGGAAATATCCCCGAAAAAAATAGATTTAAGATAATTTATTTTTGCCCTGTATATCCACCAAACATTAAGTAGGTTTTGTCGTTACCATGGATACGTTTGTAATTACTATTATTTTTGAATGTCACGATATTTGTCAAACTCGTGAGAATGAGTGAATCTGAAAACGAATATAATTGGGATATTGAAGAGGCCTGAGCCAATTTAAATAAACAACATACATTTTTTTAAATAGTCGAATTACTTAGAAAATAAATGATTTCTCGCGAAAGAGACATCTAAAGATCATGCATTTATTTTATAAATTACATATAATTTACTTACCGTTCTGTTTTTGACAGAACTGAACGGTAAGTAATTACTTACCGACGCATTTTCGCTTAGCAACCAGTAAATATAACCTACTGTTCTAAAACCAAGTATGGTAAACAATCCGAAATAGCATGGTCGTACAAAAAATAATTGGGCCATTTTTTGAGCAACACTTATTAGGAGTTAGTTTTTCTGGTTTTTACAAAATTTAGTGTAGCATACTCCAGCAGAAGTTAAGGATAGGAATATAGTATGTGGTTTCAGTTAGATGGTCCTGCACATTTCTATAGAAGAGTACGGCTCCCATCTTGATGAAGCTTTTGGAAGTGAATGGATAGGTCAAGGAAGACGTTACTAATTAGTTTGCTAGATTTCTCAATTTAACCAGTATCGACTTCTTTTATGAGGAAACGCAAATTTTTTGGTATATTTCTAACCTGTTGCTACCAGGGATGATATGAACGAAAGAAGCGGGAAGGTTTTTTAAGTATTACACAAGCGACATTGATAAATGTTAGACAAGATTTTATTACTTGTCTTGAGATGTGCATAGATCAAAACGGAAGTCAGTTCAAAAATATCTTTTTAATAAATTTTTTAATTTTCTTTTTGTAAAATAACCCAGAATTGTTGGAATGTTTATTTTTTCTAATATAATAAGTGTAATAATTTAATAAGAAAATGATTTGGCAACACTGTGACTGATGAAGAAAATATTTTAGGATTGGTTAGGGTGCTAGAAGTCTTAATATTATTGAATAATTAATAATAAATATGAGATATTGAATAATTGTGCAAAGTGGACACACTGTATCGTATGTACTATTCCTGTAGGAAAATTTTGCATGATTCTTTTCCCTTTGCAAACAGTCTCACATCCAGTGGCGTGTTGTACTTATGTCAAATTATTATTTATATTGTAGTAGTTATTTTTGACGTGCCTATGATATGTCAAAGTTTTCATGGAAAATCTTTCTTACTCGCTTAAAATTTAAGAAAAATCAGCCTACTTGATAAAAATTGTGCAAAATTTTCCTGCCGAAATAGTACATTACTGATTAAAGAAAAACTTATTCTAATATGAGTAAGGTTTTTTTGAATCACTCATATAGAGTATTACCAAGAGCTTTCGCCATTGCAACTGCCGCAATGATCCCACGATGCTTTACAATCTTCTTTGCACTTGATAGCTGTTTACGAACAATCATATGTATCTCATCACGTAAGCCTGACATAGATTCATCTGCTCTCTCCCCACATGTTAGACTACATAACAAATCAAAAATGAGTTTGGCATCTTTTAATTCTATAGCATCCAGTTTTTCTAACAATCCCATAAGTTGCACAGAATGGTGTTGAAGGGTCTCAAAATATTCCAATAATGAGGTCAGAACGTACAAAACAGGTGTGACTCCTTTTTTATCACTCATTCCAGTTAATAGAATCAAATTATAAACAATATCTTGGCGTTGTATTCGATCAATTAATTCGTGACTAAATAACATTTTATACATTGCTGAGGCAAAATCAATTAGTGCAGGTTCGTTATAAAATCTTAATAAACTTGTTGCAATCTCGATGATAGAATTTAGATAGTCATTTAGAATTTGATTCACAAAATAGGTTTTAAATAAATTTTCAAGTAACGATATCTTAAATAAACCCGATTTTACTTTTTTTTTAATCAATGCTTCTATCACACTTTTACGAGAATTTCCAACAGAATGCAACATGAATAAAATTAGTAAATCAATTGATTTATGATCTGCAGATGCACGTACGTTTGATATTACATTAATCCAACCTTCGCATAATGTTCTACGTGCAGTAGCGAATGTTTGCAATCGATTAAATATCAAAACCTTATTGGATACTGTTTCTTTATCGTTACTCTCTAAAGCCATTATAGTATCAATGGCATTTCTGGCATGTAATAACACATTTTGAAGGTTTTTCCCGTTACAATCAGTTATTAAGAATTCAAATAAAATCGGAAAAATTTTTGAACACGAACTTGATTCCAATCTAGCCAAAATTTGCTGTTGTATGTCATTTCGAATCTCGCTGCCTAAATTTAAGGAATTCAAACAATCAATTATAGCTGCCGTTAAATCAGGATTATCTTCTAACGTTTTACTCAACTGTTTAGCGGTTTCTTCAAATTCATTATCAGGAATAATTTCAGGAATTGTATTTAAAATTTCTAATTGTGCTGTAAAAGTTGCTACTTCTAATATATCTAGCAATTTTACTGTTAAACTCCTTGAATCATTAATGTGTGACAAATAACGTAGTGGATTTAATAATAATCTTAACCATGTAGTGTCTTCACTTTCTTCAGATGCACAATTTGTGATATGTTCTAATAACATTTCAATGATTTCATTTTGTAAACACGAAACATTAAGTAACATTCTAATAAGACTCTCTTGCTGCACCTTCAAATGATCGGTAGCAAAACCTGTATCGTCAACCTTTTTTAATTCCGTAGGTAGTAGTGCTTTTCGAAAAGATGAGTCTTTGCGACATAAAATCTTCAAACCTGTCATGAATTCTTGTGCATTATTAGGATAAGTAATGTGAGCCCTTAGAGCTTTGTTGGCGTCACGGATTACCAATGCTTGTTCTTGCGATATCGTGTTTGGCATGTCGTTGTATTTCAAAGCGACGCCTGCATCTGTTAGTATTTCTTTAAAATAAGCCATTTGCTGCTCTTTCTCGTTCTTTTTGCTTTGGGATTGAGGAGATTGTGAAGCAAAAAGACTCATTCGGCGTTTCGAATTTGAGGTTAGAGTTGGGCTGGACATTTTGTTATTATATTAGAACGCACGCAAATTTAAATAGTTTTTAAAAACTTATATTAAGAATAGACACAACATTAAATATAAGAACAAACAACAATAAATACGAACGTATTACTTATTTTGTTAAATTTACTTTTGGAGGGATTTCAAACTTGCAAGACGAAAACATACTTAAAAGGCGCTGTTGCCAGACTCGCCAGATTTTCAATTAATCTTCCGCCTTCTCGGTGTTGCTAAATGCACAAGAAAAATCTTTTTTGCCGTTTTTTTCTGAGTCATCTACCAGAGATTAGGGGAGAGATTGCTCACAGAAGCACATGATCACCCCTGTAAAGATGCGCCGTACAGTGGCATTTGTTTGAAATAGGGGCGTAAAATGAATTGCTATTAAAGACGGTAAAGAAGATCTTAATTTATTTTTTCCATTACTAGCTGTGAAGTTGACAATTATTGCGTCTCCTAGCCAACTGAGAAGTTGAATTTCTCTAGTAGTGGTTAATAATTTTTTCTATTATTAACCTAGGTTAATAATGGATAAATTCAAATGTTTTGAGAATCCAGGGATACCTAGTTGTTTAACAACTTGTGCAACATAATTTTGTATACCCAGGAGATTGTCTTTAACGTATTTGCTGCTTGAAATTACCTAACACGATAATTACAAACGTTGTTTGAAAATAAGTTTTATTAGTGGAAATGTCAGTCTGCATCAGACTACTTGATTTTTGTTTTATTAGTGTAAAGGCGAATTTGCATTCCTGTGCTACTTGATTTTTACAAGAAAAATTTTAATTTTTAATTTTTGCCTTAAATTTGGCTAGTAGTGGAAAAAATAGTATATACACCACGGTGGTGAAGACCAAAGATTAGAGAGGATTAAGATAGGAAGCTAAGCGACAATGTTGTAGGTATTGCCATCTATAGTCTCAGGGGGAAGCAGGTTGGTCGGTAAAAAAGTAATTGATGTTTATTTGTTTGTCATTTTTTGGTAACCATTGGTAACCACCTATAAAAAAACAAATAAAAACCTGTTTGATAACTGCCAAAAAAATCATCTTCAAAGCATCGCCAAGATTTTGAATAGTTTTTGGTTTTGGGCGAGATTTGTTCTCCAAATTGAAAGAAAAAAATGGTTTCGTATTGCACAGTGGAAAATTGCCGCAATAATAAAAACGATCATCCTCAACATACTTATTTCACGTTGCCAAAGGACGTAAATATGTAAGTAACTTTCGGTTGTATTCATTATTGCTCTTCAGGACTACTTTTCCTTTTTTTGTTTTAGTGCAAAGAAATGGATAAAAACATATTGTTATTAATACTCACGCCCCGTGTGTAATGAAATTCATTGCTCCCAGGTCAACGCATATTTATAATGAATGTATTACCAAATGTATAACTTAATAGGAGTAACAAGAATTGGTTATTATTACTGTTACTGTTATTGTTATTACTATTAATATTATACTGAAAATGAACTACTTATAAACATTTAACTTCAGCATTATTTCTGTGTATAATCTGTATTATACAGTCATTATAATGTCTATAAACAAACCACTAGATTTATTTCTTTTAGATGATTTTGGAAATTAAATAGATAGGAGTAACTATTTTTAGTATATTAGACTCTTTTTCCTGAATTTGGAGCCATCCATATTGTAGCGATTGTGGCGACATCTCCCATTCATAATTCGATGCCAGCCGTATTATCATGATCAACTTCATTCATTTTCGCCGTCAGCGAATATGAATGGCCATGATATTGTAGCGAATATTGCGACATCTAACGCCTCAGGGGGAATTGGACCACAAAAAGCGTAGTCGTTTTTTTACATAGTGCTCTTATGCCAGTTTTCTATCTTAACCCTCTCTAATCTGAATCTGTGAAGACATTAATAGGCCTCGCACCTTATTCCGCTCGGGGCAAAGCCCCTCGCGAAATAATCTTGGTGCTCGGTCAATAATAACAGTCTTCACCACCTTGGTGTATAATATACTATTATTTCTAGGTCGGTAATGTTGGGATTTCTTATGTTTTGCCACAAATATATGAAAATATAATTTGATTTAAACAGAAATTCTACATTAATTTCTTTATTAATTAATTGTCTTTAATATAAATGAATCATATAAATAAATAAATAATTGCTTTTTAGGCAAATAAGACTAAACGTAATTGTTTCGTTATTGCTATTTATGTTTAATAACAAATACATACATTACATGTAAATGAATATTTATAGTTAATTAAATTAGTTAAGTTTAGTTAATTAAATTTAAACCAAATATATTTTACTATGTTTATATATTTCGTATCACGGTATCACAGATACAAACAACACATAATACCTGTAAGTGAAAAATAAAACTTTAAACGGAACATTCGATTCATATATTACAGGAATTGATTATACGACACAACGCTGTTTTATCTTATTTTACAATCGTTCATCGCGTGCCCCTAGTTCGGTATGTTTGATGTTTAGATGGCGTTAATTCCGCATGAATCTTAATTCAAGGTACTCGACAGTGAGCAATCTCTCCCCTAATCTCTGCATCTACTTGCAAATTAAACAATATAAGAATTGAGTAGTACTTTTTCCTTTTGCTCCTCAAAAATTGCTTGTGCTACATTATCTGCACTGCTCATTTTAGCTTTCAGCAGATAAGTAATAAAGTAATGTACTTATAAAAAAAATTATATGACAATCCAGTGTGCGTGACCACAGCATGACACACTCATGACGAATAAGTATGGACTGTATATATACAGGGTGGAGTGAGGTAGTTAGTAACTTGCATATTTTAAATAACTTCCTTATTTATTAGAGCATGAATGATTAGAGCTAGAGAAACATGTTATACAGGGTGTGTAATAGTAACTGTGTGGCTGGTGGATAGATGCAGTGTAAAGTTTCCTTATAAAGCTTGTTCTCAGATGAATAGTTTTCGAGAAAATTCATTAATTATATGATATCGTGACCCCCACTAACCCAGCTAAACCAATGATACTAGGTTGTAGATAATAACTCAGAGAACAATAATCTGAATAAAAGTCATGGCGCTTGTCCGTAATTAATAAGAAAAACAACGCTAAAGTCGCTATTTTGAGGTTAGAATGTTATGATGTTAGGTTACAGTTAGTAAAATAGTTGGCTGTATTTGTGAAAATGGCGTAAAAATGGTGTTGTTTGTATTATATGTCACGAAGATTTTATAACTTTTTCTGTTTCTTGTGACGTTTTTCTAATGAAAACCTCTTAGCGCTCGATATTTTAGTATTTTAAATTTAATAGAACACCTTTGGTAAGTGTATCTTTTAAAATAAGCATGTTCTATAGGGGATCAGGATATCATATAATTACCCATTGACCTCATTTTGAAGACATGCGGCCACCTCTTGGTGCTCATGCAACGCGCTCGATCATTACGCTGTCTAACGACTGTTTTCTAGTTTTTTATTACATAAACTGCTTAATGATCAATTTTCAGCTTTTAGAAAACAATTAGATGACACTACTTCTTGTTACAACTTTCAAGCTGCGCTGACGGCGAGTGTCCCCATATCTGAGGTTCTTTTGTGTAGGATATTTATTTACACCCTAAATATAAGCTAATATTAAAATATTAGCCTTTACACTTTTGTGCCTTAAACTCTTACACTTTTCGGTCGCCAGCTCTCGGGCTCAAATGTTAATAAGTTAGGTTATGTGTAGGTAATTTATACTTCTTTATGTCAATTGTTGTTTTTAATTTTTTTGTACTTTGCGTTTATATCAAGGCTCATTCAGAACCGAAAGTAGTGCTGAACTAGCTCATTTGAGTTTCAAATTAGAACTAGTGTAATTTAGTTTTTCGAGGTTGTCAGTCATGAACCATGACAAATGAAATGTCATTGAAATCATTGTTAAATTAAAATTTGAATTTTCAAATGTCAAAATTTGACATTTATCGATTGTTGGTACCAACCACGATAAAATTCCCCAAATTTTAAAAGTGCGAATTTTTATTTTAAAACGGATAAAATTAGTAAAAAAGAGGTGCAAAGTACAAAAAATAGTATAAAGAACTTGTTTTATAAGACATTTATTGCACTCATGCTTTAAAAAACTCCCGCTACGCGGTCGTTTTTTAAACTAGCATTCGTGCAATAAATCATGTCGTATAAAACTTGTTCTTTAATATACTATTATGTACACTGGCTTGCAAAAAATTCGCGTACACCTATTTTTGATTGTATTAAGTCGGTCTTAATTTTTAAGTTGTCAGTGTCAATCAGTTAAAATTATTTTGTTTTATTTTCCTAATGACAGATTTATCCGTCAAAAATGTAATGTCAAAAGTCAGAAAGGTCACGTTTACATAGCAAAAACTACATAAAAACTCGGTTACTTGATTTTTAAAGTGTATGCGATTTTTTTGCAAGCCAGTGTACTTTTTCATACACATGATTGTATTTTATTTTGTATATAATCCTATAAAAGGAATATCTTGTTACATATTTATTTCTATTTGTTGTATATTCGCTTCGAGAATAATTTATTTAAATTATTATGCATTTTGAGGCATTGTACGCCTCCTGTAGAGTATTATTAGAAATATTGACTCTCCTTTTTCCCGCGTGAGAGAGGAACGGTGTGCGAGTTTAGAAGGACATCTTACATTCGGTGGTTGTTAGAGACGCTTCGTTGAGTTCTGTCGAGCGGTTTATGTGAATCTATTCGTTCCTCTTGGAGGGATTTTCACACTATACTCCTATTTGTATCCTGAAGTTAATTTTTATGTGATTTTGGAAATCAGGATAGTATCCATTTTATTGGAAATTGTACGACAGGCTTCTTGGTGTTCCCCACGTTTCTTGGGAGTAAGTGTTCTATTGCTGGAACGGCTATTTACTAATTGTAGCTTTTATTTTATTCTTCTTCGCGAATTTAGTGTTTGGTGGAGGCTACTCGATCTGCGAGGAGATTGTAAACCAGGTTCTTTCGTAGGGGATGGTCACCATTTTCACGCCCATCTGAGAACCGATCTCCAGTGGTCAACTTCAAAAGCCGCAGCCGATTTACTCTTATCACTGACAACGAATGTGTATGTGAGAAATTTACTTCGTGTCCGTATAATTCTTTAGATCATATAATTGTGTTGATCAAATATCTGCATAATTTTTCTTTTTTTATATATTGCTACGTAGATATAATTTACGTTAATTTTGTTTACTCAAGTAAAATGAACACTCGCCTAGCACAATCAAAGTAATAATTTGATTTCATAAATTTATCGGTTATTATTATATTAATATTATTAATTCTCTCATGTAACCATTTCTTTTTTTTTCTATGTAAAGGGATAAGTGGTTATACATAATTTATATTTCAGCGTATGATAATTAGCACCGTCGTTATCAGAGATCTCTTATTACGAACAGCTTAAAAGTAACGTATAAGTTGATAGTTGCCTGTGGGACTATATTGCAATTACCACATAGATCCTATAAGGGTAGGATCAAATCTTCTTTTTTTATATACTTTTAATCTATTTACTTACCATAATTATAAATTAAATCAACCTAATAATTTACATCTTTTCGATAATATAATCAAGTTGCAATTTTTATTATTTGTCATTAACTTGTTCCAACGTAGCTGTTTTTCCGTCAAGGTTGTACAGGTGATAAAAACGATTCTCTTATCAATCAACTGCAGTGTTATTTTCACATTTATGTTCAACTAAAAATTCAATCTACGAAGAATTTATTTGTATTAAATATTCTTGTATTAACCCATTTCCACCCAATGTTGCGTTAACGCAACACTCCAGACGAAATTTTTTTAAGTATGTTGTGTTTAATTTATATCTGTTTTTATAACTTCTGTGTGATTTTATAGTATGAAACTAAATGTAGCATATTTTTTTCTGTTTAAATTCAGCTTTTATTTTATCAAAATTACAACCTGAATTTATTGAATTTTGAATACTATTACATGGGTGACAGAAACGTCGTTAAAAAGATTACTCTTACAAATAAGAATTTTAATTTTTATCTAGAATGGCTCTGGAAACATCAAAAAATGTTACTGTTGATATAAAAAGTCAAAAACTTATATAGTTTCGAAAATATGTGATTATAAATTAGAGCGTTGCGTAAACGCAACATTGGCTTGATAAGGTATACAAATGTACATACCCTGCATTATTAAAAATTCCCGCATTTCTGGTGTTAAATGGTGAGTCTCTTTCAATCTGTTGTGGCTGCAGTGTTGTTTCTTGTGCAAGTAAATACTTGCACAAGGAGCAAATTTATATTCGAAAAAGGGTATTGGATACTACGCCGATCGGACACAATCCCGATCGCGGACACTTTGTCTACCGTCGTTACTACGCTGACTGACCGTCTTGGACACTTTGCCGACCCTTAAAATAAATTTTGCTATTGGACACTTTTCCGACCGTGGACACTACGTTACCCACAAGCGGTGGACACTTTGCCGACCTTGGGCACTACGCTGGCCGCAAGCGGTGGACACTATATCGACCGCAAGCAGGATACACTTTACCAATCATGAACAACCTAAGGTCATATTGTAGAAAACATCTCAAAGATTAGATTTGTGAAAACCATATCAAAATTGACCAACAGGTTAATTAGTTTTAGCTTTAGCTTTAGTGGAACTTTATGTTTGTATTCACATCAGAAGTGTAACTATGGACGACTCTTAAGGTCGGCTTGTCGAGGATCGGCGAGGTGTGCAGCGATATTTATTTAAAGGGTTGGCGTCGTCTCCAAGTTCGGCAAAGTGTCCACAGGATGCGGTCGGCGTACTTTCCACGGTCAGCTAAGTGTCCACAGCTTTCGCTCGGCATAGTGTCTACGGTCGGAAAAGTGTCCAGTAGTAAAATTTATTTGAAGGGTTGGCTTAGTGTCGTCGGTCGGCAAAGTGTTCAAAACCACCAGTCAGCGTAGTATCTACGGTGGGCATTGTTTCCCCTATCGGCGTTGTGAATTGGCATAAGTGGTATCCTCCCAATGTTGCGTTTACGCAACGTTAAATTTTTTTATGTTCTAATATATTATTTAATTTTTTTTGTATTAAACAGTTTCAGTTAATGTTAATAAAAAAATCAAAACACAAAAAAAATTAATTTGTAGTTTTTCTTTAGTAGTGGTTTTAAATGGGTTAAATGAAATTATTTATACTGGGTGTTCATAGAAACTTACTGCGATTAATACAATTAGCACTTCGAACATATTCTATTTCGTTATATATTTTGATCTTGCTTGTAATATAGGTACCTTATATATTTATTTGTTTTGTGTTATATTGGATATTTGTGTGGGATCATTAAATGAAAGTAAATGGCAATTGGTTTTTCTTTATTGTACCTACTAATTATTTTACAGGAAGTCATCGGCCAATAATAATTAGGGTATATAAGTTCCAGGAAATAAAATTTATTGCAATCAGAGCTAGTTGCCTGCAGAGAGTTTGGTATTGGACTCCCGTCGCTCAGTGCTCATTTTTTAACTTGGTCTCTGCTGCAATTTTTGATATTCTGTTGGATTATCTGAATGTAAATAAATGAATAAATAAATCTGCTGATCTGGAAGATTTTGTAGAGGTATTTCTGCACCAATATCAGTTACTACAATTCCTTTAGGATAACATTTTTTTTTTGTTTGTGTTATAGATTTATAAAGTGGAAAAAGAGTGCATCCTTTTGCTGCTGCCGCATTTAGATGAGTCTTTCTTCATAAATGCTACATCATTTGCCTTTTTGTTACAGGTTTCTTCAAATTGGTACCATAGTGCACTAGTGGGTTGTTAGTCAAAGAACTGCTCATAATACTATTTACCTCCTTAGTTACGACCACTGGTGAAGATCTGTAATTAGGTAGTTTTCTGACCATGGTCTATAATCCTCTTCTCCTATTTTATAGTTCTCTTTATAGTTCTTGCAGTTTGAGTATTAATTATATTTCTTTCTCCCAACTTCTATATCTAAAAGCAGCATGGATGAGAGCTTTTTTTTACCTTCAACTTGAATTTTATCTAAATTTATGTATCAAGATTATTCTGGTTGGTTGGATTTTTGTAGTGATAATTTTTCACTTGAGTGGTAGAGACCCTACCTGTCGTTCAGATCTACAGAGGTTCAAACCTCGGTTGCGACTGAATTTAAAAAATTTAGTACTATCATGTTTGAGCTCCTTAGGTTAAGTATGACAGTTGTTATGAGTGATAAAGTATGGGGGAGCGTAATGTACTTACTCCATTACCTCCGTTGTACTCCCATAAGAGTTTGTGTGGCACCCCGACACTGCAAAAAGCAGTAAAAGGGGAATGGATTATGTATGTATGTAATTTTTCACAAAAGCTTTTGATTTATAAAATTCCATTTGAAATCATAATTTTTCTGTTAGTACAATTTGTAAGTCTTGCTAGTTTCTTTTGACCAACACTTGTTTGTACTATTTGTACAAAGTTACTAATAAAAGATTTGTTTTGTACTTTCAGGAAGATATTGCAAAATTGCTACGTTTTGAATCTTCACATAAGGATGCTGAAATCAAAGTTGGACTTTTAGATTACATATCTCGCATTAAAGATCAACAAAAGACAATATTCTATTTGGCTGCACCCAGGTAATTAACTAAGAATACTTAATTTTTTATAGATTTTACTTAACCTGCCTTTATAGCCGTGCGCTAGCTGAAGCATCGCCATATTATGAATCGTTAAAGAAAAGACAACAAGAGGTACTGTTTTGTTATGAACCTTATGATGAATTGGTTTTAATGCAATTGCAACAATTTAATGGATATAAACTTGTGTCAGTTGAAAAGGATATGAGAGATGATAAGGCTGCTAGTGATTTAACTAATTTAGGTATTAGTAGGATGATTTTTAGATTTTTATAGATTTGTTTCTTTACTTTCTTCTGTCATATGGTTTAGGTGAAGATAGTTTAAAACGTAGTGAAATTAATGAACTGACAAAATGGTTGCAAGATATGCTGAAGGGAAAAGCATCAACTGTTCATGCTACAACTAGACTAGAAAATCATCCTTGTGTTATCACAGTAGAGGAAATGGCTGCAGCTAGACACTTCATTAAAACACAAAGTCATCAAATTTCTGAAGATAGAAGATATGCACTTTTACAACCACAATTAGAAATTAATCCAACGTAAGTTTTAGTTTAATGAAAAGTATTTATTTCTAAGAATTTTTCTGTTTTTAGTCATCCAATTATAAAGAAATTGCATAAATTAATGACAACAGATAAACAATTAGCTGAATTATTAGCTAAACAAGTAAGTATTGTAAATAATGTTAATATGAAGTCAATTTTACCTTTAAAATTGTTTTTTATATAGCTTTTTGCAAACGCTATGGTTGGAGCAGGTTTAGTGGATAATCCAAGTGTTTTGCTGACATCTATGAATGATTTACTTACTCGTGCTTTGGAAAAGCATTAAGTAATGAAATTTTAATTTAAGTTTTCATTCCTCCACCAAGTGATTATACATAATATAATATTAAAAAACTCTTGTTACAAATTGTTTAAGTAAAATTTTTTTTCATTTCTATAATAAGTGGCAAACTAATGTATGAGGTGGTTCATTTTTAAATTTGTTACAAACTTAGATTATACTTAGATCAAAAAACTTAAAAAACCATTATGCTTAATTTGTTTAACACTATCCCAGTGAAAAATGAAAGTGATCTTATTTATTACAACTTGATGGTATCAACAAAAAGTACATAATCTTACATGTGTACATAAGTCATGCATGCATAATCGGAAAGCAATACTTCTTAAATTGTTTCTTTCCGACTAACAGTATAAAATAAATGGACAGACACCTGATGCCATCTCTCATGTATTATAAGGAAATTAGAATTTATAAATAAACATGTATTTTATTAAATTTTGTTTTAGTTCCTTGTATAGGGTGTCTCATAGCCCACACACCGGACTTTACCAGCACATTTCTAACGGCATTAGGAACAAAAAATCTTAATAAAGTTTTTTGATTAGGGAAAGTTCAAATTTTGGGTAATTTTGACCAACGTTTTTAGAAAAGTACATATAAGATTATAACGCGCGGATGTTGATATTGAATCATGAATAAAAAATAAAGTTTATAATTGCAAGCTTTGAAATTTTAAAGCCAGACAAACATGATGAGATCACATATTACTGTGTATTTTTCTTGTTCAAACCCACCATTTTCAAGCGCCCAGTTGTGTTACATTGTACTATTGCAAAGTAAATTGCTTCGCTTAGTTGACATAGTGGTTTTTGCTTTACTATAAGATACATTTCAAATGATGACTAATTGTAATTCATACAACACGTATAAATAAACAAAATTGTGTAGTTAATTTTTACCAGCCATCTGTAATTCAGCCATAATCTTACGGGAATTTATATAATTTTATTTAAACATGACCTTACATTTTGTTAATTCATTTTTCGATAAAGAGTAAAACGTGATAAAAAAAGAAATATATTAAATCCTTATCACATTAATAGCAATTTTATTAATTGCATGCATGCAGTTTTAGGTACGTATTTACTATTAATAGAATAAGTGAGACATTACAAACCACGTGCTTCAGTTGGACATAGATACCCGAAACGACTGGCTTCGTCCCTAGACCAAAACAAACAAGGGTAGCGCAGCATTCAGTTCTCGATTCCCTTTTATGCAATTTTATGAAGCGCAACTATCCTAGATAATTTAGATGCACCACTGATATTTTTTACGATATATCATAACAAACTAAACAGTTATTAACGCATTCTTGTTATTAAAAAACGCTGGAGTACGCAATGACATTGAAAAGAAAAGAATAGTATAAGTCATCTGGTTAACTGACCTCATAAAATTATATTGTACCCAGGATCATGTTGGAGAAATGTAAACATAACTAAACATGAAACTCGAAATAAATTCAAGGACTATAACAGAATATCTTACCTGGTTTTTTAGAGAACTTTTAAATTCCTAATCACGTAAATTAATTAGATTAAAGGGAGTTTTCAATAATGTCTGCGACTTTGAATTTAGTTTAAAAAACAAAAACCATTCGACTTTTTAAGAAAATTACATTAAAGAATTCTAATATCTGTGATACGATGTGGGAATCCCACGAACTATCACATGATGCTTTGTTTTGATTAGGTACATTAATTAACCATTTTAATAATGAGAACTCCAGGTTTTTAATGTACCGCGAATTTTTCCAAAGACTTGACCTACACCAATATCTTTTTCTTGCAGGTTGCAACATAAGCATAACAAACCATAAAACGTCTTGTTTGAAGAAAATAACAAGCACTACTGTATGTGCTAAAAACATTATACCCGTCTTTATTTACATTTTTTCCGAAAACTACGCTTCTGAGAAAAAAATGTTGTAGGGATTTTTTGTTTGTCTTATCGATGTCTAACTACTTGCTGTGTTCGATGCGCCTATTGCGAGACACCCTGTATTGATTGGATACCCTCAATCCACAAATATTTTAAAATGTTGCATATTGAGCTCTAGTGACGATTACTGAAAAAACACATTGTGCTTGAAAAGGACTTTGCAAGACATCACATGCACAACTCTGAATAAATTCTTTTTGCCTCCACAGGTATTTTCTAACTAATTTACGACCTCATAATAAATATTAGTTATGACTGTAGATAATGGGTCATGTATTTGTATTCATGGATCATGGTAAGAACTTTAAACCTACCATACATTTTCATTTGCCATTCTGCCATTGCAATTTGCACTTCAAGATTTCTATCTCCTTATATGCAATTTAGAGTTCAGGAGAAGAAGAAAAATCATATCTAAGACATCCATGACTGTCAGATGCATTTCACAAATGCCGATTTTCCTTCAGCATAGAGATAGCTGTAGTATATTTGTGTGCAGTCGTGGTATGGTCAGAACATTTCAGCCACAACATTGACAAGAAATAACTAGTACAATCAAATCAAATTTCAAACAGCCAGTTTAATTTTAGTTATTCACTGGGAAAGAAAAAAGATGGTTGGCCATTGTTGCTAGCAGTGACGAGACAGAAAAATTATTAGGTCCACCAAAAGTGACTTCATCTTCCAGAAATGAGGTGTCCTCAGCTGTTCTTGAGCCTTTAGAGGTTTGGGGGATTGACTGACAAAGTGCAAGCTGTTAGCTTCCATACTTTGCTTCCAACACAGGCAGATTGAATAGAGCTTGTACCATTTTGCAGCAGAAACTAAAAAACAATGTGATATTTTTAATTCCCAGACATTACATTTTTGAAGTAGTTTTTCAAGGAATTTTTGCTAAAGCCAAGCTATCCTCCATGTCAGGTCCAAATAATTTAGGAGCAATGGAACGACATTAACACTGATGAGTTTTCTTGGTGGAATATTGACTAATGTGTAAGCTTGGAGGACTACAAAATTCACAATGAGGAAATTTATAACACAGAGAATAACATAACCACTTGTGGTATTTAGGGTATAACTTACAGGTCATAGACATATACTTGCATATATTGTAATACATATACAGACTACCTTATAAAAAACACACGATGCTGCAACTCTGTTATTAACAATCCGATTTTGAACAATATAATAATTAGGTATGTTGTGTTTTGTTATATTCTTTTATTTCACTAGATAATGCAATTTTCCATTGTTTTGTATTCCAGGGTACACTTTATTTTTGTTTATAAAACAAAATTAATTCCCAAAAGCGTTATTCTACAAAATCAAGTTGCAATACATCATTTAATTCAAAAAAGAAATCTATCAAAATGAGTATAAAAGATATGTATTACTATTTGAAGAAAAAAAGTGTCATTTGTCAGAGCTGTCATGCAGAGAAAATGCTGTTTTGCAGTCTTTAGAGCCGTATAAAAGTGTGTATAAAAGACTAACGTACCACAAGAAAGCCAATGTTATGACGTGGGGGGGGGGGCTTAGAATATTATCCTCTCAATATTAAAGAGCTAGTAAATAATTATTTTTTCTCTGAAGAAACTCAATTAAAAAAAAGTTGTATGTTGATCGTGATACGACTCATTTTACCACTCGATCAATTTTTATGAATAAGGTGTAGAAAGCTTACTTATTATTCCTTATAGTATTTGATAAAAAATTAGCACAAGTATGGCTTTTAATTACCAGTTTAATTACCAACAAATACAGAAAAGCAATGTAGAATCATTGATTTTGGTCGATTTTATGAGATTTCAAGTTAGATGCGGCTGAACAAATTTTCAGAAATCTCACAGGTCAATAGATATAAACAAGAAAGCAAAATTTGTCATTTCTTCTTTTTCTAAAACTATTGATGAAACTCTACGCGTCTGAAGCTTGGCACATGGCTATAAGTTGATATTTTGGTTGCTGTGGCAACCTTGACAAAATTTTAAACAAAATTTTTGAGCAGTGATAGTAAACTTTTTCTCCCTTAAGGACACTGTATTGGATTTTTACTTCATCAGATAGTAAAGAAATAATTAATGTGATGATTATCACTTTCGGTAAAATTTAAAATAAGTAATTTCATTTAAAATGTCCACCAACCTAATAAAATCACACTGAGAACACATGTATACAACTTAAATTTGCGTTATAGAGAGCTGTTAACTCGTTTCCATAAAACAGAATTTTTTATTTACCAAATTGCTAACCTTTGTAACAAATTTCCTGCTAATTTAGATTATTGTCCGTAAGTAGTTTTCGAAAACCTCACTCTTTCAATATTTTTGATTATTAGTTTGATCTTGTAAAAGTATGAATTATTTAGGCTGTTTGAATAAAGGCACATTATTATTTACGTTTTTTACAGACTGTTTTAATTTTATTTAGCCTGGTCATTATGGAGTGGTGTTACAAAGAACCGTACACTGTATGAGCTTTATTCTTTTTGGATGGTAGGTATGTTTAGTGTCTTGTATGAGAGTCTGAAGAATAACAGATTTTTGGGCGGTCATGATTTCATAAAAGAATGGCAACAAGTTGGTTTAATTTTGGCTTAAGTATTTTATTAGTGAAGTTGAAGTCGCGGTATGCGCCTTGTGAAACATTGTATAAAATTCTTTTAAGAAAAGCGGTTTTATTTTAATGTTTTCATAAATTATGTAGAATGCTCTACACGCTCTAGAAAAAGCTCTTTGAAGAAGGTCTAACAAACCAAAGAAGCAATAAGGAAACAACAAAACTGTTTGTAAAGTACCTGACTCAGGTATTCACGCTAAATGAAGGAGAAGATCATGTTGATAATACAGTTCATAAAACAAAACGCAACAAGATCCGTCAGTAAAGAAGTTCAGCATAAACGAAGTTAAAGCTGTCATAATGAATTATTTGAACCCAAAGCCAGCTGCTGCGGTATGACCTAATACAATGCCGACTAGAGAGGATGCCGTAGTCATCAATTTCAATTACGGTATAGTTGTACGTGTGCATTAGCACTCCATTGGTATTCATACGTATTCAATTAAAATGCATTGTAAATCAAGATTTAAACAAAAACTTGTATTTCTATCATAATTCATTATAAAGATTAAATAATCTTAACAGAATAAAGTCTATATTATTGACATTCAAAAAACATTCATTTACCAGATAATTTCTGTAATTTTTGCGTAGAATACTTTTTTCTTTAGATAAATTTAAAAAAGATTCTCTGTGATTTCGTTTGCAAAAATGATTTTTCAAATTTTTCAGAAATAAGTACATTAATAGTTATTTAATAAATTAGTTTGTTAATGAAAGCGATTAATGATCGAAACTGTTTAAAGCACGAACGAGCGATAGGGAGTGAGTGCCTTTAATAGTTGAGATCATTAGTTGCTCATTAACAAACGAATTGATTACAACAGTTTTTCGTTGACCGTAAAATTCTTCGATTTTAAGATAGAAAATTTCAAATAATACCTAATCCAAACTTGTGCATATATCTGGTTGCCCAAAGTAAAACATCATCAAAACGTCAAAATCACAAACGGGTTTATTAATGAAAAAGAGTGTATTAATGAGGTCCATTAATGCATCCTTTTTTCACAAAACAGTTACTTAATAAAAAAGAGTGTATTAATGACGTCCATTAATACATCCTTTTTTAGAAAAAATCATTCATTAATATTGACATTAACAAACGGTCAACGAAAAATAATATATAACATTCTGTTAATATATTTAATACATTTTGTGTACGATCCTTAAGCTCTCCATGATCCGACAATTTTGTATATTTTAAAGATGGAATCATCTTCTAAGCTTTTGTTCAAAATTAAAATTTTTTTGCAACATTCACAAGTAATAAGTTTGCATATTTTACAGCCAATATAACCACCAATAGAAATCAATACATAAATATCACTGTTAGAGACCTGGACTTCATGACAGTAATCAACAGCTTCATGAAAATCTCCAATGTAAACTGTATCATCTTCATCATTTTCTGCCTCACAATTTGATAATAAAAATTTTATATTAAGTTAGTTTTTTTCCTGAGTTCAACACTTGTATGGTTATATAATTGACCAAAACGATCATCTAAATTATCCGTTTGATATTTAAGTAAAATATAATTAAATTTTAAGGTAAGTAAATAGTAATTTTTCTCTGAATGGTTAAGATTAAAAAACTAATGTCTTATTTTATCAATTAGTTTTGTTTTTTTCCACACTATTAGGGTAACAGAAATATAAATTGCTGCCTGCATTGTCCTACCAATCTAAACTCTTATCAAAGAAACAACCATGTTCTCTATTTTATTTTTTATGTTTCATATTTCTTCATATATCATTTTTTTATAGTATAATTTGTGTGACATAAAATATGCAAGTTTTCATTTGTTTTAATTGTATTGAGTAAGATTCCTGTTAATATTGGCTTGATGTACTCATTTTTAATTTATATTGTTTATATTTATCAATAATATCTTATTATCAGTAATAAGCTAGTAGTATCTAGAAGCTGATAGTTATTTTTTAAAAGTTAAAATATACGATTCCCTTATTGATGGACGTCACAGACGTTATAACATTACAACACTAGTTTCTGGAATGGAAGGTAATGCAGATCACCCTGATACCTATGCTTGGGAAAGAACCAACTGATCATATTATGCACGCCAATTAATTTATTTATTACCAATCACATCCAAGGTGCTTTAAAAATTACTGACTAAAGTCTTACGGTTATTAAAACACAAACAACCAACTCCAATTCATTAATATGGCTTGTGGCAAATGCCAAGCTTTTGATAAGGTATCGTAACACACTGGCTTACAAAATTAAGATATCTTATCTAGAGGAGAGAAGCTTTTTAATCAGGATGAAGTAACTGAAACCATATAGACTAAAATCTGGTGTTCTGCAGAGAAGAGTGTACTTGGATCGTTATTATACCTTTTATACACTGCTGATTTGCCAATCACTCTGGTGGTTTGTCGCCAACAACTCAATGGCAAATTAAGATTTTGCTGGGTCCTAGGCAGATTTTGCTTATAGGACTTTCTTCCCCATGCGCTTTCATTCACGCCATTATCTCATTAAATAAAAATTAACATAAAAGAATTACGAACAAACAAAAAAATAAATTATAATAAGATTTATTCCGATAATTAAGCAGTAAGTGTTGTTAACAAGACAAGAGGGTAGTATTAATCCAATACTGTAACTGTAACCTTTGCTGATAAAACACTACCATATTGGCATTACACAATGTCCCTGAATAAGTTGCTTCACACTTTCTACAGGTGAACCTCAATATAGACCAAAAATGGTACATAAAAGCTAACGGACATCATTTACAACTTGCAAAGAGACATGTCGACCTGTGTTACTCAGCAATATATTTTTGCTACAAGCGGAAGAAGCCAGATATGTTGTCATGTATTTAGATTATTGCCTAACCTGGCACACATATCTAGTAACAATAATTTCATTAGTAACTAATTATTAATAAAATTGATCTGTTAAATCAAGTTAGATACATAATTTTGCTAATATTTTATTTTATGAATTACAAGACATAAATAAAATATTTAAAGTAATACTAATAAGAAATTATAAAAAAAAATTCAAAACATTTATCGAAAGTAAGTATAACAATTATTTATACAAAACCGGTTTTTACAATTCTTTAGTGACGGAAGAATGATTTTTGTGACCTTATTATGAAATGAAACTGGAGAAATTGATACTCTGTACAAGTTAGAAATATAATTTTAATTCTTATCAAATTTAAAAGATTCACACTATGGAAGAAGAGTTATACTTCTTTATTTGTTGAATAAATAATAGCTTTAATAGATGTTTAAAAAAATTTCTACATATTCTAGATCCATAAATTTTTCAAGTAGGTTCTCAGTTAAGGATAAATTATAGTGACTACAAATTAAAACCCAAAGCAAACTTACATAATATTATCTTATCCTCTATTTAAATTAAAATTTTACACCTTTATATAAATGTGTAAAGCAATCATGTTACTACTTTTGGTACGTAAATTCTTAAACAAATAAAATGTTGACGCGTGACCTAGCAACATTAGAAAATAATAATTTACATATACATTCTTACTGAAATTCTTTTTGGATTATGAATGACTTTTGAACTTGAGTTTTTATTAATTTGGAAATCTAAACAATCTTAAAATTCTTCGACTATGACAAATAATAATAGTATGTATGCTATATCAGATAACTAATTGTAGGTAAATAATTTTATCTAATATAAGCGCATATTTCAAAGATATATCGAAAGTTCATATTATTTATTAGATAAATTTCAACATCGTATATATTATATTTTAATATGGAATTTTTGCAATTAACGTACTTATAATAATAAAAATGAAAAGAGGGTAGAAATGAGCACAATGCACTGACGTAAACCGTTATCTTATTGACAAAATTAATCAGACATCAAGTATCATATACGGTGCTTGAAACGAACACCTACATTTTCATGCTGATAAAATGATAAAGGTGTTGTATGTATGGTATGACATACAAATTTTGCATTATTCCTATAAGCATCTTTTATAATGAACTACCTTATAATTATCAAAATACATTTTTTTACTTGTAGTAATTTTTAACACAATAAATATGTTATATCCAGAATTTCTAATTATTAAATATTTATACTGGAAACTAAGAAAAGCAAGATTCTTAGTAAACTATTATATCTCACATGCTCTTATATTGCATAACTATTGTCTTGTGATTTAATAATTTCTATTTGAATTAATATTTTTATAATAGAAAATAACGATAACTTTTAAATAAATCTTATAATTTTCGTTAGTTTTCTATTTTGTAAGCAAAAATGAATGAAATTAACATATAAAATATCAGTTTTGCTCAAACGAAGAAAATCTTAAACGTCATCTACAGTTTTAAATCTCCCCCCAAATTAGCGCATGTGTCAAGTCCAGGAAGTAGTACTATGTGATTCATTAATCATGTGATTTGCATTACTATGAAACAATGCACATGGTTAGAGACAACACTACCAAATTGTAAAGCCATTAAAATTCAATAATCAATAATTGAATTTTCCGTATACTTTCGACGCAATTATTCTATAAAGCATGTGATTAATAATGTTAATCTGAGAGGGTCAGAGGAATATTTGTATGGCGTCACACCGGGGCTTGCCCAGATTGGCTGGTTCATATTTCGTACCAAAGCTCCAACAAATGACGATTTACTATTTCATCACACTCCTCCTGTAAATTTCTTATCGTCATATGACCAATTCGGCTGGGTACTGTGTAGGCCATATTTGTCAGTTGGTTCGCTAGCACAGTGGAGTGTTGTGTGCATTTTTAGCTCGTTTGGACCTGTAAATACTCCACATATTTAGAAAAAATGGCGATAGACGAAGAACATCCCGTGTACGCACCCTTCTTTGGAGTTATGGGAGCCGCCTCAGCGATTATTTTCAGTGGTAAGTAGATTTTTTGGGAAAGGTACAACTTACCGCTTATACACAGTTATCGATTGGTCAGATGACTCGATTCGCTTGTGTCTAAATTTCTTTTAAAAGTCTTAAAAATCATAGTAGGCTATAAGAGAAAGAATGATTTCGATGCGAAACGTTTGCTAAAAAAAGGCGTTGGGAATTTGAAGGGTTTTTAGCGTATTTTAAAAGTGGTTTGCAAATAATCATGGGCGTAGCGCCAATTGCATGCCAACTTTACACATATTTTACATGTCCGACATTCTAACAATGGTTTTTTTGAACGAGAGCATACATTTTTTTAAAGAAAATCATGGAAATTTAGAGAAAATACGGTATGTTTCTGACCCACTTAAGTGGTTAGGTCACATGCTTTGACAAGACCCGCCCGATTATTGTATTGTATCAAATCTTTATCGGTGTACTTTAATTGATTTAATCGATTAAATGCTCTTTTCTTTATCAACTGTTTTATAATAACATTGTTAGAATTGTCAAATGCCCAATTGATGCTGTAAAATATTGAAAGAACTTCAAGGCGAGAGTTAAAACGAGGGGTGGTCCCATTCAAGAAGAGAATCACGTTATTAAAGGAATCCAGACACCCTTGGTTTCGACGTCACGGTTATTCGACGAATTTTTGTTTGTGGAAATTTTGAATGATTAGATTTGAATTTGTCCCCGTAAATACGAGTTCTTGTAATAATGTTAAGTAATCGGTTTTTTAAAGTGGTTTGAAGAGATGTTTAGAATTTTCAAGTATAATAATAATGACATGGAAATTTTTAATATTGTGGCGTTTTGTGATGTATAGGGATGTGCAAAATTTTTGTTTGTTATCGGAAATTTCGATCGAACAGGTGGGTGTAACTTGAAAACATGTGACTGTCAAGGTCGAAATTTTTCTTGTGTAACTTCTAACTCAATTTTTTTGTATTAATAATAAAAATCATCGAAGGTACTTTTACTGAATTAGGTTAATTTTATTTTTTTAAATAAACTAAAAATGAGAGAAAATGTAAGGGCAGAAAACGCCTTGACCTCTCCTCAAGCTCTCACATGATCTTTATTTGTTCTTAATAAAATTAATGCATTTTTTAAAGTGCAATTTTCAAATTTATGGATCATTAAATATTAATGGTAGTTTTTATTAAAAATCACGTGTATGCACGATTTATGAATGTTCACTGGCATAAATTACAATTAATTATAGATAATGAAAACAAACAAAATCTTACAAATTACTGAAACATTTTAAGATTGTAGCCTCTCAGTCCTAAGTATGCTAATGCAGGGGAACTTTTATCAAAGATAACCTAATGAGAAACTAATCCAAGGACAAAAGTAACACAAATATCATCAATCACAAGAACCTAACCTAAGCTAACCTAAAAATTATTTTACTAAGCCTGCTTTAAGGGTCGGTAAGATTCTCATTTCTGTAAGTCAAAACATCTAAAACCGTTTTTCTGCTAAAGGATATCGTTGGTATTGCCATTTCAAAAGAGATATCTGGTAGCATCAATTAGCATCTTCAACAGCCCGTAACTTCTTTTCCTGATGTGCCACTTTGGCAGGTATTATGTTTTTTGCTGCTTGTGGAGATCTATGCAACAATATACATCTTAAATTGCACATTAATGTTAACCAAAAATAGTCCACAAACTCGAGAAGGATCCAGCCCAAGCAGGGTTGAATTAGCAGTCCAAAAGTGTTTTACAGGGTGCGGCAAAATAACGGAGACAAACATTTTTAATTATATACTTTTAATAAAACAACAAAACTCAAAACAGCAATTAAAAAATGTTAACTTGATGCCATAGTAATAATACACTCAGCTGGCTTCAAAGTGCCCTCCCCCAGCGTCGATGCAGAGCCTCAGACGTTTATTAAAATTTTCGGCAATGGGCCGCCACATCTCCGGCGTGATTCGATCCCACTCTCGGCGAAGCGATTGCTTCAGCGACTCCAAACTTTTGTGGAGCTTATCACAGGCCCTGGCTTCCAAAATGGACCACACGCTGTAATCCATCGGGTTGAGATCCGGGGAGTACAGTGACCATTCTTGAGATTCTTGAGAAGAGTAATGAAATCCGGAAAATTGGTTTTGCACCATTCCTGAATTGTTTTTGCTCTGTGGGCCGGCGCTGAGTCTTGCTGGAAGATCCACTCCTCCTCGCCAAAGTGCTGCTGGGCCCACGAAAGTACCACGGCTTGCAAAATATCGCGGCGGTACACTTCTTTGTTAATCTTGACTCCCTGATCCACGAAAACCAGGGGTGTCTTGCTGCTGGCACAAATTCCGGCCCAGACCATGACGGACTGGGGATTTTGGCGGTGTTCGATGACGGAAGATGGTTCAGGAGCTTCTGCAGACCAGACCAGATCCTGTCGTTTTGGCGATTTTGCGCTAGTTCCACCGTGAACAACTTCTCATCTGTGAAGAGAATGCTTTCCCAGCGCGTACCTGCGCCCCGGCGCTGAAGTTGGCGACATCTTTGGAGTGGTACTCGTTCGTTAACTTCCGTAAGGAGCTGGCCTATTTGGAGCTTGTAGGCCTTTAGTCCGAGTTCTTGTTTGGCCATTCTTCGTACCGATCGGTTACTGATGCCGGTTTCACGGGCAATTTTCCTCATGGAGACTCTTGGATTCCGTTCGACCCGCTTCTTGATGAGCCTGCGGTTCCTGAAAGTATTAACGGTACGTTTTCTTCCTCTTCCTGGACGGTCGCCTTCATGTCCAAGTTCATTGAACCGTTTAATTGCTTTAGACACTGTCTGTCGAGGAACGTCGAGCAATTTCACATTGACGGTTTCTTTGACGATGCAATTCCAAAATAGCGTTACGTATATTTGACATTATTCTGAAAACAAACATAAACTAAGAAATATGGAAAACATGATACGAATATAAAAAGAACGAGGAATTCAACACAAAAAATTAATTTACCATGAAATTCTGGCAAGTACATTCGTGTCAACTTTGTCTCCGTTATTTTGCCGCACCCTGTAATTAGTTTGATTTTTTTGTTTGTATTAAAAAATGAGCAATGAAAATTTTCTCAAAACTTAATTTATTAAAGCAATTCAAACATATTTGACCTTGAAAATGTAAAAAAAAACTTCATTGAAAGAGCAGTAGGCTATGCTTTTCAAAATGTGAGTGAACTGAAATAAATTACTTTTCACCCTTACTATAATACATTTTGGTTACAAATGTCAATAAAAAAAATAAACTAATAATCACATTTTTTGACGAGCATAGCCTACTGCTCTTCCAATAGAGGTCTTTTTACATTATAAAGCCAAATATGTCGGAAAGTGTTGCGGTTCGGCTTATAGAACATGTGATATTTAGAATCTGGCAAAAAAGGGCTACTCGAAAATGCAATAATATACAGGGTGTTCCAGTTAATAAAATGTTTAAATATTCCGTATCACATGACATATGCATAAAATTGTTTTTTATGACATTTTACAAGTAAGTACTTGTTAACTTTCTTTTATCACCAATAATAACAAAGATAAAAGAGTGGTTAAAATATAAAGATGAATTGCTCTTCTCAATTTTATACACACAACTACATGGAATTGTTATTTAAACTACACAATGGTTATTAATGATTACTGGACTTGTTTATTATTAAAATTGGCAGACCTACTGATAAACTGTAATTCCTAATCTAATCTAACATTTCACATTTAAACCTAATTTAACTTAACTTTAAGCTTGTTTATTAACTAACTTCTCAACTGAACTTATAATTTATCCTGTACTGTATTAAATCTTACCTTAGTGTTACTTCTTAACCAAACTTTTAGTGTACCCTCCAGCTTAATCTTCAATCTAAAGTTCCTCAATGATAGTTGGTGTTGTTATAAGTGTCATTATATAAGACAAAATGTACATGTTGCATTCTCCAATTTTTTACTTTTTGGTGAATTATGCTACAGGTATATTGTTTCTATTTAGTAACATAGTCACAAATTTGTCAAATCAAAATTTAAGGTTATAAATTCTGCCATATCAGTACCTATAGTCTGGTGCAAATTTTAACATCACTCTTTTGACTTTAGTGTCAAATGGTTAAGAATTGCTAAAGGGGTTTTCAAAAATTAAACCGGATCATTCAGATCACTATATCTGTCATTTTTCTTTTAATGAAAATAACAGTGATAGAAATATTAACCTGGTCAACCCGATTCAATTTTCAAAAACGCCTTAAATAACCCCTAATAAAATAACAATGAAATCAGCACACGCTGTAGAACTATCCAAGGAGACGCACTGTAAGGAAGTGATTGTTTCTTTGTTATTTTGTTGTGAATTATTATCATTTAACAATGACTCTGGAATCAAAACCTAATACACCATTTAACTTAATGCTGCAGCAGCTAGGTTGGCTTTTGATTGAGTAGAGCATACAAAAGGCGAACCTTGTTTTTGTTTATAAAATGGTACACAAGAGACTTCCTGAATACCTGTGGAATATGATAATAACGAGATTTGATAGCCACCAAGAAGACTATATACAGGAGACCAAACTCAAGTAGTGGTGGTAAGAATTTTTTACACAAAATTTTACACTGTAGGCGGTTCCAGACAAAGCCAGTGGCTAGCATTAGCGACATCAAGTGGCGATTAGTGAAATGGCTGTGGTAAAAGATTCCTCAACAGCACGCTAACCTACTTTTTAAGTAAATTCATTGCAAATGGTTTAATAATTGACTATATTTATTCGTTCGTATATTTTCTGTAATTTATCGCGTGTTTTTTTATTACTATTGTGATATTGTAAATAAAAATTATGACAAATCTATGGCAAGTATTTTGTTCGTTGTATTATATCCTTGCATATTATTATATATTTCCTAATAAAATTTCCCGATTTTGATGATATTATGTAAACATTAATTATAAAATCTAATGATTTATATATTACTTTATAACAAACTATTTTAGTAAACAAAACAGTTTCCATTGCAATAATATTTAAGCTATGATTATAAAATTATCAATTATTAAACTATTTGCAATGAATTTGAATTTACCCAATAAGAGAAGGTTTGCGTGCTAGCAGACGCAATAGGAAATCTTTTACAACAACTTTTAACATTTCACTAATTGCCACTTGATGTTACTAATGCTAGTAACATAAATTAATATAATCATAAGCCCATAAATATAACATGCGTAGTCCTTCGCTGTTTGAGCAGTACTGTCTACCCCTCTGGAGCACATGATTATATGTAGTAACCCAAGATGCATGTGGTCGAGTTCAAGATATTTAAAAGAGGGGTGCTCAGTTCGTATGTCATGTGCGAGTTGATGCTATTGCAATTTTAAGCAATAATAATAAAAAAATTATATATCACCTATTTATTAACAAAATATTACACAATATTAAAGTAACAAAAACACTGATAAACTTTTAATTACTGAAAAGAAATTCATTACATCTAATATCTATTTAGTACTAGTGATGAAATTATGTATTTTACATAAGAGGGCAGAAAAAAGCCTTAAATGCCCTCAAAACAGGACATTTAGAAAGCACTTTCTGATCAGGTAGGTGAAAAAAATGACTATACACGGCTGTAAACCTATGATTACTTAAATTCTAGTTTTTACATCTTAAATAGTTAATCTCAGATGTCATTTAAAAATATTAAAATAATATTAATGTAATCAAATAATATTTCGGGGTAAATAAGAAATTTATTTTCACTTTTGTACACCACTAATTAACAAATAAACATCTACGTGTATTTTGTTTATTCATAAAAACACCCCAAAAAAAGTGTCCCAACTCTTTATCTGACTTAAAAATAATGTTTATTTAGGAACTCTAACCCAAGTCAACCTAACCTTTAATTTTTTTCATTTAATTTTGATTACCAATCTAGCCATTAACCTCACAAATAATTTTGTCAAATATCATAATTAAATGCAGCTTGCAGATTCATGGATTCTGAAGATCAGAAGGTCTACATGAAATTGTTGTTGTGTACCATTCAGATCTATTTAAAAGACTGAGATTTATCGATATAGATGTCACAGCCACCCATACATACTATGGAATGGATTATTCTGCTCTAATTTCAATTATCCGTTAATAGCATTTTTCTTTAAAAAAAATTGTTCGTCATTATCTTGTTTATTATCTTTGTTTACATTTTAAAGAGTGACTAAAAAGATTATTTATAAGTCTTAATAGTGAATACAAAACATATAAAGTAGGTATCTTTTTTTTTGCAAAAACCACTTTTTGATGCAAACAAATACTAACATGTTTCTGTTTTGGTTAATACTAACCTGCACACGAATTCCTTTGCATAACAATAATCACTAAAGCATGTCAGACGCATTCTATTATGTCTTTGAAAAACTGGCTACTTGTTTTAAAATTGGAACAAAGCCAGGGCACAAACGGATACTAGATGGTTTATTTTCATCGGTCAAGCTCACCTTTTTTATCCATGAACTTCATTGACTTTAAGTTTCAGTACAATGATGACTAATTGTTTGGGTTTTTACCCTACTATCCTATCAGGAAAATTTTAAATGTCGCCCATTTTTAATTAAATAGTAATTAATAATTGAGATTTTTCAGAAATCACAAGTTCTATCTTATCTAAACCTTTGTTTGAAGAATTTGAAAGTGATATTATTGTTATTTAAAAAAATCAATCAATTAAAGATTAATCTATTTGCATCAGTTAAGACATAACCACACATTTTTGTACATAACCCTATTTCCTATGATAAAAGAATACGCAAAAGTTGGACTTGTTTATTTGATTCCATTAAATACAAAAAGATAAAACTGTTTATTTCAACATCTATGTCAACATTTGCATTTAAATGTTTCTAAATACAAATAACATCTTAAAATCATTTAATAAATAAATCGAATTAAAGTAAAGCTTTTATTAATAGAAAAAAATATTCAAAATTAAATAATTTAGGAGAATGTTTTAATTGTGGTTCTATTTTTTCAATTCTTTTTGATTATCTAATCTTAAAAGGTCAACGTTTATCTTGAGGTTTTAACAACATTATTATTTAATAACTTTTGTAATTTATACAGCTAGAAAATTGTTTTTCCCATAATAACAATGTAGAAATCCAACGCTTGACTTTTATCTACCCCACAACAAGGACTTTCTTGATCACGCTAAAAACTTCATCTTCAAAAGATTTGCAATATTTCTAGCACATAATTGCTACTCCCTCTCAATATCACAATGGCATTCTTTCACTGATAATACATTTCCAATAAATTCTCTATCACTTTTAATAATTGCTAAAAATGAACTTTGCTTTGTATAAATAACGACCAGATACTAAAATCCATTTTGAATGGAGCTCGTCAAATAAGGTTACTGCTGACATTTTTGATATAACTAGCATTTACTCAAGCATGAAGGTAATTGTTGATAGAATAAAGCATACATTTGTGTTGTTGGTATGTGAACGGATACATTTAAAAGATGAAAATAAAATTATGTTTACTTAATTTTCTATTAGCAATTAGTATTAGTCAGCTGTAACCGTCATTATTAATAATTACTATTTAATAAGGTTCGGGAAGAGCTTTGTAATAATCTATTAAAATCAATTATTCACCTTGATTGTTTCAAATCAACCGTTCAATGTTATTTTCATTCTTAGTTTAGTTATTGGATGTATTACATAATGAAAAGATTTTTTATATATTTGTTGTTTATACCTTTTTTATTATATTTTTATATTTATTTTGGATATAAATTAACACAAGGATAGAGGAAGCAAGTTGAAACAGAATTATTGAACAAGCTGAAGTCAAGTTAAAAGAAGAATTAAATGTAAGATTGTCAGATTATAAGTGCTGTGGTTGCTATAATTGCCACTTTACACAAAATATTTTGTATTAGAGGTTTCTGCTGAGTGTCTGCCGATTTTACAGACACGTGCTTGCTCACAAAGAGAGAGGACTACCTGAATCTAATTTTATGATACAATTCGTTTTTTTGTAACTATTAAAATCGTCAAAAAAAATCTGAAACTTAATTCTTTTCCCACATGTTGATCTTCCTAAAGTACCAGTCAGGTTTCCAGTACCTCTCCTATGTTTTTGTGAGGTGGGGTAGTAAAAATCTAATTACAAAAATAAATGAGCCATGTCCAACTAATTGCAAATAAATCTAGGACAAGTCTTGAGAGTAATTTTGCGTTTTTAACAACATATGAACCAGGCTTTAAATTATATTATTCATAATAATATACGAGGGGACGCTGATAAGGATCTACCTGCAGTATTTATAAAATTATTTTAACATAGTTAGCTATGATGTCAGATTTGTTGTTTATTGCATTTGACATGTGCCAATTTGTTTCGCCGTAGTGAGCTTAGTTGTGTTAACAGTTAAAAATTAATAAAAATGTTAACATTGAGCATCAGGCTGTAATAAAATTCCTTACCAAAGACGGAAATGTGCTATCACAAATTCGAGAACGCATGTTAAATGTGTACGCTGATTCTTGTCCTTCAGAATTTATCATAAAATTTTGTTCGAAACAATTTAGACAAGGCTGTGAGAGCCTGGAAGACATTTCTCATGCTGGAGATGCTGTTTCAGCAGTTACAGAAGAAAAAGTGAAATATTTAATACTCTGATCGCCGAATTAAACAGTGGGAAATCTCCAGGGATGTAGGCATTAAGAAGAAAAAAGCGAATGAAATAATTCACAAACAATAATCAAAGAAAAAAGAAGAGGAAAACTGATTAAAAGAACACTGATTTTGCACAATACCGTGCCTGTGCAGACTGCCCAAGTTTCGAGGGCAGCTCTACAAACAAACGGCTTTGAATAAATCTACCACACCTTTTATAGCCCAACTTAGCCTCCTGCGACTGTTTCCTCTTAAGAAAATGGAAGAAGAACTTAAGGGGGCAATGGTTTACAAACGATGAAGAGATGAAAATAGCGGTGATAGAGGATTTTGGTAACAAACAAAAAGAATATTTTTTTAAGGGTATAATGTCATTTTTGATAAATGTAGAAAAAAAAAACAACTGCCACGTCAGTCTTTTATTTCTTAGTAGGTAGATTATTTATCAGCCTCCCTTCGTAGCTACATAAAATTTTATTAAACACCGAAGTAAAGAAAAAGCAGCGTTTTCACTATGGAATACTGACTGCCCTAGATTTATTTGAAATCAGCTGTACAATGAATGCATCATGTCATAGAATTTCTTGTCTCGAATTGTCACCCAGTGTTAGTAAATAGGAGGGCAAGGTGAAATGTTCTTGGTCTTACACAGAGATGGCAGTGCTATCAATGAAATGTTTTTGTGATGTTGGTTCATGTGTCACAATAACGCATGTCAAGTTCAAATTGAACTGTCAAATAGTTTCTTTATATGGCTTTTTAAAGTTAGACGAGTTATGCGTGTTTTGTTGAAATGGATAAACTGGAATATCGTGCCATCATAAATTTTTACGTTCTGGATGGTTTATCGCCAGTGGAAATTCATCCAAAGTTGGTGTAAAGGTTTATAAGGAGTCTGCACCCTCATTTTCAACAGTGAACAAATGGGTGGCTGAATTTAAACGTGGTTGTACATCATTTGAAGATGATCCACGTGAAGGACGGCCAAAAACTGCAACCACAGAAGAAAACTTTGAGAAGAAGCACGCTATGGTATTGGACGATTGGAGATTAAAGTGTATGAGACAGCTGAGGCATAGGCATATCAGAAGAAAGTGCGGTTCATTTTATATCATGAATTTGTGCAAGATGGGCGCCACATTGGTTAACTGACGTCTAAAAACACAAATGCAAACAACAAATTTCTCAACAATGTTTGGATTGTTTTCAAAAGGATCCAACCAATTTTGTGCATCATTTTGTCGAGACATGGGTCCACCACTACATGCCAGAAATCAAGCAACAATCAAAAAAAGTGGCTGGAAGCTGGTGGCAGTGCGCCAAAAAAGACAAAGACAATTTCATCTGCCGGAAAGGTCATAGCCAGTGTTTTCTGGTATACAAAAGGGATTCTCTTCATTGATTACATTGAAACAGTAATTGGCAAATATGCAAGTCTTGGATGAAAAATTCATGAGAAGAGGCCTGGATTGCAAAAGAAAAAATCTTTCACAAGGACAATGCACCTACCTGCCCACAAAAGTGCTTTGGCAATGGAAAAACTGAAAGATCTGAAGTACGAATTGTTGGAACATGTACTGTATTCACCAGATTTGGCTTCCTCTGACTCCCACCTATTCTTGAATCTGAAGAAATTTGTGGCTGGAAAGTGTTTTGTGTCAAATGAAGAAGTGATAGCAGACATAGACCAGTATTTTGCAGACCTTCCAGAATATCACTTCAGGGATAGAGTTCATTCGTTGGACAAAGTGGATTGAACTAAAGGGGGACCACCCAGAAAAATAAATGCATTTTTGAACAAAAAACATAAGTCTCTCTCTGCCAGGCTGAGAACATTTCACCTTGCCCTTGTATAATTCAGAAGTATGGCCTCGATTCGAAAATGGAAAATTACATAAATATATTTAGTAGAATTTCAATGTGTTCTGAATTTAATGGTACTTTTATTTTCCTCCAATAAAGTTACTGCAGCATTTAAGTTAATTTTTTAAGATAAAGTCTTATGCAAAATTTCTCAATCTCTTTTGTCTCTTTTTTATTATATCTCTTATCTACTGTCAGAATTGATGTTTTGACATTTTAATTATTGACATTCAGTAAATCAGTCGTCTAGTGTTACTTGTAAGCGCTTCAAGCATTTTATATGTTTAAAGCGATGATGTATTTCAAACGATGTTATTGCTTCCGTGGTTTTTTAAACCTAAGATGGCTGTGAAAGCTGCTGCAGCACTGTATTTCCAGCGGTGTGTTGGACGCACCCAATGAGTTTAGACGAAATTAATAAAAATATTGATAACACCCTTTCAAAGTTCAACAACATGTCATAATATTTTATGCAATTTATTTTCTTTGTTTGTATTTCGCCATGATAAGGACAGGTGCGTCATAATTAATCACTATCATCAAAAGCAGTTGTACAAACAATCCCAAAATACATTTTTAATTGTTTGCTCGACAGCAAATATAACATCAAATGTCGCTGTGTAATCTATGAGATCTTTTTCATTCATCCATGCTAACTAAAAAAAGCATTTCAACTTGTTTGTGCTGAATTTTACATTTATAGAAAAAGAAAGTTCGCTTTTTCATTACTAATATAAAATTGTACTTGCCACATACATGTTGTTGACATTGAAACAATGGTATTGAAACACATCAGGCTAAAAGTATATTTAAGGTGTAAAATTAGCCTTGTATTAATATTATTATTATGTAATAAAACGTACTGTTATGGAATAACGTTTTCATTTAGTACTTAACTATTTATGCTAGTATCAAAAATTAGGTAATTTTCAATGCCATTCATTGCTTTTCGTTATTTAATATAGTCAATTAATTAATAGTACGATTAGGTGGCTTAAATTGGCAAGACATTAAAAAAGTAATAATTGAACTTCCTTTTTTTTGTTTATTGTTTCCAGCCTTATTTTGTGGAACTCCATAATCATGAAATAAATAAAGATTATTAAAAGTTTCACAGTTTTATTAAAATATACCTGACAATATTGTTTCGACAGCTATGCTGTCATTATCAAAGGTAATATAATTATAAACAAACACGTCGCTAAGGTAGATACAAAATAGGTAACTAGATAAAATAATAATAATAATATTATTAATATTATTAATAATATTAATATTAAAATAATAATATTAATATTATTATTATTATTTTATCTAGTTACCTATTTTGTATCTACCTTAGCGACGTGTTTGTTTATAATTATATTACCTTTGATAATGACAGCATAGCTGTCGAAACAATATTGTCAGGTATATTTTAATAAAACTGTGAAACTTTTAATAATCTTTATTTATTTCATGAACTTCCTTTTATTCTGTTTCTACTTTTTCAAATCGAATTAATTATTCTATTAAATCTTCTATTATTATCTTTTCTAATAAATCTTATTATGCAGAGGTCTTTTCATTGTCTAGAATTTTTATAAATATGAAAGCAGTAGTATTTAATTACTTTTTTAATATTCATAGTGTGCAGTTCCTTTTGCACATCCTTGCATCGATGATAATGCAAAACAATGAGTTTCACTGTTATAGTGCAATTATTATTGGATTTTATTAGATTATACACAACTAGCCGTAAAGCCCACTCAGATTAATAGAGCAGGTTCTAAAATTCTATCATCATCTAGTTCATGGATCCTTCTTTTGACCCCAGTTTCCCACCTTTGCCAAGGTCACATCAAAATGAAAAAAATATATATAGGTCATCTCCAAGGTTGGGTGTATTTGTTGCCTTTCTATGCTGAGTAATTCTGGAGGAATTTAATATCAAAGTTGATGAGGATCTGCCTTTCCCAAGTTCACTTTACCATTATGACAAAAAAATGTAAATATTCCAAACCAAATGAATATTTACAAAGTATTTATTGTGCGAAAATAACTTATATTAGAATCTGAAGTAATTGTTGTAACTATTTCTATTAAACTATTTTCTACTTATGTAAATTGCAATTAAATGTCCGACAGAAGAATTGAATTGAAAGTTTCTAATTCTCTAGACGAAGCTAAAAAATGACTTGTAAGTATATCTATCTTAATTTTTCAGGACAAGCTTTGATTTAATATTTTTTTATATATAATATAGTAATAAATATTAAAAAATAAACCTTTATCAGAGTTGACTATGGATGTATACAAATTCATGCTGTAGATTAACTCTTAGGATAAAGAAAGGTTAATAATACAGAAAACAATTTGTATAACAGCCAATAATGACAGTTTAGA
Organism: Agrypnus murinus; assembly: GCA_929113105.1. NCBI lineage: Eukaryota > Metazoa > Arthropoda > Insecta > Coleoptera > Elateridae > Agrypnus > Agrypnus murinus. The sequence goes on along the minus strand of OV816024.1, from coordinate 226,411,301 downwards.
AATATAAACGTTGACATTTGTATATTAGGTTACGTTTAATGTATCGATCAAAGACAAAGGCGTTTACGAAAAGTACATTGTACAGTATCTACTGCGTTCCCAGCGATAAACAGCTGATACGTAAGGTAGATGGAACCTGTATATGCATTTCCAAATATTTATGGTGCGTTTTTAATAACAACATAACCTACAAAACCATATGTATGTTTATTAAAATATTTTTCTATAGTGTTTTAAGTTTCTGTGTATACCACAGTCAGAAACATATTCCTGACACGTTATTCATATTCACAATGGAGAATGAAAATGTATGTTAAAAAAAAACACCTACAAAACAACATGAATTTTAGGTTATGTTTATCGATAGATTTCTATTTACTGACTATAAAACTTGATACACAATCATAGGTTCGGTAGATGCAACGGGTATATACCAATTAATTTCCGAACGCCAGTAGAGCATCAGTGATATAATTTACAAACGCTTTCGGTACATCGGTATATATCCGATAATATTTTCGTAAACGCCTATTGATCTTAAAAAATCTCCTTTTATCACTATCACATGCACTTTAAAAATATTATTTAGTTTGAAAGTTTTAAAAAAAAATCAACTTTTTAATAAGTAGTTGTATTAAACAGTATTTAACACACATCTTTTCTTTTTCTAGCGCTGGGTGCAGCATATGGCACAGCTAAATCAGGTACAGGAATAGCAGCTATGTCAGTGATGCGGCCGGAACTTATAATGAAATCTATCATTCCCGTTGTCATGGCGGGTATTATTGCCATTTACGGATTAGTAGTAGCTGTACTTATTGCTGGTAATTTAGAATCACCAGCAAAAGACTACACCTTATACAAGTATGTTATTTTTCGATTTTTCATTCAACAAATTTTCTCATGATCTTGTTTTATATTTCAGAGGGTTTATTCATCTGGGTGCCGGTCTATCAGTAGGCTTCTCAGGTCTGGCAGCAGGTTTTGCCATTGGTATTGTAGGTGATGCAGGTGTCCGTGGTACAGCTCAACAACCCCGCCTTTTCGTCGGTATGATCCTTATCCTTATCTTCGCTGAAGTCTTGGGTCTTTACGGTCTCATTGTAGCTATATATCTCTACACTAAATAAGTTATTCGTTTTGCTTTTAAATTCATTCACCTCCATTCCTACCTCCCATCCTATTTTCTTAAATCCTATTCCAGTTCCCCTGCCCCATAGCGTCATTCGAAGTAATATATATCGCGTTTAATATATATATATATAGAGAGAGAAGAGTCAAGTTAAATTTTTGTTTGTTTTTTAAACAACAGGCGTTTTAATTTTAATGTTTAATTGTACATGATTGTATAAAAATTTGTAAGACTTTCATGAAAATGACTGGACGGAACTTTGGATTGATTGTTGTAAATATTAATGTTGATAAGAGCTCATGCTGTTGGAATACGCAGCAGGAGAATTATCATCTTAAATCATTTATCAGCTTTTTTTTAGCATTTCACTGACAGTCACTTTCATAAAGAGTTTTTAATTAATTCTTGTATAGTTATTATAAACGTGTAGTATATTAGTTTTACTTGATTTCATAATATCAAGTGCTCTAGTGAGCAGAAGAGTATTTAAAAATAAATTTACAACTAGCACAATTATTTTTTAATTTGTGAGTTTTAAATAACTCATTCTCGTATGAGTGCGGAGCATTTTTTTTAAATCATTATTAGCTATGGGTTCACTTAGCTGAATTCCCCTCATCTGTGGCTTTATGAACATTTGAAAAACCCATAGCTAAGACGCATTATTTTTTAATCATTACATATCATTGCCTAAGTTGTTAATATGTATCATTTCTTGTTTTTCTTTAGTCTTTACTGTCGGTAGATATTGGTAATACGTGCTCACATTAAGTCGATTGCCAGTTTGTGCTATATATATTTTCACATGTACGAAGTGTCTGTAAGAGTTGGAAAACGTATTAGCTACTAAAAATATTAATCTGGGATTTTTGTAATTTTTTAGTTCTAGATCATTATTTTTTTCAATCTATGTAAGTTTTCAAATTCATTCAGGCGCTAATCTAGATGATATTTGAATATTAATTGTATCCTTCCATTTATTCTGAACGATTGTCACATTGTTACATGAAAATTTAAGAGAAAAAAATTGCTGTAAATATGACATTATATGTATGTATTGATGGTTTGGTGTCCATAGTTCTACACTTGTGCTAGCCTTTCTCTGTAGTCTAGCTTAGGCAGGTGGTGGTCGTAGAGAGGAGGGCGATTATATACCCCCAAATCACATACGCTACCAGTTGTCTCCTCATATAGCTTAAAGAAAATAAAAGTTAGTATTTTCCCTCAATTTTAAGTTGTAAACTAACTGTAATGCAGTGTGCAATTGTGTACACGACTGGCTTGGTATAAAAAAGGAGTGACGTCCATTTGCATGTTAACCACTTGCACATATTATGATGTGTACAGATTATTATACTTAGATCAAATAAATATAAGCCCTTTGTGCACTGGTACAACTGCAAATGGAGTTAACTTTACTATAATAGGGAATTAATAGTGACATGATGTTGTAGGAATTTCTGTTGTATGAAGGGAACAGCAAAGCTAAATTGAGAAATAAATTATTTGTACATTCCATTAAAAATGTTCTGTTTGTGAATTTGTTTTAATTGTCTTGCTTTGCTTTATGTATGCTTAAGTTTTTAAATTTTACAGTATACAGAAACAACAAAAATGAAAAGTAATTATTTCTACGATAAATTTGAGATTATTATTATTATATCAAATTTAAATTTTTACGGGAGATTAATTTACAGTACCTAGACAAAACTAGTTGATATTAGTATAGTTAACATCGAAGTCCTTAATTTGTTCTTGTAGTCAATTTTTAAAAAATACAATTTGTTTGTTGTTAAATTGGTCTGTTAATTATAAAACATTAAAAAGTGGTATCGTATGGTTTTCAAAAATTTAACTTAACAAATGCTACTGGTGAAATTGATAAAAGACCCCTAGATTTATATAGGTATATACATATGCTTATTAAGAGAGTCATTACTGTTTTTAATTTACATTTAAAGGAATATCTTATCACCTTAAGCAAAGATAATTAAGTACATATAACTTATTATTCCTACTTTTGTAATAAAGGCAAGAGTTGTTAATTGCTATTTCTTACAAGAAAAGCAGATACTAGTATTTTCCAAAGTTTTTCATAATGTAGTAACAAAAGGGTGATACATTATTACTTCATATTTATGTATTTATATATTGTTGTAGAGATAAATAAAGTGTTCAACAAAGAGAAATAATTGAAATTATGAAGCATTCAGCGAAGACATTGTTGTTATTATCATTGGATGATATGGTATGTTAAAAGTTTAAAACCAGTTCTGAAAATCTTAAAAATATAGGAAATAATGAAAACCTTGTGTCTTGTTCTTTGCAACATTTAATAGTGATTATTTGGCTATGTGGCTAGAACAAACGTATAATATGAATATGAGTTTGTAAACATACTTAATCAACACTCCACCTCAATAAAAATTGATGATTATAATTTTAAAGAGTGTTCTTATTCTGTTGGGATTTCTGCGAAAAATGTTTAAATATACTTAGTTTAATTTCATGTCATTTATCTTAAAAATACATTAATACATTAGTTATAATAGATACTTGTTTTCTTAAAATAATAGATACTTGGTGCTGAATAATAAAAAATAATATACAATTTTCAAAATGGACATTTTAAAAATTTTATGAAGCATTCTAGGTAACAGCATCCTGGAACCTTATTTCATTGAAACACACTTTTGCAAAGCCTTTTGTAGGAATTTGCATTCACAAATTTCAACAAGATGGAGCAACCCCTTAGAATGTCCAAAATGCTAACAGAAATCTCTTATACAGATAGAAGGGAGTTTGATACAGATAGAAAACTTGCTGATAACATTGAGAATGTACAAGCTGCATTTCCAGAGTCAATTTAAAAGTAAGATAATAGAGTAATTTATCTCATTTTTCATTTTGATCGCCATTTTAAAGGTGTTGCTTAAGAGATAGAGCATAAAAAATGTATTGATATGAACATCTTATCTGAAATCAATTTGAAATTAAAAAAAAAACTGCGCAGACATGGATTTCAGTTGTGTAGTTTTAAGTTGGTTGAAAATTGTTAATCAGTAAATGATATTGCTAACACAACAACAAAAAAACAGTGACTTTTCCGATGTAAGGTGATGGACCTGTGAAACTGCAGTGCTGTTGTTACTTTGAGAGAATAAGTTTATATGCAGGTAAGAAACTATAGATGTAAGTTATCGGCAGACCCTGATTGTAGTGTGATTTGGGCCCAAGTTTTTCATCAGACCGGCCCACTGTGGGGCCTTTTCACTAAAATCCGCACATTCTTCCATATTGCCGTTATTTATTGTGTGATCTTCATGAGATTTTTACCATATACTCGTAACTATAAGTACTTTTAATGATACCGAAATGATGGACCATTTTATTTTAGTTAAACGAAACTGCTGTAAACTTTATATTCCAAATGGTTACAGTAAGTAAATTTATTAAAACCATAAGTAGATTTGTTCATCAGATCGTGGTTTGTCAGAATATGATTTTCGGAAAAATTAATAATCTAATTCCAATAAATTTTTGGCTTCTGGCAATAGTTCGTTAATATTCTTTGTTTACTTGAGTCTTAAAGCAGACATAACGGGATCAGAATTCAGTAGTAAATTATAAATAAAGATCTCTGTTATATACTATTCTAGATATTTTTCTTGAATGATTCTCTTTAAAATCCCTAAATTATTGTGGCCAATTGGCACTAAAGTGTGTATAATAATAGTCCCCCCATGAATCAAAAGTTTGCATACTGAAGCTGGCGTATAATCAGTCATAAAGAAATTTGCTTCTGAGCACTTTGAAACAATTGCAAATATTCCCAACTGCTTTGGTGAATTAAAATTTACTAGGATGTCAAAATCTAACAGATAAAGTTCTAGTTGTTAGATTTTGACATCCTAGTAAATTTTAATTCACCAAAGCAGTTGCACTTGCAAGACTGACATCCTTGTACTAACTCTTAATGACTGTCTTGAAACGCCTGTATGGGCGCCCTATAGTTCTCCGAAACTTAAAGGATCGATGATGATTGTAATTTTTATTGAAATAGTGTATTAATATATAATGGATAAAATTACACCATATGCATTTGAACCTACGAGGAATGATTCGGAGACGTCGGTTAACGATTTATCACAAGGCGAAGACAATACGGAATGAATATCCAGAAGAGAATGTGTATACAGGGTTTCGTCCTACAGAAGGGGAAAATTCAGATTATTTTAATTAAGAAAAAGAAATATAGTTTTTTTAATATCTTTTGTTAACTAAGTAAATATTTACATAAATTAAAAAATAACATGTACAGGGTGACCCACTTAACTTCCCCCCCCCTACTTTTCTCTGTTATTTCTGTAATTACAAAAAAATTATTCTAACAAAAGTTGTAGGGCTTTTTCTAAAGTTTTTAAGTATGACATCAAAAAACAATTAAAAAATAAACATTAGAGGTGTTGGATAAACGTATTTTTTTCAACCGTTTTTCTGAACATTTTTGAAAAAAATATTAATAAAGTTACCTGCCAGCTGGAATTAAACCTGGAGCGACAGCGACTTTGGTTTATTATCATCCCGCTTCAACTAATTGTGCTACGAAGAAACACTAGCGTGCGTACCACATTTATTTTAAAAGTTGTGAAAGGTTGTATTCATTTAAAAAATCTTTCTTTAAAAAAGGCGTCTAAATCAAATTTTTCACAATTTTCAGGATATTAATACTCTTTAAACTCATAACGATACTTAATGATAAAAAAAATAATAATTTTAAGTACTTAAAAAAAAGGGTGATTTTATAGACGATTTCTTAAAAGCATGGGTTATTCCCTATATTCGATATCCTAATGAAACATACGGTATGTAGATACACAAATTTTTTTAGCCCCCCCCCCCCCCCCCCAAGAATCTACACCTAGTTACATTTATGAAACAGCATATTATTAAATTAAAAACAACCTGGCATTCATATAAAAGCACTGCATTTAAAAATAAATATTGGTACTTCCTGTTTGAAAGCAGTAGATCTTTTAAATTAATTACAATCTACCATTTATAATGTTTATTTTACTTTTAAACTAACAATAAAACTATTTAAATCAACCCCCGAAATAAGTTTTTGATTTAAATTATACTATATTGAATTAAAAATTCTAAACACTCTCAAAAGTAGAGCTACGTTTAAATTTAAAGACTACTTTGTTGACGCATTTTTGAAAGTAAAAGTTTTTGATGTTACCTGCAATTTTTGTAATTTAAAAGTAAATTTAAATCCATCGAAAAAAGGTGCCGGAGTGCCGTTCCAGTGTGTTCTATAACAAAAAAAAAGCACTGTTTAAGACAATTGACATTCTAATGGAAATACTAAACAGTGGTGGAAATGATACATTACTTTTTTCAGTAATGCTAATACATTACTTTTGGAAAAATATACCTAATGGTAATGAATTACTTTTTTTAGTAATGGCATTGAAAGATTTTAATACATTGTTCAGAAGAAAACAAGCTTTATTTGTTTTTACCTGCAACTTATAACGGTCTTGTAGAAACGCAGTATTTATTGTGCATATACCTATAAAATATGCATTTATTCCAATTCTGAAACTAAAAACGTTTTCCTCGGCACAGAAAGTAGGCAACAGTTACAAATAATTATTTTCCGGTTTATAGAAAATGACTTCTCAATAATAAGCCAAAAATAACAAAAAATTGTGTATGTAATATCAGGTACTTTTTCTAGTAAATATCAAAGTTGTTAACACGGATGAATGTACGAGGGCGGTCTGAATAGATAGGTAAGTAATACAGAAATGGCACCACAATGAACACATGAATGATATTTATCAAATTTATAGCCTTTTATAAGACAGCTGTAAAAGTTGGAGCCAAATATATTGCGTCGTTTAAATTTTACAGTTATAAACAATAAATGAGATCGGTTGTTTTGGGAATATGGATAAAAAAGAATTTCGTGCTGTTATTAAACGTTTTCATATTGACGGGAAAAAACCAAAAGAGATCAAAGAGGAATTAGATCGTGTTCATGGCGAATCTGCACCATCATTTAAGATAGTTTATTTTTGGGTGAATGAATTTAAAACGTGGTTGTAGAAGCACCGAAGATGAATCAAGATCAGGAGGTCCAAAAGCTACTACTGACGAAATCATCACCAAAGTTCATGATCTCGTTTTAAATGATCGCCGATTGAAGGTGCGTGTGATAGCCGACTATTGGCATATCAAAAGAACGTGTTGGTCATATCTTACATGAACACTTGCATATGAGAAAACTGTCATCAAGATGGCTGCCGCGTTTGCTAATTGAGGGCCAGAAACAAATTCGTGTAACCACTTCTGAGTACTGTTTGAGCCTTTTAAGTGTAATTGCACTGAATTTCTGCGTCGATTTATTACTACTGACGAAACTTGGATACATCATTATACACCCGAAACAAAAACTCAATCAAAACAAAGGGTAGAAGCCGGCTGCAGTGCACCAAAGAAAGCTAAAGTTATGGCCACTGTGTTTTGGGATGATCGTGGTGTTATCTCTATAGATTATCTCCAAAAGGGCAAAACAATCACAGGAGAGTACTACGCGTCACTATTGGACCAACTGAATGAAGAATTAAAGGAAAAACAAGGCGCATTTGGCTAGAAAAAAAGTGTTGTTCCATCACGATAATGCACCGGCTTACTCGTCGGCAATTGCAACCGCAAAATTAGTTGAATTACGATTCGAGATTCTTCCTCATGCACCTTACAGTTCAGATTTAGCTCCGTCCGACTTTTTTTTGTTTCCAAACCTGAAAAATTGGCTTGATGGTAAAAGATTTTCATCAAATGAAGAAGTGATTGCAGAAAAAATTATTATTTTGATGCATTTAATTCATCGTATTATAGTGATGGGATTAAGCGACTTGAATATCGTTGGAACAAGTGTGTATACCTCAAAGGAGACTATGTCGAAAAGTAAAATTAAAAAACTCAAAAAAACAGTCTTCCTCTATGTTAGTTACCTCACTTTTCAGACCGCCCTCGTATATAAACTTAATTAAAATAAAAAAAAATTAAGGTTATGTATTTAAAATTTCGTTATTTTGAAACTTCAAAAGAATTTTTGAAGTAATAACACTCTCGGCTGGATTATCAGATTCAGGAAAAATATCTTGTAAAACCTATGAATGACTTAAAGTTTACCAACAAATAATTAACATTAAACAGAAAACGTTTTGCGATACAGAAAACATAATTTTACGAGGATGGTCTGAAAAGTTTTCGACCTTAATGTGAAGATGGCAGCACTCGTCAATAAAAGCCACGGCCTACTAGATTAATATAAGCTTCGCTTATATACGGCCGTCTCATTTCCAGTTTTTTCATTGTTGAAATTAGAATCCAAAAATTACAGATTCGTACGTTAAGTATCGCCCACTGACGGTCATTTTGCAACAAAAATGGTTTGTAGTCAGAATACAGTCATTAATTTTTAGGTTATACGTCATGTCAGTAATTGTCATTTCCTACTGAGTAATAAATACTTCATTAATTTATTGGTATTTGTACATACAGATTTGGATATAATGTACATAAATATGCCAAAAATATGTTACAGTAGGAACTAGGAAACTAAAATCTCCTACATAGTATAATAAAATTTAGAAAATTATACTAAGTTAACGCAATGTTTACTAATGCCCCAATTCTTAGACTTAATAACTACATGATAACCACAGTATAAGTAAGTACAATTTCATATTTCACAAATTACAAATGCTCTTTTGAGTTTTGTAGCAGTTGAATTACCACAGCATCACACAGCATATTATGATGTAAACACATAATGTCAATGCACGATCTACGAACTGGAGCTATACTCAGAAGTATTAGAAGTAGGTATTCATGGAATGATGAATTCTCACTGTGGTAGTCATTACTAAAAATAAATATTTTTAGGCATCAGAGCTGATGAAATCTACTTGAGTTTTAAGACCAATCGTTTCAGTAAAATAAATATAAAACTGACAAAATTTGTCTCATAAGGCATTATCTTTATATAGAACTTGGTTTATATGATATAAATCAAAAGCGATATCGGAGAAAGTATTTAGAAATTTTGAAGGGCGGTTAAGAATCTAGGATAACGATAATTAAAAATCGATTTTCGTGTCATGTCTTAACAGATTTTATAATAAGAAGGTAGAGGAAGTGTTTCAGGAAGAAGATAGAGTTTGAAACTTTTCTGAACTAACTGAATGCATGATGTAAACGGTATAGAATCAAGTCAATACTATTAAACTTTTACACATGTTAAAAACAGGCGTATACAGGCTTTTGAGTTGTGGTGATATAGAAAAATGCTAAGGCGAGATGGATTGACCGAATATTGAGCAATGAAATGTTAATGAAGAAAGTTAATGAAGAAAACCATGAGAAGCAGAGATAGATTAATATAGATTAATACGTATGACTTAACTTTAAGACATTCGGGTATTACTTAAAAATAATAATAGAAAGCATGATCGAAGGAAAGAACACCCTAGCTAGACCTAGACTGTAATTTATACTCCAAATAAAAGAAGACTTAGGCTGCTCCAGCTATAGACAATTGACTATAGAGAAAAGACTGACAGCATACCGGAAAAAATACCATAAAAATAGGTTGTAAAGTGGTTGTTAAAGTATGTTTTTTAGTTTTAATGTAACTTTTTTAATGTAGTTTACCAATTTTATTTGGGGACTGCCTTTTTTATAAAAATAAAGACATCGAAAGAATAATAAATTAAAATAATAAATAAAATTTTAATGTAACGTTTTGTAATGTAATATAATTTATCTATTGTTTTTTAATGCATAATCTAATAATATTTGATCGTTGTTAATAAAGTTCTTATTAGTAATTACTGTTAATATTCGAGTAAACATTCTTTAATCGGAGGCCGTTTGACACAATTGACATAAAGTATAACCTAAAAATTAACGACTGAGCTCTGACTTCAAATATCTTTGTTGTAAAATTACCGCCAGTGGGAGCCATTTAACATACGAATCTGTAATAATTTTCAACAATGAAAAAACTGGAAATGAGACGGCCGTATATAAGCGAAGCTTATGTGAATCTAGTAGGCCGTGGTAAAAGCTAGGGAATGTAGTTGTGCATCTTTTGACAGGTACTCACCAAAATTTCAGCCATTTTGGACGCGCAGTTGTTATTTGACAATCGTTTGAGTGAGTCGATGTGAGTGTTTTTGTGAAAATGGAAAAAATCGAGTATCGAGCTGTCATTGAATATTTGCTTTTGAAAGGCAATACGCCTACGCAAATCAAAGATGAGTTGGACTCTGTATATGGGGACCCTGCGCCATCATTTACCACAGTGAAATTTTGGGAAGCTGAATTTAAACGTGACCGTACCAGCTTGGGAGACGATGAACGTTCGGGACGTCCAAAAACTGCAACCACTGACCACTAAAGTTCACCAAATGGTGCTAAACGACCGTCGAATTAAAGTGAGAGAGATAGCAGATGCTATGAATATGTCCAAAGAACGTATTTGTCACATATTGAATCAAGATTTAGGCATGAGAAAGCTGTCCGCGCGTTGGGGGCCGCGTTTGCTCACGTTAGACCAAAAACGTGTTCGAATGAACATTTCCAACGGTCTGTTGGCGCAGTTTAGGCGCAATAAATCAGAGTTTTAGCGCCGATTAATTACTGTAGATGAAACTTGGATACACCATTATACGCCCGAAAAAAAAATACAGTCAAAACAGTGGACTGCGAAGGGGGAATCGGCTCCAAAAAAAGCAAAAACTGTTATGTCGGCTGGGAAAGTGATGGCGACTGTTTTTTGGGATAGTCATGGAGTTATCTTAATCGATTATCTTCAAACAGGAAAACTATTACAGGACCATACTACGCATCATTACTTGACAAGCTGAAGGCAGAAATTGCGGAAAAACGGCCACATTTGCAGAAAAAAAATCCTGTTTCACCAAGACAATGCGCCGTCTCACACCTCCGCGGTTGCCATGGCGAAAATCTACGAATTACGGTTTGAACTGCTTGACCACCCTCCTTACTCACCAGATCTAGCCCCAAGCGACTTCTTTTTGTTCCCTCATCTAAAAATTGCGCTCGTAGGACAGAGATTTTAGTCAAATGAGGAGGCAATCACCTTCATGAACAATTATTTTGCAGAGAAAAACGCCGAGTACTATTTGGACGGGTTAAAGAGATGGGAGCATCGCTGGGAGAAGTGTATAGACCTACAAGGAGACTATGTAGAAAAATAAAAATAAATTTAAAGAAAAAATGTCTTGTATCTTTGTTAGGTCGGAAACTTTTCAGACCACCCTCGTATGATTGAAGAATTTATTTACATAAGCACACCTGCTGTGCCTTTCATTAAATACTTACAGTTCTTTTCCAATGGGAGCTTTTGGAAGAAAGTTATTATTAGATTAGTTAAAGCGATATTAACAAACGAATATTTGAATGAATATTTGTGTAAGTTCCTATGTTATTTTGTAAAATCATAAACAGGATTTGTTCATTCGCATGCACCACAATATTTTTTCTAATTCATATTTTCAATAAAAATCTAATTAGTAATTATTATTAGTTTAATGAACTCATTTACATAAATATTATATAATATTCCCCTTTTACAAGCCACGAAGGCCCATATTAGGGTATAGCAGGGTAGGCTATTGCTTAGAGCCATACAGTACATGGGTGGTAAAGTGGCTAGCTTTACGCACTGACCGCCTATCATTTCCATAGGCTAAGTTGACCTGGAAGCTTTAAATATTTTAACAATGCCTTGACGTTGATCTTGAGAATTGAATCCAGGATCTTGAGATTGATAGTCAAGCGCCGCATCAACTGAGCTACCAGGCGTCAAATCACACAAACATTAATTTGTTATAGCTAAACAATATACAGTATTCGTAAAACTTCGCTTTGAGTTTAGATTTTCATGTGTGAGCAAAGGAAAATAACGAATACTATTACGATACAAAACGAAAATTACACTATGAGAAAAAGAGATATCATCGCATACTTGCCAAGCTTTACAATATAATAACTTTTTTGTAAGGCTGGTGCTAGGTAAAAAATCATTTTGACATAACTGTAAATTTAATACCATATACACTCGAGGAAAAAAACACACCACTTGAAATCGCACCAAAAATGCCAAAATTTCAAACCGTTATAACTCGGCGGATTTTGGACAAAAATGGATGAACCTTTTAGTGCTAAAGAGTTTAAAGTGTCTAGTTTAAGGGCGTGTGAGCGAATGTTCCGTTTAAGCATTTCCGCTCCCCGCCATCCCCGAAGAATAAAAAATGTTTTTGATTCAAAAAATGTTAAACTTTAACAGCTTGTACGGTGTACCAAAAAAATCGTGGACCCAATCGACCGCCAGGGCAATAAAGTTCAGCCCTTTTTCTGTAAAGTTCTCAAGACTTCGAGTGCCTACGATGACTCGGCGCGAAGTTATGAATTTTTGAGATTTACCCTGCATTTTGTCGGGAGTCTTTCGTCTTCTGCCAGCGACATTATTACCGGTTGAGTTTGAACATTTTTTCCCAAATTGAAAAATGTTTTTAATTAATAAAAACATTTTTTTATTAACTTTTAACGTGTAACCGCCGACATCAGCGTTACCAGCGTTTAGTATTTTTGGTGCGTTTTCAAATGGTGCTTTTTTTCCTCGAGTGTACCTTTCCCTCTTACCTAAAATGTTTTGAAAAACTTTAATAATTTTTGAAAAATTTTATTCAGCACTAATTTCACAAAAATGTTATACTATATACTTGTTATATAAGTTATATAAGTATATTTTAAGATTTGGCAAAGAGCTATGCCATAATATCTATCTTTCTCAGAAGTCAGATGTATTGCTATTTTTCCTTTGCTCGCACATTAAATTTTAAACCCAAAACGAAGTTTTCTGCAAATACTCTATACATTGTTTGCATACAATACATGGTTCGTAAACAATAATAATAAACAGCAGCCAAAACTTCAAAGTAATGTGATTTGAAAAATATTCCTTTATCGACATTGTCAAGTAAAATAATGTTTAATAAGTAAAAAATAAAATAATTTAATAGTTATTTATTGTACTAGCGTATAATAATGCATATTAGTCACGCAAGAAAAGTTTATCCATGATACCGTCACAGGGCCGGATTAACCGTAGTGGGGGCCCTGGGCGGAAGACTAATGTGGTGGCCCTTCATAAAAAATATTTTGCCACAAAATTGTAAATGTGTTAATTACCATAAAAAAAGTTAAGACATAGAGAAAAAAGTTTAATTTTGTTGACGTTTAAGAACATTATTTATTAAAAGTAATCAATATTAAGAAGCAATACAAACATTTTGATAGAATGATAAAAGCGTGAAAATTGTTTAAAAAATAAAATAAATGTTTACATTTGTATTAATTCTCTATAAGTAGAATACTTTTGCTTTATATATTTATAGAAAAATAAATTTGTATTAAATCATATTTGTATGTGGAGGCCCTGGGCGAACGCCCCTTCCGCCCATCCGTTAGTCCGGCCCTGTAACCGTCAGGTTGAATGGCTAAGTTTCTTAAATGACTAATGTGTAATACAACGTTTTATCCAACACCTTTTTGTAATGTGTTTTTATTCGAATAATAATCTTTTCAATTTGACAAATTAATTTTGTAATTTGTCAAAAATCATAATTAGTACATTGGAAGATCATGTAATTTGTGTAAGTAGTGACGTTGAATATTCTCTCATTAGTGAGTAATATATCACATTACTTATGCAAAATTACCGTATTAATAGTGTCATTATTAGGATATGTCGAATAAAACTATATTATTATACTTTTTCATATACAGGATTTTGGCTTAATTTAGGTCAAACAAAAAGATGTTTAGTATTTAAACTGTTTATAGGTAGTAATAAATACATAAATTTGTAAAGCAGACTAAACAATGACAGCACCTAAATAAATAGGGTTTTTTTATTATTACAACTACTGTATTTTTGTATTAGGTTGCAAATCGTTATTAATTTGAATTGTATTTAATCTCGGACATCGTTAGAAATAATAAGTAAATCGGTAGCTTAATAAAATCAATTAACAGTTAAAATTGCTGTAAAACGAAATATTAAAAACATGACATGTCCTTATCCTAAAATTATCATTTGCATAGCTGCAATTAAACTACTAAAAACGTACAAGATCGTTCATTTTAAAATAACAATGGTATGCTAATGGTAAATACGATCATTTCTATCGATTAAAACAGCGTAATAATTAATGACGTGACGTAATAATTCATTCATTCAGAAGATACTTAGTTAGATGTAAAAAACACTCCAGGTTTCACTAAATGCTTAAATCTATTTTATTTTCTTAACAATAAATAGTAAGTGACAACCCCAAATTGGTAACAATACAGACAATATTAATTGGCAATACTTACCATATTTTGTATGCTTTTAAAACGGAAATTACAAACGTATGATTTTTCTGAAAGTCTACCGCATTGAAAAGAACTTTAGTTATATTTTAAATATTACACAAAATACGTATTAAGAAGTCGCATAAGAGAAAGTACCGCATCCCTTTCAAATGTGCCGCGATCTGTTGATCGAATTACCAGTTTTCAGAAATTATTGCCATCTGGTTTTGTATAAAAGTTCCTTATATGTGTTCTTACATAATCGTTGGAAATATGACACCACTCGGGTAAGAATTAATTAAACATCCAATTGCGGTAAAAGACGAATTGGAGAACCAACATAACAATATGTAAATACTAATTACCGTTAGGTGTAAAAAATAAATGCCATGTTTCTTTCCAACATCTGTTTTAATATAAACACAAATGCATAGTTAAGGTTTTTAGATCGGGTCATATTTCTAAAAAGTACCCTATTTATTTACTCAGTAATAACTTCCGACAACATTATTTACGTTAAAGCTATAAATTAGCTTTTTTATGTGACATACAACAGCAATTTTAACAACGCCTAAAAGGGTATCACATTTTTAAATTAAATTTGTACAAATTAAGGTGTTAGTGTTACAGGGTCGGGCTCGAAATTTAATAAAACTTTAAAATTAATTTTCTCGAAAACTATTCGTTGAAGAACAAACTTTATAAGGAAAGTTTGCTCTACTATATTACAACATTTCCAACTATCTACCATTCATACAAAACCTTTTAATTAAAATACACCCTGTATAGGTACTGTAATATAAATTACCTATGATAATATTTAATAAATTTAAATTGATGCAAATGACTTTAAATCAGTAAAAAGATATGATACCATGCTAGATTAAATAATAGTCTTGTGTTGGTTTGTTTTCTATACAGGGCGATTTTAGAAAATTAAATATGTATTTACAAGTGTTGGCAGCTTTCGCTGCAATTATTTTTACTTTCTTTGAAAAGAGGAGCGAGAAGAAGACTGCAGTAATTATACAATATATAATTGTAAATATCGAAAATTTTAAAAGTATTTCTAGAATTATTTAGTTAATAACTAAGTTGAGTTAACTGTCTCAAGCCTTACTTCGTGCAACTCCATAATCATGAAGTAAAATAGAAAGAGTATTTTATTTAATAATTACTTAAATTGATTTAAATTCTAATGTACTACTGGTTTCATAATGTTCTAGGACAGCAAGGCTAATATGATGCTATTTTTTATTATTTTATCCTATGCATTTACACTGATAAAAAAAGAAAAAAATAGTCTCATATTAGCCTTGCTGTCTTAGATCATTATGAAATCAATAGCACTATTATCAGGTCGGATTAAGCAATCAACGCATAGAAAACGAGATAATTGCGAAAAACCGATTTTCGTGACCTTTGACCTTTAATATCTTGTGACGCGGACACGGGATTATAGGAGACTTTTCAGCCAGTCTTCAGAACGTCAAGACAAAGGTTCATGCAAAAATACAGCTTTCTTACTTTCATTCCGAGGTTGAATCCTGAGTATAAAGCAAATGTCTTGCAGACAAGTGATAGTAATATTCAGAAAACAGAGAAACATTCGAGTATTGGCAAAGGCTTCCGAAGGTGTTCAAAGTCGAAATGCTTCTAAGCGCATGCCTCCACTCCTCTAATCACTGCCTGGTTTAACTCGGAGTCTCCATGAGTAACTGCGAGTCGACTGTATTATATATGTGCTATATAGTAAATGTCCTTATATTATTAACATTCTATATTTGTTATTCGAAATATAAATATGCCCCGAACCATCAAAGGTATTTTCTTTATATTTTTTTCGTTTAATTTTTAGCATTAACATTGCTTGCTAGAGTTCTTGTAAGTTTAAAGTTTTACCGCTGCCCCCCCCCTTCCCGGACATTTCATCAACCTATGCTTATATCTTACATAAAGGAAGAAAATAATTATCAGAATAAACACTTGACTAATACTAATTTTGTATGTCGCCTTAAAAATACAATAAAATATCTAAATACCTAAATACAAAAACAGATAATTCAATAAATTGACAAAATAAGTAACAGTATATTAAAATAATACACTTTTTCTAACCACTGTGTACCTTCGACATAAATATTTTACACGTGTTTGCACTATATAATAAGCAGTCGGAACTCTTTTATCAATGCTCGTGCATGTACCAATTATATCAATTGCTGCGGAATAAGTAGTGCTTCTCTCTTGTCTGTATTATAGTATAGTATAAACACCTTACAACAATGGAACGACGAGCTTCTCGTGATAGTATTCCTCATCTACCAATAACGGTGGACAAAAATGACCTAAAGACTGGTGCACTGAAAATTTTAGAAATAATTCGACCCACGTGGACTAAAGAAAAGATCAAATTTAAGGTACCTATATAAAGTTAAAAGAGTTATCTTTTTAAGTGATTTAAACCAAAAAAAGATAAAACCCATTAGTCAGTTTTTCTTATTTTCCAGAGAAAAATATACTTTACATAAGAATCTTTGTCTGTTTCAAGATTTATAGGATTTTGCGACTGTTACATTTCAGTGAAGAACTTTACAATTTTTTTGTCACAGCATAAAGGAAAGATCCCAGTAATAATCTTAAAATAAGAAAATCCCAATTTTAGTGAAATCTGGACTTACTTGGTTTTACCTTTTTGGAGTAGGATTGCGCTTGTTATATTATTTGCTTTTAGTAAGCAGTGTCGATAAAGGTTATGTTTATATTGTTATTGATACGAAGTAAGTAATGTTTATCATTTTCCAATTAAATTAACCCATCACTAGTGTTATTATTATCTCAGTTAAACTATGGGATTACAAAAAGATTTCGCTTCAACTTTATTAAAATATCAGTGATCTATTTATAACACCGAATATCTTATGGAGATACATTTTTAGTCCATAAAGTCCATACGGACATGAATGTATTTTGGATATCCATCATTTTTGGACTACTTTGCATGGACATACCGTGGATGTCCATAGCACGCACAAATTGATATTAGTAATTATTTGCATTGGTTTTATTTTAATTTTTGGAATGTCAAAAAGCAATATTTTGTGGAAGTATAAACTTGTTAGTAGAAAAGGTTGGTTGACAATCGAGTCTAGGCACGAACCTAGACCACCACATAGTATAGATGATATCGTTTAGCTGTCACCACTGTAGTCTCTTGCTCTTAATACTTTTAATGTAATTTTTAATACCGCATTTCTCACAAATAGTATATCTATAAGGAGGTTTAATTAAAATGTTTAATATATATTTTATAATATTTCGAATTATTATATCTTACTCACTTACTAATTTCTTATAATCAATTGAATAATTTTATAAGAAATATAAAACATACATATTAAAAGCAGTAAGCATCCACGGTACGAACGAATCTTGGCTAAAAAATGGACGCCCTTTGTATATCCGGAGTTGTGACAAACGGATATCTGATGGACATCTACTGAACCAAAACTGTATTACAATAGCAAATCTTATGTGCTATATGGGAATTTATTCGTACAAAAAATTAGAAATACAAACTGGACAAAGAAGAATATTGAAATTGAAAACATTAGAAGAATGGAAGGTTTCAAGGTAAAACCCGTAGTAAAAATATTTGGTAATCCCCAAAAGGATTTTCACATATTGAGTTACTGCACCTTTCTTCTCTCTAAAAATGTGCGAGCGAAACGTTGAGTTCTTCCATTGTTCTGAATATTCTCGGAAGTCGTTGTTGTTCATTGACTCAGACTCCGAAACGTCTTCGTGTTTAGAACTAGATACTGTTTACTTACTCAATAATCAAATCGTTCAACATCTTTTATCAACATGTTTACTATAGAGCAAATTGTTTTTTGTTGTCGTTAAATTACTTGTACTATACCTCAATGGGTTAAGCTGTTAACAGAGGGCATGACAAACAAGTTGGTGGCCTGCAATCCAACAGGAAGTCCTGATAGGCAGACTGTTCTTGTACGAGTCTATGGAAACAAAACCGATCTACTAATTGACAGGAAAGCAGAAACAAGGTGAGCAAAACTTTCCTATTGAGCAATTTAAGATTGTTCGGTTTTGGGAACTGGCAAAAAGAATTATATCTAAAGAAATACTGTTACTCATTTTTAGCCTTGCAATTACCTTAGCAACATAATCTACTAACAGTAAAGGTGCTTTTAGACTTGTACACTTTTGTTGCGCCATTTTCCGTGGCGCAACTACAAAATTGCACGTTGTGTTCACACAACCAAAAATAAGTCCAAGGTTACGCCAGAAATGAATGGCGCAACTTAAAAGTGTCAACGGCAATTTTTAAAGTTGCAAGGTATTCTTCACACACAATGCTCCTCTTTTGTTGCGCCACTCTTCATAAACTCAAGCTGCAACTTTTAATAGAGTGCAACAATTTTACTGTTTAGTTCTTGGTTTCTTGCGAATACGATAAAAAGGCCGTTCTTCATTTTGATTTAAATACCACAAGATTATAATGTAGATAATCAAATTTTTCTTACTTAAAAGTAAAAATACATAGTTATGTATACTATCTTTTCCATTTATTTTAGTTAATTCATTTTATCATTTACTAATTTATTTTAATCAATTTTAATGTTTTTTTAGGAGGTACACGCTGAAGAGTTTTTATTTGTTTATAATTAAATTTCCATTACAATTTAAACTTGAGAGAAATAGCTGTCATTTTTGTAAAGGCGCATTTTAAAAGAAATTCTAAAGATTAACCATTTGCCTATAATTCTTATTATTTTTAATAATACAAGTCGACATTATTTTAAAATGATAATCACAAACCAGTTAATTAAAACGCAAAATACCTAATGAGAAGAACGCCAGTTTCACAACAGTCACGTACGTAGTATTAAATTTAATTAATAAAAGTTGCACTAAAATAGATATTGCGCAACTTTATATAACCAACACGTCGGTCAATTTTTATATTGCGCAACTTTAGTAAGTGTACCTGCTCACACATAGCAATTTTAAAAGTGTACGCAACTAGAAAAGTGGCGTGCAACTTTGAAAATTGCGCAATTTTTGAACTTGCAGCGGTGTTCACACATCGCAACATGCCATTTTATCAAACTTGCGCCATTTTCCAGATTGCGCAATACGAAAAGTGTACAAGTCTACAAGCACCTTAAAAGTACTTAATGATTACCGATTATATTGCAGCTTGTCGCCAATGTATACTTACGGTTTGTGGCCAATATATCAATGCATAGTTATCAGGATTCCAGGATACCACCATCAACCTTTTCTGCTATCCTAATACAAAGCACATTCTATTTTAATACGTTAATTTCAAGTCCGTATTAATAAATCTTGTATTAGTTAATTTAGAATCTATAAGGCCTATAGGCCTTATAGTGCCTAAAGGCCTATAAATTATTAAATCGATTCAAATTTATTACATAATTTATATATAGGCAGGAAAATGTTTGTAATTACCTTAGCAACATAATATTAATGGCTATACTAACAGTAAAAGTACTTAATGTTGGCTTGATATTTACCTCAAATGTTATCAAAATAATTTTAATATTTTTTAAGATTTCCAAAAACAAATTCTTTTAGAGATAGTCTAAGATCCGTTATTGATGTCGTTGAGCACCGATCGAGTAACCGAATAAAATGTATTTTTTATGAAATAAAATATGTTAACAAAAGTAAAGTAGTTGAGTTGCCTAAATAAATTTGTTCAAGGATATTTTTAATTAAAAATTCAATATTTAATTTTTAATACACCTATTCTATTCAGTGCGATAGAGTGGGACGCAGATAACAGCTGCTCACACTACGTCCGTCGTTTGAAATTGTGCTAGAGAGAGGGTCTTTGCGTACTGTCCAATGCGATAGAAAAGAACGGGGCATAGCAACTGGGCCGGCCTCTTGTGATGTATGACAGAGAGTGCGCTTGCTCTGTGCGGTTGAGCGGTTAGTAAACGGCAAGCGTTGTGTTGGAGCAACTGACAATATACTCCAAAATATTTCTGAGACGTTTTTTTTTGAAGAAAATCGACTTGTCTCCCGAAGTAATAATTCAGTATTGTTGAAAAACATTTTCTTAATAATATCTTTTTTTTAAACATTTGTTAATAATATGACTATCCTTATATCATTATAATTACGTTTTTATTTACATATTTTTAAATAATATTTAAAACTTTTAAAAATAATAATTTCATTCAAAAATAAAATTATGTCATAGTGTTTTCTTTATTTTTATTGTAATAACTGCAGTATTGAACTAACCGAATATGAGTATTTTTATCATATTGAGCATATTGATTTTACATGACAAATTAGAAAAATACAAATTTTTGTGACAGAGGTATTGGCGCTAAAAAATATTTCATAAGGGTATTGTGTTATATTAAAGTTTATTTTTTTATACAATATCGATACCAAAGAAATTGAGGTAATTCGGTTGAGAATAATATACATGAAATTAAACAAAAAAAATATAAACTATTTGTATATATTTTATGAATTACAAAAAAACAAAAAATTGTTAATATTATTATTCCGGATCTGATTCTTCAATTGTAAAACTATCATCCAATTCGGAAGATTCATCATCATTTTCGTCATAAACCACTGTCATTATGTCTTCGATTTTCAAAGGCGTTTGGTCTCCAACAAATCCAACTGGTTTTAAATAATTATCAAAAAACCAACCGCAATTTTCAGACTGCAGCTTTACACAATCAGGCTCAGTTGCATTGAGTCGCATGGAACTTACATAAATTTTACAAAGCGAACTCTCTGTCATACGTCACAAGAGGCGGGCCCAGTTGCTATGCCCCGTCCTTTTCTATTGCATTGGACAGTACGCATAGACCCTCTCTCTCGCACAATTTCAAACGACGGACGTAGTGTGAGCAGCTGTCATTCTGCGTCCCCCTCTATCGTCCTGAATAGAATGGGTCTATCTCTCTCTCGCACGCTTCGATTTAAAAATTTTAAACCCTTGCAACCCTGACTCTTGAACGGTTTTTTGCAAACAACCTTATACTATCGTTTTGCAAAAGAAATAAGCTTTATTTTGACATATAATTTATTTGGTTACTCGATCGGTGAAGGTATCACTTTCAATTCCCTTATTTAAACTTGGCAACTGTATAGCCTTGAACAGAAAAAGGTAAGCAACCCTATGTTTGCGTCTTCTATAGGGTTTGCACTTTCAATTAGTGTTAATTTTTTTGGTTACGAGATCGGTGAAAGTGTTTAAAAAAATGAAATATTGAATTTTTAATTAAAAATATCCTTGAACAAATTTATTTAGGCAACTCATCTACGTTAGTTTTGTTAACATATTTTATTTCATAAAAAATACATTTTATTCGGTTACTCGATCGGTGCTCAACGACATCAATAACGTATTCTGTACTAAGACTAGACACATCAGTAAAGCATCTGGCAAGATTCGTTGAACTGCCTACTTGTTCTGCAATTTAATACTTTCCTAACTTTTTATGAAAATAACTATTTTTGGTATCGCAATATGTCAACACTAGCTATGAAATATCAAAAACTAATGAATTATTATTAATAAATAGTAACAGGAAATAATTGAAAATCTTAATTATCAACACTACTGAACTGTATTTTTCAGAAACATACTGCTTCTGAACACTACAGGATTAGCTCCGCAGCTGTATGCAACATTTGAAAATGGTTTAATATACGAGTTTGTACCTGGAAGTACTTTGACATACGAGACTGTACTTCAGCCAGAAATTTATAAACTTGTAGCAGCTCACATGGCACGTTTACATCAAGTTAAAGTTCCTGACCAACCGCACCAACCTGTACTTTGGGAGAAACTGCAGAGTTTTCTTAATTTGGTACCTGATCGCTTCAGTGATAGTTTTAAACATAAAAGGTAAATATTTGTTAGCTTGATAACAGGCAAGTCGACAGGGGGGCTAGTGGAGCTAAAGCCCCCCCCCCCATTTTAATGCATTTTCTATCACATATTTATTAATAATTGTCACATGAACAGCTTAAAATATATTATAACTTGATAAATTTCAGTTTCTAATATTTCTAAGTATTTGTATGGTACAAACTGAGATCCATCTAGTAACCAGTAACATTATTATTAGTGAATTAGTAGGTAACTGTTGTTTAATATCCTACAAACACACATGCTTGCATTAATTTCTTATTAATGTTTTTAATAATAATTGTTACGTTACCTTTTATGCATATCCTGTTACATATTTATCAAAAATTGTTATAAAACAAGTTAAAATAAATTTGAACTTAACAAAGTTTAATTTTAAATATTAGTTAAAATTTGTAAAAATCGGACGCCATCTGATAACCAGTAGCACTATTGCTGACTATATTGCAGCTTGTCGCCAATGTATACTTACGGTTTGTGGCCAATATATCAATTGATGCATAGATACCAGGTTTCCAGGATACCACCATCAACCTTTTCTGCTATCCTAATACACGATCACAAAGTTTTGATGAGGAATAAGATTATTTATTACAATAGTTTTTTTACAATTATTTTTTATTTGAATTTTTACTTTTTTACCCAAACAATTTTAATAATAAATTATAGATAGAAATTATTAATAGATATGTAACAGAAAATGCATAAAAATTAACTTAACAACTAGCATTAAGAATAATAGTGAAAAATTAATTGATGCAGTTATGCACCGATGTGATTCTGGGATAGTGTGTATGAACAGTAAACGGGGACCAGGCACGGGGACGTAGCCAGGGGAAGAGCTTGTGGGGCTGAACTCCCCCCCCCGAGGCATATATATGCGACTTAAATGCAAAACCAATTAACTTTATTTTCTCGCATGCGCTCATAGGAATGATTTATCTTACTATTAACGGCTTTTAATAAACAATGTATTTTTTTTTCATAATACAGATGAAAGTTTTATTTTAAGTCATACAAAATATATAAATGATCTTAGTACTGATCTACTTCATGTTTTCCCAGATAGCAGCAGCACGCCAGCAGAACGACGACTTTAAATATGATTAGTAGTAACGTCAAAATCCCTTTATACAGGGTGATTCAGAAATAACTGATATCCTTTAAATGGTAGGTAGATGGGAGACAATAGAGCTAATTTACCTTGACAAGTATAGGTCAAAAACGAAGTTTTCCAGAAAATTAATTTTAAGGTTTTATTGAATTTTGGATCCGGTCCTGACCTTGGTTCCTTTTGGATCAATGTAAATTAGCTCTACTGCCTCCCCTCTACCTACCATTTAAAGGATTACCTTTATTTCTGAAATTAAACTGAATTAATGAAGGATATTAAAGGATAGATACTGAAGGATACAAATTCATGAATTTTGGATCCGGTCCTGACCTTTTGGATCCAAAATTCATTAAACTTTAAAATTTATTTTCTGGAAAACTATTCGTTTTTGACCTATACTTGTCAAGGTAAATTAGACTCCAGACTAAAAAATGACGTTTTTTAAAACTTTACTTTGATGAATTTTTGACGTGAGGTGAGGAAGAAATAAAAATATTTTTAATACAGTAAAATCTTTATTCAAAAAATATAAATAGGCACATTTAATATATTTTTCAAAATTTAAAAGCATAGGCACTAATTAGGAACTAAAGCGAACTAAAATATTAAAAGTGTTGAAGGACCACTAAAAGTGCTTGTTGCTTTATTAAACCCATCAGTCAGTACACATAGAAGGATTTTGCTATGACTTGTGCTGTGGTCTGAATGGAGCTTAGATTTATACCATACAACAACATTCTTTATTATTGTGTATCTAATTTAGTTATTTAGTAAATAAATTAATTAATTACGTAGTGATTTGAGACTTGAATGATAATTTCTTCAATGTGTACAATCTTAAAATTCTAAACACTTTTATCTTTCTTGCAGATACGAAGAGTCAGTTGTTTCAAAACATAAAATTCAAGAGGAAATCGACTTCTTGAAAGAAAAACTCTCAAAATCCAACAGTCCCATAGTATTTGCACATAACGATCTTCAATTGGTTAACGTTGTACACACACCACAAGAGAACATAGTGACCTTCATAGATTTTGAATATTCTGCTTTAAATTATCAAGCTTACGATATCGGAAATCACTTTACCGAATTTGTTGGTAAGCAGTAGATAAAACGTATAGAAAATGATAGTATTAAAGTGTGTGATCTTAGGGGTAGAAAATGTAGATTATTCAAAATATCCTAATAAAGAATTACAATGGAATTGGTTAAAAGTGTATTTATCTACATTACGTGGAGAAGATGATGTTCCAGAAAAAGATATTCAGAAACTGTTCATGCAAGTTAACCAGTTTGCTTTAGTAACGCATATTTTTTGGGGTTTATGGTCACTAATTCAAGCTGAACATTCTTATTTAGATTGTGACTTTATAGGGTAAGTATATAGTGTAAATAAATATATTTTTCTGAAACTGTCAGGATAATGAGTACTTTCGTCGTCCGTGACTTTTAAAAATCGTTTAATGTTTGCTTTACATAACTAGTCAGGAATATAAAATACAATACACACTAACAGACAGATTTGTTTCAGCTACTAAGAGCCCAAGCAGCATCTAAGTAGCGCTAACTGAGATCAGAACTTTGATTAAGTAGTTGTTACGTAACTATAACTAAATTTATGACTTAATAGATTTAACTACTTCAGTTTGTTTAGTAATTATGTAGTTGTTTCTACTATTTATTGGAACTATGTAGTTCCATTACTTCTGAGTAACCTTTATTAGACTATGTGGAACGGTATTGCCACTTACAAGGGGACCTTACAGTTGAGTTACTTTGAGGGACCTTAAAGTCGTTGTCTTAAAGTTCCTGCCACCAGTTTGAAACCATTGGTTATCCTTTTAAAGTCACGGAACCTTACAGTAGTATTGAAAGTAAAACTTACGTTTTTGCTATCCAGGAGAATCACTTTAAAGTGATTTGTCGTATACTACTCCATCTCCATATTTACTTGTAAAATGTAGCAGGCCATTAATTAATTTGTAATTTGTTATGATTGTTAATAGATGTTTTACTACATAACCTTCAATAAAAATAAATTGGTGCCAAATTGTACCTTAGGAATAATATAAAAATGGTTTCTATTATGTGTGTCAACTTATAAATATGTTTGTCATATTTTATTAAAGACTTTTTTATTAAAAAATATATTTAAAGAAGGCGCGTTGTTATTTCTCGATCTATCATCATCACGTTTAACAGAAAAGTTGCAATGGTTTATAATTTTGGTATACTGGAATGACAAAATAATTAAACATTTCATCGCTCCTTGTATTATTAAGTACGTATTACAAATAAAATAGTAATCCATTTTGTGACCTGATTGCAGCATTAGTATAGAAAATGATAGAATATTTGCTAAGTTGCAAGTGTAAGAGGGAGCAACCACGCAACACGAGATGTGAAAGAGAAAAGAAGTTCCACGAAAGTAGCAATTACTACGCCACCACGTTCCCGCTACGTAGCTGGACAAGTTCCAGAGAGGTTACTGCAACGTATCTGCTACCTAAAAATTGTTCCCCATTTGGGTTCCAGGCACCTAACAAAACCGTAGCAATTACGTGCTTGTGACTAGTGGCAAAACTTAATAGTTCCACCGATAGTTGCTGGTACGTAGCGATGATTAAAAATGCTGCTTGGGAGTGCCTAATGTTGATATATTTGCGTCTAGTATTTTAATAAAATAATTTTGATATTTCTTTGCAAATTCTTACTAAATAAATAAATAATAATAATAATAATAATGTATTGTTGTAGAGGATTATTGGAGTAGGCCTCAATCATTTAACTACTATCGGTACAAAAGCCGATAAGCTTGGCCTCTTTTTAAATAGTTATTTTTTTCTTAAGCTAATCTACTTATTTATGTTATAGATATGCTGCAATAAGATTTAACGAATACTTTGCCAAGAAAGAAAAAGTTTTTCCACTGGATTTACCTACATAATGATAATGCCGCGAAACAGTACCTATTGTCTTTGTAAAATAAATAATGCTATGTATTCAACAATTCTTTATTAGCCAGAAAATATTGAGCTTGTTATTGTCATAATGTAATAATATTTATACAAATGACTGTAAATAATATAAGAATTTGTTTGAAGCTAAAGATTATTTTTGTAGTCAAATTTTAAAAATAAATCAAGTAATCAAGTTTACTCTGTTATTATAATAAGATAAAACGTAAATAGGATTCAGTTAGTGACTATTGACACACATTAAATACGTATTTCAAAAACTTCCAATCCTGACTGGACTACAAATAGATTATTTAACTTATAATAACTTAATATAACATTTTCGGCAACTTCTTTAAGAGCCTCGCCTATTCGGCTCGGTAACAAACTCCCACTCGCAAAAGTGCAGTACCTGGACTTACCATACAAAGTACTATTGTATGGTTTATTGCTAATATTATTTCAAAATTGAGAAAATAGCATTCGAGATGAAAAGTAATGAATAATTTTAAAATAATGTCAAATAGGAAATTTAGTTCATTTTTATTCCAATATTTAACGAAAATCAAGAATTTCAAACCTTCATGTTTAAGTACGTTTTGTTTATTTGTATTTGGAAGCAGTATTTAAGGAATGTTTTTCTTTGTAATGAAAAAACAAGGCACTGTATTACTTTGAATATTACGTTTATGAAAACCTTTTTATGGAAAATTGATAGTATTAAAACTATGCATCGCCGATACGAATGTTTTGATATTCGAGTAATGTTTTAAGAAATTCAGAACCCCGGTTGAAATGTTTTTAACAACAATACATACGTTTACATTTATAATTAAAAATAATTTCATTTAAGAATGACAACAGTTGAATTTTATCAAGAAAGTTCAAGATCTAACTGGACACTGCTATTTATTTTGAGATGAACAACCTCGAACTTGACTTTATTATTTCATATATGAAGAATACGTTTAGTAGTGTATGCTCTCAGTATTATATAATACTGATTCTCACATGTATAAACTTAGGAGTTAGCTGATGACTCTGTATGACATTCGGAGTTAGATGTTGACTCTATCAAATTTTTCAGTATGTTGTACCGATCTGAAGCTGATGAAGACTATCGTTTCTGAGGGGTAGGAGCATTCTCGATCTTGCTACCGTGCTTTCATATATGAAGAATACGTTTAACATAGAAATAAATGAAAAACTATCATTTTGTTTTATCGTTTTATTTATAAATTTTTAATAATAATATGAAATGCTTGCATTGTACGACATGTTGATGATAGGGTAGGTGAACTGTAGGTATTTAGCAGGCTCGAGTTTCTATACAAAAGGATATACAATAATCCCAACGCTAGGTCTGAATAAAACATATTTAACCGAGCTTAATGAAGTTGATATTTTATAATTTAAATATGAAAAGTAACATTTATTTGTTAAAGAATAAAACATAAATATACTCAATGCATTTATTGATTAAATAATATTTCTTTTTTATATAAAATAAGGAATTTTCAAAAGCGACTGGGTTAATACGGAATGAAATACTCTGTTTCATTCAACAACATGATAATAATGTTACTAGAGCATGCATGCATATTACATCTAGACAGATATGTATAAAATGATACATGTCGTATTAATAATACTAATCTACGCCTTATGTACTAAATAAAGATAAACTAAAGGCTATGCGAGGAAACGGTTGATGCAATCGGATGCTGCCATGCGTTCAGGTTCCAATAATTAATCAGCACGAGTTTCATAGATATCCTTTCCGGTTTGTAAGCAATATTTGATCTGCTTAACCTAGTGTCAGACTGCAAAGCCATTCTGAGCGGCCCTTCTTCTTGTGTTAAATCTATTGCGTTGTTAGGTCTGCTAATTAATGAAAACGGATTAAAATTTGAAAATATCTACCTATACGCCTATCAAGTTTTTCAGTATGCTGTACCGATCTGAAGCTGATGAAAACTATCGTTTCTGATGCGGTAGGAGCATTCTCGATCTTGCTACCGTGCTTTCATATATGAAGAATGTGTTTAACGTAGAAATAAATGAAAATATGTATAAATTATCTACATTAATAATAATATGAAATGTTTGCATTGTACGACATGTTGGTGATAGGGTAGGTGAATTGTAGGCATTTAGCATGCTCGAGCTTCTAACTACGGATCCATAGGCTAGAAGAATCAGAATAAAAGTATTTAGCATTGTTCATTGAATAGACTCCCTGTTTCATTTCATACCTTGTTTGTTTCAATAAATAGACAATCGTCAAACGCTGGATAGCAAACTGTCTTTGCTTTACCTAGGTAAACCAGTCCTAGAGATAAAGTTTTATTCGCTCATTTTTTAAATATAAGAGCAATCACTTCCAACCTTCGAATGCATTTTTGCTTAAAACAAAACGAAAAAGCAACCTTTCTAATATCAGATACATAGAGCGAGATAAAGAATCTAAAAATCAAGATTTTAGTAGCAACTGACGAAGTATAAGTCAACGATGCTACTTTACTAGAGAAGGTAAAAGAAACGAATGCCTTAGTAAACAATAATTATAAAACTTTATTAAACAAAATAGAATTTCTCACTGATAAAATATAGGTTATACGTGAAGCTCTCGATGCATTAGCTGCTACTCAATCGTTAAAGCATAACTAGTACTCTTTTCTTCATAATTCTATTATATTTATTATAAATAATATGTTTAAATATTTAGGCGGTTCCACTGCGTTTTAACCAGAGGATAGTGGGTCCTAACGAAACGTCTATATAGGGCTCTTTTTTCACGGATGAGCTGGAGGATATGCCTAGGTAATGGGGGTTTGTTAATGTTAATAGTTCTCGAGGGTACTGATTCTTGGACTGCTTCTTGAACGACCTGAGTGATATTATCAATTGTGGAATGGATGTCGATTATATTGTGAAGAGTAGTATTTTGGGGTAGATTTTCGACAACGAGTTGCTGGAAATGTTGCCAGTTGGCGTTGTTCCAGTCACGGAAAGTTTAGGTGGTGGGACCGCAGGAGGATTTATCAGTGAAGTGTTGACCACCAGTGGCAAGTCATCTGATGCGATAGGCGTCCCTACATATGCCGAATCGATGTAAAACGATCGTATGATTGAGTTCGTAATTATGATGTGGTCTGGGATTGAAGATCCCTAGTGACCAATGAAGGTTGGATTGGTATTTAGAATTCTGAACATAGAAGTTCTGAGGAGAAAGTCTTCAAGGGATTGACCCCTCGGGTCCGTAGCCGTGTCTCCGAAGGACGTGCTTCGAGCGTTAAAATCGCCCATTATCACCTCCCTTCAAAGACTGACCACAAAGTCGAAAAAGTCTACAGGAAATGGGTCAGATGGTGGAATATATAGTGAAAAAAATTGATCGGACCGTTCGGCGTATGTAGGGTAGCTGCACAGCAATGCAGATCTGAAGATTCCTGAGGGATATCGAATGAAGAGACAGGTAGGTAATTGTTTGTGGAATGCTAGGCAATATTTTCTGAAAATGATGAAGCCGGGGAGTGAAAGTGATCTACGTTGTGTTAGAAATGTTTCCGTCATTGAGAGGATGTGGATATTATCATTACGAATAAGATTTTTCACTAGAAGACGTTTGGGGCCGAAGCCCCTGGTGTTTACTGTCGCGATCTATAAATCCATTAAGAATCAAGAAGCGGTCGATGAGTTTTTTGGAAGGATATATGCATGAAGTTGCCACTAATAAAAGTGTGGGTGCGGTACCCCTAGAAAAATTGGATAATGTTGAATAGGGTTTTGATGATGTAGTCCCTTTGGTTAGGAAAAAGGTTTACGAAACAAGTAATGAGAAAACGAAGGAAGTTTCGCTGATACCTGCTGATGGCGGGTCAACGACTTTGACAGGAATTGTGGATTCAAGATTGATTGGTACTGCGCGGCGATTGGGGCAGTTATCGGCAAATTTAGGTTCGGAAGGGCGTTCCCATTTGGATGTGGGATGATTTTCACTGCAGACTCCGCAGGTTAGCTGCTTTACTGGACAGTCTGCAGTGAGGTGGTCGAATCTCGGGCATTTTGAGCACTGAATAGGCTGAGGTATGATTGGATTGGAAGGCTCTGCAGGAAAGGTGTGATGGACCGGGATGGGGTAGGATGGGATGGGGCCTGGACCGGATGCGCCACACCCTGGAGAAGGACAGGTTTTATTCCCTGAGTACATCCTCTACGTATTTCATGATAATATTCAGGTCAACGAATCGAATGACACAGGAGAACATGGAATTTTTAGGAGGAGGTAAGGTTCTTGGTTGAATATGTTTTACGGATTAAACATGGCCGGGGGCCCCTACGATGTGACCCAAGGTAGCGATTCGCTCGCAGAGGTCGTCCTGAATAGAAGAAATGCGGATATGACCGTTTGAGTAGACCGTGATATTGTTAATGTGAAGATTGGGGATATTTTTGAGGAGTGCATGAACAGATTTGTTGGTTTGATTTTTGAGCAACCCTGAGATATTGTAGGCATGTAGCCTGGGAGGACCAATTTGATTTTGTGTAGGAGAAGAAGGTTGGTTGTTGGAGGCTGAATTGCTGTTGTTGTTGGTGGTGGTGGCTGGGCGTTTGGCGGGTTGCCTTGTGCGCCTGGGAGGGACTGTTTGTCAGTCTGAAGGACTGGATTCAGCCGAGGAGGTTTCGAGAGGTCGTTTGGAGGATTTGGGTATCGTACCTGTGTTGGAAGAGGTGGAGGCAGTGGTAGTGGTTGAGGCAGTGGTAGTGGTTGCGATAGTTGTGTTTATGATGTTTGATGAAGGTAAAGTTGTTTGAATAAGTGGGATGTTCATGGTGGGTTGACATTGTGGGTGTTGTTGAGTTTGTGTAGCCATAAGAAAATGCATAATGGTCGAAAAATCTGGTATTTGTTGTTGTTGAAAAGGTACGGAGTGATTTGTGGAAGGTCCAGCAGTCACATTGGCGTACGAAGATGGAGTAAAAATGACAGAAGAATAGGAGTTAATGAAAGGTATAGGTGAAGCCAGTGGTGATGGTGTAAATGTAAGTGCAGTTGGTTCTATGTGTGTCGTCGCTTGTATAGGTGTAGAGAGTGAATTGATCGAGGATGCAATGGTCGGAGTCGTGTTGATGCAGGTAAGAGTGTTTTGTGTGATTGGGTCCGGAGGCGATTTGTAGATGTCGGGAGGCTTATTTGGACGTAATTTTTTGGGAGAGTGTTTGACACCCATGTTTCTAGTGCATGAGTAAGTACGTGCATGCAATAAAGAAAATGAAGGAACAAGTTAGTAATGACGAGAAATACTGACCTAGCAAATTACCCTGTCATGGTGGCTTCTGGGTCGTCAGTATTAAGTTAGTAAGGATGGTTACCGACAGATGTAAACTGTTGAGCTGTAAACGGCGGCGGCGGAGTTGGTCCTGTTGGCGCATTCGGCAGACAGAGAGCGGCGGCAACGACGGCGTCGGAGACGGAACAGCTAGAACTCCTGTTCGGTGGAAAACGGGAACCTGAAAAGGGTTCTAAAAAGAACCAAAAATTAGTCTGTAACGCTTTAAATCGACTACAGCTCCTCTTATAGAATGCTCCGAAAGACAACCGAAGATGAAGACTTGAAGACGGAGACGGCGGCTACCGATGGATCCTCGATACGAACTCGGCAAGGTTGAAGCTCGAGGCTGTATTTATAGGTTGTGCCTCCTGGGTGTGGCTAGATGAGTTTGTTTATTTGATGTTGCTCTTCGTTTGACGTCCAAACTGTTCTAGGAAGAACCGTGGATGCAAATGAGCCATTAGCACGATTAACGGTTCAGAGAAGAAATGCATAGCGAACGTGGCCTGATAAAGTTGCTATATTTAGTATGTGCTTAGTTTCAAGGGAACCTTGGCACTCTAGAACTGACTTAGTTTAAATAACGTTTACATTAAGTGGAATATGATTAGAATAAATTATAATATACTATGGAATATAAGTAGAATAAATTACACTATATTATACTTCATAAAATAAATATACTTGCAGTTTAAGTATTAAAGTGAATTGATGTATGGAAATAAAAGATATATGTAATAATCCTTTTCGAAGTAGAAAGTAACTAAAAAATAAAGCCACCGATAAAGTTTCACCCAAACAACGAAACCTATAACAGGAACTGCCTCAGAAAGTGAAGACCATAGATCCAGGGAAATCGTCAGAATTTACCATGGTTGACATGGCGATTACTGGACTTTCCCTAAAGAGAAGTCATGAAATGTAGTGAACAGTGTAAACTTTACCGAATGTAAATAATCAATTTGTTGAACTTTGCTTTGGCATATTTGTATTTTATTGTAATAAAGATACTTCCAATAGTTTGTTATTTCGCGTACTGCACAATATTCATTTACACAAGATTATAAAAAACATTTTAAACAAAGATCAACTTATTATAAATTTTGAGCATAGCTTTGATATGTGTCAAATTAGGTAGTATATAAGCGAAAAAGTTTATATACAAACATACTGACAAACCTATTTTGGATTTTAGTATATGCAGAATATCATATATTCCGTTGAAAATGCAATACGACATGTAGTTAGCATCCACGAGATGTGCTAGTTATACTACTAAATAGACACCAGGTAAGTTCTTATACCAAGCAACTTGGACATTTAAAGCATATTATTTTTGTTTGGATAAACAATTAATGCGCCAAAGTCTGAAATATTAAACAAAAAATATTGTAGCACGAAATATGTCCGGTGATAGCTTCATCAGACGCCACCGACCATCAGGCATTGAACAATAATATTCACTATCGTTTCCTAAACTATTAAATTATAAAGAAAAGCGTTATAATCATGGGATATCGCACAATAGAGAAGAAGAAAAAGTTAGTTGCAGTCATCTACACGTGTTTCGCACTTATTAGTGCTCATCAGGACGGCATAGCAGATAGAATGAAATAAGTAACATACTCAAAAAGACGTATAACACAAGGTTTCACAGATAGCAGCCAACCGCACATTTGCAGTATCGGCCCGAAGACACTGAATTTCCAGTGCAACAACAAACGTCACTACGGGGGCATCTATAGTCACTACCGTGAGACAACCGATTCCAACGGTATAATATCAAATCATTAGAAGTATTAATGCGCGTAGAGATATACAAGGAAGAGTTATAATCATGGGATATCGCGTAATAGCGAAGAAGGAAAAAGTTAGTTGCAGCCGTCTACACGTGTTTTGCATTTATTAGTGCTCATCAGGATGGCGTAGCAGATAGAATGAAATAAGCAACACGTCACTACGGAGGCAGCTATAGCCACTACCATGAGACAAACGATCCCAAAGGTATCATATCAAATCATTAGAAGTATTAATGCGCGTAGAGATATACAAGAGAGTTATAACCATGGGATATCGCGCAATAGAGAAGAAGGAAAAAGTTAGTTGCAGCCGTCTAATCGCGTTTCACCGTTGCCGTCCTGATGAGCACTAATAAGTGCGAAACTCGTGTAGACGGCTGCAACTAACTTTTTTCCTTCTTCTCTATTGCGCGATATCCCATGATTATAACACATTCTTGTATATCTCCACGCGCATTAATACTTTGAATGATTTAAATTAATAAGTTATAAGTTTTTTATATTATAAAAAACTTTTAAATTATTAAAAATTACGAGACTTTACAAAACGTTTACCGAGTGACCGGCCCGTTTAGATTAGCAGAGACCCGAGGTGGTCACGTCGGGTGTCATCCGACCTGTATGACCTACCCCAAGGTAACTAACCCGATCGATATCAAATTTAAATAGTATAGAACGCCTATTTCAACTTCACAATGGCGACGGGCTTTTTCCAATTTTTACTCCTATAACCTAACCTCTAATGTAACCTAACTTGAGGTTAGGTAGGTTATAAAATTTGGAAAAATTATTAAAATTTAAAAATATACTCTACACTCCTTTACCCCCCTCTCCTCCTTTATTGTTTCTTAGCCCTCAAAAGAAGAATTGTTTTGTTCTTGTTTTTGTTGAATAATTATTAGTTTACTGAGCTGTTATTTTACCACTAGTATGTTTTAAACTATTTATTATTCTTACTGAACATTTATGTTAGTACTTACATTTATTTTTACTAAATGAAAGTACTTTTGACATTTAAATACATTACTGAACAATTCGTTTGTTGGTACCTATTTAAAAAAGTAGTAATTAGTGCATTTTGCCATTTGAACATCAATATGAATCACGAAAGATTCCTTAAAAATACTAAATATTTTCTTTCTACGTTGATTATTATAATACCCACTTACCTGCACCAAGCGATGGCGTTTTAAGTATTTTTTATAGCTGCATCCAGTTCCGTCTCCCCAATCCACCACCAAGACAATATTAATAATAATCGTAAAGCTATTTTTAAGATTTGCATTCGACTGACACCGTTTTATGAAATATCGATACAAAATGACCTGCGCATTAGCAGAGAAATGAACATACAAACCAAGGTTTTCTCTGTGTCATGTCATAATCACATGTGGCCCCTTATAAAATACTCAAAATACACAACGCCAACAGAACAGACTTTAGTTGAGCAACAAGCGAAAGCGTAGTGAGCTCAGTGAATATTAAATTTTTAACAATATATTGTAATACGCCTTTTTAATTCTAAAAAAAAAATAAAATATACTGAACCCATTTATTTTCATTATCTTTAAAACAAACATTTTAAATAAATAAATAAATAAATCGTTAATATAAGTGTATATTAAATCTACAAATAAAATAATATAAAAGGTTGTTTGTTAAACGGCTGCTGTGAAATTGTAATATTTTTTAATAAATTTAAATTGATGCAAATGAATGTAAATAATAAATAAACGGATATGATACGATGCTAGATTAAATAATAGTTTTGTGTTGCATTTTATTTTCTATACAGGGTGATTTAGAAAATTAAATATTTAGAAGTGTTTGCAGTTTTCATTGCAATCATCTTTACTTCCTTTGAAAAGAAGAGTGAGAAGAGACTGTGATAATTACAGATTATATAGTTTAATAAAAAAGGTAAATATATCTAAAAATATTTGTAGAATTATTTAAACTTAGTAATTAAGTTGATTAAAATTATAATCGATATTTTTGACACTAATAAGATGTGAAAATGAAATTTGTCTAAAAAAATCTAGAAATCATTAATGTCACTAATGTACAACGTAGTTTTTTATTTGTCATTTACATAAAGTGTACATACTGAACCTAAATACCATGGAAATTTGAAGATTATAAAAACTGACCTGAAGGCTTTCTAATAATACATCGCTTTGATAATAAATATTCATTTTTTAAATACGTCCCAAGTTTAATGTTGCTATGGCAACGTAAAATAACTCACAGATGGTAACAAATTAAGGTTTACGTGCTGTATTATCGACTATTCTTCAAGCATGCAAACAACTTTATTTCCATGGTAACACCTATTGGTAACAGTTTTTTTTTTTGCTTAAAAAGTCGATTACTTGAATAGTGTATATGTTACGGCAAAAATACATATTTGGAAAATGTACACATCTATCGGTAAATGTGTAAAAGTAAAAGGAAAAATAATTACCAAATTGCGATAAAAATAGGTAGGCAACCCATTATACAAAAGTGTAAATCGGTTTCTTCGCAACCGTCTGCACGAGAAGATATTAGAATTAAAAAGAATGTACATACAAACATAAATCATTTAATAATAGTAAAACCTCCAGCTTCGGTGAATTAGTAGTTTGCATATTTGCTTCATAATCCAATGGTCGCAGGTTCGATCACCTGGCATTTTTTCATAGCGGAGAAAAATTAAAAAACATGCTTTCTCGGATAGGAAGTAAAACAGTAGGCGCCAGTACGTGCCAATATGAAGTTTGGCACGATAAAAATTCCTACTAATGGGGGATTCTCCCAGATTCGACTAAATTCCGATTGGGTCAGCCAAACGATCATAGTGATCGGTGCCATGAGATATGCCGTAACATATGCACTATTTCAGATGTTTTGACATAGCGATTGGCTTTATTGGCGGACACACTGTAGAATTGTTTTGGCAGTTTCTTTTATTTGAAGGTTATGATTATGATTGATGGATCTTTTTATAATTAGGCTATAAAATCGCGACGCTGTTGAAATTTATTGAATATTGTTTAATTATTTAAGACTTAATTACTTGATGTTTTTTCAAGTGCCATAGTTGCCAACATTGGGTCATGGGTATAAAATGTAGCAAATGCTTTTACTACTATTAATAAAAGATAACAGATGAAAGATAATAAAAGATAAAAGATGATAGACAGACAAATGAAATGTTATTTTCTTCACATCGAGCTAGAACGCGTTCGTTAAAATGGTTGGTCAAGTTGTCACACAAAAGAACTTTTCATTTCCAATCTCTTGGCATGCCGTAGAAGAGTTGAAGTGGACCAATCCTCAAACGTCACACTATCCATCGAACACGTGACGCCTCAGATATCTGGCAGAGTTAGTATCAATCTCAGTCCTCAGAAATCAATAATGTCGCCCCTTTTTATGGTAGTATGTAATATTATGGAAAGAACTTTCTTCCCTACGTGTACAAAAACCTAAAAATTGATTTTATTTAACTATAGATATCTTTCTTCGTCCCAGGTAGAAAACTGTGGGTATCTTCCGAAAGTAAGTAGGTATAAACTTCTCTTTTCACAGACAATTCACAATTTTACAAATTCATTCTGGTTTTGAAACTAAATTGGAATTTTTATTTCTTTCAAAATTTTTATTTTAAAAAGCATCTTGATTTTCTTCAATTTTTCGATCGAACGAACTGCTTTGTCACAGATGAACTAGAGGAAGGCTACTCCGGGATTATTTATACAGAATTCTGTAGGCCGTTTCTAATTTATCTCTAATTAAGCTCACATCTCCGCCGTCCGTTTCCCACACTTCGGCAGCATGCTTGCAGCCCTATGTACATAGAAGCGTTTCAGACCCTGCATATTCCAAAAAAAAATCTTGATTCTTAGTACTTCTAGATCTTAACGTTCATCCCGTCTGTGTGTGTGATCTTTATCGTTACATCTTTAGATAGATAGTGTCTGATACCGGATCTTGGGCAACTCCTTCCAAAATCTCTTCTTCAACCACAGGAGTATTTTGTACGTTTACGTCCATAATTAGTAGTTATAATTAGTGATTTGGTTTGGAATTGGTTGGATTTGGAAACCTTCCGCTGTCTACCCTAACTCGTTGTTTGAGATTACTCAAAAACTATAATAACATATTAGCCAGTTCCCCGTTAGTGTACTCTACGGCCATGATTAACCTACATCATGATCTACCTTAGCTTAGGCCAAGAACATTAGCAAATTTAATAGAAGATTTAGTCAAGTTTTACACAGCTTTTAGTTATTACGGTGAACAGCCAGGCATTGGCAATTTAATAACACTTTTGAAAGGTAAATCTTTGTGTACCGATTATTTATCAAAATAAAAAAATGTTTTGAAAAATGTTAACGCTCGATGAGATTAAATGCACCACTTTTGAATATAGAAAAGTTCTTTTTTCAAATGAACAAATAAAATAATTTTAATTTATTCCAAAATTAAAAATTCAAATAAGTATTAAACATATTAGGAGACGAACCCAAGCAGCATCTAAGTAGCAGTAACTGAGATCGGAGCTTTGATTGAGTACTTACGTAACCACAACTAAATGTATGACTTTATAGGTTTAATTACTTCAATTCGGAATATTTTAGTAATTGTGTAGTTGTTTATACTATTTATTGGAACTAAGTAGTTCCATTAGTTCTAAGTAACTTTTAAAGTATGTGGAACGGTATTGCCACTTAATATAATTAGGTACTTTAAAGTCGTTGCAACTTCAAAGCGGTATTATGATTGTAGCAGTAACTTACCCGAAGCTAAAAGTTTTTAAAACTTTAAAGTAGTACTGAAAGTTCCTGCCAAGTGCCTGGAACCATTGCTTAACTCTTTAAAGTAACGAAACCTTACAGTAGTATTGAAAGTAAAACTTACGTTTTTGCTACCCAGAAAAATCATTTTAAAGTAATTTTTCGTAAACTACTCCATCTGCATATTTATTTGTAAAATGTTAGAGGCCATTAATCAGTTTGCAATTTGTTATGATTGTTATTAGATGTTTTACTACATAACCTTCAACAAAAATAACAAATTGGTGACAAATTGTGCCTTAGGAATTGTTATGTATGTAACTTGATGTGACAGCCCAAAGACATCAATATAAGACGTCATTAAATCCTCCTATACTAGGACTAAGATAGGAATTATAAATAAATAGTTGAATATTGGAAATAACATTTATTATATACTAGAGCCAAAACATCTCTATATTGTGACCACCTGCTTAATATGACCAGTATTCCTTAGCCCCTGCTAAAATAATATCGTTTTAATGAAATTTGTATGTATTGTATTGTACGTCTAAAAGACGTCGTTTATTAGTCATATGACGTCTTCGACCAATAATGACTTAAAAATAACGTCATAAAACCTCATTGTGCTGGCTGGGTCCTGGTCCGTCCGTCAGTACCACTTGAGTCGGCTCGGAGGATACACATTTTGTACAGTACGCATTATGTATGTAATGCTCCCTGCTCACTCAATATTAATAAAGTTAATTAATGGCAATAATTGAGTATCTTTTATTTAAACACATAAAAGAACATAACAGGAATAATATAAAAATGGTTTCTATCATGTGTATCAACTTATAATATTAAAGACATTTTTTATTAAAAAATGTATTTAAAGAAGGCGCGTTGTTATTTTGGGTCCTATCATTACCACATTCAACAGAAAAGTTGCAATGGTTTATAATTGTAGTTTACTGAGATGACAAAATAATCAAACAATTGATCGCTCTTTGTATTATTAAGTACGTATTACAAATAAAATAGTAATTTAAAATAGTAATCCATTTTGTGACACGATTGCAGCATTAGTATAGAAAATGATAGAATATTTGTTAAGTTGCAAGAGTAAGAGAGAGTAACCACGCGACACGATGTGTCAAAGAGAAGAAGAGAAGAGAAAAGAAGTTGCACGAAAGTAGCAATTACTACGCCGCCACGTATCTGCTACCCAAAAATTGTTCCCCATTTTGGCTCCAGGCCCGTAATGAAATCGTAGCAATTACGTGCTTGTGACTATTGGCAAATACTTAATAGTTCCACTGGTAGTTTCTGGTACGTAGCGATGACTAAAAATGCTGCTTGGGAAATTTAAAACACAATAGATACTCTAAAAGATGTAGTACTAGTTGAAATGGTGCAAATAGTACAGTTTAATTTTATAGGTCGCATTAGTCTTTGTATGTACGCAAACAATGCACATCTTGAACATTTGACAATTAAAATTTGCACTGTTGTAAAGAAAAGTATTTAAGGAATGAGCTGGCCGAATTTTAGCAATTTTGCCAGCACAGTTACTGAGATACAGGGTGTTTTGGACAAGATGCCTTTCCCGTTAAAGGGCAATAGAGAAACATGTGTAGAGTAACATCTTACTAACAATTTCCTGAAATGCCCCTTTGAAATGACAACCCCCCTTATAAAAATAATAGGCACGCCACTGAAAAGTAGTAGATAAAATTGTATGAAAATTATGCCTATTAAATGGTACATACTTTTAAAAGTCATCAAAAAATAATCATAATAAACCCAAACCGGATAAATGAATTGTCAGCAACACAAAACATTAGGACGTGCTTTTAAAACGTTTTAGATAAATAATAAAAAAGTCATTTTGACCATCTGTAAATAACTGTTAATGACTCAGATCTTTGAAGCTTGTAATTTGCAGTATGCAGTTTGTTGTCAACTTTCTTTGTGTTAAGGTAGTCGTGAACTTGAGTTTCGATTACGTATTAATACCCTTTTTAGAATTAATAACCTGAGTGAGGTGATGTTAAGTAGTTTAATTAATCGTAGTTAGTGTT
This sequence comes from Agrypnus murinus, assembly GCA_929113105.1. NCBI lineage: Eukaryota > Metazoa > Arthropoda > Insecta > Coleoptera > Elateridae > Agrypnus > Agrypnus murinus. The sequence goes on along the minus strand of OV816024.1, from coordinate 226,370,692 downwards.
TAAATTATGGCAAAACCAAACACGCCTGCGGGCGGGTGTTTTTAATTCACACAACAGCCACATAAGACCTTTTATTCTGCTCCAACGATGACTGGCGCCTACATTTTCAGGTCAATGAAGTGTTCGACGGACCACTATTGAGCACCACTACACTTTGCTCGACAGGTACGGGAGTTTTTGAACACATGTTATAAAGATTGTTTGCATCTAAACGGTAATTATGTAGGACATACACGGTCTTCCCCGACGACGTCGGCGAAAACGTCGACGACGACGTCGGGGACAAGGTCGAGATAACGAGGTAATGTTTTACATTTACTGTAATTTATAGCTGGACTGTATATAATAAAATTATGAGTATCGTATGTCTTTAAAACATCAAAATGAAAGAAAGCATTATTGATAATAATCAAGCCGTATTTCGAAATAGCTTATGCAATTAACAAAAGTCTTCATAAACGTAATAACCTTGACGTCATCCATCCGTGGAATTACAAATCAATCTTTTATTATGAAATAGAAAACTTTAGTTTTTGTTATTTCATTGTTAATTTAGTTCAAAAATGGATATAATTAATTAACGCAGGATTTAGGATTCCGAGTTCCAGTGTGCAAACGATGTACAATTTTCCGAAACCAAAAGGAAGATTATCACTTACCAAAGAACAATGGTAAAAATCTGCTGATTTTTATCATATCTGTCATCTTTTATTAATAGTAGTAACAGCATTTGCTACATTTTATTCACATGAATCATAATGCTGATTCTGGTAAAATAAATGTTTTGTCACATCTATTAAATACGTCCGTTTACCTTCCAAGGTTATCAGGTTATGACCCATATTGTAAACATGATTTGTAAAATTAAGAATCAGTTTACATCAAATTCGGTTGAATTTATTAAACGGTCTCTACAAATGCAACAAAATATTTATTTTACTAGAATCAGCACATTCTTGATGAACAACACGAACAAAATGATATTTGATACCTAATAATTTGTCCATTGACCTCTCCTATACCAAAATCAGCAGATTTTTACACCAGTGTTTTTTTACGAAAAGTTCTTTATAGGAAATTATTGTACATCGTTTGCGCACCAGAACTCAGAATACTAAATCCTGCGTTAATTATATCCATTTTTAAACTAAATTAAGAATGAAATAAACAAAAAACAAGAGTTTTCGTTTCCTAATAAAGAGTTGATTTGTAATTCTACCGATGAATATCAATATTATTCCGCTTATGAAAAGTTTTGTTAGTTGCATAAGCTATTTTGAAATACTTTAAAGAAAGAGATTCAGTACGCATTTTATTATGCTCAAAAATGCTTTCTTTCAGTTTGATGCATTAAAGAAATAGGATATTCATAATTTTATTATAACAGTCCAGCTTGGAAGTAGAAGTTGTTTATGCATTAAATTACAGTAAATGTAAATATTACCTCATTATTTCGACCTTGTCCCCGACGTCGTCGACGACGTCTTCGCCGACGTTGTCGGGGAAGTATGTATGTCCTATATTTAAGTTTTACTCATTTTGTTAAAATGACATTCGTAAAATGAAAAACAGGCAATGTTTCCATCACAATTAGGTCAACGAACGTATGTTACATTTTATTTACCGACCTTAATAAATGATCAAGTCATCAAGGTAGTGAGTCACTCGGCAACCGCTGTTGAAATTCAATTCTGTTGTTTTTGTAAATTGATACGTACGTAGCGCAGGTCAGTTATTAATTTAGTACTGCATATGTGAGATCATTGTTTGATTTATCAGTAATTCAGGGTCAGAATCTTGCAAACAATCCATAGTCGACTCGTGACTTGTAAAAAATACGGAAAAATCCGAAATTTTTTTTATTTTTTATTTTTATTTTATGAGTTTTGGGGTCTCTATATGGTCACCTTTCACCCCCTTAAAGCATTACATATTTATGCGGAACACCCTGTATTAATATTTCAATTGACCACTGAAATACACACGCTCTTATGGCGTCACGTGAAATCGGTGAAGTGTATGTCTTATATCTCTTCTCAAAAAAGTGCCAGCGTAAAAAAAACTAACCTTTGTATTCTCTGAATTATTCAGAATTTATGCTGCAAAATATCGTGAAGATTCACAGCACCGATCAAAATAAAGTAGCGTGTGACAAGAATCTAGAGAAATGACAGTGGGGTTGTTGGGTTTCGCCTCAAATGCATTTCAAATAATTCCTCATTACTTCAAAATCAATTTAACGACGGCCAGGCACGGGACAGATATTGCCCGAACTTTCGCTCAATGCCGATTTCTGTCTTTGTTTTCCTGCATTCGATCGAGTCAGTCTTTGCAAATACTATATTTTTTTTCGTTACGATTTTTCCTCGCCACCGATGCTTTTCTGTATTTACGGAATTCATTCTGTCACAACTTTTCAAACATGTACAACAAACGATCTAACGTAATTGACCAAAGACGCTACCAACTTAAAAAAAATAGTTCCTACTATCAACGTCAGTTATTCCCCGCCCGTACTCCGCAGCACACAGCGGAACAACTTGTTGTTTTGTTAGTTTTTTGAACTCGTACAGTAGCTACATCATGAACATAGCTCAGCATGATATGCAGCAAATCAAAATTATTTTTTGCCTAAATTTAAATCGAACAAGGGATAAAAAATGTTTCAAATAAGAATGACCGTCTGTAGAAAGAGTCTCAACGCTATTGACCAAACCGTTTTAAAGAAATATGAGCGTCTGTGCAAGTAGATGATCGCCCTAATTTAACTCCCTCGAGCAAAAACATGATATCAAAAAACCCTTTTTCCGGTATAGACTCGCATCAAAAATTTTATCTCCATTGCTAAAAGCAATATTTTGTTATTGAAAAAAAAAATAGAAATGTTTTGAAGATCTTTGATGTTCGATAGCGTCGTAATGAAGCGCCTCTGAGTATAGTAAGATTGGTTAAATCAACGTGATAGCGCTTTGTACAGATTTTTTAAAGTATATACCCTGTATATGACTTTTTAATATGAAGTAATTAATGAAATGACCAACTGCATTATTCTCATGATTTTAAATTATCCAATAGTAATGGTTCTGCTTGCCTAATGAGTTTTCTATTCTCACGTGCCTTGTCACTTGTGTTCAATATTTAGTTGAAAAATGATAGTTTTATAACGAAGTTTTGTAGCATATGACATCGAAATTTTCAAAAAATTAAATTGACTTTTGCAAAAAATTGTAAAAAAGTATAATTTTTTTCTGCAAATATTATATGAAATGAATGATTCAAAATCGATTAATGTCTCGACTACGAGTAGGTACGAGTTGTACCTACGACTTTACTGCCCTTGGGCAAAAAAGGTGATCAATATAATTTATATTTGTTACTATAGTTACTTATACAGTTAGTTTGTCAATAATAGAACGATTATTTAATCGAATTTTTGTATTGTATGTTACTTTACCTTTTTTAATTTAATTTAAAAAACAGTAGCGTTCCAATATTTCTTTGTAAGCTTTGCTTGTGCCACAGCTATTTCTACAAGACAAAATGCAACTAATGTATCAATAAAAAACAGACTAATTATCATTTATAAGCAACTCTGATTAAGTTATTTTTAATCTCGCTGTAGTCAGTATTTGATAAAGGATTCACTTTAAAACCGATTTTTAAACACTTATTAATAGATTTCAACATCTTTAGATAATAAGGAAATTGCACACTAGAAGACCCTGGTTTGCTTGAGGTTATTTTTTGTGATAAACGATAACCTTTACAAATACTCAAGTCCTAATTTATAGCTTTAAAGAATAAACCAAATTTTTCTTTAATAAATAATACTGCAGTAGTGTTGAAAACATGAAAACATAGATTGAAACATACTAATAGAAAAATAAACATTTCGCGCAGTTTTTTTTACAAATTATTTTTGTCTCTTTATTTAAAAATCTGACTTGACTATTTTCAAGATTAAAATCTATCGATTGCTTATTATTATAGTTATTATTTAATCTTTAGAAGAGATTGGGTTTTAATCTTTATAGGTTTATAGTGACCTAATATGTATACTATAGGTATGAATGTATCGAGCCAGTAAAAGATTAGTATTTATGCAATGTTGAAAATATAATAAAACCGTGTAGGGATCAAAGGTAACTGACCTAGTGGTAAATATAGTTTTATGCTATTACACACAGGGTGGCCCTAAAGACTCATGAAGTAAAAACAGTTACTATTATGTATACAGGCTGTAAGGAGTTACTATGCGTTAATTTTAAAAGGTTTTACACTCCTTGTTAAAAATTTCAATTTGGTGTACGTCAAGTTGCCTGCTTTTCAATTGTATTTATAAAGAGCATAACTGAACTGTAGACAGAGAGGGTTAAACATTTGGTAAGCTTTACGTTAAGTAGCCGTTTACCTCACCTAAAGGTTCTACTTTCTAAGAAATCTTATGCCAGCATAATAATGCTTAGTGATTTATAGTCGGACCATTTAATGTGCCCAGATCTTACTGTAATAGATAATTTAAACATTTGTAAACTTGGCGGAAAGATTAAGAAGGTGTTACTCTGCTACTATTGTTAACCATGGCGTTTTACCTGATATCTAGAATTAAGCAAGAGGACTAAACAGGATTTATTTTGTAAAATTCCGATGATCAAACAATTACTATTAAAGGTTTAAATCAATTTCTTAGAAATGTGAGAAATATAAATATGCCTACACCCAAAGTAAAGTAAAGAACCGTCCTAAATTTTTTCACTAGCTTTTAAAAATTTACGACTAGAGAAACCGAGCGATTCTGAAAGACCGTATTATATCTATATTTACTGCTTTGAACCTTTGCAAATTTGAGATACATATCATTTTTCGGTATCCCCTAATTGTTGGTTTTGTTATAAATATTTTTAAATTCCTTAAATTTCGTTATTTTTGTATTTATCAGTTTACTTTAGAATAATGTCGTATTTAGTAGATTAATGTACGTAATTTAGGATACATTCCACGCCGATTCGACCAAAGTTGGCGCAGTACCCTCATAGATTTTTTTTATATTTTGTTTGTGTAATACCCTTACCAAGCCTTATATAAAGCTCAAATATTACTGCCCATAAATACATCGTTCGCGAGATATAGAGGTTTATTTTTTTCAGTTTTAAACGTACATCGCGATATTCAAATGCTATTTACTCCGCTTTCGTATTAGTTAGGAAAGTCGGGTTTTTGCATTTGCAAGAGAATGAAATGGACTATTTACGGTAGTTTTTGTTTGTTTTTCCGACATTTGTAACATAGTATATTATCTGAGTTTTTAACAAATTTTGACTTTTCTCAAAATCGGTTCCATTAATTTTTCCAAAAAAAATCAGAAAGCATGATATGTCCTTATCATTGTAATAAAATTTCAACTTGGTATCTTAATGGAATCGGAAGTTGAGACATTTTTTCTATAGTCGTGCGTATACACTGTGCACACTGCAACAAGAATTATTATCCGAAGTCTACGGGACGCGGTTGCGAGCAAACCTATTGTAGGTACAACATGTACATATATTATATGATTCAAACTCGACTATTCAAACACGAAACAATCATTTGAAAATTAATAAGTTTTCCATACAACTTTTTCCGATGCCAACAGGAAGAATAGAATGGAACTTTAGAGTTTCAGGAAGTCTTCTGGAGCGGATAAATCACTGGTTCAAAAATAAATTCAATTATAATTTTTAGCAAAATCACAAATCGCCGAAACTTCTTTCAATTTCTAGTATCCAAGGTTCAATGTTGGTAAAGTTTGATATCTGCAGCTATTTGTGTTACCTTATTTTTTTAAAAAAGCATAGTATATCAGCTGACGAGTTTGTTCGCTGTCGTTCGTAATGCTGTACCAAAAAATTATATTTAGGATACTACTAATTCTTCGGCCAAATTCATTGAATAGTATTTACGTTTCCTTATTGTAAAAACGACAAACTGAAATGACAAATAGGGATTATCTTGTTATTGTCCAAAAAGTTAAGTAAAGGTAAACCGACTACCTGCTACTTCTATTGTTCCATATACCTATTCACTGTTCATATTTCCTACTTTCAAATAACAGTATGATGAAGTGTTGGTTGCCTATACTTTAATTAATAAATCTCATTTATTCGAGAAGCTATTGATGAGGGAAAAATTTCGAAACGCTACAGTGTTAGAGCATTAAATTGTCTAACTGTTGCTTAATATCTTTAGTTTTTAAACATAAAAGCAACCTCATAATATGGCATAAACGTTTGAAGGTTTTTATTTAATTAGAGCAAATTCCTTCGTATTTTAGTTATTTGAACATGATGCCGAACTAAAGAATATTATAGAGAATGGATTTATCTATCGACATTTGTTTTAAAGCGAAGCCTAATTCTTCAATAATGTTTTTAAAAATCAGAATTTCTAATGGACTGCAGAAACGAGGACTGTAATACCTTAAGGGGTTATAAAAGTCATCAAAAGGAACAAAAAAAGTCCGATACAACTATGTTCTAGGACGTACCAATTTTTCAGAAAAAAAAATAAAGTTGTAGACTTTACCATCGTAATAATATTAGTTTAATTATTATGGGGCTTTGCCAGAAGAGGCATCTTATCTAGCACAACAAAAAACCTTCACAACATTTTTTCGTATCATCAATCGTTTAAACATAAAATGCTTTTTACATTTAAAAATTCGTTTTACTCGACTAAAACGTGGCAACGTCTTTAATACAATACGGTGCCCTAAACAGGTTATGCCTGCGTAAGAAACTTTTTGACAGGGACGGTCGCAATAGATATTTAAGATATAAGTGTAAAAAGCCATTCTTTATTGCGCAAACGATTATTATTCGAATAAAAACACATTAAAAAGAGGTGTTGGATAAAAGGTTGTATTGCACATTAGTCATTTAAGAAAATTAGCCATTCAACCTGACGGTCTCGTGGATAAACTTTTCTTGCATGACTAATATGCATTATTATACACTATTACAATAAATAACTATTAAATTAGTTTATTTTTTACTTATTAATAGATATTTAAGATATAAGTGTAAAAAGTCATTCTTTATTGGGCGAACGGTTTAACACACGAGCGAGTGTCTTAAAGGATGTGAGTGCAATGTAGAGACTTTTTACACGCATACCTTACAACGTTTTATCTACGATCATAACGCACTCTTAAGTATTTATTGTATTTGATATTTTTTTAAATTTGTGACTTATGTCATGTACATAATTATATTAGCATGCTTAGATTTTTATGTGCTAAGTTGTTTAGCAACCAGTTTGCAAAATATTCATAAATCATCATTTATCATAAATCTCTTGTTGACATTAGCGTGCAAAAAAATTTTGCAAAAAAATTTTCTAACACTAGCTCAATAAACGTTAACCTTTTACGCGAAAATCAGTGTGAAAAGTAATAACTTTTTGTATGATCGTAGATAAACACTTTTTTCTTACTTAATGTTTTAGTTTGTTTCATTATTTAATAGTTGATAAAAAAGCCGATGGTTTTGTTTTTATTACCCTTTGCATGCACTTCAAACGGATTGTTTTAAAATTATTAGAAATACAATAGGTAATTCCCACTAAAATTACAGGAGACAGAGCATTAACCTTTTGCAATAAAAAGCAATAAAACGTGCTTTATTTAGCTGTTACAGCAAAACTAGGGCGATATCATTCAAAAAGTGTGCAAAACGATAAACAAAGCTGATCGGTTTGTTTAGACTACGATTTGAATTCAGAAATAAGATCACAGGGGCGTCAGCTGTGAAATGCTATTATTTTTTAAGCAAGGTTGCCAGATAATGCAATGTTATTTTTTTCTAAATTACACGAAAGCTGCTTCTTTACCTATTTCTCTACACCTACTGTTTTTTTTTTATTAGTTAATAAGGCATAATACAACGTGGAAATAAATGATTTTCATCAAGTTCCCCTTGGAATTTTTTCACATGTAAATTTTTCTGTACCGCTCTACTCTTTTTGATTTAGTACTAAATTAGTTCTGTCAATAAATGAAATCAATCTGTCAAACAATTCATAGAATTTATATATTTTGAGGTTATGGTACTGCCTTCTCAATTTTCGTAGAGCGGCACGTCGTGCTTTTACATGGGGAATGCAATGGTAACTTGATGAAAATCATTTATTTCCACCCGTATGTAATACAATGGAGTGCACTCAATTATTAGGAGAATAATTTAGCGATAGCGACATGCGGGTATACGTGTTTCCTTCGCCACCTCTGGTGTGCAACTTGCGGTTACCGATTGAATACCCGACCCGTGTTATCTTCCTATTGGGCGAAGTCTTCGGTATAAGAAATCCACATTGTTATAATATCTTGTATTTATTTTAAGAACCTGAAGGTATACTGCATTTAAGAGTATTGGCCTTTAATATATTATCAGATCATTATTTAACGATGATAACATACTACTTATAGACATAACAATACACTCGTAAATAGTACGGCACGTGTTAAGGACGTAAGCTTATTTTTTTCTGATTGTAGTTGAATCTTACGAAATTTTATTTTTACATATTTATCAAGAGTTTGCCACCAGTGATTCAAAGATATTAGTTATTTAGTTTGATTTTTGTAATACAATCTTTTCTACTGTTGTCTTTTCAGAATTTATCAAACAAAAATCACCGTTTTTACAGTGACATTATAACAATGTTATAAAAGTACTTCAGTAAGGTCAACATCCTTTTGTGTAACTTATCCTAAGTTAAATTATCTGCCTAAAGCCGTTATTTCGACTAGGGTAAACTACATAATGAACTTAGGCAAAAAGCTTTTGCTCATAATGTTTTATAATACAAAAAGTATCTGTTGTACCAATTATTTTTTCCAACCGCACCAATAGAACATAATTAATTATTATAATCAAATTATTTTGTATAAAAGTAATCTTTTTTTTGCACTAGTACAAAAAGCAATCTAGCGTCATACTTGACATATTTGAGAATACAGGAAATATTATACAGGGTGCGGAGAAAGAATAGAATAGAATAGAACTTTATTGCATACTAAGAACAATTTACATTGCGTGATACGAGTACAAGTCAAACACAAATATTTTGGGAATAGACAATTCCAAAAGTCTATACTCTAAAAATTCACAATAAAAAAATTAGCTACATACAGTTAACAAAACTGATATTAATTAGTTCATGACATCTCAAGCATTGTATAACAGCCTTTTCCAAGTAGCTAAATTAATTTTCTGTATATGGGTTAATGAAAATATGTTTTTTGTCTAGTATTACAATTATAAGATTTGAGAAATAATCTCTATTCCTTTATACAATAGCAAAATAATAATATCAGTACATAGTACATAGTGATTCAATACTAATTTAACATAATAATTTAGGCGTAATAATTTAAGTTTAATTGGCAATTTACATTGCATGGTACAAGCAAGACAAAAATAAAGAAAATAGGCAATTTCAAAAGCCTATAATCTAAAAATTCACAATAAAGAAATTAGGTACAGTTTAGATAAATGGTATGATTTTTTCATAGCATTTCAAGCATACCGTATTTACTCGAAAATAAGACCCCCTCGATTATAAGACCCTCCTATATTTTGGAGCGAATTTAAAAAAAGGCTTTTGTATGCGAATATTGGACCCCTAAAAATATAAGTAATATAAGATATTGAACATTTTTCAGTTTTATTTTGTTAACAAATTCCGTTAGTTATGTTCATGGAAAAAATTCTACCCTTTATCTCTTTGCGAAAACAAAGCCTTTGTGGAAGCAGTTTACCTGAATTCCAGGAAAATTTCTAAAATTGTAGGAAGTTCATTCAAAAAGTGGTCAGATGTCACTCCAATAGATAATAAGATTTTGCACACTTACTGCAAAGATTAAGGTGCTATTATTGTTAATAGGTAGGTACTAAGAGATTACAATTCTTCGGACGGTACTATGAAAGGCTTAATTGAATTTCTTAGAAATGTTTACACTATCACTGGGTTTTTTCACTAATATCGACTCTGTCAGTTGTCAAGCTTAATTTGTAAAACCATTGTTATAAAAAAATATATTATAAAGGTTAATAACGATCTTACAGAGGGTGATGACGACAACGGCGATTCTGACTAGGTGCTAAGCTAACAATAATTGTATATGATTTCATAATTTTCGTAATTACTGTAGTTGTTGCAGTCAATAAACTTTGCTTATCGCGGGTTTCACAATGGCGTCATAGGTTTACATGCATCAATATCGGCTAAAATGCAGACAACCTGGCGAGATGTTATATTATTAAACAACAGAACGCTATTTTAGATGTTATTCTATTGTAATACAATTTTTATTATAAATACTAGTAAACATTACTCAGTTACACTCATTGTTTTCACATTTTATTGAATATATCTTTTTATACTCGATTATAAGACCCGACTCGAATATAAGACCCTCCCACATTTTGAGCAAAAATCTAGGAAAAAAGGGGATCTTATTTTCGAGTAAATACGGTATGTATTTGTGTATAAATCCTTTTTGCAAGTAGCTAAACTAATTCTCCGTATATGGGTTAATGAAAATATATATTCTTTTATCTGGTATTACAATTATAATCAATCATAAAATTTGAGAAATAAGCTCTATTCCTGTATACAATTGAAAATAATAATATCAGTACATAGTACATAGTGATTTAATACATAATAATTTATACATCATAATTTATCAATTAATGAAAATATTGGGCAACACTATAATAACATTTTTGAATAAGAACTTTTTTTAATTCAAGTTTAAAATTTGTTAAACTTAAATTTTTCAGAGTGCCAGGAAGTTTATTATACAACATTTTACCAATGCGCAAGGGCATAGAGGTATTCAGTCGAAATGGTTCTATTTGTAGAGTAGCACTACTTCGGAGATTGCGGCCATGAACATCTTTCTTTGTTTCACAAGTAGGAAGAATTTCTTTGATGTGGATCAGTTGGGTGTATATGTGGATGTAAAGTCCCGAAACGGTCAAATATCTCGAGACATGCACGTAAGATTAAAAAACAAAAAACACGTCTTAAATATTTTTCAAAAAGCTATCCAATGATACCACACTCGAACCCCCACCCACACCCCCAGGGAGGGAGGGGGCAACCTTGAAATCTTAAATAGGAACCCCCTTTTTTATTGCAGATTTGGATTCTCCATTAAAAAGTAAGTTAGTTTTCAATTAAAAACTTGTTTTTGATCTTCGACATATAGCACTTTAATAAAAAAAATACATACATGTCCAAAACATTTTTTTCATTATTTAGCTTGTTTCTGGTGATACAAATAAACCAAAAAAGACCTAACACATTTAATGAAAGTAAACTCTGAAAACAAAGATAAATGAACACGTTATTTTTTATTTTCCACTTCTACGTGTCATTTTTTGATAAGTACGAAAAACCGTATTTTTACGATTACAGCACCATCTATCGAAAATCGATATCTATCGAAAATCGATAAAAATTTGTCAGATAAAAATAGCTTTTTAAAAAGTACACTCGAGGAAAAAAACGCACCAAAAATACCAAAATTTCAAACTGTCATACCTCGGTGGATTTTGGACGAAAATGGATGAACCTTTGAGTACCTAAAGAGTTTAAAGTGTCTAGTTTAAGGGCGTGCGAGCGAATGTTACGTAAAGGCCTTTCCGCAGCCCGAGACTGCCCGCAGAAAAAAAAATGTTTTTGATTAAAAAAATGTCAAACTTTAACAGCTTGTACGGCGTACCAAAAAGATCGTCGGCCCTATCGACCGCCAAGGCAATAAAGTTCAGTCCTTTTTCTGTCAAGTTTTCAAAACTTCGAGTGCCTACGATTTTTTGGGGCAAAGTTATGAATTTTTGAAATTTACCCTGCATTTTGTCGGGAGTCTTTCGTCTTCTGCCAGCGACATTATTACCGGTTGAGTTTGAACATTTTTTCCCAATTTGAAAAATTTTGAAAAATGTTTTTAATTAATAAAAACATTTTTTTATTAACTTTAATTTTTTAACGTGTAACCGCCGACATCAGCGCTACCCGATGTGCACTATGAGGAGTTTGTCGGTCGGATTTTACACATCGTGTGTGTGTGTGTCGCATGCTAACTCCTACCTCCAAACGCGCAACAATTCGTGCACGTTGAATGCCCGTTAATTGTGGCATTGTAACGCTTCGAATAACTTTCTGATACTGATTAATTTCAACATTCGTAAAATAAAAATCAAAACATTAATTTAGGCACTTGCACATCGGGTAACGTTGTCGGCGTTACACGTTAAAACAATGAACGTTAATAAAAAAATGTTTTTATTAATTAAACATTTATCAAAATTTTTTGAATTTGGAAAAGAAAAGATTCAAACTCAACCGATAATAATGTCGCTGGCAGAAGAGGAAAAACACCCGACAAAATGCAGTGTCAATTTCAAAAATTCATAACTTTACGCCAGAAACTCGTAGGCACTCGAAGTTTTAAAAACTTGACAGAAAAAAAACTGAAATTTATTGCCTTGGCGGTCGATAGGGTCCACAACTTTTTTGGTACGCCGTACAAGCTGTTAAAGTTTGACATTTTTTTAATCAAAAACTTTTTTTTTCTGCGGGCGGTCGCGGGGGGCGGAAAGGCCTTTACGTAACATTCGCTCGCACGCCCTTAAACTAGACACTTTAAACTTTCTAGTACTCAAAGGTTCATTCATTTTTGTCTAAAATCCGCCGAGTTATGAAATTTTGGTATTTTTGGTGCGTTTTCAAGTAATGTGTTTTTTTTCCTCGAGTGTATTTAAGATGTGTTTTTTGTTTTTTTTTTAATCTTACGTGCATGTCTCGAGATATTTGACCCTTCCGGGACTTTCTCCGCACCCTGTATATTTTATTCCTTAACATATTAACTTTAAATTACTACATTTACAAAACAAATTAAACCAAACGGGAAATATAATCAAAACGACGTAAGTAACGGATTAACTTTTTTAAGCATTCTTTTTACCAGCTTTTTATAAAATTCTGGGGAAAAACGTTTCCATATCTCTGTAATTCTTGGTTTTAGTTCAGTGATATTGCGGAAAACTAACAGCAAGAAATATAGAATATTGCATCTAAAAATAACAAAGACGAATCTTAACTCGTCATATTGGAGTCAATTTAAGAAACGAAACCATCTTGTTGAGACTTCTCGCTACTCTACGTTCGTGATGTAATTTGATTACTATAATTCAGCGTTTCCCAAACAAGGGTCGCGATATCCAGCACCGGGCCACGAATCAAAATACTGGGTGTCCTAAATACGACTTGCTTTCATAACTTAAAAACGGATAATTACTGTTAAAATGAGCCTAACATTTACCAAAGCAGTAGCGGCTAAGGTATATCTGCAATTCTTTAACTATGCGGGCAATTAATTATTCAATTCGTTATGTAACGATAGCAGTCAAAATGATATCATCGCTTGTAATCAATTTAGAATTAGTTGCTATTTTCAAAATTTCTAAATGTACTCATGAGTATAATAATTACCAGAAACTTAACATTCATCAACATAATTCAGAGCAGAACATTCGGAGACATAAAGTGCTATTGTTTTAGATCTTCTAAATATTTAAAATAGTTAAAATTCTAGCTATTTGTTTAAAATTTAAATGCAGATCTAAATACATCAAACGTGAATGGATATTTGTAATATTTTGCTTGCTGTCTGATTCGTCATGATTTAATGATGTTTGTTAATATACTTTTCGGAAATATTTATTTTTTTTATTAATTTTTTAATTATTATTTAGCTGTCGGACTTGTCACTTAACGGTTTGTTTTATGAAAAAAGTTATTTATGAAAAAGCAATTAACAGGTTTGAATATTCTCCATATTCTAGTGAACCTCAGATTCTTCTAAACTTACACACAAAACTGTTTTTATTGGGTTGGCAAACTTGAAAACGCGTCTTGATTGACTGAATTCAAATTTCACTCCATTAAAGTTAACCTTTTTGAAAGCACTGTGAAATAGCAATTAGCTAAAGTAAACCCTTCGTTATAACTAATCAGAAAAGCAATTAACATGTTAAAATATGTCACTGACAAATCCGATAGATATGACTGACAGCTGACATAGAATTCCTTGAAAAAGTAGAGTTCCTAGAAACCCGACAGTTTATTGGCAGGTGACGTCATTAAAAAAAGCAATTAAAAAATCCAAGATGGTGGAAAAACTCCCTGAGTTCTAATGTGGTATACTATCGTCGTCTTTATAATAATAATAAATGACGACTCCCCCTTTCCTCCTTACCTGTTAGAAATAAAGTATCAATTCACCATATAGCATTAACACAATCCAGGACTTATCAACCTTTTTTTGTCCTTCGCCTTAAGTTAGAATATTATTCTTCACCTGTAACGAGAACATTCAAAATGTATATATGTATTTGCTTTATATAATATTTATGCGTATATTTTGAAAAATTATTCGTTTACTAATTTCGGCGGCATTTCTAGGTAATTCAGAATTTTGATTTACTGAGTTAAAATAGTCTATTACCTGTACATAAATATTAATACTTTGATAGGATACATGTTTTTTATATTTAAAAGATATTGGTTTGTTAAACCTTTAAGCGTTTCTAAAATGATATAAAATAGACATAAAATAATAAGTCTCACATCTGACAATTGTCTCGATACCATGTAGGTATCATTATCAAAATATCCCAATGAAATTTCTGAACGCCATAAAGTGCTCACAATATTATAATTTACGGTATTACGGAAATTGGTATTTCTAAACAAGGTCAATCAGAGTTGGACACAGCTATTGTCAACTCCATATTAACTGGTTAAAATGTGACTGTCGAACTTGGCTAATACGACGCCACAAATAATCGTAAGCGACCTATAAAAGTTCGACTTTCTTGCACTGAAACGGTCAGTACCATAATACGGAACTTTAATAAAAAATAAATCCACACCTGAACTGAATAATATCTCCGTTTCATTTGATCGCATGCCGAGACAAATCGAACACTCGCATGCAGTACCATAAATATGTGAAAGAAGAGCTCAATACTCGTAATGCAAACGGTGAGAGTAATCTTAAAATTAAATACCAAAATGGAATTCCAACTATCGTAAATTCGGAAAACTAATTACGTCGAACAGATGCCATCCTTCCTTACTTAAAATATACTACCAGAACACTAGAGGCTTGAATACAAAAACTCGTACATTCTACACAAACACTTCTGACTAGCACTACGATATTATTCTCATAAGTGAAACCTGGCCCACGGACTCAATTTTTTTCTGAAGAATTATTTTATAGCAAAAATATCTAATAATAAAAACAACTAATAATAATTGCAATAATGTTCTAAAAATAGTCATTAGTAAACAATACAATTAAAAAACTATACGAGATGGGGCTTGAACCCGCGATTTCTGACTACGAATCTGATGCGTTAACCGCTAGGCCAATCAGCGTACAGCTTCCAGCTTTTCTTTATAGCTTATTACCAAACACAATAAATCAATAAGCTTTTTTTAAGTATTTTTCTAAACAGTTTTTGGATTTCTTCATAAAGTTTAATATGTTTTTGACGTAAAATGAGTTCTTCTCTCGATTAATACCAAGATTTCTACTTACATTTGCATGGGTGCAAATTTAGGAGGAAAATGATAAAAGTCCATTGGATTTCCTATATTATCGTTTACAAAAAACACACTGTATACTATATCAAGCAAAAAATTGTTTATGTTCTTTTCTACCCGGTGGTGTGATAATATCAATTTTTGATTTTTACCGTTTCGATTTTTGATGACTTTTGGATTTAAATTTATTATAATATGAGCTATCAATCCGTGTATAGGTTTCATATTGTAACTCCCGTTTTTCCCAGAGTCAAGTCAAAATTTATGCTATGTAGCGCTCCACTATTAGTAAAAGGCGACACGAAACAATAAAGCGTTATCTCTGCCATAATATCTATAGTACGACTTATTTCCTGTGCATTTACTACAATGAAAATTTTTTATACTCTTATCTTAAATATATATTACATCAAAAGAGGAAAATAATATAATTAATATGTATTTAAACAGTAAACTTTTTTTAATCACTGTGTATATACCACACAACTATTATTTTATTATCATAAGCAGCCAGACTATTTTATCAATGCTCATATACGTTCCATTTGTTCCAATCGCAGCAGAATTGCCGAGGAAGAAGTAGGGTCCCTCTCTCGTGTGTATAATACCATACAGCACCTTTCAACAATGGAACGACAAACATCTCGTGATCGTGATAGTACTCCTCATCTATCAATAACGGTGGACGAAAATGACCTCAAGACTGGTGCATTGAAGATTTTAGAAAAGATTCGACCCACGTGGACTAAAGAAAACATCAAATTTAAGGTATCTAAAGTTAAAAGATTTATCTTTTTTAAGAGTGATTGCGTTTGTTACATTATTTGCTTTAGTAAACATTGTTGATAATGGTTATGCTCTTATGCTTATTGTATTATAGATGTCGAGGTCGCCTCTTATATCAGAACTGCGCTATTATTATTACTTTTTAATGTGATTTGAGAGTTTTTGCGCAATTTTACCTTGAAAAAAATATAAAAATAATTGGAGGTATACTTGAAATTATTTGTTGATAATACATAATGCTTATTAAATCGTTTTAATAATAGTACTTAAACTCCTGAAGAAAAAAATCTCAATTTTTGTTTTAAATATTAATATGTAGTTTATTATGTAGATAACAAAAATTTTCCATTTTAAATGTATTTAAAGAGCAATTAATTTATGCATACAAAAAGTTAAAAATAGAAACTGTTTACTCTTAAATCATACTCTTCAACATCCATTATCAACATGTTTATTTAGTGTATGGCATAAATTATTCTTCTTATTAAAATATAAAATGTACTTAATTATTACCTGTACAATAAAATACCTTCAATGGGGTAAGCTGTTAACAGATGGTATCACAAACAAGTTGGTGGGCTGCAACTTAGTAGGCAATCCTGATAGGCAGACTGTTCTTGTACGAGTCTATGGAAACAAAACTGATCTACTAATTGACAGGAAAGCCGAAACAAGGTGGGCAAACTTTATTGAATAATTTAAATATTGACTGATTTTGGAAACTATGGTAAAAAAAATAAAATTATCTCTAAAGGAATGCTTTTACTCCTATTTACTTGTAGTGGTGAAAAGCTTTTTAAATGCTTCTTGATAATTCTCAAAATTAATATTTATCTATGGTAAAAGCATTCGTTTAACGCAAAATTGTAATCTAATATTATTTACACATTTTATTTTAATAGGTGTATTCCAAGCCCGGATTAGTAGATCCTGTATTAATTTAATCTTGGATCGGCAAATCCGGATTTAGGTATCTATAAGTGCCTGTATGACTTTTATATTATTAAATCGATTCAAATTCATTTTTCTGGTAACACAAACGTCAACACTAGCTATGAAATATCAAACTAATCAGTTATTGATAATAATAACAGCACATGCTTGCAAAAAAGTTCTAATAATAATTGAAAAATCTGTATTATCAACACTACTGAACTGTATCTTTCAGGAACATACTGCTTCTGAACAGTGCTGAACTAGCTCCGCAGCTGTATGCAACGTTTGAAAATGGTTTAGCATACGAGTTTGTACCTGGGAGTACTTTGAACGACAAGACCGTAATTCAACCAGAAATTTATAAACTTGTGGCAGTTCATATGGCACACGTACATCAAGTTAAAGTTCCTGACCAACCACATCAACCTGTACTTTGGGAGAAACTGCAGAATTTTTTGAATTTGGTGCCTGAAAAATTCAGTGATAGTTGCAAACATAAAAGGTAAATATTTGTTTGATTGGCAGATATTTGTGTACTTTGCGATAAAAATACGCTCATAGGTTCTTATTATTACGTTTTTGGAAACTATTCGTAAGATTGGTAAAATTATTAGTTTTACATTATTTATAGTGTTGGAAAATGCTCGAGCATTCATTTTTGGAGAATATTCCCGGAGCACAAATGAGAAAAAACGAGAATAAACCCTCAAAAGTGAGCAGGACTGGAGAATATACCTTTAACTTGCAAAGCTATACCCAAAATAAAGATAATTTCAAAAGTTCTTGAAATTTCTCAAAATGCTGAAAATGCTCGAATGTTCTCCAATTTTCCTCTTCTTATTTATAATGCTAGTAGTTGTAGTTAATTTGACTGTTGTAAGGTAACAATAATAGAAAATTTGAAAATATTAAACTCGTTGGGCCATATTTAAACATTAAGTTAATAATGTGTTTAATTGCCATGGTGACCAATTCTTATCTTTTTCCACCCATTAGAATAAGATAAAGCTATCTTTTTTTGTTAATTTTAATTAGAACTTTAGTTCGAAACACCTTTAGTCATGACATGTGAATACGTCCAATTATATTTAGCTTAGAAGCTCAGGTATGCGTCTTTACAGCTACCGGACACAACGCTGATCGCGGACACTTCGCCGACCCTTAAAAATAAATTTTGCTACTGAACACTTTGCCGACCGTGGATAATACGCTGACCGCGCAAGGTGTCCATTGCTTGCGGTCGGCGTAGAGTCCACAGTCGACAAAGTGTCCAAAACCGCCAGTCGATGTACCCAAACCACCGCATGCACAAGTAGTACATGTTAAAAACTTTACAAACATTTGTCACTGTTTATATAAACAAAATATAACAAATTTAAATAAAAAGTTCGTATATAACTAGAACAAAAAACAAATTTCTTGTCAATGATGCTTTCAAAGAGATAAATTATGCAAACTATGCTTATAAAACTGTCTGTCTTTTGAACACCTGACACCGACAGCAGCTGCAAGATATACGTGTACATTTTGCGTGGGGACGCGGTTTAAGATCGTTTAGTTTCGGTTTTATTCTCGATTTTTAATGTTTTTGTTTATGCTCGTTTGTGCTGTATTATTCGGAAAGTTCTCGATAATTATTATGAGAACGTTCGCAAACGTGTTTGATTATGCTCTCCAAGAGAACGTTCTTTTGATACGTCTTTATCAACGTTCTCATCAGCATTTTCAGAACTATCTTTAATTTACAACACTAATTACTTATAAATCAATTTTTGTGCGACCAGACACTACACGGTATCCAATACAGGACGGGAAATCCAAGCCGTTGCTAAGGGTAACGGTCGCGAAGTAACTTGATGCCAGTATCTCCAGCCATTTTTGGCTGGCCGATTTCGCGGCCTTGATATACAAATAACTATTAAATTTGACACATTTTAATTTCACAAAACGTCAAATGTCATTTGATAGCGTTACCGCAAATTACACGCAAAAACGCTAAATTGTAATGCAACGTTTTTGATAGTCTAAATTTACAAAAATGTCTATAAAATTAATGACAACTCGTGCTACAATAGACCGTCGTACAATACTATACTATATAATTATGTATGTATGTGTTCTATTTGCAATTAAGATTTTAATCAGAGCAAATAACAATTCAATATAAGCCTGAAGATACTTTTGACTTTTCGATGTATAATCACACAATAATCAGCCATTTTCAGTAAAATATTCATTTATAACGGTATAGTTCAAAACAAGAGATAATAAAGATTACAACTCACCTAATATTTGTACCATGGATAATAAATTCTTGCTCTTGTTAAACAGTTCTTAGCAAAGAAGACCACTCAGACAGGTTGTTTACCAGGCAAATGGTATAAGGATATTACAGTACAGTAACAGTAAAGAATCCGTCCGTAATATTTATACAGAATTGTTCATGTAGGATTTGCTACACGCTGTTTATAAATTCACAACTCAACTATACCTACTTCATCTCTTTTTTTGTATAGCTAAATCAAATCAGTGGTTATTCATTTTCTTTTTCTCGTTCGAAATATTCCAAAAGTTTTATAACGAATATCTGGATTGTGAATTCGATAATGGCATTTTAAATGGCTATTAGTAAGATGCTTACATATTTACTTTCACTTTGATTACTACTGAAAATTGTTTAATACAATTCTTATATTTAAAAATCTGTAACCTATGATACACAATTATAGTACCTTCATATCTTGGGGGAGAAATCGACTATAGCAGATATTATCTATCTGCTTATGTTATGTTCTGGTACAAGATTTTATTACAAATTTAAACAATAACCTGAATTTTTCTATACACTCTTGAGACATTATTTTGTTGTTTGATTGTACTGTTTAAATAATACATACGGTTAGGTGACGTCGTATAACAACGCACTTCATGACGTTAGGCGGAAAATCAATGACGACGTCTACGTTTCTGTTTCTACTGCGTATCAATAGCTGTATACAAAATTAATGTTATCTGCCTTGTACTTTTTGAACCTAGTTATTCTGGTTGTTTATGGTTTAATTTTAGATTTATGTTAACAATAGAAAACATAATTGAGGCAATTCCCATATTACCAAGTAATAAGTATATTACATAATGAACCACAATTTGAATACTATACTAAATAAGTTTCAATAGATAAACAAAATCATTACACAAATATTTCAGTGACATTAAAATGTTCGTAATAAGAACAATATGAAGAATTAAAAAATTAGGTCTGTCATCAGGTCAGGTTTATCTATTTTTATTTTCAGAAAATGAACTACCTATAAAATATTACTCTACAGAATATAGAAAGGTGTTACTGAGAATTCTAGATTTTTACTTAACAAGAGATTAGGGCTAGCTCAAGTTAAGTTTTGAACTGGAAAAAAGATCGATTGTGGTTCGGTTAGTTGCGTGCAGGTTCACCGACTGTGGATGCTTTTATCATTTATCAGTAAATTACGGCATTTATAACTTTTAAAGCATATCGTTACACACAAAATTTACAAAATTTAAATGTAAAATACGGAAAGTCTTAGGAACAGTTCTCACTTAAACATGGAACATTTTCTGGAAGAGATTAGAAAAAAGGAAAGCATCATTTACAAGTTATATATAGATGTTAGCTTTACTAAGCTTTTTAAAATCTATTTTGACTGATTACTAATAAAAATCTGGAAATTCCTTTTATTATTTATTCCAAACAAAGTAATTATGTATAAGCTTTGAATAGCGAAGTAATTGATTTTTCTAAAACTAAACCAACATTCTTGACTATAAACCTCATCTTGCAAAGTGTTTTTTTTTATTCCTATAAAGTGTCGAACTTTTCTAGCATTATGAACACATTTTTATTTTATAATGGGAGGTGGGGAGGCCTCTGACTCGCCAATTTTAATAAAATTTTGCGGAGATAAAGTATTCCACTACACAGGTATTTTGTCAAGCCATTCGATGCAATATTCAAAAACGGTAAAGAAATTGGCGTGCAGTGCAAACATCAATAGTAAACGGTCGCTCGATGTGCTACATATACCTAGCGCGAATTTTATATCTCTGAACATATAGATTTCCTACTTATAAAACTCGTATGTTTAATTATTAAAATAACGTGTAAAATGCATTGATGCCTCTGGCAGTCAGCGATATTGCTAGATGAAAGGAGTTGGCGATGATCATATTAACAAATATTATTAATTTACATCATTATTTTACACATTACAGGGTATTCTATTTGAAATCACAAAATTGCCCTATTCCCGAAAATACGCTATGTCATTTCCGGTTAAACCGGACGTGGGCTAAGAAAAACTGATACTCAGAAAAAGATTTAAAAGAATAAGAAGACCGAAGAAGGTGAAAGGCGTTTAAAAGGCCACCCAAGATAACCGTCATCCTCAATCCCTAATTCTTCTTACCCACCAAGGACTCTTGAAAAAAATTGACTCCTTACATGTGGTACTCCCTTTGAGCTAAGAATTTCAAAAACACCATACCTTTCACACCCTCTACACCCATGTCCCGAAGACCTTTTAAATGTACCAGATGTTGGACTGAAAAATAAGCTACTGGGCCAATACCACGGTACATGTCTCTTTCGGATATTCACGGCAGCTGAAGGCCATATTGAGAAGTGTAATTAAAAAGCACCAGTAAAATTAGTGTCAATATTTAAAATTAAAAGCTCCACTTTTGAGCTACTGCGCCACATCTGGCAACCTGCATTGTTTGAAGTGGAATTCGTGGGGTGTAGTGGTCAGATGTATTGTTGGTTGCCGATGCTGAATTCTTATATACTTTTCAAGCCAGCAAAATCAGTTGGCATAAATCTCTTGAGGATAAAGAAGTGGATTACATAACTTACAGATTGCAAGTCGAGAATCGTTTGAGTATTTATAACAGTATAAGTTGATACGGATTTTTTAATTCCTGTCTATGATTTCTTGAAACTCTAGCTGTTGCAGTATTTATTTGCTCAGATCTGGTTGGCCGGCGTTTCTCACTTGATGTGTTAGAGAATTCTTCTTGGGGTTTGTATTAATTGTGTTTGAAATTCTTCCATGAAACTATCTAATTTTTACAAATCTTTGATTTTAGCTAGTTGCAGTCACAATTGTTGATGACTAACTACGGGAGGGAGCTGGCGGGAGATAAATGCTCAATTTCAATGATTTGGTTTTTAGTAAATTGTGTTAGACGTAGCTAACAGTAGAAAATCTTAGGTAAAGTTGCTTGTTATTCAGAATTATGGAGGAGTAAAAAGTGTTCTTGTCTCAATTTTAAAATGTGCCGTTGTAATTGTTCTACTAAATGGATTCTCATCATTGGATTCGTTTCTTCAATTTGACTTGGGACGATGAATACAAGGATGTCTGTCTTTCTTCGTTTCTTTTCTATAAAGCAAATTGGCGATCACGATCATTAAACGAGACTCTGCTACCTTGATTGATTTCATTATAATACACAATGATAAAGATATAGTCGACAGTGGTGTTGTCGATATGCATCATTTATCAGATCATTCACTTGTGTTTTGTGATTATCCTGTAGGGGATGCAATTATTAAACAACCTATTTTGTATACGTATCGTGACTTTAGTGACTTCATATATGAAGATTTTCAATTTGACTTAGAATCAATTTCTTGGCATACTGTCCTTGAATCTACTGAAATTAATGTAAAAATCCAAATATTTAATGATTATCTAATTAGCTTATTCAATAGACACTCTACTATAAAACCTGTGAAAATTCCTAAACGACATACGCCGTGGCTGACAGACAATATAAAACTTATGATATCACTTAGAGCTCAAGCATTAAAGCGATTTAAACGAACTCTAAATACAGTACATTGGGAGTCTTACTTAAGGGTTGCCAGAAATATATTTTTTTAATATAGTAGGCTGTGAACCAAAATATAGGATATTGTAGAAAAATATAGTAGCTAGGAGTTCGCGACCAGAACGAATTATGGGTTGGTGATATTAGTTATGTACTATTAGTTTCATAATGATCTAGGACAGCAAGGCTTAATATGAAGCTATTTTTTTGTTATTTTATCCTACGCATTTACATTGAATAAAATAACATCATATTAGCTTTGCTGTCATAGATCATTATGAAATCAATAGTACCTTTAGAGTTACTTCAATAAACAAAAAATGCACTTTTCTGAAAATTATTGAAGTTATCAACCACCGACATGAAAAGTTTTGGCCAATGAACCTTTAAATTCTAGTAATTGTGGATAGAGGGTGGCATTTGAGTTTATGTATCATGGCCAACTACATCAATAGCGACTTCGTCAATAATTTAATGTATAATTGCGAATATTTCATGTTGAAAAAGGTTATCTAATCTACGGATACAACTTCTATAAATTAGGGAAGTAGAAGTCAATATAGGTACAGTTTATTTTCTTTCTGTCAAAGTCTGTTGAACGTGTGTGATATAACATTAAAGTTTTAATATTTTTATGTTTAATGATTTATTTGCAGATTGTTTCTTCAATAAGTCAGTGTTCTCCAATTCTTCTCAATTGATTGGAACTGGTTTAATCGCAATTTCTATAATTTCATTTGTTGGATACAACTGAATGCAGGATTTTGCAAAAGTGATGGTAAAAGTAATTGTGGAAAGTTTTCAGTATTATTCCAACAAAATGATTATTTGGGTAAAAAACAAAACGCCAAATAGTACATAATGGAACCAACATTCCAGGCCAGTGTGGATGCTTGTAGTATTAACAAGGTCTAAAAGAATTATAGAAAAGAAAAATTATAGAAATTGGAGTTAAAGTTGGCGATGTTGTGTATATCTGCATCTGTGCCATAATTAAATCGTGTTTTCTATAGGCTAAATTAACATCGAATAATTTGTACATTTTGAGAAATTATAGAGTAGATTTTGCTACTATATACTTAGTCATATAGTAAATAGGAAACTAGTGCCAAATATAGTAGATACTATATTTTATAGTAGATCTGGCAACCCTAGCTCTTACAAGTCATTGCGTAATTATACTAATTTTGCTATTAAACAAGAGAAAAAAGCTTATTTAGAATATAAGATTCGTACTAGTTCTTCTAAAACTGTTTGGAAGGAACTAAAAAAATCTTAATATCTATCGAAGGTCAAAGATATCTGCAATCCCATTACATCTGCAGGATGTCAATGCAATAAACTTACATTTTCTTAGTGCTGGTAATACCCTCAGGAATGTCGATCAAAATTTACTACTTTATTACTCTAATAATTATTTGATGAATATTAACAGTAAATTAAATTTTACAGAGGTTACGGAATCTGAAATTTTAAAAATTATTACAAAAATTAAAACTAAAGCCGTTGGGTGTGATGGGATTAGTATTAGGATGTTAGAAATGTGCTGTCCCTTTATTCTTCCAATTCTAACGCATATAATAAACTTTTGCATAAATAATAGTGTATGCCCAGATATTTGGAAGTGTGCTAACATCATTCCTCTTCCAAAAGTTAATCAGCCACAAGTATTTAAAGATCTGCGACCTATTAGTATTTTACCAGTTTTATCAAAAATCTTTAAGAAAATCATAGCCAAGCAACTTACTAAACATCTTTCACAGTATGATATTCTGCCAAAAGTCCAATCTGGCTTCAGAGCAGGATATAGCTGTACAACGGCGTTATTTAACATTATTGATGATATCTTATCTGCCACTGATGCAAACAAAATGACAGCTTTGGTAATGCTTGATTACTCAAAGGCTTTTGATACAATAAATCACGACATCCTTCTAGAAGTACTGCATTTTATTGGTCTAGATGTTGAATCTATAACACTTATAAAGAATTATCTAGATAACAGGTACCAAAAAGTCATTTTGAATGAACAAATGTCAACTTTGTTGCCAGTCAAAGCAGGTGTGCCACAAGGTTCAATTCTTGAGCCACTCCTGTATACAATATATACTTGTAACTTTGGTAGCTCTTTAAATTATTGTAATTATAATCTATATGCAGATGATACTCAGTTGCATTACTCTTTTGCTGCTGAAGATGTAGGGTTAGCTGCACAGTTAATAAATGACGATTTGGACTCTCTTGTTCAATACTCAGAATCGCATAGCTTGAGCATCAATGCCAGTAAAACTATTGTAATGTTGTTTGGGAAGGACAAAGTCAGAAATAGTCTTAAGAATACTCTCAATATTAAAGTTAGAAATGTAAATATTAAGGCTATTGATACCGGCAAAAACTTAGGTCTACTAATTGACTCAAAACTAAGATTTAAAGAACATATATCTAATGTCACAAAAAAAGCTTTTATGAATCTCAAAATAATCTACAATCAGAGAACATTATTAAGTCAAAGCATTAAAGTCTTGTTGTGTGAATCTTTAATTTTATCCCAATTTAATTATTGTGACTCTGTATATGGACCTTGCATAGACAATGTAGAGATTAAGAGAATACAAAGAATACAAAATAATTTTTTAAGGTTGATTTTTGGAATCAGGAAATATAAATCTGTTTCTTCTAAGATCAGTGAGGTCCAGTGGCTCAATATGCATAATAGTAGAATTTTACATGCTGCATGCCTTTATCATAAAATAATTATTACTAAAACTCCTCCTTACCTCTACAATAAAATACAATTTTCATCTAAAATTCACAATCGCAATTTAAGAAATAAGCATTTATTAGTAATTCCATTGCACAATTCACAAATATTTCAAAGATCTTTTAAATACAATATTGCAAAATTATATAATTCTCTACCGGACAACTTTAAACTATTATCTTTACCAAATTTTAAATTACATCTCCAGCACTTCTTGATGGACAGTCAATGATAAAGTTTTTTTCTTCTTGAGTTGGGGTTAAGTGGTAGATCAGTCCGTCAACTATTTTGTTGACTATACTGAGCTTCGCCCCTTTGGGCACAGTAGTATTTAAGAAATATGTATGTATATATGTAATGGTTTTACATTAAATAATATTTAGAATGCAAATTCATATAGAAAAATTTATCGACTCTGCTGGGACTCGAACCCAGGACCCTCCACTGTCTAGGTGGTATCTCTACCAACTGAGCTACAGAGCACGACTACCAGCATAGCGAGAAATTTTCCATATGAATTAGATATTAAGCAAACATACAAGAAACATGCCATTCGGTTTTAGGTATTCAACTTCTCGATTCCTATTAAATGATATGACGCGTACATTTCTGAAATAATTTGCTGAATCTACCTTTTTACGGTATTAATTTACAGTGGCCTAATATATTTTGCCTTGAAACGTTTTAATAAACAATAAATACGTTTAATCAGTTATCGCCATTTTAAAAATACGTTTCACTTCATAATAAAATATTAATTGACTGGAAATTAAATTTGTCGCGGCTGTTTATTATTCCACTTCCGAAATGTTTCCGTCACAGAAATATGTTTGCTTAATATCTAATTCATATGGAAAATTTCTCGCTATGCTGGTAGTCGTGCTCTGTAGCTCAGTTGGTAGAGATACCACCTAGACAGTGGAGGGTCCTGGGTTCGAGTCCCAGCAGAGTCGATAAATTTTTCTATATGAATTTGCATTCTAAATATTATTTAATGTAAAACCATTATTCAACTTGACAAAAATTAATTTCAACTAAAATGTATATATGTATACATTGTTTTATTTTTCTGTGTACAATAAAAGGCTTTATTATTATTATTATTATTATTAATTAATAACTTATTATAGAAAAAAATCAGTATTATAACATAGCATGCAATATAACAAAATAGGAAAAAATCAAAAGCTATGTATAAACAACATTAATCAAACGCCAACTGATTTAAGATTATTCCTGGTTTTTTTAACAAATTATGCCATTCGGTTTTAGGTATTCAACTTCTCGATTCCTATTAAATGATATGACGCGTACATTTCTGAAATAATTTGCTGAATCTACCTTTTTACGGTATTAATTTACAGTGGCCTAATATATTTTGCCTTGAAACGTTTTAATAAACAATAAATACGTTTAATCAGTTATCGCCATTTTAAAAATACGTTTCACTTCATAATAAAATATTAATTGACTGGAAATTAAATTTGTCGCGGCTGTTTATTATTCCACTTCCGAAATGTTTCCGTCACAGAAATAAAACTGGTTATTGTATTTTAAATTTATATTCAACATACACATAAAACAAACAATGGGCGACCACGATTTAACACACGTCTGCACGATCAGGTGGTACACGCGCTACTAATGTTTTCCCCCGCACTTTGCAAACAAATTAGTGGTTAAATAGTTATATATTCAACTAGTAAAAAGTGTGACGTAAAATACAAATCACATTATTAATGTCGCATATATGTAAATCTGAAGACACCAGACTTGTATTAAGCAATTCATATCGGAAATATATAACAAATGTTATATCACCAAATTTACACAAATTTTACTTGATTCTTATATAGCAGACAAGTAAATGTCACAGTTTTCTTTACTGGGTATGATCGTGCAAAGAGATATAAGTCTGTCTCCTTTACACAATCATAGCAGACACATTTCTACCTATAACATATGTATTTAATTCCTTTAGCACGGTTTTCGACTTATACCCTTTTGCATGAATAGCAGCGAATTAATGCAAACAAGACGCTAAGATTGTTATTCTGGCCAAGGATGTGACCAAATTTCTCAACTAATATTGATGATCTTAAAAACACAACAGACAAGATGCTATTTCATTAAAACCACGCTTTGCTTCCAACTCTGTCCATAAATGCACAACTTTTTAAGTGATGAGCATTAGAGGTTGATAGGTTATAATTCGATAATTATTTAAGATTAAAAACGACATGTTTTTTAAATCCGATGTGAAAGTGACTTATTGAAGTCCTACAGTAAGCACCATGTAACTATCGTTTTGTTTCGCATGCTTGTATCAACTCACGTTTAGCTTGAAATAATGATTCACATTTCGTTTTTCTATGACTTTTGCTTTTTCAAATTATTGTGGTCATTTCTTGCCAAATCAGCTTTCAAATGTTCATAGAAATCACAGTTCTCAGTCTCCACTTGATCATATGAGAGCGCATTTTCAACAAGGATAATTTGAGAACACTGAGGTAATAGTTCAGATATGTAGGAGAACTAAGAACATGTGCCCTTATGTGATCTTTGTCGAGCTTCTTTATGTCTTGTTGTGTTTGATAATATTATACCTATCTCCCCACCTTATTGCTTGTATAAGTTTGCCTGTGTATTAGACATCTCCACCGTCCGACATTTACTAGCATCTGCAAGCAAAGTTCCTCAAAACAAGTAATAAAAGAGTGTGTTGCTCTAAAATATGTACCCCAAATATCTATAGTTCTGCAAAATAACATTATTACTCATAAGCTTCATGCATTAAACTATACAAAAAATGTTAATGTTCTTGGCAAAGTAGTTCAAACTCTTGCACTATTAGAACGACAATAAAATTGCTTATTGCTTTATTTAGATAATTAGTAGACATTAAGGTTTTTATTTGAGTTAGGCTGTGGCCTCAATTGAGGAAACTTGAATTGAAAACAAACTTGGATGATGTTTCAAATTGTTCCAGCTCTCACCATCATAGAACAAGTACCTTCATCGATATACTATAGTCTATAGTTATACATTAAATGATTAATTAAGTAGTGATTGCAACTTGAATAATTTCTTCCATGTGTACAATCTTAAAATTCTAAATACTTTTATATTTTTGCAGATACGAGGAGTCAGTTGTGCCAAAACATAAAATTCAAGAGGAAATCGATTTCTTGAAAGAAAAACTATCAAAACTCAACAGTCCCATAGTATTTGCACATAACGATCTTCTATTGGGCAACGTTGTACATACACCACAAGAGAACACAGTGACCTTCATAGATTTTGAATATTCTGCTTTAAATTACCAAGCTTATGATATCGGAAATCACTTCGCTGAATTTGTTGGTAAGCAGAAGACAAAACATATAGATAATGACAGAGTTAAAGTGTGTGATTTTAGGGATAGAAAACATAGATTACTCAAAGTACCCTAATAAAGAATTACAATGGAATTGGTTAAGAGTTTATTTATCTACTTTGCATGGAGAAGATGATATTTCAGAAAGAGATATTCAAAAACTGTATGTGCAAGTCAACCAGTTTGCTTTAGTAGCACACATCTTTTGGGGTGTATGGGCACTGATTCAAGCTGAACATTCTTATATAGATTTTGACTTTATGGGGTAAGACATATCGCGAACAAATGTATTTATTTATATAGTTTTTCAATGTTGTTTTTGAACTCACTTTATCATCATGTGTTTAGACTAAAACGGTGTGACGAGCTACGTGTTGGATGTTTAACAAAGTGAAAGGGATTAAGGATCACTAACAGTGAAAAGTGTAGCTGATATTTCATTTCATAGGCGTACCATTTAAAATATTGTAAATAATTACAGTTAACTGGGTATGCCAATGCTTTTTTAACTTCCTCAACTTTTATGATAATACTGACAAAGTTAAGAGGATTAAAGTAAGATAAGACCCAAGCCAAACAAGTAACTCGCCACCTAGCATTTCAACCTAACTATAGCATATGACAAATAATTTTGCATATGACCTATGTCTTACATCTGCATAGGCTTTTGGAGGCTTTGCTTTAAGGTTAGTTTTAGGTACTCCTTAAGCCAAAAAATGTTTAAGGCATACTTATAAATATGAGGATTAGTAGTGTTAGGAGTCAGAAGTTCCAATCGATCAATATTTAATTTGGATGTGGAAGATCAAATGTATCTAGTTTATTGTAATTTTAGCTTGGCCACTTCATTGGTTTTGTTTATAGCCAGTACGACCAAAAGAACAACTATTTTTGATTTTGAAAACGTGTAGTGTATGTGTAGTTCAGATCAATTATTATCAGATAAATAATCCACTATTTTTTGTGTTTGTGTAAAGAGCAGACTTTCGAACTGCCATTGTTGTGCAGTGAATAGGAATTTAACAAGGGAATCTGATCGGAAGAAGTGCGGAAGTTTTGCAAATTCGGGAGTTTGTAGATCTTGATGTCCTGAACAAGTATGAAAAAGTGCAGACATCTTTGAAAAAGATACCTTATAATTTATGAGAGGATTTTTGTAAAGTATTGTAAAAAAGAAAATTTCTAAATAATGCCTGACTTCGTTGCACGAAAACTAATCACTCTAAGAATAGAATGTATACAGGAAATCTAATGCTCTTTTATTTTTATCAGCCTTTTTTACTGTAGAACGCAACCCAAGCGAACTATTTCGAAAATGACGATTTTTTACGTCATTTCTTCAGAATGACAACCGATTTTGCATACATTCGGGATCAAACGCTCCAAGTTACAAAACTTCCACACTTTTTTCATTTGGATCCTACCTATCCACTGTTATAAAAGCAGAATCGATACACTTGATTCTTTTCAAATAGTTACCCTTCTTGCTAGAAAACTAATTTACTTCTTTCTGTTACAGATATGCTGCAATAAGATTCAACGAATATTTTGCCAAGAAAGAAACTTTTTTGGCACTGGATTTACCTAGATGATGATAATTCCATTAAAACAGTATTGTAACTTTGTAAAATAACTAAGACCATTTAGCAAACACATCCACCGTGAAACAATAGTATTTAATATGTAAACATGTAACACATATATTGACATTCCAGTTTTCAGATCTGAAATGACTGGAAATTTTAATTCAATGTTTTTTATCATATTAACAGATTTAGTGACGATTTTTGTCATATTGTTTTTGTATTAAATTACAATATTATTCAATTTATAACAGTGTGATCATATCATAAATATTTTGATATTTGTTGACTTCATACAATAAATCTTTTAATAAAAAAATTATAAATTGAAAATTGTTTTATTCTTTTTTGAAGTAGAAGTAGGTGGTTATTTTAAAAGCATAAATGTACCCCATACATAGCATAATAGACAATTAGTTCATGCAATATTAGACTGGCATTATTCTATTCCAACACTCATTCTGATTACAGTAACCGTAGTACAGTAGAGTATTCACTCCAATTCTCTATTTACATTTATTGAGTGAACATCTCATTTGTATGAACAAGCCTGGTTTTAATTAGTTCACATAATCGAGCAACTATTGTACTAGTTATTTAATTTAAAGCTAATCATAAAACACTAATACAAAGTGAAAATGTGTCTTAATGGAATAAGAGGAAGGTATAACAGGAAACACGATTTATTTACTCAATTATGCATTGCCTACTTTTTTGTCGAAATTCTGGATTTTTATAAAAGATTATTGAAGTGCGAGCTGGTGAATAACATGGTATTGAACTGCTTTACCTCAAAAAGAAGTTATTTAAGGATGATATATCATACATTAGTAGATCAAGCAAGCAAAATATACAGGGTGTAATGGTTCGATAGGTACAACTCTCTCGTACGGGTTCTACAAGGAAAACTGCGTTAAAAACTTTAAACACTTTCTTCTCTAATGGCTCCTTTAAGAGGTTAACAGTTAAAGTTTCGCCCAAGATTTTGTTATTTTTAAATTTTGCATAACTTTTTAAACTATGGTAAGAATACAAATGATCATACTGTAATGATACGTGGTGATCATTTATATAGGAAGATAATTACAGTACTTTTTAAAAATATGAATACACATATAGTTGCATCATAGATACTCGGTTTTAAAATATCTCTTAATAGACGTCATAGAATACCATACTGCAACGCTTTACTTATCAAATCGTTACACCCTGTATATTAATGATTAATTGTGTAATGTAATGAATTGGAATAAAGATTATTGTTTCTTTCTGTATCTTATCTGTATCTTTTTTGTAGCTTTTTTTCTCCATAGTTTGGTTTGAGACTAATCTTGTTGGCTGGAATGAAACATATTGTTTACAAGTTTCCACGAGAGGAAAGAAAGATTATGTCTTATTAATTAATTTATTAAAATGCAAAGTCAGAGTGGAAAAGCAATATTATTATTATTGTCAGTACAACTATTATTGTTATAGTTTTCTTTGTAATGTTTCTGTTGTACATTGTTTAAATGATTGCAGAATAAAGATTATGAAAGATTATTGTTATTATTTTAAGTATATAATTCTAATAATAATAATGTTTTGCAGTTTATAACAAAGGAAACCTTATTAACATAAATGTAATTCACACAAAGGGCGAAGTTCAGTATAAGACACCTTCTGCTCTTCCACTTAACCCAAAAGATGTAGTAAGAAAAATTACATATGTAATGTATGCACCATGTGAAAAAAAATTTTTTGTACTCGATGGCTTTTGAATGTTCATCTGCATTTTTTGTTACTAAATCTTATAGCATTTTCGGTTCGTCAGGGCTGGAAGGCTGGAATTTACACACAGTTTTAATATATTTTCTTTCTCAGCCATTTAATGTCACTGCATATTGTTCAAACATACTTATTTTTAGAGTAGATTTAAACCTTAGAATATAAAATTGTAGGAAAGAGCATAATTACCCGGTGCAATGAGCTTTAAAAGCGACGTATATGACGTCACACTGGCCGCTATTAGACACCACCTAAATCTGCTTTTCTCTCAAACTTCCGACAAATACGAAGAAGGAAATTACATTTCATAAGTGAGTATTCGTTTGTTTAAAATACAAAATTTATATTCTAAGATTAATTTCAAAATACTATGTTTTAAAATTGAGGTTACACAGTTTATGTGCGCATTTCGAGACAGTGAGAATCGCCAATGAAAATATCTCTTTGGAAAATCGAAAACACCTACTCCACCATATTGAGACCCCTTCCCGGTCGTATGTGGTAGATAATTATGTTCCCTCCTACAGTTTTATATTCTAAGAGTTAAACAGATATTGAAAAGGTTACAAAAGAAAATTATCGTAAGTTGTAATTCTTGAATTGTATCTTGAACTTCAATAACATGAAGATTCTTTCGGTGCCAATTGAACAAACCTTCAGGCAACAGCGGCGGTCTGAAACCTATCAAGAAATTATGTGACTACGGGGTCAAAGAGGTCGTCGAAATACTAGAGTTCAAAAGAGTCGTTTGCCGTGATAAACGCCAAAGTGTGATTATTGTTGGTGAAAACTACGTTACATTTCTACCTAAGCGAATCAGCGATAAGCTGACGTACGAGAGGGTTAAGGATCTTAACGAAAATATTGAGGCTAAAACTATTTCTCTGGGCCTGCTGTACCTGGAGAAAACAAGTGGACGTTGGCCTTATGACGACTGCATGTTTGTGGAAACAAATAAGGTACATTTACACGCATCATTATCATTGAGTTCTCTTTTAATGCTCTATTTTATGTTTCTAGCCCTTGGAACCGCAAATAGAAAACCGAGGCCAACAGTAAATACAAGATGTACGACGGCGATCCCTCTGCAATATTCATCATCATCATCACCATCATTTGATGAAATGTGAAATTAATTGTAATAATAATAATTCCTAGCTAAATAAATATTCTATTTAAACATTGATGTTTCATTTACTAGCATTAGGATGAAGGGAGAGAGCAGGAAGAAGAGAGGGAGAGTGAGAAGGAGAGAGCGAAAGCAAGCGTTCGAGAGAAGGAGAGAAAGAGTTTCCATCTATTTATTTATTTATTTATTTATTTATTACAGAAATGGCTAATCAACGGGTATTGATAGGACCCACTAACAGTTAGCACAACGTAGCAAAAAAAGTATACATTTGTGAAGGTTGTTAGTAAAATTAAAACTAAGCCTAACTAAGTAGGTAAGAAAATGTCATTTGAAAACTTAAACATATAAGTACCATTTATATCCTAATAAACAGAATAATAATTAAGAGGGAATTAAAAAAGCAAAGTAAATGTAAAATTTGAGTATTTAACAATAATTATATAGCACAAACTATACTTAAGGGTTTATAAATATCTATAGCAATGGCAAAGTTTCTAAATTTTAATAATTACCCATAATAATAAAAGAAATATACATAAGCTGATACATTTGATTAATAACGTTTTAACTATAACAAAAGTAAAACTGGTTGAAGAGAAAAACAAATAAATGTTGGGTGTCAAACTCAAGAGTTGTTATCAGTAAATAATCAGAGAACAAACATAGCTAAATAAATTAAGTTGTTAGGATGTACAAATTTTACCATTAATAAACAGAATTTTTTTAAGCCTTTTTTAAAGGTAGTTAAAGTAATTGAAAATATATCTAAATTTAAGTTATTACCAAAAATTAAATTAAAAGATTTGATACATCTAATCATTGGAGAAATTAAAAGATAATTAGTTGATGTATGCCTAGTAACAAGAAGCAATCTGTTCCGCACATTGTAAGGTGAACAGTTAAAGCGCAGGTAGCTTACACAATATGGAGAATCAATGTAAATTATTGACTAACTTATAAATAAAACAAATATCAAAAAGTTGACGTCTAATATTAAGATTTTCAATTTTATAAAAAGTTAAATTTTGATCATAAGTGAAATAATAGCGTTGGCGATTAAATCTAAAGTTAAGGCTATTAATAAGCCTCTTCTGAACATTTTCAATGCGATTTGCGTGAATATTGTAATAAGGATTCCAGATAATAGATGAATATTCCAATGTCGATCTAACTATAGAGTTGTAAAGTATAATTATACCATCTGGTTTTGAGAAGTTTTTTGTAGTTCTTAAAATAAAGCCTAAATTTCTAAGACCTTTTCTGACTATTCTGCCAACGTGTGTATCAAATAGTAATTTTGCATCTAAAAATACTCCCAAGTCTTTAACCAAGTTAGTTTCATTGATAGGTTCTCCAGATAAATATAAAATAGAAGTAGGTGGGGATACATTACGTGAGAATAGTATTTTATAGCATTTACTAAGATTTAAATGTAACTTGTTTAGTTTGCAGTAATCAGAAAAAGTATCAAGATCAATTTGAAAAGTATGATAATCTTTATAGGAAGTTATATTTTTATATATTTTTAAATCATCTGCATACAGTGCAATATTAGTATTTTTGAAACATTCGCCTATATTATTCAAGAATATATTAAAAAGCAAGGGTCCCAAATGAGACTCTTGAGGTACTCCAGATGTTACCGGTAATGTTGTTGATTTCGATCCATCTATCACTACGTACTGATATCTGTCGTTTAAATATGAAATGAGAAAATCGAGTAAGTTACCATGGACACCGAAATTTCGAAGCTTAACAATAAGCGATGAGTGATGAACTTTATCAAAAGCTTTTGAAAAATCAGTGTACACGGCACAGGTGGGGTAACCTCTCGTGTCTGTTGAATGAATGGCACAAGATTTGTAACGATGGATCTGCTACTATAAAAACCATGTTGATAAGGGTTTATAAAGGTTTTGATTTGAAACAAAAGATATTTATTCACTATGGATTCTAAGATTTTACCAAAATGGCTGAGAAGTGAAATCGGTCTATAATTAGTGATATCATTTTTGCTGCCTGATTTAAATACAGGTACAATCTGTGCAATCTTCCAACGTTTTGGAAATTTACCGGAGGCTAATCAGAGATTGAAAATTTTATACAAAGGTTCTACAAGTGAATTGATACAGGATTTAATAAACAATGGAGGTATTGCGTCTGGCCCCAGACTTCTTTGAGTCCACACTCAAAGAAATATAGGTAATCTAAAGTCAAGAAACGTGGTGTCTAAATCAAAATGATCCAGATAATTTTTAATTCTAGACATAAAATGCTTGAAGAGAGATATTGGATTATCAATTTAAGCATTGTTTTCTGCTATTCAGAGAAGCAAGTTTAAAAGAAGACTTTTAACTTCTTGTATCAAAAAAAGTATGCTTAATGTGAGAACAAATATGTTCTTGAAATCTAGGTATTGTTTTAAGCACTAAACCACTTCAAATAAGAATCTTTGCATTTTAAAAATAAACATTATTTTCTGCAATTTATACAGGTGTGTGCAAAAACAAAATTTTTAACTTTTGGTTTCAAGAAATTTTGTACTTAATGTGAGAACAAATATGTTCTTGAAAACTGTGCATTGATTCAAGCACTACAGTACTTGAGATAAGAATCAATGTAATTTGAAATAAGATATGTTATGCTGAATTAAGTTAGTTAACATTTACATTTCTGAAATTAAAACGTTAAATTCTTCATATTACAATAATTCTTCTGGAAATGAGAGTGCAGTGCAGTTAAATCAAGAACGTTAAGTGTTGCTTCTAGCTGCGTCGCTGTTTACACTAGTTCAATATTGCTTAGTTGCACTTTTTGTAGTTGGTTCTTTTACGTTATAATAGAAGCACGTGTGCGCTACATTTCCTGTGTGGTGAAGTATTAACCTTCAGTGATAACTTGTCAAAGGCAATGGGTGAACTGATAAATTATATCCAATATTATATATTTCGATATCAGAATGGCGACAAATAGAAAATTTGGGACAAAGAGATTGCCACAGGAAATTATTCGAAGAAATTTTGAGAGAATGGTTCCTTTACAAATATGTCACGTTAAGTGTGCTAACGGTAATCTTTCTATAACTTTAGTCATAATTAATCAATTAAAGTAGTAATAATTACCGTTTTAGATTAATTTCGACTTCATTCGGCATAAACTATGCAGAAAAAAATGCTTCTGCTGCCTTTTCTCAACAACTGGGAGGTTTTTAAATCAAGATGTAAAAAATACGCTAGAAATATGCTATACACTGTATAGCAAGTACAAACGTACTTTGCTTAAACTGGCAGCCTGGACTTATATGGAAATAAACGTTGTCAAGGTACATCTTTGTACTGACCATACAAAAAAAATGTTTTTATTTACTGAAGAATCCTCTTTTGTGGTATGTTTAAGATGTGATTCGAGACTGGCAAGTTTTCTATTTTGTAAAGAAATATGTGTATGTATTTTTCTAAGTAGTTGCATCTAAAATAAATCTTTCATGTGCCATTGTTTTCTTTTATTTTGAATACTAATTCCTAAAAACCAATCACTAAATTCAAGATAATAATGCTTAAAACATCATTAAGTCATTTCTTAAAGTAAGAAACAATTAAAGTTAAAGTAAAGAAGTTGAATGTTTTAAATTAAGAATTTTCATGTTAAAATTAAAACAAATTCATGTAAAAATAAGAACATAATTTAAATAGATTATTCTACATTCAAGCTCTCGTATTCTAGAATTGCAAACAAGAATATTATTCTTATTAATTTCTTAAATTGAAACTAGAAACTTCTTAGGTTCTAAAACAGCATCAAAATTCTTAATTTAATGTACGATTTTCTTATTGCAAGTATTATTTTTCTCTGAGTGCAAGTGTTCAATAGCATTCCTAATTTCGTCTCTAGTTATACAATTTAAAGAAAAGCTATTAGGACTATTCTCATTTGTTGCAATTACAGTTGTCGATGTATTTGATTCAAAAACGCTGTGAAAGTATTCAGAAAAAAGAGAGCATATGGACTGCGAGTCAGATGCTATATTATCATGATATTTAAACATAGACGGCATTGATTTTGTGCATTTTTTATTATTTACAAAAGACCAAAAATATTTTGTATCTAACTTAATGTTATCTTCAGCCCTTTTCACATAGTTTTTATAGTCGCTATTGATGTTAATTTTGATATCCCGACGTAAACGTGAAAAAATTACATAATCATCAACATTTTTATAAGTTTTCCATTTATGATGAAATTTATTTTTTTGTTTTATTAATTTTATGGTTTCAGGAGTAAACCAGGGAGGAAATTTAGATTTTTTGAATGTTTTCTGCGGTACATGCGCCTGAATTTGTTGCTCAATAATGTCATAAAAACTATTAAGGCATACGTCGACATCGGAGACAGAAAAAATCCTATTCCAATCATGATTATTTAATTCATGATTGATACTATTGTAATCACCGTTCTAAAATTTGTAATAAGAATAATTATTACAAGTCATTAACTTCGGTAAGTTTAAATTTATAATTATATCTAAAGAGGGATGGTGATTATCCTCAAACACAAAAGGAAGATCACAGCTATTAACGGTTATATCTAAAGAAGGCGATAGTACAAGATCAAGACTTGTCAAGACCATTTTTAATACTGGAGTATTGCTTTAGATTCAAAAACGCCAAACTATCCACAAAGTATTCACTAAGGGTATCATTGGCACCAACATAGTAGAGTCAATTTTTGCATGAAGTTCTTATTTTTTACTATCTAAAGATAGAGACTTGAAATCTTTTGTAATGCCTTCAGTACTGGACCAGTATAAAATGTTATATGTTTAAAATCAGGGGGTTGAAATCCCCATTTTGTACCCCTAATTTAATAACGCAACCGAATTGAGCGAAATTTATGTTGGGAGGGTTCTTGGAGTCGCTGATTATGAATCTAATGAGAAGATTGAAAAATTTAAAATGGCGGACCCAAAATGGCGGTTCTAAAATAACGGCATTTGAGATTGAGAATGCGATTTACGCCGTTTGTATTGATTTTAGAGAAAAACTCAAAGAGTCACAAAATGTTTAAAATGTGATTTTGCAGAGGAATACACTATTTTGGTTACCTTATTATGTAACCCCTTCGCTCTGCCCTAGTAGTAGAGTCAATTTTTGCATTAGTTCTTATTTTTACTATCTAAAGATAGAGACTTGAAATCTTTTGTAATGCCTTCAATACTGAACCAATATAAAATGTAATATGTTTAAAATGGGGGCACGCCCCCTCCGGGGGTTGGAACCCCCATTTTACACTCCCAATTTAGTAACTCGGGAAGTTTTCCATTAACTTTAGCGAAATTCATGTTGGGGGGTGTTGGGAGTTTTTGATTATGAATCCAATGAGAAAATTAAGAAATACAAACTGGCGGACCCAAAATGGCGGTCTTTGAGATTGGAAATGCGATTTATGCCGTTTCTATTGATTTTAGAGAAAAATTCAGAGAGTCAAAAAGTGTTTAGAATGTAATCTTACATAGGAATACACTACTTTGGTTACCTTATTATGTAACCCCCATCACTCTCCCCTCGTTGGCTTCTCAGTGAAGAGGTTGCATAATAAGGTAACCGGAATTACGTATTCCTATGCAGAATCACATTCTAAACACTTTCTGGCTCTTTGTATTCTCTAAAATCAATAGAAACGGCGTAAATCGCATTTCCAATCTCAAAGACCGCCATTTTGGGTCCTCCATTTTGTATTTCTTAATTTTCTCATTGAATTCAAAATCAGAAACCCCGAAAACCCCCCAACATGAATTTCGCTAAAGTGGATGGAAAACTTCCCGAGTTGGGGAGTGTCGAGTAAATTGGGAGTGTAAAATGGGGGTTTCAACCCCCCGAGGGGGCGTGCCCCCATTTTAAATATATTACATTTTATATTGGTCCAGTACTGAAGGCATTACAGAAGATTTCAAGTCTCTATCTTTAGATAGTAAAAAATAAAAACTTAATGCAAAAATTGACTACTACTAGGGCAGAGCGAAGGGGTTACATAATAAAGTAACCAAAATAATGTATTCCTTTGCAAAATCATATTATAAACACTTTTTGACTCTTTGAATTTTTCTCTATAATCAATAGAAACGGCGTAAATCGCATTCTCAATCTCAAATGCCGTTATTTTAGGACCGCCATTTTGGGTCCGCCATTTTAAATTTTTCAATCTTCTCATTAGATTCATAATCAGCGACTCCAAGAACCCTCCCAACATAAATTTCGCTCAATTCGGTTGCGTTATTAAATTAGGGGTACAAAATGGGGATTTTAACCCCCCGAGGGGGCGTGCCCCCATTTTAAACATATAACATTTTATACTGGTCCAGTACTGAAGGCATTACAAAAGATTTCAAATCTCTATCTTTAGATAGTAAAAAATAAGAACTTAGGCATGTTTTTTGCAAAAATTGACTCTACTAACAGGGGAAAATGAGTTTATCGATTTATCAAATTGCCATTGGATATTAGAGAAATTGAAATCTCCAATTATTATACAGGGTGTTTTGAAAAAGATGCCTTTCCCGTTAAAGGGCAATAGAGAAACATGTGTAGAGTAACATCTTACTAACAATTTCCTGAAATGCCCCTTTGAAATGACAACCCCCCTTATAAAAATAATAGGCACGCCACTGCAACATAGTAGATAAATCTGTATGAAAAGAAAATTGTGTCTACTAATACATACTTTTAAAGGTCGTGGACAAAAGAGAACAATAAACTAACTAACATAAAAGAACCCAAGCAGGTAGCGGAATATAATTCTCCGAAAAGTAATCAACACCACAAAAGCAGTACGTGCTTTTAAAAAGTTTTAGCTAAATAATAAACAAGTCATTTTTACCATCTGTAAATAACTGTTAATGACTCAGATCTTTGAGATTCGTAACTGCAGTATGCAGTTTGTCGTCAACTTTATTTGTGTTAGGTGGTGGTGTAAACTTGAGTTTCGATTAATACACCTTTTAAATCAATAACTTGCATTAGGTAGTGTTAAGTGTTTGTTTTAGCGATAAGTAGTTTATTTAAGTGTATTTAGTTACTGTTTAAATTATGGCAGAACCTTATACACCTGCTGAATGGACGGAACTTATTATTTTATACGGCGAATGTCATCGCAATGGTGCTGCCACCGCCAGAGAGTATGCCCTTCGGTTTCCTAACCGCCGTCACCCAAATGCACGTACGATCGTACAAGCTATACAGAGAATGTTCGATACAGGATCGGTTATGTCAAGAGCTGGTGGGAGAGGACGCAATCCACACCACGGAGATGTCGCGGAGGAAGAAAACATTCTAGAGTTAGTTGAAGAGGATCCCACTCTTAGCGTGCGTACCTTGGCAGCACAAACTGGTGTACCTTCTACTCGCGTTTGGCGTATTTTAAAAGAAAATTCCCTACACCCATATCATTTTCAAAAAAACGAATCTATCATACGTCGTGCGCGAGTGTGTGTGCAGACTAACGGCGACCTATTTGAACACATGTTATAAAAGATTGTTTGCAAGTAAACGGTAAGTTTTACCCATTTTGTTAAAATCACAGTTGTGAAATAAAAAGCAGGCAATGGAATTTACATCACAATTAGGTCAATGAACGTATGTTAGATTTTATTTACTGACCTTAATAAATGATCAAGTCATCAAGGTAGTGAGTCACCCGGCAACTGCTGCTGAAATTCAATTCTGTTGTTTCTGTAAATTGATACGTACGTAGCGTAGGTCAGTTTTTAATTTAGTAGTGCAGCTGTGAGATCATTGTTTGCTTTATCAGTAATTCATGGTCAGAAGCTTATAAACAATCCATAGTCGACTCGTGACTTGTAAAAAAATACGGAAAAATCCGAAATTTCTTTTTATTTTTTATTTTTATTTTATGAGTTTTGGGGTCTATATATGGTCACCTTTCACCCCCTTAAAGCATTGCATATTTGTCTGGAACACCCTGTATAAATATCATTTTTTTCGTTATCAAGTATTTCTCGTAATTTTTGAAAATACAAAATTAAGTTTTTTTTTGTTTATTGTTTCCAGCCTTATTTTGTGGAACTCCATAATCATGAAATAAATAAAGATTATTAAAAGTTTCACAGTTTTATTAAAATACAACCTGACAATATTGTTTCGACAGCTATGCTGTCATTATCAAAGGTAATATAATTATAAACAAACACAAGATAATGGTAACACTTTGGTAATTCTTTCAAAAGATATTTACATACAAAAAGTTAATGAATTTATTAATAAAGAAAATTTTGAAACGTTAAACAAAAACCCAACCACAAAATTCCAAAAAGAAATAAAACGAGGTTTAGAAAACTGCAATATCTGCTTTTCAGAATTAGAAAAGCAACAAATCATTAATAAAAACCCACAAATACCTAAACTATATGGATTAGTCAAGACGCACAAACAGAATATGCCAATAAGACCAGTTGTATCATACATCAATACACCTAATCACATTTTATCCAAAAAACTGAACCAGATTATTAACACGATAGGTTACAAATCGAAATACTCTGTTAGAAATTCATTAGAATTAGTAGATAAGCTGCAAAACATACATCTTCCACCACATTCAAAACTTGTTAGTTTTGATATTTGCAACATGTTCTCCAGAATACCCCCACAAGAATGTATTCCTTTATTAGATAGTTTCTTGATCAATAGTAATATAGAAGTAGTTAAAAGGTTAGAGTTAATTCAATTATTTGACCTTTGTATAAGTCAAAATTATTTCACTTTTAATAACATAATTTATTTACAAAAGGATGGTTTACCTATGGGTAATTCTCTAAGTCCTCTATTAGCTAACATATTTATGGACAAGTTTGAAGATCGAATATTTGAATTAAACCTCTCTAAACACATTATCTTCTGGTTTCGTTATGTTGATGACATTTTAGCTTGTTTTGACAGTTCTTTTGAGGTTATCAATGAATTTTTAATTCTTATAAACAGTATCCACCCTAATATAAAATTTACACTAGAAACAGAACAAAACAGGGCTATAAACTTTCTAGACTTAAATATCAAGATTAACGCAGACAATCTATTTGAATTTTCCATATACAGAAAACCAACACAAACAGACATAACAAT
The DNA here is from genome assembly GCA_929113105.1 of Agrypnus murinus. Lineage (NCBI taxonomy): Eukaryota > Metazoa > Arthropoda > Insecta > Coleoptera > Elateridae > Agrypnus > Agrypnus murinus. The sequence continues at coordinate 226,327,683 of OV816024.1, read as the reverse complement.
ACCAAATGAATCTTGTCACCATAATACACATAAAATAGCAGCTTACAGATCATTAGTACACAGAGCTTTAACTATTCCACTAACAAAATCAGATTTTAGCAAAGAGATATCAATCATTAAACAACTAGCACATGCAAATCATTACAATCCGAATATGATTGACACTTTAATTAAACAAAAAGATTATAGGTTAGCTATCAAAAGAATATATCCCATTGACAATCAAACAGAAGACACAAATTACATATATATACCATATTTTGGCAAAATATCAGAAAAAATTGCACATATACTAAGAAAAACCAACAATTATAAAATAACATTTAAAACCAACACTAACACTTTTTCATTTTTATTTAATGCTAAAGACAGAACACATGATATCATGAAATCGGGCATTTACCGTTTAAATTGTTCTTTTTGTAGTTCGGTATATATTGGGCAAACACTTCGAAATTTTGACATAAGATATAAAGAACACGTACGTCATTACAAAAATAAACATCCTGAAAAATCGAATTATGCCAAACACCTTTTAGAACAAAATCACACAATGACTCCTCAAAATAATATTAAATTCCTACATTTTTGTAATAACAAACGCAAATTAGACATTTTAGAAGCCTTTGAGATATACAAACACAAACTCAGGGTACCTTTAATGAATGAACAACTTGAGCTCAGTAATTCTCCGTTACTGGAAGTATTAGATATTTAATTATGATTATTATTAGTATTTTATCTAGTTACCTATTTTGTATCTACCTTAGCGACGTGTTTATTTATAATTATATTACCTTTGATAATGACAGCATAGCTGTCGAAACAATATTGTCAGGTTGTATTTTAATAAAACTGTGAAACTTTTAATAATCTTTATTTATTTCACAAAATTAAGTTATTTAAGACGGCATGTGGTGGAACATATACACAACATATATGCAATTTCTTACCACCTGTTAGTGACAGTGAAACTCATAAATCTTCAATTACACCATTTGTACACCAATCCGTAACGGAACAGGATTTTAGAGCACTATTAAGGAGGATACAGCGAAATGTAAAAATGTAGAGAATGACGTGAAATTTAAACCTCGAGTTCTTTAACACTTATTCTATTCGGTAGCTTTTTTTATAATTTTCTTGTGTACCATTACCGAGAAAAATGGAAAATAAAATCTAGAATTTAACATGGGCTCTTATGGAGACCGTCTAACCTTTAGCAGTTTCATTAAAAATTCTGATGAAGAAATGTAGAGAATCTGATAAAAACTAAAATGACATACTTTCATATTCGAAGAACAATGCTGCCCAATATTTTTGAAATCTTGTGTCTAGTTAATGCACAATAATAATTTAAAGTAAACAAAACAAGAATTTTTCACTACATTATGTGGAAAGACAGTAGAGATGTGACAGCACCTCATAGCGCGCAAATTCAAATAACAGAACAGAATGATGACATATAATGACTGTTATAATAATCTATATTTTATTGTATTAACTAATAATCATATATTTTATTAATCAAATTATGTTGAACAATTTAGTCTTCTGCGTTAATAATCAGAATACAAATGTTAATTCGACGGAAATATTGCAACATGTAAAATTACATTTTGCAATGTGATGAATACAATTTATCATCACAATCAGAATCTTCACGGAATCAGTAATACAAACATACTAATTTTAAAAATATATGTATTAAACTTTAACAACTTTTTATATATTTCTTGTATCTGCTTAGCAGATTGTACTCTTTAGACTATACAAAAGTTAAAAAAATAGAATATTTCCATCTGTAATTGCATACAAAATTACAAAACATTCAAAATGTTTCCACTTATATTTTGGGATTGACTTTTGGAGGTTAGGATGTCAATTCAATCGAAAGCTGAAACCTAACATTGCTACCAACAAAATCGATTGATTTCTTTGAGGTGTTGCCACGATTCTTAACCTATTTACATTTATTTTTACACTTTGAACAGTTAAACAAATGCACTTCAATCGACTTAAATTATTTTAATATATACAAATAATTAATAAATGCATTATAGGCATTCATAATAAAATGATTTTGTTCAGTTTTAAGAATGTTAATTTATTTTTTCATCGATTGGTATTTCTTGTTAGAGCCTATGTAAAAGCATAGGAGATATCCCCTTGCCCTTCACCCCGCAAAGATCCGCTGTAACCTCCATTTTGGTAATATATACTAAGGATATAATTTGCAATCACGGTAACAATAAAACTACACTAATCTAAAGTACAATAATTTGATTATGCTATCAGTTTGTTCAGAATATTTTCGTTTTTTATGTAAACAGCTTTATCAGTATCTGATTTTTTAACAAAGATTTTTGTATCCTTAACCCAGCAATATTTGTAATTTTTAGAACGAGAGAATTCTAGTGAAAGGGATAAAAGATGGTCGATCCAATCCCAGAGCTAAAGATTCAAGGGTTGAAAATCCAAAATGGAGACTTTAAGAATGACAAATTCAAAATGACAGATTCAAAAGTGACAGATTTAAAATGACAGATGCAAAATTGACAGATTTAAAATGACAGATGCAAAATTGACAGATTTAAAATGACAGATGCAAAATTGACAGCTTTAAAATGACAGATTTAAAATTGACAGATGCATAAATGACAGATGCAAAATTGACAGATTTAAAATGACAGATGCAAAAATGACAGCTGCATAATTGACAGATTTAAAATGGCAGATGCAAAATTGACAGATTCAAAAGTGACAGATGCATAAATGACAGATGAAAATTGACAGATTTAAAATGACAAATTTAAAATTGACAGCTTCAAAATGATAGATGCAAAAATTGACAGATTCAAAAATGACAGATGCAAAAATGACAAATTTAAAATTGACAAATTCAGTACAGTTTCAAATTTAGCGCCACATGTTGTGATATAAAATGGCTGCAGACTCTAATTGAAGGGTCTTCTCTAATACAGTTCTCTTTTTACGCGACCTCTACATACCGGTAATACAGATTTCTTCATGACGCCCTCTAGTAGTAGTACACAGTCTGCCGGTAATACAGATCCCTTCATGACGCCCTCTATTGACGATACACAGATTGCCGGTAATACAGATTCCCGTAATGGCGGGCATGGTAGAATGGCGCCAGACGTTCCAAAATGGCCGTCGTCAGCCAATCAGAGAATAGCAGGCGTGTGTACACGAGTGGGGGTAACCAATCACAGCGAAGGGGGAGGGGCTACAGGAGTGGGGGTAACCAATCACAGGCGAGGGGAGGAGCCTGAAGGGTGAAGGGGCGTGTTGCATCCCCTCAAAAACGTCTGGCTCAGGTGTCGCAATACCTACTGATGGGGATGGCACTGGCCTTCGGTACTTCCGAACTATGCGCTCTAGAGTTGGCATTTACTTCTCTCTTGAGAGCAAACCTCAAGATTTCATTAAGCAACAAAACGGCGCTCCCACACATTTTTTAAAATATTTCCGGAAATGGTTGAACGACGTTCACGACAGTAGTTCCCGAAGGTGCTGATGCAAAGAACATGATATTCTCCCGGTGGCCTCCGCGTTCTCTTGACCTCACATCATGTGATTTCTACCTATGGGGGTACTATTAATCTCAGAAAAAAATACGAGTACCTACACCTAATTTTCTATATTTCAAATCGTTGTTTTTAATGTCACTTAATAAGTTAAGTTAGAAATGTCATTGGTACACGAAATTTCTAAATTGTTCAACATAACCGATTTTAAAAAAAGACGCTCAAAATTCAAAATGTACATGTCTAAAAAATTGCGAGATTTCGAGCTCTTAATTCTTAAACTGTAATTAATTTTTGTTTAAATTAACTGTACGGAAAGGACGGTCTGCACTCGGCACTACTGCTCATCAACCTGCCTGAGTTGCATTTTTCTACACTGACGGAGTCATGCGACAAACAGAAAAGACAGTTTTTTTTGCGCGGGACATTTAAACAGGACATGAAGTTTCGACAAGTATTTAAGAGCATAACGTAATACATGTAGGGGAGAGTCTGGGACAGTGGCCATGCAGGAACAGTGGCCACCTTCCCGCCATTTTCTTATTTATAAAGATTAGGTGCTGTCATCTAGCACAGAATGTACCAATAGGACACTGAGTATATTAACAAAGTTTTTCCATTTAAATCTAAAGATTTTTATTTTAAAACAAACTCAACCTGAAATTGTATACTTGAAGTAAAATACAACAGGCAAGTAAAATAATTGTTAGTGGCTAAATAAAAAACGTTGAAAGGAACTAGCGTTGACTGCTTATACCTACTACATTTAAATATTTATTGGTATAATAATATTTTGATTGTGTTGGGTTGTTTTTGTTTTTCCTACTTTTTAAAAAGCATGTAGTTGATGGTACAGTGGCCACTTCTTTGTTATATAGGTCACTGTACTATTATTTAGTACAATATTTTATTTATTTCAGATATTATTTCCTAGATGTTCTTGATGATTTGTACATTATTTATCTTAACCTGTAAAAATAGGCGGCACTACTAGAACAGCAAATCTGTTTTTTCCATGAATTATCTATGTATAATGTTTGTTATTTAATACAAACTATTTTTTACAAAATAAATCATTATTCTGCAAATGTCTATGTACTTGTTTTTACTATTCCCGTCTCCTACACAGTAGTGGCCACAGTACCATACTCTAATGGCCACTGTACCATCACTGTAGGTACAGCGGCCACTTTTATCTTAAATTCTTCCAACTCCAAAATCTTTGTTATAATTTTATTTTTTCAGTTCTAGAATATAATGGTGTAGAAGTAAAAATAGTGCTTGTTATCTAATGGTAAGAGATTCTATAAAAAAGGGTTAATTTTGGTTATTATAAAAAGGTGGCCACTGTTCCAGACTCTCCCCTACTTGTCTCATTGCGCTTGTTAGAAAGGATGAAAATATGCATCCAATATCTCTTGGTTCTGCAATCTTATGTAGTTAGAAAATTGTTATTTTTCAGTTAATTTCAACGAAATTAGATATCTAGGGATCCGTAATCAATTATAACAATATTATAATCTACATGTACTTAAAAGCCAAGACATCTGTCTGTCTGTCTTTCCAGAGGATTCTCGTACTTCCCACTGGCATAGAAAATTAAAATTTAGTATGGAGTTTCCTGGACATGAACTCTCTTAATTGCAGTTAATTAATTTTCTTCAAAGTATACGAGTTAATAATAACATCTCGTTTTTTAGATGTGCGTGTTTAAGCATTGATTCATTACCTTCTAATCATCTTTTCACTCTCACTGCCAAACGAAAACGATAGTTGTTTATTTGGTTTTACTACCTTACTCAATAATAATATTTTTAAACCTGCTTTTAACCCTTTACATTTTAAAAAGTGACTCTGGAAAGAACAAATACAGTTGGGGTATCACCGTGCATGTCACATTGTGACAGTAACAGGTGTCGGAGCTTCCCAAGAGAATCAGTCAGTCACGCTTTTATGTTCATGCCGGATCCTTGGCACAGGTGATAACGAGGAAAGCGCGTGATGACTAGGATTTTCAGGTTTTCGTTGTGCTTTAGTGAAAACTCTTTATGGTGCCTTCAGAATAAATAAACAAATAAATAAAAGTAAGTAAACTGAAATTATAGATTCGGATTCTGATTTGAGCCGTTTAGTTATTTTTGAAACACTTCATTTTCTAAATAATAAATGTTGAAATTCTTCCTATTAAATCTTTAAAACGAGTTAGTAAACTTTTACCATTAATTGATATTACCAATTGTAGTAGAAAAAACTTAAAAAACTTAGTAGTAGATATTGAATTGTACTTAATTTACTTTTTGACATTTCTAGGTTGATCAATAGATTATTTTCTAAGGCTAATTGCAATTTCTAATTTTTATTGAATAAAAATTTTATTTTTGGCCTTATAAAAAGATACTAAAACAGTAGGATTTGATTTACAAAATATTAGTCTCTGTAAGAGGAGAAGCAATTCCACAGCCAGGATAGTGCATAAATGTTCACATATTTTTGATTATTGAAACATTATTTTGAAAATAGGACAAGGATAGACAAAGTTCTTACTTATATATTTTAGTACATATAAAAATCTGAATTATGTAACTTTTGGCCAACAAAGTTATATGGTCAAATTTTTGTAAGTTAATGAAAGCAGCAAATAATTTTTTGCCCAAAAAGTATTTTAGTCTTGTATAGCCGTGGAGGATGAACACATTATCTAATTTTAGTAATATTACATACATACATACAATATGACATCAAAGTCAATTTCAATTTAAACAAGATTATTTTTAATTAAGTATTTACCTTCTAGACGTCTTTGCAAAGTCTTCCTATAATAAATGCAAGAACGCAAACTATTTATTGTGAAATTTCATTTTCGCAATGGTCAATTAGAAAACGAAAATTAGGATTATTCCATCAAGGCCTGTAAACCAGTCAGTAAACATGCATGCTTTTAAGAAATAGGTCAAACACGGCTCCTGTTCGAAATACAATTCAAGAACGGAAAGGTATCGTAGAACTGAGAATGTTATCGAACATGCAAGAAATGTAAATTTCAGCAAGGAAGCTGTCTCAACAATTTTCATACTCTGTTTTCAGATCTTTAATAACACCGTTAGAACTTCGAATGTACCAGGAATTGTTACCTTCAGATTATCTAAAGATTGTTATATATTGTAAATGGGTTTACGAACATTTTCTTAACAGTAACGAAGTTTTAAATAAAACATTTCTGACTGACAAAACTCGGCTTCTTAAGTGGGTATATTTGTGTTTACTTTATTCAGACTTCAGAGAATAACCCGTTGTAACTATATATAATTTATACTAGTTGTTAAGCCTGCCTTTGCTAGGCGAAGTTGGGCCTAACTAATTTCCTGGACACATTCCGGCAGTTGGTTGGTTTTATTGTAATTTATCTGATTGACTGCCAAATAAGAATTTTTAAATTTCTAACTGCCACTCGGTACCAATTGAGGATCAGCCGAAAGAAATTTCAAAAAACTAACAACAGGGTCTGTTCAGCACTATTAAAACCCCTCAAATAATGGCCAATTGAATAAACTTAATTTTTTGTCACTAAAATAGCCTTTGTAAGGACCTTTCTAGAACCCTCCCCATCTATCTTCTAAATTTAGGATGCCCAGGAAACTCCATGCCAAATTTCAATTTTCTAGGTCAGTGGGAAGTACGAGAATCCTCTGGAAAGACAGTCACATGTCTTGGCAGATCTACGCATCTCTAGATATCTAATTTCGTTAAAATTAACTGAAAAATAACAATTTTCTAACTACATAATAGATTGTAGAACCAAAAGGTATTGGGTGCATATTTTCATCCTTTTTAACAAGCGCAATGAGACAAGTACATGTAAATCTTAAAAAATGTCGAAACTTCATGATCTGTTTAAATGTCCCCCGCTCAAAACTGTTTTTTTCTGTTTGTCACGTGACTCCGCCAGTGTAAAAAAATACAACTCGGGCAGGTTGATAAGCAGTAGTGCCGAGTACAGACCGTCCTTTTCGTACAGTTGGTTTAAACAAAAATTAAGGACAGCTTAAGAATTGAGAACTCGAAATCTCGCAATTCTTTAGACATGTACATTTTGAATTTTGAGCGTCTTTTTTTAAAATAGGTTATATTTGACAATTTAGAAATCTCGTGTACCAATGATAACTTAACTTATTAAGTGACATTAAAATCAACGATTTGAAATATAGAAAATTAGGTGTAGGTACTCTTTTTTTCTGAAATTAACAGTACCCCCATAGGTAGAAATCACATGGTGTGAGGTCAAGAGAATGCAGAGGCCACCGGGAGAATAACATGTTCTTTGGATCAGTACCTTCGGGAACTCATTCGGGGACAAATGCTTCATCGAGGCATTCATCGAGGCATTCATCCGTACTGCTGAGAATTCGTTTAACTAGTCTTAAGTTTTCCTTGTATGATGTAACCAGAGTTTCGAAGTTGGAGAACTCTGAAACCGTTATTTCTATTTAACAGTTATTTTGAGCATCTTTGACTCTTTACAAAACTTCTTACGTGAAAATAGAAAAGGCAGGGCTTTATTTGCTCGTTAGACTAAAGTTCTAAAAGTTCTAAAAATAGTAAGCAATACAATTTAAAAAAAGTACGCGAGAGGGCTTGAACCCGCGATTTCTGATTACGAATCTGATGCGTTAACCGCTAGACCAATCGACGTACAGCTTCCAGCTTTTCTTTATAGCATATTACCAAAAGCAATAAATCAATAAGCTTTTTAAGTATTTTTCTAAATAGTTTTTGGTTTTCTTCATAAAGTTTAATATGTTTTTGATGTAAAATGATTTTTTTTTATTGATACCAAAATGTCTACTTACGAGGGTGGTCCCAGAAGTACCCGACCTGGCCAAGAGGTAGCGGTAGTTGTTTGAAAATATCACTGTATTGGAAAGTACGCAGTCTATAAAGCATATGTTTCAAGTTTGAAAGCGCCACGTTGTTCAGTATTTGTTTGGCAGCCATCAATAGTGAACGTTGTCAATGAATTTGTGAAAATGGAGAAAATTGGTCACCGTTATGTGATATAAAACCAACCAATATAAAAGCTGAACTGGATTCTACTCTGGGTGAGTCTGCTCCTTCGTTTACAACAGTTAAATTTTGGGTAGGTCGACTGAAAGTGCGCGAGCTAGCAGACATTACGGGCATTTCAAAAAGTGCGGTACATCGCATATTATCTGAAAATTTGGACATGAGAAAACTGTGTGCAAGATGGGTGCCGCGTTTGCTCACACTCGAGCAAAAACAGTGTCGTGAAAATGTTTCAATTGAGTGTTTAGTGAAGTTTTACAGCAACAAAGCAGAATTTTTGCGCCGTTACGTAACAATCGATGAAACATGGGTCCATCATTTCACACCCGAAACAAAAGAACAATCGAAACAATGGACTCAAAAGGGAGAACCGGCTCCAAAGAAGGCGAAGACCGTTTCATCTGCAGGCAAGGTTATGGCGTCGATTTTTTGGGATGCGCGTGGAATAATTTTTATTGACTATCTCGAAAAAGGAAAAACTATCAACGGCCAGTATTATGCAAACTTATTGCAACGTTTGAGCGAAGAAATCAAGCAAAAACGGCCGCATTTGGCTAAAAAGAAAGTGTTGTTTCATCACGACAACGCGCCAGCTCACAAATCTGTTATTGCAATGGCCAAAATTAATCAATTAAAGTTTGAATTGCTACCTCATGCACCATATTCGCCAGATTTAGCCCCGTCGAATTATTTTCTGTTCCCAAATTTGAAAAAATGGCTCAGTGGTCAAAGATTTTCCAACGATGAAGAAGTGATGTCAGCAGTTAATGGCTATTTTGAGGAGCAAGACAGTTCTTATTATAAAAAGGGTATCGAACTTTTTGAACACCGCTGGGAAAAGTGTATAGAGCTGAAAGGAGATTACGTTAAAAAATAAATAAATCTTTTTCCAAAGTTTTTGTTTTCTTTGTTGGGTACTTCTGGGACCACCCTCGTACATTTGCAAGGGTACAAATTTAGGAGGAAAATAATAAAATTCCATTGGATTTCCTATATTATCGTTTACAAAAAACAGACTGTATAATGAATTGTAGAAAACATTGCCAATTCAATAAATTTTATTTATTAAAAGCAGAGTTATTAGTAGCTGGAATACTAAATCTCTGTTGCATAAATATAAACCGAAACATGAAATCGATTATATTCCGTCGTAAAGCGCATAATCGATTATTAATAATAATTTTATAACTTTGGAAATAAAAGAAAATATATAATCCATTCCCCTTTTACCGCATTTCGCAGTGTCGGGGTTCCACACAAACTCTTATGGGAGTGCAACGGAGGTAATGGAGCTATTGTAGCAAGTACATTACGCTCCCCCATACTTTATCACTCATACAACTTTCATACATTAACCTAAGGAGCTCAAACACGATAGTACTAAATTTTTAAAATTCCGTCGCAACCGAGGTTTGAACCCCTGTCCCTCTGAACGAGAGGTAGAATCTCTACCACTCGACCACGGAGGACCTCTTATAATGTTATAATAAATAAATTATACAAAAATATACGCATTTTAAAAAAGATGATTTGTGTCATATTAAGCAATATTCTGTTTGGGGTTAGATCCTACTCGTATATTACGATATTTAGTACTAAGGAAATAACTTTGTCCACTCAATATTTGATTTGCATTTTACTCTTTACTTCTTAATAAGAAAATAAATATCGCAATCCCAACTCCTGGCTCAAAATAAAGAAAAAATGGAAACATTTAGAAAAAGTAATTGGTTTATTACCGCAACTTTCCAATTTATTTCATGCTCAAGTTTAAATACTTGAAACGCTCGGAAAGCTGCAACATCAGGAGGTTACATATTTTAACCCTTAGAAATTGCAATAACGTGATAGGGCATGCATGTTAAACTATACAATCAATTATAGAAAATATAAATAATAGAAAGTTTCTCAACCTTTTTCTATAGCATCTAGCATTTATTTAAAAAACATATTTGTTAATGTTTTTTCAAACGTGTATTTATTAAATACGTACATAAAAGTTTTTACAATAACATACTACCCATAAACGAAGTGTCTTAGTGGATAATGTAGATTTTGATTATTGCAAGCAAGTTTTTGAAAAAGGAAGATTCGAGGGCGTATTTCACTCCTGTTTTACAACCTAGAAATCTTATGGTATACACGAAACACATTAATAAGCAATTAAATTATCTTTAAATATTGACGAATGTTTACTTTAGGCAATATTTTCCTACGATGATCTAATAATATTGAGAACCGCTGGTTACAATAAACCTGAGATTTTCAGAGTAGGGGGGTACGTGTATATTAAGGGGTAGGCATGCAGATTTACGTAAATGCTCAAGATAAGAACACACTGGAAAACTGAGTACATAAATGTAAGTATGCACTTTTTGTATAAATCTCATACAATCGTAAATAAGTTTTTATCACTGAAATATAACAAAAATGATAAGAGGAAATACCTTAATAGCATATTAACTCCGAATCTGGAGAGTATTTTTGCGAAAGTTTGAAAACGAGATACAGCTTTTTGTTGACAATTAAATTGAACTATTTGGGTAAAAAGTTTGAGAACCCCTGCAATAAACTGTTGAAATTAATTCCCTGCTAGCGTTTCAAACGAGTTCCGTATGTTGTTAAAGCTTATATTGACAAATATAGTTTAAAGCTTCTTATGTTGATAGGATGTCTTAGTTTTATTGCCACTCAGTGTCGGACTGGGCCACAGGGCATCCGGGCAAATGCCCGGTGGGCCCCCTTGAAGTGGGCCCCGAAGGCTCCAAGAGCAATTTGCAAAATTCAGATTTTATTAACTTTTGACGAATAGCCAGACACCGTGAATACAAGAATATAACTGTCTGTTAAAAATTAAAATTAAATTAAAAGTTAAATAATTAGTAATAGTTGTTGAAATTGAGTAAAACTTCATGGGATTCAGTCCTCAAATTAATTTTATACAAATTCATTAAGACGTTTTGGTAACGATTTGTTTTCTTTATCAAGACCTACAATATACAAATTACAAAAAATTAAACCATTAGTTCTTCTTCTTAATTCTATGCTTTGCTATCGTTTAGTGTAAGGCCATATGTACTTTACTGTTCTTTTGTGCACTTTTTTCTCCATCCTTTTCTATCTTATGTCATTTGTTTGATTTCTTTCCATTTGATTCCTTTTCTGTCTGTCTCTTCTTTGATTCCCTTATTCCAGTCTTCCCTTTCAGTTTTCACCATCCATATTTACTCCATATATTCTTCTGGTTACCAAACCATCTCAATTGTCCTTCTACTAAAGTTTTCATATATTGGTTTAATTTTGAATTGTTCTTTGATGATTTCGTTCCTAATTCTGACTTTTCTTGTTTTGTTTTCTATTTTCCTTAAAAATCTCATGTCCATTGCATAGATTCTTGATTTATTCCTATTTGTTATTGTCCATGTTTCGTTGCTATATAGTATTGTTGATCTTGCTATTTTCTTGCTAACTTCTGTTTTTATATGTTTTGGTACTTCTCTTTTACCCAAAACTGTTGTTTTTATTATCTTGTATACTTTCCCTGGTTTTCCCAGTTTTTCACTTATTTCTTTGTCCATCTTACCATTTTCTTCTATTACTGATGCTAAATACTTAGAGCTTTCGACTTATCCAATTCTTGTTCCCTTATTTGTACGTTATATGTTTTCTTTATACTTGATATTATCATGTTCTTTGTTTTGCTCACGTTTAGTTCCATACTATACTTTTGTAATTTCTGGTTTATTACGTTTAAGTTAAATTGTACGTTTTGTTCTGAATCAGCTAAAATGATCATGTCATCTGCGAACATTAATTCTGTTAATTTCACTCCACGTATTCTATTTTTAATTTTTTCATTTTGTTTCCTATCTCTTTAATTAACTCATCCATCACTAACGTGAACAATAGGGCGCTGAGGACACATCCCTGCTTCACTCCTTTTTCTGTTGTAAAATTCGTTGATTCTTCATTATTTGTTCTTACTATATTTCTTATTTTAAACTTGCGACTTTTGACTCTCTTCTCTTTTCTTTGTATTTTTCATAATGTCTGGTCTGTTTGATACTTATGTATTTTATAATTCTTGTCACTTCTTTATTTCACGATTCCGTTCTTTTTACATTTGTCTGTACTATTTTTGATATCCCACAGCACTCTTTGGCCAACTCTAGCACATTTTCTTAACATTTTTTCCCATTTCTCTTCTATTCCTTTTTCTTCAAATTATTCTTTCAATTTCTTATCTTCTGTTTCCTGGTATTTCTTTCTAATTTCTTAACAACAATACTAACAAAAATACTGATTACTTGATAATTTTACCATTATTGAAAGCTGCAGAAGTTTTCTAAATCTCTAATACGATTCTGTACCTTTCAGTGATACTTAAAAGTTTGTTACAATGTTTTCAAGACTTTCGACATGAGAATGTGTCCGGAAGAGAAACTTTATTTTCCCAGTAGACGTAAATCATTCAGTGGCGGATTATCCAACGTGTCTAGGGGCCCCAGGCTTTGGAGGGCCCCAATCCTTTTAAAATAGGTTAATGTTTTCAGCAAACATCATAAGAATCTTGATTATTTTCAGCAACAACTTTTTTAAAACATAATGCCTAGGCGCCTCATCTATCCTTAATAACTGAACTCATTGCATTATTAAATTTACTATACTAATTTTTGCTAAAATATTTTATTACCTTATTATTAATGAATAAACAATGTATTACCTTATTGCAAAACCGAAGAATTTACTAGCTTTATGGTGCCACTGTCTCTAGAGGAATCGTTAAAAGCAGATCTAGGAGCATCGTAAACTCTTTCTAAATTAAACCTGAGTGTTTTATTAGCGTCAATTCTACTTTCTCACTGCTTAGAAGATAGTGATTTTGCAGGTAATGAATAAAGTTTTTTTTTGTCAAATTCAAAATAACCTGATGTTGAAAAGAGACTGAAAGGGGGTGTAGTGCAAAAAAATAAATTTTAGAATAAAAAAATCTAAGAACAATATACAATACTGAAAACCGCACATTTTTAAGATAACTAATAACCGAGATACAGCCACCAGAAGTTTGTCGGAGTTCGTTCGTGACGTCACACCGACACGGAGCCAAAGAGTACGGAGCCGTGCAACCTCAATAGTACTACATGCATTTTAGATGCAGTGGTTTCTCCGCGTTGATCGTATTTCTTTAATAATGGCGTTTAGGTTTTAACCAAAATATACACAGACCAATTAAGGCAAATAAAAGAAGACAAAAAAGAGAAGATCAAAATCAGTCGAATATTACAAGATTAAACAATCTAAATTGATGAAATGCAATAATTGTACGCTTGTGTAAACTGTAAGGGGATGCATTCGCTGCAAGGAAAATGCTCTTGAAAAGTGGAGAAAACATATGCATTATTCTTCATGAATCATTTGTAAATGTAGTTTTACACTTTGATTGTTTAGTAAAAAAGACAGTAGAAGAAAGACAACGACACTACAATAATTGTCGCAGCATTTAGTTTGTCGCAATTTTGTCTGTTGGATCCAAATCTTGACGAACGCTTTTCTAAAAAATATAGGAAAAAAATATGGCTGCTTTATTTAAACCAAAAGTAACAAAAATTAATTAATTTCGAGCTACCAATACATAGGTGTGATAACACAAAAAAATTATCTTGTTCTGAGATGATCGAGCAGCCAGTACTGGACCACGTGGAGAATTTTCAGGTTTTTCGAGTTTCATCGCATTTCCCGATCTGAGCGTCAATTTACAATTTATAAAGGTTTTAGTATTTTGTATTTACAAGATTTTAAAAAAGAATCATGAAAATTCGAGTAGTTTTAACCGGTTCGGAGATAACGATCTTGTTTTGCCTAACGCTCCTCCGCTATAGTTTGTAAGTAAAAATGTGGGTTAGATTTTAGGTAATACTACTATAAAATCGTTCCAAGAATTTTATCCCTCTTTTTAAATTTCCACGAATTCATTGTAATAGTAGTTATAGTAAGTAAAAATGTAGGTTAAATTCTTTCATAGAATACTACTAGAAAATAGTTCGAAGAATTAGTTCACACTTTTTAAATTTCCTCGAATTCGTTTATATAGCAGTTTTACGTAGTTTTTAAGTAAAAATGTAGGTTAAATTCTTTCATAGAATACTACTATAAAATAGTTCCAAGAATTCGGTCACCCTTTTTAAATTTCCACGAATTCATTTTAATAGTAGTTTTTAAGTAAAAATATAAATTAAATTATTTCATAGAATACTATAAAATAGTTCCAAAATTTAGTCCTCCTTTTTAAATTCCACGAATTCATTTTTATAGTATCAAGTCATTCCATAAGAAATCGTCTAAAAAAAGTTTTTTTGTTGCTCCACTATTTTAGATTTTGCTCTAACTTCGTAAGAATCTTCTTTAGGGTTCCAAAGAAGGAAATCCATCGTCATTTAATTTTCGCATGCGTCAGTTCCCGCCTGCGCTAATTAAAGCATTTAAAAATCATCATTTTTATGCTTTAATATTTTTAGCTGTAAAAATCTTTCTATTAAAGATATAAGACGGCATTTCAAAACTAAAAGATAATAGTTTTTGTACAAAGAATATAAATTCTCATAATCAATACCCCCGAAAAATAACACGGTACTGAAAATACGTGTATTTTACTGATTTTTCGTGATTCTTAACTGATTCCCAGTTGAATGCAAACAGCTAATATTTCTCAAAGGTCAAGTGCACATATCGTGGAAGAAATAAAACCTACAATTGACTCGTTCGGCCTACTTTTTATAAAAAAAATCTCTGCTTGAAATTTAAAAAATTGCATTATTTGGGCTATAATATGAATGTGTTAGCTACGAGATAAAAATTATTTAAGTAATTAGTATACATATATACTACAGTAAGTATATATACTACTAAGTAAGTTGTATATAGTATATAATATATGGCAAACTAACGTATGCATTTCGGGCTTAATTAGTGATTTAGAGCCCTTTATCGTCTTAGCGTCTCCGACTTTCGCCTCAAGCGCGTAGTGACTTCGTGGGCTTCAAACCACTCAATTAAGCCTATAATACACAATATACTATTATGTATCAAGAATTTTTGTTAATCTTCCTGTTTACAATCGTTTGGGTTTGCTAAATCATCCTTGAAAGTAATTAACACCAGTCAACCATGGATTCCCTGCATCAAATATATTTAATGTTTCTAGAACAGTGATTCCCAAACTTTTAAACTCAAGGATCCCTAGAAATTAAAAAAAATCAGCGGACCCACTTAAAACTATATATTTAATAGCTTCTCTCAAATTGTGAAAATGTTTTAAAAATAATTTTTAAATATGCTTGTAGCTTAATTAATTGGTTTGGTATTAATTTGATAAAGACTTTACAATAACTTCTAATACGAAAAAGCAGAATTTAACAAAAATATTATTAGTTATAACACAATTTTTGTGTTGTTCGCAAACCCCCTTACAACTTGTTACAAACTCCAACCCTTGTTCGCAGACCGCACTTTGGAAACCACTGGTCTAGGGTATCACGCTAAATCCAAAATCGAAGCTATATATAAGCTTGTTCGTAAATTCTCTTGCCAGATGGGAAACGTTTTTATTATTGGTTTTTCGAAAAAAAGGTGCTCTTTAAAAAAAGTTTTGCTTCACTTAAAACCTCAAATGCTGCCATTAAAATTAACCTAGCGTATACATGGTGATTAAAAAAATAGTGGTTCGATTAATGTTTGCATTTTTTTTGAATATTTAATATTTCCAGTACAGTGACCAAATTTTTACCTACCAAAGTTTTTCTTGATTTATGTAGTTTTGTGATAGGTTCTAATAATTCGGTAAATGGTCCCACACAATATCTTTTGGCAGCAAAATGATCTAAAATGAACATCTCATGATCTTCACCTTTCTTCAGATAAAGGCGAGTTTTAGGCATCGACAATGAAGTTATATGATTTAAGGATTTAATATTTTTGTTATTATAATTACATTGAATTCCTTATACAGGTCGTACAGTATTGTTTTGTTTACCAATAGCGTTTATATTTCTCATTGTAGCTTGTTTATCTCACTAGGGTTTTATGATTTTCCCATACGTTGATCTTCTTAAATAACAGTCAGGTTTCCAGCGACTCTTCTATGTTTGTGTGTGGTGCGGTAGTCATATCACAGCATAACAAGCAGTGGTTCACTCTCCCAAATATGTTCTGCCGCCACGTGCGACCTTGTATTCTCAGACGTTTGGGCGGTCAAGGTTAATCTTAATGGCAGCATTTGAGATTTAGGTAAAGCAAAACTTTAAAATGGAGAAAACATATGCATTATTCTTCACAAATCATTTGTAAATATATGTAGTTTTACACTTTGATAGTTTAGTAAGAAAGATAGTAGAAGAAATACAACGATACTACAGTAATTTAGTTTTCTTTTGCTTCTTCTAAAAATGTTTTTTGTGTTATAAATATTCTTTGGTAAACATTATAATGTTACAGTGCAAAAGTGATTTTTACGCGCATAAGCTTTTTTGTCTCACGCCACGCACTGTTTACAATTAAACTGATTTAGGAAACAAATAAATCAAAATTATAAGTCTTCATATAAACACATTCTTAATTTGTTTACTGCCTAACATTATAATTAAAATTGATAGTATACAGTTCGAACAGTTGTTGTTGCCTAAATGTATACCAGAAAAAGTGGCTGATATCTTATTGGATAATGGTTCACAGACTACAGGTTGGCAACTGATTGCATCACCAGGCATTTCTCTTAACACCGCTTCCAGATTTTTTCCAGTTTCAACTTCAAGTTTACTATTTTTTTCTACAGAAGTAGATGCCGCTGGCAAACCAAGGTTTTTCCAGATGCATTATTAAGTTACGTTCATTATTAGAAGAAGGCTGGCAGTCACAAAGTTGGTTAGAATTCATAATGTTGTTGCTTAAGCTGCCTTCAATGTAACCCTCTGCTACCGCGGTTGATTTCTATCCTCCATGCCGCGTAATGCTTGTAATATTACTACCACTGTCAGCCAAAAGCGTGGCAGAAGTTCTTCAAAAACTATGACCTGTGTACTTTTTCGAATCAGTCTTGCCAAGAAACTGCACTATTTTGTTACGTATTTCTCCTATTTTATTGATACCGACATTTTGGTTAACACATCTGTCTTTACTGTATTTCAGAAAAAGGCGATCAATCGAAGCGTTGGATAGCTTCAGTGTTCTCTTTAGTCACGACAAATGGTTTTGTATCAGACATATTAATAAATAATTAGCAAATGTGGGCTATTTAAATTATACATTAATTATATTAATAATTAATATTTTACCGATATCTTCTATATCTTAAGTTATCATTTTTGTCATTCTTCTTGCCGGCAAGCGCCGGATATTTCCAGTATTAACATAGTCTAGGAAAAATAAAAATTAATTACAGTTATACAAAAATTACAGATTTACCTTTCTTAACAGACTAGCATAATACCTTGAAAAATCAACGGTCCGCTTCTGGTCATGTCATTCGTCTGGTCTATCCACGAAGTAAGAAAACAATTCTAGTTATAAAAGTTAATTTTTGGTATCCACCACCAACACTCTCCCACCTATTTCAGTAGTCCTTAACACCTACCGTAAACAATTACCAGTTTATATGCATGCATACTTGAGCATATTGTTGAGCAACCTTGGCGGACGAACGAATATACGGACCAACGAACGAACATGATTCCTTAATTGAATATTTCGTCGTACACAAGGTTTTCGTAACCTTTTCCTTTTCGATTCCTCTTCTTTCTCCTCTCTATCATTTTTCTTCCTCTCCCTATCAGCCGCTTTATTTCCAATCTTTCCACATCTATTTTTCTTACCTTTCAACCTTTCTTTTTCGATTTCTCATCTTTCTCTCTAGCATTTTTCTTCCTCTCACTGTCAGCCTCTTTATTTCCGACCTTTGCACGTCTATTTCTGTTATCTTCCAACCCTTTTTTTCCGATTCTTTCTCTGTAGCATTTTTCTTCTTTACCTTGTCAGCCTCTTTATTTTCGACATCTGTATGTCTATTTCTGTTTTCCTCCAACCTTTTCTTTTTTGATTCCTTACTCTCTTTATCCCTGACAGTAGGGAAGGAATGGGGTTTCTGTTCCTCCCTCCACTACTTTCTGCTTTCTGCCAAGGCCATGCTTCAAGGTTAGATCCCTTCCACCACTTTCTGCCAAGGTCAACCTTCAAGGCTAAATTTTCTGGCGGTTAAAGGTCAAGGCTTCTCTGACTTTAAGAACTAAGATTGAGAACTTGATTGAACTAAGGTTAGATTTTAGCGCTTCAAGGTTAAGATTTTCTGCTAAGGCTTCTCTAATTTTAAGGTTCAGGTTTTATAAAAAAAAATGTTGTAGATCAAAACAATGAAACAATTTATTAGTTGTTTATTAGATTGCTTAAACAATATCTCGTAAACAATTAAATACATAACAATTATTTGAATCCATATCTCTCGTCAGGTAAGGCGTGACTCCTGAAGGAAAACGTTTTTCACGAAATCTGAGTTCTCTTTCATCGTTAAATTCTTTTTCCGTTGACCACTTTGTTGCAGTGAACGTTGCCCAATTTGGTTTGTAAGGTTTATTACACCAAATGTTCCGTTCAGGTTCATCACTCAATTCATCCCAATCTGAAGTGCAGATGCCTTTGAAGAAGATGAGGTCGCATTTATCAGGCAAAAGGTTAATAGCGTGGCGATGTTCCAAAGCACGTTCAATACATATGACTCCTTGAGTATTCACGACTTCACCATCTTCTTTTAAATATAGAATTTCTAAACCAGAACACGAAGAATAACCTTCATCGGCTTCACTCAATATAACTATAGTATCCGGAAGTCTTCTTCTTTCAATTAACAAACCAGTGTTGTGTGTTTTATAACGAGAAAACACGATTTCACCATCATCAACAGTCGTTTCAAATGTCCAAGAATGCAACCAACCCATTTCGATGTGTAACTGAGTAATACAGAATCTTGACTGAAATCAAACTCAAACACCCCACCAGAATTTGAGAAGAGTGGGAAAAGCAATTGTTCCATTAGCCACACCCTCAGCCTATACATAACCTCAAACTCTGGCTCTCGGAACTATACTCGTCTACGAATGTTATGAGTGGCTTTTGTTATTCGAAATCAAACACCTCAACATAATTTTTTCTATTATAATATTGAAAAGATAAATTGTAAGTAATATCAAATACAATGCCAGTGTAGCGATACAGCATAGAAACTTACATAGATTGGGAAATAAGTGCAATAACACAAAACTTTTCTAGCATATGTTGTTTATTTAACGTTAATAAACGTGATCGGTTTATAATGAACGATAAGCCTCACTACAATTTTAAAAAAGCTAATTTTCCCGTGTTGTATGATATGTTACTAAATGCTGATTGGTCGCAACTTAATGGTCTTACAGATGTTAATGAAGCTTGTGATAGTTTTTATAAAATTGTTTATAATATATTTGATACTTCAGTGCCTAAGGCTTCTATAAAATTTAAAAAGAAAACTCATTATCCCCCATGGTTTAATAATGATATATTATTACTACTGAAACAAAAATCTTTGGCTTTTAAAAAGTATAAACAATTTAAAAATGAACACTATTACAACATTTTTAAAGATTATAGATTGCAATGTAATAGATTAATTAATACTTGTTATAAGGAATATCTTACTGAAGTTGAGAATTCACTTGCTGCAGATCCAAAAAGGTTGTGGTCTTTTATCAGTAATAAGCGAGGGCTTTCACGTATTCCAAGCGTAATGACACATAACAATGTTGAATATAATGATGGATATTCTATAGTTAATCAATTTGCTAATTATTTTCATAGTGTATACATCCAATCTCAGAATAACATTGCAATTAATGTCATACCTCGAGCTCAAGATGTTATTGCCATCGACTTCATCAATGAGGACGATATTTTATGTGCTTTGCATCGCTCAAAAAACTGTTTTACATCTGGTATAGATCAAATACCAAGTTTTATTCTAAGGGATTGCGCTGCTGCTCTTGTCAAACCACTATACATCTTATTTAATTTATGTTTGTCTACGGCTAATCTTCCGTTGATTTGGAAACATGCATGTATATGTCCGGTTCTTAAGAAGGGCAATCCGTCACTCATTGAAAACTACAGACCAATTTCTATCCTTAGTAACTTTGTTAAAGCATTTGAGTCTATTATTTATAAATATTTGTATTCATCTTTAAGATCACTTATCTCTCCACATCAACATGGCTTTATGGAAAGTCGTTCTACTATAACTAATCTCGCATGTTTCAGTCAGTTCACTGCAGAGATCATGGATAAAGGCAATCAGGTCGATGTCATCTACCTTGACTTCCAAAAAGCGTTTGATCAAATTGATCAATACATCTTGTTAAATAAACTATCTCAATATGGCCTATCAGAGAATCTTATTAAATTTTTTGAAAGTTATCTTTTTAACAGGAGTTCTTGTGTCAGATATTGCAACTTTATTTCCCGCGATTTTACTCCTACTTCGGGAATTCCTCAAGGTTCGAATCTTGGACCTTTACTTTTCTTACTTTTTATTAATGACATAGTAGATCAAATATCTTGTCACTGCCTTCTCTTTGCAGATGACATAAAATTGTATCGTGAAGTTAACAATTATAATGATGCCATGCAATTACAAAATAATCTTTACACGGTAGATAACTGGTGTCACAATAATAGACTTTCACTAAACATCACTAAATGTAAGACTATGTCTTTTACAAAAAAACTAAACGGGTATGGTTATATCTACACCGCCAATGACACTGCTATACAAAGGACGGATTTCTTTAAAGATTTAGGTGTCATCTTTGATCCTAAGCTAGATTTTGCTGCACATATACATCACATTGTTAGTCGAGCTTTTAAAATGTATGGCTTTATCTACCGAAATTGTAAACACTTTTCAAATGCTCAGACGTTACGAGCCTTATACATAGCCTTGGTGAGATCTATACTGGAGTACGGCGCGGTAATTTGGTCTCCCCTTTATGAATGCCATATTCGTGAGATTGAACGAGTTCAAAGATATTTTCTTAAGTTTTTAGCTTTTTCTTGCGATGGTATCTATCCTGAGATTGGGGTTAGTCAAATTGAGCTGCTTAACAGATTTGAGTTTATATCTCTGCGTATTAGACGCATTATTATCTCTGTAAAGTTTTTGTATAATCTTTTAAATCACAGAATTGATTCTCTTTGGCTCTTAAACAAAATTAACTTTCATGTCCCAAGATTCAATGCACGTACTAATATGTCATTCTACTTGGATGCAAGGAGAACCAACTTACTAAAAAAATCACCTATTACAAGCATGTGCAATAATTTTAATCAGATATGTAGCAAGTGTGATATTCACTTTGATTCGATTAATAATATTGTAAGTTGTATTATTGAGATAAATGTCTAACTAAAGAACATACTATGTTCAGACATTAAGAAAGTTTGTTACAACGTTATTCATATTACCAAATTTGATACATATATACCTTGATTTGAGATGTTTGTTATATACACACTAACTAAAATTAGTGTATAATGTTAGTTTTAATAATTATGTTATTATTTATTTATATACTGTATTACGCATGTTTATGTTTTTACATTAATTGTAGGTAGCTTATATTTGTATTTCGTATTTATGTCGAACCTCTACTGTGTTTTTGTAATTTTTAAATTTTTTTCCTGTATTTGGGTGCCCACCTGTTGGAAAATATATATTATTATTATTATTATTATTATTATTATTTAAAGGAATATTAATAAAAAACTCTTATATTATGTAATTTTTATTATATTGTATACATAATAACAGTTTAGATAGATAATGTATAATTTACTTTATCAAAAAGCGAACGATGCAGATGTGAGAAAATTCTACGTCCAAAGAAGCTAAATCTTCAAGACACTTTTCAACCTCGTGACAAGTTGGTTCTATTACATTAAGTTGAAACCAATCTTCTAACGGTTCATTCACATAATGCGGATTTGTTGTTATGGTGTGCGAAATGTCCACGAATGCTACATTGATCAGTGTTCCACTAACTACGAAAGTGACTTCTGCAAGTAATTCAACATGTTTATTAAGAACATCTTCGTTCTCAACGGTTCTTAAAAATCGAGGAAACTGCCGTAGTAATTGTTCCCGCACCTCCTCCATACCTTGGATCACGTTGTCGTTCATACTTAACTTTCACAACAGACGAATTTGAAATTAAACCGATAAATGGTTAGGTACACAATAAGGGAAAGTAAAGTAATAACTGCGAATAGAACTGTTATTGTTGTTGCTATTATACAGGAGCTCAAGGGGGGATCGGAAATGTGACAAATGGTTGGATCACGATTAGTCCCGAGAGATTGCCAATTTGATTCGATAGAGTAATTAGGATAACTATATTTAATTTTGAAGGAAGTAGGTTGAGAAACGTTGCGTAGGGATATGATGTATACGTTAACACCGTGAAGAATATTGCTAGTCAATGCGTATCTCGTAGGATCTCGAGAAAACACAATGGACTCAGAAACAGATTCCGATGGTTGAGCAACATACAGAAGTAGATATTCCGTCGCTTGGCACACCCCCCACTCTTCCTACTTTTGGCCACGCCTACTGCTCTCTGATTGGCTATCCCCTCTCCTGTAGACACGCCTACTGTTCTCTCATTGGTCGACGCCATCTTGGATGACACGCCTGCTGTTCTCTGATTGGACGAGCGCCATTTTGGATGACACGCCTGCTGTTCTCTGATTGGACGAGCGCCATTTTGGATCTTTGGGGCCATTTTGACCACCCCAGCCATTAGGTGGATCTGTATTACCGGCAATCTGTGTACTGCTAACAGAGGGCGTCATGCGTCAACTAGGGGTACTGTCAACAGAGGGCGTTATGAAGAAATATGCATTATCCTACGTACTGATGCCATTAGAGGCCGCATTAAAAAAATCTCCTTTTTCGCTCTCTCCTTCTCTCTCTTATTAGAGGTCGCATTAAAGAGCATTCTCTCTCACTCTCACGCTCTCTCACTCTCTCCTTCTCTCTCTCTCTCTCTCTCTCTCTCTCTCTCTCTCTCTCTCTCTCTCTCTCATCTCTTATGCTCTCTCTCATTCTCTCGCTCTCTCACTCTCTCGCTCTCTCACTCTCTCCTTCTCACCTATTAGAGGTCGCATTAAAGAGCCTTCTCTCTCACTCTCTCGCTCTCCTTTTCACCTATTAGAGGTCGCATTAAAGAGCCTTCTCTCTCACTCTCTCGCTCTCTCACTCACTCTCTCCTGCTTGCTCTCTCCTCTCTCTCTCGTTCTCTCCTTTTCGTTACTAATACCTACAAGTTATTGACTACCTTTCTCTCTAACACACACACACTACTCGTAGACATGCCTACAAGTATTTTCTACCTTTCTCACCGCTCACTCTACCTTTTCGAGAAATAATACAAATAATAATTATTATAATTTTTATTATTGTTATTATTATGATTACACTGACAGCAGCAGCAGATGACAGCCTGAAGACATGTTGAAGACGTCGAGAGGCTGACGGAACCACAGCAGGAACGATGTTTACTGACCTCTGCTTTCTATTTGAGGCTCCAAGGGCTGTAACAGACAAAAAAGAGAGCGTTAAAAAGGGGTTTATTGTAAACATAGTATGCGTTGTTTTTAATACCTTATCTGTTTCAACAAACATGCAGTCCGCATATCCTCCTGTTTTCCCCAGGTACACCAGGCCCAGAGAAGACGTTTTAGCTGCAAGCTTCTCATTGAAATCCTTCACCGTTTGATCGGTCAACCTTTCACAGAGCCGCTTGGGTAGAAATGTAACGTAGTTTTCACCAACAACAATCACACTTTGACGTTTATCACGGAAAACGACTCTTTTGAATTGTAGTATCTCTGCAATTTCTTTTATTTTGTAATCACATAACTTCTTGATCGGCTTCTGGCTACCGGAAGGTTTGTTCAAATGTTGTAATAACAAGTTCATTTTTCTATGTAAAAAACAAAGACACACATGATAGATTTAAATAGCAATATTTAAAATTTTTCTACGTAAACGCGCACACACACACACGCGCGATTTAAATAGTAACATTTTAAAATTTTCTAGGTAAACACACACACACACCACGTTAATAATAATAATTTGTTTTAACATACCTGATTTTGCTGAAGCAAACACTACCGAGAGTAAAAACTAATTAAGTAATAATATCACCGCTGCCACTAACCGTTGCAACAGCGTGAATAAACTAAAGACGGACGGACGAAAGCTCGGTTTTATAACCCTTTCATTCTACAGGAATGAACACGCATGTCGCAAATGCAGCTGTTTTTAGATAAAATCTAAATTTATTGCCTCCCCAGAGCAAAGGGTTCAGCTTCGTTAGCGATGCTGTAGCGTGTCAAAAGGGACTGACATCGGTCACTCGCAAGCACGCGCGTGACATACCGAGGCTAATAAATTTGTATAGTTTTACCTCGTCCCATTTCAAAAACAATAGTAGTAGTAGATCGATATCATACCCTCCTAGTCAGGTGCGAAGGTATATTTTCAACCATCTAAACAATAATTAAATACGTAAAAGTTTTAAATATTCCTGTCCATCGAAAACTTTAATAATAAGATATAAAAAGAAAGTAATCTGATTTACATGTAATATACTTTTTAAATGTTTAACTGTAAATTTAACAAATGTTGAAAGAGCATCGTAATAATAATCTAACAGCATTGTTGCTACCTCTGTTCTTGTAGCAAATTATCAGGTTATATGAAACGCAGGTGGCAGGCAAAAGCTTTTTACGACCCATATCTGTATACCTGACCCGTAGGGTTCTTGCTTGTTGACAGTTAATTAAGACGAATTCACCCCTTTAATATATTCCATATTGAAACCCGATTGCGACTGATTATTCATATAACATATTTTCATCTACGCGAACAAACTTTTTCCCAAGTACCCTAGGCCAGAGAAATCGTTTAGCTACAATCTATGTAATTAATTAGATGCGATCATAGAGAAAATAAAGTACATGTCGACCCAGTGATGTGCCGTATAATTTACAACAATTCTTTACGCATTTTATTACGCGTCAACAATTAGTTTCTTTACATGATTTATTCTCTTTACGTCAAAATGTAAACAGTGTAAAGAAACTAATTCT
Organism: Agrypnus murinus; assembly: GCA_929113105.1. Lineage (NCBI taxonomy): Eukaryota > Metazoa > Arthropoda > Insecta > Coleoptera > Elateridae > Agrypnus > Agrypnus murinus. Next base: position 226,301,845 of record OV816024.1, on the reverse strand, counting down.
TTTTCAGGTAAATCTTTATCGGTAGATCGATCGATACCTTAATTAAGAGTTCGGGGTGTTATATGACGATTTGTTGCTAGGGCACAGCCGGCTGAAAGAACCCAAGATAATAGGCGTTATAATCCTATACAAACCTTTTCTTTAAACAGGTACAATGTAATATAGTACATAAAACTGAAAGAATATACTTTAATGTTTAACTGTAAATTTAACAGAGGTTGAAAGAGATTCATAATAATAATCTAACAGTATGGCTGTTACCTCTGTTCTTTTAGCAAAAGAGTTCTGCTTAATTAAGACGTCCTACGGTTCCGGAGTTACAAAAATTAACCCTCTTTCGGGGTTGTTTCTTTCCTGCCAGCCTCTGAATTTAGAATCGCCCTTTTGATATGTTGTTTTATATATTTTTAACTATCTTTTAAACAAAACTAGATTATGTAACAAAGAACGGTTCCGATGTTAACTAAATACGTAACAAGTATTAGGGTTAAAAATAACAAAAATTTGTAAAATTATTTAACTTTATTAGGTACGCAAGGCGATCTTTACGCAATTATATATGCCACGTCTTATTGTTCTGTCGTTTAAATATTTTTATTTTAGGTGAATTTTAAAGAAACACATAACGTCTACCGGTAGGAACAGTTTTTTTTCCAGAAATTTATTACCTACCGGTAGGAATACACCCCAATTTTTATGTTGATTGTTCAAAGTGAGATGAAACGCGCACTATAGTCTATCTTCCAATTGACAGGGTCATAAAACATAGACGATTTAACATCAACGACATTACAGACATCATTTTGTTCGTCGTATACATTTCTGGGAAATCTCAAGCTCTTTTGACAGAACACGTAAAATAGAATTTAACAATCCTCGTTAATAACAGCATATATTTGTTCTACTTATATGCCATATTGATTATAATCTATAATGGTAAAAATTCTTTCTTCGGACAGATAGGACTATCAGATAAGAGCTCAAGAAAATTCATAAGTAGAACTGAGGGTGTCAGTTTTACATTATTACGTGTTTTTTGTAAATTAAATTAGGCTATATGTTTTCGTTCTTATCGTTTCTCTATAGAGTTGTAAATTAAAAATGCATAAACTAAGACACGCTTAATTATTTTTTGCAATAGGTTAGGGATTAAGTTTCTCATCCAATCCGAGCTAAACAAAACTAACGTTAACACCTTTTGTATCTTAAAACACCATGTTTAGGGAGTGGGACTACATATTTCGTTTTTAGATAAATACAAAAGGTTACTACACGTTGACTAACATTAAATAAAAAATGTCATAACGAGACTACTACCGTTTATAAATATTTTTAAAATGGGTAAGTTGTTTTTCTTTGATTACAAATACTTAGTTATATTTAAAATCGTAAATTTTGCAGCAAATGTATCGATAGCGGTACGCTCGTGGGCCGGAAGTGTATTGCGTCGACTGTATAGCGACACTACATACACAGAGGCGTTGTAAGTAGACTTTTATTTATCTATAAACAACGTACTAAAAAGGTGTTAATATTTTTCAGTTCCTGATGCATTGTATAGGCGTGGTGACCCTCTACCCGACTATCCAAAGCTTGTCGCGGCCCGGGTAGCAACGGGTCATTTAGAAGTTGGCGACACTACGGTCCTTGTCGAGGTGTGCGTACGACTCGACCAGCGAGAGGGCTGGATTATCTATGTACGTTTTATCACTCTATATATGACGGTGTAAATATATGTAGCTTTACTTTTTTTCAGGATACATATCAACTAATGTTGAACAACATATAAATAATAAATGCTTTAAATCGCTATCTGTCTTTTTAATTAGTATCCAATCTCTCTCTCTCTTTTACAGTGAAAAATAGATGGAAAAAACCTTCTCAATAAAGCTCCTTTTTCATTTCATATTTGAAACTATTTACTAGAAGGTTGGTAATTATGAAATTTGGTATAATTACAAATCATAGACTATTGTTTCCATCAAATTAATTAGTTTATCTAAATTTGATTTTTGAATATCATTTTCATTGATTTCCATTAATAAATCTAAATCATCATTTTTTGCTAAAATCTCATGATGACCCCACATTTATTACACAGAAATAAACTATACATAATAAACTACACATTTATATACATTTATAAACATACTATGGATTCACAAATTCCAAACATTTAGTTATGTAAAGATAATTTAACGTTTTACGTACATATTTATAAATTTATATACTATAATTACAAATCATCGACTATTGCTTCCATCAAATTAATTAGTTTATCTAAATTTGATTTTTGAATATCATTTTCAATGATTTCCATTAATAAATCTAAATCATCATTTTTTGCTAAAATCTCGTAATGACCCCAAGCTAATGTTTTAGTTGTTCCCGGTATAAGAAACCGCTTATCGTCGTGAGCAGATAAAGCTACTTTATTTCGCATTTCTGTATACACGTTATGCATATCCGACTTAAAAACGTACATTTTGCAAAATATTGTTTTTACTTGATTAGTAGCAACCGCTTCATAGTCGCTTTCTTTCAAAACCGTTTTTTCTTACACCTTTCGCTTTTTTATGTAACTCATCCGCGACGTTGACACAATAGGCTTTAGCACTGGCTCCGAAATAGCTTTTGATGGGAACACCTTTATATTCATCTTTCATTGCACCTAAAACGGATTCGTTGACGGGAATTCCATGTGGGTTATCATTAGCTAAATTTGATGTATCAAATAGTTCAATATGTGCTTTAATATCATTATAAAAATTATCAGTACGAATTTCAATCACTAACGAATCCGTGTCGGTATACAATAAGGAAACATTATCTCCATACTTTGGTTTCAAGAATTCATAGAAAAATTTATAAATAACCGTTTTCGACATATCCAAAATACTAAAACCAACATAGACCGGCTTATCATAACAGATCGATAATCTTTCCATATCAATCGCTACCAGATTTTTCGAAAAAATGGTCACACTTTTACAATTAGGTCTAGCGATGTATGTTTTCGCACCCGGTTTTTTCCCGATTTTTTCAAAATGCGATAGAAGTTTGATATCAATCCGGTTTTCAACGTTTTCCATAGTCTTTCCAAATACACTGTTAACCATCAATTTAAAAAAAGCCTTCTCGAATGAATTGGTTGCCTTATTACGTAAAGAGGTGTTTAAGTCAATATACGGTCTTAACCAAGGTGATTGATCAAATTTTAAAACTCAAAACTTTTTCAAAATTAATCCATGATCGAGACATTGTTTTAAGTTTCGATAATGAATCACATATCTTTCCTTATCATACAAATTTGGAATCAATTTTTTTTGTTTTGCTTTTGGAATCGGCGGAATTAATGCCTCAGGCATAAAAGGAAGATCATTATGTAACGAGTGCAAATGCTTCGGGTATTCAACATCCCCTTCCAGAACGAACCCTTGGGGAGATTCGTCGGGAATGTTAAACACATCGAACTGCTCGATTTCATCATTCGATAACCAAGTAAAATTACTTCGAGGCAGATATTGACACATAGCCCAACCGTATAAATTTGTAGCATCCAAGTACATTATGAAAGATGTAGGTTTCTTCGGATCATAATTTGGAATAAATCGATTGTTTGCAAAACTTTTTCTACCACAACACATACTAACTCCTCCTCGAATTCCTTTCCTGAAGAAATGTAACATGTCAACATCTGTTAAAAGTTCTAATTCAACTTGAGTACGTCTCAGCATAGCGTCCCACGCCAAACTTGGGGAAGTATAATATTGGCATGGGTCAAGACCGTAATGGTGAAGGCAAACGGATCTAAAGTTTTCAAGAATGTCAGCTAATAGCAGTACATCCGCAGTTAAATAAACGTCCGAATAATCTCCTAAAGTTTTGCATTGAAATAAATTCCACACTTCACAAGCGCGATTGTAATCGTTTTCAGACACGGTCGGTCCTCGTAACTTATCAACGAATTCGTTGCGGGGCGGTAATCGTGGCTCATTCAATTTGGAAAAGTCATCTATATAAGAATACGGGAAAATACCTTTCCTGCGCATACATCTAAATTCTTCATTCAAACCAAACTTTCTAATTTCCTTACACTGATCATCCGATAAATTTTTAGCCAATTTTTCAAGAGAGTCACCCATAAATCTAAAACTATCCAAAAATCGTAAACGTACAAATACCTTTTCCGAGGTCCCCCTATCATTAACAATATTATCAACCAATAGCAATTTCGAGAAAGACACGTATTTTTCTTTATTTTGAGCAATTACTTCCAGCTTTTCTTGTTCTAAAGCTAATTGTTTAATAAATAAGTGAGCATCATAACCAGACAAATTATGAAAGAATACAGGTACAAAATTAGGTAATTGAAAATTGAGATTACACTCATTGTGTGCAGCATTACGAAAACAACCGGTTAAATGACAATGATCTTTCACTTTAACCTCACCTTCTTCAAACCTATTATTACAAATATGACAGACGGTGGCCGCCTCAAAAGCTCTTTCTACACTAGGTGTTAAAGCGTTCATAGGTTTAGGTATTTTTAAATAATTTTGATACAGCTCTTTCACATCAGTATCTAATTTAGTAACAAATCGTCGAGCTGCATCGGGCCCTCGCTAAATCTCCAATTTTGAAAGCGATTCATCAAATGAGCAATTAATGTAGTAAGCAAACGAATGAGGTTCATGCTCCTGCACACGAATAGTAAACGGTTTTTCGGAATCCGGTTCTACACTAGAAATTGGGGTCAACACAGATTCAAAATCAGAGTAAATCACAAAAGGCACTTTTAATTGCTTCTGATAATTTTGAAATTTCAATACATTTTGAGGTACTTGTTTACCCATTCTGTCTTTAACCAATTCAGTAGTCGGTATTTTAGAAGTCACATAATTACAATCGTGCTGGGTATGACTGTTTAATTTATCAGAAGAAGAAAAATATTGTAAGCAACCATCACAGAAATGTTTTGCAGCTTTATGACCAGATACTTGCTTAGATAATAATCTACTAAAGTTTTTAATGTATGTATAATGGGCTTCGCCATTATCATTAACAATTAGTAAAAGATTCACATGATTTATTTTTTTCAATTTACTGTAATAAAGAGGTCCAACAACCTCATTCTGCTTACGATTATTTTTAAAAACTTCTTGCAGAGTATAAACGTTTATTGAGATATCGTTATTAATAGATAAGAAATATGGTATATCTTTTAACGTTACCGGAAATTGTACACCATCTAAATTAAGAACCGTTGCTGGATCTGGATACGATGAACATTGGTGTGCCAGTCCTTTCGGTGCAACGAGGGCAGACACGATGCTCCAAGCGAAACACTGATGATCATTCTGCACGTTGATCACAGCTTTTTTTCTTTGGATGTCTAGAGGTAAATGTAGAAAAAAAGAGGCTCTTAAAAGATTGTATTTAGAGATGTTAACCTCCAAGAACAAACATCTCACTAAAGTCCAACCTAAACAGAATGGAAAACGTATTAGAGCGCGAATTTCTAGCATTTTGATGAAATCAACCATCCTATCAATACACTCACCACTTCTTTTCTTCGAATTCCGTCGCTTTTTGGTCGATGATGGTGACAGCATTAGCATAGAACTCCTCTACATTGGACCCCTCGGTGATAACAGCATTTCGAGTTTCAAATAATTTAACATCATCTAATCCTTTACTTTTCAAAATATAGTAATCGAAATACTCCATATTTACTTTAATCGCTGTATGTTTAGCAACCTCTCTACTTATCAAAGGTAATACTTTCGGTCGCAATTCGCCCAGAAATTCTTTTACATTCACCGAATGTTGTTGGGTGAAACCCGATAACTCACGATTCGAGATTTGAAGGCTGATCTGATAATGGATACATCTTGATCATTATCGCTGACCTGACACGCTCTATCACGATGTCTGCTGCTACGTAAATGTCCAAGGTAGCACGATCGTTGGACGTGCAGATCGCATATGTCACAGAACACCATGGGATCTATAAACAAACCCAAAAATTTAAAAATTTTATTACATAAATAGAAAAGAAGTATTACCATTCTTTCTCCGTCGTTTGTGCTGTGGTGAAATTTGATCACGACAAGCCTCTCTACGATGGCGGTTTAAATTATCCACCCTGCTGAAGCTTCGTGAACAACGATCACATTGAACCATTTTATGAACTAGATGTACACAGACAACTAGCAATTTGAAACTAAGACTAATGCGAAGACCATATTACATTTATAAGAGGAACTCGAGATAGGGTAAAGGAAATCAAGAAAAGATCACACTCATGTTCGTGAACCAGACTCGATGAGTCGCCTACGGATTTCTTTTTCACACAATAATTTCAAATGTTTATCCATTAACAACTCATCGAGCCTAGCTAACTCCGCAACCATCCGTGCTCTCGCAGCTTTTAACTCAACTATTTCTTTCTCTCTTTCATTCACACATTTGCAAGCCGAACTTCACTGTTCAACCCGATCTCAAGATCAGCGAACTCCTCAAGAGGAGGCAGATCTGATTGATGACTCACATCACTTTCATCATTCTGCTCTGGTTCAGGAGCATATTGAATTGGTTGGTGCATGAACGACGTCCCTGGAAGTTGAAATTCAGAACGTGTCCTGGATAGATCATTCAACCCCACACTTTCAACCTGATTTGCTACAGCTTCCACTCCACAATCATCTAAACTATTTGGAAGCTGTAGCATAATTTCATCCACTACCCGTTTCAAAACATGCAAATTTTTCTCATTCAAATCATCATCAATTATTGGACTCAAAACATTTATCTGATTCACATCATTAAGCTCTAAATCACTCCGATCGATAAGGCAATCAAGGTTAAGGGTGTCCTCATCGACTAAGGGATAAATGGAAGCAGTCCACATATTCTCACCCCAAGCACGAGATGCGTCGAAATTATTGCATAGGAAGCTCCTAAACGAATGGTCACAAACACACAAACTTTCAGAAGGTCTCGTGAGAAGATTCAAAAGAATAGGCGCGGATGAAGGTTCTGGAGAACACAAGTCCACTGTTTCAATGAAATTCTCGCGAGGTTTAATTAAGATATTTTGTAAAATATTCACACGGGACCTTTCGAAAGTATTAATTTTAGAAGGACCAGCTGTATCATCTACAGCGGAACGTTTCAACGAAATATTTGGTCTTAACGAGCACACTGTTTTAGACATTTCACTCGACATTTTAGGATGTGTAATGTAAGGATGAATAATGTAACGTACGTACGATTAGCAAATGATCGAATAAAGAGTTGAAGTGGTCATATAAATAACCTAAGCAAAGCTGATATTTCCACTACAAATGCGGGAATTTACAACCGTTCAAACACCTATGCAAGCAACTGCACTCAGAAGTTTAAACTCTCACGGTTTATTATATATTCTTTCAACCCTTATATGTAAAACATAAAAACTTACTTTAGTATCCCCCTTATAGTTCGCTTGGTTAATTGTACGGTAAGAATTTATAAGCTCTCACGGTTGTTTTTTTCAAATGACTGGTTAAAAACCCTTGTAGAACACATAAGTTCACTTTACTCTCCCCTTATAAATGATAATTGCTAATTTCCTACAATTTGCAAAGTCAATTTCCTTATGTTTATGTCTTGGACCCGCATGGATTAATTACATTTAACTTTCTTACACACTATCCCTCGAGTTGTTTAAAGCTAATTGCCTACGATTTGCAAGTTTAATTTACCCGTTCTTTGTTCCGCTTGGTTAATTGCATTTAACTTTCCCACGAGTATTTCTGCTTGTATTTATTCATGTTTTAAGCAAAACTAAGTAGCTAATATTGAAGATATTAAGAAGATAATATTGAGAATTTATAAGAGAATAAATTTTATTGTTTATAATAGTTTGGCGCGCATTTAGTCATTCAAAATAAATTTACAAATATTTGAAAAATAGTTAACTATGACCACATCGGTCAACGGCTGGTATTGTTTAGCGGTCAAGAGCAATGGCACTGCTTTTATTCCCACACCGCGTACACTATAAAATAGGATACATTTGATTGAGAATAAATAGTTCAAGCTGAGATTTGACGAGAAAATTGTTAGATTTCGACGAGAAAATGGATTGTGGATATGGTAAGATCAATTGTATTATTTTGTACATAGTGAGTAATGAATTTTTTTCTGCTACAGAAATTGTAGAACTGCGAATGGGAGAGTTATGGATGGAACGTAGGTCCATAACACAGTTCGTGGTAGTTTGCAGAAGGGATCAAGTACCATACGCAATCGTGGTTGTGCCCCCTGTGGGACAAATTAAAATATATAGGTTCGGTTTAGGACCTAACATTATTGTTAGGGGTAACAAATACCCCGAAATTGGTATATATTAATAAAATTTAATGAAATTCAAAACTTGTTTTATTAATCAGTAATCTAATTTATCAATCATTGTTAGAAACAAAATCTAACAAGAAAAATAATATTTACAAGGCTAATCAAATAGTGGTTTTAGAATTTAAAAAATAATTTTAATGTGCTCTTGCAAAGGGGTTGTATGTTGCAGTTATTATTCATCTTCAATTCATTCAAATTGATAGTAATAAGAATACAAAAGATGATTTATAAAGAAGCAGGAATTATTGTGAAAAATTTTATACTTTTTAATACAAAAGATGTTCAAAATGTTTTCTGTTGACGTCTACGAGCGTTTTTCGTCTTTTATTTCAAATAAACAAGATGAACTGGGAGCTATAATCTTGGCTGTGTATAATTCTTGTGTATAACAGATTCGCTATTTGACCCTCTGTGCGCTGCTCGCATACATTAAAACGAATAAAGTGAATGCTTTAGAGATAGTTTTTAACGTGAAGTTGTACGGTGTTGATCTATCAACGAACGAATTACGATGAATAATCTACTTTTATCTCTTGATGACATTACACAATTACCTATTGATTTCTTGAAACGATATTATGCATATGCTATAGCACGACATTTCCATCAACTGCCGAAATATCTACAACAGGAACTGCAACAATATCAATACTGCACTGTTCACTTTCCTAAGCAGGGTGATGTTCAAGATGGACCACCACTTTTAAAAATCAATTGTGCACTTTGTAAAACATGTAACTAAATGTTTATGCAACTTTATTTCTAATAAATGTTTATGCAACTTTATTTCTAATAAATGTTTATTCTTTAATTTTTATTTAATTATTGATTGCAAAAGACCTTGACTACAATTCCTAGTATGATGCTACCAGTAAAAAAAAGTACGTAGTAAGTATAAAAGACGTCTCGAACCTAGTGTAGTCAGTCTTTCATCGACTTAAGTAAACATACCTTCTTTTAATTAAGTACTAAAAGTTGTGATGTAAAAGGTATTATCCAAGAGTTTCTACGGCAGACTTGAGAATGGTACACATGGGAGTTGCCCATATATCAATATTGATCAAGAGGGTATTCATGGTCCACTAGCCGAATCTGCGTGTGAATGGTTAAATGACTGTCGCAAGAAAAAGAGTGTTGATGGTGAAATACTAACTAAGGTTATTGGTAATAAACCTCGACATATAGTGTATAGAAAGCGTATTAAGAAAGTATTATGTCATGTGTGTAAAGTAGATTATGCCAATTATGTACGTAATGAAACGTTTGATGTTGTTCGTTTTCATAATATAATATGTAATAGCTGTGCTAAGAAGGATGATGAATCTGCTACAAGCGTGTATTCCGATGATGGTTACTATAGTGATATTGATTTGGATGATAAATTAAAATATGCTACTTAATGTATTTATAAAAATAAATGTTTATGCACATTCTTTCATTTTTATTTATTACCTTAACCTCAACAGAAGTGGTGAGGCGGGAGGTCCATAAAATCTAACCTTGAAGCGCTAAAATCTAACCTTAAAGCGCTAAAATCTAACCTTAGTTCAATCAAGTTCTCAATCTTAGTTCTTAAAGTCAGAGAAGCCTTGACCTTTAACCGCCAGAAAATTTAGCCTTGAGGGTTGACCTTGGCAGAAAGTGGTGGAGGGGATCTAACCTTGAAGCATGACCTTGGCAGAAAGCAGAAAGTAGTGGGGGGAGGAACAGAAACCCCATTCCTTCCCTACTCCTGACTTGTCTCATTCTTTATTGCAATCGTCGACTTGAATCTTTTTGCCCCTAATTGTTGTTGACTTCCTTTTTTTGTGCTTCTTTCGAACAGAAACCTTCTTGACACGGTGTTTCAATTTCCTCGAACACATCAAAGTGACCCTCTAAGAGTCTCCCTGAGAAAAGTAGCCTTTTTGTATGGAGGTCAACTTGAACCTGAGGTGTAGTTTGATAGAAGAGGCTGCCGTCCCTCCACACTTCAAATACAAATGGAAAGATTTGGGTAGCTGCAATAACTTTACACAGCGAGCCATAAGTCCCACCAAGGCCCATCTCTGCCCGGTATTCGGTAGGAGTTAATTATTATCGCCGGGAGTCGAACTAACGACCTCAAACTCTTCCCAGTTGTTAAACACGTGGCCGAAAATGAGGTCCCTTACCAACTCGGGCACCGTCTAATGTTAAACACACAGTGTGCGACAGCTCTAAATAGACAGTTCTTATCGCCACACAATGCGATGGGAGGCTTTACCGTCTTCCATTGTCAGTTTCTCCATTGTAAAAATCAAATATAAAAATCAATTCCGTAACAAAGTTTGCTAAATCCAAATCCGAAGTAACAAACAAAGTTCAGGTGAAAAGGAACAATCCAAAATCGAAAACCAAGTTCAAGCCAATTCCGTAATTAAGTTTCCTAAATGCAAATCCAAAGTAAAAAAAAGTTCAAGTTGAAACGGTCGAAATAAACTCGCCCGATGTTGCGTCGCTTCCTTATATATGAAAAGAACAACTTTCTATTTTGAGAATTTCTATTTTCCTTAATAATAATGTCAATAGGATCATAACATGTAACATTGTAACTTTAATTTAAAATAATCACGTTTGATTCATAATTAGCAATGCCTTCTTCGTAATTACTAATAAGCCCCAAACTTTTTTTGCTCAAATAAATGCTATAAATACACATAAGTTGGCCATTTTTCAAAATAACTTTAAACAAATGGCAGACGTGTTCAAAGAGAATACATAATATAGTGATGAAATGCCGGTAATTTCTATATTTTTGTATCTTCAGAATTGCTTTCAAGTATAATCTGTGAAAATTTGAAGTTTGTAGCTTACGCCATTCAAGAGATATATAGCCATAATGATTTTTTAAGAAATGTTCCCCCTGCGACCCCCTCGGGATTTTTAGGATTAAAAATATACTATGCACCCCTTTGGGGCAAGGCCTGTAAAATTTCAGCTTCCTAAGTCTTCTAGTTTTCAAGATATTTTTCGGTGGACATCGAACACCGGACATCGGAACTGGTTATTATTATATAGGAGATAATTTTGACCACTAGCTTCTGATATAAACTTATTGATGTCATCTCTCGTAAAAATTGCTGATCTTTTAAATGTATGTCCAATGGCTTAACTTTTTGTTATGATAATAGCTAGTAGGCTTATTAGATAATAACAATAACAATATAACAGACTTATAAAATACTGTAAGAATGAGTGGCCTAATTAAAAAAATAAGGTTTGTCCAGAAGTTAAACCATACTTTAACTTTCGTCATAAGTTACATGTTATCGATGAGCTTGTTTTTAATGGAATTATTGTAATATTTAGTTATTGGAATAGGAGTAATAAATGCAGCAGCTTAATAGGACTAATATTTTATTTAAGGAATATAAAATCATTGACATGTATTTTATAAGTCTGTTATATTTTTATAAGTATTTTTATAAGCCGAGAAAATGTTAAATAAATTCCAAGTGTCAAATGGCTCCAATAAAAAAAAATTAAATCTGGCAAAATTTACTCGACTATTACTCGGTTATTAATCAATCAAACGCCTTCAAATTTGATAATGTTACAGCTATGACCACAAAGAAATGATCTAAAGAACGTTTCTCTTATTAATTTGTCAATAATAGAAACTGTTATAACTCATAATTTCAACAATACAAAGCAATATTATAATATTTTATTATATGGAAAACCGTCAATTTCAAGATATATGAACTTTCAATACAACTCTTCTTTCCAAATTAGTTTATATTCAATAGTTAATTAGTGAGGTACGACTATGTTTTTAAATTTAGACCGGGATATACCTTTCAAGGGAATTCCTCCCACTTGTATTGTTGTTGGTTATTTCGTTAACACCAGTTTATCCAGCTGAGTACAATAAATTATGGCCTTCTACCCTCATTGAGTAGAAACTTATTTTATGACCGTTTCTTACATATGTGTGGACAATGATGCACTGTTAATCGCATGCGATTAACAGTGCACATGTGTTTTCCTTTATAATGGAAATTTTAGAATTTCCCATTATATATTCCTCAATTATAGTGTTCAGAGGCCAGGTGATTGTTTATCTTTCTAATATTTATCTTTGATAATGACTGTTTAACTAGGTGGAAACAATTATTATTGTCAGATATATAAATTGCAATAAATCTAGTGAAGCTTTTGGTAATTATTCTACGTATTTATATTTTATTTCATGATAATGGAGCTTCACGAAGTAAGGCTTGATACAGTAAAGGCTGTCATATTACTAAATTTCATCGTAGACATGTAGTCAAATAAGAGAGAATGACTTTAATTTATTATTTAACTAAATGCAGTAAATTCTCATCCCTTTATCTCTGTATAACATCTAAACTCTTAATTAAGGTATTGATCGACCTATCGATAAAGATTTACCGAGAGAAGAAAGAATTAAGGAGAGAAAAAGAATTTTTTTTATAACAAAAACGATATCAAGAAAAATAAAAAGCAGCATTTACACTATAAAGTACTGATGACTGTGCTAGATTTATTTGAAATCAGCTGTAGATCTAAAATTTAATAAAAGTCAGATTGAAATAAAAAGTTTAATCTTACCATTAAAGCCGTTGAACATTTATATACACCAAAGAATTTAGACACATTAATACGTTTCAAAAAGGAAAATAAAGATAAGACCAGTTCGGGGTCGAACCAGATATGTCCTTCGATGCAGAGAAGGCCGACTTTCCCCTATGTTTACTAAAACTTAATTTTTATGTACTTGTTATGTTTCCAATATTTCCCAAATCGTTCAACGCCTGCTATTACTCGTATTTGAATAGTTATTAAATTCAATATTATCAACTAATTTTGGTATCAAGATTGATTTTTGTTCGAAATCTAGACTGATTGTTGAATAATATGTAAATTTGTCGCATTAATTCAGTATGTACGTTCATGATTGCGTAATAATGCTTTAACCGTTACACCTTGATGAAATCAAAACATAATCAAATATTTTCCGTACGTAATATCTCTAGGTCTTCTAAGCAGCAAAATTTAATAAAGCTAAACTAAATCGTTATTAAGATATTACCGTTTAAAATATCAATTTTTACCTGTAATTAAACTGAAAGCATTCCTACCATTGAGTACATTTGAGAATATCTATGTAGAAAATAATGAAACTTTTTGCAATTATTTATACTAACGACGACGATAAATCAATATTTTAAGTTCAAGTAGAAGTACTATTTACGTAGAAAAATATGTAATTTTTTTTAAACCCTGATTGAAATATTCCACAAGCTTCATTTTAGTATGGCGTTGATATCTTCGAATAATCTAATGGCTCCAATAAATGATCTAGATGAAGACATTGTTGAAAAGAATATTTGGCATAACAAAGCATACAAGGCATTCAATAGACCGTTTCATGAAAAAAAAATGTGTTATGAGTATGTCTTCATGGTTATCCGAGAACAGATTTCAACCCTAATAATAATTGTTTAGTTATTTAATTATTGTTTAGTTGTTTAATAATTTTTGAGAAAGATTGTCATAGAATAAAAGATTAATGTTCTATCATGGTTATCCGAGAACAGATTTCAACCCTAATAATAATTGTTTAGTTATTTAATTATTGTTTTGTTGTTCAATAATTTTTGAAAAATCACGCACACGGAAGTCCAGATTATATGCTGTTAATTTCAGCATCTGAATACAAAAGTCAATAGTTCATAAAACGATTGATTCCTTTTAAGTATTTGAACATACCCGGCTAATTTTAACGGATGTTTAAGAAAAGAGAAATCCATCTACCTGCGTAAATTCAGATAGCATCAAGGGGAATAGGGAAGACGCATATGTCGTCAATTGAGGAGATTCTTGCATTTTCATAAACGTCATTACTAAATTAGTTAGAATATCAGTTATAAATGCATTAAACAATTACCAATCTTAAGTAATTAATTTTTGAAAACCTTGAAAATTTAAATAAATTTAAAATGCAATACTGGTGTCCTCTAATGGATGAAACTTTGTTACCTCTTACAGTTCCAAAGACGACCCACTGTTGGTGCTAATGAATCAGTTAAGAGTCCTGTATTACCGTTAGTTTGAAAAAGCTTGTATTTTCAAGTTCAAATATCGTCTACTTATTAACGAATAATTAATATAATAATGTACGTTATGCTGTTCTGTAATTAACTGCCATAATTAAAGTGGTGTAAAATATTTCTGGTAATATTAATTCAAAATTCAGTTTATTGGTTTTCATCAGCGCCATCTAAAGTTGAGTAGATCGTCAATGTTGCTTCTTCTCATTCACAGCGGTACCTACTTTTTTACATCAAATAGCTTTGGGGGAAGTTGCTCAAGGCCAAATGAGGAGGATTTTTAAATTTAATTTTTTCAAATAAATTGAGGGTTTCTAGAAATTTCGGTTATCTGGAAATATTTTTCTAACCAAAATGAACGAATGCAAAAATTAAAAAAAAAACGTGCGTCTTCCCTATTGTCGTACAGTTATAACTATGCGGAAAGAACGGCCGTATACCTAATAAAGTTAAATATTTCTCTAGGAAAACGAGTAGATTTGGTTCATGGAATATATATATCACAATAGGATCGAAATAAACAGGAAATTTCATTTGAATAATCATACTATCTGAAACATTTAGCGTATATAGTTTTTAATCGGTGTAGGGAGGTAGAAGGGTTTCTCTTTATTATGAACTGGTCAGAATGGCCCACATTTGCACCCACCTTTCCAAGCAGGTAATAATTACGATAAACAAGAAGAAGAAATTTTCATTGAATACTGAAATCAAGGAAGCTATAAACGGGTATTTTAAAGTAACTTATAAATTGACATTTTTATCTTAATATTGCCTTGGTTTTTAATTAAAACAAATTCCTTTTTCTGTTTTTCTATCTCATTTACGAACTCTGATGCATGAATTAAAATTAAATCTGTTATAAGCAAGCATTTCGTTTTTTAGTTTCAATATATAACACAATAAGATATGGCCTTCTGTCGTTTATCCGTATTCTCATATTTTGGCGAGTCCTTGCATGATTTTCAGGGCACTGCAATACATAGTCGGTTAGATTTATCTCTTAGATAAGTGTTAATTGACAACGCAGGTGTACCACAGGTCCCGTTATAATTCATTCTGTTGTCATACCGTTTTATCGATATAACATAATTAGTCTACATACTGTCTACAAGTTATTAATTCATTATAAGAGAATTTTGTTCATTGTAAACGTAGATTTTATCAGTCGCATTTGGTCTCCACCGATTTTAACTTGGAATATATTAACGAGCTAGTGACCACGGTGTCGGCCGCCCCCTTTGACCGTTAACGAGGCTGAACACCCCTTTTGCTCGGAGGTGTAGTAAATTTAGATTTTTATCTTACGAACAGCTGCATCTGCACACATGTTCATTCCTGCAGATTAGAAGGTTATAAAAGCGCTGAGCCCTTCCGTTTTAGTTTTAGTTTTGTTCTTGCCGGCGACGTAGCGGTGATAGTGATAATTACTATTACTGTTTGCTTCAACTAAACAGGTATGTTAAAACTAATTATTATTATTATTCTTGCGTGTTAAAATTTTGCTACTATTTAAAATCTGTGTTTTTACGTAGAAAAAAATGGACTCGGTGTTGTTGTTACAACAATTGAACAAACCATGCACCAGCAGCCGAAAACCTATCAAGAAATTGTGCGATTATGCAGTTAAAGAGGTCGTCGAAATACTACAGTTCAAAAGAGTCATCTGCCGTGATAAACGTCAAAGTGTGATTGTCGAGACAGACGCTCACGTCACGTTTCTACCCAAGCGGATCAGCGACAAGTTAACAGATGAAAGGGTTAAGGAAGTTAATGAGCAGATTGCAGCTAAAACGATTTCTCTCCAAAATGGCTACTTAAGAATGACAGAATTAAAATGACAGATTCAAAATGACAGATTTAAATGACAGATGCAAAAATGACAGATGCAAAATGACAGATGCAAAATGACAGATGCAAAATGACAGATGCATAATTGACAGATTTAAAATGAAAGAGATGCAAAAATGACAGACGTATAAATGACAGCTGTAAAATTGACAGATTTAAAATGACAGATGCAAAAATGACAGAATTAAAATGACAGATGCAAAAATGACAGATGTAAAATTGACAGACGTATAAATGACAGCTGCAAATTGACAGATTTAAAATGGCAGATGCAAAAATGACAGATGTAACATTGACAGACGTATAAATGACAGCTGCAAAATTGACATATTTAAAATGACAGATGCAAAAATGACAGCTGTAAAATTGACAGATGCAAAAATGACAGAATTAAAATGACAGATGCAATAATGACAGATGTAAAATTGACAGACGTATAAATGACAGCTGCAAAATTGACAGATTTAAAATGACAGATGCAGAAATGACAGATGCAAAAATGACAGATGTAAAATTGACAGACGTATAAATGACAGCTGCAAAATTGACAGATTTAAAATGACAGATGCAAAAATGACAGATGCAAAAATGACAGATGTAAAATTGACAGACGTATAAATGACAGCTGCAAAATTGACAGATTTAAAATGACAGATGCAAAAATGACAAATTTAAAATTGACAGATTCATTAATTTGGCAGATTCAAATTTAGCGCCACGTGCTGTGATATAAAATGGTTGCCTCTACATACCGGTAATACAGATTTCTTTATGACGCCCTCTAGTAGTAGTACACAGTTTACCGGTAATACAGATTCCTTCAGGGCGCCATCAATTAGACGTATACATGTTGTCGGTAATACAGATCCCCATAATGGCGGGCGTGGTAAAATGGCGACGAGTTCCAAATGGCTGCCTTCAGCCAATCACAGAACAGCAGGCTAGGGGAGGAGTCTGGAGGGGGAAGGGGCGTGGCTAGAAAAAAAGTGGTGGGGTAGGACTCAAGCGACCCATTACCTACTCTAATTATAATTATTACTTAATTTTATATATACAAATATGTAGAGCTACCATTCGATCTGTAAATTGCTAACACTTGTTTTTTCTTTATTATTGGGTTTTATGTTTGCGTTATTCATTTTGTTTTATTTTCTATGGCAAAAGAAGTATTGTTGTTTGGGATTTTTTCCTGTATATACTTTTATTACTAAATAAATAAATATGTCATGCTAGCATTGGCATTGCACTCAGCCATTGCATGCTATTAATGTCAATGTTTAAGAGTCTGTCTCCAAGAAACTGAAATAAATTTGCAGAATGGAAAGAAAAAAAGGGATCACTTACATTGAAATGCTGGGAGCAGCAGAGCGTAAAGGTCAAAATGCTAACTTTGTGTAGAAGAATCGTATACTTACATGCTATAGCTCATTTTGACGAGCTTGGCGAGTAGAACAACTTTGTCATTTGATGCATCCCAAAATACTGTGCGCACAGTTAATTAACCTACTGGTAGTTTTAAGAATATTTTTATGGATTTAAAATGCTTGTCACTATAAGCTGTATATCTTCAGCATCTACGATAAATTGCGCTTAAGATACACTTTCACTTATGCATTGGGTCCGGGTTCACCTGGGAGGTCTAGTCCCAAATGTACAGAACAAAACTACAACAAAAGCTTCTTTCTTGTCTATTTCGACGAATATCGCTCCAAACTAGGCAGTATTTATGTCATTCAAAGAGCCCCAACGAGAGTTACACCATTGTATATGTAGTTTTTGGTTTTTGGCATAATATGGTAACTCGTGATAAATATATTTTTTTGGTAAATGACCGTTAACTGTCTTAATCTTAAAGGTAAGCGTAACATATTATACATTTTCAGAATCTACTAGTTTAGAAGAATAATTTTTTTTATGCGCC
Organism: Agrypnus murinus; assembly: GCA_929113105.1. Lineage (NCBI taxonomy): Eukaryota > Metazoa > Arthropoda > Insecta > Coleoptera > Elateridae > Agrypnus > Agrypnus murinus. The sequence continues at coordinate 226,283,572 of OV816024.1, read as the reverse complement.
ACCTTAATCCAAGCACTCCCTGAACAGTTAGGTTAAGTAATCTTCCTTTACAGTAGCAATTTTAGGTTAAAATTTGATTTAGGTTAAATTTGTTAGAAGATTATAAAGTATTCGATAGAGATTATAAAATAGTGACCTTTTTTAGTCACTACCAACTGGCAAAAAGTAGTTATTGTAAGAGGCGAAAGTTGATAAAGGAACCTCAATTCCGAGAGAGACAGAAAGAATATCACTACCAATTTAACGGTCCCATTGCCGATTTTAGGTTACTTTCGGCTCGCTTTTAATTTGTTGCGATCCCATTGGACGGGAGCACAGCAATACAGCAATGCCAAAGATGGAGGCTTATTCCTACATTCCATTCATTTAAATCTGTTAAGTCAATCAGTGATTCTGTCTGTGAAAGTGTACCCATATTGCGACAAACACTTAATGTGTGGTGTGTTTTTTTGTGATTGTGCGAGTTAAACAAACAATTTATCATTTTATTTATTTAAACCGTCATCAGAAACCATTTGAGAGTAACTTATGTGATTACAAATGTTTTCAAAGGGTTAGTTTTAAAACACACATGCTAACTCACAGTGGTGAGAAACCATTTGAGTGTAATTTATGTGATTATAATTGTTCACCGAGACGTTATCTTAAAAGACATTTACGTTAACTAATGGGGTCCACAGACTATGGTCGCGGACGTGAACCTAGGTTTTCGCCCGGGACGTGAACCGGGTAATGACGCAATGCTTAAGTTTGCTGTAATTTATTGCATAAATAAGTTGAGCTTTGAGGTGGTTTGTATAATAAAATTATAAGTATCGTATTCCGTTAAAATATTTTACCACAATAAAAGACATTATTTACTGTATAATGCTAAAAATTAGTGATGGGAACTTGGGTGTCGAGTGTCGTGATACTGTTCGTGGTCGTGACACTTGAAGTGTCGCGACACTTCGTGTCGAACAGTATCGCTCTTATTAGAGTGTAATTCGAAGTTGCTTGATCATTCTTACAAAGAAATTAAAGGCAGATTTGTTGAACTGGCCAACAATCATTGAATAAGAAGTACATATAAAACTATTTTGTTGTAGATTTTTTAGTTAAAATTATAAATTCATGAATTATTTGCAAAACATTAATTTAAAAGCCGAAACCTGAAAAGTTGACGCAACGCCTCCGTGGTTCGATGGCAAACCGTGGCTTGCTAAACTGCACGGGCTGGTGGAATGCACGATCGAACCCCGTTACAAGCATAACTTTTTTTAAAATTTTATTTGTTATTATTCTTTTATTCGAAAAACGTACAAGAAATAATACATTACAAATAAAAAATAAAGATATCCAATTAATAAGACATTGTCTTATTAATTGGGTATCTTTATTTTTTATTTGTAATGTATTATTTCTTGTACGTTTTTCGAATAAAAGAATAATAACAAATTATTTAAATTGTTTTGCAACTATTAATCTCACCGACTTTTATTCGAGAACGAACTATTTGGCATATTTCAGATTTCCCATACTAATTTTCTATAGCAAATGTTAGAACGAATGCGGTGTATAAATAATTTAATGTCTTTTAATGTACTTAATGCATAAATATATAACCATAACAGAATTTACTCATAAACCTAATTGTTTTTTAATCCCTAGTTTATGATTTACGTATTAGCTATGAATCTTGACTGCTCGTTTCAATTATATTATATGAACTAGCGCATGCATGATGTGTAAATGCGAAGTATCGTTAAAGAGTCGTGAAGGAGTCGACACTTCACACGGCTAATGGTTTCGACTCGCAAGTGTCGTGATACGCGGGTGGTATCGCGAACCCAACACTACTAAAAATACTTCTAATTAAAGAAAGAGATTTCAGTAAACATTTTATTATGAAGTCAATAATTGTTTCATTTATCTGGATATACTCGTTTTAAAGACGTATAATTTTATTAAACAAAAAATCTCGAACCCCAACTTGTTTATGTAATAAATTAACGTCCGGTCATTATCCGATTCACATCCGGGACAAGAACCTAGGTTCTCGTCCGCGTCGTGAACGCGGGCCACAGGTCTGTGCTGGATTTCACACTCCCTTGCCTAATTAACAGTGATGACTGTTAAAATAAGACTAAATGTACTTTGTTTTACATTTCTGTATACAGTTCTAATTTGTAAGACCACAGCATAATAGCGTCTAATAAAGTTGTCTACTTCAAATAGGTTAATCAATAAACCACAAGAAAAAAAATATTAGTTACCTAAACTACTTTAAATTCCCCTCTGTCTAATCAAAAAGTAATAATAAGCTAATAACGTTAAACGCGTAAAGTTTAGAATTATTTAAGGAGACACTTCCAGATTAAATTACTATAAATTACCCTTAACAATCAACAAATAACATCGAAGTAATAACACGAATGGATGTCATATATCAAAGACATGTCATATCTAAATTGAATTTCCTGGATACTAAATAGATACTGGAATAGATTCGCATCAAAACACATAAATTTGTAGCTCAATTATGTATGCGAATTCAATAAATGCCTCCAATTTTACATACAACCCGGTCGTAAAAATTGTGCCATGCACTTAATGGCTCGTATAGGAATTGCAAAAACTCAATCGAAATAACTCTTCATCGATTTCACATGAATTACAAACTTATGATTAGTTGTAAAAGTTAAAATTAAATTTTTTATGAGGTGTTATAAATTTCCAGACCACCCGATAAGTCGTGCATGCAAGAACAACATTGCCAAAGATGGGAGAATTCGAGCAAAATTCAAGTGAACACCAACTCTGGGTTAATCTCAGTTCTCTTGGAGAAGGAAACGTATTCGCACAGTTGCCCGAACTTTTCAAAAGCATGCTGGTACCGGAAATAATTGATGAAGAATCCGTTGAAGATGAGTTTAATTTCACACTTTCCAGTGATTACGAATGGAGGTTGAAAGTTTATTTTAAATTGTTAAGAAAAATGAAACAGGAGGAAAGTCAGTAAGTAAACCTTTTTTTTTGCTTGAAAGTTAATGTAGTTAATTAATTACTTTAGTTATTTGGTAGCAATTCTTTTCTAAAAACTATTAGCTGTTTTAATTTTCAAATTTTGTTAGGAGTATGTCGAGTAGAAATAAAACTTATGCATTGCATCGTATTAACATATATGAAAAACTTCTGTGGCTGCTAAGCGCTAGCAAGTGTGCTTATATGGGGTTGCTACTGAGGGCTAGCCTCACGACCCATGAATGTTCTTTATATGTTAGATGCGAAAAAAGACCGTAATAGTTGGTATTTCCGTAGCAGAAATGTAAATTAAAAATTTCAATCAAACTTGAAACTAATCGTATTTAATAAAATACATATCGTTACTTTAACTCTAAGATCTCGTATCTCACACTAACATAGTTTACAGGAGGCTATCTCAATTGTTTCTGAAAAATAATAATTTAAAGAGAAAAGCCTACCATAGAATTCTAAAGATGTTTAACCACAACTAAATGGATGGAAAAATCAAAAATATAAATTTTAAAGGTTTCTAATATACAATATTTGACATACGAATTTCCAAAATACAATCTCATGAAATCTTTGGACTTACGAGGTTTTAGAATTAAGGTGACGACGTATTTCTGTTAGGGCTGGAATTAATTACAATAAATATTGAAAATATAAGTATATTTAGGTTTATAGTTGCTGAAGTAAAGACACCTTGACTGACAAAAATACAGAAAATTATCTTACAGAGTGTTTCACTGAACATTCGTATCCTCTGGACAGATGATAGTACATATAAAAATGCATCAAAAAAGCTTAATATCATTAATGACTAGTATCTTTCATAAAAACCGAGAAAAAAATGAAAAATCAAAAGAGAAAATGTTTTTGAAAAGTGGGTTGGTGGTCACTGGAGTAGTTGGAGCTGGATGTACCTAACTGCATTTTCAATGTGATATCTGATACATTGATGCAGCTGATGCTAGGTAATGTCGCAGTTTGTTTTGACTACTATTTCCAGCAGTTCCCAAAAAGTTAACCTTTTTAGCAAATGTTTCTCGATGTGCGTAAAATCAAAAATGGCATAAGGATTTTTTGTTCCTATTGACGACTACTGTTACCTGCCAAGAAGATACGAATCTTAAGTGAGACATCCTGTATATTGTCAGAGTCATCTCGGCTTTCAAGAATTGTGGTGTAAACTATAGTTTTCATGTAGTCCTAAAAATAAAAATCCTCAGGGGCTCATTTTTCTCAATTACACTCAATCCAACTCAATTCATTAAGTTTTTGTCAGTAGCTTCATTAATTCGTTGGAATACGCTTTTCTATTTCAGAATAAAGAACAAAATCAACACAATTCTGCTGCAATAAGTCTGTTGTTGCTTTGACGTATGTAGCTAAATCTAGCAAAGATAAGGTTGAAATATTACGCTTTCGTAGAAATGGATTAAGGAAGCAAAAGTACACTTCGGCAATGATTGTGATTGTGTTCACAAACAGTGTGCTTTGATAGCCCCACTGGCAAATTGCCTGCCAAATGATATTTTTCCCGAATTTCTCTACACCAACTGATGTTTCGAGTCTAAAGAAACGTCATCTTAAAACGCAGTGTACTCAGAACTGTGTGCCTGCAAGAGTAGTAAAGTCAGCTTTTACGTACGTTTCATCGTCTAGTGCTAAAAATGCGCTTCTTTCTTCAATTGAATCATAAAGTTTAGGAACTCTGGTTTCTATCATTTGAGTTGCTTTTCGGTGACTTTGGATATTTTTTGTTTCTCATGTGTCTCTTGTGATCATGCCCTTACTATACTCGGGACGCTGAACAGATATAGTAATTAAAACCGCCTACAACTACCCCCTCTTTTTAACAAAACCTTTCTATTGGTAGCATTCAAATATACCGCTCAAATTAAAAGGCATGTTTACTTGTACCAAAAAGATATCAATTCGTTTACTGTCAAACTGTCTTACTCACGAACTTTTAATAACATTTTTATTAAATTAATAAAACTGCAATTTTTTAAAATGTTTGGTTATTATTTATACTAGCATCTCCCGAAGTGACATTATTTATAATGAATTAACAATTCATATGCAAAAATGTTTTATTGTAAATGTCACTTTCACATAAAACCAATCAGAACAATCTGTGCTGCCTTGATTTTTTTTAACTATATCTATTCAGTGTCCGGAGTATAGTACTATTATCACTATTTGCTAATCTAGTCCTGGATTGCTTAAAATAAATCAAAGATCTGCGACACTTCGAATTTCCCAGATTATATTCGAGATAGTCCTTAGAAAATTCTGGCGTGGTGGAAATGCGCATGTGCACCGTCCTGCATGAACAACCTAACCTTGTAAAGCTTTACTTCTTTACTTTAGAAAAAACATGTTTTAATTTAAAGAGAGCTATGTAACGTCATAAATAAAGTTTAATACCAAATTAAATACAAAATTTCAAAAGCCGCTGTTCTCTTCTCCGTGTTAACAACTTAATAATTAACAACAGCGACCTTAAGAAAAAGCAAGATTTGTCGTTTACGAACAACACTTTCATTAAACCACCATGAAACTGCTTAACGAATCGCCAGCCACCAACCGGAAGAGTCAGTAACTACAAGACAAACGGTACGATATCCCACGATGTCCCAATGCCACGTTTTATTTCCTCCACATTCAACTGCCTAATCAAGTTATCCGAATTATTATGTTAATTCTGACATTTTCAGTCAAAACTACTTTTGAGCAATGTCATTGTTGAAGTAACTATTTTTAAGTCTCTGGATCAATCTTGGATTCTTGGCATAAATGACGATTTAAATATTGGTCCCATATTGATATACTAGATTGAAGCAATATTGCACACAACAGTGTAAATCACATCTAGGGTCAACATTGTCATGTGTTACTTGGGTTATAGTTCTTATGTCAATTTTACCTTTAAGATTCGTTCATATATCTTAGATACTATGCTAAGAGGGCGATTCTTTTAATGTAACTTGCACGGTACTAATGAATTTGAAAATTTAAAACGCTAAGTTCTGAGCTTTAAAACTTTAGTTTCAGTTATTTTTTATTTTGGGTGTAGGCTACTTACTTTAAGGGTGTAATACGTACAGGCGCCGAAGGGATTAAAGGAACAAACATAATGACAAAAAGATTTACTACGCCTACTAAGATAGAACCACGCCCATCAGACCACCCATTGCACCTCTATGGTCCATGCTTTGCTATGCATGAATGAGTCCAATCATACAGGTAGTTTAGGAATGGGATTTACAGGCGAATAATTTATAAAAGGACAGTCATACTGGCAAATAAATTCTGGATTGTAGTACCTATTATAAAAATTTGTCAAATAAAAAAGTTGGAATTGGAAAAAGTTGCATTAAGCAAAGTTAAAGTGCTAAGTTGCATTAAGTACTACGCCATGGGAATTTCTGGATTATTACAAGTTATGATAACGAACTAGCAGACATCCATAGGTGAATGTTTTTATTTACTTTCAACTAACGGACAAGGTCACAACGGAAATTTTAAAATTACTAGCAGAAATTTGAGTAATTTTCTAAGAAAGCAATTTTTGAACGTTAACACAATAGGGTCGTTGCATGGAATTTAAATTTTGATATAATTTGTATATTTTATTAGTATAACTGTTATCTAATGTATAGGTCCACATAAAATCGATAAATGCATTACGATAATAAAACGAATTTAAAGTTTAAATATTTTCCGTCCTTTTTGAAATTATAATTTCCAGTGATTGTTTATAAATGAAAAAAATTTTCTTTGTTCCAAAACTGTAAAGGTAAAGGTCAACTTGAATAAAATTGACGATTGTTTACAAACGAAAACACGGAGGTCTATTCTAACCCTACTTTAGAAATTAAGAAGAAATTAATCTGGAATCGAGCATAGGTTCCACCTATATGCTTTTATTGACTAACTTTGTTCTTTTTCGAAGGCCCTTTTATACTTTAAGCCAAAAAACAACGCAATCGCACAAAAATTCTGAACATCAGAAAAATCAAAACGTCACAAACAAAAACATATGTTGAAAATTAACACCAATCTTAATTCTAAAAAGATAAAAAGATAGCTGGTCCAATGGCAATTAAACCAATTAAACACACTTATGGTCTAAAATACATATTTACAGAGAAAATCAATAAAAATGATTAGCTATCACAAAACTCATTAAGTTTAATTACATTGGAGATACATAGATTTTCCAGCTATCTCTGTACATGGAATATTTACATTGTTACACAAGGTAACCCAAACATATAGAGTTTACACAAATTATAATTACATACTAGAAAAAACTTAATTTATAGGTCTGACTACATCGTTCTTGCAATCAAAAGATCATCTGCGAGTTTTAAATAAATAAAAACATAAACTGAATAAAACTTTAACTATTCTGATTCAGAATATAGTACGCTAGGTAACTGACTCAACACAATGACGAAAATCCTCAAATTAATATTAAACTTTCCAAATTCAATAAACATCAATACTACCGTATATTTTTATTCAAATAACATGACTTTAAACAAATACAGGGATCAGTAAGTTAATTGTAACATAATGAACTTCCAGATAATGATCTATTTTAAATATTTCCAGTAAAATATTTACCCGAAACTGATTTAGTTTTGTGCGACAAAGAAAAATCTGTTCTGCATCAACTAACGTTAAAACTAAAATCTAACATAAAGATAAACATTCAAGAAAACTATCCTAAACTTGTAACCTGTGTTACATAAAGCATATTCTATTGTAAAACTACATAATTAACTTATATTCTTTTTTAAACTATAAAACCTTTTTATAAGAATTGAGGTTATGTCTGCATGAGAATCTTCCTCCTATAAATTATATCTTAACTTGATAAATCTAGCTGTAACCTAGCATGTAACCTTTAGATTAAATAAAACTAGTATCCTAGCATGTCTATCATTCTTTTATTTTTTTGCATTATAGATTATGTCTTAAGCTAGCAAATATTCGTAGGTTCCAATATGGATAGATCATTTAATGTTATTTATATATACGCTAAGATACATAGAGCCTTGGTGAGTTTTTTAGTTTGTCTTCTACAATCTTTGCACCCGAAAACATATTTTCTCTGAAAAATATCTGTAATCTCTTTACTGGATTCTCGACAGCTCCGTTGGAAGCCGGATGCTAAGGAGGGCTAGTCATGTGCTTGCTGTTGTTATCAGACAGGGATTTCTCAAATTCCTCTGACACAAAAGATCTGCCATTATTAGATACCATTAACAATGGAAATATAAATCTAAAAAAAGTGAACCCAAGTTATTGTACTATAATCAGAGGTAATTTTATACATTACAAAAACCTCAATTCGTTTAGAATATGCATCTATTAGATTCTATAAAAAAGATTTTTTATTCAACTAAACAAATCTATGTGCAAGCGAACCCAAGGTCCGCTTGGCGATGGCCAAGGAGATATGTCTACCTTTGGTGGGTTATTACCAAGTAATGAACATCCTGGTTCGCAATGTTTAACAATTTTCTCAATTTCCTGATTTATTCTTGGAAACAAAAAATAACTGTGAGCTAAGCTCTTCATTTTGACCATTCCAAGGTGAGTAGGATGTAACTGAGACAAAATATCGGTCCTAAATTTGTGTGGAACAATAATTCTGTGATTCCACATTAAACAATCGTCTTGAATAGAAAATTCGTACCGGTTTGGAAAACAGGCAATTAACTCATTATCTTTATTTTTCTTTGGCCATCCAGTTTTTAAAATAAGTTGACCTTTTGATCAAGTTTTATCTTTCAAGGTAGCCTTCTTAATATCATTAAGATTTGTGTTTCAAAATTTAGACTTATTTAAAAAGGAGTAATAATCAAAATCAGAGTCGTCATGGAAGTGAGCATTTACAACGAGATAACTAATCAGCACAATTATTACATGTCGAAACCTGCTCAATTTCATAATTATATTCTGATAAAATTATTGCCCATCGAGTTAATCTATTAGCTGAAAACTTGGGAATTGCTTTATTTTCACCAAAGATTGATAAAAGGGTAAGTAAGTAATAGTAAGTCAGTAATAGCCTTAAACTTTGTGCCATAAGGATACTGATAAAAATTAGTTAAGCCATAGACAATGGCCAATCTCTTTTTTCTGTGAATAACCCTTGTGAATTACCTTTTTCTGCTTTTGACAACGTACTAGAAGCAAAAAAATATGGGTTTCTCTATAAATACCCGAAAGAAATCGGTGGCTAAGTATTGCACCGATCCCTACTGAAGAAGCGTCTACAAGATTTGGATTAAAATGTACAGGCATTGCAGGACATTTAAGAATTTCCTTAACATTAAAAAAAGTTTTCCTACAGCTCTGAGACCAATAACCATTTTAAAATGATTTTAATTCGTTAACATTTTTGGGTTCAGGTATTTTATCTATAATTTCAATTTCAGTTTTTGATGGGTGCAATCCCTCACTATCTATAACAAAACCAAGATATTCAACTTGTTTTTGGAAAAATTAACATTTTTCATAACTTTTAACCCAGTATCTTTTAAAATTCTAAGTACAATATTCAAATTTTCGTAATGCTCGTTTTTATTTCTTCCTGTCACCAAAAGATCATCTTGAAACACTGCGACTCTTTTAACCTTAATAAAGGAAATTCCAAAAGATATACGAGTATACCTAAATAGACCTATATGCGTTGATATTGCTCCTGACTCCTATCATTCAGTCTAATGTACTGATAAGCTTGTGATACATAGGCGCCAACTATGTGGTGACTCGAAGGTTGTAGCCCTCATTAAAATAATGTAGTGGGGGCTGAACCCTCATTAACATGAAAATGATTAACATTATTCTAGGCAATAAAAATTCTAAATTGAAAATCTAAAGAGAGGGGGGGGAGTGGTTTACGCACTTCCAACTGAGATATTTTGTGGTATTTCTTGCAAAAAATACTTCGAGTTCATTAAATGTTTGGTGACTATAAACTCCGTTACCTTAGAGATTGGTACACCTTATCATCATGCGCACAAACGAATTTGTGAAAGAATACTTTCGTTGCCTATAGCAGCAACATATTTCTAAACAGCTGAAATAAATTCAGAGCCGTCGCTTTGTTTGTTAGTCATATTTTTATACCTGCGTTCGGTATGGTTTATGGATTATCATCAGTGATTGCTAAATTCTTAATTTTTGCACCGCTTTGTAATTAATATGTAGTTTAGCGTATTCTAAACTAGTACGCCACTGGAAACAGCTGAACTATACTTCAACCAAAGTTGCAAGAAATGAGTCATCACAAACACGTGGGCGAAAATGTAAAATGCATCTAGAATTACGTGAAGGCCACGCTGTAATCTAAATGATAAAATAAACAATAAATGAGCTAGAAAGGTTCAATAGCGGAACAAACCCAGTGGCGTAACTACGTAAGATTGCGCGCCCCTGCGAGACTTACGTTTGCGCCCCTGCGAGATTTACGTTTGCGCCCCTCATATACAGGGTGGCTAATTTTTCATCCTCCAGGTTATAGCAGCTGAGATATTAAACGTAGGCGAAAAAGTTACATAAGAAACTTGTTTAGCATAACCTGATCTATAAAATAACACAAAAACTTTTTTATGGCTAACTTATTTTCTGGAAAAACAGCCTACTTTAATTTTTTAAATGTAACGTCCTGTATATATTTTTACGGAATAAAGCTTTAAATCAATTTTTCTTTACAGTGATATATCACAAGTGGCTTTTTGGCTTTAAATTACACCTTACAGTTCAAAAACTAAAATTATCAGATTTGCTATGATTTTTTAATTTATTCTTCGATTACAAAATTATAGCAGCTTTTATTTAATTACTATTTAACAAATAGAATAATATGCAATGCATTTTCTTATAATGACTGCTCAAATTGTCCACCATGAAAGTCGAAACTTGTTTAGGCCCGTTTGATTAAGTTTCCTCCGACTTTTCGCAGCATTGTAGGTGTAATTAACAAGCTAGCTGCAGTGATTTTATGTTGAAGTACTTGTACATTTTGACGAGTCTCACTTGTTTTTTTTAGAAAATCCCATACAAAGAAATCAAGAATATACAAGTCAGGTGACCTAGGAAGTCACAAAACGGGTTCTCTGTTATCGATCCGTTTTTGACCAAATTCATTGTTTAAACCTTTAAACAATTTGTTAATGCAACTCCATTATAAGGTGGAGTTTCAAGGTTGGTGATTCAAATGATCACATATCTATCGTGAAAATGAGGTCTAAAATGTCGTTGTTAAGTATCTCTACCCTATCCTTGTATTAATTGAAAAATGTACTTGCACAGGAGTTTCAACAATTTTGCTAGGGTTCTCATCAACTCAATAATGTGAATTAAGTTTCAATCGCTTAACCTTAAATTCCAGTTCTGTGAAAATTGGATCCGTTGTCGTTTCTCCTTACATATTGGACAGTATTTTGGAAACGCATCAGTGGATAGTGCAATTTAAAAACAAATAGCCGCTTGTGATATATCATTATATTCATTATAAAGAGAAATTTATTTAAAACCTAATTCCAAAAAATATACAGGATGTTCCATTTAAAAAAATTAAAGTACGATATTTTTTCGGAAAATAAGTTGGCCATGAATATTTTTAAAATAAAATATTTAATAATTATTAATAATTCATTACCGTATAATTAATAGCCTATTGAATTCTTTTTTACCTCCAATGCTTGTTTTAAGATTTGAAATAAAATTTCACGAAAGTAGCGCCCATCGGAGTTGCGCCGCCTCGCGTCGCAGGGTCTGCGGGGGCGGTAGGTACGCCACTGAACAAACCCCTTTTTAATAAAAAATAAATGTGAATGAAGCAATGAAAATCTGTTGGTTCTAGCGTACGTCACTGAATTCTTAGCAACATGAAACTTGCACTCTTATCTTATCTCACCTCGGGTCGTATTTGTTTATTCCGGTGTGATTACGAAAATGACTCATTTCATGTATTTATGTTTGCAGTATAAGTCCGCCATAATCGCGCAGAATTGATGAAGTGCCCCTCACTTTCTCTAAGGTAATGAAGGTTACCTAATACCTATAGTTACATATATCCACATGTAGAGCTGAAAGATTCTTTTCTGCATTACGTAGACTAAAAGCTGTTTACCTAAAAGCACTGCTAAATAATTAAACAGTGTAAATCACAAATATCGTCATTCAAAGAAGTGGTGCTCTAAAGAGCTTTTTATTTTACAATTAAAATTTTTTTTGTTAACTGTGATTATTGATATTATTATATTATTATTATTATATTATTGGTACACGTCAAAGATTGACCTGCTTCCTAGCGGAATTTTACTAAAATGTTGGATGGCTTTAAGTTTTTGTTACAACTAAAGCATGATGTGTCTCATTGGTTGCATGCATGTTTTACTACCGTATATTGACATTATTTTGTCTAATTTTGTTGCTGTACAACGTCGTCTATATTTATAGACGCGTCTCAATACCTACATATTTCTATACTCGGTCCGGTCAACACAGATAGTAATAAAAACACCCACAAAAGAGCGGTCGATTTAAAAGCTACTTTGCTATTGGGCGAATTGAAACAGCGCGCGAAACTGTGGAGTCCGTTTCACACGGCATAGTGACAGACAGCGTCACTTTGATGCAGATCAGCATCCTCAAATAATTATTTGATTAGTTTTTGAACATTTCATGTACTATTAAATATTTTAAAATTGATAATACATAATTTAATTGAAATAATATCAAAAATAGTCATTAGAAGTAGTTTATTATTAAAATCTTATGTCTTTTGAAGTTATGTTCATGTACAATACAAAAATGTTTCAGTTTCAGTTGGGTTTTTAGCAGTAGTCAATCTGATGAAGTGTCTACGCCCCCTTACTTTTATTACTATCTCTGTTGAGCAGCCAGAGTATAGTTTCTGTAAAAATATATTTTCAGTTTTTAATGCCGTATGTCTCATTTGGAAACCGAATATATTTTAAGGATTGGCCTGTACTTTAAAAACATTAATTGTAAAATCTGCCCAAGTAAATGAAGTTATTATTTCTGTTTTGTTAGCTTAAGCAGTACTCTTATCAGTCTTATCCTGAAAATAACGAAAAAATTACATTTAATCTTTTTTTTAGGAAAAATTATTTAAATTAGTACAACCTACTTTTAAAATAAGTGCGACGTGCAGGAGCGCTGACATGATACCATAGCTTAGTTAGTTGAAGCGGGGTGATAATAAACATAAGACATTGATGCCCCAGGTTCGATTCCGGCTGTCAAATTTTTTAAATTTTATTTTTTACAAAACACGAACAGATGCAAAGTTTCTCTTGGAAAATGTTTTTCTGCAGAATTTTAATAAATTGCATAGTTTTGTTTTTGTTTATTTCTCATGTGACTGATAGTTTTGCTAAATGTTTTGTTTTACTGCTTTTTTACACTTAATTTTCGCATTTTCTGATGCATTTTACTGGTCTACTTAATTTGATAAGCTAAATGCTCAAGTTATATAATAATTGAACCAGGAATGCGATGCACGTCATTGTCCTGGAAACAAGATATAACAGATTTAATAATCTTCGTTAATTAAGTACCTATTTAAGCTGTAAATCCAAAAAGATCACCATTTCTACTTAACCTGTTTTTTAGTGGTGTGCAATATTTTGAATCAGAATTCAATTTATTAAAATTATGTGCAAAATGAATATTATCGAATAGAAAAATCTTCATTTTAAATTTTATATCTTGTAAAAATATATAAAAAGGAGAACTTATCTGCCAACTGGAATTTAACCTGGATCGACAGTGACTTGAAGTTATTATCACCCCACTCCGACTAACTGAACTATGGAATCATTTCTGCTCTTGAGCGTACCACACTTACTTTAAGTTGCACTAACTTAAATGATTTTCTTTAAAAAGGGACTAAATGTATTTTTTTTATTTTTGGGATATGAGTACCGTTTAAACCAATAAACAAAATGATAAACAGAAATAATAACTTTATTTACTTGGGGAGATCTTACAAACGATTGTTTAAAAGCACAGGTTAATCTCTAAATTCGATTTGAGTATTTTGATTTTTTACGTTGTGTTGTTTTATTGTACGAGTATGTATAAATCTAATTAATAATCTCTTTGGAAATACTTAGATGTGCAGACCGTGTTTAGGACGGTTACTAAAACTCTAAACTGGCCAGCCCATATTAATTTTTAAAAAGTCGGCGCCTATGCTTGTGCAAGATCTAATTTAGAAAATTCAACAGAAAAGTTCATCAATCCTGGGTAAGGGGTACTGATCGACCTTGGTTACAGGATTGACTGTGCCTTTGAAATCTTTAAACTTCCGTTTTTCTTAAAAAATGGTACTATAGAGGTTGTCCACATGCTGTAGTCGACTGGTCTTAATACACCTAAAAACAATAAGCGATTAATTTGGTCTAGCTTTAATAAATTTAGACGTTATATTATCATTTTTCTGTTTTATTGAAACACCCTTATTAAAATATCCTAAACCCGGTGAAAACCATCACTGTATTCTTCTATTCAAATACTTAAATTCAAAGTCTTGAATCTAAGTATTTGAATTTATATAATTTACATCTGATAATTCAATATTACATAATGTCAAGAAATCTCTCCCTACTATGGATGGACCACCATTTTCCATCACAAAAAGGTTTAGGGTATTTTGTACATTTTTAAAACAAATATTTGGAGACATAACTCCTACTGGCTGTACTGGGTTTCCATTATAAAAACAAAAACTTCTATCAGAAGACTTTAAATTAATATTTGAAAATCTTTTAAATACAAATTTTTGCAAATGCAACTTATACTACTTATACCAGAATCGACTTTGAAATTAATTGGCAGGTTCTCAACTTAACTCATGGTTCTCATATTTATCAAAAATGACCTTAAATCACCACCCTCATTAATATTAAATCAACAAATATCATCATTATTCTTTTCAAATGAAGTACACATTACAGGAACATCCTCTACATAATAGTGTCTTCTATTATTGTTCTGTGAAAATAATTACCATTTGTTTTATTAATCCTTTTACAAAACGTAGCCAAGTGGCCTGTTTGTTTACAAAATTAACAAATATAATGTTTATAATAGCACTTATTTTTTGTGTGGTTATTTTTTCCACAAACGTCGCAGAACATGAAGTTCTGCTTCTGCGTGAGACGTTCATCACGAAACGAAGCTGATTGGATCTCACCCCTTCAATTGAATCTTGCAGAACTTGCGTTGGTGTAGAGGTTCTTGCTTCACCAAGATTTCATGTACTTTCATAGTCGCCATTTTGGATGCCGCCAATAATACCATTTATTCAAAAGTTTTATCAATTGTTTCTTCCATCAAGCGGACGAGTACCGATCCTTTTTCAAATCCAAAAATAAATTTTACCCTGAGACATATTGTTAGCTCAGCATTGAATCCTCGTTCAACAGCTAAACCTCGAAGGCGAGCAGCCCACTGCTTTGCTGATTCGTGTGCAATTTTAATCGTGCCGCAAATTCATTGGTTTGCGGTTTAAAATGGTTATTCAATACTGTTTCAAGCTCGGCGTTAGTCTTATTTTCGGGTTTTAACGGGCTCACTAAATTGAACACTAATTGATAAGCGTCCTCATCTAAACAATTTAACAAAATTACGCGTTTTTTATCTTCATTCACATTCTTATTTAAATTATTTACGATGTAATAATTTTCTGATTTGGCTTTAAAAATTCACCAGTCTAAAATCTATAAAGAAAAAAAAAAAGAAAAAAAGTAAATGTCCTAAGGAACCACTATTATCCTTATCGGTAGTGGTCATTGTGTTAAACGCTGATAGTTCCTTTTTAAACGGAAACAATTTTACATTAGTATTAAAATATTTACGATTTTACTCGTCGCCACTTTGTAATGTCTTTACCGAACTCTCGGCAGCTCTGTTGGAAGCCGGATGATAAGGAGGGATCATGTGCTTTATTGTGTTTATCAGACAAGAATTCCTCAATATCTATAGTAGATGACTTTCTAGTTTTGAACAACATAATCTTTATTGTACGAGATTCTAGCCTATAAGTAACTACTATAATCTTTTAGGTCTGTTTTCAATTTTTTTCTAAATTCAGTTCATATTTCTTGTGTGTTCTAAACGTCAAATTTACGATCTGCTCCACTTCTTTCTACATTCCTCCTTAATCTTAGATTTAAAATTTTGAATTTTGAGGTAAAGTAGCTTTCACTCTAGTATCCCTAGTGTGGTTTGAATAATAAAATATTTATAAACAGTAGTTACTTTTCTGGACACCGCAGTATCTCGTACTACTACTGCAGCCGCACACCCTACCCTATCCCTCTACCCAGGGAGTAGCTACGACCACAACGGAACCATCTTTACCTTTCGATCACTGTAGCGATGAAGAAGTCTCAGTGTCATATTTGCCTGTTGCCTTTATATCTGACTGATTTAGTAGATAATTTTCATTATATGTTGCCTAAGAGCTCCAGAGATTGATGTAATCAGAGCAATAGGCTTGTTGCCACTGCAAACAGACTTCTGTTTCCCATCATCCATCTTTACTGGAACAATTAGGGTCTTACATCACAACAGTGAAGCTAGCCTGACGAATGCTGTTATCATGCTGCTTAAGCGCTCTTCTCACCCATCGGCTAGAATAATTATATTGAGTCGCGCCTGGGGCACGAGACCGGACCAAGAACACAACCATTTTCTGGATGGCAATATTTCTTGCTTGGATTCCACGCCAAACTAAAGCCAAATGCTATATTCGCTATATAATAAAAGCAATCGATGCCATGAGGTATGGGAGATAGAACTATCACCCTAATTCCTCGTGCAAAAACAATAAATAAATGTATAAACAAACAAATCAATCAACAAACAGCACAAATAATGAAAGTCTTTATTTCATCGTACTTAAATATTTTATGTTTCACTTGCATATTATTCGTTGTTTATACCTGTGATACGAACTATATGCGCGGTGCGAGTATGAACTATATGGTGCGAACTATATGGTGCGAGTATGTTGCAATACAACAAATCATTTGTATTTGCAACATAGTTTCTTCGCATGATCCACGAGTTCTTTTGTGCAGACTTCTCTGCAGAAATTTCTTGGATAAAATTAACTTATTTTTTAGATGACATTAGTGCTAATAGGACTTTTTTGTTTTCATGTTGATAAAAACAACAAAAACATTTGAATTTAAATTGTCATATCTTTGACTTTTGTAAATTTAGTAAAAGTTGTGTTCCAATCTCCAACAAACATAAAAACTTCTAGCTTTATAAATATATAAACAACGTTCTTGTCAACGCCAAAAATTATAAATTTAAACTGATTTTCTACAATATGTTCTTGTGAAAAATAAAACCTTGTATACACCACGAGCGTTACTAGATGACTATTTCCCTCGAAAAATTTAGCCCAACCAAAAAGCTGTAATGTTTTACGTTAACCTAGCAACGATCAAATTTCAGCGATAATACTGCACTAGATAACGATTCAAGATCAACATGATCGTCACCGACGGTGCAATAATTCAAAGAAAAAACCTTTTTTTAACACAGAAGTAAGTTTCTTTGTACCATTTAAATTTTTCTCGGGAAATAGTCTGCCAAAATGTCCTCTCGTGCATGTCAAATTGTCTCTTAATTTTCTCTCGTGCGCATTCGCGCACTCGAGTAAATTAAATTATCGACAATTTGACATGCACTCGTGATATTACTAATGATAATTCCCATGAGGCGACTTCCATTCACAACATCGCTCTCCTGGCGTTACAATCATTCTAACGCCCTTGGTACATAAATAACTATTAAGGCTATATCTAACGACCAGAAACTACTAGCTGCTAAATAGAGAGGTAGTTCAAAGCAAAATCACGTATTTTGTATGTGCTGTGGACGATCAAAGCTTTTAAAAAGATACAAGTATGCATTTAATAATTAATAAATTCCGTCAACTCTATCAGACAAGAGCCATAATTAAAATATGCATTTATTAAATCACACGTGATTAATAAGAATAATTTAAATACTTGAAACTGACATTTTTTTGTCAGTCGTTTAGTTTTAATAACTTGAAGGTAAATTAGTATGCTACGAACACATGTTCATCCCAGCAGCGTGAGCATCAAGTATAAAGCGGCTTCTCAAAACTGTCTCAGACACTTTACTAGAATGTTTTCGAAATACGGTTTCAAGCTCATCACAACAACGTTAATTTACAACAAGGGGTCAAGTAAACTTTTTTTGCGAAAATTATCGAAATTCAATGAATGTTCCAATCAAATAGGACTATTACCATAGGCGAGGAATACGATAAATTCATTCTTATTTTATTCAAATATTTGAACAATAACGACCAGCGAATACCTCTAAAAACTGAAAAAAAAACAGAAATCTGGTATATTACACCACGGACATTCATATTCCTTACCACGGACATTCATATTCCTTTTTAGAATATATTGTATATAGTACCTGTATATAATTAACTAAGTTTAACTGTCATATTCTTTTGATCCAACGTTCGTCATTATTCATGGCCATCCTTTCAACAACAAACAAGATTGTCTACTAATAAAACTACAACGTGACGTGATTAAAACTTTCGTATCCGGTCATCACCGAGAAAGACAACTACCGGGAAACCCAAACCGAGAAACCAAAACCAAGACACCACAACCGCGAAAGTATAACCAAGAAACCACAACCGAGAAACCATAACAGAGAAACCACAACCGAGAAATCAAAACCGAGAAACCACAACCGAGAAAACCAAAGCCGAGAATGGAAACTATCGAAAATAACAAATACCGAAAATGCATGAAGTAATAATTAAAAGTTAGTAATTTTGATAAATCTAAAAGAAACAGAGGAGAATATATAAGGCGGAGAAGGACAGAGAAAGACAAACCGCTTAAATAAAACGCTATGCAGTGGAGGTTAGGTTGTAGGTTAGGTAGTTTGATAGATCTAACAGGGACAGACTCCAATTGTTACCATGGCGACTGATACAGAGATTAATTCTAACAGGGTAAGCTATGCAGTAGAGGTTAGGTTATAAGTTAGTAAGTTTGACAGATCTAACAGAGACCGAGGAAAATACATAGGGCGGGGAAAGAAACAGAAATGACAACGGAGTGAAAAACACGCTATGCAGCGCAGGTTAAGTTATAAGTTAGTAAGTTTGATAGGTCTAACAGAGACAGACTTCAATAGTTAACGTGACGACTGAGAGAGAGATTGATGCCCTAACAGGGCACGCTATACAGTGGAAGTTAGATTGTAAGTTAGTAACTTTGATAGATCTAACAGAGATCGAGGAAAATACATAGGGCGGGGGAAGAAAGAGGAAGGCCAAGGGGGTGTAGGACACGCTATGCAGCTGAGGTTAGGTTATGAATTAGTAAGTTTGATAGATCTAACTGGGGCAGACTCCAATAGTTAGGACCATGATAGAGAGATTAATTTCTAACAGCTATGCCGAGTGAGTATTAATATTCTAATATTAATTAATTAAATAATTATTACTATAATGTTCTTTTTAAAATAATAACAAAATTCTGTTTAATCGTCTAGTAATAAAAAAATATTATTTAGAGACACTTAATTAAAAACACTATAGTTATAAACTATTTAATGAACTATTTAAAAGCTAGGTATTTACAAATTTATTTGAGGACTATTTATATAAAAACTATTTATGTATTACACAATTATTAACATTTACTTATTCACTAATATTCGACTATTAACTAATTATTCAGGGTATATTTCACTACGCCAGTTAAAGATTAACTGAGCTCCTTCTACTGCGACTCAATTTATATCTTCCATATAAAGTTCTGGAACTTACGATGAATCATACATGCAGCTGTTGATGAGTCACGTCGATGAGTCGTGTCGATGAGTCATACATGCAGGTGTTGATGAGTCATATATGCAGGTGTTGATGAGTCATACATGCAGGTGTTGATGAGTCATACATCTAGAATGTTTGATGACGGCGTATATGGGTTTATTATTCGTTATATTACTTTATAATGCATGGATGCATTCTCGGTGTTTGTTATTCTCGGTAGTTTCCATTCTCGGCTTTGGTTTTCTCGGTTGTGGTTTTTCGGTTATGGTTTCTCGGTTGTGGTTTCTCGGTTACGGTTTCTCGGTTATGGGTTCTCGGTTTTGGTTTCTCGGTTGTGGTTTCTTTGTTATGTTTTCTCGGTTGTGGTTTCTCGGTTTTGGTTTCTCTGTATTTGTCTTTCTCGGTGATGACCTGGATCCTAAAACTTTACACATATTTTTATGAATGGAGGTTTGTTATGAAGTATGTAACGTGTTAAAAATCCAGATTTTATTTTTAATGAAATTTTAAATGCATTATTGGTAAAGAATCTAAGGACGGCCCCGTATAGTTCAGTATATTTTCGTTGGATTAATATTCCAGATTCTCCTTCGAATTAAATGGTGTTTTCTTTAATATCAAAGGTCACCCCAAAGTGTTTTCACACAAATGAAATTGTTTTGAAAATAAATTACAGAAATAAATTTGCCTTTTTAACGAAATGATACGTCAAAAAACGCATTTAAGCCAAATTTATATTTCCTGTACATGTTTGTCTGTGCTTGCGATGAATAAATTCTCTGAACTCAGACACAAAAAAATAAGCTGCATCAAATGTAAAGTATACCTCGCTACGAAGCAAGCCTTTAGCCCTGTAAACCCTGGTATAATATTCCAGAAAGATTTTATATGGTTATTTCTTATGGTTTAAATTATCGTCAGCTTTTATATTTGTGGTGGTTTTAAAATATCCCTATAGCTTCATTTTCATCTCAAAATTGGAATAGTTTTCGAATTCCCGAATCAGTTGGACAGCGGCTCTTGAAACCCAAAGTTACGGGGTGCACTAACGTGTGCGTCGGCTACGGCCGTCGCGAGCAAGTGACATTACCGTTACATATTTACAGCACAGATTAAAACGTAGCAAATTTTAGTGTTATACCGTACAGATTTTGTTGTTAGGGAATTATTCCAGTGAAGAGGATTATTTAGAAATTTTAGTTTTGGTGGATTTTTGGTCATTCACGTAAGAATAATTCCGTTGCCGCATATTTGCTATTAAAGATCAGTGTTAATTCTTGCTTACTTGCATGTTGTATTGGCTATAATTTTTTTTAAAGCTAATCAACAGTGGACTTTTAAACTAACACGTTGACGCATTTATAAATAATAGTAAATTAATAATTGTAGCACGTTTCCTGTAGTGCAAGAATTTTATAACTAGTATTCTCAAGCAACATTCAAGTTAATCTAAGTACCGTTCCAGTTATTATTATAATAATAAAGAATTTATTATTTAATGGAGATTATTGCAAATAATCATGTTAAAGTTCGCCGTTAAAATAAAATCCAGATAGTTCAAAATTCAGAAGATTTGTTTCCCGTATTGGTTTTCCAGGTCAGCAGTTTTGTAGTGAAATTTATGTGTATAGTCATTACTGTGTTTTAGTGTAATATGTTTGAAGCCCTCCGTTTGTGCAAGGAAGTCATGCAAATTATTTTGGATTAAGGATAACTCTTTAAGGTATTAATAGTTTAAATGAGTTGTTTATGTAAAATCTGGTTAACTGGGATCCCGAAATTAATTAACCTTTAAGAATGATAATTTTTATCTAACTTTGTTGTGTATTGTATTTTTAATTTTCCATTTTTATTCAATATACAGATTTCAAATTTATTTATCGTTTGATATACCGGGTGATTTTTTAAATTTCTGATCTAGAAAGCCATGACATAATTTTAAAACAAAAGATGCGGAAAACGTAGGGCGTAGTTTGAATCGTTCGATTGGAAGATTTCAAGGATTTCACCAGAAGTGCTTATTAGAGTGTTCGAGAATATGAAGCGCCGAGTTAATTTGTGTATAGATGCTGAAGGTCAACATTTCCAACAGTTGTTGTAAATTTTGAATAAATATTGTGTTAACAATGTAAATTGTTATAATTGTGAATAAATCTTGCTATTTCTTAAATCCAAGGAATAAAAATTGAAGCGAGTTGTAACCATAACCTAAACTTCTCAAGTCAATAATCACATCGAAATTGCACTTAAACTCGCAATAAAATGCACACTTTGGTAAAAGCATGTTTCGCAAATGATCACTGTTTAAATATTTATCAATTTGTTTAATAAATGTAAAAGTAAGTAGTCAATTTGTCACATAAATGACATTTGGAATAGCAGTGTGATCAACGCTACGCCCTACGTTTCGGTGACCTTCGATACGGCGTAAAAATCACGGCTTACTAGATCAGAAATTTAAAAAATCACCCGGTAGTTAGGCTCAACGAACTGCTGATATTTTTGTCAATTAAGTTTTTTTCATTAATGTGTTTGATTAAT
Organism: Agrypnus murinus; assembly: GCA_929113105.1. Taxonomy (NCBI): domain Eukaryota; kingdom Metazoa; phylum Arthropoda; class Insecta; order Coleoptera; family Elateridae; genus Agrypnus; species Agrypnus murinus. The sequence goes on along the minus strand of OV816024.1, from coordinate 226,261,104 downwards.
TTAACGTCAATTTTAAATGGGAAGTTATTCCCAAACTGATGACTTCTAGCTTGCTATAGAAAAAAACTATATGAATGTCATTCAGTTTGATGGCGCCCACTATTTTTTTATTTTGTTCCTGATTCTATTAATTATTATTAATCTGAAGCTTTTGGGGTTAACACCCACACCTGTATTTGAATCTGCAGAATTAAAGATCTCAGCCGGTGCATTAAAGTACAGTAAATATCGTTTTTATTGTGAAGTAAGCAATTGCAGTAAGTATTCAGTATTTGAATTTTAATGGTGTTATAGTTGACGTCCATCGTGCGGCATTTATTTTGTATTTAGTTTAATTAGAGGTAACAATTTAATATCGTTATGAATTAATATCGTTATAAGTATCAGAACCCTCACTATATTATGTTAATATATTGAGTATATTACATATGTTAATTTTTACGTGTAGTAGCAACATTCGAGATATTTAAAAAATATAAAGTACATAATTGTTGTAAAATGGTAGGTATAGCATTTGATTAAAATTTAATTCTTTAATTTGTCATTGATCATGTGGAACATGTATTTCGTAGGGCCTGTCACCATTTTTTAAATATTAACCATCTTATAACAATTCATATTTTTTGCCCAAACTAAACGGTCCGAAGCATTTTTAGAGATTTTAGAAAAAATATAACTATCTTTCGAGTGACTTTTACACCCATTTGCACTACAATCTGTCATATTAATTTTCGAATAATGTAGAACCTAACTGAATAACAATGTAAGTGTCTTTTGGAAAGTGATCCAATCAATCAGAATGGATTACGCCCTTGTCCCTACACTTTTCTAATTATATATACAGGTAGAATATATAAGATTGAAATATAAAAGCTGTAAGAAAAAACTTCTTTCATTATAAATCAAACAGAACTTATTAACTGCCATATTAAATAAAACTTAAATGTAGTTTTCCCTTTCAAAACAACATTTATCTATGTCCCTGAAATTGAATTTTTGAAGGCCAAATATCCGCAGAATGAAATTAGTTTGTTCCAGTTTCGAATTGCATTTCACGTGCATTAATGTACAAATATATAACTTTTCATCATAATTACCACATATAATAACTGGTAACGACTTTGGCTATACAATTTAATGGCTAAACTTTTCGCATTATTAAAAGGGAACTTGGAAGTTAAGTTGTTCTAAATGACGTCACAAGTTATAACGTCTGCAATATACGTAACAAATTTAGATTGCGAAAATTTTGAGTACGTTTTCTTTACATTAATAAGTACCATGGTATAGATTGGAACGATTGTTTTAAATAAATACTGCGCATATAGAAGAAAGAAGTCTGTTTTTTCTTAAGGAAAGGGAAAAGGCAAAAATAGACCAAATTACCATTGTACCATATCAGCAAAGTTATCATATAATTATTAACAAAGAAAGTATTATTATAATGACATTAAGTTTTTTTATATAAAAAAATGTCGTGACTATTTCTATGCAGCTAAATTATACAGAACAGTCCTTATTAAAAACATATTTGTCTTTCTGTACCTATCTATAGAAAGTTTATCAAATTATTCTCAAAAAATCACTGCAGACGTCCTCGACCTACTATAGCAGTTTTCCCCTTGCCTTAACAAATATTTCATATTAAAGATATCTATTCTAGACATGAGATAAAATCTACACGAGTAGGAAAATATTTTCTATATCCTCCTACATCATGTGCGTGCTTCTCGAAAATGCTAACCATAACCCTAGTTAATCTATTTTGCTGTCATAACGTACGTGACAAGTGCGTGTCATACCGGATTCGCGTGTCGTTTAAAATTTGCGTGCATTCTGCTTTTGTCGCATGATGAACACTCAAACGTAAAGGGCATATAAGATAAAGAAAATCGAGAGCACATAAATCCTGATCCAGATTTTCAGAGTGCAAGGAAACGCGAGAAAAAGCTAATGTATCTGTTTTATTTTTGTTTCATGCTATCTTTTTTAAACCAAGTTTGCAAGATTTATGTGCACGTAATTTAATTTTGGAGTATACTAATTGTTTAAGTGTTAAAACCAATTAAAGATTAACGCCATGACTGTTGCTTTTTGGAATATACTTTTACCACTTTTTTCATTAATTTGTAAATAGTAACACCAACTTTTGTTTCATCCTGTATAATAACTACTATGTTTTTTTCTAAATGTTAAAAACAGATTTATTTTAGATACGTGTAATGATTGTATAACGCGAATATTCTATTTCTATTGATTTTCGAAGTAGTACAGATTATAACACCTTATAATAAATAGAATAATACAGTAGTAATGATCTAGACATGACAATGTTAGCATTGGATTTGAGCCAAGAGAAGTGCATTTAATTAAATTACAAAAGGTACGTAAAATAAATTATGGGTATGATGTACATATATTAAAATGAGCTGCAGATGTTCTAGTTCGCCACTGTATTCAGTATAAACAATTGCAATAAAAACTAATAGTAATATTTCTCAGAGTGCAAAAGCATTAGTTGTAGATTACACATTCGAATCCAGAGAAGAGCCAAAATTACATTAATTATAAAACTAAATCCATCATCATTAGACCTATATTTAAAGAAAATCAACAAATATTTAAGTGAAATATTCAAATTGTCTAAGTTTGTTCTTGTTTTCGGGCTTAGTGGTTTTTCTGCATCTTTTAATAAAATAAAAGCGAGGATTTTGTCTAATTTTATTATTGGCAATGCATGTTGTCATACTTAAGTTTGAGTGGTTAAATTTATACAGCCCGTCTTAAAACTTTAAATAATAATTCAGTTTACTGGCGCTTTACATCTCGCGCCCTGAGGTAAAACCTTGCTGTTTAGCTTTCGCGGTGAATTTGTTTCGCGTTTTGCTAAAAGAATTCAGGTGCAATTATCGTATTAGTTTGGTTCGTTGTAAAGAGAGTTTTTGGAAGTACCATATCGTACCGTGAAGTACCGATTTAGTAAGACAACAAATTGTTGAGATATTCTGTATAATAATCTGCTATGGTTTTCTCTTTTTATAAGAGCTAAATTTAACGATGGGAATGAATTGTACGACTTAATTCACTTTAAGGAACTGGAGGATTTTTCTTGACTAGTTTAGTATCGATTACAAGGAGTGTCCTTTGGAAATTATCTACATGTTTATTAGAGACTGCTAATACAAGTTGTATTAGTACTAATACAAGTGTACAAGTTGCGCGTTTTAGTAATAACAAGCTAACGTCCATAATCTTATTCAAAGGATCGCTAGTAAAAGTGCATATGAAATCAGTTTAAACAACAGTGCAGATCATTATTTTGACCACAGAGAAAGTTTCAAAAATTTCAAGTTTTAAAACAAATTAATAATACTATAATAACATTAAGTTCAATTATAAAAATTATTGCAATTATTAGAGTTTATTGGACAGTGGTGTTTGTAGTTTCTTGGTTATTTTTCATCATAAATCTTTATCTGCGTAGTGTCAATGTGGATTAATGTTACCGCAAGAACCTAAGGATAATATGATTACCGACACTCATTTTTTGTTACGTTACTTAAACTATTTATTTAAAGTTTCACTTTGTCGACAATCAAAACAATATTTTGGGTTTTAATTAACAAATTTAAATAAAAATGTATTTAGAATGGGATTCTAAATTAAGTTAAATTGTAGAAATTCATGTTGCCATAGTTTTCTGATGATCTTTAACTGTTTTGTATGTTTGTATTATTGTAAACAATTTTTTTGACTTTTAATTAATATACAAAGTTTAAAACTACTACTTACTGCTATAGTTTGGCACGATAAATTATTGGTGTTCCATTCATAAGATAAATCTTAGAAACAAAAGTAAGATTAGTCACAATGAATTTAATGTAAATTAATTCTGAATCTTTCCCGAATTTCAGATTCTTAATTTCCACTATAACAATAACATCAAAAAATTTGGGTGGCGCCCTTCTGTCTTTTAATAATAATAATAATAATAATTTCTACAACCCATAACCTGGAAACCAGGCCCCAGAAGCTATAAGCTTGTGCGGGAGGGAGGGGGCGATTATTATTATTAAGTAGGGCCTATGTGCGGCTGCAGCCGACTTACAGATGAAATAGCGCAAATCCCACATTTGTGTCACAGCTAAGGAAAACTACAGAAAACCTTAACCAGATCTGCCGGCACCGGGAGTCGATCTCGGGCCGCTTGGGTGAAAGTCCAGCACGCTAGACATTACACTACCAAGGCTGTGAAATTGTTTCTGTATTTTATTCTAAATAAGTAACTCTTTGAAATTAGCATCTACGACATCTGCGCATAATTTAAATCAATAAGACCTTAATAAGAGACTGCCGGAAGACCTTTTAACATAAGTATCAGTGATTTATGTGTTTATTTGGTTGAAGGAATCTTAGTAAGGTATTGTTAAGAACGGGAATACCCTATGTATTTGGAAGTGTCTCGTTTCTATTTCTGACTAGCGGCGAAATCAGCCGTTTCTCGCAAACACGGGAGAATACCAGAAGCTTTGAGAGGTCTCGCGAGGACGATGCTAGAATATCATATCGCAGCTGGTATTATAAGAAATATAAACGTGTGTACATACATGTATAAAAGTGTGAGACTTTTTGTTTGTTTAATTGTTGCGGAAAAACTGTTTGTTACAATTGATTATCTAATCGTGGGGCTTTTTGATATTATTTGTTTTCTGGGAATCTTCAAAAAAATTATTCGTGAACAATTAGAGGAAGTACCCAAACAACAAAATCTCCCCAAATCTATGTTAGAATAACTTTTTAAAAACCTAATTGTCTTTTATTTTTGCAACTGAAAGATAAGACAAACAAAAGATGCCAAAACTAAGCTGTCTGAAGCAGAGATACTTTTTTCTCTTTTTATTTTAGTGGCAACATTCATAACAACATTTATAACTGTCAGTTATAAATTTTAGGTTATGCTGTCATGTTTATTGTTATGCATGTAAAACTTTTTAATGTGCACATTATCATTTATTTATTGTTTCTAAAAAAATTTTAAAACTACTATAGTACATAATTATATCAATTTTACGACAACTTTTAATAAAGTATTAATTTACCGAATTTCAGATTTATACAGGGTAATTCAGAAATAACTAATATCCTTTAAATGGTAGGTAGAGGGGAGGCAGTAGAGCTAATTTACCTTGACAAGTATAGGTCAAAAACGAAGTTTTGCAAAAAATTAATTTTAAGGTTTTATTGAATTTTGGATCCGGTCCTGACCTAGGATCCTTTTGGGTCAAGGTAAATTAGCTCTACTGCCTCCCTTCTACCTACCATTTAAAGGATTACCGTTATTTCTGAATCACCCGCCTGTATAGAATTAATGAAGGATACTAAAGGATAGATACTGAAGGATAAAAATTCATGAATTTTGGATCCGGTTCTGACCTTGGATCCTTTTGGATCCAAAATTTATTAAACTTTAAAATTCATTTTCTGGAAAACTATTTGTTTTTGACCTATACTTATTATTATTTATTTATTATTATTATTTAGTTATTTCTGAATCACCAGGTATAATTGTGATACTGACAGTTTAATTTATTAAACCAATTTTCATGAGTACCACCCTTCTAATAAATAGTTTCAAAATATGGAATGTCACTAGGAAAATTTGACTTGCGTGACTTAATTCTAAATAACACAGTGCTCAGTTCATATTTAGGAACTCTAGCAAGTACTAGTCATCTTCATATTCCAACAATACGTTTGCAGTACTTCTTGTACGGTAAAAAGTGGCCACAATTTGTTCCCTTATTCCTCAATCATCATCAACAGTTTATAAAAAATAAAATGTTCTTGTTATAAAGCTATGTATTGTGACCTTCCAATATGGTAATTGAAATTTTTTTAAATTTTGTAGATAAAATTAGAAAAAGAAATTGTTTCTTTAAAGTATATTAGATAAGAAAAATAGTTAAGAAAACTTAAAAACTAACACAAATAAAATTGTGTAAGAATTGAAACAAAAAGAAAAATAAAAACAATTAAAAATTCTCATTACCAATACAAATCGAAAACCAATAACTTAAAGTAATTTTAATCGATAATGTCGGGAATCTAAGAGGAAATGTAAATTGCAAGTAAGTTTTTTTAAGCAAGCAAGAACCTTAATACCAATTTACTGAGATGGTGTACAGACATGAAACTCTTTTATGTAGGTACCTATAATGCATAATCGATCCATTTGACGAGCACAAAGTACTCACTACTCACGTGTTCGAAAAATGTATGTACAAGTGCTTTGATGTAGTACTTTATAAATATTTCTACTAAAACGTGGACAACACAGTTTTACTGATAAATAGATAATTGGTAAGATTTAGCGTCATTATTTTTGTAATACAATAAATTAGTTTCTTTTATTTAAAATTTTAACACCAAGCTGTAGATAAGCAATTTATGTTAAATTACGTAATCCCTTGAATTTTTATTAGTACAATTTCTATAATTAGAGATTGAATTAACCATTACAAACTATTGTTTATTGTTTCTAGCCTTATTTGGCGAAACTCCATAATCATGAAATAAATTTAAAAAATGAAAAACAGATTAGTAAAAGCTTTTTGTTTAAATTTAAATTTGTTAAAATTTTACTAACCTGTTTTATTTATTTCATATTACAAACTACTTTATTCATCTAGCTTTAAATTTCGTTTTTAACGCCACACTAGCCTATATAGTTATCCAGTTACCGCCCGATCGCTTTAATGACTAATCCATTACTGTATATAGTATGTATTAAAATTAAAATAACTTCTTACTATTTTCATCAATTTTCCGCACCCTACAGATTTTATCATCTGTTGTCAGGTTAGGTTACTAGAAAATATGAAGAAAACTCTGTAATTGTATCTTCACTACCTACTTCTACATAATAAGATGCTTACTCTTTCAAATTATCTCTTTAGAGGAAGAAGAGGCCAATTTAGCAAAAGACACCTACATATTACTTATATAATCTGTTCCCCGTTTTACCGCATGAGTAGTGTCGGGTTTCGAAACTCTTATGGTGTGCAACTAAGGTGTGCTTACTAAGTGCAACGAAAGAGATTGAGCTATTGTAGCAAGTACATTACGCTCTCCCATACACTACCATTTGCACAACTTTAGACGAATAGCAAATATTCGTACACAAATACGTGAAGTGTCGATAAAACATTCGTATTTTAAAGTATACGAGCACGATCAGTATTGCAGCGGTAAATTAGCGCGAGTCAAAGGGATCAAACATTCGTCTTAACCCCAACATGGTGGCCTCTACCACTGTACGCTAATATTCGGTTATTTCAGTATGCGAAGTATGTAGGGAATTCTTCGATTACATTCGCAAACGAACATTCAGCCACGAATATTCGTGTTTGCACACGAATATTCGTATACGCATGTGTTGAGCCGGGGTTATGGACATTAAAGTATACACCGTGTCCCAGTGGCGTGCGGTGAGAATTTAGGCTAGGGAAGCAACCACGATTTTAATTTTAATATACCTAGGTACACTGCCGCCCATTTGAAAGTGCACGATAGACCAGAGTTTCCTGGGTTATATTTTCTATAAGTTACCCTAAGCTGATAAATAAATTATTTTAAACAAGTATTTGAAAATAATAATTAACCTTTCATTCCGCTGCAGCTGTTATAAACACATAGCCCATGGAATCCTGACTTAAACGATGTTATTTTGAAATATTACATACAAAGAGTCGTGCACTTTCAAATGGGCGGCACTGTACAATAAAAACAGTGTTATAATTATTAAGCTTAAAAGTTTTTTAAAGAACTTTTACACTCCAGCAGTATTCGTTTGCTCTATAATGATTAATCGAATTGGTAATTTTTTAGCACATCTCGTTCTTTTGAATACTGATTAACCCCCACCTAGTAAGATATTTTTAGCATGATTGGTAATAACCCTTACCCCTTTGAATCGTAGAAATTCTGTAATTAACATGATTGAATCATAAAAAGTGCTGCAACGAAACTTGTAACTATTGCCAACGTTCTATTGTGACAAAGCATTTTCAAATTTTTATGATCGTTTAGATTTAATCACAATGTGCAAAAGAATACGTCTTTTATACTTATGCAATTTGTTGACTATTATTCTTTATTTAAAAAATGTACTACTATTTATTTATAATGCAACTCGATTTTCCGCTCTTTCTTAGCAAAATACCTGGTGCAGGTTTTAATCTTTGTTGTTAAATTTAAAAGTTCTGGTTTTGGTCTGCCTTTCTCAACAATTTGTAATTCCCTCCGCAACTGTATAAAGAAAATTCTTTATCTAATACTAATAATAATACTTTACAAATTGAACAACAAAATCGTCGCGATTCGGACAGTTACACATACGCCACCACTGGATTTTCAACTCCAAGTCGCCGCTACTAAGTTTAGTGATAGTGATTAAGTTACGTGAAAGTGATAAGGTGATAACGTGTTATAATTGATTACTATACTTTTAAATCATATTTTATCTAAATGTTTTTTTGCTAATTGCATTTTTTCAATAATTATCATTTACATATGTAATGCTATAGTATTTTATCCACATTTTGTCCATGTTAAACTTGCAACTAAAACGTTTTTTCATAATATATCTTTTATACCGCATTTTATCTAAAACGACATGTATGTTCTATTTAATATTACATTTCATTATGAGATATTAAAAATTATACAATTGTATTTTGTAAGAGAAAAAGAGAAGTTAGTTAATTAAGAACCGCGAACTGCAAATGACCATAAGAAATCTGTAACAAAAGGGAACTTAGTTTTGTAACCTACTATTTTAAATAAAACCAATAAAAATGTATATTTTATTTTGTGTATAATTGAAATATGAGTGACAAGTAAGTATCCAAAAGTTACGATTAAAAAACTTAATTAACGTAATTTGTATCGGAAGTACTCGAACCTTCCACCGAAACAGCTGAATTTGCAGTCATGACGATAAAGGAAGTTTAAATGTTGCACACAGAACAAACTAAATAGAATTATTTGTCTTTAAAAAATCCCAACTTATATAAATTGAAATAATAATATGTTCCAAAATACAGTCTCATTCGCAGATTTACATTGTTTAAGTAACATTTAACAAACATTAAAAATCGTACAAATAACGAAATTATAATAAACATCTGATCACGGATCACGCCAATAAAAATAACTCGACCTTATACGATGTTACCTGTAGCCCACAACGCACCCGCGACCCGACCGCTACCGAAAGAAAGAAGTGCAGTAAGCAACGAAATCAGTGCTTATATGCAGTGTAAATAACACATTTGAATCGGTATTACCTTTCCGCGCAAGTTTAACGAGCCTAATTTAAAATAGTACTCTAAATAATTATACTTTTTGCTGTACGGAATTGATATTGAGCTTTAAGTTGATTAAACATTACAAATTTAAATAAACGATAACCATAATTTTATAAAAGTATTTTTGTTAGCATTGGTTTTTAAATTCTTAAGGGAAGCATTGCTTCCCTTGCTTCCATGGACCGCACGCCACTGCCGTGTCCTATTAAGACATAGTCAGACTTTGCCAGTGGTTAGATAACCATTAAAGAAAGAAAATTCCTATATACCATTTTTCTCGTATTTTTATACTTTTGGAGAAAAACTGCATTGAAGTTCAGCCTAATGTTTACAAAAATAGTATGAATGCACATGACACATATTTTAAAAAGTTCAAGCAGATATTCAATACTACTTGTTTCTTAGAATGTGCAAGGATAGCGTAATAAAGTGATAAACATGTCTTTATTTTGCCCAAGTGTTTCGTAGAATAACAACAGATAAACAGAATTAAATAAACAAAGCATGTTGAGCAACGACCTCGATGGATATTATGTTATGGATGTTTTGTTACTTCTGATAACTAAGACAATTTCAAATTCTTTTAATAGGCACATTAACCCCTATCTGTAATACAATACTGCAGGTTTGTGAATAAAAAATTATAGTACACGTGATAGTGACACATATTCTCAGGTTAAGATCAAGGAGATATACCCAATACTATTTGGTTTCTCAAATAATAACAAATTGCAAACCCCTTACACTGCAGCTTTTAGTATAATAGTTAAAACGTAACAGTACTTGTACTTGACTATGTAAACAAATCCATCAATCAGGGTCGTTGTATCAAACCATCAAAAAGAATAATAAGGTGTTACTAATGGAACTTTCGAGAATTCCAATAAAAAATAACAATACCTATTGATGGATAGATCAAATTAGCTAAACGTGTCTTTACTTAATTAAAACTAATATCTGTTTATTAACGCATAACAAATCAAATTTAATGATATCATTAAATGGGTCAGTATTAAAATGATGTCATTTCTGTCTGCATTTTCTACTAGAATACAGGGGAATCCCTTAGATTGATTAATAAAACGTTTTGTTTTAACAACATCCAAAATGGAATGTGCGTTATTTGCATCCTTGTTGTGCTTCTTTAAACAGATGTCACGTTTTTACTGATGGTTTCAATTTCTAAAGATCTTACATTTATTTCTATTCGACTTAACAACACTGACCTGCATCAATTATACGTACTTTTCTGAAAACGTCGGGCAAAATTTTCAAGTTCATTTAATCAAAAAATGTTACTAAGGTTTTACGTTTCTAATGACCAAAGAAGCTTATCCTCAAAGTCCGATCATTAGGTACTGAATCACCGTGTATAGTACTAACTCAATAGCATTTGGATATTAATGCATGTCGTACACGGAGTTTACTTTATTTGCACAACCTCTGAAGTGAATTGATTAAGACCGTACATGTGTTGTTTACGAGCATTTGTTGGTCTAACTTCAATTTGCTATTTCAAGTTTGTGTGGTTGTGGTAGGATTACTGTACCTACATTATTACTTATCCGTGTTCACTGAAATTTTCATAAATCTTTAACAATACAATTTTTTAAATATTTGAAGTGTAATTAAAAAATAATCATTGTGATGAAAAGTTAAATAGTTCAGATAAATTGTAAAAATTTATGTATGCTAGCATAACAGTAATAAACCGTCACGCTATAAACACAACGCTCAGTAGCACACCTTTCTTCAAAGATGGTGTTTCAAAAATTTCGCCTATAGAGACCCTTCAATTAGAGTCTGGCAAATGCATTACTACGGTGCCCGCAATTTTATATCACAACGTTGTTGATGGTGGCCGGTCAATATGTCCCCGTAAAAAATATCCCCGCAAAAATAACCCCGCGATAATATCCCCGCAAAAATAACCCGAGTAAAAAAATCTTCGAATAAAATAACCCGGTCAAAAATATCCCTGACAAAAATATCCCCCAGACGAGGGCCGTGGGGATAGTTTATCAAATCTGTTGTACCAACATGGTTTCATGAGTAAACAATTAGTTTAATATTAGTAGAAGATTAAGGAAAAAATACCTAATAAAGCAAAAACTACAAATGATTAAAGAGGTACTAGTATCGCTAATGCAGTATCAGAAGCATCAACATCAACTTTAAGTCAGCTACCAAGTTTATCTAATATCACTCGTAACATACGACGTCTTATAGTAATGCCTTATATTTTGTTTCAGTTTATATTTAGTATTTATTAAGAGAATATTTATAAATATTATTATTATGCGTAATTCATATTTTTAATTTTCTACATTATTAAGTACTATTTTTATTTACATTAATGTTAAAATGGTGTATAATTCCGATATTTTTGTTGGGGTTATTTATGTTGGAGATATTTTTGTCGGGGTTATTTTTTACTTGGGTTATTTTTGCGGGGATATTTTTGCAAAATTATTTTTGTTCGAGACATTTTTACGGGTATAAATTGACCTAAAACCGTTTTTGATATATTTTGATTTTTAAATCCTAATTTTAACCCACTATTTCGTGTTTTTTAATTGAGTCATATACCGTTCACATGCGTGCCAATATTTGACCGTGTAACCATTTCTGCACATTTTAAATCTGGCGCCACGTGTTGTGATATAAAATGGCTGCCTTGGACGCATTCTAATTGAAGGGTCTCTAGTCGGTTATATAGCCTCTTTATTTTCAAATAGTAGCGACAACGATTGATCTCGCCGCTCTGGAGTAAAAGTACCAGAACGATGTTGGCGGCATTGAATATAACCAAATTTGACATTTCGTCTTACAATAAATCTTAGGTTTAATTTACTCACGACCTCCTTGATTTGACGTTTCGTTTGACGTCAAACGTCGAAATCGAGGAGGTGGTGGTTCTGATGAACAATACTGAGCCTTCTCGGTTCTACTAAGAACAAAATGTTATTTTTCTTATTAAGGTATTTATTCAGATCATTCTTAAGTAAAGGAGCAGCAGATATGGAATCTATAAAATGCGAGTCTCTAGAGCAGTGATTCTTAACCTTTTTGAAGTCAGGGAGCACTTTTGATCATAAGAAAAATTCGTGGAGCACCAAAATCAAAAAGTCAAAAAACATCAGACATAACACAGTTAAAAATAATATTAATTAAAAAATATATAAAAATATATACGAAGGAAGCGCAATAAATTCTCGGACTAATATAGAAAAAATAAACTTGGTAAAATATAATAATTTTTATTTTTCAATATAATCTCCCCTAATGTCAATACACTTATTACAACGTGGAATTAATAATTCAACGTCCTTGTAAAAATAATCTGAGTTTTTCCTTCAAAATATTCAATTATAGCTGCTTGCAACTCGTTCTCGTCCTTAAAACGACGTCCCCTAAGGTCTTTCTTTAGATTGGAAAATAAATAATAGTCGCTAGGAGTTAATAGTCATATTCGGACTGTACGGTGGATGATCCAATGCTTTAAAGCCGCGTTCGCAAATGGCAGCTTGTGAAATTGCGGCAGTATGAACGGGTGCATTGTCGTGTAATAATTTTCATCGAACATCGATTTTCCTCGACGTTTTTCACGAATATTGTTTCTCAATTTATGCAATAAAGACGCATAATATGTACTGTTAACAGTTGTATTGCGTTCTTTAAAATCAGTAAAATGCCGTCACAATCCCAGAATATTGTTGCCATAACTTCCTTTGTCGATTGAACGACTTTCCCTTTTTGGGACGAGGTTCATCGGGTTGCCTCCATTCCATCGATTCTCTTTTGAATAGAGGATAATAATACAAAACCATTGTTTCATCTCCAGTGACAATGGACTCCAAAATCGGCTTTGGGTCGTCTCCACACAAGTTTAAAAACGAGTGCGCACATGCGACGCGACGTTGACGTTGAACAGCAGAAAGAACACATCTTGCACTAATTTTATTCATACCCAAATGGTCATGAAGAATTCGTTGTACACTTGTTTCCGAAATGTCAAACATCACTGCTAACTCCTTAACTTTCAAACGGCGTTCTTCTCTAATACCATTTCTTGGCCATTTCTTCTTCTTCAAAATGTTTGTAACTTTTTGAGGCGTTACCGCTTCAATTGGCCGCTCATCATATTCAAGAGATTCTTGCCCCAAACGGAAACATTTTGATCACTTTTTTTACAGTGGAATATGAAGGAGATAAATCACCATAAACGCCGTCTAAACGTTGTTTGATTTGATTAGGTGTGTGCTCTTCTTTTGTTAAAAATTTAATGCGCGCGGTACTCTATTTTCGTTAGCTGCGACATTTTCATGCACTCGTCACAATGCTTGAGTGGCTACTAATAGTTATTTACGTGCCAAGCTTTGTAAATTAATCTTTACGGGCAAGCTGGAAAGTTTATGGGGCGAGCAACGAAGGAGCGAGCACATGACTTCACTTCACTTTGCAAATTGCTAGCCATTATTTGTGCAACTCAAATCACATACAGTAGATGAGCCAAAATTAAATTTCGGCTTTCATAATTTCGCGGAGCACTTGCAACAAGCTCGCGGAGCACCAGTGTTCCGCGGAGCACCGGTGAAGAAACTGCTCTAGAGTCTACCAATAAAAAAATATAGATTGATTCACTAACTCTGAACTAGACCTTAATAAAGTATGACTGGCCTAAGATGCGTTTCTGCATAACATTAACTAACTAAATTCACCTAAAAAGAAACATCTTCTGTTATACATAAACGTATACTGAAGAGGATTAAAATTTAATTATTGAATTACTTACATCTTTGCGTTGATCTTTCTAAATGTCGTAAAAAGTTAGTGCGATAAGTTAAGAGTTTTGTACAAGTCTCATTAGTAATTTAAATTATCTCATATACAAAATTAATATCCACCGCTTGCTAATTAAAATTTGCATGACATTTCAAAATTGAAAATGTGGAGTGCTTAAACACAATACATCAAATTAAAGTTTTTGTGTCTTTTCATCTGTCATTACATTATTTATTTTTATTTTTTTAGGTACATATATTTTATTTCAAATCTTGTGTAGATAACTATTCTTATACAGGCTTGTAAACGTATCTTCATTTGTATTTGCAGGATGCCCGTTCCATGGCGTGAAGAGGAAGTTGTTCAGATGCACCACTGGAACATAGTTCCAAAAACACCAAAAGTACACATCTGCTGCCCAGAAGCAGATCGTTTAGCAAAAAAGGAAATCACTATTGGACCAAATCCCATCACATGGACGGTGAGTGATATTGCAAAAGCAGCACGTTTACTTCATACACCGCCCTTAAGTACGAGTTTTGAAGATGAACAGGAAATGAGAAGAGTTTACACCTTAATTTACGATAGCTTTAGATGTAAGTATTCAGAATGCTTTGTGGTAGTAGTTTTACGAAGCTTGAAGCCAGCAATAGTATGAGAATAAGTAAAAGCTTTCTCTGAACTGAGTATAAGATCTACGAATACAATTTCGAATATGAGTAATTAATTAGTTCATACAATGTTAACGATAGACCAATTTCTTTCTCCTAGGAAATTCGACCAGTATCGGCTACGTGACAAAAGTAATTTAGGTCCGATTTACTGCAGATTTCATATCCTATACTATTGAATTTATTCTAGTGTCCATATGAATGCTTGGAACCTCGCAGGGTCTAATCTAAGGTTCTTAGTTATCTTGATTTCAGTCATGTTATATAATAGAATATTTTTTGTAATAATTTATTATACAGCTTTATCTCATTTATCAGTAGTTCATTAGATGTGATTTCTGAATGTGTTCTAAACGCGTTCTAAAGTAATGAGGTAGAAAAAGCTAATTTCGTCTAGAACAATAAGAACATTAAAAAAACCCACTTCAAAGATTCCTTTTTCTAAGAAAAGGAGTAAAATAGGATTTTTAAAAGAGCTGAAACTCGCTTCCTTCTTTGGCGCAGAAGTGCTCACAGTCAATCTATGCCAAATTGACTTTAGAGAATCTCTTCATGTGAATTAAATGATGAACGTTGTGCCAGTAGCACAATGTATGCATTAATATTTTATTTTTATTACCAAGAAGTGTAGCTTCAAACTCATGGTGCAATTTTTAAAATTTCTACGTCGTGAGGTAAATGGCAAATAATTTTTTAAAAATAATCAAAGCTTAGTCCGCGTGCAAGAATTTTCACCAATTTCGAGAGTACAGTCTCATAATACATAATTGTGCACATCTATGTATGTATTGTATATATTATGGTATGAACTTTACTAGAATTTAGTTTTTTCTAAAATTGATATAATTTTGAAACAATGTACCCCTTGATCCGAAAAGTAATCCCATCACTGTTAATTTATCTACTTTGAATTTGGACTTGTAAAAATTCAATGTTGGAGTATAAATGTCACATTTCTCTCTGTCCACTTCACCATCCTGTTCCAGATTCCTCTCAAATCTAATTGTGGGATCAATTATATATCCCACTTTGTGGTCCTTCTCGATTGCAATGATGTCAATACGCCTAGTGCTACCATTGTCTGAGATACCATGTACTTCTTCCTGAATTTCAAAGCCTCCAGCTTTAAGGGCACAAGCCAGCATCGTTCTTACCTCATTATGACGCCTGTTACGCAGCAATTCACCATGGGCGCAGTAACCGAGCACATGACAAAGTGATTCATACTCGTTACAGTGTCTGCAACGGGTTGTGTCGGTACTTCGCCCAGAGATACTACGAACAGGCACCACATTGCAGGTCATTTTCACGCAATCTCGCCATTCGGATAGACTCAATTCTTTGTGGTTGTATATCCACGTATTGGCGTGCTTGACCTGCTGGTAAGTTATTACCCCTTGGCCCTTCTGCTTATGAGAACACCATTCAGCGTAAGCTTGTTCCCTGAGAGAAAGTCTCGCTGACTTACTGTCAATTGGTTTCAAAGAAGATTTAAAATGCTGTTCGATATTTAGTTTTTTCAAACAAATTTGGGATTTAGTTTTAAATGATTCTAATTGACCTGTTAGATAAATGCATTTAGAATTTTCTAGAAATTTAAATTTGTTTATCTGTTGTAGGTATGTTTCTCAAAAGGTGTTAAATAGCTGAAGACCTTTGACGGACTTCGGAGAATACAAAAAACCATTTGGTGTGTCACCAGGAATTTGGAGTATTTCACGATAGGATCTTATAGATTTATCAATATTATCAAGAAAATTTTTAACAAGTTGTTCTATAGGGGCCGTTTGCAGAGGATATATAAGACAGGGTGACAAATATTGATTCAAAACTGTTAGCTTCTGTTCACAATTTAGTAAATTTGATTTTGTAAATGTCTCTAATTTTTCAGAAAACTTCTTTATTGTAGCTTTATGATCGAAAATTAACTGGTCCGAAAAATTTACACCCAGATATTTAATTTTGTCATTGAGTCCAATGGCAACAATAGGATCATTCATATTCATTGAAATATTAGTTTGTATTAAATTTCCATCTTTGATCACTATAGCTGAAGATTTAGAGGAATTGATTTGTAACCCAATTTCGTTCAATTTGTTCTCTGCAATCAATAACAGATTTTCAACTGCGTTTTTATTTTTTCCGAGCAGAACAATATCGTCCGCGAAACCGAGAACCGAAACACAGTTGTCAGATGTAGATGAGTAGAAACCATAGTATTGCTCAATTTCTTTCTCTGATAATTCATCCAAGATGTGATCAATGCACATATTGAACAGAATAGGAGAAAGTGGAGCTCCCTAAAGAACGCCGGAATTAATATTGAAAGATTTAGATTTCTTCAAACCCGAATCAATGAATGTCTTGTTATCTATTTGTAAATTTAGAATCAAAGTTTGAAGATTATGAGGAATACCGGAATTTTGAAGGACATATTTCAGATGTTTGTGGCCAATGGAGTCATATGCCTTTGAAACATCCAAGAAGACAACTGCGGCATCTGTTTTTGAGTGTTTCGATTCATGAAGAATGTTCTCGAGGATTGATAGATTGATGTGACATCCGGGAACTTTCATGAATCCTCTTTGATTTTCGTTAATTGTCACATATTTCCGCAGTTGCTTTTCAAGGGATCTCTCTATAATTCTTCTTATCAAAGAGCACACAGTTATTGGCCTCCAATTTCTGAAGTCGTTGGCATCACCAGACTTGAAGATTAGAACCGTTCTAGCCGTTTTGAAAATTTCTGGTACAAAGTTATTCTTAATCATAACAGTCGCAATTGTACTGATTATATCTGTGATGTGAGGATGAGCCTTGATAGCACGCATAATGATTTTGTCGGGACCCGGAGAAGTATCCACAGCTATTCCTTTGATCGCCTGTTGAATTTCGATAGGCGTTATTTCGCAATATAAGTTTCATTTATAATTTTGTAGTCAGATTCAGATAATTTTGATTCGTATTGACTCCTAATTTTATCATTTGACTTAAAGACATGAGAAAAATGCTCGTGAGCTTTTTCAATATCAATATTATGAGAATTTTTAGTTTTATTTTCAAATATTAGGTGAACGGCTTTACGGCGTTGATTGTAAAAATAAAATTGAGTTAGTTGATATTCATATGCTGCTTTTCTATTAGTTTTCTTACGAAGACCTTCTCTTTGTGGGTTACTAGTTTGTGCAAATTTCTGATTATTCAGTTTGAAACCTCTTCGTTTTCTTGCCTCATAATATTTCCTTGCCGGATGTTTAGGGCCAGGCAAGATATTTATACTATCAGACAAAAATTTACAAAATTCCGAAACTTTAGTGCTAAAACAAAAGTTTCCATTCATTTATTCTTGACTTGAAAAGAATTAATTTAGAATTCTCTGATATAATTAGATCATTACCAATTTCGTTACCATGGCTTCCATTCTTCCTACTTAAGTCAGCTTGACTTTTTCCAGTGTCACAAGATTTTTCGAGAAGTGATTTTCTGTAAATCTCTGGGTGTGCTTTTCTTATGTGAACTTCTACACCACGTTGATTCTTGTAGGTTTGAGAGCAAATGGAACAGATCTGACTTGAAGGCAGAATACTTGATTCAGGATTGACATCTTTAGATATATGGACTTTGTTAGTATGTGAATTTAAACCCCTGAAAGAAGTGAAACTTTTATGGCATGAAGAGCATAAAAATTTTGAATTTTCAGATTTTTCAGATGGTTGGTGAGCCGAACTGTGGTTAAATGAAGGTGAAATTCGTTTTTTTAAATTATATTTATGATTAATGTCATGCCCTGTAGGGGAAAAACGTCCATCATCCATTTTTCTCGTTTCATGATTCATGTTGAATACATGGTGGCGATATTTGTCAGAATCTTCAGGTTGGTCAAGTAAATTCCATACTATTGCCTCCGGTGTCGAGTTAAAAGTTGAAGAAATATTATTTATCCCAGTGAAGTTGTCCCAATGGTCATATTTATTCGAATATTGATTCCTGATGCTTTTTTGTGGACAAAATGATGGTCGGGATGGTCCGGCGTCTCGCAAGTCTTGAGAGCTCGCGCAGAAGTTTTTGATTCCTGCAGGTGTGGCATGTCTTGGATAAAGTTTCAACTTATATGTCTCATCATCAGATGAATCTGAGTAAGACATCTTATTGTTCCGTAAGTTGATTTGTATACATGCATTTTTCTTGCTTTTCATATAGATTCCCTCGATGTTAATGAGAACCTATATTGCAGCTCTATTAATCGCGATTTCACTAATATTACTTGTACAGCTATACAGACGTGACAGTGACAGTAATGTAAATTACTCCACGCGGACTGTTACAGAGCTTAATACTTGTCATTATATTTCGTACAATAGCATTTCGAAATGTGACACCATATATGTAGGAGAAACTAGGGTACTGCTGGGACTATGGTACAACTTCAAGCTGTTTTCTGTACAATGAAGACAAGTTAGTGGCTATAATTGCGTGGCTCAGCCACGCTGATAACAATTTATTGCATATAAGTAATAAAAGTATCACCTAAAGCGAGAAATGGACGCAAATTAATAAGTTCAAGAAGCGCAATTTTAAATGACTCGAGAGTTGTTAACCTAAAACATGCCGCTATGTTAGTTTCAGTACGTTGGTGAATAACTTTCTTATTGAATTACGGCAGTTCAGGGCTCTTTGTCAAAAGGGGTATGCCATGAAATGGTGTGCTTAGAAAGAAGAATAAGATTTGTAAGGTGTAGAGAAACATATCGCATCTTATTGCAAATACACCCCGATTATATTGAGAATATCATGAAAAATCATGAGAACGTAACGGTTTCTTTTTCTAGTTTAAACAAGTCTAGTTTCTGATTTGTCAAAAAAAAGTACCTTGTCTTAGTTAGGCCAATCAGCGTAGGTGACGAATATCATCAGCAAGGTCGGCGTAATGTGTGTTCAGAGTGTTGCTTGAATCCGGCCACACGCTTCGTTGGTTACTGTATTATGTTTCCATCTCCTAAAAACTGAGTCCCAACTAGCTGTAGCATGCTCCGACTGTCAAACTGTGTCAACTGCCGGCCACATACTTCATTGGTTATTACCGTAGCATTTCCATCTTCTAAAAATTGCGTCTACCTAGCTTTAGCATGACTCCATTTGTCACAAATTGTGTCAACTTAGATGTAGCATATCTCCATAGATAGAAAGTCTACTCTACTATATACACTACACATTTTGTTTTAACATCACTGTCTAACTCGTTAGTATTAGTACTTATATTATTTTCGCTTTGTGCAATTCTTCATGCCACGCTAATAGTAGGCCGGCATTGCTAAAAAGACTTCCGAATAAAAATATTTAGCATATAGTTTCTGCTATGTACCAGTAAGATAAAGATCATCACAGTGTTCGTTATTTATATCTATTATTTATTAATTAACAATAGAAAATTAACAACTTTTACTTAACAATTCCTAACTTTTTGTTTTTTATCTATCTTCCCATTTCCCCCAATCTCCGCTTCTCCCAATCCCACCTCCCAAAAAACTCCTATTTCCCCCTAAGAAAAAAAACCCTTTCCCCCAACCTATTTCTTTTAAAAAGAATTATTTGGTTGCACTTCTTCCAAAAAATCCTTTTTGTTCTCATTTCTCCCAAGCTAAAGGATTTTCAAAGAAAAATGCATGATACAAACTGCGTTCTAAGTTAGTAACATTGATAGATCTAACAGAGACAGAAGAGAATGCATAGGGTGGGGACAGAGAGATAGAGAAAGACCAACGGCATAAAGGACACGCTATGCTTCGGATGTTAGGGTATAAGTTAGTAAGTTTAATAGCTCTAACAGACTCCAAAGTTAAAGAGGCGACTAAGAAAGGGAGACACCAGCAGCATACAGAACACGCTATGTGCAGACTGACCAGTTGCGGAATCGCAACATTTGAGGACGCGGACACGTCTGGCAAGCAGTGAGAAGCGGCAACTTACAAGTGAATGTTGAAATTTAAGGTAGCGGCGGCATTAGCATTTAGGGGTCAACGTTTAAAAAATACTATATACAAAATCTTTTATAGTGATGCCCATCATAAAAAAATAGCAACAATATGTTGACGTTATTTATTCATTTGCTTTGGTTTGTGAGAAAAGGGTTTGGGAGAAGCGGGAATTGGGGGAAATGGGATTGCGAGAAGCGGGCATTGGGAGAAATGGGATTGTGTAAAATGGAATTGCGAAAAGCGGAAAGTGGGGTGGAATAGTTTTTCTAGTACTTAATGTACACATAATAAACTTCTGCGTCTTATTCGTTTATACATTTGTTTACCGAGGTTGATGAATATTAAGTGGTGCTTGGTGCTTTGACTACATCGACTGTTACTCGAAAAGGTGGATGTTTTGCCAAAATAGCTGCTCACGATTCTAAGATATACGAACCTTGCAATTTAAATACGAATGAGAAATCTGCGACTGCTTTTTGTAGTCAATAAAATATTTTCAACAAGTTCTGTAGTAGCAACAACAGCAGTAACATCATTAGACATACTTACAGTACACTCAAGTAAGCTCACAAAGCTTCAGCATTCCAAGGATACAGGTGCAACAAATGCAGAAAGTTTCTGACGGCGATGAACGTGATTGTTCAAGGCAAAACTCACGGAGCCGGACATTTGGGCGCGGCCATTTCGGATCGGCCGTTTCGGTGCGAGACACTTCGCCGCGAGGACACTTCGGCGCAAGGACACTTCGGTGCGGAGCACTTAGGCGCAGGGACTCTTCGGCGCTAGAGATTGTCTAGAATTATTGTATTGAACAAAATCTGTATGTACTTACAAGTAATAAATACAGTATGATCGATGAAATACAATATTCGATAAATACGGTATGATGAGAAAGAATATTTGCTGAATATTTGCTAATCACAAAAGCTCGTATGTACTGCCAGATTTAAAAAAAATTATTTTTCTAAGCTACTAGAACATTAAAATTAAGATTCTTCAAAATAATTTGTAATAACAATTTAATTTTGTTTATTGTTTCCAGCCTTACTTTGTGGAACTCCATAATCATGAAATAAATAAAGATTATTAAAAGTTTCACAGTTTTATTAAAATACAACCTGACAATATTGTTTCGACAGCTATGCTGTCATTATCAAAGGTAATATAATTATAAACAAACACGTCGCTAAGGTAGATACAAAAATAGGTAACTAGATAAAATAATAATAATAATCAGAATTAAATATCTAATACTTCCAGTAACGGAAAATTACTGAGCTCAAGTTGTTTATTCATTAAAGGTACCCTGAGTTTGTGTTTGTATATCTCAAAGGCTTCTAAAATGTCTAATTTACGTTTGTTATTACAAAAATGTATGAATTTAATATTATTTTGAGGAGTCATTGTGTGATTTTGTTCTAAAAGGTGTTTGGCGTAATTCGATTTTTCAGGATGTTTATTTTTGTAATGACGTACGTGTTCTTTATATCTTATGTCAAAATTTCGAAGTGTTTGTCCAATATATACCGAACTACAAAAAGAACAATTTAAACGGTAAATGCCCGATTTCATGACATCATTTGTTCTGTCTTTAGCATTAAATAAAAATGAAAAAGTGTTAGTGTTGGTTTTAAATGTTATTTTATAATTGTTGGTTTTTCTTAGTATATGTGCAATTTTTTCTGATATTTTGCCAAAATATGGTATAGATATGTAATTTGTGTCTTCTGTTTGATTGTCAATTTGATATATTCTTTTGATAGCTAACCTATAATCTTTTTGTTTAATTAAAGTGTCAATCATGTTCGGATTATAATGATTTGCATGTGCTAGTTGTTTAATGGTTGATATCTCTTTGCTAAAATCTGATTTTGTTAGTGGAATAGTTAAAGCTCTGTGTACTAATGATCTGTAGGCTGCTATTTTATGTGTATTATGGTGACAAGATTCATTTGGTATTGTTATGTCTGTTTGTGTTGGTTTTCTGTATATGGAAAATTCAAATAGATTGTCTGCGTTAATCTTGATATTTAAGTCTAGAAAGTTTATAGCCCTGTTCTGTTTCTAGTGTAAATTTTATATTAGGGTGGATACTGTTAATAAGAATTAAAAATTCATTGATAACCTCAAAAGAACTGTCAAAACAAGCTAAAATGTCATCAACATAACGAAACCAGAAGATACATACGTAAGAAGAAGATATATACGTAAACATTTAATTTAACGATTCTATAAATTGCTTACACGACAGCATTGCTATAAACATAATTTTGGTTAGTAATGCTGACGTTGTCCAATTTAAACACTTATATGAATGTAATAAATTTATAAATAAGATAAAATTTAATTTTTTTTAACATAAATATTTTATTCTATTCAAAAGTATTAAATTTATTTAGTTCCCCAAAGTGCTAAGAATCATTCAAGAACGTGTGCGTGAATGTCAGAAATACTTCCGAATTCATATTCGTTTTCAGTATACCTAAATTTACCTCATGATTTTGTTCGGTTCGTTGTTCAAGGTACATAAAATATATCAATTTTACGATTGCTGCGTTTCCGAAATTGCTATTCCAGAACCAATAATAGGAGAAATCAACTTGCAAAATCAAATATTCATTTTCTATTTTTACTGCAGACATCAAACTTGCGGTATTACGTGAAGATATTTGACAGATTTATTAACTTTTTGAATGTCGTTTTATTATAACGACAAAATTTTATTCGAACACAATAATTTTCCTTTTCTGTCTTTTTACAGATAAGGGCATTCTTAATCAAGCTCTGAGTGACGTCGCGTTTTATCAAGTATATCCAGAGGTGAGTTACTACATCAAATATTCATGTTTAAAAAGTTATGACTAACTGCATTATGTTTTTTAGTTAATTTTCTTATTCTCGGACTCGGACATTTTAGGTGTAAAGCTGGATTTTGGTATATAGGTAGTACTTGATGTTATTTATAACATATAAAAAGTTCCCATGCGTGGAACCCTTGTTTCCTTGGGGAAAACGAAAAATTACCCTTAAGCTCGCATTTTAGGAAAAATATCGTAGGTCGCGATTTAATTGAGATAGCTATTCTCATTCTTATCTTAAAATATGCAGAATATTATACCAAATCAGATGCAAGTGTCGTATATTTAATTAAATATAGAATTATAAGAATATCAGCGAAAGAGGGAGGGAAAAATAGCTAAATTTTGCGACAAAAAATGAATCACATGGGAATTCATTGCGATAACTTATACTATAGAAAAAAAAGCCAGCTTCGGTAGATTAGTGGTTTGCAGGTTTGCTTCATAATCCAAGAGTCGCAGGTTCGATCCCCGGCCGAGCTGGTAATTTCTCATAGCGGAGAAAAATTTAAAAAAACATGCCTTCTTCTCGGATAGGAAGTAAAACTGTAGGTACCGTGTCAATGCGATGTTTGGCACGTTAAGAATCCCTACTGAAAGTGGAATTTCCCCAGATTCGGCTAAATTCTAGTAGGGTCGGCCAAATGATCATAGCAATCGATGCTATGAGGTACGAAGAATGCTTCGCCATCCTGATTCCTCGTCCAAAAATAAATAAATACTATAGACAATTTACGTATAAGGCTGACTCTGTTTCTGTGGTACACATATTATACTACTTTGTAGTACTACTTTATTTTGTTTCTTGCATGCACGCACATAATAGCCCAGGCATTATAGCATCTTTTTTCACAAAACCAGGATATTTTAGGGGTAAAGCTGGTTTTTGTTATTAGTTGGTACTTGATGTCTTTTATAACATATTAAAAGTCCCCATGCGTGGGACGCTTGCTTCCTAAAATTTTGCTAACTAAAATCTTCTGGAATTAGTGTAACATAGGCTGTTGCTGATGCTGATACGCACGCTTACAGTGACAACAGCTATTAATATGGCTGTCGATGAATATGCTGTGTGTATTGTGGGACAGATACTGATTTGTTAGCAATCCTTGTTGCTCGAGCTGGTTCGCAACAGAAATTGTATTTCGGTAATGCAGGGTCAGGTGGTAAGCCTGATAAAAATTTTTTCTGTCGTGGACATACAAACTAAGATCGGAGATATGAAGAACGTATTCCTTTTACTTCATGCTATAACTGGCATGGACACAAATTCTGCCCTGTTCAAAAAAGGAAAAGTTTTGGCTTGGAGACTTTTAGAAAAGTCTGAGGAACTTCGCAAAAAAGTGAAAATATTTAATGATCTTAATGCAGATACGAATAATCTGGTTGCTGCTGGCATTAAATTTCTTTTATGGCTTTATGGTGGAAAATATTGCAACATTCTGGAGGAATTGTGATACTATAATATGAATAAATTAGGTGCACGTCAACGTGTGACCGCAGAGTTCGATTTGGGAATTCTTCTGTCTATATTTCCGATTTCACATATATCGAATCTACTTACAGGTGCAGCAATAGCTGGGCAACGATTTACCTCCCACAGAATGGGGTTGGATTTGTATAAATTGTGAATTGACGCCAATTGCTACTCTCTTACCACCTGCTCCAGGAAAGCTTCTTCATTTAAGAAGCTGTAATTGTGAGGCAAATTGCAGCAAAAACTGTGAGTGTGTGCGAGCTGGTCTGTCATGCTCCCCTATGTGCGCATGTTGTAGGGGTACAGAATGTTGCAATGTTGTCATAACAGCTGATGAGTTGGAGCATGACTCAGATTAAAATGCGTACAAGTTAAAAATTATAATTATTGTGTTAAAATTAGGTACTATACATAAAATAATAGGACAATATATAAAAAATATTAAAATAATAACAAAATATAAAATCAAAACAAAAATTAAAAAATACAAAACAAAAAAAATGATTTCACTAGTTAAAGAAGCGCGTCGGCCGACAGCCCGGAATTCAATCAAACATTACACACGTCATTACCCATGTTTAAAAGAAAATAAGGATATCATTATGTTCAGAAAACATAGGCCTACAACATTTATTTGAACATTCTTTTGGTCACGAACCTCGTTAAAAAGTTATCGCAATAAATTTTCATGTGATTCATTTTTTAGTTGCAAAATTGAGCTATTTTTTCCTCCCTCTTGCGGTGATATTCTTATAATGAAATATATGATACCTGCATCTGATTTGGTATAATATTCTGCATATTTTAAAATGACATCGCTATCTCAATTAGTTCGTGAACTACGCTCTTTTTCCTAAAATGCGATCTGAAGGGTAGTTTTTTCGTTATCCCCAAGGAAGCAAGCGTCCCACGCATGGGTACTTTTGATATATTATAAAGGGCATTAAGTACTACCTATATACCAAAATCCAGCTTTACACCTAAAATGTTCGGGTTAAAACCTATACTAAATGTTTTGTTTTACTACTTATTAATTTTTGCATTTTCTGCACCACAAGTTTAATAATTTGCGTTAATTAAGTAGTTAGTTAAGTTGTCAATGACACCGGAGTTCAAGACGTTCTTGATCTCCGTTGTTGGCAACGTAAATCATTTGATATTGCATAACAGTCACACGTGACATGTTGCTTACAAATCTCCTTGGTTACGCGTATGACAACACAGACAAGGCAACTTGCTTCTTTATACAATAAATTCGGATGAATATTTTAAAAGGGAGAATTTAGGATTGAAATACGAAATCAAATAAAACAACTTATGCAATACGGAGATCAAGCTTCTTTAAATCCTCGAAGATGTCCTCTAAATTAAATCCTCGGCTGACGTCTCGGCGTTATAATACATCTTCTCGGATTTAAAGTATCGCTTGATCTCTTAATTACATAATATATATTATTTCCAATTTTTATGTAAATGACACTTTATAGGCATTTATGGTAACTAAGTAACTGAATAGTTACCTGTCAGATTTTACAATGTTCATCAACAAAAAGCTAATGGAAACTATTTTGTTGCTTAATCACACCATGCCAACATCTAGCTAATTGTTCTATCGCCTTTGATTACAAAATGTCTTTTTAAACAAAATATAGAATTACTAGTACATAATTTCTTGTTATGTACCTACTGTGATGTAAATTATTATTATTATTAAAAATTATTATAGGGAAGTGATTGTATAAAAATACGCTATGCAGAGCCTCTGAATTTCATGATTTTAAGAAAGAATATATCATAGATCGTGTATCCCACATTAGAATCTTATAGATAAAAGTATCAACTATGCTTTGTGATAATGGACCGTATTCACATCTCGCTATTAAATTAACATTATATTTCATTCTAATCTTTTCCCACGTATTATAATTAGATAGAGCTATCTCTTTTCTTGCTGTTCTTAATCATAACTTTAGTTAAAGATACTTTTAATAATGGCATGGAGAACACGACGCAATGTGTTTAGAGAGGTTTAATTCAAATATTTGATTTTCTAAATTATCCAAAAACATGTTAGATAATAGAGAACTGAGTGAATTTCCCATAGGCAAACCATCTTTTTGTAGGTATGTTTAATACATTATTGTAGAGGTAGTCTGCAGAACATACTAGATACATCAAAGCTAACGAGTTTTGATTGTGGTGGAAGGTGTATGTTTTTACCTTATCTACTAATTCTAATAAGTTTTTAACAAAGTACTTCGATTTGTAACCTATCGTATTAATAATCTGGTTCAGTTTCTTGGACAAAATGTAATTAAGTGCATTGATATATGATACAACTGTCAACTGGTCTTATAGGCAAATTCCGTTTATGTGTTTTAATGAGTCTATACAGTTTAGGTAGTTGTGGGTGTTTATTTATCATTTGTTGCTTTTCTAATTCTGAAAATCAGATATTGCAGTTTTCTAAAGCTTGTTTTACTTCTTTTTGGAATTTTGTGGTTGAATCTTTCAAAAATACCGGTTTTTGTTAAATAGTTCAAATCAACAGGAACATATAGGTATGACTTTAATTATGTTAGCGTTGTTTAACATTTAAAGTAATCGCCTTAGGTTTTCCAATATAGTCTACCGAAACCTAGCAATTCAAATGTGGAGTGCTAAAACTTTTGTGCATCTAGAGGGTAGGACTAGTCTTTGACTATTTATGGATAAACTGTTTAATATCAGTTGTTGAGGCAACTCCAGAAATTAATGCAAATTATTTTCAGTTAAAAGAAGTCTGCACGCGAGTTTGGTTGCTTCTCTTTGATCTGTACCATCGCAGCTTCAAGAAACGCGAGTCAGCTGTGGTAGGCACAGCAAAGAGACTATTTGAAGAATGTGGCCTTACGCTAGCCGAAGATGCCTTGTGGTCACAACGCGTGAAGTTAGCAGCTGCGGTAGCAAGATTACGAATAAAAAAAAGCGCTCTTCGTCTTAGCGAATTATTGCCAAAACATCTACGGGACGAGCGAGTTAGTTGCCAAGGACAAAATTGTCCCGTGACTTGTTGGATCAATTGCAATAAAGTCAAGTAAATATTGTATTTATTTATAGAAATTTGTTTGTCATTTAAGATTTAACTATTTTAGAACCGAAGAGGAAATTGTAAATGTACTAGAAAAAAACCTAAAGCTAAAGCAGTCAGATAAAGCAAAGAAGAATATAGAATGTAATTGTTATAAATGGGACACAATGTGTCCGAATTTTATATCATTTCATCATTCTATCAGGAGCGAGTTAGCGAAATGTTCTTTGATTCAAAAGCATAAACTGATTGTACAGGTGGGTACTCTAAAATACCAGTTTTCACTTCTTAAAATGCAGATATTGTTAGGTAAAGGTCTAATTTGTAAATGCAAAATCTAAAAGAGATTTTTATATCTATTTTATTTGTCTAGGATAGGTCGTTCTGCTTAGGGCCAGCAACATTTGGAAAAATTATAAATGATTTGGAACTGACTGGAACAGTGGTGCAAAGCCATGTCAACTCGCCTAGAACTACCGCGTATCTTGCGACATTGCTATCTCAAAATTCGAAAATTAAGAACTTACTGGTTTTTAGTGCAGGGTGCAGGTATGATACTTTTGGATACTTTGACGATTTCTATGTAGTATTTGATGACATTTAATTTTATCCACTAAAATACAATAGTTTTTTTTAAGATAGCTACTGACTTCCTTCATCTTTCTTATTGTATTGAGAAACCTCAATTACTTTCTTGCTCTTTTGTATGCTTCTTGTCATTTTGATAACTTTTCCGTATTAGGAATTATCAGAACTCTAGTAGGCCACAACATTTCAACATTTACATTTACATTTTTTCTGTTGGTTTTAGAAAAGGAGAATACGAAAGTTACTTCCAAGAATTGGGAATGACAAACGTATCTATATATTCAGAAAAATTAATAGATATGCCTCCAGATGCAAACTGTTTAGATAGAGTTATAGCTGTTTTTGCTACGCCTCCCAACAGTTATTCTGCCGTTTCTGATCCAATAGATTTGGTATGGCCTATTCTACTTAATTACACCACCAAATACTCATACTCAATAAGTATTATAGGTTTGCAGTAGAGGTGGTGACCTGTCAATGCTAGAAGTTTTAACAGAATCTGAGATTACAGAAGATGGTAAAGAAAGAGTATCTAGGATTTTAGAAGAACAAAGAAAAACTTTAAAATTTGCCATGTCACGGCCTCAGGTACTCTCCTTCAATATCCTTGGTGGCAGGAATTATCTCCCTTTCTTTTACTTTTAGATACAACTAGTGCTATATGAAACACATTCTGAATTAGAAGTAGAAAATGATGGAATGGTTCAAAAGGCTTTGAAAGAAATAAATAAATTAGCTAAACTCAAGCACGCAGCTCTACAAGGAAAGTTACGTGTACCTTCCTCACATTCGGATATGCTTACACAAGTAAATGCTTTTTAAATGTTTATGGAGAGCATGTAGTAATTAGTTTTTCTTTAGGAGATGAAAGAAATAAACAACAACGAGAACATTAAGTTAGAAATTAGAAATTCAGAAGAAAGTATTGGCAGCTCTGCGTCGAAGCGGCTTTCGGTTATTTCTAAAGCGTCTTTTGAAAGTGTCGAGGCATTTGATAAAATCTACAAAGACGTAGCAGTAAGTAATAGATTTGTAAAATGTGTTTAATATGTAACGCATTTATCTAATAATTATGTTTTAAAATTTATATAATAATTAGGTTCCCGATTGTGATCTGTTTGATAAACCTACTATTCCGGATTTGTGTCCCAATTCAGAGTATTGCCTAAAACTGGAGGATGAAGGATGTTATTTGGCTCTCTTGCGAAGAAAGGTTAGTTGGATTTATATTAGTGTAAGAATGTGAAATGTGGGGTTTGCGCTGTTCCATCTGTAAGTCGGCTGCAGCTGCACGTTGGGCCTATACATAATAATAATAATCGCCCATCCCTCCCGTACAAACTTCATAGCTCTGGAGGGATATTCCATTTACGTAGTAGCTGTTTCATTTTGTCTACTCCTTTAAGTCTTTCTTTGACAGGTTATGCTCTAGCATTCGGTTGACAAAACCATACCACCAGCAGCGTGCGGTGCATACGAAACAGTGGAAGCAGTACGATACTACGTACGTACCGGCACAGCTCGCTGCTGCATACCATCCTAGTTGTTTGTTTCTTTTCCTTTCCGCCTTTTCTATTTCTTTTTCTAGGTTCTCCACTTGTCGAACTGTTTTATATATATTCGTTCCTTTTTCTTTCTCCACTTCTAGTACTTTTAACTGCTTGTCGTATGCATTATGTATGTATTTTAATGTTTTCATATTCAGTTCTAGCCCCCATTCTTCATATTCTTACTTCGTGTTTCGTCACATATATTTTAGATCCTCTTCTTCCTTGCGCTATATAAATATGGTTTAGAATCGCTTCACGCACAGTAAGGCTTTACTTGCATTTTTTCAAGTCTATTGTTATCTTCCCTAATTATTTATTTTAGACTAAAGGCATTCCAGAATACCTTAGTTACGGATTGACTTTGATTATAAACGAAAAAACTAAAGAAAATAAAACCTCGTTCCTTTTTCTAAATCAATTAGACCTTATAAACGTAGTGGCATGGAGAAAGTATTTGCTACATAACTCAAAGTAGTTTTGTAAAACTGAATGGGTTAAGTGTATTCTGATTTCTTGATTGTAAAATTGAGCAAAATGCTTTCCATACCATAAAATGCAAGTAAAACCGTGTTATACGTGGAACGATTCTACACCCTATATATTTCAAATAGCATAGATGCAGCAACCATGTCTGCACTGGATTTTTATCGACAGTGAGTGAACCATTTACTGGTATCGTTATCTTTTTAAATTTAACTCACGACAATTGGCCGCCCTTAACAATGACCGCCTGCGCGTTTTTCCACTCTTCCCTATAGATAGGCTATATAAATCTATTTAATAAATTATTGCAGCAAAACTCCATGATCAATAACATGTTAACCGGCGTCATCAATAAAGTCATCCACTAAATAATGCCTATATTTTTAAAAATTGGTTTATGGACCATCAACGGTCTGCAACAAAGAAAGTTTGAAGTAACTAACTACATTCTTCCAGCTACATAATACGGATCATGTTAGTCTCGAAAACCCATTTTAACGAAGAACATTTATAAAAATACCTAATTAGTCCACGTACTACTGTACACAGCACGGTGGTACATCAGTGGTAATCCGAAACTATTACATATCAGAGCTAGCGTCTTATAAAACAAATTTCTTACAAACCACAACAATTCAAGTGCACAGATTTCCCATTACATTAAACATGTCAGCTGTCTACTGTCCACCAAATTATAAAATGACAAAGCAGATGCTACAACCCTTTTTTTATTTCATAGGACCACTGTTTATAGCAGGCGGCGGCGACATTATCGTCAAACATACGCACTTTGGTTGTAGGAGTAGGTTGACAACAACAAAAGGCAGAAACTAAGACAGTAATGTTGAAACTAATAACAGATAACAACTACAATTATATTTATCTACGACCACTACAGAAAATTAGACATTTCACACAATCTACTAACCATGAAAATGACTGATTGGTGACCGTGGGAAATAATTTCACATTTTTATTGGTTTTATTAAAATGCCCTAGATGTTAGTACATGCATGATTTTTATAGAGTCACTGCATCTAGTTACCTAGGCCAGCTGGACGACCAGAGTACCGCAAACCGCCGCCATATTGGGGCAAAAGAAGCACGAAATTGTTCATTATTTGTTCTGTATTGATTATAATCAAATCCACGTTTACTTTAAAAGGTTTTTCTTATTTTGAAAGATCAAACCTCTAATATGTCAAACACGTAAAACGTGGTTTTAATTTGTCCATTATTAAAAATCACCCTTCTCTGCCCCGATATGGCGGCGGTTTGCGGTACTCTGATCGACTAGCTAGCTGGCCTAGCCTAGCTGGCCTCCACTAGATGCAGTGACTCTACATTTCTATATAGCCCATCTATTTCAAATAGTAGCGACATCGTGGAGCAAATCTGATACAAACCTTAATAAACAAAAAATTAGTACGAGCATTGTGTTGCAAAAATTTATTAAAAAGTTGTTAAAAAATTAGAATTACGGAGGTTTTATTATTCGAAATTACATTCAAATGAAGCATTAGGTATTCAATGTATTTGTAAAATACATTATGATATATGATTTACTTACATTTAGATAACAAAAAGCCAGCGGCTGAACAACACGACATCGAAAATACATTTGACAATGTGTCTATGAGATTAAAAGTGGAAGACATCAACAAAACCCCTGTTATTTACTTAAATAATTATTCAAATTTTCAATGATTGACAATTCAATAATTATCAGAGGTGTCGATGCGGTTGGCGTGTTACTTTAATAATTGAACACACGGTGTGTTCCTCAGATGCGGTTCACACAAGAAAAAACTTTTTTATTATTGATTTTATATCAGAAAGTCATTCTTTATTAAAATCCCCAGTAGCACAAGAATTGATCCAATATTGGTGCTATATGGGTAACATATTATATTTAGGCCCAATAGTTGGAAGATTCAACCAAGATTAGTATTACATCGCTTAAAGACTGGCACCCAACATATGTAGCCAATATTACTCCTATAAAGGTCCAATATATAAATAATAAATTTAAAAAATATGTTTTCCTCTATATTGGTCCTATATTGGGCTTATATTTCAGCCCACTATATGATTAATTCATTAATAGATATTTAATATTATATATCTAATTAATATTGATGTTATATTGGTTCAAGATTGGCGCCCAATATACGTAACCAATATTTCTTCCACATAAGTCCCATACACAAATGATTCATATTGCATTATTCTGTACTGGTCTTATATTGGACATATAGTGCGGTTAATATATCACCTTTATAGTTCCGACGCTGAATAAGCAGCCTTTAAACAAGGTTACTTGATTATTCAAGGAATCAAAATAGCTATACATAGGCGGGTGCTTTATATGCGTAAAAATGTTTTACAAATGTGTACCACGTTGAGAAAAATGAAAGATGATGTTACAAGTTACCATAACTCACACGGTTTTATTAAATACTGTATACTAATAATACCTCAATACGTAATTATTGTATACTTCGGTCTAAATTCATAATGATCACATTTCCAATTTCGAGCTCAATAACGCACAACCAGCCGTTTTCAACCATCTGTTTTAATGTTGCGATATCTGCTGCTGATCGTTTCTAGTTGAAAAATTTATATTTACTGTTTGTAAGTGCGTCAGTTATTTATATTCATTATATACTGTAAGTACTCACTATAATCTCCATATATTTTAATTGCTATAACCGCCTAGTTTAATTAGCTTAATTAATTGTAATTTGTAAATGTATTAAAAATATAATTATCTCGCCTTTAATACATTTTTACAGATTTTATTGAAGTGAAAGAAATATCAGACTTAAGCTACAATGTTTAACAGATACTCCTAGTATATATTACTGGGCCAATATGTTGCCTATATATGTTTGATATATTTAATTTTATTCGTTATCTGTTTTACGTTGATGCAATTTGTTTAACATTTAACTAGAAATCCAATAGAAAAAAGTCCAATTAACAAAATTTAATGCGTTTGTATTTTTATTTATAGTTTTCGCAATGAAACAAATGAATTATTGTGTTAAGTACAGATATCCAAAACAAGTTCTATATGGAAGACATATCGATAGTTTTAAGTGTAAATGGACAAAATAAAAAAGTTGAATTACATTTAGCGGATAAGTGCTTCATACTTATTACGATGACCCTTTCTCCCTCCGACTTTATCTACAGTTGAACATTAATTTAACTATGGACTGTCGGTTTATTATTATTATTATCGTTGTTGGTTATTAATATGATTGGTTTAAACGAACAGAAGACATACAAAGTGATTTGTGACAAATAGTACCTGCTGAGGGAGACATTAATCGTAATAAAATGTAGATATCAAGCATTATTACATTATCACATCAACATATTGTACCAATACTAGTACAAGTATACTACGCCAATATTACGTTTGAACGGTGGATGAATATCCTGTGAATGCATTTCGCCAATATTGTAAAAGAATATTAAACCATTAAATGTTTCAACGTTGGACCAATATTACCATGTTGGAGACATTCTATGCACATATTGTGCCAATACTCTAAACGTATATTAAACCAATATATTGTTCCAATGTATGGCTAATATCAAAGTGTAGTACTGGAGATATATTGCTTCCGCATATTGTGCCAATCTCGTCAGTGTCTGTCATTTACAATGTTTGGCCAATATGTGGAAACAATATTTTTCCAACATGTCTGTGCTACTGGGGAAGTTTGCTTGTCTCATAACCATTAAAAAGTATAACAGAACTCCGATAATACTTCTATATTTAATAATAATTCAATGTATAATATTAGATCAACAAAGCTGAACGCATCTTGTGCAGAGATGTCCTAGCAACATCTTATCCAAATTTTACATCACTTATAAAGTCACTACATCTAATCAGCCAGGACACCGCAAACGACGCATACGCAAGGCTTAACTTTGAAACCTCAAAACCTGTAGTACATGTAGTACAGTCAGAAACTAAAGCACCTTTTTGTAACATTACTTTCAGGTTTAATATAAAATCTAATGATTAATGAAGGGGCGGGGGGTCAGTCGTTCTCTATTCAGATGTGAACTAAATCTGGGTACACAGTGTATACAAACACAACAAAGTTGATCCCAATCATATTGGGAATACGTTATTTTTTAATTTTGTCATTGGGCGTATCTGAGAGGGCAGCTATGAATTACATAGTAAACAGTAAAGTGCATACTTGTATTTCTTTTTTCTTTTGAAATTCTGATGATCTGAAACTGAACTAATAACAACCTCCTGTAGGAAGTTATACGATTGGATAATAAATACATGATCCAAATGGCAGAAGTTCGAGGACTGTTTGGTAGTAACTCTTCAGCGTCTGGACGTACAAAAGGTAGTCGTGGTTCCAAAAGTAAAAAGCAAGAGAAACGGGCAGCTTCACCAGTACCTGCCAAAAATAAGAGAAAAACAAAGCATATTGAAGTAAGTAGCTGACATTTTAAGCATCAGTATTGATATCTTCTTCTACTACATCTGTTTATTGTATTTGATCACTTTCATGCTTCTGCTTAAATACTTACATTTTTACCTTATTGTAATATTTTCTTGCTTTCAGTTTGATAGAATTGCAGCACCAACCCTGTCCTCACTTAGACATGCCTACTACAGCGGCCTAGGTGGAGAAGTGCACATCTGCCCAAAACAATACAAAGAAGAGGACGACTCTCTTACAAAGGTGCCTCAGTCACGTCGTTGGTGGTGCGAAACCACACGACACATCACAAATCTTCGGCAAAGCCTAGTTAATAAGAAAATTTTACCACTTAACAGAAAAACAACTCCAGCTCAACCAGTTTCTAAAGCATTCTCTAATTCTCTTATACATGCTACTTGCAGAATCGATGAAATCGTTGCCAAAAGTACCGAGAATTCTAGTATTCCGTTATTTCCAAGGTTGAGACTTACACGAAATAATCGTAAAATTGAAAAATTACCTTTACCTGTAGCAGTTACCTTCGTTCGATTTCCAAGTAGATCTTCTGTATGATCGATATTGTTTGTAATATGTTATTAAAAATTAATGTAATTTTTCAATAAGTTGCTATTGCATGAGGATTAATTGAATTAATAAACTGAGATAAGACTGTTCCTCATACTTCTTCCACCTAATAGTGATAGACCTATAACTGCTATATGTAATAATTTAAAAAATTGAAAAATAAAATTTACTGTTTTTTAGAAACCTCACTACCAAGTAGTTTTAAGTTAATATAATGCATAAAGGTACAAAGAGACTATTAAAAAAATGAATTGGAGCATGGATAGACTTGTGTCTATTCCTATATCTGGTGCACTGCATAAGAAATTCACTTTTTTATAGTCAATAAATTATGTACAGCTATAAAGTAATTCTCAGGTTTGGAACAGCCTCTGGACTGAGCTCCAGGAAACAAGATTGTAGATCCGATAATTCAGAGTCTACTTAAACTGTAGGTTTCATTCAAGTCTAGAGCATAAAAAGAGTATTACTCGCCTAGACAAAGGCCTAGAAACAGTCATTGGCATTCTAGGGTTGTTAAAAGCTTAATACATATACATAAAGGTACAACGCTCTTATAAATCCATTAAACCTGTAAACTAACGATTTCGAAAATGTGTAATATGTAGTACAGAATCGAAGGTAAAAAATTAACATAAAGAAATTCTTTATAATCAAAGTATTCTTTTCAGGCAATGGGGTTACTTAGAAATGCTGCTACGGATATACACAAGATGACAAGAGATTGGGAAACATATAGAAATGCCGTTCCAATTGAAGACTCTGCGAAGAGTTCATCCAACTCGGAAGAATTGAAAAGATTCGAAGTTAATAAAGAAGATGCAGTTTCATTTGATATTCTGAAATATCTAACGCAGTCAAAAGAATTAAAAGATTTAATATCAAGTCGACTACCATATGCAAGTATTAGACACAAATTTCCATCATACGGTTGGAAATTCTACGTTGAAAAAAGTGTTAAAGTCAATAATAGATTAGATGCATCGACGGACACATCATTAGATACATACCAAACGACATCCAACAAGAATTCAAGTATTAGTTCAGGAGTTACTCCAGATTCCAAAAATTCCCGTTCAAGGAGTGAATCAAGAGGTCGTAACAAACGCCGAAAAAGTCATCCATCACCTGCTGAAATTGTCGAGCGTGTTAATGCCCCTACTTACTGTAGTAGTGCAAGAAGTGCCATTCAAACATCTGCTCGTTCAGTAATATGCAGTAA
The DNA here is from genome assembly GCA_929113105.1 of Agrypnus murinus. Taxonomy (NCBI): domain Eukaryota; kingdom Metazoa; phylum Arthropoda; class Insecta; order Coleoptera; family Elateridae; genus Agrypnus; species Agrypnus murinus. Next base: position 226,224,003 of record OV816024.1, on the reverse strand, counting down.
CTATGCATTTTGTTAAATAATTTTATAATTGATTTTATTTTTTAAGGAACATGAGACTAACATTCCAGAATGTGTGACCTGCAAGAGACGCTGTGGAGAATAAAAAATTGTAATATCCTTAAATGACAGATGAAATAAATTTTTAGTAATCTTTTCTAACCTACGCTTTTATGTTTTCGCGATATACTAGTTCGTGCGAATTGAAATTAATTAATATTGTTGGGTTATACATATCAAAAACAGCACGCGCCAAAGATTGATTTGCACTCTCGCGGTATTTTGTTAAAAGAAATTATGCGGCATTGCAATATGTATAGTCACCAGTACAGTAAACATATTATTGAGAGGAATCTATGAATGACAACTCCATTTCAATAGTTATTTGTGTATTTAGTGCGCGAAATGCTACTTGGTGGTCAAGAATGAAAGTTTTTTGACGAGGGGTAGCCGAGTCAAAATCTCATTCGAGACCACCAAAGTCATTTCGAACACGAATTGCAAACAACGTTTTTTCTACAGCGTTATTGAAATAACCGAAAAAGTAGGAAAAATCATAAATAATAACACAAGAAAATTTTTATTGTAGCGCAATGTGGAAAATTTCGTTGTTGCTACGGAAACAACATTGCATAAATCGCATAAATGCACGAAATATTTTTCGCTCTAAAGCGAAAAATACTTCGTGCATGTTGAACCAAAGTGGCATTTTGCTTACCGATATTAGTGAAAAAATGTGATCATTTTTTGAAAGCTGTGGAAAAAAATTATATAATAGAAATATTCTACTTAAAATTATCACTTGTAATTACACGAGTGCCCCGAAATTATCGATTTGTAATACGAACGTTGATTAGCAACCACGAGTGTCATTTTTTGACGTTTTAATTTCCCGACGTGCAACGGAGGGAAATTTGTCAAAAAATGACACGAGTGTTGCGTTTTAATCAACTTGAGTATTACAACAGATAATTTCAGAAGCACGAGCATGTAATTCGGTAAGATTATTTCATGATACAGTTGTTTATTTAAGCATCTACTTATTAACATAAAGATTAGTATTTGACATGAAAGTAAAAAATGGGACACATGTGACACTAGTTTTCAGCGTTGTCACGAAGATAAAAACAGTCGAAAAGGACAATAAAAAATTATCGAATTATCGCTGTAATCCAAAAAATAAAGCCTTGCGATTGGTCAAAAACGAAGTAGAATGAAATAATCACTTGTAATTACACGAGTGCTTCGAAATTATCGATTTGTAATACGAACGTTGATTAGCAACCACGAGTGTCATTTTTTGACGTTTTAATTTCCCGACGTGCAACGGAGGGAAATTTGTCAAAAAATGACACGAGTGTTGCGTTTTAATCTGTCAAGATTAAAATCGTCGTTAAAATACAACACAGCAAAAACAACCCTAAAAACTACGTCATCAACAACTGTAGTTGAATCGAAGATATTTTGATGCATTATAATAAAATATCGTTTATTATTTGTAGTAGTAGTAGTTAAATTATTTATTTTTAATAGAATAGTGTTACATGTAATTAGTATATGTACATTGTTTTCTTAACAACTAAATTCAAAAATAAAATTCGGGCGCGGTATATTTATAAAGTTAAATCGAGGTCGCCACTTGCTGGGGTTTGATAAAGGCTAGAGGAATTTTGAATGTCAAAAAGGCAACGAGATAAGATTTCTCAAAAATGGCCACAAGTTAAAATTACGGTTTACAGAAGGTTATCCAAATTATTGTTTTAACCCAAATAACAACTAGGGTTGTAAGGGATACCAAGAGATACGCAAACGAAATCTAACAGGCGTTGTTCTGGTTATCACTTGCTGGCTCGCTTCCGTACATGGCTCCCGTTTTGATTTTGAGCAATGGGAATCAACTCTGCCTACTTTTGAGGCTCAGGGTGATCCTCAATTGTCCACTCCAGTGGAGTTTATGTGGCAAGGGCAGCTGACGTCGCTGATACCTAGAATAGTAAGATTAATTAAGGATAAAGGTCAGTGTAGATTTTTATACTTACATCTTAAGAAATCCTCTTGCTGTAAAGGCTGATATGTCTACTAAGAAAGGTCTACTAAGGTTGTATAAGTTAAGAATTAAATATATTTTCTAAAGATTTTAGCATTTATTTTTGAAATATTTCAAATAGATCAACAAAATTACGTCGAAAAATGACGAAGCTTCGGAAAAAACAAAAAAGCTTAATAAGAAAAGTAAAACATGAAAAGTTATAATGAAAGTACAACTTACTTAAATACTAACTAGGCAATACAATATCGAAGACATTTGGAAAAGTACTAGGAGTCCGACCTTCAATAGCAGCTGGCCGATGCGTAAACACAAAGGGCTTTAAGGATACCTTCTTTAGTTTCTACATGTGCAGGAGTCGTTTTATTAGCACTATTAATTGCTTGAACTTAAGTTGATAAAGACGTTTATTTTCTGAAACCAGGTAGAGGAAAAGTTCAATCAACAATATATTCATCGATAGGTTGTGGTTCTTTTAAAAACAGTGAAACGGGAACATTATATTAGCTCGATAATATAACTTTTTGTCGAACTTTAATATCTTTAATAATTATACAATGTGCTGGACAAAGAAGCTAAAATAAGCTTGTGCTTGCCTTGTAACACGATTTCCTATAAATAAGTCCAATAAATAGTTAGTATCTCAAAATAATTTCACACATCACACTGTCACAAATGTATAATTTGACATCTGGAATTCACTTAACTAAAATTTTTCATTACATGGTAATCTCTGCTCTGAATAGTATTTTTCAAACATAAACTGTCCCCTACTACTGTCCAAATTAAATTCTTCTTTAATTTTTGCTAATTCTGTAATTTTTTTACTATAAAAACTCACTCTATAATTTTGACATATATTATCGACCAAACATATATGATTCAAAACTGTATGAACACTCTGTATATAAATCATAAAATGAAATATTCTTTTTATTCTACAACTACAAAAAAAGGTTCGGCTTATTACAAACGATAAAAAAGGAAAAATTTTAAACCCCTATATAAGTGCAATTACCAAGTAAAATGTAACAAAATCGTGTTCTTATATTATTATTGTTATGCGGCGACTAAAGATTTGTGATCAAAAAGGAGCCGACTGAATATAATATAGTGGCGGTTGTGTAACATACGGCGGCACTCTATCTGCTATTTTTTTATGTTGGAAGTCAATGGAAAAATCCGAAATTATTAAGCATGATGAGAAGGGGGTAGTTACGACTGCTACGAGTAGTTGCTGATAGAAAGTGGAAGAAGAACCACGCAAGTAGTGAAGTGTTTCCGATAAATACGACGGGAAAAAGTACAAAGCAAAATAACAATAAAGGGAGTAAAATTGTTCCTACCGGTATGTGCTTTGTGTTTCTTCAAAAATTCACCTACCGGTAGGTGAATTCTTTTTAAATAATTTTACACCTACCGCTTTATCGATTTGTTATATAAAGTTTAAAGGAATTGTACTGTCGGATATAAAAAACAAAAACAGATTTTTTTTCTCAAAAATATGTAAATATATTTTGTATACTGTACTTATTACAAAAATAATATATTATGGAAATATTTTATAGTATAACCAAAATAAACGACTATTATAAGGTGACCAGACGTCCTGCTTTTGTTTCACCTGTTCCGGTGCCCACAAAATCTTCAAAATGTCTTCAATCATTTTTCACCTACCAAAACTTAACCTAATTCAACAACAAAACCAAATCACGAATACATTTTTGTAACATAACTACATACATGGGTCATTTTGACATGTGTTTAAATTAATCAAATTATACATGCTCATTTAATAACTAGAATGCAGTAAAATTTGTCAGAAGTAGGTATTGCCATACCTGGGCCGACCCCCACTACTTTTATGCAAATGACCCGCGATCTAATTAATCTTCAAATGAGGCGCGATCTAATTAAATGTGCGAATTAAATACGCTAATTAAATTAATTGACGATATCATTTGCATATCTCATCTCTCATTTACATATATCATCTCTACTGTCAATCACCTGTTGGATTATCTCTATTGCATTTTGACATGTTTAAATCCAAACGTCATAAACATTTAAAATACAGTCTACAAGTAAATCGATAATGGTCATGTAATTATTATCTTAGCATCTCTTCATTTAAAATTATCTTAGCATCTTTTCATTTACAATTATCTAGTAAAAAATGTATTGTTTCATACGATTGACAAATATTAACAGATTAGCTTTCTTTTGAAATTTCTTGAAAGGTTTTTAGTTGATTATTTCTCAGGAACGCAAATTCTATTTGAAAGAAAACAATTAGGGTCGTTATGATTTCCTAAAAATTTATTTAAGTAAAACTTTTAAAATATTGTATAGCATTATTTTAAAATTCAAAAACATTTTCTGTAGCTATTTATAATTGTTTAAGAAGTTACTTCAAACTAATGTTATTGCATGAAAATACGTACAAGGTAATTAGTCGCATTGTTTTTCAACACTCCTTAAAACTGTTTTCAACTATAAATAAACAAAACGTTCTTACAGATGACTGATGAATTCAAGTTCAAAGATTTTAACCTGTTAATTGGTTTTACATCTCTTAACATACTCACCCTTGTGTTAATCTGTATAAGTTAGACGTGTAGAAATTTGAATACGGAAATAATTTGAAAGAGACATAACATTCTAACGTACTATGTGTGATTAGTTGTATTGTTTCAGAGCTCTGAATCATGCAGATTTGATGTACGCTTCATTAACTTTTTTAACCGAGAATCATGTTTATTATTATTCTTTACTTAAGATTAATACGAGTTCTTTCTATAATAACTAACAGCTTTCAAGAAAAGTTGTTTTATTTTAAAACTATTGTTCATCATAATTACGCAAACGCCGAAAACTAGTATAAAAACTGAACGCTTTTTTTTTAAATAAACCATTCCGAAAGTGTTCTCGAATCATCAACATAGTTACATCAAGTGAATATTAAAATCATGTGTTTTATTTTTGCTTATATTTTAAAAACTATATGTAAATGATTTACGAATGTTTTATCCTTATTTGAAATTCATCGAGTAAGTTGCTTTTATTTTTAACGATGTTGTGTAAACTTATTTTGAAATTTGTTATAGACTGACTGCAGTTTCTATCTGCGTGAAATCCACATAGTTTTTATTCCAACAGGTTACTGTATCAAGGAAGTCAAAGACGCGAAATTATCAACGTTTGATAATTCTGTATCCTGCAAATTTATTTGAAATATATCAAACAGGTATGTTTTATCTTCAGTTGCTTATATTTTAAAACTGCCTGATATGTAAATGTTTTACGATTGCTTACAGTAAGAAATGGAATTTTTAAACAAATTGAACCAATCAGCCGGAACAGCAAAACCCGTCAAGAAATTGCATGAATACAACGTGAAGGAAGTAGCAGAGATATCAGAGGTCAAAATTATCACCTGCAGAGACGGATGCAGAGCGGTGTTCATTGTCGCTAAAAAACATATAACATATCTACCCAAAAGATTCGCCGACAAACTTACTGAAGATAAAGTGGTCGATCTCAACCAGAAGATAGCGAATAAAACTCTGTCTCTAGGATTGGTTTACCTAGGTAAAGTAAAGACAGAAAGATATCAACCGTATGCTGACTGTATGTTTATCAAAACGAATAAGGTATGAAATGCAACAGGTAGTCTATTCAATGAACATTGCCTAATACTTTTTTTTCTGATTCTTCTTCTAGCCTATGGATCCGCAGTTAGAAACACGGGCCTGCTAAATGCCTGCAATTCACCTACCCTATCAATATGTCGTACAATGCATACATTTAATATTATTATTAAAATTTTATAAATAAAAACGATAAAAGAAGTTTATAGTTTTTCATTTATTTTTATGTTAAACATATATGAAAGCACGTACGGTAGCAAGATCTAGAACACTCCTACCCCTCAGAAGTGAAGGTTTTCAGCAGCTTCAGATCAGCAAATTAAAAACTTGATAGAGTCAACATCTAACTCCGAATGTCATACAGAGCTATCAACTAAATCATATACAGCTTTTGCTTAATTGCACGAATAACTCGTTCGATTATTGAAGTCTTAATCACGAAACACGTAAATAATGATTTATGTTGTAATCATTCATTAACTTTAACTCGATATATACAAATTCATATATGAGAGAAATGTTATGTATCTCAATACATACCTAAAACGTATTCTTCGTATATTCAGTAAGAGCTACCCATTTTTTCTAGACATTCGAATCTTGAACAGATTGATAACATGTTTTCTCATTTAATCATAATTAGGGTCAAGTTGAATAGCAAAATAAAGTACATAAAAGTTAACAGGTTAAAATAGAAATTCATTTTGCTACTTTTATATGTGCTAAGTAAAATAATAAACAGATATTTCGAAAATTTTATGCATTCTTGAGAGAACGGGGTATAATATTTAAAACACACTGTAGAAAACATATCAGCAGAGAAAGGGAATACATAAATACAGTATGTTTTGTATGATGAGGTGTCGTCAGTTTAAAAGAAATGAGTTTAATGTTGCACGTATTACATCAATTGTATCTGTACATAACAAAGGTATTAGATTGTCACGAACGTATGTAGTATACTTCTAAATTCATGAATACCCTATACAAGTATTCTAACTAGACAATAAAGGTTTACTGAGATTATATACCTTATAATATAGCAATAGAATTTTTCTAAATTTTATTCTTTAAGTTTTATTTAAATAAATTTTAGGATTCAAAAGCATTTTCCTATTATTATTAATGTACAATGTACATAGACCCCTTAACCCTTCACCCTCAACCCTACGATGTAAGAGTACGAGAGGGTACATGAAGAAAAGGGTATGTTGTAAGAAAAACTAATAATAATCCTTCTCTAGGAACTGGGTAGTCGTATCAACAGTAACAGTAAATTATTCTTATTCTTTTACAATGAAATGTGTTTTGAAAAAGCACGATGAAACGTTATGTATATTAATGCAGGAGTTCTGTTAACGCAATCGTTATTTAGAGATTCACTTATAAGTACACTATCTATTTAGCTGATTCAATAAAAATTTGGTTATTGTTAAATTTCCTAACAAGGGTTCAGGGTTCTTTATCTGTTTTAGAATATTCAAAGACAATATATGTATAAATAATCTTGAGACTCCTGCTCTATATAAAACGCCATATATAAAATTAGAGATAAAAATTTATCCTGTGTATTGGTGAAAACTCAAATATTTACGGAAATATAACAATCGGTACATATGACGATACTAATCAGGCTGATGCGGAATATATATTTTATTTCATACTGTCCGGTAAAAGGGTATTTACCGGACTCATTCGAGTCCGGTAAATGAATTATTACGTTACAAGGCCGGTAAAAAATTTTACCGGACTGAAAATCCAATTTGAGTCCGGTAAAAAATTTTACCGGACTGAAAATCTAATTTGAGTCCGGTAAAAAATTTTACCGGACTGAAAATTTTAAATGCATTTTTTTAAAAAATGAACAATGTGAGGCAGTATGAAATAAAACGCCTTACGTCATACTTCCGGTAAACCATTACAGTAGCTCGTTTCAACATTCGAGACTCGGCTCCTTCGTCGCCTCGTCCCGAAACGTTTTCAACTCGCTACTGTAAACTTGGGTTTACCGGACTTATAACGTAATATACTATTATATTATTCAAACGGAGAGAAAAGAATAGGTACAATCGGATTATGTTCATACCAGGCTCACCATGATTATTATAAACATCTTAACAGAATAAAAAGGGCGATATGAATATAACTTATAGGATTTAATCAAACTAGAAAAATATCGATATATATCCTGCGTTGAGAAAATAATTATACTATGCAAGCATCAATACGCTACATACGATTACGAGCCTAAGTATAAATATGAAGTTATACTTTAAGCGCTGGCGAATACTATGCATATTTCGAATAGAGTATGCGGAAAACAGCATCAGTAAGGGATATAGGAACCTACAGACCGTATCAAACAGGATCCAACGAGTTGAAACAAGCAGAAATCGGTTAGTAGGAGAACCGTTGTATTAAATGTTTAGGTATAGGGGAAATGTAAACGTTTTAGTGATTCCTCCCTTCCTCTTTAGACGGTAATAAATAACGGAAGCAGCAGACCTACTTATTTAGTCACGATTTATCGGTGTTGCTGTTTATTCATAGTTAAAATTTCATTCTACAAAGCTGAGCGCATTCAACATAATAGTAGATGTGAACCGTATAGTGTGCCTAGGAAGTGTGATTTACCTCAATTTCAACCGAATAGCGATGATATCAAAACTTTTAAAAAGTTTGCAAAAGAAACATACGATATACAAGTTCAAGATGACGATGAAAAAATTCTAAACTACGAAAAATCAAGACTTCTTTGTGAAATACAGCTGCGTTAAACAACAGATTTACATCTTGGACTGGATCCTTTCAAGAATTTTGATGTGTGTATAAGGATCTTGAAAAAAGGCACTGATCTAGGTGTGCAGTTTAACGAAGACTCATTTAAAGATTTTATAGAGGATGCTTCGTACATATTAGGATGTCTGAAACACAACGAACTTGATGGATACGTATTGACCGATTATACGCTTCATAGTGTAGGAAACAAATGTCTCAAATTTGTTTCAAAAAATGATCAAAGTTTTGAACTTTACATTTCCGAATTAAGTCTAGGGAGATTATACACGATGAAAACCTTTTTATGGAAAAGATTGATAGTATTAAAACTATGCATCGCAATTACGAATGTTTCGCCGAAGAAGTCCTGGACGCGGCTATAAAAGTTAGAACAACGCTTGTAGACAATAATATTTTATTAAGTGTGTTAAATTCTTCTTGTAGATATAAGGATGATTTATTTTTGAATGAATTAGTTTATAAGTTTACTAAGGAAACTATTGTAGATTTGCAGAACGACCTTGATTTAGATGATAGACTTAAATTTATTACATCTGGATGTAATGTATAATAAATATAATATAATAAATGTCTTTAAAACTTATTGTTTTTTAATTGTTCCTACATCTACTTATTCCAGGTAGTTTGATTGTATGCATATGTAAGACGTGGGAAAACTCCTGATACTGCTGCCTCTGGTAATGCTATGAAATAAAACGTATCAAGATAATGCAGGAATTCAAAAGGATCATCTACCAGAACGTTTATTACGCGAGAGAGGTAAAGAAATAAGAAACATATATAGAATGTATATCGTTTATTTTATCATATTACATATAAATAGCAATACAATAAGATCATCTTACATAGTACAAATTAAATATTTACTTATTCTATGATTTTTCTCGCTTTAAGCTCTGCGATGACTGAAATTATTTCATTTTCGTTTTCGTTGTCGAGACTGCTGCTAAAAGCTTTCTTTACAGCATACAACAGACGAAGTCGGTCCACTAGTTGATCAGGCGTACTCTGACGTATACAATCCGGTTTCATCTTGTTTAACTTTTTGGGAAGACTAATCTCAAAGTCTGTTATTCTGTATAAATTTGGCCTGATTACATTTTCGTATTTCCAATGTTTAACGCTTATTAGTCGACCGTTGCGCCTATAGTCTTTCTTATGAGCATTAGTAAGTGAGATTATTTTCATATAGTTGTCGATATCTTCCTCTGTTGGACTAGGAGAGCTTATTCGTTTAAGCGTTAGTAAAGTAAACAGGCCGGATGTTCCATTGAAAAGTTTGTTTTTTAATTAAAATATCTTTTCCCTGAAACTGTACTCGCGAACAATCAAATCGCCACTCATCGATGTCGTTATATAGAGCCAGAGCGTACCTAGTTTTGTCTATGTTTTTGTTTTCCCTGCTAGCTAATAATGCTCTATAATAGTTAGAGAATTCCTGATAAATCTTTAAGTCAGAATCGCATTCTTCTCCTTCTTCTTCTTCTTCTTCTTCATCTTCAACAGATGTAACTGGAGATGCGTGTTCAAGTTTCGGTGAGAGATTAACGGTCCGCGGTCGAGGTTCAGCTTTATTTATTTATTTATTTATTTAATTACTCCCAACAAAACGGGCATTGCCCAGTTACATTGTGGGGGAGTTCCCGCATTACAATTATAATTAAATACATATAGAAAAAAACACCTTATATAATACAAAACAATGGAAAATAAACAAAAAATTATTTATTGAAAATTGGAATGAAACGAAATATGTAGGTATATCTGGTAACTAACCGTTATTAAGTATATTGAATACTGAATTCCTGAACGATACGAGGGATGGATTAAATAAATCAAAATTAATCTCAAAACTGATGTAGTTGATGGTTGTGGCCATTCGTGTTATTGTAGAAGAAAATCTTGCAATTGTTCTATACTTTGAAATGTACAAGAGGCTTCGAGGTCGGGACCTGTGTGCTGGTACATATAATTGCACCAAAGGCAACAATTTGGGACAGTCTATTCTATTATTTATAAGCTTATAAATAAAGCAGATGTCTCCCAATTCCCTTTTTTTATGTAACCTGAGTATACTAAATTCATTCCTAACTTCCTGATATTCATTATAATGAGGATATCTGCCATGAGCTTTAAAGTGCAAATATTTCAAAAACTTATTTTGAACAGTTCAAATTTTATTTTGATATGTATTTATGCCAGAATTCCATACTACCGATTCAAACTCTAGTTTCGATCTTACCAAGGAATTGTACAATAATTGTATCGTTGTTGTATTTTTAAAATCTTTGGTAGCTCTTATTAAGAAACCAAGATTTTTTGTCGCCGCGTTTACTATGTCATTGACGTGATCGTCCCATTTTAAATCACTCTTAAGGTAAACTCCTAAGTCCCGGATACTAGAGATTCGTTCTAAATAGTTGCCATTGATGGTATATTGATATTGACTTGGATGCTTTTTTAATGTGAATGTCATAGTTTTACATTTATTTATGTGAAGATTTAATTTATTCATATTACTCCAATGCATTAATGAATTAACATTGTTTTGTAGTGTTTGATGATTATATATACTAGTAATTTCTTTATATATCTTGACATCATCTGCAATATAAGACAGTCACATTTCCGAATACAGGGCGGGAGATCATTAATAAATAACAGAAAAAGCAGAGGCCCCAAATTACTGCCCTGTGGCACACCCGAATATACCAAGAACTTTGACGACTGAATCCCTTGTACTTAAACAAATTGAAATCTACTATGTAAGTAAGATCTAAAAAACTGTAACAAATCTATAGAAAAACCATACTGATACAATTTACGTAATAATATATCGTGGTTAACAGAATCAAAAGCTTTAGAAAAATCCGTGTAGATTACATCCACTTGTCCTCCTCTATCAATTATACTAGTGATAAACTCTATATAAGTTGTAACGAAGTTACTTAATTTTTTTATTTTTACTTAAACAAAGTTATTAATTTATTAGAACATTTCGTAATAATAATTATTATTAAAGAATATTATTTAATTTTGAAGTTTTCTATATTTACGCGTGACCTTGCCGTGAATCGAGTCCGGCTACACCGACTCCCCCACCGTTGATCCCCCACTGTCTAGCCGCCCGCCTAGCGTGACGCGCGCACTCTTGTCGCCTATAAAAGCCGAGGTCGTGTTGCGGTTAAGTCAGTTGGTAGTTCTCCACTACAAGTTGAAATAGTAAGTCAAAGTGAAGTGCCTAGTGAATGGTAACAACAACAGGACCGACCGAGAATACACAGGTGAGCTTAGCTTTAGTGTATTCACCGCTTTCCGCTACACCAGCCCGCTCTCCTTTACTGACTTCCGTCTCCCTCTTTCCTTTTCTTCTGCCGCACTACTGCGCTTGACCGTGGTGCTGATTCTTTCTCGCTTTCTCTTCCTTCCGTTTCTTCTGCCGCACTACCGAGCTTGACCGTAGTGCTGGTTCTTTCTCTCTCTCTCTTTCCTTCTTTTCTTCTGCCGCACTACTGCGCTTGACCGTGGTGCTGGTTCTTTCTCTCTCTCTCTCTTTCCTTCTTTTCTTCTGCCGCACTACTGCGCTTGACCGTGGTGTTGGCTTCTTCTCTCTCTCTCTTTTTTTTCTTCTACCGCACTACTGAGCTTGACCGTGGTGCCGGTTTCTTCTCTTTCTTCTGCCGCACCATCGAGCTGGACCGTGGTGCAGGTTCCCTCTTCCCCCATACCGCCCATTACCCATACCCATCTCATTACCCTAACCCCGGTATCCTGGTACCCCTATCCTTCCTGCTGGTTTGGCTGGGGTTATCCGAGTAGACCGAGGAGTAGTATTAGTAGTTCGATTGCTTGTTTGGCTTTTGCTTACCTGCATCTAATATTATTGTACACCCTTGTAAGACCTCTGGAGTACCGTGTCTCCACTGTAAGTTACCTTGGCTCCGATAGGGTCAAAGGGTATCCTATTGGGTTTGACAGAGAGTAAACTCTATAAAATCTGGCGCCCGAGAAAAGTAATACCGTATAGGACGGACGAACGTTGCAGGCGTCCGGCCTCTCAGAACATCAGTCACCGAAGAGCGTCGCAAAGTTATAAGATTTGTTTCAATAGATCTTTTATTTATAAATCCATGCTGAAGATCTGTTATATCATTTTTTAAGGTATTATATAATTTAATATGTATTAATTGTTCAAATATTTTCGCTGGCGCGGACAGTATAGATATAGGTCGATAATTCGTAACTTAACATTTATCACCTGACTTATGTACTGGTATAACTTTGGTTATTTTCCATTTATCCGGAAAGGTATTTGTTTTTAGAGCAAGATTATATAATACTGTTAAAGGATAACTAAGGAAATGCCGGCACGCTTTAAATATATACGGAGGTATTAAATCTGGGCCTACAGATTTTTTGGGCTTAAGTTTTTGCATTACCGCCTCAACCTCTTGGACATTTACCGAATAGAATGTAATGCTATCAGTATTACTATTTATGGTTGTATTTAGGTTGGGCTCCGATATTATTTGATTAACGTTATACGTCGAGTCGTTACTATACACGGATTTAAAATATTCTGCAAATAAATTTGAAATTTCAGTTGAATTGTTAGTCACTTTTTCTTCAAATTGAAAGTTACCTAATTCAAAGTTGCCACGACGTTTTTATTTACAAAATTCCAAAACTCATTTGTATCGTGCATGATGCCTTGTTCTATAGATGTGACGTATTCAGTGTAAGCTGTCTTTATATCCCTTTTAACCTTTTCACGTAACCTACAATATTCTTGCAAATGGTAATCCGGTAATTATCACGGTGAAAGTAGGCTAATTTATTACGTATAGCATTACGAGCGTTTATTATTTCAGCATCATCATCCAGTCTTATTTCTTTATTTGTGTCGCGGGGTTCATTGGTATGCATACGTTTCAGACTCACGTCTTTAATTATTACATCATTTCTAGGCTTTGTCTTATTATTATTATTTACGCCTATGGTACAATGGATTGTTTTCAAGTGCCTTTTATAACTACTATTACGTGAAAAAGATTTGAAACATTTAGTACATGGGACTTTGTGTCCACGGTGTATATTCATATAGCTTGCATACCCGGAACGTCGAATGTTCAGACCGCAAACATCACACAACCGTCGTTCCATACCGTCTAATGAATGAATGAACAAGAACAAAGTTCCTGTTTATATAGTCCAGTTGCATGTACATACACGCACAATTTCAAACAGATACACACACAGACGTACATAATAAAGCAAATACACGCACAATTTCAAACAGATACACGCACAGACGTACATAATAATCTATATTTGTATATATTGTCTTTTTTTACTCGTTTAATATTTTTGTGGGTTATCGATTTGAGACTTATATATGCTGTTATTGTTTTTTAATGGAATGAATTAGGAATTGTTATGAAAAATAAAACTATAGAAATCTACTATCAGAATGTACGGGGGTTACGTACAAAAACGAATACACTTTTAAATAATCTTTCCGTTGTGAACTATCCTGTAATTATTTTAACAGAGTCGTGGTTGAATTCTGATATCTATGACAATGAACTGTTTGATTCTCGTTATGTGGTATACAGGCGGGACCGTAATTTAGGTCGAGGCGGAGGTGTATTAATTGCTGTACATAAAAAATACAGATCTGAAATTATTTTGGTTAATACTACACTTGAATGTATATTTGTTAAAATTCATATACAAGGTGTAAATACAATAGTTAGTAGTGTCTACTTTCCGCCTCGATCGGATATCTCAAAATATGAGGAATACTTCGATATTCTTGAAACTTCGCAAATGTTTTTAGTAAACAATCTCATTCTTACCGGTGACTATAACTTACCATATATTGATGGTGTAACTTGTAACCTTGCAAATGGCAATCTTATTACTAAACGACTGCAACAATTTCTATGCACATTAAATCTTTCTATGCATAACAATATACGCAATATACAAGGCAAGACCCTAGATCTAATACTCAGTAATTTACAACTTAATATTCAAGTAAGTAGTGAGAAGTTATTAACTGAAGATATGTATCATCCAGCTCTCTCAGTATCTTTTAATCGGTCGTACGACCAACGATCTACTTTAACATCAGTTCATCCAGAAAACTATAACTTTAGACGAGCGAATTTTCCCCTTCTTTATAATTTATTAAGAAATATAAATTGGAATGATATAGGTAATACAAATGATGTAAACGATGCTGTAGAAATATTTTATACTTTAATCTATAACGCATTAGATCAGTCTGTTCCTAGAAATTCTAAAAAATCTAATAAATCTAATTCAGTCTATCCAGTCTGGTTTACACCTGAAATTGTTGCAGACGTAAAATTAAAAAAATTTCATCATAAACGTAGAGAAACGTCACAATATCACTTGCAGGAATTTTGTAGATTGCGAAATAAGATTAAACAAAGTTCAAAACTTGCTTATGAAAATTATATTGCAACAATTGAAATTGACATAAAGCATAACGTTAACAGTTTTTGGAATTATATAAATAAGAAAAAACATAATAGCTTACATTCTAGTAAATATCAGTACAAAAATCAAGTCAGTAATGAAAAAAAAGAAATACCACAAATATTTGCTAAATATTTTGAGACAGTCTATACTCGAGATTCATCGTATAACGTTAATCAGATAGTATCAGAGTGCAATCATAACTTTGAAGGTATTCTCAATAATTCTTTTGTGCACATACAGGTAATAGAAGTGCGGGAGGTCGAGGAAGTGATGCGAAAGCTAAAACCAAAAAAGTCGGTTGGACCTGATTTGATTCCTCCATATATATTCAAAGCTTGTTGGGAGTTTCTAAGCTACCCCTTATCAGTTATATTTAATTTAGCACTAAAAACTAGCATATTTCCAGAACAATGGAAAGTAGCAAAGATTGTACCCATACATAAATCAGGTGATAAATCAAAAGTAGAAAATTACCGACCCATATCTATATTGTCAATACCAGCAAAAATATTTGAACAGTTATTATACAACAGAATTTATAATATCGTTAGAAATGAAATAACGGATCAACAGCACGGTTTCATGAATAAAAGATCAATTGAATCAAACTTAATAACATTCGTTGAATATACTGGTAATATAATTGATAAGGGAGGGCAAACCGATGTAATTTATACAGATTTCTCAAAGGCCTTTGATAGAGTTAGTCATGACATCTTATTGGGTAAATTGCATTTAACTGGATTCTCGTTAGACTTATTGCGGCTCTTCAAATCATATTTACATAATAGATATCAATATGTACAAATACATGGCGAGCAATCGGAGAGGTTTCTGGTGCCATCTGGTGTGCCTCAGGGAAGTAACTTGGGACCTTTGCTTTTCTTGTTGTTTATAAATGACCTCCCTTCACAGTTTAGTGAATGTAAGTGTCTTATATTTGCTGATGACGTTAAGATATATAAAGAAATAACAAATGTTAATGATTGTCAGCTTCTCCAAGAAGATCTTAATGCAATGTTACGTTGGAGTAAAACAAACAAATTAGACCTTAATATAAACAAATGCAAATGTATGACATTTACAACCAAAAAACTGCCATATCGCTTTCAATATACTATAGACGTCGTTGCATTAGAGCGTATCTATAATTGTCGCGATCTAGGTGTACATTTCAGTTTCGATCTAAAATGGGATGATCATATTGACAAAGTAGTAAATGCGTCACTTAAAAATCTTGGATTTCTAATGAGATCTACAACAGACTTTAAGAATGTTACAGCTCTCCAACTTCTATATAACTCATTAGTTAGATCAAAATTGGAATTTGCTTCCACTGTGTGGAATCCGGGGCAAATAACTTATCAAAACAAAGTTGAAACAGTACAAAATAAATTTCTAAAATATCTACATTACAAAATGTATAATCGGTATCCAGAATATAATCAATATAGTAATTTTAGATCCGAAGTTAAAGTAAAAAAAATTAATTACGAGGAGAGAAGTAGCAGACATTTGCTTTATGTGTAAACTAATAAACAACAGGATAGACTGTCCCCAGTTGCTTCTCTTGGTTCATTTGTACGTGCCAGCATACAGATCGCGACCTCGAAACATTTTGCATATTCCTCAATATAGGACCAACATACGAGGTAATTCTCCTTTGATAAGAATGGCACAAATTGTAAATTCAGTTACTGAGAAATATGACATTGATATATTCCATACGACCCCTAACGCAATTAAACATATCATTACTTGACGGTGAATGCATATATGTGTCTCAACTCATCCCAACTTGTTAAATAGTAAATTTTTTAATTGAAATAGATATCAGCTCGTTATTATTGTAATGATTGTGTAATAATGATTGTAATAATTGTGTAATAATGAAATTGTAACTGGACTTGTGTAATAATAATTGTATTCATAAGAATCCCCATACAATGTAATTGGGCTATGCCCGTTTTGTTTTTGGGTAATTAATAAATAAATAAATAAATCAATAATAAAGCATATACACGCGCAATTTCAAACAGATACACGCACAGACGTACATAATAATGCATATACACGCGCAATTTCAAACAGATATACGCACAGACGTACATAATAAAGCATATACACGCACAATTTACAATCATCGTGTTATATTCTATATCAATATCTCCTTTTTGTTGCCTTTGCTGCTGCCTATGTTATCATGTTTGGTTTTTCTAGTCAGAGATCCATCATCTTGACATATTCATTTTCTTTTATATGAAAAATAAAAACATTAAAATATTTATCGAGTTCTCATAAAACATATACAATTATTTTAATATGATTGAAAGCGTTTACTAAATACAAAACTTATATATTTCATCTATTTAAAAGACTTCCTGCAGCGTGAAAGAATATATACAAATGTACTACAATTATTTTTATCAAGTGTTGACATAAATGAGCATTCAGTCATGTATTTTATCATGTTTCATATAAAAGATGAGTGAATTCGCTATATACAAAATATATATGTATGGTACACTAGGTAAGTATCGACTTATGACGTAATGAATTATTAAGAATAACATATCATATGCCAGCTAGATAGATAGTCATCGTCACTGCTTGCAACATCGTTCTGGTGCTTTTGCTTCAGCGGCGAGATCAATCGTTGTCGCTACTATTTGAAAACAAAAGGGTCTATGCCATCAATAGTAAGGTTAACTAAGCTTAAAAAAACTCGAACTAAAACATAACTTCAAGGAAAAAGATAGTGCTCACCCGTAGGCACGGAATCATACGTAGCGTCCTGCATAGTATAATTATTCTGTTAAGACGTTTAATCATAGGGAGCATAACATAAACCGATGGTACCTACTCCTGTCTCACCGTTTGTAAGGTACATGAACTTTTACATGTATTTTATTGCATGATTCCTTTTTCTGCAGTCGCATAGGCTGAAATCTCCGATCGGCTACGATTATAACCGAGAACAACCGATTGCGCTGGTCGATCAGTATAAATAGGCGGGATAGTGTTCCTGTCCCTTCATTAGTCGAGATGGAAAAGCACGTGAACGACGTATGTAAGAAGAATGACTCTAGTCGTATGAAACAGGATTGCAAAATGCAGTGTCTGGTTTGCTTCAAGTCTTTCCCGAGGCCATTCACCTGCAAGAGACACGTAAAAACCAGGCACGATTCCGACAGAATCCGATGTTCTAGCTGCGTCAAGACTTTTTGAACTCTGATGCCTACAAGATACACATGAGAGCCGTCCACGAAACAAACAGAATCCAATGTTCTAGCTGTGTCAAAACTTTTTCACGTCGTGACCACTTAAAAAGACATATGAAAAGCGTCCACGAATTAATCAAAGTGCGGTGTTCTAATTGATTCAAATGTTTTTCAAGCACTGACAACTTAAAAAGACATATGAAAAGTGTCCATGAATCAATCAAAGTCCGGTGTTCTAGCTGCTTCAAATGTTTTTTACGCACAGACAGCTTAAAAAGGCATGTGAAAAACGTACACCATAACGCAGCTGTTGTGAAGACAGGAACGGGAGCAAATACTGACATCGTTGGGGTAGAAAATATGACCGCAACTACGCAGCCGGATGATTATCGTACCAACTATGAAAGTAACGAAGAATTAGGAAAGGTTACAGGGCCAACGAGATATTCCACGAACTTTATACGTATTAATATTTCTGCGAAAGCATACGACGACTCAGAGATCCGTAGAACTACAACAGTCGTCATAGAAAACAACTTATGATCTATATACTCGTATTATGTTATGTATACTAAATAAATGTTTGTAAAATAACTTTATATGTTTTATTTATCACACCCATACTCTGATTTCTTGTCTAACAGGGTGGACTCTGCCAATTTTTGTTTCTAGCCTAAGGATGTATAGCCCCCAGGGTTAACTAATTGAGTTTGGCCTGTAGAGCATATTATGTTAGCGTTCAGTTAGTATAGCTTTGATATCCCTAATTGTTATTTACGCCAAACCTGACTGCATGTATTGTTAAAGTAAAATTTAGAGGTAATATACAGGAATATATGCGACTGTATCCGATCTTTAAAATATAAGACTTTTAAATATTACTTTGTACAGCTATGTTCAACAGGTATGCGCTAAATATGTTAATGTCAGCATTGTACATAAAATATATATAGGTCATTTGTTGCATGGAAAATTAAACTTCTCTGTAACGTATATCCTATATTACTTTGTACAACTGCGTTCATCAGGTATGCAATCAGCAGTAGAGTACCATACGTACCTGGTATAATATAACGCTTATCAGTAGGTCCCTCGTAAATATATTGCGACCCCTGATACCATAATAAGAATAATTTCAATTTTATTTATCAGGCGATATACATTATATTATTTTCATATATTAGTATGCAAAGTTATCGTTTCAATAAAAAGTAAAATATTTATCTGATTTATTTCTCCAGGTTAAGTCTTCAGGGTCCTCATAACTGTAGATATTGCAAGAGGTAACTACCCTGTGTTTCAAAGTTATAAAGACGTATTACAAACATATGTTATAGACTTATATTTCGAAGGTATCGAAAATGGTTACAGATTATTATTAATGATACGAGTTTACTATAGATACGATGAATATCCTACAAGAGTATATAGTATATTATTACATATCTGCGTATTTCGAAGCTATTGAAAATGTATGATATATTGTAAAATAACTTTTAGATATGGCGACGAATATCTATATGATGCATAAACAATAAGAACACATACGTAGAAACAGTTTACAAGGTAGTAGATATAACGAAAAAGGCTAAAATCTGTTCAAAACTACATTATGTCTAGAAACTAGAAAATTAGAGAATTGTAGCATACGCTTGTTAAAGAGCCGGTAAGAACTCATGCGACTTCCATGTAGCTATTGTTGATACAGTAGTTGTTTTACACCCTTCAGCCATAATTATCACAAAAGGACTCTATATCTAAACGTATATAATTTGATACAATTATTCTTAATGCACTGTAAATACAAAAACTGTAATAGACATTTGTGATGTGTCCTTAGGTAACTTATTTACCATATATTATGTTTAAAACACATAAAGGTTTTTATGTATTTTTTCTATCTTGTTTATTTCATGCTTGGATTCGTCTATGTTACTGTTGATACGACTACCCAGTTCCTAGAGAAGGATTATTATTAGTTTTTCTTACAACATACCCTTTTCTTCATGTACCCTCTCGTAATCTTACATCGTAGGGTTGAGGGTGAAGGGTTAAGAGTAGATAAGAATTGGGTGTTCTGAACCCACCCCCCACTCCTGACCATGACCTTGAACCTATCTCTCTCTAACACATGGTAACCTTGAATCTATCTCTGTCACCTAAACGTGGCAACACCGCATTCTCAAGGTCAACAATATGGCAACAACGCATTCTCAAGGTCATCAATATGGCAACACCGCATTCTCAAGGTTAACAATATGACAACAATGTTGTGACCTTGAACTCAAGGCCACTCTTCAAGGTCATCAATATGGTAACAATGCATTCAAAGTAACTAAATAAGGTATATGCAAGGTCATCAAACATCATTCAAGGTGAAGCTGTAGATATATATATAACAGGTTGCATGTATTTAAAATTCAAATTGTGTGTAGAAGCGAGCTTACAGAATACGTGCTTGACAAAACGAGTGTTATCATTTCGTAATTGGAAGGGTATACAAACTCCAAAATCTTTAGCTGAGGCCGGATTTGTCTACACGAGGCGTGAAGATAGAGTAGAATGTTTTTATTGCCGAGTGAACATTTTCAAATGGGAACCGTCGGATAGTCCAATCGTAGAACACCTGAAATGGTCACCACATTGCGTGTTTGCAAACGTGTTAGCACCCATAAACGTTGAAAGCGGTAGAGACGTTTGCGGTTAAAAGTAACCAGATACAACATAGAATATAACGCTAGGGAACAGGGAAGATGTGGGGTCATGGTCAGGAGTGGGGGGTGGGTTCAGAACACCCAATTTTTATCTACTGTTAAGGGGTCTATGTAGATTAATAATAATAGGAAAATGCTTTTGAATCCTAAAATTTATTTTAATAAAACTTAAAGAATAAAATTTAGAAAAATTCTATATAAAAAAGGTATATAATCTCAGTAAACCTTTATTGTCTAGTTAGAATACTTGTATAGGGTATTCATGAATTTAGAAGTATACTACATACGTTCGTGACAGTCTAATAAGAGGGATGTATACCTTTGTTATGTACAGATACAATTGATGTAATAAGTGCAACATTAAACTCATTTCTTTTAAACTGACGACACCTCATCATACAAAACATACTGTATTTATGTATTCCCTTTCTCTGCTGATATGTTTTCTACAGTGTGTTTTAAATATTATACCCCTTCTCTCAAGAATGCATAAAATTTTCGAAATATCTGTTTATTATTTTACTTAGCACATATAAAAGTAGCAAAATGAATTTCTATTTTAACCTGTTAACTTTTATGTACTTTATTTTGCTATTCAACTTGACCCTAATTATGATTAAATGAGAAAACATGTTATCAATCTGTTCAAAATTCGAATGTCTAGAAAAAAATGGGTAGCTCTTACTGAATATGCGAAGAATGCGTTTTAGGTAGAATAGAATAGAACTTTATTGCATACTAAGAACAATTTACATTGCGTGATACGAGTACAAGTCAAACACAAATATAATGGGAATAGACAATTCCAAAAGTCTATACTCTAAAAATTCACAATAAAAAAATTAGATACATACACTTAACAAAAATAATATTATTTCAAGCCTTTTTCAAGTAGCTAAATTAATTTTCTGTATATGGGTTAATGAAAGTATGTTTTTTGTCTGGTATTACAATTATAAGATTTGAGAAATAATCTCTATTCCTTTATACAATAGCAAAATAATAATATCAGTACATAGTACATAGTGATTCAATACTAATTTAACATAATAATTTAGGCGTTACATAATATTTAAGTTTAATTGGCAATTTACATCGCATGGTACAAGCAAGACAAAAATAAAGAAAATAGGCAATTTCAAAAGTCTATAATCTAAAAATTCACAATAAAGAAATTAGGTACATACAGTTTAGATAAATGGTATTATTTTTTCATAGCATTTCAAGCATATGTATTTGCGTATAAATCGTTTTTGCAAGTAACTAAATAATTCTCCGTATATGGGTTAATGAAAATATATTTTTTATCTGGTATTACAATTATAATCAATCATAAAATTTGAGAAATAAGCTCTATTCCTGTATACAGTTGAAAATAATAATATCAGTACATAGTGATTTAATACATAATAATTTATACATTATAATTTATCAATTAATCAAAATATTGAGCAACACTATAATAACATTTTTGAATAAGAATTTTTTTTAATTCAAGTTTAAAATTTGTTAAACCTAAAATTTTCAGAATGTCAGGAAGTTTATTATACAACATTTTACCAATGCGCAAGGGCATAGAGGTATTCAGTCGAAATCGTTCTATTTGTAGAGTACTACTACTTCGGAGATTGCGGCCATGAACATCTTTCGTTGTTTCACAAGTAGGAAGAATTTCTTTGATGTGGATCAGTTGGGTGTATATGTATGCTGCTGGTAGCGTCAAAATGTTATTTTTAATAAAAAAGGGTGTGCATGTTTCTTTTTCACTCACCCCTTCAATTATTCGAACAGCTTTCTTTTGTAGTCGAAAGACATTTTGTGCAGATGGGCAGTGTCCCCATACTAAGAGAGCATAGGTCATTCTGCTATGGAACAACGCAAAATAAGCTGTTTTGGCTGCGTCTTGATTGATTATGTTTTTTATTCTGCGGATGGCATATAAAGCTTTGGACAACTGTTGACACAATATATTGCAATGATGTTGCCAAGGTGGTTATCCATATGAACACCCAAAAAAGTTACCACTTGAACTTGTTCGGTCTTGGAGGTACACAGTAAAAAATGCAGTGGTGGTGAAAAACATATTTGGTGTGGTGAAATATCTGAGTGTGAATTTCTACACTCATGTGAATGAAATTAACAACCAAAATTAACACGCAGCAACAATTTTCTTATGAGTGTTATCTTAATTTAAAAAAATGGGTAAAAATAATGTTTTTGGTGTACAAATCATTTGAATTTGGTAAAGATATTCTCGTTAGTGTAAGAGTCATCTTTCAGAAAATGTATTTCACTATTCTAGCATGTTAACAGCAGTAAAGAGTGTTAATGAGATTGCCAACAAAACCGATTTAACCCTCGCGAGTGTCATCCACCGAACATTCATCTCCAACGCGAATAATCACGATTGGACGTGAGACTTTTATTTACTGTTTGTGTTTGAATGTAGTTAGTTGTCTTTGAAAGTCACAATGATTTTTAAGATTCAACTAGCCAATAAAGTAAATATGCTAAAATAGAAGAGGATGCATCTTTCTACGATATTGTGCAATTAGGTAAGATTTTAAAATTATAATTTCCAGTCCTGGTTGTGTCTATTCAGCTCTTTCTTATGTAAGAGTTTTAGCAGCCATGTTGATCCTTTGTAATTTCAATCATCATTATGCATAAATATAAATAATAATGTTTACGTGAATTATGGATAAATAATAGATAAAATTATTTTCAGATTTTTGGTTTACAAAGAACCATTTAAGTGTAAAACCGTTTCTGGTTCCTGCTATGTAGTACCTACATAAGTATATATGTGATGAAGTATATATGTCGGTATAGTAGGTCGGTACTTGGAGACGGCCGAACTCAGCTTAAAAAGATGGCGCACATGTGTTTATAAAACGTGTGATTATTAACATGTGATTACTGACATTGTGATTAGTGACATTAAATGTCGTTTCTATAATTACAGGTAAGGTTTGTAATGTAAATTAGAATGTGTAAATAATTTTAATAAAACTTTAATTACAGAAACTCATAATTACAAATGATAAACACAAACAGTCAACTTTGAACATTTTTACATTGGGTAACAAAATTAAGAATTCATGATTATCAAATAATGAAGGAAAATCATCACAGTATGTATTTACATTGGATTATTTAGATTTAGAATGTATTTATATTTTACATTTTGTTTTAAAATAAAACTAATATTTGTGTGCATTATTTTTTTACTTTTTTCTTTTTGTACACTCCAATAAATGATTGTAACCACTATAATTGGTTCCTTTTCCATTAAAAAAATGTTCCTTACCATTATAAGCAATAATTTTTACACTAAAAGAATGGGAAATTAACACTCAGTTCGTGCATACTTTACACTCAACAAATGTTTTCTCACACAACAATATGGTTGTCATTTTTACACTCAGTGTCCATGACTTTAACCTGCATTGAAGGTTAAAGTTGTTATATATTTTACCACTTTTAAGACCAATGTTATTTACACTCATCAGTGTGGATAAATAGGAACCACTCTGGGTGTTATTTGAGTGTAAAAGTTAACACTCCATTTTTTACTGTGTAGTGAACACTATTTGTTGAGTTTTTTCTTCATTTAAAGAAATCTATTTGTGCTAAACCATTTTTTGGCATTGTTTAATACAATTGTAAGTTGATTTTGAATGTCTTCTCTTTTCTTGTTTGATGTCACAAGGGTAGTATCATCTGCGTACAAAATACTGTAGCAGTCTAGGCTAGCCGGAAGATCATTCACAAACATTATGAAGAATAAAGGCCCCAGTATGGAACCTTGGGGGATGCCAATATTCTGACCTATTACATCACTTTGAAGGCCATTGTGTAGTACATACTGTTTTCTGTTCGAGAGGTATGACTCCATTAACTTGTAAGCTATGCCTCTGAATCCATACCGTTCAATTTTTATGAGAAAGATTTCGTGACACATAAGGTCAAAAGCCTTTGTTAAGTCACAATAGAGGGCTCCCGTACAACTCTTGTCTTCCATATTTTTTTAAGATTAGATCTGTTAAAAATTTAATTGCATCAGTTGTACATAGTTTTTTTCTAAAACCAAACTGCTCTTTAACCAAGCAATTATGTTTGTTTAGAAACTGAACTATCTGATTGTAGATAATAAGTTCTATAAGAGGAGTTCTGTACGAGCCGTCAAGGTGCGAGGAGGTGTTTTCAACAGCTGGCATCATGCCGAATTGTAAGAAATGCAAGGATAAATGTGGTAGAAATGATGAGTACATTCAGTGTAACAAATGTAGTGAAGTTTTTCATAAAAAGTGCATTGGTATAAGTGATGAGGAGTATGGAAATCTACGTAAAAAAGGTGGTTGGAATTCTTGCGAAGACCATAATCTTTTAACAAAGCCTACTCTGGATGATATTGTTATTATTCTCCACAAGATTTTAGAAGAACAAAAACTTGTTAAAGAGTCGGTCAACAGCTGTCATGAACAGATAAATGATCTTAATCAGTTCTTGAAACAGCAAGAATCGCGAGTAAACGAATGCATTGATAAAATCGTTGATTTAGAGTCTAAAAACACTTGTTTACTTGCAGAAAATAAGGATTTGAAACAAAAAATGAACGATCTTGACCAATATTCAAGACGCAATGCAATAGAAATTATTGGTGTACCTGAAGCAAGAGATGAGAATATTCTTACGGTCGTGCAAGCAGTAGGGACTGCAGTTGGATTTAACATTAATAAATGAAGTATCGATGCTTGTCATCGTATCGGTCCCGTTAGAGATTCTACACAAATTTTCAAATCTCGTTCAATAATTGTTAAATTCGTTAGCCGGATAGATAAAGACGAATTTATATCCAAAAGAAAAGTGAAACGTAAACTTATTGTTGGTGATCTTATGGAAGATATTGCCAGATTAGGTAGGAGTGATGCAGCAATTTTTATAAATGAATCTCTCACTCAAATTAATAGAATTTTGTTTGCTAAAGCTAAAACTTTTAAAATAAAAAATAACATAAAGTACTTGTGGTGTAGAAACGGAAAGATTTTTATGAGAAAAGAAGATAAAGCCAGAGTGTTTGAAATAAAGAGTGAAAAAGATTTCAATGATGTGCATTAGAAAGCAGGTGTTTTGTTTACACTTTATTTTCACAGGTCGAAGCTCTCTTTTGATAGAATAAGTACTGCGATATACGATAATTTTAACACCTATCATGCATTTTCATTGTTTACATTTTTATATTTATGTTTATTGCATTTAATTTAATCCTGTCTATATGATAAAACTACCAATTTATTTATTTTATAAATATCTATAACAAGATGAATTATAATGAATTATGTAAGTTACTATTCACGCCTTGCGTAATCATAAATATTACTGATATTTTTGTTTTTTGGTTGTGTTCTGTCTTATCATACTGCATAAACATTCTGTTTACTTATCTTCTGATGGAATACCTTTTTTTTTTTTTTTGTCATTTATATTTTTGATAACCTATTTTGTGCTGCATTTTTAAGTTGTTTACTGCAAGAAAATTTAGATCATTTAGCAGGCTGAATATTTTTGCGTTTATTGCATTTAATTTAATTCTGTCTATATGATAAAACTATTAATTTACTTTATGAACATCTATAACAAGATGAATTATATTGAACTATGTAAGTTACTATTTACGCCTTGCGTAATCATAAATATTATTGATGTTTTTGTTTTTTTGGGTGTGCTCTGTCTTATTATACTGCATAAAAATTCTTTTTACTTATCTTCTGATGGAATATGTGTATATATATGTATGTGTATCATTTAGCATACTGAATTTTTTGTTAGTAACTTTTTTATGAGAATCGTTCTTACAATATAATTTCTTATGTTTCCATTAATTGTATCCATGTCGATATTTTATTTTTTTTTTTTATAGATTAATTGGCTATGCAGGTTTCTCCTGCATGAAATATTTGTTTGAAAATTGTATCAATCTTTTTTTTTTATTATAAATTCTTTATGTATACTTTAACTGTTGCATCTTTAATCGTTTCTAGAAATAATTCAGATTTGAACTTTAGGTTTATTTATAATGCTTTACTTAATAGTAAGCATTTTGTTGTTCTCTTTGTAATCATTATCAATGGTTTCAAATATTAAAATTTCACATTTAAATATCTGTTCACTTCTAGGGAAGTTTACTGAAGTAAAAGATTACGTCTTGTCTGTCCATCATGATG
Source organism: Agrypnus murinus (assembly GCA_929113105.1). Taxonomy (NCBI): domain Eukaryota; kingdom Metazoa; phylum Arthropoda; class Insecta; order Coleoptera; family Elateridae; genus Agrypnus; species Agrypnus murinus. Next base: position 226,196,838 of record OV816024.1, on the reverse strand, counting down.
TGGTTGGGATAACTGAAACTTGGCTCTCTGATGCAATTTCAAATGATGCAGTACAAATTCCAGGTTATGCCTTTATTAGATTAGATAGAATTACAGATACATGGGGTGGAGGTGTAGGTATGTATATTAAAAATAATATTCCGTTTTCTATTATGAATGTTGATGTGACCTCTGCCTCAATTGAAGAAATTTGGGTTAAGATTAAAATACATAAATTTACTTTAATTATTGGAACCATATACAGAAGGCAAGAATTTCATTATGTAGAATTTCTCAATGCATTTGAAAATTCGTTTTCTACGCTCCTGCCTGTTTCAGATGAAATTCTTTGCCTTGGAGATTTTAATCTTGATCTTTTTAAGGTTCATGAAAATTACTGTATACAATTTTATTCAATGCTTGACGCCTTTGGTTTCAAACAAATAATTACAGAGCCAACGCGTGTTACCAAAGACTCTGCTACCTTGATTGATTTCATTATAATACACAATGATAAAGATATAGTCGACAGCGGTGTTGTCGATATGCATCATTTATCAGATCATTCACTTGTGTTTTGTGATTATCCTGTAGGAGATGCAATTATTAAACAACCTATTTTGTATACGTATCGTGACTTTAGTGACTTCATATATGAAGATTTTCAATTTGACTTAGAATCAATTTCTTGGCATACTGTCCTTGAATCTACTGAAATTAATGTAAAAATCCAAATATTTAATGATTATCTAATTAGCTTATTCAATAGACACTCTACTATAAAAACTGTGAAAATTTCTAAACGTCATACGCCGTGGCTGACAGACAATATAAAACTTATGATATCACTTAGAGATCAAGCATTAAAGCGATTTAAACGAACTCGAAATACAGTACATTGGGAGTCTTACAAGTCATTGCGTAATTATACTAATTTTGCTATTAAACAAGAGAAAAAGGCATATTTAGAATATAAGATTCGTACTAGTTCTTCTAAAACTGTTTGGAAGGAACTAAAAAATCTTAATATCTATCAAAGGTCGAAGATATCTGCAATCCCATTACATCTGCAGGATGTCAATGCAATAAACTTACATTTTCTTAGTGCTGGTAATACCCTCAGAAATGTCAATCAAAATTTACTACTTTATTACTCTAATAATTATTTGATGAATTTTGACAGTAAATTAAATTTTACAGAGGTTACGGAATCTGAAATTTTAAAAATTATTACAAAAATTAAAACTAAAGCCGTTGGGTGTGATGGGATTAGTATTAGGATGTTAGAAATGTGCTGTCCCTTTATTCTTCCAATTCTAACGCATATAATAAACTTTTACATAAATAATAGTGTATGCCCAGATATTTGGAAGTGTGCTAACATCATTCCTCTTCCAAAAGTTAATCAGCCACAAGTACTTAAAGATCTGCGACCTATTAGTATTTTGCCAGTTCTATCAAAAATCTTTGAGAAAATCATAGCCAAGCAACTTACTAAACATCTTTCACAGTATGATATTCTGCCAAAAGCCCAGTCTGGCTTCAGAGCAGGATATAGCTGTACAACGGCGTTACTTAACATTATTGATGATATCTTATCTGCCACTGATGCAAACAAAATGACAGCTTTGGTAATGCTTGATTACTCAAAGGCTTTTGATACAATAAATCACGACATCCTTCTAGAAGTACTACATTTTATTGGTCTGGATGTTAATGCTATAACACTTATAAAGAGTTATCTAGGTAACAGGTACCAAAAAGTCATTTTGAATGAACAAATGTCAACTTTGTTGCCAGTCAAAACAGGTGTTCCACAAGGTTCAATTCTTGGGCCACTCCTGTATACAATATATACTTGTAACTTTGGTAGCTCTTTAAATTATTGTAATTATAATCTATATGCAGATGATACTCAGTTACATTACTCTTTTGCTGCTGAAGATGCAGGGTTAGCTGCACAGTTAATAAATGATGATTTGGACTCTCTTGTTCAATACTCAGAATCGCATAGCTTGAGCATCAATGCCAGTAAAACTGTTGTAATGTTGTTTGGGAAGGACAAAGTCAGAAATAGTCTTAAGAATACTCTCAATATTAAAGTTAGAAATGTAAATATTAAGGCTACTGATACCGGCAAAAACTTAGGTCTACTAATTGACGCAAAACTAAGATTTAAAGAACATATATCTAATGTCACAAAAAAAGCTTTTATGAATCTCAAAATAATCTACAATCAGAGAACATTATTAAGTCAAAGCATTAAAGTCTTGTTGTGTGAATCTTTAATTTTATCCCAATTTAATTATTGTGACTCTGTATATGGACCTTGCATAGACAATGTAGAGATTAAGAGAATACAAAGAATACAAAATGGTTGTTTAAGGTTGATTTTTGGAATCAGGAAATATGAATCTGTTTCTTCTAAGATCAGTGAGGTCCAGTGGCTCAATATGCATAATAGTAGAATTTTACATGCTGCATGCCTTTATCATAAAGTAATTATTACTAAAACTCCTCCTTACCTCTACAATAAAATACAATTTTCATCTAAAATTCACAATCGCAATTTAAGAAATAAGCATTTATTAGTAATTCCATTGCACAATTCACAAATATTTCAAAGATCTTTTAAATACAATATTGCAAAATTATATAATTCTCTACCGGACAACTTTAAACTATTATCTTTACCAAATTTTAAATTACATCTCCGACGCTTCTTGATGGACAGTCAATGATAAAGTTTTTTTTTTTCTTGAGTTGGGGTTAAGTGGTAGATCAGTCCGTCAACTATTTTGTTGACTATACTGAACTTCGCCCCTTTGGGCACAGTAGCATTTAAGAATTATGTATGTATATATGTATACATTGTTTTATTTTTCTGTGTGTCCAATAAATGGCTTTATTATTATTATTATTATAACTTTCGAAACAGATGGCAAGATCGAAATAGGACGGTAGTTTTGTGGTTCACTTCTATTGCCTTTTTTAAAGGTGGGTATAATTTTTCCCAGCTTAAAATAATCTGGAAATATTCCTGTACAAAGTGATGTATTTATAATATCAGTTAATGGTGAGGCAATAGGTCTAGATATTGGCTTCAGCAGTTTAGTAGTAATGCCATAGCATGGCTTAGTAGGTATGTATTGAGATACATAACATTTGAATTTGAATTCATAATATATGAATTTGTATATATCGAGTTAAAGTTAATGAATGAATACAACATAAATCATTACTCTACGTGTTCCGTGATTAAGACTTCAATAATCGAACGAGTTATTCGTACAATTAAGCAAAAACTGTATATGATTTAGTTGATAGCTCTGTATGACATTCGGAGTTAGATGTTGACTCTATCAAGTTTTTAATTTGCTGATTTGAAGCTGCTGAAGACCTTCACTTCTGAGGGGTAGGAGCATTCTAGATTTTGCTACCGTACGTGCTTTCATATATGTTTAACATAAAAATAAATGAAAAACTATAAACTTCTTTTATCGTTTTTATTTATAAAATTTTAATAATAATATTAAATGTATGCATTGTACGACATATTGATAGGGTAGGTGATTTGCAGGCATTTAGCAGGCCCGTGTTTCTAACTGCGGATCCATAGGCTAGAAGAAGAATCAGAAAAAAAAGTATTAGGCAATGTTCATTGAATAAACTACCTGTTACATTTCATACCTTATTCGTTTCGATAAACATACAGTCAGCATACGGTTGATATATTTCTGTCTTTACCTAGGTAAACCAATCCTAGAGACAGAGTTTTATTCGCTATCTTCTGGTTGAGATCGACCACTTTATCTTCAGTAAGTTTGTCGGCGAATCTTTTGGGTAGAATTATAGAAAGAACTCGTATTAATCTTAAGTAAAGAATAATAATAAACATGTTTCTCGGTTAAAAAAGTTAATGAAGCGTACATCAAATCTGTATGATTCAGAGCTCTGAAACAATACAATTAATCACACATAGGAAAATGTCACAAACGGAAATATTTACAATTAAATATTTCATACAAGACTCAACTTCTCTTCCGTTTGTACAATATAGCGTGCAAGGCCACGCTCAGTTACCCAGGCTAGTTAGCAGCTGCAATCTCGCTATCGACAACTTGGTGCCAAGTGCGCGGACACCTGCGAGGTCTTCTCAGAAGCGCGCTCGCTTCGCCCACCATTGTATTCGTTGGCATGCAACTTATTCGCCTACTTACTCCGTACATGCGAGGTAACCCATACGAATTACAAGCAGGTGCACATTCCATCGACAACACCTCCGCGCAGCTGCCGATTCGTGCCAGGCACCAGCAGCGCGAATGCACTCTACCCACAAGCCTGCTACCAGGAAGCATGAACTTCCTTAGTTGCATACTGAGAACTGCTGCCTACTGATTCCCACTACGATACTAATTACTTCCTCGTTCAGCAGTATATAACCAGCTTGCTTGAGCTATTTAAACCAGTCAGTGAATTGACTCCAACACTACATCTACAAGCAAGCTGTGAGTACTCTTTTAATTATGTAATGCTTAGTGGCTTAGTTGAGTGGGCGGCGATTAATCGCCCACTCTGCGAAATTATGGGTAGTTGTGACCAAGCTACCCAAGCTTAGTTGTAAACACCAGGAGGTTATCTCCTCCGCTTAGTTTGTAGACCTAGTGCTAGAACAGGGTTGGTTCCGACCTCCCCTGTATTGTATTAGTTTAGGAGGACATGCACGTCCTCACAATATGTACTCAATATGTATGTTAACCTTTTGTACTCTCTTTATTGTCTTTAGTATATAGTTGTTTTTTACAACTTGTGTTTGATTTCTCTCTACCTCTGACTACGTCCTCCAGTCACGAAAACCCCACGTGACAGTACGTTATAATGTTATGTCTCTTTCAAATTATTTCCGTATTCAAATTTCTACACGTCTAGCTAATACAGATTAACACAAGGGTGAGTATGTTAAGAGATTTAAAACCAATTAACAGGTTAAAATCTTTGAACTTGAATTCATCAGTCATCTGTAAGAACGTTTTGTTTATTTATAGTTGAAAACAGTTTTAAGGAATGTTGAAAAACAATGCGACTAATTACCTTGTACGTATTTTCATGCATTAACATTAGTTTGAAGTAACCTCTTTCCATTCATGTGATCCTAATCAAACTTTTCTACAAAACATGGATTGGGATAGATTTGTACCTTTACAAATTTCTTCGTATCCTAACCTCTTTCCATTCATGATATCTTAATCAGAGTTTTCTACAAAACGTGCGTTGGGATAGATTTGTGCTTTTACAAATTTCTTCGTACCCTAACCTCCTTCCATTCATGTGATCCTAACCAAACTTTTCTACAAAACCATGCATAGGGATAGCTTCGTGCTTTAAAAATTTCTTTGTACCCTAACCTCTTTCCATTCATGTGATCCTAATCAAACTTTTCTACAAAACATTCATTGGGATAGATTTGTACCTTTACAATTTTCTTCGTATCCTAACCTCTTTCCATTCATGTGATCCTAATCAAACTTTTCTATTAAACCATGCATTGGGATAGAATTGTACCTTTACAAATTTCTTCGTACCCTAACCTCTTTCCATTCATGTGATCCTAATCAAACTTTTCTAAAAAACCATGAATTGGGATAGATTTGTACCTTTACAAATTTCATCGTATCCTAACCTCTTTCCATTCATGTGATCCTAATCAAACTTTTCTACAAAACCATGAATAGGGATAGATTTGTACCTTTACAAATTTCTTCGTATCCTAACCTCTTTCCATTCATGTGATCCTAATCAAACTTTTCTACAAAACCATGCGTTGGGATAGCTTCGTGCTTTAAAAATTTATTCGTATCCTAACCTCTTTCCATTCATGTGATCCTAATCAAACTTTTCTGCAAAACATGCATTGGGATAGATTTGTACCTTTACAAATTTCTTCGTACCCTAACCTCTTTCAATTCATGTGATCCTAATCAAACTTTTCTACAAAACCATGCGTTGGGATAGCTTCGTGCTTTAAAAATTTCTTCGTACCCTAACCTCTTTCCATTCACGTGATCCTAATCAAAGTTTTCTATAAAACCATGCATTGGGACAGATTTGTACCTTTAGAAATTTCTTCGTATCCTAACCTCTTTCCATTCATGTGATCCTAATCAAACTTTTCTACAAAACTTGCATTGAGATAGATTTGTACCTTTACAAATTTCTTCGTATCCTAACCTCTTTCCATTCATGTGATCCTAATCAAACTTTTCTACAAAACCATGCGTTGGGATAGCTTCGTGCTTTAAAAATTTCTTGGTATCCTAACCTTTTTCCATTCATGTGATCCTAATCAAACTTTTCAACAAAACATGCACTGGGATAGATTTGTACCTTTACAAATTTCTTCGTACCCTAACCTCTTTCCATTCATGTGATCCTAATCAAACTTTTCTACAAAACCATGCGATAGGATAGCTTCGTGCTTTAAAAATTGCTTCGTACCCTAACCTCTTTTCATTCATGTGATCCTAATCAAACTTTTCTACAAAACCATGCATAGGGATAGCTTCGTGCTTTAAAAATTTCTTTGTACCCTAACCTCTTCCCATTCATCTGGTCCTAATCAGAGTTTTCTACAAAACGTGCGTTGGGATAGATTTGTGCTTTTACAAATTTCTTCGTACCCTAACCTCTATCCATTCATGTGATCCTAATCAAACTTTTCTACAAAACCATGAATTGGGATAGATTTGTATCTTTACAAATTTCTTCGTATCCTAACCTCTTTCCATTCATGTGATCCTAATCAAACTTTTCTACAAAACATGCATTGGGATAGATTTGTACCTTTACAATTTTCTTCGTATCCTAACCTCTTTCCATTCATGTGATCCTAATCAAACTTTTCTATTAAACCATGCATTGGGATAGAATTGTACCTTTACAAATTTCTTCGTACCCTAACCTCTTTCCATTCATGTGATCCTAATCAAACTTTTCTAAAAAACCATGAATTGGGATAGATTTGTACCTTTACAAATTTCATCGTATCCTAACCTCTTTCCATTCATGTGATCCTAATCAAACTTTTCTACAAAACCATGCATAGGGATAGATTTGTACCTTTACAAATTTCTTCGTATCCTAACCTCTTTCCATTCATGTGATCCTAATCAAACTTTTCTACAAAACCATGCGTTGGGATAGCTTCGTGCTTTAAAAATTTCTTCGTATGCTAACCTCTTTCCATTCATGTGATCCTAATCAAACTTTTCTGCAAAACATGCATTGGGATAGATTTGTACCTTTACAAATTTCTTCGTACCCTAACCTCTTTCAATTCATGTGATCCTAATCAAACTTTTTTACAAAACCATGCGTTGGGATAGCTTCGTGCTTTAAAAATTTCTTCGTACCCTAACCTCTTTCCATTCATGTGATCCTAATCAAACTTTTCTACAAAACCATGCATAGGGATAGCTTCGTGCTTTAAAAATTTCTTTGTACCCTAACCTCTTACCATTCATCTGGTCCTAATCAGAGTTTTCTACAAAACGTGCGTTGGGATAGATTTGTGCTTTTACAAATTTCTTCGTACCCTAACCTCTATCCATTCATGTGATCCTAATCAAACTTTTCTACAAAACATGCATTGGGATAGATTTGTACCTTTACAATTTTCTTCGTATCCTAACCTCTTTCCATTCATGTGATCCTAATCAAACTTTTCTATTAAACCATGCATTGGGATAGAATTGTACCTTTACAAATTTCTTCGTACCCTAACCTCTTTCCATTCATGTGATCCTAATCAAACTTTTCTAAAAAACCATGAATTGGGATAGATTTGTACCTTTACAAATTTCATCGTATCCTAACCTCTTTCCATTCATGTGATCCTAATCAAACTTTTCTACAAAACGATGAATAGGGATAGATTTGTACCTTTACAATTTTCTTCGTATCCTAACCTCTTTCCATTCATGTGATCCTAATCAAACTTTTCTACAAAACCATGCGTTGGGATAGCTTCGTGCTTTAAAAATTTCTTCGTATCCTAACCTCTTTCCATTCATGTGATCCTAATCAAACTTTTCTGCAAAACGTGCATTGGGATAGATTTGTACCTTTACAAATTTCTTCGTACCCTAACCTCTTTCAATTCATGTGATCCTAATCAAACTTTTTTACAAAACCATGCGTTGGGATAGCTTCGTGCTTTAAAAATTTCTTCGTACCCTAACCTCTTTCCATTCATGTGATCCTAATCAAACTTTTCTACAAAACCATGCGTTTGGATAGCTTCGTGCTTTAAAAATTTCTTCGTACACTAACCTTTTTCCATTCACGTGATCCTAATCAAAGTTTTCTATAAAACCATGCATTGGGACAGATTTGTACCTTTAGAAATTTCTTCGTATCCTAACCTCTTTCCATTCATGTGATCCTAATCATACTTTTCTACAAAACATGCATTGAGATAGATTTGTACCTTTACAAATTTCTTCGTATCCTAACCTCTTTCCATTCATGTGATCCTAATCAAACTTTTCTACAAAACCATGCGTTGGGATAGCTTCGTGCTTTAAAAATTTCTTCGTATCCTAACCTCTTACCATTCATGTGATCCTAATCAAACTTTTCTACAAAACATGCACTGGGATAGATTTGTACCTTTACAAATTTCTTCGTACCCTAACCTCTTTCCATTCATGTGATGCTAATCAAACTTTTCTACAAAACCATGCGTTAGGATAGCTTCGTGCTTTAAAAATTGCTTCGTACCCTAACCTCTTTCCATTCATGTGATCCTAATCAAACTTTTCTACAAAACCATGCATAGGGATAGCTTCGTGCTTTATAAATTTCTTTGTACCCTAACCTCTTCCCATTCATCTGGTCCTAATCAGAGTTTTCTACAAAACGTGCGTTGGGATAGATTTGTGCTTTTACAAATTGCTTCGTATCCTAACCTCTTTCCATTCATGTGATCCTAATCAAACTTTTCTACAAAACATGCATTGGGATAGATTTGTACCTTTACAATTTTCTTCGTATCCTAACCTCTTTCCATTCATGTGATCCTAATCAAAAAATTTCTATTAAACCATGCATTGGGATAGAATTGTACCTTTACAAATTTCTTCGTACCCTAACCTCTTTCCATTCATGTGATCCTAATCAAACTTTTCTAAAAAACCATGAATTGGGATAGATTTGTACCTTTACAAATTTCATCGTATCCTAACCTCTTTCCATTCATGTGATCCTAATCAAACTTTTCTACAAAACATGCTTTGGGATAGATTTGTACCTTTACAAATTTCTTCGTACCCTAACCTCTTTCCATTCATGTGATCCTAATCAAACTTTTCTACAAAACCATGAATAGGGATAGATTTGTACCTTTACAAATTTCTTCGTACCCTAACCTCTTTCCATTCATGTGATCCTAATCAAACTTTTCTACAAAACCATGAATAGGGATAGATTTGTACCTTTACAAATTTCTTCGTATCCTAACCTCTTTCCATTCATGTGATCCTAATCAAACTTTTCTACAAAACCATGAATTGGGATAGATTTGTAGCTTTACAAATTTCTTCGTATCCTAATCTCTTTCCATTCATGTGATCCTAATCAAACTTTTCTACAAAACCATGCGTTGGGATAGCTTCGTGCTTTAAAAACTTCTTCGTACCCTAACCTCTTTCCATTCATGTGATCCTAATAAAACTTTTCTACAAAACATGCATTGGGATAGATTTGTACCTTTACAATTTTCTTCGTATCCTAACCTCTTTCCATTCATGTGATCCTAATCAAAAAATTTCTATTAAACCATGCATTGGGATAGAATTGTACCTTTACAAATTTCTTCGTACCCTAACCTCTTTCCATTCATGTGATCCTAATCAAACTTTTCTAAAAAACCATGAATTGGGATAGATTTGTACCTTTACAAATTTCATCGTATCCTAACCTCTTTCCATTCATGTGATCCTAATCAAACTTTTCTACAAAACATGCTTTGGGATAGATTTGTACCTTTACAAATTTCTTCGTACCCTAACCTCTTTCCATTCATGTGATCCTAATCAAACTTTTCTACAAAACCATGAATAGGGATAGATTTGTACCTTTACAAATTTCTTCGTACCCTAACCTCTTTCCATTCATGTGATCCTAATCAAACTTTTCTACAAAACCAAAAATAGGGATAGATTTGTACCTTTACAAAATTCTTCGTATCCTAACCTCTTTCCATTCATGTGATCCTAATCAAACTTTTCTACAAAACCATGAATTGGGATAGATTTGTAGCCTTACAAATTTCTTCGTATCCTAACCTCTTTCCATTCATGTGATCCTAATCAAACTTTTCTACAAAACCATGCGTTGGGATAGCTTCGTGCTTTAAAAATTTCTTCGTACCCTAACCTCTTTCCATTCATGTGATCCTAATAAAACTTTTCTACAAAACCATGCATTGTGATAGCTTTGTGCTTTAAAAATTTCTTTGTTCCCTAACCTCTTTCCATTCACGTGATCCTAATCAAAGTTTTCTATAATACCATGCATTGGGACAGATTTGTACTTTTACAAATTTCTTCGTATCGTAACCTCTTTCCATTCATGAGATCCTAATCAAACTTTTCTACAAAACCATGCATAGGGATAGCTTCGTGCTTTAAAAATTTCTTTGTACCCTAACCTCTTCCCATTCATCTGGTCCTAATCAGAGTTTTCTACAAAACGTGCGTTGCGATAGATCTGTGCTTTTACAAATTTCTTCGTACCCTAACCTCTTTCCATTCATGTGATCCTAGTCGGAGTTTTCTACAAAAACGTGCGTTGGGATAGATTTCTGCTTTTACAAATTTCTTCGTATCCTAACCTCTTTTAATTTATCTGATCCTAGAGTTATCTACAAAACATGCGTTGGGATAGCTTCGTGCTTTAAAAATTTCTTCGTACCCTAACCTCTTTCCATTCATGTGATCCTAATAAAAACTTTTCTACAAAACATGCATTGGGATGGATTTGTACCTTTACAAATTTCTTCGAACCCTAACCTCTTTCCAATCATGTGATCCTAATCAAACTTTTCTACAAAACCATGCGTTGGGATAGCTTCGTGCTTTAAAAATTTCTTCGTTCCCTAACCTCTTTCCATTCACGTGATCCTAATCAAAGTTTTCTATAAAACCATGCATTGGGACAGATTTGTACCTTTACAAATTTCTTCGTATCCTAACCTCTTTCCATTCATGTGATCCTAATCAAACTTTTCTACAAAACATGCATTGAAATAGATTTGTACCTTTACAATTTTCTTCGTATCCTAACCTCTTTCCATTCATGTGATCCTAATCAAACTTTTCTACAAAACCATGCGTTGGGATAGCTTCGTGCTTTAAAAATTTCTTCGTATCCTAACCTCTTTCCATTCATGTGATCCTAATCAAACTTGTCTACAAAACGTGCGTTGGGATAGATTTGTGCTTTTACAAATTTCTTCGTACCCTAACCTCTATCCATTCATGTGATCCTAATCAAACTTTTCTACAAAACCATGAATTGGGATAGATTTGTATCTTTACAAATTTCTTCGTATCCTAACCTCTTTCCATTCATGTGATCCTAATCAAACTTTTCTACAAAACATGCATTGGGATAGATTTGTACCTTTACAAATTTCTTCGTATCCTAACCTCTTTCCATTCATGTGATCCTAATCAGAGTTTTCTACAAAACGTGCGTTGGGATAGATTTGTGCTTCTACAAATTTCTTCGTACCCTAACCTCTTTCCATTCATGTGATCCTAATCAAAGTTTTCTACAAAACCATGCATAGGGATAGCTTCGTGCTTTAAAAATTGCTTCGTACCCTAACCTCTTTCCATTCATGTGATCCTAATCAAACTTTTCTACAAAACCATGCATTGGGATAGCTTTGTGCTTTAAAAATTTCTTCGTATCCTAACCTCTTTCCATTCATGAGATCCTAATCAAACTTTTCTACAAAACCATGCATAGGGATAGCTTCGTGCTTTAAAAATTTCTTTGTACCCTAACCTCTTCCCATTCATCTGGTCCTAATCAGAGTTTTCTACAAACGTGCGATGGGATAGATTTGTGAATTTACAAATTTCTTCGTACCCTAACCTCTATCCATTCTTGTGATCCTAATCATACTTTTCTACAAAACCATGAATTGGGATAGATTTGTATCTTTACAAATTTCTTCGTATCCTAACCTCTTTCCATTCATGTGATCCTAATCAAACTTTTCTATTAAACCATGCATTGGGATAGAATTGTACCTTTACAAATTTCTTCGTACCCTAACCTCTTTCCATTCATGTGATCCTAATCAAACTTTTCTAAAAAACCATGAATTGGAATAGATTTGTACCTTTACAAATTTCATCGTATCCTAACCTCTTTCCATTCATGTGATCCTAATCAAACTTTTCTACAAAACCATGAATAGGGATAGATTTGTACCTTTACAAATTTCTTCGTATCCTAACCTCTTTCCATTCATGTGATCCTAATCAAACTTTTCTACAAAACCATGCGTTGGGATAGCTTCGTGCTTTAAAAATTTCTTCGTATCCTAACCTCTTTCCATTCATGTGATCCTAATCAAACTTTTCTGCAAAACATTCATTGGGATAGATTTGTACCTTTACAAATTTCTTCGTACCCTAACCTCTTTCAATTCATGTGATCCTAATCAAACTTTTCTACAAAACCATGCGTTGGGATAGCTTCGTGCTTTAAAAATTTCTTCGTACCCTAACCTCTTTCCATTCATGTGATCCTAATCAAACTTTTTTACAAAACCATGCGTTGGGATAGCTTCGTGCTTTAAAAATTTCTTCGTACCCTAACCTCTTTCCATTCACGTGATCCTAATCAAAGTTTTCTATAAAACCATGCATTGGGACAGATTTGTACCTTTAGAAATTTCTTTGTATCCTAACCTCTTTCCATTCATGTGATCCTAATCAAACTTTTCTACAAAACCATGCGTTGGGATAGCTTCGTGCTTTAAAAATTTCTTTGTATCCTAACCTCTTTCCATTCATGTGATCCTAATCAAACTTTTCTACAAAACATGCACTGGGATAGATTTGTTCCTTTACAAATTTCTTCGTACCCTAACCTCTTTCCATTCATGTGATCCTAATCAAACTTTTCTACAAAACCATGCGTTAGGATAGCTTCGTGCTCTAAAATTGCTTCGTACCCTAACCTCTTTCCATTCATGTGATCCTAATCAAACTTTTCTACAAAACCATGCATAGGGATAGCTTCGTGCTTTAAAAATTTCTTTGTACCCTAACCTCTTCCCATTCATCTGGTCCTAATCAGAGTTTTCTACAAAACGTGCGTTGGGATAGATTTGTGCTTTTACAAATTTCTTCGTACCCTAACCTCTATCCATTCATGTGATCCTAATCAAACTTTTCTACAAAACCATGAATTGGGATAGATTTGTATCTTTACAAATTTCTTCGTATCCTAACCTCTTTCCATTCATGTGATCCTAATCAAACTTTTCTAAAAAACCATGAATTGGGATAGATTTGTAACTTTACAAATTTCATCGTATCCTAACCTCTTTCCATTCATGTGATCCTAATCAAACTTTTCTACAAAACATGCTTTGGGATAGATTTGTACCTTTACAAATTTCTTCGTACCCTAACCTCTTTCCATTCATGTGATCCTAATCAAACTTTTCTAAAAAACCATGAATTGGGATAGATTTGTAACTTTACAAATTTCATCGTATCCTAACCTCTTTCCATTCATGTGATCCTAATCAAACTTTTCTACAAAACATGCTTTGGGATAGATTTGTACCTTTACAAATTTCCTCGTACCCTAACCTCTTTCCAATCATGTGATCCTAATCAAACTTTTCTACAAAACCATGCGTTGGGATAGCTTCGTGCTTTAAAAATTTCTTCGTACCCTAACCTCTTCCCATTGATCTGGTCCTAATCAGAGTTTTCTACAAAAGGTGCGTTGGGATAGATTTGTGCTTTTACAAATTTCTTCGTACCCTAACCTCTATCCATTCATGTGAACCTAATCAAACTTTTCTACAAAACCATGAATTGGGATAGATTTGTAACTTTACAAATTGCTTCGTATCCTAACCTCTTTCCATTCATGTGATCCTAATCAAACTTTTCTACAAAACATGCTTTGGGATAGATTTGTACCTTTACAATTTTCTTCGTATCCTAACCTCTTTCCATTCATGTGATCCTAATCAAACTTTTCTATTAAACCATGCATTGGGATAGAATTGTACCTTTACAAATTTCTTCGTACCCTAACCTCTTTCCATTCATGTGATCCTAATCAAACTTTTCTAAAAAATCATGAATTGGGATAGATTTGTACCTTTACAAATTTCATCGTATCCTAACCTCTTTCCATTCATGTGATCCTAATCAAACTTTTCTACAAAACATGCTTTGGGATAGATTTGTACTTTTACATATTTCTTCGTACCCTAACCTCTTTCCATTCATGTGATCCTAATGAAACTTTTCTACAAAACCATGAATAGGGATAGATTTGTACCTTTACAAATTTCTTCGTATTCTAACCTCTTTCCATTCATGTGATCCTAATCAAACTTTTCTACAAAACCATGAATAGGGATAGATTTGTACCTTTACAAAATTCTTCGTATCCTAACCTCTTTCCATTCATGTGAACCTAATCAAACTTTTCTACAAAACCATGAATTGGGATAGATTTGTAGCTTTACAAATTTCTTCGTATCCTAACCTCTTTCCATTCATGTGATCCTAATCAAACTTTTCTACAAAACCATGCGTTGGGATTGCTTCGTGCTTTAAAAATTTCTTCGTACCCTAACCTATTTCCATTCATGTGATCCTAATCAAACTTTTCTACAAAACCATGCATTGTGATAGCTTTGTGCTTTAAAAATTTCTTCGTTCCCTAACCTCTTTCCATTCACGTGATTCTAATCAAAGTTTTCTATAATACCATGCATTGGGACAGATTTGTACTTTTACAAATTTCTTCGTATCCTAACCTCTTTCCATTCATGAGATCCTAATCAAACTTTTCTACAAAACCATGCATAGGGATAGCTTCGTGCTTTAAAAATTTCTTTGTACCCTAACCTCTTCCCATTCATCTGGTCCTAATCAGAGTTTTCTACAAAACGTGCGTTGCGATAGATTTGTGCTTTTACAAATTTCTTCGTATCCTAACCTCTTTTAATTTATCTGATCCTAGAGTTATCTACAAAACATGCGTTGTGATAGCTTCGTGCTTTAAAAATTTCTTCGTACCCTAACCTCTTTCCATTCACGTGATCCTAATCAAAGTTTTCTATAAAACCATGCATTGGGACAGATTTGTACCTTTACAAATTTCTTCGTATCCTAACCTCTTTCCATTCATGTGATCCTAATCAAACTTTTCTACAAAACCATGCGTTGGGATAGCTTCGTGCTTTGAAAATTTCTTCGTATCCTAACCTCTTTCCATTCATGTGATCCTAATCAAAATTTTCTACAAAACATGCATTGGGATAGATTTGTACCTTTACAAATATCTTCGTACCCTAACCTCTTTCCATTCATGTGATCCTAATCAAACTTTTCTACAAAACCATGCGTTAGGATAGCTTCGTGCTTTAAAAATTGCTTCGTACCCTAACCTCTTTCCATTCATGTGATCCTAATCAAACTTTTCTACAAAACCATGCATTGGGATAGCTTTGTGCTTTAAAAATTTCTTCGTATCCTAACCTCTTTCCATTAATGTGATCCTAATCAAACTTTTCTACAAAACATGCATTGGGATAGATTTGTACCTTTACAAATTTCTTCGTATCATAACCTCTTTCCATTCATGTGATCCTAATCAGAGTTTTCTACAAAACGTGCGTTGGGATAGATTTGTGCTTTTACAAATTTCTTCGTACCCTAACCTCTTTTCATTCATGTGATCCTAATCAAACTTTTCTACAAAACCATGCATAGGGATAGCTTCGTGCTTTAAAAATTGCTTCGTACCCTAACCTCTTTCCATTCATGTGATCCTAATCAAACTTTTCTACAAAACCATGCATTGGGATAGCTTTGTGCTTTAAAAATTTCTTCGTATACTAACCTCTTTCCATTCATGAGATCCTAATCAAACTTTTCTACAAAACCATGCATAGGGATAGCTTCGTGCTTTAAAAATTTCTTTGTACCCTAACCTCTTCCCATTCATCTGGTCCTAATCAGAGTTTTCTACAAAACGTGCGTTGCAATAGATTTGTGAATTTACAAATTTCTTCGTACCCTAACCTCTATCCATTCTTGTGATCCTAATCAAACTTTTCTACAAAACCATGAATTGGGATAGATTTGTATCTTTACAAATTTCTTCGTATCCTAACCTCTTTCCATTCATGTAATCCTAATCAAACTTTTCTATTAAACCATGCATTGGGATAGAATTGTACCTTTACAAATTTCTTCGTACCCTAACCTCTTTCCATTCATGTGATCCTAATCAAACTTTTCTACAATCCATGAATAGGGATAGATTTGTACCTTTACAAATTTCTTCGTACCCTAACCTCTTTCCATTCATGTGATCCTAATCAAACTTTTCTAAAAAACCATGAATTGGGATAGATTTGTACCTTTACAAATTTCATCGTATCCTAACCTCTTTCCATTCATGTGATCCTAATCAAACTTTTCTACAATCCATGAATAGGGATAGATTTATACCTTTACAAATTTCTTCGTATCCTAACCTCTTTCCATTCATGTGATCCTAATCAAACTTTTCTATTAAACCATGCATTGGGATAGAATTGTACCTTTACAAATTTCTTCGTACCCTAACCTCTTTCCATTCATGTGATCCTAATCAAACTTTTCTACAATCCATGAATAGGGATAGATTTGTACCTATACAAATTTCTTCGTACCCTAACCTCTTTCCATTCATGTGATCCTAATCAAACTTTTCTAAAAAACCATGAATTGGGATAGATTTGTATCTTTACAAATTTCTTCGTATCCTAACCTCTTTCCATTCATGTGATCCTAATCAAACTTTTCTACAAAACCATGAATAGGGATAGATTTGTACCTTTACAAATTTCTTCGTACCCTAACCTCTTTCCATTCATGTGATCCTAATCAAACTTTTCTACAAAACCATGAATAGGGATAGATTTGTACCTTTACAAATTTCTTAGTATCCTAACCTCTTTCCATTCATGTGATCCTAATCAAACTTTTCTACAAAACCATGAATTGGGATAGATTTGTAGCTTTACAAATTTCTTCGTATCCTAACCTCTTTCCATTCATGTGATCCTAATCAAACTTTTCTACAAAACATGCATTGAGATAGATTTGTACCTTTACAAATTTCTTCGTATCCTAACCTCTTTCCATTCATGTGATCCTAATCAAACTTTTCTACAAAACCATGCGTTGGGATAGCTTCGTGCTTTAAAAATTTCTTCGTATCCTAACCTTTTTCCATTCATGTGATCCTAATCAAACTTTTCAACAAAACATGCACTGGGATAGATTTGTACCTTTACAAATTTCTTCGTACCCTAACCTCTTTCCATTCATGTGATCCTAATCAAACTTTTCTACAAAACCATGCGTTAGGATAGCTTCGTGCTTTAAAAATTGCTTCGTAACCTAACCTCTTTCCATTCATGTGATCCTAATCAAACTTTTCTACAAAACCATGCATAGGGATAGCTTCGTGCTTTAAAAATTTCTTTGTACCCTAACCTCTTCCCATTCATCTGGTCCTACTCAGAGTTTTCTACAAAACGTGCGTTGGGATAGATTTGTGCTTTTACAAATTTCTTCGTACCCTAACCTCTATCCATTCATGTGATCCTAATCAAACTTTTCTACAAAACCATGAATTGGGATAGATTTGTATCTTTACAAATTTCTTCGTATCCTAACCTCTTTCCATTCATGTGATCCTAATCAAACTTTTCTACAAAACATGCATTGGGATAGATTTGTACCTTTACAATTTTCTTCGTATCCTAACCTCTTTCCATTCATGTGATCCTAATCAAACTTTTCTATTAAACCATGCATTGGGATAGAATTGTACCTTTACAAATTTCTTCGTACCCTAACCTCTTTCCATTCATGTGATCCTAATCAAACTTTTCTAAAAAACAATGAATTGGGATAGATTTGTACCTTTACAAATTTCATCGTATCCTAACCTCTTTCCATTCATGTGATCCTAATCAAACTTTTCTACAAAACCATGCATAGGGATAGATTTGTACCTTTACAAATTTCTTCGTATCCTAACCTCTTTCCATTCATGTGATCCTAATCAAACTTTTCTACAAAACCATGCGTTGGGATAGCTTCGTGCTTTAAAAATTTCTTCGTATCCTAACCTCTTTCCATTCATGTGATCCTAATCAAACTTTTCTGCAAAACATGCATTGGGATAGATTTGTACCTTTACAAATTTCTTCGTACCCTAACCTCTTTCAATTCATGTGATCCTAATCAAACTTTTTTACAAAACCATGCGTTGGGATAGCTTCGTGCTTTAAAAATTTCTTTGTACCCTAACCTCTTACCATTCATCTGGTCCTAATCAGAGTTTTCTACAAAACGTGCGTTGGGATAGATTTGTGCTTTTACAATTTTCTTCGTACCCTAACCTCTATCCATTCATGTGATCCTAATCAAACTTTTCTACAAAACCATGAATTGGGATAGATTTGTATCTTTACAAATTTCTTCGTATCCTCACCTCTTTCCATTCATGTGATCCTAATCAAATTTTTCTACAAAACATGCATTGGGATAGATTTGTACCTTTACAATTTTCTTCGTATCCTAACCTCTTTCCATTCATGTGATCCTAATCATACTTTTCTATTAAACCATGCATTGGGATAGAATTGTACCTTTACAAATTTCTTCGTACCCTAACCTTTTTCCATTCATGTGATCCTAATCAAACTTTTCTAAAAAACCATGAATAGGGATAGATTTGTACCTTTACAAATTTCTTCGTATCCTAACCTCTTTCCATTCATGTGATCCTAATCAAACTTTTCTACAAAACCATGCGTTGGGATAGCTTCGTGCTTTAAAAATTTCTTCGTATCCTAACCTCTTTCCATTCATGTGATCCTAATCAAACTTTTCTGCAAAACGTGCATTGGGATAGATTTGTACCTTTACAAATTTCTTCGTACCCTAACCTCTTTCAATTCAAGTGATCCTAATCAAACTTTTTTACAAAACCATGCGTTGGGATAGCTTCGTGCTTTAAAAATTTCTTCGTACCCTAACCTCTTTCCATTCATGTGATCCTAATCAACCTTTTCTACAAAACCATGCGTTGGGATAGCTTCGTGCTTTAAAAATTTCTTCGTACCCTAACCTCTTTCCATTCACGTGATCCTAATCAAAGTTTTCTATAAAACCATGCATTGGGACAGATTTGTACCTTTAGAAATTTCTTCGTATCCTAACCTCTTTCCATTCATGTGATCCTAATCAAACTTTTCTACAAAACCATGCGTTGGGATAGCTTCGTGCTTTAAAAATTTCTTCGTATCCTAACCTCTTTCCATTCATGTGATCCTAATCAAACTTTTCTACAAAACATGCACTGGGATAGATTTGTACCTTTACAAATTTCTTCGTACCCTAACCTCTTTCCATTCATGTGATCCTAATCAAACTTTTCTACAAAACCATGCGTTAGGATAGCTTCGTGCTTTAAAAATTGCTTCGTACCCTAACCTCTTTCCATTCATGTGATCCTAATCAAACTTTTCTACAAAACCATGCATAGGGATAGCTTCGTGCTTTATAAATTTCTTTGTACCCTAACCTCTTCCTATTCATCTGGTCCTAATCAGAGTTTTCTACAAAACGTGCGTTGGGATAGATTTGTGCTTTTACAAATTGCTTCGTATCCTAACCTCTTTCCATTCATGTGATCCTAATCAAACTTTTCCACAAAACATGCATTGGGATAGATTTGTACCTTTACAATTTTCTTCGTATCCTAACCTCTTTCCATTCATGTGATCCTAATCAAACTTTTCTATTAAACCATGCATTGGGATAGAATTGTACCTTTACAAATTTCTTCGTACCCTAACCTCTTTCCATTCATGTGATTCTAATCAAACTTTTCTACAAAACATGCTTTGGGATAGATTTGTACCTTTACAAATTTCATCGTATCCTAACCTCTTTCCATTCATGTGATCCTAATCAAACTTTTCTACAAAACATGCTTTGGGATAGATTTGTACCTTTACAAATTTCTTCGTACCCTAACCTCTTTCCATTCATGTGATCCTAATCAAACTTTTCTACAAAACCATGAATAGGGATAGATTTGTACCTTTACAAATTTCTTCGTATACTAACCTCTTTCCATTCATGTGATCCTAATCAAACTTTTCTACAAAACCATGAATTGGGATAGATTTGTACCTTTACAAATTTCTTCGTACCCTAACCTCTTTCCATTCATGTGATCCTAATCAAACTTTTCTACAAAACCATGAATAGGGATAGATTTGTACCTTTACAAATTTCTTCGTATCCTAACCTCTTTCCATTCATGTGATCCTAATCAAACTTTTCTACAAAACCATGAATTGGGATAGATTTGTAGCTTTACAAATTTCTTCGTATCCTAACCTCTTTCCATTCATGTGATCCTAATCAAACTTTTCTACAAAACCATGCGTTGGGATAGCTTCGTGCTTTAAAAATTTCTTCGTACCCTAACCTCTTTCCATTCATGTGATCCTAATAAAACTTTTCTACAAAACCATGAATAGGGATAGATTTGTACCTTTACAAATTTCTTCGTATCCTAACCTCTTTCCATTCATGTGATCCTAATCAAACTTTTCTACAAAACCATGAATTGGGATAGATTTGTAGCTTTACAAATTTCTTCGTATCCTAACCTCTTTCCATTCATGAGATCCTAATCAAACTTTTCTACAAAACCATGTATAGGGATAGCTTCGTGCTTTAAAAATTTCTTTGTACCCTAACCTCTTCCCATTCATCTGGTCCTAATCAGAGTTTTCTACAAAACGTACCGTTGCGATAGATCTGTGCTTTTACAAATTTCTTCGTACCCTAACCTCTTTCCATTCATGTGATCCTAGTCGGAGTTTTCTACAAAAACGTGCGTTGGGATAGATTTGTGCTTTTACAAATTTCTTCGTATCCTAACCTCTTTTAATTTATCTGATCCTAGAGTTATCTACAAAACATGCGTTGGGATAGCTTCGTGCTTTAAAAATTTCTTCGTACCCTAACCTCTTTCCATTCATGTGATCCTAATAAAAACTTTTCTACAAAACATGCATTGGGATGGATTTGTACCTTTACAAATTTCTTCGTACCCTAACCTCTTTCCAATCATGTGATCCTAATCAAACTTTTCTACAAAACCATGCGTTGGGATAGCTTCGTGCTTTAAAAATTTCTTCGTACCCTAACCTCTTTCCATTCACGTGATCCTAATCAAAGTTTTCTATAAAACCATGCATTGGGACAGATTTGTACCTTTACAAATTTCTTCGTATCCTAACCTCTTTCCATTCATGTGATCCTAATCAAACTTTTCTACAAAACATGCATTGAAATAGATTTGTACCTTTACAAATTTCTTCGTATCCTAACCTCTTTCCATTCATGTGATCCTAATCAAACTTTTCTACAAAACCATGCGTTGGGATAGCTTCGTGCTTTAAAAATTTCTTCGTACCCTAACCTCTTTCCATTCACGTGATCCTAATCAAAGTTTTCTATAAAACCATGCATTGGGACAGATTTGTACCTTTAGAAATTTCTTCGTATCCTAACCTCTTTCCATTCATGTGATCCTAATCAAACTTTTCTACAAAACATGCATTGAGATAGATTTGTACCTTTACAAATTTCTTCGTATCCTAACCTCTTTCCATTCATGTGATCCTAATCAAACTTTTCTACAAAACCATGCGTTGGGATAGCTTCGTGCTTTAAAAATTTCTTCGTATCCTAACCTCTTTCCATTCATGTGATCCTAATCAAACTTTTCTACAAAACATGCACTGGGATAGATTTGTACCTTTACAAATTTCTTCGTACCCTAACCTCTTTCCATTCATGTGATCCTAATCAAACTTTTCTACAAAACCATGCGTTAGGATAGCTTCGTGCTTTAAAAATTGCTTCGTACCCTAACCTCTTTCCATTCATGTGATCCTAATCAAACTTTTCTACAAAACCATGCATAGGGATAGCTTCGTGCTTTATAAATTTCTTTGTACCCTAACCTCTTCCCATTCATCTGGTCCTAATCAGAGTTTTCTACAAAACGTGCGTTGGGATAGATTTGTGCTTTTACAAATTGCTTCGTATCCTAACCTCTTTCCATTCATGTGATCCTAATCAAACTTTTCCACAAAACATGCATTGGGATAGATTTGTACCTTTACAATTTTCTTCGTATCCTAACCTCTTTCCATTCATGTGATCCTAATCAAACTTTTCTATTAAACCATGCATTGGGATAGAATTGTACCTTTACAAATTTCTTCGTACCCTAACCTCTTTCCATTCATGTGATTCTAATCAAACTTTTCTACAAAACATGCTTTGGGATAGATTTGTACCTTTACAAATTTCATCGTATCCTAACCTCTTTCCATTCATGTGTTCCTAATCAAACTTTTCTACAAAACATGCTTTGGGATAGATTTGTACCTTTACAAATTTCTTCGTACCCTAACCTCTTTCCATTCATGTGATCCTAATCAAACTTTTCTACAAAACCATGAATAGGGATAGATTTGTACCTTTACAAATTTCTTCGTATCCTAACCTCTTTCCATTCATGTGATCCTAATCAAACTTTTCTACAAAACCATGAATTGGGATAGATTTGTACCTTTACAAATTTCTTCGTACCCTAACCTCTTTCCATTCATGTGATCCTAATCAAACTTTTCTACAAAACCATGAATAGGGATAGATTTGTACCTTTACAAATTTCTTCGTATCCTAACCTCTTTCCATTCATGTGATCCTAATCAAACTTTTCTACAAAACCATGAATTGGGATAGATTTGTAGCTTTACAAATTTCTTCGTATCCTAACCTCTTTCCATTCATGAGATCCTAATCAAACTTTTCTACAAAACCATGTATAGGGATAGCTTCGTGCTTTAAAAATTTCTTTGTACCCTAACCTCTTCCCATTCATCTGGTCCTAATCAGAGTTTTCTACAAAACGTACCGTTGCGATAGATCTGTGCTTTTACAAATTTCTTCGTACCCTAACCTCTTTCCATTCATGTGATCCTAGTCGGAGTTTTCTACAAAAACGTGCGTTGGGATAGATTTGTGCTTTTACAAATTTCTTCGTATCCTAACCTCTTTTAATTTATCTGATCCTAGAGTTATCTACAAAACATGCGTTGGGATAGCTTCGTGCTTTAAAAATTTCTTCGTACCCTAACCTCTTTCCATTCATGTGATCCTAATAAAAACTTTTCTACAAAACATGCATTGGGATGGATTTGTACCTTTACAAATTTCTTCGTACCCTAACCTCTTTCCAATCATGTGATCCTAATCAAACTTTTCTACAAAACCATGCGTTGGGATAGCTTCGTGCTTTAAAAATTTCTTCGTACCCTAACCTCTTTCCATTCACGTGATCCTAATCAAAGTTTTCTATAAAACCATGCATTGGGACAGATTTGTACCTTTACAAATTTCTTCGTATCCTAACCTCTTTCCATTCATGTGATCCTAATCAAACTTTTCTACAAAACATGCATTGAAATAGATTTGTACCTTTACAAATTTCTTCGTATCCTAACCTCTTTCCATTCATGTGATCCTAATCAAACTTTTCTACAAAACCATGCGTTGGGATAGCTTCGTGCTTTAAAAATTTCTTCGTATCCTAACCTCTTTCCATTCATGTGATCCTAATCAAACTTGTCTACAAAACATGCATTGGGATAGATTTGTACCTTTACAAATTTCTTCGTACCCTAACCTCTTTCCATTCATGTGATCCTAATCAAACTTTTCTACAAAACCATGCGTTAGGATAGCTTCGTGCTTTAAAAATTGCTTCGCACCCTAACCACTTTCCATTCATGCGATCCTAATCAAACTTTTCTACAAAACCATGCATTGGGATAGCTTCGTGCTTTAAAAATTTCTTTGTACCCTAACCTCTTCCCATTCATCTGGTCCTAATCAGAGTTTTCTACAAAACGTGCGTTGGGATAGATTTGTGCTTTTACAAATTTCTTCGTACCCTAACCTCTATCCATTCATGTGATCCTAATCAAACTTTTCTACAAAACCATGAATTGGGATAGATTTGTATCTTTACAAATTTCTTCGTATCCTAACCTCTTTCCATTCATGTAATCCTAATCAAACTTTTCTACAAAACATGCATTGGGATAGATTTGTACCTTTACAAATTTCTTCGTATCCTAACCTCTTTCCATTCATGTGATCCTAATCAGAGTTTTCTACAAAACGTGCGTTGGGATAGATTTGTGCTTCTACAAATTTCTTCGTACCCTAACCTCTTTCCATTCATGTGATCCTAATCAAACTTTTCTACAAAACCATGCATAGGGATAGCTTCGTGCTTTAAAAATTGCTTCGTACCCTAACCTCTTTCCATTCATGTGATCCTAATCAAACTTTTCTACAAAACCATGCATTGGGATAGCTTTGTGCTTTAAGAATTTCTTCGTATTCTAACCTCTTTCCATTCATGAGATCCTAATCAAACTTTTCTACAAAACCATGCATAGGGATAGCTTCGTGCTTTAAAAATTTCTTTGTACCCTAACCTCTTCCCATTCATCTGGTCCTAATCAGAGTTTTCTACAAACGTGCGATGGGATAGATTTGTGAATTTACAAATTTCTTCGTACCCTAACCTCTATCCATTCTTGTGATCCTAATCATAGTTTTCTACAAAACCATGAATTGGGATAGATTTGTATCTTTACAAATTTCTTCGTATCCTAACCTCTTTCCATTCATGTGATCCTAATCAAACTTTTCTACAAAACATGCATTGGGATAGATTTGTACCTTTACAATTTTCTTCGTATCCTAACCTCTTTCCATTCATGTGATCCTAATCAAACTTTTCTATTAAACCATGCATTGGGATAGAATTGTACCTTTACAAATTTCTTCGTACCCTAACCCCTTTCCATTCATGTGATCCTAATCAAACTTTTCTAAAAAACCATGAATTGGAATAAATTTGTACCTTTACAAATTTCATCGTATCCTAACCTCTTTCCATTCATGTGATCCTAATCAAACTTTTCTACAAAACATGCACTGGGATAGATTTGTACCTTTACAAATTTCTTCGTACCCTAACCTCTTTCCATTCATGTGATCCTAATCAAACTTTTCTACAAAACCATGCGTTAGGATAGCTTCGTGCTTTAAAAATTGCTTCGTACCCTAACCTCTTTCCATTCATGTGATCCTAATCAAACTTTTCTACAAAACCATGCATAGGGATAGCTTCGTGCTTTATAAATTTCTTTGTACCCTAACCTCTTCCCATTCATCTGGTCCTAATCAGAGTTTTCTACAAAACGTGCGTTGGGATAGATTTGTGCTTTTACAAATTGCTTCGTATCCTAACCTCTTTCCATTCATGTGATCCTAATCAAACTTTTCCACAAAACATGCATTGGGATAGATTTGTACCTTTACAATTTTCTTCGTATCCTAACCTCTTTCCATTCATGTGATCCTAATCAAACTTTTCTATTAAACCATGCATTGGGATAGAATTGTACCTTTACAAATTTCTTCGTACCCTAACCTCTTTCCATTCATGTGATTCTAATCAAACTTTTCTACAAAACATGCTTTGGGATAGATTTGTACCTTTACAAATTTCATCGTATCCTAACCTCTTTCCATTCATGTGTTCCTAATCAAACTTTTCTACAAAACATGCTTTGGGATAGATTTGTACCTTTACAAATTTCTTCGTACCCTAACCTCTTTCCATTCATGTGATCCTAATCAAACTTTTCTACAAAACCATGAATAGGGATAGATTTGTACCTTTACAAATTTCTTCGTATCCTAACCTCTTTCCATTCATGTGATCCTAATCAAACTTTTCTACAAAACCATGAATTGGGATAGATTTGTACCTTTACAAATTTCTTCGTACCCTAACCTCTTTCCATTCATGTGATCCTAATCAAACTTTTCTACAAAACCATGAATAGGGATAGATTTGTACCTTTACAAATTTCTTCGTATCCTAACCTCTTTCCATTCATGTGATCCTAATCAAACTTTTCTACAAAACCATGAATTGGGATAGATTTGTAGCTTTACAAATTTCTTCGTATCCTAACCTCTTTCCATTCATGAGATCCTAATCAAACTTTTCTACAAAACCATGTATAGGGATAGCTTCGTGCTTTAAAAATTTCTTTGTACCCTAACCTCTTCCCATTCATCTGGTCCTAATCAGAGTTTTCTACAAAACGTACCGTTGCGATAGATCTGTGCTTTTACAAATTTCTTCGTACCCTAACCTCTTTCCATTCATGTGATCCTAGTCGGAGTTTTCTACAAAAACGTGCGTTGGGATAGATTTGTGCTTTTACAAATTTCTTCGTATCCTAACCTCTTTTAATTTATCTGATCCTAGAGTTATCTACAAAACATGCGTTGGGATAGCTTCGTGCTTTAAAAATTTCTTCGTACCCTAACCTCTTTCCATTCATGTGATCCTAATAAAAACTTTTCTACAAAACATGCATTGGGATGGATTTGTACCTTTACAAATTTCTTCGTACCCTAACCTCTTTCCAATCATGTGATCCTAATCAAACTTTTCTACAAAACCATGCGTTGGGATAGCTTCGTGCTTTAAAAATTTCTTCGTACCCTAACCTCTTTCCATTCACGTGATCCTAATCAAAGTTTTCTATAAAACCATGCATTGGGACAGATTTGTACCTTTACAAATTTCTTCGTATCCTAACCTCTTTCCATTCATGTGATCCTAATCAAACTTTTCTACAAAACATGCATTGAAATAGATTTGTACCTTTACAAATTTCTTCGTATCCTAACCTCTTTCCATTCATGTGATCCTAATCAAACTTTTCTACAAAACCATGCGTTGGGATAGCTTCGTGCTTTAAAAATTTCTTCGTATCCTAACCTCTTTCCATTCATGTGATCCTAATCAAACTTGTCTACAAAACATGCATTGGGATAGATTTGTACCTTTACAAATTTCTTCGTACCCTAACCTCTTTCCATTCATGTGATCCTAATCAAACTTTTCTACAAAACCATGCGTTAGGATAGCTTCGTGCTTTAAAAATTGCTTCGCACCCTAACCACTTTCCATTCATGCGATCCTAATCAAACTTTTCTACAAAACCATGCATTGGGATAGCTTCGTGCTTTAAAAATTTCTTTGTACCCTAACCTCTTCCCATTCATCTGGTCCTAATCAGAGTTTTCTACAAAACGTGCGTTGGGATAGATTTGTGCTTTTACAAATTTCTTCGTACCCTAACCTCTATCCATTCATGTGATCCTAATCAAACTTTTCTACAAAACCATGAATTGGGATAGATTTGTATCTTTACAAATTTCTTCGTATCCTAACCTCTTTCCATTCATGTAATCCTAATCAAACTTTTCTACAAAACATGCATTGGGATAGATTTGTACCTTTACAAATTTCTTCGTATCCTAACCTCTTTCCATTCATGTGATCCTAATCAGAGTTTTCTACAAAACGTGCGTTGGGATAGATTTGTGCTTCTACAAATTTCTTCGTACCCTAACCTCTTTCCATTCATGTGATCCTAATCAAACTTTTCTACAAAACCATGCATAGGGATAGCTTCGTGCTTTAAAAATTGCTTCGTACCCTAACCTCTTTCCATTCATGTGATCCTAATCAAACTTTTCTACAAAACCATGCATTGGGATAGCTTTGTGCTTTAAGAATTTCTTCGTATTCTAACCTCTTTCCATTCATGAGATCCTAATCAAACTTTTCTACAAAACCATGCATAGGGATAGCTTCGTGCTTTAAAAATTTCTTTGTACCCTAACCTCTTCCCATTCATCTGGTCCTAATCAGAGTTTTCTACAAACGTGCGATGGGATAGATTTGTGAATTTACAAATTTCTTCGTACCCTAACCTCTATCCATTCTTGTGATCCTAATCATAGTTTTCTACAAAACCATGAATTGGGATAGATTTGTATCTTTACAAATTTCTTCGTATCCTAACCTCTTTCCATTCATGTGATCCTAATCAAACTTTTCTACAAAACATGCATTGGGATAGATTTGTACCTTTACAATTTTCTTCGTATCCTAACCTCTTTCCATTCATGTGATCCTAATCAAACTTTTCTATTAAACCATGCATTGGGATAGAATTGTACCTTTACAAATTTCTTCGTACCCTAACCCCTTTCCATTCATGTGATCCTAATCAAACTTTTCTAAAAAACCATGAATTGGAATAAATTTGTACCTTTACAAATTTCATCGTATCCTAACCTCTTTCCATTCATGTGATCCTAATCAAACTTTTCTACAAAACCATGAATAGGGATAGATTTGTACCTTTACAAATTTCTTCGTATCCTAACCTCTTTCCATTCATGTGATCCTAATCAAACTTTTCTACAAAACCATGCGTTGGGATAGCTTCGTGCTTTAAAAATTTCTTCGTATCCTAACCTCTTTCCATTCATGTGATCCTAATCAAACTTTTCTGCAAAACATTCATTGGGATAGATTTATACCTTTACAAATTTCTTCGTACCCTAACCTCTTTCAATTCATGTGATCCTAATCAAACTTTTCTACAAAACCATGCGTTGGGATAGCTTCGTGCTTTAAAAATTTCTTCGTACCCTAACCTCTTTCCATTCACGTGATCCTAATCAAAGTTTTCTATAAAACCATGCATTGGGACAGATTTGTACCTTTAGAAATTTCTTCGTATCCTAACCTCTTTCCATTCATGTGATCCTAATCAAACTTTTCTACAAAACCATGCGTTGGGATAGCTTCGTGCTTTAATAATTTCTTTGTATCCTAACCTCTTTCCATTCATGTGATCCTAATCAAACTTTTCTACAAAACATGCACTGGGATAGATTTGTTCCTTTACAAATTTCTTCGTACCCTAACCTGTTTCCATTCATGTGATCCTAATCAAACTTTTCTACAAAACCATGCATTAGGATAGCTTCGTGCTCTAAAATTGCTTCGTACCCTAACCTCTTTCCATTCATGTGATCCTAATCAAACTTTTCTACAAAACCATGCATAGGGATAGCTTCGTGCTTTAAAAATTTCTTTGTACCCTAACCTCTTCCCATTCATCTGGTCCTAATCAGAGTTTTCTACAAAACGTGCGTTGGGATAGATTTGTGCTTTTACAAATTTCTTCGTACAATAACCTCTATCCATTCATGTGATCCTAATCAAACTTTTCTACAAAACCATGAATTGGGATAGATTTGTATCTTTACAAATTTCTTCGTATCCTAACCTCTTTCCATTCATGTGATCCTAATCAAACTTTTCTAAAAAACCATGAATTGGGATAGATTTGTAACTTTACAAATTTCATCGTATCCTAACCTCTTTCCATTCATGTGATCCTAATCAAACTTTTCTACAAAACATGCTTTGGGATAGATTTGTACCTTTACAAATTTCTTCGTACCCTAACCTCTTTCCATTCATGTGATCCTAATCAAACTTTTCTAAAAAACCATGAATTGGGATAGATTTGTAACTTTACAAATTTCATCGTATCCTAACCTCTTTCCATTCATGTGATCCTAATCAAACTTTTCTACAAAACATGCTTTCGGATAGATTTGTACCTTTACAAATTTCCTCGTACCCTAACCTCTTTCCAATCATGTGATCCTAATCAAACTTTTCTACAAAACCATGCGTTGGGATAGCTTCGTGCTTTAAAAATTTCTTCGTACCCTAACCTCTTCCCATTCATCTGGTCCTAATCAGAGTTTTCTACAAAAGGTGCGTTGGGATAGATTTGTGCTTTTACAAATTTCTTCGTACCCTAACCTCTATCCATTCATGTGAACCTAATCAAACTTTTCTACAAGACCATGAATTGGGATAAATTTGTAACTTTACAAATTGCTTCGTATCCTAACCTCTTTCCATTCATGTGATCCTAATCAAACTTTTCTACAAAACATGCATTGGGATAGATTTGTAACTTTACAATTTTCTTCGTATCCTAACCTCTTTCCATTCATGTGATCCTAATCAAACTTTTCTATTAAACCATGCATTGGGATAGAATTGTACCTTTACAAATTTCTTCGTACCCTAACCTCTTTCCATTCATGTGATCCTAATCAAACTTTTCTAAAAAACCATGAATAGGGATAGATTTGTACCTTTACAAATTTCATCGTATCCTAACCTCTTTCCATTCATGTGATCCTAATCAAACTTTTCTACAAAACATGCTTTGGGATAGATTTGTACCTTTACAAATTTCTTCGTACCCTAACCTCTTTCCATTCATGTGATCCTAATCAAACTTTTCTACAAAACCATGAATAGGGATAGTTTTGTACCTTTACAAATTTCTTCGTATCCTAACCTCTTTCCATTCATGTGATCCTAATCAAACTTTTCTACAAAACCATGAATTGGGATAGATTTGTAGCTTTACAAATTTCTTCGTATCCTAACCTCTTTCCATTCATGTGATCCTAATCAAACTTTTCTACAAAACCATGCGTTGGGATTGCTTCGTGCTTTAAAAATTTCTTCGTACCCCAACCTCTTTCCATTCATGTGATCCTAATCAAACTTTTCTACAAAACCATGCATTGTGATAGCTTTGTGCTTTAAAAATTTCTTCGTTCCCTAACCTCTTTCCATTCACGTGATTCTAATCAAAGTTTTCTATAATACCATGCATTGGGACAGATTTGTACTTTTACAAATTTCTTCGTATCCTAACCTCTTTCCATTCATGAGATCCTAATCAAACTTTTCTACAAAACGATGCATAGGGATAGCTTCGTGCTTTAAAACTTTCTTTGTACCCTAACCTCTTCCCATTCATCTGGTCCTAATTTGAGTTTTCTACAAAACGTGCGTTGCGATAGATTTGTGCTTTTACAAATTTCTTCGTATCCTAACCTCTTTTAATTTATCTGATCCTAGAGTTATCTACAAAACATGCGTTGGGATAGCTTCGTGCTAAAAATTTCTTCGTACCCTAACCTCTTTCCATTCACGTGATCCTAATCAAAGTTTTCTATAAAACCATGCATTGGGACAGATTTGTACCTTTACAAATTTCTTCGTATCCTAACCTCTTTCCATTCATGTGATCCTAATCAAACTTTTCTACAAAACCATGCGTTGGGATAGCTTCGTGCTTTAAAAATTTCTTCGTATCCTAACCTCTTTCCATTCATGTGATCCTAATCAAAATTTTCTACAAGACATGCATTGGGATAGATTTGTACCTTTACAAATATCTTCGTACCCTAACCTCTTTCCATTCATGTGATCCTAATCAAACTTTTCTACAAAACCATGCGTTAGGATAGCTTCGTGCTTTAAAAATTGCTTCGTACCCTAACCTCTTTATATTCATGTGATCCTAATCAAACTTTTCTACAAAACCATGCTTAGGGATAGCTTCGTGCTTTAAAAATTTCTTTGTACCCTAACCTCTTCCCATTCATCTGGTCCTAATCAAACTTTTCTACAAAACATGCATTGAAATAGATTTGTACCTTTACAAATTTCTTCGTATCCTAACCTCTTTCCATTCATGTGATCCTAATCAAACTTTTCTACAAAACCATGCGTTGGGATAGCTTCGTGCTTTAAAAATTTCTTCGTATCCTAACCTCTTTCCATTCATGTGATCCTAATCAAACTTGTCTACAAAACATGCATTGGGATAGATTTGTACCTTTACAAATTTCTTCGTACCCTAACCTCTTTCCATTCATGTGATCCTAATCAAACTTTTCTACAAAACCATGCGTTAGGATAGCTTCGTGCTTTAAAAATTGCTTCGTACCCTAACCACTTTCCATTCATGCGATCCTAATCAAACTTTTCTACAAAACCATGCATTGGGATAGCTTCGTGCTTTAAAAATTTCTTTGTACCCTAACCTCTTCCCATTCATCTGGTCCTAATCAGAGTTTTCTACAAAACGTGCGTTGGGATAGATTTGTGCTTTTACAAATTTCTTCGTACCCTAACGTCTATCCATTCATGTGATCCTAATCAAACTTTTCTACAAAACCATGAATTGGGATAGATTTGTATCTTTACAAATTTCTTCGTATCCTAACCTCTTTCCATTCATGTGATCCTAATCAAACTTTTCTACAAAACATGCATTGGGATAGATTTGTACCTTTACAAATTTCTTCGTATCCTAACCTCTTTCCATTCATGTGATCCTAATCAGAGTTTTCTACAAAACGTGCGTTGGGATAGATTTGTGCTTCTACAAATTTCTTCGTACACTAACCTCTTTCCATTCATGTGATCCTAATCAAACTTTTCTACAAAACCATGCATAGGGATAGCTTCGTGCTTTAAAAATTGCTTCGTACCCTAACCTCTTTCCATTCATGTGATCCTAATCAAACTTTTCTACAAAACCATGCATTGGGATAGCTTTGTGCTTTAAAAATTTCTTCGTATCCTAACCTCTTTCCATTCATGAGATCCTAATCAAACTTTTCTACAAAACCATGCATAGGGATAGCTTCGTGCTTTAAAAATTTCTTTGTACCCTAACCTCTTCCCATTCATCTGGTCCTAATCAGATTTTTCTACAAACGTGCGATGGGATAGATTTGTGAATTTACAAATTTCTTCGTACCCTAACCTCTATCCATTCTTGTGATCCTAATCATAGTTTTCTACAAAACCATGAATTGGGATAGATTTGTATCTTTACAAATTTCTTCGTATCCTAACCTCTTTCCATTCATGTGATCCTAATCAAACTTTTCTACAAAACATGCATTGGGATAGATTTGTACCTTTACAATTTTCTTCGTATCCTAACCTCTTTCCATTCATGTGATCCTAATCAAACTTTTCTATTAAACCATGCATTGGGATAGAATTGTACCTTTACAAATTTCTTCGTACCCTAACCTCTTTCCATTCATGTGATCCTAATCAAACTTTTCTAAAAAACCATGAATTGGAATAGATTTGTACCTTTACAAATTTCATCGTATCCTAACCTCTTTCCATTCATGTGATCCTAATCAAACTTTTCTACAAAACCATGAATAGGGATAGATTTGTACCTTTACAAATTTCTTCGTATCCTAACCTCTTTCCATTCATGTGATCCTAATCAAACTTTTCTACAAAACCATGCGTTGGGATAGCTTCGTGCTTTAAAAATTTCTTCGTATCCTAACCTCTTTCCATTCATGTGATCCTAATCAAACTTTTCTGCAAAACATTCATTGGGATAGATTTATACCTTTACAAATTTCTTCGTACCCTAACCTCTTTCAATTCATGTGATCCTAATCAAACTTTTCTACAAAACCATGCGTTGGGATAGCTTCGTGCTTTAAAAATTTCTTCGTACCCTAACCTCTTTCCATTCACGTGATCCTAATCAAAGTTTTCTATAAAACCATGCATTGGGACAGATTTGTACCTTTAGAAATTTCTTCGTATCCTAACCTCTTTCCATTCATGTGATCCTAATCAAACTTTTCTACAAAACCATGCGTTGGGATAGCTTCGTGCTTTAATAATTTCTTTGTATCCTAACCTCTTTCCATTCATGTGATCCTAATCAAACTTTTCTACAAAACATGCACTGGGATAGATTTGTTCCTTTACAAATTTCTTCGTACCCTAACCTGTTTCCATTCATGTGATCCTAATCAAACTTTTCTACAAAACCATGCGTTAGGATAGCTTCGTGCTCTAAAATTGCTTCGTACCCTAACCTCTTTCCATTCATGTGATCCTAATCAAACTTTTCTACAAAACCATGCATAGGGATAGCTTCGTGCTTTAAAAATTTCTTTGTACCCTAACCTCTTCCCATTCATCTGGTCCTAATCAGAGTTTTCTACAAAACGTGCGTTGGGATAGATTTGTGCTTTTACAAATTTCTTCGTACCCTAACCTCTATCCATTCATGTGATCCTAATCAAACTTTTCTACAAAACCATGAATTGGGATAGATTTGTATCTTTACAAATTTCTTCGTATCCTAACCTCTTTCCATTCATGTGATCCTAATCAAACTTTTCTAAAAAACCATGAATTGGGATAGATTTGTAACTTTACAAATTTCATCGTATCCTAACCTCTTTCCATTCATGTGATCCTAATCAAACTTTTCTACAAAACATGCTTTGGGATAGATTTGTACCTTTACAAATTTCTTCGTACCCTAACCTCTTTCCATTCATGTGATCCTAATCAAACTTTTCTAAAAA
Source organism: Agrypnus murinus (assembly GCA_929113105.1). Taxonomy (NCBI): domain Eukaryota; kingdom Metazoa; phylum Arthropoda; class Insecta; order Coleoptera; family Elateridae; genus Agrypnus; species Agrypnus murinus. The sequence continues at coordinate 226,162,213 of OV816024.1, read as the reverse complement.
ACCATGAATTGGGATAGATTTGTAACTTTACAAATTTCATCGTATCCTAACCTCTTTCCATTCATGTGATCCTAATCAAACTTTTCTACAAAACATGCTTGCGGATAGATTTGTACCTTTACAAATTTCCTCGTACCCTAACCTCTTTCCAATCATGTGATCCTAATCAAACTTTTCTACAAAACCATGCGTTGGGATAGCTTCGTGCTTTAAAAATTTCTTCGTACCCTAACCTCTTCCCATTCATCTGGTCCTAATCAGAGTTTTCTACAAAAGGTGCGTTGGGATAGATTTGTGCTTTTACAAATTTCTTCGTACCCTAACCTCTATCCATTCATGTGAACCTAATCAAACTTTTCTACAAGACCATGAATTGGGATAAATATGTAACTTTACAAATTGCTTCGTATCCTAACCTCTTTCCATTCATGTGATCCTAATCAAACTTTTCTACAAAACATGCATTGGGATAGATTTGTAACTTTACAATTTTCTTCGTATCCTAACCTCTTTCCATTCATGTGATCCTAATCAAACTTTTCTATTAAACCATGCATTGGGATAGAATTGTACCTTTACAAATTTCTTCGTACCCTAACCTCTTTCCATTCATGTGATCCTAATCAAACTTTTCTAAAAAACCATGAATTGGGATAGATTTGTACCTTTACAAATTTCATCGTATCCTAACCTCTTTCCATTCATGTGATCCTAATCAAACTTTTCTACAAAACATGCTTTGGGATAGATTTGTACCTTTACAAATTTCTTCGTACCCTAACCTCTTTCCATTCATGTGATCCTAATCAAACTTTTCTACAAAACCATGAATTGTTATAGATTTGTACCTTTACAAATTTCTTCGTACCCTAACCTCTTTCCATTCATGTGATCCTAATCAAACTTTTCTACAAAACCATGAATAGGGATAGATTTGTACCTTTACAAATTTCTTCGTATCCTAACCTCTTTCCATTCATGTGATCCTAATCAAACTTTTCTACAAAACCATGAATTGGGATAGATTTGTAGCTTTACAAATTTCTTCGTATCCTAACCTCTTTCCATTCATGTGATCCTAATCAAACTTTTCTACAAAACCATGCGTTGGGATTGCTTCGTGCTTTAAAAATTTCTTCGTACCCCAACCTCTTTCCATTCATGTGATCCTAATCAAACTTTTCTACAAAACCATGCATTGTGATAGCTTTGTGCTTTAAAAATTTCTTCGTTCCCTAACCTCTTTCCATTCACGTGATTCTAATCAAAGTTTTCTATAATACCATGCATTGGGACAGATTTGTACTTTTACAAATTTCTTCGTATCCTAACCTCTTTCCATTCATGAGATCCTAATCAAACTTTTCTACAAAACCATGCATAGGGATAGCTTCGTGCTTTAAAAATTTCTTCGTACCCTAACCTCTTTCCATTCACGTGATCCTAATCAAAGTTTTTTATAAAACCATGCATTGGGACAGATTTGTACCTTTAGAAATTTCTTCGTATCCTAACCTCTTTCCATTCATGTGATCCTAATCAAACTTTTCTACAAAACATGCATTGAGATAGATTTGTACCTTTACAAATTTCTTCGTATCCTAACCTCTTTCCATTCATGTGATCCTAATCAAACTTTTCTACAAAACCATGCGTTGGGATAGCTTCGTGCTTTAAAAATTTCTTCGTATCCTAACCTCTTTCCATTCATGTGATCCTAATCAAACTTTTCTACAAAACATGCACTGGGATAGATTTGTACCTTTACAAATTTCTTCGTACCCTAACCTCTTTCCATTCATGTGATCCTAATCAAACTTTTCTACAAAACCATGCGTTAGGATAGCTTCGTGCTTTAAAAATTGCTTCGTACCCTAACCTCTTTCCATTCATGTGATCCTAATCAAACTTTTCTACAAAACCATGCATAGGGATAGCTTCGTGCTTTATAAATTTCTTTGTACCCTAACCTCTTCCCATTCATCTGGTCCTAATCAGAGTTTTCTACAAAACGTGCGTTGGGATAGATTTGTGCTTTTACAAATTGCTTCGTATCCTAACCTCTTTCCATTCATGTGATCCTAATCAAACTTTTCCACAAAACATGCATTGGGATAGATTTGTACCTTTACAATTTTCTTCGTATCCTAACCTCTTTCCATTCATGTGATCCTAATCAAACTTTTCTATTAAACCATGCATTGGGATAGAATTGTACCTTTACAAATTTCTTCGTACCCTAACCTCTTTCCATTCATGTGATCCTAATCAAACTTTTCTACAAAACATGCTTTGGGATAGATTTGTACCTTTACAAATTTCATCGTATCCTAACCTCTTTCCATTCATGTGATCCTAATCAAACTTTTCTACAAAACATGCTTTGGGATAGATTTGTACCTTTACAAATTTCTTCGTACCCTAACCTCTTTCCATTCATGTGATCCTAATCAAACTTTTCTACAAAACCATGAATAGGGATAGATTTGTACCTTTACAAATTTCTTCGTATCCTAACCTCTTTCCATTCATGTGATCCTAATCAAACTTTTCTACAAAACCATGAATTGGGATAGATTTGTACCTTTACAAATTTCTTCGTACCCTAACCTCTTTCCATTCATGTGATCCTAATCAAACTTTTCTACAAAACCATGAATAGGGATAGATTTGTACCTTTACAAATTTCTTCGTATCCTAACCTCTTTCCATTCATGTGATCCTAATCAAACTTTTCTACAAAACCATGAATTGGGATAGATTTGTAGCTTTACAAATTTCTTCGTATCCTAACCTCTTTCCATTCATGTGATCCTAATCAAACTTTTCTACAAAACCATGCGTTGGGATAGCTTCGTGCTTTAAAAATTTCTTCGTACCCTAACCTCTTTCCATTCATGTGATCCTAATAAAACTTTTCTACAAAACCATGAATTGGGATAGATTTGTAGCTTTACAAATTTCTTCGTATCCTAACCTCTTTCCATTCATGTGATCCTAATCAAACTTTTCTACAAAACCATGCGTTGGGATAGCTTCGTGCTTTAAAAATTTCTTCGTACCCTAACCTCTTTCCATTCATGAGATCCTAATCAAACTTTTCTACAAAACCATGCATAGGGATAGCTTCGTGCTTTAAAAATTTCTTTGTACCCTAACCTCTTCACATTCATCTGGTCCTAATCAGAGTTTTCTACAAAACGTACCGTTGCGATAGATCTGTGCTTTTACAAATTTCTTCGTACCCTAACCTCTTTCCATTCATGTGACACTAGTCGGAGTTTTCTACAAAAACGTGCGTTGGGATAGATTTGTGCTTTTACAAATTTCTTCGTATCCTAACCTCTTTTAATTTATCTGATCCTAGAGTTATCTACAAAACATGCGTTGGGATAGCTTCGTGCTTTAAAAATTTTTTCGTACCCTAACCTCTTTCCATTCATGTGATCCTAATAAAAACTTTTCTACAACACATGCATTGGGATGGATTTGTACCTTTAAAAATTTCTTCGTATCCTAACCTCTTTCCATTCATGTGATCCTAATCAAACTTTTCTACAAAACATGCATTGAAATAGATTTGTACCTTTACAAATTTCTTCGTATCCTAACCTCTTTCCATTCATGTGATCCTAATCAAACTTTTCTACAAAACCATGCGTTGGGATAGCTTCGTGCTTTAAAAATTTCTTCGTATCCTAACCTCTTTCCATTCATGTGATCCTAATCAAACTTGTCTACAAAACATGCATTGGGATAGATTTGTACCTTTACAAATTTCTTCGTACCCTAACCTCTTTCCATTCATGTGATCCTAATCAAACTTTTCTACAAAACCATGCGTTAGGATAGCTTCGTGCTTTAAAAATTGCTTCGTACCCTAACGACTTTCCATTCATGCGATCCTAATCAAACTTTTCTACAAAACCATGCATTGGGATAGCTTCGTGCTTTAAAAATTTCTTTGTACCCTAACCTCTTCCCATTCATCTGGTCCTAATCAGAGTTTTCTACAAAACGTGCGTTGGGATAGATTTGTGCTTTTACAAATTTCTTCGTACCCTAACCTCTATCCATTCATGTGATCCTAATCAAACTTTTCTACAAAACCATGAATTGGGATAGATTTGTATCTTTACAAATTTCTTCGTATCCTAACCTCTTTCCATTCATGTAATCCTAATCAAACTTTTCTACAAAACATGCATTGGGATAGATTTGTACCTTTACAAATTTCTTCGTATCCTAACCTCTTTCCATTCATGTGATCCTAATCAGAGTTTTCTACAAAACGTGCGTTGGGATAGATTTGTGCTTCTACAAATTTCTTCGTACCCTAACCTCTTTCCATTCATGTGATCCTAATCAAACTTTTCTACAAAACCATGCATAGGGATAGCTTCGTGCTTTAAAAATTGCTTCGTACCCTAACCTCTTTCCATTCATGTGATCCTAATCAAACTTTTCTACAAAACCATGCATTGGGATAGCTTTGTGCTTTAAAAATTTCTTCGTATTCTAACCTCTTTCCATTCATGAGATCCTAATCAAACTTTTCTACAAAACCATGCATAGGGATAGCTTCGTGCTTTAAAAATTTCTTTGTACCCTAACCTCTTCCCATTCATCTGGTCCTAATCAGAGTTTTCTACAAACGTGCGATGGGATAGATTTGTGAATTTACAAATTTCTTCGTACCCTAACCTCTATCCATTCTTGTGATCCTAATCAAACTTTTCTATTAAACCATGCATTGGGATAGAATTGTACCTTTACAAATTTCATCGTATCCTAACCTATTTCCATTCATGTGATCCTAATCAAACTTTTCTACAAAACATGCTTTGGGATAGATTTGTACCTTTACAAATTTCTTCGTACCCTAACCTCTTTCCATTCATGTGATCCTAATCAAACTTTTCTACAAAACCATGAATTGTTATAGATTTGTACCTTTACAAATTTCTTCGTACCCTAACCTCTTTCCATTCATGTGATCCTAATCAAACTTTTCTACAAAACCATGAATAGGGATAGATTTGTACCTTTACAAATTTCTTCGTATCCTAACCTCTTTCCATTCATGTGATCCTAATCAAACTTTTCTACAAAACCATGAATTGGGATAGATTTGTAGCTTTACAAATTTCTTCGTATCCTAACCTCTTTCCATTCATGTGATCCTAATCAAACTTTTCTACAAAACCATGCGTTGGGATTGCTTCGTGCTTTAAAAATTTCTTCGTACCCCAACCTCTTTCCATTCATGTGATCCTAATCAAACTTTTCTACAAAACCATGCATTGTGATAGCTTTGTGCTTTAAAAATTTCTTCGTTCCCTAACCTCTTTCCATTCACGTGATTCTAATCAAAGTTTTCTATAATACCATGCATTGGGACAGATTTGTACTTTTACAAATTTCTTCGTATCCTAACCTCTTTTAATTTATCTGATCCTCGAGTTATCTACAAAACATGCGTTGGGATAGCTTCGTGCTTTAAAAATTTCTTCGTACCCTAACCTCTTTCCATTCACGTGATCCTAATCAAAGTTTTCTATAAAACCATGCATTGGGACAGATTTGTACCTTTACAAATTTCTTCGTATCCTAACCTCTTTCCATTCATGTGATCCTAATCAAACTTTTCTACAAAACCATGCGTTGGGATAGCTTCGTGCTTTAAAAATTTCTTCGTATCCTAACCTCTTTCCATTCATGTGATCCTAATCAAAATTTTCTACAAGACATGCATTGGGATAGATTTGTACCTTTACAAATATCTTCGTACCCTAACCTCTTTCCATTCATGTGATCCTAATCAAACTTTTCTACAAAACCATGCGTTAGGATAGCTTCGTGCTTTAAAAATTGCTTCGTACCCTAACCTCTTTCTATTCATGTGATCCTAATCAAACTTTTCTACAAAACCATGCATTGGGATAGCTTTGTGCTTTAAAAATTTCTTCGTATCCTAACCTCTTTCCATTCATGAGATCCTAATCAAACTTTTCTACAAAACCATGCTTAGGGATAGCTTCGTGCTTTAAAAATTTCTTTGTACCCTAACCTCTTCCCATTCATCTGGTCCTAATCAAACTTTTCTACAAAACATGCATTGAAATAGATTTGTACCTTTACAAATTTCTTCGTATCCTAACCTCTTTCCATTCATGTGATCCTAATCAAACTTTTCTACAAAACCATGCGTTGGGATAGCTTCGTGCTTTAAAAATTTCTTCGTATCCTAACCTCTTTCCATTCATGTGATCCTAATCAAACTTGTCTACAAAACATGCATTGGGATAGATTTGTACCTTTACAAATTTCTTCGTACCCTAACCTCTTTCCATTCATGTGATCCTAATCAAACTTGTCTACAAAACATGCATTGGGATAGATTTGTACCTTTACAAATTTCTTCGTATCCTAACCTCTTTCCATTCATGTGATCCTAATCAAACTTTTCTACAAAACCATGCGTTAGGATAGCTTCGTGCTTTAAAAATTTCTTCGTATCCTAACCTCTTTCCATTCATGTGATCCTAATCAAACTTTTCTGCAAAACATTCATTGGGATAGATTTATACCTTTACAAATTTCTTCGTACCCTAACCTCTTTCAATTCATGTGATCCTAATCAAACTTTTCTACAAAACCATGCGTTGGGATAGCTTCGTGCTTTAAAAATTTCTTCGTACCCTAAAATCTTTCCATTCACGTGATCCTAATCAAAGTTTTCTATAAAACCATGCATTGGGACAGATTTGTACCTTTAGAAATTTCTTCGTATCCTAACCTCTTTCCATTCATGTGATCCTAATCAAACTTTTCTACAAAACCATGCGTTGGGATAGCTTCGTGCTTTAATAATTTCTTTGTATCCTAACCTCTTTCCATTCATGTGATCCTAATCAAACTTTTCTACAAAACATGCACTGGGATAGATTTGTTCCTTTACAAATTTCTTCGTACCCTAACCTGTTTCCATTCATGTGATCCTAATCAAACTTTTCTACAAAACCATGCGTTAGGATAGCTTCGTGCTCTAAAATTGCTTCGTACCCTAACCTCTTTCCATTCATGTGATCCTAATCAAACTTTTCTACAAAACCATGCATAGGGATAGCTTCGTGCTTTAAAAATTTCTTTGTACCCTAACCTCTTCCCATTCATCTGGTCCTAATCAGAGTTTTCTACAAAACGTGCGTTGGGATAGATTTGTGCTTTTACAAATTTCTTCGTACCCTAACCTCTATCCATTCATGTGATCCTAATCAAACTTTTCTACAAAACCATGAATTGGGATAGATTTGTATCTTTACAAATTTCTTCGTATCCTAACCTCTTTCCATTCATGTGATCCTAATCAAACTTTTCTAAAAAACCATGAATTGTGATAGATTTGTAACTTTACAAATTTCATCGTATCCTAACCTCTTTCCATTCATGTGATCCTAATCAAACTTTTCTACAAAACATGCTTTGGGATAGATTTGTACCTTTACAAATTTCTTCGTACCCTAACCTCTTTCCATTCATGTGATCCTAATCAAACTTTTCTAAAAAACCATGAATTGGGATAGATTTGTAACTTTACAAATTTCATCGTATCCTAACCTCTTTCCATTCATGTGATCCTAATCAAACTTTTCTACAAAACATGCTTGCGGATAGATTTGTACCTTTACAAATTTCCTCGTACCCTAACCTCTTTCCAACCATGTGATCCTAATTAAACTTTTCTACAAAACCATGCGTTGGGATAGCTTCGTGCTTTAAAAATTTCTTCGTACCCTAACCTCTTCCCATTCATCTGGTCCTAATCAGAGTTTTCTACAAAAGGTGCGTTGGGATAGATTTGTGCTTTTACAAATTTCTTCGTACCCTAACCTCTATCCATTCATGTGAACCTAATCAAACTTTTCTACAAGACCATGAATTGGGATAAATTTGTAACTTTACAAATTGCTTCGTATCCTAACCTCTTTCCATTCATGTGATCCTAATCAAACTTTTCTACAAAACATGCATTGGGATAGATTTGTAACTTTACAATTTTCTTCGTATCCTAACCTCTTTCCATTCATGTGATCCTAATCAAACTTTTCTATTAAACCATGCATTGGGATAGAATTGTACCTTTACAAATTTCTTCGTACCCTTTCCATTCATGTGATCCTAATCAAACTTTTCTGAAAAACCATGAATTGGGATAGATTTGTACCTTTACAAATTTCATCGTATCCTAACCTCTTTCCATTCATGTGATCCTAATCAAACTTTTCTACAAAACATGCTTTGGGATAGATTTGCACCTTTACAAATTTCTTCGTACCCTAACCTCTTTCCATTCATGTGATCCTAATCAAACTTTTCTACAAAACCATGAATTGTTATAGATTTGTACCTTTACAAATTTCTTCGTACCCTAACCTCTTTCCATTCATGTGATCCTAATCAAACTTTTCTACAAAACCATGAATAGGGATAGATTTGTACCTTTACAAATTTCTTCGTATCCTAACCTCTTTCCATTCATGTGATCCTAATCAAACTTTTCTACAAAACCATGAATTGGGATAGATTTGTAGCTTTACAAATTTCTTCGTATCCTAACCTCTTTCCATTCATGTGATCCTAATCAAACTTTTCTACAAAACCATGCGTTGGGATTGCTTCGTGCTTTAAAAATTTCTTCGTACCCCAACCTCTTTCCATTCATGTGATCCTAATCAAACTTTTCTACAAAACCATGCATTGTGATAGCTTTGTGCTTTAAAAATTTCTTCGTTCCCTAACCTCTTTCCATTCACGTGATTCTAATCAAAGTTTTCTATAATACCATGCATTGGGACAGATTTGTACTTTTACAAATTTCTTCGTATCCTAACCTCTTTTCATTCATGAGATCCTAATCAAACTTTTCTACAAAACCATGCATAGGGATAGCTTCGTGCTTTAAAAATTTCTTTGTACCCTAACATCTTCCCATTCATCTGGTCCTAATCAGAGTTTTCTACAAAACGTGCGTTGCGATAGATTTGTGCTTTTACAAATTTCTTCGTATCCTAACCTCTTTTAATTTATCTGATCCTAGAGTTATCTACAAAACATGCGTTGGGATAGCTTCGTGCTTTAAAAATTTCTTCGTACCCTAACCTCTTTCCATTCACGTGATCCTAATCAAAGTTTTCTATAAAACCATGCATTGGGACAGATTTGTACCTTTACAAATTTCTTCGTATCCTAACCTCTTTCCATTCATGTGATCCTAATCAAACTTTTCTACAAAACCATGCGTTGGGATAGCTTCGTGCTTTAAAAATTTCTTCGTATCCTAACCTCTTTCCATTCATGTGATCCTAATCAAAATTTTCTACAAAACATGCATTGGGATAGATTTGTACCTTTACAAATATCTTCGTACCCTAACCTCTTTCCATTCATGTGATCCTAATCAAACTTTTCTACAAAACCATGCGTTAGGATAGCTTCGTGCTTTAAAAATTGCTTCGTACCCTAACCTCTTTCTATTCATGTGATCCTAATCAAACTTTTCTACAAAACCATGCATTGGGATAGCTTTGTGCTTTAAAAATTTCTTCGTATCCTAACCTCTTTCCATTCATGAGAACCTAATCAAACTTTTCTACAAAACCATGCTTAGGGGTAGCTTCGTGCTTTAAAAATTTCTTTGTACCCTAACCTCTTCCCATTCATCTGGTCCTAATCAGAGTTTTCTAAAAAACGTGCGTTGCGATAGATTTGTGCTTTTACAAATTTCTTCGTATCCTAACCTCTTTTAATTTATCTGATCCTAGAGTTATCTACAAAACATGCGTTGGGATAGCTTCGTGCTTTAAAAATTTCTTCGTACCCTAACCTCTTTCCATTCACGTGATCCTAATCAAAGTTTTCTATAAAACCATGCATTGGGACAGATTTGTACCTTTACAAATTTCTTCGTATCCTAACCTCTTTCCATTCATGTGATCCTAATCAAACTTTTCTACAAAACCATGCGTTGGGATAGCTTCGTGCTTTAAAAATTTCTTCGTATCCTAACCTCTTTCCATTCATGTGATCCTAATCAAAATTTTCTACAAGACATGCATTGGGATAGATTTGTACCTTTACAAATATCTTCGTACCCTAACCTCTTTCCATTCATGTGATCCTAATCAAACTTTTCTACAAAACCATGCGTTAGGATAGCTTCGTGCTTTAAAAATTGCTTCGTACCCTAACCTCTTTCTATTCATGTGATCCTAATCAAACTTTTCTACAAAACCATGCATTGGGATAGCTTTGTGCTTTAAAAATTTCTTCGTATCCTAACCTCTTTCCATTCATGAGATCCTAATCAAACTTTTCTACAAAACCATGCTTAGGGATAGCTTCGTGCTTTAAAAATTTCTTTGTACCCTAACCTCTTCCCATTCATCTGGTCCTAATCAAACTTTTCTACAAAACATGCATTGAAATAGATTTGTACCTTTACAAATTTCTTCGTATCCTAACCTCTTTCCATTCATGTGATCCTAATCAAACTTTTCTACAAAACCATTGCGTTGGGATAGCTTCGTGCTTTAAAAATTTCTTCGTATCCTAACCTCTTTCCATTCATGTGATCCTAATCAAACTTGTCTACAAAACATGCATTGGGATAGATTTGTACCTTTACAAATTTCTTCGTACCCTAACCTCTTTCCATTCATGTGATCCTAATCAAACTTTTCTACAAAACCATGCGTTAGGATAGCTTCGTGCTTTAAAAATTGCTTCGTACCCTAACCACTTTCCATTCATGCGATCCTAATCAAACTTTTCTACAAAACCATGCATTGGGATAGCTTCGTGCTTTAAAAATTTCTTTGTACCCTAACCTCTTCCCATTCATCTGGTCCTAATCAGAGTTTTCTACAAAACGTGCGTTGGGATAGATTTGTGCTTTTACAAATTTCTTCGTACCCTAACCTCTATCCATTCATGTGATCCTAATCAAACTTTTCTACAAAACCATGAATTGGGATAGATTTATTTCTTTACAAATTTCTTCGTATCCTAACCTCTTTCCATTCATGTGATCCTAATCAAACTTTTCTACAAAACATGCATTGGGATAGATTTGTACCTTTACAAATTTCTTCGTATCCTAACCTCTTTCCATTCATGTGATCCTAATCAGAGTTTTCTACAAAACGTGCGTTGGGATAGATTTGTGCTTCTACAAATTTCTTCGTACCCTAACCTCTTTCCATTCATGTGATCCTAATCAAACTTTTCTACAAAACCATGCATAGGGATAGCTTCGTGCTTTAAAAATTGCTTCGTACCCTAACCTCTTTCCATTCATGTGATCCTAATCAAACTTTTCTACAAAACCATGCATTGGGATAGCTTTGTGCTTTAAAAATTTCTTCGTATCCTAACCTCTTTCCATTCATGAGATCCTAATCAAACTTTTCTACAAAACCATGCATAGGGATAGCTTCGTGCTTTAAAAATTTCTTTGTACCCTAACCTCTTCCCATTCATCTGGTCCTAATCAGAGTTTTCTACAAACGTGCGATGGGATAGATTTGTGAATTTACAAATTTCTTCGTACCCTAACCTCTATCCATTCTTGTGATCCTAATCATAGTTTTCTACAAAACCATGAATTGGGATAGATTTGTATCTTTACAAATTTCTTCGTATCCTAACCTCTTTCCATTCATGTGATCCTAATCAAACTTTTCTACAAAACATGCATTGGGATAGATTTGTACCTTTACAATTTTCTTCGTATCCTAACCTCTTTCCATTCATGTGATCCTAATCAAACTTTTCTATTAAACCATGCATTGGGATAGAATTGTACCTTTACAAATTTCTTCGTACCCTAACCTCTTTCCATTCATGTGATCCTAATCAAACTTTTCTAAAAAACCATGAATTGGAATAGATTTGTACCTTTACAAATTTCATCGTATCCTAACCTCTTTCCATTCATGTGATCCTATCCAAACTTTTCTACAAAACCATGAATAGGGATAGATTTGTACCTTTACAAATTTCTTCGTATCCTAACCTCTTTCCATTCATGTGATCCTAATCAAACTTTTCTACAAAACCATGCGTTGGGATAGCTTCGTGCTTTAAAAATTTCTTCGTACCCTAACCACTTTCCATTCATGTGATCCTAATCAAACTTTTCTACAAAACCATGCATTGGGATAGCTTCGTGCTTTAAAAATTGCTTCGTACCCTAACCTCTTTCTATTCATGTGATCCTAATCAAACTTTTCTACAAAACCATGCATTGGGATAGCTTTGTGCTTTAAAAATTTCTTCGTATCCTAACCTCTTTCCATTCATGAGATCCTAATCAAACTTTTCTACAAAACCATGCTTAGGGATAGCTTCGTGCTTTAAAAATTTCTTTGTACCCTAACCTCTTCCCATTCATCTGGTCCTAATCAAACTTTTCTACAAAACATGCATTGAAATAGATTTGTACCTTTACAAATTTCTTCGTATCCTAACCTCTTTCCATTCATGTGATCCTAATCAAACTTTTCTACAAAACCATGCGTTGGGATAGCTTCGTGCTTTAAAAATTTCTTCGTATCCTAACCTCTTTCCATTCATGTGATCCTAATCAAACTTGTCTACAAAACATGCATTGGGATAGATTTGTACCTTTACAAATTTCTTCGTACCCTAACCTCTTTCCATTCATGTGATCCTAATCAAACTTTTCTACAAAACCATGCGTTAGGATAGCTTCGTGCTTTAAAAATTTCTTCGTACCCTAACCACTTTCCATTCATGTGATCCTAATCAAACTTTTCTACAAAACCATGCATTGGGATAGCTTCGTGCTTTAAAAATTTCTTTGTACCCTAACCTCTTCCCATTCATCTGGTCCTAATCAGAGTTTTCTACAAAACGTGCGTTGGGATAGATTTGTGCTTTTACAAATTTCTTCGTACCCTAACCTCTATCCATTCATGTGATCCTAATCAAACTTTTCTACAAAACCATGAATTGGGATAGATTTGTATCTTTACAAACTTCTTCGTATCCTAACCTCTTTCCATTCATGTGATCCTAATCAAACTTTTCTACAAAACATGCATTGGGATAGATTTGTACCTTTACAAATTTCTTCGTATCCTAACCTCTTTCCATTCATGTGATCCTAATCAGAGTTTTCTACAAAACGTGCGTTGGGATAGATTTGTGCTTCTACAAATTTCTTCGTACCCTAACCTCTTTCCATTCATGTGATCCTAATCAAACTTTTCTACAAAACCATGCATAGGGATAGATTCGTGCTTTAAAAATTGCTTCGTACCCTAACCTCTTTCCATTCATGTGATCCTAATCAAACTTTTCTACAAAACCATGCATTGGGATAGCTTTGTGCTTTAAAAATTTCTTCGTATCCTAACCTCTTTCCATTCATGAGATCCTAATCAAACTTTTCTACAAAACCATGCATAGGGATAGCTTCGTGCTTTAAAAATTTCTTTGTACCCTAACCTCTTCCCATTCATCTGGTCCTAATCAGAGTTTTCTACAAACGTGCGATGGGATAGATTTGTGAATTTACAAATTTCTTCGTACCCTAACCTCTATCCATTCTTGTGATCCTAATCATAGTTTTCTACAAAACCATGAATTGGGATAGATTTGTATCTTTACAAATTTCTTCGTATCCTAACCTCTTTCCATTCATGTGATCCTAATCAAACTTTTCTACAAAACATGCATTGGGATAGATTTGTACCTTTACAATTTTTTCGTATCCTAACCTCTTTCCATTCATGTGATCCTAATCAAACTTTTCTATTAAACCATGCATTGGGATAGAATTGTACCTTTACAAATTTCTTCGTACCCTAACCTCTTTCCATTCATGTGATCCTAATCAAACTTTTCTAAAAAACCATGAATTGGAATAGATTTGTACCTTTACAAATTTCATCGTATCCTAACCTCTTTCCATTCATGTGATCCTAATCAAACTTTTCTACAAAACCATGAATAGGGATAGATTTGTACCTTTACAAATTTCTTCGTATCCTAACCTCTTTCCATTCATGTGATCCTAATCAAACTTTTCTACAAAACCATGCGTTGGGATAGCTTCGTGCTTTAAAAATTTCTTCGTATCCTAACCTCTTTCCATTCATGTGATCCTAATCAAACTTTTCTGCAAAACATTCATTGGGATAGATTTATACCTTTACAAATTTCTTCGTACCCTAACCTCTTTCAATTCATGTGATCCTAATCAAACTTTTCTACAAAACCATGCGTTGGGATAGCTTCGTGCTTTAAAAATTTCTTCGTACCCTAAAATCTTTCCATTCACGTGATCCTAATCAAAGTTTTCTATAAAACCATGCATTGGGGCAGATTTGTACCTTTAGAAATTTCTTCGTATCCTAACCTCTTTCCATTCATGTGATCCTAATCAAACTTTTCTACAAAACCATGCGTTGGGATAGCTTCGTGCTTTAATAATTTCTTTGTATCCTAACCTCTTTCCATTCATGTGATCCTAATCAAACTTTTCTACAAAACATGCACTGGGATAGATTTGTTCCTTTACAAATTTCTTCGTACCCTAACCTGTTTCCATTCATGTGATCCTAATCAAACTTTTCTACAAAACCATGCGTTAGGATAGCTTCGTGCTCTAAAATTGCTTCGTACCCTAACCTCTTTCCATTCATGTGATCCTAATCAAACTTTTCTACAAAACCATGCATAGGGATAGCTTCGTGCTTTAAAAATTTCTTTGTACCCTAACCTCATCCCATTCATCTGGTCCTAATCAGAGTTTTCTACAAAACGTGCGTTGGGATAGATTTGTGCTTTTACAAATTTCTTCGTACCCTAACCTCTATCCATTCATGTGATCCTAATCAAACTTTTCTACAAAACCATGAATTGGGATAGATTTGTATCTTTACAAATTTCTTCGTATCCTAACCTCTTTCCATTCATGTGATCCTAATCAAACTTTTCTAAAAAACCATGAATTGGGATAGATTTGTAACTTTACAAATTTCATCGTATCCTAACCTCTTTCCATTCATGTGATCCTAATCAAACTTTTCTACAAAACATGCTTGCGGATAGATTTGTACCTTTACAAATTTCCTCGTACCCTAACCTCTTTCCAATCATGTGATCCTAATTAAACTTTTCTACAAAACCATGCGTTGGGATAGCTTCGTGCTTTAAAAATTTCTTCGTACCCTAACCTCTTCCCATTCATCTGGTCCTAATCAGAGTTTTCTACAAAAGGTGCGTTGGGATAGATTTGTGCTTTTACAAATTTCTTCGTACCCTAACCTCTATCCATTCATGTGAACCTAATCAAACTTTTCTACAAGACCATGAATTGGGATAAATTTGTAACTTTACAAATTGCTTCGTATCCTAACCTCTTTCCATTCATGTGATCCTAATCAAACTTTTCTACAAAACATGCATTGGGATAGATTTGTAACTTTACAATTTTCTTCGTATCCTAACCTCTTTCCATTCATGTGATCCTAATCAAACTTTTCTATTAAACCATGCATTGGGATAGAATTGTACCTTTACAAATTTCTTCGTACCCTTTCCATTCATGTGATCCTAATCAAACTTTTCTGAAAAACCATGAATTGGGATAGATTTGTACCTTTACAAATTTCATCGTATCCTAACCTCTTTCCATTCATGTGATCCTAATCAAACTTTTCTACAAAACATGCTTTGGGATAGATTTGCACCTTTACAAATTTCTTCGTACCCTAACCTCTTTCCATTCATGTGATCCTAATCAAACTTTTCTACAAAACCATTAATTGTTATAGATTTGTACCTTTACAAATTTCTTCGTACCCTAACCTCTTTCCATTCATGTGATCCTAATCAAACTTTTCTACAAAACCATGAATAGGGATAGATTTGTACCTTTACAAATTTCTTCGTATCCTAACCTCTTTCCATTCATGTGATCCTAATCAAACTTTTCTACAAAACCATGAATTGGGATAGATTTGTAGCTTTACAAATTTCTTCGTATCCTAACCTCTTTCCATTCATGTGATCCTAATCAAACTTTTCTACAAAACCATGCGTTGGGATTGCTTCGTGCTTTAAAAATTTCTTCGTACCCCAACCTCTTTCCATTCATGTGATCCTAATCAAACTTTTCTACAAAACCATGCATTGTGATAGCTTTGTGCTTTAAAAATTTCTTCGTTCCCTAACCTCTTTCCATTCACGTGATTCTAATCAAAGTTTTCTATAATACCATGCATTGGGACAGATTTGTACTTTTACAAATTTCTTCGTATCCTAACCTCTTTCCATTCATGAGATCCTAATCAAACTTTTCTACAAAACCATGCATAGGGATAGCTTCGTGCTTTAAAAATTTCTTTGTACCCTAACCTCTTCCCATTCATCTGGTCCTAATCAGAGTTTTCTACAAAACGTGCGTTGCGATAGATTTGTGCTTTTACAAATTTCTTCGTATCCTAACCTCTTATAATTTATCTGATCCTAGAGTTATCTACAAAACATGCGTTGGGATAGCTTCGTGCTTTAAAAATTTCTTCGTACCCTAACCTCTTTCCATTCACGTGATCCTAATCAAAGTTTTCTATAAAACCATGCATTGGGACAGATTTGTAATTTTACAAATTTCTTCGTATCCTAACCTCTTTCCATTCATGTGATCCTAATCAAACTTTTCTACAAAACCATGCGTTGGGATAGCTTCGTGCTTTAAAAATTTCTTCGTATCCTAACCTCTTTCCATTCATGCGATCCTAATCAAAATTTTCTACAAAACATGCATTGGGATAGATTTGTACCTTTACAAATATCTTCGTACCCTAACCTCTTTCCATTCATGTGATCCTAATCAAACTTTTCTACAAAACCATGCGTTAGGATAGCTTCGTGCTTTAAAAATTGCTTCGTACCCTAACCTCTTTCTATTCATGTGATCCTAATCAAACTTTTCTACAAAACCATGCATTGGGATAGCTTTGTGCTTTAAAAATTTCTTCGTATCCTAACCTCTTTCCATTCATGAGAACCTAATCAAACTTTTCTACAAAACCATGCTTAGGGATAGCTTCGTGCTTTAAAAATTTCTTTGTACCCTAACCTCTTCCCATTCATCTGGTCCTAATCAGAGTTTTCTAAAAAACGTGCGTTGCGATAGATTTGTGCTTTTACAAATTTCTTCGTATCCTAACCTCTTTTAATTTATCTGATCCTAGAGTTATCTACAAAACATGCGTTGGGATAGCTTCGTGCTTTAAAAATTTCTTCGTACCCTAACCTCTTTCCATTCACGTGATCCTAATCAAAGTTTTCTATAAAACCATGCATTGGGACAGATTTGTACCTTTACAAATTTCTTCGTATCCTAACCTCTTTCCATTCATGTGATCCTAATCAAACTTTTCTACAAAACCATGAATTGGGATAGATTTGTAGCTTTACAAATTTCTTCGTATCCTAACCTCTTTCCATTCATGTGATCCTAATCAAACTTTTCTACAAAACCATGCGTTGGGATTGCTTCGTGCTTTAAAAATTTCTTCGTACCCCAACCTCTTTCCATTCATGTGATCCTAATCAAACTTTTCTACAAAACCATGCATTGTGATAGCTTTGTGCTTTAAAAATTTCTTCGTTCCCTAACCTCTTTCCATTCACGTGATTCTAATCAAAGTTTTCTATAATACCATGCATTGGGACAGATTTGTACTTTTACAAATTTCTTCGTATCCTAACCTCTTTCCATTCATGAGATCCTAATCAAACTTTTCTACAAAACCATGCATAGGGATAGCTTCGTGCTTTAAAAATTTCTTTGTACCCTAACCTCTTCCCATTCATCTGGTCCTAATCAGAGTTTTCTACAAAACGTGCGTTGCGATAGATTTGTGCTTTTACAAATTTCTTCGTATCCTAACCTCTTATAATTTATCTGATCCTAGAGTTATCTACAAAACATGCGTTGGGATAGCTTCGTGCTTTAAAAATTTCTTCGTACCCTAACCTCTTTCCATTCACGTGATCCTAATCAAAGTTTTCTATAAAACCATGCATTGGGACAGATTTGTACCTTTACAAATTTCTTCGTATCCTAACCTCTTTCCATTCATGTGATCCTAATCAAACTTTTCTACAAAACCATGCGTTGGGATAGCTTCGTGCTTTAAAAATTTCTTCGTATCCTAACCTCTTTCCATTCATGTGATCCTAATCAAAATTTTCTACAAAACATGCATTGGGATAGATTTGTACCTTTACAAATATCTTCGTACCCTAACCTCTTTCCATTCATGTGATCCTAATCAAACTTTTCTACAAAACCATGCGTTAGGATAGCTTCGTGCTTTAAAAATTGCTTCGTACCCTAACCTCTTTCTATTCATGTGATCCTAATCAAACTTTTCTACAAAACCATGCATTGGGATAGCTTTGTGCTTTAAAAATTTCTTCGTATCCTAACCTCTTTCCATTCATGAGAACCTAATCAAACTTTTCTACAAAACCATGCTTAGGGATAGCTTCGTGCTTTAAAAATTTCTTTGTACCCTAACCTCTTCCCATTCATCTGGTCCTAATCAGAGTTTTCTAAAAAACGTGCGTTGCGATAGATTTGTGCTTTTACAAATTTCTTCGTATCCTAACCTCTTTTAATTTATCTGATCCTAGAGTTATCTACAAAACATGCGTTGGGATAGCTTCGTGCTTTAAAAATTTCTTCGTACCCTAACCTCTTTCCATTCACGTGATCCTAATCAAAGTTTTCTATAAAACCATGCATTGGGACAGATTTGTACCTTTACAAATTTCTTCGTATCCTAACCTCTTTCCATTCATGTGATCCTAATCAAACTTTTCTACAAAACCATGCGTTGGGATAGCTTCGTGCTTTAAAAATTTCTTCGTATCCTAACCTCTTTCCATTCATGTGATCCTAATCAAAATTTTCTACAAGACATGCATTGGGATAGATTTGTACCTTTACAAATATCTTCGTACCCTAACCTCTTTCCATTCATGTGATCCTAATCAAACTTTTCTACAAAACCATGCGTTAGGATAGCTTCGTGCTTTAAAAATTGCTTCGTACCCTAACCTCTTTCTATTCATGTGATCCTAATCAAACTTTTCTACAAAACCATGCATTGGGATAGCTTTGTGCTTTAAAAATTTCTTCGTATCCTAACCTCTTTCCATTCATGAGATCCTAATCAAACTTTTCTACAAAACCATGCTTAGGGATAGCTTCGTGCTTTAAAAATTTCTTTGTACCCTAACCTCTTCCCATTCATCTGGTCCTAATCAAACTTTTCTACAAAACATGCATTGAAATAGATTTGTACCTTTACAAATTTCTTCGTATCCTAACCTCTTTCCATTCATGTGATCCTAATCAAACTTTTCTACAAAACCATGCGTTGGGATAGCTTCGTGCTTTAAAAATTTCTTCGTATCCTAACCTCTTTCCATTCATGTGATCCTAATCAAACTTGTCTACAAAACATGCATTGGGATAGATTTGTACCTTTACAAATTTCTTCGTACCCTAACCTCTTTCCATTCATGTGATCCTAATCAAACTTTTCTACAAAACCATGCGTTAGGATAGCTTCGTGCTTTAAAAATTGCTTCGTACCCTAACCACTTTCCATTCATGCGATCCTAATCAAACTTTTCTACAAAACCATGCATTGGGATAGCTTCGTGCTTTAAAAATTTCTTTGTACCCTAACCTCTTCCCATTCATCTGGTCCTAATCAGAGTTTTCTACAAAACGTGCGTTGGGATAGATTTGTGCTTTTACAAATTTCTTCGTACCCTAACCTCTATCCATTCATGTGATCCTAATCAAACTTTTCTACAAAACCATGAATTGGGATAGATTTATTTCTTTACAAATTTCTTCGTATCCTAACCTCTTTCCATTCATGTGATCCTAATCAAACTTTTCTACAAAACATGCATTGGGATAGATTTGTACCTTTACAAATTTCTTCGTATCCTAACCTCTTTCCATTCATGTGATCCTAATCAGAGTTTTCTACAAAACGTGCGTTGGGTTATATTTGTGCTTCTACAAATTTCTTCGTACCCTAACCTCTTTCCATTCATGTGATCCTAATCAAACTTTTCTACAAAACCATGCATAGGGATAGCTTCGTGCTTTAAAAATTTCTTCGTACCCTAACCTCTTTCCATTCATGTGATCCTAATCAAACTTTTCTACAAAACCATGCATTGGGATAGCTTTGTGCTTTAAAAATTTCTTCGTATCCTAACCTCTTTCCATTCATGAGATCCTAATCAAACTTTTCTACAAAACCATGCATAGGGATAGCTTCGTGCTTTAAAAATTTCTTTGTACCCTAACCTCTTCCCATTCATCTGGTCCTAATCAGAGTTTTCTACAAACGTGCGATGGGATAGATTTGTGAATTTACAAATTTCTTCGTACCCTAACCTGTATCCATTCTTGTGATCCTAATCATAGTTTTCTACAAAACCATGAATTGGGATAGATTTGTATCTTTACAAATTTCTTCGTATCCTAACCTCTTTCCATTCATGTGATCCTAATCAAACTTTTCTACAAAACATGCATTGAAATAGATTTGTACCTTTACAATTTTCTTCGTATCCTAACCTCTTTCCATTCATGTGATCCTAATCAAACTTTTCTATTAAACCATGCATTGGGATAGAATTGTACCTTTACAAATTTCTTCGTACCCTAACCTCTTTCCATTCATGTGATCCTAATCAAACTTTTCTAAAAAACCATGAATTGGAATAGATTTGTACCGTTACAAATTTCATCGTATCTTAACCTCTTCCCATTCATGTGATCCTATCCAAACTTTTCTACAAAACCATGAATAGGGATAGATTTGTACCTTTACAAATTTCTTCGTATCCTAACCTCTTTCCATTCATGTGATCCTAATCAAACTTTTCTACAAAACCATGCGTTGGGATAGCTTCGTGCTTTAAAAATTTCTTCGTATCCTAACCTCTTTCCATTCATGTGATCCTAATCAAACTTTTCTGCAAAACATTCATTGGGATAGATTTATACCTTTACAAATTTCTTCGTACCCTAACCTCTTTCAATTCATGTGATCCTAATCAAACTTTTCTACAAAACCATGCGTTGGGATAGCTTCGTGCTTTAAAAATTTCTTCGTACCCTAACCTCTTTCCATTCACGTGATCCTAATCAAAGTTTTCTATAAAACCATGCATTGGGACAGATTTGTACCTTTAGAAATTTCTTCGTATCCTAACCTCTTTCCATTCATGTGATCCTAATCAAACTTTTCTACAAAACCATGCGTTAGGATAGCTTCGTGCTCTAAAATTGCTTCGTACCCTAACCTCTTTCCATTCATGTGATCCTAATCAAACTTTTCTACAAAACCATGCATAGGGATAGCTTCGTGCTTTAAAAATTTCTTTGTACCCTAACCTCTTCCCATTCATCTGGTCCTAATCAGAGTTTTCTACAAAACGTGCGTTGGGATAGATTTGTGCTTTTACAAATTTCTTCGTACCCTAACCTCTATCCATTCATGTGATCCTAATCAAACTTTTCTACAAAACCATGAATTGGGATAGATATGTATCTTTACAAATTTCTTCGTATCCTAACCTCTTTCCATTCATGTGATCCTAATCAAACTTTTCTACAAAACCATGAATTGGGATAGATTTGTAACTTTACAAATTTCATCGTATCCTAACCTCTTTCCATTCATGTGATCCTTATCAAACTTTTCTACAAAACATGCTTTGGGATAGATTTGTACCTTTACAAATTTCTTCGTACCCTAACCTCTTTCCATTCATGTGATCCTAATCAAACTTTTCTAAAAAACCATGAATTGGGATAGATTTGTAACTTTACAAATTTCATCGTATCCTAACCTCTTTCCATTCATGTGATCCTAATCAAACTTTTCTACAAAACATGCTTGCGGATAGATTTGTACATTTACAAATTTCCTCGTACCCTAACCTCTTTCCAATCATGTGATCCTAATCAAACTTTTCTACAAAACCATGCGTTGGGATAGCTTCGTGCTTTAAAAATTTCTTCGTACCCTAACCTCTTCCCATTCATCTGGTCCTAATCAGAGTTTTCTACAAAAGGTGCGTTGGGATAGATTTGTGCTTTTACAAATTTCTTCGTACCCTAACCTCTATCCATTCATGTGAACCTAATCAAACTTTTCTACAAGACCATGAGTTGGGATAAATTTGTAACTTTACAAATTGCTTCGTATCCTAACCTCTTTCCATTCATGTGATCCTAATCAAACTTTTCTACAAAACATGCATTGGGATAGATTTGTAACTTTACAATTTTCTTCGTATCCTAACCTCTTTCCATTCATGTGATCCTAATCAAACTTTTCTATTAAACCATGCATTGGGATAGAATTGTACCTTTACAAATTTCTTCGTACCCTAACCTCTTTCCATTCATGTGATCCTAATCAAACTTTTCTAAAAAACCATGAATTGGGATAGATTTGTACCTTTACAAATTTCATCGTATCCTAACCTCTTTCCATTCATGTGATCCTAATCAAACTTTTCTACAAAACATGCTTTGGGATAGATTTGTACCTTTACAAATTTCTTCGTACCCTAACCTCTTTCCATACATGTGATCCTAATCAAACTTTTCTACAAAACCATGAATTGTTATAGATTTGTACCTTTACAAATTTCTTCGTACCCTAACCTCTTTCCATTCATGTGATCCTAATCAAACTTTTCTACAAAACCATGAATAGGGATAGATTTGTACCTTTACAAATTTCTTCGTATCCTAACCTCTTTCCATTCATGTGATCCTAATCAAACTTTTCTACAAAACCATGAATTGGGATAGATTTGTAGCTTTACAAATTTCTTCGTATCCTAACCTCTTTCCATTCATGTGATCCTAATCAAACTTTTCTACAAAACCATGCGTTGGGATTGCTTCGTGCTTTAAAAATTTCTTCGTAACCCAACCTCTTTCCATTCATGTGATCCTAATCAAACTTTTCTACAAAACCATGAATAGGGATAGATTTGTACCTTTACAAATTTCTTCGTATCCTAACCTCTTTCCATTCATGTGATCCTAATCAAACTTTTCTACAAAACCATCAATTGGGATAGATTTGTACCTTTACAAATTTCTTCGTACCCTAACCTCTTTCCATTCATGTGATCCTAATCAAACTTTTCTACAAAACCATGAATTGTTATAGATTTGTACCTTTACAAATTTCTTCGTACCCTAACCTCTTTCCATTCATGTGATCCTAATCAAACTTTTCTACAAAACCATGAATAGGGATAGATTTGTACCTTTACAAATTTCTTCGTATCCTAACCTCTTTCCATTCATGTGATCCTAATCAAACTTTTCTACAAAACCATGAATTGGGATAGATTTGTAGCTTTACAAATTTCTTCGTATCCTAACCTCTTTCCATTCATGTGATCCTAATCAAACTTTTCTACAAAACCATGCGTTGGGATTGCTTCGTGCTTTAAAAATTTCTTCGTAACCCAACCTCTTTCCATTCATGAGATCCTAATCAAACTTTTCTACAAAACCATGCATAGGGATAGCTTCGTGCTTTAAAAATTTCTTTGTACCCTAACCTCTTCCCATTCATCTGGTCCTAATCAGAGTTATCTACAAAACGTGCGTTGGGATAGCTTCGTGCTTTAAAAATTTCTTCGTACCCTAACCTCTTTCCATTCACGTGATCCTAATCAAAGTTTTCTATAAAACCATGCATTGGGACAGATTTGTACCTTTACAAATTTCTTCGTATCCTAACTTCTTTCCATTCATGTGATCCTAATCAAACTTTTCTACAAAACCATGCGTTGGGATAGCTTCGTGCTTTAAAAATTTCTTCGTATCCTAACTTCTTTCCATTCATGTGATCCTAATCAAAATTTTCTACAAAACATGCATTGGGATAGATTTGTACCTTTACAAATATCTTCGTACCCTAACCTCTTTCCATTCATGTGATTCTAATCAAACTTTTCTACAAAACCATGCGTTAGGATAGCTTCGTGCTTTAAAAATTGCTTCGTACCCTAACCTCTTTCTATTCATGTGATCCTAATCAAACTTTTCTACAAAACCATGCATTGGGATAGCTTTGTGCTTTAAAAATTTCTTCGTATCCTAACCTCTTTCCATTCATGAGATCCTAATCAAACTTTTCTACAAAACCATGCTTAGGGATAGCTTCGTGCTTTAAAAATTTCTTTGTACCCTAACCTCTTCCCATTCATCTGGTCCTAATCAGAGTTTTCTACAAAACGTGCGTTGGGATAGATTTGTGCTTTTACAAATTTCTTCGTACCCTAACCTCTATCCATTCATGTGATCCTTATCAAACTTTTCTACAAAACATGCATTGGGATAGATTTGTACCTTTACAAATTTCTTCGTATCATAACCTCTTTCCATTCATGTGATCCTAATCAGAGTTTTCTACAAAACGTGCGTTGGGATAGATTTGTGCTTTTACAAATTTCTTTGTACCCTAACCTCTTTCCATTCATGTGATCCTAATCAAACTTTTCTACAAAACCATGCATTGGGATAGCTTTGTGCTTTAAAAATTTCTTCGTATACTAACCTCTTTCCATTCATGAGATCCTAATCAAGCTTTTCTACAAAACCATGCATAGGGATAGCTTCGTGCTTTAAAAATTTCTTTGTACCCTAACCTCTTCCCATTCATCTGGTCCTAATCAGAGTTTTCTACAAAACGTGCGTTGCAATAGATTTGTGAATTTACAAATTTCTTCGTACCCTAACCTCTATCCATTCTTGTGATCCTAATCAAACTTTTCTACAAAACCATGAATTGGGATAGATTTGTATCTTTACAAATTTCTTCGTATCCTAACCTCTTTCCATTCATGTGATCCTAATCAAACTTTTCTATTAAACCATGCATTGGGATAGAATTGTACCTTTACAAATTTCTTCGTACCCTAACCTCTTTCCATTCATGTGATCCTAATCAAACTTTTCTACAATCCATGAATAGGGATAGATTTGTACCTTTACAAATTTCTTCGTACCCTAACCTCTTTCCATTCATGTGATCCTAATCAAATTTTTCTAAAAAACCATGAATTGGGATAGATTTGTACCTTTACAAATTTCATCGTATCCTAACCACTTTCCATTCATGTGATCCTAATCAAACTTTTCTACAAAACATGCTTTGGGATAGATTTGTACCTTTACAAATTTCTTCGTACCCTAACCTCTTTCCATTCATGTGATCCTAATCAAACTTTTCTACAAAACCATGAATTGTTATAGATTTGTACCTTTACAAATTTCTTCGTACCCTAACCTCTTTCCATTCATGTGATCCTAATCAAACTTTTCTACAAAACCATGAATAGGGATAGATTTGTACCTTTACAAATTTCTTCGTATCCTAACCTCTTTCCATTCATGTGATCCTAATCAAACTTTTCTACAAAACCATGAATTGGGATAGATTTGTAGCTTTACAAATTTCTTCGTATCCTAACCTCTTTCCATTCATGTGATCCTAATCAAACTTTTCTACAAAACATGCATTGAGATAGATTTGTACCTTTACAAATTTCTTCGTATCCTAACCTCTTTCTATTCATGTGAGCCTAATCAAACTTTTCTACAAAACCATGCGTTGGGATAGCTTCGTGCTTTAAAAATTTCTTTGTATCCTAACCTCTTTCCATTCATGTGATCCTCATCAAACTTTTCTACAAAACATGCACTGGGATAGATTTGTTCCTTTACAAATTTCTTCGTACCCTAACCTCTTTCCATTCATGTGATCCTAATCAAACTTTTCTACAAAACCATGCGTTAGGATAGCTTCGTGCTCTAACATTGCTTCGTACCCTAACCTCTTTCCATTCATGTGATCCTAATCAAACTTTTCTACAAAACCATGCATAGGGATAGCTTCGAGCTTTAAAAATTTCTTTGTACCCTAACCTCTTCCCATTCATCTGGTCCTAATCAGAGTTTTCTACAAAACGTGCGTTGGGATAGATTTGTGCTTTTACAAATTTCTTCGTACCCTAACCTCTATCCATTCATGTGATCCTAATCAAACTTTTCTACAAAACCATGAATTGGGATAGATTTGTATCTTTACAAATTTCTTCGTATCCTAACCTCTTTCCATTCATGCGATCCTAATCAAACTTTTCTAAAAAACCATGAATTGGGATAGATTTGTAACTTTACATATTTTATCGTATCCTAACCTCTTTCCATTCATGTGATCCTAATCAAACTTTTCTACAAAACATGCTTTGGGATAGATTTATACCTTTACAAATTTCTTCGTACCCTAACCTCTTTCCATTCATGTGATCCTAATCAAACTTTTCTAAAAAACCATGAATTGGGATAGATTTGTAACTTTACAAATTTCATCGTATCCTAACCTCTTTCCATTCATGTGATCCTAATCAAACTTTTCTACAAAACATGCTTTGGGATAGATTTGTACCTTTAGAAATTTCTTCGTACCCTAACCTCTTTCCATTCATGTGATCCTAATCAAACTTTTCTACAAAACCATGAATTGGGATAGATTTGTACCTTTACAAATTTCTTCGTACCCTAACCTCTTTCCATTCATGTGATCCTAATCAAACTTTTCTACAAAACCATGAATTGGGATAGATTTGTACCTTTACAAATTTCTTCGTATCCTAACCTCTTTCCATTCATCTGATCCTAATCAAACTTTTCTACAAAACCATGCATTGGGATAGCTTTGTGCTTTAAAAATTTGTTCGTACCCTAACCTCTTTCCATTCACGTGATCCTAATCAAAGTTATCTATAAAACCATGCATTGGGACAGATTTGTACTTTTACATATTTCTTCGTATCCTAACCTCTTTCTATTCACGTGATCCTAATCAAAGTTTTCTATAAAACCATGCATTGGGACAGATTTGTACTTTTACATATTTCTTCGTATCCTAACCTCTTTCCATTCATGAGATCCTAATCAAACTTTTCTACAAAACCATGCATAGGGATAGCTTCGTGCTTTAAAAATTTCTTTGTACCCTAAACTCTTCCCATTCATCTGGTCCTAATCAGAGTTTTCTACAAAACGTGCGTTGCAATAGATTTGTGCTTTTACAAATTTCTTCGTATCCTAACCTCTTTTAATTTATCTGATCCTAGAGTTATCTACAAAACATGCGTTGGGATAGCTTCGTGCTTTAAAAATTTCCTCGTACTCTAACCTCTTTCCATTCATGTGATCCTAATCAAACTTTTCTACAAAACATGCATTGGGATGGATTTGTACCTTTACAAATTTCCTCGTACCCTAACCTCTTTCCAATCATGTGATCCTAATCAAACTTTTCTACAAAACCATGCGTTGGGATAGCTTCGTGCTTTAAAAATTTCTTCGTACCCTAACCTCTTTCCATTCATGTGATCCTAATCAAATTTTCTACAAAACCATGCGTTGGGATAGCTTCGTGCTTTAAAAATTTCTTCGTACCCTAACCTCTTTCCATTCACGTGATCCTAATCAAAGTTTTCTATAAAACCATGCATGGGGACATATTTGTACCTTTACAAATTTCTTCGTATCCTAACCTCTTTCCATTCATGTGATCCTAATCAAACTTTTCTACAAAACATGCATTGAGATAGATTTGTACCTTTACAAATTTCTTCGAATCCTAACCTCTTTCCATTCACGAGATCCTAATCAAACTTTTCTACAAAACCATGCATTGGGATAGCTTCGTGCTTTAAAATTTTCTTTGTACCCTAACCTCTTCCCATTCATCTGATCCTAATCAGAGTTTTCTACAAAACGTGCGTTGGGATAGATTTGTGCTTTTACAAATTTCTTCGTACCCTAACCTCTTTCCATTCATGTGATCCTAATCAAAGTTTTTTATAAAACCATGCATTAGGATAGAATTGTACCTTTACAAATTTCTTCGTACCCTAACCTCTTTACATTCATGTGATCCTATGCAAACTTTTCTACAAAACATGCATTGGGATAGATTTGTAACTATACAATTTTCTTCGTATCCTAACCTCTTTCCATTCATGTGATCCTAATCAAACTTTTCTAAAAAACCATGAATTGGGATAGATTTGTAACTTTACAAATTTCATCGTATCCTAACCTCTTTCCATTCATGTGATCCTAATCAAACTTTTCTGCAAAACATGCTTTGGGATAGATTTGTACCTTTAGAAGTTTCTTCGTACCCTAACCTCTTTCCATTCATGTGATCCTAATCAAACTTTTCTACAAAACCATGCGTTGGGATAGCTTCGTGCTTTAAAAATTTCTTCGTATCCTAACCTCTTTCCATTCATGTGATCCTAATCAAACTTTTCTGCAAAACATTCATTGGGATAGATTTATACCTTTACAAATTTCTTCGTACCCTAACCTCTTTCAATTCATGTGATCCTAATCAAACTTTTCTACAAAACCATGCGTTGGGATAGCTTCGTGCTTTAAAAATTTCTTCGTACCCTAACCTCTTTCCATTCACGTGATCCTAATCAAAGTTTTCTATAAAACCATGCATTGGGACAGATTTGTACCTTTAGAAATTTCTTCGTATCCTAACCTCTTTCCATTCATGTGATCCTAATCAAACTTTTCTACAAAACCATGCGTTGGGATAGCTTCGTGCTTTAATAATTTCTTTGTATCCTAACCTCTTTCCATTCACGTGATCCTAATCGAACTTTTCTACAAAACATGCACTGGAATAGATTTGTTCCTTTACAAATTTCTTCGTACCCTAACCTGTTTCCATTCATGTGATCCTAATCAAACTTTTCTACAAAACCATCCGTTAGGATAGCTTCGTGCTCTAAAATTGCTTCGTACCCTAACCTCTTTCCATTCATGTGATCCTAATCAAACTTTTCTACAAAACCATGCATAGGGATAGCTTCGTGCTTTAAAAATTTCTTTGTACCCTAACCTCTTCCCATTCATCTGGTCCTAATCAGAGTTTTCTACAAAACGTGCGTTGGGATAGATTTGTGCTTTTACAAATTTCTTCGTACCCTAACCTCTATCCATTCATGTGATCCTAATCAAACTTTTCTACAAAACATGCACTGGGATAGATTTGTTCCTTTACAAATTTCTTCGTATCCTAACCTCTTTCCATTCATCTGATCCTAATCAAACTTTTCTACAAAACCATGCATTGGGATAGCTTTGTGCTTTAAAAATTTGTTCGTACCCTAACCTCTTTCCATTCACGTGATCCTAATCAAAGTTATCTATAAAACCATGCATTGGGACAGATTTGTACTTTTACATATTTCTTCGTATCCTAACCTCTTTCTATTCACGTGATCCTAATCAAAGTTTTCTATAAAACCATGCATTGGGACAGATTTGTACTTTTACATATTTCTTCGTATCCTAACCTCTTTCCATTCATGAGATCCTAATCAAACTTTTCTACAAAACCATGCATATGGATAGCTTCGTGCTTTAAAAATTTCTTTGTACCCTAAACTCTTCCCATTCATCTGGTCCTAATCAGAGTTTTCTACAAAACGTGCGTTGCAATAGATTTGTGCTTTTACAAATTTCTTCGTATCCTAACCTCTTTTAATTTATCTGATCCTAGAGTTATCTACAAAACATGCGTTGGGATAGCTTCGTGCTTTAAAAATTTCCTCGTACTCTAACCTCTTTCCATTCATGTGATCCTAATCAAACTTTTCTACAAAACATGCATTGGGATGGATTTGTACCTTTACAAATTTCCTCGTACCCTAACCTCTTTCCAATCATGTGATCCTAATCAAACTTTTCTACAAAACCATGCGTTGGGATAGCTTCGTGCTTTAAAAATTTCTTCGTACCCTAACCTCTTTCCATTCATGTGATCCTAATCAAATTTTCTACAAAACCATGCGTTGGGATAGCTTCGTGCTTTAAAAATTTCTTCGTACCCTAACCTCTTTCCATTCACGTGATCCTAATCAAAGTTTTCTATAAAACCATGCATGGGGACATATTTGTACCTTTACAAATTTCTTCGTATCCTAACCTCTTTCCATTCATGTGATCCTAATCAAACTTTTCTACAAAACATGCATTGAGATAGATTTGTACCTTTACAAATTTCTTCGAATCCTAACCTCTTTCCATTCACGAGATCCTAATCAAACTTTTCTACAAAACCATGCATTGGGATAGCTTCGTGCTTTAAAATTTTCTTTGTACCCTAACCTCTTCCCATTCATCTGATCCTAATCAGAGTTTTCTACAAAACGTGCGTTGGGATAGATTTGTGCTTTTACAAATTTCTTCGTACCCTAACCTCTTTCCATTCATGTGATCCTAATCAAAGTTTTTTATAAAACCATGCATTAGGATAGAATTGTACCTTTACAAATTTCTTCGTACCCTAACCTCTTTACATTCATGTGATCCTATGCAAACTTTTCTACAAAACATGCATTGGGATAGATTTGTAACTATACAATTTTCTTCGTATCCTAACCTCTTTCCATTCATGTGATCCTAATCAAACTTTTCTAAAAAACCATGAATTGGGATAGATTTGTAACTTTACAAATTTCATCGTATCCTAACCTCTTTCCATTCATGTGATCCTAATCAAACTTTTCTGCAAAACATGCTTTGGGATAGATTTGTACCTTTAGAAGTTTCTTCGTACCCTAACCTCTTTCCATTCATGTGATCCTAATCAAACTTTTCTACAAAACCATGCGTTGGGATAGCTTCGTGCTTTAAAAATTTCTTCGTATCCTAACCTCTTTCCATTCATGTGATCCTAATCAAACTTTTCTGCAAAACATTCATTGGGATAGATTTATACCTTTACAAATTTCTTCGTACCCTAACCTCTTTCAATTCATGTGATCCTAATCAAACTTTTCTACAAAACCATGCGTTGGGATAGCTTCGTGCTTTAAAAATTTCTTCGTACCCTAACCTCTTTCCATTCACGTGATCCTAATCAAAGTTTTCTATAAAACCATGCATTGGGACAGATTTGTACCTTTAGAAATTTCTTCGTATCCTAACCTCTTTCCATTCATGTGATCCTAATCAAACTTTTCTACAAAACCATGCGTTGGGATAGCTTCGTGCTTTAATAATTTCTTTGTATCCTAACCTCTTTCCATTCACGTGATCCTAATCAAACTTTTCTACAAAACATGCACTGGGATAGATTTGTTCCTTTACAAATTTCTTCGTACCCTAACCTGTTTCCATTCATGTGATCCTAATCAAACTTTTCTACAAAACCATCCGTTAGGATAGCTTCGTGCTCTAAAGTTGCTTCGTACCCTAACCTCTTTCCATTCATGTGATCCTAATCAAACTTTTCTACAAAACCATGCATAGGGATAGCTTCGTGCTTTAAAAATTTCTTTGTACCCTAACCTCTTCCCATTCATCTGGTCCTAATCAGAGTTTTCTACAAAACGTGCGTTGGGATAGATTTGTGCTTTTACAAATTTCTTCGTACCCTAACCTCTATCCATTCATGTGATCCTAATCAAACTTTTCTACAAAACCATGAATTGGGATAGATTTGTATCTTTACAAATTTCTTCGTATCCTAACCTCTTTCCATTCATGTGATCCTAATCAAAC
The DNA here is from genome assembly GCA_929113105.1 of Agrypnus murinus. NCBI lineage: Eukaryota > Metazoa > Arthropoda > Insecta > Coleoptera > Elateridae > Agrypnus > Agrypnus murinus. The sequence continues at coordinate 226,130,433 of OV816024.1, read as the reverse complement.
TTTTCTAAAAAACCATGAATTGGGATAGATTTGTAACTTTACAAATTTCATCGTATCCTAACCTCTTTCCATTCATGTGATCCTTATCAAACTTTTCTACAAAACATGCTTTGGGATAGATTTGTACCTTTACAAATTTCTTCGTACCCTAACCTCTTTCCATTCATGTGATCCTAATCAAACTTTTCTAAAAAACCATGAATTGGGATAGATTTGTAACTTTACAAATTTCATCGTATCCTAACCTCTTTCCATTCATGTGATCCTAATCAAACTTTTCTACAAAACATGCTTGCGGATAGATTTGTACCTTTACAAATTTCCTCGTACCCTAACCTCTTTCCAATCATGTGATCCTAATCAAACTTTTCTACAAAACCATGCGTTGGGATAGCTTCGTGCTTTAAAAATTTCTTCGTACCCTAACCTCTTCCCATTCATCTGGTCCTAATCAGAGTTTTCTACAAAAGGTGCGTTGGGATAGATTTGTGCTTTTACAAATTTCTTCGTACCCTAACCTCTATCCATTCATGTGAACCTAATCAAACTTTTCTACAAGACCATGAATTGGGATAAATTTGTAACTTTACAAATTGCTTCGTATCCTAACCTCTTTCCATTCATGTGATCCTAATCAAACTTTTCTACAAAACATGCATTGGGATAGATTTGTAACTTTACAATTTTCTTCGTATCCTAACCTCTTTCCATTCATGTGATCCTAATCAAACTTTTCTATTAAACCATGCATTGGGATAGAATTGTACCTTTACAAATTTCTTCGTACCCTAACCTCTTTCCATTCATGTGATCCTAATCAAACTTTTCTACAAAACCATGAATTGTTATAGATTTGTACCTTTACAAATTTCTTCGTACCCTAACCTCTTTCCATTCATGTGATCCTAATCAAACTTTTCTACAAAACCATGAATAGGGATAGATTTGTACCTTTACAAATTTCTTCGTATCCTAACCTCTTTCCATTCATGTGATCCTAATCAAACTTTTCTACAAAACCATGAATTGGGATAGATTTGTAGCTTTACAAATTTCTTCGTATCCTAACCTCTTTCCATTCATGTGATCCTAATCAAACTTTTCTACAAAACCATGCGTTGGGATTGCTTCGTGCTTTAAAAATTTCTTCGTACCCCAACCTCTTTCCATTCATGTGATCCTAATCAAACTTTTCTACAAAACCATGCATTGTGATAGCTTTGTGCTTTAAAAATTTCTTCGTTCCCTAACCTCTTTCCATTCACGTGATTCTAATCAAAGTTTTCTATAATACCATGCATTGGGACAGATTTGTACTTTTACAAATTTCTTCGTATCCTAACCTCTTTCCATTCATGAGATCCTAATCAAACTTTTCTACAAAACCATGCATAGGGATAGCTTCGTGCTTTAAAAATTTCTTTGTACCCTAACCTCTTCCCATTCATCTGGTCCTAATCAGAGTTTTCTACAAAACGTGCGTTGCGATAGATTTGTGCTTTTACAAATTTCTTCGTATCCTAACCTCTTTTAATTTATCTGATCCTAGAGTTATCTACAAAACATGCGTTGGGATAGCTTCGTGCTTTAAAAATTTCTTCGTACCCTAACCTCTTTCCATTCACGTGATCCTAATCAAAGTTTTCTAAAAAACCATGCATTGGGACAGATTTGTACCTTTACAAATTTCTTCGTATCCTAACCTCTTTCCATTCATGTGATCCTAATCAAACTTTTCTACAAAACCATGCGTTGGGATAGCTTCGTGCTTTAAAAATTTCTTCGTATCCTAACCTCTTTCCATTCATGTGATCCTAATCAAAATTTTCTACAAAACATGCATTGGGATAGATTTGTACCTTTACAAATATCTTCGTACCCAAACCTCTTTCCATTCATGTGATCCTAATCAAACTTTTCTACAAAACCATGCGTTAGGATAGCTTCGTGCTTTAAAAATTGCTTCGTACCCTAACCTCTTTCTATTCATGTGATCCTAATCAAACTTTTCTACAAAACCATGCATTGGGATAGCTTTGTGCTTTAAAAATTTCTTCGTATCCTAACCTCTTTCCATTCATGAGATCCTAATCAAACTTTTCTACAAAACCATGCTTAGGGATAGCTTCGTGCTTTAAAAATTTCTTTGTACCCTAACCTCTTCCCATTCATCTGGTCCTAATCAGAGTTTTCTACTAAACGTGCGTTGGGATAGATTTGTGCTTTTACAAATTTCTTCGTACCCTAACCTCTATCCATTCATGTGATCCTTATCAAACTTTTCTACAAAACATGCATTGGGATAGATTTGTACCTTTACAAATTTCTTCGTATCATAACCTCTTTCCATTCATGTGATCCTAATCAGAGTTTTCTACAAAACGTGCGTTGGGATAGATTTGTGCTTTTACAAATTTCTTTGTACCCTAACCTCTTTCCATTAATGTGATCCTAATCAAACTTTTCTACAAAACCATGCATAGGGATAGCTTCGTGCTTTAAAAATTGCTTCGTACCTTAACCTCTTTCCATTCATGTGATCCTAATCAAACTTTTCTACAAAACCATGCATTGGGATAGCTTTGTGCTTTAAAAATTTCTTCGTATACTAACCTCTTTCCATTCATGAGATCCTAATCAAGCTTTTCTACAAAACCATGCATAGGGATAGCTTCGTGCTTTAAAAATTTCTTTGTACCCTAACCTCTTCCCATTCATCTGGTCCTAATCAGAGTTTTCTACAAAACGTGCGTTGCAATAGATTTGTGAATTTACAAATTTCTTCGTACCCTAACCTCTATCCATTCTTGTGATCCTAATCAAACTTTTCTACAAAACCATGAATTGGGATAGATTTGTATCTTTACAAATTTCTTCGTATCCTAACCTCTTTCCATTCATGTGATCCTAATCAAACTTTTCTATTAAACCATGCATTGGGATAGAATTGTACCTTTACAAATTTCTTCGTACCCTAACCTCTTTCCATTCATGTGATCCTAATCAAACTTTTCTACAATCCATGAATAGGGATAGATTTGTACCTTTACAAATTTCTTCGTACCCTAACCTCTTTCCATTCATGTGATCCTAATCAAACTTTTCTAAAAAACCATGAATTGGGATAGATTTGTACCTTTACAAATTTCATCGTATCCTAACCACTTTCCATTCATGTGATCCTAATCAAACTTTTCTACAAAACATGCTTTGGGATAGATTTGTACCTTTACAAATTTCTTCGTACCCTAACCTCTTTCCATTCATGTGATCCTAATCAAGCTTTTCTACAAAACCATGCATAGGGATAGCTTCGTGCTTTAAAAATTTCTTTGTACCCTAACCTCTTCCCATTCATCTGGTCCTAATCAGAGTTTTCTACAAAACGTGCGTTGCAATAGATTTGTGAATTTACAAATTTCTTCGTACCCTAACCTCTATCCATTCTTGTGATCCTAATCAAACTTTTCTACAAAACCATGAATTGGGATAGATTTGTATCTTTACAAATTTCTTCGTATCCTAACCTCTTTCCATTCATGTGATCCTAATCAAACTTTTCTACAAAACCATGAATTGTTATAGATTTGTACCTTTACAAATTTCTTCGTACCCTAACCTCTTTCCATTCATGTGATCCTAATCAAACTTTTCTACAAAACCATGAATAGGGATAGATTTGTACCTTTACAAATTTCTTCGTATCCTAACCTCTTTCCATTCATGTGATCCTAATCAAACTTTTCTACAAAACCATGAATTGGGATAGATTTGTAGCTTTACAAATTTCTTCGTATCCTAACCTCTTTCCATTCATGTGATCCTAATCAAACTTTTCTACAAAACCATGCGTTGGGATTGCTTCGTGCTTTAAAAATTTCTTCGTACCCCAACCTCTTTCCATTCATGTGATCCTAATCAAACTTTTCTACAAAACCATGCATTGTGATAGCTTTGTGCTTTAAAAATTTCTTCGTTCCCTAACCTCTTTCCATTCACGTGATTCTAATCAAAGTTTTCTATAATACCATGCATTGGGACAGATTTGTACTTTTACAAATTTCTTCGTATCCTAACCTCTTTCCATTCATGAGATCCTAATCAAACTTTTCTACAAAACCATGCATAGGGATAGCTTCGTGCTTTAAAAATTTCTTTGTACCCTAACCTCTTCCCATTCATCTGGTCCTAATCAGAGTTTTCTACAAAACGTGCGTTGCGATAGATTTGTGCTTTTACAAATTTCTTCGTATCCTAACCTCTTTTAATTTATCTGATCCTAGAGTTATCTACAAAACATGCGTTCGGATAGCTTCGTGCTTTAAAAATTTCTTCGTACCCTAACCTCTTTCCATTCACGTGATCCTAATCAAAGTTTTCTATAAAACCATGCATTGGGACAGATTTGTACCTTTACAAATTTCTTCGTATCCTAACCTCTTTCCATTCATGTGATCCTAATCAAACTTTTCTACAAAACCATGCGTTGGGATAGCTTCGTGCTTTAAAAATTTCTTCGTATCCTAACCTCTTTCCATTCATGTGATCCTAATCAAAATTTTCTACAAAACATGCATTGGGATAGATTTGTACCTTTACAAATATCTTCGTACCCAAACCTCTTTCCATTCATGTGATCCTAATCAAACTTTTCTACAAAACCATGCGTTAGGATAGCTTCGTGCTTTAAAAATTGCTTCGTACCCTAACCTCTTTCTATTCATGTGATCCTAATAAAACTTTTCTACAAAACCATGCATTGGGATAGCTTTGTGCTTTAAAAATTTCTTCGTATCCTAACCTCTTTCCATTCATGAGATCCTAATCAAACTTTTCTACAAAACCATGCTTAGGGATAGCTTCGTGCTTTAAAAATTTCTTTGTACCCTAACCTCTTCCCATTCATCTGGTCCTAATCAGAGTTTTCTACTAAACGTGCGTTGGGATAGATTTGTGCTTTTACAAATTTCTTCGTACCGTAACCTCTATCCATTCATGTGATCCTTATCAAACTTTTCTACAAAACATGCATTGGGATAGATTTGTACCTTTACAAATTTCTTCGTATCATAACCTCTTTCCATTCATGTGATCCTAATCAGAGTTTTCTACAAAACGTGCGTTGGGATAGATTTGTGCTTTTACAAATTTCTTTGTACCCTAACCTCTTTCCATTAATGTGATCCTAATCAAACTTTTCTACAAAACCATGCATAGGGATAGCTTCGTGCTTTAAAAATTGCTTCGTACCTTAACCTCTTTCCATTCATGTGATCCTAATCAAACTTTTCTACAAAACCATGCATTGGGATAGCTTTGTGCTTTAAAAATTTCTTCGTATACTAACCTCTTTCCATTCATGAGATCCTAATCAAGCTTTTCTACAAAACCATGCATAGGGATAGCTTCGTGCTTTAAAAATTTCTTTGTACCCTAACCTCTTCCCATTCATCTGGTCCTAATCAGAGTTTTCTACAAAACGTGCGTTGCAATAGATTTGTGAATTTACAAATTTCTTCGTACCCTAACCTCTATCCATTCTTGTGATCCTAATCAAACTTTTCTACAAAACCATGAATTGGGATAGATTTGTATCTTTACAAATTTCTTCGTATCCTAACCTCTTTCCATTCATGTGATCCTAATCAAACTTTTCTATTAAACCATGAATTGGGATAGATTTGTACCTTTACAAATTTCTTCGTACCCTAACCTCTTTCCATTCATGTGATCCTAATCAAACTTTTCTACAATCCATGAATAGGGATAGATTTGTACCTTTACAAATTTCTTCGTACCCTAACCTCTTTCCATTCATGTGATCCTAATCAAACTTTTCTAAAAAACCATGAATTGGGATAGATTTGTACCTTTACAAATTTCATCGTATCCTAACCACTTTCCATTCATGTGATCCTAATCAAACTTTTCTACAAAACATGCTTTGGGATAGATTTGTACCTTTACAAATTTCTTCGTACCCTAACCTCTTTCCATTCATGTGATCCTAATCAAACTTTTCTACAAAACCATGAATTGTTATAGATTTGTACCTTTACAAATTTCTTCGTACCCTAACCTCTTTCCATTCATGTGATCCTAATCAAACTTTTCTACAAAACCATGAATAGGGATAGATTTGTACCTTTACAAATTTCTTCGTATCCTAACCTCTTTCCATTCATGTGATCCTAATCAAACTTTTCTACAAAACCATGAATTGGGATAGATTTGTAGCTTTACAAATTTCTTCGTATCCTAACCTCTTTCCATTCATGTGATCCTAATCAAACTTTTCTACAAAACATGCATTGAGATAGATTTGTACCTTTACAAATTTCTTCGTATCCTAACCTCTTTCTATTCATGTGAGCCTAATCAAACTTTTCTACAAAACCATGCGTTGGGATAGCTTCGTGCTTTAAAAATTTCTTTGTATCCTAACCTCTTTCCATTCATGTGATCCTCATCAAACTTTTCTACAAAACATGCACTGGGATAGATTTGTTCCTTTACAAATTTCTTCGTACCCTAACCTCTTTCCATTCATGTGATCCTAATCAAACTTTTCTACAAAACCATGCGTTAGGATAGCTTCGTGCTCTAAAATTGCTTCGTACCCTAACCTCTTTCCATTCATGTGATCCTAATCAAACTTTTCTACAAAACCATGCATAGGGATAGCTTCGAGCTTTAAAAATTTCTTTGTACCCTAACCTCTTCCCATTCATCTGGTCCTAATCAGAGTTTTCTACAAAACGTGCGTTGGGATAGATTTGTGCTTTTACAAATTTCTTCGTACCCTAACCTCTATCCATTCATGTGATCCTAATCAAACTTTTCTACAAAACCATGAATTGGGATAGATTTGTATCTTTACAAATTTCTTCGTATCCTAACCTCTTTCCATTCATGCGATCCTAATCAAACTTTTCTAAAAAACCATGAATTGGGATAGATTTGTAACTTTACATATTTTATCGTATCCTAACCTCTTTCCATTCATGTGATCCTAATCAAACTTTTCTACAAAACATGCTTTGGGATAGATTTGTACCTTTACAAATTTCTTCGTACCCTAACCTCTTTCCATTCATGTGATCCTAATCAAACTTTTCTAAAAAACCATGAATTGGGATAGATTTGTAACTTTACAAATTTCATCGTATCCTAACCTCTTTCCATTCATGTGATCCTAATCAAACTTTTCTACAAAACATGCTTTGGGATAGATTTGTACCTTTAGAAATTTCTTCGTACCCTAACCTCTTTCCATTCATGTGATCCTAATCAAACTTTTCTACAAAACCATGAATTGGGATAGATTTGTACCTTTACAAATTTCTTCGTACCCTAACCTCTTTCCATTCATGTGATCCTAATAAAACTTTTCTACAAAACCATGAATTGGGATAGATTTGTACCTTTACAAATTTCTTCGTATCCTAACCTCTTTCCATTCATCTGATCCTAATCAAACTTTTCTACAAAACCATGCATTGGGATAGCTTTGTGCTTTAAAAATTTTTTCGTACCCTAACCTCTTTCCATTCACGTGATCCTAATCAAAGTTATCTATAAAACCATGCATTGGGACAGATTTGTACTTTTACATATTTCTTCGTATCCTAACCTCTTTCTATTCACGTGATCCTAATCAAAGTTTTCTATAAAACCATGCATTGGGACAGATTTGTACTTTTACAAATTTCTTCGTATCCTAACCTCTTTCCATTCATGAGATCCTAATCAAACTTTTCTACAAAACCATGCATAGGGATAGCTTCGTGCTTTAAAAATTTCTTTGTACCCTAAACTCTTCCCATTCATCTGGTCCTAATCAGAGTTTTCTACAAAACGTGCGTTGCAATAGATTTGTGCTTTTACAAATTTCTTCGTATCCTAACCTCTTTTAATTTATCTGATCCTAGAGTTATCTACAAAACATGCGTTGGGATAGCTTCGTGCTTTAAAAATTTCCTCGTACTCTAACCTCTTTCCATTCATGTGATCCTAATCAAACTTTTCTACAAAACATGCATTGGGATGGATTTGTACCTTTACAAATTTCCTCGTAACCTAACCTCTTTCCAATCATGTGATCCTAACCAAACTTTTCTACAAAACCATGCGATGGGATAGCTTCGTGCTTTAAAAATTTCTTCGTACCCTAACCTCTTTCCATTCATGTGATCCTAATCAAACTTTTCTACAAAACCATGAATTGGGATAGCTTCGTGCTTTAAAAATTTCTTCGTACCCTAACCTCTTTCCATTATCGTTATCCTAATCAAAGTTTTCTATAAAACCATGCATTGGGACAGATTTGTACCTTTACAAATTTCTTCGTACCCTAACTTCTTTCCATTCATGTGATCCTAATCAAATTTTCTACAAAACCATGCGTTGGGATAGCTTCGTGCTTTAAAAATTTCTTCGTACCCTAACCTCTTTCCATTCACGTGATGCTAATCAAAGTTTTCTATAAAACCATGCATGGGGACATATTTGTACCTTTACAAATTTCTTCGTATCCTAACCTCTTTCCATTCATGTGATCCTAATCAAACTTTTCTACAAAACATGCATTGAGATAGATTTGTGCTTTTACAAATTTCTTCGTACCCTAACCTCTTTCCATTCATGTGATCCTAATCAAAGTTTTTTATAAAACCATGCATTAGGATAGAATTGTACCTTTACAAATTTCTTCGTACCCTAACCTCTTTACATTCATGTGATCCTATGCAAACTTTTCTACAAAACATGCATTGGGATAGATTTGTAACTTTACAATTTTCTTCGTATCCTAACCTCTTTCCATTCATGTGATCCTAATCAAACTTTTCTAAAAAACCATGAATTGGGATAGATTTGTAACTTTACAAATTTCATCGTATCCTAACCTCTTTCCATTCATGTGATCCTAATCAAACTTTTCTGCAAAACATGCTTTGGGATAGATTTGTACCTTTAGAAGTTTCTTCGTACCCTAACCTCTTTCCATTCATGTGATCCTAATCAAACTTTTCTACAAAACCATGAATTGGGATAGATTTGTACCTTTACAAATTTCTTCGTATCCTAACCTCTTTCAATTCATGTGATCCTAATCAAACTTTTCTACAAAACCATGAATTGTGATAGATTTGTACCTTTACAAATTTCTTCGTATCCTAACCTCTTTCCATTCATGTGATCCTAATCAAACTTTTCTACATAACCATGCATTGGGATAGCTTTGTGCTTTAAAAATTTCTTCGTACCCTAACCTCTTTCCATTCATGTGATCCTAATCAAACTTTTCTACAAAACATGCATTGAGATAGATTTGTACCTTTACAAATTTCTTCGTATCCTAACCTCTTTCCATTCATGTGATCCTAATCAAACTTTTCTACAAAACCATGCGTTGGGATAGCTTCGTGCTTTAAAAATTTCTTTGTATCCTAGCCTCTTTCCATTCATGTGATCCTAATCAAACTTTTCTACAAAACATGCACTGGGATAGATTTGTTCCTTTACAAATTTCTTCGTACCCTAACCTCTTTCCATTCATGTGATCCTAATCAAACTTTTCTACAAAACCATGCATAGGGATAGCTTCGTGCTTTAAAAATTTCTTTGTACCCTAACCTCTTCCCATTCATCTGGTCCTAATCAGAGTTTTCTACAAAGCGTGCGTTGGGATAGATTTGTGCTTTTACAAATTTCTTCGTACCCTAACCTTTTTCCATGCATGTGATCCTAATCAAACTTTTCTACAAAACCATGCATTGGGATAGATTTGTACCTTTACAAATTTCTTCGTACCCTAACCTCTTCCCATTCATCTGGTCCTAATCAGAGTTTTCTACAAAACGTGCGTTGGGATAGATTTGTGCTTTTACAAATTTCTTGGTACCCTAATCTCTATCCATTCATGTGATCCTAATCAAACTTTTCTAAAAAACCATGAATTGGGATAGATTTGTAACTTTACATATTTTATCGTATCCTAACCTCTTTCCATTCATGTGATCCTAATCAAACTTTTCTACAAAACATGCTTTGGGATAGATTTGTACCTTTACAAATTTCTTCGTACCCTAACCTCTTTCCATTCATGTGATCCTAATCAAACTTTTCTACAAAACCATGAATTGGGATAGATTTGTACCTTTACAAATTTCTTCGTATCCTAACCTCTTTCCATTCATCTGATCCTAATCAAACTTTTCTACAAAACCATGCATTGGGATAGCTTTGTGCTTTAAACATTTTTTCGTACCCTAACCTCTTTCCATTCACGTGATCCTAATCAAAGTTATCTATAAAACCATGCATTGGGACAGATTTGTACTTTTACATATTTCTTCGTATCCTAACCTCTTTCTATTCACGTGATCCTAATCAAAGTTTTCTATAAAACCATGCATTGGGACAGATTTGTACTTTTACAAATTTCTTCGTATCCTAACCTCTTTCCATTCATGAGATCCTAATCAAACTTTTCTACAAAACCATGCATAGGGATAGCTTCGTGCTTTAAAAATTTCTTTGTACCCTAAACTCTTCCCATTCATCTGGTCCTAATCAGAGTTTTCTACAATACGTGCGTTGCAATAGATTTGTGCTTTTACAAATTTCTTCGTACCCTAACCTCTTTCCATTCATGTGATCCTAGTCGGTGTTTTCTACAAAAACGTGCGTTGGGATAGATTTGTGCTTTTACAAATTTCTTCGTATCCTAACCTCTTTTAATTTATCTGATCCTATAGTTATCTACAAAACATGCGTTGGGATAGCTTCGTGCTTTAAAAATTTCCTCGTACTCTAACCTCTTTACATTCATGTGATCCTAATCAAACTTTTCTACAAAACATGCATTGGGATGGATTTGTACCTTTACAAATTTCCTCGTACCCTAACCTCTTTCCAATCATGTGATCCTAATCAAACTTTTCTACAAAACCATGCGTTGGGATAGCTTCGTGCTTTAAAAATTTCTTCGTACCCTAACCTCTTTCCATTCATGTGATCCTAATCAAACTTTTCTACAAAACCATGAATTGGGATAGCTTCGTGCTTTAAAAATTTCTTCGTACCCTAACCTCTTTCCATTATCGTTATCCTAATCAAAGTTTTCTATAAAACCATGCATTGGGACAGATTTGTACCTTTACAAATTTCTTCGTACCCTAACCTCTTTACATTCATGTGATCCTATGCAAACTTTTCTACAAAACATGCATTGGGATAGATTTGTAACTTTACAATTTTCTTCGTATCCTAACCTCTTTCCATTCATGTGATCCTAATCAAACTTTTCTAAAAAACCATGAATTGGGATAGATTTGTAACTTTACAAATTTCATCGTATCCTAACCTCTTTCCATTCATGTGATCCTAATCAAACTTTTCTGCAAAACATGCTTTGGGATAGATTTGTACCTTTAGAAGTTTCTTCGTACCCTAACCTCTTTCCATTCATGTGATCCTAATCAAACTTTTCTACAAAACCATGAATTGGGATAGATTTGTACCTTTACAAATTTCTTCGTACCCTAACCTCTTTCCATTCATGTGATCCTAATCAAACTTTTCTACAAAACCATGAATAGGGATAGATTTGTACCTTTACAAATTTCTTCGTATCCTAACCTCTTTCAATTCATGTGATCCTAATCAAACTTTTCTACAAAACCATGAAATGTGATAGATTTGTACCTTTACAAATTTCTTCGAATCCTAACCTCTTTCCATTCATGTGATCCTAATCAAACTTTTCTACAAAACCATGCATTGGGATAGCTTTGTGCTTTAAAAATTTCTTCGTACCCTAACCTCTTTCCATTCATGTGATCCTAATCAAACTTTTCTACAAAACATGCATTGAGATAGATTTGTACCTTTACAAATTTCTTCGTATCCTAACTTCTTTCCATTCATGTGATCCTAATCAAACTTTTCTACAAAACCATGTGTTGGGATAGCTTCGTGCTTTAAAAATTTTCTTTGTATCCTAGCCTCTTTCCATTCATGTGATCCTAATCAAACTTTTCTACAAAACATGCACTGGGATAGATTTGTTCCTTTACAAATTTCTTCGTACCCTAACCTCTTTCCATTCATGTGATCCTAATCAAACTTTTCTACAAAACCATGCGTTAGGATAGCTTCGTGCTTTAAAATTGCTTCGTACCCTAACCTCTTTCCATTCATGTGATCCTAATCAAACTTTTCTACAAAACCATGCATAGGGATAGCTTCGTGGTTTAAAAATTTCTTTGTACCCTAACCTCTTCCCATTCATCTGGTCCTAATCAGAGTTTTCTACAAAGCGTGCGTTGGGATAGATTTGTGCTTTTACAAATTTCTTCGTACCCTAACCTCTATCCATTCATGTGATCCTAATCAAACTTTTCTACAAAACCATGAAATGGGATAGATTTGTATCTTTACAAATTTCTTCGTATCCTAACCTCTTTCCATTCATGTGATCCTTATTAAACTTTTCTAAAAAACCATGAATTGGGATAGATTTGTAACTTTACAAATTTCATCGTATCCTAACCTCTTTCCATTCATGTGATCCTAATCAAACTTTTCTACAAAACATGCTTTGGGATAGATTTGTACCTTTACAAATTTCTTCGTACCCTAACCTCTTTCCATTCATGTGATCCTAATCAAACTTTTCTACAAAACATGCATTGGGATGGATTTGTACCTTTACAAATTTCCTCGTACCCTAACCTCTTTCCAATCATGTGATCCTAATCAAACTTTTCTACAAAACCATGCGTTGGGATAGCTTCGTGCTTTAAAAATTTCTTCGTACCCTAACCTCTTTCCATTCATGTGATCCTAATCAAACTTTTCTACAAAACCATGAATTGTTATAGATTTGTACCTTTACAAATTTCTTCGTACCCTAACCTCTTTCCATTCATGTGATCCTAATCAAACTTTTCTACAAAACCATGAATAGGGATAGATTTGTACCTTTACAAATTTCTTCGTATACTAACCTCTTTCCATTCATGTGATCCTAATCAAACTTTTCTACAAAACCATGCGTTGGGATTGCTTCGTGCTTTAAAAATTTCTTCGTACCCCAACCTCTTTCCATTCATGTGATCCTAATCAAACTTTTCTACAAAACCATGCATTGTGATAGCTTTGTGCTTTAAAAATTTCTTCGTTCCCTAACCTCTTTCCATTCACGTGATTCTAATCAAAGTTTTCTATAATACCATGCATTGGGACAGATTTGTACTTTTACAAATTTCTTCGTATCCTAACCTCTTTCCATTCATGAGATCCTAATCAAACTTTTCTACAAAACCATGCATAGGGATAGCTTCGTGCTTTAAAAATTTCTTTGTACCCTAACCTCTTCCCATTCATCTGGTCCTAATCAGAGTTTTCTACAAAACGTGCGTTGCGATAGATTTGTGCTTTTACAAATTTCTTCGTATCCTAACCTCTTTTAATTTATCTGATCCTAGAGTTATCTACAAAACATGCGTTGTGATAGCTTCGTGCTTTAAAAATTTCTTCGTACCCTAACCTCTTTCCATTCACGTGATCCTAATCAAAGTTTTCTATAAAACCATGCATTGGGACAGATTTGTACCTTTACAAATTTCTTCGTATCCTAACCTCTTTCCATTCATGTGATCCTAATCAAACTTTTCTACAAAACCATGCGTTGGGATAGCTTCGTGCTTTAAAAATTTCTTCGTATCCTAACCTCTTTCCATTCATGTGATCCTAATCAAAATTTTCTACAAAACATGCATTGGGATAGATTTGTACCTTTACAAATATCTTCGTACCCTAACCTCTTTCCATTCATGTGATCCTAATCAAACTTTTCTACAAAACCATGCATAGGGATAGCTTCGTGCTTTAAAAATTGCTTCGTACCTTAACCTCTTTCCATTCATGTGATCCTAATCAAACTTTTCTACAAAACCATGCATTGGGATAGCTTTGTGCTTTAAAAATTTCTTCGTATACTAACCTCTTTCCATTCATGAGATCCTAATCAAGCTTTTCTACAAAACCATGCATAGGGATAGCTTCGTGCTTTAAAAATTTCTTTGTACCCTAACCTCTTCCCATTCATCTGGTCCTAATCAGAGTTTTCTACAAAACGTGCGTTGCAATAGATTTGTGAATTTACAATTTTCTTCGTACCCTAACCTCTATCCATTCTTGTGATCCTAATCAAACTTTTCTACAAAACCATGAATTGGGATAGATTTGTATCTTTACAAATTTCTTCGTATCCTAACCTCTTTCCATTCATGTGATCCTAATCAAACTTTTCTATTAAACCATGCATTGGGATAGAATTGTACCTTTACAAATTTCTTCGTACCCTAACCTCTTTCCATTCATGTGATCCTAATCAAACTTTTCTACAATCCATGAATAGGGATAGATTTGTACCTTTACAAATTTCTTCGTACCCTAACCTCTTTCCATTCATGTGATCCTAATCAAACTTTTCTAAAAAACCATGAATTGGGATAGATTTGTACCTTTACAAATTTCATCGTATCCTAACCACTTTCCATTCATGTGATCCTAATCAAACTTTTCTACAAAACATGCTTTGGGATAGATTTGTACCTTTACAAATTTCTTCGTACCCTAACCTCTTTGCATTCATGTGATCCTAATCAAACTTTTCTACAAAACCATGAATTGTTATAGATTTGTACCTTTACAAATTTCTTCGTACCCTAACCTCTTTCCATTCATGTGATCCTAATCAAGCTTTTCTACAAAACCATGAATAGGGATAGATTTGTACCTTTACAAATTTCTTCGTATCCTAACCTCTTTCCATTCATGTGATCCTAATCAAACTTTTCTACAAAACCATGAATTGGGATAGATTTGTAGCTTTACAAATTTCTTCGTATCCTAACCTCTTTCCATTCATGTGATCCTAATCAAACTTTTCTACAAAACCATGCGTTGGGATAGCTTCGTGCTTTAAAAATTTCTTTGTATCCTAACCTCTTTCCATTCATGTGATCCTCATCAAACTTTTCTACAAAACATGCACTGGGATAGATTTGTTCCTTTACAAATTTCTTCGTACCCTAACCTCTTTCCATTCATGTGATCCTAATCAAACTTTTCTACAAAACCATGCGTTAGGATAGCTTCGTGCTCTAAAATTGCTTCGTACCCTAACCTCTTTCCATTCATGTGATCCTAATCAAACTTTTCTACAAAACCATGCATAGGGATAGCTTCGAGCTTTAAAAATTTCTTTGTACCCTAACCTCTTCCCATTCATCTGGTCCTAATCAGAGTTTTCTACAAAACGTGCGTTGGGATAGATTTGTGCTTTTACAAATTTCTTCGTACCCTAACCTCTATCCATTCATGTGATCCTAATCAAACTTTTCTACAAAACCATGAATTGGGATAGATTTGTATCTTTACAAATTTCTTCGTATCCTAACCTCTTTCCATTCATGTGATCCTAATCAAACTTTTCTAAAAAACCATGAATTGGGATAGATTTGTAACTTTACATATTTTATCGTATCCTAACCTCTTTCCATTCATGTGATCCTAATCAAACTTTTCTACAAAACATGCTTTGGGATAGATTTGTACCTTTACAAATTACTTCGTACCCTAACCTCTTTCCATTCATGTGATCCTAATCAAACTTTTCTAAAAAACCATGAATTGGGATAGATTTGTAACTTTACAAATTTCATCGTATCCTAACCTCTTTCCATTCATGTGATCCTAATCAAACTTTTCTACAAAACATGCTTTGGGATAGATTTGTACCTTTAGAAATTTCTTCGTACCCTAACCTCTTTCCATTCATGTGATCCTAATCAAACTTTTCTACAAAACCATGAATTGGGATAGATTTGTACCTTTACAAATTTCTTCGTACCCTAACCTCTTTCCATTCATGTGATCCTAATCAAACTTTTCTACAAAACCATGAATTGGGATAGATTTGTACCTTTACAAATTTCTTCGTATCCTAACCTCTTTCCATTCATCTGATCCTAATCAAACTTTTCTACAAAACCATGCATTGGGATAGCTTTGTGCTTTAAAAATTTTTTCGTACCCTAACCTCTTTCCATTTACGTGATCCTAATCAAAGTTATCTATAAAACCATGCATTGGGACAGATTTGTACTTTTACATATTTCTTCGTATCCTAACCTCTTTCTATTCACGTGATCCTAATCAAAGTTTTCTATAAAACCATGCATTGGGACAGATTTGTACTTTTACAAATTTCTTCGTATCCTAACCTCTTTCCATTCATGAGATCCTAATCAAACTTTTCTACAAAACCATGCATAGGGATAGCTTCGTGCTTTAAAAATTTCTTTGTACCCTAAACTCTTCCCATTCATCTGGTCCTAATCAGAGTTTTCTACAAAACGTGCGTTGCAATAGATTTGTGCTTTTACAAATTTCTTCGTATCCTAACCTCTTTTAATTTATCTGATCCTAGAGTTATCTACAAAACATGCGTTGGGATAGCTTCGTGCTTTAAAAATTTCCTCGTACTCTAACCTCTTTCCATTCATGTGATCCTAATCAAACTTTTCTACAAAACATGCATTGGGATGGATTTGTACCTTTACAAATTTCCTCGTACCCTAACCTCTTTCCAATCATGTGATCCTAATCAAACTTTTCTACAAAACCATGCGTTGGGATAGCTTCGTGCTTTAAAAATTTCTTCGTACCCTAACCTCTTTCCATTCATGTGATCCTAATCAAACTTTTCTACAAAACCATGAATTGGGATAGCTTCGTGCTTTAAAAATTTCTTCGTACCCTAACCTCTTTCCATTATCGTTATCCTAATCAAAGTCTTCTATTAAACCATGCATTGGGACAGATTTGTACCTTTACAAATTTCTTCGTACCCTAACTTCTTTCAATTCATGTGATCCTAATCAAATTTTCTACAAAACCATGCGTTGGGATAGCTTCGTGCTTTAAAAATTTCTTCGTACCCTAACCTCTTTCCATTCACGTGATCCTAATCAAAGTTTTCTATAAAACCATGCATGGGGACATATTTGTACCTTTACATATTTCTTCGTATCCCAACCTCTTTCCATTCATGTGATCCTAATCAAACTTTTCTACAAAACCATGAATTGGGATAGCTTCGTGCTTTAAAAATTTCTTCGTACCCTAACCTCTTTCCATTATCGTTATCCTAATCAAAGTCTTCTATTAAACCATGCATTGGGACAGATTTGTACCTTTACAAATTTCTTCGTACCCTAACTTCTTTCAATTCATGTGATCCTAATCAAATTTTCTACAAAACCATGCGTTGGGATAGCTTCGTGCTTTAAAAATTTCTTCGTACCCTAACCTCTTTCCATTCACGTGATCCTAATCAAAGTTTTCTATAAAACCATGCATGGGGACATATTTGTACCTTCACAAATTTCTTCGAATCCTAACCTCTTTCCATTCACGAGATCCTAATCAAACTTTTCTACAAAACCATGCATTGGGATAGCTTCGTGCTTTAAAATTTTCTTTGTACCCTAACCTCTTCCCATTCATCTGATCCTAATCAGAGTTTTCTACAAAACGTGCGTTGGGATAGATTTGTGCTTTTACAAATTTCTTCGTACCCTAACCTCTTTCCATTCATGTGATCCTAATCAAAGTTTTTTATAAAACCATGCATTAGGATAGAATTGTACCTTTACAAATTTCTTCGTACCCTAACCTCTTTACATTCATGTGATCCTATGCAAACTTTTCTACAAAACATGCATTGGGATAGATTTGTAACTTTACAATTTTCTTCGTATCCTAACCTCTTTCCATTCATGTGATCCTAATCAAACTTTTCTAAAAAACCATGAATTGGGATAGATTTGTAACTTTACAAATTTCATCGTATCCTAACCTCTTTCCATTCATGTGATCCTAATCAAACTTTTCTGCAAAACATGCTTTGGGATAGATTTGTACCTTTAGAAGTTTCTTCGTACCCTAACCTCTTTCCATTCATGTGATCCTAATCAAACTTTTCTACAAAACCATGAATTGGGATAGATTTGTACCTTTACAAATTTCTTCGTATCCTAACCTCTTTCCATTCATGTGATCCTAATCAAACTTTTCTACAAAACCATGAATAGGGATAGATTTGTACCTTTACAAATTTCTTCGTATCCTAACCTCTTTCAATTCATGTGATCCTAATCAAACTTTTCTACAAAACCATGAATTGTGATAGATTTGTACCTTTACAAATTTCTTCGTATCCTAACCTCTTTCCATTCATGTGATCCTAATCAAACTTTTCTACAAAACCATGCATTGGGATAGCTTTGTGCTTTAAAAATTTCTTCGTACCCTATCCTCTTTCCATTCATGTGATCCTAATCAAACTTTTCTACAAAACATGCATTGAGATAGATTTGTACCTTTACAAATGTCTTCGTATCCTAACCTCTTTCCATTCATGTGATCCTAATCAAACTTTTCTACAAAACCATGCGTTGGGATAGCTTCGTGCTTTAAAAATTTCTTTGTACCCTAACCTCTTCCCATTCATCTGGTCCTAATCAGAGTTTTCTACAAAACGTGCGTTGCAATAGATTTGTGAATTTACAAATTTCTTCGTACCCTAACCTCTATCCATTCTTGTGATCCTAATCAAACTTTTCTACAAAACCATGAATTGGGATAGATTTGTATCTTTACAAATTTCTTCGTATCCTAACCTCTTTCCATTCATGTGATCCTAATCAAACTTTTCTATTAAACCATGCATTGAGATAGAATTGTACCTTTACAAATTTCTTCGTACCCTAACCTCTTTCCATTCATGTGATCCTAATCAAACTTTTCTACAATCCATGAATAGGGATAGATTTGTACCTTTACAAATTTCTTCGTACCCTAACCTCTTTCCATTCATGTGATCCTAATCAAACTTTTCTAAAAAACCATGAATTGGGATAGATTTGTACCTTTACAAATTTCATCGTATCCTAACCACTTTCCATTCATGTGATCCTAATCAAACTTTTCTACAAAACATGCTTTGGGATAGATTTGTACCTTTACAAATTTCTTCGTACCCTAACCTCTTTGCATTCATGTGATCCTAATCAAACTTTTCTACAAAACCATGAATTGTTATAGATTTGTACCTTTACAAATTTCTTCGTACCCTAACCTCTTTCCATTCATGTGATCCTAATCAAACTTTTCTACAAAACCATGAATAGGGATAGATTTGTACCTTTACAAATTTCTTCGTATCCTAACCTCTTTCCATTCATGTGATCCTAATCAAACTTTTCTACAAAACCATGAATTGGGATAGATTTGTAGCTTTACAAATTTCTTCGTATCCTAACCTCTTTCCATTCATGTGATCCTAATCAAACTTTTCTACAAAACATGCATTGAGATAGATTTGTACCTTTACAAATTTCTTCGTATCCTAACCTCTTTCCATTCATGAGATCCTAATCAAACTTTTCTACAAAACCATGCGTTGGGATAGCTTCGTGCTTTAAAAATTTCTTTGTATCCTAACCTCTTTCCTTTCATGTGATCCTCATCAAACTTTTCTACAAAACATGCACTGGGATAGATTTGTTCCTTTACAAATTTCTTCGTACCCTAACCTCTTTCCATTCATGTGATCCTAATCAAACTTTTCTACAAAACCATGCGTTAGGATAGCTTCGTGCTCTAAAATTGCTTCGTACCCTAACCTCTTTCCATTCATGTGATCCTAATCAAACTTTTCTACAAAACCATGCATAGGGATAGCTTCGAGCTTTAAAAATTTCTTTGTACCCTAACCTCTTCCCATTCATCTGGTCCTAATCAGAGTTTTCTACAAAACGTGCGTTGGGATATATTTGTGCTTTTACAAATTTCTTCGTACCCTAACCTCTATCCATTCATGGGATCCTAATCAAACTTTTCTACAAAACCATGAATTGGGATAGATTTGTATCTTTACAAATTTCTTCGTATCCTAACCTCTTTCCATTCATGTGATCCTAATCAAACTTTTCTACAAAACCATGCGTTGGGATAGCTTCGTGCTTTAAAAATTTCTTCGTATCCTAACCTCTTTCCATTCATGTGATCCTAATCAAAATTTTCTACAAAACATGCATTGGGATAGATTTGTACCTTTACAAATATCTTCGTACCCTAACCTCTTTCCATTCATGTGATCCTAATCAAACTTTTCTACAAAACCATGCATAGGGATAGCTTCTTGCTTTAAAAATTGCTTCGTACCTTAACCTCTATCCATTCTTGTGATCCTAATCAAACTTTTCTACAAAACCATGAATTGGGATAGATTTGTATCTTTACAAATTTCTTCGTATCCTAACCTCTTTCCATTCATGTGATCCTAATCAAACTTTTCTATTAAACCATGCATTGGGATAGAATTGTACCTTTACAAATTTCTTCGTACCCTAACCTCTTTCCATTCATGTGATCCTAATCAAACTTTTCTACAATCCATGAATAGGGATAGATTTGTACCTTTACAAATTTCTTCGTACCCTAACCTCTTTCCATTCATGTGATCCTAATCAAACTTTTCTAAAAAACCATGAATTGGGATAGATTTGTACCTTTACAAATTTCATCGTATCCTAACCACTTTCCATTCATGTGATCCTAATCAAACTTTTCTACAAAACATGCTTTGGGATAGATTTGTACCTTTACAAATTTCTTCGTACCCTAACCTCTTTGCATTCATGTGATCCTAATCAAACTTTTCTACAAAACCATGAATTGTTATAGATTTGTACCTTTACAAATTTCTTCGTACCCTAACCTCTTTCCATTCATGTGATCCTAATCAAACTTTTCTACAAAACCATGAATAGGGATAGATTTGTACCTTTACAAATTTCTTCGTATCCTAACCTCTTTCCATTCATGTGATCCTAATCAAACTTTTCTACAAAACCATGAATTGGGATAGATTTGTAGCTTTACAAATTTCTTCGTATCCTAACCTCTTTCCATTCATGTGATCCTAATCAAACTTTTCTACAAAACATGCATTGAGATAGATTTGTACCTTTACAAATTTCTCGTATCCTAACCTCTTTCCATTCATGTGATCCTAATCAAACTTTTCTACAAAACCATGCGTTGGGATAGCTTCGTGCTTTAAAAATTTCTTTGTATCCTAAGCTCTTTCCATTCATGTGATCCTCATCAAACTTTTCTACAAAACATGCACTGGGATAGATTTGTTCCTTTACAAATTTCTTCGTACCCTAACCTCTTTCCATTCATGTGATCCTAATCAAACTTTTCTACAAAACCATGCGTTAGGATAGCTTCGTGCTCTAAAATTGCTTCGTACCCTAACCTCTTTCCATTCATGTGATCCTAATCAAACTTTTCTACAAAACCATGCATAGGGATAGCTTCGAGCTTTAAAAATTTCTTTGTACCCTAACCTCTTCCCATTCATCTGGTCCTAATCAGAGTTTTCTACAAAACGTGCGTTGGGATAGATTTGTGCTTTTACAAATTTCTTCGTACCCTAACCTCTATCCATTCATGTGATCCTAATCAAACTTTTCTACAAAACCATGAATTGGGATAGATTTGTATCTTTACAAATTTCTTCGTATCCTAACCTCTTTCCATTCATGTGATCCTAATAAAACTTCTCTACAAAACCATGCGTTGGGTTAGCTTCGTGCTTTAAAAATTTCTTCGTACCCTAACCTCTTTCCATTCATGTGATCCTAATCAAACTTTTCTAAAAAACCATGAATTGGGATAGATTTGTAACTTTACATATTTTATCGTATCCTAACCTCTTTCCATTCATGTGATCCTAATCAAACTTTTCTACAAAACATGCTTTGGGATAGATTTGTACCTTTACAAATTTCTTCGTACCCTAACCTCTTTCCATTCATGTGATCCTAATCAAACTTTTCTAAAAAACCATGAATTGGGATAGATTTGTAACTTTACAAATTTCATCGTATCCTAACCTCTTTCCATTCATGTGATCCTAATCAAACTTTTCTACAAAACATGCTTTGGGATAGATTTGTACCTTTACAAATTTCTTCGTACCCTAACCTCTTTCCATTCATGTGATCCTAATCAAACTTTTCTACAAAACCATGAATTGGGATAGATTTGTACCTTTACAAATTTCTTCGTATCCTAACCTCTTTCCATTCATCTGATCCTAATCAAACTTTTCTACAAAACCATGCATTGGGATAGCTTTTGTGCTTTAAAAATTTTTTCGTACCCTAACCTCTTTCCATTTACGTGATCCTAATCAAAGTTATCTATAAAACCATGCATTGGGACAGATTTGTACTTTTACATATTTCTTCGTATCCTAACCTCTTTCTATTCACGTGATCCTAATCAAAGTTTTCTATAAAACCATGCATTGGGACAGATTTGTACTTTTACAAATTTCTTCGTATCCTAACCTCTTTTAATTTATCTGATCCTAGAGTTATCTACAAAACATGCGTTGGGATAGCTTCGTGCTTTAAAAATTTCCTCGTACTCTAACCTCTTTCCATTCATGTGATCCTAATCAAACTTTTCTACAAAACATGCATTGGGATGGATTTGTACCTTTACAAATTTCCTCGTACCCTAACCTCTTTCCAATCATGTGATCCTAATCAAACTTTTCTACAAAACCATGCGTTGGGATAGCTTCGTGCTTTAAAAATTTCTTCGTACCCTAACCTCTTTCCATTCATGTGATCCTAATCAAACTTTTCTACAAAACCATGAATTGGGATAGCTTCGTGCTTTAAAAATTTCTTCGTACCCTAACCTCTTTCCATTCACGTGATCCTAATCAAAGTTTTCTATAAAACCATGCATGGGGACATATTTGTACCTTTACATATTTCTTCGTATCCTAACCTCTTTCCATTCATGTGATCCTAATCAAACTTTTCTACAAAACATGCATTGAGATAGATTTGTACCTTTACAAATTTCTTCGAATCCTAACCTCTTTCCATTCACGAGATCCTAATCAAACTTTTCTACAAAACCATGCATTGGGATAGCTTCGTGCTTTAAAATTTTCTTTGTACCCTAACCTCTTCCCATTCATCTGATCCTAATCAGAGTTTTCTACAAAACGTGCGTTGGGATAGATTTGTGCTTTTACAAATTTCTTCGTACCCTAACCTCTTTCCATTCATGTGATCCTAATCAAAGTTTTTTATAAAACCATGCATTAGGATAGAATTGTACCTTTACAAATTTCTTCGTACCCTAACCTCTTTACATTCATGTGATCCTATGCAAACTTTTCTACAAAACATGCATTGGGATAGATTTGTAACTTTACAATTTTCTTCGTATCCTAACCTCTTTCCATTCATGTGATCCTAATCAAACTTTTCTAAAAAACCATGAATTGGGATAGATTTGTAACTTTACAAATTTCATCGTATCCTAACCTCTTTCCATTCATGTGATCCTAATCAAACTTTTCTGCAAAACATGCTTTGGGATAGATTTGTACCTTTAGAAGTTTCTTCGTACCCTAACCTCTTTCCATTCATGTGATCCTAATCAAACTTTTCTACAAAACCATGAATTGGGATAGATTTGTACCTTTACAAATTTCTTCGTACCCTAACCTCTTTCCATTCATGTGATCCTAATCAAACTTTTCTACAAAACCATGAATAGGGATAGATTTGTACCTTTACAAATTTCTTCGTATCCTAACCTCTTTCAATTCATGTGATCCTAATCAAACTTTTCTACAAAACCATGAATTGTGATAGATTTGTACCTTTACAAATTTCTTCGTATCCTAACCTCTTTCCATTCATGTGATCCTAATCAAACTTTTCTACAAAACCATGCATTGGGATAGCTTTGTGCTTTAAAAATTTCTTCGTACCCTAACCTCTTTCGATTCATGTGATCCTAATCAAACTTTTCTACAAAACATGCATTGAGATAGATTTGTACCTTTACAAATGTCTTCGTATCCTAACCTCTTTCCATTCATGTGATCCTAATCAAACTTTTCTACAAAACCATGCGTTGGGATAGCTTCGTGCTTTAAAAATTTCTTTGTATCCTAGCCTCTTTCCATTCGTGTGATCCTAATCAAACTTTTCTACAAAACATGCACTGGGATAGATTTGTTCCTTTACAAATTTCTTCGTACCCTAACCTCTTTCCATTCATGTGATCCATATCAAACTTTTCTACAAAACCATGCATAGGGATAGCTTCGTGCTTTAAAAATTTCTTTGTACCCTAACCTCTTCCCATTCATCTGGTCCTAATCAGAGTTTTCTACAAAGCGTGCGTTGGGATAGATTTGTGCTTTTACAAATTTCTTCGTACCCTAACCTTTTTCCATGCATGTGATCCTAATCAAACTTTTCTACAAAACCATGCATTGGGATAGATTTGTACCTTTACAAATTTCTTCGTACCCTAACCTCTTCCCATTCATCTGGTCCTAATCAGAGTTTTCTACAAAACGTGCGTTGGGATAGATTTGTGCTTTTACAAATTTCTTGGTACCCTAATCTCTATCCATTCATGTGATCCTAATCAAACTTTTCTACAAAACCATGAATTGGGATAGATTTGTATCTTTACAAATTTCTTCGTATCCTAACCTCTTTCCATTCATGTGATCCTAATCAAACTTTTCTAAAAAAACCATGAATTGGGATAGATTTGTAACTTTACATATTTTATCGTATCCTAACCTCTTTCCATTCATGTGATCCTAATCAAACTTTTCTACAAAACATGCTTTGGGATAGATTTGTACCTTTACAAATTTCTTCGTACCCTAACCTCTTTCCATTCATGTGATCCTAATCAAACTTTTCTAAAAAACCATGAATTGGGATAGATTTGTAACTTTACAAATTTCATCGTATCCTAACCTCTTTCCATTCATGTGATCCTAATCAAACTTTTCTACAAAACATGCTTTGGGATAGATTTGTACCTTTAGAAATTTCTTCGTACCCTAACCTCTTTCCATTCATGTGATCCTAATCAAACTTTTCTACAAAACCATGAATTGGGATAGATTTGTACCTTTACAAATTTCTTCGTACCCTAACCTCTTTCCATTCATGTGATCCTAATCAAACTTTTCTACAAAACCATGAATTGGGATAGATTTGTACCTTTACAAATTTCTTCGTATCCTAACCTCTTTCCATTCATCTGATCCTAATCAAACTTTTCTACAAAACCATGCATTGGGATAGCTTTGTGCTTTAAAAATTTTTTCGTACCCTAACCTCTTTCCATTCACGTGATCCTAATCAAAGTTATCTATAAAACCATGCATTGGGACAGATTTGTACTTTTACATATTTCTTCGTATCCTAACCTCTTTCTATTCACGTGATCCTATTCAAAGTTTTCTATAAAACCATGCATTGGGACAGATTTGTACTTTTACAAATTTCTTCGTATCCTAAGCTCTTTCCATTCATGAGATCCTAATCAAACTTTTCTACAAAACCATGCATAGGGATAGCTTCGTGCTTTAAAAATTTCTTTGTACCCTAAACTCTTCCCATTCATCTGGTCCTAATCAGAGTTTTCTACAAAACGTGCGTTGCAATAGATTTGTGCTTTTACAAATTTCTTCGTACCCTAACCTCTTTCCATTCATGTGATCCTAGTCGGTGTTTTCTACAAAAACGTGCGTTGGGATAGATTTGTGCTTTTACAAATTTCTTCGTATCCTAACCTCTTTTAATTTATCTGATCCTAGAGTTATCTACAAAACATGCGTTGGGATAGCTTCGTGCTTTAAAAATTTCCTCGTACTCTAACCTCTTTCCATTCATGTGATCCTAATCAAACTTTTCTACAAAACATGCATTGGGATGGATTTGTACCTTTACAAATTTCCTCGTACCCTAACCTCTTTCCAATCATGTGATCCTAATCAAACTTTTCTACAAAACCATGCGTTGGGATAGCTTCGTGCTTTAAAAATTTCTTCGTACCCTAACCTCTTTCCATTCATGTGATCCTAATCAAACTTTTCTACAAAACCATGAATTGGGATAGCTTCGTGCTTTAAAAATTTCTTCGTACCCTAACCTCTTTCCATTATCGTTATCCTAATCAAAGTTTTCTATAAAACCATGCATTGGGACAGATTTGTACCTTTACAAATTTCTTCGTATCCTAACCTCTTTCCATTCATGTGATCCTAATCAAACTTTTCTGCAAAACATGCTTTGGGATAGATTTGTACCTTTAGAAGTTTCTTCGTATCCTAACCTCTTTCCATTCATGTGATCCTAATCAAACTTTTCTAAAAAACCATGAATTGGGATAGATTTGTAACTTTACAAATTTCATCGTATCCTAACCTCTTTCCATTCATGTGATCCTAATCAAACTTTTCTGCAAAACATGCTTTGGGATAGATTTGTACCTTTAGAAGTTTCTTCGTACCCTAACCTCTTTCCATTCATGTGATCCTAATCAAACTTTTCTACAAAACCATGAATTGGGATAGATTTGTACCTTTACAAATTTCTTCTTACCCTAACCTCTTTCCATTCATGTGATCCTAATCAAACTTTTCTACAAAACCATGAATTGTGATAGATTTGTACCTTTACAAATTTCTTCGTATCCTAACCTCTTTCCATTCATGTGATCCTAATCAAACTTTTCTACAAAACCATGCATTGGGATAGCTTTGTGCTTTAAAAATTTCTTCGTACCCTAACCTCTTTCCATTCATGTGATCCTAATCAAACTTTTCTACAAAACATGCATTGAGATAGATTTGTACCTTTACAAATTTCTTCGTATCCTAACTTCTTTCCATTCATGTGATCCTAATCAAACTTTTCTACAAAACCATGCGTTGGGATAGCTTCGTGCTTTAAAAATTTCTTTGTATCCTAGCCTCTTTCCATTCATGTGATCCTAATCAAACTTTTCTACAAAACATGCACTGGGATAGATTTGTTCCTTTACAAATTTCTTCGTACCCTAACCTCTTTCCATTCATGTGATCCTAATCAAACTTTTCTACATAACCATGCGTTAGGATAGCTTCGTGCTTTAAAATTGCTTCGTACCCTAACCTCTTTCCATTCATGTGATCCTAATCAAACATTTCTACAAAACCATGCATAGGGATAGCTTCGTGCTTTAAAAATTTCTTTGTACCCTAACCTCTTCCCATTCATCTGGTCCTAATCAGAGTTTTCTACAAAGCGTGCGTTGGGATAGATTTGTGCTTTTACAAGTTTCTTCGTAC
Source organism: Agrypnus murinus (assembly GCA_929113105.1). Classification (NCBI taxonomy): domain Eukaryota; kingdom Metazoa; phylum Arthropoda; class Insecta; order Coleoptera; family Elateridae; genus Agrypnus; species Agrypnus murinus. The sequence continues at coordinate 226,103,102 of OV816024.1, read as the reverse complement.
CCTAACCTCTATCCATTCATGTGATCCTAATCAAACTTTTCTACAAAACCATGAATTGGGATAGATTTGTATCTTTACAAATTTCTTCGTATCCTAACCTCTTTCCATTCATGTGATCCTTATCAAACTTTTCTAAAAAACCATGAATTGGGATAGATTTGTAACTTTACAAATTTCATCGTATCCTAACCTCTTTCCATTCATGTGATCCTAATCAAACTTTTCTACAAAACATGCTTTGGGATAGATTTGTACCTTTACAAATTTCTTCGTACCCTAACCTCTTTCCATTCATGTGATCCGAATCAAACTTTTCTAAAAAACCATGAATTCGGATAGATTTGTAACTTTACAAATTTCATCGTATCCTAACCTCTTTCCATTCATGTGATCCTAATCAAACTTTTCTACAAAACATGCTTTGGGATAGATTTGTACCTTTAGAAATTTCTTCGTACCCTAACCTCTTTCCATTCATGTGATCCTAATCAAACTTTTCTACAAAACTATGAATTGGGATAGATTTGTACCTTTACAAATTTCTTCGTACCCTAACCTTTTTCCATTCATGTGATCCTAATCAAACTTTTCTACAAAACCATGAATTGGGATAGATTTGTAGCTTTACAAATTTCTTCGTATCCTAACCTCTTTCCATTCATGTGATCCTAATCAAACTTTTCTAAAAAACCATGAATTGGGATAGATTTGTAACTTTACATATATTATCGTATCCTAACCTCTTTCCATTCATGTGATCCTAATCAAACTTTTCTACAAAACATGCTTTGGGATAGATTTGTACCTTTACAAATTTCTTCGTACCCTAACCTCTTTCCATTCATGTGATCCTAATCAAACTTTTCTAAAAAACCATGAATTGGGATAGATTTGTAACTTTACAAATTTCATCGTATCCTAACCTCTTTCCATTCATGTGATCCTAATCAAACTTTTCTACAAAACATGCTTTGGGATAGATTTGTACCTTTAGAAATTTCTTCGTACCCTAACCTCTTTCCATTCATGTGAACCTAATCAAACTTTTCTACAAAACCATGAATTGGGATAGATTTGTACCTTTACAAATTTCTTCGTACCCTAACCTCTTTCCATTCATGTGATCCTAATCAAACTTTTCTACAAAACCATGAATTGGGATAGATTTGTACCTTTACAAATTTCTTCGTATCCTAACCTCTTTCCATTCATCTGATCCTAATCAAACTTTTCTACAAAACCATGCATTGGGATAGCTTTGTGCTTTAAAAATTTTTTCGTACCCTAACCTCTTTCCATTCACGTGATCCTAATCAAAGTTATCTATAAAACCATGCATTGGGACAGATTTGTACTTTTACATATTTCTTCGTATCCTAACCTCTTTCTATTCACGTGATCCTAATCAAAGTTTTCTATAAAACCATGCATTGGGACAGATTTGTACTTTTACAAATTTCTTCGTATCCTAACCTCTTTCCATTCATGAGATCCTAATCAAACTTTTCTACAAAACCATGCATAGGGATAGCTTCGTGCTTTAAAAATTTCCTCGTACTCTAACCTCTTTCCATTCATGTGATCCTAATCAAACTTTTCTACAAAACATGCATTGGGATGGATTTGTACCTTTACAAATTTCCTCGTACCCTAACCTCTTTCCAATCATGTGATCCTAATCAAACTTTTCTACAAAACCATGCGTTGGGATAGCTTCGTGCTTTAAAAATTTCTTCGTACCCTAACCTCTTTCCATTCATGTGATCCTAATCAAACTTTTCTACAAAACCATGAATTGGGATAGCTTCGTGCTTTAAAAATTTCTTCGTACCCTAACCTCTTTCCATTATCGTTATCCTAATCAAAGTTTTCTATAAAACCATGCATTGGGACAGATTTGTACCTTTACAAATTTCTTCGTACCCTAACTTCTTTCCATTCATGTGATCCTAATCAAATTTTCTACAAAACCATGCGTTGGGATAGCTTCGTGCTTTAAAAATTTCTTCGTACCCTAACCTCTTTCCATTCACGTGATCCTAATCAAAGTTTTCTATAAAACCATGCATGGGGACATATTTGTACTTTTACAAATTTCTTCGTATCCTAACTTCTTTCCATTCATGTGATCCTAATCAAATTTTCTACAAAACCATGCGTTGGGATAGCTTCGTGCTTTAAAAATTTCTTCGTACCCTAACCTCTTTCTATTCACGTGATCCTAATCAAAGTTTTCTATAAAACCATGCATTGGGACAGATTTGTACTTTTACAAATTTCTTCGTATCCTAACCTCTTTCCATTCATGAGATCCTATTCAAACTTTTCTACAAAACCATGCATAGGGATAGCTTCGTGCTTTAAAAATTTCTTTGTACCCTAAACTCTTCCCATTCATCTGGTCCTAATCAGAGTTTTCTACAAAACGTGCGTTGCAATAGATTTGTGCTTTTACAAATTTCTTCGTACCCTAAACTCTATTACAATTTTACTTATGTTTCAAAGAATAAAGTTAAACTCCTATTAGAAGTTGACGTGACCACGGCAGCTTTATGCGTGGGTGTGGGTATTTAATATTCGATATTAATTTATGGGCGCCAAGTCCAAAGGTAATTGTGGATAATCTTTTTGGTTGGACCACTTCCAAAAAAAACAAAACACCAACAAGAGTATAACCTATTGTTAGAAATAATAACACAACACAGTCTGGTAAATAGTATAATGTAATGGTTATTAATATATAACAATGTAAATGATTAGTAAACAGTTAATAGTAATGTATAAGGCGAACAACACAAAAAAATAATAAACAACAATAAAAAATGTAAGTATCACACAATAATAGCAAAAACGCAAGATTCGTTGGTAGTTTAATAGTACCTGATTAATTACATAAAAAAATTATTACGAAGAGGTAAGCTTACGTGTTCGTAGTTCGTAGTATATTTGTAGTTCAATCAATAGCAACAAAATTTACATTAAACAAATCAAATTGACCGGCAACGAATCACGCTCACAACTTTACATATTTATTTTACCGGTGTGGTGATCGTGAATGGAAGTATAAGATAAGAAGTAAAAAGATTTACACATTTTATCAATAAACAAACTGTCAACAGAGTAAATGTAAACAGTTAGCTTCTATTTAATTTAACATTAAAACAATTATGAAAACTGAATTATACCAAGGTAAGTATTTATATCAATGTTTATCAGAACAGATAAATTGTTATTAATTGCAGGAGATGTTGTGCCTGCAGCTCCTGGGGTTTATGTGAGCATAATCATCCAGGGTATTTCTGGTTCAGCTGGTTATAAACGATACAATACACAGTACCTTATATTAGGGTTGCCTTCACCCCGAATCGACAACTAGTATACCTGAGGCCACCAATGCTATACTTCTTCAGAAAGGTAAGTTGATTTACACATATTTGCTCCTACTAACTTTTAATCATTCTTGCAGGGATGTTAAAGACATTATAACAAGACGAACCATTACTAGAATTCCATCACAACGTAGAAAGGTTTCTTAAAAAGTATACACCCCAAAGGTATGGGAGACCATCATAAAAAGAGCAATAGATGATGAGTGCCCTCGCCTTCTCAATTTGCGTCTGGATCTACAAAGAGACCATGCGGTCCATCACCTAGTCGGCAAACAACACCAAGGGTGAGTATAATAGGATATCTTTATATTTAGAAAGTAATTTATGTATTACCAGCTAAAGAGGCCTCGATGATGGTAGAAAACCAACCAAACAAAAAAACTGCCACCCTCACAGTTGATGGGAGACCACCACCTTCTTCCAGAGATGGAACATACAAAATGGTTCCCTTATCAAAATGACACGAAAAATCCTCTTATTACCCGCCAAAACTAATCTAATAGATAATACTGATAACCAGGATATGCAACCAAACATGCACTATGTTTAGTGAGATATGTGTAATTAATTCTGAATAAACCTTTTCAATAATTTATTCAATAATTTATTATTTAATTAAGAAAATATAAATGCTACACTACCCCTTTCCAACAAAAAAAATTATATACCTAGAATTTTTCTTTTTTTTTTTTTATATCAATCTAACCAGATTGAATTATACAAAACTATAGGTTAGGAGTTTACCGCTAAATATCTCTAATGGTTAGTAATACTATTTCATGCAATAAGAACTTATTTACAACAACGATAAGTATCGTGATAAAACTTTTAATTGTTCAATTAGGATTCTAGTAACTACGCGTACTAAACGTCCAAAAGGAGACTAATCAGGAAAAAACACAATCGAGAAAATCATCATAATTAATCAGTCATAATCTGTGAGGTCTATCCTAAATGTACACGATACTATAATCAACGTGAGATCACATGGGACTCAATCGATGTGAAATCACAAGGGAACTCAAGCTTGAGATTTGGGGAGATACATTAGAAAACTATCCTAACTCTAAACCAACATGCAATGATCAGTACCCTTAAACTTAATCCTACTTAATAAAAATCTTGACAACTATCAAGGAAAATTACAACTAATTATCATCCTACTGATACATCAGAGTTTGAACCTAGGTATACCTTTAAATCTTTCACATGCCATATACCAGCATCGGAACCATCTACATTCTTTAAAGAATACACTAAACGTGAAATTTTCTTTTCCACTGTATTTAATACATACTTCTGAGCTAATTTGCCCGAAACATAATTAGCGGCATTTGACAAAATTTTATTTCGTCGCCACACCTTCTCACCTACATTAAAAGTAACATCTCTTTTCCGCATATTATAATTTTTAGCGCTACGCTGATACGCTTTATTAAGTTTTTCCTGAACTACATTAAAAATACCAGAAATTCCTTTAATATCCTGAACATAGCTATCTCGATCTATAGCCTGAAGCTCTATATCTTGCGTTGATAGAATCTTGCCATAATATTCTCCATTATTAGGAGTATTCCTACCAAAATTCAAAAAACTTGGGCTAAACCCTGTAACTTCATGCACAGCCGTATTCACAGCGTATTTAATTTTACTGAGATTTTTATCCCACTCGCGATGATTGTTGCCTATGTATGATCTAATAGCCGTACCAATAGTTCTGTTAGAACGTTCTACAAAATTAACCTGCGGATGGTATCTAGCATTATACCATATTTTTTGCACTTTATACGTATTAGCTAAATTCTTAAATACTCTTCCCGCGAACTGAGTACCGTTATCGCTTATTATAAATTGAGGAACTCCGAAAACAAGAAATACTTCGTTTTCCATGAATTTAACTATATTACCAGCTTTAGCATCTCGCATTGGTAGTAGTAAGGTATATTTCGTGAACCAATCTACGACCACTAACAAATAGGAATTTCCCTTTCTGGACCTGGGCAAAGGACCCATAATATCTACAGCAATTATCTGCCACGGAAATCTCACATTCTTTTGAGCACCCAATAGACCGATACGACCAGCATTTGACGCTTTCTGTTCCCCACATACAGTGCAATTGTTAATATATCTACTAATATCATGCCTCATCTTCGGCCAATAATATTCCTCTTGGATACGACATAAAGTTTTCGCGAACCCGAAATGTGACGCCGTAGGAGGATCGTGATATAAACTGATAACCTGTTTCCTTAGTGCCTTGGGAACTAATAGTTTCCACTCATTCACATTAGACCTAAAGGTAATGTTAGGTGAGACATGCTTGTAAATCAAATTATCTTTGACTTGAAAATGAGGAAATTTCCCTTGGTTATCTAAAATTCGTGTACTCATATTAACATACCATGGATCTAGATGCTCTGGAGCAACGTCAACGACATCTACCTCTAAACAAGGCTGCCTAGAAAGTGCATCTGCTACGACATTAAATTTACCCTTACGATGTATTAAGTCAAAAGGATATTGAGCTAACTTAACTGACCAACGCGCTAATCGGCCTGAAGGGCCCTTAAGTCTGTTTAACCATAATAACGAATGGTGATCTGTTACCGCAGTAAATCGGACACCTTCTACGTACGGGCGAAATTTCTCTATTGAAAATATAAGAGCCAACAGTTCACGTTCCGTCGTGCTATAATTTTGCTCTGCACGGGATAAAGCTCGAGAACAATACGCAATCACAACTTCCTCACCATTTATATTTTGGGTCAAAACCCCACCTATGCCTGTATTACTGGCATCGCTTTGAATAATAAACTTTTGCGAAAAGTCTGGGCTCCTTAGAATAGGAGCTGACACCAATGCTTGTTTGATTTTTATGAAAGCTTCTTCGGCGTCAGAGGACCAACCAATACTTTGCCGTTTTTTCTTTCCCTTAAGGAGTGCATTTAACGGTGAAACTAGACTCGAAAAATCTCTAATAAATCTCCTATACCACGAACACATGCCTAAAAAACGTTTAACTTCTGTATAGGTGGTCGGCCTGGGAAAGTTGACCATAGTGGCAACTTTACTTGGGTCTGTTCGTAAACCATCCCCAGTTCCATCGATTACGAAACCTAAATACTTGATTTTATTTCTGAAAAACTGACATTTTTCTAAATTAACGGTCAAGTGAGCATCCTTCAAACATTGGAGAACATCTTGCAACAATTGAACGTGTTGCTCTAAGGTCTTTGACACAACGACTATATCATCAAGGTAAACGAAAATGTTTGGTTCAAATTGAGGGCCAAAAACGGCGTCCATGAGGCGTTGCTGGGTCTGGGCAGCATTGCATAACCCAAAAGGCAAAACTGTAAATTGAAACAAACCCCGGCCAGGTACGGAGAAAGCGGTCTTCTCTTTAGAAGATGTTTCTAAAGGAATCTGCCAGAAACTACTTCGCAAATCTATCGATGAAATAAATCGTGCTTCTTTCAGCATATTCAAAATTCTATCGACCCTAGGAAGTGGATAGCTATCTAACTTAGTTTGTGCATTCAAGAACCGTCCATCGAAGCAAAAGCGATATTCGCCGGAAGACTTCTTTACTAATAATACCGGAGAATTATAAGGGCTATGGGAAGGTTCAACTACTCCCAACTCTAACATTTTATCCAACTCGGAATTAAGTTGTTCAAGCAAATAAGGCGACATGGGGTACTGACGTTGTTTAAACGGCTTATGATCACCGGTATCTATAGTGTGTACAATCTTATCCGTGCGCCCTAAGGTTTTCTCACTACTAACCGCATTAAATGACCTAATAACATCTTTAATTATTTGTTGTTGTTCTATAGTGTACTGGGTTCGAAAATCATTATCACTAGGAGCACTCTCTGAAGATATCACCTTGATTTCATTCAACTGGCTTTGGACTTCCCAAGTTGCATTTCTAAAATTAATTATTACCGAGAACTCTTTACAGAAATCGCTTCCTAAGATAATTGTATGATGTAAAGAAGGAACAATTAGAAATGAAATTACTGAACAAGCATCTCCAATCTGAATGGGGACGTCAACCATACCAGCAACTCTTTGTGCTTTTCCATCAGCAGTGGTTACCTGTTTAACTAAAGGGACTCTAGGTTTTAAATTAAATTTCCTAATAAAATGGTGAGCCTGATTCCCAATAATCGACTTATTAGCTCCCGAATCTAACAAAGCGATTACCCTCGTATTATATATACTTATTTCGATAAATGGTCTATTATCGCATGGTTTACTGATAAAGACTGGAGAAATTTCTCCCTCAGACCTCTCTACAGTGGGTTTACAAAATTTACCTACCACCTCTAACCATCTCTTCCACTCTAAATCCTTAATAGGGCTAGCGGCCTTTCTTTTAACAATTCGAGGTTGATGCCGGCCTATCCTCATCACCTCCCTACCTAGTTTTTTGAGCAACTACATTCTTTAATGGTGACATTTGCTTTACCACACTTGTAGCAAAATTTGTTCCGCTTTGCTAAGCAGTTCCTAAAAGCATGATTAGGCTCTTTACAATTCCAGCACACAAAACTCTTAAAACTTGAAGTACCACCACTACTACTACTACAATTTGCACTATTCTGATATTTATCTGCGTGAGCAGCATTTCTAAAATTTGGCTTACCCTTACCAACCCCACTAGTGGTTGGGCTTGAACGCTCTACTACTGCACTAACACGTACTTTACTCGAAACATGTTGCCGTTGTTTATCCTTGATGGCCTGAGCCTCATCTATCTTTCTACATAAACTAATAAGTTCATTGACACTGCCTACTTGAGCTAAAGCTAACTGTGTGACATAAATAGGTAGTAAATTTCGCTTGATATACTTCAACTTGGTACACTCTGCTACAAAATGTCCTACTCTATTAAATAAATTCTCCATAGCTGCTACGAAAATATGCACGGGTTCCCCTTTGTTTTGGTACCTTAAACGTATTTGTTCCCAAACATCATCTATATAATCTAGCGGTAAAAACTCTTTCTTCAATCTATCTACTAAAGCTTCCCAACTATCTACCGATGACTTAATTGACCTGAACCAAATCAATGCTTCTCCCGAGAATAATTCTACAGCTGAGTCGAACAGCTCTGTCTTTCCAACGTGCCTAGCAATGCATAATTCATCAACGCGCTCAAGAAATGTAATTACATCAAACTCTTTACTACCTGAAAATTTTATATCCCACTTATATACTGGTACTACTTTAACAGTAGTTTGATTAACCTGAGTGTGAACAATTGGAGTATGAGGACTAAGAACTGGACTCTGTAAATTCAAAAGTGGAGTTTCCTCTTTGACCTTATCTGACAGTAATACTTCTAATTCCAAAGCTGAAGCCAAGGATTCATTCTTAAATAGTATGACATCGGGATCGTCATCATCTGGAATTTTAATACGTTTCGCTCGGTTGGTAAGATGAACAATGCGTGAACGGGTACGCTTATATAACGAATCTGTTTCGGGACCTTCGAAGTCATCTATTAATTGTTTAATGGACTCAATGATTTTATTAATTGACTCCTTTTCTAAATCATAATTATAACTTGGATCAACATACTCTAGAAAAGAACGTGCCCTATCTCTTTCTAATAATCTAGCTAACATTTTACGCCTTGTTGCAGCATCTTTGCGTTCGGTTACAATTCCTCTTATTCGCAACTCATAATTAAGTTCCTCACTAAGTAAATCAATTGGCCTCATATTATTCAGTTCCATTTTGAAATTTTTTTTTTTTTTTATACTGATACCACAACTATACAAAATTATCCAATCTACCAAACTGTTTTCTAATTAGACTAAAACTCGGGCCCCACGTTCATGGGCTCCATTTCTTATTACAATTTTACTTATGTTTCAAAGAATAAAGTTAAACTCCTATTAGAAGTTGACGTGACCACGGCAGCTTTATGCGTGGGTGTGGGTATTTAATATTCGATATTAATTTATGGGCGCCAAGTCCAAAGGTAATTGTGGATAATCTTTTTGGTTGGACCACTTCCAAAAAAAACAAAACACCAACAAGAGTATAACCTATTGTTAGAAATAATAACACAACACAGTCTGGTAAATAGTATAATGTAATGGTTATTAATATATAACAATGTAAATGATTAGTAAACAGTTAATAGTAATGTATAAGGCGAACAACACAAAAAAATAATAAACAACAATAAAAAATGTAAGTATCACACAATAATAGCAAAAACGCAAGATTCGTTGGTAGTTTAATAGTACCTGATTAATTACATAAAAAAATTATTACGAAGAGGTAAGCTTACGTGTTCGTAGTTCGTAGTATATTTGTAGTTCAATCAATAGCAACAAAATTTACATTAAACAAATCAAATTGACCGGCAACGAATCACGCTCACAACTTTACATATTTATTTTACCGGTGTGGTGATCGTGAATGGAAGTATAAGATAAGAAGTAAAAAGATTTACACATTTTATCAATAAACAAACTGTCAACAGAGTAAATGTAAACAGTTAGCTTCTATTTAATTTAACATTAAAACAATTATGAAAACTGAATTATACCAAGGTAAGTATTTATATCAATGTTTATCAGAACAGATAAATTGTTATTAATTGCAGGAGATGTTGTGCCTGCAGCTCCTGGGGTTTATGTGAGCATAATCATCCAGGGTATTTCTGGTTCAGCTGGTTATAAACGATACAATACACAGTACCTTATATTAGGGTTGCCTTCACCCCGAATCGACAACTAGTATACCTGAGGCCACCAATGCTATACTTCTTCAGAAAGGTAAGTTGATTTACACATATTTGCTCCTACTAACTTTTAATCATTCTTGCAGGGATGTTAAAGACATTATAACAAGACGAACCATTACTAGAATTCCATCACAACGTAGAAAGGTTTCTTAAAAAGTATACACCCCAAAGGTATGGGAGACCATCATAAAAAGAGCAATAGATGATGAGTGCCCTCGCCTTCTCAATTTGCGTCTGGATCTACAAAGAGACCATGCGGTCCATCACCTAGTCGGCAAACAACACCAAGGGTGAGTATAATAGGATATCTTTATATTTAGAAAGTAATTTATGTATTACCAGCTAAAGAGGCCTAGATGATGGTAGAAAACCAACCAAACAAAAAAACTGCCACCCTCACAGTTGATGGGAGACCACCACCTTCTTCCAGAGATGGAACATACAAAATGGTTCCCTTATCAAAATGACACGAAAAATCCTCTTATTACCCGCCAAAACTAATCTAATAGATAATACTGATAACCAGGATATGCAACCAAACATGCACTATGTTTAGTGAGATATGTGTAATTAATTCTGAATAAACCTTTTCAATAATTTATTCAATAATTTATTATTTAATTAAGAAAATATAAATGCTACAACTCTTTCCATTCATGTGATCCTAGTCGGAGTTTTCTACAAAAACGTGCGTTGGGATAGATTTGTGCTTTTACAAATTTCTTCGTATCCTAACCTCTTTTAATTTTTCTGATCCTAGAGTTATCTACAAAACATGCGTTGGGATAGCTTCGTGCTTTAAAAATTTCCTCGTACTCTAACCTCTTTCCATTCATGTGATCCTAATCAAACTTTTCTACAAATCATGCATTGGGATGGATTTGTACCTTTACAAATTTCCTCGTACCCTAACCTCTTTCCAATCATGTGATCCTAATCAAACTTTTCTACAAAACCATGCGTTGGGATAGCTTCGTGCTTTAAAAATTTCTTCGTACCCTAACCTCTTTCCATTCATGTGATCCTAATCAAACTTTTCTACAAAACCATGAATTGGGATAGCTTCGTGGTTTAAAAATTTCTTCGTACCCTAACCTCTTTCCATTATCGTTATCCTAATCAAAGTTTTCTATAAAACCATGCATTGGGACAGATTTGTACCTTTACAAATTTCTTCGTATCCTAACCTCTTTCCATTCATGTGATCCTAATCAAACTTTTCTACAAAACATGCATTGAGATAGATTTGTACCTTTACAAATTTCTTCGAATCCTAACCTCTTTCCATTCACTAGATCCTAATCAAACTTTTCTACAAAACCATGAATTGGGATAGATTTGTATCTTTACAAATTTCTTCGTATCCTAACCTCTTTCCATTCATGTGATCCTAATCAAACTTTTCTAAAAAACCATGAATTGGGATAGATTTGTAACTTTACAAATTTCATCGTATCCTAACCTCTTTCCATTCATGTGATCCTAATCAAACTTTTCTACAAAACATGCTTTGGGATAGATTTGTACCTTTACAAATTTCTTCGTACCCTAACCACTTTCCATTCATGTGATCCTAATCAAACTTTTCTAAAAAACCATGAATTGGGATAGATTTGTAACTTTACAAATTTCATCGTATCCTAACCTCTTTCCATTCATGTGATCCTAATCAAACTTTTCTACAAAACATGCTTTGGGATAGATTTGTTCCTTTAGAAATTTCTTCGTACCCTAACCTCTTTCCATTCATGTGATCCTAATCAAACTTTTCTACAAAACTATGAATTGGGATAGATTTGTACCTTTACAAATTTCTTCGTACCCTAACCTCTTTCCATTCATGTGATCCTAATCAAACTTTTCTACAAAACCATGAATAGGGATAGATTTGTACCTTTACAAATTTCTTCGTATCCTAACCTCTTTCAATTCATGTGATCATAATCAAACTTTTCTACAAAACCATGAATTGGGATAGATTTGTACCTTTACAAATTTCTTCGTAACCTAACCTCTTTCCATTCATGTGATCCTAATCAAACTTTTCTACAAAACCATGCGTTGGGATAGCTTTGTGCTTTAAAAATTTCTTCGTACCCTAACCTCTTTCCATTCACGTGATCCTAATCAAAGTTTTCTATAAAACCATGCATTGGGGCAGATTTGTACTTTTACATATTTCTTCGTATCCTAACCTCTTTCCATTCACGTGATCCTAATCAAAGTTTTCTATAATACCATGCATTGGGACAGATTTGTACTTTTACAAATTTCTTCGTATCCTAACCTCTTTCCATTCATGAGATCCTAATCAAACTTTTGTACAAAACCATGCATAGGGATAGCTTCGTGCTTTAAAAATTTCTTTGTAACCTAAGCTCTTCCCATTCATCTGGTCCTAATCAGAGTTTTCTACAAAACGTGCGTTGCAATAGATTTGTGCTTTTACAAATTTCTTCGTACCCTAACCTCTTTCCATTCATGTGATCCTAGTCGGAGTTTTCTACAAAAACGTGCGTTGGGATAGATTTGTGCTTTTACAAATTTCTTCGTATCCTAACCTCTTTCCATTCATGTGCTACTAATCAAACTTTTCTACAAAACATGCATTGGGATGGATTTGTACCTTTACAAATTTCCTCGTACCCTAACCTCTTTCCATTCATGTGATCCTAATCAAACTTTTCTACAAAACCATGCGTTGGGATAGCTTCGTGCTTTAAAAATTGCTTCGTACCCTAACCTCTTTCCATTCATGCGATCCTAATCAAACTTTTCTACAAAACCATGCATTGGGATAGCTTCGTGCTTTAAAAATTTCTTTGTACCCTAACCTCTTCCAAATTCATCTGGTCCTAATCAGAGTTTTCTACAAAACGTGCGTTGGGATAGATTTGTGCTTTTACAAATTTCTTCGTACCCTAACCTCTATCCATTCATGTGATCCTAATCAAACTTTTCTACAAAACCATGAATTGGGATAGATTTGTATCTTTACAAATTTCTTCGTATCCTAACCTCTTTCCATTCATGTGATCCTAATCAAACTTTTCTACAAAACATGCATTGGGATAGATTTGTACCTTTACAAATTTCTTCGTATCCTAACCTCTTTCCATTCATGTGATCCTAATCAGAGTTTTCTACAAAACGTGCGTTGGTATAGATTTGTGCTTCTACAAATTTCTTCGTACCCTAACCTCTTTCCATTCATGTGATCCTAATCAAACTTTTCTACAAAACCATGCATAGGGATAGCTTCGTGCTTTAAAAATTGCTTCGTACCCTAACCTCTTTCCATTCATGTGATCCTAATCAAACGTTTCTACAACACCATGCATTGGGATAGCTTTGTGCTTTAAAAATTTCTTCGTATCCTAACCTCTTTCCATTAATGAGATCCTAATCAAACTTTTCTACAAAACCATGCATAGGGATAGCTTCGTGCTTTAAAAATTTCTTTGTACCCTAACCTCTTCCCATTCATCTGGTCCTAATCAGAGTTTTCTACAAAACGTGCGATGGGATAGATTTGTGAATATACAAATTTCTTCGTACCCTAACCTCTATCTATTCTTGTGACCTAATCATACTTTTCTACAAAACCATGAATTGGGATAGATTTGTATCTTTACAAATTTCTTCGTATCCTAACCTCTTTCCATTCATGTGATCCTAATCAAACTTTTCTACAAAACATGCATTGGGATAGATTTGTACCTTTACAATTTTCTTCGTATCTTAACCTCTTTCCATTCATGTGATCCTAATCAAACTTTTCTATTAAACCATGCATTGGGATAGAATTGTACCTTTACAAATTTCTTCGTACCCTAACCTCTTTCCATTCATGTGATCCTAATCAAACTTTTCTAAAAAACCATGAATTGGAATAGATTTGTACCTTTACAAACTTCATCGTATCCTAACCTCTTTCCATTCATGTGATCCTAATCACACTTTTCTACAAAACCATGAATAGGGATAGATTTGTACCTTTACAAATTTCTACGTATCCTAACCTCTTTCCATTCATGTGATCCTAATCAAACTTTTCTACAAAACCATGCGTTGGGATAGCTTCGTGCTTTAAAAATTTCTTCGTATCCTAACCTCTTTCCATTCATGTGATCCTAATCAAACTTTTCTACAAAACATTCATTTGGATAGATTTGTACCTTTACAAATTTCTTCGTACCCTAACCTCTTTCAATTCATGTGATCCTAATCAAACTTTTCTACAAAACCATGCGTTGGGATAGCTTCGTGCTTTAAAAATTTCTTTGTATCCTAACCTCTTTCCATTCATGTGATCCTGATCAAACTTTTCTACAAAACCATGCATAGGGATAGCTTCGAGCTTTAAAAATTTCTTTGTACCCTAACCTCTTCCCATTCATCTGGTCCTAATCAGAGTTTTCTACAAAACGTGCGTTGGGATAGATTTGTGCTTTTACAAATTTCTTCGTACCCTAACCTCTATCCATTCATGTGATCCTAATCAAACTTTTCTACAAAACCATGAATTGGGATAGATTTGTATCTTTACAAATTTCTTCGTATCCTAACCTCTTTCCATTCATGTGATCCTAATCAAACTTTTCTAAAAAACCATGAATTGGGATAGATTTGTAACTTTACATATTTTATCGTATCCTAACCTCTTTCCATTAATGTGATCCTAATCAAACTTTTCTACAAAACATGCTTTGGGATAGATTTGTACCTTTACAAATTTCTTCGTACCCTAACCTCTTTCCATTCATGTGATCCTAATCAAACTTTTCTAAAAAACCATGAATTGGGATAGATTTGTAACTTTACAAATTTCATCGTATCCTAACCTCTTTCCATTCATGTGATCCTAATCAAACTTTTCTACAAAACATGCTTTGGGATAGATTTGTACCTTTAGAAATTTCTTCGTACCCTAACCTCTTTCCATTCATGTGATCCTATTCAAACTTTTCTACAAAACCATGAATTGGGATAGATTTGTACCTTTACAAATTTCTTCGTACCCTAACCTCTTTCCATTCATGTGATCCTAATCAAACTTTTCTACAAAACCATGAATTGGGATAGATTTGTACCTTTACAAATTTCTTCGTATCCTAACCTCTTTCCATTCATGTGATCCTAATCAAACTTTTCTACAAAACATGCATTGGGATAGATTTGTACCTTTA
Organism: Agrypnus murinus; assembly: GCA_929113105.1. Lineage (NCBI taxonomy): Eukaryota > Metazoa > Arthropoda > Insecta > Coleoptera > Elateridae > Agrypnus > Agrypnus murinus. The sequence goes on along the minus strand of OV816024.1, from coordinate 226,087,749 downwards.
CAAATTTCTTCGTATCCTAACCTCTTTCCATTCATGTGATCCTAATCAGAGTTTTCTACAAAACGTGCGTTGGTATAGATTTGTGCTTCTACAAATTTCTTCGTACCCTAATCTCTTTCCATTCATGTGATCCTAATCAAACTTTTCTACAAAACCATGCATAGGGATAGCTTCGTGCTTTAAAAATTGCTTCGTACCCTAACCTCTTTCCATTCATGTGATCCTAATCAAACGTTTCTACAAAACCATGCATTGGGATAGCTTTGTGCTTTAAAAATTTCTTCGTATCCTAACCTCTTTCCATTAATGAGATCCTAATCAAACTTTTCTACAAAACCATGCATAGGGATAGCTTCGTGCTTTAAAAATTTCTTTGTACCCTAACCTCTTCCCATTCATCTGGTCCTAATCAGAGTTTTCTACAAAACGTGCGATGGGATAGATTTGTGAATATACAAATTTCTTCGTACCCTAACCTCTATCTATTCTTGTGACCTAATCATACTTTTCTACAAAACCATGAATTGGGATAGATTTGTATCTTTACAAATTTCTTCGTATCCTAACCTCTTTCCATTCATGTGATCCTAATCAAACTTTTCTACAAAACATGCATTGGGATAGATTTGTACCTTTACAATTTTCTTCGTATCCTAACCTCTTTCCATTCATGTGATCCTAATCAAACTTTTCTATTAAACCATGCATTGGGATAGAATTGTACCTTTACAAATTTCTTCGTACCCTAACCTCTTTCCATTCACGTGATCATAATCAAACTTTTCTACAAAACCATGTATCGGGATAGATTTGTACCTTTACAAATTTCATCGTATCCTAACCTCTTTCCATTCATGTGATCCTAATCACACTTTTCTACAAAACCATGAATAGGGATAGATTTGTACCTTTACAAATTTCTACGTATCCTAACCTCTTTCCATTCATGTGATCCTAATCAAACTTTTCTACAAAACCATGCGTTGGGATAGCTTCGTGCTTTAAAAATTTCTTCGTATCCTAACCTCTTTCCATTCATGTGATCCTAATCAAACTTTTCTACAAAACATTCATTTGGATAGATTTGTACCTTTACAAATTTCTTCGTACCCTAACCTCTTTCAATTCATGTGATCCTAATCAAACTTTTCTACAAAACCATGCGTTGGGATAGCTTCGTGCTTTAAAAATTTCTTTGTATCCTAACCTCTTTCCATTCATGTGATCCTGATCAAACTTTTCTACAAAACCATGCATAGGGATAGCTTCGAGCTTTAAAAATTTCTTTGTACCCTAACCTCTTCCCATTCATCTGGTCCTAATCAGAGTTTTCTACAAAACGTGCGTTGGGATAGATTTGTGCTTTTACAAATTTCTTCGTACCCTAACCTCTATCCATTCATGTGATCCTAATCAAACTTTTCTACAAAACCATGAATTGGGATAGATTTGTATCTTTACAAATTTCTTCGTATCCTAACCTCTTTCCATTCATGTGATCCTAATCAAACTTTTCTAAAAAACCATGAATTGGGATAGATTTGTAACTTTACATATTTTATCGTATCCTAACCTCTTTCCATTAATGTGATCCTAATCAAACTTTTCTACAAAACATGCTTTGGGATAGATTTGTACCTTTACAAATTTCTTCGTACCCTAACCTCTTTCCATTCATGTGATCCTAATCAAACTTTTCTAAAAAACCATGAATTGGGATAGATTTGTAACTTTACAAATTTCATCGTATCCTAACCTCTTTCCATTCATGTGATCCTAATCAAACTTTTCTACAAAACATGCTTTGGGATAGATTTGTACCTTTAGATATTTCTTCGTACCCTAACCTCTTTCCATTCATGTGATCCTATTCAAACTTTTCTACAAAACCATGAATTGGGATAGATTTGTACCTTTACAAATTTCTTCGTACCCTAACCTCTTTCCATTCATGTGATCCTAATCAAACTTTTCTACAAAACCATGAATTGGGATAGATTTGTACCTTTACAAATTTCTTCGTATCCTAACCTCTTTCCATTTATGAGATCCTAATCAAACTTTTCTACAAAACCATGCATAGGGAACGCTTCGTGCTTTAAAAATTTCTTTGTACCCTAAACTCTTCCCATTCATCTGGTCCTAATCAGAGTTTTCTACAAAACGTGCGTTGCAATAGATTTGTGCTTTTACAAATTTCTTCGTACCCTAACCTCTTTCCATTCATGTGATCCTAGTCGGAGTTTTCTACAAAAACGTGCGTTGGGATAGATTTGTGCTTTTACAAATTTCTTCGTATCCTAACCTCTTTTAATTTATCTGATCCTAGAGTTATCTACAAAACATGCGTTGGGATAGCTACGTGCTTTAAAAATTTCCTCGTACTCTAACCTCTTTCCATTCATGTGATCCTAATCAAACTTTTCTACAAAACATGCATTGGGATGGATTTGTACCTTTACAAATTTCCTCGTACCCTAACCTCTTTCCAATCATGTGATCCTAATCAAACTTTTCTACAAAACCATGCGTTGGGATAGCTTCGTGCTTTAAAAATTTCTTCGTACCCTAACCTCTTTCCATTCATGTGATCCTAATCAAACTTTTCTACAAAACCATGAATTGGGATAGCTTCGTGCTTTAAAAATTTCTTCGTACCCTAACCTCTTTCCATTATCGTTATCCTAATCAAAGTTTTCTATAAAACCATGCATTGGGACAGATTTGTACCTTTACAAATTTCTTCGTACCCTAACTTCTTTCCATTCATGTGATCCTAATCAAATTTTCTACAAAACCATGCGTTGGGATAGCTTCGTGCTTTAAAAATTTCTTCGTACCCTAACTTCTTTCCATTCACGTGATCCTAATCAACGTTTTCTATAAAACCATGCATGGGGACATATTTGTACCTTTACAAATTTCTTCGTATCCTAACCTCTTTCCATTCATGTGATCCTAATCAAACTTTTCTACAAAACATGCATTGAGATAGATTTGTACCTTTACAAATTTCTTCGTATCCTAACCTCTTTCCATTCATCTGATCCTAATCAAACTTTTCTACAAAACCATGCATTGGGATAGCTTTGTGCTTTAAAAATTTCTTCGTACCCTAACCTCTTTCCATTCACGTGATCCTAATCAAAGTTATCTATAAAACCATGCATTGGGACAGATTTGTACTTTTACATATTTCTTCGTATCCTAACCTCTTTCTATTCACGTGATCCTAATCAAAGTTTTCTATAAAACCATGCATTGGGACAGATTTGTACTTTTACAAATTTCTTCGTATCCTAAACTCTTTCCATTCATGAGATCCTAATCAAACTTTTCTACAAAACCATGCATAGGGATAGCTTCGTGCTTTAAAAATTTCTTTGTACCCTAAACTCTTCCCATTCATCTGGTCCTAATCAGAGTTTTCTACAAAACGTGCGTTGCAATAGATTTGTGCTTTTACAAATTTCTTCGTACCCTAACCTCTTTCCATTCATGTGATCCTAGTCGGAGTTTTCTACAAAAACGTGCGTTGGGATAGATTTGTGCTTTTACAAATTTCTTCGTATCCTAACCTCTTTTAATTTATCTGATCCTAGAGTTATCTACAAAACATGCGTTGGGATAGCTTCGTGCTTTAAAAATTTCCTCGTACTCTAACCTCTTTCCATTCATGTGATCCTAATCAAACTTTTCTACAAAACATGCGTTAGGATGGATTTGTACCTTTACAAATTTCCTCGTACCCTAACCTCTTTCCAATCATGTGATCCTAATCAAACTTTTCTACAAAACCATGCGTTGGGATAGCTTCGTGCTTTAAAAATTTCTTCGTACCCTAACCTCTTTCCATTCATGTGATCCTAATCAAACTTTTCTACAAAACCATGAATTGGGATAGCTTCGTGCTTTAAAAATTTCTTCGTACCCTAACCTCTTTCCATTATCGTTATCCTAATCAAAGTTTTCTATAAAACCATGCGTTGGGACAGATTTGTACCTTTACAAATTTCTTCGTACCCTAACTTCTTTCCATTCATGTGATCCTAATCAAATTTTCTACAAAACCATGCGTTGGGATAGCTTCGTGCTTTAAAAATTTCTTCGTACCCTAACCTCTTTCCATTCACGTGATCCTAATCAAAGTTTTCTATAAAACCATGCATGGGGACATATTTGTACCTTTACAAATTTCTTCGTATCCTAACCTCTTTCCATTCATGTGATCCTAATCAAACTTTTCTACAAAACATGCATTGAGATAGATTTGTACCTTTACAAATTTCTTCGAATCCTAACCTCTTTCCATTCACGAGATCCTAATCAAACTTTTCTACAAAACCATGAATTGGGATAGATTTGTATCTTTACAAATTTCTTCGTATCCTAACCTCTTTCCATTCATGTGATCCTAATCAAACTTTTCTAAAAAACCATGAATTGGGAAAGATTTGTAACTTTACAAATTTCATCGTATCCTAACCTCTTTCCATTCATGTGATCCTAATCAAACTTTTCTACAAAACATGCTTTGGGATAGATTTGTACCTTTACAAATTTCTTCGTACCCTAACCTCTTTCCATTTATGTGATCCTAATCAAACTTTTCTAAAAAACCATGAATTGGGATAGATTTGTAACTTTACAAATTTCATCGTATCCTAACCTCTTTCCATTCATGTGATCCTAATCAAACTTTTCTACAAAACATGCTTTGGGATAGATTTGTACCTTTAGAAATTTCTTCGTACCCTAACCTCTTTCCATTCATGTGATCCTAATCAAACTTTTCTACAAAACTATGAATTGGGATAGATTTGTACCTTTACAAATTTCTTCGTACCCTAACCTCTTTCCATTCATGTGATCCTAATCAAACTTTTCTACAAAACCATGAATAGGGATAGATTTGTACCTTTACAAATTTCTTCGTATCCTAACCTCTTTCAATTCATGTGATCATAATCAAACTTTTCTACAAAACCATGAATTGGGATAGATTTGTACCTTTACAAATTTCTTCGTAACCTAACCTCTTTCCATTCATGTGATCCTAATCAAACTTTTCTACAAAACCATGCATTGGGATAGCTTTGTGCTTTAAAAATTTCTTCGTACCCTAACCTCTTTCCATTCACGTGATCCTAATCAAAGTTTTCTATAAAACCATGCATTGGGGCAGATTTGTACTTTTACATATTTCTTCGAATCCTAACCTCTTTCCATTCACGTGATCCTAATCAAAGTTTTCTATAAAACCATGCATTGGGACAGATTTGTACTTTTACAAATTTTTTCGTATCCTAACCTCTTTCCATTCATGAGATCCTAATCAAACTTTTCTACAAAACCATGCATAGGGATAGCTTCGTGCTTTAAAAATTTCTTTGTAACCTAAGCTCTTCCCATTCATCTGGTCCTAATCAGAGTTTTCTACAAAACGTGCGTTGCAATAGATTTGTGCTTTTACAAATTTCTTCGTACCCTAACCTCTTTCCATTCATGTGATCCTAGTCGGAGTTTTCTACAAAAACGTGCGTTGGGATAGATTTGTGCTTTTACAAATTTCTTCGTATCCTAACCTCTTTTAATTTATCTGAACCTAGAGTTATCTACAAAACATGCGTTGGGATAGCTTCGTGCTTTAAAAATTTCTTCGTACCCTAACCTCTTTCCATTCATGTGATACTAATCAAACTTTTCTACAAAACATGCATTAGGATGGATTTGTACCTTTACAAATTTCCTCGTACCCTAACCTCTTTCCATTCATGTGATCCTAATCAAACTTTTCTACAAAACCATGCGTTGGGATAGCTTCGTGCTTTAAAAATTTCTTCGTATCCTAACCTCTTTCCATTCATGTGATCCTCATCAAACTTGTCTACAAAAGATGCATTGGGATAGATTTGTACCTTTACAAATTTCTTCGTACCCTAACCTCTTTCCATTCATGTGATCCTAATCAAACTTTTCTACAAAACCATGCGTTAGGATAGCTTCGTGCTTTAAAAATTGCTTCGTACCTTAACCTCTTTCCATTCATGCGATCCTAATCAAACTTTTCTACAAAACCATGCATTGGGATAGCTTCGTGCTTTAAAAATTTCTTTGTACCCTAACCTCTTCCCATTCATCTGGTCTTAATCAGAGTTTTCTACAAAACGTGCGTTGGGATAGATTTGTGCTTTTACAAATTTCTTCGTACCCTAACCTCTATCCATTCATGTGATCCTAATCAAACTTTTCTACAAAACCATGAATTGGGATAGATTTGTATCTTTACAAATTTCTTCGTACCCTAACCTCTTTCCATTCATGTGATCCTAATCAAACTTTTCTACAAAACCATGCATAGGGATAGCTTCGTGCTTTAAAAATTGCTTCGTACCCTAACCTCTTTCCATTCATGTGATCCTAATCAAACTTTTCTACAAAACCATGCATTGGGATAGCTTTGTGCTTTAAAAATTTCTTCGTATCCTAACCTCTTTCCATTCATGAGATCCTAATCAAACTTTTCTACAAAACCATGCATAGGGATAGCTTCGTGCTTTTAAAATTTCTTTGTACCCTAACCTCTTCCCATTCATCTGGTCCTAATCAGAGTTTTCTACAAAACGTGCGATGGGATAGATTTGTGAATATACAAATTTCTTCGTACCCTAACCTCTATCCATTCTTGTGATCCTAATCATACTTTTCTACAAAACCATGAATTGGGATAGATTTGTATCTTTACAAATTTCTTCGTATCCTAACCTCTTTCCATTCATGTGATCCTAATCAAACTTTTCTACAAAACATGCATTGGGATAGATTTGTACCTTTACAATTTTCTTCGTATCCTAACCTCTTTCCATTCATGTGATCCTAATCAAACTTTTCTATTAAACCATGCATTGGGATAGAATTGTACCTTTACAAATTTCTTCGTACCCTAACCTCTTTCCATTCATGTGATCCTAATCAAACTTTTCTAAAAAACCATGAATTGGAATAGATTTGTACCTTTACAAATTTCATCGTATCCTAACCTCTTTCCATTCATGTGATCCTAATCAAACTTTTCTACAAAACCATGAATAGGGATAGATTTGTACCTTTACAAATTTCTACGTATCCTAACCTCTTTCCATTCATGTGATCCTAATCAAACTTTTCTACAAAACCATGCGTTGGGATAGCTTCGTGCTTTAAAAATTTCTTCGTATCCTAACCTCTTTCCATTCATGTGATCCTAATCAAACTTTTCTGCAAAACATTCATTGGGATAGATTTGTACCTTTACAAATTTCTTCGTACCCTAACCTCTTTCAATTCATGTGATCCTAATCAAACTTTTCTACAAAACCATGCGTTGGGATAGCTTCGTGCTTTAAAAATTTCTTTGTATCCTAACCTCTTTCCATTCATGTGATCCTAATCAAACTTTTCTACAAAACATGCACTGGGATAGATTTGTTCCTTTACAAATTTCTTCGTACCCTAACCTCTTTCCATTCATGTGATCCTAATCAAACTTTTCTACAAAACCATGCGTTAGGATAGCATCGTGCTCTAAAATTGCTTCGTACCCTAACCTCTTTCCATTCATGTGATCCTAATCAAACTTTTCTACAAAACCATGCATAGGGATAGCTTCGTGCTTTAAAAATTTCTTTGTACCCTAACCTCATCCCATTCATCTGGTCCTAATCAGAGTTTTCTACAAAACGTGCGTTGGGATAGATTTGTGCTTTTACAAATTTCTTCGTACCCTAACCTCTATCCATTCATGTGATCCTAATCAAACTTTTCTACAAAACCATGAATTGGGATAGATTTGTATCTTTACAAATTTCATCGTATCCTAACCTCTTTCCATTCATGTGATCCTAATCAAACTTTTCTACAAAACATGCTTTGGGATAGATTTGTACCTTTACAAATTTCTTCGTACCCTAACCTCTTTCCATTCATGTGATCCTAATCAAACTTTTCTAAAAAACCATGAATTGGGATAGATTTGTAACTTTACAAATTTCATCGTATCCTAACCTCTTTCCATCCATGTGATCCTAATCGAACTTTTCTACAAAACATGCTTTGGGATAGATTTGTACCTTTAGAAATTTCTTCGTACCCTAACCTCTTTCCATTCATGTGATCCTAATCAAACTTTTCTACAAAACCATGAATTGGGATAGATTTGTACCTTTACAAATTTCTTCGTACCCTAACCTCTTTCCATTCATGTGATCCTAATCAAACTTTTCTACAAAACCATGAATAGGGATAGATTTGTACCTTTACAAATTTCTTCGTATCCTAACCTCTTTCAATTCATGTGATCATAATCAAACTTTTCTACAAAACCATGAATTGGGATAGATTTGTAACTTTACAAATTTCTTCGTACCCTAACCTCTTTCAATTCATGTGATTCTAATCAAACTTTTCTACAAAACCATGCATTGGGATAGCTTTGTGCTTTAAAAATTTCTTCGTACCCTAACCTCTTTCCATTCACGTGATCCTAATCAAAGTTTTCTATAAAACCATGCATTGGAACAGATTTGTACTTTTACAAATTTCTTCGTATCCTAACCTCTTTCCATTCATGTGATCCTAATCAAAGTTTTCTATAAAACCATGCATTGGAACAGATTTGTACCTTTACAAATTTCTTCGTACCCTAACCTCTTTCCATTCATGTGATCCTAATCAAACTTTTCTACAAAACCATGAATAGGGATAGATTTGTACCTTTACAAATTTCTTCGTATCCTAACCTCTTTCAATTCATGTGATCATAATCAAACTTTTCTACAAAACCATGAATTGGGATAGATTTGTAACTTTACAAATTTCTTCGTACCCTAACCTCTTTCAATTCATGTGATTCTAATCAAACTTTTCTACAAAACCATGCATTGGGATAGCTTTGTGCTTCAAAAATTTCTTCGTACCCTAACCTCTTTCCATTCACGTGATCCTAATCAAAGTTTTCTATAAAACCATGCATTGGAACAGATTTGTACTTTTACAAATTTCTTCGTATCCTAACCTCTTTCCATTCATGTGATCCTAATCAAAGTTTTCTATAAAACCATGCATTGGAACAGATTTGTACCTTTACAAATTTCTTCGTACCCTAACCTCTTTCCATTCATGTGATCCTAATCAAACTTTTCTACAAAACCATGAATTGGGATAGATTTGTAACTTTAAAAATTTCTTCGTACCCTAACCTCTTTCCATTCACGTGATCCTAATCAAAGTTTTCTATAAAACCATGCATTGGAACAGATTTGTACTTTTACAAATTTCTTCGTATCCTAACCTCTTTCCATTCATGTGATCCTAATCAAAGTTTTCTATAAAACCATGCATTGGAACAGATTTGTACTTTTACAAATTTCTTCGTATCTTAACCTCTTTCCATTCATGTGATCCTAATCAAAGTTTTCTATAAAACCATGCATTGGAACAGATTTGTAACTTTACAAATTTCTTCGTACCCTAACCTCTTTCAATTCATGTGATCCTAATCAAACTTTTCTACAAAACCATGCATTGGGATAGCTTTGTGCTTTAAAAATTTCTTCGTACCCTAACCTCTTTCCATTCACGTGATCCTAATCAAAGTTTTCTATAAAACCATGCATTGGAACAGATTTGTACTTTTACAAATTTCTTCGTATCCTAACCTCTTTCCATTCATGTGATCCTAATCAAAGTTTTCTATAAAACCATGCATTGGAACGGATTTGTACCTTTACAAATTTCTTCGTACCCTAACCTCTTTCCATTCACGCGATCCTAATCAAAGTTTTCTATAAAACCATGCATTGGAACAGATTTGTACATTTACAAATTTCTTCGTACCCTAACCTCTTTCCATTCATGTGATCCTAATCAAACTTTTCTACAAAACCATGAATAGGGATAGATTTGTACCTTTACAAATTTCTTCGTATACTAACCTCTTTCAATTCATGTGATCATAATCAAACTTTTCTACAAAACCATGAATTGGGATAGATTTGTAACTTTACAAATTTCTTCGTACCCTAACCTCTTTCAATTCATGTGATCCTATTCAAACTTTTCTACAAAAACATGCATTGGGATAGCTTTGTAATTTAAAAATTTCTTCGTACCCTAACCTCTTTCCATTCACGTGATCCTAATTAAAGTTTTCTATAAAACCATGCATTGGAACAGATTTGTACTTTTACAAATTTCTTCGTATCCTAACCTCTTTCCATTCATGTGATCCTAATCAAAGTTTTCTATAAAACCATGCATTGGAACAGATTTGTACCTTTAAAAATTTCTTCGTACCCTAACCTCTTTCCATTCATGTGATCCTAATCAAAGTTTTCTATAAAACCATGCATTGGAACAGATTTGTACGTTTACAAATTTCTTCGTACCCTAACCTCTTTCCATTCATGTGATCCTAATCAAAGTTTTCTATAAAACCATGCATTGGAACAGATTTGTACTTTTACAAATTTCTTCGTATCCTAACCTCTTTCCATTCATGTGATCCTAATCAAACTTTTCTATAAAACCATGCATTGGAACAGATTTGTACCTTTACAAATTTCTTCGTACGCTAACCTCTTTCCATTCATGTGATCCTAATCAAACTTTTCTACAAAACCATGAATTGGGATAGCTTTGTGCTTTAAAAATTTCTTCGTACCCTAACCTCTTTCCATTCACGTGATCCTAATCAAAGTTTTCTATAAAACCATGCATTGGAACAGATTTGTACTTTTACAAATTTCTTCGTATCCTAACCTCTTTCCATTCATGTGATCCTAATCAAAGTTTTCTATAAAACATGCATTGGAACAGATTTGTACCTTTACAAATTTCTTCGTACCCTAACCTCTTTCCATTCATGTGATCCTAATCAAACTTTTCTACAAAACCATGAATTGGGATAGATTTGTAACTTTAAAAATTTCTTCGTACCCTAACCTCTTTCCATTCACGTGATCCTAATCAAAGTTTTCTATAAAACCATGCATTGGAACAGATTTGTACTTTTACAAATTTCTTCGTATCCTAACCTCTTTCCATTCATGTGATCCTAATCAAAGTTTTCTATAAAACCATGCATTGGAACAGATTTGTACTTTTACAAATTTCTTCGTATCCTAACCTCTTTCCATTCATGTGATCCTAATCAAAGTTTTCTATAAAACCATGCATTGGAACAGATTTGTAACTTTACAAATTTCTTCGTACCCTAACCTCTTTCAATTCATGTGATCCTAATCAAACTTTTCTACAAAACCATGCATTGGGATAGCTTTGTGCTTTAAAAATTTCTTCGTACCCTAACCTCTTTCCATTCACGTGATCCTAATCAAAGTTTTCTATAAAACCATGCATTGGAACAGATTTGTACCTTTACAAATTTCTTCGTACCCTAACCTTTTTCCATTCACGTGATCCTAATCAAAGTTTTCTATAAAACCATGCATTGGAACAGATTTGTGCTTTTACAAATTTCTTCGTATCCTAACCTCTTTTAATTTATCTGATCCTAGAGTTATCTACAAAACATGCGTTGGGATAGCTTCGTGCTTTAAAAATTTCTTCGTACCCTAACCTCTTTCCATTCATGTGATCCTAATCAAACTTTTATACAAAACATGCATTGGGATAGATTTGTACCTTTACAAATTTCCTCGTACCCTAACCTCTTTCCAATCATGTGATCCTAATCAAACTTTTCTACAAAACCATGCGTTGGGATAGCTTCGTGCTTTAGAAATTTCTTCGTACCCTAACCTCTTCCCATTCATCTGGTCCTAATCAGAGTTTTCTACAAAAGGTGCGTTGGGATAGATTTGTGCTTTTACAAATTTCTTCGTACCCTAACCTCTATCCATTCATGTGAACCTAATCAAACTTTTCTACAAAACCATGAATTGGGATAGATTTGTAACTTTACAAATTGCTTCGTATCCTAACCTCTTTCCATTCTTGTGATCCTAATCAAACTTTTCTACAAAACATGCATTGGGATAGATTTGTACCTTTACAATTTTCTTCGTATCCTAACCTCTTTACATTCATGTGATCCTAATCAAACTTTTCTATTAAACCATGCATTGGGATAGAATTGTACCTTTACAAATTTCTTCGTACCCTAACCTCTTTCCATTCATGTGATCCTAATCAAACTTTTCTAAAAAACCATGAATTGGGATAGATTTGTACCTTTACAAATTTCATCGTATCCTAACCTCTTTCCATTCATGTGATCCTAATCAAACTTTTCTACAAAACATGCTTTGGGATAGATTTGTACCTTTACAAATTTCTTCGTACCCTAACCTCTTTCCATTCATGTGATCCTAATCAAACTTTTCTACAAAACCATGAATTGTTATAGATTTGTACCTTTACAAATTTCTTCGTACCCTAACCTCTTTCCATTCATGTGATCCTAATCAAACTTTTCTACAAAACCATGAATAGGGATAGATTTGTACCTTTACAAATTTCTTCGTATCCTAACCTCTTTCCATTCATGTGATCCTAATCAAACTTTTCTACAAAACCATGAATTGGGATAGATTTGTACCTTTACAAATTTCTTCGTATCCTAACCTCTTTCCATTCATGTGATCCTAATCAAACTTTTCTACAAAACCATGCGTTGGGATTGCTTCGTGCTTTAAAAATTTCTTCGTACCCTAACCTCTTTCCATTCATGTGATCCTAATCAAACTTTTCTACAAAACTATGCATTGTGATAGCTTTGTGCTTTAAAAATTTCTTCGTTCCCTAACCTCTTTCCATTCACGTGATTCTAATCAAAGTTTTCTATAATACCATGCATTGGGACAGATTTGTACTTTTACAAATTTCTTCGTATCCTAACCTCTTTCCATTCATGAGATCCTAATCAAACTTTTCTACAAAACCATGCATAGGGATAGCTTCGTGCTTTAAAAATTTCTTTGTACCCTAACCTCTTCCCATTCATCTGGTCCTAATCAGAGTTTTCTACAAAACGTGCGTTGCGATAGATTTGTGCTTTTACAAATTTCTTCGTATCCTAACCTCTTTTAATTTATCTGATCCTAGAGTTATCTACAAAACATGCGTTGGGATAGCTTCGTGCTTTAAAAATTTCTTCGTACCCTAACCTCTTTCCATTCACGTGATCCTAATCAAAGTTTTCTATAAAACCATGCATTGGGACAGATTTGTACCTTTACAAATTTCTTCGTATCCTAACCTCTTTCCATTCATGTGATCCTAATCAAACTTTTCTACATAACCATGCGTTGGGATAGCTTCGTGCTTTAAAAATTTCTTCGTATCCTAACCTCTTTCCATTCATGTGATCCTAATCAAAATTTTCTACAAAACATGCATTGGGATAGATTTGTACCTTTACAAATATCTTCGTACCCTAACCTCTTTCCATTCATGTGATCCTAATCAAACTTTTCTACAAAACCATGCGTTAGGATAGCTTCGTGCTTTAAAAATTGCTTCGTACCCTAACCTCTGTCCATTCATGAGATCCTAATCAAACTTTTCTACAAAACCATGCTTAGGGATAGCTTCGTGCTTTAAAAATTTCTTTGTACCCTAACCTCTTCCCATTCATCTGGTCCTAATCGGAGTTTTCTACAAAACGTGCGTTGGGATAGATTTGTGCTTTTACAAATTTCTTCGTACCCTAACCTCTATCCATTCATGTGATCCTAATCAAACTTTTCTACAAAACCATGAATTGGGATAGATTTGTATCTTTACAAATTTCTTCGTATCCTAACCTCTTTCCATTCATGTGATCCTAATCAAACTTTTCTACAAAACCATGAATTGGGATAGATTTGTACCTTTACAAATTTCTTCGTATCCTAACCTCTTTCCATTCATGTGATCCTAATCAGAGTTTTCTACAAAACGTGCGTTGGGATAGATTTGTGCTTTTACAAATTTCTTCGTACCCTAACCTCTTTCCATTCATGTGATCCTAATCAAACTTTTCTACAAAACCATGCATAGGGATAGCTTCGTGCTTTAAAAATTGCTTCGTACCCTAACCTCTTTCCATTCATGTGATCCTAATCAAACTTTTCTACAAAACCATGCATTGGGATAGCTTTGAGCTTTAAAAATTTCTTCGTATCCTAACCTCTTTCCATTCATGAGATCCTAATCAAACTTTTCTACAAAACCATGCATAGGGATAGCTTCGTGCTTTAAAAATTTCTTTGTACCCTAACCTCTTCCCATTCATCTGGTCCTAATCAGAGTTTTCTACAAAACGTGCGTTGCAATAGATTTGTGAATTTACAAATTTCTTCGTACCCTAACCTCTATCCATTCTTGTGATCCTAATCAAACTTTTCTACAAAACCATGAATTGGGATAGATTTGTAGCTTTACAAATTTCTTCGTATCCTAACCTCTTTCCATTCATGTGATCCTAATCAAAGTTTTCTATAAAACATGCATTGGAACAGATTTGTACCTTTACAAATTTCTTCGTACCCTAACCTCTTTCCATTCATGTGATCCTAATCAAACTTTTCTACAAAACCATGAATTGGGATAGATTTGTAACTTTAAAAATTTCTTCGTACCCTAACCTCTTTCCATTCACGTGATCCTAATCAAAGTTTTCTATAAAACCATGCATTGGAACAGATTTGTACTTTTACAAATTTCTTCGTATCCTAACCTCTTTCCATTCATGTGATCCTAATCAAAGTTTTCTATAAAACAATGCATTGGAACAGATTTGTACCTTTACAAATTTCTTCGTACCCTAACCTTTTTCCATTCACGTGATCCTAATCAAAGTTTTCTATAAAACCATGCATTGGAACAGATTTGTACTTTTACAAATTTCTTCGTATCCTAACCTCTTTCCATTCATGTGATCCTAATCAAAGTTTTCTATAAAACAATGCATTGGAACAGATTTGTACCTTTACAAATTTCTTCGTACCCTAACCTCTTTCCATTCACGTGATCCTAATCAAAGTTTTCTATAAAACCATGCATTGGAACAGATTTGTACTTTTACAAATTTCTTCGTATCCTAACCTCTTTCCATTCATGTGATCCTAATCAAAGTTTTCTATAAAACAATGCATTGGAACAGATTTGTACTTTTACAAATTTCTTCGTATCCTAACCTCTTTCCATTCATGTGATCCTAATCAAAGTTTTCTATAAAACCATGCATTGGAACAGATTTGTACTTTTACAAATTTCTTCGTATCCTAACCTCTTTCCATTCATGTGATCCTAATCAAAGTTTTCTATAAAACCATGCATTGGAACAGATTTGTAACTTTACAAATTTCTTCGTACCCTAACCTCTTTCAATTCATGTGATCCTAATCAAACTTTTCTACAAAACCATGCATTGGGATAGCTTTGTGCTTTAAAAATTTCTTCGTACCCTAACCTCTTTCCATTCACGTGATCCTAATCAAAGTTTTCTATAAAACCATGCATTGGAACAGATTTGTACTTTTACAAATTTCTTCGTATCCTAACCTCTTTCCATTCATGTGATCCTAATCAAAGTTTTCTATAAAACAATGCATTGGAACAGATTTGTACCTTTACAAATTTCTTCGTACCCTAACCTTTTTCCATTCACGTGATCCTAATCAAAGTTTTCTATAAAACCATGCATTGGAACAGATTTGTGCTTTTACAAATTTCTTCGTATCCTAACCTCTTTTAATTTATCTGATCCTAGAGTTATCTACAAAACATGCGTTGGGATAGCTTCGTGCTTTAAAAATTTCTTCGTACCCTAACCTCTTTCCATTCATGTGATCCTAATCAAACTTTTATACAAAACATGCATTGGGATAGATTTGTACCTTTACAAATTTCCTCGTACCCTAACCTCTTTCCAATCATGTGATCCTAATCAAACTTTTCTACAAAACCATGCGTTGGGATAGCTTCGTGCTTTAGAAATTTCTTCGTACCCTAACCTCTTCCCATTCATCTGGTCCTAATCAGAGTTTTCTACAAAAGGTGCGTTGGGATAGATTTGTGCTTTTACAAATTTCTTCGTACCCTAACCTCTATCCATTCATGTGAACCTAATCAAACTTTTCTACAAAACCATGAATTGGGATAGATTTGTAACTTTACAAATTGCTTCGTATCCTAACCTCTTTCCATTCTTGTGATCCTAATCAAACTTTTCTACAAAACATGCATTGGGATAGATTTGTACCTTTACAATTTTCTTCGTATCCTAACCTCTTTACATTCATGTGATCCTAATCAAACTTTTCTATTAAACCATGCATTGGGATAGAATTGTACCTTTACAAATTTCTTCGTACCCTAACCTCTTTCCATTCATGTGATCCTAATCAAACTTTTCTAAAAAACCATGAATTGGGATAGATTTGTACCTTTACAAATTTCATCGTATCCTAACCTCTTTCCATTCATGTGATCCTAATCAAACTTTTCTACAAAACATGCTTTGGGATAGATTTGTACCTTTACAAATTTCTTCGTACCCTAACCTCTTTCCATTCATGTGATCCTAATCAAACTTTTCTACAAAACCATGAATTGTTATAGATTTGTACCTTTACAAATTTCTTCGTACCCTAACCTCTTTCCATTCATGTGATCCTAATCAAACTTTTCTACAAAACCATGAATAGGGATAGATTTGTACCTTTACAAATTTCTTCGTATCCTAACCTCTTTCCATTCATGTGATCCTAATCAAACTTTTCTACAAAACCATGAATTGGGATAGATTTGTAGCTTTACAAATTTCTTCGTATCCTAACCTCTTTCCATTCATGTGATCCTAATCAAACTTTTCTACAAAACCATGAGTTGGGATTGCTTCGTGCTTTAAAAATTTCTTCGTACCCTAACCTCTTTCCATTCATGTGATCCTAATCAAACTTTTCTACAAAACTATGCATTGTGATAGCTTTGTGCTTTAAAAATTTCTTCGTTCCCTAACCTCTTTCCATTCACGTGATTCTAATCAAAGTTTTCTATAATACCATGCATTGGGACAGATTTGTACTTTTACAAATTTCTTCGTATCCTAACCTCTTTCCATTCATGAGATCCTAATCAAACTTTTCTACAAAACCATGCATAGGGATAGCTTCGTGCTTTAAAAATTTCTTTGTACCCTAACCTCTTCCCATTCATCTGGTCCTAATCAGAGTTTTCTACAAAACGTGCGTTGCGATAGATTTGTGCTTTTACAAATTTCTTCGTATCCTAACCTCTTTTAATTTATCTGATCCTAGAGTTATCTACAAAACATGCGTTGGGATAGCTTCGTGCTTTAAAAATTTCTTTGTACCCTAACCTCTTCCCATTCACGTGATCCTAATCAAAGTTTTCTATAAAACCATGAATTGGGACAGATTTGTACCTTTACAAATTTCTTCGTATCCTAACCTCTTTCCATTCATGTGATCCTAATCAAACTTTTCTACATAACCATGCGTTGGGATAGCTTCGTGCTTTAAAAATTTCTTCGTATCCTAACCTCTTTCCATTCATGTGATCCTAATCAAAATTTTCTACAAAACATGCATTGGGATAGATTTGTACCTTTACAAATATCTTCGTACCCTAACCTCTTTCCATTCATGTGATCCTAATCAAACTTTTCTACAAAACCATGCGTTAGGATAGCTTCGTGCTTTAAAAATTGCTTCGTACCCTAACCTCTGTCCATTCATGTGATCCTAATCAAACTTTTCTACAAAACCATGCATTGGGATAGCTTTGAGCTTTAAAAATTTCTTCGTATCCTAACCTCTTTCCATTCATGAGATCCTAATCAAACTTTTCTACAAAACCATGCTTAGGGATAGCTTCGTGCTTTAAAAATTTCTTTGTACCCTAACCTCTTCCCATTCATCTGGTCCTAATCAGAGTTTTCTACAAAACGTGCGTTGGGATAGATTTGTGCTTTTACAAATTTCTTCGTACCCTAACCTCTATCCATTCATGTGATCCTAATCAAACTTTTCTACAAAACCATGAATTGGGATAGATTTGTATCTTTACAAATTTCTTCGTATCCTAACCTCTTTCCATTCATGTGATCCTAATCAAACTTTTCTACAAAACCATGAATTGGGATAGATTTGTACCTTTACAAATTTCTTCGTATCCTAACCTCTTTCCATTCATGTGATCCTAATCAGAGTTTTCTACAAAACGTGCGTTGGGATAGATTTGTGCTTTTACAAATTTCTTCGTACCCTAACCTCTTTCCATTCATGTGATCCTAATCAAACTTTTCTACAAAACCATGCATAGGGATAGCTTCGTGCTTTAAAAATTGCTTCGTACCCTAACCTCTTTCCATTCATGTGATCCTAATCAAACTTTTCTACAAAACCATGCATTGGGATAGCTATGAGCTTTAAAAATTTCTTCGTATCCTAACCTCTTTCCATTCATGAGATCCTAATCAAACTTTTCTACAAAACCATGCATAGGGATAGCTTCGTGCTTTAAAAATTTCTTTGTACCCTAACCTCTTCCCATTCATCTGGTCCTAATCAGAGTTTTCTACAAAACGTGCGTTGCAATAGATTTGTGAATTTACAAATTTCTTCGTACCCTAACCTCTATCCATTCTTGTGATCCTAATCAAACTTTTCTACAAAACCATGAATTGGGATAGATTTGTATCTTTACAAATTTCTTCGTATCCTAACCTCTTTCCATTCATGTGATCCTAATCAAACTTTTCTATTAAACCATGCATTCGGATAGAATTGTACCTGTACAAATTTCTTCGTACCCTACCCTCTTTCCATTCATGTGATCCTAATCAAACTTTTCTACAATCCATGAATAGGGATAGATTTGTACCTCTACAAATTTCTTCGTACCCTAACCTCTTTCCATTCATGTGATCCTAATCAAACTTTTCTAAAAAACCATGAATTGGGATAGATTTGTACCTTTACAAATTTCATCGTATCCTAACCTCTTTCCATTCATGTGATCCTAATCAAACTTTTCTACAAAACATGCTTTGGGATAGATTTGTACCTTTACAAATTTCTTCGTACCCTAACCTCTTTCCATTCATGTGATCCTAATCAAACTTTTCTACAAAACCATGAATTGTTATAGATTTGTACCTTTACAAATTTCTTCGTACCCTAACCTCTTTCCATTCATGTGATCCTAATCAAACTTTTCTACAAAACCATGAATAGGGATAGATTTGTACCTTTACAAATTTCTTCGTATCCTAACCTCTTTCCATTCAATTGATCCTAATCAAACTTTTCTACAAAACCATGAATTGGGATAGATTTGTAGCTCTACAAATTTCTTCGTATCCTAACCTCTTTCCATTCATGTGATCCTAATCAAACTTTTCTACAAAACATGCATTGAGATAGATTTGTACCTTTACAAATTTCTTCGTATCCTAACCTCTTTCCATTCATGTGATCCTAATCAAACTTTTCTACAAAACCATGCGTTGGGATAGCTTCGTGCTTTAAAAATTTCTTTGTATCCTAACCTCTTTCCATTCATGTGATCCTAATCAAACTTTTCTACAAAACATGCACTGGGATAGATTTGTTCCTTTACAAATTTCTTCGTACCCTAACCTCTTTCCATTCATGTAATCCTAATCAAAGAATCCTAAGATTTGTAACTTTACAAATTTCATCGTATCCTAACCTCTTTCCATTCATGTGATCCTAATCAAACTTTTCTACAAAACATGCTTTGGGATAGATTTGTACCTTTAGAAATTTCTTCGTACCCTAACCTCTTTCCATTCATGTGATCCTAATCAAACTTTTCTACAAAACCATGAATTGGGATAGATTTGTACCTTTCCAAATTTCTTCGTACCCTAACCTCTTTCCATTCATGTGATCCTAATCAAACTTTTCTACAAAACCATGAATTGGGATAGATTTGTACCTTTACAAATTTCTTCGTATCCTAACCTCTTTCCATTCATCTGATCCTAATCAAACTTTTCTACAAAACCATGCATTGGGATAGCTTTGCGCTTTAAAAATTTTTTCGTACCCTAACCTCTTTCCATTCACGTGATCCTAATCAAAGTTATCTATAAAACCATGCATTGGGACAGATTTGTACTTTTACATATTTCTTCGTATCCTAACCTCTTTCTATTCACGTGATCCTAATCAAAGTTTTCTATAAAACCATGCATTGGGACAGATTTGTACTTTTACAAATTTCTTCGTATCCTAACCTCTTTCCATTCATGAGATCCTAATCAAACTTTTCTACAAAACCATGCATAGGGATAGCTTCGTGCTTTAAAAATTTCTTTGTACCCTAAACTCTTCCCATTCATCTGGTCCTAATCACAGTTTTCTACAAAACGTGCGTTGCAATAGATTTGTGCTTTTACAAATTTCTTCGTACCCTAACCTCTTTCCATTCATGTGATCCTAGTCGGAGTTTTCTACAAAAACGTGCGTTGGGATAGATTTGTGCTTTTACAAATTTCTTCGTATCCTAACCTCTTTTAATTTATCTGATCCTAGAGTTATCTACAAAACATGCGTTGGGATAGCTTCGTGCTTTAAAAATTTCCTCGTACTCTAACCTCTTTCCATTCATGTGATCCTAATCAAACTTTTCTACAAAACCATGCATTGGGATAGCTTCGTGCTTTAAAAATTTCTTCGTACCCTAACCTCTTTCCATTCACGTGATCCTAATCAAAGTTTTCTATAAAACCATGCATTGGGACAGATTTGTACCTTTACAAATTTCTTCGTATCCTAACCTCTTTCCATTCATGTGATCCTAATCAAACTTTTCTACAAAACATGCATTGAGATAGATTTGTACCTTTACAAATTTCTTCGTATCCTAACCTCTTTCCATTCACGAGATCCTAATCAAACTTTTCTACAAAACCATGCATTGGGATAGCTTCGTGCTTTAAAATTTTCTTTGTACCCTAACCTCTTCCCATTCATGTGATCCTAATCAAACTTTTCTACAAAACCATGAATTGGGATAGATTTGTACCTTTACAAATTTCATCGTACCCTAACCTCTTTCCATTCATGTGATCCTAATCAAACTTTTCTACAAAACCATGAATAGGGTTAGATTTGTACCTTTACAAATTTCTTCGTATCCTAACCTCTTTCCATTCATGTGATCCTAATCAAACCTTTCTACAAAACCATGAATTGGGATAGATTTGTACCTTTACAAATTTCTTCGTATCCTAACCTCTTTCCATTCATGTGATCCTAATCAAACTTTTCTACAAAACCATGCGTTGGGATAGCTTCGTGCTTTAAAAATTTCTTTGTAACCTAAGCTCTTCCCATTCATCTGGTCCTAATCAGAGTTTTCTACAAAACGTGCGTTGCAATAGATTTGTGCTTTTACAAATTTCTTCGTACCCTAACCTCTTTCCATTCATGTGATCCTAGTCGGAGTTTTCTACAAAAACGTGCGTTGGGATAGATTTGTGCTTTTACAAATTTCTTCGTATCCTAACCTCTTTCCATTCATGTGATCCTAATCAAACTTTTCTACAAAACATGCATTGGGATGGATTTGTACCTTTACAAATTTCCTCGTACCCTAACCTCTTTCCAATCATGTGATCCTAATCAAACTTTTCTACAAAACCATGCGTTGGGATAGCTTCGTGCTTTAAAAATTTCTTCGTACCCTAACCTCTTTCCATTCATTTGATCCTAATCAAACTTTTCTACAAAACATGCATTGGGATGGATTTGTACCTTTACAAATTTCCTCGTACTCTAACCCCTTTCCAATCATGTGATCCTAATCAAACTTTTCTACAAAACCATGCGTTGGGATAGCTTCGTGCTTTAAAAATTTCCTCGTACCCTAACCTCTTTCCAATCATGTGATCCTAATCAAACTTTTCTACAAAACCATGCGTTGGGATAGCTTCGTGCTTTAAAAATTTCTTCGTACCCTAACCTCTTTCCATTCACGTGATCCTAATCAAAGTTTTCTATAAAACCATGCATGGGGACATATTTGTACCTTTACAAATTTCTTCGTATCCTAACCTCTTTCCATTCATGTGATCCTAATCAAACTTTTCTACAAAACATGCATTGAGATAGATTTGTACCTTTACAAATTTCTTCGAATCCTAACCTCTTTCCATTCACGAGATCCTAATCAAACTTTTCTACAAAACCATGCATTGGGATAGCTTCGTGCTTTAAAATTTTCTTTGTACCCTAACCTCTTCCCATTCATCTGATCCTAATCAGAGTTTTCTACAAAACGTGCGTTGGGATAGATTTGTGCTTTTACAAATTTCTTCGTACCCTAACCTCTTTCCATTCATGTGATCCTAATCAAAGTTTTTTATAAAACCATGCATTGGGATAGAATTGTACCTTTACAAATTTCTTCGTGCCCTAACCTCTTTACATTCATGTGATCCTATGCAAACTTTTCTACAAAACTTGCATTGGGATAGGTTTGTAACTTTAGAAGTTTCTTCGTATCATAACCTCTTTCCATTCATGTGATCCTAATCAAACTTTTCTACAAAACCATGAATTGGGATAGATTTGTACCTTTACAAATTTCTTCGTACCCTAACCTCTTTCCATTCATGTGATCCTAATCAAACTTTTCTACAAAACCATGAATAGGGATAGATTTGTACCTTTACAAATTTCTTCGTATCCTAACCTCTTTCAATTCATGTGATCCTAATAAAACTTTTCTACAAAACCATGAATTGGGATAGATTTGTACCTTTACAAATTTCTTCGTATCCTAACCTCTTTCCATTCATGTGATCCTAATCAAAGTTTTCTATAAAACCATGCATTGGGACAGATTTGTACTTTTACAAATTTCTTCGTATCCTAACCTCTTTCCATTCACGTGATCCTAATCAAAGTTTTCTATAAAACCATGCATTGGGACAGATTTGTACTTTTACAAATTTCTTCGTATCCTAACCTCTTTCCATTCATGAGATCCTAATCAAACTTTTCTACAAAACCATGCATAGGGATAGCTTCGTGCTTTAAAAATTTCTTTGTACCCTAAACTCTTCCCATTCGTCTGGTCCTAATCAGAGTTTTCTACAAAACGTGCGTTGCGATAAATTTGTGCTTTTACAAATTTCTTCGTACCCTAACCTCTTTCCATTCATGTGATCATAGTCGGAGTTTTCTACAAAAACGTGCGTTGGGATAGATTTGTGCTTTTACAAATTTCTTCGTATCCTAACCTCTTTTAATTTATCTGATCCTAGAGTTATCTACAAAACATGCGTTGGGATAGCTTCGTTCTTTAAAAATTTCTTCGTACCCTAACCTCTTTCCATTCATGTGATCCTAATCAAATTTTTCTACAAAACATGCATTGGGATGGATTTGTACCTTTACAAATTTCTTCGTACCCTAACCTCTTTCCAATCGTGTGATCCTAATCAAACTTTTCTACAAAACCATGCGTTGGGATAGCTTCGTGCTTTAAAAATTGCTTCGTACCCTAACCTCTTTCCATTCATGTGATCCTAATCAAACTTTTCTACAAAACCATGCATTGGTATTGCTTCGTGCTTTAAAAATTTCTTCGTACCCTAACCTCTTTCCATTATCGTTATCCTAATCAAAGTTTTCTATAAAACCATGCATTGGGACAGATTTGTACCTTTACAAATTTCTTCGTACCCTAACTTCTTTCCATTCATGTGATCCTAATCAAACTCTTCTACAAAACCATGCGTTGGGATAGCTTCGTGCTTTAAAAATTTCTTCGTACCCTAACCTCTTTCCATTCATGTGATCCTAATCAAACTTTTCTACAAAACCATGCATTGGGATAGCTTCGTGCTTTAAAAATTTCTTCGTACCCTAACCTCTTTCCATTCACGTGATCCTAATCAAAGTTTTCTATAAAACCATGCATTGGGACAGATTTGTACCTTTACAAATTTCTTCGTATCCTAACCTCTTTCCATTCATGTGATCCTAATCAAACTTTTCTACAAAACATGCATTGAGATAGATTTGTCCCTTTACAAATTTCTTCGTATCCTAACCTCTTTCCATTCACGAGATCCTAATCAAACTTTTCTACAAAACCATGCATTGGGATAGCTTCGTGCTTTAAAATTTTCTTTGTACCCTAACCTCTTCCCATTCATCTGATCCTAATCAGAGTTTTCTACAAAACCATGAATTGGGATAGATTTGTACCTTTACAAATTTCATCGTACCCTAACCTCTTTCCATTCATGTGATCCTAATCAAACTTTTCTACAAAACCATGAATAGGGTTAGATTTGTACCTTTACAAATTTCTTCGTATCCTAACCTCTTTCCATTCATGTGATCCTAATCAAACCTTTCTACAAAACCATGAATTGGGATAGATTTGTACCTTTACAAATTTCTTCGTATCCTAACCTCTTTCCATTCATGTGATCCTAATCAAACTTTTCTACAAAACCATGCGTTGGGATAGCTTCGTGCTTTAAAAATTTCTTCGTACCCTAACCTCTTACCATTCATGTGATCCTAATCAAACTTTTCTACAAAACCATGCATTGGGATAGCTTTGTGCTTTAAAAATTTCTTCGTACCCTAACCTCTTTCCATTCACGTGATCCTAATCAAAGTTTTCTATAAAACCATGCGTTGGGACAGATTTGTACTTTTAAAAATTTCTTCGTATCCTAACCTCTTTCCATTCATGTGATCCTAATCAAACTTTTCTACAAAACATGCATTGGGATAGATTTGTACCTTTACAAATTTCTTCGTACCCTAACCTCTTTCCATTCATGTGATCCTAATCAAACTTTTCTACAAAACCATGCGTTAGGATAGCTTCGTGCTTTAAAAATTGCTTCGTACCCTAACCTCTTTCCATTCATGTGATCCTAATCAAACTTTTCTACAAAACCATGAATTGGGATAGATTTGTATCTTTACAAATTTCTTCGTATCCTAACCTCTTTCCATTCATGTGATCCTAATCAGAGTTTTCTACAAAACGTGCGTTGGGATAGATTTGTGCTTTTACAAATTTCTTCGTACCCTAACCTCTTTCCATTCATGTGATCCTAATCAAACTTTTCTACAAAACCATGCATTGGGATAGCTTTGTGCTTTAAAAATTTCTTCCTATCCTAACCTCTTTCCATTCATGAGATCCTAATCAAACTTTTCTACAAAACCATGCATAGGTATAGCTTCGTGCTTTAAAAATTTCTTTGTACCCTAACCTCTTCCCATTCATCTGGTCCTAATCAGAGTTTTCTACAAAACGTGCGTTGGGATAGATTTGTGAATTTACAAATTTCTTCGTACCCTAACGTCTATCCATTCTTGTGATCCTAATCAAACTTTTCTACAAAACCATGAATTGGGATAGATTTGTATCTTTACAAATTTCTTCGTATCCTAACCTCCTTCCATTCATGTGATCCTAATCAAACTTTTCTACAAAACATGCATTGGGATAGATTTGTACCTTTACAATTTTCTTCGTATCCTAACCTCTTTCCATTCATGTGATCCTAATCAAACTTTTCTATTAAACCACGCATTGGGATAGAATTGTACCTTTACAAATTTCTTCGTACCCTAACCTCTTTCCATTCATGTGATCCTAATCAAACTTATCTAAAAAACCATGAATTGGGATAGATTTGTACCTTTACAAATTTCTTCGTATCCTAACCTCTTTCCATTCATGTGATCCTAATCAGAGTTTTCTACAAAACGTGCGTTGGGATAGATTTGTGCTTTTACAAATTTCTTCGTACCCTAACCTCTTTCCTTTCATGTGATCCTAATCAAACTTTTCTACAAAACCATGAATAGGGATAGATTTGTACCTTTACAAATTTCTTCGTATCCTAACCTCTTTCCATTCATGTGATCCTAATCAAACTTTTCTACAAAACCATGCGTTGGGATAGCTTCGTGCTTAAAAATTTCTTCGTATCCTAACCTCTTTCCATTCATGAGACCCTAATCAAACTTTTCTACAAAACCATGAATAGGGATAGATTTGTACCTTTACAAATTTCTTCGTACCATAACCTCTTTCAATTCATGTGATCCTAATCAAACTTTTCTACAAAACCATGCGTTGGGATAGCTTCGTGCTTTAAAAATTTCTTCGTACCCTAACCTCTTTCCATTCATGTGATCCTAATAAAACTTTTTTACAAAACCATGCGTTGGGATAGCTTCGTGCTTTAAAAATTTCTTCGTACCCTAACCTCTTTCCATTCACGTGATCCTAATAAAAGTTTTCTATAAAACCATGCTTTGGGACAGATTTGTACCTTTAGAAATTTCTTCGTATCCTAACCTCTTTCCATTAATGTGATCCTAATCAAACTTTTCTACAAAACCATGCGTTGGGATAGCTTCGTGCTTTAAAAATTTCTTTGAATCCTAACCTCTTTCCATTCATGTGATCCTAATCAAACTTTTCTACAAAACATGCACTGGGATAGATTTGTACCTTTACAAATTTCTTCGTACCCTAACCTCTTTCCATTCATGTGATCCTAATCAAACTTTTCTACAAAACCATGAATTGGGATAGATTTGTACCTTTACAAATTTCTTCGTATCCTAACCTCTTTCCATTCATGTGATCCTAATCAAACTTTTCTACAAAACCATGCGTTGGGATAGCTTCGTGCTTTAAAAATTTCTTCGTATCCTAACCTCTTTCCATTCATGAGATCCTAATCAAACTTTTCTACAAAACCATGCATAGGGATAGCTTCGTGCTTTTACAAATTTCTTCGTACCCTAACCTCTTTCCATTCATGTGATCCTAGTCGGAGTTTTCTACAAAAACGTGCGTTGGGATAGATTTGTGCTTTTACAAATTTCTTCGTATCCTAACCTCTATTAATTTATCTGATCCTAGAGTTATCTACAAAACATGCGTTGGGATAGCTTCGTGCTTTAAAAATTTCTTCGTACCCTAACCTCTTTCCATTCATGTGATCCTAATAAAAACTTTTCTACAAAACATGCATTGGGATGGATTTGTACCTATACAAATTTCTTCGTACCCTAACCTCTTTCCAATCATGTGATCCTAATCAAACTTTTTTACAAAACCATGCGTTGGGATAGCTTCGTGCTTTAAAAATTTCTTCGTACCCTAACCTCTTTCCATTCACGTGATCCTAATCAAAGTTTTCTATAAAACCATGCATTGGGACAGATTTGTACCTTTACAAATTTCTTCGTATCCTAACCTCTTTCCATTCATGTGATCCTAATCAAACTTTTCTACAAAACCATGCGTTGGGATAGCTTCGTGCTTTAAAAATTTCTTCGTACCCTAACCTCTTTCCATTCACGTGATCCTAATCAAAGTTTTCTATAAAACCATGCTTTGGGACAGATTTGTACCTTTAGAAATTTCTTCGTATCCTAACCTCTTTCCATTAATGTGATCCTAATCAAACTTTTCTACAAAACCATGCGTTGGGATAGCTTCGTGCTTTAAAAATTTCTTTGAATCCTAACCTCTTTCCATTCATGTGATCCTAATCAAACTTTTCTACAAAACATGCACTGGGATAGATTTGTACCTTTACAAATTTCTTCGTATCCTAACCTCTTTCCATTCATGTGATCCTAATCAAACTTTTCTACAAAACCATGAATTGGGATAGATTTGTACCTTTACAAATTTCTTCGTATCCTAACCTCTTTCCATTCATGTGATCCTAATCAAACTTTTCTACAAAACCATGCGTTGGGATAGCTTCGTGCTTTAAAAATTTCTTCGTATCCTAACCTCTTTCCATTCATGAGATCCTAATCAAACTTTTCTACAAAACCATGCATAGGGATAGCTTCGTGCTTTAAAAATTTCTTCGTACCCTAACCTCTTTCCATTCATGTGATCCTAGTCGGAGTTTTCTACAAAAACGTGCGTTGGGATAGATTTGTGCTTTTACAAATTTCTTCGTATCCTAACCTCTATTAATTTATCTGATCCTAGAGTTATCTACAAAACATGCGTTGGGATAGCTTCGTGCTTTAAAAATTTCTTCGTATCCTAACCTCTTTCCATTCATGTGATCCTAATCAAACTTTTCTACAAAACATGCACTGGGATAGATTTGTACCTTTACAAATTTCTTCGTACCCTAACCTCTTTCCATTCATGTGATCCTAATCAAACTTTTCTACAAAACCATGCGTTAGGATAGCTTCGTGCTTTTAAAATTGCTTCGTACCCTAACCTCTTTCCATTCATGAGATCCTAATCAAACTTTTCTACAAAACCATGCATAGGGATAGCTTCGTGCTTTAAAAATTTCTTTGTACCCTAACCTCTTCCCATTCATCTGGTCCTAATCAGAGTTTTCTACAAAACGTGCGTTGGGATAGATTTGTGAATTTTCAAATTTCTTCGTACCCTAACGTCTATCCATTCTTGTGATCCTAATCAAACTTTTCTACAAAACCATGAATTGGGATAGATTTGTATCTTTACAAATTTCTTCGTATCCTAACCTCTTTCCATTCATGTGATCCTAATCAAACTTTTCTACAAAACATGCATTGGGATAGATTTGTACCTTTACAATTTTCTTCGTATCCTAACCTCTTTCCATTCATGT
Organism: Agrypnus murinus; assembly: GCA_929113105.1. Taxonomy (NCBI): domain Eukaryota; kingdom Metazoa; phylum Arthropoda; class Insecta; order Coleoptera; family Elateridae; genus Agrypnus; species Agrypnus murinus. Next base: position 226,059,074 of record OV816024.1, on the reverse strand, counting down.
GATCCTAATCAAACTTTTCTATTAAACCATGCATTGGGATAGAATTGTACCTTTACAAATTTCTTCGTACCCTAACCTCTTTCCATTCATGTGATCCTAATCAAACTTTTCTACAAAACCATGCATTGGGATAGCTTTGTGCTTTAAAAATTTCTTCGTATCCTAACCTCTTTCCATTCATGAGATCCTAATCAAACTTTTCTACAAAACCATGAATAGGGATAGATTTGTATCTTTACAAATTTCTTCGTATCCTAACCTCTTTCCATTCATATGATCCTAATCAAACTTTTCTACAAAACCATGCGTTGGGATAGCTTCGTGCTTAAAAATTTCTTCGTATCCTAACCTCTTTCCATTCATGAGATCCTAATCAAACTTTTCTACAAAACCATGAATAGGGATAGATTTGTACCTTTACAAATTTCTTCGTATCCTAAGCTCTTTCCATTCATGTGATCCTAATCAAACTTTTTTACAAAACCATGCGTTGGGATAACTTCGTGCTTTAAAAATTTCTTCGTACCCTAACCTCTTTCCATTCACGTGATCCTAATAAAAGTTTTCTATAAAACCATGCATTGGTGCAGATTTGTACCTTTAGAAATTTCTTCGTATCCTAACCTCTTTCCATTTATGTGATCCTAATCAAACTTTTCTACAAAACATGCATTGAGATAGATTTGAACCTTTACAAATTTCTTCGTATCCTAACCTCTTTCCATTCATGTGATCCTAATCAAACTTTTCTACAAAACCATGCGTTGGGATAGCTTCGTGCTTTAAAAATTTCTTTGAATACTAACCTCTTTCCATTCATGTGATCCTAATCAAACTTTTCTACAAAACATGCACTGGGATAGATTTGTACCTTTACAAATTTCTTCGTACCCTAACCTCTTTCCATTCATGTGATCCTAATCAAACTTTTCTACAAAACCATGCGTTAGGATAGCTTCGTGCTTTAAAAATTGCTTCGTACCCTAACCTCTTTCCATTCATGTGATCCTAATCAAACTTTTCTACAAAACCATACATCGGGATAGCTTCGTGCTTTAAAAATTTCTTTGTACCCTAACCTCTTCCCATTCATCTGGTCCTAATCAGAGTTTTCTACAAAACGTGCGTTGGGATAGATTTGTGCTTTTACAAATTTCTTCGTACCCTAACCTCTATCCATTCATGTGATCCTAATCAAACTTTTCTACAAAACCATGAATTGGGATAGATTTGTATCTTTACAAATTTCTTCGTATCCTAACCTCTTTCCATTCATGTGATCCTAATCAAACTTTTCTACAAAACATGCATTGGGATAGATTTGTAACTTTACAATTTTCTTCGTATCCTAACCTCTTTCCATTCATGTGATACTAATCAAACTTTTCTACAAAACCATGAATTGGGATAGATTTGTAGCTTTACAAATTTCATCGTATCCTAACCTCTTTCCATTCATGTGATCCTAATCAAACTTTTCTACAAAACATGCTTTGGGATAGATTTGTACCTTTAGAAATTTCTTCGTACCCTAACCTCTTTCCATTCATGTGATCCTAATCAAACTTTTCTACAAAACCATGAATTGGGATAGATTTGTACCTTTACAAATTTCTTCGTACCCTAACCTCTTTCCATTCATGTGATCCTAATCAAACTTTTCTAAAAAACCATGAAGTGGGATAGATTTGTAACTTTACAAATTTCATCGTATCCTAACCTCTTTCCATTCATGTGATCCTAATCAAACTTTTCTACAAAACATGCTTTGGGATAGATTTGTACCTTTAGAAATTTCTTCGTACCCTAACCTCTTTCCATTCATGTGATCCTAATCAAACTTTTCTACAAAACAATGAATTGGGATAGATTTGTACCTTTACAAATTTCTTCGTACCCTAACCTCTTTCCATTCATGTGATCCTAATCAAACTTTTCTACAAAACCATGAATAGGGATAGATTTGTACCTTTACAAATTTCTTCGTATCCTAACCTCTTTCCATTCATGTGATCCTAATCAAACTTTTCTAAAAAACCATGAAGTGGGATAGATTTGTATCTTTACAAATTTCATCGTATCCTAACCTCTTTTCATTAATGTGATCCTAATCAAACTTTTCTACAAAACATGCTTTAGGATAGATTTGTACCTTTAGAAATTTCTTCGTACCCTAACCTCTTTCCATTCATGTGATCCTAATCAAACTTTTCTACAAAACCATGAATTGGGATAGATTTGTACCTTTACAAATTTCTTCGTACCCTAACCTCTTTCCATTCATGTGATCCTAATCAAACTTTTCTAAAAAACCATGAAGTGGGATAGATTTGTAACTTTACAAATTTCATCGTATCCTAACCTCTTTCCATTCATGTGATCCTAATCAAACTTTTCTACAAAACATGCTTTGGTATAGATTTGTACCTTTAGAAATTTCTTAGTACCCTAACTTCTTTCCATTCATGTGATCCTAATCAAACTTTTCTACAAAACCATGAATTGGGATAGATTTTTACCTTTACAAATTTCTTCGTACCCTAACCTCTTTCCATTCATGTGATCCTAATCAAACTTTTCTACAAAACCATGAATAGGGATAGATTTGTATCTTTACAAATTTCTTCGTATCCTAACCTCGTTCAATTCATGTGATCCTAATCAAACTTTTCTACAAAACCATGAATTGGGATAGATTTGTACCTTTACAAATTTCTTCGTATCCTAACCTCTTTCCATTCATGTGATCCTATTCAAACTTTTCTACAAAACCATGCGTTGGGATAGCTTTGTGCTTTAAAAATTTCTTCGTACCCTAACCTCTTTCCATTCACGTGATCCTAATCAAAGTTTTCTATAAAACCATGCATTGGGACAGATTTGTACTTTTACAAATTTCTTCGTATCCTAACCTCTTTCCATTCACGTGATCCTAATCAAAGTTTTCTATAAAACAATGCATTGGGACAGATTTGTACTTTTACAAATTTCTTCGTATCCTAACCTATTTCCATTCATGAGATCCTAATCAAACTTTTCTACAAAACCATGCATAGGGATAGCTTAGTGCTTTAAAAATTTCTTCGTACCCTAACCTCTTTCCATTCATGTGATCCTATTCAAACTTTTTTACAAAACCATGCGTTGGGATAGCTTCGTGCTTTAAAAATTTCTTCGTACCCTAACCTCTTTCCATTCACGTGATCCTAATAAAAGTTTTCTATAAAACCATGCATTGGGACAGATTTGTACCTTTAGAAATTTCTTCGTATCCTAACCTCGTTCAATTCATGTGATCCTAATCAAACTTTTCTACAAAACCATGAATTGGGATAGATTTGTACCTTTACAAATTTCTTCGTATCCTAACCTCTTTCCATTCATGTGATCCTATTCAAACTTTTCTACAAAACCATGCGTTGGGATAGCTTCGTGCTTTAAAAATTTCTTTGAATCCTAACCTCTTTCCATTCATGTAATCCTAATCAAACTTTTCTACAAAACATGCACTGGGATAGATTTGTACCTTTACAAATTTCTTCGTATCCTAACCTCTTCCCATTCATGTGATCCTAATCAGAGTTTTCTACAAAACGTGCGTTGGGATAGATTTGTACTTTTACAAATTTCTTCCTACCCTAAACTCTTTTCATTAATCTGATCCTAATCAAATTGTTCTATAAAACCATGCATTGGGATATATTTGTACCTTTACAAATTTCTTCGTATCCTAACCTCTTTCCATTCATGTGATCCTAATCAAACTTTTCTACAAAACAAGCATTGGGATAGATTTGTACCTTTACAAATTTCTTAATATCCTAACCTCTTTCCATTCATGTGATCCTAATCAGAGTTTTCTACATAACGTGTGTTGGGATAGATTAGTGCTTTTACAAATTTCTTCGTACCCTAAGCTCTTTCCATTCATGTGATCCCAATCAAAGTTTTCTATAAAACAATGCATTGGGACAGATTTGTACTTTTACAAATTTCTTCGTATCCTAACCTCTTTCCATTCATGTGATCCTATTCAAACTTTTTTACAAAACCATGCGTTGGGATAGCTTCGTGCTTTAAAAATTTCTTCGTACCCTAACCTCTTTCCATTCACGTGATCCTAATAAAAGTTTTCTATAAAACCATGCATTGGGACAGATTTGTACCTTTAGAAATTTCTTCGTATCCTAACCTCGTTCAATTCATGTGATCCTAATCAAACTTTTCTACAAAACCATGAATTGGGATAGATTTGTACCTTTACAAATTTCTTCGTATCCTAACCTCTTTCCATTCATGTGATCCTATTCAAACTTTTCTACAAAACCATGCGTTGGGATAGCTTCGTGCTTTAAAAATTTCTTTGAATCCTAACCTCTTTCCATTCATGTAATCCTAATCAAACTTTTCTACAAAACATGCACTGGGATAGATTTGTACCTTTACAAATTTCTTCGTACCGTAACCTCTTTCCATTCATGTGATCCTAATCAAACTTTTCTACAAAACCATGCGTTGGGATAGCTTCGTGCTTTAAAAATTTCTTTGAATCCTAACCTCTTTCCATTCATGTAATCCTAATCAAACTTTTCTACAAAACATGCACTGGGATAGATTTGTACCTTTACAAATTTCTTCGTATCCTAACCTCTTCCCATTCATGTGATCCTAATCAGAGTTTTCTACAAAACGTGCGTTGGGATAGATTTGTACTTTTACAAATTTCTTCCTACCCTAAACTCTTTTCATTAATCTGATCCTAATCAAATTGTTCTATAAAACCATGCATTGGGATATATTTGTACCTTTACAAATTTCTTCGTATCCTAACCTCTTTCCATTCATGTGATCCTAATCAAACTTTTCTACAAAACAAGCATTGGGATAGATTTGTACCTTTACAAATTTCTTAATATCCTAACCTCTTTCCATTCATGTGATCCTAATCAGAGTTTTCTACATAACGTGTGTTGGGATAGATTAGTGCTTTTACAAATTTCTTCGTACCCTAAGCTCTTTCCATTCATGTGATCCCAATCAAAGTTTTCTATAAAACCATGCATTGGGATAGAATTGTACCTTTACAAATTTCTTAGTATCCTAACCTCTTTCCATTCATGTGATCCTAATCAAATTTTTCTACAAAATATGCATTGGGATAGATTTGTACCTTTAAAAATTTCTTTGTATATTAGCCTCTTTCCATTCATGTGATCCTAATCGGAGTTTTCTACAAAACGTGTGTTGGGATAGATTTGTGCTTTTACAAATTTCTTCATACCCTAACCTCTTTCCATTCATGTGATCCTAATCAAACTTTTCAACAAAACGTGCGTTGGGATAGATTTGTACTTTTACCAATTTCTTCCTACCCTATCCTCTTTTCATTAATCTGATCCTAATCAAATTGTTCTATAAAACCATGCATTGGGATATATTTGTTCCTTTACAAATTTCTTCGTATCCTAACCTCTTTCCATTCATGTGATCCTAATCAAACAGTTCTACAAAGCCATGAATTGGGACAGATTTGTACCTTTATAAATTTCATTGTATCCTAACCTCTTTCCATTCATGTGATCCTAATCAAACTTTTCTACAAAACATGCATTGGGATAGATTTGTACCTTTACAAATTTCTTCGTATCCTAACCTCTTCAAATTCATCTGATCCTAATCAGAGTTTTCTACAAAACGTGCGTTGGGATAGATTTGTACTTTTACAAATTTCTTCCTACCCTAACCTCTTTTCATTAATCTGATCCTAATCAAATTGTTCTATAAAACCATGCATTGGGATATATTTGCACCTTTACAAATTTCCTCGTATCCTAACCTCTTTCCATTCATGTGATCCTAATCAAACTTTTCTACAAAACAAGCATTGGGATAGATTTGTACCTTTACAAATTTCTTATTATCCTAACCTCTTTCCATTCATGTGATCCTAATCAGAGTTTTCTACATAACGTGTGTTGGGATAGATTAGTGCTTTTACAAATTTATTCGTACCCTAAGCTCTTTCCATTCATGTGATCCCAATCAAAGTTTTCTATAAAACCATGCATTGGGATAGAATTGTACCTTTACAAATTTCTTAGTATCCTAACCTCTTTCCATTCATGTGATCCTAATCAAATTTTTCTACAAAATATGCATTGGGATAGATTTGTACCTTTAAAAATTTCTTTGTATCTTAGCCTCTTTCCATTCATGTGATCCTAATCGGAGTTTTCTACAAAACGTGCGTTGGGATAGATTTGTACTTTTACCAATTTCTTCCTACCCTAACCTCTTTTCATTAATCTGATCCTAATCAAATTGTTCTATAAAACCATGCATTGGGATATATTTGTTCCTTTACAAATTTCTTCGTATACTAACCTCTTTCCATTCATGTGATCCTAATCAAACTTTTCTACAAAACATGCATTGAGATAGATTTGTACCTTTACAAATTTCTTCGTATCCTTACCTCTTTCCATTCATGTGATCCTAATCAAACTTGTCTACAAAACCATGCGTTGGGATAGCTTCGTGCTTTAAAAATTTCTTCGTACCCTAACCTCTGTCCATTCATGTGATCCTAATCAAACTTTTCTACAAAACCATGCGTTGGGATAGCTTCGTGCTTTAAAAATTTCTTCGTATCCTAACCTCTTTCCATTCATGTGATTCTAATCAAATTTTTCTACAAAACATCCATTGGGATAGATTTGTACCTTTACAAATTTCTTCGTATCCTTACCTCTTTCCATTCATGTGATCCTAATCAAATTTGTCTACAAAACCATGCGTTGGGATAGCTTCGTGCTTTAAAAATTTCTTCGTACCCTAACCTCTGTCCATTCATGTGATCCTAATCAAACTTTTCTACAAAACCATGCGTTGGGATAGCTTCGTGCTTTAAAAATTTCTTCGTACCCTAACCTCTGTCCATTCATGTGATCCTAATCAAACTTTTCTACAAAACCATGCGTTGGGATAGCTTCCTGCTTTAAAAATTTCTCCCTACCCTAACCTCTTTCCATTCATGTGATCCTAATCAAACTTTTCTACAAAACATGCATTGGGATAGATTTGTACCTTTACAAATTTCTCCGTACCCTAACCTCTTTCCATTCATGTGATCCTAATCAAACTTTTCTACAAAACCATGAATTGGAATAGATTTGTACCTTTACAAATTTCTTCGTATCCTAACCTCTTTCCATTCATGTGATCCTAATCAGAGTTTCCTACATAACGTGTGTTGGATTAGATTAGTGCTTTTACAAATTTCTTCCTACCCTAACCTCTTTCCATTCATGTGATCCTAATGAAACTTTTCTACAAAACGTGCGTTGGGATAGATTTGTGGTTTTACAAATCTCTTCGTACCCTATCCTCTTTACATTCATGTGATCCTAATCAAAGTTTTCTATAAAACCATTCATTGGGATAGAATTGTACCTTTACAAATTTCTTCGTATCCTAACCTCTTTCCATTCATGTGATACTAATCAAATTTTTCTACAAAACATGCATTGGGATTGATTTGTACCTTTAAAAATTTCTTCGTATCCTAACCTCTTTCCATTCATGTGATCCTAATCAGAGTTTTCTACAAAACGTGTGTAGGGATAGATTAGTGCTTTTACAAATTTCTTCGTACCCTAACCTCTTTCCATTCATGTGATCCCAATCAAAGTTTTCTATAAAACCATGCATTGGGATAGAATTGTACCTTTACAAATTTCTTAGAATCCTAACCTCTTTCCATTCATGTGATCCTAATCAAATTTTTCTACAAAATATGCATTGGGATAGATTTGTACCTTTAAAAATTTCTTTGTATATTAGCCTCTTTCCATTCATGTGATCCTAATCGGAGTTTTCTACAAAACGTGTGTTGGGATAGATTTGTGCTTTTACAAATTTCTTCATACCCTAACCTCTTTCCATTCATGTGATCCTAATCAAACTTTTCTACAAAACATGCTTTGGGATAGATTTGTACCTTTAGAAATTTCTTCGTACCCTAACCTCTTTCCATTCATGTGATCCTAATCAAACTTTTCTACAAAACCATGAATAGGGATAGATTTGTATCTTTACAAATTTCTTCGTATCCTAACCTTGTTCAATTCATGTGATCCTAATCAAACTTTTCTACAAAACCATGAATTGGGATACATTTGTACCTTTACAAATTTCTTCGTATCCTAACCTCTTTCCATTCATGTGATCCTAATCAAACTTTTCTACAAAACCATGCGTTGGGATAGCTTTGTGCTTTAAAAATTTCTTCGTACCCTAACCTCTTTCCATTCACGTGATCCTAATCAAAGTTTTCTATAAAACCATGCATTGGGACAGATTTGTACTTTTACAAATTTCTTCGTATCCTAACCTCTTTCCATTCACGTGATCCTAATCAAAGTTTTCTATAAAACAATGCATTGGGACAGATTTGTACTTTTACAAATTTCTTCGTATCCTAACCTCTTTCCATTCATGTGATCCTAATCAAACTTTTCTACAAAACCATGCGTTGGGATAGCTTTGTGCTTTAAAAATTTCTTCGTACCCTAACCTCTTTCCATTCACGTGATCCTAATCAAAGTTTTCTATAAAACCATGCATTGGGACAGATTTGTACTTTTACAAATTTCTTCGTATCTTAACCTCTTTCCATTCACGTGATCCTAATCAAAGTTTTCTATAAAACAATGCATTGGGACAGATTTGTACCTTTAAAAATTTCTTCGTATCCTAACCTCTTTCCATTCATGTGATCCTAATCAAATTTTTCTACAAAATATGCATTGGGATAGATTTGTACCTTTAAAAATTTCTTTGTATATTAGCCTCTTTCCATTCATGTGATCCTAATCGGAGTTTTCTACAAAACGTGTGTTGGGATAGATTTGTGCTTTTACAAATTTCTTCATACCCTAACCTCTTTCCATTCATGTGATCCTAATCAAACTTTTCTAAAAAACCATGAAGTGGGATAGATTTGTAACTTTACAAATTTCATCGTATCCTAACCTCTTTCCATTCATGTGATCCTAATCAAACTTTTCTACAAAACATGCTTTGGGATAGATTTGTACCTTTAGAAATTTCTTCGTACCCTAACCTCTTTCCATTCATGTGATCCTAATCAAACTTTTCTACAAAACCATGAATTGGGATAGATTTTTACCTTTACAAATTTCTTCGTACCCTAACCTCTTTCCATTCATGTGATCCTAATCAAACTTTTCTACAAAACCATGAATAGGGATAGATTTGTATCTTTACAAATTTCTTCGTATCCTAACCTCGTTCAATTCCTGTGATCCTAATCAAACTTTTCTACAAAACCATGAATTGGGATAGATTTGTACCTTTACAAATTTCTTCGTATCCTAACCTCTTTCCATTCATGTGATCCTAATCAAACTTTTCTACAAAACCATACGTTGGGATAGCTTTGTGCTTTAAAAATTTCTTCGTACCCTAACCTCTTTCCATTCACGTGATCCTAATCAAAGTTTTCTATAAAACCATGCATTGGGAAAGATTTGTACTTTTACAAATTTCTTCGTATCCTAACCTCTTTCCATTCACGTGATCCTAATCAAAGTTTTCTATAAAACCATGCATTGGGACAGATTTGTACTTTTACAAATTTCTTCGTATCCTAACCTCTTTCCATTCATGAGATCCTAATCAAACTTTTCTACAAAACCATGCATAGGGATAGCTTAGTGCTTTAAAAATTTCTTCGTACCCTAACCTCTTTCCATTCATGTGATCCTAATCAAACTTTTTTACAAAACCATGCGTTGGGATAGCTTCGTGCTTTAAAAATTTCTTCGTACCCTAACCTCTTTCCATTCACGTGATCCTAATAAAAGTTTTCTATAAAACCATGCATTGGGACAGATTTGTACCTTTAGAAATTTCTTCGTATCCTAACCTCTTTCCATTCATGTGATCCTAATCAAACTTTTCTACAAAACATGCATTGAGATAGATTTGTACCTTTACAAATTTCTTCGTATCCTAACCTCTTTCCATTCATGTGATCCTAATCAAACTTTTCTACAAAACCATGCGTTGGGATAGCTTCGTGCTTTAAAAATTTCTTTGAATCCTAACCTCTTTCCATTCATGTAATCCTAATCAAACTTTTCTACAAAACATGCACTGGGATAGATTTGTACCTTTACAAATTTCTTCGTACCGTAACCTCTTTCCATTCATGTGATCCTAATCAAACTTTTCTACAAAACCATGCGTTGGGATAGCTTCGTGCTTTAAAAATTTCTTTGAATCCTAACCTCTTTCCATTCATGTAATCCTAATCAAACTTTTCTACAAAACATGCACTGGGATAGATTTGTACCTTTACAAATTTCTTCGTACCGTAACCTCTTTCCATTCATGTGATCCTAATCAAACTTTTCTACAAAACCATGCGTTGGGATAGCTTCGTGCTTTAAAAATTTCTTTGAATCCTAACCTCTTTCCATTCATGTAATCCTAATCAAACTTTTCTACAAAACATGCACTGGGATAGATTTGTACCTTTACAAATTTCTTCGTATCCTAACCTCTTCCCATTCATGTGATCCTAATCAGAGTTTTCTACAAAACGTGCGTTGGGATAGATTTGTACTTTTACAAATTTCTTCCTACCCTAAACTCTTTTCATTAATCTGATCCTAATCAAATTGTTCTATAAAACCATGCATTGGGATATATTTGTACCTTTACAAATTTCTTCGTATCCTAACCTCTTTCCATTCATGTGATCCTAATCAAACTTTTCTACAAAACAAGCATTGGGATAGATTTGTACCTTTACAAATTTCTTATTATCCTAACCTCTTTCCATTCATGTGATCCTAATCAGAGTTTTCTACATAACGTGTGTTGGGATAGATTAGTGCTTTTACAAATTTCTTCGTACCCTAAGCTCTTTCCATTCATGTGATCCCAATCAAAGTTTTCTATAAAACCATGCATTGGGATAGAATTGTACCTTTACAAATTTCTTAGTATCATAACCTCTTTCCATTCATGTGATCCTAATCAAATTTTTCTACAAAATATGCATTGGGATAGATTTGTACCTTTAAAAATTTCTTTGTATATTAGCCTCTTTCCATTCATGTGATCCTAATCGGAGTTTTCTACAAAACGTGTGTTGGGATAGATTTGTGCTTTTACAAATTTCTTCATACCCTAACCTCTTTCCATTCATGTGATCCTAATCAAACTTTTCAACAAAACGTGCGTTGGGATAGATTTGTACTTTTATCAATTTCTTCCTACCCTATCCTCTTTTCATTAATCTGATCCTAATCAAATTGTTCTATAAAACCATGCATTGGGATATATTTGTTCCTTTACAAATTTCTTCGTATCCTAACCTCTTTCCATTCATGTGATCCTAATCAAACTGTTCTACAAAACCATGAATTGGGACAGATTTGTACCTTTATAAATTTCATCGTATCCTAACCTCTTTCCATTCATGTGATCCTAATCAAACTTTTCTACAAAACATGCATTGGGATAGATTTGTACCTTTACAAATTTCTTCGTATCCTAACCTCTTCAAATTCATCTGATCCTAATCAGAGTTTTCTACAAAACGTGCGTTGGGATAGATTTGTACTTTTACAAATTTCTTCCTATCCTAACCTCTTTTCATTAATCTGATCCTAATCAAATTGTTCTATAAAACCATGCATTGGGATATATTAGTACCTTTACAAATTTCTTCGTATCCTAACCTCTTTCCATTCATGTGACCCTAATCAAACTTTTCTACAAAACAAGCATTGGGATAGATTTGTACCTTTACAAATTTCTTATTATCCTAACCTCTTTCCATTCATGTGATCCTAATCAGAGTTTTCTACATAACGTGTGTTGGGATAGATTAGTGCTTTTACAAATTTATTCGTACCCTAAGCTCTTTCCATTCATGTGATCCCAATCAAAGTTTTCTATAAAACCATGCATTGGGATAGAATTGTACCTTTACAAATTTCTTAGTATCCTAACCTCTTTCCATTCATGTGATCCTAATCAAACTGTTCTACAAAACCATGAATTGGGATAGATTTGTACCTTTTCAAATTTCATCGTATCCTAACCTCTTTCCATTCATGTGATCCTAATCAAACTTTTCTACAAAACCATGCATTGGTATTGCTTCGTGCTTTAAAAATTTCTTCGTACCCTAACCTCTTTCCATTATCGTTATCCTAATCAAAGTTTTCTATAAAACCATGCATTGGGACAGATTTGTACCTTTACAAATTTCTTCGTACCCTAACTTCTTTCCATTCATGTGATCCTAATCAAACTTTTCTACAAAACCATGCGTTGGGATAGCTTCGTGCTTTAAAAATTTCTTCGTACCCTAACCTCTTTCCATTCATGTGATCCTAATCAAACTTTTCTACAAAACCATGCATTGGGATAGCTTCGTGCTTTAAAAATTTCTTCGTACCCTAACCTCTTTCCATTCACGTGATCCTAATCAAAGTTTTCTATAAAACCATGCATTGGGACAGATTTGTACCTTTACAAATTTCTTCGTATCCTAACCTCTTTCCATTCATGTGATCCTAATCAAACTTTTCTACAAAACATGCATTGAGATAGATTTGTACCTTTACAAATTTCTTCGTATCCTAACCTCTTTCCATTAACGAGATCCTAATCAAACTTTTCTACAAAACCATGCATTGGGATAGCTTCGTGCTTTAAAATTTTCTTTGTACCCTAACCTCTTCCCATTCATCTGATCCTAATCAGAGTTTTCTACAAAACCATGAATTGGGATAGATTTGTACCTTTACAAATTTCATCGTACCCTAACCTCTTTCCATTCATGTGATCCTAATCAAACTTTTCTACAAAACCATGAATAGGGTTAGATTTGTACCTTTACAAATTTCTTCGTATCCTAACCTCTTTCCATTCATGTGATCCTAATCAAACCTTTCTACAAAACCATGAATTGGGATAGATTTGTACCTTTACAAATTTCTTCGTATCCTAACCTCTTTCCATTCATGTGATCCTAATCAAACTTTTCTACAAAACCATGCGTTGGGATAGCTTCGTGCTTTAAAAATTTCTTCGTACCCTAACCTCTTACCATTCATGTGATCCTAATCAAACTTTTCTACAAAACCATGCATTGGGATAGCTTTGTGCTTTACAAATTTCTTAGAATCCTAACCTCTTTCCATTCACGTGATCCTAATCAAAGTTTTCTATAAAACCATGCGTTGGGACAGATTTGTACTTTTACAAATTTCTTCGTATCCTAACCTCTTTCCATTCATGAGATCCTAATCAAACTTTTCTACAAAACCAATCATAGGGATAGCTTCGTGCTTTAAATATTTCTTTGTAACCTAACCTCTTCCCATTCATCTGGTCCTAATCAGAGTTTTCTACAAAACGTGCGTTGCGATAGATTTGTGCTTTTACAAATTTCTTCGTACCCTAACCTCTTTCCATTCATGTGATCCTAGTCGGAGTTTTCTACAAAAACGTGCGTTGGGATAGATTTGTGCTTTTACAAATTTCTTCGTATCCTAACCTCTATTAATTTATCTGATCCTAGAGTTATCTACAAAACATGCGTTGGGATAGCTTCGTGCTTTAAAAATTTCTTCGTACCCTAACCTCTTTCCATTCATGTGATCCTAATAAAAACTTTTCTACAAAACATGCATTGGGATGGATTTGTACCTTTACAAATTTCTTCGTACCCTAACCTCTTTCCAATCATGTGATCCTAATCAAACTTTTTTACAAAACCATGCGTTGGGATAGCTTCGTGCTTTAAAAATTTTTTCGTACCCTAACCTCTTTCCATTCACGTGATCCTAATCAAAGTTTTCTATAAAACCATGCATTGGGACAGATTTGTACCTTTACAAATTTCTTCGTATCCTAACCTCTTTCCATTCATGTGATCCTAATCAAACTTTTCTACAAAACATGCATTGAAATAGATTTGTACCTTTACAAATTTCTTCGTATCCTAACCTCTTTCCATTCATGTGATCCTAATCAAACTTTTCTACAAAACCATGCGTTGGGATAGCTTCGTGCTTTAAAAATTTCTTCGTATCCTAACCTCTTTCCATTCATGTGATCCTAATCAAACTTTTCTACAAAACATGCATTGGGATAGATTTGTACCTTTACAAATTTCTTCGTACCCTAACCTCTTTCCATTCATGTGATCCTAATCAAACTTTTCTACAAAACCATGCGTTAGGATAGCTTCGTGCTTTAAAAATTGCTTCGTACCCTAACCTCTTTCCATTCATGAGATCCTAATCAAACTTTTCTACAAAACCATGCATAGGGATAGCTTCGTGCTTTAAAAATTTCTTTGTACCCTAACCTCTTCCCATTCATCTGGTCCTAATCAGAGTTTTCTACAAAACGTGCGTTGGGATAGATTTGTGAATTTTCAAATTTCTTCGTACCCTAACGTCTATCCATTCTTGTGATCCTAATCAAACTTTTCTACAAAACCATGAATTGGGATAGATTTTTATCTTTACAAATTTCTTCGTATCCTAACCTTTTTCCATTCATGTGATCCTAATCAAACTTTTCTACAAAACATGCATTGGGATAGATTTGTACCTTTACAATTTTCTTCGTATCCTAACCTCTTTCCATTCATGTGATCCTAATCAAACTTTTCTATTAAACCATGCATTGGGACAGATTTGTACCTTTAGAAATTTCTTCGTATCCTAACCTCTTTCCATTCATGTGATCCTAATCAAACTTTTCTACAAAACATGCATTGAGATAGATTTGAAACTTTACAATTTTCTTCGTACCCTAACCTCTTTCCATTCATGTGATCCTAATCAAACTTTTCTACAAAACCATGAATTGGGATAGATTTGTACCTTTACAAATTTCTTCGTATCCTAACCTCTTTCCATTCATGTGATCCTAATCAAACTTTTCTACAAAACCATGCGTTGGGATAGCTTCGTGCTTTAAAAATTTCTTCGTATCCTAACCTCTTACCATTCATGTGATCCTAATCAAACTTTTCTACAAAACCATGCATTGGGATAGCTTTGTGCTTTAAAAATTTCTTCGTACCCTAACCTCTTTCCATTCACGTGATCCTAATCAAAGTTTTCTATAAAACCATGCATTGGGACAGATTTGTACTTTTACAAATTTCTTCGTATCCTAACCTCTTTCCATTCATGAGATCCTAATCAAACTTTTCTACAAAACCATGCGTTGGGATAGCTTCGTGCTTTAAAAATTTCTTTTTATCCTAACCTCTTACCATTCATGTGATCCTAATCAAACTTTTCTACAAAACCATGCATTGGGATAGCTTTGTGCTTTAAAAATTTCTTCGTACCCTAACCTCTTTCCATTCACGTGATCCTAATCAAAGTTTTCTATAAAACCATGCATTGGGACAGATTTGTACTTTTACAAATTTCTTCGTATCCTAACCTCTTTCCATTCATGAGATCCTAATCAAACTTTTCTACAAAACCATGCATAGGGATAGCTTCGTGCTTTAAAAATTTCTTTGTACCCTAACCTCTTCCCATTCATCTGGTCCTAATCAGGGTTTTCTACAAAACGTGCGTTGCGATAGATTTGTGCTTTTACAAATTTCTTCGTACCCTAACCTCTTTCCATTCATGTGATCCTAGTCGGAGTTTTCTACAAAAACGTGCGTTGGGATAGATTTGTGCTTTTACAAATTTCTTCGTATCCTAACCTCTATTAATTTATCTGATCCTAGAGTTATCTACAAAACATGCGTTGGGATAGCTTCGTGCTTTAAAAATTTCTTCGTACCCTAACCTCTTTCCATTCATGTGATCCTAATAAAAACTTTTCTACAAAACATGCATTGGGATTTATTTGTACCTTTACAAATTTCTTCGTACCCTAACCTCTTTCCAATCATGTGATCCTAATCAAACTTTTTTACAAAACCATGCGTTGGGATAGCTTCGTGCTTTAAAAATTTCTTCGTACCCTAACCTCTTTCCATTCACGTGATCCTAATCAAAGTTTTCTATAAAACCATGCATTGGGACAGATTTGTACCTTTACAAATTTCTTCGTATCCTAACCTCTTTCCATTCATGTGATCCTAATCAAACTTTTCTACAAAACATGCATTGAAATAGATTTGTACCTTTACAAATTTCTTCGTATCCTAACCTCTTTCCATTCATGTGATCCTAATCAAACTTTTCTACAAAACCATGCGTTGGGATAGCTTCGTGCTTTACAAATTTCATCGTATCCTAACCTCTTTCCATTCATGTGATCCTAATCAAACTTTTCTACAAAACATGCTTTGGGATAGATTTGTACCTTTAGAAATTTCTTCGTACCCTAACCTTTTTCCATTCATGTGATCCTAATCAAACTTTTCTACAAAACCATGAATTGGGATAGATTTGTACCTTTATAAATTTCTTCGTACCCTAACCTCTTTCCATTCATGTGATCCTAATCAAACTTTTCTACAAAACCATGAATAGGGATAGATTTGTACCTTTACAAATTTCTTCGTATCCTAACCTCTTTCAATTCATGTGATCATAATCAAACTTTTCTACAAAACCATGAATTGGGATAGATTTGTACCTTTACAAATTTCTTCGTAACCTAACCTCTTTCCATTCATGTGATCCTAATCAAACTTTTCTACAAAACCATGAATTGGGATAGATTTGTACCTTTATAAATTTCTTCGTACCCTAACCTCTTTCCATTCATGTGATCCTAATCAAACTTTTCTACAAAACCATGAATAGGGATAGATTTGTACCTTTACAAATTTCTTCGTATCCTAACCTCTTTCAATTCATGTGATCATAATCAAACTTTTCTACAAAACCATGAATTGGGATAGATTTGTACCTTTACAAATTTCTTCGTAACCTAACCTCTTTCCATTCATGAGATCCTAATCAAACTTTTCTACAAAACCATGCATAGGGATAGCTTCGTGCTTTAAAAATTTCTTTGTAACCTAAGCTCTTCCCATTCATCTGGTCCTAATCAGAGTTTTCTACAAAACGTGCGTTGCAATAGATTTGTGCTTTTACAAATTTCTTCGTACCCTAACCTCTTTCCATTCATGTGATCCTAGTCGGAGTTTTCTACAAAAACGTGCGTTGGGATAGATTTGTGCTTTTACAAATTTCTTCGTATCCTAACCTCTTTCCATTCATGTGATCCTAATCAAACTTTTCTACAAAACATGCATTGGGATGGATTTGTACCTTTACAAATTTCCTCGTACCCTAACCTCTTTCCAATCATGTGATCCTAATCAAACTTTTCTACAAAACCATGCGTTGGGATAGCTTCGTGCTTTAAAAATTTTTTCGTACCCTAACCTCTTTCCATTCATGTGATCCTAATCAAACTTTTCTACAAAACATGCATTGGGATGGATTTGTACCTTTACAAATTTCCTCGTACCCTAACCTCTTTCCAATCATGTGATCCTAATCAAACTTTTCTACAAAACCATGCGTTGGGATAGCTTCGTGCTTTAAAAATTTCCTCGTACCCTAACCTCTTTCCAATCATGTGATCCTAATCAAACTTTTCTACAAAACCATGCGTTGGGATAGCTTCGTGCTTTAAAAATTTCTTCGTACCCTAACCTCTTTCCATTCACGTGATCCTAATCAAAGTTTTCTATAAAACCATGCATGGGGACATATTTGTACCTTTACAAATTTCTTCGTATCCTAACCTCTTTCCATTCATGTGATCCTAATCAAACTTTTCTACAAAACATGCATTGAGATAGATTTGTACCTTTACAAATTTCTTCGAATCCTAACCTCTTTCCATTCACGAGATCCTAATCAAACTTTTCTACAAAACCATGCATTGGGATAGCTTCGTGCTTTAAAATTTTCTTTGTACCCTAACCTCTTCCCATTCATCTGATCCTAATCAGAGTTTTCTACAAAACGTGCGTTGGGATAGATTTGTGCTTTTACAAATTTCTTCGTACCCTAACCTCTTTCCATTCATGTGATCCTAATCAAAGTTTTTTATAAAACCATGCATTGGGATAGAATTGTACCTTTACAAATTTCTTCGTGCCCTAACCTCTTTACATTCATGTGATCCTATGCAAACTTTTCTACAAAACTTGCATTGGGATAGGTTTGTAACTTTACAATTTTCTTCGTATCATAACCTCTTTCCATTCATGTGATCCTAATCAAACTTTTCTACAAAACCATGAATTGGGATAGATTTGTACCTTTACAAATTTCTTCGTACCCTAACCTCTTTCCATTCATGTGATCCTAATCAAACTTTTCTACAAAACCATGAATAGGGATAGATTTGTACCTTTACAAATTTCTTCGTATCCTAACCTCTTTCAATTCATGTGATCCTAATAAAACTTTTCTACAAAACCATGAATTGGGATAGATTTGTACCTTTACAAATTTCTTCGTATCCTAACCTCTTTCCATTCATGTGATCCTAATCAAACTTTTCTACAAAACCATGCATTGGGATAGCTTAGTGCTTTAAAAATTTCTTCGTACCCTAACCTCTTTCCATTCACGTGATCCTAATCAAAGTTTTCTATAAAACCATGCATTGGGACAGATTTGTACTTTTACAAATTTCTTCGTATCCTAACCTCTTTCCATTCATGTGATCCTAATCAAACTTTTCTACAAAACCATGCGTTGGGATAGCTTAGTGCTTTAAAAATTGCTTCGTACCCTAACCTCTTTCCATTCATGTGATCCTAATCAAACTTTTCTACAAAACCATGCATTGGTATTGCTTCGTGCTTTAAAAATTTCTTCGTACCCTAACCTCTTTCCATTATCGTTATCCTAATCAAAGTTTTCTATAAAACCATGCATTGGGACAGATTTGTACCTTTACAAATTTCTTCGTACCCTAACTTCTTTCCATTCATGTGATCCTAATCAAACTTTTCTACAAAACCATGCGTTGGGATAGCTTCGTGCTTTAAAAATTTCTTCGTACCCTAACCTCTTTCCATTCATGTGATCCTAATCAAACTTTTCTACAAAACCATGCATTGGGATAGCTTCGTGCTTTAAAAATTTCTTCGTACCCTAACCTCTTTCCATTCACGTGATCCTAATCAAAGTTTTCTATAAAACCATGCATTGGGACAGATTTGTACCTTTACAAATTTCTTCGTATCCTAACCTCTTTCCATTCATGTGATCCTAATCAAACTTTTCTACAAAACATGCATTGAGATAGATTTGTACCTTTACAAATTTCTTCGTATCCTAACCTCTTTCCATTCACGAGATCCTAATCAAACTTTTCTACAAAACCATGCATTGGGATAGCTTCGTGCTTTAAAATTTTCTTTGTACCCTAACCTCTTCCCATTCATCTGATCCTAATCAAACTTTTCTACAAAACCATGAATTGGGATAGATTTGTACCTTTACAAATTTCATCGTACCCTAACCTCTTTCCATTCATGTGATCCTAATCAAACTTTTCTACAAAACCATGAATAGGGTTAGATTTGTACCTTTACAAATTTCTTCGTATCCTAACCTCTTTCCATTCATGTGATCCTAATCAAACCTTTCTACAAAACCATGAATTGGGATAGATTTGTACCTTTACAAATTTCTTCGTATCCTAACCTCTTTCCATTCATGTGATCCTAATCAAACTTTTCTACAAAACCATGCGTTGGGATAGCTTCGTGCTTTAAAAATTTCTTTGTAACCTAAGCTCTTCCCATTCATCTGGTCCTAATCAGAGTTTTCTACAAAACGTGCGTTGCAATAGATTTGTGCTTTTACAAATTTCTTCGTACCCTAACCTCTTTCCATTCATGTGATCCTAGTCGGAGTTTTCTACAAAAACGTGCGTTGGGATAGATTTGTGCTTTTACAAATTTCTTCGTATCCTAACCTCTTTCCATTCATGTGATCCTAATCAAACTTTTCTACAAAACATGCATTGGGATGGATTTGTACCTTTACAAATTTCCTCGTACCCTAACCTCTTTCCAATCATGTGATCCTAATCAAACTTTTCTACAAAACCATGCGTTGGGATAGCTTCGTGCTTTAAAAATTTCTTCGTACCCTAACCTCTTTCCATTCATTTGATCCTAATCAAACTTTTCTACAAAACATGCATTGGGATGGATTTGTACCTTTACAAATTTCTTCGTACTCTAACCTCTTTCCAATCATGTGATCCTAATCAAACTTTTCTACAAAACCATGCGTTGGGATAGCTTCGTGCTTTAAAAATTTCCTCGTACCCTAACCTCTTTCCAATCATGTGATCCTAATCAAACTTTTCTACAAAACCATGCGTTGGGATAGCTTCGTGCTTTAAAAATTTCTTCGTACCCTAACCTCTTTCCATTCACGTGATCCTAATCAAAGTTTTCTATAAAACCATGCATGGGGACATATTTGTACCTTTACAAATTTCTTCGTATCCTAACCTCTTTCCATTCATGTGATCCTAATCAAACTTTTCTACAAAACATGCATTGAGATAGATTTGTACCTTTACAAATTTCTTCGAATCCTAACCTCTTTCCATTCACGAGATCCTAATCAAACTTTTCTACAAAACCATGCATTGGGATAGCTTCGTGCTTTAAAATTTTCTTTGTACCCTAACCTCTTCCCATTCATCTGATCCTAATCAGAGTTTTCTACAAAACGTGCGTTGGGATAGATTTGTGCTTTTACAAATTTCTTCGTACCCTAACCTCTTTCCATTCATGTGATCCTAATCAAAGTTTTTTATAAAACCATGCATTGGGATAGAATTGTACCTTTACAAATTTCTTCGTGCCCTAACCTCTTTACATTCATGTGATCCTATGCAAACTTTTCTACAAAACTTGCATTGGGATAGGTTTGTAACTTTAGAAGTTTCTTCGTATCATAACCTCTTTCCATTCATGTGATCCTAATCAAACTTTTCTACAAAACCATGAATTGGGATAGATTTGTACCTTTACAAATTTCTTCGTACCCTAACCTCTTTCCATTCATGTGATCCTAATCAAACTTTTCTACAAAACCATGAATAGGGATAGATTTGTACCTTTACAAATTTCTTCGTATCCTAACCTCTTTCAATTCATGTGATCCTAATAAAACTTTTCTACAAAACCATGAATTGGGATAGATTTGTACCTTTACAAATTTCTTCGTATCCTAACCTCTTTCCATTCATGTGATCCTAATCAAACTTTTCTACAAAACCATGCATTGGGATAGCTTAGTGCTTTAAAAATTTCTTCGTACCCTAACCTCTTTCCATTCACGTGATCCTAATCAAAGTTTTCTATAAAACCATGCATTGGGACAGATTTGTACTTTTACAAATTTCTTCGTATCCTAACCTCTTTCCATTCACGTGATCCTAATCAAAGTTTTCTATAAAACCATGCATTGGGACAGATTTGTACTTTTACAAATTTCTTCGTATCCTAACCTCTTTCCATTCATGAGATCCTAATCAAACTTTTCTACAAAACCATGCATAGGGATAGCTTCGTGCTTTAAAAATTTCTTTGTACCCTAAACTCTTCCCATTCATCTGGTCCTAATCAGAGTTTTCTACAAAACGTGCGTTGCGATAAATTTGTGCTTTTACAAATTTCTTCGTACCCTAACCTCTTTCCATTCATGTGATCATAGTCGGAGTTTTCTACAAAAACGTGCGTTGGGATAGATTTGTGCTTTTACAAATTTCTTCGTATCCTAACCTCTTTTAATTTATCTGATCCTAGAGTTATCTACAAAACATGCGTTGGGATAGCTTCGTTCTTTAAAAATTTCTTCGTACCCTAACCTCTTTCCATTCATGTGATCCTAATCAAATTTTTCTACAAAACATGCATTGGGATGGATTTGTACCTTTACAAATTTCTTCGTACCCTAACCTCTTTCCAATCGTGTGATCCTAATCAAACTTTTCTACAAAACCATGCGTTGGGATAGCTTCGTGCTTTAAAAATTGCTTCGTACCCTAACCTCTTTCCATTCATGTGATCCTAATCAAACTTTTCTACAAAACCATGCATTGGTATTGCTTCGTGCTTTAAAAATTTCTTCGTACCCTAACCTCTTTCCATTATCGTTATCCTAATCAATGTTTTCTATAAAACCATGCATTGGGACAGATTTGTACCTTTACAAATTTCTTCGTACCCTAACTTCTTTCCATTCATGTGATCCTAATCAAACTTTTCTACAAAACCATGCGTTGGGATAGCTTCGTGCTTTAAAAATTTCTTCGTACCCTAACCTCTTTCCATTCATGTGATCCTAATCAAACTTTTCTACAAAACCATGCATTGGGATAGCTTCGTGCTTTAAAAATTTCTTCGTACCCTAACCTCTTTCCATTCACGTGATCCTAATCAAAGTTTTCTATAAAACCATGCATTGGGACAGATTTGTACCTTTACAAATTTCTTCGTATCCTAACCTCTTTCCATTCATGTGATCCTAATCAAACTTTTCTACAAAACATGCATTGAGATAGATTTGTACCTTTACAAATTTCTTCGTATCCTAACCTCTTTCCATTCACGAGATCCTAATCAAACTTTTCTACAAAACCATGCATTGGGATAGCTTCGTGCTTTAAAATTTTCTTTGTACCCTAACCTCTTCCCATTCATCTGATCCTAATCAGAGTTTTCTACAAAACCATGAATTGGGATAGATTTGTACCTTTACAAATTTCATCGTACCCTAACCTCTTTCCATTCATGTGATCCTAATCAAACTTTTCTACAAAACCATGAATAGGGTTAGATTTGTACCTTTACAAATTTCTTCGTATCCTAACTTCTTTCCATTCATGTGATCCTAATCAAACCTTTCTACAAAACCATGAATTGGGATAGATTTGTACCTTTACAAATTTCTTCGTATCCTAACCTCTTTCCATTCATGTGATCCTAATCAAACTTTTCTACAAAACCATGCGTTGGGATAGCTTCGTGCTTTAAAAATTTCTTCGTACCCTAACCTCTTACCATTCATGTGATCCTAATCAAACTTTTCTACAAAACCATGCATTGGGATAGCTTTGTGCTTTAAAAATTTCTTCGTACCCTAACCTCTTTCCATTCACGTGATCCTAATCAAAGTTTTCTATAAAACCATGCGTTGGGACAGATTTGTACTTTTACAAATTTCTTCGTATCCTAACCTCTTTCCATTCATGAGATCCTAATCAAACTTTTCTACAAAACCATGCATAGGGATAGCTTCGTGCTTTAAAAATTTCTTTGTACCCTAACCTCTTCCCATTCATCTGGTCCTAATCAGAGTTTTCTACAAAACGTGCGTTACGATAGATTTGTGCTTTTACAAATTTCTTCGTACCCTAACCTCTTTCCATTCATGTGATCCTAGTCGGAGTTTTCTACAAAAACGTGCGTTGGGATAGATTTGTGCTTTTACAAATTTCTTCGTATCCTAACCTCTATTAATTTATCTGATCCTAGAGTTATCTACAAAACATGCGTTGGGATAGCTTCGTGCTTTAAAAATTTCTTCGTACCCTAACCTCTTTCCATTCATGTGATCCTAATCAAACTTTTCTACAAAACCATGCATTGGGATAGCTTTGTGCTTTAAAAATTTCTTCGTACCCTAACCTCTTTCCATTCACGTGATCCTAATCAAAGTTTTCTATAAAACCATGCGTTGGGACAGATTTGTACTTTTACAAATTTCTTCGTATCCTAACCTCTTTCCATTCATGAGATCCTAATCAAACTTTTCTACAAAACCATGCATAGAGATAGCTTCGTGCTTTAAAAATTTCTTTGTACCCTAACCTCTTCCCATTCATCTGGTCCTAATCAGAGTTTTCTACAAAACGTGCGTTACGATAGATTTGTGCTTTTACAAATTTCTTCGTACCCTAACCTCTTTCCATTCATGTGATCCTAGTCGGAGTTTTCTACAAAAACGTGCGTTGGGATAGATTTGTGCTTTTACAAATTTCTTCGTATCCTAACCTCTATTAATTTATCTGATCCTAGAGTTATCTACAAAACATGCGTTGGGATAGCTTCGTGCTTTAAAAATTTCTTCGTACCCTAACCTCTTTCCATTCATGTGATCCTAATAAAAACTTTTCTACAAAACATGCATTGGGACAGATTTGTACCTTTACAAATTTCTTCGTATCCTAACCTCTTTCCATTCATGTGATCCTAATCAAACTTTTCTACAAAACCATGCGTTGGGATAGCTTCGTGCTTTAAAAATTTCTTCGTATCCTAACCTCTTTCCATTCATGTGATCCTAATCAAACTTTTCTACAAAACATGCATTGGGATAGATTTGTACCTTTACAAATTTCTTCGTACCCTAACCTCTTTCCATTCATGTGATCCTAATCAAACTTTTCTACAAAACCATGCGTTGGGATAGCTTCGTGCTTTAAAAATTTCTTCGTACCCTAACCTCTTTTAAATTCATTTGATCCTAATCAAACTTTTCTACAAAACATGCATTGGGATGGATTTGTACCTTTACAAATTTCCTCGTACTCTAACCTCTTTCCAATCATGTGATCCTAATCAAACTTTTCTACAAAACCATGCGTTGGGATAGCTTCGTGCTTTAAAAATTTCCTCGTACCCTAACCTCTTTCCAATCATGTGATCCTAATCAAACTTTTCTACAAAACCATGCGTTGGGATAGCTTCGTGCTTTAAAAATTTCTTCGTACCCTAACCTCTTTCCATTCACGTGATCCTAATCAAAGTTTTCTATAAAACCATGCATGGGGACATATTTGTACCTTTACAAATTTCTTCGTATCCTAACCTCTTTCCATTCATGTGATCCTAATCAAACTTTTCTACAAAACATGCATTGAGATAGATTTGTACCTTTACAAATTTCTTCGAATCCTAACCTCTTTCCATTCACGAGATCCTAATCAAACTTTTCTACAAAATCATGCATTGGGATAGCTTCGTGCTTTAAAATTTTCTTTGTACCCTAACCTCTTCCCATTCATCTGATCCTAATCAGAGTTTTCTACAAAACGTGCGTTGGGATAGATTTGTGCTTTTACAAATTTCTTCGTACCCTAACCTCTTTCCATTCATGTGATCCTAATCAAAGTTTTTTATAAAACCATGCATTGGGATAGAATTGTACCTTTACAAATTTCTTCGTGCCCTAACCTCTTTACATTCATGTGATCCTATGCAAACTTTTCTACAAAACTTGCATTGGGATAGGTTTGTAACTTTAGAAGTTTCTTCGTATCATAACCTCTTTCCATTCATGTGATCCTAATCAAACTTTTCTACAAAACCATGAATTGGGATAGATTTGTACCTTTACAAATTTCTTCGTACCCTAACCTCTTTCCATTCATGTGATCCTAATCAAACTTTTCTACAAAACCATGAATAGGGATAGATTTGTACCTTTACAAATTTCTTCGTATCCTAACCTCTTTCAATTCATGTGATCCTAATAAAACTTTTCTACAAAACCATGAATTGGGATAGATTTGTACCTTTACAAATTTCTTCGTATCCTAACCTCTTTCCATTCATGTGATCCTAATCAAACTTTTCTACAAAACCATGCATTGGGATAGCTTAGTGCTTTAAAAATTTCTTCGTACCCTAACCTCTTTCCATTCACGTGATCCTAATCAAAGTTTTCTATAAAACCATGCATTGGGACAGATTTGTACTTTTACAAATTTCTTCGTATCCTAACCTCTTTCCATTCACGTGATCCTAATCAAAGTTTTCTATAAAACCATGCATTGTGACAGATTTGTACTTTTACAAATTTCTTCGTATCCTAACCTCTTTCCATTCATGAGATCCTAATCAAACTTTTCTACAAAACCATGCATAGGGATAGCTTCGTGCTTTAAAAATTTCTTTGTACCCTAAACTCTTCCCATTCATCTGGTCCTAATCAGAGTTTTCTACAAAACGTGCGTTGCGATAAATTTGTGCTTTTACAAATTTCTTCGTACCCTAACCTCTTTCCATTCATGTGATCATAGTCGGAGTTTTCTACAAAAACGTGCGTTGGGATAGATTTGTGCTTTTACAAATTTCTTCGTATCCTAACCTCTTTTAATTTATCTGATCCTAGAGTTATCTACAAAACATGCGTTGGGATAGCTTCGTTCTTTAAAAATTTCTTCGTACCCTAACCTCTTTCCATTCATGTGATCCTAATCAAATTTTTCTACAAAACATGCATTGGGATGGATTTGTACCTTTACAAATTTCTTCGTACCCTAACCTCTTTCCAATCGTGTGATCCTAATCAAACTTTTCTACAAAACCATGCGTTGGGATAGCTTCGTGCTTTAAAAATTGCTTCGTACCCTAACCTCTTTCCATTCATGTGATCCTAATCAAACTTTTCTACAAAACCATGCATTGGTATTGCTTCGTGCTTTAAAAATTTCTTCGTACCCTAACCTCTTTCCATTATCGTTATCCTAATCAAAGTTTTCTATAAAACCATGCATTGGGACAGATTTGTACCTTTACAAATTTCTTCGTACCCTAACTTCTTTCCATTCATGTGATCCTAATCAAACTTTTCTACAAAACCATGCGTTGGGATAGCTTCGTGCTTTAAAAATTTCTTCGTACCCTAACCTCTTTCCATTCATGTGATCCTAATCAAACTTTTCTACAAAACCATGCATTGGGATAGCTTCGTGCTTTAAAAATTTCTTCGTACCCTAACCTCTTTCCATTCACGTGATCCTAATCAAAGTTTTCTATAAAACCATGCATTGGGACAGATTTGTACCTTTACAAATTTCTTCGTATCCTAACCTCTTTCCATTCATGTGATCCTAATCAAACTTTTCTACAAAACATGCATTGAGATAGATTTGTACCTTTACAAATTTCTTCGTATCCTAACCTCTTTCCATTCACGAGATCCTAATCAAACTTTTCTACAAAACCATGCATTGGGATAGCTTCGTGCTTTAAAATTTTCTTTGTACCCTAACCTCTTCCCATTCATCTGATCCTAATCAGAGTTTTCTACAAAACCATGAATTGGGATAGATTTGTACCTTTACAAATTTCATCGTACCCTAACCTCTTTCCATTCATGTGATCCTAATCAAACTTTTCTACAAAACCATGAATAGGGTTAGATTTGTACCTTTACAAATTTCTTCGTATCCTAACCTCTTTCCATTCATGTGATCCTAATCAAACCTTTCTACAAAACCATGAATTGGGATAGATTTGTACCTTTACAAATTTCTTCGTATCCTAACCTCTTTCCATTCATGTGATCCTAATCAAACTTTTCTACAAAACCATGCGTTGGGATAGCTTCGTGCTTTACAAATTTCTTCGTACCCTAACCTCTTACCATTCATGTGATCCTAATCAAACTTTTCTACAAAACCATGCATTGGGATAGCTTTGTGCTTTAAAAATTTCTTCGTACCCTAACCTCTTTCCATTCACGTGATCCTAATCAAAGTTTTCTATAAAACCATGCGTTGGGACAGATTTGTACTTTTACAAATTTCTTCGTATCCTAACCTCTTTCCATTCATGAGATCCTAATCAAACTTTTCTACAAAACCATGCATAGGGATAGCTTCGTGCTTTAAAAATTTCTTTGTACCCTAACCTCTTCCCATTCATCTGGTCCTAATCAGAGTTTTCTACAAAACGTGCGTTACAATAGATTTGTGCTTTTACAAATTTCTTCGTACCCTAACCTCTTTCCATTCATGTGATCCTAGTCGGAGTTTTCTACAAAAACGTGCGTTGGGATAGATTTGTGCTTTTACAAATTTCTTCGTATCCTAACCTCTATTAATTTATCTGATCCTAGAGTTATCTACAAAACATGCGTTGGGATAGCTTCGTGCTTTAAAAATTTCTTCGTACCCTAACCTCTTTCCATTCATGTGATCCTAATCAAACTTTTCTACAAAACCATGCATTGGGATAGCTTCGTGCTTTAAAAATTTCTTCGTACCCTAACCTCTTTCCATTCACGTGATCCTAATCAAAGTTTTCTATAAAACCATGCGTTGGGACAGATTTGTACTTTTACAAATTTCTTCGTATCCTAACCTCTTTCCATTCATGAGATCCTAATCAAACTTTTCTACAAAACCATGCATAGGGATAGCTTCGTGCTTTAAAAATTTCTTTGTACCCTAACCTCTTCCCATTCATCTGGTCCTAATCAGAGTTTTCTACAAAACGTGCGTTACGATAGATTTGTGCTTTTACAAATTTCTTCGTACCCTAACCTCTTTCCATTCATGTGATCCTAGTCGGAGTTTTCTACAAAAACGTGCGTTGGGATAGATTTGTGCTTTTACAAATTTCTTCGTATCCTAACCTCTATTAATTTATCTGATCCTAGAGTTATCTACAAAACATGCGTTGGGATAGCTTCGTGCTTTAAAAATTTCTTCGTACCCTAACCTCTTTCCATTCATGTGATCCTAATAAAAACTTTTCTACAAAACATGCATTGGGACAGATTTGTACCTTTACAAATTTTTTCGTATCCTAACCTCTTTCCATTCATGTGATCCTAATCAAACTTTTCTACAAAACATGCATTGAAATAGATTTGTACCTTTACAAATTTCTTCGTATCCTAACCTCTTTCCATTCATGTGATCCTAATCAAACTTTTCTACAAAACCATGCGTTGGGATAGCTTCGTGCTTTAAAAATTTCTTCGTATCCTAACCTCTTTCCATTCATGTGATCCTAATCAAACTTTTCTACAAAACATGCATTGGGATAGATTTGTACCTTTACAAATTTCTTCGTACCCTAACCTCTTTCCATTCATGTGATCCTAATCAAACTTTTCTACAAAACCATGCATTGGGATAGCTTCGTGCTTTAAAATTTTCTTTGTACCCTAACCTCTTCCCATTCATCTGATCCTAATCAGAGTTTTCTACAAAACGTGCGTTGGGATAGATTTGTGCTTTTACAAATTTCTTCGTACCCTAACCTCTTTCCATTCATGTGATCCTAATCAAAGTTTTTTATAAAACCATGCATTGGGATAGAATTGTACCTTTACAAATTTCTTCGTGCCCTAACCTCTTTACATTCATGTGATCCTATGCAAACTTTTCTACAAAACTTGCATTGGGATAGGTTTGTAACTTTAGAAGTTTCTTCGTATCATAACCTCTTTCCATTCATGTGATCCTAATCAAACTTTTCTACAAAACCATGAATTGGGATAGATTTGTACCTTTACAAATTTCTTCGTACCCTAACCTCTTTCCATTCATGTGATCCTAATCAAACTTTTCTACAAAACCATGAATAGGGATAGATTTGTACCTTTACAAATTTCTTCGTATCCTAACCTCTTTCAATTCATGTGATCCTAATAAAACTTTTCTACAAAACCATGAATTGGGATAGATTTGTACCTTTACAAATTTCTTCGTATCCTAACCTCTTTCCATTCATGTGATCCTAATCAAACTTTTCTACAAAACCATGCATTGGGATAGCTTAGTGCTTTAAAAATTTCTTCGTACCCTAACCTCTTTCCATTCACGTGATCCTAATCAAAGTTTTCTATAAAACCATGCATTGGGACAGATTTGTACTTTTACAAATTTCTTCGTATCCTAACCTCTTTCCATTCACGTTATCCTAATCAAAGTTTTCTATAAAACCATGCATTGGGACAGATTTGTACTTTTACAAATTTCTTCGTATCCTAACCTCTTTCCATTCATGAGATCCTAATCAAACTTTTCTACAAAACCATGCATAGGGATAGCTTCGTGCTTTAAAAATTTCTTTGTACCCTAAACTCTTCCCATTCATCTGGTCCTAATCAGAGTTTTCTACAAAACGTGCGTTGCGATAAATTTGTGCTTTTACAAATTTCTTCGTACCCTAACCTCTTTCCATTCATGTGATCATAGTCGGAGTTTTCTACAAAAACGTGCGTTGGGATAGATTTGTGCTTTTACAAATTTCTTCGTATCCTAACCTCTTTTAATTTATCTGATCCTAGAGTTATCTACAAAACATGCGTTGGGATAGCTTCGTTCTTTAAAAATTTCTTCGTACCCTAACCTCTTTCCATTCATGTGATCCTAATCAAATTTTTCTACAAAACATGCATTGGGATGGATTTGTACCTTTACAAATTTCTTCGTACCCTAACCTCTTTCCAATCGTGTGATCCTAATCAAACTTTTCTACAAAACCATGCGTTGGGATAGCTTCGTGCTTTAAAAATTGCTTCGTACCCTAACCTCTTTCCATTCATGTGATCCTAATCAAACTTTTCTACAAAACCATGCATTGGTATTGCTTCGTGCTTTAAAAATTTCTTCGTACCCTAACCTCTTTCCATTATCGTTATCCTAATCAAAGTTTTCTATAAAACCATGCATTGGGACAGATTTGTACCTTTACAAATTTCTTCGTACCCTAACTTCTTTCCATTCATGTGATCCTAATCAAACTTTTCTACAAAACCATGCGTTGGGATAGCTTCGTGCTTTAAAAATTTCTTCGTACCCTAACCTCTTTCCATTCATGTGATCCTAATCAAACTTTTCTACAAAACCATGCATTGGGATAGCTTCGTGCTTTAAAAATTTCTTCGTACCCTAACCTCTTTCCATTCACGTGATCCTAATCAAAGTTTTCTATAAAACCATGCATTGGGACAGATTTGTACCTTTACAAATTTCTTCGTATCCTAACCTCTTTCCATTCATGTGATCCTAATCAAACTTTTCTACAAAACATGCATTGAGATAGATTTGTACCTTTACAAATTTCTTCGTATCCTAACCTCTTTCCATTCACGAGATCCTAATCAAACTTTTCTACAAAACCATGCATTGGGATAGCTTCGTGCTTTAAAATTTTCTTTGTACCCTAACCTCTTCCCATTCATCTGATCCTAATCAGAGTTTTCTACAAAACCATGAATTGGGATAGATTTGTACCTTTACAAATTTCATCGTACCCTAACCTCTTTCCATTCATGTGATCCTAATCAAACTTTTCTACAAAACCATGAATAGGGTTAGATTTGTACCTTTACAAATTTCTTCGTATCCTAACCTCTTTCCATTCATGTGATCCTAATCAAACCTTTCTACAAAACCATGAATTGGGATAGATTTGTACCTTTACAAATTTCTTCGTATCCTAACCTCTTTCCATTCATGTGATCCTAATCAAACTTTTCTACAAAACCATGCGTTGGGATAGCTTCGTGCTTTAAAAATTTCTTCGTACCCTAACCTCTTACCATTCATGTGATCCTAATCAAACTTTTCTACAAAACCATGCATTGGGATAGCTTTGTGCTTTAAAAATTTCTTCGTACCCTAACCTCTTTCCATTCACGTGATCCTAATCAAAGTTTTCTATAAAACCATGCGTTGGGACAGATTTGTACTTTTACAAATTTCTTCGTATCCTAGCCTCTTTCCATTCATGAGATCCTAATCAAACTTTTCTACAAAACCATGCATAGGGATAGCTTCGTGCTTTAAAAATTTCTTTGTACCCTAACCTCTTCCCATTCATCTGGTCCTAATCAGAGTTTTCTACAAAACGTGCGTTACGATAGATTTGTGCTTTTACAAATTTCTTCGTACCCTAACCTCTTTCCATTCATGTGATCCTAGTCGGAGTTTTCTACAAAAACGTGCGTTGGGATAGATTTGTGCTTTTACAAATTTCTTCGTATCCTAACCTCTATTAATTTATCTGATCCTAGAGTTATCTACAAAACATGCGTTGGGATAGCTTCGTGCTTTAAAAATTTCTTCGTACCCTAACCTCTTTCCATTCATGTGATCCTAATCAAACTTTTCTACAAAACCATGCATTGGGATAGATTTGTGCTTTAAAAATTTCTTCGTACCCTAACCTCTTTCCATTCACGTGATCCTAATCAAAGTTTTCTATAAAACCATGCGTTGGGACAGATTTGTACTTTTACAAATTTCTTCGTATCCTAACCTCTTTCCATTCATGAGATCCTAATCAAACTTTTCTACAAAACCATGCATAGGGATAGCTTCGTGCTTTAAAAATTTCTTTGTACCCTAACCTCTTCCCATTCATCTGGTCCTAATCAGAGTTTTCTACAAAACGTGCGTTACGATAGATTTGTGCTTTACAAATTTCTTCGTACCCTAACCTCTTTCCATTCATGTGATCCTAGTCGGAGTTTTCTACAAAAACGTGCGTTGGGATAGATTTGTGCTTTTACAAATTTCTTCGTATCCTAACCTCTATTAATTTATCTGATCCTAGAGTTATCTACAAAACATGCGTTGGGATAGCTTCGTGCTTTAAAAATTTCTTCGTACCCTAACCTCTTTCCATTCATGTGATCCTAATAAAAACTTTTCTACAAAACATGCATTGGGACAGATTTGTACCTTTACAAATTTTTTCGTATCCTAACCTCTTTCCATTCATGTGATCCTAATCAAACTTTTCTACAAAACATGCATTGAAATAGATTTGTACCTTTACAAATTTCTTCGTATCCTAACCTCTTTCCATTCATGTGATCCTAATCAAACTTTTCTACAAAACCATGCGTTGGGATAGCTTCGTGCTTTAAAAATTTCTTCGTATCCTAACCTCTTTCCATTCATGTGATCCTAATCAAACTTTTCTACAAAACATGCATTGGGATAGATTTGTACCTTTACAAATTTCTTCGTACCCTAACCTCTTTCCATTCATGTGATCCTAATCAAACTTTTCTGCAAAACCATGCGTTAGGATAGCTTCGTGATTTAAAAATTGCTTCGTACCCTAACCTCTTTCCATTCATGTGATCCTAATCAAACTTTTCTACAAAACCATGAATTGGGATAGATTTGTATCTTTACAAATTTCTTCGTATCCTAACCTCTTTCCATTCATGTGATCCTAATCAGAGTTTTCTACAAAACGTGCGTTGGGATAGATTTGTGCTTTTACAAATTTCTTCGTACCCTAACCTCTTTCCATTCATGTGATCCTAATCAAACTTTTCTACAAAACCATGCATTGGGATAGCTTTGTGCTTTAAAAATTTCTTCGTATCCTAACCTCTTTCCATTCATGAGATCCTAATCAAACTTTTCTACAAAACCATGCATAGGTATAGCCTCGTGCTTTAAAAATTTCTTTGTACCCTAACCTCTTCCCATTCATCTGGTCCTAATCAGAGTTTTCTACAAAACGTGCGTTGGGATAGATTTGTGAATTTACAAATTTCTTCGTACCCTAACGTCTATCCATTCTTGTGATCCTAATCAAACTTTTCTACAAAACCATGAATTGGGATAGATTTGTATCTTTACAAATTTCTTCGTATCCTAACCTCCTTCCATTCATGTGATCCTAATCAAACTTTTCTACAAAACATGCATTGGGATAGATTTGTACCTTTACAATTTTCTTCGTATCCTAACCTCTTTCCATTCATGTGATCCTAATCAAACTTTTCTATTAAACCACGCATTGGGATAGAATTGTACCTTTACAAATTTCTTCGTACCCTAACCTCTTTCCATTCATGTGATCCTAATCAAACTTATCTAAAAAACCATGAATTGGGATAGATTTGTACCTTTACAAATTTCTTCGTATCCTAACCTCTTTCCATTCATGTGATCCTAATCAGAGTTTTCTACAAAACGTGCGTTGGGATAGATTTGTGCTTTTACAAATTTCTTCGTACCCTAACCTCTTTCCTTTCATGTGATCCTAATCAAACTTTTCTACAAAACCATGAATAGGGATAGATTTGTACCTTTACAAATTTCTTCGTATCCTAACCTCTTTCCATTCATGTGATCCTAATCAAACTTTTCTACAAAACCATGCGTTGGGATAGCTTCGTGCTTAAAAATTTCTTCGTATCCTAACCTCTTTCCATTCATGAGACCCTAATCAAACTTTTCTACAAAACCATGAATAGGGATAGATTTGTACCTTTACAAATTTCTTCGTACCATAACCTCTTTCAATTCATGTGATCCTAATCAAACTTTTCTACAAAACCATGCGTTGGGATAGCTTCGTGCTTTAAAAATTTCTTCGTACCCTAACCTCTTTCCATTCATGTGATCCTAATAAAACTTTTTTACAAAACCATGCGTTGGGATAGCTTCGTGCTTTAAAAATTTCTTCGTACCCTAACTCTTTCCATTCACGTGATCCTAATAAAAGTTTTCTATAAAACCATGCTTTGGGACAGATTTGTACCTTTAGAAATTTCTTCGTATCCTAACCTCTTTCCATTAATGTGATCCTAATCAAACTTTTCTACAAAACCATGCGTTGGGATAGCTTCGTGCTTTAAAAATTTCTTTGAATCCTAACCTCTTTCCATTCATGTGATCCTAATCAAACTTTTCTACAAAACATGCACTGGGATAGATTTGTACCTTTACAAATTTCTTCGTACCCTAACCTCTTTCCATTCATGTGATCCTAATCAAACTTTTCTACAAAACCATGAATTGGGATAGATTTGTACCTTTACAAATTTCTTCGTATCCTAACCTCTTTCCATTAATGTGATCCTAATCAAACTTTTCTACAAAACCATGCGTTGGGATAGCTTCGTGCTTTAAAAATTTCTTCGTATCCTAACCTCTTTCCATTCATGAGATCCTAATCAAACTTTTCTACAAAACCATGCATAGGGATAGCTTCGTGCTTTTACAAATTTCTTCGTACCCTAACCTCTTTCCATTCATGTGATCCTAGTCGGAGTTTTCTACAAAAACGTGCGTTGGGATAGATTTGTGCTTTTACAAATTTCTTCGTATCCTAACCTCTATTAATTTATCTGATCCTAGAGTTATCTACAAAACATGCGTTGGGATAGCTTCGTGCTTTAAAAATTTCTTCGTACCCTAACCTCTTTCCATTCATGTGATCCTAATAAAAACTTTTCTACAAAACATGCATTGGGATGGATTTGTACCTATACAAATTTCTTCGTACCCTAACCTCTTTCCAATCATGTGATCCTAATCAAACTTTTTTACAAAACCATGCGTTGGGATAGCTTCGTGCTTTAAAAATTTCTTCGTACCCTAACCTCTTTCCATTCACGTGATCCTAATCAAAGTTTTCTATAAAACCATGCATTGGGACAGATTTGTACCTTTACAAATTTCTTCGTATCCTAACCTCTTTCCATTCATGTGATCCTAATCAAACTTTTCTACAAAACATGCATTGAAATAGATTTGTACCTTTACAAATTTCTTCGTATCCTAACCTCTTTCCATTCATGTTATCCTAATCAAACTTTTCTACAAAACCATGCGTTGGGATAGCTTCGTGCTTTAAAAATTTCTTCGTATCCTAACCTCTTTCCATTCATGTGATCCTAATCAAACTTTTCTACAAAACATGCACTGGGATAGATTTGTACCTTTACAAATTTCTTCGTACCCTAACCTCTTTCCATTCATGTGATCCTAATCAAACTTTTCTACAAAACCATGCGTTAGGATAGCTTCGTGCTTTTAAAATTGCTTCGTACCCTAACCTCTTTCCATTCATGAGATCCTAATCAAACTTTTCTACAAAACCATGCATAGGGATAGCTTCGTGCTTTAAAAATTTCTTTGTACCCTAACCTCTTCCCATTCATCTGGTCCTAATCAGAGTTTTCTACAAAACGTGCGTTGGGATAGATTTGTGAATTTTCAAATTTCTTCGTACCCTAACGTCTATCCATTCTTGTGATCCTAATCAAACTTTTCTACAAAACCATGAATTGGGATAGATTTGTATCTTTACAAATTTCTTCGTATCCTAACCTCTTTCCATTCATGTGATCCTAATCAAACTTTTCTACAAAACATGCATTGGGATAGATTTGTACCTTTACAATTTTCTTCGTATCCTAACCTCTTTCCATTCATGTGATCCTAATCAAACTTTTCTATTAAACCATGCATTGGGATAGAATTGTACCTTTACAAATTTCTTCGTACCCTAACCTCTTTCCATTCATGTGATCCTAATCAAACTTTTCTACAAAACCATGCATTGGGATAGCTTTGTGCTTTAAAAATTTCTTCGTATCCTAACCTCTTTCCATTCATGAGATCCTAATCAAACTTTTCTACAAAACCATGAATAGGGATAGATTTGTATCTTTACAAATTTCTTCGTATCCTAACCTCTTTCCATTCATATGATCCTAATCAAACTTTTCTACAAAACCATGCGTTGGGATAGCTTCGTGCTTAAAAATTTCTTCGTATCCTAACCTCTTTCCATTCATGAGATCCTAATCAAACTTTTCTACAAAACCATGAATAGGGATAGATTTGTACCTTTACAAATTTCTTCGTATCCTAAGCTCTTTCCATTCATGTGATCCTAATCAAACTTTTTTACAAAACCATGCGTTGGGATAGCTTCGTGCTTTAAAAATTTCTTCGTACCCTAACCTCTTTCCATTCACGTGATCCTAATAAAAGTTTTCTATAAAACCATGCATTGGTGCAGATTTGTACCTTTAGAAATTTCTTCGTATCCTAACCTCTTTCCATTTATGTGATCCTAATCAAACTTTTCTACAAAACATGCATTGAGATAGATTTGAACCTTTACAAATTTCTTCGTATCCTAACCTCTTTCCATTCATGTGATCCTAATCAAACTTTTCTACAAAACCATGCGTTGGGATAGCTTCGTGCTTTAAAAATTTCTTTGAATACTAACCTCTTTCCATTCATGTGATCCTACTCAAACTTTTCTACAAAACATGCACTGGGATAGATTTGTACCTTTACAAATTTCTTCGTACCCTAACCTCTTTCCATTCATGTGATCCTAATCAAACTTTTCTACAAAACCATGCGTTAGGATAGCTTCGTGCTTTAAAAATTGCTTCGTACCCTAACCTCTTTCCATTCATGTGATCCTAATCAAACTTTTCTACAAAACCATACATCGGGATAGCTTCGTGCTTTAAAAATTTCTTTTTACCCTAACCTCTTCCCATTCATCTGGTCCTAATCAGAGTTTTCTACAAAACGTGCGTTGGGATAGATTTGTGCTTTTACAAATTTCTTCGTACCCTAACCTCTATCCATTCATGTGATCCTAATCAAACTTTTCTACAAAACCATGAATTGGGATAGATTTGTATCTTTACAAATTTCTTCGTATCCTAACCTCTTTCCATTCATGTGATCCTAATCAAACTTTTCTACAAAACATGCATTGGGATAGATTTGTAACTTTACAATTTTCTTCGTATCCTAACCTCTTTCCATTCATGTGATACTAATCAAACTTTTCTACAAAACCATGAATTGGGATAGATTTGTAGCTTTACAAATTTCATCGTATCCTAACCTCTTTCCATTCATGTGATCCTAATCAAACTTTTCTACAAAACATGCTTTGGGATAGATTTGTACCTTTAGAAATTTCTTCGTACCCTAACCTCTTTCCATTCATGTGATCCTAATCAAACTTTTCTACAAAACCATGAATTGGGATAGATTTGTACCTTTACAAATTTCTTCGTACCCTAACCTCTTTCCATTCATGTGATCCTAATCAAACTTTTCTAAAAAACCATGAAGTGGGATAGATTTGTAACTTTACAAATTTCATCGTATCCTAACCTCTTTCCATTCATGTGATCCTAATCAAACTTTTCTACAAAACATGCTTTGGGATAGATTTGTACCTTTAGAAATTTCTTCGTACCCTAACCTCTTTCCATTCATGTGATCCTAATCAAACTTTTCTACAAAACAATGAATTGGGATAGATTTGTACCTTTACAAATTTCTTCGTACCCTAACCTCTTTCCATTCATGTGATCCTAATCAAACTTTTCTACAAAACCATGAATAGGGATAGATTTGTACCTTTACAAATTTCTTCGTATCCTAACCTCTTTCCATTCATGTGATCCTAATCAAACTTTTCTAAAAAACCATGAAGTGGGATAGATTTGTATCTTTACAAATTTCATCGTATCCTAACCTCTTTTCATTAATGTGATCCTAATCAAACTTTTCTACAAAACATGCTTTAGGATAGATTTGTACCTTTAGAAATTTCTTCGTACCCTAACCTCTTTCCATTCATGTGATCCTAATCAAACTTTTCTACAAAACCATGAATTGGGATAGATTTGTACCTTTACAAATTTCTTCGTACCCTAACCTCTTTCCATTCATGTGATCCTAATCAAACTTTTCTAAAAAACCATGAAGTGGGATAGATTTGTAACTTTACAAATTTCATCGTATCCTAACCTCTTTCCATTCATGTGATCCTAATCAAACTTTTCTACAAAACATGCTTTGGTATAGATTTGTACCTTTAGAAATTTCTTAGTACCCTAACCTCTTTCCATTCATGTGATCCTAATCAAACTTTTCTACAAAACCATGAATTGGGATAGATTTTTACCTTTACAAATTTCTTCGTACCCTAACCTCTTTCCATTCATGTGATCCTAATCAAACTTTTCTACAAAACCATGAATAGGGATAGATTTGTATCTTTACAAATTTCTTGGTATCCTAACCTCGTTCAATTCATGTGATCCTAATCAAACTTTTCTACAAAACCATGAATTGGGATAGATTTGTACCTTTACAAATTTCTTCGTATCCTAACCTCTTTCCATTCATGTGATCCTATTCAAACTTTTCTACAAAACATGCTTTGGGATAGATTTGTACCTTTAGAAATTTCTTCGTACCCTAACCTCTTTCCATTCATGTGATCCTAATCAAACTTTTCTACAAAACCATGAATAGGGATAGATTTGTATCTTTACAAATTTCTTCGTATCCTAACCTTGTTCAATTCATGTGATCCTAATCAAACTTTTCTACAAAACCATGAATTGGGATAGATTTGTACCTTTACAAATTTCTTCGTATCCTAACCTCTTTCCATTCATGTGATCCTAATCAAACTTTTCTACAAAACCATGCGTTGGGATAGCTTTGTGCTTTAAAAATTTCTTCGTACCCTAACCTCTTTCCATTCACGTGATCCTAATCAAAGTTTTCTATAAAACCATGCATTGGGACAGATTTGTACTTTTACAAATTTCTTCGTATCCTAACCTCTTTCCATTCACGTGATCCTAATCAAAGTTTTCTATAAAACAATGCATTGGGACAGATTTGTACTTTTACAAATTTCTTCGTATCCTAACCTATTTCCATTCATGAGATCCTAATCAAACTTTTCTACAAAACCATGCATAGGGATAGCTTAGTGCTTTAAAAATTTCTTCGTACCCTAACCTCTTTCCATTCATGTGATCCTATTCAAACTTTTTTACAAAACCATGCGTTGGGATAGCTTCGTGCTTTAAAAATTTCTTCGTACCCTAACCTCTTTCCATTCACGTGATCCTAATAAAAGTTTTCTATAAAACCATGCATTGGGACAGATTTGTACCTTTAGAAATTTCTTCGTATCCTAACCTCGTTCAATTCATGTGATCCTAATCAAACTTTTCTACAAAACCATGAATTGGGATAGATTTGTACCTTTACAAATTTCTTCGTATCCTAACCTCTTTCCATTCATGTGATCCTATTCAAACTTTTCTACAAAACCATGCGTTGGGATAGCTTCGTGCTTTAAAAATTTCTTTGAATCCTAACCTCTTTCCATTCATGTAATCCTAATCAAACTTTTCTACAAAACATGCACTGGGATAGATTTGTACCTTTACAAATTTCTTCGTACCGTAACCTCTTTCCATTCATGTGATCCTAATCAAACTTTTCTACAAAACCATGCGTTGGGATAGCTTCGTGCTTTAAAAATTTCTTTGAATCCTAACCTCTTTCCATTCATGTAATCCTAATCAAACTTTTCTACAAAACATGCACTGGGATAGATTTGTACCTTTACAAATTTCTTCGTATCCTAACCTCTTCCCATTCATGTGATCCTAATCAGAGTTTTCTACAAAACGTGCGTTGGGATAGATTTGTACTTTTACAAATTTCTTCCTACCCTAAACTCTTTTCATTAATCTGATCCTAATCAAATTGTTCTATAAAACCATGCATTGGGATATATTTGTACCTTTACAAATTTCTTCGTATCCTAACCTCTTTCCATTCATGTGATCCTAATCAAACTTTTCTACAAAACAAGCATTGGGATAGATTTGTACCTTTACAAATTTCTTAATATCCTAACCTCTTTCCATTCATGTGATCCTAATCAGAGTTTTCTACATAACGTGTGTTGGGATAGATTAGTGCTTTTACAAATTTCTTCGTACCCTAAGCTCTTTCCATTCATGTGATCCCAATCAAAGTTTTCTATAAAACCATGCATTGGGATAGAATTGTACCTTTACAAATTTCTTAGTATCCTAACCTCTTTCCATTCATGTGATCCTAATCAAATTTTTCTACAAAATATGCATTGGGATAGATTTGTACCTTTAAAAATTTCTTTGTATATTAGCCTCTTTCCATTCATGTGATCCTAATCGGAGTTTTCTACAAAACGTGTGTTGGGATAGATTTGTGCTTTTACAAATTTCTTCATACCCTAACCTCTTTCCATTCATGTGATCCTAATCAAACTTTTCAACAAAACGTGCGTTGGGATAGATTTGTACTTTTACCAATTTCTTCCTACCCTATCCTCTTTTCATTAATCTGATCCTAATCAAATTGTTCTATAAAACCATGCATTGGGATATATTTGTTCCTTTACAAATTTCTTCGTATCCTAACCTCTTTCCATTCATGTGATCCTAATCAAACAGTTCTACAAAGCCATGAATTGGGACAGATTTGTACCTTTATAAATTTCATTGTATCCTAACCTCTTTCCATTCATGTGATCCTAATCAAACTTTTCTACAAAACATGCATTGGGATAGATTTGTACCTTTACAAATTTCTTCGTATCCTAACCTCTTCAAATTCATCTGATCCTAATCAGAGTTTTCTACAAAACGTGCGTTGGGATAGATTTGTACTTTTACAAATTTCTTCCTACCCTAACCTCTTTTCATTAATCTGATCCTAATCAAATTGTTCTATAAAACCATGCATTGGGATATATTTGCACCTTTACAAATTTCCTCGTATCCTAACCTCTTTCCATTCATGTGATCCTAATCAAACTTTTCTACAAAACAAGCATTGGGATAGATTTGTACCTTTACAAATTTCTTATTATCCTAACCTCTTTCCATTCATGTGATCCTAATCAGAGTTTTCTACATAACGTGTGTTGGGATAGATTAGTGCTTTTACAAATTTATTCGTACCCTAAGCTCTTTCCATTCATGTGATCCCAATCAAAGTTTTCTATAAAACCATGCATTGGGATAGAATTGTACCTTTACAAATTTCTTAGTATCCTAACCTCTTTCCATTCATGTGATCCTAATCAAATTTTTCTACAAAATATGCATTGGGATAGATTTGTACCTTTAAAAATTTCTTTGTATCTTAGCCTCTTTCCATTCATGTGATCCTAATCGGAGTTTTCTACAAAACGTGCGTTGGGATAGATTTGTACTTTTACCAATTTCTTCCTACCCTAACCTCTTTTCATTAATCTGATCCTAATCAAATTGTTCTATAAAACCATGCATTGGGATATATTTGTTCCTTTACAAATTTCTTCGTATCCTAACCTCTTTCCATTCATGTGATCCTAATCAAACTTTTCTACAAAACATGCATTGAGATAGATTTGTACCTTTACAAATTTCTTCGTATCCTTGGACCTCTTTCCATTCATGTGATCCTAATCAAACTTGTCTACAAAACCATGCGTTGGGATAGCTTCGTGCTTTAAAAATTTCTTCGTACCCTAACCTCTGTCCATTCATGTGATCCTAATCAAACTTTTCTACAAAACCATGCGTTGGGATAGCTTCGTGCTTTAAAAATTTCTTCGTACCCTAACCTCTTTCCATTCATGTGATCCTAATCAAATTTTTCTACAAAACATCCATTGGGATAGATTTGTACCTTTACAAATTTCTTCGTACCCTAACCTCGTTCCAATCATGTGATCCTAATCAAACTTTTCTACAAAACCATGCGTTGGGATAGCTTCCTGCTTTAAAAATTTCTCCCTACCCTAACCTCTTTCCATTCATGTGACCCTAATCAAACTTTTCTACAAAACATGCATTGGGATAGATTTGTACCTTTACAAATTTCTCCGTACCCTAACCTCTTTCCATTCATGTGATCCTAATCAAACTTTTCTACAAAACCATGAATTGGAATAGATTTATACCTTTACAAATTTCTTCGTATCCTAACCTCTTTCCATTCATGTGATCCTAATCAGAGTTTCCTACATAACGTGTGTTGGATTAGATTAGTGCTTTTACAAATTTCTTCCTACCCTAACCTCTTTCCATTCATGTGATCCTAATGAAACTTTTCTACAAAACGTGCGTTGGGATAGATTTGTGGTTTTACAAATCTCTTCGTACCCTATCCTCTTTACATTCATGTGATCCTAATCAAAGTTTTCTATAAAACCATTCATTGGGATAGAATTGTACCTTTACAAATTTCTTCGTATCCTAACCTCTTTCCATTCATGTGATACTAATCAAATTTTTCTACAAAACATGCATTGGGATTGATTTGTACCTTTAAAAATTTCTTCGTATCCTAACCTCTTTCCATTCATGTGATCCTAATCAGAGTTTTCTACAAAACGTGTGTAGGGATAGATTAGTGCTTTTACAAATTTCTTCGTACC
Organism: Agrypnus murinus; assembly: GCA_929113105.1. Classification (NCBI taxonomy): domain Eukaryota; kingdom Metazoa; phylum Arthropoda; class Insecta; order Coleoptera; family Elateridae; genus Agrypnus; species Agrypnus murinus. The sequence goes on along the minus strand of OV816024.1, from coordinate 226,016,200 downwards.
CTAAGCTCTTTCCATTCATGTGATCCCAATCAAAGTTTTCTATAAAACCATGCATTGGGATAGAATTGTACCTTTACAAATTTCTTAGAATCCTAACCTCTTTCCATTCATGTGATCCTAATCAAATTTTTCTACAAAATATGCATTGGGATAGATTTGTACCTTTAAAAATTTCTTTGTATATTAGCCTCTTTCCATTCATGTGATCCTAATCGGAGTTTTCTACAAAACGTGTGTTGGGATAGATTTGTGCTTTTACAAATTTCTTCATACCCTAACCTCTTTCCATTCATGTGATCCTAATCAAACTTTTCTACAAAACATGCTTTGGGATAGATTTGTACCTTTAGAAATTTCTTCGTACCCTAACCTCTTTCCATTCATGTGATCCTAATCAAACTTTTCTACAAAACCATGAATAGGGATAGATTTGTATCTTTACAAATTTCTTCGTATCCTAACCTTGTTCAATTCATGTGATCCTAATCAAACTTTTCTACAAAACCATGAATTGGGATAGATTTGTACCTTTACAAATTTCTTCGTATCCTAACCTCTTTCCATTCATGTGATCCTAATCAAACTTTTCTACAAAACCATGCGTTGGGATAGCTTTGTGCTTTAAAAATTTCTTCGTACCCTAACCTCTTTCCATTCACGTGATCCTAATCAAAGTTTTCTATAAAACCATGCATTGGGACAGATTTGTACTTTTACAAATTTCTTCGTATCCTAACCTCTTTCCATTCACGTGATCCTAATCAAAGTTTTCTATAAAACAATGCATTGGGACAGATTTGTACTTTTACAAATTTCTTCGTATCCTAACCTCTTTCCATTCATGTGATCCTAATCAAACTTTTCTACAAAACCATGCGTTGGGATAGCTTTGTGCTTTAAAAATTTCTTCGTACCCTAACCTCTTTCCATTCACGTGATCCTAATCAAAGTATTCTATAAAACCATGCATTGGGACAGATTTGTACTTTTACAAATTTCTTCGTATCCTAACCTCTTTCCATTCACGTGATCCTAATCAAAGTTTTCTATAAAACAATGCATTGGGACAGATTTGTACCTTTAAAAATTTCTTCGTATCCTAACCTCTTTCCATTCATGTGATCCTAATCAGAGTTTTCTACAAAACGTGTGTTGGGATAGATTAGTGCTTTTACAAATTTCTTCGTACCCTAAGCTCTTTCCATTCATGTGATCCCAATCAAAGTTTTCTATAAAACCATGCATTGGGATAGAATTGTACCTTTACAAATTTCTTAGTATCCTAACCTCTTTCCATTCATGTGATCCTAATCAAATTTTTCTACAAAATATGCATTGGGATAGATTTGTACCTTTAAAAATTTCTTTGTATATTAGCCTCTTTCCATTCATGTGATCCTAATCAAACTTTTCTACAAAACATGCTTTGGGATAGATTTGTACCTTTAGAAATTTCTTCGTACCCTAACCTCTTTCCATTCATGTGATCCTAATCAAACTTTTCTACAAAACCATGAATTGGGATAGATTTTTACCTTTACAAATTTCTTCGTACCCTAACCTCTTTCCATTCATGTGATCCTAATCAAACTTTTCTACAAAACCATGAATAGGGATAGATTTGTATCTTTACAAATTTCTTCGTATCCTAACCTCGTTCAATTCCTGTGATCCTAATCAAACTTTTCTACAAAACCATGAATTGGGATAGATTTGTACCTTTACAAATTTCTTCGTATCCTAACCTCTTTCCATTCATGTGATCCTAATCAAACTTTTCTACAAAACCATGCGTTGGGATAGCTTTGTGCTTTAAAAATTTCTTCGTACCCTAACCTCTTTCCATTCACGTGATCCTAATCAAAGTTTTCTATAAAACCATGCATTGGGAAAGATTTGTACTTTTACAAATTTCTTCGTATCCTAACCTCTTTCCATTCACGTGATCCTAATCAAAGTTTTCTATAAAACCATGCATTGGGACAGATTTGTACTTTTACAAATTTCTTCGTATCCTAACCTCTTTCCATTCATGAGATCCTAATCAAACTTTTCTACAAAACCATGCATAGGGATAGCTTAGTGCTTTAAAAATTTCTTCGTACCCTAACCTCTTTCCATTCATGTGATCCTAATCAAACTTTTTTACAAAACCATGCGTTGGGATAGCTTCGTGCTTTAAAAATTTCTTCGTACCCTAACCTCTTTCCATTCACGTGATCCTAATAAAAGTTTTCTATATAACCATGCATTGGGACAGATTTGTACCTTTAGAAATTTCTTCGTATCCTAACCTCTTTCCATTCATGTGATCCTAATCAAACTTTTCTACAAAACATGCATTGAGATAGATTTGTACCTTTACAAATTTCTTCGTATCCTAACCTCTTTCCATTCATGTGATCCTAATCAAACTTTTCTACAAAACCATGCGTTGGGATAGCTTCGTGCTTTAAAAATTTCTTTGAATCCTAACCTCTTTCCATTCATGTAATCCTAATCAAACTTTTCTACAAAACATGCACTGGGATAGATTTGTACCTTTACAAATTTCTTCGTACCGTAACCTCTTTCCATTCATGTGATCCTAATCAAACTTTTCTACAAAACCATGCGTTGGGATAGCTTCGTGCTTTAAAAATTTCTTTGAATCCTAACCTCTTTCCATTCATGTAATCCTAATCAAACTTTTCTACAAAACATGCACTGGGATAGATTTGTACCTTTACAAATTTCTTCGTATCCTAACCTCTTCCCATTCATGTGATCCTAATCAGAGTTTTCTACAAAACGTGCGTTGGGATAGATTTGTACTTTTACAAATTTCTTCCTACCCTAAACTCTTTTCATTAATCTGATCCTAATCAAATTGTTCTATAAAACCATGCATTGGGATATATTTGTACCTTTACAAATTTCTTCGTATCCTAACCTCTTTCCATTCATGTGATCCTAATCAAACTTTTCTACAAAACAAGCATTGGGATAGATTTGTACCTTTACAAATTTCTTATTATCCTAACCTCTTTCCATTCATGTGATCCTAATCAGAGTTTTCTACATAACGTGTGTTGGGATAGATTAGTGCTTTTACAAATTTCTTCGTACCCTAAGCTCTTTCCATTCATGTGATCCCAATCAAAGTTTTCTATAAAACCATGCATTGGGATAGAATTGTACCTTTACAAATTTCTTAGTATCATAACCTCTTTCCATTCATGTGATCCTAATCAAATTTTTCTACAAAATATGCATTGGGATAGATTTGTACCTTTAAAAATTTCTTTGTATATTAGCCTCTTTCCATTCATGTGATCCTAATCGGAGTTTTCTACAAAACGTGGGTTGGGATAGATTTGTGCTTTTACAAATTTCTTCATACCCTAACCTCTTTCCATTCATGTGATCCTAATCAAACTTTTCAACAAAACGTGCGTTGGGATAGATTTGTACTTTTATCAATTTCTTCCTACCCTATCCTCTTTTCATTAATCTGATCCTAATCAAATTGTTCTATAAAACCATGCATTGGGATATATTTGTTCCTTTACAAATTTCTTCGTATCCTAACCTCTTTCCATTCATGTGATCCTAATCAAACTGTTCTACAAAACCATGAATTGGGACAGATTTGTACCTTTATAAATTTCATCGTATCCTAACCTCTTTCCATTCATGTGATCCTAATCAAACTTTTCTACAAAACATGCATTGGGATAGATTTGTACCTTTACAAATTTCTTCGTATCCTAACCTCTTCAAATTCATCTGATCCTAATCAGAGTTTTCTACAAAACGTGCGTTGGGATAGATTTGTACTTTTACAAATTTCTTCCTACCCTAACCTCTTTTCATTAATCTGATCCTAATCAAATTGTTCTATAAAACCATGCATTGGGATATATTAGTACCTTTACAAATTTCTTCGTATCCTAACCTCTTTCCATTCATGTGATCCTAATCAAACTTTTCTACAAAACAAGCATTGGGATAGATTTGTACCTTTACAAATTTCTTATTATCCTAACCTCTTTCCATTCATGTGATCCTAATCAGAGTTTTCTACATAACGTGTGTTGGGATAGATTAGTGCTTTTACAAATTTATTCGTACCCTAAGCTCTTTCCATTCATGTGATCCCAATCAAAGTTTTCTATAAAACCATGCATTGGGATAGAATTGTACCTTTACAAATTTCTTAGTATCCTAACCTCTTTCCATTCATGTGATCCTAATCAAACTGTTCTACAAAACCATGAATTGGGATAGATTTGTACCTTTTCAAATTTCATCGTATCCTAACCTCTTTCCATTCATGTGATCCTAATCAAACTTTTCTACAAAACCATGCATTGGTATTGCTTCGTGCTTTAAAAATTTCTTCGTACCCTAACCTCTTTCCATTATCGTTATCCTAATCAAAGTTTTCTATAAAACCATGCATTGGGACAGATTTGTACCTTTACAAATTTCTTCGTACCCTAACTTCTTTCCATTCATGTGATCCTAATCAAACTTTTCTACAAAACCATGCGTTGGGATAGCTTCGTGCTTTAAAAATTTCTTCGTACCCTAACCTCTTTCCATTCATGTGATCCTAATCAAACTTTTCTACAAAACCATGCATTGGGATAGCTTCGTGCTTTAAAAATTTCTTCGTACCCTAACCTCTTTCCATTCACGTGATCCTAATCAAAGTTTTCTATAAAACCATGCATTGGGACAGATTTGTACCTTTACAAATTTCTTCGTATCCTAACCTCTTTCCATTCATGTGATCCTAATCAAACTTTTCTACAAAACATGCATTGAGATAGATTTGTACCTTTACAAATTTCTTCGTATCCTAACCTCTTTCCATTCACGAGATCCTAATCAAACTTTTCTACAAAACCATGCATTGGGATAGCTTCGTGCTTTAAAATTTTCTTTGTACCCTAACCTCTTCCCATTCATCTGATCCTAATCAGAGTTTTCTACAAAACCATGAATTGGGATAGATTTGTACCTTTACAAATTTCATCGTACCCTAACCTCTTTCCATTCATGTGATCCTAATCAAACTTTTCTACAAAACATGCATTGAGATAGATTTGTACCTTTACAAATTTCTTAGTATCCTAACCTCTTTCCATTCATGTGATCCTAATCAAACTTTTCTACAAAACCATGCGTTGGGATAGCTTCGTGCTTTAAAAATTTCTTTGAATCCTAACCTCTTTCCATTCATGTAATCCTAATCAAACTTTTCTACAAAACATGCACTGGGATAGATTTGTACTTTTACAAATTTCTTCCTACCCTAACCTCTTTTCATTAATCTGATCCTAATCAAATTGTTCTATAAAACCATGCATTGGGATATATTAGTACCTTTACAAATTTCTTCGTATCCTAACCTCTTTCCATTCATGTGATCCTAATCAAACTTTTCTACAAAACAAGCATTGGGATAGATTTGTACCTTTACAAATTTCTTATTATCCTAACCTCTTTCCATTCATGTGATCCTAATCAGAGTTTTCTACATAACGTGTGTTGGGATAGATTAGTGCTTTTACAAATTTATTCGTACCCTAAGCTCTTTCCATTCATGTGATCCCAATCAAAGTTTTCTATAAAACCATGCATTGGGATAGAATTGTACCTTTACAAATTTCTTAGTATCCTAACCTCTTTCCATTCATGTGATCCTAATCAAACTGTTCTACAAAACCATGAATTGGGATAGATTTGTACCTTTTCAAATTTCATCGTATCCTAACCTCTTTCCATTCATGTGATCCTAATCAAACTTTTCTACAAAACCATGCATTGGTATTGCTTCGTGCTTTAAAAATTTCTTCGTACCCTAACCTCTTTCGATTATCGTTATCCTAATCAAAGTTTTCTATAAAACCATGCATTGGGACAGATTTGTACCTTTACAAATTTCTTCGTACCCTAACTTCTTTCCATTCATGTGATCCTAATCAAACTTTTCTACAAAACCATGCGTTGGGATAGCTTCGTGCTTTAAAAATTTCTTCGTACCCTAACCTCTTTCCATTCATGTGATCCTAATCAAACTTTTCTACAAAACCATGCATTGGGATAGCTTCGTGCTTTAAAAATTTCTTCGTACCCTAACCTCTTTCCATTCACGTGATCCTAATCAAAGTTTTCTATAAAACCATGCATTGGGACAGATTTGTACCTTTACAAATTTCTTCGTATCCTAACCTCTTTCCATTCATGTGATCCTAATCAAACTTTTCTACAAAACATGCATTGAGATAGATTTGTACCTTTACAAATTTCTTCGTATCCTAACCTCTTTCCATTCACGAGATCCTAATCAAACTTTTCTACAAAACCATGCATTGGGATAGCTTCGTGCTTTAAAATTTTCTTTGTACCCTAACCTCTTCCCATTCATCTGATCATAATCAGAGTTTTCTACAAAACCATGAATTGGGATAGATTTGTACCTTTACAAATTTCATCGTACCCTAACCTCTTTCCATTCATGTGATCCTAATCAAACTTTTCTACAAAACATGCATTGAGATAGATTTGTACCTTTACAAATTTCTTCGTATCCTAACCTCTTTCCATTCATGTGATCCTAATCAAACTTTTCTACAAAACCATGCGTTGGGATAGCTTCGTGCTTTAAAAATTTCTTTGAATCCTAACCTCTTTCCATTCATGTAATCCTAATCAAACTTTTCTACAAAACATGCACTGGGATAGATTTGTACCTTTACAAATTTCTTCGTACCGTAACCTCTTTCCATTCATGTGATCCTAATCAAACTTTTCTACAAAACCATGCGTTGGGATAGCTTCGTGCTTTAAAAATTTCTTTGAATCCTAACCTCTTTCCATTCATGTAATCCTAATCAAACTTTTCTACAAAACATGCACTGGGATAGATTTGTACCTTTACAAATTTCTTCGTATCCTAACCTCTTCCCATTCATGTGATCCTAATCAGAGTTTTCTACAAAACGTGCGTTGGGATAGATTTGTACTTTTACAAATTTCTTCCTACCCTAAACTCTTTTCATTAATCTGATCCTAATCAAATTGTTCTATAAAACCATGCATTGGGATATATTTGTACCTTTACAAATTTCTTCGTATCCTAACCTCTTTCCATTCATGTGATCCTAATCAAACTTTTCTACAAAACAAGCATTGGGATAGATTTGTACCTTTACAAATTTCTTATTATCCTAACCTCTTTCCATTCATGTGATCCTAATCAGAGTTTTCTACATAACGTGTGTTGGGATAGATTAGTGCTTTTACAAATTTCTTCGTACCCTAAGCTCTTTCCATTCATGTGATCCCAATCAAAGTTTTCTATAAAACCATGCATTGGGATAGAATTGTACCTTTACAAATTTCTTAGTATCATAACCTCTTTCCATTCATGTGATCCTAATCAAATTTTTCTACAAAATATGCATTGGGATAGATTTGTACCTTTAAAAATTTCTTTGTATATTAGCCTCTTTCCATTCATGTGATCCTAATCGGAGTTTTCTACAAAACGTGTGTTGGGATAGATTTGTGCTTTTACAAATTTCTTCATACCCTAACCTCTTTCCATTCATGTGATCCTAATCAAACTTTTCAACAAAACGTGCGTTGGGATAGATTTGTACTTTTATCAATTTCTTCCTACCCTATCCTCTTTTCATTAATCTGATCCTAATCAAATTGTTCTATAAAACCATGCATTGGGATATATTTGTTCCTTTACAAATTTCTTCGTATCCTAACCTCTTTCCATTCATGTGATCCTAATCAAACTGTTCTACAAAACCATGAATTGGGACAGATTTGTACCTTTATAAATTTCATCGTATCCTAACCTCTTTCCATTCATGTGATCCTAATCAAACTTTTCTACAAAACCATGCGTTGGGATAGCTTCGTGCTTTAAAAATTTCTTTGAATCCTAACCTCTTTCCATTCATGTAATCCTAATCAAACTTTTCTACAAAACATGCACTGGGATAGATTTGTACTTTTACAAATTTCTTCCTACCCTAACCTCTTTTCATTAATCTGATCCTAATCAAATTGTTCTATAAAACCATGCATTGGGATATATTAGTACCTTTACAAATTTCTTCGTATCCTAACCTCTTTCCATTCATGTGATCCTAATCAAACTTTTCTACAAAACAAGCATTGGGATAGATTTGTACCTTTACAAATTTCTTATTATCCTAACCTCTTTCCATTCATGTGATCCTAATCAGAGTTTTCTACATAACGTGTGTTGGGATAGATTAGTGCTTTTACAAATTTATTCGTACCCTAAGCTCTTTCCATTCATGTGATCCCAATCAAAGTTTTCTATAAAACCATGCATTGGGATAGAATTGTACCTTTACAAATTTCTTAGTATCCTAACCTCTTTCCATTCATGTGATCCTGATCAAACTGTTCTACAAAACCATGAATTGGGATAGATTTGTACCTTTTCAAATTTCATCGTATCCTAACCTCTTTCCATTCATGTGATCCTAATCAAACTTTTCTACAAAACCATGCATTGGTATTGCTTCGTGCTTTAAAAATTTCTTCGTACCCTAACCTCTTTCCATTATCGTTATCCTAATCAAAGTTTTCTATAAAACCATGCATTGGGACAGATTTGTACCTTTACAAATTTCTTCGTACCCTAACTTCTTTCCATTCATGTGATCCTAATCAAACTTTTCTACAAAACCATGCGTTGGGATAGCTTCGTGCTTTAAAAATTTCTTCGTACCCTAACCTCTTTCCATTCATGTGATCCTAATCAAACTTTTCTACAAAACCATGCATTGGGATAGCTTCGTGCTTTAAAAATTTCTTCGTACCCTAACCTCTTTCCATTCACGTGATCCTAATCAAAGTTTTCTATAAAACCATGCATTGGGACAGATTTGTACCTTTACAAATTTCTTCGTATCCTAACCTCTTTCCATTCATGTGATCCTAATCAAACTTTTCTACAAAACATGCATTGAGATAGATTTGTACCTTTACAAATTTCTTCGTATCCTAACCTCTTTCCATTCACGAGATCCTAATCAAACTTTTCTACAAAACCATGCATTGGGATAGCTTCGTGCTTTAAAATTTTCTTTGTACCCTAACCTCTTCCCATTCATCTGATCATAATCAGAGTTTTCTACAAAACCATGAATTGGGATAGATTTGTACCTTTACAAATTTCATCGTACCCTAACCTCTTTCCATTCATGTGATCCTAATCAAACTTTTCTACAAAACATGCATTGAGATAGATTTGTACCTTTACAAATTTCTTCGTATCCTAACCTCTTTCCATTCATGTGATCCTAATCAAACTTTTCTACAAAACCATGCGTTGGGATAGCTTCGTGCTTTAAAAATTTCTTTGAATCCTAACCTCTTTCCATTCATGTAATCCTAATCAAACTTTTCTACAAAACATGCACTGGGATAGATTTGTACCTTTACAAATTTCTTCGTACCGTAACCTCTTTCCATTCATGTGATCCTAATCAAACTTTTCTACAAAACCATGCGTTGGGATAGCTTCGTGCTTTAAAAATTTCTTTGAATCCTAACCTCTTTCCATTCATGTAATCCTAATCAAACTTTTCTACAAAACATGCACTGGGATAGATTTGTACCTTTACAAATTTCTTCGTATCCTAACCTCTTCCCATTCATGTGATCCTAATCAGAGTTTTCTACAAAACGTGCGTTGGGATAGATTTGTACTTTTACAAATTTCTTCCTACCCTAAACTCTTTTCATTAATCTGATCCTAATCAAATTGTTCTATAAAACCATGCATTGGGATATATTTGTACCTTTACAAATTTCTTCGTATCCTAACCTCTTTCCATTCATGTGATCCTAATCAAACTTTTCTACAAAACAAGCATTGGGATAGATTTGTACCTTTACAAATTTCTTATTATCCTAACCTCTTTCCATTCATGTGATCCTAATCAGAGTTTTCTACATAACGTGTGTTGGGATAGATTAGTGCTTTTACAAATTTCTTCGTACCCTAAGCTCTTTCCATTCATGTGATCCCAATCAAAGTTTTCTATAAAACCATGCATTGGGATAGAATTGTACCTTTACAAATTTCTTAGTATCATAACCTCTTTCCATTCATGTGATCCTAATCAAATTTTTCTACAAAATATGCATTGGGATAGATTTGTACCTTTAAAAATTTCTTTGTATATTAGCCTCTTTCCATTCATGTGATCCTAATCGGAGTTTTCTACAAAACGTGTGTTGGGATAGATTTGTGCTTTTACAAATTTCTTCATACCCTAACCTCTTTCCATTCATGTGATCCTAATCAAACTTTTCAACAAAACGTGCGTTGGGATAGATTTGTACTTTTATCAATTTCTTCCTACCCTATCCTCTTTTCATTAATCTGATCCTAATCAAATTGTTCTATAAAACCATGCATTGGGATATATTTGTTCCTTTACAAATTTCTTCGTATCCTAACCTCTTTCCATTCATGTGATCCTAATCAAACTGTTCTACAAACCCATGAATTGGGACAGATTTGTACCTTTATAAATTTCATCGTATCCTAACCTCTTTCCATTCATGTGATCCTAATCAAACTTTTCTACAAAACATGCATTGGGATAGATTTGTACCTTTACAAATTTCTTCGTATCCTAACCTCTTCAAATTCATCTGATCCTAATCAGAGTTTTCTACAAAACGTGCGTTGGGATAGATTTGTACTTTTACAAATTTCTTCCTACCCTAACCTCTTTTCATTAATCTGATCCTAATCAAATTGTTCTATAAAACCATGCATTGGGATATATTAGTACCTTTACAAATTTCTTCGTATCCTAACCTCTTTCCATTCATGTGACCCTAATCAAACTTTTCTACAAAACAAGCATTGGGATAGATTTGTACCTTTACAAATTTCTTATTATCCTAACCTCTTTCCATTCATGTGATCCTAATCAGAGTTTTCTACATAACGTGTGTTGGGATAGATTAGTGCTTTTACAAATTTATTCGTACCCTAAGCTCTTTCCATTCATGTGATCCCAATCAAAGTTTTCTATAAAACCATGCATTGGGATAGAATTGTACCTTTACAAATTTCTTAGTATCCTAACCTCTTTCCATTCATGTGATCCTAATCAAACTGTTCTACAAAACCATGAATTGGGATAGATTTGTACCTTTTCAAATTTCATCGTATCCTAACCTCTTTCCATTCATGTGATCCTAATCAAACTTTTCTACAAAACCATGCATTGGTATTGCTTCGTGCTTTAAAAATTTCTTCGTACCCTAACCTCTTTCCATTATCGTTATCCTAATCAAAGTTTTCTATAAAACCATGCATTGGGACAGATTTGTACCTTTACAAATTTCTTCGTACCCTAACTTCTTTCCATTCATGTGATCCTAATCAAACTTTTCTACAAAACCATGCGTTGGGATAGCTTCGTGCTTTAAAAATTTCTTCGTACCCTAACCTCTTTCCATTCATGTGATCCTAATCAAACTTTTCTACAAAACCATGCATTGGGATAGCTTCGTGCTTTAAAAATTTCTTCGTACCCTAACCTCTTTCCATTCACGTGATCCTAATCAAAGTTTTCTATAAAACCATGCATTGGGACAGATTTGTACCTTTACAAATTTCTTCGTATCCTAACCTCTTTCCATTCATGTGATCCTAATCAAACTTTTCTACAAAACATGCATTGAGATAGATTTGTACCTTTACAAATTTCTTCGTATCCTAACCTCTTTCCATTAACGAGATCCTAATCAAACTTTTCTACAAAACCATGCATTGGGATAGCTTCGTGCTTTAAAATTTTCTTTGTACCCTAACCTCTTCCCATTCATCTGATCCTAATCAGAGTTTTCTACAAAACCATGAATTGGGATAGATTTGTACCTTTACAAATTTCATCGTACCCTAACCTCTTTCCATTCATGTGATCCTAATCAAACTTTTCTACAAAACCATTAATAGGGTTAGATTTGTACCTTTACAAATTTCTTCGTATCCTAACCTCTTTCCATTCATGTGATCCTAATCAAACCTTTCTACAAAACCATGAATTGGGATAGATTTGTACCTTTACAAATTTCTTCGTATCCTAACCTCTTTCCATTCATGTGATCCTAATCAAACTTTTCTACAAAACCATGCGTTGGGATAGCTTCGTGCTTTAAAAATTTCTTCGTACCCTAACCTCTTACCATTCATGTGATCCTAATCAAACTTTTCTACAAAACCATGCATTGGGATAGCTTTGTGCTTTAAAAATTTCTTCGTACCCTAACCTCTTTCCATTCACGTGATCCTAATCAAAGTTTTCTATAAAACCATGCGTTGGGACAGATTTGTACTTTTACAAATTTCTTCGTATCCTAACCTCTTTCCATTCATGAGATCCTAATCAAACTTTTCTACAAAACCATGCATAGGGATAGCTTCGTGCTTTAAAAATTTCTTTGTACCCTAACCTCTTCCCATTCATCTGGTCCTAATCAGAGTTTTCTACAAAACGTGCGTTGCGATAGATTTGTGCTTTTACAAATTTCTTCGTACCCTAACCTCTTTCCATTCATGTGATCCTAGTCGGAGTTTTCTACAAAAACGTGCGTTGGGATAGATTTGTGCTTTTACAAATTTCTTCGTATCCTAACCTCTATTAATTTATCTGATCCTAGAGTTATCTACAAAACATGCGTTGGGATACCTTCGTGCTTTAAAAATTTCTTCGTACCCTAACCTCTTTCCATTCATGTGATCCTAATAAAAACTTTTCTACAAAACATGCATTGGGATGGATTTGTACCTTTACAAATTTCTTCGTACCCTAACCTCTTTCCAATCATGTGATCCTAATCAAACTTTTTTACAAAACCATGCGTTGGGATAGCTTCGTGCTTTAAAAATTTTTTCGTACCCTAACCTCTTTCCATTCACGTGATCCTAATCAAAGTTTTCTATAAAACCATGCATTGGGACAGATTTGTACCTTTACAAATTTCTTCGTATCCTAACCTCTTTCCATTCATGTGATCCTAATCAAACTTTTCTACAAAACATGCATTGAAATAGACTTGTACCTTTACAAATTTCTTCGTATCCTAACCTCTTTCCATTCATGTGATCCTAATCAAACTTTTCTACAAAACCATGCGTTGGGATAGCTTCGTGCTTTAAAAATTTCTTCGTATCCTAACCTCTTTCCATTCATGTGATCCTAATCAAACTTTTCTACAAAACATGCATTGGGATAGATTTGTACCTTTACAAATTTCTTCGTACCCTAACCACTTTCCATTCATGTGATCCTAATCAAACTTTTCTACAAAACCATGCGTTAGGATAGCTTCGTGCTTTAAAAATTGCTTCGTACCCTAACCTCTTTCCATTCATGAGATCCTAATCAAACTTTTCTACAAAACCATGCATAGGGATAGCTTCGTGCTTTAAAAATTTCTTTGTACCCTAACCTCTTCCCATTCATCTGGTCCTAATCAGAGTTTTCTACAAAACGTGCGTTGGGATAGATTTGTGAATTTTCAAATTTCTTCGTACCCTAACGTCTATCCATTCTTGTGATCCTAATCAAACTTTTCTACAAAACCATGAATTGGGATAGATTTTTATCTTTACAAATTTCTTCGTATCCTAACCTCTTTCCATTCATGTGATCCTAATCAAACTTTTCTACAAAACATGCATTGAGATAGATTTGTACCTTTACAAATTTCTTCGTATCCTAACCTCTTTCCATTCATGTGATCCTAATCAAACTTTTCTACAAAACCATGCGTTGGGATAGCTTCGTGCTTTAAAAATTTCTTTGAATCCTAACCTCTTTCCATTCATGTAATCCTAATCAAACTTTTCTACAAAACATGCACTGGGATAGATTTGTACCTTTACAAATTTCTTCGTACCGTAACCTCTTTCCATTCATGTGATCCTAATCAAACTTTTCTACAAAACCATGCGTTGGGATAGCTTCGTGCTTTAAAAATTTCTTTGAATCCTAACCTCTTTCCATTCATGTAATCCTAATCAAACTTTTCTACAAAACATGCATTGGGATAGATTTGTACCTTTACAAATTTCTTCGTATCCTAACCTCTTTCCATTCATGTGATCCTAATCAGAGTTTTCTACAAAACGTGCGTTGGGATAGATTTGTACTTTTACAAATTTCTTCCTACCCTAAACTCTTTTCATTAATCTGATCCTAATCAAATTGTTCTATAAAACCATGCATTGGGATATATTTGTACCTTTACAAATTTCTTCGTATCCTAACCTCTTTCCATTCATGTGATCCTAATCAAACTTTTCTACAAAACAAGCATTGGGATAGATTTGTACCTTTACAAATTTCTTATTATCCTAACCTCTTTCCATTCATGTGATCCTAATCAGAGTTTTCTACATAACGTGTGTTGGGATAGATTAGTGCTTTTACAAATTTCTTCGTACCCTAAGCTCTTTCCATTCATGTGATCCCAATCAAAGTTTTCTATAAAACCATGCATTGGGATAGAATTGTACCTTTACAAATTTCTTAGTATCATAACCTCTTTCCATTCATGTGATCCTAATCAAATTTTTCTACAAAATATGCATTGGGATAGATTTGTACCTTTAAAAATTTCTTTGTATATTAGCCTCTTTCCATTCATGTGATCCTAATCGGAGTTTTCTACAAAACGTGTGTTGGGATAGATTTGTGCTTTTACAAATTTCTTCATACCCTAACCTCTTTCCATTCATGTGATCCTAATCAAACTTTTCAACAAAACGTGCGTTGGGATAGATTTGTACTTTTATCAATTTCTTCCTACCCTATCCTCTTTTCATTAATCTGATCCTAATCAAATTGTTCTATAAAACCATGCATTGGGATATATTTGTTCCTTTACAAATTTCTTCGTATCCTAACCTCTTTCCATTCATGTGATCCTAATCAAACTGTTCTACAAAACCATGAATTGGGACAGATTTGTACCTTTATAAATTTCATCGTATCCTAACCTCTTTCCATTCATGTGATCCTAATCAAACTTTTCTACAAAACATGCATTGGGATAGATTTGTACCTTTACAAATTTCTTCGTATCCTAACCTCTTCAAATTCATCTGATCCTAATCAGAGTTTTCTACAAAACGTGCGTTGGGATAGATTTGTACTTTTACAAATTTCTTCCTACCCTAACCTCTTTTCATTAATCTGATCCTAATCAAATTGTTCTATAAAACCATGCATTGGGATATATTAGTACCTTTACAAATTTCTTCGTATCCTAACCTCTTTCCATTCATGTGACCCTAATCAAACTTTTCTACAAAACAAGCATTGGGATAGATTTGTACCTTTACAAATTTCTTATTATCCTAACCTCTTTCCATTCATGTGATCCTAATCAGAGTTTTCTACATAACGTGTGTTGGGATAGATTAGTGCTTTTACAAATTTATTCGTACCCTAAGCTCTTTCCATTCATGTGATCCCAATCAAAGTTTTCTATAAAACCATGCATTGGGATAGAATTGTACCTTTACAAATTTCTTAGTATCCTAACCTCTTTCCATTCATGTGATCCTAATCAAACTGTTCTACAAAACCATGAATTGGGATAGATTTGTACCTTTTCAAATTTCATCGTATCCTAACCTCTTTCCATTCATGTGATCCTAATCAAACTTTTCTACAAAACCATGCATTGGTATTGCTTCGTGCTTTAAAAATTTCTTCGTACCCTAACCTCTTTCCATTATCGTTATCCTAATCAAAGTTTTCTATAAAACCATGCATTGGGACAGATTTGTACCTTTACAAATTTCTTCGTACCCTAACTTCTTTCCATTCATGTGATCCTAATCAAACTTTTCTACAAAACCATGCGTTGGGATAGCTTCGTGCTTTAAAAATTTCTTCGTACCCTAACCTCTTTCCATTCATGTGATCCTAATCAAACTTTTCTACAAAACCATGCATTGGGATAGCTTCGTGCTTTAAAAATTTCTTCGTACCCTAACCTCTTTCCATTCACGTGATCCTAATCAAAGTTTTCTATAAAACCATGCATTGGGACAGATTTGTACCTTTACAAATTTCTTCGTATCCTAACCTCTTTCCATTCATGTGATCCTAATCAAACTTTTCTACAAAACATGCATTGAGATAGATTTGTACCTTTACAAATTTCTTCGTATCCTAACCTCTTTCCATTAACGAGATCCTAATCAAACTTTTCTACAAAACCATGCATTGGGATAGCTTCGTGCTTTAAAATTTTCTTTGTACCCTAACCTCTTCCCATTCATCTGATCCTAATCAGAGTTTTCTACAAAACCATGAATTGGGATAGATTTGTACCTTTACAAATTTCATCGTACCCTAACCTCTTTCCATTCATGTGATCCTAATCAAACTTTTCTACAAAACCATTAATAGGGTTAGATTTGTACCTTTACAAATTTCTTCGTATCCTAACCTCTTTCCATTCATGTGATCCTAATCAAACTTTTCTACAAAACCATGAATTGGGATAGATTTGTACCTTTACAAATTTCTTCGTATCCTAACCTCTTTCCATTCATGTGATCCTAATCAAACTTTTCTAAAAAACCATGCGTTGGGATAGCTTCGTGCTTTAAAAATTTCTTCGTACCCTAACCTCTTACCATTCATGTGATCCTAATCAAACTTTTCTACAAAACCATGCTTTGGGATAGCTTTGTGCTTTAAAAATTTCTTCGTACCCTAACCTCTTTCCATTCACGTGATCCTAATCAAAGTTTTCTATAAAACCATGCGTTGGGACAGATTTGTACTTTTACAAATTTCTTCGTATCCTAACCTCTTTCCATTCATGAGATCCTAATCAAACTTTTCTACAAAACCATGCATAGGGATAGCTTCGTGCTTTAAAAATTTCTTTGTACCCTAACCTCTTCCCATTCATCTGGTCCTAATCAGAGTTTTCTACAAAACGTGCGTTGCGATAGATTTGTGCTTTTACAAATTTCTTCGTACCCTAACCTCTTTCCATTCATGTGATCCTAGTCGGAGTTTTCTACAAAAACGTGCGTTGGGATAGATTTGTGCTTTTACAAATTTCTTCGTATCCTAACCTCTATTAATTTATCTGATCCTAGAGTTATCTACAAAACATGCGTTGGGATACCTTCGTGCTTTAAAAATTTCTTCGTACCCTAACCTCTTTCCATTCATGTGATCCTAATAAAAACTTTTCTACAAAACATGCATTGGGATGGATTTGTACCTTTACAAATTTCTTCGTACCCTAACCTCTTTCCAATCATGTGATCCTAATCAAACTTTTTTACAAAACCATGCGTTGGGATAGCTTCGTGCTTTAAAAATTTTTTCGTACCCTAACCTCTTTCCATTCACGTGATCCTAATCAAAGTTTTCTATAAAACCATGCATTGGGACAGATTTGTACCTTTACAAATTTCTTCGTATCCTAACCTCTTTCCATTCATGTGATCCTAATCAAACTTTTCTACAAAACATGCATTGAAATAGACTTGTACCTTTACAAATTTCTTCGTATCCTAACCTCTTTCCATTCATGTGATCCTAATCAAACTTTTCTACAAAACCATGCGTTGGGATAGCTTCGTGCTTTAAAAATTTCTTCGTATCCTAACCTCTTTCCATTCATGTGATCCTAATCAAACTTTTCTACAAAACATGCATTGGGATAGATTTGTACCATTACAAATTTCTTCGTACCCTAACCACTTTCCATTCATGTGATCCTAATCAAACTTTTCTACAAAACCATGCGTTAGGATAGCTTCGTGCTTTAAAAATTGCTTCGTACCCTAACCTCTTTCCATTCATGAGATCCTAATCAAACTTTTCTACAAAACCATGCATAGGGATAGCTTCGTGCTTTAAAAATTTCTTTGTACCCTAACCTCTTCCCATTCATCTGGTCCTAATCAGAGTTTTCTACAAAACGTGCGTTGGGATAGATTTGTGAATTTTCAAATTTCTTCGTACCCTAACGTCTATCCATTCTTGTGATCCTAATCAAACTTTTCTACAAAACCATGAATTGGGATAGATTTTTATCTTTACAAATTTCTTCGTATCCTAACCTCTTTCCATTCATGTGATCCTAATCAAACTTTTCTACAAAACATGCATTGGGATAGATTTGTACCTTTACAATTTTCTTCGTATCCTAACCTCTTTCCATTCATGTGATCCTAATCAAACTTTTCTATTAAACCATGCATTGGGACAGATTTGTACCTTTAGAAATTTCTTCGTATCCTAACCTCTTTCCATTCATGTGATCCTAATCAAACTTTTCTACAAAACATGCATTGAGATAGATTTGAAACTTTACAATTTTCTTCGTACCCTAACCTCTTTCCATTCATGTGATCCTAATCAAACTTTTCTACAAAACCATGAATTGGGATAGATTTGTACCTTTACAAATTTCTTCGTATCCTAACCTCTTTCCATTCATGTGATCCTAATCAAACTTTTCTACAAAACCATGCGTTGGGATAGCTTCGTGCTTTAAAAATTTCTTCGTATCCTAACCTCTTACCATTCATGTGATCCTAATCAAACTTTTCTACAAAACCATGCATTGGGATAGCTTTGTGCTTTAAAAATTTCTTCGTACCCTAACCTCTTTCCATTCACGTGATCCTAATCAAAGTTTTCTATAAAACCATGCATTGGGACAGATTTGTACTTTTACAAATTTCTTCGTATCCTAACCTCTTTCCATTCATGAGATCCTAATCAAACTTTTCTACAAAACCATGCGTTGGGATAGCTTCGTGCTTTAAAAATTTCTTCGTATCCTAACCTCTTACCATTCATGTGATCCTAATCAAACTTTTCTACAAAACCATGCATTGGGATAGCTTTGTGCTTTAAAAATTTCTTCGTACCCTAACCTCTTTCCATTCACGTGATCCTAATCAAAGTTTTCTATAAAACCATGCATTGGGACAGATTTGTACTTTTACAAATTTCTTCGTATCCTAACCTCTTTCCATTCATGAGATCCTAATCAAACTTTTCTACAAAACCATGCATAGGGATAGCTTCGTGCTTTAAAAATTTCTTTGTACCCTAACCTCTTCCCATTCATCTGGTCCTAATCAGGGTTTTCTACAAAACGTGCGTTGCGATAGATTTGTGCTTTTACAAATTTCTTCGTACCCTAACCTCTTTCCATTCATGTGATCCTAGTCGGAGTTTTCTACAAAAACGTGCGTTGGGATAGATTTGTGCTTTTACAAATTTCTTCGTATCCTAACCTCTATTAATTTATCTGATCCTAGAGTTATCTACAAAACATGCGTTGGGATAGCTTCGTGCTTTAAAAATTTCTTCGTACCCTAACCTCTTTCCATTCATGTGATCCTAATAAAAACTTTTCTACAAAACATGCATTGGGATGGATTTGTACCTTTACAAATTTCTTCGTACCCTAACCTCTTTCCAATCATGTGATCCTAATCAAACTTTTTTACAAAACCATGCGTTGGGATAGCTTCGTGCTTTAAAAATTTCTTCGTACCCTAACCTCTTTCCATTCACGTGATCCTAATCAAAGTTTTCTATAAAACCATGCATTGGGACAGATTTGTACCTTTACAAATTTCTTCGTATCCTAACCTCTTTCCATTCATGTGATCCTAATCAAACTTTTCTACAAAACATGCATTGAAATAGATTTGTACCTTTACAAATTTCTTCGTATCCTAACCTCTTTCCATTCATGTGATCCTAATCAAACTTTTCTACAAAACCATGCGTTGGGATAGCTTCGTGCTTTAAAAATTTCTTCGTATCCTAACCTCTTTCCATTCATGTGATCCTAATCAAACTTTTCTACAAAACATGCATTGGGATAGATTTGTACCTTTACAAATTTCTTCGTACCCTAACCTCTTTCCATTCATGTGATCCTAATCAAACTTTTCTACAAAACCATGCGTTAGGATAGCTTCGTGCTTTAAAAATTGCTTCGTACCCTAACCTCTTTCCATTCATGAGATCCTAATCAAACTTTTCTACAAAACCATGCATAGGGATAGCTTCGTGCTTTAAAAATTTCTTTGTACCCTAACCTCTTCCCATTCATCTGGTCCTAATCAGAGTTTTCTACAAAACGTGCGTTGGGATAGATTTGTGAATTTTCAAATTTCTTCGTACCCTAACGTCTATCCATTCTTGTGATCCTAATCAAACTTTTCTACAAAACCATGAATTGGGATAGATTTTTATCTTTACAAATTTCTTCGTATCCTAACCTCTTTCCATTCATGTGATCCTAATCAAACTTTTCTACAAAACATGCATTGGGATAGATTTGTACCTTTACAATTTTCTTCGTATCCTAACCTCTTTCCATTCATGTGATCCTAATCAAACTTTTCTATTAAACCATGCATTGGGATAGAATTGTACCTTTACAAATTTCTTCGTACCCTAACCTCTTTCCATTCATGTGATCCTAATCAAACTTTTCTAAAAAACCATGAATTGGGATAGATTTGTACCTTTACAAATTTCTTCGTATCCTAACCTCTTTCCATTCATGTGATCCTAATCAGAGTTTTCTACAAAACGTGCGTTGGGATAGATTTGTGCTTTTACATATTTCTTCGTACCCTAACCTCTTTCCATTCATGTGATCCTAATCAAACTTTCCTACAAAACCATGCATTGGGATAGCTTTGTGCTTTAAAAATTTCTTCGTTTCCTAACCTCTTTCCATTCATGAGATCCTAATCAAACTTTTCTACAAAACCATGAATAGGGATAGATTTGTACCTTTACACATTTCTTCGTATCCTAACCTCTTTCCATTCATATGATCCTAATCAAACTTTTCTACAAAACCATGCGTTGGGATAGCTTCGTGCTAAAAAATTTCTTCGTATCCTAACCTCTTTCCATTCATGAGATCCTAATCAAACTTTTCTACAAAACCATGAATAGGGATAGATTTGTACCTTTACAAATTTCTTCGTATCCTAAGCTCTTTCCATTCATGTGATCCTAATAAAAGTTTTCTATAAAACCATGCATTGGGGCAGATTTGTACCTTTAGAAATTTCTTCGTATCCTAACCTCTTTCCATTCATGTGATCCTAATCAAACTTTTCTACAAAACATGCATTGAGATAGATTTGAACCTTTACAAATTTCTTCGTATCCTAACCTCTTTCCATTCATGTGATCCTAATCAAACTTTTCTACAAAACCATGCGTTGGGATAGCTTCGTGCTTTAAAAATTTCTTTGAATACTAACCTCTTTCCATTCATGTGATCCTAATCAAACTTTTCTACAAAACATGCACTGGGATAGATTTGTACCTTTACAAATTTCTTCGTACCCTAACCTCTTTCCATTCATGTGATCCTAATCAAACTTTTCTACAAAACCATGCGTTAGGATAGCTTCGTGCTTTAAAAATTGCTTCGTACCCTAACCTCTTTCCATTCATGTGATCCTAATCAAACTTTTCTACAAAACCATACATAGGGATAGCTTCGTGCTTTAAAAATTTCTTTGTACCCTAACCTCTTCCCATTCATCTGGTCCTAATCAGAGTTTTCTACAAAACGTGCGTTGGGATAGATTTGTGCTTTTACAAATTTCTTCGTACCCTAACCTCTATCCATTCATGTGATCCTAATCAAACTTTTCTACAAAACCATGAATTGGGATAGATTTGTATCTTTACAAATTTCTTCGTATCCTAACCTCTTTCCATTCATGTGATCCTAATCAAACTTTTCTACAAAACATGCATTGGGATAGATTTGTAACTTTACAATTTTCTTCGTATCCTAACCTCTTTCCATTCATGTGATACTAATCAAACTTTTCTAAAAAACCATGAATTGGGATAGATTTGTAGCTTTACAAATTTCATCGTATCCTAACCTCTTTCCATTCATGTGATCCTAATCAAACTTTTCTACAAAACATGCTTTGGGATAGATTTGTACCTTTAGAAATTTCTTCGTACCCTAACCTCTTTCCATTCATGTGATCCTAATCAAACTTTTCTACAAAACCATGAATTGGGATAGATTTGTACCTTTACAAATTTCTTCGTACCCTAACCTCTTTCCATTCATGTGATCCTAATCAAACTTTTCTACAAAACCATGAATTGGGATAGATTTGTAGCTTTACAAATTTCATCGTATCCTAACCTCTTTCCATTCATGTGATCCTAATCAAACTTTTCTACAAAACATGCTTTGGGATAGATTTGTACCTTTAGAAATTTCTTCGTACCCTAACCTCTTTCCATTCATGTGATCCTAATCAAACTTTTCTACAAAACCATGAATTGGGATAGATTTGTACCTTTACAAATTTCTTCGTACCCTAACCTCTTTCCATTCATGTGATCCTAATCAAACTTTTCTACAAAACCATGAATAGGGATAGTTTTGTACCTTTACAAATTTCTTCGTATCCTAACCTCTTTCCATTCATGTGATCCTAATCAAACTTTTCTAAAAAACCATGAAGTGGGATAGATTTGTATCTTTACAAATTTCATCGTATCCTAACCTCTTTTCATTAATGTGATCCTAATCAAACTTTTCTACAAAACATGCTTTGGGATAGATTTGTACCTTTAGAAATTTCTTCGTACCCTAACCTCTTTCCATTCATGTGATCCTAATCAAACTTTTCTACAAAACCATGAATTGGGATAGATTTGTACCATTACAAATTTCTTCGTACCCTAACCTCTTTCCATTCATGTGATCCTAATCAAACTTTTCTAAAAAACCATGAAGTGGGATAGATTTGTAACTTTACAAATTTCATCGTATCCTAACCTCTTTCCATTCATGTGATCCTAATCAAACTTTTCTACAAAACATGCTTTGGGATAGATTTGTACCTTTACAAATTTCATCGTACCCTAACCTCTTTCCATTCATGTGATCCTAGTCGGAGTTTTCTACAAAAACGTGCGTTGGGATAGATTTGTGCTTTTACAAATTTCTTCGTATCCTAACCTCTTTCCATTCATGTGATCCTAATCAAACTTTTCTACAAAACATGCATTGGGATGGATTTGTACCTTTACAAATTTCCTCGTACCCTAACCTCTTTCCAATCATGTGATCCTAATCAAACTTTTCTACAAAACCATGCGTTGGGATAGCTTCGTGCTTTAAAAATTTCCACGTACCCTAACCTCTTTCCAATCATGTGATCCTAATCAAACTTTTCTACAAAACCATGCGTTGGGATAGCTTCGTGCTTTAAAAATTTCTTCGTACCCTAACCTCTTTCCATTCACGTGATCCTAATCAAAGTTTTCTATAAAATTATGCATGGGGACATATTTGTACCTTTACAAATTTCTTCGTATCCTAACCTCTTTCCATTCATGTGATCCTAATCAAACTTTTCTACAAAACATGCATTGAGATAGATTTGTACCTTTACAAATTTCTTCGAATCCTAACCTCTTTCCATTCACGAGATCCTAATCAAACTTTTCTACAAAACCATGCATTGGGATAGCTTCGTGCTTTAAAATTTTCTTTGTACCCTAACCTCTTCCCATTCATCTGATCCTAATCAGAGTTTTCTACAAAACGTGCGTTGGGATAGATTTGTGCTTTTACAAATTTCTTCGTACCCTAACCTCTTTCCATTCATGTGATCCTAATCAAAGTTTTTTATAAAACCATGCATTGGGATAGAATTGTACCTTTACAAATTTCTTCGTATCCTAACCTCTTTCCATTCATGTGATCCTAATCAAACTTTTCTACAAAACATGCATTGAGATAGATTTGTACCTTTACAAATTTCTTCGAATCCTAACCTCTTTCCATTCACGAGATCCTAATCAAACTTTTCTACAAAACCATGCATTGGGATAGCTTCGTGCTTTAAAATTTTCTTTGTACCCTAACCTCTTCCCATTCATCTGATCCTAATCAGAGTTTTCTACAAAACGTGCGTTGGGATAGATTTGTGCTTTTACATATTTCTTCGTACCCTAACCTCTTTCCATTCATGTGATCCTAATCAAACTTTCCTACAAAACCATGCATTGGGATAGCTTTGTGCTTTAAAAATTTCTTCGTTTCCTAACCTCTTTCCATTCATGAGATCCTAATCAAACTTTTCTACAAAACCATGAATAGGGATAGATTTGTACCTTTACACATTTCTTCGTATCCTAACCTCTTTCCATTCATATGATCCTAATCAAACTTTTCTACAAAACCATGCGATGGGATAGCTTCGTGCTAAAAAATTTCTTCGTATCCTAACCTCTTTCCATTCATGAGATCCTAATCAAACTTTTCTACAAAACCATGAATAGGGATAGATTTGTACCTTTACAAATTTCTTCGTATCCTAAGCTCTTTCCATTCATGTGATCCTAATAAAAGTTTTCTATAAAACCATGCATTGGGGCAGATTTGTACCTTTAGAAATTTCTTCGTATCCTAACCTCTTTCCATTCATGTGATCCTAATCAAACTTTTCTACAAAACATGCATTGAGATAGATTTGAACCTTTACAAATTTCTTCGTATCCTAACCTCTTTCCATTCATGTGATCCTAATCAAACTTTTCTACAAAACCATGCGTTGGGATAGCTTCGTGCTTTAAAAATTTCTTTGAATACTAACCTCTTTCCATTCATGTGATCCTAATCAAACTTTTCTACAAAACATGCACTGGGATAGATTTGTACCTTTACAAATTTCTTCGTACCCTAACCTCTTTCCATTCATGTGATCCTAATCAAACTTTTCTACAAAACCATGCGTTAGGATAGCTTCGTGCTTTAAAAATTGCTTCGTACCCTAACCTCTTTCCATTCATGTGATCCTAATCAAACTTTTCTACAAAACCATACATAGGGATAGCTTCGTGCTTTAAAAATTTCTTTGTACCCTAACCTCTTCCCATTCATCTGGTCCTAATCAGAGTTTTCTACAAAACGTGCGTTGGGATAGATTTGTGCTTTTACAAATTTCTTCGTACCCTAACCTCTATCCATTCATGTGATCCTAATCAAACTTTTCTACAAAACCATGAATTGGGATAGATTTGTATCTTTACAAATTTCTTCGTATCCTAACCTCTTTCCATTCATGTGATCCTAATCAAACTTTTCTACAAAACATGCATTGGGATAGATTTGTAACTTTACAATTTTCTTCGTATCCTAACCTCTTTCCATTCATGTGATACTAATCAAACTTTTCTACAAAACCATGAATTGGGATAGATTTGTAGCTTTACAAATTTCATCGTATCCTAACCTCTTTCCATTCATGTGATCCTAATCAAACTTTTCTACAAAACATGCTTTGGGATAGATTTGTACCTTTAGAAATTTCTTCGTACCCTAACCTCTTTCCATTCATGTGATCCTAATCAAACTTTTCTACAAAACCATGAATTGGGATAGATTTGTACCTTTACAAATTTCTTCGTACCCTAACCTCTTTCCATTCATGTGATCCTAATCAAACTTTTCTACAAAACCATGAATTGGGATAGATTTGTAGCTTTACAAATTTCATCGTATCCTAACCTCTTTCCATTCATGTGATCCTAATCAAACTTTTCTACAAAACATGCTTTGGGATAGATTTGTACCTTTAGAAATTTCTTCGTACCCTAACCTCTTTCCATTCATGTGATCCTAATCAAACTTTTCTACAAAACCATGAATTGGGATAGATTTGTACCTTTACAAATTTCTTCGTACCCTAACCTCTTTCCATTCATGTGATCCTAATCAAACTTTTCTACAAAACCATGAATAGGGATAGTTTTGTACCTTTACAAATTTCTTCGTATCCTAACCTCTTTCCATTCATGTGATCCTAATCAAACTTTTCTAAAAAACCATGAAGTGGGATAGATTTGTATCTTTACAAATTTCATCGTATCCTAACCTCTTTTCATTAATGTGATCCTAATCAAACTTTTCTACAAAACATGCTTTGGGATAGATTTGTACCTTTAGAAATTTCTTCGTACCCTAACCTCTTTCCATTCATGTGATCCTAATCAAACTTTTCTACAAAACCATGAATTGGGATAGATTTGTACCATTACAAATTTCTTCGTACCCTAACCTCTTTCCATTCATGTGATCCTAATCAAACTTTTCTAAAAAACCATGAAGTGGGATAGATTTGTAACTTTACAAATTTCATCGTATCCTAACCTCTTTCCATTCATGTGATCCTAATCAAACTTTTCTACAAAACATGCTTTGGGATAGATTTGTACCTTTAGAAATTTCTTCGTACCCTAACCTCTTTCCATTCATGTGATCCTAGTCGGAGTTTTCTACAAAAACGTGCGTTGGGATAGATTTGTGCTTTTACAAATTTCTTCGTATCCTAACCTCTTTCCATTCATGTGATCCTAATCAAACTTTTCTACAAAACATGCATTGGGATGGATTTGTACCTTTACAAATTTCCTCGTACCCTAACCTCTTTCCAATCATGTGATCCTAATCAAACTTTTCTACAAAACCATGCGTTGGGATAGCTTCGTGCTTTAAAAATTTCCACGTACCCTAACCTCTTTCCAATCATGTGATCCTAATCAAACTTTTCTACAAAACCATGCGTTGGGATAGCTTCGTGCTTTAAAAATTTCTTCGTACCCTAACCTCTTTCCATTCACGTGATCCTAATCAAAGTTTTCTATAAAATTATGCATGGGGACATATTTGTACCTTTACAAATTTCTTCGTATCCTAACCTCTTTCCATTCATGTGATCCTAATCAAACTTTTCTACAAAACATGCATTGAGATAGATTTGTACCTTTACAAATTTCTTCGAATCCTAACCTCTTTCCATTCACGAGATCCTAATCAAACTTTTCTACAAAACCATGCATTGGGATAGCTTCGTGCTTTAAAATTTTCTTTGTACCCTAACCTCTTCCCATTCATCTGATCCTAATCAGAGTTTTCTACAAAACGTGCGTTGGGATAGATTTGTGCTTTTACAAATTTCTTCGTACCCTAACCTCTTTCCATTCATGTGATCCTAATCAAAGTTTTTTATAAAACCATGCATTGGGATAGAATTGTACCTTTACAAATTTCTTCGTGCCCTAACCTCTTTACATTCATGTGATCCTATGCAAACTTTTCTACAAAACTTGCATTGGGATAGGTTTGTAACTTTACAATTTTCTTCGTATCATAACCTCTTTCCATTCATGTGATCCTAATCAAACTTTTCTACAAAACCATGCGTTGGGATAGCTTCGTGCTTTAAAAATTTCTTCGTACCCTAACCTCTTTCCATTCATGAGATCCTAATCAAACTTTTCTACAAAACCATGAATAGGGATAGATTTGTACCTTTACACATTTCTTCGTATCCTAACCTCTTTCCATTCATATGATCCTAATCAAACTTTTCTAGAAAACCATGCGTTGGGATAGCTTCGTGCTAAAAAATTTCTTCGTATCCTAACCTCTTTCCATTCATGTGATCCTAATCAAACTTTTCTACAAAACCATGAATTGGGATAGATTTGTACCTTTACAAATTTCTTCGTACCCTAACCTCTTTCCATTCATGTGATCCTAATCAAACTTTTCTACAAAACCATGAATAGGGATAGTTTTGTACCTTTACAAATTTCTTCGTATCCTAACCTCTTTCCATTCATGTGATCCTAATCAAACTTTTCTAAAAAACCATGAAGTGGGATAGATTTGTATCTTTACAAATTTCATCGTATCCTAACCTCTTTTCATTAATGTGATCCTAATCAAACTTTTCTACAAAACATGCTTTGGGATAGATTTGTACCTTTAGAAATTTCTTCGTACCCTAACCTCTTTCCATTCATGTGATCCTAATCAAACTTTTCTACAAAACCATGAATTGGGATAGATTTGTACCATTACAAATTTCTTCGTACCCTAACCTCTTTCCATTCATGTGATCCTAATCAAACTTTTCTAAAAAACCATGAAGTGGGATAGATTTGTAACTTTACAAATTTCATCGTATCCTAACCTCTTTCCATTCATGTGATCCTAATCAAACTTTTCTACAAAACATGCTTTGGGATAGATTTGTACCTTTAGAAATTTCTTCGTACCCTAACCTCTTTCCATTCATGTGATCCTAGTCGGAGTTTTCTACAAAAACGTGCGTTGGGATAGATTTGTGCTTTTACAAATTTCTTCGTATCCTAACCTCTTTCCATTCATGTGATCCTAATCAAACTTTCCTACAAAACCATGCATTGGGATAGCTTTGTGCTTTAAAAATTTCTTCGTTTCCTAACCTCTTTCCATTCATGAGATCCTAATCAAACTTTTCTACAAAACCATGAATAGGGATAGATTTGTACCTTTACACATTTCTTCGTATCCTAACCTCTTTCCATTCATATGATCCTAATCAAACTTTTCTACAAAACCATGCGTTGGGATAGCTTCGTGCTAAAAAATTTCTTCGTATCCTAACCTCTTTCCATTCATGAGATCCTAATCAAACTTTTCTACAAAACCATGAATAGGGATAGATTTGTACCTTTACAAATTTCTTCGTATCCTAAGCTCTTTCCATTCATGTGATCCTAATAAAAGTTTTCTATAAAACCATGCATTGGGGCAGATTTGTATCTTTAGAAATTTCTTCGTATCCTAACCTCTTTCCATTCATGTGATCCTAATCAAACTTTTCTACAAAACATGCATTGAGATAGATTTGAACCTTTACAAATTTCTTCGTATCCTAACCTCTTCCCATTCATCTGATCCTAATCAGAGTTTTCTACAAAACGTGCGTTGGGATAGATTTGTGCTTTTACAAATTTCTTCGTACCCTAACCTCTTTCCATTCATGTGATCCTAATCAAAGTTTTTTATAAAACCATGCATTGGGATAGAATTGTACCTTTACAAATTTCTTCGTGCCCTAACCTCTTTACATTCATGTGATCCTATGCAAACTTTTCTACAAAACTTGCATTGGGATAGGTTTGTAACTTTACAATTTTCTTCGTATCATAACCTCTTTCCATTCATGTGATCCTAATCAAACTTTTCTACAAAACCATGCGTTGGGATAGCTTCGTGCTTTAAAAATTTCTTCGTACCCTAACCTCTTTCCATTCATGAGATCCTAATCAAACTTTTCTACAAAACCATGAATAGGGATAGATTTGTACCTTTACACATTTCTTCGTATCCTAACCTCTTTCCATTCATATGATCCTAATCAAACTTTTCTACAAAACCATGCGTTGGGATAGCTTCGTGCTAAAAAATTTCTTCGTATCCTAACCTCTTTCCATTCATGTGATCCTAATCAAACTTTTCTACAAAACCATGAATTGGGATAGATTTGTACCTTTACAAATTTCTTCGTACCCTAACCTCTTTCCATTCATGTGATCCTAATCAAACTTTTCTACAAAACCATGAATAGGGATAGTTTTGTACCTTTACAAATTTCTTCGTATCCTAACCTCTTTCCATTCATGTGATCCTAATCAAACTTTTCTAAAAAACCATGAAGTGGGATAGATTTGTATCTTTACAAATTTCATCGTATCCTAACCTCTTTTCATTAATGTGATCCTAATCAAACTTTTCTACAAAACATGCTTTGGGATAGATTTGTACCTTTAGAAATTTCTTCGTACCCTAACCTCTTTCCATTCATGTGATCCTAATCAAACTTTTCTACAAAACCATGAATTGGGATAGATTTGTACCATTACAAATTTCTTCGTACCCTAACCTCTTTCCATTCATGTGATCCTAATCAAACTTTTCTAAAAAACCATGAAGTGGGATAGATTTGTAACTTTACAAATTTCATCGTATCCTAACCTCTTTCCATTCATGTGATCCTAATCAAACTTTTCTACAAAACATGCTTTGGGATAGATTTGTACCTTTAGAAATTTCTTCGTACCCTAACCTCTTTCCATTCATGTGATCCTAGTCGGAGTTTTCTACAAAAACGTGCGTTGGGATAGATTTGTGCTTTTACAAATTTCTTCGTATCCTAACCTCTTTCCATTCATGTGATCCTAATCAAACTTTCCTACAAAACCATGCATTGGGATAGCTTTGTGCTTTAAAAATTTCTTCGTTTCCTAACCTCTTTCCATTCATGAGATCCTAATCAAACTTTTCTACAAAACCATGAATAGGGATAGATTTGTACCTTTACACATTTCTTCGTATCCTAACCTCTTTCCATTCATATGATCCTAATCAAACTTTTCTACAAAACCATGCGTTGGGATAGCTTCGTGCTAAAAAATTTCTTCGTATCCTAACCTCTTTCCATTCATGAGATCCTAATCAAACTTTTCTACAAAACCATGAATAGGGATAGATTTGTACCTTTACAAATTTCTTCGTATCCTAAGCTCTTTCCATTCATGTGATCCTAATAAAAGTTTTCTATAAAACCATGCATTGGGGCAGATTTGTATCTTTAGAAATTTCTTCGTATCCTAACCTCTTTCCATTCATGTGATCCTAATCAAACTTTTCTACAAAACATGCATTGAGATAGATTTGAACCTTTACAAATTTCTTCGTATCCTAACCTCTTTCCATTCATGTGATCCTAATCAAACTTTTCTACAAAACCATGCGTTGGGATAGCTTCGTGCTTTAAAAATTTCTTTGAATACTAACCTCTTTCCATTCATGTGATCCTAATCAAACTTTTCTACAAAACATGCACTGGGATAGATTTGTACCTTTACAAATTTCTTCGTACCCTAACCTCTTTCCATTCATGTGATCCTAATCAAACTTTTCTACAAAACCATGCGTTAGGATAGCTTCGTGCTTTAAAAATTGCTTCGTACCCTAACCTCTTTCCATTCATGTGATCCTAATCAAACTTTTCTACAAAACCATACATAGGGATAGCTTCGTGCTTTAAAAATTTCTTTGTACCCTAACCTCTTCCCATTCATCTGGTCCTAATCAGAGTTTTCTACAAAACGTGCGTTGGGATAGATTTGTGCTTTTACAAATTTCTTCGTACCCTAACCTCTATCCATTCATGTGATCCTAATCAAACTTTTCTACAAAACCATGAATTGGGATAGATTTGTATCTTTACAAATTTCTTCGTATCCTAACCTCTTTCCATTCATGTGATCCTAATCAAACTTTTCTACAAAACATGCATTGGGATAGATTTGTAACTTTACAATTTTCTTCGTATCCTAACCTCTTTCCATTCATGTGATACTAATCAAACTTTTCTACAAAACCATGAATTGGGATAGATTTGTAGCTTTACAAATTTCATCGTATCCTAACCTCTTTCCATTCATGTGATCCTAATCAAACTTTTCTACAAAACATGCTTTGGGATAGATTTGTACCTTTAGAAATTTCTTCGTACCCTAACCTCTTTCCATTCATGTGATCCTAATCAAACTTTTCTACAAAACCATGAATAGGGATAGTTTTGTACCTTTACAAATTTCTTCGTATCCTAACCTCTTTCCATTCATGTGATCCTAATCAAACTTTTCTACAAAACCATGAATTGGGATAGATTTGTAGCTTTACAAATTTCATCGTATCCTAACCTCTTTCCATTCATGTGATCCTAATCAAACTTTTCTACAAAACATGCTTTGGGATAGATTTGTACCTTTAGAAATTTCTTCGTACCCTAACCTCTTTCCATTCATGTGATCCTAATCAAACTTTTCTACAAAACCATGAATTGGGATAGATTTGTACCTTTACAAATTTCTTCGTACCCTAACCTCTTTCCATTCATGTGATCCTAATCAAACTTTTCTACAAAACCATGAATAGGGATAGTTTTGTACCTTTACAAATTTCTTCGTATCCTAACCTCTTTCCATTCATGTGATCCTAATCAAACTTTTCTAAAAAACCATGAAGTGGGATAGATTTGTATCTTTACAAATTTCATCGTATCCTAACCTCTTTTCATTAATGTGATCCTAATCAAACTTTTCTACAAAACATGCTTTGGGATAGATTTGTACCTTTAGAAATTTCTTCGTACCCTAACCTCTTTCCATTCATGTGATCCTAATCAAACTTTTCTACAAAACCATGAATTGGGATAGATTTGTACCATTACAAATTTCTTCGTACCCTAACCTCTTTCCATTCATGTGATCCTAATCAAACTTTTCTAAAAAACCATGAAGTGGGATAGATTTGTAACTTTACAAATTTCATCGTATCCTAACCTCTTTCCATTCATGTGATCCTAATCAAACTTTTCTACAAAACATGCTTTGGGATAGATTTGTACCTTTAGAAATTTCTTCGTACCCTAACCTCTTTCCATTCATGTGATCCTAGTCGGAGTTTTCTACAAAAACGTGCGTTGGGATAGATTTGTGCTTTTACAAATTTCTTCGTATCCTAACCTCTTTCCATTCATGTGATCCTAATCAAACTTTTCTACAAAACATGCATTGGGATGGATTTGTACCTTTACAAATTTCCTCGTACCCTAACCTCTTTCCAATCATGTGATCCTAATCAAACTTTTCTACAAAACCATGCGTTGGGATAGCTTCGTGCTTTAAAAATTTCCACGTACCCTAACCTCTTTCCAATCATGTGATCCTAATCAAACTTTTCTACAAAACCATGCGTTGGGATAGCTTCGTGCTTTAAAAATTTCTTCGTACCCTAACCTCTTTCCATTCACGTGATCCTAATCAAAGTTTTCTATAAAACCATGCATGGGGACATATTTGTACCTTTACAAATTTCTTCGTATCCTAACCTCTTTCCATTCATGTGATCCTAATCAAACTTTTCTACAAAACATGCATTGAGATAGATTTGTACCTTTACAAATTTCTTCGAATCCTAACCTCTTTCCATTCACGAGATCCTAATCAAACTTTTCTACAAAACCATGCATTGGGATAGCTTCGTGCTTTAAAATTTTCTTTGTACCCTAACCTCTTCCCATTCATCTGATCCTAATCAGAGTTTTCTACAAAACGTGCGTTGGGATAGATTTGTGCTTTTACAAATTTCTTCGTACCCTAACCTCTTTCCATTCATGTGATCCTAATCAAAGTTTTTTATAAAACCATGCATTGGGATAGAATTGTACCTTTACAAATTTCTTCGTGCCCTAACCTCTTTACATTCATGTGATCCTATGCAAACTTTTCTACAAAACTTGCATTGGGATAGGTTTGTAACTTTACAATTTTCTTCGTATCATAACCTCTTTCCATTCATGTGATCCTAATCAAACTTTTCTACAAAACCATGAATTGGCATATATTTGTACCTTTACAAATTTTTTCGTACCCTAACCTCTTTCCATTCATGTGATCCTAATCAAACTTTTCTACAAAACCATGAATAGGGATAGATTTGTACCTTTACAAATTTCTTCGTATCCTAACCTCTTTCAATTCATGTGATCCTAATAAAACTTTTCTACAAAACCATGAATTGGGATAGATTTGTACCTTTACAAATTTCTTCGTATCCTAACCTCTTTCCATTCATGTGATCCTAATCAAACTTTTCTACAAAACCATGCATTGGGATAGCTTAGTGCTTTAAAAATTTCTTCGTACCCTAACCTCTTTCCATTCACGTGATCCTAATCAAAGTTTTCTATAAAACCATGCATTGGGACAGATTTGTACTTTTACAAATTTCTTCGTATCCTAACCTCTTTCCATTCACGTGATCCTAATCAAAGTTTTCTATAAAACCATGCATTGGGACAGATTTGTACTTTTACAAATTTCTTCGTATCCTAACCTATTTCCATTCATGAGATCCTAATCAAACTTTTCTACAAAACCATGCATAGGGATAGCTTCGTGCTTTAAAAATTTCTTTGTACCCTAAACTCTTCCCATTCATCTGGTCCTAATCAGAGTTTTCTACAAAACGTGCGTTGCGATAAATTTGTGCTTTTACAAATTTCTTCGTACCCTAACCTCTTTCCATTCATGTGATCATAGTCGGAGTTTTCTACAAAAACGTGCGTTGGGATAGATTTGTGCTTTTACAAATTTCTTCGTATCCTAACCTCTTTTAATTTATCTGATCCTAGAGTTATCTACAAAACATGCGTTGGGATAGCTTCGTTCTTTAAAAATTTCTTCGTACCCTAACCTCTTTCCATTCATGTGATCCTAATCAAATTTTTCTACAAAACATGCATTGGGATGGATTTGTACCTTTACAAATTTCTTCGTACCCTAACCTCTTTCCAATCGTGTGATCCTAATCAAACTTTTCTACAAAACCATGCGTTGGGATAGCTTCGTGCTTTAAAAATTGCTTCGTACCCTAACCTCTTTCCATTCATGTGATCCTAATCAAACTTTTCTACAAAACCATGCATTGGTATTGCTTCGTGCTTTAAAAATTTCTTCGTACCCTAACCTCTTTCCATTATCGTTATCCTAATCAAAGTTTTCTATAAAACCATGCATTGGGACAGATTTGTACCTTTACAAATTTCTTCGTACCCTAACCTCTTTCCATTCATGTGATCCTAATCAAACTTTTCTACAAAACCATGCGTTGGGATAGCTTCGTGCTTTAAAAATTTCTTCGTACCCTAACCTCTTTCCATTCATGTGATCCTAATCAAACTTTTCTACAAAACCATGCATTGGGATAGCTTCGTGCTTTAAAAATTTCTTCGTACCCTAACCTCTTTCCATTCACGTGATCCTAATCAAAGTTTTCTATAAAACCATGCATTGGGACAGATTTGTACCTTTACAAATTTCTTCGTATCCTAACCTCTTTCCATTCATGTGATCCTAATCAAACTTTTCTACAAAACATGCATTGAGATAGATTTGTACCTTTACAAATTTCTTCGTATCCTAACCTCTTTCCATTCACGAGATCCTAATCAAACTTTTCTACAAAACCATGCATTGGGATAGCTTCGTGCTTTAAAATTTTCTTTGTACCCTAACCTCTTCCCATTCATCTGATCCTAATCAGAGTTTTCTACAAAACCATGAATTGGGATAGATTTGTACCTTTACAAATTTCATCGTACCCTAACCTCTTTCCATTCATGTGATCCTAATCAAACTTTTCTACAAAACCATGAATAGGGTTAGATTTGTACCTTTACAAATTTCTTCGTATCCTAACCTCTTTCAATTCATGTGATCCTAATCAAACCTTTCTACAAAACCATGAATTGGGATAGATTTGTACCTTTACAAATTTCTTCGTATCCTAACCTCTTTCCATTCATGTGATCCTAATCAAACTTTTCTACAAAACCATGCATTGGGATAGCTTCGTGCTTTAAAAATTTCTTCGTACCCTAACCTCTTACCATTCATGTGATCCTAATCAAACTTTTCTACAAAACCATGCATTGGGATAGCTTTGTGCTTTAAAAATTTCTTCGTACCCTAACCTCTTTCCATTCACGTGATCCTAATCAAAGTTTTCTATAAAACCATGCGTTGGGACAGATTTGTACTTTTACAAATTTCTTCGTATCCTAACCTCTTTCCATTCATGAGATCCTAATCAAACTTTTCTACAAAACCATGCATAGGGATAGCTTCGTGCTTTAAAAATTTCTTTGTACCCTAACCTCTTCCCATTCATCTGGTCCTAATCAGAGTTTTCTACAAAACGTGCGTTACGATAGATTTGTGCTTTTACAAATTTCTTCGTACCCTAACCTCTTTCCATTCATGTGATCCTAGTCGGAGTTTTCTACAAAAACGTGCGTTGGGATAGATTTGTGCTTTTACAAATTTCTTCGTATCCTAACCTCTATTAATTTATCTGATCCTAGAGTTATCTACAAAACATGCGTTGGGATAGCTTCGTGCTTTAAAAATTTCTTCGTACCCTAACCTCTTTCCATTCATGTGATCCTAATCAAACTTTTCTACAAAACCATTCATTGGGATAGCTTTGTGCTTTAAAAATTTCTTCGTACCCTAACCTCTTTCCATTCACGTGATCCTAATCAAAGTTTTCTATAAAACCATGCGTTGGGACAGATTTGTACTTTTACAAATTTCTTCGTATCCTAACCTCTTTCCATTCATGAGATCCTAATCAAACTTTTCTACAAAACCATGCATAGGGATAGCTTCGTGCTTTAAAAATTTCTTTGTACCCTAACCTCTTCCCATTCATCTGGTCCTAATCAGAGTTTTCTACAAAACGTGCGTTACGATAGATTTGTGCTTTTACAAATTTCTTCGTACCCTAACCTCTTTCCATTCATGTGATCCTAGTCGGAGTTTTCTACAAAAACGTGCGTTGGGATAGATTTGTGCTTTTACAAATTTCTTCGTATCCTAACCTCTATTAATTTATCTGATCCTAGAGTTATCTACAAAACATGCGTTGGGATAGCTTCGTGCTTTAAAAATTTCTTCGTACCCTAACCTCTTTCCATTCATGTGATCCTAATAAAAACTTTTCTACAAAACATGCATTGGGATGGATTTGTACCTTTACAAATTTCTTCGTACCCTAACCTCTTTCCAATCATGTGAACCTAATCAAACTTTTTTACAAAACCATGCGTTGGGATAGCTTCGTGCTTTAAAAATTTCTTCGTACCCTAACCTCTTTCCATTCACGTGATCCTAATCAAAGTTTTCTATAAAACCATGCATTGGGACAGATTTGTACCTTTACAAATTTCTTCGTATCCTAACCTCTTTCCATTCATGTGATCCTAATCAAACTTTTCTACAAAACATGCATTGAAATAGATTTGTACCTTTACAAATTTCTTCGTATCCTAACCTCTTTCCATTCATGTGATCCTAATCAAACTTTTCTACAAAACCA
Organism: Agrypnus murinus; assembly: GCA_929113105.1. Lineage (NCBI taxonomy): Eukaryota > Metazoa > Arthropoda > Insecta > Coleoptera > Elateridae > Agrypnus > Agrypnus murinus. The sequence continues at coordinate 225,979,258 of OV816024.1, read as the reverse complement.
TGCGTTGGGATAGCTTCGTGCTTTAAAAATTTCTTCGTATCCTAACCTCTTTCCATTCATGTGATCCTAATCAAACTTTTCTACAAAACATGCATTGGGATAGATTTGTACCTTTACAAATTTCTTCGTACCCTAACCTCTTTCCATTCATGTGATCCTAATCAAACTTTTCTACAAAACCATGCGTTAGGATAGCTTCGTGCTTTAAAAATTGCTTCGTACCCTAACCTCTTTCCATTCATGTGATCCTAATCAAACTTTTCTACAAAACCATGAATTGGGATAGATTTGTATCTTTACAAATTTCTTCGTATCCTAACCTCTTACCATTCATGTGATCCTAATCAGAGTTTACTACAAAACGTGCGTTGGGATAGATTTGTGCTTTTACAAATTTCTTCGTACCCTAACCTCTTTCCATTCATGTGATCCTAATCAAACTTTTCTACAAAACCATGCATTGGGATAGCTTTGTGCTTTAAAAATTTCTTCGTATCCTAACCTCTTTCCATTCATGAGATCCTAATCAAACTTTTCTACAAAACCATACATAGGTATAGCTTCGTGCTTTAAAAATTTCTTTGTACCCTAACCTCTTCCCATTCATCTGGTCCTAATCAGAGTTTTCTACAAAACGTGCGTTGGGATAGATTTGTGAATTTACAAATTTCTTCGTACCCTAACGTCTATCCATTCTTGTGATCCTAATCAAACTTTTCTACAAAACATGCATTGGGATAGATTTGTACCTTTACAATTTTCTTCGTATCCTAACCTCCTTCCATTCATGTGATCCTAATCAAACTTTTCTACAAAACATGCATTGGGATAGATTTGTACCTTTACAATTTTCTTCGTATCCTAACCTCTTTCCATTCATGTGATCCTAATCAAACTTTTCTATTAAACCACGCATTGGGATAGAATTGTACCTTTACAAATGTCTTCGTACCCTAACCTCTTTCCATTCATGTGATCCTAATCAAACTTATCTAAAAAACCATGAATTGGGATAGATTTGTACCTTTATAAATTTCTTCGTATCCTAACCTCTTTCCATTCATGTGATCCTAATCAAACTTTTCTACAAAACCATGCGTTGGGATAGCTTCGTGCTTAAAAATTTCTTCGTATCCTAACCTCTTTCCATTCATGAGATCCTAATCAAACTTTTCTACAAAACCATGAATAGGGATAGATTTGTACCTTTACAAATTTCTTCGTACCATAACCTCTTTCAATTCATGTGATCCTAATCAAACTTTTCTACAAAACCATGCGTTGGGATAGCTTCGTGCTTTAAAAATTTCTTCGTACCCTAACCTCTTTCCATTCATCTGGTCCTAATCAGAGTTTTCTACAAAACGTGCGTTGGGATAGATTTGTGAATTTTCAAATTTCTTCGTACCCTAACGTCTATCCATTCTTGTGATCCTAATCAAACTTTTCTACAAAACCATGAATTGGGATAGATTTGTATCTTTACAAATTTCTTCGTATCCTAACCTCTTTCCATTCATGTGATCCTAATCAAACTTTTCTACAAAACATGCATTGGGATAGATTTGTACCTTTACAATTTTCTTCGTATCCTAACCTCTTTCCATTCATGTGATCCTAATCAAACTTTTCTATTAAACCATGCATTGGGATAGAATTGTACCTTTACAAATTTCTTCGTACCCTAACCTCTTTCCATTCATGTGATCCTAATCAAACTTTTCTACAAAACCATGCATTGGGATAGCTTTGTGCTTTAAAAATTTCTTCGTATCCTAACCTCTTTCCATTCATGAGATCCTAATCAAACTTTTCTACAAAACCATGAATAGGGATAGATTTGTATCTTTACAAATTTCTTCGTATCCTAACCTCTTTCCATTCATATGATCCTAATCAAACTTTTCTACAAAACCATGCGTTGGGATAGCTTCGTGCTTAAAAATTTCTTCGTATCCTAACCTCTTTCCATTCATGAGATCCTAATCAAACTTTTCTACAAAACCATGAATAGGGATAGATTTGTACCTTTACAAATTTCTTCGTATCCTAAGCTCTTTCCATTCATGTGATCCTAATCAAACTTTTTTACAAAACCATGCGTTGGGATAGCTTCGTGCTTTAAAAATTTCTTCGTACCCTAACCTCTTTCCATTCACGTGATCCTAATAAAAGTTTTCTATAAAACCATGCATTGGTGCAGATTTGTACCTTTAGAAATTTCTTCGTATCCTAACCTCTTTCCATTCATGTGATCCTAATCAAACTTTTCTACAAAACATGCATTGAGATAGATTTGAACCTTTACAAATTTCTTCGTATCCTAACCTCTTTCCATTCATGTGATCCTAATCAAACTTTTCTACAAAACCATGCGTTGGGATAGCTTCGTGCTTTAAAAATTTCTTTGAATACTAACCTCTTTCCATTCATGTGATCCTAATCAAACTTTTCTACAAAACATGCATTGGGATAGATTTGTACCTTTACAAATTTCTTCGTACCCTAACCTCTTTCCATTCATGTGATCCTAATCAAACTTTTCTACAAAACCATGCGTTAGGATAGCTTCGTGCTTTAAAAATTGCTTCGTACCCTAACCTCTTTCCATTCATGTGATCCTAATCAAACTTTTCTACAAAACCATACATCGGGATAGCTTCGTGCTTTAAAAATTTCTTTGTACCCTAACCTCTTCCCATTCATCTGGTCCTAATCAGAGTTTTCTACAAAACGTGCGTTGGGATAGATTTGTGCTTTTACAAATTTCTTCGTACCCTAACCTCTATCCATTCATGTGATCCTAATCAAACTTTTCTACAAAACCATGAATTGGGATAGATTTGTATCTCTACAAATTTCTTCGTATCCTAACCTCTTTCCATTCATGTGATCCTAATCAAACTTTTCTACAAAACATGCATTGGGATAGATTTGTAACTTTACAATTTTCTTCGTATCCTAACCTCTTTCCATTCATGTGATACTAATCAAACTTTTCTACAAAACCATGAATTGGGATAGATTTGTAGCTTTACAAATTTCATCGTATCCTAACCTCTTTCCATTCATGTGATCCTAATCAAACTTTTCTACAAAACATGCTTTGGGATAGATTTGTACCTTTACAAATTTCTTCGTACCCTAACCTCTTTCCATTCATGTGATCCTAATCAAACTTTTCTACAAAACCATGAATTGGGATAGATTTGTACCTTTACAAATTTCTTCGTACCCTAACCTCTTTCCATTCATGTGATCCTAATCAAACTTTTCTAAAAAACCATGAAGTGGGATAGATTTGTAACTTTACAAATTTCATCGTATCCTAACCTCTTTCCATTCATGTGATCCTAATCAAACTTTTCTACAAAACATGCTTTGGGATAGATTTGTACCTTTAGAAATTTCTTCGTACCCTAACCTCTTTCCATTCATGTGATCCTAATCAAACTTTTCTACAAAACAATGAATTGGGATAGATTTGTACCTTTACAAATTTCTTCGTACCCTAACCTCTTTCCATTCATGTGATCCTAATCAAACTTTTCTACAAAACCATGAATAGGGATAGATTTGTACCTTTACAAATTTCTTCGTATCCTAACCTCTTTCCATTCATGTGATCCTAATCAAACTTTTCTAAAAAACCATGAAGTGGGATAGATTTGTATCTTTACAAATTTCTTCGTATCCTAACCTCTTTCCATTCATGTGATCCTAATCAAACTTTTCTACAAAACCATGAATAGGGATAGATTTGTACCTTTACAAATTTCTTCGTATCCTAACCTCTTTCCATTCATGTGATCCTAATCAAACTTTTCTAAAAAACCATGAAGTGGGATAGATTTGTAACTTTACAAATTTCATCGTATCCTAACCTCTTTCCATTCATGTGATCCTAATCAAACTTTTCTACAAAACAATGAATTGGGATAGATTTGTACCTTTACAAATTTCTTCGTATCCTAACCTCTTTCCATTCATGTGATCCTAATCAAACTTTTCTAAAAAACCATGAAGTGGGATAGATTTGTAACTTTACAAATTTCATCGTATCCTAACCTCTTACCATTCATGTGATCCTAATCAAACTTTTCTACAAAACAATGAATTGGGATAGATTTGTACCTTTACAAATTTCTTCGTACCCTAACCTCTTTCCATTCATGTGATCCTAATCAAACTTTTCTACAAAACCATGAATAGGGATAGATTTGTACCTTTACAAATTTCTTCGTATCCTAACCTCTTTCCATTCATGTGATCCTAATCAAACTTTTCTAAAAAACCATGAAGTGGGATAGATTTGTATCTTTACAAATTTCTTCGTACCCTAACCTCTTTCCATTCATGTGATCCTAATCAAACTTTTCTACAAAACCATGAATAGGGATAGATTTGTACCTTTACAAATTTCTTCGTATCCTAACCTCTTTCCATTCATGTGATCCTAATCAAACTTTTCTAAAAAACCATGAAGTGGGATAGATTTGTAACTTTACAAATTTCATCGTATCCTAACCTCTTTCCATTCATGTGATCCTAATCAAACTTTTCTACAAAACAATGAATTGGGATAGATTTGTACCTTTACAAATTTCTTCGTACCCTAACCTCTTTCCATTCATGTGATCCTAATCAAACTTTTCTACAAAACCATGAATAGGGATAGATTTGTACCTTTACAAATTTCTTCGTATCCTAACCTCTTTCCATTCATGTGATCCTAATCAAACTTTTCTAAAAAACCATGAAGTGGGATAGATTTGTATCTTTACAAATTTCTTCGTACCCTAACCTCTTTCCATTCATGTGATCCTAATCAAACTTTTCTACAAAACCATGAATAGGGATAGATTTGTACCTTTACAAATTTCTTCGTATCCTAACCTCTTTCCATTCATGTGATCCTAATCAAACTTTTCTAAAAAACCATGAAGTGGGATAGATTTGTAACTTTACAAATTTCATCGTATCCTAACCTCTTTCCATTCATGTGATCCTAATCAAACTTTTCTACAAAACCATGAATTGGGATAGATTTGTACCTTTACAAATTTCTTCGTATCCTAACCTCTTTCCATTCATGTGATCCTAATCAAACTTTTCTAAAAAACCATGAAGTGGGATAGATTTGTAACTTTACAAATTTCATCGTATCCTAACCTCTTTCCATTCATGTGATCCTAATCAAACTTTTCTACAAAACAATGAATTGGGATAGATTTGTACCTTTACAAATTTCTTCGTACCCTAACCTCTTTCCATTCATGTGATCCTAATCAAACTTTTCTACAAAACCATGAATAGGGATAGATTTGTACCTTTACAAATTTCTTCGTATCCTAACCTCTTTCCATTCATGTGATCCTAATCAAACTTTTCTAAAAAACCATGAAGTGGGATAGATTTGTATCTTTACAAATTTCTTCGTACCCTAACCTCTTTCCATTCATGTGATCCTAATCAAACTTTTCTACAAAACCATGAATAGGGATAGATTTGTACCTTTACAAATTTCTTCGTATCCTAACCTCTTTCCATTCATGTGATCCTAATCAAACTTTTCTAAAAAACCATGAAGTGGGATAGATTTGTAACTTTACAAATTTCATCGTATCCTAACCTCTTTCCATTCATGTGATCCTAATCAAACTTTTCTACAAAACATGCTTTGGGATAGATTTGTACCTTTAGAAATTTCTTCGTACCCTAACCTCTTTCCATTCATGTGATCCTAATCAAACTTTTCTACAAAACCATGAATTGGGATAGATTTGTACCTTTACAAATTTCTTCGTACCCTAACCTCTTTCCATTCATGTGATCCTAATCAAACTTTTCTAAAAAACCATGAAGTGGGATAGATTTGTAACTTTACAAATTTCATCGTATCCTAACCTCTTTCCATTCATGTGATCCTAATCAAACTTTTCTACAAAACATGCTTTGGTATAGATTTGTACCTTTAGAAATTTCTTAGTACCCTAACCTCTTTCCATTCATGTGATCCTAATCAAACTTTTCTACAAAACCATGAATTGGGATAGATTTTTACCTTTACAAATTTCTTCGTACCCTAACCTCTTTCCATTCATGTGATCCTAATCAAACTTTTCTACAAAACCATGAATAGGGATAGATTTGTATCTTTACAAATTTCTTCGTATCCTAACCTCGTTCAATTCATGTGATCCTAATCAAACTTTTCTACAAAACCATGAATTGGGATAGATTTGTACCTTTACAAATTTCTTCGTATCCTAACCTCTTTCCATTCATGTGATCCTATTCAAACTTTTCTACAAAACCATGCGTTGGGATAGCTTTGTGCTTTAAAAATTTCTTCGTACCCTAACCTCTTTCCATTCACGTGATCCTAATCAAAGTTTTCTATAAAACCATGCATTGGGACAGATTTGTACTTTTACAAATTTCTTCGTATCCTAACCTCTTTCCATTCACGTGATCCTAATCAAAGTTTTCTATAAAACAATGCATTGGGACAGATTTGTACTTTTACAAATTTCTTCGTATCCTAACCTATTTCCATTCATGAGATCCTAATCAAACTTTTCTACAAAACCATGCATAGGGATAGCTTAGTGCTTTAAAAATTTCTTCGTACCCTAACCTCTTTCCATTCATGTGATCCTATTCAAACTTTTTTACAAAACCATGCGTTGGGATAGCTTCGTGCTTTAAAAATTTCTTCGTACCCTAACCTCTTTCCATTCACGTGATCCTAATAAAAGTTTTCTATAAAACCATGCATTGGGACAGATTTGTACCTTTAGAAATTTCTTCGTATCCTAACCTCTTTCCATTCATGTGATCCTAATCAAACTTTTCTACAAAACATGCATTGAGATAGATTTGTACCTTTACAAATTTCTTCGTATCCTAACCTCTTTCCATTCATGTGATCCTAATCAAACTTTTCTACAAAACCATGCGTTGGGATAGCTTCGTGCTTTAAAAATTTCTTTGAATCCTAACCTCTTTCCATTCATGTAATCCTAATCAAACTTTTCTACAAAACATGCACTGGGATAGATTTGTACCTTTACAAATTTCTTCGTACCGTAACCTCTTTCCATTCATGTGATCCTAATCAAACTTTTCTACAAAACCATGCGTTGGGATAGCTTCGTGCTTTAAAAATTTCTTTGAATCCTAACCTCTTTCCATTCATGTAATCCTAATCAAACTTTTCTACAAAACATGCACTGGGATAGATTTGTACCTTTACAAATTTCTTCGTATCCTAACCTCTTCCCATTCATGTGATCCTAATCAAACTTTTCTACAAAACCATGCGTTGGGATAGCTTCGTGCTTTAAAAATTTCTTTGAATCCTAACCTCTTTCCATTCATGTAATCCTAATCAAACTTTTCTACAAAACATGCACTGGGATAGATTTGTACCTTTACAAATTTCTTCGTACCGTAACCTCTTTCCATTCATGTGATCCTAATCAAACTTTTCTACAAAACCATGCGTTGGGATAGCTTCGTGCTTTAAAAATTTCTTTGAATCCTAACCTCTTTCCATTCATGTAATCCTAATCAAACTTTTCTACAAAACATGCACTGGGATAGATTTGTACCTTTACAAATTTCTTCGTATCCTAACCTCTTCCCATTCATGTGATCCTAATCAGAGTTTTCTACAAAACGTGCGTTGGGATAGATTTGTACTTTTACCAATTTCTTCCTACCCTATCCTCTTTTCATTAATCTGATCCTAATCAAATTGTTCTATAAAACCATGCATTGGGATATATTTGTACCTTTACAAATTTCTTCGTACCCTAAGCTCTTTCCATTCATGTGATCCCAATCAAAGTTTTCTATAAAACCATGCATTGGGATAGAATTGTACCTTTACAAATTTCTTAGTATCCTAACCTCTTTCCATTCATGTGATCCTAATCAAATTTTTCTACAAAATATGCATTGGGATAGATTTGTACCTTTAAAAATTTCTTTGTATATTAGCCTCTTTCCATTCATGTGATCCTAATCGGAGTTTTCTACAAAACGTGTGTTGGGATAGATTTGTGCTTTTACAAATTTCTTCATACCCTAACCTCTTTCCATTCATGTGATCCTAATCAAACTTTTCAACAAAACGTGCGTTGGGATAGATTTGTACTTTTACCAATTTCTTCCTACCCTATCCTCTTTTCATTAATCTGATCCTAATCAAATTGTTCTATAAAACCATGCATTGGGATATATTTGTTCCTTTACAAATTTCTTCGTATCCTAACCTCTTTCCATTCATGTGATCCTAATCAAACAGTTCTACAAAACCATGAATTGGGACAGATTTGTACCTTTATAAATTTCATTGTATCCTAACCTCTTTCCATTCATGTGATCCTAATCAAACTTTTCTACAAAACATGCATTGGGATAGATTTGTACCTTTACAAATTTCTTCGTATCCTAACCTCTTCAAATTCATCTGATCCTAATCAGAGTTTTCTACAAAACGTGCGTTGGGATAGATTTGTACTTTTACAAATTTCTTCCTACCCTAACCTCTTTTCATTAATCTGATCCTAATCAAATTGTTCTATAAAACCATGCATTGGGATATATTTGCACCTTTACAAATTTCTTCGTATCCTAACCTCTTTCCATTCATGTGATCCTAATCAAACTTTTCTACAAAACAAGCATTGGGATAGATTTGTACCTTTACAAATTTCTTATTATCCTAACCTCTTTCCATTCATGTGATCCTAATCAAACTTTTCTACAAAACATGCATTGGGATAGATTTGTACCTTTACAAATTTCTTCGTATCCTAACCTCTTCAAATTCATCTGATCCTAATCAGAGTTTTCTACAAAACGTGCGTTGGGATAGATTTGTACTTTTACAAATTTCTTCCTACCCTAACCTCTTTTCATTAATCTGATCCTAATCAAATTGTTCTATAAAACCATGCATTGGGATATATTTGCACCTTTACAAATTTCTTCGTATCCTAACCTCTTTCCATTCATGTGATCCTAATCAAACTTTTCTACAAAACAAGCATTGGGATATATTTGCACCTTTACAAATTTCTTCGTATCCTAACCTCTTTCCATTCATGTGATCCTAATCAAACTTTTCTACAAAACAAGCATTGGGATAGATTTGTACCTTTACAAATTTCTTAGTATCCTAACCTCTTTCCATTCATGTAATCCTAATCAAATTTTTCTACAAAATATGCATTGGGATAGATTTGTACCTTTAAAAATTTCTTTGTATCTTAGCCTCTTTCCATTCATGTGATCCTAATCGGAGTTTTCTACAAAACGTGCGTTGGGATAGATTTGTACTTTTACCAATTTCTTCCTACCCTAACCTCTTTTCATTAATCTGATCCTAATCAAATTGTTCTATAAAACCATGCATTGGGATATATTTGTTCCTTTACAAATTTCTTCGTATCCTAACCTCTTTCCATTCATGTGATCCTAATCAAACTTTTCTACAAAACATGCATTGAGATAGATTTGTACCTTTACAAATTTCTTCGTATCCTTACCTCTTTCCATTCATGTGATCCTAATCAAACTTGTCTACAAAACCATGCGTTGGGATAGCTTCGTGCTTTAAAAATTTCTTCGTACCCTAACCTCTGTCCATTCATGTGATCCTAATCAAACTTTTCTACAAAACCATGCGTTGGGATAGCTTCGTGCTTTAAAAATTTCTTCGTACCCTAACCTCTTTCCATTCATGTGATCCTAATCAAATTTTTCTACAAAACATCCATTGGGATAGATTTGTACCTTTACAAATTTCTTCGTACCCTAACCTCGTTCCAATCATGTGATCCTAATCAAACTTTTCTACAAAACCATGCGTTGGGATAGCTTCCTGCTTTAAAAATTTCTCCCTACCCTAACCTCTTTCCATTCATGTGATCCTAATCAAACTTTTCTACAAAACATGCATTGGGATAGATTTGTACCTTTACAAATTTCTCCGTACCCTAACCTCTTTCCATTCATGTGATCCTAATCAAACTTTTCTACAAAACCATGAATTGGAATAGATTTGTACCTTTTCAAATTTCATCGTATCCCAACCTCTTTCCATTCATGCGATCCTAATCAAACTTTTCTACAAAACATGCATTGGGATAGATTTGTACCTTTACAAATTTCTTCGTATCCTAACCTCTTTCCATTCATGTGATCCTAATCAGAGTTTCCTACATAACGTGTGTTGGATTAGATTAGTGCTTTTACAAATTTCTTCCTACCCTAACCTCTTTCCATTCATGTGATCCTAATGAAACTTTTCTACAAAACGTGCGTTGGGATAGATTTGTGGTTTTACAAATCTCTTCGTACCCTATCCTCTTTACATTCATGTGATCCTAATCAAAGTTTTCTATAAAACCATTCATTGGGATAGAATTGTACCTTTACAAATTTCTTCGTATCCTAACCTCTTTCCATTCATGTGATACTAATCAAATTTTTCTACAAAACATGTATTGGGATTGATTTGTACCTTTAAAAATTTCTTCGTATCCTAACCTCTTTCCATTCATGTGATCCTAATCAGAGTTTTCTACAAAACGTGTGTAGGGATAGATTAGTGCTTTTACAAATTTCTTCGTACCCTAAGCTCTTTCCATTCATGTGATCCCAATCAAAGTTTTCTATAAAACCATGCATTGGGATAGAATTGTACCTTTACAAATTTCTTAGAATCCTAACCTCTTTCCATTCATGTGATCCTAATCAAATTTTTCTACAAAATATGCATTGGGATAGATTTGTACCTTTAAAAATTTCTTTGTATATTAGCCTCTTTCCATTCATGTCATCCTAATCGGAGTTTTCTACAAAACGTGTGTTGGGATAGATTTGTGCTTTTACAAATTTCTTCATACCCTAACCTCTTTCCATTCATGTGATCCTAATCAAACTTTTCTACAAAACATGCTTTGGGATAGATTTGTACCTTTAGAAATTTCTTCGTACCCTAACCTCTTTCCATTCATGTGATCCTAATCAAACTTTTCTACAAAACCATGAATAGGGATAGATTTGTATCTTTACAAATTTCTTCGTATCCTAACCTCGTTCAATTCATGTGATCCTAATCAAACTTTTCTACAAAACAATGCATTGGGACAGATTTGTACTTTTACAAATTTCTTCGTATCCTAACCTCTTTCCATTCATGTGATCCTAATCAAACTTTTCTACAAAACCATGCGTTGGGATAGCTTTGTGCTTTAAAAATTTCTTCGTACCCTAACCTCTTTCCATTCACGTGATCCTAATCAAAGTTTTCTATAAAACCATGCATTCGGACAGATTTGTACTTTTACAAATTTCTTCGTATCCTAACCTCTTTCCATTCACGTGATCCTAATCAAAGTTTTCTATAAAACAATGCATTGGGACAGATTTGTACCTTTAAAAATTTCTTCGTATCCTAACCTCTTTCCATTCATGTGATCCTAATCAGAGTTTTCTACAAAACGTGTGTTGGGATAGATTAGTGCTTTTACAAATTTCTTCGTACCCTAAGCGCTTTCCATTCATGTGATCCCAATCAAAGTTTTCTATAAAACCATGCATTGGGATAGAATTGTACCTTTACAAATTTCTTAGTATCCTAACCTCTTTCCATTCATGTGATCCTAATCAAATTTTTCTACAAAATATGCATTGGGATAGATTTGTACCTTTAAAAATTTCTTTGTATATTAGCCTCTTTCCATTCATGTGATCCTAATCGGAGTTTTCTACAAAACGTGTGTTGGGATAGATTTGTGCTTTTACAAATTTCTTCATACCCTAACCTCTTTCCATTCATGTGATCCTAATCAAACTTTTCTAAAAAACCATGAAGTGGGATAGATTTGTAACTTTACAAATTTCATCGTATCCTAACCTCTTTCCATTCATGTGATCCTAATCAAACTTTTCTACAAAACATGCTTTGGGATAGATTTGTACCTTTAGAAATTTCTTCGTACCCTAACCTCTTTCCATTCATGTGATCCTAATCAAACTTTTCTACAAAACCATGAATTGGGATAGATTTTTACCTTTACAAATTTCTTCGTACCCTAACCTCTTTCCATTCATGTGATCCTAATCAAACTTTTCTACAAAACCATGAATAGGGATAGATTTGTATCTTTACAAATTTCTTCGTATCCTAACCTCGTTCAATTCCTGTGATCCTAATCAAACTTTTCTACAAAACCATGAATTGGGATAGATTTGTACCTTTACAAATTTCTTCGTATCCTAACCTCTTTCCATTCATGTGATCCTAATCAAACTTTTCTACAAAACCATGCGTTGGGATAGCTTTGTGCATTAAAAATTTCTTCGTACCCTAACCTCTTTCCATTCACGTGATCCTAATCAAAGTTTTCTATAAAACCATGCATTGGGACAGATTTGTACTTTTACAAATTTCTTCGTATCCTAACCTCTTTCCATTCATGAGATCCTAATCAAACTTTTCTACAAAACCATGCATAGGGATAGCTTAGTGCTCTAAAAATTTCTTCGTACCCTAACCTCTTTCCATTCATGTGATCCTAATCAAACTTTTTTACAAAACCATGCCTTGGGATAGCTTCGTGCTTTAAAAATTTCTTCGTACCCTAACCTCTTTCCATTCACGTGATCCTAATAAAAGTTTTCTATAAAACCATGCATTGGGACAGATTTGTACCTTTAGAAATTTCTTCGTATCCTAACCTCTTTCCATTCATGTGATCCTAATCAAACTTTTCTACAAAACATGCATTGAGATAGATTTGTACCTTTACAAATTTCTTCGTATCCTAACCTCTTTCCATTCATGTGATCCTAATCAAACTTTTCTACAAAACCATGCGTTGGGATAGCTTCGTGCTTTAAAAATTTCTTTGAATCCTAACCTCTTTCCATTCATATAATCCTAATCAAACTTTTCTACAAAACATGCACTGGGATAGATTTGTACCTTTACAAATTTCTTCGTATCCTAACCTCTTCCCATTCATGTGATCCTAATCAGAGTTTTCTACAAAACGTGCGTTGGGATAGATTTGTACTTTTACAAATTTCTTCCTACCCTAAACTCTTTTCATTAATCTGATCCTAATCAAATTGTTCTATAAAACCATGCATTGGGATATATTTGTACCTTTACAAATTTCTTCGTATCCTAACCTCTTTCCATTCATGTGATCCTAATCAAACTTTTCTACAAAACAAGCATTGGGATAGATTTGTACCTTTACAAATTTCTTATTATCCTAACCTCTTTCCATTCATGTGATCCTAATCAGAGTTTTCTACATAACGTGTGTTGGGATAGATTAGTGCTTTTACAAATTTCTTCGTACCCTAAGCTCTTTCCATTCATGTGATCCCAATCAAAGTTTTCTATAAAACCATGCATTGGGATAGAATTGTACCTTTACAAATTTCTTAGTATCATAACCTCTTTCCATTCATGTGATCCTAATCAAATTTTTCTACAAAATATGCATTGGGATAGATTTGTACCTTTAAAAATTTCTTTGTATATTAGCCTCTTTCCATTCATGTGATCCTAATCGGAGTTTTCTACAAAACGTGTGTTGGGATAGATTTGTGCTTTTACAAATTTCTTCATACCCTAACCTCTTTCCATTCATGTGATCCTAATCAAACTTTTCAACAAAACGTGCGTTGGGATAGATTTGTACTTTTATCAATTTCTTCCTACCCTATCCTCTTTTCATTAATCTGATCCTAATCAAATTGTTCTATAAAACCATGCATTGGGATATATTTGTTCCTTTACAAATTTCTTCGTATCCTAACCTCTTTCCATTCATGTGATCCTAATCAAACTGTTCTACAAAACCATGAATTGGGACAGATTTGTACCTTTATAAATTTCATCGTATCCTAACCTCTTTCCATTCATGTGATCCTAATCAAACTTTTCTACAAAACATGCATTGGGATAGATTTGTACCTTTACAAATTTCTTCGTATCCTAACCTCTTCAAATTCATCTGATCCTAATCAGAGTTTTCTACAAAACGTGCGTTGGGATAGATTTGTACTTTTACAAATTTCTTCCTACCCTAACCTCTTTTCATTAATCTGATCCTAATCAAATTGTTCTATAAAACCATGCATTGGGATATATTAGTACCTTTACAAATTTCTTCGTATCCTAACCTCTTTCCATTCATGTGATCCTAATCAAACTTTTCTACAAAACAAGCATTGGGATAGATTTGTACCTTTACAAATTTCTTATTATCCTAACCTCTTTCCATTCATGTGATCCTAATCAGAGTTTTCTACATAACGTGTGTTGGGATAGATTAGTGCTTTTACAAATTTATTCGTACCCTAAGCTCTTTCCATTCATGTGATCCCAATCAAAGTTTTCTATAAAACCATGCATTGGGATAGAATTGTACCTTTACAAATTTCTTAGTATCCTAACCTCTTTCCATTCATGTGATCCTAATCAAACTGTTCTACAAAACCATGAATTGGGATAGATTTGTACCTTTTCAAATTTCATCGTATCCTAACCTCTTTCCATTCATGTGATCCTAATCAAACTTTTCTACAAAACCATGCATTGGTATTGCTTCGTGCTTTAAAAATTTCTTCGTACCCTAACCTCTTTCCATTATCGTTATCCTAATCAAAGTTTTCTATAAAACCATGCATTGGGACAGATTTGTACCTTTACAAATTTCTTCGTACCCTAACTTCTTTCCATTCATGTGATCCTAATCAAACTTTTCTACAAAACCATGCGTTGGGATTGCTTCGTGCTTTAAAAATTTCTTCGTACCCTAACCTCTTTCCATTATCGTTATCCTAATCAAAGTTTTCTATAAAACCATGCATTGGGACAGATTTGTACCTTTACAAATTTCTTCGTACCCTAACTTCTTTCCATTCATGTGATCCTAATCAAACTTTTCTACAAAACCATGCATTGGGATAGCTTCGTGCTTTAAAAATTTCTTCGTACCCTAACCTCTTTCCATTCACGTGATCCTAATCAAAGTTTTCTATAAAACCATGCATTGGGACAGATTTGTACCTTTACAAATTTCTTCGTATCCTAACCTCTTTCCATTCATGTGATCCTAATCAAACTTTTCTACAAAACATGCATTGAGATAGATTTGTACCTTTACAAATTTCTTCGTATCCTAACCTCTTTCCATTCACGAGATCCTAATTAAACTTTTCTACATAACCATGCATTGGGATAGCTTCGTGCTTTAAAATTTTCTTTGTACCCTAACCTCTTCCCATTCATCTGATACTAATCAGAGTTTTCTACAAAACCATGAATTGGGATAGATTTGTACCTTTACAAATTTCATCGTACCCTAACCTCTTTCCATTCATGTGATCCTAATCAAACTTTTCTACAAAACATGCAGTGGGATAGATTTGTACCTTTACAAATTTCTTCGTACCCTAACCTCTTTCCATTCATGTGATCCTAATCAACCTTTTCTACAAAACATGCATTGGGATAGATTTGTACCTTTACAAATTTCTTCGTACCCTAACCTCTGTCCATTCATGTGCTCCTAATCAAACTTTTCTACAAAAACATGCGTTGGGATTGCTTCGTGCTTTAAAAATTTCTTCGTACCCTAACCTCTGTCCATTCATGTGATCCTAATCAAAATTTTCTACAAAACCATGCGTTGGGATAGCTTCGTGCTTTAAAAATTTCTTCGTACCCTAACCTCTTTCCATTCATGTGATCCTAATCAAACTTTTCTACAAAACATGCATTGGGATAGATTTGTACCTTTACAAATTTCTTCGTAAACTAACCTCTTTCCAATCATGTGATCCTAATCAAACTTTACTACAAAACCATGCGTTGGGATAGCTTCGTGCTTTAAAAATTTCTTCCTACTTTAACCTCTTTCCATTCATGTGATCCTAATCAAACTTTTCTACAAAACATGCAGTGGGATAGATTTGTACCTTTACAAATTTCTTCGTACCCTAACCTCTTTCCATTCATGTGATCCTAATCAACCTTTTCTACAAAACATGCATTGGGATAGATTTGTACCTTTACAAATTTCTTCGTACCCTAACCTCTGTCCATTCATGTGCTCCTAATCAAACTTTTCTACAAAAACATGCGTTGGGATAGCTTCGTGCTTTAAAAATTTCTTCGTACCCTAACCTCTGTCCATTCATGTGATCCTAATCAAAATTTTCTACAAAACCATGCGTTGGGATAGCTTCGTGCTTTAAAAATTTCTTCCTACTTTAACCTCTTTCCATTCATGTGATCCTAATCAAACTTTTCTACAAAACATGCGTTGGGATAGCTTCGTGCTTTAAAAATTTCTTCCTACTTTAACCTCTTTCCATTCATGTGATCCTAATCAAACTTTTCTACAAAACATGCGTTGGGATAGCTTCGTGCTTTAAAAATTTCTTCCTACTTTAACCTCTTTCCATTCATGTGCTCCTAATCAAACTTTTCTACAAAAACATGCGTTGGGATAGCTTCGTGCTTTAAAAATTTCTTCGTACCCTAACCTCTTTCCAATCATGTGATCCTAATCAAACTTTAGTACAAAACCATGCGTTGGGATAGCTTCGTGCTTTAAAAATTTCTTCCTACTTTAACCTCTTTCCATTCATGTGATCCTAATCAAACTTTTCTACAAAACATGCAGTGGGATAGATTTGTACCTTTACAAATTTCTTCGTACCCTAACCTCTTTCCATTCATGTGATCCTAATCAACCTTTTCTACAAAACATGCATTGGGATAGATTTGTACCTTTACAAATTTCTTCGTACCCTAACCTCTGTCCATTCATGTGCTCCTAATCAAACTTTTCTACAAAAACATGCGTTGGGATAGCTTCGTGCTTTAAAAATTTCTTCGTACCCTAACCTCTGCCCATTCATGTGATCCTAATCAAAATTTTCTACAAAACCATGCGTTGGGATAGCTTCGTGCTTTAAAAATTTCTTCGTACCCTAACCTCTTTCCATTCATGTGATCCTAATCAAACTTTTCTACAAAACATGCATTGGGATAGATTTGTACCTTTACAAATTTCTTCGTAAACTAACCTCTTTCCAATCATGTGATCCTAATCAAACTTTTCTACAAAACCATGCGTTGGGATAGCTTCGTGCTTTAAAAATTTCTTCCTACTTTAACCTCTTTCCATTCATGTGATCCTAATCAAACTCTTCTACAAAACATGCATTGGGATAGATTTGTACCTTTACAAATTTCTTCGTATCCTAACCTCTTTCCATTCATGTGATCCTAATCAAACTTTTCTACAAAACATGCATTGGGATAGATTTGTACCTTTACAAATTTCTTCGTATCCTAACCTCTTTCCATTCATGTGATCCTAATCAGAGTTTTCTACATAACGTGTGTTGGGATAGATTAGTGCTTTTACAAATTTCTTCGTACCCTAACCTCTTTCCATTCATGTGATCCTAATCAAACTTTTCTACAAAACATGCATTGGGATAGATTTGTGCTTTTACAAATTTCTTCCTAGCCTAACCTGTTTTCATTAATCTGATCCTAATCGAAGTTTTCTATAAAACCATGCATTGGGATAGATTTGTACCTTTACAAATTTCTTCGTATTTTAACCTCTTTCCATTCATGTGATCCTAACCAGAATTTTCTAAAAAACGTGCGTTGGGATAGATTTGTAGTTTTACAAATTTCTTCCTACCCTAACCTCTTTTCATTAATCTGATCCTAATCAAATTGTTCTATAAAACCATGCATTGGGATATATTTGTACCTTTACAAATTTCTTCGTATCCTAACCTCTTTCCATTCATGTGATCCTAATCAAACTTTTCTACAAAACATGCATTGGGATAGATTTGTACCTTTACAAATTTCTTCGTGTCCTAACCTCTTTCCATTCATGTGATCCTAATCAGGGTTTTCTACTTAACGTGTGTTGGGATAGATAAGTGCTTTTAGAAATTTCTTCGTACCCTAACCTCTTTCCATTCATGTGATCCTAATCAAACTTTTCTACAAAACGTGCGTTGGGATAGATTTGTGGTTTTACAAATTTCTTCGTACCCTAACCTCTTTCCATTCATGTGATCCTAATCAAAGTTTTCTATAAAACCATGCATTGGGATAGAATTGTACCTTTACAAATTTCTTCGTACCCTAACCTCTTTCCAATCATGTGATCCTAATCAAACTGTTCTACAAAACCATGAATTGGGACAGATTTGTACCTTTACAAATTTCATCGTATCCTAACCTCTTTCCATTCATGTTATCCTAATCAAACTTTTCTACAAAACATGCATTGGGATAGATTTGTACCTTTACAAATTTCTTCCAATCATAACCTCTTTCCAATCATGTGACCCTAATCAGAGTTTTCTACAAAACGTGCGTTGGGATAGATTTGTACTTTTACAAATTTCTTCCTACCCTAACCTCTTTTCATTAATCTGATCCTAATCAAATTGTTCTATAAAACCATGCATTGGGATATATTTGTACCTTTACAAATTTCTTCGTATCCTAACCTCTTTCCATTCATGTGATCCTAATCAGAGTTTTCTACATAACGTGTGTTGGGATAGATTAGTGCTATTACAAATTTCTTCGTACCCTAAGCTCTTTCCATTCATGTGATCCTAATCAGAGTTTTCTACAAAACGTGCGTTGGGATAGATTTGTGGTTTTACAAATTTCTTCGTACCCAAACCTCTTTCCATTCATGTGATCCTAATCAAAGTTTTCTATAAAACCATGCATTGGGATAGAATTGTACCTTTACAAATTTCTTCGTACCCTAACCTCTTTCCATTCATGTGATCCTAATCAAACTGTTCTACAAAACCATGAATTGGGACAGATTTGTACCTTTACAAATTTCATCGTATCCTAACCTCTTTCCATTCATGTGATCCTAATCAAACTTTTCAACAAAACGTGCGTTGGGATAGATTTGTACTTTTATCAATTTCTTCCTACCCTATCCTCTTTTCATTAATCTGATCCTAATCAAATTGTTCTATAAAACCATGCATTGGGATATATTTGTTCCTTTACAAATTTCTTCGTATCCTAACCTCTTTCCATTCATGTGATCCTAATCAAACTGTTCTACAAAACCATGAATTGGGACAGATTTGTACCTTTATAAATTTCATCGTATCCTAACCTCTTTCCATTCATGTGATCCTAATCAAACTTTTCTACAAAACATGCATTGGGATAGATTTGTACCTTTACAAATTTCTTCCAATCATAACCTCTTTCCAATCATGTGACCCTAATCAGAGTTTTCTACAAAACGTGCGTTGCGATAGATTTGTACTTTTACAAATTTCTTCCTACCCTAACCTCTTTTCATTAATCTGATCCTAATCAAATTGTTCTATAAAACCATGCATTGGGATATATTTGTACCTTTACAAATTTCTTCGTATCCTAACCTCTTTCCATTCATGTGATCCTAATCAGAGTTTTCTACATAACGTGTGTTGGGATAGATTAGTGCTATTACAAATTTCTTCGTACCCTAAGCTCTTTCCATTCATGTGATCCTAATCAAAGTTTTCTATAAAACCATGCATTGGGATAGAATTGTACCTTTACAGATTTCTTAGTATCCTAACCTCTTTCCTTTCATGTGATCCTAATCAAATTTTTCTACAAAATATGCATTGGGATAGATTTGTACCTTAAAAAATTTCTTCGTATCTTAGCCTCTTTCCATTCATGTGATCCTAATCAGAGTTTTCTACAAAACGTGTGTTGGGATAGATTTGTGCTTTTACAAATTTCTTCATACCCTAACCTCTTTCCATTCATGTGATCCTAATCAAACTTTTCTACAAAACGTGCGTTGGGATAGATTTGTACTTTTACCAATTTCTTCCTACCCTAACCTCTTTTCATTAATCTGATCCTAATCAAATTGTTCTATAAAACCATGCATTGGGATATATTTGTACCTTTACAAATTTCTTCGTATCCTAACCTCTTTCCATTCATGTGATCCTAATCAAACTTTTCTAAAAAACCATGAAGTGGGATAGATTTGTAACTTTACAAATTTCATCGTATCCTAACCTCTTTCCATTCATGTGATCCTAATCAAACTTTTCTACAAAACAATGAATTGGGATAGATTTGTACCTTTACAAATTTCTTCGTACCCTAACCTCTTTCCATTCATGTGATCCTAATCAAACTTTTCTACAAAACCATGAATAGGGATAGATTTGTACCTTTACAAATTTCTTCGTATCCTAACCTCTTTCCATTCATGTGATCCTAATCAAACTTTTCTAAAAAACCATGAAGTGGGATAGATTTGTATCTTTACAAATTTCTTCGTACCCTAACCTCTTTCCATTCATGTGATCCTAATCAAACTTTTCTACAAAACCATGAATAGGGATAGATTTGTACCTTTACAAATTTCTTCGTATCCTAACCTCTTTCCATTCATGTGATCCTAATCAAACTTTTCTAAAAAACCATGAAGTGGGATAGATTTGTAACTTTACAAATTTCTTCGTATCCTAACCTCTTTCCATTCATGTGATCCTAATCAAACTTTTCTACAAAACAATGAATTGGGATAGATTTGTACCTTTACAAATTTCTTCGTACCCTAACCTCTTTCCATTCATGTGATCCTAATCAAACTTTTCTACAAAACCATGAATAGGGATAGATTTGTACCTTTACAAATTTCTTCGTATCCTAACCTCTTTCCATTCATGTGATCCTAATCAAACTTTTCTAAAAAACCATGAAGTGGGATAGATTTGTATCTTTACAAATTTCTTCGTACCCTAACCTCTTTCCATTCATGTGATCCTAATCAAACTTTTCTACAAAACCATGAATAGGGATAGATTTGTACCTTTACAAATTTCTTCGTATCCTAACCTCTTTCCATTCATGTGATCCTAATCAAACTTTTCTAAAAAACCATGAAGTGGGATAGATTTGTAACTTTACAAATTTCATCGTATCCTAACCTCTTTCCATTCATGTGATCCTAATCAAACTTTTCTACAAAACCATGAATTGGGATAGATTTGTACCTTTACAAATTTCTTCGTATCCTAACCTCTTTCCATTCATGTGATCCTAATCAAACTTTTCTAAAAAACCATGAAGTGGGATAGATTTGTAACTTTACAAATTTCATCGTATCCTAACCTCTTTCCATTCATGTGATCCTAATCAAACTTTTCTACAAAACAATGAATTGGGATAGATTTGTACCTTTACAAATTTCTTCGTACCCTAACCTCTTTCCATTCATGTGATCCTAATCAAACTTTTCTACAAAACCATGAATAGGGATAGATTTGTACCTTTACAAATTTCTTCGTATCCTAACCTCTTTCCATTCATGTGATCCTAATCAAACTTTTCTAAAAAACCATGAAGTGGGATAGATTTGTATCTTTACAAATTTCTTCGTACCCTAACCTCTTTCCATTCATGTGATCCTAATCAAACTTTTCTACAAAACCATGAATAGGGATAGATTTGTACCTTTACAAATTTCTTCGTATCCTAACCTCTTTCCATTCATGTGATCCTAATCAAACTTTTCTAAAAAACCATGAAGTGGGATAGATTTGTAACTTTACAAATTTCATCGTATCCTAACCTCTTTCCATTCATGTGATCCTAATCAAACTTTTCTACAAAACATGCTTTGGGATAGATTTGTACCTTTAGAAATTTCTTCGTACCCTAACCTCTTTCCATTCATGTGATCCTAATCAAACTTTTCTACAAAACCATGAATTGGGATAGATTTGTACCTTTACAAATTTCTTCGTACCCTAACCTCTTTCCATTCATGTGATCCTAATCAAACTTTTCTAAAAAACCATGAAGTGGGATAGATTTGTAACTTTACAAATTTCATCGTATCCTAACCTCTTTCCATTCATGTGATCCTAATCAAACTTTTCTACAAAACATGCTTTGGTATAGATTTGTACCTTTAGAAATTTCTTAGTACCCTAACCTCTTTCCATTCATGTGATCCTAATCAAACTTTTCTACAAAACCATGAATTGGGATAGATTTTTACCTTTACAAATTTCTTCGTACCCTAACCTCTTTCCATTCATGTGATCCTAATCAAACTTTTCTACAAAACCATGAATAGGGATAGATTTGTATCTTTACAAATTTCTTCGTATCCTAACCTCGTTCAATTCATGTGATCCTAATCAAACTTTTCTACAAAACCATGAATTGGGATAGATTTGTACCTTTACAAATTTCTTCGTATCCTAACCTCTTTCCATTCATGTGATCCTATTCAAACTTTTCTACAAAACCATGCGTTGGGATAGCTTTGTGCTTTAAAAATTTCTTCGTACCCTAACCTCTTTCCATTCACGTGATCCTAATCAAAGTTTTCTATAAAACCATGCATTGGGACAGATTTGTACTTTTACAAATTTCTTCGTATCCTAACCTCTTTCCATTCACGTGATCCTAATCAAAGTTTTCTATAAAACAATGCATTGGGACAGATTTGTACTTTTACAAATTTCTTCGTATCCTAACCTATTTCCATTCATGAGATCCTAATCAAACTTTTCTACAAAACCATGCATAGGGATAGCTTAGTGCTTTAAAAATTTCTTCGTACCCTAACCTCTTTCCATTCATGTGATCCTATTCAAACTTTTTTACAAAACCATGCGTTGGGATAGCTTCGTGCTTTAAAAATTTCTTCGTACCCTAACCTCTTTCCATTCACGTGATCCTAATAAAAGTTTTCTATAAAACCATGCATTGGGACAGATTTGTACCTTTAGAAATTTCTTCGTATCCTAACCTCTTTCCATTCATGTGATCCTAATCAAACTTTTCTACAAAACATGCATTGAGATAGATTTGTACCTTTACAAATTTCTTCGTATCCTAACCTCTTTCCATTCATGTGATCCTAATCAAACTTTTCTACAAAACCATGCGTTGGGATAGCTTCGTGCTTTAAAAATTTCTTTGAATCCTAACCTCTTTCCATTCATGTAATCCTAATCAAACTTTTCTACAAAACATGCACTGGGATAGATTTGTACCTTTACAAATTTCTTCGTACCGTAACCTCTTTCCATTCATGTGATCCTAATCAAACTTTTCTACAAAACCATGCGTTGGGATAGCTTCGTGCTTTAAAAATTTCTTTGAATCCTAACCTCTTTCCATTCATGTAATCCTAATCAAACTTTTCTACAAAACATGCACTGGGATAGATTTGTACCTTTACAAATTTCTTCGTATCCTAACCTCTTCCCATTCATGTGATCCTAATCAAACTTTTCTACAAAACCATGCGTTGGGATAGCTTCGTGCTTTAAAAATTTCTTTGAATCCTAACCTCTTTCCATTCATGTAATCCTAATCAAACTTTTCTACAAAACATGCACTGGGATAGATTTGTACCTTTACAAATTTCTTCGTACCGTAACCTCTTTCCATTCATGTGATCCTAATCAAACTTTTCTACAAAACCATGCGTTGGGATAGCTTCGTGCTTTAAAAATTTCTTTGAATCCTAACCTCTTTCCATTCATGTAATCCTAATCAAACTTTTCTACAAAACATGCACTGGGATAGATTTGTACCTTTACAAATTTCTTCGTATCCTAACCTCTTCCCATTCATGTGATCCTAATCAGAGTTTTCTACAAAACGTGCGTTGGGATAGATTTGTACTTTTACCAATTTCTTCCTACCCTATCCTCTTTTCATTAATCTGATCCTAATCAAATTGTTCTATAAAACCATGCATTGGGATATATTTGTACCTTTACAAATTTCTTCGTACCCTAAGCTCTTTCCATTCATGTGATCCCAATCAAAGTTTTCTATAAAACCATGCATTGGGATAGAATTGTACCTTTACAAATTTCTTAGTATCCTAACCTCTTTCCATTCATGTGATCCTAATCAAATTTTTCTACAAAATATGCATTGGGATAGATTTGTACCTTTAAAAATTTCTTTGTATATTAGCCTCTTTCCATTCATGTGATCCTAATCGGAGTTTTCTACAAAACGTGTGTTGGGATAGATTTGTGCTTTTACAAATTTCTTCATACCCTAACCTCTTTCCATTCATGTGATCCTAATCAAACTTTTCAACAAAACGTGCGTTGGGATAGATTTGTACTTTTACCAATTTCTTCCTACCCTATCCTCTTTTCATTAATCTGATCCTAATCAAATTGTTCTATAAAACCATGCATTGGGATATATTTGTTCCTTTACAAATTTCTTCGTATCCTAACCTCTTTCCATTCATGTGATCCTAATCAAACAGTTCTACAAAACCATGAATTGGGACAGATTTGTACCTTTATAAATTTCATTGTATCCTAACCTCTTTCCATTCATGTGATCCTAATCAAACTTTTCTACAAAACATGCATTGGGATAGATTTGTACCTTTACAAATTTCTTCGTATCCTAACCTCTTCAAATTCATCTGATCCTAATCAGAGTTTTCTACAAAACGTGCGTTGGGATAGATTTGTACTTTTACAAATTTCTTCCTACCCTAACCTCTTTTCATTAATCTGATCCTAATCAAATTGTTCTATAAAACCATGCATTGGGATATATTTGCACCTTTACAAATTTCTTCGTATCCTAACCTCTTTCCATTCATGTGATCCTAATCAAACTTTTCTACAAAACAAGCATTGGGATAGATTTGTACCTTTACAAATTTCTTCTTATCCTAACCTCTTTCCATTCATGTGATCCTAATCAAACTTTTCTACAAAACATGCATTGGGATAGATTTGTACCTTTACAAATTTCTTCGTATCCTAACCTCTTCAAATTCATCTGATCCTAATCAGAGTTTTCTACAAAACGTGCGTTGGGATAGATTTGTACTTTTACAAATTTCTTCCTACCCTAACCTCTTTTCATTAATCTGATCCTAATCAAATTGTTCTATAAAACCATGCATTGGGATATATTTGCACCTTTACAAATTTCTTCGTATCCTAACCTCTTTCCATTCATGTGATCCTAATCAAACTTTTCTACAAAACAAGCATTGGGATATATTTGCACCTTTACAAATTTCTTCGTATCCTAACCTCTTTCCATTCATGTGATCCTAATCAAACTTTTCTACAAAACAAGCATTGGGATAGATTTGTACCTTTACAAATTTCTTAGTATCCTAACCTCTTTCCATTCATGTAATCCTAATCAAATTTTTCTACAAAATATGCATTGGGATAGATTTGTACCTTTAAAAATTTCTTTGTATCTTAGCCTCTTTCCATTCATGTGATCCTAATCGGAGTTTTCTACAAAACGTGCGTTGGGATAGATTTGTACTTTTACCAATTTCTTCCTACCCTAACCTCTTTTCATTAATCTGATCCTAATCAAATTGTTCTATAAAACCATGCATTGGGATATATTTGTTCCTTTACAAATTTCTTCGTATCCTAACCTCTTTCCATTCATGTGATCCTAATCAAACTTTTCTACAAAACATGCATTGAGATAGATTTGTACCTTTACAAATTTCTTCGTATCCTTACCTCTTTCCATTCATGTGATCCTAATCAAACTTGTCTACAAAACCATGCGTTGGGATAGCTTCGTGCTTTAAAAATTTCTTCGTACCCTAACCTCTGTCCATTCATGTGATCCTAATCAAACTTTTCTACAAAACCATGCGTTGGGATAGCTTCGTGCTTTAAAAATTTCTTCGTACCCTAACCTCTTTCCATTCATGTGATCCTAATCAAATTTTTCTACAAAACATCCATTGGGATAGATTTGTACCTTTACAAATTTCTTCGTACCCTAACCTCGTTCCAATCATGTGATCCTAATCAAACTTTTCTACAAAACCATGCGTTGGGATAGCTTCCTGCTTTAAAAATTTCTCCCTACCCTAACCTCTTTCCATTCATGTGATCCTAATCAAACTTTTCTACAAAACATGCATTGGGATAGATTTGTACCTTTACAAATTTCTCCGTACCCTAACCTCTTTCCATTCATGTGATCCTAATCAAACTTTTCTACAAAACCATGAATTGGAATAGATTTGTACCTTTTCAAATTTCATCGTATCCCAACCTCTTTCCATTCATGCGATCCTAATCAAACTTTTCTACAAAACATGCATTGGGATAGATTTGTACCTTTACAAATTTCTTCGTATCCTAACCTCTTTCCATTCATGTGATCCTAATCAGAGTTTTCTACAAAACCATGAATTGGGATAGATTTGTACCTTTACAAATTTCATCGTACCCTAACCTCTTTCCATTCATGTGATCCTAATCAAACTTTTCTACAAAACATGCAGTGGGATAGATTTGTACCTTTACAAATTTCTTCGTACCCTAACCTCTTTCCATTCATGTGATCCTAATCAACCTTTTCTACAAAACATGCATTGGGATAGATTTGTACCTTTACAAATTTCTTCGTACCCTAACCTCTGTCCATTCATGTGCTCCTAATCAAACTTTTCTACAAAAACATGCGTTGGGATTGCTTCGTGCTTTAAAAATTTCTTCGTACCCTAACCTCTGTCCATTCATGTGATCCTAATCAAAATTTTCTACAAAACCATGCGTTGGGATAGCTTCGTGCTTTAAAAATTTCTTCGTACCCTAACCTCTTTCCATTCATGTGATCCTAATCAAACTTTTCTACAAAACATGCATTGGGATAGATTTGTACCTTTACAAATTTCTTCGTAAACTAACCTCTTTCCAATCATGTGATCCTAATCAAACTTTACTACAAAACCATGCGTTGGGATAGCTTCGTGCTTTAAAAATTTCTTCCTACTTTAACCTCTTTCCATTCATGTGATCCTAATCAAACTTTTCTACAAAACATGCAGTGGGATAGATTTGTACCTTTACAAATTTCTTCGTACCCTAACCTCTTTCCATTCATGTGATCCTAATCAACCTTTTCTACAAAACATGCATTGGGATAGATTTGTACCTTTACAAATTTCTTCGTACCCTAACCTCTGTCCATTCATGTGCTCCTAATCAAACTTTTCTACAAAAACATGCGTTGGGATAGCTTCGTGCTTTAAAAATTTCTTCGTACCCTAACCTCTGCCCATTCATGTGATCCTAATCAAAATTTTCTACAAAACCATGCGTTGGGATAGCTTCGTGCTTTAAAAATTTCTTCCTACTTTAACCTCTTTCCATTCATGTGATCCTAATCAAACTTTTCTACAAAACATGCGTTGGGATAGCTTCGTGCTTTAAAAATTTCTTCCTACTTTAACCTCTTTCCATTCATGTGATCCTAATCAAACTTTTCTACAAAACATGCGTTGGGATAGCTTCGTGCTTTAAAAATTTCTTCCTACAATAACCTCTTTCCATTCATGTGATCCTAATCAAACTTTTCTACAAAAACATGCGTTGGGATAGCTTCGTGCTTTAAAAATTTCTTCGTACCCTAACCTCTTTCCAATCATGTGATCCTAATCAAACTTTAGTACAAAACCATGCGTTGGGATAGCTTCGTGCTTTAAAAATTTCTTCCTACTTTAACCTCTTTCCATTCATGTGATCCTAATCAAACTTTTCTACAAAACATGCAGTGGGATAGATTTGTACCTTTACAAATTTCTTCGTACCCTAACCTCTTTCCATTCATGTGATCCTAATCAACCTTTTCTACAAAACATGCATTGGGATAGATTTGTACCTTTACAAATTTCTTCGTACCCTAACCTCTGTCCATTCATGTGCTCCTAATCAAACTTTTCTACAAAAACATGCGTTGGGATAGCTTCGTGCTTTAAAAATTTCTTCGTACCCTAACCTCTGTCCATTCATGTGATCCTAATCAAAATTTTCTACAAAACCATGCGTTGGGATAGCTTCGTGCTTTAAAAATTTCTTCGTACCCTAACCTCTTTCCATTCATGTGATCCTAATCAAACTTTTCTACAAAACATGCATTGGGATAGATTTGTACCTTTACAAATTTCTTCGTAAACTAACCTCTTTCCAATCATGTGATCCTAATCAAACTTTTCTACAAAACCATGCGTTGGGATAGCTTCGTGCTTTAAAAATTTCTTCCTACTTTAACCTCTTTCCATTCATGTGATCCTAATCAAACTCTTCTACAAAACATGCATTGGGATAGATTTGTACCTTTACAAATTTCTTCGTATCCTAACCTCTTTCCATTCATGTGATCCTAATCAATCTTTTCTACAAAACATGCATTGGGATAGATTTGTACCTTTACAAATTTCTTCGTATCCTAACCTCTTTCCATTCATGTGATCCTAATCAGAGTTTTCTACATAACGTGTGTTGGGATAGATTAGTGCTTTTACAAATTTCTTCGTACCCTAACCTCTTTCCATTCATGTGATCCTAATCAAACTTTTCTACAAAACATGCATTGGGATAGATTTGTGCTTTTACAAATTTCTTCCTAGCCTAACCTGTTTTCATTAATCTGATCCTAATCGAAGTTTTCTATAAAACCATGCATTGGGATAGATTTGTACCTTTACAAATTTCTTCGTATTTTAACCTCTTTCCATTCATGTGATCCTAACCAGAATTTTCTAAAAAACGTGCGTTGGGATAGATTTGTAGTTTTACAAATTTCTTCCTACCCTAACCTCTTTTCATTAATCTGATCCTAATCAAATTGTTCTATAAAACCATGCATTGGGATATATTTGTACCTTTACAAATTTCTTCGTATCCTAACCTCTTTCCATTCATGTGATCCTAATCAAACTTTTCTACAAAACATGCATTGGGATAGATTTGTACCTTTACAAATTTCTTCGTGTCCTAACCTCTTTCCATTCATGTGATCCTAATCAGGGTTTTCTACTTAACGTGTGTTGGGATAGATAAGTGCTTTTAGAAATTTCTTCGTACCCTAACCTCTTTCCATTCATGTGATCCTAATCAAACTTTTCTACAAAACGTGCGTTGGGATAGATTTGTGGTTTTACAAATTTCTTCGTACCCTAACCTCTTTCCATTCATGTGATCCTAATCAAAGTTTTCTATAAAACCATGCATTGGGATAGAATTGTACCTTTACAAATTTCTTCGTACCCTAACCTCTTTCCAATCATGTGATCCTAATCAAACTGTTCTACAAAACCATGAATTGGGACAGATTTGTACCTTTACAAATTTCATCGTATCCTAACCTCTTTCCATTCATGTTATCCTAATCAAACTTTTCTACAAAACATGCATTGGGATAGATTTGTACCTTTACAAATTTCTTCCAATCATAACCTCTTTCCAATCATGTGACCCTAATCAGAGTTTTCTACAAAACGTGCGTTGGGATAGATTTGTACTTTTACAAATTTCTTCCTACCCTAACCTCTTTTCATTAATCTGATCCTAATCAAATTGTTCTATAAAACCATGCATTGGGATATATTTGTACCTTTACAAATTTCTTCGTATCCTAACCTCTTTCCATTCATGTGATCCTAATCAGAGTTTTCTACATAACGTGTGTTGGGATAGATTAGTGCTATTACAAATTTCTTCGTACCCTAAGCTCTTTCCATTCATGTGATCCTAATCAGAGTTTTCTACAAAACGTGCGTTGGGATAGATTTGTGGTTTTACAAATTTCTTCGTACCCAAACCTCTTTCCATTCATGTGATCCTAATCAAAGTTTTCTATAAAACCATGCATTGGGATAGAATTGTACCTTTACAAATTTCTTCGTACCCTAACCTCTTTCCAATCATGTGATCCTAATCAAACTGTTCTACAAAACCATGAATTGGGACAGATTTGTACCTTTACAAATTTCATCGTATCCTAACCTCTTTCCATTCATGTGATCCTAATCAAACTTTTCAACAAAACGTGCGTTGGGATAGATTTGTACTTTTATCAATTTCTTCCTACCCTATCCTCTTTTCATTAATCTGATCCTAATCAAATTGTTCTATAAAACCATGCATTGGGATATATTTGTTCCTTTACAAATTTCTTCGTATCCTAACCTCTTTCCATTCATGTGATCCTAATCAAACTGTTCTACAAAACCATGAATTGGGACAGATTTGTACCTTTATAAATTTCATCGTATCCTAACCTCTTTCCATTCATGTGATCCTAATCAAACTTTTCTACAAAACATGCATTGGGATAGATTTGTACCTTTACAAATTTCTTCCAATCATAACCTCTTTCCAATCATGTGACCCTAATCAGAGTTTTCTACAAAACGTGCGTTGCGATAGATTTGTACTTTTACAAATTTCTTCCTACCCTAACCTCTTTTCATTAATCTGATCCTAATCAAATTGTTCTATAAAACCATGCATTGGGATATATTTGTACCTTTACAAATTTCTTCGTATCCTAACCTCTTTCCATTCATGTGATCCTAATCAGAGTTTTCTACATAACGTGTGTTGGGATAGATTAGTGCTATTACAAATTTCTTCGTACCCTAAGCTCTTTCCATTCATGTGATCCTAATCAAAGTTTTCTATAAAACCATGCATTGGGATAGAATTGTACCTTTACAGATTTCTTAGTATCCTAACCTCTTTCCTTTCATGTGATCCTAATCAAATTTTTCTACAAAATATGCATTGGGATAGATTTGTACCTTAAAAAATTTCTTCGTATCTTAGCCTCTTTCCATTCATGTGATCCTAATCAGAGTTTTCTACAAAACGTGTGTTGGGATAGATTTGTGCTTTTACAAATTTCTTCATACCCTAACCTCTTTCCATTCATGTGATCCTAATCAAACTTTTCTACAAAACGTGCGTTGGGATAGATTTGTACTTTTACCAATTTCTTCCTACCCTAACCTCTTTTCATTAATCTGATCCTAATCAAATTGTTCTATAAAACCATGCATTGGGATATATTTGTACCTTTACAAATTTCTTCGTATCCTAACCTCTTTCCATTCATGTGATCCTAATCAAACTTTTCTAAAAAACCATGAAGTGGGATAGATTTGTAACTTTACAAATTTCATCGTATCCTAACCTCTTTCCATTCATGTGATCCTAATCAAACTTTTCTACAAAACAATGAATTGGGATAGATTTGTACCTTTACAAATTTCTTCGTACCCTAACCTCTTTCCATTCATGTGATCCTAATCAAACTTTTCTACAAAACCATGAATAGGGATAGATTTGTACCTTTACAAATTTCTTCGTATCCTAACCTCTTTCCATTCATGTGATCCTAATCAAACTTTTCTAAAAAACCATGAAGTGGGATAGATTTGTATCTTTACAAATTTCTTCGTACCCTAACCTCTTTCCATTCATGTGATCCTAATCAAACTTTTCTACAAAACCATGAATAGGGATAGATTTGTACCTTTACAAATTTCTTCGTATCCTAACCTCTTTCCATTCATGTGATCCTAATCAAACTTTTCTAAAAAACCATGAAGTGGGATAGATTTGTAACTTTACAAATTTCATCGTATCCTAACCTCTTTCCATTCATGTGATCCTAATCAAACTTTTCTACAAAACAATGAATTGGGATAGATTTGTACCTTTACAAATTTCTTCGTACCCTAACCTCTTTCCATTCATGTGATCCTAATCAAACTTTTCTACAAAACCATGAATAGGGATAGATTTGTACCTTTACAAATTTCTTCGTATCCTAACCTCTTTCCATTCATGTGATCCTAATCAAACTTTTCTAAAAAACCATGAAGTGGGATAGATTTGTATCTTTACAAATTTCTTCGTACCCTAACCTCTTTCCATTCATGTGATCCTAATCAAACTTTTCTACAAAACCATGAATAGGGATAGATTTGTACCTTTACAAATTTCTTCGTATCCTAACCTCTTTCCATTCATGTGATCCTAATCAAACTTTTCTAAAAAACCATGAAGTGGGATAGATTTGTAACTTTACAAATTTCATCGTATCCTAACCTCTTTCCATTCATGTGATCCTAATCAAACTTTTCTACAAAACCATGAATTGGGATAGATTTGTACCTTTACAAATTTCTTCGTATCCTAACCTCTTTCCATTCATGTGATCCTAATCAAACTTTTCTAAAAAACCATGAAGTGGGATAGATTTGTAACTTTACAAATTTCATCGTATCCTAACCTCTTTCCATTCATGTGATCCTAATCAAACTTTTCTACAAAACAATGAATTGGGATAGATTTGTACCTTTACAAATTTCTTCGTACCCTAACCTCTTTCCATTCATGTGATCCTAATCAAACTTTTCTACAAAACCATGAATAGGGATAGATTTGTACCTTTACAAATTTCTTCGTATCCTAACCTCTTTCCATTCATGTGATCCTAATCAAACTTTTCTAAAAAACCATGAAGTGGGATAGATTTGTATCTTTACAAATTTCTTCGTACCCTAACCTCTTTCCATTCATGTGATCCTAATCAAACTTTTCTACAAAACCATGAATAGGGATAGATTTGTACCTTTACAAATTTCTTCGTATCCTAACCTCTTTCCATTCATGTGATCCTAATCAAACTTTTCTAAAAAACCATGAAGTGGGATAGATTTGTAACTTTACAAATTTCATCGTATCCTAACCTCTTTCCATTCATGTGATCCTAATCAAACTTTTCTACAAAACATGCTTTGGGATAGATTTGTACCTTTAGAAATTTCTTCGTACCCTAACCTCTTTCCATTCATGTGATCCTAATCAAACTTTTCTACAAAACCATGAATTGGGATAGAATTGTACCTTTACAAATTTCTTCGTACCCTAACCTCTTTCCATTCATGTGATCCTAATCAAACTTTTCTAAAAAACCATGAAGTGGGATAGATTTGTAACTTTACAAATTTCATCGTATCCTAACCTCTTTCCATTCATGTGATCCTAATCAAACTTTTCTACAAAACATGCTTTGGTATAGATTTGTACCTTTAGAAATTTCTTAGTACCCTAACCTCTTTCCATTCATGTGATCCTAATCAAACTTTTCTACAAAACCATGAATTGGGATAGATTTTTACCTTTACAAATTTCTTCGTACCCTAACCTCTTTCCATTCATGTGATCCTAATCAAACTTTTCTACAAAACCATGAATAGGGATAGATTTGTATCTTTACAAATTTCTTCGTATCCTAACCTCGTTCAATTCATGTGATCCTAATCAAACTTTTCTACAAAACCATGAATTGGGATAGATTTGTACCTTTACAAATTTCTTCGTATCCTAACCTCTTTCCATTCATGTGATCCTATTCAAACTTTTCTACAAAACCATGCGTTGGGATAGCTTTGTGCTTTAAAAATTTCTTCGTACCCTAACCTCTTTCCATTCACGTGATCCTAATCAAAGTTTTCTATAAAACCATGCATTGGGACAGATTTGTACTTTTACAAATTTCTTCGTATCCTAACCTCTTTCCATTCACGTGATCCTAATCAAAGTTTTCTATAAAACAATGCATTGGGACAGATTTGTACTTTTACAAATTTCTTCGTATCCTAACCTATTTCCATTCATGAGATCCTAATCAAACTTTTCTACAAAACCATGCATAGGGATAGCTTAGTGCTTTAAAAATTTCTTCGTACCCTAACCTCTTTCCATTCATGTGATCCTATTCAAACTTTTTTACAAAACCATGCGTTGGGATAGCTTCGTGCTTTAAAAATTTCTTCGTACCCTAACCTCTTTCCATTCACGTGATCCTAATAAAAGTTTTCTATAAAACCATGCATTGGGACAGATTTGTACCTTTAGAAATTTCTTCGTATCCTAACCTCTTTCCATTCATGTGATCCTAATCAAACTTTTCTACAAAACATGCATTGAGATAGATTTGTACCTTTACAAATTTCTTCGTATCCTAACCTCTTTCCATTCATGTGATCCTAATCAAACTTTTCTACAAAACCATGCGTTGGGATAGCTTCGTGCTTTAAAAATTTCTTTGAATCCTAACCTCTTTCCATTCATGTAATCCTAATCAAACTTTTCTACAAAACATGCACTGGGATAGATTTGTACCTTTACAAATTTCTTCGTACCGTAACCTCTTTCCATTCATGTGATCCTAATCAAACTTTTCTACAAAACCATGCGTTGGGATAGCTTCGTGCTTTAAAAATTTCTTTGAATCCTAACCTCTTTCCATTCATGTAATCCTAATCAAACTTTTCTACAAAACATGCACTGGGATAGATTTGTACCTTTACAAATTTCTTCGTATCCTAACCTCTTCCCATTCATGTGATCCTAATCAAACTTTTCTACAAAACCATGCGTTGGGATAGCTTCGTGCTTTAAAAATTTCTTTGAATCCTAACCTCTTTCCATTCATGTAATCCTAATCAAACTTTTCTACAAAACATGCACTGGGATAGATTTGTACCTTTACAAATTTCTTCGTACCGTAACCTCTTTCCATTCATGTGATCCTAATCAAACTTTTCTACAAAACCATGCGTTGGGATAGCTTCGTGCTTTAAAAATTTCTTTGAATCCTAACCTCTTTCCATTCATGTAATCCTAATCAAACTTTTCTACAAAACATGCACTGGGATAGATTTGTACCTTTACAAATTTCTTCGTATCCTAACCTCTTCCCATTCATGTGATCCTAATCAGAGTTTTCTACAAAACGTGCGTTGGGATAGATTTGTACTTTTACCAATTTCTTCCTACCCTATCCTCTTTTCATTAATCTGATCCTAATCAAATTGTTCTATAAAACCATGCATTGGGATATATTTGTACCTTTACAAATTTCTTCGTACCCTAAGCTCTTTCCATTCATGTGATCCCAATCAAAGTTTTCTATAAAACCATGCATTGGGATAGAATTGTACCTTTACAAATTTCTTAGTATCCTAACCTCTTTCCATTCATGTGATCCTAATCAAATTTTTCTACAAAATATGCATTGGGATAGATTTGTACCTTTAAAAATTTCTTTGTATATTAGCCTCTTTCCATTCATGTGATCCTAATCGGAGTTTTCTACAAAACGTGTGTTGGGATAGATTTGTGCTTTTACAAATTTCTTCATACCCTAACCTCTTTCCATTCATGTGATCCTAATCAAACTTTTCAACAAAACGTGCGTTGGGATAGATTTGTACTTTTACCAATTTCTTCCTACCCTATCCTCTTTTCATTAATCTGATCCTAATCAAATTGTTCTATAAAACCATGCATTGGGATATATTTGTTCCTTTACAAATTTCTTCGTATCCTAACCTCTTTCCATTCATGTGATCCTAATCAAACAGTTCTACAAAACCATGAATTGGGACAGATTTGTACCTTTATAAATTTCATTGTATCCTAACCTCTTTCCATTCATGTGATCCTAATCAAACTTTTCTACAAAACATGCATTGGGATAGATTTGTACCTTTACAAATTTCTTCGTATCCTAACCTCTTCAAATTCATCTGATCCTAATCAGAGTTTTCTACAAAACGTGCGTTGGGATAGATTTGTACTTTTACAAATTTCTTCCTACCCTAACCTCTTTTCATTAATCTGATCCTAATCAAATTGTTCTATAAAACCATGCATTGGGATATATTTGCACCTTTACAAATTTCTTCGTATCCTAACCTCTTTCCATTCATGTGATCCTAATCAAACTTTTCTACAAAACAAGCATTGGGATAGATTTGTACCTTTACAAATTTCTTATTATCCTAACCTCTTTCCATTCATGTGATCCTAATCAAACTTTTCTACAAAACATGCATTGGGATAGATTTGTACCTTTACAAATTTCTTCGTATCCTAACCTCTTCAAATTCATCTGATCCTAATCAGAGTTTTCTACAAAACGTGCGTTGGGATAGATTTGTACTTTTACAAATTTCTTCCTACCCTAACCTCTTTTCATTAATCTGATCCTAATCAAATTGTTCTATAAAACCATGCATTGGGATATATTTGCACCTTTACAAATTTCTTCGTATCCTAACCTCTTTCCATTCATGTGATCCTAATCAAACTTTTCTACAAAACAAGCATTGGGATATATTTGCACCTTTACAAATTTCTTCGTATCCTAACCTCTTTCCATTCATGTGATCCTAATCAAACTTTTCTACAAAACAAGCATTGGGATAGATTTGTACCTTTACAAATTTCTTAGTATCCTAACCTCTTTCCATTCATGTAATCCTAATCAAATTTTTCTACAAAATATGCATTGGGATAGATTTGTACCTTTAAAAATTTCTTTGTATCTTAGCCTCTTTCCATTCATGTGATCCTAATCGGAGTTTTCTACAAAACGTGCGTTGGGATAGATTTGTACTTTTACCAATTTCTTCCTACCCTAACCTCTTTTCATTAATCTGATCCTAATCAAATTGTTCTATAAAACCATGCATTGGGATATATTTGTTCCTTTACAAATTTCTTCGTATCCTAACCTCTTTCCATTCATGTGATCCTAATCAAACTTTTCTACAAAACATGCATTGAGATAGATTTGTACCTTTACAAATTTCTTCGTATCCTTACCTCTTTCCATTCATGTGATCCTAATCAAACTTGTCTACAAAACCATGCGTTGGGATAGCTTCGTGCTTTAAAAATTTCTTCGTACCCTAACCTCTGTCCATTCATGTGATCCTAATCAAACTTTTCTACAAAACCATGCGTTGGGATAGCTTCGTGCTTTAAAAATTTCTTCGTACCCTAACCTCTTTCCATTCATGTGATCCTAATCAAATTTTTCTACAAAACATCCATTGGGATAGATTTGTACCTTTACAAATTTCTTCGTACCCTAACCTCGTTCCAATCATGTGATCCTAATCAAACTTTTCTACAAAACCATGCGTTGGGATAGCTTCCTGCTTTAAAAATTTCTCCCTACCCTAACCTCTTTCCATTCATGTGATCCTAATCAAACTTTTCTACAAAACATGCATTGGGATAGATTTGTACCTTTACAAATTTCTCCGTACCCTAACCTCTTTCCATTCATGTGATCCTAATCAAACTTTTCTACAAAACCATGAATTGGAATAGATTTGTACCTTTTCAAATTTCATCGTATCCCAACCTCTTTCCATTCATGCGATCCTAATCAAACTTTTCTACAAAACATGCATTGGGATAGATTTGTACCTTTACAAATTTCTTCGTATCCTAACCTCTTTCCATTCATGTGATCCTAATCAGAGTTTCCTACATAACGTGTGTTGGATTAGATTAGTGCTTTTACAAATTTCTTCCTACCCTAACCTCTTTCCATTCATGTGATCCTAATGAAACTTTTCTACAAAACGTGCGTTGGGATAGATTTGTGGTTTTACAAATCTCTTCGTACCCTATCCTCTTTACATTCATGTGATCCTAATCAAAGTTTTCTATAAAACCATTCATTGGGATAGAATTGTACCTTTACAAATTTCTTCGTATCCTAACCTCTTTCCATTCATGTGATACTAATCAAATTTTTCTACAAAACATGTATTGGGATTGATTTGTACCTTTAAAAATTTCTTCGTATCCTAACCTCTTTCCATTCATGTGATCCTAATCAGAGTTTTCTACAAAACGTGTGTAGGGATAGATTAGTGCTTTTACAAATTTCTTCGTACCCTAAGCTCTTTCCATTCATGTGATCCCAATCAAAGTTTTCTATAAAACCATGCATTGGGATAGAATTGTACCTTTACAAATTTCTTAGAATCCTAACCTCTTTCCATTCATGTGATCCTAATCAAATTTTTCTACAAAATATGCATTGGGATAGATTTGTACCTTTAAAAATTTCTTTGTATATTAGCCTCTTTCCATTCATGTCATCCTAATCGGAGTTTTCTACAAAACGTGTGTTGGGATAGATTTGTGCTTTTACAAATTTCTTCATACCCTAACCTCTTTCCATTCATGTGATCCTAATCAAACTTTTCTACAAAACATGCTTTGGGATAGATTTGTACCTTTAGAAATTTCTTCGTACCCTAACCTCTTTCCATTCATGTGATCCTAATCAAACTTTTCTACAAAACCATGAATAGGGATAGATTTGTATCTTTACAAATTTCTTCGTATCCTAACCTCGTTCAATTCATGTGATCCTAATCAAACTTTTCTACAAAACAATGCATTGGGACAGATTTGTACTTTTACAAATTTCTTCGTATCCTAACCTCTTTCCATTCATGTGATCCTAATCAAACTTTTCTACAAAACCATGCGTTGGGATAGCTTTGTGCTTTAAAAATTTCTTCGTACCCTAACCTCTTTCCATTCACGTGATCCTAATCAAAGTTTTCTATAAAACCATGCATTCGGACAGATTTGTACTTTTACAAATTTCTTCGTATCCTAACCTCTTTCCATTCACGTGATCCTAATCAAAGTTTTCTATAAAACAATGCATTGGGACAGATTTGTACCTTTAAAAATTTCTTCGTATCCTAACCTCTTTCCATTCATGTGATCCTAATCAGAGTTTTCTACAAAACGTGTGTTGGGATAGATTAGTGCTTTTACAAATTTCTTCGTACCCTAAGCGCTTTCCATTCATGTGATCCCAATCAAAGTTTTCTATAAAACCATGCATTGGGATAGAATTGTACCTTTACAAATTTCTTAGTATCCTAACCTCTTTCCATTCATGTGATCCTAATCAAATTTTTCTACAAAATATGCATTGGGATAGATTTGTACCTTTAAAAATTTCTTTGTATATTAGCCTCTTTCCATTCATGTGATCCTAATCGGAGTTTTCTACAAAACGTGTGTTGGGATAGATTTGTGCTTTTACAAATTTCTTCATACCCTAACCTCTTTCCATTCATGTGATCCTAATCAAACTTTTCTAAAAAACCATGAAGTGGGATAGATTTGTAACTTTACAAATTTCATCGTATCCTAACCTCTTTCCATTCATGTGATCCTAATCAAACTTTTCTACAAAACATGCTTTGGGATAGATTTGTACCTTT
Source organism: Agrypnus murinus (assembly GCA_929113105.1). NCBI lineage: Eukaryota > Metazoa > Arthropoda > Insecta > Coleoptera > Elateridae > Agrypnus > Agrypnus murinus. Next base: position 225,940,205 of record OV816024.1, on the reverse strand, counting down.
AGAAATTTCTTCGTACCCTAACCTCTTTCCATTCATGTGATCCTAATCAAACTTTTCTACAAAACCATGAATTGGGATAGATTTTTACCTTTACAAATTTCTTCGTACCCTAACCTCTTTCCATTCATGTGATCCTAATCAAACTTTTCTACAAAACCATGAATAGGGATAGATTTGTATCTTTACAAATTTCTTCGTATCCTAACCTCGTTCAATTCCTGTGATCCTAATCAAACTTTTCTACAAAACCATGAATTGGGATACATTTGTACCTTTACAAATTTCTTCGTATCCTAACCTCTTTCCATTCATGTGATCCTAATCAAACTTTTCTACAAAACCATGCGTTGGGATAGCTTTGTGCATTAAAAATTTCTTCGTACCCTAACCTCTTTCCATTCACGTGATCCTAATCAAAGTTTTCTATAAAACCATGCATTGGGACAGATTTGTACTTTTACAAATTTCTTCGTATCCTAACCTCTTTCCATTCATGAGATCCTAATCAAACTTTTCTACAAAACCATGCATAGGGATAGCTTAGTGCTCTAAAAATTTCTTCGTACCCTAACCTCTTTCCATTCATGTGATCCTAATCAAACTTTTTTACAAAACCATGCCTTGGGATAGCTTCGTGCTTTAAAAATTTCTTCGTACCCTAACCTCTTTCCATTCACGTGATCCTAATAAAAGTTTTCTATAAAACCATGCATTGGGACAGATTTGTACCTTTAGAAATTTCTTCGTATCCTAACCTCTTTCCATTCATGTGATCCTAATCAAACTTTTCTACAAAACATGCATTGAGATAGATTTGTACCTTTACAAATTTCTTCGTACCCTAACCTCTTTCCATTCATGTGATCCTAATCAAACTTTTCTACAAAACCATGCGTTGGGATAGCTTCGTGCTTTAAAAATTTCTTTGAATCCTAACCTCTTTCCATTCATATAATCCTAATCAAACTTTTCTACAAAACATGCACTGGGATAGATTTGTACCTTTACAAATTTCTTCGTATCCTAACCTCTTCCCATTCATGTGATCCTAATCAGAGTTTTCTACAAAACGTGCGTTGGGATAGATTTGTACTTTTACAAATTTCTTCCTACCCTAAACTCTTTTCATTAATCTGATCCTAATCAAATTGTTCTATAAAACCATGCATTGGGATATATTTGTACCTTTACAAATTTCTTCGTATCCTAACCTCTTTCCATTCATGTGATCCTAATCAAACTTTTCTACAAAACAAGCATTGGGATAGATTTGTACCTTTACAAATTTCTTATTATCCTAACCTCTTTCCATTCATGTGATCCTAATCAGAGTTTTCTACATAACGTGTGTTGGGATAGATTAGTGCTTTTACAAATTTCTTCGTACCCTAAGCTCTTTCCATTCATGTGATCCCAATCAAAGTTTTCTATAAAACCATGCATTGGGATAGAATTGTACCTTTACAAATTTCTTAGTATCATAACCTCTTTCCATTCATGTGATCCTAATCAAATTTTTCTACAAAATATGCATTGGGATAGATTTGTACCTTTAAAAATTTCTTTGTATATTAGCCTCTTTCCATTCATGTGATCCTAATCGGAGTTTTCTACAAAACGTGTGTTGGGATAGATTTGTGCTTTTACAAATTTCTTCATACCCTAACCTCTTTCCATTCATGTGATCCTAATCAAACTTTTCAACAAAACGTGCGTTGGGATAGATTTGTACTTTTATCAATTTCTTCCTACCCTATCCTCTTTTCATTAATCTGATCCTAATCAAATTGTTCTATAAAACCATGCATTGGGATATATTTGTTCCTTTACAAATTTCTTCGTATCCTAACCTCTTTCCATTCATGTGATCCTAATCAAACTGTTCTACAAAACCATGAATTGGGACAGATTTGTACCTTTATAAATTTCTTCGTATCCTAACCTCTTTCCATTCATGTGATCCTAATCAAACTTTTCTACAAAACATGCATTGGGATAGATTTGTACCTTTACAAATTTCTTCGTATCCTAACCTCTTCAAATTCATCTGATCCTAATCAGAGTTTTCTACAAAACGTGCGTTGGGATAGATTTGTACTTTTACAAATTTCTTCCTACCCTAACCTCTTTTCATTAATCTGATCCTAATCAAATTGTTCTATAAAACCATGCATTGGGATATATTAGTACCTTTACAAATTTCTTCGTATCCTAACCTCTTTCCATTCATGTGATCCTAATCAAACTTTTCTACAAAACAAGCATTGGGATAGATTTGTACCTTTACAAATTTCTTATTATCCTAACCTCTTTCCATTCATGTGATCCTAATCAGAGTTTTCTACATAACGTGTGTTGGGATAGATTAGTGCTTTTACAAATTTATTCGTACCCTAAGCTCTTTCCATTCATGTGATCCCAATCAAAGTTTTCTATAAAACCATGCATTGGGATAGAATTGTACCTTTACAAATTTCTTAGTATCCTAACCTCTTTCCATTCATGTGATCCTAATCAAACTGTTCTACAAAACCATGAATTGGGATAGATTTGTACCTTTTCAAATTTCATCGTATCCTAACCTCTTTCCATTCATGTGATCCTAATCAAACTTTTCTACAAAACCATGCATTGGTATTGCTTCGTGCTTTAAAAATTTCTTCGTACCCTAACCTCTTTCCATTATCGTTATCCTAATCAAAGTTTTCTATAAAACCATGCATTGGGACAGATTTGTACCTTTACAAATTTCTTCGTACCCTAACTTCTTTCCATTCATGTGATCCTAATCAAACTTTTCTACAAAACCATGCGTTGGGATTGCTTCGTGCTTTAAAAATTTCTTCGTACCCTAACCTCTTTCCATTATCGTTATCCTAATCAAAGTTTTCTATAAAACCATGCATTGGGACAGATTTGTACCTTTACAAATTTCTTCGTACCCTAACTTCTTTCCATTCATGTGATCCTAATCAAACTTTTCTACAAAACCATGCATTGGGATAGCTTCGTGCTTTAAAAATTTCTTCGTACCCTAACCTCTTTCCATTCACGTGATCCTAATCAAAGTTTTCTATAAAACCATGCATTGGGACAGATTTGTACCTTTACAAATTTCTTCGTATCCTAACCTCTTTCCATTCATGTGATCCTAATCAAACTTTTCTACAAAACATGCATTGAGATAGATTTGTACCTTTACAAATTTCTTCGTATCCTAACCTCTTTCCATTCACGAGATCCTAATTAAACTTTTCTACATAACCATGCATTGGGATAGCTTCGTGCTTTAAAATTTTCTTTGTACCCTAACCTCTTCCCATTCATCTGATACTAATCAGAGTTTTCTACAAAACCATGAATTGGGATAGATTTGTACCTTTACAAATTTCATCGTACCCTAACCTCTTTCCATTCATGTGATCCTAATCAAACTTTTCTACAAAACATGCAGTGGGATAGATTTGTACCTTTACAAATTTCTTCGTACCCTAACCTCTTTCCATTCATGTGATCCTAATCAACCTTTTCTACAAAACATGCATTGGGATAGATTTGTACCTTTACAAATTTCTTCGTACCCTAACCTCTTTCCATTCATGTGCTCCTAATCAAACTTTTCTACAAAAACATGCGTTGGGATTGCTTCGTGCTTTAAAAATTTCTTCGTACCCTAACCTCTGTCCATTCATGTGATCCTAATCAAAATTTTCTACAAAACCATGCGTTGGGATAGCTTCGTGCTTTAAAAATTTCTTCGTACCCTAACCTCTTTCCATTCATGTGATCCTAATCAAACTTTTCTACAAAACATGCATTGGGATAGATTTGTACCTTTACAAATTTCTTCGTAAACTAACCTCTTTCCAATCATGTGATCCTAATCAAACTTTACTACAAAACCATGCGTTGGGATAGCTTCGTGCTTTAAAAATTTCTTCCTACTTTAACCTCTTTCCATTCATGTGATCCTAATCAAACTTTTCTACAAAACATGCAGTGGGATAGATTTGTACCTTTACAAATTTCTTCGTACCCTAACCTCTTTCCATTCATGTGATCCTAATCAACCTTTTCTACAAAACATGCATTGGGATAGATTTGTACCTTTACAAATTTCTTCGTACCCTAACCTCTGTCCATTCATGTGCTCCTAATCAAACTTTTCTACAAAAACATGCGTTGGGATAGCTTCGTGCTTTAAAAATTTCTTCGTACCCTAACCTCTGTCCATTCATGTGATCCTAATCAAAATTTTCTACAAAACCATGCGTTGGGATAGCTTCGTGCTTTAAAAATTTCTTCCTACTTTAACCTCTTTCCATTCATGTGATCCTAATCAAACTTTTCTACAAAACATGCGTTGGGATAGCTTCGTGCTTTAAAAATTTCTTCCTACTTTAACCTCTTTCCATTCATGTGATCCTAATCAAACTTTTCTACAAAACATGCGTTGGGATAGCTTCGTGCTTTAAAAATTTCTTCCTACTTTAACCTCTTTCCATTCATGTGCTCCTAATCAAACTTTTCTACAAAAACATGCGTTGGGATAGCTTCGTGCTTTAAAAATTTCTTCGTACCCTAACCTCTTTCCAATCATGTGATCCTAATCAAACTTTAGTACAAAACCATGCGTTGGGATAGCTTCGTGCTTTAAAAATTTCTTCCTACTTTAACCTCTTTCCATTCATGTGATCCTAATCAAACTTTTCTACAAAACATGCAGTGGGATAGATTTGTACCTTTACAAATTTCTTCGTACCCTAACCTCTTTCCATTCATGTGATCCTAATCAACCTTTTCTACAAAACATGCATTGGGATAGATTTGTACCTTTACAAATTTCTTCGTACCCTAACCTCTGTCCATTCATGTGCTCCTAATCAAACTTTTCTACAAAAACATGCGTTGGGATAGCTTCGTGCTTTAAAAATTTCTTCGTACCCTAACCTCTGTCCATTCATGTGATCCTAATCAAAATTTTCTACAAAACCATGCGTTGGGATAGCTTCGTGCTTTAAAAATTTCTTCGTACCCTAACCTCTTTCCATTCATGTGATCCTAATCAAACTTTTCTACAAAACATGCATTGGGATAGATTTGTACCTTTACAAATTTCTTCGTAAACTAACCTCTTTCCAATCATGTGATCCTAATCAAACTTTTCTACAAAACCATGCGTTGGGATAGCTTCGTGCTTTAAAAATTTCTTCCTACTTTAACCTCTTTCCATTCATGTGATCCTAATCAAACTCTTCTACAAAACATGCATTGGGATAGATTTGTACCTTTACAAATTTCTTCGTATCCTAACCTCTTTCCATTCATGTGATCCTAATCAATCTTTTCTACAAAACATGCATTGGGATAGATTTGTACCTTTACAAATTTCTTCGTATCCTAACCTCTTTCCATTCATGTGATCCTAATCAGCGTTTTCTACATAACGTGTGTTGGGATAGATTAGTGCTTTTACAAATTTCTTCGTACCCTAACCTCTTTCCATTCATGTGATCCTAATCAAACTTTTCTACAAAACATGCATTGGGATAGATTTGTGCTTTTACAAATTTCTTCCTAGCCTAACCTGTTTTCATTAATCTGATCCTAATCGAAGTTTTCTATAAAACCATGCATTGGGATAGATTTGTACCTTTACAAATTTCTTCGTATTTTAACCTCTTTCCATTCATGTGATCCTAACCAGAATTTTCTAAAAAACGTGCGTTGGGATAGATTTGTAGTTTTACAAATTTCTTCCTACCCTAACCTCTTTTCATTAATCTGATCCTAATCAAATTGTTCTATAAAACCATGCATTGGGATATATTTGTACCTTTACAAATTTCTTCGTATCCTAACCTCTTTCCATTCATGTGATCCTAATCAAACTTTTCTACAAAACATGCATTGGGATAGATTTGTACCTTTACAAATTTCTTCGTGTCCTAACCTCTTTCCATTCATGTGATCCTAATCAGGGTTTTCTACTTAACGTGTGTTGGGATAGATAAGTGCTTTTAGAAATTTCTTCGTACCCTAACCTCTTTCCATTCATGTGATCCTAATCAAACTTTTCTACAAAACGTGCGTTGGGATAGATTTGTGGTTTTACAAATTTCTTCGTACCCTAACCTCTTTCCATTCATGTGATCCTAATCAAAGTTTTCTATAAAACCATGCATTGGGATAGAATTGTACCTTTACAAATTTCTTCGTACCCTAACCTCTTTCCAATCATGTGATCCTAATCAAACTGTTCTACAAAACCATGAATTGGGACAGATTTGTACCTTTACAAATTTCATCGTATCCTAACCTCTTTCCATTCATGTTATCCTAATCAAACTTTTCTACAAAACATGCATTGGGATAGATTTGTACCTTTACAAATTTCTTCCAATCATAACCTCTTTCCAATCATGTGACCCTAATCAGAGTTTTCTACAAAACGTGCGTTGGGATAGATTTGTACTTTTACAAATTTCTTCCTACCCTAACCTCTTTTCATTAATCTGATCCTAATCAAATTGTTCTATAAAACCATGCATTGGGATATATTTGTACCTTTACAAATTTCTTCGTATCCTAACCTCTTTCCATTCATGTGATCCTAATCAGAGTTTTCTACATAACGTGTGTTGGGATAGATTAGTGCTATTACAAATTTCTTCGTACCCTAAGCTCTTTCCATTCATGTGATCCTAATCAGAGTTTTCTACAAAACGTGCGTTGGGATAGATTTGTGGTTTTACAAATTTCTTCGTACCCAAACCTCTTTCCATTCATGTGATCCTAATCAAAGTTTTCTATAAAACCATGCATTGGGATAGAATTGTACCTTTACAAATTTCTTCGTACCCTAACCTCTTTCCATTCATGTGATCCTAATCAAACTGTTCTACAAAACCATGAATTGGGACAGATTTGTACCTTTACAAATTTCATCGTATCCTAACCTCTTTCCATTCATGTGATCCTAATCAAACTTTTCAACAAAACGTGCGTTGGGATAGATTTGTACTTTTATCAATTTCTTCCTACCCTATCCTCTTTTCATTAATCTGATCCTAATCAAATTGTTCTATAAAACCATGCATTGGGATATATTTGTTCCTTTACAAATTTCTTCGTATCCTAACCTCTTTCCATTCATGTGATCCTAATCAAACTGTTCTACAAAACCATGAATTGGGACAGATTTGTACCTTTACAAATTTCATCGTATCCTAACCTCTTTCCATTCATGTGATCCTAATCAAACTTTTCTACAAAACATGCATTGGGATAGATTTGTACCTTTACAAATTTCTTCCAATCATAACCTCTTTCCAATCATGTGACCCTAATCAGAGTTTTCTACAAAACGTGCGTTGCGATAGATTTGTACTTTTACAAATTTCTTCCTACCCTAACCTCTTTTCATTAATCTGATCCTAATCAAATTGTTCTATAAAACCATGCATTGGGATATATTTGTACCTTTACAAATTTCTTCGTATCCTAACCTCTTTCCATTCATGTGATCCTAATCAGAGTTTTCTACATAACGTGTGTTGGGATAGATTAGTGCTATTACAAATTTCTTCGTACCCTAAGCTCTTTCCATTCATGTGATCCTAATCAAAGTTTTCTATAAAACCATGCATTGGGATAGAATTGTACCTTTACAGATTTCTTAGTATCCTAACCTCTTTCCTTTCATGTGATCCTAATCAAATTTTTCTACAAAATATGCATTGGGATAGATTTGTACCTTAAAAAATTTCTTCGTATCTTAGCCTCTTTCCATTCATGTGATCCTAATCAGAGTTTTCTACAAAACGTGTGTTGGGATAGATTTGTGCTTTTACAAATTTCTTCATACCCTAACCTCTTTCCATTCATGTGATCCTAATCAAACTTTTCTACAAAACGTGCGTTGGGATAGATTTGTACTTTTACCAATTTCTTCCTACCCTAACCTCTTTTCATTAATCTGATCCTAATCAAATTGTTCTATAAAACCATGCATTGGGATATATTTGTACCTTTACAAATTTCTTCGTATCCTAACCTCTATCCATTCATGTGATCCTAATCAAACTTTTCTACAAAACATGCATTGAGATAGAATTGTACCTTTACAAATTTTTTCGTACCCTAACCTCTTTCCATTCATGTGATCCTAATCAAACTTTTCTACAAAACGTGCGTTGGGATAGATTTGTGGTTTTACAAATCTCTTCGTACCCTAACCTCTTTACATTCATGTGATCCTAATCAAAGTTTTCTATAAAACCATTCGTTGGGATAGAATTGTACCTTTACAAATTTCTTCGTATCCTAACCTCTTTCCGTTCATGTGATCCTAATCAAATTTTTCTACAAAACATGCATTGGGATTGATTTGTACCTTTAAAAATTTCTTCGTATCCTAACCTCTTTCCATTCATGTGATCCTAATCAGAGTTTTCTACAAAACGTGTGTTGGGATAGATTTGTGCTTTTACAAATTACTTCATACCCTAACCTCTTTCCATTCATGTGATCCTAATCAAACTTTTCTACTAAACGTGCGTTGGGATAGATTTGTACTTTTACAAATTTCTTCCTACCCTAACCTCTTTTTATTAATCTGATCCTAATCAAATTGTTCTATAAAACCATGCATTGGGATATATTTGTACCTTTACAAATTTCTTCGTATCCTAACCTCTTTCCATTCATGTGATCCTAATCAAACTTTTCTACAAAACCATGCGTTGGGATAGCTTCGTGCTTTAAAAATTTCTTCGTACCCTAACCTCTTTCCATTCACGTGAATCTAATCAAAGTTTTCTATAAAACCATGCATTGGGACAAATTTGTACCTTTACAAATTTCTTCGTATCCTAACCTCTTTCCATTCATGTGATCCTAATCAAACTTTTCTACAAAACCATGCGTTGGGATAGCTTCGTGCTTTAAAAATTTCTTCGTACCCTAACCTCTGTCCATTCATGTGATCCTAATCAAACTTTTCTACAAAACCATGCGTTGGGATAGCTTCGTGCTTTAAAAATTTCTTCGTACCCTAACCTCTGTCCATTCATGTGATCCTAATCAAACTTTTCTACAAAACCATGCGTTGGGATAGCTTCGTGCTTTAAAAATTTCTTCGTACCCTAACCTCTTTCCATTCATGTGATCCTAATCAAACTTTTCTACAAAAAATGCATTGGGATAGATTTGTACCTTTACAAATTTCTTCGTAAACTAACCTCTTTCCAATCATGTGATCCTAATCAAACTTTTCTACAAAACCATGCGTTGGGAAAGCTTCGTGCTTTAAAAATTTCTTCCTACTTTAACCTCTTTCCATTCATGTGATCCTAATCAAACTCTTCTACAAAACATGCATTGGGATAGATTTGTACCTTTACAAATTTCTTCGTAAACTAACCTCTTTCCAATCATGTGATCCTAATCAAACTTTTCTACAAAACCATGCGTTGGGATAGCTTCGTGCTTTAAAAATTTCTTCCTACTTTAACCTCTTTCCATTCATGTGATCCTAATCAAACTCTTCTACAAAACATGCATTGGGATAGATTTGTACCTTTACAAATTTCTTCGTATCCTAACCTCTTTCCATTCATGTGATCCTAATCAATCTTTTCTACAAAACATGCATTGGGATAGATTTGTACCTTTACAAATTTCTTCGTATCCTAACCTCTTTCCATTCATGTGATCCTAATCAGAGTTTTCTACATAACGTGTGTTGGGATAGATTAGTGCTTTTACAAATTTCTACGTACCCTAACCTCTTTCCATTCATGTGATCCTAATCAAACTTTTCTACAAAACATGCATTGGGATAGATTTGTGCTTTTACAAATTTCTTCCTAGCCTAACCTGTTTTCATTAATCTGATCCTAATCAAAGTTTTCTATAAAACCATGCATTGGGATAGATTTGTACCTTTACAAATTTCTTCGTATTTTAACCTCTTTCCATTCATGTGATCCTAACCAGAATTTTCTAAAAAACGTGCGTTGGGATAGATTTGTAGTTTTACAAATTTCTTCCTACCCTAACCTCTTTTCATTAATCTGATCCTAATCAAATTGTTCTGTAAAACCATGCATTGGGATATATTTGTACCTTTACAAATTTCTTCGTATCCTAACCTCTTTCCATTCATGTGATCCTAATCAAACTTTTCTACAAAACATGCATTGGGATAGATTTGTACCTTTACAAATTTCTTCGTATCCTAACCTCTTTCCATTCATGTGATCCTAATCAGGGTTTTCTACTTAACGTGTGTTGGGATAGATAAGTGCTTTTACAAATTTCTTCGTACCCTAACCTCTTTCCATTCATGTGATCCTAATCAAACTTTTCTACAAAACGTGCGTTGGGATAGATTTGTGGTTTTACAAATTTCTTCGTACCCTAACCTCTTTCCATTCATGTGATCCTAATCAAAGTTTTCTATAAAACCATGCATTGGGATAGAATTGTACCTTTACAAATTTCTTCGTACCCTAACCTCTTTCCATTCATGTGATCCTAATCAAACTGTTCTACAAAACCATGAATTGGGACAGATTTGTACCTTTACAAATTTCATCGTATCCTAACCTCTTTCCATTCATGTTATCCTAATCAAACTTTTCTACAAAACATGCATTGGGATAGATTTGTACCTTTACAAATTTCTTCCAATCATAACCTCTTTCCAATCATGTGACCCTAATCAGAGTTTTCTACAAAACGTGCGTTGGGATAGATTTGTACTTTTACAAATTTCTTCCTACCCTAACCTCTTTTCATTAATCTGATCCTAATCAAATTGTTCTATAAAACCATGCATTGGGATATATTTGTACCTTTACAAATTTCTTCGTATCCTAACCTCTTTCCATTCATGTGATCCTAATCAGAGTTTTCTACATAACGTGTGTTGGGATAGATTAGTGCTATTACAAATTTCTTCGTACCCTAAGCTCTTTCCATTCATGTGATCCTAATCAGAGTTTTCTACAAAACGTGCGTTGGGATAGATTTGTGGTTTTACAAATTTCTTCGTACCCAAACCTCTTTCCATTCATGTGATCCTAATCAAAGTTTTCTATAAAACCATGCATTGGGATAGAATTGTACCTTTACAAATTTCTTCGTACCCTAACCTCTTTCCAATCATGTGATCCTAATCAAACTGTTCTACAAAACCATGAATTGGGACAGATTTGTACCTTTACAAATTTCATCGTATCCTAACCTCTTTCCATTCATGTTATCCTAATCAAACTTTTCTACAAAACATGCATTGGGATAGATTTGTACCTTTACAAATTTCTTCCAATCCTAACCTCTTTCCAATCATGTGACCCTAATCAGAGTTTTCTACAAAACGTGCGTTGGGATAGATTTGTACTTTTACAAATTTCTTCCTACCCTAACCTCTTTTCATTAATCTGATCCTAATCAAATTGTTCTATAAAACCATGCATTGGGATATATTTGTACCTTTACAAATTTCTTCGTATCCTAACCTCTTTCCATTCATGTGATCCTAATCAGAGTTTTCTACATAACGTGTGTTGGGATAGATTAGTGCTATTACAAATTTCTTCGTACCCTAAGCTCTTTCCATTCATGTGATCCTAATCAAAGTTTTCTATAAAACCATGCATTGGGATAGAATTGTACCTTTACAGATTTCTTAGTATCCTAACCTCTTTCCTTTCATGTGATCCTAATCAAATTTTTCTACAAAATATGCATTGGGATAGATTTGTACCTTAAAAAATTTCTTCGTATCTTAGCCTCTTTCCATTCATGTGATCCTAATCAGAGTTTTCTACAAAACGTGTGTTGGGATAGATTTGTGCTTTTACAAATTTCTTCATACCCTAACCTCTTTCCATTCATGTGATCCTAATCAAACTTTTCTACAAAACGTGCGTTGGGATAGATTTGTACTTTTACCAATTTCTTCCTACCCTAACCTCTTTTCATTAATCTGATCCTAATCAAATTGTTCTATAAAACCATGCATTGGGATATATTTGTACCTTTACAAATTTCTTCGTATCCTAACCTCTATCCATTCATGTGATCCTAATCAAACTTTTCTACAAAACATGCATTGAGATAGAATTGTACCTTTACAAATTTTTTCGTACCCTAACCTCTTTCCATTCATGTGATCCTAATCAAACTTTTCTACAAAACGTGCGTTGGGATAGATTTGTGGTTTTACAAATCTCTTCGTACCCTAACCTCTTTACATTCATGTGATCCTAATCAAAGTTTTCTATAAAACCATTCGTTGGGATAGAATTGTACCTTTACAAATTTCTTCGTATCCTAACCTCTTTCCATTCATGTGATCCTAATCAAACTTTTCTACAAAACATGCATTGGGATTGATTTGTACCTTTAAAAATTTCTTCGTATCCTAACCTCTTTCCATTCATGTGATCCTAATCAGAGTTTTCTACAAAACGTGTGTTGGGATAGATTTGTGCTTTTACAAATTACTTCATACCCTAACCTCTTTCCATTCATGTGATCCTAATCAAACTTTTCTACTAAACGTGCGTTGGGATAGATTTGTACTTTTACAAATTTCTTCCTACCCTAACCTCTTTTTATTAATCTGATCCTAATCAAATTGTTCTATAAAACCATGCATTGGGATATATTTGTACCTTTACAAATTTCTTCGTATCCTAACCTCTTTCCATTCATGTGATCCTAATCAAACTTTTCTACAAAACCATGCGTTGTGATAGCTTCGTGCTTTAAAAATTTCTTCGTACCCTAACCTCTTTCCATTCACGTGAATCTAATCAAAGTTTTCTATAAAACCATGCATTGGGACAAATTTGTACCTTTACAAATTTCTTCGTATCCTAACCTCTTTCCATTCATGTGATACTAATCAAACTTTTCTACAAAACCATGCGTTGGGATAGCTTCGTGCTTTAAAAATTTCTTCGTACCCTAACCTCTGTCCATTCATGTGATCCTAATCAAACTTTTCTACAAAACCATGCGTTGGGATAGCTTCGTGCTTTAAAAATTTCTTCGTACCCTAACCTCTTTCCATTCATGTGATCCTAATCAAACTTTTCTACAAAACATGCATTGGGATAGATTTCTAACTTTACAAATTTCTTCGTACCCTAACCTCTTTCCAATATTGTGATCCTAATCAAACTTTACTACAAAACCATGCGTTGGGATAGCTTCGTGCTTTAAAAATTTCTTCCTACTTTAACCTCTTTCCATTCATGTGATCCTAATCAAACTTTTCTACAAAACATGCATTGGGATAGATTTGTACCTTTACAAATTTCTTCGTACCCTAACCTCTTTCCATTCATGTGATCCTAATCAACCTTTTCTACAAAACATGCATTGGGATAGATTTGTACCTTTACAAATTTCTTCGTACCCTAACCTCTGTCCATTCATGTGCTCCTAATCAAACTTTTCTACAAAAACATGCGTTGGGATAGCTTCGTGCTTTAAAAATTTCTTCGTACCCTAACCTCTGTCCATTCATGTGATCCTAATCAAAATTTTCTACAAAACCATGCGTTGGGATAGCTTCGTGCTTTAAAAATTTCTTCGTACCCTAACCTCTTTCCATTCATGTGATCCTAATCAAACTTTTCTACAAAACATGCATTGGGATAGATTTGTACCTTTACAAATTTCTTCGTAAACTAACATCTTTCCAATCATGTGATCCTAATCAAACTTTTCTACAAAACCATGCGTTGGGATAGCTTCGTGCTTTAAAAATTTCTTCCTACTTTAACCTCTTTCCATTCATGTGATCCTAATCAAACTCTTCTACAAAACATGCGTTGAGATAGGTTTGTACCTTTACAAATTTCTTCGTATCCTAACCTCTTTCCATTCATGTGATCCTAATCAAACTTTTTTACAAAACCATGCGTTGGGATAGCTTAATGCTTTAAAAATTTCTTCGTATCCCAACTTCTTTCCATTCATGTGATCCTAATCAGAGTTTTCTACAAATGTGCGTTGGGATAAATTTGTGCTTTTACAAACTTCATAGTAGCCTAACCTCTTTCCATTCCCGTCATCCTAATCAAACTTTCCTACAAAACATGCATTGGGATAGATTTGTACCTTTACAAATTTCTTCGTATCCTAACCTCTTTTCATTAATCTGATCGTAATCAGAGTTTTCTACAAAACATGTGTTGGGATAGGTTTGTGCTTTTACAAATTTCTTCATACCCTAACCTCTTTTCCTTCATGTGATCCTAATCAGAGTTTTTACAAAACACACGATGGGATAGATTTGTGCTTTTACAAATTTCATAGTACCCTAACCTCTTTCCATTCCCGTCATCCTAATCAAACTTTCCTACAAAACATGCATTGGGATAGATTTGTACCTTTACAAATTTCTTCGTATCCTAACCTCTTTTCATTCATCTGAGCCTAATCAGAGTTTTCTACAAAACAGTCGTTGGGATAGATTTGTGCTTTTACAAATTTTTTCATACCCTAACCTCTTTTCATTCATGTGATCCTAATCAGAGTTTTTACAAAACACACGATGGGATAGATTTGTGCTTTTACAAATTTCTTTGTATCCTAACTTCTTTCCATTCATGTGATCCTAGTCGGATTTTTCTACAAAAACGTGCCTTGGGATAGATTTGTGCTTTTACAAATTTCTTCGTATCCTAACCTCTTTTATTTTTTCTGATCCTAGAGTTATCTACAAAACATACGTTGGGATAGATTTGTACCTTTACAAATTTCTTCGTACCCTAACCTCTTTCCATTCATGTGATCCTAATCAAACTTTTCTACAAAACCATGAATTGGGATAGATTTGTACCTTTACAAATTTCTTCGTACCCTAACCTCTTTCCATTCATGTGATCCTAACCAAACTTTTCTACAAAACCATGAATTGGGATAGATTTGTACCTTTACAAATTTCGTCGTACCCTAACCTCTTTCCATTCATGTGATCCTAATCAAACTTTTCTACAAAACCATGAATTGGGATAGATATGTACCTTTACAAATTTCTTCATATCATAAGCTCTTTCCATTCATGTGATCCTAATCAAAGTTTTCTATAAAACCATGCATTGGGATAGAATTGTACCTTTACAAATTTCTTCGTTCCCTAACCTCTTTCCATTCATGTGATCCTAATCAAACTTTTCTACAAAACCATGAATTGGTTAATAATAACCTCTTTTCATTCATCTGATCCTAATCAGAGTTTTCTACAAAACATGCGTTGTGATAGATTTGTGCTTTTACAAATTTCTTCCTACCCTAACCTCTTTCCATTAATGTGATCCTAATCAAAGCTTTCTACAAAACCATGCATTGGGATAGCTTCGTGGTTTAAAAATTTCTTTGTACCCTAACCTCTTCCCATTCATGTGATCCTAATCAGAGTTTTCTACAAAACGCATTGGGATAGATTTGTACCTTTACAAATTTCTTCGTATTCCAACCTCTTTCGTGCATGTGATCCTAATCAAACTTGTCTACAAAACATGCATTGGGATAGATTTGTACCTTTACAAATTTCTTCGTATCCTAGCCTCTTTCCATTCATGTGATCCTAATCAGAGTTTTCTGCAAAACGTGCGTTGGGATAGATTTGTGCTTTTACAAATTTCTTCGTACCCTAACCTCTTTCCATACATGTGATCCTAATCACAGTTTTCTATAAAACCATGCATTGGGACAGATTTGTACCTTTACAAATTTCTTCGTATCCTAACCTCTTTTGTGCATGTGATCCTAATCAAACTTGTCTACAAAACATGCATTGGGATAGATTTGTACCTTTACAAATTTCTTCGTATCCTAGCCTCTTTCCATTCATGTGATCCTAATCAGAGTTTTCTGCAAAACGTGCGTTGGGATAGATTTATGCTTTTACAAATTTCTTCCTACCCTAACCTCTTTTCATTAATCTGATCCTAATCAAATTGTTGTATAAAACCATGCATTGGGATATATTTGTACCTTTACAAATTTCTTCGTATCCTAACCTCTTTCCATTCATGTGATCCTAATCAAACTTTTCTACAAAACATGCATTGGGATAGATTTGTACCTTTACAAATTTCTTCGTATCCTAACCTCTTTCCATTCATGTGATCTTAATCAGAGTTTTCTACATAACGTGTGTTGGGATAGATTAGTGCTTTTACAAATTTCTTCGTACCCTAACCTCTTTCCATTCATGTGATCCTAATCAAACTTTTCTACAAAACATGCATTGGGATAGATTTGTGCTTTTACAAATTTCTTCCTAGCCTAACCTGTTTTCATTAATCTGATCCTAATCAAAGTTTTCTATAAAACCATGCATTGGGATAGATTTGTACCTTTACAAATTTCTTCGTATTTTAACCTCTTTCCATTCATGTGATCCTAACCAGAATTTTCTAAAAAACGTGCGTTGGGATAGATTTGTAGTTTTACAAATTTCTTCCTACCCTAACCTCTTTTCATTAATCTGATCCTAATCAAATTGTTCTATAAAACCATGCATTGGGATATATTTGTACCTTTACAAATTTCTTCGTATCCTAACCTCTTTCCATTCATGTGATCCTAATCAAACTTTTCTACAAAACATGCATTGGGATAGGTTTGTACCTTTACAAATTTCTTCGTATCCTAACCTCTTTCCATTCATGTGATCCTAATCAGGGTTTTCTACATAACGTGTGTTGGGATAGATAAGTGCTTTTACAAATTTCTTCGTACCCTAACCTCTTTCCATTCATGTGATCCTAATCAAACTTTTCTACAAAACCATGCGTTGGGATAGCTTCGTGCAATAAAAATTTCTTCGTACCCTAACCTCTTTCCATTCATGTGATCCTAATCAAACTGTTCTACAAAACCATGAATTGGGACAGATTTGTACCTTTACAAATTTCATCGTATCCTAACCTCTTTCCATTCATGTGATCCTAATCAAACTTTTCTACAAAACATGCATTGGGATAGATTTGTACCTTTACAAATTTCTTCCAATCCTAACCTCTTTCCAATCATGTGACCCTAATCAGAGTTTTTTACAAAACGTGCGTTGGGATAGATTTGTACTTTTACAAATTTCTACTACCCTAACCTCTTTTCATTAATCTAATCCTAATCAAATTGTTCTATAAAACCATGCATTGGGATATATTTGTACCTTTACAAATTTCTTCGTATCCTAACCTCTTTCCATTCATGTGATCCTAATCAGAGTTTTCTACATAACGTGTGTTGGGATAAATTAGTGCTATTACAAATTTCTTCGTACCCTAAGCTCTTTCCATTCATGTGATCCTAATCAAAGTTTTCTATAAAACCATGCATTGGGATAGAATTGTACCTTAAAAAATTTCTTCGTATCTTAGCCTCTTTCCATTCATGTGATCCTAATCAGAGTTTTCTACAAAACGTGTGTTGGGATAGATTTGTGCTTTTACAAATTTCTTCATACCCTATCCTCTTTCCATTCATGTGATCCTAAACAAACTTTTCTACAAAACGTGCGTTGGGATAGATTTGTACTTTTACCAATTTCTTCCTACCCTAACCTCTTTTCATTAATCTGATCCTAATCAAATTGTTCTATAAAACCATGCATTGGGATATATTTGTACCTTTACAAATTTCTTCGTATCCTAACCTCTATCCATTCATGTGATCCTAATCAAACTTTTCTACAAAACATGCATTGAGATAGATTTGTACCTTTACAAATTTCTTCGTATCCTTACCTCTTTCCATTCATGTGATCCTAATCAAGCTTTTCTACAAAACCATGCGTTGGGATAGCTTCGTGCTTTAAAAATTTCTTCGTACCCTAACCTCTGTCCATTCATGTGATCCTAATCAAACTTTTCTACAAAACCATGCGTTGGGATAGCTTCGTGCTTTAAAAATTTCTTCGTACCCTAACCTCTTTCCATTCATGTGATCCTAATCAAACTTTTCTACAAAACATCCATTGGGATAGATTTGTAACTTTACAAATTTCTTCGTACCCTAACCTCTTTCCAATCATGTTCTAAACTTTTCTACAAAACCATGAATTGGGATAGATTTGTACCTTTACAAATTTCATCGTATCCTAACCTCTTTCCATTCATGACATCCTAATCAAACTTTTCTACAAAACATGCATTGGGATAGATTTGTACCTTTACAAATTTCTTCGTTTCCTAACCTCTTTCCATTCATGTGATCCTAATCAGAGTTTTCTACAGAACGTGTGTTGTGATAGATTAGTGCTTTTCCAAATTTCTTCGTACCCTAACCTCCTTTCATTCATGTGATCCTAATCAGAGTTTTCTACAAAACGTGCGTTGGGATAGATTTGTGCTTTCACAAATTTCTTCGTATCCCAACCTCTTTTAATTTATCTGATCCTAGAGTTATCTACAAAACATGCGTTGGGATAGCTTCGTGCTTTAAAAATTTCTTCGTACCCTAACCTCTGTCCATTCATGTGATCCTAATCAAACTTTTCTACAAAACCATGCGTTGGGATAGCTTCGTGCTTTAAAAATTTCTTCGTACCCTAACCTCTTTCCATTCATGTGATCCTATTCAAACTTTTCTACAAAACATCCATTGGGATAGATTTGTAACTTTACAAATTTCTTCGTACCCTAACCTCTTTCCAATCATGTTCTAAACTTTTCTACAAAACCATGAATTGTGATAGATTTGTACCTTTACAAATTTCATCGTATCCTAACCTCTTTCCATTCATGTCATCCTAATCAAACTTTTCTACAAAACATGCATTGGGATAGATTTGTACCTTTACAAATTTCTTCGTTTCCTAACCTCTTTCAATTCATGTGATCCTAATCAAAGTTTTCTACAAAACATGCATTGGGATAGATTTGTACCTTTACAAATTTCTTCGTTTCCTAACCTCTTTCAATTCATGTGATCCTAATCAAAGTTTTCTACAAAACATGCATTGGGATAGATTTGTACCTTTACAAATTTCTTCGTAACCTAACCTCTTTTCATTCATGTGATCCTAATCAGAGTTTTCTACAAAACGTGCTTTGGGATAGATTTGTGCTTTTACAAATTTCTTCGTACCCTAACCTCTTTCCATTCATGTGATCCTAATCAAAGTTTTCTATAAAACCATGCATTGGGATAGAATTGTACCTTTACAAATTTCTTCGTACCCTAACCTCTTTCCAATCATGTGATCCTAATCAAACTGTTCTACAAAACCATGAATTGGGACAGATTTGTACCTTTACAAATTTCATCGTATCCTAACCTCTTTCCATTCATGTTATCCTAATCAAACTTTTCTACAAAACATGCATTGGGATAGATTTGTACCTTTACAAATTTCTTCCAATCCTAACCTCTTTCCAATCATGTGACCCTAATCAGAGTTTTCTACAAAACGTGCGTTGGGATAGATTTGTACTTTTACAAATTTCTTCCTACCCTAACCTCTTTTCATTAATCTGATCCTAATCAAATTGTTCTATAAAACCATGCATTGGGATATATTTGTACCTTTACAAATTTCTTCGTATCCTAACCTCTTTCCATTCATGTGATCCTAATCAGAGTTTTCTACATAACGTGTGTTGGGATAGATTAGTGCTATTACAAATTTCTTCGTACCCTAAGCTCTTTCCATTCATGTGATCCTAATCAAAGTTTTCTATAAAACCATGCATTGGGATAGAATTGTACCTTTACAGATTTCTTAGTATCCTAACCTCTTTCCTTTCATGTGATCCTAATCAAATTTTTCTACAAAATATGCATTGGGATAGATTTGTACCTTAAAAAATTTCTTCGTATCTTAGCCTCTTTCCATTCATGTGATCCTAATCAGAGTTTTCTACAAAACGTGTGTTGGGATAGATTTGTGCTTTTACAAATTTCTTCATACCCTAACCTCTTTCCATTCATGTGATCCTAATCAAACTTTTCTACAAAACGTGCGTTGGGATAGATTTGTACTTTTACCAATTTCTTCCTACCCTAACCTCTTTTCATTAATCTGATCCTAATCAAATTGTTCTATAAAACCATGCATTGGGATATATTTGTACCTTTACAAATTTCTTCGTATCCTAACCTCTATCCATTCATGTGATCCTAATCAAACTTTTCTACAAAACATGCATTGAGATAGAATTGTACCTTTACAAATTTTTTCGTACCCTAACCTCTTTCCATTCATGTGATCCTAATCAAACTTTTCTACAAAACCATGAATTGGTTAATAATAACCTCTTTTCATTCATCTGATCCTAATCAGAGTTTTCTACAGAACATGCGTTGGGAAAGATTTGTACTTTTACAAATTTTTTCCTACCCTAACCTCTTTTCATTAATCTGATCCTAATCAAATTGTTCTATAAAACCATGCATTGGGATATATTTGTACCTTTACAAATTTTTTCATACCCTAACCTCTTTCCATTCATGTGATCCTAATCAAACTTTTCTACAAAACATGCATTGGGATAGATTTGTACCTTTACAAATTTCTTCGTATCCTAACCTCTTTCCATTCATGTGATCCTAATCAGAGTTTTCTACATAACGTGTGTTGGGATAGATTAGTGCTTTTACAAATTTCTTCGTACCCTAACCTCTTTCCATTCATGTGATCCTAATCAAACTTTTCTACAAAACGTGCGTTGGGATAGATTTGTGGTTTTACAAATCTCTTCGTACCCTAACCTCTTTACATTCATGTGATCCTAATCAAAGTTTTCTATAAAACCATTCGTTGGGATAGAATTGTACCTTTACAAATTTCTTCGTATCCTAACCTCTTTCCGTTCATGTGATCCTAATCAAATTTTTCTACAAAACATGCATTGGGATTGATTTGTACCTTTAAAAATTTCTTCGTATCCTAACCTCTTTCCATTCATGTGATCCTAATCAGAGTTTTCTACAAAACGTGTGTTGGGATAGATTTGTGCTTTTACAAATTACTTCATACCCTAACCTCTTTCCATTCATGTGATCCTAATCAAACTTTTCTACTAAACGTGCGTTGGGATAGATTTGTACTTTTACAAATTTCTTCCTACCCTAACCTCTTTTTATTAATCTGATCCTAATCAAATTGTTCTATAAAACCATGCATTGGGATATATTTGTACCTTTACAAATTTCTTCGTATCCTAACCTCTTTCCATTCATGTGATCCTAATCAAACTTTTCTACAAAACCATGCGTTGTGATAGCTTCGTGCTTTAAAAATTTCTTCGTACCCTAACCTCTTTCCATTCACGTGAATCTAATCAAAGTTTTCTATAAAACCATGCATTGGGACAAATTTGTACCTTTACAAATTTCTTCGTATCCTAACCTCTTTCCATTCATGTGATCCTAATCAAACTTTTCTACAAAACCATGCGTTGGGATAGAATTGTACCTTTACAAATTTCTTCGTATCCTAACCTCTTTCCGTTCATGTGATCCTAATCAAATTTTTCTACAAAACATGCATTGGGATTGATTTGTACCTTTAAAAATTTCTTCGTATCCTAACCTCTTTCCATTCATGTGATCCTAATCAGAGTTTTCTACAAAACGTGTGTTGGGATAGATTTGTGCTTTTACAAATTACTTCATACCCTAACCTCTTTCCATTCATGTGATCCTAATCAAACTTTTCTACTAAACGTGCGTTGGGATAGATTTGTACTTTTACAAATTTCTTCCTACCCTAACCTCTTTTTATTAATCTGATCCTAATCAAATTGTTCTATAAAACCATGCATTGGGATATATTTGTACCTTTACAAATTTCTTCGTATCCTAACCTCTTTCCATTCATGTGATCCTAATCAAACTTTTCTACAAAACCATGCGTTGGGATAGCTTCGTGCTTTAAAAATTTCTTCGTACCCTAACCTCTTTCCATTCACGTGAATCTAATCAAAGTTTTCTATAAAACCATGCATTTGGACAAATTTGTACCTTTACAAATTTCTTCGTATCCTAACCTCTTTCCATTCATGTGATCCTAATCAAACTTTTCTACAAAACCATGCGTTGGGATAGAATTGTACCTTTACAAATTTCTTCGTATCCTAACCTCTTTCCGTTCATGTGATCCTAATCAAATTTTTCTACAAAACATGCATTGGGATTGATTTGTACCTTTAAAAATTTCTTCGTATCCTAACCTCTTTCCATTCATGTGATCCTAATCAGAGTTTTCTACAAAACGTGTGTTGGGATAGATTTGTGCTTTTACAAATTACTTCATACCCTAACCTCTGTCCATTCATGTGATCCTAATCAAACTTTTCTACAAAACCATGCGTTGGGATAGCTTCGTGCTTTAAAAATTTCTTCGTACCCTAACCTCTTTCCATTCATGTGATCCTAATCAAACTTTTCTACAAAACATCCATTGGGATATATTTGTACCTTTACAAATTTCTTCGTATCCTAACCTCTATCCATTCATGTGATCCTAATCAAACTTTTCTACAAAACATGCATTGAGATAGATTTGTACCTTTACAAATTTCTTCGTATCCTTACCTCTTTCCATTCATGTGATCCTAATCAAGCTTTTCTACAAAACCATGCGTTGGGATAGCTTCGTGCTTTAAAAATTTCTTCGTACCCTAACCTCTGTCCATTCATGTGATCCTAATCAAACTTTTCTACAAAACCATGCGTTGGGATAGCTTCGTGCTTTAAAAATTTCTTCGTACCCTAACCTCTTTCCAATCATGTTCTAAACTTTTCTACAAAACCATGAATTGGGATAGATTTGTACCTTTACAAATTTCATCGTATCCTAACCTCTTTCCATTCATGTCATCCTAATCAAACTTTTCTACAAAACATGCATTGGGATAGATTTGTACCTTTACAAATTTCTTCGTTTCCTAACCTCTTTCCATTCATGTGATCCTAATCAGAGTTTTCTACAGAACGTGTGTTGGGATAGATTAGTGCTTTTCCAAATTTCTTCGTACCCTAACCTCCTTTCATTCATGTGATCCTAATCAGAGTTTTCTACAAAACGTGCGTTGGGATAGATTTGTGCTTTTACAAATTTCTTCGTATCCCAACCTCTTTTAATTTATCTGATCCTAGAGTTATCTACAAAACATGCGTTGGGATAGCTTCGTGCTTTAAAAATTTCTTCGTACCCTAACCTCTGTCCATTCATGTGATCCTAATCAAACTTTTCTACAAAACCATGCGTTGGGATAGCTTCGTGCTTTAAAAATTTCTTCGTACCCTAACCTCTTTCCATTCATGTGATCCTATTCAAACTTTTCTACAAAACATCCATTGGGATAGATTTGTAACTTTACAAATTTCTTCGTACCCTAACCTCTTTCCAATCATGTTCTAAACTTTTCTACAAAACCATGAATTGGGATAGATTTGTACCTTTACAAATTTCATCGTATCCTAACCTCTTTCCATTCATGTCATCCTAATCAAACTTTTCTACAAAACATGCATTGGGATATATTTGTACCTTTACAAATTTCTTCGTTTCCTAACCTCTTTCAATTCACGTGATCCTAATCAAAGTTTTCTACAAAACATGCATTGGGATAGATTTGTACCTTTACAAATTTCTTCGTAACCTAACCTCTTTTCATTCATGTGATCCTAATCAGAGTTTTCTACAAAACGTGCGTTGGGATAGATTTGTGCTTTTACAAATTTCTTCGTACCCTATCCTCTTTCCATTCATGTGATCCTAATCAAACTTTTCTACAAAACATGCATTGGGATAGATTTGTACCTTTACAAATTTCTTCGTACCCTAACCTCTTTTCATTAATCTGATCCTAATCAGAGTTTTCTACAAAACATGCGTTGTGATAGATTTGTACTTTTACAAATTTTTTCATACCCTAACCTCGTTTCATTCATGTGATCCTAATCAGAGTTTTTACAAAACACACACTGGGATAGATTTGTACCTTTACAAATTTCTTCGTACCCTAACCTCCTTTCATTCATGTGATCCCAATCAGAGTTTTCTACAAAACGTGCGTTGGGATAGATTTGTGCTTTTACAAAGTTCTTCGTACCCTAACCTCTTCCCATTCATGTGATCCTAATCAAACTTTTCACCAACACGTGCGTTGGGATAGATTTGTGCTTTTACAAATTTCTTCCTTGCCTAACCTCTTTTCATTAATCTGATCCTAATCAAAGTTTTCTATAAAACCATGCATTGGGATATATTTGTACCTTTACAAATTTCTTCGAATCCTAACCTCTTCCAATTCATGTGATCCTAATCACAGGTTTCTACAACACGTGCGTTGGGATAGATTTGTGCTTTTACAAATTTCTTCCTAGCCTAACCTCTTTTCATTAATCTGATCCTAATCAAATTGTTCTATAAAAACATACATTGGGATATATTTGTACCTTTACAAATTTCTTCGTACCCTAACCTCTTTCCTTTCATGTGATCCTAATCAAACTTTTCTACAAAACGTGCGTTGGGATAGATTTGTGGTTTTACAAATCCCTTCGTACCATAACCTCTTTCCATTCATGTGATCCTAATCAAAGTTTTCTATAAAACCATGCATTGGGATAGAATTGACCTTTACAAATTTCTTCGTATCCTAACCTCTTTCCATTCATGTGATCCTAATCAAATTTTTCTACAAAACATGCATTGGGATAGATTTGTACCTTTAAAAATTTCTTGGTATCCTAACCTCTTTCCATTCATGTGATACTAATAAGAGTTTTCTACAAAACGTGTGTTGGGATAAATTTGTGCTTTTGCAAATTTCTTCATACCCTAACCTCTTTCCATTCATGTGATCCTAATCAAACTTTTCTACAAAACGTGCGTTGGCATTAATTTGTACTTTTACAAATCTCTTCCTACCCTAACCTCTTTTCATTAATCTGATCCTAATCAAATTGTTCTATAAAACCATGCATTGGGACAAATTTGTACCTTTACAAATTTCTTCGTATCCTAACCTCTCTCCATTCATGTGATCCTAATCAAACTTTTCTACAAAACCATGCGTTGGGATAGCTTCGTGCTTTAAAAATTTCTTAGTACCCTAACCTCTGTCCATTCATGTGATCCTAATCAAACTTTTCTACAAAACCATGCGTTGCGATAGCTTCGTGCTTTAAAAATTTCTTCGTACCCTAATCTCTGTCCATTCATGCGATCCTATTCAAACTTTTCTACAAAACCATGCGTTGGGATAGCTTCGTGCTTTAAAAATTTCTTCGTACCCTAACCTCTGTCCATTCATGTGATCCTAATCAAACTTTTCTACAAAACCATGTGTTGGGATAGCTTCGAGCTTTAAAAATTTCTTCGTACCCTAACCTCTTTCCATTCATGTGATCCTAATCAAACTTTTCTACAAAACATGCATTGGGATAGATTTGTACCTTTACAAATTTCTTCGTACCCTAACCTCTTTCTAATCATGTGATCCTAATCTAACTTTTCTACAAAACCATGCGTTGGGATAGCTTCGTGTTTTAAAAATTTCTTCCTACCCTAACCTCTTCCCATTCATGTGATCCTAATCAAACTTTTCTACAAAACCATGAATTGGGATAGATTTGTACCTTTACAAATTTCATCGTATCCTAACCTCTTTCCATTCATGTGATCCTAATCAAACTTTTCTACAAAACATGCATTGGGATAGATTTGTACCTTTACAAATTTCTTCGTACCCTAACCTCTTTCCTTTCATGTGATCCTAATCAAACTTTCCTACAAAACATGCATTGGGATAGATTTGTACCTTTACAAATTTCTTCGTACCCTAACCTCTTTCCTTTCATGTGATCCTAATCAAACTTTTCTACAAAACGTGCGTTGGGATAGATTTGTGGTTTTACAAAGTTCTTCGTACCTTAACCTCTTCCCATTCATGTGATCCTAATCACACTTTTCTACAACACGTGCGTTGGGATAGATTTGTGCTTTTACAAATTTTTTCCTAGCCTAACCTGTGTTCATTAATCTGATCCTAATCAAAGTTTTCTATAAAACCATGCATTGGGATATATTTGTACCTTTACAAATTTCTTCGTATCCTAACCTCTTTCCATTCATGTGATCCTAATCAAACTTTCCTACAAAACATGCATTGGGATAGATTTGTACCTTTACAAATTTCTTCGTACCCTAACCTCTTTCCTTTCATGTGATCCTAATCAAACTTTTCTACAAAACGTGCGTTGGGATAGATTTGTGGTTTTACAAATTTCTTCGTACCCTAACCTCTTTCCATTCATGTGATCCTAATCAAAGTTTTCTATAAAACCATGCATTGGTATAGAATTGTACCTTTACAAATTTCTTCGTACCCTAACCTCTTTCCAATCATGTGATCCTAATCAAACTTTTCTACATAACGTGCGTTGGGTTAGATTTGTGGTTTTACAAATTTCTTTGTACCCTAACCTCTTTCCATTCATGTGATCCTAATCAAAGTTTTCTATAAAACCATGCATTGGTATAGAATTGTACCTTTACAAATTTCTTCGTACCCTAACCTCTTTCCATTCATGTGATCCTAATCAAACTTTTCTACATAACGTGCGTTGGGATAGATTTGTGGTTTTACAAATTTCTTCGTACCCTAACTTCTCTCCATTCATTTGATCCCAATCAAAGTTTTCTATAAAACCATGCATTGGTATAGAATTGTACCTTTACAAATTTCTTCGTACCCTAACCTCTTTCCAATCATGTGATCCTAATCAAACGTTTCTACAAAACCATGCGTTGGGATAGCTTCGTGCATTAAAAATTTCTTCGTACCCTAACCTCTTTCCATTCATGTGAACCTAATCAAACTGTTCTACAAAACCATGAATTGGGACAAATTTGTACCTTTACAAATTTCTTCGTATCCTAACCTCTTTCCATTCATGTGATCCTAATCAAACTTTTCTACAAAACCATGCGTTGGGACAGCTTCGTGCTTTAAAAATTTCTTCGTACCCTAACCTCTGTCCATTCATGTGATCCTAATCAAACTTTTCTACAAAACCATGCGTTGGGATAGCTTCGTGCTTTAAAAATTTCTTCGTACCCTAACCTCTGTCCATTCATGTGATCCTATTCAAACTTTTCTACAAAACCATGCGTTGGGATAGCTTCGTGCTTTAAAAATTTCTTCGTACCCTAACCTCTGTCCATTCATGTGATCCTAATCAAACTTTTCTACAAAACCATGCGTTGGGATAGCTTTGTGCTTTAAAAATTTCTTCGTACCCTAACCTCTTTCCATTCATGTGATCCTAATCAAACATTTCTACAAAACCATGAATTGGGATAGATTTGTACCTTTACAAATTTCATCGTATCCTAACCTCTTTCCATTCATGTGATCCTAATCAAACTTTTCTACAAAACATGCATTGGGATAGATTTGTACCTTTACAAATTTCTTCGTATCCTAACTTCTTTCCATTCATGTGATCCTTAATCAGAGTTTTCTACAAAACGTGCGTTGGGATAGATATGTGCTTTTACAAAGTTCTTCGTACCCTAACCTCTTCCCATTCATGTGATCCTAATCAAACTTTTCTACAAAACATGCATTGGGATAGATTTGTACCTTTACAAATTTCAACGTATCCTAACCTCTTTCCATTCATGTGATCCTAATCAGAGTTTTCTACAAAACGCGCGTTGGGATAGATTTGTACTTTTACAAATTTCTTCCAACCCTAACCTCTTTTCATTAATCTGATCCTAATCAAATTGTTTTATAAAACCATGCATTGGGATATATTTGTACCTTTACAAATTTCTTCGTATCCTAACCTCTTTCCATTCATGTGATCCTAATCAAACTTTTCTACAAAACATGCATTGAGATAGATTTGTACCTTTACAAATTTCTTCGTATCCTAACTTCTTTCCATTCATGTGATCCTAATCAAACTTTTCTACAAAACCATGCGTTGGGATAGCTTCGTGCTTTAAAAATTTCTTCGTACCCTAACCTCTTTCCATTCATGTGAATCTAATCAAAGTTTTCTATAAAACCATGCATTGGGACAAATTTGTACCTTTACAAATTTCTTCGTATCCTAACCTCTTTCCATTCATGTGATCCTAATCAAACTTTTCTACAAAACCATGCGTTGGGATAGCTTCGTGCTTTAAAAATTTCTTCGTACCCTAACCTCTGTCCATTCATGTGATCCTAATCAAACTTTTCTACAAAACCATGCGTTGGGATAGCTTCGTGCTTTAAAAATTTCTTCGTACCCTAACCTCTTTCCATTCATGAGATCCTAATCAAACTTTTCTACAAAACATGCATTGGGATAGATTTGTAACTTTACAAATTTCTTCGTACCCTAACCTCTTTCCATTCATGTGATCCTAATCAACCTTTTCTACAAAACATGCATTGGGATAGATTTGTACCTTTACAAATTTCTTCGTACCCTAACCTCTGTCCATTCATGTGCTCCTAATCAAACTTTTCTACAAAAACATGCGTTGGGATAGCTTCGTGCTTTAAAAATTTCTTCGTACCCTAACCTCTGTCCATTCATGTGATCCTAATCAAAATTTTCTACAAAACCATGCGTTGGGATAGCTTCGTGCTTTAAAAATTTCTTCGTACCCTAACCTCTTTCCATTCATGTGATCCTAATCAAACTTTTCTACAAAACATGCATTGGGATATATTTGTACCTTTACAAATTTCTTCGTAAACTAATCTCTTTCCAATCATGTGATCCTAATCAAACTTTTCAAAAAACCATGCGTTGGGATAGCTTCGTGCTTTAAAAATTTCTTGGTACCCTAACCTCTTTCCATTCATGTGATCCTAATCAAACTCTTCTACAAAACATGCATTGAGATAGATTTGTACCTTTACAAATTTCTTCGTAAACTAATCTCTTTCCAATCATGTGATCCTAATCAAAATTTTCTACAAAACCATGCGTTGGGATAGCTTCGTGCTTTAAAAATTTCTTCGTACCCTAACCTCTTTCCATTCATGTGATCCTAATCAAACTTTTCTACAAAACATGCATTGGGATATATTTGTACCTTTACAAATTTCTTCGTAAACTAATCTCTTTCCAATCATGTGATCCTAATCAAACTTTTCAAAAAACCATGCGTTGGGATAGCTTCGTGCTTTAAAAATTTCTTGGTACCCTAACCTCTTTCCATTCATGTGATCCTAATCAAACTTTTCTACAAAACCATGCGTTTGGATAGCTTAATGCTTTAAAAATTTCTTCGTATCCCAACTTCTTTCCATTCATGTGATCCTAATCAGAGTTTTCTACAAATGTGCTTTGGGATAAATTTGTGCTTTTACAAACTTCATAGTAGCCTAACCTCTTTCCATTCCCGGCATCCTAAACAAACTCTTTTCATTAATCTGATCCTAATCAAATTGTTCTATAAAACCATGCATTGGGATATATTTGTACCTTTACAAATTTCTTCGTATCCTAACCTCTTTCCATTCATGTGATCCTAATCAAACTTTTCTACAAAACATGCATTGAGATAGATTTGTACCTTTACAAATTTCTTCGTATCCTAACCTCTTTCCATTCATGTGATCCTAATCAAACTTTTCTACAAAACCATGCGTTGGGATAGCTTCGTGCTTTAAAAATTTCTTCGTACCCTAACCTCTTTCCATTCACGTGAATCTAATCAAAGTTTTCTATAAAACCATGCATTGGGACAAATTTGTACCTTTACAAATTTCTTCGTATCCTAACCTCTTTCCATTCATGTGATCCTAATCAAACTTTTCTACAAAACCATGCGTTGGGATAGCTTCGTGCTTTAAAAATTTCTTCGTACCCTAACCTCTGTCCATTCAAGTGATCCTAATCAAACTTTTCTACAAAACCATGCGTTGGGATAGCTTCGTGCTTTAAAAATTTCTTCGTACCCTAACCTCTTTTCATTCATGTGATCCTAATCAAACTTTTCTACAAAACATGCATTGGGATAGATTTGTACCTTTACAAATTTCTTCTTACCCTAACCTCTTTCCATTCATGTGATCCTAATCAACCTTTTCTACAAAACATGCATTGGGATAGATTTGTACCTTTACAAATTTCTTCGTACCCTAACCTCTGTCCATTCATGTGCTCCTAATCAAACTTTTCTACAAAAACATGCGTTGGGATAGCTTCGTGCTTTAAAAATTTCTTCGTACCCTAACCTCTGTCCATTGATGTGAACCTAATCAAAATTTTCTACAAAACCATGCGTTGGGATAGCTTCGTGCTTTAAACATTTCTTATTACCCTAACCTCTTTCCATTCATGTGATCCTAATCAAACTTTTCTACAAAACATGCATTGGGATAGATTTGTACCTTTACAAATTTCTTCGTAAACTAACCTCTTTCCAATCATGTGATCCTAATCAAACTATTCTACAAAACCATGCGTTGGGATAGCTTCGTGCTTTAAAAATTTCTTCCTACTTTAACCTCTTTCCATTCATGTGATCCTAATCAAACTCTTCTACAAAACATGCATTGGGATAGATTTGTACCTTTACAAATTTCTTCGTATCCTAACCTCTTTTCATTAATCTGATCCTAATCAGAGTTTTCTACAAAACATGTGTTGGGATAGGTTTGTTCTTTTACAAATTTTTTCATACCCTAACCTCTTTTCCTTCATGTGATCCTAATCAGAGTTTTTACAAAACACATGATGGGATAGATTTGTGATTTTACAAATTTCATAGTACCCTAACCTCTTTCAATTCATGTGATCCTAATCAAACTTTTCTACAAAACATGCATTGGGATAGATTTTTACCTTTACAAATTTCTTCGTATCCTAACCTCTTTTCATTCATCTGAGCCTAATCAGAGTTTTCTACAAAACAGTCGTTGGGATAGATTTGTGCTTTTACAAATTTTTTCATACCCTAACCTCTTTTCATTCATGTGATCCTAATCAGAGTTTTTACAAAACACACGATGGGATAGATTTGTGCTTTTACAAATTTCTTTGTATCCTAACTTCTTTCCATTCATGTGATCCTAGTAGGATTTTTCTACAAAAACGTGCGTTGTGATAGATTTGTGCTTTTACAAATTTCTTCGTATCCTAACCTCTTTTAATTTTTCTGATCCTAGAGTTATCTACAAAACATACGTTGGGATAGATTTGTACCTTTACAAATTTCTTCGTACCCTAACCTCTTTCCATTCATGTGATCCTAATCAAACTTTTCTACAAAACCATGAATTGGGATAGATGTGTACCTTTACAAATTTCTTCGTACCCTAACCTCTTTCCATTCATGTGATCCTAACCAAACTTTTCTACAAAACCATGAATAGGGATAGATTTGTACCTTTACAAGTTTCTTCGTACCCTAACCTCTTTCCATTCATGTGATCCTAATCAAACTTTTCTACAAAACCATGAATTGAGATAGATATGTACCTTTACAAATTTCTTCGTATCCTAAGCTCTTTCCATTCATGTGATCCTAATCAAACTTTTCTACAAAACCATGAATTGGTTAATAATAACCTCTTTTCATTCATCTGATCCTAATCAGAGTTTTCTACAAAACATGCGTTGTGATAGATTTGTGCATTTACAAATTTCTTCCTACCCTAACCTCTTTCCATTAATGTGATCCTAATCAAAGTTTTCTACAAAACCATGCATTGGGATAGCTTCGTGGTTTAAAAATTTCTTTGTACCCTAACCTCTTCCCATTCATGTGATCCTAATCAGAGTTTTCTACAAAACGCATTGGGATAGATTTGTACCTTTACAAATTTCTTCGTATCCTAACCTCTTTCGTGCATGTGATCCTAATCAAACTTGTCTACAAAACATGCATTGGAATAGATTTGTACCTTTACAAATTTCTTCGTATCCTAGCCTCTTTCCATTCATGTGATCCTAATCAGAGTTTTCTGCAAAACGTGCGTTGGGATAGATTTGTGCTTTTACAAATTTCTTCGTACCCTAACCTCTTTCCATACATGTGATCCTAATCACAGTTTTCTATAAAACCATGCATTAGGATAGATTTGTACCTTTACAAATTTCTTCGTATCCTAGCCCCTTTCCATTCATGTGATCCTAATCAGAGTTTCCTGCAAAACGTGCGTTGGGATAGATTTATGCTTTTACAAATTTCTTCCTACCCTAACCTCTTTTCATTAATCTGATCCTAATCAGAGTTTTCTACAAAACATGTGTTGGGATAGGTTTGTGCTTTTACAAATTTTTTCATACCCTAACCTCTTTTCCTTCATGTGATCCTAATCAGAGTTTTTACAAAACACATGATGGGATAGATTTGTGCTTTTACAAATTTCATAGTAACCTAACCTCTTTCAATTCATGTGATCCTAATCAAACTTTTCTACAAAACATGCATTGGGATAGATTTTTACCTTTACAAATTTCTTCGTATCCTAACCTCTTTTCATTCATCTGAGCCTAATCAGAGTTTTCTACAAAACAGTCGTTGGGATAGATTTGTGCTTTTACAAATTTTTTCATACCCTAACCTCTTTTCATTCATGTGATCCTAATCAGAGTTTTTACAAAACACACGATGGGATAGATTTGTGCTTTTACAAATTTCTTTGTATCCTAACTTCTTTCCATTCATGTGATCCTAGTAGGATTTTTCTACAAAAACGTGCGTTGGGATAGATTTGTGCTTTTACAAATTTCTTCGTATCCTAACCTCTTTTAATTTTTCTGATCCTAGAGTTATCTACAAAACATACGTTGGGATAGATTTGTACCTTTACAAATTTCTTCGTACCCTAACCTCTTTCCATTCATGTGATCCTAATCAAACTTTTCTACAAAACCATGAATTGGGATAGATGTGTACCTTTACAAATTTCTTCGTACCCTAACCTCTTTCCATTCATGTGATCCTAACCAAACTTTTCTACAAAACCATGAATAGGGATAGATTTGTACCTTTACAAGTTTCTTCGTACCCTAACCTCTTTCCATTCATGTGATCCTAATCAAACTTTTCTACAAAACCATGAATTGAGATAGATATGTACCTTTACAAATTTCTTCGTATCCTAAGCTCTTTCCATTCATGTGATCCTAATCAAACTTTTCTACAAAACCATTAATTGGTTAATAATAACCTCTTTTCATTCATCTGATCCTAATCAGAGTTTTCTACAAAACATGCGTTGTGATAGATTTGTGCATTTACAAATTTCTTCCTACCCTAACCTCTTTCCATTAATGTGATCCTAATCAAAGTTTTCTACAAAACCATGCATTGGGATAGCTTCGTGGTTTAAAAATTTCTTTGTACCCTAACCTCTTCCCATTCATGTGATCCTAATCAGAGTTTTCTACAAAACGCATTGGGATAGATTTGTACCTTTACAAATTTCTTCGTATCCTAACCTCTTTCGTGCATGTGATCCTAATCAAACTTGTCTACAAAACATGCATTGGAATAGATTTGTACCTTTACAAATTTCTTCGTATCCTAGCCTCTTTCCATTCATGTGATCCTAATCAGAGTTTTCTGCAAAACGTGCGTTGGGATAGATTTGTGCTTTTACAAATTTCTTCGTACCCTAACCTCTTTCCATACATGTGATCCTAATCACAGTTTTCTATAAAACCATGCATTGGGATAGATTTGTACCTTTACAAATTTCTTCGTATCCTAGCCCCTTTCCATTCATTTGATCCTAATCAGAGTTTTCTGCAAAACGTGCGTTGGGATAGATTTATGCTTTTACAAATTTCTTCCTACCCTAACCTCTTTTCATTAATCTGATCCTAATCAAATTGTTCTATAAAACCATGCATTGGGATATATTTGTACCTTTACAAATTTCTTCGTATCCTAACCTCTTTCCATTCATGTGATCCTAATCAAACTTTTCTACAAAACATGCATTGGGATAGATTTGTACCTTTACAAATTTCTTCGTATCCTAACCTCTTTCCATTCATGTGATCTTAATCAGAGTTTTCTACATAACGTGTGTTGGGATAGATTAGTGCTTTTACAAATTTCTTCGTACCCTAACCTCTTTCCATTCATGTGATCCTAATCAAACTTTTCTACAAAACATGCATTGGGATAGATTTGTGCTTTTACAAATTTCTTCCTAGCCTAACCTGTTTTCATTAATCTAATCCTAATCAAATTGTTCTATAAATCCATGCATTGGGATATATTTGTACCTTTACAAATTTCTTCGTATCCTAACCTCTATCCATTCATGTGATCCTAATCAAACTTTTCTACAAAACATGCATTGAGACAGATTTGTACCTTTACAAATTTCTTCGTATCCTTACCTCTTTCCATTCATGTGATCCTAATCAAGCTTTTCTACAAAACCATGCGTTGGGATAGCTTCGTGCTTTAAAAATTTCTTCGTACCCTAACCTCTGTCCATTCATGTGATCCTAATCAAACTTTTCTACAAAACCATGCGTTGGGATAGCTTCGTGCTTTAAAAATTTCTTCGTACCCTAACCTCTTTCCATTCATGTGATCCTAATCAAACTTTTCTACAAAACATCCATTGGGATAGATTTGTAACTTTACAAATTTCTTCGTACCCTAACCTCTTTCCAATCATGTTCTAAACTTTTCTACAAAACCAAGAATTGGGATAGATTTGTACCTTTACAAATTTCATCGTATCCTAACCTCTTTCCATTCATGTCATCCTAATCAAACTTTTCTACAAAACATGCATTGGGATAGATTTGTACCTTTACAAATTTCTTCGTACCCTAACCTCCTTTCATTCATGTGATCCTAATCAGAGTTTTCTACAAAACGTGCGTTGGGATTGATTTGTGCTTTTACAAATTTCTTCGTATCCCAACCTCTTTTAATTTATCTGATCCTAGAGTTATCTACAAAACATGCGTTGGGATAGCTTCGTGCTTTAAAAATTTCTTCGTACCCTAACCTCTGTCCATTCATGTGATCCTAATCAAACTTTTCTACAAAACCATGCGTTGGGATAGCTTCGTGCTTTAAAAATTTCTTCGTACCCTAACCTCTTTCCATTCATGTGATCCTAATCAAACTTTTCTACAAAACATCCATTGGGATAGATTTGTACCTTTACAAATTTCTTCGTTTCCTAACCTCTTTCCATTCATGTGATCCTAATCAAACTTTTCTACAAAACATGCATTGGGATAGATTTGTACCTTTACAAATTTCTTCGTACACTAACCTCTTTCCAATCATTTGATCCTAATCAAACTTTTCTGCAAAGCCATGCGTTGTGATAGATTTGTGCTTTTACAAATTTCTTCGTACCTAACCTTTTTCCATTCATGTGATCCTAATCAAACTTTTCTACAACACCATGCATTGGGTTAGATTTGTACCTTTAGAAATTTCTTCGTACCCTAACCTCCTTCCATTCATGTGATCCTAATCAAAGTTTTCTACAAAACATGCATTGGGATAGATTTGTACCTTTACAAATTTCTTCGTAACCTAACCTCTTTTCATTCATGTGATCCTAGTCAGAGTTTTCTACAAAACGTGCGTTAGGATAGATTTGTGCTTTTACAAATTTCTTCGTACCCTATCCTCTTTCCATTCATGTGATCCTAATCAAACTTTTCTACAAAACATGCATTGGGATAGATATGTACCTTTACAAATTTCTTCGTACCCTAACCTCTTTTCATTAATCTGATCCTAATCAGAGTTTTCTACAAAACATGCGTTGTGATAGATTTGTACTTTTACAAATTTTTTCATACCCTAACCTCTTTTCATTCATGTGATCCTAATCAGAGTTTTTACAAAACACACGCTGGGATAGATTTGTACCTTTACAAATTTCTTCGTACCCTAACCTCCTTTCATTCATGTGATCCTAATCAGAGTTTTCTACAAAACGTGCGTTGGGATAGATTTGTGCTTTTACAAAGTTCTTCTTACCCTAACCTCTTCCCATTCATGTGATCCTAATCCAACTTTTCACCAACACGTGCGTTGGGATAGATTTGTGCTTTTACAAATTTCTTCCTTTCCTAACCTCTTTTCATTAATCTGATCCTAATCAAAGTTTTCTATAAAACCATGCATTGGGATATATTTGTACCTTTACAAATTTCTTCGAATCCTAACCTCTTCCAATTCATGTGATCCTAATCACAGGTTTCTACAACACGTGCGTTGGGATAGATTTGTGCTTTTACAAATTTCTTCCTAGCCTAACCTCTTTTCATTAATCTGATCCTAATCAAATTGTTCTATAAAAACATACATTGGGATATATTTGTACCTTTACAAATTTCTTCGTACCCTAACCTCTTTCCTTTCAAGTGATCCTAATCAAACTTTTCTACAAAACGTGCGTTGGGATAGATTTGTGGTTTTACAAATCCCTTCGTACCATAACCTCTTTCCATTCATGTGATCCTAATCAAAGTTTTCTATAAAACCATGCATTGGGATAGAATTGTACCTTTACAAATTTCTTCGTATCCTAACCTCTTTCCATTCATGTGATCCTAATTAAATTTTTCTACAAAACATGCATTGGGATAGATTTGTACCTTTAAAAATTTCTTGGTATCCTAACCTCTTTCCATTCATCTGATCCTAATCAGAGTTTTCTACAAAACATGCGTTGTGATAGATTTGTGCTTTTACAAATTTCTTCGTACCCTAACCTCTGTCCATTCATGTGATCCTAATAAAACTTTTCTACAAAACCATGCGTTGGGATAGCTTCGTGCTTTAAAAATTTCTTCGTACCCTAACCTCTTTCCATTCATGTGAACCTAATCAAACTTTTCTACAAAACATCCATTGGGATAGATTTGTAACTTTACAAATTTCTTCGTACCCTAACCTCTTTCCAATCATGTTCTAAACTTTTCTACAAAACCATGAATTGGGATAGATTTGTACCTTTACAAATTTCATCGTATCCTAACCTCTTTCCATTCACGTCATCCTAATCAAACTTTTCTATAAAACATGCATTGGGATAGATTTGTACCTTTACAAATTTCTTCGTTTCCTAACCTCTTTGCATTCATGTGATCCTAATCAAACTTTTCTACAAAACATGCATTGGGATAGATTTGTACCTTTACAAATTTCTTCGTACACTAACCTCTTTCCAATCATTTGATCCTAATCAAACTTTTCTGCAAAGCCATGCGTTGTGATAGATTTGTGCTTTTACAAATTTCTTCGTACCCTAACCTTTTTCCATTCATGTGATCCTAATCAAACTTTTCTACAACACCATGCATTGGGTTAGATTTGTACCTTTAGAAATTTCTTCGTACCCTAACCTCCTTCCATTCATGTGATCCTAATCAAAGTTTTCTACAAAACATGCATTGGGATAGATTTGTACCTTTACAAATTTCTTCGTAACCTAACCTCTTTTCATTCATGTGATCCTAGTCAGAGTTTTCTACAAAACGTGCGTTAGGATAGATTTGTGCTTTTACAAATTTCTTCGTACCCTATCCTCTTTCCATTCATGTGATCCTAATCAAACTTTTCTACAAAACATGCATTGGGATAGATATGTACCTTTACAAATTTCTTCGTACCCTAACCTCTTTTCATTAATCTGATCCTAATCAGAGTTTTCTACAAAACATGCGTTGTGATAGATTTGTACTTTTACAAATTTTTTCATACCCTAACCTCTTTTCATTCATGTGATCCTAATCAGAGTTTTTACAAAACACACGCTGGGATAGATTTGTACCTTTACAAATTTCTACGTACCCTAACCTCCTTTCATTCATGTGATCCTAATCAGAGTTTTCTACAAAACGTGCGTTGGTATAGATTTGTGCTTTTACAAAGTTCTTCGTACCCTAACCTCTTCCCATTCATGTGATCCTAATCCAACTTTTCACCAACACGTGCGTTGGGATAGATTTGTGCTTTTACAAATTTCTTCCTTTCCTAACCTCTTTTCATTAATCTGATCCTAATCAAAGTTTTCTATAAAACCATGCATTGGGATATATTTGTACCTTTACAAATTTCTTCGAATCCTAACCTCTTCCAATTCATGTGATCCTAATCACAGGTTTCTACAACACGTGCGTTGGGATAGATTTGTGCTTTTACAAATTTCTTCCTAGCCTAACCTCTTTTCATTAATCTGATCCTAATCAAATTGTTCTATAAAAACATACATTGGGATATATTTGTACCTTTACAAATTTCTTCGTACCCTAACCTCTTTCCTTTCAAGTGATCCTAATCAAACTTTTCTACAAAACGTGCGTTGGGATAGATTTGTGGTTTTACAAATCCCTTCGTACCATAACCTCTTTACATTCATGTGATCCTAATCAAAGTTTTCTATAAAACCATGCATTGGGATAGAATTGTACCTTTACAAATTTCTTCGTATCCTAACCTCTTTCCATTCATGTGATCCTAATTAAATTTTTCTACAAAACATGCATTGGGATAGATTTGTACCTTTAAAAATTTCTTGGTATCCTAACCTCTTTCCATTCATCTGATCCTAATCAGAGTTTTCTACAAAACATGCGTTGTGATAGATTTGTGCTTTTACAAATTTCTTCCTACCCTAACCTCTTTCCATTAATGTGATCCTAATCAAAGTTTTCTACAAAACCATGCATTGGGATAGCTTCGTGGTTTAAAAATTTCTTTGTACCCTAACCTCTTCCCATTCATGTGATCCTAATCAGAGTTTTCTACAAAACGCGTTGGGATAGATTTGTACCTTTACAAATTTCTTCGTATCCTAA
Organism: Agrypnus murinus; assembly: GCA_929113105.1. Taxonomy (NCBI): domain Eukaryota; kingdom Metazoa; phylum Arthropoda; class Insecta; order Coleoptera; family Elateridae; genus Agrypnus; species Agrypnus murinus. The sequence continues at coordinate 225,901,391 of OV816024.1, read as the reverse complement.
CCTCTTTCGTGCATGTGATCCTAATCAAACTTGTCTACAAAACATGCATTGGAATAGATTTGTACCTTTACAAATTTCTTCGTATCCTAGCCTCTTTCCATTCATGTGATCCTAATCAGAGTTTTTTGCAAAACGTGCGTTGGGATAGATTTGTGCTTTTACAAATTTCTTCGTACCCTAACCTCTTTCCATACATGTGATCCTAATCACAGCTTTCTATAAAACCATGCATTGGGATAGATTTGTACCTTTACAAATTTCTTCGTATCCTAGCCCCTTTCCATTCATGTGATCCTAATCAGAGTTTTCTGCAAAACGTGCGTTGGGATAGATTTATGCTTTTACAAATTTCTTCCTACCCTAACCTCTTTTCATTAATCTGATCCTAATCAAATTGTTCTATAAAACCATGCATTGGGATATATTTGTACCTTTACAAATTTCTTCGTATCCTAACCTCTTTCCATTCATGTGATCTTAATCAGAGTTTTCTACATAACGTGTGTTGGGATAGATTAGTGCTTTTACAAATTTCTTCGTACCCTAACCTCTTTCCATTCATGTGATCCTAATCAAACTTTTCTACAAAACGTGCGTTGGGATAGATTTGTGGTTTTACAAATTTCTTCGTACCCTAACCTCTTTCCATTCATGTGATCCTAATCAAAGTTTTCTATAAAACCATGCATTGCGATAGAATTGTACCTTTACAAATTTCTTCGTACCCTAACCTCTTTCCAATCATGTGATCCTAATCAAACTTTTCTACAAAACCATGCGTTGGGATAGCTTCGTGCATTAAAAATTTCTTCGTACCCTAACCTCTTTCCATTCATGTGATCCTAATCAAACTGTTCTACAAAACCATGAATTGGGACAGATTTGTACCTTTACAAATTTCATCGTATCCTAACCTCTTTCCATTCATGTGATCCTAATCAAACTTTTCTACAAAACATGCATTGGGATAGATTTGTACCTTTACAAATTTCTTCCAATCCTAACCTCTTTCCAATCATGTGACCCTAATCAGAGTTTTCTACTAAACGTGCGTTGGGATAGATTTGTACTTTTACAAATTTCTTCGTACCCTAACCTCTTTCCATTCATGTGATCCTAATCAAACTGTTCTACAAAACCATGCATTGGGACAGATTTGTACTTTTACAAATTTCTTCGTATCCTAACCTCTTGCCATTCATGAGATCCTAATCAAACTTTTCTACAAAACCATGCATTGGGATAGCTTCGTGATTAAAAAATTTCTTTGTACCCTTACCTCTTCCCATTCATCTGATCCTAATCAGAGTTTTCTACAAAACGTGCGTTGGGCTAGATTTGTGCTTTTACAAATTTCTTCGTATCCTAAGCTCTTTCCATTCATGTGACGCTAATCAAAGTTTTCTATAAAACCATGCATTGGGATAGAATGTACCTTTACAAATTTTTTCGTACCCTAACCTCTTTCCATTCATGTGACCCTAATCAAACTTTTCTACAAAACCATGAATTGGTTAATAATAACCTCTTTTCATTCATCTGATCCTAATCAGAGTTTTCTACAAAACATGCTTTGGGAAAGATTTGTACTTTTACAAATTTTTTCCTACCCTAACCTCTTTTCATTAATCTGATCCTAATCAAATTGTTCTATAAAACCATGCATTGGGATATATTTGTACCTTTACAAATTTTCATACCCTAACCTCTTTCCATTCATGTGATCCTAATCAAACTTTTCTACAAAACATGCATTGGGATAGATTTGTACCTTTACAAATTTCTTCGTATCCTAACCTCTTTCCATTCATGTGATCTTAATCAGAGTTTTCTACAAAACATGTGTTGGGATAGGTTTGTGCTTTTACAAATTTTTTCATACCCTAACCTCTTTTCCTTCATGTGATCCTAATCAGAGATTTTACAAAACACACGATGGGATAGATTTGTGCTTTTACAAATTTCTTCGTATCCTAACCTCTTTTAATTTTTCTGATCCTAGAGTTATCTACAAAACATACGTTGGGATAGATTTGTACCTTTACAAATTTCTCCGTACCCTAACCTCTTTCCATTCATGTGATCCTAATCAAACTTTTCTACAAAACCATGAATTGGGATAGATTTGTACCTTTACAAATTTCTTCGTACCCTAACCTCTTTCCATTCATGTGATCCTAACCAAACTTTTCTACAGAACCATGAATTGGGATAGATTTGTACCTTTACAAATTTCTTCGTACCCTAACCTCTTTCCATTCATGTGATCCTAATCAAACTTTTCTACAAAACCATGAATTGAGATAGATATGTACCTTTACAAATTTCTTCGTATCCTAAGCTCTTTCCATTCATGTGATCCTAATCAAAGTTTTCTATAAAACCATGCATTGGGATAGAATTGTACCTTTACAAATTTCTTCGTACCCTAACCTCTTTCCATTCATGTGATCCTAATCAAACTTTTCTACAAAACCATGAATTGGTTAATAATAACCTCTTTTCATTCATCTGATCCTAATCAGAGTTTTCTACAAAACATGCGTTGTGATAGATTAGTGCTTTTACAAATTTCTTCCTTCCCTAACCTCTTTCCATTAATGTGATCCTAATCAAAGTTTTCTACAAAACCATGCATTGGGATAGCTTCGTGGTTTAAAAATTTCTTTGTACCCTAACCTCTTCCCATTCATGTGATCCTAATCAGAGTTTTCTACAAAACGCATTGGGATAGATTTGTACCTTTACAAATTTCTTCGTATCCTAACCTCTTTCCATTCATGTGATCCTAATCAGAGTTTTCTGCAAAACGTGCGTTGGGATAGATTTGTGCTTTTACAAATTTCTTCGTACCCTAACCTCTTTCCATACTTGTGATCCTAGTCACAGTTTTCTATAAAACCATGCATTGGGACAGATTTGTACCTTTACAAATTTCTTCGTATCCTAACCTCTTTCGTGCATGTGATCCTAATCAAACTTGTCTACAAAACATGCATTGGGATAGATTTGCACCTTTACAAATTTCTTCGTATCCTAACCTCTTTCCATTCATGTGATCCTAATCAGAGTTTTCTGCAAAACGTGCGTTGGGATAGATTTGTGCTTTTACAAATTTCTTCCTACCCTAACCTCTTTTCATTAATCTGATCCTAATCAAATTGTTCTATAAAACCATGCATTGGGATATATTTGTACCTTTACAAATTTCTTCGTATCCTAACCTCTTTCCATTCATGTGATCCTAATCAGAGTTTTCTAAATAACGTGTGTTGGGATAGATTAGTGCTATTACAAATTTCTTCGTACCCTAAGCTCTTTCCATTCATGTGATCCTAATCAAAGTTTTCTATAAAAATATGCATTGGGATAGAATTGTACCTTTACAGATTTCTTAGTATCCTAACCTCTTTCCTTTCATGTGATCCTAATCAAATTTTTCTACAAAATATGCATTGGTATAGATTTGTACCTTAAAAAATTTCTTCGTATCTTAGCCTCTTTCCATTCATGTGATCCTAATCAGAGTTTTCTACAAAACGTGTGTTGGGATAGATTTGTGCTTTTACAAATTTCTTCATACCCTAACCTCTTTCCATTCATGTGATCCTAATCAAACTTTTCTACAAAACGTGCGTTGGGATAGATTTGTACTTTTACCAATTTCTTCCTACCCTAACCTCTTTTCATTAATCTGATCCTAATCAAATTGTTCTATAAAACCATGCATTGGGATATATTTGTACCTTTACAAATTTCTTCGTATCCTAACCTCTATCCATTCATGTGATCCTAATCAAACTTTTCTACAAACATGCATTAAGATAGATTTGTACCTTTACAAATTTCTTCGTATCCTTACCTCTTTCCATTCATGTGATCCTAATCAAGCTTTTCTACAAAACCATGCGTTGGGATAGCTTCGTGCTTTAGAAATTTCTTCGTACCCTAACCTCTGTCCATTCATGTGATCCTAATCAAACTTTTCTACAAAACCATGCGTTGGGATAGCTTCGTGCTTTAAAAATTTCTTCGTACCCTAACCTCTTTCCATTCATGTGATCCTAATCAAACTTTTCTACAAAACATGCATTGGGATAGATTTGTACCTTTACAAATTTCTTCGTTTCCTAACCTCTTTCCATTGATGTGATCCTAATCAGAGTTTTCTACAGAACGTGTGTTGGGATAGATTAGTGCTTTTCCAAATTTCTTCGTACCCTAACCTCCTTTCATTCATGTGATCCTAATCAGAGTTTTCTACAAAACGTGCGTTGGGATTGATTTGTGCTTTTACAAATTTCTTCGTATCCCAACCTCTTTTAATTTATCTGATCCTAGAGTTATCTACAAAACATGCGTTGGGATAGCTTCGTGCTTTAAAAATTTCTTCGTACCCTAACCTCTGTCCATTCATGTGATCCTAATCAAACTTTTCTACAAAACCATGCGTTGGGATAGCTTCGTGCTTCAAAAATTTCTTCGTACCCTAACCTCTTTCCATTCATGTGACCCTAATCAAACTTTTCTACAAAACATCCATTGGGATAGATTTGTAACTTTACAAATTTCTTCGTACCCTAACCTCTTTCCAATCATGTTCTAAACTTTTCTACAAAACCATGAATTGGGATAGATTTGTACCTTTACAAATTTCATCGTATCCTAACCTCTTTCCATTCATGTCATCCTAATCAAACTTTTCTACAAAACATGCATTGGGATAGATTTGTACCTTTACAAATTTCTTCGTACACTAACCTCTTTCCAATCATGTGATCCTAATCAAACTTTTCTGCAAAGCCATGCGTTGTGATAGATTTGTGCTTTTACAAATTTCTTCGTACCCTAACCTTTTTCCATTCATGTGATCCTAATCAAACTTTTCTACAAAACCATGCATTGGGTTAGATTTGTACCTTTACAAATTTCTTCGTACCCTAACCTCCTTCCATTCATGTGATCCTAATCAAAGTTTTCTACAAAACATGCATTGGGATAGATTTGTACCTTTACAAATTTCTTCGTAACCTAACCTCTTTTCATTCATGTGATCCTAATCAGAGTTTTCTACAAAACGTGCGTTGGGATAGATTTGTGCTTTTACAAATTTCTTCGTACCCTAACCTCTTTCCTTTCATGTGATCCTAATCAAACTTTTCTACAAAACGTGCGTTGGGATAGATTTGTGGTGTTACAAATTTCTTCGTACCCTAACCTCTTTCCATTCATGTGATCCTAATCAAAGTTTTCTATAAAACCATGCATTGGTATAGAATTGTACCTTTACAAATTTCTTCGTACCCTAACCTCTTTCCAATCATGTGATCCTAATCAAACTTTTCTACATAACGTGCGTTGGGATAGATTTGTGGTTTTACAAATTTCTTTGTACCCTAACCTCTTTCCATTCATGTGATCCTAATCAAAGTTTTCTATAAAACCATGCATTGGTATAGAATTGTACCTTTACAAATTTCTTCGTACCCTAACCTCTTTCCATTCATGTGATCCTAATCAAACTTTTCTACATAACGTGCGTTGGGATAGATTTGTGGTTTTACAAATTTCTTCGTACCCTAACTTCTTTCCATTCATTTGATCCTAATCAAAGTTTTCTATAAAACCATGCATTGGTATAGAATTGTACCTTTACAAATTTCTTCGTACCCTAACCTCTTTCCAATCATGTGATCCTAATCAAACGTTTCTACAAAACCATGAGTTGGGATAGCTTCGTGCATTAAAAATTTCTTCGTACCCTAACCTCTTTCCATTCATGTGATCCTAATCAAACTTTTCTACAAAACCATGAATTGGGACAAATTTGTACCTTTACAAATTTCTTCGTATCCTAACCTGTTTCCATTCATGTGTTCCTAATCAAACTTTTCTACAAAACCATGCGTTGGGACACCTTCGTGCTTTAAAAATTTCTTCGTACCCTAACCTCTGTCCATTCATGTGATCCTAATCAAACTTTTCTACAAAACCATGCGTTGGGATAGCTTCGTGCTTTAAAAATTTCTTCGTACCCTAACCTCTTTCCATTCATGTGATCCTAATCAAACTTTTCTACAAAACATGCATTGGGATAGATTTGTACCTTTACAAATTTCTTCGTACCCTAACCTCTTTCTAATCATGTGATCCTAATCAAACTTTTCTACAAAACCATGCGTTGGGATAGCTTCGTGTTTTAAAAATTTCTTCCTACCCTAACCTCTTCCCATTCATGTGATCCTAATCAAACATTTCTACAAAACCATGAATTGGGATAGATTTGTACCTTTACAAATTTCATCGTATCCTAACCTCTTTCCATTCATGTGATCCTAATCAAACTTTTCTAAAAAACGTGCGTTGGGATAGATTTGTGCTTTTACAAAGTTCTTCGTACCCTAACCTCTTCCCATTCATGTGATCCTAATTACACTTTTCTACAACACGTGCGTTGGAATAGATTTGTGCTTTTACAAATTTCTTCCTAGCCTAACCTGTGTTCATTAATCTGATCCTAATCAAAGTTTTCTATAAAACCATGCATTGGGATAGATTTGTACCTTTACAAATTTCATCGTATCCTAACCTCTTTCCATTCATGTGATCCTAATCAGAGTTTTCTACAAAACGTGCGTTGGGATAGATATGTACTTTTACAAATTTCTTCCAACCCTAACCTCTTTTCATTAATCTGATCCTAATCAAATTGTTCTATAAAACCATGCATTGGGATATATTTGTACCTTTACAAACTTCTTCGTAACCTAACCTCTTTCCATTCATGTGATCCTAATCAAACTTTCCTACAAAACATGCATTGGGATAGATTTGTACCTTTACAAATTTCTTCGTATCCTAACCTCTTTCCATTCATGTGATCCTAATCAGAGTTTTCTACATAACGTGCGTTGGGATAGATTTGTGGTTTTACAAATTTCTTCGTACCCTAACCTCTTTCCATTCATGTGATCCTAATCAAAGTTTTCTATAAAACCATGCATTGGTATAGAATTGTACCTTTACAAATTTCTTCGTACCCTAACCTCTTTCCAATCATGTGATCCTAATCGAACTTTTCTACATAACGTGCGTTGGGATAGGTTTGTGGTTTTACAAATTTCTTTGTACCCTAACCTCTTTCCATTCATGTGATCCTAATCAAAGTTTTCTATAAAACCATGCATTGGTATAGAATTTTACCTTTACAAATTTCTTCGTACCCTAACCTCTTTCCATTCATGTGATCCTAATCAAACTTTTCTACATAACGTGCGTTGGGATAGATTTGTGGTTTTACAAATTTCTTCGTACCCTAACTTCTTTCCATTAATGTGATCCTAATCAAAGTTTTCTATAAAACCATGCATTGGTATAGAATTGTACCTTTACAAATTTCTTCGTACCCTAACCTCTTTCCAATCATGTGATCCTAATCAAACGTTTCTACAAAACCATGCGTTGGGATAGCTTCGTGCATTAAAAATTTCTTCGTATCCTAACCTCTTTCCATTCATTTGATCCTAATCAAACTTTTCTACAAAACCATGAATTGGGACAGATTTGTACCTTTACAAATTTCTTCGTATCCTAACCTCTTTCCATTCATGTGATCCTAATCAAACTTTTCTACAAAACATGCATTGGGATAGATTTGTACCTTTACAAATTTCTTCGTATCCTAACCTCTTTCCATTCATGTGATCCTAATCAGAGTTTTCTACAAAGCGTGCGTTGGTATAGATTTGTACTTTTACAAATTTCTTCCTACCCTAACCTCTTTTCATTAATCTGATCATAATCAAATTGTTCTATAAAACCATGCATTGGGATATATTTGTACCTTTACAAATTTCTTCGTACCCTAACCTCTTTCCAATCATGTGATCCTAATCAAACGTTTCTACAAAACCATGCGTTGGGATAGCTTCGTGCATTAAAAATTTCTTCGTACCCTAATCTCTTTCCATTCATGTGATCCTAATCAAACTGTTCTACAAAACCATGAATTGGGACAAATTTGTACCTTTACAAATTTCTTCGTATCCTAACCTCTTTCCAGTCATGTGATCCTAATCAAACTTTTCTACAAAACAAGCATTGGGATAGATTTGTACCTTTACAAATTTCTTCGTATCCTAACCTCTTTCCATTCATGTGATCCTAATCAAATTTTTCTATAAAATATGCATTGGGATAGATTTGTACCTTTAAAAATTTCTTTGTATCTTAGCCTCTTTCCATTCATGTGATCCTAATCATAGTTTTCTACAAAACCTGTGTTGGGATAGATTTGTGCTTTAAAAATTTCTTCATACCCTAACCTCTTTCCATTCATGTGATCCTAATCAAACTTTTCTACAAAACGTGCGTTGGGATAGATTTGTACTTTTACCAATTTCTTCCTACCCTAACCTCTTTTCATTAATCTGATCCTAATCAAATTGTTCTATAAAACCATGCATTGGGATATATTTGTACCTTTACAAATTTCTTCGTATCCTAACCTCTTTCCATTCATGTGATCCTAATCAAACTTTTCTACAAAACCATGCGTTGGGATAGCTTCGTGCTTTAAAAATTTCTTCGTACCCTAACCTCTGTCCATTCATGTGATCCTAATTAAACTTTTCTACAAAACCATGCGTTGGGATAGCTTCGTGCTTTAAAAATTTCTTCGTACCCTAACCTCTTTCCATTCATGTGATCCTAATCAAACTTTTCTACAAAACATCCATTGGGATAGATTTGTACCTTTACAAATTTCTTCGTACCCTAACCTCCTTCCAATCATGTGATCCTAATCAAACTTTTCTACAAAACCATGCGTTGGGATAGCTTCGTGCTTTAAAAATTTCTTCCTACCCTAACCTCTTTCCATTCATGTGATCCTAATCAAACTTTTCTACAAAACATGTATTGGGATAGATTTGTACCTTTACAAATTTCTTCGTACCCTAACGTCTTTCCATTCATGTGATCCTAATCAAACTTTTCTACAAAACCATGAATTGGGATAGATTTGTACCTTTACAAATTTCATCGTATCCTAACCTCTTTCCATTCATGTGATCCTAATCAAACTTTTCTACAAAACATGCATTGGGATAGATTTGTACCTTTACAAATTTCTTCGTATCCTAACCTCTTTCCATTCATGTGATCCTAATCAGAGTTTTCTACAAAACGTGTGTTGGGATAGATTAGTGCTTTTACAAAGTTCTTCGTACCCTAACCTCTTGCCATTCATGTGATCCTAATCACAGGTTTCTACTTTTACAAATTTTTTTCTACCCTAACCTCTTTTCATTAATCTGATCCTAATCAAATTGTTCTATAAAACCATGCATTGGGATATATTTGTACCTTTACAAATTTCTTCGTATCCTAACCTCTTTCCATTCATGTGATCCTAATCAGAGTTTTCTACAAAACGTGCGTTGGGTTAGATTTGTGCTTTTACAAAGTTCTTCGTACCCTAACCTCTTCCCATTCATGTGATCCTAATCACAGGTTTCTACAACACGTGCGTTGGGATAGATTTGTACTTTTACAAATTTTTTCCTACCCTAACCTCTTTTCATTGATCTGATCCTAATCAAATTGTTCTATAAAACCATGCATTGGGATATATTTGTACCTTTACAAATTTTTTCATATCCTAACCTCTTTCCATTCATGTGATCCTAATCAAACTTTTCTACAAAACATGCATTGGGATAGATTTGTGCTTTTACAAATTACTTCATACCCTAACCTCTTTCCCTTCATGTGCTCCTAATCAAACTTTTCTAAAAAAATGCGTTGGGATAGCTTCGTGCTTTAAAAATTTCTTCGTACCCTAACCTCTGTCCATTCATGTGATCCTAATCAAAATTTTCTACAAAACCATGCGTTGTGATAGCTTCGTGCTTTAAAAATTTCTTCGTACCCTAACCTCTTTCCATTCATGTGATCCTAATCAAACTTTTCTACAAAACATGCATTGGGATAGATTTGTACCTTTACAAATTTCTTCGTAAACTAACCTCTTTCCAATCATGTGATCCTAATCAAACTTTTCTACAAAACCATGCGTTGGGATAGCTTCGTGCTTTAAAAATTTCTTCGTACCCTAACCTCTTTCCATTCATGTGATCCTAATCAAACTCATCTACAAAACATGCATTGAGATAGATTTGTACCTTTACAAATTTCTTCGTATCCTAACCTCTTTCCATTCATGTGATCCTAAACAAACTTTTCTACAACACCATGCGTTGGGATAGCTTAATGCTTTAAAAATTTCTTCGTATCCCAACTGCTTTCCATTCATGTGATCCTAATCAGAGTTTTCTACAAATGTGCTTTGGGATAAATTTGTGCTTTTACAAACTTCATAGTAGCCTAACCTCTTTCCATTCCCGTCATCCTAATTAAACTTTTAGACAAAACATGCATTGGGATAGATTTGTACCTTTACAAATTTCTTCGTATCCTAACCTCTTTCCATTCATGTGATCTTAATCAGAGTTTTCTACATAACGTGTGTTGTGATAGATTAGTGCTTTTACAAATTTCTTCGTACCCTAACCTCTTTCCATTCATGTGATCCTAATCAAACTTTTCTACATAACGTGCGTTGGGATAGATTTGTGGTTTTACAAATTTCTTTGTACCCTAACCTCTTTCCATTCATGTGATCCTAATCAAAGTTTTCTATAAAACCATGCATTGGTATAGAATTGTACCTTTACAAATTTCTTCGTACCCTAACCTCTTTCCATTCATGTGATCCTAATCAAACTTTTCTACATAACGTGTGTTGGGATAGATAAGTGCTTTTACAAATTTCTTCGTACCCTAACTTCTTTCCATTCATGTGATCCTAATCAAACTTTTCTACAAAACGTGCATTGGGATAGATTTGTGGTTTTACAAATTTCTTCGTACCCTAACCTCTTTCCAATCATGTGATCCTAATCAAACTTTTCTACAAAACCATGCGTTGGGATAGCTTCGTGAATTAGAAATTTCTTCGTACCCTAACCTCTTTCCATTCATGTGATCCTAATCAGACTGTTCTACAAAACCATGAATTAGGACAGATTTGTACCTTTACAAATTTCATCGTATCCAAACCTCTTTCCATTCATGTGATCCTAATCAAACTTTTCTACAAAACATGCATTGGGATAGATTTGTACCTTTACAAATTTCTTCCAATCCTAACCTCTTTCCAATCATGTGACCCTAATCAGAGTTTTCTACAAACCGTGCGTTGGGATAGATTTGTACTTTTACAAATTTCTTCCTACCCTAACCTCTTTTCATTAATCTGATCCTAATCAAATTGTTCTATAAAACCATGCATTGGGATATATTTGTACCTTTACAAATTTCTTCGTATCCTAACCTCTTTCAATTCACGTGATCCTAATCAAAGTTTTCTATAAAACCATGCATTGGGATAGAATTGTACCTTTACAGATTTCTTAGTATACTAACCTCTTTCCTTTCATGTGATCCTAATCAAATTTTTCTACAAAATATGCATTGGGATAGATTTGTACCTTAAAAAATTTCTTCGTATCTTAGCCTCTTTCCATTCATGTGATCCTATTCAGAGTTTTCTACAAAACGTGTGTTGGGATAGATTTGTGCTTTTACAAATTTCTTCATACCCTAACCTCTTTCCATTCATGTGATCCTAATCAAACTTTTCTACAAAACGTGCGTTGGGATAGATTTGTACTTTTACCAATTTTTTCCTACCCTAACCTCTTTTCATTAATCTGATCCTAATCAAATTGTTCTATAAAACCATGCATTGGGATATATTTGTACCTTTACAAATTTCTTCGTATCCTAACCTCTATCCATTCATGTGATCCTAATCAAACTTTTCTACAAAACATGCATTGAGATAGATTTGTACCTTTACAAATTTCTTCGTATCCTTACCTCTTTCCATTCATGTGATCCTAATCAAGCTTTTCTACAAAACCATGCGTTGGGATAGCTTCGTGCTTTAAAAATTTCTTCGTACCCTAACCTCTGTCCATTCATGTGATCCTAATCTAACTTTTCTACAAAACCATGCGTTGGGATAGCTTCGTGCTTTAAAAATTTCTTCGTACCCTAACCTCTTTCCATTCATGTGATCCTAATCAAACTTTTCTACAAAACATCCATTGGGATAGATTTGTAACTTTACAAATTTCTTCGTACCCTAACCTCTTTCCAATCATGTTCTAAACTTTTCTACAAAACCATGAATTGGGATAGATTTGTACCTTTACAAATTTCATCGTATCCTAACCTCTTTCCATTCATGTCATCCTAATCAAACTTTTCTACAAAACATGCATTGGGATAGATTTGTACCTTTACAAATTTCTTCGTTTCCTAACCTCTTTCCATTCATGTGATCCTAATCAGAGTTTTCTACAGAACGTGTGTTGGGATAGATTAGTGCTTTTCCAAATTTCTTCGTACCCTAACCTCCTTTCATTCATGTGATCCTAATCAGAGTTTTCTACAAAACGTGCGTTGGGATAGATTTGTGCTTTTACAAATTTCTTCGTATCCCAACCTCTTTTAATTTATCTGATCCTAGAGTTATCTACAAAACATGCGTTGGGATAGCTTCGTGCTTTAAAAATTTTTTCGTACCCTAACCTCTGTCCATTCATGTGATCCTAATCAAACTTTTCTACAAAACCATGCGTTGGGATAGCTTCGTGCTTTAAAAATTTCTTCGTACCCTAACCTCTTTCCATTCATGTGATCCTAATCAAACTTTTCTACAAAACATCAATTGGGATAGATTTGTAACTTTACAAATTTCTTCGTACCCTAACCTCTTTCCAATCATGTTCTAAACTTTTCTACAAAACCATGAATTGGGATAGATTTGTACCTTTACAAATTTCATCGTATCCTAACCTCTTTCCATTCATGTCATCCTAATCAAACTTTTCTACAAAACATGCATTGGGATAGATTTGTACCTTTACAAATTTCTTCGTTTCCTAACCTCTTTCCATTCATGTGATCCTAATCAAACTTTTCTACAAAACATGCATTGGGATAGATTTGTACCTTTACAAATTTCTTCGTACACTAACCTCTTTCCAATAATGTGATCCTAATCAAACTTTTCTGCAAAGCCATGCGTTGTGATAGATTTGTGCTTTTACAAATTTCTTCGTACCCTAACCTTTTTCCATTCATGTGATCCTAATCAAACTTTTCTACAAAACCATGCATTGGGTTAGATTTGTACCTTTACAAATTTCTTCGTACCCTAACCTCCTTCTATTCATGTGATCCTAATCAAAGTTTTCTACAAAACATGCATTGGGATAGATTTGTACCTTTACAAATTTCTTCGTAACCTAACCTCTTTTCATTCATGTGATCCTAATCAGAGTTTTCTACAAAACGTGCGTTGGGTTAGATTTGTGCTTTTACAAATTTCTTCGTACCCTAACCTCTTTTCATTAATCTGATCCTAATCAGAGTTTTCTACAAAACATGCGTTGTGATAGATTTGTACTTTTACAAATTTTTTCATACCCTAACCTCTTTTCATTCATGTGATCCTAATCAGAGTTTTTACAAAACACACGCTGGGATAGATTTGTACCTTTACAAATTTCTTCGTACCCTAACCTCCTTTCATTCATGTGATCCTAATCAGAGTTTTCTACAAAACGTGCGTTGGGATAGATTTGTGCTTTTACAAAGTTTTTCGTACCCTAACCTCTTCCCATTCATGTGATCCTAGTCCAACTTTTCACCAACACGTGCGTTGGGATAGATTTGTGCTTTTACAAATTTCTTCCTTGCCTAACCTCTTTTCATTAATCTGATCCTAATCAAAGTTTTCTATAAAACCATGCATTGGGATATATTTGTACCTTTACAAATTTCTTCGAATCCTAACCTCTTCCAATTCATGTGATCCTAATCACAGGTTTCTACAACACGTGCGTTGGGATAGATTTGTGCTTTTACAAATTTCTTCCTAGCCTAACCTCTTTTCATTAATCTGATCCTAATCAAATTGTTCTATAAAAACATACATTGGGATATATTTGTACCTTTACAAATTTCTTCGTACCCTAACCTCTTTCCTTTCATGTGATCCTAATCAAACTTTTCTACAAAACGTGCGTTGGGATAGATTTGTGGTTTTACAAATCCCTTCGTACCATAACCTCTTTCCATTCATGTGATCCTAATCAAAGTTTTCTATAAAACCATGCATTGGGATAGAATTGTACCTTTACAAATTTCTTCGTATCCTAACCTCTTTCCATTCATGTGATCCTAATCAAATTTTTCTACAAAACATGCATTGGGATAGATTTGTACCTTTAAAAATTTCTTGGTATCCTAACCTCTTTCCATTCATGTGATACTAATAAGAGTTTTCTACAAAACGTGTGTTGGCATAGATTTGTGCTTTTACAAATTTCTTCATACCCTAACCTCTTTCCATTCATGTGATCCTAATCAAACTTTTCTACAAAACGTGCGTTGGCATTAATTTGTACTTTTACAAATCTCTTCCTACCCTAACCTCTTTTCATTAATCTGATCCTAATCAAATTGTTCTATAAAACCATGCATTGGGACAAATTTGTACCTTTACAAATTTCTTCGTATCCTAACCTCTCTCCATTCATGTGATCCTAATCAAACTTTTCTACAAAACCATGCGTTGGGATAGCTTCGTGCTTTAAAAATTTCTTCGTACCCTAACCTCTGTCCATTCATGTGATCCTAATCAAACTTTTCTACAAAACCATGCGTTGGGATAGCTTCGTGCTTTAAAAATTTCTTCGTACCCTAAACTCTGTCCATTCATGCGATCCTATTCAAACTTTTCTACAAAACCATGCGTTGGGATAGCTTCGTGCTTTAAAAATTTCTTCGTACCCTAACCTCTGTCCATTCATGTGATCCTAATCAAACTTTTCTACAAAACCATGCGTTGGGATAGCTTCGTGCTTTAAAAATTTCTTCGTACCCTAACCTCTTTCCATTCATGTGATCCTAATCAAACTTTTCTACAAAACATGCATTGGGATAGATTTGTACCTTTACAAATTTCTTCGTATCCTAACTTCTTTCCATTCATGTGATCCTTAATCAGAGTTTTCTACAAAACGTGCGTTGGGATAGATTTGTGCTTTTACAAAGTTCTTCATACCTTAACCTCTTCCCATTCATGTGATCCTAATCACACTTTTCTACAACACGTGCGTTGGGATAGATTTGTGCTTTTACAAATTTTTTCCTAGCCTAACCTGTGTTCATTAATCTGCTCCTAATCAAAGTTTTCTATAAAACCATGCATTGGGATATATTTGTACCTTACAAATTTCTTCGTATCCTAACCTCTTTCCATTCATGTGATCCTAATCAAACTTTCCTACAAAACATGCATTGGGATAGATTTGTACCTTTAAAAAACTTCTTCGTACCCTAACCTCTTTCCTTTCATGTGATCCTAATCAAACTTTTCTACAAAACGTGCGTTGGGATAGATTTGTGGTGTTACAAATTTCTTCGTACCCTAACCTCTTTCCATTCATGTGATCCTAATCAAAGTTTTCTATAAAACCATGCATTGGTATAGAATTGTACCTTTACAAATTTCTTCGTACCCTAACCTCTTTCCAATCATGTGATCCTAATCAAACGTTTCTACAAAACCATGAGTTGGGATAGCTTCGTGCATTAAAAATTTCTTCGTACCCTAACCTCTTTCCATTCATGTGATCCTAATCAAACTGTTCTACAAAACCATGAATTGGGACAAATTTGTACCTTTACAAATTTCTTCGTATCCTAACCTGTTTCCATTCATGTGTTCCTAATCAAACTTTTCTACAAAACCATGCGTTGGGACACCTTCGTGCTTTAAAAATTTCTTCGTACCCTAACCTCTGTCCATTCATGTGATCCTAATCAAACTTTTCTACAAAACCATGCGTTGGGATAGCTTCGTGCTTTAAAAATTTCTTCGTACCCTAACCTCTTTCCATTCATGTGATCCTAATCAAACTTTTCTACAAAACATGCATTGGGATAGATTTGTACCTTTACAAATTTCTTCGTACCCTAACCTCTTTCAAATCATGTGATCCTAATCAAACTTTTCTACAAAACCATGCGTTGGGATAGCTTCGTGTTTTAAAAATTTCTTCCTACCCTAACCTCTTCCCATTCATGTGATCCTAATCAAACATTTCTACAAAACCATGAATTGGGATAGATTTGTACCTTTACAAATTTCATCGTATCCTAACCTCTTTCCATTCATGTGATCCTAATCAAACTTTTCTAAAAAACGTGCGTTGGGATAGATTTGTGCTTTTACAAAGTTCTTCGTACCCTAACCTCTTCCCATTCATGTGATCCTAATTACACTTTTCTACAACACGTGCGTTGGAATAGATTTGTGCTTTTACAAATTTCTTCCTAGCCTAACCTGTGTTCATTAATCTGATCCTAATCAAAGTTTTCTATAAAACCATGCATTGGGATAGATTTGTACCTTTACAAATTTCATCGTATCCTAACCTCTTTCCATTCATGTGATCCTAATCAGAGTTTTCTACAAAACGTGCGTTGGGATAGATTTGTACTTTTACAAATTTCTTCCAACCCTAACCTCTTTTCATTAATCTGATCCTAATCAAATTGTTCTATAAAACCATGCATTGGGATATATTTGTACCTTTACAAACTTCTTCGTAACCTAACCTCTTTCCATTCATGTGATCCTAATCAAACTTTCCTACAAAACATGCATTGGGATAGATTTGTACCTTTACAAATTTCTTCGTATCCTAACCTCTTTCCATTCATGTGATCCTAATCAGAGTTTTCTACATAACGTGCGTTGGGATAGATTTGTGGTTTTACAAATTTCTTCGTACCCTAACCTCTTTCCATTCATGTGATCCTAATCAAAGTTTTCTATAAAACCATGCATTGGTATAGAATTGTACCTTTACAAATTTCTTCGTACCCTAACCTCTTTCCAATCATGTGATCCTAATCGAACTTTTCTACATAACGTGCGTTGGGATAGGTTTGTGGTTTTACAAATTTCTTTGTACCCTAACCTCTTTCCATTCATGTGATCCTAATCAAAGTTTTCTATAAAACCATGCATTGGTATAGAATTTTACCTTTACAAATTTCTTCGTACCCTAACCTCTTTCCATTCATGTGATCCTAATCAAACTTTTCTACATAACGTGCGTTGGGATAGATTTGTGGTTTTACAAATTTCTTCGTACCCTAACTTCTTTCCATTAATGTGATCCTAATCAAAGTTTTCTATAAAACCATGCATTGGTATAGAATTGTACCTTTACAAATTTCTTCGTACCCTAACCTCTTTCCAATCATGTGATCCTAATCAAACGTTTCTACAAAACCATGCGTTGGGATAGCTTCGTGCATTAAAAATTTCTTCGTACCCTAACCTCTTTCCATTCATGTGATCCTAATCAAACTGTTCTACAAAACCATGAATTGGGACAGATTTGTACCTTTACAAATTTCTTCGTATCCTAACCTCTTTCCATTCATGTGATCCTAATCAAACTTTTCTACAAAACATGCATTGGGATAGATTTGTACCTTTACAAATTTCTTCGTATCCTAACCTCTTTCCATTCATGTGATCCTAATCAGAGTTTTCTACAAAGCGTGCGTTGGTATAGATTTGTACTTTTACAAATTTCTTCCTACCCTAACCTCTTTTCATTAATCTGATCATAATCAAATTGTTCTATAAAACCATGCATTGGGATATATTTGTACCTTTACAAATTTCTTCGTACCCTAACCTCTTTCCAATCATGTGATCCTAATCAAACGTTTCTACAAAACCATGCGTTGGGATAGCTTCGTGCATTAAAAATTTCTTCGTACCCTAATCTCTTTCCATTCATGTGATCCTAATCAAACTGTTCTACAAAACCATGAATTGGGACAAATTTGTACCTTTACAAATTTCTTCGTATCCTAACCTCTTTCCAGTCATGTGATCCTAATCAAACTTTTCTACAAAACAAGCATTGGGATAGATTTGTACCTTTACAAATTTCTTCGTATCCTAACCTCTTTCCATTCATGTGATCCTAATCAAATTTTTCTATAAAATATGCATTGGGATAGATTTGTACCTTTAAAAATTTCTTTGTATCTTAGCCTCTTTCCATTCATGTGATCCTAATCATAGTTTTCTACAAAACCTGTGTTGGGATAGATTTGTGCTTTAAAAATTTCTTCATACCCTAACCTCTTTCCATTCATGTGATCCTAATCAAACTTTTCTACAAAACGTGCGTTGGGATAGATTTGTACTTTTACCAATTTCTTCCTACCCTAACCTCTTTTCATTAATCTGATCCTAATCAAATTGTTCTATAAAACCATGCATTGGGATATATTTGTACCTTTACAAATTTCTTCGTATCCTAACCTCTTTCCATTCATGTGATCCTAATCAAACTTTTCTACAAAACCATGCGTTGGGATAGCTTCGTGCTTTAAAAATTTCTTCGTACCCTAACCTCTGTCCATTCATGTGATCCTAATTAAACTTTTCTACAAAACCATGCGTTGGGATAGCTTCGTGCTTTAAAAATTTCTTCGTACCCTAACCTCTTTCCATTCATGTGATCCTAATCAAACTTTTCTACAAAACATCCATTGGGATAGATTTGTAACTTTACAAATTTCTTCGTACCCTAACCTCTTTTCCTTCATGTGATCCTAATCAAACTTTTCTACAAAACCATGCGTTGGGATAGCTTCGTGCTTTAAAAATTTCTTCCTACCCTAACCTCTTTCCATTCATGTGATCCTAATCAAACTTTTCTACAAAACATGTATTGGGATAGATTTGTACCTTTACAAATTTCTTCGTACCCTAACGTCTTTCCATTCATGTGATCCTAATCAAACTTTTCTACAAAACCATGAATTGGGATAGATTTGTACCTTTACAAATTTCTTCGTACCCTAACGTCTTTCCATTCATGTGATCCTAATCAAACTTTTCTACAAAACCATGAATTGGGATAGATTTGTACCTTTACAAATTTCATCGTATCCTAACCTCCTTCCAATCATGTGATCCTAATCAAACTTTTCTACAAAACCATGCGTTGGGATAGCTTCGTGCTTTAAAAATTTCTTCCTACCCTAACCTCTTTCCATTCATGTGATCCTAATCAAACTTTTCTACAAAACATGTATTGGGATAGATTTGTACCTTTACAAATTTCTTCGTACCCTAACGTCTTTCCATTCATGTGATCCTAATCAAACTTTTCTACAAAACCATGAATTGGGATAGATTTGTACCTTTACAAATTTCTTCGTATCCTAACCTCTTTCCATTCATGTGATCCTAATCAGAGTTTTCTACAAAACGTGTGTTGGGATAGATTAGTGCTTTTACAAAGTTCTTCGTACCCTAACCTCTTGCCATTCATGTGATCCTAATCACAGGTTTCTACTTTTACAAATTTTTTTCTACCCTAACCTCTTTTCATTAATCTGATCCTAATCAAATTGTTCTATATAACCATGCATTGGGATATATTTGTACCTTTACAAATTTCTTCGTATCCTAACCTCTTTCCATTCATGTGATCCTAATCAGAGTTTTCTACAAAACGTGCGTTGGGTTAGATTTGTGCTTTTACAAAGTTCTTCGTACCCTAACCTCTTCCCATTCATGTGATCCTAATCGCAGGTTTCTACAACACGTGCGTTGGGATAGATTTGTACTTTTACAAATTTTTTCCTACCCTAACCTCTTTTCATTGATCTGATCCTAATCAAATTGTTCTATAAAACCATGCATTGGGATATATTTGTACCTTTACAAATTTTTTCATATCCTAACCTCTTTCCATTCATGTGATCCTAATCAAACTTTTCTACAAAACATGCATTGGGATAGATTTGTGCTTTTACAAATTACTTCATACCCTAACCTCTTTCCCTTCATGTGCTCCTAATCAAACTTTTCTAAAAAAATGCGTTGGGATAGCTTCGTGCTTTAAAAATTTCTTCGTACCCTAACCTCTGTCCATTCATGTGATCCTAATCAAAATTTTCTACAAAACCATGCGTTGTGATAGCTTCGTGCTTTAAAAATTTCTTCGTACCCTAACCTCTTTCCATTCATGTGATCCTAATCAAACTTTTCTACAAAACATGCATTGGGATAGATTTGTACCTTTACAAATTTCTTCGTAAACTAACCTCTTTCCAATCATGTGATCCTAATCAAACTTTTCTACAAAACCATGCGTTGGGATAGCTTCGTGCTTTAAAAATTTCTTCGTACCCTAACCTCTTTCCATTCATGTGATCCTAATCAAACTCATCTACAAAACATGCATTGAGATAGATTTGTACCTTTACAAATTTCTTCGTATCCTAACCTCTTTCCATTCATGTGATCCTAAACAAACTTTTCTACAACACCATGCGTTGGGATAGCTTAATGCTTTAAAAATTTCTTCGTATCCCAACTGCTTTCCATTCATGTGATCCTAATCAGAGTTTTCTACAAATGTGCTTTGGGATAAATTTGTGCTTTTACAAACTTCATAGTAGCCTAACCTCTTTCCATTCCCGTCATCCTAATCAAACTTTTAGACAAAACATGCATTGGGATAGATTTGTACCTTTACAAATTTCTTCGTATCCTAACCTCTTTCCATTCATGTGATCTTAATCAGAGTTTTCTACATAACGTGTGTTGTGATAGATTAGTGCTTTTACAAATTTCTTCGTACCCTAACCTCTTTCCATTCATGTGATCCTAATCAAACTTTTCTACAAAACATGCATTGGGATAGATTTGTGTTTTTACAAATTTCTTCCTAGCCTAACCTGTTTTCATTAATCTGATCCTAATCAAAGTTTTCTATAAAACCATGCATTGGGATAGATTTGTACCTTTACAAATTTCTTCGTATTTTAACCTCTTTCCATTCATGTGATCCTAACCAGAATTTTCTAAAAAACGTGCGTTGGGATAGATTTGTAGTTTTACAAATTTCTTCCTACCCTAACCTCTTTTCATTAATCTGATCCTAATCAAATTGTTCTATAAAACCATGCATTGGGATATATTTGTACCTTTACAAATTTCTTCGTATCCTAACCTCTTTCCATTCATGTGATCCTAATCAAACTTTTCTACAAAACATGCATTGGGATAGATTTGTACCTTTACAAATTTCTTCGTATCCTATCCTCTTTCCATTCATGTGATCCTAATCAGGGTTTTCTACATAACGTGTGTTGGGATAGATAAGTGCTTTTACAAATTTCTTCGTACCCTAACCTCTTTCCATTCATGTGATCCTAATCAAACTTTTCTACAAAACGTGCATTGGGATAGATTTGTGGTTTTACAAATTTCTTCGTACCCTAACCTCTTTCCATTCATGTGATCCTAATCAAAGTTTTCTATAAAACCATGCATTGGGATAGAATTGTACCTTTACAAATTTCTTCGTACCCTAACCTCTTTCCAATCATGTGATCCTAATCAAACTTTTCTACAAAACCATGCGTTGGGATAGCTTCGTGCATTAAAAATTTCTTCGTACCCTAACCTCTTTCCATTCATGTGATCCTAATCAAACTGTTCTACAAAACCATGAATTAGGACAGATTTGTACCTTTACAAATTTCATCGTATCCTAACCTCTTTCCATTCATGTGATCCTAATCAAACTTTTCTACAAAACATGCATTGGGATAGATTTGTACCTTTACAAATTTCTTCCAATCCTAACCTCTTTCCAATCATGTGACCCTAATCAGAGTTTTCTACAAACCGTGCGTTGGGATAGATTTGTACTTTTACAAATTTCTTCCTACCCTAACCTCTTTTCATTAATCTGATCCTAATCAAATTGTTCTATAAAACCATGCATTGGGATATATTTGTACCTTTACAAATTTCTTCGTATCCTAACCTCTTTCCATTCATGTGATCCTAATCAGAGTTTTCTACATAACGTGTGTTGGGATAGATTAGTGCTATTACAAATTTCTTCGTACCCTAAGCTCTTTCCATTCACGTGATCCTAATCAAAGTTTTCTATAAAACCATGCATCGGGATAGAATTGTACCTTTACAGATTTCTTAGTATCCTAACCTCTTTCCTTTCATGTGATCCTAATCAAATTTTTCTACAAAATATGCATTGGGATAGATTTGTACCTTAAAAAATTTCTTCGTATCTTAGCCTCTTTCCATTCATGTGATCCTATTCAGAGTTTTCTACAAAACGTGTGTTGGGATAGATTTGTGCTTTTACAAATTTCTTCATACCCTAACCTCTTTCCATTCATGTGATCCTAATCAAACTTTTCTACAAAACGTGCGTTGGGATAGATTTGTACTTTTACCAATTTCTTCCTACCCTAACCTCTTTTCATTAATCTGATCCTAATCAAATTGTTCTATAAAACCATGCATTGGGATATATTTGTACCTTTACAAATTTCTTCGTATCCTTACCTCTTTCCATTCATGTGATCCTAATCAAGCTTTTCTACAAAACCATGCGTTGGGATAGCTTCGTGCTTTAAAAATTTCTTCGTACCCTAACCTCTGTCCATTCATGTGATCCTAATCAAACTTTTCTACAAAACCATGCGTTGGGATAGCTTCGTGCTTTAAAAATTTCTTCGTACCCTAACCTCTTTCCATTCATGTGATCCTAATCAAACTTTTCTACAAAACATCCATTGGGATAGATTTGTAACTTTACAAATTTCTTAGTACCCTAACCTCTTTCCAATCATGTTCTAAACTTTTCTACAAAACCATGAATTGGGATAGATTTGTACCTTTACAAATTTCATCGTATCCTAACCTCTTTCCATTCATGTCATCCTAATCAAACTTTTCTACAAAACATGCATTGGGATAGATTTGTACCTTTACAAATTTCTTCGTTTCCTAACCTCTTTCCATTCATGTGATCCTAATCAGATTTTTCTACAGAACGTGTGTTGGGATAGATTAGTGCTTTTCCAAATTTCTTCGTACCCTAACCTCCTTTCATTCATGTGATCCTAATCAGAGTTTTCTACAAAACGTGCGTTGGGATAGATTTGTGCTTTTACAAATTTCTTCGTATCCCAACCTCTTTTAATTTATCTGATCCTAGAGTTATCTACAAAACATGCGTTGGGATAGCTTCGTGCTTTAAAAATTTCTTCGTACCCTAACCTCTGTCCATTCATGTGATCCTAATCAAACTTTTCTACAAAACCATGCGTTGGGATAGCTTCGTGCTTTAAAAATTTCTTCGTACCCTAACCTCTTTCCATTCATGTGATCCTAATCAAACTTTTCTACAAAACATCAATTGGGATAGATTTGTAACTTTACAAATTTCTTCGTAACCTAACCTCTTTCCAATCATGTTCTAAACTTTTCTACAAAACCATGAATTGGGATAGATTTGTACCTTTACAAATTTCATCGTATCCTAACCTCTTTCCATTCATGTCATCTTAATCAAACTTTTCTACAAAACATGCATTGGGATAGATTTGTACCTTTACAAATTTCTTCGTTTCCTAACCTCTTTCCATTCATGTGATCCTAATCAAACTTTTCTACAAAACATGCATTGGGATAGATTTGTACCTTTACAAATTTCTTCGTACACTAACCTCTTTCCAATCATGTGATCCTAATCAAACTTTTCTGCAAAGCCATGCGTTGTGATAGATTTGTGCTTTTACAAATTTCTTCGTACCCTAACCTTTTTCCATTCATGTGATCCTAATCAAACTTTTCTACAAAACCATGCATTGGGTTAGATTTGTACCTTTACAAATTTCTTCGTACCATAACCTCCTTCCATTCATGTGATCCTAATCAAAGTTTTCTACAAAACATGCATTGGGATAGATTTGTACCTTTACAAATTTCTTCGTAACCTAACCTGTTTTCATTCATGTGATCCTAATCAGAGTTTTCTACAAAACGTGCGTTGGGATAGATTTGTGCTTTTACAAATTTCTTCGTACCCCATCCTCTTTCCATTCATGTGATCCTAATCAAACTTTTCTACAAAACATGCATTGGGATAGATTTGTACCTTTACAAATTTCTTCGTACCCTAACCTCTTTTCATTAATCTGATCCTAATCAGAGTTTTCTACAAAACATGCGTTGTGATAGATTTGTACTTTTACAAATTTTTTCATACCCTAACCTCTTTTCATTCATGTGATCCTAATCAGAGTTTTTACAAAACACACGCTGGGATAGATTTGTACCTTTACAAATTTCTTCGTACCCTAACCTCTTCCCATTCATGTGATCCTAATCCAACTTTTCACCAACACGTGCGTTGGGATAGATTTGTGCTTTTACAAATTTCTTCCTTGCCTAACCTCTTTTCATTAATCTGATCCTAATCAAAGTTTTCTATAAAACCATGCATTGGGATATATTTGTACCTTTACAAATTTCTTCGAATCCTAACCTCTTCCAATTCATGTGATCCTAATCACAGGTTTCTACAACACGTGCGTTGGGATAGATTTGTGCTTTTACAAATTTCTTCCTTGCCTAACCTCTTTTCATTAATCTGATCCTAATCAAAGTTTTCTATAAAACCATGCATTGGGATATATTTGTACCTTTACAAATTTCTTCGAATCCTAACCTCTTCCAATTCATGTGATCCTAATCACAGGTTTCTACAACACGTGCGTTGGGATAGATTTGTGCTTTTACAAATTTCTTCCTAGCCTAACCTCTTTTCATTAATCTGATCCTATTCAAATTGTTCTATAAAAACATACATTGGGATATATTTGTACCTTTACAAATTTCTTCGTACCCTAACATCTTTCCTTTCATGTGATCCTAATCAAACTTTTCTACAAAACGTGCGTTGGGATAGATTTGTGGTTTTACAAATCCCTTCGTACCATAACCTCTTTCCATTCATGTGATCCTAATCAAAGTTTTCTATAAAACCATCATTGGGATAGAATTGTACCTTTACAAATTTCTTCGTATCCTAACCTCTTTCCATTCATGTGATCCTAATCAAATTTTTCTACAAAACATGCATTGGGATAGATTTGTACCTTTAAAAATTTCTTGGTATCCTAACCTCTTTCCATTCATGTGATACTAATAAGAGTTTTCTACAAAACGTGTGTTGGCATAGATTTGTGCTTTTACAAATTTCTTAATACCCTAACCTCTTTCCATTCATGTGATCCTAATCAAACTTTTCTACAAAACGTGCGTTGGCATTAATTTGTACTTTTACAAATCTCTTCCTACCCTAACCTCTTTTCATTAATCTGATCCTAATCAAATTGTTCTATAAAACCATGCATTGGGACAAATTTGTACCTTTACAAATTTCTTCGTATCCTAACCTCTCTCCATTCATGTGATCCTAATCAAACTTTTCTACAAAACCATGCGTTGGGATAGCTTCGTGCTTTAAAAATTTCTTCGTACCCTAACCTCTGTCCATTCATGTGATCCTAATCAAACTTTTCTACAAAACCATGCGTTGGGATAGCTTCGTGCTTTAAAAATTTCTTCGTACCCTAAACTCTGTCCATTCATGCGATCGTATTCAAACTTTTCTACAAAACCATGCGTTGAGATAGCTTCGTGCTTTAAAAATTTCTTCGTACCCTAACCTCTGTCCATTCATGTGATCCTAATCAAACTTTTCCACAAAACCATGCGTTGGGATAGCTTCGTGCTTTAAAAATTTCTTCGTACCCTAACCTCTGTCCATTCATGTGATCCTAATCAAACTTTTCTACAAAACCATGCGTTGGGATAGCTTCGTGCTTTAAAAATTTATTCGTACCCTAACCTCTTTCCATTCATGTGATCCTAATCAAACTTTTCTACAAAACATCCATTGGGATAGATTTGTACCTTTACAAATTTCTTCGTACCCTAACCTCCTTCCAATCATGTGATCCTAATCAAACTTTTCTACAAAACCATGCGTTGGGATAGCTTCGTGCTTTAAAAATTTCTTCCTACCCTAACCTCTTTCCATTCATGTGATCCTAATCAAACTTTTCTACAAAACATGTATTGGGATAGATTTGTACCTTTACAAATTTCTTCGTACCCTAACCTCTTTCCATTCATGTGATCCTAATCAAACTTTTCTACAAAACCATGAATTGGGATAGATTTGTACCTTTACAAATTTCATCGTATCCTAACCTCTTTCCATTCATGTGATCCTAATCACACTTTTCTACAAAACATGCATTGGGATAGATTTGTACCTTTACAAATTTCTTCGTATCCTAACCTCTTTCCATTCATGTGATCCTAATCAGAGTTTTCTACAAAACGTGTGTTGGGATAGATTTGTGCTTTTACAAAGTTCTTCGTACCCTAACCTCTTGCCATTCATGTGATCCTAATGACAGGTTTCTACTTTTACAAATTTTTTTCTACCCTAACCTCTTTTCATTAATCTGATCCTAATCAAATTGTTCTATAAAACCATGCATTGGGATATATTTGTACCTTTACAAATTTCTTCATATCCTAACCTCTTTCCATTCATGTGATCCTAATCAAACTTTTCTACAAAACATGCATTGGCATAGATTTGTACCTTTACAAATTTCTTCGTATCCTAACCTCTTTCCATTCATGTGATCCTAATCAGTTTTCTACAAAACGTGCGTTGGGTTAGATTTGTGCTTTTACAAAGTTCTTCGTACCCTAACCTCTTTCCATTCATGTGATCCTAATCAAACTTTTCTACAAAACATGCATTGGCATAGATTTGTACCTTTACAAATTTCTTCGTATCCTAACCTCTTTCCATTCATGTGATCCTAATCAGAGTTTTCTACAAAACGTGTGTTGGGATAGATTTGTGCTTTTACAAAGTTCTTCGTACCCTAACCTCTTGCCATTCATGTGATCCTAATCACAGGTTTCTACTTTTACAAATTTTTTTCTACCCTAACCTCTTTTCATTAATCTGATCCTAATCAAATTGTTCTATAAAACCATGCATTGGGATATATTTGTACCTTTACAAATTTCTTCATATCCTAACCTCTTTCCATTCATGTGATCCTAATCAAACTTTTCTACAAAACATGCATTGGCATAGATTTGTACCTTTACAAATTTCTTCGTATCCTAACCTCTTTCCATTCATGTGATCCTAATCAGAGTTTTCTACAAAACGTGCGTTGGGTTAGATTTGTGCTTTTACAAATTTCTTCATATCCTAACCTCTTTCCATTCATGTGATCCTAATCAAACTTTTCTACAAAACATGCATTGGCATAGATTTGTACCTTTACAAATTTCTTCGTATCCTAACCTCTTTCCATTCATGTGATCCTAATCAGAGTTTTCTACAAAACGTGCGTTGGGTTAGATTTGTACTTTTACAAATTTTTTCCTACCCTAACCTCTTTTCATTGATCTGATCCTAATCAAATTGTTCTATAAAACCATGCATTGGGATATATTTGTACCTTTACAAATTTTTTCATATCCTAACCTCTTTCCATTCATGTGATCCTAATCAAACTTTTCTACAAAACATGCATTGGGATAGATTTGTGCTTTTACAAATTACTTCATACCCTAACCTCTTTCCATTCATGTGCTCCTAATCAAACTTTTCTAAAAAAATGCGTTGGGATAGCTTCGTGCTTTAAAAATTTCTTCGTACCCTAACCTCTGTCCATTCATGTGATCCTAATCAAAATTTTCTACAAAACCATGCGTTGTGATAGCTTCATGCTTTAAAAATTTCTTCGTACCCTAACCTCTTTCCATTCATGTGATCCTAATCAAACTTTTCTACAAAACATGCATTGGGATAGATTTGTACCTTTACAAATTTCTTCGTAAACTAACCTCTTTCCAATCATGTGATCCTAATCAAACTTTTCTACTAAACCATGCGTTGGGATAGCTTCGCGCTTTAAAAATTTCTTCGTACCCTAACCTCTTTCCATTCATGTGATCCTAATCAAACTCATCTACAAAACATGCATTGAGATAGATTTGTACCTTTACAAATTTCTTCGTATCCTAACCTCTTTCCATTCATGTGATCCTAATCAAACTTTTCTACAAAACCATTCGTTGGAATAGCTTAATGCTTTAAAAATTTCTTCGTATCCCAACTGCTTTCCATTCATGTGATCCTAATCAGAGTTTTCTACAAATGTGCTTTGGGATAAATTTGTGCTTTTACAAACTTCATAGTAGCCTAACCTCTTTCCATTCCCGTCATCC
This sequence comes from Agrypnus murinus, assembly GCA_929113105.1. Classification (NCBI taxonomy): domain Eukaryota; kingdom Metazoa; phylum Arthropoda; class Insecta; order Coleoptera; family Elateridae; genus Agrypnus; species Agrypnus murinus. The sequence continues at coordinate 225,873,040 of OV816024.1, read as the reverse complement.
TAATCAAACTTTTAGACAAAACATGCATTGGGATAGATTTGTACCTTTACAAATTTCTTCGTATCCTAACCTCTTTTCATTAATCTGATCCTAATCAGAGTTTTCTACAAAACATGTGTTGGGATAGATTTGTGCTTTTACAAATTTTTTCATACCCTAACCTCTTTTCCTTCATGTGATCCTAATCAGAGTTTTTACAAAACACACGATGGGATAGATTTGTGCTTTTACAAATTTCATAGTACCCTAACCTCTTTCAATTCATGTGATCCTAATCAAACTTTTCTACAAAACATGCATTGGGATAGATTTGTACCTTTACAAATTTCTTCGTATCCTAACCTCTTTTCTTTAATCTGATCCTAATCAGATTTTTCTACAAAACAGTCGTTGGGATAGATTTGTGCTTTTACAAATTTTTTCATACCCTAACCTCTTTTCATTCATGTGATCCTAATCAGAGTTTTTACAAAACACACGATGGGATAGATTTGTGCTTTTACAAATTTCTTTGTATCCTAACTTCTTTTTCATTCATGTGATCCTAGTCGGATTTTTCTACAAAAACTTGCGTTGGGATAGATTTGTGCTTTTACAAATTTCTTCGTATCCTAACCTCTTTTAATTTTTCTGATCCTACAGTTATCTACAAAACATACGTTGGGATAGATTTGTAACTTTACAAATTTCCTCGTACCCTAACCTCTTTCCATTCATGTGATCCTAATCAAACTTTTCTACAAAAACATGAATAGGGATAGATTTGTACCTTTACAAATTTCTTCATATCCTAACCTCTTTCCATTCATGTGATCCTAATCAAACTTTTCTACAAAACCATGCGTTGGGACAGCTTCGTGCTTTAAAAATTTCTTCGTACCCTAACCTCTGTCCATTCATGTGATCCTAATCAAACTTTTCTACAAAACCATGCGTTGGGATAGCTTCGTGCTTTAAAAATTTCATCGTACCCTAACCTCTGTCCATGCATGTGATCCTATTCAAACTTTTCTACAAAACCATGCGTTGGGATAGCTTCGTGCTTTAAAAATTTCTTCGTACCCTAACCTGTGTCCATTCATGTGATCCTAATCAAACTTTTCTACAAAACCATGCGTTGGGATAGCTTCGTGCTTTAAAAATTTCTTCGTACCCTAACCTCTTTCCATTCATGTGATCCTAATCAAACTTTTCTACAAAACATGCATTGGGATAGATTTGTACCTTTACAAATTTCTTCGTACCCTAACCTCTTTCTAATCATGTGATCCTAATCAAACTTTTCTACAAAACCATGCGTTGGGATAGCTTCGTGTTTTAAAAATTTCTTCCTACCCTAACCTCTTCCCATTCATGTGATCCTAATCAAACATTTCTACAAAACCATGAATTGGGATAGATTTGTACCTTTACAAATTTCATCGTATCCTAACCTCTTTCCATTCATGTGATCCTAATCAAACTTTTCTACAAAACATGCATTGGGATAGATTTGTACCTTTACAAATTTCTTCGTATCCTAACTTCTTTCCATTCATGTGATCCTTAATCAGAGTTTTCTACAAAACGTGCGTTGGGATAGATTTGTGCTTTTACAAAGTTCTTCGTACCCTAACCTCTTCCCATTCATGTGATCCTAATCACACTTTTCTACAACACGTGCGTTGGAATAGATTTGTGCTTTTACAAATTTCTTCCTAGCCTAAGCTGTGTTCATTAATCTGATCCTAATCAAAGTTTTCTATAAAACCATGCATTGGGATAGATTTGTACCTTTACAAATTTCATCGTATCCTAACCTCTTTCCATTCATGTAATCCTAATCAGAGTTTTCTACAAAACGTGCGTTGGGATAGATTTGTACTTTTACAAATTTCTTCCAACCCTAACCTCTTTTCATTAATCTGATCCTAATCAAATTGTTCTATAAAACCATGCATTGGGATATATTTGTACCTTTACAAATTTCTTCGTATCCTAACCTCTTTCCATTCATGTGATCCTAATCAAACTTTCCTACAAAACATGCATTGGGATAGATTTGTACCTTTACAAATTTCTTCGTATCCTAACCTCTTTCCATTCATGTGATCCTAATCAGAGTTTTCTACATAACGTGCGTTGGGATAGATTTGTGGTTTTACAAATTTCTTCGTACCCTAACCTCTTTCCATTCATGTGATCCTAATCAAAGTTTTCTATAAAACCATGCATTGGTATAGAATTGTACCTTTACAAATTTCTTCGTACCCTAACCTCTTTCCAATCATGTGATCCTAATCGAACTTTTCTACATAACGTGCGTTGGGATAGATTTGTGGTTTTACAAATTTCTTTGTACCCTAACCTCTTTCCATTCATGTGATCCTAATCAAAGTTTTCTATAAAACCATGCATTGGTATAGAATTGTACCTTTACAAATTTCTTCGTACCCTAACCTCTTTCAATTCATGTGATCCTAATCAAACTTTTCTACAAAACATGCATTGGGATAGATTTGTACCTTTACAAATTTCTTCGTATCCTAACCTCTTTTCTTTAATCTGATCCTAATCAGATTTTTCTACAAAACAGTCGTTGGGATAGATTTGTGCTTTTACAAATTTTTTCATACCCTAACCTCTTTTCATTCATGTGATCCTAATCAGAGTTTTTACAAAACACACGATGGGATAGATTTGTGCTTTTACAAATTTCTTTGTATCCTAACTTCTTTTTCATTCATGTGATCCTAGTCGGATTTTTCTACAAAAACTTGCGTTGGGATAGATTTGTGCTGTTACAAATTTCTTCGTATCCTAACCTCTTTTAATTTTTCTGATCCTACAGTTATCTACAAAACATACGTTGGGATAGATTTGTAACTTTACAAATTTCTTCGTACCCTAACCTCTTTCCATTCATGTGATCCTAATCAAACTTTTCTACAAAAACATGAATAGGGATAGATTTGTACCTTTACAAATTTCTTCATATCCTAACCTCTTTCCATTCATGTGATCCTAATCAAACTTTTCTACAAAACCATGCGTTGGGACAGCTTCGTGCTTTAAAAATTTCTTCGTACCCTAACCTCTGTCCATTCATGTGATCCTAATCAAACTTTTCTACAAAACCATGCGTTGGGATAGCTTCGTGCTTTAAAAATTTCTTCGTACCCTAACCTCTGTCCATGCATGTGATCCTATTCAAACTTTTCTACAAAACCATGCGTTGGGATAGCTTCGTGCTTTAAAAATTTCTTCGTACCCTAACCTGTGTCCATTCATGTGATCCTAATCAAACTTTTCTACAAAACCATGCGTTGGGATAGCTTCGTGCTTTAAAAATTTCTTCGTACCCTAACCTCTTTCCATTCATGTGATCCTAATCAAACTTTTCTACAAAACATGCATTGGGATAGATTTGTACCTTTACAAATTTCTTCGTACCCTAACCTCTTTCTAATCATGTGATCCTAATCAAACTTTTCTACAAAACCATGCGTTGGGATAGCTTCGTGTTTTAAAAATTTCTTCCTACCCTAACCTCTTCCCATTCATGTGATCCTAATCAAACATTTCTACAAAACCATGAATTGGGATAGATTTGTACCTTTACAAATTTCATCGTATCCTAACCTCTTTCCATTCATGTGATCCTAATCAAACTTTTCTACAAAACATGCATTGGGATAGATTTGTACCTTTACAAATTTCTTCGTATCCTAACTTCTTTCCATTCATGTGATCCTAATCAGAGTTTTCTACAAAACGTGCGTTGGGATAGATTTGTACTTTTACAAATTTCTTCCAACCCTAACCTCTTTTCATTAATCTGATCCTAATCAAATTGTTCTATAAAACCATGCATTGGGATATATTTGTACCTTTACAAATTTCTTCGTATCCTAACCTCTTTCCATTCATGTGATCCTAATCAAACTTTCCTACAAAACATGCATTGGGATAGATTTGTACCTTTACAAATTTCTTCGTATCCTAACCTCTTTCCATTCATGTGATCCTAATCAGAGTTTTCTACATAACGTGCGTTGGGATAGATTTGTGGTTTTACAAATTTCTTCGTACCCTAACCTCTTTCCATTCATGTGATCCTAATCAAAGTTTTCTATAAAACCATGCATTGGTATAGAATTGTACCTTTACAAATTTCTTCGTACCCTAACCTCTTTCCAATCATGTGATCCTAATCGAACTTTTCTACATAACGTGCGTTGGGATAGATTTGTGGTTTTACAAATTTCTTTGTACCCTAACCTCTTTCCATTCATGTGATCCTAATCAAAGTTTTCTATAAAACCATGCATTGGTATAGAATTGTACCTTTACAAATTTCTTCGTACCCTAACCTCTTTCCATTCATGTGATCCTAATCAAACTTTTCTACATAACGTGCGTTGGGATAGATTTGTGGTTTTACAAATTTCTTCGTACCCTAACCTCTTTCCATTCATGTGATCCTAATCAAAGTTTTCTATAAAACCATGCATTGGTATAGAATTGTACCTTTACAAATTTCTTCGTACCCTAACCTCTTTCCATTCATGTGATCCTAATCAAACTTTTCTACATAACGTGCGTTGGGATAGATTTGTGGTTTTACAAATTTCTTCGTACCCTAACTTCTTTCCATTCATGTGATCCTAATCAAAGTTTTCTATAAAACCATGCGTTGGGATAGAATTGTACCTTTACAAATTTCTTCGTACCCTAACCTCTTTCCATTCATGTGATCCTAATCAAACTTTTCTACATAACGTGCGTTGGGATAGATTTGTGGTTTTACAAATTTCTTCGTACCCTAACTTCTTTCCATTCATGTGATCCTAATCAAACTTTTCTACAAAACCATGCGTTGGGATAGCTTCGTGCTTTAAAAATTTCTTCGTACCCTAACCTCTTTCCATTCATGTGATCCTAATCAAACTCATCTACAAAACATGCATTGATATAGATTTGTACCTTTACAAATTTCTTCGTATCCTAACCTCTTTTCCTTCATGTGATCCTAATCAGAGTTTTTACAAAACACACGATGGAATAGATTTGTGCTTTTACAAATTTCATAGTACCCTAACCTCTTTCAATTCATGTGATCCTAATCAAACTTTTCTACAAAACATGCATTGGGATAGATTTGTACCTTTACAAATTTCTTCGTATCCTAACCTCTTTTCATTAATCTGATCCTAATCAGATTTTTCTACAAAACAGTCGTTGGGATAGATTTGTGCTTTTACAAATTTTTTCATACCTTAACCTCTTTTCATTCATGTGATCCTAATCAGAGTTTTTACAAAACACACGATGGGATAGATTTGTGCTTTTACAAATTTCTTTGTATCCTAACTTCTTTTTCATTCATGTGATCCTAGTCGGATTTTTCTACAAAAACGTGCGTTGGGATAGATTTGTGCTTTTACAAATTTCTTCGTATCCTAACCTCTTTTAATTTTTCTGATCCTACAGTTATCTACAAAACATACGTTGGGATAGATTTGTACCTTTACAAATTTCTTCGTACCCTAACCTCTTTCCATTCATGTGATCCTAATCAAACTTTTCTACAAAACATGCATTGGGATAGATTTGTACCTTTACAAATTTCTTCGTAAACTAACGTCTTTCCAATCATGTGATCCTAATCAAACTTTTCTACAAAACCATGCGTTGGGATAGCTTCGTGCTTTAAAAATTTCTTCGTACCCTAACCTCTTTCCATTCATGTGATCCTAATCAAACTCATCTACAAAACATGCATTGAGATAGATTTGTACCTTTACAAATTTCTTCGTATCCTAACCTCTTTCCATTCATGTGATCCTAATCAAACTTTTCTACAAAACCATGCGTTGGGATAGCTTAATGCTTTAAAAATTTCTTCGTATCCCAACTGCTTTCCATTCATGTGATCCTAATCAGAGTTTTCTACAAATGTGCTTTGGGATAAATTTGTGCTTTTACAAACTTCATAGTAGCCTAACCTCTTTCCATTCCCGTCATCCTAATCAAACTTTTAGACAAAACATGCATTGGGATAGATTTGTACCTTTACAAATTTCTTCGTATCCTAACCTCTTTTCATTAACCTTCATCGAACCAAGGGGGGGTGCAACTGCACCCCAGAATTGGTTTTTTCGCCGTAGCAAAGTAAATATTTTTTTTTTAGTTTTGATACTTCATGACTTTGTTAATCAATGCTTTTTACGGCCTGTGCGTTATTTTGTAATTTTTAATTTATTTCACACACACGGATAAAAATAAAATAGGCACTGGGGTGCGCGTGCACCCCCTCCTTAACACTTAACGTTACAACTTTATTGTAGGCTGCGTTGTCGGTTTCCAATGTTATATGTCATTTCAGATATAGCAATAATAATTATAAGATTTTATTTTGGTCAAAACGTCTACAATATTTCAGTCAGGAAACGTTTCAGATTGCTGTAAGTTATTGTGTGCTATTTCTAATTATTAGATTTCTAAAAATTATATTCTCTTGTGTAATATAACCTCAAATATTTGTTGTGTAGAAACTGCAATTGAAAAAAATAATGAAACGTACTAAGCATCTTGGAGCGCCTCAACCATCTACATCACGATATGCCCCACTAACAGAAGAACAGTTGAGATATTATGCTGAGAATAGCGATGACGATGAAGAATTTTTGAAGGCAATATCCTCAGACTCCGACGACGATGATCAAGTTGAGTGTGACGAAAAACATGACGATGAAATTGCCACTGAAGATGTCACAGAATCTAGTTCCGGTGATGATGAAAGTACCGACGATGTTCTGGGCAATTATATGATTGCCAAGTCTGGTTTCAAGTGGTCTACTACCCCAGTGAAAACATCCCGCAGACAACTTGCCAACATTTTGGTCAATGAGCGTGGTTTGACGGGTTATAGTTCTAATGTTTCTACCATTGAATCAGCTTTTATGTTATTTTTCACCCGTGAAATGATTGAACTCATTGCTATGGAAACAAACCGAAAAGCGAATTTCGTATACCAAGAGTGGAATAAAAATCATCCAGAAAAAATACGAGATTGGAAGCCTACAGATAGCATAGAAATATACGCATATATCGGTTTACTTTTTACTCAAGGTGCATTGAAAGCAAAGAAGGAATCTGTCAGATCATTGTGGGAATCTAATGAACTATATTGCAGGCCAATATTTCCTGCCACTATGTCAAGAACGCGATTTGCCTTGTTGACTAGATTTATCAGATTTGATAACTTTCAAACAAGAGTAGAACGCAGATCTACTGATAAATTAGCCGCAATACGGGATATAGTTGAAATGTTTGTCGATAAATGCAAAATTGCTATGAATCCTTCTTCACACGTATGCATCGATGAACAGCTCGTAGGTTTCCGAGGAAAAGCACCCTTCAGGGTATATATGAAAAGTAAGCCCGACAAGTATGGCCTAAAACACTGGATACTTGCCGATACCGAAATAGCATACGTGCACAATTTGCAAGTGTATTTAGGCAAAACTGGGCAAAACCCTGAAAAGGAACAAGGTAAAAGAGTTGTTTTGGACTTAGTGGATCATTTACCAGCAGGCCATGGAATAACAACCGACAACTTTTTTACCAGTATGTCCTTAGCGGACTGTTTGTTGGAAAAGCATCTTACGCTTTGTGGCACAATACGTAAGAACAAAGTTGATATTCCCCATCAGTTATTACCTTCACCACAGAAAGAAAAATTTTCTAGTCAGTTCTGTTTTACCAAGCAGCATACCTTAGTTTCTTATGTCCCAGAAAAAAGGAGGGCAGTTATACTTTTATCCACGGAACATCATGACAATAAAATAGCTATGGAAGAAGAACACAAAAAACCAGACATAATTCTACATTACAATGCTACTAAAGGGGGAGTTGACACAGTTGATAAGTTGGCCAAAGAATATACCACCAAAAGAAAGTGTAACCGATGGCCCATGGCTATTTTTTCGAACTTGTTAGACCTTGGAGCCATAAATGCTTTTGCAGTGTATAGAACCAAGTTTCCAGACTGGCAAAAACAAAGATCAGATAACAGGAAAATTTTTCTGCTTGAGTTAGGAAAATCACTAATTACTCCTTATATAAAGAGGAGAAGCGAAAATCCTGCAGGACTGAGCAGAAGAATATTGAGTTGCATGAAGCTGTTGAATCCAGATTTACAAGAAAGGGAAAATCGTCAGGCGTTTCCAGTGGAAGATTCACCTGAACGTCAACAAGGAAGGTGCTTTGCTTGTGCACGTAAACGGGATAGAAAAGTCCGTACCATTTGCGGCACATGTAAGAGGTTTGTCTGTGCAGAGCACAGTACATCTGTTACAGAGAAACTGTGCAACCCATGTAGAGAGAAACAGTAGGGAAAAAATTCGTTTCACTCACAAAATAGGAACAGTCTAGTTTTACAAAAAAAGGATTTCTTTAACATTTTGTATTGGTTTCTTACAATAAATTGCTTTTATTTTCATACGCTTTTAACTAGTGATTAATCACAATAAACATAACTGTAGTTTCCATGAATTTGTTTTGCAGAAAACTGCATTTTTTCGTAGGGGTGCAGATGCACCCCCCCTTGGGTCTTTACGTAACTATTCGGACCTTGGTTCGTTGAAGGTTAATCTGATCCTAATCAGAGTTTTCTACAAAACATGTGTTGGGATAGATTTGTGCTTTTACAAATTTTTTCATACCCTAACCTCTTTTCCTTCATGTGATCCTAATCAGAGTTTTTACAAAACACACGATGGGATAGATTTGTGCTTTTACAAATTTCATAGTACCCTAACCTCTTTCAATTCATGTGATCCTAATCAAACTTTTCTACAAAACATGCATTGGGATAGATTTGTACCTTTACAAATTTCTTCGTATCCTAACCTCTTTTCATTAATCTGATCCTAATCAGATTTTTCTACAAAACAGTCGTTGGGATAGATTTTTGCTTTTACAAATTTTTTCATACCCTAACCTCTTTTCATTCATGTGATCCTAATCAGAGTTTTTACAAAACACACGATGGGATAGATTTGTGCTTTTACAAATTTCTTTGTATCCTAACTTCTTTTTCATTCATGTGATCCTAGTCGGATTTTTCTACAAAAACGTGCGTTGGGATAGATTTGTGCTTTTACAAATTTCTTCGTATCCTAACCTCTTTTAATTTTTCTGATCCTACAGTTATCTACAAAACATACGTTGGGATAGATTTGTACCTTTACAAATTTCTTCGTACCCTAACCTCTTTCCATTCATGTGATCCTAATCAAACTTTTCTACAAAAACATGAATAGGGATAGATTTGTACCTTTACAAATTTCTTCGTACCCTAACCTCTTTCCATTCATGTGATCCTAATCAAACTTTTCTACAAAAACATGAATTGGGATAGATTTGTACCTTTACAAATTTCATCGTATCCTAAGCTCTTTCCATTCATGTGATCCTAATCAAACTTTTCTACAAAACATGCATTGGGATAGATTTGTACCTTTACAAATTTCTTCGTATCCTAACCTCTTTTCATTAATCTGATCCTAATCAGATTTTTCTACAAAACAGTCGTTGGGATAGATTTGTGCTTTTACAAATTTTTTCATACTCTAACCTCTTTTCATTCATGTGATCCTAATCAGAGTTTTTACAAAACACACGATGGGATAGATTTGTGCTTTTACAAATTTCTTTGTATCCTAACTTCTTTTTCATTCATGTGATCCTAGTCGGATTTTTCTACAAAAACGTGCGTTGGGATAGATTTGTGCTTTTACAAATTTCTTCGTATCCTAACCTCTTTTAATTTTTCTGATCCTACAGTTATCTACAAAACATACGTTGGGGTAGATTTGTACCTTTACAAATTTCTTCGTACCCTAACCTCTTTCCATTCATGTGATCCTAATCAAACTTTTCTACAAAACCATGAATTGGGATAGATTTGTACCTTTACAAATTTCTTCGTACCCTAACCTCTTTCCATTCATGTGATCCTAACCAAACTTTTCTACAAAACCATGAATTGGGATAGATTTGTACCTTTACAAATTTCTTCGTACCCTAACCTCTTTCCATTCATGTGATCCTAATCAAACTTTTCTACAAAACCATGAATTGGGATAGATTTGTACCTTTACAAATTTCTTCGTATCTTAACCTCTTTCCATTCATGTGATCCTAATCAAACTTTTCTACAAAACCATGCGTTGGGATAGCTTCGTGCTTTAAAAATTTCTTCGTACCCTAACCTCTTTCCATTCATGTGATCCTAATCAAACTTTTCTACAAAACCATGCGTTGGGATATCTTCGTGCTTTAAAAATTTATTCGTACCCTAACCTCTTTCCATTCATGTGATCCTAATCAAACTCATCTACAAAACATGCATTGAGATAGATTTGTACCTTTACAAATTTCTTCGTATCCTAACCTCTTTCCATTCATGTGATCCTAATCAAACTTTTCTACAAAACCATGCGTTGTGATAGCTTAATGCTTTAAAAATTTCTTCGTATCCCAACTTCTTTCCATTCATGTGATCCTAATCAGAGTTTTCTACAAATGTGCTTTGGGATAAATTTGTGCTTTTACAAACTTCATAGTAGCCTAACCTCTTTCCATTCCCGTCATCCTAATCAAACTCTTAGACAAAACATGCATTGGGATAGATTTGTACCTTTACAAATTTCTTCGTATCCTAACCTCTTTCCATTCATGTGATCCTAATCAAACTTTTCTACAAAACATGCATTGGGATAGATTTGTGCTTTTACAAATTACTTCATACCCTAACCTCTTTCCATTCATGTGCTCCTAATCAAACTTTTCTAAAAAAATGCGTTGGGATAGCTTCGTGCTTTAAAAATTTCTTCGTACCCTAACCTCTGTCCATTCATGTGATCCTAATCAAAATTTTCTACAAAACCATGCGTTGTGATAGCTTCATGCTTTAAAAATTTCTTCGTACCCTAACCTCTTTCCATTCATGTGATCCTAATAAAACTTTTCTACAAAACATGCATTGGGATAGATTTGTACCTTTACAAATTTCTTCGTAAACTAACCTCTTTCCAATCATGTGATCCTAATCAAACTTTTCTACAAAACCATGCGTTGGGATAGCTTCGTGCTTTAAAAATTTCTTCGTACCCTAACCTCTTTCCATTCATGTGATCCTAATCAAACTCATCTACAAAACATGCATTGAGATAGATTTGTACCTTTACAAATTTCTTCGTATCCTAACCTCTTTCCATTCATGTGATCCTAATCAAACTTTTCTACAAAACCATGCGTTGTGATAGCTTAATGCTTTAAAAATTTCTTCGTATCCCAACTTCTTTCCATTCATGTGATCCTAATCAGAGTTTTCTACAAATGTGCTTTGGGATAAATTTGAGCTTTTACAAACTTCATAGTAGCCTAACCTCTTTCCATTCCCGTCATCCTAATCAAACTCTTAGACAAAACATGCATTGGGATAGATGTGTACCTTTACAAATTTCTTCGTATCCTAACCTCTTTCCATTCATGTGATCCTAATCAAACTTTTCTACAAAACATGCATTGGGATAGATTTGTGCTTTTACAAATTACTTCATACCCTAACCTCTTTCCATTCATGTGCTCCTAATCAAACTTTTCTAAAAAAATGCGTTGGGATAGCTTCGTGCTTTAAAAATTTCTTCGTACCCTAACCTCTTTCCATTCATGTGATCCTAATCAAAATTTTCTACAAAACCATGCGTTGTGATAGCTTCATGCTTTAAAAATTTCTTCGTACCCTAACCTCTTTCCATTCATGTGATCCTAATAAAACTTTTCTACAAAACATGCATTGGGATAGATTTGTACCTTTACAAATTTCTTCGTAAACTAACCTCTTTCCAATCATGTGATCCTAATCAAACTTTTCTACAAAACCATGCGTTGGGATAGCTTCGTGCTTTAAAAATTTCTTCGTACCCTAACCTCTTTCCATTCATGTGATCCTAATCAAACTCATCTACAAAACATGCATTGAGATAGATTTGTACCTTTACAAATTTCTTCGTATCCTAACCTCTTTCCATTCATGTGATCCTTATCAAACTTTTCTACAAAACCATGCGTTGGGATAGCTTAATGCTTTAAAAATTTCTTCGTATCCCAACTGCTTTCCATTCATGTGATCCTAATCAGAGTTTTCTACAAATGTGCTTTGGGATAAATTTGTGCTTTTACAAACTTCATAGTAGCCTAACCTCTTTCCATTCCCGTCATCCTAATCAAACTTTTAGACAAAACATGCATTGGGATAGATTTGTACCTTTACAAATTTCTTCGTATCCTAACCTCTTTTCATTAATCTGATCCTAATCAGAGTTTTCTACAAAACATGTGTTGGGATAGATTTGTGCTTTTACAAATTTTTTCATACCCTAACCTCTTTTCATTCATGTGATCCTAATCAGAGTTTTTACAAAACACACGATGGGATAGATTTGTGCTTTTACAAATTTCTTTGTATCCTAACTTCTTTTTCATTCATGTGATCCTAGTCGGATTTTTCTACAAAAACGTACGTTGGGATAGATTTGTGCTTTTACAAATTTCTTCGTATCCTAACCTCTTTTAATTTTTCTGATCCTACAGTTATCTACAAAACATACGTTGGGATAGATTTGTACCTTTACAAATTTCTTCGTACCCTAACCTCTTTCCATTCATGTGATCCTAATCAAACTTTTCTACAAAAACATGAATAGGGATAGATTTGTACCTTTACAAATTTCTTCATATCCTAACCTCTTTCCATTCATGTGATCCTAATCAAACTTTTCTACAAAACCATGCGTTGGGACAGCTTCGTGCTTTAAAAATTTCTTCGTACCCTAACCTCTGTCCATTCATGTGATCCTAATCAAACTTTTCTACAAAACCATGCGTTGGGATAGCTTCGTGCTTTAAAAATTTCTTCGTACCCTAACCTCTGTCCATTCATGTGATCCTATTCAAACTTTTCTACAAAACCATGCGTTGGGATAGCTTCGTGCTTTAAAAATTTCTTCGTACCCTAACCTCTGTCCATTCATGTGATCCTATTCAAACTTTTCTACAAAACCATGCGTTGGGATAGCTTCGTGCTTTAAAAATTTCTTCGTACCCTAACCTCTTTCCATTCATGTGATCCTAATCAAACTTTTCTACAAAACATGCATTGGGATAGATTTGTACCTTTACAAATTTCTTCGTACCCTAACCTCTTTCTAATCATGTGATCCTAATCAAACTTTTCTACAAAACCATGCGTTGGGATAGCTTCGTGTTTTAAAAATTTCTTCCTACCCTAACCTCATCCCATTCATGTGATCCTAATCAAACATTTCTACAAAACCATGAATTGGGATAGATTTGTACCTTTACAAATCTCATCGTATCCTAACCTCTTTCCATTCATGTGATCCTAATCAAACTTTTCTACAAAACATGCATTGGGATAGATTTGTACCTTTACAAATTTCTTCGTATCCTAACTTCTTTCCATTCATGTGATCCTTAATCAGAGTTTTCTACAAAACGTGCGTTGGGATAGATTTGTGCTTTTACAAAGTTCTTCGTACCCTAACCTCTTCCCATTCATGTGATCCTAATCACACTTTTCTACAACTCGTGCGTTGGAATAGATTTGTGCTTTTACAAATTTCTTCCTAGCCTAACCTGTGTTCATTAATCTGATCCTAATCAAAGTTTTCTATAAAACCATGCATTGGGATAGATTTGTACCTTTACAAATTTCATCGTATCCTAACCTCTTTCCATTCATGTGATCCTAATCAGAGTTTTCTACAAAACGTGCGTTGGGATAGATTTGTACTTTTACAAATTTCTTCCAACCATAACCTCTTTTCATTAATCTGATCCTAATCAAATTGTTCTATAAAACCATGCATTGGGATATATTTGTACCTTTACAAATTTCTTCGTATCCTAACCTCTTTCCATTCATGTGATCCTAATCAAACTTTCCTACAAAACATGCATTGGGATAGATTTGTACCTTTACAAATTTCTTCGTATCCTAACCTCTTTCCATTCATGTGATCCTAATCAGAGTTTTCTACATAACGTGCGTTGGGATAGATTTGTGGTTTTACAAATTTCTTCGTACCCTAACCTCTTTCCATTCATGTGATCCTAATCAAAGTTTTCTATAAAACCATGCATTGGTATAGAATTGTACCTTTACAAATTTCTTCGTACCCTAACCTCTTTCCAATTATGTGATCCTAATCGAACTTTTCTACATAACGTGCGTTGGGATAGATTTGTGGTTTTACAAATTTCTTTGTACCCTAACCTCTTTCCATTCATGTGATCCTAATCAAAGTTTTCTATAAAACCATGCATTGGTATAGAATTGTACCTTTACAAATGTCTTCGTACCCTAACCTCTTTCCATTCATGTGATCCTAATCAAACTTTTCTACATAACGTGCGTTGGGATAGATTTGTGGTTTTACAAATTTCTTCGTACCCTAACTTCTTTCCATTCATGTGATCCTAATCAAAGTTTTCTATAAAACTATGCATTGGTATAGAATTGTACCTTTACAAATTTCTTCGTACCCTAACCTCTTTCCAATCATGTGATCCTAATCAAACGTTTCTACAAAACATGCATTGGGATAGATTTGTACCTTTACAAATTTCTTCGTATCCTAACCTCTTTTCATTCATGTGATCCTAATCAAACTGTTCTACAAAACCATGAATTGGGACAGATTTGTACCTTTACAAATTTCTTCGTATCCTAACCTCTTTCCATTCATGTGATCCTAATCAAACTTTTCTACAAAACATGCATTGGGATAGATTTGTACCTTTACAAATTTCTTCGTATCCTAACCTCTTTCCATTCATGTGATCCTAATCAGAGTTTTCTACAAAGCGTGCGTTGGTATAGATTTGTACTTTTACAAATTTCTTCCTACCCTAACCTCTTTTCATTAATCTGATCATAATCAAATTGTTCTATAAAACCATGCATTGGGATATATTTGTACCTTTACAAATTTCTTCGTACCCAAACCTCTTTCCAATCATGTGATCCTAATCAAACTTTTCTACAAAACAAGCATTGGGATAGATTTGTACCTTTACAAATTTCTTCGTATCCTAACCTCTTTCCATCCATGTGATCCTAATCAGAGTTTTCTACATAACGTGTGTTGGGATAGATTAGTGCTTTTACAAATTTCTTCGTACCCTAAGCTCTTTCAATTCATGTGATCCTAATCAAAGTTTTCTATAAAACCATGCATTGAGATAGAATTGTACCTTTACAAATTTCTTAGTATCCTAACCTCTTTCCATTCATGTGATCCTGATCAAATTTTTCTACAAAATATGCATTGGGATAGATTTGTACCTTTAAAAATTTCTTTGTATCTTAGCCTCTTTCCATTCATGTGATCCTAATCATAGTTTTTTACAAAACCTGTGTTGGGATAGATTTGTGCTTTTACAAATTTCTTCATACCCTAACCTCTTTCCATTCATGTGATCCTAATCAAACTTTTCTACAAAACGTGCGTTGGGATAGATTTGTACTTTTACCAATTTCTTCCTACCCTAACCTCTTTTCATTAATCTGATCCTAATCAAATTGTTCTATAAAACCATGCATTGGGATATATTTGTACCTTTACGAATTTCTTCGTATCCTAACCTCTTTCCATTCATGTGATCCTAATCAAACTTTTCTACAAAACCATGCGTTGGGATAGCTTCGTGCTTTAAAAATTTCTTCGTACCCTAACCTCTGTCCATTCATGTGATCCTAATCAAACTTATCTACAAAACCATGCGTTGGGATAGCTTCGTGCTTTAAAAATTTCTTCGTACCCTAACCTCTTTCCATTCATGTGATCCTAATCAAAATTTTCTACAAAACATCCATTGGGATAGATTTGTACCTTTACAAATTTCTTCGTACCCTAACCTCCTTCCAATCATGTGATCCTAATCAAACTTTTCTACAAAACCATGCGTTGGGATAGCTTCGTGCTTTAAAAATTTCTTCCTACCCTAACCTCTTTCCATTCATGTGATCCTAATCAAACTTTTCTACAAAACATGTATTGGGATAGATTTGTACCTTTACAAATTTCTTCGTACCCTAACCTCTTTCCATTCATGTGATCCTAATCAAACTTTTCTACAAAACCATGAATTGGGATAGATTTGTACCTTTACAAATTTCATCGTATCCTAACCTCTTTCCATTCATGTGATCCTAATCAAACTTTTCTACAAAACATGCATTGGGATAGATTTGTACCTTTACAAATTTCTTCGTATCCTAACCTCTTTTCATTAATCTGATCCTAATCAGATTTTTCTACAAAACAGTCGTTGGGATAGATTTGTGCTTTTACAAATTTTTTCATACCCTAACCTCTTTTCCTTCATGTGATCCTAATCAGAGTTTTTACAAAACACACGATGGGATAGATTTGTGCTTTTACAAATTTCATAGTACCCTAACCTCTTTCAATTCATGTGATCCTAATCAAACTTTTCTACAAAACATGCATTGGGATAGATTTGTACCTTTACAAATTTCTTCGTATCCTAACCTCTTTTCATTAATCTGATCCTAATCAGATTTTTCTACAAAACAGTCGTTGGGATAGATTTGTGCTTTTACAAATTTTTTCATACCCTAACCTCTTATCATTCATGTGATCCTAATCAGAGTTTTTACAAAACACACGATGGGATAGATTTGTGCTTTTACAAATTTCTTTGTATCCTAACTTCTTTTTCATTCATGTGATCCTAGTCGGATTTTTCTACAAAAACGTGCGTTGGGATAGATTTGTGCTTTTACAAATTTCTTCGTATCCTAACCTCTTTTAATTTTTCTGATCCTACAGTTATCTACAAAACATACGTTGGGATAGATTTGTACCTTTACAAATTTCTTCGTACCCTAACCTCTTTCCATTCATGTGATCCTAATCAAACTTTTCTACAAAACCATGAATTGGGATAGATTTGTACCTTTACAAATTTCTTCGTACCCTAACCTCTTTCCATTCATGTGATCCTAATCAAACTTTTCTACAAAACCATGAATTGGGATAGATTTGTACCTTTACAAATTTCTTCGTATCTTAACCTCTTTCCATTCATGTGATCTTAATCAAACTTTTCTACAAAACCATGCGTTGGGATAGCTTCGTGCTTTAAAAATTTCTTCGTACCCTAACCTCTTTCCATTCATGTGATCCTAATCAAACTTTTCTACAAAACCATGCATTGGGATAGCTTTGTGCTAAAAAATTTCATCGTACCCTAACCTCATTCCATTCACGTGATCCTAATCAAAGTTTTCTATAAAACCATGCATTGGGACAGATTTGTACTTTTACAAATTTCTTCGTATCCTAACCTCTTTCCATTCATGAGATCCTAATCAAACTTTTCTACAAAACCATGCATTGGGATAGCTTCGTGATTAAAAAATTTCTTTGTACCCTAACCTCTTCCCATTCATCTGATCCTAATCAGAGTTTTCTACAAAACGTGCGTTGGGCTAGATTTGTGCTTTTACGAATTTCTTCGTATCCTAAGCTCTTTCCATTCATGTGATCCTAATCAAAGTTTTCTATAAAACCATGCATTGGGATAGAATTGTACCTTTACAAATTTCTTCGTACCCTAACCTCTTTCCATTCATGTGATCCTAATCAAACTTTTCTACAAAACCATGAATTGGTTAATAATAACCTCTTTTCATTCATCTGATCCTAATCAGAGTTTTCTACAAAACATGCGTTGGGAAAGATTTGTACTTTTACAAATTTTTTCCTACCCTAACCTCTTTTCATTAATCTGATCCTAATCAAATTGTTCTATAAAACCATGCATTGGGATATATTTGTACCTTTACAAATTTTTTCATACCCTAACCTCTTTCCATTCATGTGATCCTAATCAAACTTTTCTACAAAACATGCATTGGGATAGATTTGTACCTTTACAAATTTCTTCGTATCCTAACCTCTTTCCATTCATGTGATCCTAATCAGAGTTTTCTACATAACGTGTGTTGGGATAGATTAGTGCTTTTACAAATTTCTTCGTACCCTAACCTCTTTCCATTCATGTGATCCTAATCAAACTTTTCTACAAAACGTGCGTTGGGATAGATTTGTGGTTTTACAAATCTCTTCGTACCCTAACCTCTTTACATTCATGTGATCCTAATCAAAGTTTTCTATAAAACCATTCATTGTGATAGAATTGTACCTTTACAAATTTCTTCGTATCCTAACCTCTTTCCATTCATGTGATCCTAATCAAATTTTTCTACAAAACATGCATTGGGATTGATTTGTACCTTTAAAAATTTCTTCGTATCCTAACCTCTTTCCATTCATGTGATCCTAATCAGAGTTTTCTACAAAACGTGTGTTGGGATAGATTTGTGCTTTTACAAATTACTTCATACCCTAACCTCTTTCCATTCATGTGATCCTAATCAAACTTTTCTACAAAACGTGCGTTGGGATAGATTTGTACTTTTACAAATTTCTTCCTACCCTAACCTCTTTTAATTAATCTGATCCTAATCAAATTGTTCTATAAAACCATGCATTGGGATATATTTGTACCTTTACAAATTTCTTCGTATCCTAACCTCTTTCCATTCATGTGATCCTAATCAAAATTTTCTACAAAACATGCATTGAGATAGATTTGTACCTTTACAAATTTCTTCGTATCCTAACCTCTTTCCATTCATGTGATCCTAATCAAACTTTTCTACAAAACCATGCGTTGGGATAGCTTCGTGCTTTAAAAATTTCTTCGTACCCTAAACTCTTTCCATTCACGTGAATCTAATCAAAGTTTTCTATAAAACCATGAATTGGGACAAATTTGTACCTTTACAAATTTCTTCGTATCCTAACCTCTTTCCATTCATGTGATCCTAATCAAACTTTTCTACAAAATCATGCGTTGGGATAGCTTCGTGCTTTAAAAATTTCTTCGTACCCTAACCTCTGTCCATTCATGTGATCCTAATCAAACTTTTCTACAAAACCATGCGTTGGGATAGCTTCGTGCTTTAAAAATTTCTTCGTACCCTAAACTCTTTCCATTCATGAGATCCTAATCAAACTTTTCTACAAAACATGCATTGGGATAGATTTGTAACTTTACAAATTTCTTCGTACCCTAACCTCTTTCCAATCATGTGATCCTAATCAAACTTTTCTACAAAACATGCATTGGGATAGATTTGTACCTTTACAAATTTCTTCGTATCCTAACCTCTTTTCATTAATCTGATCCTAATCAGATTTTTCTACAAAACAGTCGTTGGGATAGATTTTTGCTTTTACAAATTTTTTCATACCCTAACCTCTTTTCATTCATGTGATCCTAATCAGAGTTTTTACAAAACACACGATGGGATAGATTTGTGCTTTTACAAATTTCTTTGTATCCTAACTTCTTTTTCATTCATGTGATCCTAGTCGGATTTTTCTACAAAAACGTGCGTTGGGATAGATTTGTGCTTTTACAAATTTCTTCGTATCCTAACCTCTTTTAATTTTTCTGATCCTACAGTTATCTACAAAACATACGTTGGGATAGATTTGTACCTTTACAAATTTCTTCGTACCCTAACCTCTTTCCATTCATGTGATCCTAATCAAACTTTTCTACAAAAACATGAATAGGGATAGATTTGTACCTTTACAAATTTCTTCGTACCCTAACCTCTTTCCATTCATGTGATCCTAATCAAACTTTTCTACAAAACCATGAATTGGGATAGATTTGTACCTTTACAAATTTCATCGTATCCTAACCTCTTTCCATTCATGTGATCGTAATCAAACTTTTCTACAAAACATGCATTGGGATAGATTTGTACCTTTACAAATTTCTTCGTATCCTAACCTCTTTTCATTAATCTGATCCTAATCAGATTTTTCTACAAAACAGTCGTTGGGATAGATTTGTGCTTTTACAAATTTTTTCATACCCTAACCTCTTTTCATTCATGTGATCCTAATCAGAGTTTTTACAAAACACACGATGGGATAGATTTGTGCTTTTACAAATTTCTTTGTATCCTAACTTCTTTTTCATTCATGTGATCCTAGTCGGATTTTTCTACAAAAACGTGCGTTGGGATAGATTTGTGCTTTTACAAATTTCTTCGTATCCTAACCTCTTTTAATTTTTCTGATCCTACAGTTATCTACAAAACATACGTTGGGATAGATTTGTACCTTTACAAATTTCTTCGTACCCTAACCTCTTTCCATTCATGTGATCCTAATCAAACTTTTCTACAAAACCATGAATTGGGATAGATTTGTACCTTTACAAATTTCTTCGTACCCTAACCTCTTTCCATTCATGTGATCCTAACCAAACTTTTCTACAAAACCATGAATTGGGATAGATTTGTACCTTTACAAATTTCTTCGTACCCTAACCTCTTTCCATTCATGTGATCCTAATCAAACTTTTCTACAAAACCATGAATTGCGATAGATTTGTACCTTTACAAATTTCTTCGTATCTTAACCTCTTTCCATTCATGTGATCCTAATCAAACTTTTCTACAAAACCATGCGTTGGGATAGCTTCGTGCTTTAAAAATTTCTTCGTACCCTAACCTCTTTCCATTCATGTGATCCTAATCAAACTTTTCTACAAAACCATGCGTTGGGATAGCTTCGTGCTTTAAAAATTTATTCGTACCCTAACCTCTTTCCATTCATGTGATCCTAATCAAACTCATCTACAAAACATGCATTGAGATAGATTTGTACCTTTACAAATTTCTTCGTATCCTAACCTCTTTCCATTCATGTGATCCTAATCAAACTTTTCTACAAAACCATGCGTTGTGATAGCTTAATGCTTTAAAAATTTCTTCGTATCCCAACTTCTGTCCATTCATGTGATCCTAATCAGAGTTTTCTACAAATGTGCTTTGGGATAAATTTGTGCTTTTACAAACTTCATAGTAGCCTAACCTCTTTCCATTCCCGTCATCCTAATCAAACTCTTAGACAAAACATGCATTGGGATAGATTTGTACCTTTACAAATTTCTTCGTATCCTAACCTCTTTCCATTCATGTGTTCCTAATCAAACTTTTCTACAAAACATGCATTGGGATAGATTTGTGCTTTTACAAATTACTTCATACCCTAACCTCTTTCCATTCATGTGCTCCTAATCAAACTTTTCTAAAAAAATGCGTTGGGATAGCTTCGTGATTTAAAAATTTCTTCGTACCCTAACCTCTGTCCATTCATGTGATCCTAATCAAAATTTTCTACAAAACCATGCGTTGTGATAGCTTCATGCTTTAAAAATTTCTTCGTACCCTAACCTCTTTCCATTCATGTGATCCTAATAAAACTTTTCTACAAAACATGCATTGGGATAGATTTGTACCTTTACAAATTTCTTCGTAAACTAACCTCTTTCCAATCATGTGATCCTAATCAAACTTTTCTACAAAACCATGCGTTGGGATAGCTTCGTGCTTTAAAAATTTCTTCGTACCCTAACCTCTTTCCATTCATGTGATCCTAATCAAACTCATCTACAAAACATGCATTGAGATAGATTTGTACCTTTACAAATTTCTTCGTATCCTAACCTCTTTCCATTCATGTGATCCTAATCAAACTTTTCTA
This sequence comes from Agrypnus murinus, assembly GCA_929113105.1. Lineage (NCBI taxonomy): Eukaryota > Metazoa > Arthropoda > Insecta > Coleoptera > Elateridae > Agrypnus > Agrypnus murinus. The sequence goes on along the minus strand of OV816024.1, from coordinate 225,851,303 downwards.
CAAAACCATGCGTTGTGATAGCTTAATGCTTTAAAAATTTCTTCGTATCCCAACTTCTTTCCATTCATGTGATCCTAATCAGAGTTTTCTACAAATGTGCTTTGGGATAAATTTGTGCTTTTACAAACTTCATAGTAGCCTAACCTCTTTCCATTCCCGTCATCCTAATCAAACTCTTAGACAAAACATGCATTGGGATAGATTTGTACCTTTACAAATTTCTTCGTATCCTAACCTCTTTCCATTCATGTGATCCTAATCAAACTTTTCTACAAAACATGCATTGGGATAGATTTGTGCTTTTACAAATTACTTCATACCCTAACCTCTTTCCATTCATGTGCTCCTAATCAAACTTTTCTAAAAAAATGCGTTGGGATAGCTTCGTGCTTTAAAAATTTCTTCGTACCCTAACCTCTGTCCATTCATGTGATCCTAATCAAAATTTTCTACAAAACCATGCGTTGTGATAGCTTCATGCTTTAAAAATTTCTTCGTACCCTAACCTCTTTCCATTCATGTGATCCTAATAAAACTTTTCTACAAAACATGCATTGGGATAGATTTGTACCTTTACAAATTTCTTCGTAAACTAACCTCTTTCCAATCATGTGATCCTAATCAAACTTTTCTACAAAACCATGCGTTGGGATAGCTTCGTGCTTTAAAAATTTCTTCGTACCCTAACCTCTTTCCATTCATGTGATCCTAATCAAACTCATCTACAAAACATGCATTGAGATAGATTTGTACCTTTACAAATTTCTTCGTATCCTAACCTCTTTCCATTCATGTGATCCTAATCAAACTTTTCTACAAAACCATGCGTTGGGATAGCTTAATGCTTTAAAAATTTCTTCGTATCCCAACTGCTTTCCATTCATGTGATCCTAATCAGAGTTTTCTACAAATGTGCTTTGGGATAAATTTGTGCTTTTACAAACTTCATAGTAGCCTAACCTCTTTCCATTCCCGTCATCCTAATCAAACTTTTAGACAAAACATGCATTGGGATAGATTTGTACCTTTACAAATTTCTTCGTATCCTAACCTCTTTTCATTAATCTGATCCTAATCAGAGTTTTCTACAAAACATGTGTTGGGATAGATTTGTGCTTTTACAAATTTTTTCATACCCTAACCTCTTTTCATTCATGTGATCCTAATCAGAGTTTTTACAAAACACACGATGGGATAGATTTGTGCTTTTACAAATTTCTTTGTATCCTAACTTCTTTTTCATTCATGTGATCCTAGTCGGATTTTTCTACAAAAACGTGCGTTGGGATAGATTTGTGCTTTTACAAATTTCTTCGTATCCTAACCTCTTTTAATTTTTCTGATCCTACAGTTATCTACAAAACATACGTTGGGATAGATTTGTACCTTTACAAATTTCTTCGTACCCTAACCTCTTTCCATTCATGTGATCCTAATCAAACTTTTCTACAAAAACATGAATAGGGATAGATTTGTACCTTTACAAATTTCTTCATATCCTAACCTCTTTCCATTCATGTGATCCTAATCAAACTTTTCTACAAAACCATGCGTTGGGACAGCTTCGTGCTTTAAAAATTTCTTCGTACCCTAACCTCTGTCCATTCATGTGATCCTAATCAAACTTTTCTACAAAACCATGCGTTGGGATAGCTTCGTGCTTTAAAAATTTCTTCGTACCCTAACCTCTGTCCATTCATGTGATCCTATTCAAACTTTTCTACAAAACCATGCGTTGGGATAGCTTCGTGCTTTAAAAATTTCTTCGTACCCTAACCTCTGTCCATTCATGTGATCCTATTCAAACTTTTCTACAAAACCATGCGTTGGGATAGCTTCGTGCTTTAAAAATTTCTTCGTACCCTAACCTCTTTCCATTCATGTGATCCTTAATCAGAGTTTTCTACAAAACGTGCGTAGGGATAGATTTGTGCTTTTACAAAGTTCTTCGTACCCTAACCTCTTCCCATTCATGTGATCCTAATCACACTTTTCTACAACTCGTGCGTTGGAATAGATTTGTGCTTTTACAAATTTCTTCCTAGCCTAACCTGTGTTCATTAATCTGATCCTAATCAAAGTTTTCTATAAAACCATGCATTGGGATAGATTTGTACCTTTACAAATTTCATCGTATCCTAACCTCTTTCCATTCATGTGATCCTAATCAGAGTTTTCTACAAAACGTGCGTTGGGATAGATTTGTACTTTTACAAATTTCTTCCAACCATAACCTCTTTTCATTAATCTGATCCTAATCAAATTGTTCTATAAAACCATGCATTGGGATATATTTGTACCTTTACAAATTTCTTCGTATCCTAACCTCTTTCCATTCATGTGATCCTAATCAAACTTTCCTACAAAACATGCATTGGGATAGATTTGTACCTTTACAAATTTCTTCGTATCCTAACCTCTTTCCATTCATGTGATCCTAATCAGAGTTTTCTACATAACGTGCGTTGGGATAGATTTGTGGTTTTACAAATTTCTTCGTACCCTAACCTCTTTCCATTCATGTGATCCTAATCAAAGTTTTCTATAAAACCATGCATTGGTATAGAATTGTACATTTACAAATTTCTTCGTACCCTAACCTCTTTCCAATTATGTGATCCTAATCAAACTTTTCTACATAACGTGCGTTGGGATAGATTTGTGGTTTTACAAATTTCTTTGTACCCTAACCTCTTTCCATTCATGTGATCCTAATCAAAGTTTTCTATAAAACCATGCATTGGTATAGAATTGTACCTTTACAAATTTCTTCGTACCCTAACCTCTTTCCATTCATGTGATCCTAATCAAACTTTTCTACATAACGTGCGTTGGGATAGATTTGTGGTTTTACAAATTTCTTCGTACCCTATCTTCTTTCCATTCATGTGATCCTAATCAAAGTTTTCTATAAAACCATGCATTGGTATAGAATTGTACCTTTAAAAATTTCTTCGTACCCTAACCTCTTTCCAATCATGTGATCCTAATCAAACGTTTCTACAAAACATGCATTGGGATAGATTTGTACCTTTACAAATTTCTTCGTATCCTAACCTCTTTTCATTCATGTGATCCTAATCAAACTGTTCTACAAAACCATGAATTGGGACAGATTTGTACCTTTACAAATTTCTTCGTATCCTAACCTCTTTCCATTCATGTGATCCTAATCAAACTTTTCTACAAAACATGCATTGGGATAGATTTGTACCTTTACAAATTTCTTCGTATCCTAACCTCTTTCCATTCATGTGATCCTAATCAGAGTTTTCTACAAAGCGTGCGTTGGTATAGATTTGTACTTTTACAAATTTCTTCCTACCCTAACCTCTTTTCATTAATCTGATCATAATCAAATTGTTCTATAAAACCATGCATTGGGATATATTTGTACCTTTACAAATTTCTTCGTACCCAAACCTCTTTCCAATCATGTGATCCTAATCAAACTTTTCTACAAAACAAGCATTGGGATAGATTTGTACCTTTACAAATTTCTTCGTATCCTAACCTCTTTCCATCCATGTGATCCTAATCAGAGTTTTCTACATAACGTGTGTTGGGATAGATTAGTGCTTTTACAAATTTCTTCGTACCCTAAGCTCTTTCAATTCATGTGATCCTAATCAAAGTTTTCTATAAAACCATGCATTGAGATAGAATTGTACCTTTACAAATTTCTTAGTATCCTAACCTCTTTCCATTCATGTGATCCTGATCAAATTTTTCTACAAAATATGCATTGGGATAGATTTGTACCTTTAAAAATTTCTTTGTATCTTAGCCTCTTTCCATTCATGTGATCCTAATCATAGTTTTTTACAAAACCTGTGTTGGGATAGATTTGTGCTTTTACAAATTTCTTCATACCCTAACCTCTTTCCATTCATGTGATCCTAATCAAACTTTTCTACAAAACGTGCGTTGGGATAGATTTGTACTTTTACCAATTTCTTCCTACCCTAACCTCTTTTCATTAATCTGATCCTAATCAAATTGTTCTATAAAACCATGCATTGGGATATATTTGTACCTTTACGAATTTCTTCGTATCCTAACCTCTTTCCATTCATGTGATCCTAATCAAACTTTTCTACAAAACCATGCGTTGGGATAGCTTCGTGCTTTAAAAATTTCTTCGTACCCTAACCTCTGTCCATTCATGTGATCCTAATCAAACTTATCTACAAAACCATGCGTTGGGATAGCTTCGTGCTTTAAAAATTTCTTCGTACCCTAACCTCTTTCCATTCATGTGATCCTAATCAAAATTTTCTACAAAACATCCATTGGGATAGATTTGTACCTTTACAAATTTCTTCGTACCCTAACCTCCTTCCAATCATGTGATCCTAATCAAACTTTTCTACAAAACCATGCGTTGGGATAGCTTCGTGCTTTAAAAATTTCTTCCTACCCTAACCTCTTTCCATTCATGTGATCCTAATCAAACTTTTCTACAAAACATGTATTGGGATAGATTTGTACCTTTACAAATTTCTTCGTACCCTAACCTCTTTCCATTCATGTGATCCTAATCAAACTTTTCTACAAAACCATGAATTGGGATAGATTTGTACCTTTACAAATTTCATCGTATCCTAACCTCTTTCCATTCATGTGATCCTAATCAAACTTTTCTACAAAACATGCATTGGGATAGATTTGTACCTTTACAAATTTCTTCGTATCCTAACCTCTTTTCATTAATCTGATCCTAATCAGATTTTTCTACAAAACAGTCGTTGGGATAGATTTGTGCTTTTATAAATTTTTTCATACCCTAACCTCTTTTCCTTCATGTGATCCTAATCAGAGTTTTTACAAAACACACGATGGGATAGATTTGTGCTTTTACAAATTTCATAGTACCCTAACCTCTTTCAATTCATGTGATCCTAATCAAACTTTTCTACAAAACATGCATTGGGATAGATTTGTACCTTTACAAATTTCTTCGTATCCTAACCTCTTTTCATTAATATGATCCTAATCAGATTTTTCTACAAAACAGTCGTTGGGATAGATTTGTGCTTTTACAAATTTTTTCATACCCTAACCTCTTATCATTCATGTGATCCTAATCAGAGTTTTTACAAAACACACGATGGGATAGATTTGTGCTTTTACAAATTTCTTTGTATCCTAACTTCTTTTTCATTCATGTGATCCTAGTCGGATTTTTCTACAAAAACGTGCGTTGGGATAGATTTGTGCTTTTACAAATTTCTTCGTATCCTAACCTCTTTTAATTTTTCTGATCCTACAGTTATCTACAAAACATACGTTGGGATAGATTTGTACCTTTACAAATTTCTTCGTACCCTAACCTCTTTCCATTCATGTGATCCTAATCAAACTTTTCTACAAAACCATGAATTGGGATAGATTTGTACCTTTACAAATTTCTTCGTATCTTAACCTCTTTCCATTCATGTGATCCTAATCAAACTTTTCTACAAAACCATGCGTTGGGATAGCTTCGTGCTTTAAAAATTTCTTCGTACCCTAACCTCTTTCCATTCATGTGATCCTAATCAAACTTTTCTACAAAACCATGCATTGGGATAGCTTTGTGCTAAAAAATTTCATCGTACCCTAACCTCATTCCATTCACGTGATCCTAATCAAAGTTTTCTATAAAACCATGCATTGGGACAGATTTGTACTTTTACAAATTTCTTCGTATCCTAACCTCTTTCCATTCATGAGATCCTAATCAAACTTTTCTACAAAACCATGCATTGGGATAGCTTCGTGATTAAAAAATTTCTTTGTACCCTAACCTCTTCCCATTCATCTGATCCTAATCAGAGTTTTCTACAAAACGTGCGTTGGGCTAGATTTGTGCTTTTACAAATTTCTTCGTATCCTAAGCTCTTTCCATTCATGTGATCCTAATCAAAGTTTTCTATAAAACCATGCATTGGGATAGAATTGTACCTTTACAAATTTCTTCGTACCCTAACCTCTTTCCATTCATGTGATCCTAATCAAACTTTTCTACAAAACCATGAATTGGTTAATAATAACCTCTTTTCATTCATCTGATCCTAATCAGAGTTTTCTACAAAACATGCGTTGGGAAAGATTTGTACTTTTACAAATTTTTCCCTACCCTAACCTCTTTTCATTAATCTGATCCTAATCAAATTGTTCTATAAAACCATGCATTGGGATATATTTGTACCTTTACAAATTTCTTCGTATCCTAACCTCTTTCCATTCATGTGATCCTAATCAAAATTTTCTACAAAACATGCATTGAGATAGATTTGTACCTTTACAAATTTCTTCGTATCCTAACCTCTTTCCATTCATGTGATCCTAATCAAACTTTTCTACAAAACCATGCGTTGGGATAGCTTCCTTCTTTAAAAATTTCTTCGTAGCCTAACCTCTTTCCATTCACGTGAATCTAATCAAAGTTTTCTATAAAACCATGAATTGGGACAAATTTGTACCTTTACAAATTTCTTCGTATCCTAACCTCTTTCCATTCATGTGATCCTAATCAAACTTTTCTACAAAATCATGCGTTGGGATAGCTTCGTGCTTTAAAAATTTCTTCGTACCCTAACCTCTGTCCATTCATGTGATCCTAATCAAACTTTTCTACAAAACAATGCGTTGGGATAGCTTCGTGCTTTAAAAATTTCTTCGTACCCTAACCTCTTTCCATTCATGAGATCCTAATCAAACTTTTCTACAAAACATGCATTGGGATAGATTTGTAACTTTACAAATTTCTTCGTACCCTAACCTCTTTCCAATCATGTGATCCTAATCAAACTTTTCTACAAAACCATGCGTTGGGATAGCTTCGTGCTTTAAAAATTTCTTCCTACTTTAACCTCTTTCCATTCATGTGATCCTAATCAAACTTTTCTACAAAACATGCATTGGGATAGATTTGTACCTTTACTAATTTATTCGTACCCTAACCTCTTTCCATTCATGTGATCCTAATCAACCTTTTCTACAAAACATGCATTGGGATAGATTTGTACCTTTACAAATTTCTTCGTACCCTAACCTCTGTCCATTCATGTGCTCCTAATCAAACTTTTCTACAAAAACATGCGTTGGGATAGCTTCGTGCTTTAAAAATTTCTTCGTACCCTAACCTCTGTCCATTCATGTGATCCTAATCAAAATTTTCTACAAAACCATGCGTTGGGATAGCTTCGTGCTTTAAAAATTTCTTCGTACCCTAACCTCTTTCCATTCATGTGATCCTAATCAAACTTTTCAACAAAACATGCATTGGGATAGATTTGTACCTTTACAAATTTCTTCGTAAACTAACCTCTTTCCAATCATGTGATCCTAATCAAACTTTTCTACAAAACCATGCGTTGGGATAGCTTCGTGCTTTAAAAATTTAAGCGTACCCTTACCTCTTTCCATTTATGTGATCCTAATCAAACTCATCTACAAAACATGCATTGAGATAGATTTGTACCTTTACAAATTTCTTCGTATCCTAACCTCTGTCCATTCATGTGATCCTAATCAAACTTTTCTACAAAACCATGCGTTGGGATAGCTTAATGCTTTAAAAATTTCTTCGTATCCCAACTTCTTTCCATTCATGTGATCCTAATCAGAGTTTTCTACAAATGTGCTTTGGGATAAATTTGTGCTTTTACAAACTTCATAGTAGCCTAACCTCTTTCCATTCCCGTCATCCTAATCAAACTTTTAGACAAAACATGCATTGGGATAGATTTGTACCTTTACAAATTTCTTCGTATCCTAACCTCTTTTCATTAATCTGATCCTAATCAGAGTTTTCTACAAAACATGTGTTGGGATAGATTTGTACTTTTACAAATTTTTTCAAACCCTAACCTCTTTTCCTTCATGTGATCCTAATCAGAGTTTTTACAAAACACACGATGGGATAGATTTGTGCTTTTACAAATTTCATAGTACCCTAACCTCTTTCAATTCATGTGATCCTAATCAAACTTTTCTACAAAACATGCATTGGGATAGATTTGTACCTTTACAAATTTCTTCGTATCCTAACCTCTTTTCATTAATCTGATCCTAATCAGATTTTTCTACAAAACAGTCGTTGGGATAGATTTGTGCTTGTACAAATTTTTTCATACCCTAACCTCTTTTCATTCATGTGATCCTAATCAGAGTTTTTACAAAACACACGATGGGACAGATTTGTGCTTTTACAAATTTCTTTGTATTCTAACTTCTTTTTCATTCATGTGATCCTAGTCGGATTTTTCTACAAAAACGTGCGTTGGGATAGATTTGTGCTTTTACAAATTTCTTCGTATCCTAACCTCTTTTAATTTTTCTGATCCTACAGTTATCTACAAAACATACGTTGGGATAGATTTGTACCTTTACAAATTTCTTCGTACCCTAACCTCTTTCCTTTCATGTGATCCTAATCAAACTTTTCTACAAAACAATGAATTGGGATAGATTTGTACCTTTACAAATTTCTTCGTACCCTAACCTCTTTCCATTCATGTGATCCTAACCAAACTTTTCTACAAAACCACGAATTGGGATAGATTTGTACCTTTACAAATTTCTTCGTACCCTAACCTCTTTCCATTCATGTGATCCTAATCAAACTTTTCTACAAAACCATGAATTGGGATAGATTTGTACCTTTACAAATTTCTTCGTATCTTAACCTCTTTCCATTCATGTGATCCTAATCAAACTTTTCTACAAAACCATGCGTTGGGATAGCTTCGTGCTTTAAAAATTTCTTCGTACCCTAACCTCTTTCCATTCATGTGATCCTAATCAAACTTTTCTACAAAACCATGCGTTGGGATAGCTTCGTGCTTTAAAAATTTCTTCGTACCCTAACCTCTTTCCATTCATGTGATCCTAATCAAACTCATCTACAAAACATGCATTGAGATAGATTTGTACCTTTACAAATTTCTTCGTATCCTAACCTCTTGCCATTCATGTGATCCTAATCAAACTTTTCTACAAAACCATGCGTTGGGATAGCTTAATGCTTTAAAAATTTCTTCGTATCCCAACTTCTTTCCATTCATGTGATCCTAATCAGAGTTTTCTACAAATGTGCTTTGGGATAAATTTGTGCTTTTACAAACTTCATAGTAGCCTAACCTCTTTCCATTCCCGTCATCCTAATCAAACTCTTAGACAAAACATGCATTGGGATAGATTTGTACCTTTACAAATTTCTTCGTATCCTAACCTCTTTTCATTAATCTGATCCTAATCAGAGTTTTCTACAAAACATGTGTTGGGATAGATTTGTGCTTTTACAAATTTTTTCATACCCTAACCTCTTTTCCTTCATGTGATCCTAATCAGAGTTTTTACAAAACACACGATGGGATAGATTTGTGCTTTTACAAATTTCATAGTACCCTAACCTCTTTCAATTCATGTGATCCTAATCAAACTTTTCTACAAAACATGCATTGGGATAGATTTGTACCTTTACAAATTTCTTCGTATCCTAACCTCTTTTCATTAATCTGATCCTAATCAGATTTTTCTACAAAACAGTCGTTGGGATAGATTTGTGCTTTTACAAATTTTTTCATACCCTAACCTCTTATCATTCATGTGATCCTAATCAGAGTTTTTACAAAACACACGATGGGATAGATTTGTGCTTTTACAAATTTCTTTGTATCCTAACTTCTTTTTCATTCATGTGATCCTAGTCGGATTTTTCTACAAAAACGTGCGTTGGGATAGATTTGTGCTTTTACAAATTTCTTCGTATCCTAACCTCTTTTAATTTTTCTTATCCTACAGTTGTCTACAAAACATACGTTGGGATAGATTTGTACCTTTACAAATTTCTTCGTACCCTAACCTCTTTCCATTCATGTGATCCTAATCAAACTTTTCTACAAAACCATGAATTGGGATAGATTTGTACCTTTACAAATTTCTTCTTATCTTAACCTCTTTCCATTCATGTGATCCTAATCAAACTTTTCTACAAAACCATGCGTTGGGATAGCTTCGTGCTTTAAAAATTTCTTCGTACCCTAACCTCTTTCCATTCATGTGATCCTAATCAAACTTTTCTACAAAACCATGCATTGGGATAGCTTTGTGCTAAAAAATTTCATCGTACCCTAACCTCATTCCATTCACGTGATCCTAATCAAAGTTTTCTATAAAACCATGCATTGGGACAGATTTGTACTTTTACAAATTTCTTCGTATCCTAACCTCTTTCCATTCATGAGATCCTAATCAAACTTTTCTACAAAACCATGCATTGGGTTAGCTTCGTGATTAAAAAATTTCTTTTTACCCTAACCTCTTCCCATTCATCTGATCCTAATCAGAGTTTTCTACAAAACGTGCGTTGTGCTAGATTTGTGCTTTTACAAATTTCTTCGTATCCTAAGCTCTTTCCATTCATGTGTTCCTAATCAACGTTTTCTATAAAACCATGCATTGGGATAGAATTGTACCTTTACAAATTTCTTCGTACCCTAACCTCTTTCCATTCATGTGATCCTAATCAAACTTTTCTACAAAACCATGAATTGGTTAACAATAACCTCTTTTCATTCATCTGATCCTAATCAGAGTTTTCTACAAAACGTGCGTTGGGCTAGATTTGTGCTTTTACAAATTTCTTCGTACCCTAACCTCTTTCCATTCATGTGATCCTAATCAAACTTTTCTGTAAAACGTGCGTTGGGATAGATTTGTGGTTTTACAAATCTCTTCGTACCCTAACCTCTTTACATTCATGTGATCCTAATCAAAGTTTTCTATAAAACCATTCATTGGGATAGAATTGTACCTTTACAAATTTCTTCGTATCCTAACCTCTTTCCATTCATGTGATCCTAATCAGAGTTTTCTACAAAACGTGTGTTGGGATAGATTTGTGCTTTTACAAATTACTTCATACCCTAACCTCTTTCCATTCATGTGATCCTAATCAAACTTTTCTACAAAACGTGCGTTGGGATAGATTTGTACTTTTACAAATTTCTTCCTACCCTAACCTCTTTTTATTAATCTGATCCTAATCAAATTGTTCTATAAAACCATGCATTGGGATATATTTGTACCTTTACAAATTTCTTCGTATCCTAACCTCTTTCCATTCATGTGATCCTAATCAAAATTTTCTACAAAACATGCATTGAGATAGATTTGTACCTTTACAAATTTCTTCGTATCCTAACCTCTTTCCATTCATGTGATCCTAATCAAACTTTTCTACAAAACCATGCGTTGGGATAGCTTCGTGCTTTAAAAATTTCTTCGTACCTTAACCTCTTTCCATTTACGTGAATCTAATCAAAGTTTTCTATAAAACCATTTGTACCTTTACAAATTTCTTAGTATCCTAACCTCTTTCCATTCATGAGATCCTAATCAAACTTTTCTACAAAACCATGCGTTGGGATAGCTTCGTGCTTTAAAAATTTCTTCGTACCCTAACCTCTGTCCATTCATGTGATCCTAATCAAACTTTTCTACAAAACCATGCGTTGGGATAGCTTCGTGCTTTAAAAATTTCTTCGCACCCTAACCTCTTCCAATTCATGAGATCCTAATCAAACTTTTCTACAAAACATGCTTTGGGATAGATTTGTAACTTTACAAATTTCTTCGTACCCTAACCTCTTTCCAATCATGTGATCCTAATCAAACTTTTCTACAAAACCATGCGTTGGGATAGCTTCGTGCTTTAAAAATTTCTTCCTACTTTAACCTCTTTCCATTCATGTGATCCTAATCAACCTTTTCTACAAAACATGCATTGGGATAGATTTGTACCTTTACAAATTTCTTCGTACCCTAACCTCTGTCCTTTCATGTGCTCCTAATCAAACTTTTCTACAAAAACATGCGTTGGGATAGCTTCGTGCTTTAAAAATTTCTTCGTACCCTAACCTCTTTCCATTCATGTGATCCTAATCAAACTCTTCTACAAAACATGCATTGAGATAGATTTGTACCTTTACAAATTTCTTCGTATCCTAACCTCTTTCCATTCATGTGATCCTAATCAAACTTTTCTACAAAACCATGCGTTGGGATAGCTTAATGCTTTAAAAATTTCTTCGTATCCCAACTTCTTTCCATTCATGTGATCCTAATCAGAGTTTTCTACAAATGTGCGTTGGGATAAATTTGTGCTTTTACAAACTTCATAGTAGCCTAACCTCTTTCCATTCCCGTCATCCTAATCAAACTTTTCTACAAAACATGCATTGGAATAGATTTGTACCTTTACAAATTTCTTCGTATCCTAACCTCTCTTCATTAATCTGATCCTAATCAGAGTTTTCTACAAAACATGTGTTGGGATAGATTTGTGCTGTTACAAATTTTTTCATACCCTAACCTATTTTCCTTCATGTGATCCTAATCAGAGTTTTTACAAAACACACGATGGGATAGATTTGTGCTTTTACAAATTTCATAGTACCCTAACCTCTTTCAATTCATGTGATCCTAATCAATCTTTTCTACAAAACATGCATTGGGATAGATTTTTACCTTTACAAATTTCTTCGTATCCTAACCTCTTTTCATTTATCTGAGCCTAATCAGAGTTTTCTACAAAACAGTCGTTGGGATAGATTTGTGCTTTTACAAATTTTTTCATACCCTAACCTCTTTTCATTCATGTGATCCTAATCAGAGTTTTTACAAAACACACGATGGGATAGATTTGTGCTTTTACAAATTTCTTTGTATCCTAACTTCTTTCCATTCATGTGATCCAAGTCGGATTTTTCTACAAAAACGTGCGTTGGGATAGATTTGTGCTTTTATAAATTTCTTCGTATCCTAACCTTTTTTAATTTTTCTGATCCTAGAGTTATCTACAAAACATACGTTGGGATAGATTTGTACCTTTACAAATTTCTTCGTACCCTAACCTCTTTCCATTCATGTGATCCTAATCAAACTTTTCTACAAAACCATGAATTGGGATAGATTTGTACCTTTACAAATTTCTTCGTACCCTAACCTCTTTCCATTCATGTGATCCTAACCAAACTTTTCTACAAAACCATGAATTGGGATAGATTTGTACCTTTACAAATTTCTTCGTACCCTAACCTCTTTCCATTCATGTGATCCTAATCAAACTTTTCTACAAAACCATGAATTGGGATAGATTTGTACCTTTACAAATTTCTTCGTATCTTAACCTCTTTCCATTCATGTGATCCTAATCAAACTTTTCTACAAAACCATGCGTTGGGATAGCTTCGTGCTTTAAAAATTTCTTCGTACCCTAACCTCTTTCCATTCATGTGATCCTAATCAAACTTTTCTACAAAACCATGCATTGGGATAGCTTTGTGCTAAAAAATTTCATCGTACCCTAACCTCATTCCATTCACGTGATCCTAATCAAAGTTTTCTATAAAACCATGCATTGGGACAGATTTGTACTTTTACAAATTTCTTCGTATCCTAACCTCTTTCCATTCATGAGATCCTAATCAAACTTTTCTACAAAACCATGCATTGGGATAGCTTCGTGATTTAAAAATTTCTTTGTACCCTAACCTCTTCCCATTCATCTGATCCTAATCAGAGTTTTCTACAAAACGTGCGTTGGCCTAGATTTGTGCTTTTACAAATTTCTTCGTATCCTAAGCTCTTTCCATTCATGTGATCCTAATCAAAGTTTTCTATAAAACCATGCATTGGGATAGAATTGTACCTTTACAAATTTCTTCGTACCCTAACCTCTTTCCATTCATGTGATCCTAATCAAACTTTTCTACAAAACCATGAATTGGTTAATAATAACCTCTTTTCATTCATCTGATCCTAATCAGAGTTTTCTACAAAACATGCGTTGGGAAAGATTTGTACTTTTACAAATTTTTTCCTACCCTAACCTCTTTTCATTAATCTGATCCTAATCAAATTGTTCTATAAAACCATGCATTGGGATATATTTGTACCTTTACAAATTTTTTCATACCCTAACCTCTTTCCATTCATGTGATCCTAATCAAACTTTTCTACAAAACATGCATTGGGATAGATTTGTACCTTTACAAATTTCTTCGTATCCTAACCTCTTTCCATTCATGTGATCCTAATCAGAGTTTTCTACATAACGTGTGTTGGGATAGATTAGTGCTTTTACAAATTTCTTCGTACCCTAACCTCTTTCCATTCATGTGATCCTAATCAAACTTTTCTACAAAACGTGCGTTGGGATAGATTTGTGGTTTTACAAATCTCTTCGTACCCTAACCTCTTTACATTCATGTGATCCTAATCAAAGTTTTCTATAAAACCATTCATTGGGATAGAATTGTACCTTTACAAATTTCTTCGTATCCTAACCTCTTTCCATTCATGTGATCCTAATCAAATTTTTCTACAAAACATGCATTGGGATTGATTTGTACCTTTAAAAATTTCTTCGTATCCTAACCTCTTTCCATTCATGTGATCCTAATCAGAGTTTTCTACAAAACGTGTGTTGGGATAGATTTGTGCTTTTACAAATTACTTCATACCCTAACCTCTTTCCATTCATGTGATCCTAATCAAACTTTTCTACAAAACGTGCGTTGGGATAGATTTGTACTTTTACAAATTTCTTCCTACCCTAACCTCTTTTTATTAATCTGATCCTAATCAAATTGTTCTATAAAACCATGCATTGGGATATATTTGTACCTTTACAAATTTCTTCGTATCCTAACCTCTTTCCATTCATGTGATCCTAATCAAAATTTTCTACAAAACATGCATTGAGATAGATTTGTACCTTTACAAATTTCTTCGTATCCTAACCTCTTTCCATTCATGTGATCCTAATCAAACTTTTCTACAAAACCATGCGTTGGGATAGCTTCGTGCTTTAAAAATTTCTTCGTACCCTAACCTCTTTCCATTCACGTGAATCTAATCAAAGTTTTCTATAAAACCATGAATTGGGACAAATTTGTACCTTTACAAATTTCTTCGTATCCTAACCTCTTTCCATTCATGTGATCCTAATCAATCTTTTCTACAAAATCATGCGTTGGGATAGCTTCGTGCTTTAAAAATTTCTTCGTACCCTAACCTCTGTCCATTCATGTGATCCTAATCAAACTTTTCTACAAAACCATGCGTTGGGATAGCTTCGTGCTTTAAAAATTTCTTCGTACCCTAACCTCTTTCCATTCATGAGATCCTAATCAAACTTTTCTACAAAACATGCATTGGGATAGATTTGTAACTTTACAAATTTCTTCGTACCCTAACCTCTTTCCAATCATGTGATCCTAATCAAACTTTTCTACAAAACCATGCGTTGGGATAGCTTCGTGCTTTAAAAATTTCTTCCTACTTTAACCTCTTTCCATTCATGTGATCCTAATCAAACTTTTCTACAAAACATGCATTCGGATAGATTTGTACCTTTACTAATTTATTCGTACCCTAACCTCTTTCCATTCATGTGATCCTAATCAACCTTTTCTACAAAATATGCATTGGGATAGATTTGTACCTTTACAAATTTCTTCGTACCCTAACCTCTGTCCATTCATGTGCTCCTAATCAAACTTTTCTACAAAAACATGCGTTGGGATAGCTTCGTGCTTTAAAAATTTCTTCGTACCCTAACCTCTGTCCATTCATGTGATCCTAATCAAAATTTTCTACAAAACCATGCGTTGGGATAGCTTCGTGCTTTTAAAATTTCTTCGTACCCTAACCTCTTTCCATTCATGTGATCCTAATCAAACTTTTCTACAAAACATGCATTGGGATAGATTTGTACCTTTACAAATTTCTTCGTAAACTAACCTCTTTCCAATCATGTGATCCTAATCAAACTTTTCTACAAAACCATGCGTTGGGATAGCTTCGTGCTTTAAAAATTTCTTCGTACCCTAACCTCTTTCCATTTATGTGATCCTAATCAAACTCATCTACAAAACATGCATTGAGATAGATTTGTACCTTTACAAATTTCTTCGTATCCTAACCTCTGTCCATTCATGTGATCCTAATCAAACTTTTCTACAAAACCATGCGTTGGGATAGCTTAATGCTTTAAAAATTTCTTCGTATCCCAACTTCTTTCCATTCATGTGATCCTAATCAGAGTTTTCTACAAATGTGCTTTGGGATAAATTTGTGCTTTTACAAACTTCATAGTAGCCTAACCTCTTTCCATTCCCGTCATCCTAATCAAACTTTTAGACAAAACATGCATTGGGATAGATTTGTACCTTTACAAATTTCTTCGTATCCTAACCTCTTTTCATTAATCTGATCCTAATCAGAGTTTTCTACAAAACATGTGTTGGGATAGATTTGTGCTTTTACAAATTTTTTCAAACCCTAACCTCTTTTCCTTCATGTGATCCTAATCAGAGTTTTTACAAAACACACGATGGGATAGATTTGTGCTTTTACAAATTTCATAGTACCCTAACCTCTTTCAATTCATGTGATCCTAATCAAACTTTTCTACAAAACATGCATTGGGATAGATTTGTACCTTTACAAATTTCTTCGTATCCTAACCTCTTTTCATTAATCTGATCCTAATCAGATTTTTCTACAAAACAGTCGTTGGGATAGATTTGTGCTTGTACAAATTTTTTCATACCCTAACCTCTTTTCATTCATGTGATCCTAATCAGAGTTTTTACAAAACACACGATGGGACAGATTTGTGCTTTTACAAATTTCTTTGTATCCTAACTTCTTTTTCATTCATGTGATCCTAGTCGGATTTTTCTACAAAAACGTGCGTTGGGATAGATTTGTGCTTTTACAAATTTCTTCGTATCCTAACCTCTTTTAATTTTTCTGATCCTACAGTTATCTACAAAACATACGTTGGGATAGATTTGTACCTTTACAAATTTCTTCGTACCCTAACCTCTTTCCTTTCATGTGATCCTAATCAAACTTTTCTACAAAACCATGAATTGGGATAGATTTGTACCTTTACAAATTTCTTCGTACCCTAACCTCTTTCCATTCATGTGATCCTAACCAAACTTTTCTACAAAACCACGAATTGGGATAGATTTGTACCTTTACAAATTTCTTCGTACCCTAACCTCTTTCCATTCATGTGATCCTAATCAAACTTTTCTACAAAACCATGAATTGGGATAGATTTGTACCTTTACAAATTTCTTCGTATCTTAACCTCTTTCCATTCATGTGATCCTAATCAAACTTTTCTACAAAACCATGCGTTGGGATAGCTTCGTGCTTTAAAAATTTCTTCGTACCCTAACCTCTTTCCATTCATGTGATCCTAATCAAACTTTTCTACAAAACCATGCGTTGGGATAGCTTCGTGCTTTAAAAATTTCTTCGTACCCTAACCTCTTTCCATTCATGTGATCCTAATCAAACTCATCTACAAAACATGCATTGAGATAGATTTGTACCTTTACAAATTTCTTCGTATCCTAACCTCTTGCCATTCATGTGATCCTAATCAAACTTTTCTACAAAACCATGCGTTGGGATAGCTTAATGCTTTAAAAATTTCTTCGTATCCCAACTTCTTTCCATTCATGTGATCCTAATCAGAGTTTTCTACAAATGTGCTTTGGGATAAATTTGTGCTTTTACAAACTTCATAGTAGCCTAACCTCTTTCCATTCCCGTCATCCTAATCAAACTCTTAGACAAAACATGCATTGGGATAGATTTGTACCTTTACAAATTTCTTCGTATCCTAACCTCTTTTCATTAATCTGATCCTAATCAGAGTTTTCTACAAAACATGTGTTGGGATAGATTTGTGCTTTTACAAATTTTTTCATACCCTAACCTCTTTTCCTTCATGTGATCCTAATCAGAGTTTTTACAAAACACACGATGGGATAGATTTGTGCTTTTACAAATTTCATAGTACCCTAACCTCTTTCAATTCATGTGATCCTAATCAAACTTTTCTACAAAACATGCATTGGGATAGATTTGTACCTTTACAAATTTCTTCGTATCCTAACCTCTTTTCATTAATCTGATCCTAATCAGATTTTTCTACAAAACAGTCGTTGGGATAGATTTGTGCTTTTACAAATTTTTTCATACCCTAACCTCTTATCATTCATGTGATCCTAATCAGAGTTTTTACAAAACACACGATGGGATAGATTTGTGCTTTTACAAATTTCTTTGTATCCTAACTTCTTTTTCATTCATGTGATCCTAGTCGGATTTTTCTACAAAAACGTGCGTTGGGATAGATTTGTGCTTTTACAAATTTCTTCGTATCCTAACCTCTTTTAATTTTTCTGATCCTACAGTTGTCTACAAAACATACGTTGGGATAGATTTGTACCTTTACAAATTTCTTCGTACCCTAACCTCTTTCCATTCATGTGATCCTAATCAAACTTTTCTACAAAACCATGAATTGGGATAGATTTGTACCTTTACAAATTTCTTCTTATCTTAACCTCTTTCCATTCATGTGATCCTAATCAAACTTTTCTACAAAACCATGCGTTGGGATAGCTTCGTGCTTTAAAAATTTCTTCGTACCCTAACCTCTTTCCATTCATGTGATCCTAATCAAACTTTTCTACAAAACCATGCATTGGGATAGCTTTGTGCTAAAAAATTTTATCGTACCCTAACCTCATTCCATTCACGTGATCCTAATCAAAGTTTTCTATAAAACCATGCATTGGGACAGATTTGTACTTTTACAAATTTCTTCGTATCCTAACCTCTTTCCATTCATGAGATCCTAATCAAACTTTTCTACAAAACCATGCATTGGGTTAGCTTCGTGATTAAAAAATTTCTTTTTACCCTAACTTCTTCCCATTCATCTGATCCTAATCAGAGTTTTCTACAAAACGTGCGTTGGGCTAGATTTGTGCTTTTACAAATTTCTTCGTATCCTAAGCTCTTTCCATTCATGTGATCCTAATCAAAGTTTTCTATAAAACCATGCATTGGGATAGAATTGTACCTTTACAAATTTCTTCGTACCCTAACCTCTTTCCATTCATGTGATCCTAATCAAACTTTTCTACAAAACCATGAATTGGTTAACAATAACCTCTTTTCATTCATCTGATCCTAATCAGAGTTTTCTACAAAACGTGCGTTGGGCTAGATTTGTGCTTTTACAAATTTCTTCGTACCCTAACCTCTTTCCATTCATGTGATCCTAATCAAACTTTTCTGTAAAACCTGCGTTGGGATAGATTTGTGGTTTTACAAATCTCTTCGTACCCTAACCTCTTTACATTCATGTGATCCTAATCAAAGTTTTCTATAAAACCATTCATTGGGATAGAATTGTACCTTTACAAATTTCTTCGTATCCTAACCTCTTTCCATTCATGTGATCCTAATCAGAGTTTTCTAAAAAACGTGTGTTGGGATAGATTTGTGCTTTTACAAATTACTTCATACCCTAACCTCTTTCCATTCATGTGATCCTAATCAAACTTTTCTACAAAACGTGCGTTGGGATAGATTTGTACTTTTACAAATTTCTTCCTACCCTAACCTCTTTTTATTAATCTGATCCTAATCAAATTGTTCTATAAAACCATGCATTGGGATATATTTGTACCTTTACAAATTTCTTCGTATCCTAACCTCTTTCCATTCATGTGATCCTAATCAAAATTTTCTACAAAACATGCATTGAGATAGATTTGTACCTTTACAAATTTCTTCGTATCCTAACCTCTTTCCATTCATGTGATCCTAATCAAACTTTTCTACAAAACATGCTTTGGGATAGATTTGTAACTTTACAAATTTCTTCGTATCCTTACCTCTTTCCAATCATGTGATCCTAATCAAACTTTTCTACAAAACCATGCGTTGGGATAGCTTCGTGCTTTAAAAATTTCTTCCTACTTTAACCTCTTTCCATTCATGTGATCCTAATCAAACTTTTCTACAAAACATGCATTGGGATAGATTTGTACCGTTACAAATTTCTTCGTACCCTAACCTCTTTCCATTCATGTGATCCTAATCAACCTTTTCTACAAAACATGCATTGGGATAGATTTGTACCTTTACAAATTTCTTCGTACCCTAACCTCTGTCCTTTCATGTGCTCCTAATCAAACTTTTCTACAAAACATGCATTGGAATAGATTTGTACCTTTACAAATTTCTTCGTATCCTAACCTCTCTTCATTAATCTGATCCTAATCAGAGTTTTCTACAAAACATGTGTTGGGATAGATTTGTGCTTTTACAAATTTTTTCATACCCTAACCTATTTTCATTCATGTGATCCTAATCAGAGTTTTTACAAAACACACGTTGGGATAGATTTGTGCTTTTACAAATTTCATAGTACCCTAACCTCTTTCAATTCATGTGATCCTAATCAAACTT
The DNA here is from genome assembly GCA_929113105.1 of Agrypnus murinus. Lineage (NCBI taxonomy): Eukaryota > Metazoa > Arthropoda > Insecta > Coleoptera > Elateridae > Agrypnus > Agrypnus murinus. The sequence continues at coordinate 225,830,954 of OV816024.1, read as the reverse complement.
TTCTACAAAACATGCATTGGGATAGATTTTTACCTGTACAAATTTCTTCGTATCCTAACCTCTTTTCATTAATCTGAGCCTAATCAGAGTTTTCTACAAAACAGTCGTTGGGATAGATTTGTGCATTTACAAATTTTTTCATACCCTAACCTCTTTTCATTCATGTGATCCTAATCAGAGTTTTTACAAAACATACGATGGGATAGATTTGTGCTTTTACAAATTTCTTTGTATCCTAACTTCTTTCCATTCATGTGATCCAAGTCGGATTTTTCTACAAAAACGTGCGTTGGGATAGATTTGTGCTTTTACAAATTTCTTCGTATCCTAACCTCTTTTAATTTTTCTGATCCTAGAGTTATCTACAAAACATACGTTGGGATAGATTTGTACCTTTACAAATTTCTTCGTACCCTAACCTCTTTCCATTCATGTGATCCTAATCAAACTTATCTACAAAACCATGCGTTGGGATAGCTTCGTGCTTTAAAAATTTCTTCGTACCCTAACCTCTGTCCATTCATGTGATCCTAATCAAACTTATCTACAAAACCATGCGTTGGGATAGCTTCGTGCTTTAAAAATTTCTTCGTACCCTAACCTCTTTCCATTCATGTGATCCTAATCAAAATTTTCTACAAAACATCCATTGGGATAGATTTGTACCTTTACAAATTTCTTCGTACCCTAACCTCCTTCCAATCATGTGATCCTAATCAAACTTTTCTACAAAACCATGCGTTGGGATAGCTTCGTGCTTTAAAAATTTCTTCCTACCCTAACCTCTTTCCATTCATGTGATCCTAATCAAACTTTTCTACAAAACATGTATTGGGATAGATTTGTACCTTTACAAATTTCTTCGTACCCTAACCTCTTTCCATTCATGTGATCCTAATCAAACTTTTCTACAAAACCATGAATTGGGATAGATTTGTACCTTTACAAATTTCATCGTATCCTAACCTCTTTCCATTCATGTGATCCTAATCAAACTTTTCTACAAAACATGCATTGGGATAGATTTGTACCTTTACAAATTTCTTCGTATCCTAACCTCTTTTCATTAATCTGATCCTAATCAGATTTTTCTACAAAACAGTCGTTGGGATAGATTTGTGCTTTTATAAATTTTTTCATACCCTAACCTCTTTTCCTTCATGTGATCCTAATCAGAGTTTTTACAAAACACACGATGGGATAGATTTGTGCTTTTACAAATTTCATAGTACCCTAACCTCTTTCAATTCATGTGATCCTAATCAAACTTTTCTACAAAACATGCATTGGGATAGATTTGTACCTTTACAAATTTCTTCGTATCCTAACCTCTTTTCATTAATATGATCCTAATCAGATTTTTCTACAAAACAGTCGTTGGGATAGATTTGTGCTTTTACAAATTTTTTCATACCCTAACCTCTTATCATTCATGTGATCCTAATCAGAGTTTTTACAAAACACACGATGGGATAGATTTGTGCTTTTACAAATTTCTTTGTATCCTAACTTCTTTTTCATTCATGTGATCCTAGTCGGATTTTTCTACAAAAACGTGCGTTGGGATAGATTTGTGCTTTTACAAATTTCTTCGTATCCTAACCTCTTTTAATTTTTCTGATCCTACAGTTATCTACAAAACATACGTTGGGATAGATTTGTACCTTTACAAATTTCTTCGTACCCTAACCTCTTTCCATTCATGTGATCCTAATCAAACTTTTCTACAAAACCATGAATTGGGATAGATTTGTACCTTTACAAATTTCTTCGTATCTTAACCTCTTTCCATTCATGTGATCCTAATCAAACTTTTCTACAAAACCATGCGTTGGGATAGCTTCGTGCTTTAAAAATTTCTTCGTACCCTAACCTCTTTCCATTCATGTGATCCTAATCAAACTTTTCTACAAAACCATGCATTGGGATAGCTTTGTGCTAAAAAATTTCATCGTACCCTAACCTCATTCCATTCACGTGATCCTAATCAAAGTTTTCTATAAAACCATGCATTGGGACAGATTTGTACTTTTACAAATTTCTTCGTATCCTAACCTCTTTCCATTCATGAGATCCTAATCAAACTTTTCTACAAAACCATGCATTGGGATAGCTTCGTGATTAAAAAATTTCTTTGTACCCTAACCTCTTCCCATTCATCTGATCCTAATCAGAGTTTTCTACAAAACGTGCGTTGGGCTAGATTTGTGCTTTTACAAATTTCTTCGTATCCTAAGCTCTTTCCATTCATGTGATCCTAATCAAAGTTTTCTATAAAACCATGCATTGGGATAGAATTGTACCTTTACAAATTTCTTCGTACCCTAACCTCTTTCCATTCATGTGATCCTAATCAAACTTTTCTACAAAACCATGAATTGGTTAATAATAACCTCTTTTCATTCATCTGATCCTAATCAGAGTTTTCTACAAAACATGCGTTGGGAAAGATTTGTACTTTTACAAATTTTTCCCTACCCTAACCTCTTTTCATTAATCTGATCCTAATCAAATTGTTCTATAAAACCATGCATTGGGATATATTTGTACCTTTACAAATTTCTTCGTATCCTAACCTCTTTCCATTCATGTGATCCTAATCAAAATTTTCTACAAAACATGCATTGAGATAGATTTGTACCTTTACAAATTTCTTCGTATCCTAACCTCTTTCCATTCATGTGATCCTAATCAAACTTTTCTACAAAACCATGCGTTGGGATAGCTTCCTTCTTTAAAAATTTCTTCGTAGCCTAACCTCTTTCCATTCACGTGAATCTAATCAAAGTTTTCTATAAAACCATGAATTGGGACAAATTTGTACCTTTACAAATTTCTTCGTATCCTAACCTCTTTCCATTCATGTGATCCTAATCAAACTTTTCTACAAAATCATGCGTTGGGATAGCTTCGTGCTTTAAAAATTTCTTCGTACCCTAACCTCTGTCCATTCATGTGATCCTAATCAAACTTTTCTACAAAACCATGCGTTGGGATAGCTTCGTGCTTTAAAAATTTCTTCGTACCCTAACCTCTTTCCATTCATGAGATCCTAATCAAACTTTTCTACAAAACATGCATTGGGATAGATTTGTAACTTTACAAATTTCTTCGTACCCTAACCTCTTTCCAATCATGTGATCCTAATCAAACTTTTCTACAAAACCATGCGTTGGGATAGCTTCGTGCTTTAAAAATTTCTTCCTACTTTAACCTCTTTCCATTCATGTGATCCTAATCAAACTTTTCTACAAAACATGCATTGGGATAGATTTGTACCTTTACTAATTTATTCGTACCCTAACCTCTTTCCATTCATGTGATCCTAATCAACCTTTTCTACAAAACATGCATTGGGATAGATTTGTACCTTTACAAATTTCTTCGTACCCTAACCTCTGTCCATTCATGTGCTCCTAATCAAACTTTTCTACAAAAACATGCGTTGGGATAGCTTCGTGCTTTAAAAATTTCTTCGTACCCTAACCTCTGTCCATTCATGTGATCCTAATCAAAATTTTCTACAAAACCATGCGTTGGGATAGCTTCGTGCTTTAAAAATTTCTTCGTACCCTAACCTCTTTCCATTCATGTGATCCTAATCAAACTTTTCAACAAAACATGCATTGGGATAGATTTGTACCTTTACAAATTTCTTCGTAAACTAACCTCTTTCCAATCATGTGATCCTAATCAAACTTTTCTACAAAACCATGCGTTGGGATAGCTTCGTGCTTTAAAAATTTAAGCGTACCCTTACCTCTTTCCATTTATGTGATCCTAATCAAACTCATCTACAAAACATGCATTGAGATAGATTTGTACCTTTACAAATTTCTTCGTATCCTAACCTCTGTCCATTCATGTGATCCTAATCAAACTTTTCTACAAAACCATGCGTTGGGATAGCTTAATGCTTTAAAAATTTCTTCGTATCCCAACTTCTTTCCATTCATGTGATCCTAATCAGAGTTTTCTACAAATGTGCTTTGGGATAAATTTGTGCTTTTACAAACTTCATAGTAGCCTAACCTCTTTCCATTCCCGTCATCCTAATCAAACTTTTAGACAAAACATGCATTGGGATAGATTTGTACCTTTACAAATTTCTTCGTATCCTAACCTCTTTTCATTAATCTGATCCTAATCAGAGTTTTCTACAAAACATGTGTTGGGATAGATTTGTACTTTTACAAATTTTTTCAAACCCTAACCTCTTTTCCTTCATGTGATCCTAATCAGAGTTTTTACAAAACACACGATGGGATAGATTTGTGCTTTTACAAATTTCATAGTACCCTAACCTCTTTCAATTCATGTGATCCTAATCAAACTTTTCTACAAAACATGCATTGGGATAGATTTGTACCTTTACAAATTTCTTCGTATCCTAACCTCTTTTCATTAATCTGATCCTAATCAGATTTTTCTACAAAACAGTCGTTGGGATAGATTTGTGCTTGTACAAATTTTTTCATACCCTAACCTCTTTTCATTCATGTGATCCTAATCAGAGTTTTTACAAAACACACGATGGGACAGATTTGTGCTTTTACAAATTTCTTTGTATTCTAACTTCTTTTTCATTCATGTGATCCTAGTCGGATTTTTCTACAAAAACGTGCGTTGGGATAGATTTGTGCTTTTACAAATTTCTTCGTATCCTAACCTCTTTTAATTTTTCTGATCCTACAGTTATCTACAAAACATACGTTGGGATAGATTTGTACCTTTACAAATTTCTTCGTACCCTAACCTCTTTCCTTTCATGTGATCCTAATCAAACTTTTCTACAAAACAATGAATTGGGATAGATTTGTACCTTTACAAATTTCTTCGTACCCTAACCTCTTTCCATTCATGTGATCCTAACCAAACTTTTCTACAAAACCACGAATTGGGATAGATTTGTACCTTTACAAATTTCTTCGTACCCTAACCTCTTTCCATTCATGTGATCCTAATCAAACTTTTCTACAAAACCATGAATTGGGATAGATTTGTACCTTTACAAATTTCTTCGTATCTTAACCTCTTTCCATTCATGTGATCCTAATCAAACTTTTCTACAAAACCATGCGTTGGGATAGCTTCGTGCTTTAAAAATTTCTTCGTACCCTAACCTCTTTCCATTCATGTGATCCTAATCAAACTTTTCTACAAAACCATGCGTTGGGATAGCTTCGTGCTTTAAAAATTTCTTCGTACCCTAACCTCTTTCCATTCATGTGATCCTAATCAAACTCATCTACAAAACATGCATTGAGATAGATTTGTACCTTTACAAATTTCTTCGTATCCTAACCTCTTGCCATTCATGTGATCCTAATCAAACTTTTCTACAAAACCATGCGTTGGGATAGCTTAATGCTTTAAAAATTTCTTCGTATCCCAACTTCTTTCCATTCATGTGATCCTAATCAGAGTTTTCTACAAATGTGCTTTGGGATAAATTTGTGCTTTTACAAACTTCATAGTAGCCTAACCTCTTTCCATTCCCGTCATCCTAATCAAACTCTTAGACAAAACATGCATTGGGATAGATTTGTACCTTTACAAATTTCTTCGTATCCTAACCTCTTTTCATTAATCTGATCCTAATCAGAGTTTTCTACAAAACATGTGTTGGGATAGATTTGTGCTTTTACAAATTTTTTCATACCCTAACCTCTTTTCCTTCATGTGATCCTAATCAGAGTTTTTACAAAACACACGATGGGATAGATTTGTGCTTTTACAAATTTCATAGTACCCTAACCTCTTTCAATTCATGTGATCCTAATCAAACTTTTCTACAAAACATGCATTGGGATAGATTTGTACCTTTACAAATTTCTTCGTATCCTAACCTCTTTTCATTAATCTGATCCTAATCAGATTTTTCTACAAAACAGTCGTTGGGATAGATTTGTGCTTTTACAAATTTTTTCATACCCTAACCTCTTATCATTCATGTGATCCTAATCAGAGTTTTTACAAAACACACGATGGGATAGATTTGTGCTTTTACAAATTTCTTTGTATCCTAACTTCTTTTTCATTCATGTGATCCTAGTCGGATTTTTCTACAAAAACGTGCGTTGGGATAGATTTGTGCTTTTACAAATTTCTTCGTATCCTAACCTCTTTTAATTTTTCTTATCCTACAGTTGTCTACAAAACATACGTTGGGATAGATTTGTACCTTTACAAATTTCTTCGTACCCTAACCTCTTTCCATTCATGTGATCCTAATCAAACTTTTCTACAAAACCATGAATTGGGATAGATTTGTACCTTTACAAATTTCTTCTTATCTTAACCTCTTTCCATTCATGTGATCCTAATCAAACTTTTCTACAAAACCATGCGTTGGGATAGCTTCGTGCTTTAAAAATTTCTTCGTACCCTAACCTCTTTCCATTCATGTGATCCTAATCAAACTTTTCTACAAAACCATGCATTGGGATAGCTTTGTGCTAAAAAATTTCATCGTACCCTAACCTCATTCCATTCACGTGATCCTAATCAAAGTTTTCTATAAAACCATGCATTGGGACAGATTTGTACTTTTACAAATTTCTTCGTATCCTAACCTCTTTCCATTCATGAGATCCTAATCAAACTTTTCTACAAAACCATGCATTGGGTTAGCTTCGTGATTAAAAAATTTCTTTTTACCCTAACCTCTTCCCATTCATCTGATCCTAATCAGAGTTTTCTACAAAACGTGCGTTGTGCTAGATTTGTGCTTTTACAAATTTCTTCGTATCCTAAGCTCTTTCCATTCATGTGTTCCTAATCAACGTTTTCTATAAAACCATGCATTGGGATAGAATTGTACCTTTACAAATTTCTTCGTACCCTAACCTCTTTCCATTCATGTGATCCTAATCAAACTTTTCTACAAAACCATGAATTGGTTAACAATAACCTCTTTTCATTCATCTGATCCTAATCAGAGTTTTCTACAAAACGTGCGTTGGGCTAGATTTGTGCTTTTACAAATTTCTTCGTACCCTAACCTCTTTCCATTCATGTGATCCTAATCAAACTTTTCTGTAAAACGTGCGTTGGGATAGATTTGTGGTTTTACAAATCTCTTCGTACCCTAACCTCTTTACATTCATGTGATCCTAATCAAAGTTTTCTATAAAACCATTCATTGGGATAGAATTGTACCTTTACAAATTTCTTCGTATCCTAACCTCTTTCCATTCATGTGATCCTAATCAGAGTTTTCTACAAAACGTGTGTTGGGATAGATTTGTGCTTTTACAAATTACTTCATACCCTAACCTCTTTCCATTCATGTGATCCTAATCAAACTTTTCTACAAAACGTGCGTTGGGATAGATTTGTACTTTTACAAATTTCTTCCTACCCTAACCTCTTTTTATTAATCTGATCCTAATCAAATTGTTCTATAAAACCATGCATTGGGATATATTTGTACCTTTACAAATTTCTTCGTATCCTAACCTCTTTCCATTCATGTGATCCTAATCAAAATTTTCTACAAAACATGCATTGAGATAGATTTGTACCTTTACAAATTTCTTCGTATCCTAACCTCTTTCCATTCATGTGATCCTAATCAAACTTTTCTACAAAACCATGCGTTGGGATAGCTTCGTGCTTTAAAAATTTCTTCGTACCTTAACCTCTTTCCATTTACGTGAATCTAATCAAAGTTTTCTATAAAACCATTTGTACCTTTACAAATTTCTTAGTATCCTAACCTCTTTCCATTCATGAGATCCTAATCAAACTTTTCTACAAAACCATGCGTTGGGATAGCTTCGTGCTTTAAAAATTTCTTCGTACCCTAACCTCTGTCCATTCATGTGATCCTAATCAAACTTTTCTACAAAACCATGCGTTGGGATAGCTTCGTGCTTTAAAAATTTCTTCGCACCCTAACCTCTTCCAATTCATGAGATCCTAATCAAACTTTTCTACAAAACATGCTTTGGGATAGATTTGTAACTTTACAAATTTCTTCGTACCCTAACCTCTTTCCAATCATGTGATCCTAATCAAACTTTTCTACAAAACCATGCGTTGGGATAGCTTCGTGCTTTAAAAATTTCTTCCTACTTTAACCTCTTTCCATTCATGTGATCCTAATCAACCTTTTCTACAAAACATGCATTGGGATAGATTTGTACCTTTACAAATTTCTTCGTACCCTAACCTCTGTCCTTTCATGTGCTCCTAATCAAACTTTTCTACAAAAACATGCGTTGGGATAGCTTCGTGCTTTAAAAATTTCTTCGTACCCTAACCTCTTTCCATTCATGTGATCCTAATCAAACTCTTCTACAAAACATGCATTGAGATAGATTTGTACCTTTACAAATTTCTTCGTATCCTAACCTCTTTCCATTCATGTGATCCTAATCAAACTTTTCTACAAAACCATGCGTTGGGATAGCTTAATGCTTTAAAAATTTCTTCGTATCCCAACTTCTTTCCATTCATGTGATCCTAATCAGAGTTTTCTACAAATGTGCGTTGGGATAAATTTGTGCTTTTACAAACTTCATAGTAGCCTAACCTCTTTCCATTCCCGTCATCCTAATCAAACTTTTCTACAAAACATGCATTGGAATAGATTTGTACCTTTACAAATTTCTTCGTATCCTAACCTCTCTTCATTAATCTGATCCTAATCAGAGTTTTCTACAAAACATGTGTTGGGATAGATTTGTGCTGTTACAAATTTTTTCATACCCTAACCTATTTTCCTTCATGTGATCCTAATCAGAGTTTTTACAAAACACACGATGGGATAGATTTGTGCTTTTACAAATTTCATAGTACCCTAACCTCTTTCAATTCATGTGATCCTAATCAATCTTTTCTACAAAACATGCATTGGGATAGATTTTTACCTTTACAAATTTCTTCGTATCCTAACCTCTTTTCATTTATCTGAGCCTAATCAGAGTTTTCTACAAAACAGTCGTTGGGATAGATTTGTGCTTTTACAAATTTTTTCATACCCTAACCTCTTTTCATTCATGTGATCCTAATCAGAGTTTTTACAAAACACACGATGGGATAGATTTGTGCTTTTACAAATTTCTTTGTATCCTAACTTCTTTCCATTCATGTGATCCAAGTCGGATTTTTCTACAAAAACGTGCGTTGGGATAGATTTGTGCTTTTATAAATTTCTTCGTATCCTAACCTTTTTTAATTTTTCTGATCCTAGAGTTATCTACAAAACATACGTTGGGATAGATTTGTACCTTTACAAATTTCTTCGTACCCTAACCTCTTTCCATTCATGTGATCCTAATCAAACTTTTCTACAAAACCATGAATTGGGATAGATTTGTACCTTTACAAATTTCTTCGTACCCTAACCTCTTTCCATTCATGTGATCCTAACCAAACTTTTCTACAAAACCATGAATTGGGATAGATTTGTACCTTTACAAATTTCTTCGTACCCTAACCTCTTTCCATTCATGTGATCCTAATCAAACTTTTCTACAAAACCATGAATTGGGATAGATTTGTACCTTTACAAATTTCTTCGTATCTTAACCTCTTTCCATTCATGTGATCCTAATCAAACTTTTCTACAAAACCATGCGTTGGGATAGCTTCGTGCTTTAAAAATTTCTTCGTACCCTAACCTCTTTCCATTCATGTGATCCTAATCAAACTTTTCTACAAAACCATGCATTGGGATAGCTTTGTGCTAAAAAATTTCATCGTACCCTAACCTCATTCCATTCACGTGATCCTAATCAAAGTTTTCTATAAAACCATGCATTGGGACAGATTTGTACTTTTACAAATTTCTTCGTATCCTAACCTCTTTCCATTCATGAGATCCTAATCAAACTTTTCTACAAAACCATGCATTGGGATAGCTTCGTGATTAAAAAATTTCTTTGTACCCTAACCTCTTCCCATTCATCTGATCCTAATCAGAGTTTTCTACAAAACGTGCGTTGGCCTAGATTTGTGCTTTTACAAATTTCTTCGTATCCTAAGCTCTTTCCATTCATGTGATCCTAATCAAAGTTTTCTATAAAACCATGCATTGGGATAGAATTGTACCTTTACAAATTTCTTCGTACCCTAACCTCTTTCCATTCATGTGATCCTAATCAAACTTTTCTACAAAACCATGAATTGGTTAATAATAACCTCTTTTCATTCATCTGATCCTAATCAGAGTTTTCTACAAAACATGCGTTGGGAAAGATTTGTACTTTTACAAATTTTTTCCTACCCTAACCTCTTTTCATTAATCTGATCCTAATCAAATTGTTCTATAAAACCATGCATTGGGATATATTTGTACCTTTACAAATTTTTTCATACCCTAACCTCTTTCCATTCATGTGATCCTAATCAAACTTTTCTACAAAACATGCATTGGGATAGATTTGTACCTTTACAAATTTCTTCGTATCCTAACCTCTTTCCATTCATGTGATCCTAATCAGAGTTTTCTACATAACGTGTGTTGGGATAGATTAGTGCTTTTACAAATTTCTTCGTACCCTAACCTCTTTCCATTCATGTGATCCTAATCAAACTTTTCTACAAAACGTGCGTTGGGATAGATTTGTGGTTTTACAAATCTCTTCGTACCCTAACCTCTTTACATTCATGTGATCCTAATCAAAGTTTTCTATAAAACCATTCATTGGGATAGAATTGTACCTTTACAAATTTCTTCGTATCCTAACCTCTTTCCATTCATGTGATCCTAATCAAATTTTTCTACAAAACATGCATTGGGATTGATTTGTACCTTTAAAAATTTCTTCGTATCCTAACCTCTTTCCATTCATGTGATCCTAATCAGAGTTTTCTACAAAACGTGTGTTGGGATAGATTTGTGCTTTTACAAATTACTTCATACCCTAACCTCTTTCCATTCATGTGATCCTAATCAAACTTTTCTACAAAACGTGCGTTGGGATAGATTTGTACTTTTACAAATTTCTTCCTACCCTAACCTCTTTTTATTAATCTGATCCTAATCAAATTGTTCTATAAAACCATGCATTGGGATATATTTGTACCTTTACAAATTTCTTCGTATCCTAACCTCTTTCCATTCATGTGATCCTAATCAAAATTTTCTACAAAACATGCATTGAGATAGATTTGTACCTTTACAAATTTCTTCGTATCCTAACCTCTTTCCATTCATGTGATCCTAATCAAACTTTTCTACAAAACCATGCGTTGGGATAGCTTCGTGCTTTAAAAATTTCTTCGTACCCTAACCTCTTTCCATTCACGTGAATCTAATCAAAGTTTTCTATAAAACCATGAATTGGGACAAATTTGTACCTTTACAAATTTCTTCGTATCCTAACCTCTTTCCATTCATGTGATCCTAATCAATCTTTTCTACAAAATCATGCGTTGGGATAGCTTCGTGCTTTAAAAATTTCTTCGTACCCTAACCTCTGTCCATTCATGTGATCCTAATCAAACTTTTCTACAAAACCATGCGTTGGGATAGCTTCGTGCTTTAAAAATTTCTTCGTACCCTAACCTCTTTCCATTCATGAGATCCTAATCAAACTTTTCTACAAAACATGCATTGGGATAGATTTGTAACTTTACAAATTTCTTCGTACCCTAACCTCTTTCCAATCATGTGATCCTAATCAAACTTTTCTACAAAACCATGCGTTGGGATAGCTTCGTGCTTTAAAAATTTCTTCCTACTTTAACCTCTTTCCATTCATGTGATCCTAATCAAACTTTTCTACAAAACATGCATTCGGATAGATTTGTACCTTTACTAATTTATTCGTACCCTAACCTCTTTCCATTCATGTGATCCTAATCAACCTTTTCTACAAAATATGCATTGGGATAGATTTGTACCTTTACAAATTTCTTCGTACCCTAACCTCTGTCCATTCATGTGCTCCTAATCAAACTTTTCTACAAAAACATGCGTTGGGATAGCTTCGTGCTTTAAAAATTTCTTCGTACCCTAACCTCTGTCCATTCATGTGATCCTAATCAAAATTTTCTACAAAACCATGCGTTGGGATAGCTTCGTGCTTTTAAAATTTCTTCGTACCCTAACCTCTTTCCATTCATGTGATCCTAATCAAACTTTTCTACAAAACATGCATTGGGATAGATTTGTACCTTTACAAATTTCTTCGTAAACTAACCTCTTTCCAATCATGTGATCCTAATCAAACTTTTCTACAAAACCATGCGTTGGGATAGCTTCGTGCTTTAAAAATTTCTTCGTACCCTAACCTCTTTCCATTTATGTGATCCTAATCAAACTCATCTACAAAACATGCATTGAGATAGATTTGTACCTTTACAAATTTCTTCGTATCCTAACCTCTGTCCATTCATGTGATCCTAATCAAACTTTTCTACAAAACCATGCGTTGGGATAGCTTAATGCTTTAAAAATTTCTTCGTATCCCAACTTCTTTCCATTCATGTGATCCTAATCAGAGTTTTCTACAAATGTGCTTTGGGATAAATTTGTGCTTTTACAAACTTCATAGTAGCCTAACCTCTTTCCATTCCCGTCATCCTAATCAAACTTTTAGACAAAACATGCATTGGGATAGATTTGTACCTTTACAAATTTCTTCGTATCCTAACCTCTTTTCATTAATCTGATCCTAATCAGAGTTTTCTACAAAACATGTGTTGGGATAGATTTGTGCTTTTACAAATTTTTTCAAACCCTAACCTCTTTTCCTTCATGTGATCCTAATCAGAGTTTTTACAAAACACACGATGGGATAGATTTGTGCTTTTACAAATTTCATAGTACCCTAACCTCTTTCAATTCATGTGATCCTAATCAAACTTTTCTACAAAACATGCATTGGGATAGATTTGTACCTTTACAAATTTCTTCGTATCCTAACCTCTTTTCATTAATCTGATCCTAATCAGATTTTTCTACAAAACAGTCGTTGGGATAGATTTGTGCTTGTACAAATTTTTTCATACCCTAACCTCTTTTCATTCATGTGATCCTAATCAGAGTTTTTACAAAACACACGATGGGACAGATTTGTGCTTTTACAAATTTCTTTGTATCCTAACTTCTTTTTCATTCATGTGATCCTAGTCGGATTTTTCTACAAAAACGTGCGTTGGGATAGATTTGTGCTTTTACAAATTTCTTCGTATCCTAACCTCTTTTAATTTTTCTGATCCTACAGTTATCTACAAAACATACGTTGGGATAGATTTGTACCTTTACAAATTTCTTCGTACCCTAACCTCTTTCCTTTCATGTGATCCTAATCAAACTTTTCTACAAAACCATGAATTGGGATAGATTTGTACCTTTACAAATTTCTTCGTACCCTAACCTCTTTCCATTCATGTGATCCTAACCAAACTTTTCTACAAAACCACGAATTGGGATAGATTTGTACCTTTACAAATTTCTTCGTACCCTAACCTCTTTCCATTCATGTGATCCTAATCAAACTTTTCTACAAAACCATGAATTGGGATAGATTTGTACCTTTACAAATTTCTTCGTATCTTAACCTCTTTCCATTCATGTGATCCTAATCAAACTTTTCTACAAAACCATGCGTTGGGATAGCTTCGTGCTTTAAAAATTTCTTCGTACCCTAACCTCTTTCCATTCATGTGATCCTAATCAAACTTTTCTACAAAACCATGCGTTGGGATAGCTTCGTGCTTTAAAAATTTCTTCGTACCCTAACCTCTTTCCATTCATGTGATCCTAATCAAACTCATCTACAAAACATGCATTGAGATAGATTTGTACCTTTACAAATTTCTTCGTATCCTAACCTCTTGCCATTCATGTGATCCTAATCAAACTTTTCTACAAAACCATGCGTTGGGATAGCTTAATGCTTTAAAAATTTCTTCGTATCCCAACTTCTTTCCATTCATGTGATCCTAATCAGAGTTTTCTACAAATGTGCTTTGGGATAAATTTGTGCTTTTACAAACTTCATAGTAGCCTAACCTCTTTCCATTCCCGTCATCCTAATCAAACTCTTAGACAAAACATGCATTGGGATAGATTTGTACCTTTACAAATTTCTTCGTATCCTAACCTCTTTTCATTAATCTGATCCTAATCAGAGTTTTCTACAAAACATGTGTTGGGATAGATTTGTGCTTTTACAAATTTTTTCATACCCTAACCTCTTTTCCTTCATGTGATCCTAATCAGAGTTTTTACAAAACACACGATGGGATAGATTTGTGCTTTTACAAATTTCATAGTACCCTAACCTCTTTCAATTCATGTGATCCTAATCAAACTTTTCTACAAAACATGCATTGGGATAGATTTGTACCTTTACAAATTTCTTCGTATCCTAACCTCTTTTCATTAATCTGATCCTAATCAGATTTTTCTACAAAACAGTCGTTGGGATAGATTTGTGCTTTTACAAATTTTTTCATACCCTAACCTCTTATCATTCATGTGATCCTAATCAGAGTTTTTACAAAACACACGATGGGATAGATTTGTGCTTTTACAAATTTCTTTGTATCCTAACTTCTTTTTCATTCATGTGATCCTAGTCGGATTTTTCTACAAAAACGTGCGTTGGGATAGATTTGTGCTTTTACAAATTTCTTCGTATCCTAACCTCTTTTAATTTTTCTGATCCTACAGTTGTCTACAAAACATACGTTGGGATAGATTTGTACCTTTACAAATTTCTTCGTACCCTAACCTCTTTCCATTCATGTGATCCTAATCAAACTTTTCTACAAAACCATGAATTGGGATAGATTTGTACCTTTACAAATTTCTTCTTATCTTAACCTCTTTCCATTCATGTGATCCTAATCAAACTTTTCTACAAAACCATGCGTTGGGATAGCTTCGTGCTTTAAAAATTTCTTCGTACCCTAACCTCTTTCCATTCATGTGATCCTAATCAAACTTTTCTACAAAACCATGCATTGGGATAGCTTTGTGCTAAAAAATTTTATCGTACCCTAACCTCATTCCATTCACGTGATCCTAATCAAAGTTTTCTATAAAACCATGCATTGGGACAGATTTGTACTTTTACAAATTTCTTCGTATCCTAACCTCTTTCCATTCATGAGATCCTAATCAAACTTTTCTACAAAACCATGCATTGGGTTAGCTTCGTGATTAAAAAATTTCTTTTTACCCTAACTTCTTCCCATTCATCTGATCCTAATCAGAGTTTTCTACAAAACGTGCGTTGGGCTAGATTTGTGCTTTTACAAATTTCTTCGTATCCTAAGCTCTTTCCATTCATGTGATCCTAATCAAAGTTTTCTATAAAACCATGCATTGGGATAGAATTGTACCTTTACAAATTTCTTCGTACCCTAACCTCTTTCCATTCATGTGATCCTAATCAAACTTTTCTACAAAACCATGAATTGGTTAACAATAACCTCTTTTCATTCATCTGATCCTAATCAGAGTTTTCTACAAAACGTGCGTTGGGCTAGATTTGTGCTTTTACAAATTTCTTCGTACCCTAACCTCTTTCCATTCATGTGATCCTAATCAAACTTTTCTGTAAAACCTGCGTTGGGATAGATTTGTGGTTTTACAAATCTCTTCGTACCCTAACCTCTTTACATTCATGTGATCCTAATCAAAGTTTTCTATAAAACCATTCATTGGGATAGAATTGTACCTTTACAAATTTCTTCGTATCCTAACCTCTTTCCATTCATGTGATCCTAATCAGAGTTTTCTAAAAAACGTGTGTTGGGATAGATTTGTGCTTTTACAAATTACTTCATACCCTAACCTCTTTCCATTCATGTGATCCTAATCAAACTTTTCTACAAAACGTGCGTTGGGATAGATTTGTACTTTTACAAATTTCTTCCTACCCTAACCTCTTTTTATTAATCTGATCCTAATCAAATTGTTCTATAAAACCATGCATTGGGATATATTTGTACCTTTACAAATTTCTTCGTATCCTAACCTCTTTCCATTCATGTGATCCTAATCAAAATTTTCTACAAAACATGCATTGAGATAGATTTGTACCTTTACAAATTTCTTCGTATCCTAACCTCTTTCCATTCATGTGATCCTAATCAAACTTTTCTACAAAACATGCTTTGGGATAGATTTGTAACTTTACAAATTTCTTCGTATCCTTACCTCTTTCCAATCATGTGATCCTAATCAAACTTTTCTACAAAACCATGCGTTGGGATAGCTTCGTGCTTTAAAAATTTCTTCCTACTTTAACCTCTTTCCATTCATGTGATCCTAATCAAACTTTTCTACAAAACATGCATTGGGATAGATTTGTACCGTTACAAATTTCTTCGTACCCTAACCTCTTTCCATTCATGTGATCCTAATCAACCTTTTCTACAAAACATGCATTGGGATAGATTTGTACCTTTACAAATTTCTTCGTACCCTAACCTCTGTCCTTTCATGTGCTCCTAATCAAACTTTTCTACAAAACATGCATTGGAATAGATTTGTACCTTTACAAATTTCTTCGTATCCTAACCTCTCTTCATTAATCTGATCCTAATCAGAGTTTTCTACAAAACATGTGTTGGGATAGATTTGTGCTTTTACAAATTTTTTCATACCCTAACCTATTTTCATTCATGTGATCCTAATCAGAGTTTTTACAAAACACACGTTGGGATAGATTTGTGCTTTTACAAATTTCATAGTACCCTAACCTCTTTCAATTCATGTGATCCTAATCAAACTTTTCTACAAAACATGCATTGGGACAGATTTTTACCTGTACAAATTTCTTCGTATCCTAACCTCTTTTCATTAATCTGAGCCTAATCAGAGTTTTCTACAAAACAGTCGTTGGGATAGATTTGTGCATTTACAAATTTTTTCATACCCTAACCTCTTTTCATTCATGTGATCCTAATCAGAGTTTTTACAAAACATACGATGGGATAGATTTGTGCTTTTACAAATTTCTTTGTATCCTAACTTCTTTCCATTCATGTGATCCAAGTCGGATTTTTCTACAAAAACGTGCGTTGGGATAGATTTGTGCTTTTACAAATTTCTTCGTATCCTAACCTCTTTTAATTTTTCTGATCCTAGAGTTATCTACAAAACATACGTTGGGATAGATTTGTACCTTTACAAATTTCTTCGTACCCTAACCTCTTTCCATTCATGTGATCCTAATCAAACTTTTCTACAAAACCATGAATTGGGATAGATTTGTACCTTTACAAATTTCTTCGTACCCTAACCTCTTTCCATTCATGTGATCCTAATCAAACTTTTCTACAAAACCATGAATTGGTTAATAATAACCTCTTTTCATTCATCTGATCCTAATCAGAGTTTTCTCCAAAACATGCGTTGGGATAGATTTGTGCTTTTACAAATTTCTTCCTACCCTAACCTCTTTCCATTAATGTGATCCTAATCAAAGTTTTCTACAAAACCATGCATTGGGATAGCTTCGTGGTTTAAAGATTTCTTTGTACCCTAACCTCTTCCCATTCATGTGATCCTAATCAGAGTTTTCTACAAAACGCATTGGGATAGATTTGTACCTTTACAAATTTCTTCGTATCCTAACCTCTTTCGTTCATGTGATCCTAATCAAACTTTTCTACAAAACATGCATTGGGATAGATTTGTACCTTTACAAATTTCTTCGTATCCTAGCCTCTTTCCATTCATGTGATCCTAATCAGAGTTTTCTGCAAAACGTGCGTTGGGATAGATTTGTTATTTTACAAATTTCTTCGTTCCCTAACCTCTTTCCATACATGTGATCCTAATCACAGTTTTCTATAAAACCATGCATTGGGACAGATTTGTACCTTTACAAATTTCTTCGTAAACTCTTTCCATTCATGTGATCCTAATCGAACTTTTTTACAAAACATGCATTGGGATAGATTTGTAGCTTTACAAATTTCTTCGTATCCTAACCTCTTTCTATTCATGTGATACTAATTAGAGTTTTCTACAAAACGTGCGTTGGGATACATTTATGCTTTTACAAATTTCTTCGTACCCTAACCTCTTTTCATTAATCTTATCCTAATCAAATTGTTCTACAAAACCATTCATTGGGATATATTTGTACCTTTACAAATTTCTTCGTATCCTAACCTCTTTCCATTCATGTGATCCTAATCAAACTTTTCTACAAAACCATGCTTTGGGATAGCTTCGTGCTTAAAAATTTCATCCTACCCTAACCTCTTTCCATTCATGTGATCCTAATCAAACTTTTCTACAAAACATGCATTGGGATAGATTTGTACCTTTTCAAATTTCTTCGTACCCTAACCTCTTTCCAATCATGTGATCCTAATCAAACTTTTCTACAAAACCATGCTTTGGGATAGCTTCGTGCTTTAAAAATTTCATCCTACCCTAACCTCTTTCCATTCATGTGATCCTAATCAAACTTTTCTACAAAACATGCATTGGAATAGATTTGTACCTTTACAAATTTCTTCGTATCCTAACCTCTCTTCATTAATCTGATCCTAATCAGAGTTTTCTACAAAACATGTGTTGGGATAGATTTGTGCTTTTACAAATTTTTTCATACCCTAACCTATTTTCATTCATGTGATCCTAATCAGAGTTTTTACAAAACACACGTTGGGATAGATTTGTGCTTTTACAAATTTCATAGTACCCTAACCTCTTTCAATTCATGTGATCCTAATCAAACTTTTCTACAAAACATGCATTGGGATAGATTTTTACCTGTACAAATTTCTTCGTATCCTAACCTCTTTTCATTCATCTGATCCTAATCAGAGTTTTCTACAAAACAGTCGTTGGGATAGATTTGTGCATTTACAAATTTTTTCATACCCTAACCTCTTTTCATTCATGTGATCCTAATCAGAGTTTTTACAAAACACACGATGGGATAGATTTGTGCTTTTACAAATTTCTTTGTATCCTAACTTCTTTCCATTCATGTGATCCAAGTCGGATTTTTCTACAAAAACGTGCGTTGGGATAGATTTGTGCTTTTACAAATTTCTTCGTATCCTAACCTCTTTTAATTTTTCTGATCCTAGAGTTATCTACAAAACATGCATTGGGATAGATTTGTACCTTTACAAATTTCTTCGTATCCTAACTTCTTTCCATTCATGTGATCCTTAATCAGAGTTTTCTACAAAACGTGCGTTGGGATAGATTTGTGCTTTTACAAAGTTCTTGGTACCCTAACCTCTTCCCATTCATGTGATCCTAATCACACTTTTCTACAACTCGTGCGTTGGAATAGATTTGTGCTTTTACAAATTTCTTCCTAGCCTAACCTGTGTTCATTAATCTGATCCTAATCAAAGTTTTCTATAAAACCATGCATTGGGATAGATTTGTACCTTTACAAATTTCATCGTATCCTAACCTCTTTCCATTCATGTGATCCTAATCAGAGTTTTCTACAAAACGTGCGTTGGGATAGATTTGTACTTTTACAAATTTCTTCCAACCATAACCTCTTTTCATTAATCTGATCCTAATCAAATTGTTCTATAAAACCATGCATTGGGATATATTTGTACCTTTACAAATTTCTTCGTATCCTAACCTCTTTCCATTCATGTGATCCTAATCAAACTTTCCTACAAAACATGCATTGGGATAGATTTGTACCTTTACAAATTTCTTCGTATCCTAACCTCTTTCCATTCATGTGATCCTAATCAGAGTTTTCTACATAACGTGCGTTGGGATAGATTTGTGGTTTTACAAATTTCTTCGTACCCTAACCTCTTTCCATTCATGTGATCCTAATCAAAGTTTTCTATAAAACCATGCATTGGTATAGAATTGTACCTTTACAAATTTCTTCGTACCCTAACCTCTTTCCAATTATGTGATCCTAATCGAACTTTTCTACATAACGTGCGTTGGGATAGATTTGTGGTTTTACAAATTTCTTTGTACCCTAACCTCTTTCCATTCATGTGATCCTAATCAAAGTTTTCTATAAAACCATGCATTGGTATAGAATTGTACCTTTACAAATGTCTTCGTACCCTAACCTCTTTCCATTCATGTGATCCTAATCAAACTTTTCTACATAACGTGCGTTGGGATAGATTTGTGGTTTTACAAATTTCTTCGTACCCTAACTTCTTTCCATTCATGTGATCCTAATCAAAGTTTTCTATAAAACTATGCATTGGTATAGAATTGTACCTTTACAAATTTCTTCGTACCCTAACCTCTTTCCAATCATGTGATCCTAATCAAGCGTTTCTACAAAACATGCATTGGGATAGATTTGTACTTTTACAAATTTCTTCCTACCCTAACCTCTTTTCATTAATCTGATCATAATCAAATTGTTCTATAAAACCATGCATTGGGATATATTTGTACCTTTACAAATTTCTTCGTACCCAAACCTCTTTCCAATCATGTGATCCTAATCAAACTTTTCTACAAAACAAGCATTGGGATAGATTTGTACCTTTACAAATTTCTTCGTATCCTAACCTCTTTCCATCCATGTGATCCTAATCAGAGTTTTCTACATAACGTGTGTTGGGATAGATTAGTGCTTTTACAAATTTCTTCGTACCCTAAGCTCTTTCAATTCATGTGATCCTAATCAAAGTTTTCTATAAAACCATGCATTGAGATAGAATTGTACCTTTACAAATTTCTTAGTATCCTAACCTCTTTCCATTCATGTGATCCTGATCAAATTTTTCTACAAAATATGCATTGGGATAGATTTGTACCTTTAAAAATTTCTTTGTATCTTAGCCTCTTTCCATTCATGTGATCCTAATCATAGTTTTTTACAAAACCTGTGTTGGGATAGATTTGTGCTTTTACAAATTTCTTCATACCCTAACCTCTTTCCATTCATGTGATCCTAATCAAACTTTTCTACAAAACGTGCGTTGGGATAGATTTGTACTTTTACCAATTTCTTCCTACCCTAACCTCTTTTCATTAATCTGATCCTAATCAAATTGTTCTATAAAACCATGCATTGGGATATATTTGTACCTTTACGAATTTCTTCGTATCCTAACCTCTTTCCATTCATGTGATCCTAATCAAACTTTTCTACAAAACCATGCGTTGGGATAGCTTCGTGCTTTAAAAATTTCTTCGTACCCTAACCTCTGTCCATTCATGTGATCCTAATCAAACTTATCTACAAAACCATGCGTTGGGATAGCTTCGTGCTTTAAAAATTTCTTCGTACCCTAACCTCTTTCCATTCATGTGATCCTAATCAAAATTTTCTACAAAACATCCATTGGGATAGATTTGTACCTTTACAAATTTCTTCGTACCCTAACCTCCTTCCAATCATGTGATCCTAATCAAACTTTTCTACAAAACCATGCGTTGGGATAGCTTCGTGCTTTAAAAATTTCTTCCTACCCTAACCTCTTTCCATTCATGTGATCCTAATCAAACTTTTCTACAAAACATGTATTGGGATAGATTTGTACCTTTACAAATTTCTTCGTACCCTAACCTCTTTCCATTCATGTGATCCTAATCAAACTTTTCTACAAAACCATGAATTGGGATAGATTTGTACCTTTACAAATTTCATCGTATCCTAACCTCTTTCCATTCATGTGATCCTAATCAAACTTTTCTACAAAACATGCATTGGGATAGATTTGTACCTTTACAAATTTCTTCGTATCCTAACCTCTTTTCATTAATCTGATCCTAATCAGATTTTTCTACAAAACAGTCGTTGGGATAGATTTGTGCTTTTACAAATTTTTTCATACCCTAACCTCTTTTCCTTCATGTGATCCTAATCAGAGTTTTTACAAAACACACGATGGGATAGATTTGTGCTTTTACAAATTTCATAGTACCCTAACCTCTTTCAATTCATGTGATCCTAATCAAACTTTTCTACGAAACATGCATTGGGATAGATTTGTACCTTTACAAATTTCTTCGTATCCTAACCTCTTTTCATTAATCTGATCCTAATCAGATTTTTCTACAAAACAGTCGTTGGGATAGATTTGTGCTTTTACAAATTTTTTCATACCCTAACCTCTTATCATTCATGTGATCCTAATCAGAGTTTTTACAAAACACACGATGGGATAGATTTGTGCTTTTACAAATTTCTTTGTATCCTAACTTCTTTTTCATTCATGTGATCCTAGTCGGATTTTTCTACAAAAACGTGCGTTGGGATAGATTTGTGCTTTTACAAATTTCTTCGTATCCTAACCTCTTTTAATTTTTCTGATCCTACAGTTATCTACAAAACATACGTTGGGATAGATTTGTACCTTTACAAATTTCTTCGTACCCTAACCTCTTTCCATTCATGTGATCCTAATCAAACTTTTCTACAAAACCATGAATTGGGATAGATTTGTACCTTTACAAATTTCTTCGTACCCTAACCTCTTTCCATTCATGTGATCCTAATCAAACTTTTCTACAAAACCATGAATTGGGATAGATTTGTACCTTTACAAATTTCTTCGTATCTTAACCTCTTTCCATTCATGTGATCTTAATCAAACTTTTCTACAAAACCATGCGTTGGGATAGCTTCGTGCTTTAAAAATTTCTTCGTACCCTAACCTCTTTCCATTCATGTGATCCTAATCAAACTTTTCTACAAAACCATGCATTGCGATAGCTTTGTGCTAAAAAATTTCATCGTACCCTAACCTCATTCCATTCACGTGATCCTAATCAAAGTTTTCTATAAAACCATGCATTGGGACAGATTTGTACTTTTACAAATTTCTTCGTATCCTAACCTCTTTCCATTCATGAGATCCTAATCAAACTTTTCTACAAAACCATGCGTTGGGATAGCTTCGTGCTTTAAAAATTTCTTCCTACCCTAACCTCTTTCCATTCATGTGATCCTAATCAAACTTTTCTACAAAACATGTATTGGGATAGATTTGTACCTTTACAAATTTCTTCGTACCCTAACCTCTTTCCATTCATGTGATCCTAATCAAACTTTTCTACAAAACCATGAATTGGGATAGATTTGTACCTTTACAAATTTCATCGTATCCTAACCTCTTTCCATTCATGTGATCCTAATCAAACTTTTCTACAAAACATGCATTGGGATAGATTTGTACCTTTACAAATTTCTTCGTATCCTAACCTCTTTTCATTAATCTGATCCTAATCAGATTTTTCTACAAAACAGTCGTTGGGATAGATTTGTGCTTTTACAAATTTTTTCATACCCTAACCTCTTTTCCTTCATGTGATCCTAATCAGAGTTTTTACAAAACACACGATGGGATAGATTTGTGCTTTTACAAATTTCATAGTACCCTAACCTCTTTCAATTCATGTGATCCTAATCAAACTTTTCTACGAAACATGCATTGGGATAGATTTGTACCTTTACAAATTTCTTCGTATCCTAACCTCTTTTCATTAATCTGATCCTAATCAGATTTTTCTACAAAACAGTCGTTGGGATAGATTTGTGCTTTTACAAATTTTTTCATACCCTAACCTCTTATCATTCATGTGATCCTAATCAGAGTTTTTACAAAACACACGATGGGATAGATTTGTGCTTTTACAAATTTCTTTGTATCCTAACTTCTTTTTCATTCATGTGATCCTAGTCGGATTTTTCTACAAAAACGTGCGTTGGGATAGATTTGTGCTTTTACAAATTTCTTCGTATCCTAACCTCTTTTAATTTTTCTGATCCTACAGTTATCTACAAAACATACGTTGGGATAGATTTGTACCTTTACAAATTTCTTCGTACCCTAACCTCTTTCCATTCATGTGATCCTAATCAAACTTTTCTACAAAACCATGAATTGGGATAGATTTGTACCTTTACAAATTTCTTCGTACCCTAACCTCTTTCCATTCATGTGATCCTAATCAAACTTTTCTACAAAACCATGAATTGGGATAGATTTGTACCTTTACAAATTTCTTCGTATCTTAACCTCTTTCCATTCATGTGATCTTAATCAAACTTTTCTACAAAACCATGCGTTGGGATAGCTTCGTGCTTTAAAAATTTCTTCGTACCCTAACCTCTTTCCATTCATGTGATCCTAATCAAACTTTTCTACAAAACCATGCATTGGGATAGCTTTGTGCTAAAAAATTTCATCGTACCCTAACCTCATTCCATTCACGTGATCCTAATCAAAGTTTTCTATAAAACCATGCATTGGGACAGATTTGTACTTTTACAAATTTCTTCGTATCCTAACCTCTTTCCATTCATGAGATCCTAATCAAACTTTTCTACAAAACCATGCATTGGGATAGCTTCGTGATTAAAAAATTTCTTTGTACCCTAACCTCTTCCCATTCATCTGATCCTAATCAGAGTTTTCTACAAAACGTGCGTTGGGCTAGATTTGTGCTTTTACAAATTTCTTCGTATCCTAAGCTCTTTCCATTCATGTGATCCTAATCAAAGTTTTCTATAAAACCATGCATTGGGATAGAATTGTACCTTTACAAATTTCTTCGTACCCTAACCTCTTTCCATTCATGTGATCCTAATCAAACTTTTCTACAAAACCATGAATTGGTTAATAATAACCTCTTTTCATTCATCTGATCCTAATCAGAGTTTTCTACAAAACATGCGTTGGGAAAGATTTGTACTTTTACAAATTTTTTCCTACCCTAACCACTTTTCATTAATCTGATCCTAATCAAATTGTTCTATAAAACCATGCATTGGGATATATTTGTACCTTTACAAATTTTTTCATACCCTAACCTCTTTCCATTCATGTGATCCTAATCAAACTTTTCTACAAAACATGCATTGGGATAGATTTGTACCTTTACAAATTTCTTCGTATCCTAACCTCTTTCCATTCATGTGATCCTAATCAGAGTTTTCTACATAACGTGTGTTGGGATAGATTAGTGCTTTTACAAATTTCTTCGTACCCTAACCTCTTTCCATTCATGTGATCCTAATCAAACTTTTCTACAAAACGTGCGTTGGGATAGATTTGTGGTTTTACAAATCTCTTCGTACCCTAACCTCTTTACATTCATGTGATCCTAATCAAAGTTTTCTATAAAACCATTCATTGGGATAGAATTGTACCTTTACAAATTTCTTCGTATCCTAACCTCTTTCCATTCATGTGATCCTAATCAAATTTTTCTACAAAACATGCATTGGGATTGATTTGTACCTTTAAAAATTTCTTCGTATCCTAACCTCTTTCCATTCATGTGATCCTAATCAGAGTTTTCTACAAAACGTGTGTTGGGATAGATTTGTGCTTTTACAAATTACTTCATACCCTAACCTCTTTCCATTCATGTGATCCTAATCAAACTTTTCTACAAAACGTGCGTTGGGATAGATTTGTACTTTTACAAATTTCTTCCTACCCTAACCTCTTTTAATTAATCTGATCCTAATCAAATTGTTCTATAAAACCATGCATTGGGATATATTTGTACCTTTACAAATTTCTTCGTATCCTAACCTCTTTCCATTCATGTGATCCTAATCAAAATTTTCTACAAAACATGCATTGAGATAGATTTGTACCTTTACAAATTTCTTCGTATCCTAACCTCTTTCCATTCATGTGATCCTAATCAAACTTTTCTACAAAACCATGCGTTGGGATAGCTTCGTGCTTTAAAAATTTCTTCGTACCCTAAACTCTTTCCATTCACGTGAATCTAATCAAAGTTTTCTATAAAACCATGAATTGGGACAAATTTGTACCTTTACAAATTTCTTCGTATCCTAACCTCTTTCCATT
The DNA here is from genome assembly GCA_929113105.1 of Agrypnus murinus. NCBI lineage: Eukaryota > Metazoa > Arthropoda > Insecta > Coleoptera > Elateridae > Agrypnus > Agrypnus murinus. The sequence goes on along the minus strand of OV816024.1, from coordinate 225,805,226 downwards.
CATGTGATCCTAATCAAACTTTTCTACAAAATCATGCGTTGGGATAGCTTCGTGCTTTAAAAATTTCTTCGTACCCTAACCTCTGTCCATTCATGTGATCCTAATCAAACTTTTCTACAAAACCATGCGTTGGGATAGCTTCGTGCTTTAAAAATTTCTTCGTACCCTAAACTCTTTCCATTCATGAGATCCTAATCAAACTTTTCTACAAAACATGCATTGGGATAGATTTGTAACTTTACAAATTTCTTCGTACCCTAACCTCTTTCCAATCATGTGATCCTAATCAAACTTTTCTACAAAACATGCATTGGGATAGATTTGTACCTTTACAAATTTCTTCGTATCCTAACCTCTTTTCATTAATCTGATCCTAATCAGATTTTTCTACAAAACAGTCGTTGGGATAGATTTTTGCTTTTACAAATTTTTTCATACCCTAACCTCTTTTCATTCATGTGATCCTAATCAGAGTTTTTACAAAACACACGATGGGATAGATTTGTGCTTTTACAAATTTCTTTGTATCCTAACTTCTTTTTCATTCATGTGATCCTAGTCGGATTTTTCTACAAAAACGTGCGTTGGGATAGATTTGTGCTTTTACAAATTTCTTCGTATCCTAACCTCTTTTAATTTTTCTGATCCTACAGTTATCTACAAAACATACGTTGGGATAGATTTGTACCTTTACAAATTTCTTCGTACCCTAACCTCTTTCCATTCATGTGATCCTAATCAAACTTTTCTACAAAAACATGAATAGGGATAGATTTGTACCTTTACAAATTTCTTCGTACCCTAACCTCTTTCCATTCATGTGATCCTAATCAAACTTTTCTACAAAACCATGAATTGGGATAGATTTGTACCTTTACAAATTTCATCGTATCCTAACCTCTTTCCATTCATGTGATCCTAATCAAACTTTTCTACAAAACATGCATTGGGATAGATTTGTACCTTTACAAATTTCTTCGTATCCTAACCTCTTTTCATTAATCTGATCCTAATCAGATTTTTCTACAAAACAGTCGTTGGGATAGATTTGTGCTTTTACAAATTTTTTCATACCCTAACCTCTTTTCATTCATGTGATCCTAATCAGAGTTTTTACAAAACACACGATGGGAAAGATTTGTGCTTTTACAAATTTCTTTGTATCCTAACTTCTTTTTCATTCATGTGATCCTAGTCGGATTTTTCTACAAAAACGTGCGTTGGGATAGATTTGTGCTTTTACAAATTTCTTCGTATCCTAACCTCTTTTAATTTTTCTGATCCTACAGTTATCTACAAAACATACGTTGGTATAGATTTGTACCTTTACAAATTTCTTCGTACCCTAACCTCTTTCCATTCATGTGATCCTAATCAAACTTTTCTACAAAACCATGAATTGGGATAGATTTGTACCTTTACAAATTTCTTCGTACCCTAACCTCTTTCCATTCATGTGATCCTAACCAAACTTTTCTACAAAACCATGAATTGGGATAGATTTGTACCTTTACAAATTTCTTCGTACCCTAACCTCTTTCCATTCATGTGATCCTAATCAAACTTTTCTACAAAACCATGAATTGGGATAGATTTGTACCTTTACAAATTTCTTCGTATCTTAACCTCTTTCCATTCATGTGATCCTAATCAAACTTTTCTACAAAACCATGCGTTGGGATAGCTTCGTGCTTTAAAAATTTCTTCGTACCCTAACCTCTTTCCATTCATGTGATCCTAATCAAACTTTTCTACAAAACCATGCGTTGGGATAGCTTCGTGCTTTAAAAATTTATTCGTACCCTAACCTCTTTCCATTCATGTGATCCTAATCAAACTCATCTACAAAACATGCATTGAGATAGATTTGTACCTTTACAAATTTCTTCGTATCCTAACCTCTTTCCATTCATGTGATCCTAATCAAACTTTTCTACAAAACCATGCGTTGTGATAGCTTAATGCTTTAAAAATTTCTTCGTATCCCAACTTCTTTCCATTCATGTGATCCTAATCAGAGTTTTCTACAAATGTGCTTTGGGATAAATTTGTGCTTTTACAAACTTCATAGTAGCCTAACCTCTTTCCATTCCCGTCATCCTAATCAAACTCTTAGACAAAACATGCATTGGGATAGATTTGTACCTTTACAAATTTCTTCGTATCCTAACCTCTTTCCATTCATGTGATCCTAATCAAACTTTTCTACAAAACATGCATTGGGATAGATTTGTGCTTTTACAAATTACTTCATACCCTAACCTCTTTCCATTCATGTGCTCCTAATCAAACTTTTCTAAAAAAATGCGTTGGGATAGCTTCGTGATTTAAAAATTTCTTCGTACCCTAACCTCTGTCCATTCATGTGATCCTAATCAAAATTTTCTACAAAACCATGCGTTGTGATAGCTTCATGCTTTAAAAATTTCTTCGTACCCTAACCTCTTTCCATTCATGTGATCCTAATAAAACTTTTCTACAAAACATGCATTGGGATAGATTTGTACCTTTACAAATTTCTTCGTAAACTAACCTCTTTCCAATCATGTGATCCTAATCAAACTTTTCTACAAAACCATGCGTTGGGATAGCTTCGTGCTTTAAAAATTTCTTCGTACCCTAACCTCTTTCCATTCATGTGATCCTAATCAAACTCATCTACAAAACATGCATTGAGATAGATTTGTACCTTTACAAATTTCTTCGTATCCTAACCTCTTTCCATTCATGTGATCCTAATCAAACTTTTCTACAAAACCATGCGTTGTGATAGCTTAATGCTTTAAAAATTTCTTCGTATCCCAACTTCTTTCCATTCATGTGATCCTAATCAGAGTTTTCTACAAATGTGCTTTGGGATAAATTTGTGCTTTTACAAACTTCATAGTAGCCTAACCTCTTTCCATTCCCGTCATCCTAATCAAACTCTTAGACAAAACATGCATTGGGATAGATTTGTACCTTTACAAATTTCTTCGTATCCTAACCTCTTTCCATTCATGTGATCCTAATCAAACTTTTCTACAAAACATGCATTGGGATAGATTTGTGCTTTTACAAATTACTTCATACCCTAACCTCTTTCCATTCATGTGCTCCTAATCAAACTTTTCTAAAAAAATGCGTTGGGATAGCTTCGTGCTTTAAAAATTTCTTCGTACCCTAACCTCTGTCCATTCATGTGATCCTAATCAAAATTTTCTACAAAACCATGCGTTGTGATAGCTTCATGCTTTAAAAATTTCTTCGTACCCTAACCTCTTTCCATTCATGTGATCCTAATAAAACTTTTCTACAAAACATGCATTGGGATAGATTTGTACCTTTACAAATTTCTTCGTAAACTAACCTCTTTCCAATCATGTGATCCTAATCAAACTTTTCTACAAAACCATGCGTTGGGATAGCTTCGTGCTTTAAAAATTTCTTCGTACCCTAACCTCTTTCCATTCATGTGATCCTAATCAAACTCATCTACAAAACATGCATTGAGATAGATTTGTACCTTTACAAATTTCTTCGTATCCTAACCTCTTTCCATTCATGTGATCCTAATCAAACTTTTCTACAAAACCATGCGTTGGGATAGCTTAATGCTTTAAAAATTTCTTCGTATCCCAACTGCTTTCCATTCATGTGATCCTAATCAGAGTTTTCTACAAATGTGCTTTGGGATAAATTTGTGCTTTTACAAACTTCATAGTAGCCTAACCTCTTTCCATTCCCGTCATCCTAATCAAACTTTTAGACAAAACATGCATTGGGATAGATTTGTACCTTTACAAATTTCTTCGTATCCTAACCTCTTTTCATTAATCTGAACCTAATCAGAGTTTTCTACAAAACATGTGTTGGGATAGATTTGTGCTTTTACAAATTTTTTCATACCCTAACCTCTTTTCATTCATGTGATCCTAATCAGAGTTTTTACAAAACACACGATGGGATAGATTTGTGCTTTTACAAATTTCTTCGTACCCTAACCTCTTTTAATTTTTCTGATCCTACAGTTATCTACAAAACATACGTTGGGATAGATTTGTACCTTTACAAATTTCTTCGTACCCTAACCTCTTTCCATTCATGTGATCCTAATCAAACTTTTCTACAAAAACATGAATAGGGATAGATTTGTACCTTTACAAATTTCTTCATATCCTAACCTCTTTCCATTCATGTGATCCTAATCAAACTTTTCTACAAAACCATGCGTTGGGACAGCTTCGTGCTTTAAAAATTTCTTCGTACCCTAACCTCTGTCCATTCATGTGATCCTAATCAAACTTTTCTACAAAACCATGCTTTGGGATAGCTTCGTGCTTTAAAAATTTCTTCGTACCCTAACCTCTGTCCATTCATGTGATCCTATTCAAACTTTTCTACAAAACCATGCGTTGGGATAGCTTCGTGCTTTAAAAATTTCTTCGTACCCTAACCTCTGTCCATTCATGTGATCCTATTCAAACTTTTCTACAAAACCATGCGTTGGGATAGCTTCGTGCTTTAAAAATTTCTTCGTACCCTAACCTCTTTCCATTCATGTGATCCTTAATCAGAGTTTTCTACAAAACGTGCGTAGGGATAGATTTGTGCTTTTACAAAGTTCTTCGTACCCTAACCTCTTCCCATTCATGTGATCCTAATCACACTTTTCTACAACTCGTGCGTTGGAATAGATTTGTGCTTTTACAAATTTCTTCCTAGCCTAACCTGTGTTCATTAATCTGATCCTAATCAAAGTTTTCTATAAAACCATGCATTGGGATAGATTTGTACCTTTACAAATTTCATCGTATCCTAACCTCTTTCCATTCATGTGATCCTAATCAGAGTTTTCTACAAAACGTGCGTTGGGATAGATTTGTACTTTTACAAATTTCTTCCAACCATAACCTCTTTTCATTAATCTGATCCTAATCAAATTGTTCTATAAAACCATGCATTGGGATATATTTGTACCTTTACAAATTTCTTCGTATCCTAACCTCTTTCCATTCATGTGATCCTAATCAAACTTTCCTACAAAACATGCATTGGGATAGATTTGTACCTTTACAAATTTCTTCGTATCCTAACCTCTTTCCATTCATGTGATCCTAATCAGAGTTTTCTACATAACGTGCGTTGGGATAGATTTGTGGTTTTACAAATTTCTTCGTACCCTAACCTCTTTCCATTCATGTGATCCTAATCAAAGTTTTCTATAAAACCATGCATTGGTATAGAATTGTACCTTTACAAATTTCTTCGTACCCTAACCTCTTTCCAATTATGTGATCCTAATCAAACTTTTCTACATAACGTGCGTTGGGATAGATTTGTGGTTTTACAAATTTCTTTGTACCCTAACCTCTTTCCATTCATGTGATCCTAATCAAAGTTTTCTATAAAACCATGCATTGGTATAGAATTGTACCTTTACAAATTTCTTCGTACCCTAACCTCTTTCCATTCATGTGATCCTAATCAAACTTTTCTACATAACGTGCGTTGGGATAGATTTGTGGTTTTACAAATTTCTTCGTACCCTAACTTCTTTCCATTCATGTGATCCTAATCAAAGTTTTCTATAAAACCATGCATTGGTATAGAATTGTACCTTTACAAATTTCTTCGTACCCTAACCTCTTTCCAATCATGTGATCCTAATCAAACGTTTCTACAAAACATGCATTGGGATAGATTTGTACCTTTACAAATTTCTTCGTATCCTAACCTCTTTTCATTCATGTGATCCTAATCAAACTGTTCTACAAAACCATGAATTGGGACAGATTTGTACCTTTACAAATTTCTTCGTATCCTAACCTCTTTCCATTCATGTGATCCTAATCAAACTTTTCTACAAAACATGCATTGGGATAGATTTGTACCTTTACAAATTTCTTCGTATCCTAACCTCTTTCCATTCATGTGATCCTAATCAGAGTTTTCTACAAAGCGTGCGTTGGTATAGATTTGTACTTTTACAAATTTCTTCCTACCCTAACCTCTTTTCATTAATCTGATCATAATCAAATTGTTCTATAAAACCATGCATTGGGATATATTTGTACCTTTACAAATTTCTTCGTACCCAAACCTCTTTCCAATCATGTGATCCTAATCAAACTTTTCTACAAAACAAGCATTGGGATAGATTTGTACCTTTACAAATTTATTCGTATCCTAACCTCTTTCCATCCATGTGATCCTAATCAGAGTTTTCTACATAACGTGTGTTGGGATAGATTAGTGCTTTTACAAATTTCTTCGTACCCTAAGCTCTTTCAATTCATGTGATCCTAATCAAAGTTTTCTATAAAACCATGCATTGAGATAGAATTGTACCTTTACAAATTTCTTAGTATCCTAACCTCTTTCCATTCATGTGATCCTGATCAAATTTTTCTACAAAATATGCATTGGGATAGATTTGTACCTTTAAAAATTTCTTTGTATCTTAGCCTCTTTCCATTCATGTGATCCTAATCATAGTTTTTTACAAAACCTGTGTTGGGATAGATTTGTGCTTTTACAAATTTCTTCATACCCTAACCTCTTTCCATTCATGTGATCCTAATCAAACTTTTCTACAAAACGTGCGTTGGGATAGATTTGTACTTTTACCAATTTCTTCCTACCCTAACCTCTTTTCATTAATCTGATCCTAATCAAATTGTTCTATAAAACCATGCATTGGGATATATTTGTACCTTTACGAATTTCTTCGTATCCTAACCTCTTTCCATTCATGTGATCCTAATCAAACTTTTCTACAAAACCATGCGTTGGGATAGCTTCGTGCTTTAAAAATTTCTTCGTACCCTAACCTCTGTCCATTCATGTGATCCTAATCAAACTTATCTACAAAACCATGCGTTGGGATAGCTTCGTGCTTTAAAAATTTCTTCGTACCCTAACCTCTTTCCATTCATGTGATCCTAATCAAAATTTTCTACAAAACATCCATTGGGATAGATTTGTACCTTTACAAATTTCTTCGTACCCTAACCTCCTTCCAATCATGTGATCCTAATCAAACTTTTCTACAAAACCATGCGTTGGGATAGCTTCGTGCTTTAAAAATTTCTTCCTACCCTAACCTCTTTCCATTCATGTGATCCTAATCAAACTTTTCTACAAAACATGTATTGGGATAGATTTGTACCTTTACAAATTTCTTCGTACCCTAACCTCTTTCCATTCATGTGATCCTAATCAAACTTTTCTACAAAACCATGAATTGGGATAGATTTGTACCTTTACAAATTTCATCGTATCCTAACCTCTTTCCATTCATGTGATCCTAATCAAACTTTTCTACAAAACATGCATTGGGATAGATTTGTACCTTTACAAATTTCTTCGTATCCTAACCTCTTTTCATTAATCTGATCCTAATCAGATTTTTCTACAAAACAGTCGTTGGGATAGATTTGTGCTTTTACAAATTTTTTCATACCCTAACCTCTTATCATTCATGTGATCCTAATCAGAGTTTTTACAAAACACACGATTGGATAGATTTGTGCTTTTACAAATTTCTTTGTATCCTAACTTCTTTTTCATTCATGTGATCCTAGTCGGATTTTTCTACAAAAACGTGCGTTGGGATAGATTTGTGCTTTTACAAATTTCTTCGTATCCTAACCTCTTTTAATTTTTCTGATCCTACAGTTATCTACAAAACATACGTTGGGATAGATTTGTACCTTTACAAATTTCTTCGTACCCTAACCTCTTTCCATTCATGTGATCCTAATCAAACTTTTCTACAAAACCATGAATTGGGATAGATTTGTACCTTTACAAATTTCTTCGTACCCTAACCTCTTTCCATTCATGTGATCCTAATCAAACTTTTCTACAAAACCATGAATTGGGATAGATTTGTACCTTTACAAATTTCTTCGTATCTTAACCTCTTTCCATTCATGTGATCCTAATCAAACTTTTCTACAAAACCATGCGTTGGGATAGCTTCGTGCTTTAAAAATTTCTTCGTACCCTAACCTCTTTCCATTCATGTGATCCTAATCAAACTTTTCTACAAAACCATGCATTGGGATAGCTTTGTGCTAAAAAATTTCATCGTACCCTAACCTCATTCCATTCACGTGATCCTAATCAAAGTTTTCTATAAAACCATGCATTGGGACAGATTTGTACTTTTACAAATTTCTTCGTATCCTAACCTCTTTCCATTCATGAGATCCTAATCAAACTTTTCTACAAAACCATGCATTGGGATAGCTTCGTGATTAAAAAATTTCTTTGTACCCTAACCTCTTCCCATTCATCTGATCCTAATCAGAGTTTTCTACAAAACGTGCGTTGGGCTAGATTTGTGCTTTTACAAATTTCTTCGTATCCTAAGCTCTTTCCATTCATGTGATCCTAATCAAAGTTTTCTATAAAACCATGCATTGGGATAGAATTGTACCTTTACAAATTTCTTCGTACCCTAACCTCTTTCCATTCATGTGATCCTAATCAAACTTTTCTACAAAACCATGAATTGGTTAATAATAACCTCTTTTCATTCATCTGATCCTAATCAGAGTTTTCTACAAAACATGCGTTGGGAAAGATTTGTACTTTTACAAATTTTTTCCTACCCTAACCTCTTTTCATTAATCTGATCCTAATCAAATTGTTCTATAAAACCATGCATTGGGATATATTTGTACCTTTACAAATTTTTTCATACCCTAACCTCTTTCCATTCATGTGATCCTAATCAAACTTTTCTACAAAACATGCATTGGGATAGATTTGTACCTTTACAAATTTCTTCGTATCCTAACCTCTTTCCATTCATGTGATCCTAATCAGAGTTTTCTACATAACGTGTGTTGGGATAGATTAGTGCTTTTACAAATTTCTTCGTACCCTAACCTCTTTCCATTCATGTGATCCTAATCAAACTTTTCTACAAAACGTGCGTTGGGATAGATTTGTGGTTTTACAAATCTCTTCGTACCCTAACCTCTTTACATTCATGTGATCCTAATCAAAGTTTTCTATAAAACCATTCATTGGGATAGAATTGTACCTTTACAAATTTCTTCGTATCCTAACCTCTTTCCATTCATGTGATCCTAATCAAATTTTTCTACAAAACATGCATTGGGATTGATTTGTACCTTTAAAAATTTCTTCGTATCCTAACCTCTTTCCATTCATGTGATCCTAATCAGAGTTTTCTACAAAACGTGTGTTGGGATAGATTTGTGCTTTTACAAATTACTTCATACCCTAACCTCTTTCCATTCATGTGATCCTAATCAAACTTTTCTACAAAACGTGCGTTGGGATAGATTTGTACTTTTACAAATTTCTTCCTACCCTAACCTCTTTTTATTAATCTGATCCTAATCAAATTGTTCTATAAAACCATGCATTGGGATATATTTGTACCTTTACAAATTTCTTCGTATCCTAACCTCTTTCCATTCATGTGATCCTAATCAAAATTTTCTACAAAACATGCATTGAGATAGATTTGTACCTTTACAAATTTCTTCGTATCCTAACCTCTTTCCATTCATGTGATCCTAATCAAACTTTTCTACAAAACCATGCGTTGGGATAGCTTCGTGCTTTAAAAATTTCTTCGTACCCTAACCTCTTTCCATTCACGTGAATCTAATCAAAGTTTTCTATAAAACCATGAATTGGGACAAATTTGTACCTTTACAAATTTCTTCGTATCCTAACCTCTTTCCATTCATGTGATCCTAATCAAACTTTTCTACAAAATCATGCGTTGGGATAGCTTCGTGCTTTAAAAATTTCTTCGTACCCTAACCTCTGTCCATTCATGTGATCCTAATCAAACTTTTCTACAAAACCATGCGTTGGGATAGCTTCGTGCTTTAAAAATTTCTTCGTACCCTAACCTCTTTCCATTCATGAGATCCTAATCAAACTTTTCTACAAAACATGCATTGGGATAGATTTGTAACTTTTCAAATTTCTTCGTACCCTAACCTCTTTCCAATCATGTGATCCTAATCAAACTTTTCTACAAAACCATGCGTTGGGATAGCTTCGTGCTTTAAAAATTTCTTCGTACCCTAACCTCTTTCCATTCATGTGATCCTAATCAAACTCATCTACAAAACATGCATTGAGATAGATTTGTACCTTTACAAATTTCTTCGTATCCTAACCTCTTTCCATTCATGTGATCCTAATCAAACTTTTCTACAAAACCATGCGTTGGGATAGCTTAATGCTTTAAAAATTTCTTCGTATCCCAACTGCTTTCCATTAATGTGATCCTAATCAGAGTTTTCTACAAATGTGCTTTGGGATAAATTTGTGCTTTTACAAACTTCATAGTAGCCTAACCTCTTTCCATTCCCGTCATCCTAATCAAACTTTTAGACAAAACATGCATTGGGATAGATTTGTACCTTTACAAATTTCTTCGTATCCTAACCTCTTTTCATTAATCTGAACCTAATCAGAGTTTTCTACAAAACATGTGTTGGGATAGATTTGTGCTTTTACAAATTTTTTCATACCCTAACCTCTTTTCATTCATGTGATCCTAATCAGAGTTTTTACAAAACACACGATGGGATAGATTTGTGCTTTTACAAATTTCTTCGTATCCTAACCTCTTTTAATTTTTCTGATCCTACAGTTATCTACAAAACATACGTTGGGATAGATTTGTACCTTTACAAATTTCTTCGTACCCTAACCTCTTTCCATTCATGTGATCCTAATCAAACTTTTCTACAAAAACATGAATAGGGATAGATTTGTACCTTTACAAATTTCTTCATATCCTAACCTCTTTCCATTCATGTGATCCTAATCAAACTTTTCTACAAAACCATGCGTTGGGACAGCTTCGTGCTTTAAAAATTTCTTCGTACCCTAACCTCTGTCCATTCATGTGATCCTAATCAAACTTTTCTACAAAACCATGCTTTGGGATAGCTTCGTGCTTTAAAAATTTCTTCGTACCCTAACCTCTGTCCATTCATGTGATCCTATTCAAACTTTTCTACAAAACCATGCGTTGGGATAGCTTCGTGCTTTAAAAATTTCTTCGTACCCTAACCTCTGTCCATTCATGTGATCCTATTCAAACTTTTCTACAAAACCATGCGTTGGGATAGCTTCGTGCTTTAAAAATTTCTTCGTACCCTAACCTCTTTCCATTCATGTGATCCTTAATCAGAGTTTTCTACAAAACGTGCGTAGGGATAGATTTGTGCTTTTACAAAGTTCTTCGTACCCTAACCTCTTCCCATTCATGTGATCCTAATCACACTTTTCTACAACTCGTGCGTTGGAATAGATTTGTGCTTTTACAAATTTCTTCCTAGCCTAACCTGTGTTCATTAATCTGATCCTAATCAAAGTTTTCTATAAAACCATGCATTGGGATAGATTTGTACCTTTACAAATTTCATCGTATCCTAACCTCTTTCCATTCATGTGATCCTAATCAGAGTTTTCTACAAAACGTGCGTTGGGATAGATTTGTACTTTTACAAATTTCTTCCAACCATAACCTCTTTTCATTAATCTGATCCTAATCAAATTGTTCTATAAAACCATGCATTGGGATATATTTGTACCTTTACAAATTTCTTCGTATCCTAACCTCTTTCCATTCATGTGATCCTAATCAAACTTTCCTACAAAACATGCATTGGGATAGATTTGTACCTTTACAAATTTCTTCGTATCCTAACCTCTTTCCATTCATGTGATCCTAATCAGAGTTTTCTACATAACGTGCGTTGGGATAGATTTGTGGTTTTACAAATTTCTTCGTACCCTAACCTCTTTCCATTCATGTGATCCTAATCAAAGTTTTCTATAAAACCATGCATTGGTATAGAATTGTACCTTTACAAATTTCTTCGTACCCTAACCTCTTTCCAATTATGTGATCCTAATCAAACTTTTCTACATAACGTGCGTTGGGATAGATTTGTGGTTTTACAAATTTCTTTGTACCCTAACCTCTTTCCATTCATGTGATCCTAATCAAAGTTTTCTATAAAACCATGCATTGGTATAGAATTGTACCTTTACAAATTTCTTCGTACCCTAACCTCTTTCCATTCATGTGATCCTAATCAAACTTTTCTACATAACGTGCGTTGGGATAGATTTGTGGTTTTACAAATTTCTTCGTACCCTAACTTCTTTCCATTCATGTGATCCTAATCAAAGTTTTCTATAAAACCATGCATTGGTATAGAATTGTACCTTTACAAATTTCTTCGTACCCTAACCTCTTTCCAATCATGTGATCCTAATCAAACGTTTCTACAAAACATGCATTGGGATAGATTTGTACCTTTACAAATTTCTTCGTATCCTAACCTCTTTTCATTCATGTGATCCTAATCAAACTGTTCTACAAAACCATGAATTGGGACAGATTTGTACCTTTACAAATTTCTTCGTATCCTAACCTCTTTCCATTCATGTGATCCTAATCAAACTTTTCTACAAAACATGCATTGGGATAGATTTGTACCTTTACAAATTTCTTCGTATCCTAACCTCTTTCCATTCATGTGATCCTAATCAGAGTTTTCTACAAAGCGTGCGTTGGTATAGATTTGTACTTTTACAAATTTCTTCCTACCCTAACCTCTTTTCATTAATCTGATCATAATCAAATTGTTCTATAAAACCATGCATTGGGATATATTTGTACCTTTACAAATTTCTTCGTACCCAAACCTCTTTCCAATCATGTGATCCTAATCAAACTTTTCTACAAAACAAGCATTGGGATAGATTTGTACCTTTACAAATTTCTTCGTATCCTAACCTCTTTCCATCCATGTGATCCTAATCAGAGTTTTCTACATAACGTGTGTTGGGATAGATTAGTGCTTTTACAAATTTCTTCGTACCCTAAGCTCTTTCAATTCATGTGATCCTAATCAAAGTTTTCTATAAAACCATGCATTGAGATAGAATTGTACCTTTACAAATTTCTTAGTATCCTAACCTCTTTCCATTCATGTGATCCTGATCAAATTTTTCTACAAAATATGCATTGGGATAGATTTGTACCTTTAAAAATTTCTTTGTATCTTAGCCTCTTTCCATTCATGTGATCCTAATCATAGTTTTTTACAAAACCTGTGTTGGGATAGATTTGTGCTTTTACAAATTTCTTCGTATCCTAACCTCTTTCCATTCATGTGATCCTAATCAAACTTTTCTACAAAACGTGCGTTGGGATAGATTTGTACTTTTACAAATTTCTTCCTACCCTAACCTCTTTTAATTAATCTGATCCTAATCAAATTGTTCTATAAAACCATGCATTGGGATATATTTGTACCTTTACAAATTTCTTCGTATCCTAACCTCTTTCCATTCATGTGATCCTAATCAAAATTTTCTACAAAACATGCATTGAGATAGATTTGTACCTTTACAAATTTCTTCGTATCCTAACCTCTTTCCATTCATGTGATCCTAATCAAACTTTTCTACAAAACCATGCGTTGGGATAGCTTCGTGCTTTAAAAATTTCTTCGTACCCTAAACTCTTTCCATTCACGTGAATCTAATCAAAGTTTTCTATAAAACCATGAATTGGGACAAATTTGTACCTTTACAAATTTCTTCGTATCCTAACCTCTTTCCATTCATGTGATCCTAATCAAACTTTTCTACAAAATCATGCGTTGGGATAGCTTCGTGCTTTAAAAATTTCTTCGTACCCTAACCTCTGTCCATTCATGTGATCCTAATCAAACTTTTCTACAAAACCATGCGTTGGGATAGCTTCGTGCTTTAAAAATTTCTTCGTACCCTAAACTCTTTCCATTCATGAGATCCTAATCAAACTTTTCTACAAAACATGCATTGGGATAGATTTGTAACTTTACAAATTTCTTCGTACCCTAACCTCTTTCCAATCATGTGATCCTAATCAAACTTTTCTACAAAACATGCATTGGGATAGATTTGTACCTTTACAAATTTCTTCGTATCCTAACCTCTTTTCATTAATCTGATCCTAATCAGATTTTTCTACAAAACAGTCGTTGTGATAGATTTTTGCTTTTACAAATTTTTTCATACCCTAACCTCTTTTCATTCATGTGATCCTAATCAGAGTTTTTACAAAACACACGATGGGATAGATTTGTGCTTTTACAAATTTCTTTGTATCCTAACTTCTTTTTCATTCATGTGATCCTAGTCGGATTTTTCTACAAAAACGTGCGTTGGGATAGATTTGTGCTTTTACAAATTTCTTCGTATCCTAACCTCTTTTAATTTTTCTGATCCTACAGTTATCTACAAAACATACGTTGGGATAGATTTGTACCTTTACAAATTTCTTCGTACCCTAACCTCTTTCCATTCATGTGATCCTAATCAAACTTTTCTACAAAAACATGAATAGGGATAGATTTGTACCTTTACAAATTTCTTCGTACCCTAACCTCTTTCCATTCATGTGATCCTAATCAAACTTTTCTACAAAACCATGAATTGGGATAGATTTGTACCTTTACAAATTTCATCGTATCCTAACCTCTTTCCATTCATGTGATCCTAATCAAACTTTTCTACAAAACATGCATTGGGATAGATTTGTACCTTTACAAATTTCTTCGTATCCTAACCTCTTTTCATTAATCTGATCCTAATCAGATTTTTCTACAAAACAGTCGTTGGGATAGATTTGTGCTTTTACAAATTTTTTCATACCCTAACCTCTTTTCATTCATGTGATCCTAATCAGAGTTTTTACAAAACACACGATGGGAAAGATTTGTGCTTTTACAAATTTCTTTGTATCCTAACTTCTTTTTCATTCATGTGATCCTAGTCGGATTTTTCTACAAAAACGTGCGTTGGGATAGATTTGTGCTTTTACAAATTTCTTCGTATCCTAACCTCTTTTAATTTTTCTGATCCTACAGTTATCTACAAAACATACGTTGGGATAGATTTGTACCTTTACAAATTTCTTCGTACCCTAACCTCTTTCCATTCATGTGATCCTAATCAAACTTTTCTACAAAACCATGAATTGGGATAGATTTGTACCTTTACAAATTTCTTCGTACCCTAACCTCTTTCCATTCATGTGATCCTAACCAAACTTTTCTACAAAACCATGAATTGGGATAGATTTGTACCTTTACAAATTTCTTCGTACCCTAACCTCTTTCCATTCATGTGATCCTAATCAAACTTTTCTACAAAACCATGAATTGGGATAGATTTGTACCTTTACAAATTTCTTCGTATCTTAACCTCTTTCCATTCATGTGATCCTAATCAAACTTTTCTACAAAACCATGCGTTGGGATAGCTTAGTGCTTTAAAAATTTCTTCGTACCCTAACCTCTTTCCATTCATGTGATCCTAATCAAACTTTTCTACAAAACCATGCGTTGGGATAGCTTCGTGCTTTAAAAATTTATTCGTACCCTAACCTCTTTCCATTCATGTGATCCTAATCAAACTTATCTACAAAACATGCATTGAGATAGATTTGTACCTTTACAAATTTCTTCGTATCCTAACCTCTTTCCATTCATGTGATCCTAATCAAACTTTTCTACAAAACCATGCGTTGTGATAGCTTAATGCTTTAAAAATTTCTTCGTATCCCAACTTCTTTCCATTCATGTGATCCTAATCAGAGTTTTCTACAAATGTGCTTTGGGATAAATTTGTGCTTTTACAAACTTCATAGTAGCCTAACCTCTTTCCATTCCCGTCATCCTAATCAAACTCTTAGACAAAACATGCATTGGGATAGATTTGTACCTTTACAAATTTCTTCGTATCCTAACCTCTTTCCATTCATGTGATCCTAATCAAACTTTTCTACAAAACATGCATTGGGATAGATTTGTGCTTTTACAAATTACTTCATACCCTAACCTCTTTCCATTCATGTGCTCCTAATCAAACTTTTCTAAAAAAATGCGTTGGGATAGCTTCGTGATTTAAAAATTTCTTCGTACCCTAACCTCTGTCCATTCATGTGATCCTAATCAAAATTTTCTACAAAACCATGCGTTGTGATAGCTTCATGCTTTAAAAATTTCTTCGTACCCTAACCTCTTTCCATTCATGTGATCCTAATAAAACTTTTCTACAAAACATGCATTGGGATAGATTTGTACCTTTACAAATTTCTTCGTAAACTAACCTCTTTCCAATCATGTGATCCTAATCAAACTTTTCTACAAAACCATGCGTTGGGATAGCTTCGTGCTTTAAAAATTTCTTCGTACCCTAACCTCTTTCCATTCATGTGATCCTAATCAAACTCATCTACAAAACATGCATTGAGATAGATTTGTACCTTTACAAATTTCTTCGTATCCTAACCTCTTTCCATTCATGTGATCCTAATCAAACTTTTCTACAAAACCATGCGTTGTGATAGCTTAATGCTTTAAAAATTTCTTCGTATCCCAACTTCTTTCCATTCATGTGATCCTAATCAGAGTTTTCTACAAATGTGCTTTGGGATAAATTTGTGCTTTTACAAACTTCATAGTATCCTAACCTCTTTCCATTCCCGTCATCCTAATCAAACTCTTAGACAAAACATGCATTGGGATAGATTTGTACCTTTACAAATTTCTTCGTATCCTAACCTCTTTCCATTCATGTGATCCTAATCAAACTTTTCTACAAAACATGCATTGGGATAGATTTGTGCTTTTACAAATTACTTCATACCCTAACCTCTTTCCATTCATGTGCTCCTAATCAAACTTTTCTAAAAAAATGCGTTGGGATAGCTTCGTGCTTTAAAAATTTCTTCGTACCCTAACCTCTGTCCATTCATGTGATCCTAATCAAAATTTTCTACAAAACCATGCGTTGTGATAGCTTCATGCTTTAAAAATTTCTTCGTACCCTAACCTCTTTCCATTCATGTGATCCTAATAAAACTTTTCTACAAAACATGCATTGGGATAGATTTGTACCTTTACAAATTTCTTCGTAAACTAACCTCTTTCCAATCATGTGATCCTAATCAAACTTTTCTACAAAACCATGCGTTGGGATAGCTTCGTGCTTTAAAAATTTCTTCGTACCCTAACCTCTTTCCATTCATGTGATCCTAATCAAACTCATCTACAAAACATGCATTGAGATAGATTTGTACCTTTACAAATTTCTTCGTATCCTAACCTCTTTCCATTCATGTGATCCTAATCAAACTTTTCTACAAAACCATGCGTTGGGATAGCTTAATGCTTTAAAAATTTCTTCGTATCCCAACTGCTTTCCATTCATGTGATCCTAATCAGAGTTTTCTACAAATGTGCTTTGGGATAAATTTGTGCTTTTACAAACTTCATAGTAGCCTAACCTCTTTCCATTCCCGTCATCCTAATCAAACTTTTAGACAAAACATGCATTGGGATAGATTTGTACCTTTACAAATTTCTTCGTATCCTAACCTCTTTTCATTAATCTGAACCTAATCAGAGTTTTCTACAAAACATGTGTTGGGATAGATTTGTGCTTTTACAAATTTTTTCATACCCTAACCTCTTTTCATTCATGTGATCCTAATCAGAGTTTTTACAAAACACACGATGGGATAGATTTGTGCTTTTACAAATTTCTTCGTACCCTAACCTCTTTTAATTTTTCTGATCCTACAGTTATCTACAAAACATACGTTGGGATAGATTTGTACCTTTACAAATTTCTTCGTACCCTAACCTCTTTCCATTCATGTGATCCTAATCAAACTTTTCTACAAAAACATGAATAGGGATAGATTTGTACCTTTACAAATTTCTTCATATCCTAACCTCTTTCCATTCATGTGATCCTAATCAAACTTTTCTACAAAACCATGCGTTGGGACAGCTTCGTGCTTTAAAAATTTCTTCGTACCCTAACCTCTGTCCATTCATGTGATCCTAATCAAACTTTTCTACAAAACCATGCGTTGGGATAGCTTCGTGCTTTAAAAATTTCTTCGTACCCTAACCTCTGTCCATTCATGTGATCCTATTCAAACTTTTCTACAAAACCATGCGTTGGGATAGCTTCGTGCTTTAAAAATTTCTTCGTACCCTAACCTCTGTCCATTCATGTGATCCTATTCAAACTTTTCTACAAAACCATGCGTTGGGATAGCTTCGTGCTTTAAAAATTTCTTCGTACCCTAACCTCTTTCCATTCATGTGATCCTTAATCAGAGTTTTCTACAAAACGTGCGTAGGGATAGATTTGTGCTTTTACAAAGTTCTTCGTACCCTAACCTCTTCCCATTCATGTGATCCTAATCACACTTTTCTACAACTCGTGCGTTGGAATAGATTTGTGCTTTTACAAATTTCTTCCTAGCCTAACCTGTGTTCATTAATCTGATCCTAATCAAAGTTTTCTATAAAACCATGCATTGGGATAGATTTGTACCTTTACAAATTTCATCGTATCCTAACCTCTTTCCATTCATGTGATCCTAATCAGAGTTTTCTACAAAACGTGCGTTGGGATAGATTTGTACTTTTACAAATTTCTTCCAACCATAACCTCTTTTCATTAATCTGATCCTAATCAAATTGTTCTATAAAACCATGCATTGGGATATATTTGTACCTTTACAAATTTCTTCGTATCCTAACCTCTTTCCATTCATGTGATCCTAATCAAACTTTCCTACAAAACATGCATTGGGATAGATTTGTACCTTTACAAATTTCTTCGTATCCTAACCTCTTTCCATTCATGTGATCCTAATCAGAGTTTTCTACATAACGTGCGTTGGGATAGATTTGTGGTTTTACAAATTTCTTCGTACCCTAACCTCTTTCCATTCATGTGATCCTAATCAAAGTTTTCTATAAAACCATGCATTGGTATAGATTTGTACCTTTACAAATTTCTTCGTACCCTAACCTCTTTCCATTCATGTGATCCTAATCAAACTTTTCTACATAACGTGCGTTGGGATAGATTTGTGGTTTTACAAATTTCTTTGTACCCTAACCTCTTTCCATTCATGTGATCCTAATCAAAGTTTTCTATAAAACCATGCATTGGTATAGAATTGTACCTTTACAAATTTCTTCGTACCCTAACCTCTTTCCAATTATGTGATCCTAATCAAACTTTTCTACATAACGTGCGTTGGGATAGATTTGTGGTTTTACAAATTTCTTTGTACCCTAACCTCTTTCCATTCATGTGATCCTAATCAAAGTTTTCTATAAAACCATGCATTGGTATAGAATTGTACCTTTACAAATTTCTTCGTACCCTAACCTCTTTCCATTCATGTGATCCTAATCAAACTTTTCTACATAACGTGCGTTGGGATAGATTTGTGGTTTTACAAATTTCTTCGTACCCTAACTTCTTTCCATTCATGTGATCCTAATCAAAGTTTTCTATAAAACCATGCATTGGTATAGAATTGTACCTTTACAAATTTCTTCGTACCCTAACCTCTTTCCAATCATGTGATCCTAATCAAACGTTTCTACAAAACATGCATTGGGATAGATTTGTACCTTTACAAATTTCTTCGTATCCTAACCTCTTTTCATTCATGTGATCCTAATCAAACTGTTCTATAAAACCATGAATTGGGACAGATTTGTACCTTTACAAATTTCTTCGTATCCTAACCTCTTTCCATTCATGTGATCCTAATCAAACTTTTCTACAAAACATGCATTGGGATAGATTTGTACCTTTACAAATTTCTTCGTATCCTAACCTCTTTCCATTCATGTGATCCTAATCAGAGTTTTCTACAAAGCGTGCGTTGGTATAGATTTGTACTTTTACAAATTTCTTCCTACCCTAACCTCTTTTCATTAATCTGATCATAATCAAATTGTTCTATAAAACCATGCATTGGGATATATTTGTACCTTTACAAATTTCTTCGTACCCAAACCTCTTTCCAATCATGTGATCCTAATCAAACTTTTCTACAAAACAAGCATTGGGATAGATTTGTACCTTTACAAATTTCTTCGTATCCTAACCTCTTTCCATCCATGTGATCCTAATCAGAGTTTTCTACATAACGTGTGTTGGGATAGATTAGTGCTTTTACAAATTTCTTCGTACCCTAAGCTCTTTCAATTCATGTGATCCTAATCAAAGTTTTCTATAAAACCATGCATTGAGATAGAATTGTACCTTAACAAATTTCTTAGTATCCTAACCACTTTCCATTCATGTGATCCTGATCAAATTTTTCTACAAAATATGCATTGGGATAGATTTGTACCTTTAAAAATTTCTTTGTATCTTAGCCTCTTTCCATTCATGTGATCCTAATCATAGTTTTTTACAAAACCTGTGTTGGGATAGATTTGTGCTTTTACAAATTTCTTCATACCCTAACCTCTTTCCATTCATGTGATCCTAATCAAACTTTTCTACAAAACGTGCGTTGGGATAGATTTGTACTTTTACCAATTTCTTCCTACCCTAACCTCTTTTCATTAATCTGATCCTAATCAAATTGTTCTATAAAACCATGCATTGGGATATATTTGTACCTTTACGAATTTCTTCGTATCCTAACCTCTTTCCATTCATGTGATCCTAATCAAACTTTTCTACAAAACCATGCGTTGGGATAGCTTCGTGCTTTAAAAATTTCTTCGTACCCTAACCTCTGTCCATTCATGTGATCCTAATCAAACTTATCTACAAAACCATGCGTTGGGATAGCTTCGTGCTTTAAAAATTTCTTCGTACCCTAACCTCTTTCCATTCATGTGATCCTAATCAAAATTTTCTACAAAACATCCATTGGGATAGATTTGTACCTTTACAAATTTCTTCGTACCCTAACCTCCTTCCAATCATGTGATCCTAATCAAACTTTTCTACAAAACCATGCGTTGGGATAGCTTCGTGCTTTAAAAATTTCTTCCTACCCTAACCTCTTTCCATTCATGTGATCCTAATCAAACTTTTCTACAAAACATGCATTGGGATAGATTTGTACCTTTACAAATTTCTTCGTACCCTAACCTCTTTCCATTCATGTGATCCTAATCAAACTTTTCTACAAAACCATGAATTGGGATAGATTTGTACCTTTACAAATTTCATCGTATCCTAACCTCTTTCCATTCATGTGATCCTAATCAAACTTTTCTACAAAACATGCATTGGGATAGATTTGTACCTTTACAAATTTCTTCGTATCCTAACCTCTTTTCATTAATCTGATCCTAATCAGATTTTTCTACAAAACAGTCGTTGGGATAGATTTGTGCTTTTACAAATTTTTTCATACCCTAACCTCTTATCATTCATGTGATCCTAATCAGAGTTTTTACAAAACACACGATTGGATAGATTTGTGCTTTTACAAATTTCTTTGTATCCTAACTTCTTTTTCATTCATGTGATCCTAGTCGGATTTTTCTACAAAAACGTGCGTTGGGATAGATTTGTGCTTTTACAAATTTCTTCGTATCCTAACCTCTTTTAATTTTTCTGATCCTACAGTTATCTACAAAACATACGTTGGGATAGATTTGTACCTTTACAAATTTCTTCGTACCCTAACCTCTTTCCATTCATGTGATCCTAATCAAACTTTTCTACAAAACCATGAATTGGGATAGATTTGTACCTTTACAAATTTCTTCGTATCTTAACCTCTTTCCATTCATGTGATCCTAATCAAACTTTTCTACAAAACCATGCGTTGGGATAGCTTCGTGCTTTAAAAATTTCTTCGTACCCTAACCTCTTTCCATTCATGTGATCCTAATCAAACTTTTCTACAAAACCATGCATTGGGATAGCTTTGTGCTAAAAAATTTCATCGTACCCTAACCTCATTCCATTCACGTGATCCTAATCAAAGTTTTCTATAAAACCATGCATTGGGACAGATTTGTACTTTTACAAATTTCTTCGTATCCTAACCTCTTTCCATTCATGAGATCCTAATCAAACTTTTCTACAAAACCATGCATTGGGATAGCTTCGTGATTAAAAAATTTCTTTGTACCCTAACCTCTTCCCATTCATCTGATCCTAATCAGAGTTTTCTACAAAACGTGCGTTGGGCTAGATTTGTGCTTTTACAAATTTCTTCGTATCCTAAGCTCTTTCCATTCATGTGATCCTAATCAAAGTTTTCTATAAAACCATGCATTGGGATAGAATTGTACCTTTACAAATTTCTTCGTACCCTAACCTCTTTCCATTCATGTGATCCTAATCAAACTTTTCTACAAAACCATGAATTGGTTAATAATAACCTCTTTTCATTCATCTGATCCTAATCAGAGTTTTCTACAAAACATGCGTTGGGAAAGATTTGTACTTTTACAAATTTTTTCCTACCCTAACCTCTTTTCATTAATCTGATCCTAATCAAATTGTTCTATAAAACCATGCATTGGGATATATTTGTACCTTTACAAATTTTTTCATACCCTAACCTCTTTCCATTCATGTGATCCTAATCAAACTTTTCTACAAAACATGCATTGGGATAGATTTGTACCTTTACAAATTTCTTCGTATCCTAACCTCTTTCCATTCATGTGATCCTAATCAGAGTTTTCTACATAACGTGTGTTGGGATAGATTAGTGCTTTTACAAATTTCTTCGTACCCTAACCTCTTTCCATTCATGTGATCCTAATCAAACTTTTCTACAAAACGTGCGTTGGGATAGATTTGTGGTTTTACAAATCTCTTCGTACCCTAACCTCTTTACATTCATGTGATCCTAATCAAAGTTTTCTATAAAACCATTCATTGGGATAGAATTGTACCTTTACAAATTTCTTCGTATCCTAACCTCTTTCCATTCATGTGATCCTAATCAAATTTTTCTACAAAACATGCATTGGGATTGATTTGTACCTTTAAAAATTTCTTCGTATCCTAACCTCTTTCCATTCATGTGATCCTAATCAGAGTTTTCTACAAAACGTGTGTTGGGATAGATTTGTGCTTTTACAAATTACTTCATACCCTAACCTCTTTCCATTCATGTGATCCTAATCAAACTTTTCTACAAAACGTGCGTTGGGATAGATTTGTACTTTTACAAATTTCTTCCTACCCTAACCTCTTTTTATTAATCTGATCCTAATCAAATTGTTCTATAAAACCATGCATTGGGATATATTTGTACCTTTACAAATTTCTTCGTATCCTAACCTCTTTCCATTCATGTGATCCTAATCAAAATTTTCTACAAAACATGCATTGAGATAGATTTGTACCTTTACAAATTTCTTCGTATCCTAACCTCTTTCCATTCATGTGATCCTAATCAAACTTTTCTACAAAATCATGCGTTGGGATAGCTTCGTGCTTTAAAAATTTCTTCGTACCCTAACCTCTGTCCATTCATGTGATCCTAATCAAACTTTTCTACAAAACCATGCGTTGGGATAGCTTCGTGCTTTAAAAATTTCTTCGTACCCTAACCTCTTTCCATTCATGTGATCCTAATCAACCTTTTCTACAAAACATGCATTGGGATAGATTTGTAACTTTACAAATTTCTTCGTACCCTAACCTCTTTCCAATCATGTGATCCTAATCAAACTTTTCTACAAAACCATGCGTTGGGATAGCTTCGTGCTTTAAAAATTTCTTCGTACCCTAACCTCTTTCCATTCATGTGATCCTAATCAAACTCATCTACAAAACATGCATTGAGATAGATTTGTACCTTTACAAATTTCTTCGTATCCTAACCTCTTTCCATTCATGTGATCCTAATCAAACTTTTCTACAAAACCATGCGTTGGGATAGCTTAATGCTTTAAAAATTTCTTCGTATCCCAACTGCTTTCCATTAATGTGATCCTAATCAGAGTTTTCTACAAATGTGCTTTGGGATAAATTTGTGCTTTTACAAACTTCATAGTAGCCTAACCTCTTTCCATTCCCGTCATCCTAATCAAACATTTAGACAAAACATGCATTGGGATAGATTTGTACCTTTACAAATTTCTTCGTATCCTAACCTCTTTTCATTAATCTGAACCTAATCAGAGTTTTCTACAAAACATGTGTTGGGATAGATTTGTGCTTTTACAAATTTTTTCATACCCTAACCTCTTTTCATTCATGTGATCCTAATCAGAGTTTTTACAAAACACACGATGGGATAGATTTGTGCTTTTACAAATTTCTTCGTATCCTAACCTCTTTTAATTTTTCTGATCCTACAGTTATCTACAAAACATACGTTGGGATAGATTTGTACCTTTACAAATTTCTTCGTACCCTAACCTCTTTCCATTCATGTGATCCTAATCAAACTTTTCTACAAAAACATGAATAGGGATAGATTTGTACCTTTACAAATTTCTTCATATCCTAACCTCTTTCCATTCATGTGATCCTAATCAAACTTTTCTACAAAACCATGCGTTGGGACAGCTTCGTGCTTTAAAAATTTCTTCGTACCCTAACCTCTGTCCATTCATGTGATCCTAATCAAACTTTTCTACAAAACCATGCGTTGGGATAGCTTCGTGCTTTAAAAATTTCTTCGTACCCTAACCTCTGTCCATTCATGTGATCCTATTCAAACTTTTCTACAAAACCATGCGTTGGGATAGCTTCGTGCTTTAAAAATTTCTTCGTACCCTAACCTCTGTCCATTCATGTGATCCTATTCAAACTTTTCTACAAAACCATGCGTTGGGATAGCTTCGTGCTTTAAAAATTTCTTCGTACCCTAACCTCTTTCCATTCATGTGATCCTTAATCAGAGTTTTCTACAAAACGTGCGTAGGGATAGATTTGTGCTTTTACAAAGTTCTTCGTACCCTAACCTCTTCCCATTCATGTGATCCTAATCACACTTTTCTACAACTCGTGCGTTGGAATAGATTTGTGCTTTTACAAATTTCTTCCTAGCCTAACCTGTGTTCATTAATCTGATCCTAATCAAAGTTTTCTATAAAACCATGCATTGGGATATATTTGTACCTTTACAAATTTCTTCGTATCCTAACCTCTTTCCATTCATGTGATCCTAATCAAACTTTCCTACAAAACATGCATTGGGATAGATTTGTACCTTTACAAATTTCTTCGTATCCTAACCTCTTTCCATTCATGTGATCCTAATCAGAGTTTTCTACATAACGTGCGTTGGGATAGATTTGTGGTTTTACAAATTTCTTCGTACCCTAACCTCTTTCCATTCATGTGATCCTAATCAAAGTTTTCTATAAAACCATGCATTGGTATAGAATTGTACCTTTACAAATTTCTTCGTACCCTAACCTCTTTCCAATTATGTGATCCTAATCAAACTTTTCTACATAACGTGCGTTGGGATAGATTTGTGGTTTTACAAATTTCTTTGTACCCTAACCTCTTTCCATTCATGTGATCCTAATCAAAGTTTTCTATAAAACCATGCATTGGTATAGAATTGTACCTTTACAAATTTCTTCGTACCCTAACCTCTTTCCAATCATGTGATCCTAATCAAACTTTTCTACATAACGTGCGTTGGGATAGATTTGTGGTTTTACAAATTTCTTCGTACCCTAACTTCTTTCCATTCATGTGATCCTAATCAAAGTTTTCTATAAAACCATGCATTGGTATAGAATTGTACCTTTACAAATTTCTTCGTACCCTAACCTCTTTCCAATCATGTGATCCTAATCAAACGTTTCTACAAAACATGCATTGGGATAGATTTGTACCTTTACAAATTTCTTCGTATCCTAACCTCTTTTCATTCATGTGATCCTAATCAAACTGTTCTACAAAACCATGAATTGGGACAGATTTGTACCTTTACAAATTTCTTCGTATCCTAACCTCTTTCCATTCATGTGATCCTAATCAAACTTTTCTACAAAACATGCATTGGGATAGATTTGTACCTTTACAAATTTCTTCGTATCCTAACCTCTTTCCATTCATGTGATCCTAATCAGAGTTTTCTACAAAGCGTGCGTTGGTATAGATTTGTACTTTTACAAATTTCTTCCTACCCTAACCTCTTTTCATTAATCTGATCATAATCAAATTGTTCTATAAAACCATGCATTGGGATATATTTGTACCTTTACAAATTTCTTCGTACCCAAACCTCTTTCCAATCATGTGATCCTTATCAAACTTTTCTACAAAACAAGCATTGGGATAGATTTGTACCTTTACAAATTTCTTCGTATCCTAACCTCTTTCCATCCATGTGATCCTAATCAGAGTTTTCTACATAACGTGTGTTGGGATAGATTAGTGCTTTTACAAATTTCTTCGTACCCTAAGCTCTTTCAATTCATGTGATCCTAATCAAAGTTTTCTATAAAACCATGCATTGAGATAGAATTGTACCTTTACAAATTTCTTAGTATCCTAACCTCTTTCCATTCATGTGATCCTGATCAAATTTTTCTACAAAATATGCATTGGGATAGATTTGTACCTTTAAAAATTTCTTTGTATCTTAGCCTCTTTCCATTCATGTGATCCTAATCATAGTTTTTTACAAAACCTGTGTTGGGATAGATTTGTGCTTTTACAAATTTCTTCATACCCTAACCTCTTTCCATTCATGTGATCCTAATCAAACTTTTCTACAAAACGTGCGTTGGGATAGATTTGTACTTTTACAAATTTCTTCCTACCCTAACCTCTTTTAATTAATCTGATCCTAATCAAATTGTTCTATAAAACCATGCATTGGGATATATTTGTACCTTTACGAATTTCTTCGTATCCTAACCTCTTTCCATTCATGTGATCCTAATCAAACTTTTCTACAAAACCATGCGTTGGGATAGCTTCGTGCTTTAAAAATTTCTTCGTACCCTAACCTCTGTCCATTCATGTGATCCTAATCAAACTTATCTACAAAACCATGCGTTGGGATAGCTTCGTGCTTTAAAAATTTCTTCGTACCCTAACCTCTTTCCATTCATGTGATCCTAATCAAAATTTTCTACAAAACATCCATTGGGATAGATTTGTACCTTTACAAATTTCTTCGTACCCTAACCTCCTTCCAATCATGTGATCCTAATCAAACTTTTCTACAAAACCATGCGTTGGGATAGCTTCGTGCTTTAAAAATTTCTTCCTACCCTAACCTCTTTCCATTCATGTGATCCTAATCAAACTTTTCTACAAAACATGTATTGGGATAGATTTGTACCTTTACAAATTTCTTCGTACCCTAACCTCTTTCCATTCATGTGATCCTAATCAAACTTTTCTACAAAACCATGAATTGGGATAGATTTGTACCTTTACAAATTTCATCGTATCCTAACCTCTTTCCATTCATGTGATCCTAATCAAACTTTTCTACAAAACATGCATTGGGATAGATTTGTACCTTTACAAATTTCTTCGTATCCTAACCTCTTTTCATTAATCTGATCCTAATCAGATTTTTCTACAAAACAGTCGTTGGGATAGATTTGTGCTTTTACAAATTTTTTCATACCCTAACCTCTTATCATTCATGTGATCCTAATCAGAGTTTTTACAAAACACACGATGGGATAGATTTGTGCTTTTACAAATTTCTTTGTATCCTAACTTCTTTTTCATTCATGTGATCCTAGTCGGATTTTTCTACAAAAACGTGCGTTGGGATAGATTTGTGCTTTTACAAATTTCTTCGTATCCTAACCTCTTTTAATTTTTCTGATCCTACAGTTATCTACAAAACATACGTTGGGATAGATTTGTACCTTTACAAATTTCTTCGTACCCTAACCTCTTTCCATTCATGTTATCCTAATCAAACTTTTCTACAAAACCATGAATTGGGATAGATTTGTACCTTTACAAATTTCTTCGTACCCTAACCTCTTTCCATTCATGTGATCCTAATCAAACTTTTCTACAAAACCATGAATTGGGATAGATTTGTACCTTTACTAATTTCTTCGTATCTTAACCTCTTTCCATTCATGTGATCCTAATCAAACTTTTCTACAAAACCATGCGTTGGGATAGCTTCGTGCTTTAAAAATTTCTTCGTACCCTAACCTCTTTCCATTCATGTGATCCTAATCAAACTTTTCTACAAAACCATGCATTGGGATAGCTTTGTGCTAAAAAATTTCATCGTACCCTAACCTCATTCCATTCACGTGATCCTAATCAAAGTTTTCTATAAAACCATGCATTGGGACAGATTTGTACTTTTACAAATTTCTTCGTATCCTAACCTCTTTCCATTCATGAGATCCTAATCAAACTTTTCTACAAAACCATGCATTGGGATAGCTTCGTGATTAAAAAATTTCTTTGTACCCTAACCTCTTCCCATTCATCTGATCCTAATCAGAGTTTTCTACAAAACGTGCGTTGGGCTAGATTTGTGCTTTTACAAATTTCTTCGTATCCTAAGCTCTTTCCATTCATGTGATCCTAATCAAAGTTTTCTATAAAACCATGCATTGGGATAGAATTGTACCTTTACAAATTTCTTCGTACCCTAACCTCTTTCCATTCATGTGATCCTAATCAAACTTTTCTACAAAACCATGAATTGGTTAATAATAACCTCTTTTCATTCATCTGATCCTAATCAGAGTTTTCTACAAAACATGCGTTGGGAAAGATTTGTACTTTTACAAATTTTTTCCTACCCTAACCTCTTTTCATTAATCTGATCCTAATCAAATTGTTCTATAAAACCATGCATTGGGATATATTTGTACCTTTACAAATTTTTTCATACCCTAACCTCTTTCCATTCATGTGATCCTAATCAAACTTTTCTACAAAACATGCATTGGGATAGATTTGTACCTTTACAAATTTCTTCGTATCCTAACCTCTTTCCATTCATGTGATCCTAATCAGAGTTTTCTACATAACGTGTGTTGGGATAGATTAGTGCTTTTACAAATTTCTTCGTACCCTAACCTCTTTCCATTCATGTGATCCTAATCAAACTTTTCTACAAAACGTGCGTTGGGATAGATTTGTGGTTTTACAAATCTCTTCGTACCCTAACCTCTTTACATTCATGTGATCCTAATCAAAGTTTTCTATAAAACCATTCATTGGGATAGAATTGTACCTTTACAAATTTCTTCGTATCCTAACCTCTTTCCATTCATGTGATCCTAATCAAATTTTTCTACAAAACATGCATTGGGATTGATTTGTACCTTTAAAAATTTCTTCGTATCCTAACCTCTTTCCATTCATGTGATCCTAATCAGAGTTTTCTACAAAACGTGTGTTGGGATAGATTTGTGCTTTTACAAATTACTTCATACCCTAACCTCTTTCCATTCATGTGATCCTAATCAAACTTTTCTACAAAACGTGCGTTGGGATAGATTTGTACTTTTACAAATTTCTTCCTACCCTAACCTCTTTTTATTAATCTGATCCTAATCAAATTGTTCTATAAAACCATGCATTGGGATATATTTGTACCTTTACAAATTTCTTCGTATCCTAACCTCTTTCCATTCATGTGATCCTAATCAAAATTTTCTACAAAACATGCATTGAGATAGATTTGTACCTTTACAAATTTCTTCGTATCCTAACCTCTTTCCATTCATGTGATCCTAATCAAACTTTTCTACAAAACCATGCGTTGGGATAGCTTCGTGCTTTAAAAATTTCTTCGTACCCTAACCTCTTTCCATTCACGTGAATCTAATCAAAGTTTTCTATAAAACCATGAATTGGGACAAATTTGTACCTTTACAAATTTCTTCGTATCCTAACCTCTTTCCATTCATGTGATCCTAATCAAACTTTTCTACAAAATCATGCGTTGGGATAGCTTCGTGCTTTAAAAATTTCTTCGTTCCCTAACCTCTGTCCATTCATGTGATCCTAATCAAACTTTTCTACAAAACCATGCGTTGGGATAGCTTCGTGCTTTAAAAATTTCTTCGTACCCTAACCTCTTTCCATTCATGAGATCCTAATCAAACTTTTCTACAAAACATGCATTGGGATAGATTTGTAACTTTACAAATTTCTTCGTACCCTAACCTCTTTCCAATCATGTGATCCTAATCAAACTTTTCTACAAAACCATGCGTTGGGATAGCTTCGTGCTTTAAAAATTTCTTCCTACTTTAACCTCTTTCCATTCATGTGATCCTAATCAAACTTTTCTACAAAACATGCATTGGGATAGATTTGTACCTTTACTAATTTATTCGTACCCTAACCTCTTTCCATTCATGTGATCCTAATCAACCTTTTCTACAAAACATGCATTGGGATAGATTTGTACCTTTACAAATTTCTTCGTACCCTAACCTCTGTCCATTCATGTGCTCCTAATCAAACTTTTCTACAAAAACATGCGTTGGGATAGCTTCGTGCTTTAAAAATTTCTTCGTACCCTAACCTCTGTCCATTCATGTGATCCTAATCAAAATTTTCTACAAAACCATGCGTTGGGATAGCTTCGTGCTTTAAAAATTTCTTCGTACCCTAACCTCTTTCCATTCATGTGATCCTAATCAAACTTTTCTACAAAACATGCATTGGGATAGATTTGTACCTTTACAAATTTCTTCGTAAACTAACCTCTTTCCAATCATGTGATCCTAATCAAACTTTTCTACAAAACCATGCGTTGGGATAGCTTCGTGCTTTAAAAATTTAATCGTACCCTTACCTCTTTCCATTTATGTGATCCTAATCAAACTCATCTACAAAACATGCATTGAGATAGATTTGTACCTTTACAAATTTCTTCGTATCCTAACCTCTGTCCATTCATGTGATCCTAATCAAACTTTTCTACAAAACCATGCGTTGGGATAGCTTAATGCTTTAAAAATTTCTTCGTATCCCAACTTCTTTCCATTCATGTGATCCTAATCAGAGTTTTCTACAAATGTGCTTTGGGATAAATTTGTGCTTTTACAAACTTCATAGTAGCCTAACCTCTTTCCATTCCCGTCATCCTAATCAAACTTTTAGACAAAACATGCATTGGGATAGATTTGTACCTTTACAAATTTCTTCGTATCCTAACCTCTTTTCATTAATCTGATCCTAATCAGATTTTTCTACAAAACAGTCGTTGGGATAGATTTGTGCTTGTACAAATTTTTTCATACCCTAACCTCTTTTCATTCATGTGATCCTAATCAGAGTTTTTACAAAACACACGATGGGACAGATTTGTGCTTTTACAAATTTCTTTGTATCCTATCTTCTTTTTCATTCATGTGATCCTAGTCGGATTTTTCTACAAAAACGTGCGTTGGGATAGATTTGTGCTTTTACAAATTTCTTCGTATCCTAACCTCTTTTAATTTTTCTGATCCTACAGTTATCTACAAAACATACGTTGGGATAGATTTGTACCTTTACAAATTTCTTCGTACCCTAACCTCTTTCCTTTCATGTGATCCTAATCAAACTTTTCTACAAAACCATGAATTGGGATAGATTTGTACCTTTACAAATTTCTTCGTACCCTAACCTCTTTCCATTCATGTGATCCTAACCAAACTTTTCTACAAAACCACGAATTGGGATAGATTTGTACCTTTACAAATTTCTTCGTACCCTAACCTCTTTCCATTCATGTGATCCTAATCAAACTTTTCTACAAAACCATGAATTGGGATAGATTTGTACCTTTACAAATTTCTTCGTATCTTAACCTCTTTCCATTCATGTGATCCTAATCAAACTTTTCTACAAAACCATGCGTTGGGATAGCTTCGTGCTTTAAAAATTTCTTCGTACCCTAACCTCTTTCCATTCATGTGATCCTAATCAAACTTTTCTACAAAACCATGCGTTGGGATAGCTTCGTGCTTTAAAAATTTCTTCGTACCCTAACCTCTTTCCATTCATGTGATCCTAATCAAAATTTTCTACAAAACATCCATTGGGATAGATTTGTACCTTTACAAATTTCTTCGTACCCTAACCTCCTTCCAATCATGTGATCCTAATCAAACTTTTCTACAAAACCATGCGTTGGGATAGCTTCGTGCTTTAAAAATTTCTTCCTACCCTAACCTCTTTCCATTCATGTGATCCTAATCAAACTTTTCTACAAAACATGTATTGGGATAGATTTGTACCTTTACAAATTTCTTCGTACCCTAACCTCTTTCCATTCATGTGATCCTAATCAAACTTTTCTACAAAACCATGAATTGGGATAGATTTGTACCTTTACAAATTTCATCGTATCCTAACCTCTTTCCATTCATGTGATCCTAATCAAACTTTTCTACAAAACATGCATTGGGATAGATTTGTACCTTTACAAATTTCTTCGTATCCTAACCTCTTTTCATTAATCTGATCCTAATCAGATTTTTCTACAAAACAGTCGTTGGGATAGATTTGTGCTTTTACAAATTTTTTCATACCCTAACCTCTTATCATTCATGTGATCCTAATCAGAGTTTTTACAAAACACACGATGGGATAGATTTGTGCTTTTACAAATTTCTTTGTATCCTAACTTCTTTTTCATTCATGTGATCCTAGTCGGATTTTTCTACAAAAACGTGCGTTGGGATAGATTTGTGCTTTTACAAATTTCTTCGTATCCTAACCTCTTTTAATTTTTCTGATCCTACAGTTATCTACAAAACATACGTTGGGATAGATTTGTACCTTTACAAATTTCTTCGTACCCTAACCTCTTTCCATTCATGTGATCCTAATCAAACTTTTCTACAAAACCATGAATTGGGATAGATTTGTACCTTTACAAATTTCTTCGTACCCTAACCTCTTTCCATTCATGTGATCCTAATCAAACTTTTCTACAAAACCATGAATTGGGATAGATTTGTACCTTTACAAATTTCTTCGTATCTTAACCTCTTTCCATTCATGTGATCCTAATCAAACTTTTCTACAAAACCATGCGTTGGGATAGCTTCGTGCTTTAAAAATTTCTTCGTACCCTAACCTCTTTCCATTCATGTGATCCTAATCAAACTTTTCTACAAAACCATGCATTGGGATAGCTTTGTGCTAAAAAATTTCATCGTACCCTAACCTCATTCCATTCACGTGATCCTAATCAAAGTTTTCTATAAAACCATGCATTGGGACAGATTTGTACTTTTACAAATTTCTTCGTATCCTAACCTCTTTCCATTCATGAGATCCTAATCAAACTTTTCTACAAAACCATGCATTGGGATAGCTTCGTGATTAAAAAATTTCTTTGTACCCTAACCTCTTCCCATTCATCTGATCCTAATCAGAGTTTTCTACAAAACGTGCGTTGGGCTAGATTTGTGCTTTTACAAATTTCTTCGTATCCTAAGCTCTTTCCATTCATGTGATCCTAATCAAAGTTTTCTATAAAACCATGCATTGGGATAGAATTGTACCTTTACAAATTTCTTCGTACCCTAACCTCTTTCCATTCATGTGATCCTAATCAAACTTTTCTACAAAACCATGAATTGGTTAATAATAACCTCTTTTCATTCATCTGATCCTAATCAGAGTTTTCTACAAAACATGCGTTGGGAAAGATTTGTACTTTTACAAATTTTTTCCTACCCTAACCTCTTTTCATTAATCTGATCCTAATCAAATTGTTCTATAAAACCATGCATTGGGATATATTTGTACCTTTACAAATTTTTTCATACCCTAACCTCTTTCCATTCATGTGATCCTAATCAAACTTTTCTACAAAACATGCATTGGGATAGATTTGTACCTTTACAAATTTCTTCGTATCCTAACCTCTTTCCATTCATGTGATCCTAATCAGAGTTTTCTACATAACGTGTGTTGGGATAGATTAGTGCTTTTACAAATTTCTTCGTACCCTAACCTCTTTCCATTCATGTGATCCTAATCAAACTTTTCTACAAAACGTGCGTTGGGATAGATTTGTGGTTTTACAAATCTCTTCGTACCCTAACCTCTTTACATTCATGTGATCCTAATCAAAGTTTTCTATAAAACCATTCATTGGGATAGAATTGTACCTTTACAAATTTCTTCGTATCCTAACCTCTTTCCATTCATGTGATCCTAATCAAATTTTTCTACAAAACATGCATTGGGATTGATTTGTACCTTTAAAAATTTCTTCGTATCCTAACCTCTTTCCATTCATGTGATCCTAATCAGAGTTTTCTACAAAACGTGTGTTGGGATAGATTTGTGCTTTTACAAATTACTTCATACCCTAACCTCTTTCCATTCATGTGATCCTAATCAAACTTTTCTACAAAACGTGCGTTGGGATAGATTTGTACTTTTACAAATTTCTTCCTACCCTAACCTCTTTTTATTAATCTGATCCTAATCAAATTGTTCTATAAAACCATGCATTGGGATATATTTGTACCTTTACAAATTTCTTCGTATCCTAACCTCTTTCCATTCATGTGATCCTAATCAAAATTTTCTACAAAACATGCATTGAGATAGATTTGTACCTTTACAAATTTCTTCGTATCCTAACCTCTTTCCATTCATGTGATCCTAATCAAACTTTTCTACAAAACCATGCGTTGGGATAGCTTCGTGCTTTAAAAATTTCTTCGTACCCTAACCTCTTTCCATTCACGTGAATCTAATCAAAGTTTTCTATAAAACCATGAATTGGGACAAATTTGTACCTTTACAAATTTCTTCGTATCCTAACCTCTTTCCATTCATGTGATCCTAATCAAACTTTTCTACAAAATCATGCGTTGGGATAGCTTCGTGCTTTAAAAATTTCTTCGTACCCTAACCTCTGTCCATTCATGTGATCCTAATCAAACTTTTCTACAAAACCATGCGTTGGGATAGCTTCGTGCTTTAAAAATTTCTTCGTACCCTAACCTCTTTCCATTCATGAGATCCTAATCAAACTTTTCTACAAAACATGCATTGGGATAGATTTGTAACTTTACAAATTTCTTCGTACCCTAACCTCTTTCCAATCATGTGATCCTAATCAAACTTTTCTACAAAACCATGCGTTGGGATAGCTTCGTGCTTTAAAAATTTCTTCCTACTTTAACCTCTTTCCATTCATGTGATCCTAATCAAACTTTTCTACAAAACATGCATTGGGATAGATTTGTACCTTTACTAATTTATTCGTACCCTAACCTCTTTCCATTCATGTGATCCTAATCAACCTTTTCTACAAAACATGCATTGGGATAGATTTGTACCTTTACAAATTTCTTCGTACCCTAACCTCTGTCCATTCATGTGCTCCTAATCAAACTTTTCTACAAAAACATGCGTTGGGATAGCTTCGTGCTTTAAAAATTTCTTCGTACCCTAACCTCTGTCCATTCATGTGATCCTAATCAAAATTTTCTACAAAACCATGCGTTGGGATAGCTTCGTGCTTTAAAAATTTCTTCGTACCCTAACCTCTTTCCATTCATGTGATCCTAATCAAACTTTTCTACAAAACATGCATTGGGATAGATTTGTACCTTTACAAATTTCTTCGTAAACTAACCTCTTTCCAATCATGTGATCCTAATCAAACTTTTCTACAAAACCATGCGTTGGGATAGCTTCGTGCTTTAAAAATTTAATCGTACCCTTACCTCTTTCCATTTATGTGATCCTAATCAAACTCATCTACAAAACATGCATTGAGATAGATTTGTACCTTTACAAATTTCTTCGTATCCTAACCTCTGTCCATTCATGTGATCCTAATCAAACTTTTCTACAAAACCATGCGTTGGGATAGCTTAATGCTTTAAAAATTTCTTCGTATCCCAACTTCTTTCCATTCATGTGATCCTAATCAGAGTTTTCTACAAATGTGCTTTGGGATAAATTTGTGCTTTTACAAACTTCATAGTAGCCTAACCTCTTTCCATTCCCGTCATCCTAATCAAACTTTTAGACAAAACATGCATTGGGATAGATTTGTACCTTTACAAATTTCTTCGTATCCTAACCTCTTTTCATTAATCTGATCCTAATCAGATTTTTCTACAAAACAGTCGTTGGGATAGATTTGTGCTTGTACAAATTTTTTCATACCCTAACCTCTTTTCATTCATGTGATCCTAATCAGAGTTTTTACAAAACACACGATGGGACAGATTTGTGCTTTTACAAATTTCTTTGTATCCTAACTTCTTTTTCATTCATGTGATCCTAGTCGGATTTTTCTACAAAAACGTGCGTTGGGATAGATTTGTGCTTTTACAAATTTCTTCGTATCCTAACCTCTTTTAATTTTTCTGATCCTACAGTTATCTACAAAACATACGTTGGGATAGATTTGTACCTTTACAAATTTCTTCGTACCCTAACCTCTTTCCTTTCATGTGATCCTAATCAAACTTTTCTACAAAACCATGAATTGGGATAGATTTGTACCTTTACAAATTTCTTCGTACCCTAACCTCTTTCCATTCATGTGATCCTAACCAAACTTTTCTACAAAACCACGAATTGGGATAGATTTGTACCTTTACAAATTTCTTCGTACCCTAACCTCTTTCCATTCATGTGATCCTAATCAAACTTTTCTACAAAACCATGAATTGGGATAGATTTGTACCTTTACAAATTTCTTCGTATCTTAACCTCTTTCCATTCATGTGATCCTAATCAAACTTTTCTACAAAACCATGCGTTGGGATAGCTTCGTGCTTTAAAAATTTCTTCGTACCCTAACCTCTTTCCATTCATGTGATCCTAATCAAACTTTTCTACAAAACCATGCGTTGGGATAGCTTCGTGCTTTAAAAATTTCTTCGTACCCTAACCTCTTTCCATTCATGTGATCCTAATCAAACTCATCTACAAAACATGCATTGAGATAGATTTGTACCTTTACAAATTTCTTCGTATCCTAACCTCTTGCCATTCATGTGATCCTAATCAAACTTTTCTACAAAACCATGCGTTGGGATAGCTTAATGCTTTAAAAATTTCTTCGTATCCCAACTTCTTTCCATTCATGTGATCCTAATCAGAGTTTTCTACAAATGTGCTTTGGGATAAATTTGTGCTTTTACAAACTTCATAGTAGCCTAACCTCTTTCCATTCCCGTCATCCTAATCAAACTCTTAGACAAAACATGCATTGGGATAGATTTGTACCTTTACAAATTTCTTCGTATCCTAACCTCTTTTCATTAATCTGATCCTAATCAGAGTTTTCTACAAAACATGTGTTGGGATAGATTTGTGCTTTTACAAATTTTTTCATACCCTAACCTCTTTTCCTTCATGTGATCCTAATCAGAGTTTTTACAAAACACACGATGGGATAGATTTGTGCTTTTACAAATTTCATAGTACCCTAACCTCTTTAAATTAATGTGATCCTAATCAAACTTTTCTACAAAACATGCATTGGGATAGATTTGTACCTTTACAAATTTCTTCGTATCCTAACCTCTTTTCATTAATCTGATCCTAATCAGATTTTTCTACAAAACAGTCGTTGGGATAGATTTGTGCTTTTACAAATTTTTTCATACCCTAACCTCTTATCATTCATGTGATCCTAATCAGAGTTTTTACAAAACACACGATGGGATAGATTTGTGCTTTTACAAATTTCTGTGTATCCTAACTTCTTTTTCATTCATGTGATCCTAGTCGGATTTTTCTACAAAAACGTGCGTTGGGATAGATTTGTGCTTTTACAAATTTCTTCGTATCCTAACCTCTTTTAATTTTTCTGATCCTACAGTAGTCTACAAAACATACGTTGGGATAGATTTGTACCTTTACAAATTTCTTCGTACCCTAACCTCTTTCCATTCATGTGATCCTAATCAAACTTTTCTACAAAACCATGAATTGGGATAGATTTGTACCTTTACAAATTTCTTCTTATCTTAACCTCTTTCCATTCATGTGATCCTAATCAAACTTTTCTACAAAACCATGCGTTGGGATAGCTTCGTGCTTTAAAAATTTCTTCGTACCCTAACCTCTTTCCATTCATGTGATCCTAATCAAACTTTTCTACAAAACCATGCATTGGGATGGCTTTGTGCTAAAAAATTTCATCGTACCCTAACCTCATTCCATTCACGTGATCCTAATCAAAGTTTTCTATAAAACCATGCATTGGGACAGATTTGTACTTTTACAAATTTCTTCGTATCCTAACCTCTTTCCATTCATGAGATCCTAATCAAACTTTTCTACAAAACCATGCATTGGGTTAGCTTCGTGATTAAAAAATTTCTTTTTACCCTAACCTCTTCCCATTCATCTGATCCTAATCAGAGTTTTCTACAAAACGTGCGTTGGGCTAGATTTGTGCTTTTACAAATTTCTTCGTATCCTAAGCTCTTTCCATTCATGTGTTCCTAATCAAAGTTTTCTATAAAACCATGCATTGGGATAGAATTGTACCTTTACAAATTTCTTCGTACCCTAACCTCTTTCCATTCATGTGATCCTAATCAAACTTTTCTACAAAACCATGAATTGGTTAACAATAACCTCTTTTCATTCATCTGATCCTAATCAGAGTTTTCTACAAAACGTGCGTTGGGCTAGATTTGTGCTTTTACAAATTTCTTCGTACCCTAACCTCTTTCCATTCATGTGATCCTAATCAAACTTTTCTGTAAAACGTGCGTTGGGATAGATTTGTGGTTTTACAAATCTCTTCGTACCCTAACCTCTTTACATTCATGTGATCCTAATCAAAGTTTTCTATAAAACCATTCATTGGGATAGAATTGTACCTTTACAAATTTCTTCGTATCCTAACCTCTTTCCATTCATGTGATCCTAATCAGAGTTTTCTACAAAACGTGTGTTGGGATAGATTTGTGCTTTTACAAATTACTTCATACCCTAACCTCTTTCCATTCATGTGATCCTAATCAAACTTTTCTACAAAACGTGCGTTGGGATAGATTTGTACTTTTACAAATTTCTTCCTACCCTAACCTCTTTTTATTAATCTGATCCTAATCAAATTGTTCTATAAAACCATGCATTGGGATATATTTGTACCTTTACAAATTTCTTCGTATCCTAACCTCTTTCCATTCATGTGATCCTAATCAAAATTTTCTACAAAACATGCATTGAGATAGATTTGTACCTTTACAAATTTTTTCGTATCCTAACCTCTTTCCATTCATGTGATCCTAATCAAACTTTTCTACAAAACCATGCGTTGGGATAGCTTCGTGCTTTAAAAATTTCTTCGTACCTTAACCTCTTTCCATTTACGTGAATCTAATCAAAGTTTTCTATAAAACCATTTGTACCTTTACAAATTTCTTAGTATCCTAACCTCTTTCCATTCATGAGATCCTAATCAAA
The DNA here is from genome assembly GCA_929113105.1 of Agrypnus murinus. Taxonomy (NCBI): domain Eukaryota; kingdom Metazoa; phylum Arthropoda; class Insecta; order Coleoptera; family Elateridae; genus Agrypnus; species Agrypnus murinus. The sequence goes on along the minus strand of OV816024.1, from coordinate 225,766,022 downwards.
CTTTTCTACAAAACCATGCGTTGGGATAGCTTCGTGCTTTAAAAATTTCTTCGTACCCTAACCTCTGTCCATTCATGTGATCCTAATCAAACTTTTCTACAAAACCATGCGTTGGGATAGCTTCGTGCTTTAAAAATTTCTTCGCACCCTAACCTCTTCCAATTCATGAGATCCTAATCAAACTTTTCTACAAAACATGCTTTGGGATAGATTTGTAACTTTACAAATTTCTTCGTACCCTAACCTCTTTCCAATCATGTGATCCTAATCAAACTTTTCTACAAAACCATGCGTTGGGATAGCTTCGTGCTTTAAAAATTTCTTCCTACTTTAACCTCTTTCCATTCATGTGATCCTAATCAAACTTTTCTACAAAACATGCATTGGGATAGATTTGTACCGTTACAAATTTCTTCGTACCCTAACCTCTTTCCATTCATGTGATCCTAATTAACCTTTTCTACAAAACATGCATTGGGATAGATTTGTACCTTTACAAATTTCTTCGTACCCTAACCTCTGTCCTTTCATGTGCTCCTAATCAAACTTTTCTACAAAAACATGCGTTGGGATAGCTTCGTGCTTTAAAAATTTCTTCGTACCCTAACCTCTTTCCATTCATGTGATCCTAATCAAACTTTTCTACAAAACATGCATTGAGATAGATTTGTACCTTTACAAATTTCTTCGTATCCTAACCTCTTTCCATTCATGTGATCCTAATCAAACTTTTCTACAAAACCATGCGTTGGGATAGCTTAATGCTTTAAAAATTTCTTCGTATCCCAACTTCTTTCCATTCATGTGATCCTAATCAGAGTTTTCTACAAATGTGCGTTGGGATAAATTTGTGCTTTTACAAACTTCATAGTAGCCTAACCTCTTTCCATTCCCGTCATCCTAATCAAACTTTTCTACAAAACATGCATTGGAATAGATTTGTACCTTTACAAATTTCTTCGTATCCTAACCTCTCTTCATTAATCTGATCCTAATCAGAGTTTTCTACAAAACATGTGTTGGGATAGATTTGTGCTTTTACAAATTTTTTCATACCCTAACCTATTTTCCTTCATGTGATCCTAATCAGAGTTTTTACAAAACACACGATGGGATAGATTTGTGCTTTTACAAATTTCATAGTACCCTAACCTCTTTCAATTCATGTGATCCTAATCAAACTTTTCTACAAAACATGCATTGGGATAGATTTTTACCTTTACAAATTTCTTCGTATCCTAACCTCTTTTCATTTATCTGAGCCTAATCAGAGTTTTCTACAAAACAGTCGTTGGGATAGATTTGTGCTTTTACAAATTTTTTCATACCCTAACCTCTTTTCATTCATGTGATCCTAATCAGAGTTTTTACAAAACACACGATGGGATAGATTTGTGCTTTTACAAATTTCTTTGTATCCTAACTTCTTTCCATTCATGTGATCCAAGTCGGATTTTTCTACAAAAACGTGCGTTGGGATAGATTTGTGCTTTTATAAATTTCTTCGTATCCTAACCTTTTTTAATTTTTCTGATCCTAGAGTTATCTACAAAACATACGTTGGGATAGATTTGTACCTTTACAAATTTCTTCGTACCCTAACCTCTTTCCATTCATGTGATCCTAATCAAACTTTTCTACAAAACCATGAATTGGGATAGATTTGTACCTTTACAAATTTCTTCGTACCCTAACCTCTTTCCATTCATGTGATCCTAACCAAACTTTTCTACAAAACCATGAATTGGGATAGATTTGTACCTTTACAAATTTCTTCGTACCCTAACCTCTTTCCATTCATGTGATCCTAATCAAACTTTTCTACAAAACCATGAATTGGGATAGATTTGTACCTTTACAAATTTCTTCGTATCTTAACCTCTTTCCATTCATGTGATCCTAATCAAACTTTTCTACAAAACCATGCGTTGGGATAGCTTCGTGCTTTAAAAATTTCTTCGTACCCTAACCTCTTTCCATTCATGTGATCCTAATCAAACTTTTCTACAAAACCATGCATTGGGATAGCTTTGTGCTAAAAAATTTCATCGTACCCTAACCTCATTCCATTCACGTGATCCTAATCAAAGTTTTCTATAAAACCATGCATTGGGACAGATTTGTACTTTTACAAATTTCTTCGTATCCTAACCTCTTTCCATTCATGAGATCCTAATCAAACTTTTCTACAAAACCATGCATTGGGATAGCTTCGTGATTAAAAAATTTCTTTGTACCCTAACCTCTTCCCATTCATCTGATCCTAATCAGAGTTTTCTACAAAACGTGCGTTGGGCTAGATTTGTGCTTTTACAAATTTCTTCGTATCCTAAGCTCTTTCCATTCATGTGATCCTAATCAAAGTTTTCTATAAAACCATGCATTGGGATAGAATTGTACCTTTACAAATTTCTTCGTACCCTAACCTCTTTCCATTCATGTGATCCTAATCAAACTTTTCTACAAAACCATGAATTGGTTAATAATAACCTCTTTTCATTCATCTGATCCTAATCAGAGTTTTCTACAAAACATGCGATGGGAAAGATTTGTACTTTTACAAATTTTTTCCTACCCTAACCTCTTTTCATTAATCTGATCCTAATCAAATTGTTCTATAAAACCATGCATTGGGATATATTTGTACCTTTACAAATTTTTTCATACCCTAACCTCTTTCCATTCATGTGATCCTAATCAAACTTTTCTACAAAACATGCATTGGGATAGATTTGTACCTTTACAAATTTCTTCGTATCCTAACCTCTTTCCATTCATGTGATCCTAATCAGAGTTTTCTACATAACGTGTGTTGGGATAGATTAGTGCTTTTACAAATTTCTTCGTACCCTAACCTCTTTCCATTCATGTGATCCTAATCAAACTTTTCTACAAAACGTGCGTTGGGATAGATTTGTGGTTTTACAAATCTCTTCGTACCCTAACCTCATTACATTCATGTGATCCTAATCAAAGTTTTCTATAAAACCATTCATTGGGATAGAATTGTACCTTTACAAATTTCTTCGTATCCTAACCTCTTTCCATTCATGTGATCCTAATCAAATTTTTCTACAAAACATGCATTGGGATTGATTTGTACCTTTAAAAATTTCTTCGTATCCTAACCTCTTTCCATTCATGTGATCCTAATCAGAGTTTTCTACAAAACGTGTGTTGGGATAGATTTGTGCTTTTACAAATTACTTCATACCCTAACCTCTTTCCATTCATGTGATCCTAATCAAACTTTTCTACAAAACGTGCGTTGGGATAGATTTGTACTTTTACAAATTTCTTCCTACCCTAACCTCTTTTTATTAATCTGATCCTAATCAAATTGTTCTATAAAACCATGCATTGGGATATATTTGTACCTTTACAAATTTCTTCGTATCCTAACTTCTTTCCATTCATGTGATCCTAATCAAAATTTTCTACAAAACATGCATTGAGATAGATTTGTACCTTTACAAATTTCTTCGTATCCTAACCTCTTTCCATTCATGTGATCCTAATCAAACTTTTCTACAAAACCATGCGTTGGGATAGCTTCGTGCTTTAAAAATTTCTTCGTACCCTAACCTCTTTCCATTCACGTGAATCTAATCAAAGTTTTCTATAAAACCATGAATTGGGACAAATTTGTACCTTTACAAATTTCTTCGTATCCTAACCTCTTTCCATTCATGTGATCCTAATCAAACTTTTCTACAAAATCATGCGTTGGGATAGCTTCGTGCTTTAAAAATTTCTTCGTACCCTAACCTCTGTCCATTCATGTGATCCTAATCAAACTTTTCTACAAAACCATGCGTTGGGATAGCTTCGTGCTTTAAAAATTTCTTCGTACCCTAACCTCTTTCCATTCATGAGATCCTAATCAAACTTTTCTACAAAACATGCATTGGGATAGATTTGTAACTTTACAAATTTCTTCGTACCCTAACCTCTTTCCAATCATGTGATCCTAATCAAACTTTTCTACAAAACCATGCGTTGGGATAGCTTCGTGCTTTAAAAATTTCTTCCTACTTTAACCTCTTTCCATTCATGTGATCCTAATCAAACTTTTCTACAAAACATGCATTGGGATAGATTTGTACCTTTACTAATTTATTCGTACCCTAACCTCTTTCCATTCATGTGATCCTAATCAACCTTTTCTACAAAACATGCATTGGGATAGATTTGTACCTTTACAAATTTCTTCGTACCCTAACCTCTGTCCATTCATGTGCTCCTAATCAAACTTTTCTACAAAAACATGCGTTGGGATAGCTTCGTGCTTTAAAAATTTCTTCGTACCCTAACCTCTGTCCATTCATGTGATCCTAATCAAAATTTTCTACAAAACCATGCGTTGGGATAGCTTCGTGCTTTAAAAATTTCTTCGTACCCTAACCTCTTTCCATTCATGTGATCCTAATCAAACTTCTCTACAAAACATGCATTGGGATAGATTTGTACCTTTACAAATTTCTTCGTAAACTAACCTCTTTCCAATCATGTGATCCTAATCAAACTTTTCTACAAAACCATGCGTTGGGATAGCTTCGTGCTTTAAAAATTTCTTCGTACCCTAACCTCTTTCCATTTATGTGATCCTAATCAAACTCATCTACAAAACATGCATTGAGATAGATTTGTACCTTTACAAATTTCTTCGTATCCTAACCTCTGTCCATTCATGTGATCCTAATCAAACTTTTCTACAAAACCATGCGTTGGGATAGCTTAATGCTTTAAAAATTTCTTCGTATCCCAACTTCTTTCCATTCATGTGATCCTAATCAGAGTTTTCTACAAATGTGCTTTGGGATAAATTTGTGCTTTTACAAACTTCATAGTAGCCTAACCTCTTTCCATTCCCGTCATCCTAATCAAACTTTTAGACAAAACATGCATTGGGATAGATTTGTACCTTTACAAATTTCTTCGTATCCTAACCTCTTTTCATTAATCTGATCCTAATCAGAGTTTTCTACAAAACATGTGTTGGGATAGATTTGTGCTTTTACAAATTTTTTCAAACCCTAACCTCTTTTCCTTCATGTGATCCTAATCAGAGTTTTTACAAAACACACGATGGGATAGATTTGTGCTTTTACAAATTTCATAGTACCCTAACCTCTTTCAATTCATGTGATCCTAATCAAACTTTTCTACAAAACATGCATTGGGATAGATTTGTACCTTTACAAATTTCTTCGTATCCTAACCTCTTTTCATTAATCTGATCCTAATCAGATTTTTCTACAAAACAGTCGTTGGGATAGATTTGTGCTTGTACAAATTTTTTCATACCCTAACCTCTTTTCATTCATGTGATCCTAATCAGAGTTTTTACAAAACACACGATGGGACAGATTTGTGCTTTTACAAATTTCTTTGTATCCTAACTTCTTTTTCATTCATGTGATCCTAGTCGGATTTTTCTACAAAAACGTGCGTTGGGATAGATTTGTGCTTTTACAAATTTCTTCGTATCCTAACCTCTTTTAATTTTTCTGATCCTACAGTTATCTACAAAACATACGTTGGGATGGATTTGTAACTTTACAAATTTCTTCGTACCCTAACCTCTTTCCTTTCATGTGATCCTAATCAAACTTTTCTACAAAACCATGAATTGGGATAGATTTGTACCTTTACAAATTTCTTCGTACCCTAACCTCTTTCCATTCATGTGATCCTAACCAAACTTTTCTACAAAACCACGAATTGGGATAGATTTGTACCTTTACAAATTTCTTCGTACCCTAACCTCTTTCCATTCATGTGATCCTAATCAAACTTTTCTACAAAACCATGAATTGGGATAGATTTGTACCTTTACAAATTTCTTCGTATCTTAACCTCTTTCCATTCATGTGATCCTAATCAAACTTTTCTACAAAACCATGCGTTGGGATAGCTTCGTGCTTTAAAAATTTCTTCGTACCCTAACCTCTTTCCATTCATGTGATCCTAATCAAACTTTTCTACAAAACCATGCGTTGGGATAGCTTCGTGCTTTAAAAATTTCTTCGTACCCTAACCTCTTTCCATTCATGTGATCCTAATCAAACTCATCTACAAAACATGCATTGAGATAGATTTGTACCTTTACAAATTTCTTCGTATCCTAACCTCTTGCCATTCATGTGATCCTAATCAAACTTTTCTACAAAACCATGCGTTGGGATAGCTTAATGCTTTAAAAATTTCTTCGTATCCCAACTTCTTTCCATTCATGTGATCCTAATCAGAGTTTTCTACAAATGTGCTTTGGGATAAATTTGTGCTTTTACAAACTTCATAGTAGCCTAACCTCTTTCCATTCCCGTCATCCTAATCAAACTCTTAGACAAAACATGCATTGGGATAGATTTGTACCTTTACAAATTTCTTCGTATCCTAACCTCTTTTCATTAATCTGATCCTAATCAGAGTTTTCTACAAAACATGTGTTGGGATAGATTTGTGCTTTTACAAATTTTTTCATACCCTAACCTCTTTTCCTTCATGTGATCCTAATCAGAGTTTTTACAAAACACACGATGGGATAGATTTGTGCTTTTACAAATTTCATAGTACCCTAACCTCTTTCAATTCATGTGATCCTAATCAAACTTTTCTACAAAACATGCATTGGGATAGATTTGTACCTTTACAAATTTCTTCGTATCCTAACCTCTTTTCATTAATCTGATCCTAATCAGATTTTTCTACAAAACAGTCGCTGGGATAGATTTGTGCTTTTACAAATTTTTTCATACCCTAACCTCTTATCATTCATGTGATCCTAATCAGAGTTTTTACAAAACACACGATGGGATAGATATGTGCTTTTACAAATTTCTTTGTATCCTAACTTCTTTTTCATTCATGTGATCCTAGTCGGATTTTTCTACAAAAACGTGCGTTAGGATAGATTTGTGCTTTTACAAATTTCTTCGTATCCTAACCTCTTTTAATTTTTCTGATCCTACAGTTGTCTACAAAACATACGTTGGGATAGATTTGTACCTTTACAAATTTCTTCGTACCCTAACCTCTTTCCATTCATGTGATCCTAATCAAACTTTTCTACAAAACCATGAATTGGGATAGATTTGTACCTTTACAAATTTCTTCTTATCTTAACCTCTTTCCATTCATGTGATCCTAATCAAACTTTTCTACAAAACCATGCGTTGGGATAGCTTCGTGCTTTAAAAATTTCTTCGTACCCTAACCTCTTTCCATTCATGTGATCCTAATCAAACTTTTCTACAAAACCATGCATTGGGATAGCTTTGTGCTAAAAAATTTTATCGTACCCTAACCTCATTCCATTCACGTGATCCTAATCAAAGTTTTCTATAAAACCATGCATTGGGACAGATTTGTACTTTTACAAATTTCTTCGTATCCTAACCTCTTTCCATTCATGAGATCCTAATCAAACTTTTCTACAAAACCATGCATTGGGTTAGCTTCGTGATTAAAAAATTTCTTTTTACCCTAACTTCTTCCCATTCATCTGATCCTAATCAGAGTTTTCTACAAAACGTGCGTTGGGTTAGATTTGTGCTTTTACAAATTTCTTCGTATCCTAAGCTCTTTCCATTCATGTGATCCTAATCAAAGTTTTCTATAAAACCATGCATTGGGATAGAATTGTACCTTTACAAATTTCTTCGTACCCTAACCTCTTTCCATTCATGTGATCCTAATCAAACTTTTCTACAAAACCATGAATTGGTTAACAATAACCTCTTTTCATTCATCTGATCCTAATCAGAGTTTTCTACAAAACGTGCGTTGGGCTAGATTTGTGCTTTTACAAATTTCTTCGTACCCTAACCTCTTTCCATTCATGTGATCCTAATCAAACTTTTCTGTAAAACGTGCGTTGGGATAGATTTGTGGTTTTACAAATCTCTTCGTACCCTAACCTCTTTACATTCATGTGATCCTAATCAAAGTTTTCTATAAAACCATTCATTGGGATAGAATTGTACCTTTACAAATTTCTTCGTATCCTAACCTCTTTCCATTCATGTGATCCTAATCAGAGTTTTCTACAAAACGTGCGTTGGGATAGATTTGTACTTTTACAAATTTCTTCCTACCCTAACCTCTTTTTATTAATCTGATCCTAATCAAATTGTTCTATAAAACCATGCATTGGGATATATTTGTACCTTTACAAATTTCTTCGTATCCTAACCTCTTTCCATTCATGTGATCCTAATCAAAATTTTCTACAAAACATGCATTGAGATAGATTTGTACCTTTACAAATTTCTTCGTATCCTAACCTCTTTCCATTCATGTGATCCTAATCAAACTTTTCTACAAAACCATGCGTTGGGATAGCTTCGTGCTTTAAAAATTTCTTCGTACCTTAACCTCTTTCCATTCACGTGAATCTAATCAAAGTTTTCTATAAAACCATTTGTACCTTTACAAATTTCTTAGTATCCTAACCTCTTTCCATTCATGAGATCCTAATCAAACTTTTCTACAAAACCATGCGTTGGGATAGCTTCGTGCTTTAAAAATTTCTTCGTACCCTAACCTCTGTCCATTCATGTGATCCTAATCAAACTTTTCTACAAAACCATGCGTTGGGATAGCTTCGTGCTTTAAAAATTTCTTCGTACCCTAACCTCTTCCAATTCATGAGATCCTAATCAAACTTTTCTACAAAACATGCTTTGGGATAGATTTGTAACTTTACAAATTTCTTCGTACCCTAACCTCTTTCCAATCATGTGATCCTAATCAAACTTTTCTACAAAACCATGCGTTGGGATAGCTTCGTGCTTTAAAAATTTCTTCCTACTTTAACCTCTTTCCATTCATGTGATCCTAATCAAACTTTTCTACAAAACATGCATTGGGATAGATTTGTACCGTTACAAATTTCTTCGTACCCTAACCTCTTTCCATTCATGTGATCCTAATCAACCTTTTCTACAAAACATGCATTGGGATAGATTTGTACCTTTACAAATTTCTTCGTACCCTAACCTCTGTCCTTTCATGTGCTCCTAATCAAACTTTTCTACAAAACATGCATTGGAATAGATTTGTACCTTTACAAATTTCTTCGTATCCTAACCTCTCTTCATTAATCTGATCCTAATCAGAGTTTTCTACAAAACATGTGTTGGGATAGATTTGTGCTTTTACAAATTTTTTCATACCCTAACCTATTTTCATTCATGTGATCCTAATCAGAGTTTTTACAAAACACACGTTGGGATAGATTTGTGCTTTTACAAATTTCATAGTACCCTAACCTCTTTCAATTCATGTGATCCTAATCAAACTTTTCTACAAAACATTAATTGGGATAGATTTTTACCTGTACAAATTTCTTCGTATCCTAACCTCTTTTCATTCATCTGAGCCTAATCAGAGTTTTCTACAAAACAGTCGTTGGGATAGATTTGTGCATTTACAAATTTTTTCATACCCTAACCTCTTTTCATTCATGTGATCCTAATCAGAGTTTTTACAAAACACACGATGGGATAGATTTGTGCTTTTACAAATTTCTTTGTATCCTAACTTCTTTCCATTCATGTGATCCAAGTCGGATTTTTCTACAAAAACGTGCGTTGGGATAGATTTGTGCTTTTACAAATTTCTTCGTATCCTAACCTCTTTTAATTTTTCTGATCCTAGAGTTATCTACAAAACATACGTTGGGATAGATTTGTACCTTTACAAATTTCTTCGTACCCTAACCTCTTTCCATTCATGTGATCCTAATCAAACTTTTCTACAAAACCATGAATTGGGATAGATTTGTACCTTTACAAATTTCTTCGTACCCTAACCTCTTTCCATTCATGTGATCCTAATCAAACTTTTCTACAAAACCATGCTTTGGGATAGCTTTGTGCTAAAAAATTTCATCGTACCCTAACCTCTTTCCATTCACGTAATCCTAATCAAAGTTTTCTATAAAACCATGCATTGGGACAGATTTGTACTTTTACAAATTTCTTCGTATCCTAACCTCTTTCCATTCATGAGATCCTAATCAAACTTTTCTACAAAACCATGCATTGGGATAGCTTCGTGCTTAAAAAATTTATTTGTACCCTAACCTCTTCCCATTCATCTGATCCTAATCAGAGTTTTCTACAAAACGTGCGTTGAGCTAGATTTGTGCTTTTACAAATTTCTTCGTATCCTAAGCTCTTTTCATTCATGTGATCCTAATCAAAGTTTTCTATAAAACCATGCATTGGGATAGAATTGTACCTTTACAAATTTCTTCGTACCCTAACCTCTTTCCATTCATGTGATCCTAATCAAACTTTTCTACAAAACCATGAATTGGTTAATAATAACCTCTTTTCATTCATCTGATCCTAATCAGAGTTTTCTCCAAAACATGCGTTGGGATAGATTTGTGCTTTTACAAATTTCTTCCTACCCTAACCTCTTTCCATTAATGTGATCCTAATCAAAGTTTTCTACAAAACCATGCATTGGGATAGCTTCGTGGTTTAAAGATTTCTTTGTACCCTAACCTCTTCCCATTCATGTGATCCTAATCAGAGTTTTCTACAAAACGCATTGGGATAGATTTGTACCTTTACAAATTTCTTCGTATCCTAACCTCTTTCGTTCATGTGATCCTAATCAAACTTTTCTACAAAACATGCATTGGGATAGATTTGTACCTTTACAAATTTCTTCGTATCCTAGCCTCTTTCCATTCATGTGATCCTAATCAGAGTTTTCTGCAAAACGTGCGTTGGGATAGATTTGTTATTTTACAAATTTCTTCGTTCCCTAACCTCTTTCCATACATGTGATCCTAATCACAGTTTTCTATAAAACCATGCATTGGGATAGATTTGTACCTTTACAAATTTCTTCGTACCCTAACCTCTTTCCATTCATGTGATCCTAATCAAACTTTTCTACAAAACCATGAATTGGGATAGATTTGTACCTTTACAAATTTCTTCGTATCTTAACCTCTTTCCATTCATGTGATCCTAATCAAACTTTTCTACAAAACCATGCGTTGGGATAGCTTCGTGCTTTAAAAATTTCTTCGTACCCTAACCTCTTTCCATTCATGTGATCCTAATCAAACTTTTCTACAAAACCATGCGTTGGGATAGCTTCGTGCTTTAAAAATTTCTTCGTACCCTAACCTCTTTCCATTCATGTGATCCTAATCAAACTCATCTACAAAACATGCATTGAGATAGATTTGTACCTTTACAAATTTCTTCGTATCCTAACCTCTTTCCATTCATGTGATCCTAATCAAACTTTTCTACAAAACCATGCGTTGGGATAGCTTAATGCTTTAAAAATTTCTTCGTATCCCAACTTCTTTCCATTCATGTGATCCTAATCAGAGTTTTCTACAAATGTGCTTTGGGATAAATTTGTGCTTTTACAAACTTCATAGTAGCCTAACCTCTTTCCATTCCCGTCATCCTAATCAAACTCTTAGACAAAACATGCATTGGGATAGATTTGTACCTTTACAAATTTCTTCGTATCCTAACCTCTTTTCATTAATCTGATCCTAATCAGAGTTTTCTACAAAACATGTGTTGGGATAGATTTGTGCTTTTACAAATTTTTTCATACCCTAACCTCTTTTCCTTCATGTGATCCTAATCAGAGTTTTTACAAAACACACGATGGGATAGATTTGTGCTTTTACAAATTTCATAGTACCCTAACCTCTTTCCATTCATGTGATCCTAATCAAACTTTTCTACAAAACATGCATTGGGATAGATTTGTACCTTTACAAATTTCTTCGTATCCTAACCTCTTTTCATTAATCTGATCCTAATCAGATTTTTCTACAAAACAGTCGCTGGGATAGATTTGTGCTTTTACAAATTTTTTCATACCCTAACCTCTTATCATTCATGTGATCCTAATCAGAGTTTTTACAAAACACACGATGGGATAGATATGTGCTTTTACAAATTTCTTTGTATCCTAACTTCTTTTTCATTCATGTGATCCTAGTCGGATTTTTCTACAAAAACGTGCGTTAGGATAGATTTGTGCTTTTACAAATTTCTTCGTATCCTAACCTCTTTTAATTTTTCTGATCCTACAGTTGTCTACAAAACATACGTTGGGATAGATTTGTACCTTTACAAATTTCTTCGTACCCTAACCTCTTTCCATTCATGTGATCCTAATCAAACTTTTCTACAAAACCATGAATTGGGATAGATTTGTACCTTTACAAATTTCTTCTTATCTTAACCTCTTTCCATTCATGTGATCCTAATCAAACTTTTCTACAAAACCATGCGTTGGGATAGCTTCGTGCTTTAAAAATTTCTTCGTACCCTAACCTCTTTCCATTCATGTGATCCTAATCAAACTTTTCTACAAAACCATGCATTGGGATAGCTTTGTGCTAAAAAATTTTATCGTACCCTAACCTCATTCCATTCACGTGATCCTAATCAAAGTTTTCTATAAAACCATGCATTGGGACAGATTTGTACTTTTACAAATTTCTTCGTATCCTAACCTCTTTCCATTCATGAGATCCTAATCAAACTTTTCTACAAAACCATGCATTGGGTTAGCTTCGTGATTAAAAAATTTCTTTTTACCCTAACTTCTTCCCATTCATCTGATCCTAATCAGAGTTTTCTACAAAACGTGCGTTGGGTTAGATTTGTGCTTTTACAAATTTCTTCGTATCCTAAGCTCTTTCCATTCATGTGATCCTAATCAAAGTTTTCTATAAAACCATGCATTGGGATAGAATTGTACCTTTACAAATTTCTTCGTACCCTAACCTCTTTCCATTCATGTGATCCTAATCAAACTTTTCTACAAAACCATGAATTGGTTAACAATAACCTCTTTTCATTCATCTGATCCTAATCAGAGTTTTCTACAAAACGTGCGTTGGGCTAGATTTGTGCTTTTACAAATTTCTTCGTACCCTAACCTCTTTCCATTCATGTGATCCTAATCAAACTTTTCTGTAAAACGTGCGTTGGGATAGATTTGTGGTTTTACAAATCTCTTCGTACCCTAACCTCTTTACATTCATGTGATCCTAATCAAAGTTTTCTATAAAACCATTCATTGGGATAGAATTGTACCTTTACAAATTTCTTCGTATCCTAACCTCTTTCCATTCATGTGATCCTAATCAGAGTTTTCTACAAAACGTGCGTTGGGATAGATTTGTACTTTTACAAATTTCTTCCTACCCTAACCTCTTTTTATTAATCTGATCCTAATCAAATTGTTCTATAAAACCATGCATTGGGATATATTTGTACCTTTACAAATTTCTTCGTATCCTAACCTCTTTCCATTCATGTGATCCTAATCAAAATTTTCTACAAAACATGCATTGAGATAGATTTGTACCTTTACAAATTTCTTCGTATCCTAACCTCTTTCCATTCATGTGATCCTAATCAAACTTTTCTACAAAACCATGCGTTGGGATAGCTTCGTGCTTTAAAAATTTCTTCGTACCTTAACCTCTTTCCATTCACGTGAATCTAATCAAAGTTTTCTATAAAACCATTTGTACCTTTACAAATTTCTTAGTATCCTAACCTCTTTCCATTCATGAGATCCTAATCAAACTTTTCTACAAAACCATGCGTTGGGATAGCTTCGTGCTTTAAAAATTTCTTCGTACCCTAACCTCTTTCCATTCATGTGATCCTAATCAAACTTTTCTACAAAACCATGCGTTGGGATAGCTTCGTGCTTTAAAAATTTCTTCGTACCCTAACCTCTTCCAATTCATGAGATCCTAATCAAACTTTTCTACAAAACATGCTTTGGGATAGATTTGTAACTTTACAAATTTCTTCGTACCCTAACCTCTTTCCAATCATGTGATCCTAATCAAACTTTTCTACAAAACCATGCGTTGGGATAGCTTCGTGCTTTAAAAATTTCTTCCTACTTTAACCTCTTTCCATTCATGTGATCCTAATCAAACTTTTCTACAAAACATGCATTGGGATAGATTTGTACCGTTACAAATTTCTTCGTACCCTAACCTCTTTCCATTCATGTGATCCTAATCAACCTTTTCTACAAAACATGCATTGGGATAGATTTGTACCTTTACAAATTTCTTCGTACCCTAACCTCTGTCCTTTCATGTGCTCCTAATCAAACTTTTCTACAAAACATGCATTGGAATAGATTTGTACCTTTACAAATTTCTTCGTATCCTAACCTCTCTTCATTAATCTGATCCTAATCAGAGTTTTCTACAAAACATGTGTTGGGATAGATTTGTGCTTTTACAAATTTTTTCATACCCTAACCTATTTTCATTCATGTGATCCTAATCAGAGTTTTTACAAAACACACGTTGGGATAGATTTGTGCTTTTACAAATTTCATAGTACCCTAACCTCTTTCAATTCATGTGATCCTAATCAAACTTTTCTACAAAACATTAATTGGGATAGATTTTTACCTGTACAAATTTCTTCGTATCCTAACCTCTTTTCATTCATCTGAGCCTAATCAGAGTTTTCTACAAAACAGTCGTTGGGATAGATTTGTGCATTTACAAATTTTTTCATACCCTAACCTCTTTTCATTCATGTGATCCTAATCAGAGTTTTTACAAAACACACGATGGGATAGATTTGTGCTTTTACAAATTTCTTTGTATCCTAACTTCTTTCCATTCATGTGATCCAAGTCGGATTTTTCTACAAAAACGTGCGTTGGGATAGATTTGTGCTTTTACAAATTTCTTCGTATCCTAACCTCTTTTAATTTTTCTGATCCTAGAGTTATCTACAAAACATACGTTGGGATAGATTTGTACCTTTACAAATTTCTTCGTACCCTAACCTCTTTCCATTCATGTGATCCTAATCAAACTTTTCTACAAAACCATGAATTGGGATAGATTTGTACCTTTACAAATTTCTTCGTACCCTAACCTCTTTCCATTCATGTGATCCTAATCAAACTTTTCTACAAAACCATGCTTTGGGATAGCTTTGTGCTAAAAAATTTCATCGTACCCTAACCTCTTTCCATTCACGTAATCCTAATCAAAGTTTTCTATAAAACCATGCATTGGGACAGATTTGTACTTTTACAAATTTCTTCGTATCCTAACCTCTTTCCATTCATGAGATCCTAATCAAACTTTTCTACAAAACCATGCATTGGGATAGCTTCGTGCTTAAAAAATTTATTTGTACCCTAACCTCTTCCCATTCATCTGATCCTAATCAGAGTTTTCTACAAAACGTGCGTTGAGCTAGATTTGTGCTTTTACAAATTTCTTCGTATCCTAAGCTCTTTTCATTCATGTGATCCTAATCAAAGTTTTCTATAAAACCATGCATTGGGATAGAATTGTACCTTTACAAATTTCTTCGTACCCTAACCTCTTTCCATTCATGTGATCCTAATCAAACTTTTCTACAAAACCATGAATTGGTTAATAATAACCTCTTTTCATTCATCTGATCCTAATCAGAGTTTTCTCCAAAACATGCGTTGGGATAGATTTGTGCTTTTACAAATTTCTTCCTACCCTAACCTCTTTCCATTAATGTGATCCTAATCAAAGTTTTCTACAAAACCATGCATTGGGATAGCTTCGTGGTTTAAAGATTTCTTTGTACCCTAACCTCTTCCCATTCATGTGATCCTAATCAGAGTTTTCTACAAAACGCATTGGGATAGATTTGTACCTTTACAAATTTCTTCGTATCCTAACCTCTTTCGTTCATGTGATCCTAATCAAACTTTTCTACAAAACATGCATTGGGATAGATTTGTACCTTTACAAATTTCTTCGTATCCTAGCCTCTTTCCATTCATGTGATCCTAATCAGAGTTTTCTGCAAAACGTGCGTTGGGATAGATTTGTTATTTTACAAATTTCTTCGTTCCCTAACCTCTTTCCATACATGTGATCCTAATCACAGTTTTCTATAAAACCATGCATTGGGACAGATTTGTACCTTTACAAATTTCTTCGTAAACTCTTTCCATTCATGTGATCCTAATCGAACTTTTTTACAAAACATGCATTGGGATAGATTTGTAGCTTTACAAATTTCTTCGTATCCTAACCTCTTTCTATTCATGTGATACTAATTAGAGTTTTCTACAAAACGTGCGTTGGGATACATTTATGCTTTTACAAATTTCTTCGTACCCTAACCTCTTTTCATTAATCTTATCCTAATCAAATTGTTCTACAAAACCATTCATTGGGATATATTTGTACCTTTACAAATTTCTTCGTATCCTAACCTCTTTCCATTCATGTGATCCTAATCAAACTTTCCTACAAAACATCCATTGGGATAGATTTGTACCTTTACAAATTTCTTCGTACCCTAACCTCTTTCCAATCATGTGATCCTAATCAAACTTTTCTACAAAACCATGCTTTGGGATAGCTTCGTGCTTAAAAATTTCATCCTACCCTAACCTCTTTCCATTCATGTGATCCTAATTAAACTTTTCTACAAAACATGCATTGGGATAGATTTGTACCTTTTCAAATTTCTTCGTACCCTAACCTCTTTCCAATCATGTGATCCTAATCAAACTTTTCTACAAAACCATGCTTTGGGATAGCTTCGTGCTTTAAAAATTTCATCCTACCCTAACCTCTTTCCATTCATGTGATCCTAATCAAACTTTTCTACAAAACATGCATTGGAATAGATTTGTACCTTTACAAATTTCTTCGTATCCTAACCTCTCTTCATTAATCTGATCCTAATCAGAGTTTTCTACAAAACATGTGTTGGGATAGATTTGTGCTTTTACAAATTTTTTCATACCCTAACCTATTTTCATTCATGTGATCCTAATCAGAGTTTTTACAAAACACACGTTGGGATAGATTTGTGCTTTTACAAATTTCATAGTACCCTAACCTCTTTCAATTCATGTGATCCTAATCAAACTTTTCTACAAAACATGCATTGGGATAGATTTTTACCTGTACAAATTTCTTCGGATCCTAACCTCTTTTCATTCATCTGATCCTAATCAGAGTTTTCTACAAAACAGTCGTTGGGATAGATTTGTGCATTTACAAATTTTTTCATACCCTAACCTCTTTTCATTCATGTGATCCTAATCAGAGTTTTTACAAAACACACGATGGGATAGATTTGTGCTTTTACAAATTTCTTTGTATCCTAACTTCTTTCCATTCATGTGATCCAAGTCGGATTTTTCTACAAAAACGTGCGTTGGGATAGATTTGTGCTTTTACAAATTTCTTCGTATCCTAACCTCTTTTAATTTTTCTGATCCTAGAGTTATCTACAAAACATACGTTGGGATAGATTTGTACCTTTACAAATTTCTTCGTACCCTAACCTCTTTCCATTCATGTGATCCTAATCAAACTTTTCTACAAAACCATGAATTGGGATAGATTTGTACCTTTACAAATTTCTTCGTACCCTAACCTCTTTCCATTCATGTGATCCTAACCAAACTTTTCTACAAAACCATGAATTGGGATAGATTTGTACCTTTACAAATTTCTTCGTACCCTAACCTCTTTCCATTCATGTGATCCTAATCAAATTTTTCTACAAAACCATGAATTGGGATAGATTTGTACCTTTACAAATTTCTTCGTATCTTAACCTCTTTCCATTCATGTGATCCTTATCAAACTTTTCTACAAAACCATGCGTTGGGATAGCTTCGTGCTTTAAAAATTTCTTCGAACCCTAACCTCTTTCCATTCATGTGATCCTAATCAAAATTTTCTACAAAACCATGCATTGGGATAGCTTGGTGATAAAAAATTGCATCGTACCCTAACCTCTTTCCATTCACGTGATCCTAATCAAAGTTTTCTATAAATCCATGCATTGGGACAGATTTGTACTTTTACAAATTTCTTCGTATCCTAACCTCTTTCCATTCATGAGATCCTAATCAAACTTTTCTACAAAACCATGCATTGGGATAGCTTCGTGCTTAAAAAATTTCTTTGTACCCTAACCTCTTCCCATTCATCTGATCCTAATCAGAGTTTTCTACAAAACGTGCGTTGAGCTAGATTTGTGCTTTTACAAATTTCTTCGTATCCTAAGCTCTTTCCATTCATGTGATCCTAATCAAAGTTTTCTATCAAACCATGCATTGGGATAGAATTGTACCTTTACAAATTTCTTCGTACCCTAACCTCTTTCCATTCATGTGATCCTAATCAAACTTTTCTACAAAACCATGAATTGGTTAATAATAACCTCTTTTCATTCATCTGATCCTAATCAGAGTTTTCTACAAAACATGTGTTGGGATAGATTTGTGCTTTTACAAATTTCTTCCTACCCTAACCTCTTTCCATTAATGTGATCCTAATCAAAGTTTTCTACAAAACCATGCATTGGGATAGCTTCGTGGTTTAAAGATTTCTTTGTACCCTAACCTCTTCCCATTCATGTGATCCTAATCAGAGTTTTCTACAAAACGCATTGGGATAGATTTGTACCTTTACAAATTTCTTCGTATCCTAACCTCTTTCGTTCATGTGATCCTAATCAAACTTTTCTACAAAACATGCATTGGGATAGATTTGTACCTTTACAAATTTCTTCGTATCCTAGCCTCTTTCCATTCATGTGATCCTAATCAGAGTTTTCTGCAAAACGTGCGTTGGGATAGATTTGTGATTTTACAAATTTCTTCGTACCCTAACCTCTTTCCATACATGTGATCCTAATCACAGTTTTCTATAAAACCATGCATTGGGACAGATTTGTACCTTTACAAATTTCTTCCTAAACTCTTTCCATTCATGTGATCCTAATTGAACTTTTCTACAAAACATGCATTGGGATAGATTTGTAGCTTTACAAATTTCTTCGTATCCTAACCTCTTTCCATTCATGTGATACTAATTAGAGTTTTCTACAAAACGTGCGTTGGGATACATTTATGCTTTTACAAATTTCTTCGTACCCTAACCTCTTTTCATTAATCTGATCCTAATCAAATTGTTCTATAAAACCATTCATTGGGATATATTTGTACCTTTACAAATTTCTTCGTATCCTAACCTCTTTCCATTCATGTGATACTAATTAGAGTTTTCTACAAAACGTACGTTGGGATAGATTTATGCTTTTACAAATTTTTTCCTACCCTAACCTCTTTTCATTAATCTGATCCTAATCAAATTGTTCTATAAAACCATGCATTGGGATATATTTGTACCTTTACAAATTTCTTCGTATCCTAACCTCTTTCCATTCATGTGATCCTTATCAAACTTTCCTACAAAACATCCATTGGGATAGATTTGTACCTTTACAAATTTCTTCGTACCCTAACCTCTTTCCAATCATGTGATCCTAATCAAACTTTTCTACAAAACCATGCGTTGGGATAGCTTCGTGCTTTAAAAATTTCTTCGTACCCTAACCTCTTTCCATTCGTGTGATCCTAATCAAACTTTTCTACAAAACCATGAATTGGGATAGATTTGTACCTTTACAAATTTCATCGTATCCTAACCTCTTTCCATTCATGTGATCCTAATCAAACTTTTCTACAAAACATGCATTGGGATAGATTTGTACCTTTACAAATTTCTTTCTTTCGTACCCTAACCTCTGTCCATTCATGTGATCCTAATCAAACTTTTCTACAAAACCATGCGTTGGGATAGCTTCGTGCTTTAAAAATTTCTTCGTACCCTAACCTCTTTCCATTCATGAGATCCTAACCAAACTTTTCTACAAAACATGCATTGGGATAGATTTGTAACTTTACAAATTTCTTCGTACCCTAACCTCTTTCCAATCATGTGATCCTAATCAAACTTTTCTACAAAACCATGCGTTGGGATAGCTTCGTGCTTTAAAAATTTCTTCCTACTTTAACCTCTTTCCATTCATGTGATCCTAATCAAACTTTTCTTCAAAACATGCATTGGGATAGATTTGCACCTTTACAAATTTCTTCGTACCCTAACCTCTTTCCATTCATGTGATCCTAATCAACCTTTTCTACAAAACATGCATTGGGATAGATTTGTACCTTTACAAATTTCTTCGTACCCTAACCTCTGTCCTTTCATGTGCTCCTAATCAAACTTTTCTACAAAAACATGAGTTGGGATAGCTTCGTGCTTTAAAAATTTCTTCGTACCCTAACCTCTGTCCATTCATGTGATCCTAATAAAAATTTTCTACAAAACCATGCGTTGGGATAGCTTCGTGCTTTAAAAATTTCTTCGTACCCTAACCTCTTTCATTCATGTGATCCTAATCAAACTTTTCTACAAAACATGCATTGGGATAGATTTGTACCTTTACAAATTTCTTCGTAAACTAACCTCTTTCCAATCATGTGATCCTAATCAAACTTTTCTACAAAACCATGCGTTGGGATAATTTCGTGCTTTAAAAATTTCTTCGTACCCTAACCTCTTTCCATTCATGTGATCCTAATCTAACTCTTCTACAAAACATGCATTGTGATAGATTTGTACCTTTACAAATTTCTTCGTATCCTAACCTCTTTCCATTCATGTGATCCTAATCAAACTTTTCTACAAAACCATGCGTTGGGATAGCTTAATGCTTTAAAAATTTCTTCGTATCCCAACTTCTTTCCATTCATGTGATCCTAATCAGAGTTTTCTACAAATGTGCGTTGGGATAAATTTGTGCTTTTACAAACTTCATAGTAGCCTAACCTCTTTCCATTCCCGTCATCCTAATCAAACTTTTCTACAAAACATGCATTGGAATAGATTTGTACCTTTACATATTTCTTCGTATCCTAACCTCTCTTCATTAATCTGATCTTAATCAGAGTTTTCTACAAAACATGTGTTGGGATAGATTTGTGCTTTTACAAATTTTTTCATACCCTAACCTATTTTCCTTCATGTGATCCTAATCAGAGTTTTTACAAAACACACGATGGGATAGATTTGTGCTTTTACAAATTTCATAGTACCCTAACCTCTTTCAATTCATGTGATCCTAATCAAACTTTTCTACAAAACATGCATTGGGATAGATTTTTACCTTTACAAATTTCTTCGTATCCTAACCTCTTTTCATTCATCTGAGCCTAATCAGAGTTTTCTACAAAACAGTCGTTGGGATAGATTTGTGCTTTTACAAATTTTTTCATACCCTAAACTCTTTTCATTCATGTGCTCCTAATCAGAGTTTTTACAAAACACACGATGGGATAGATTTGTGCTTTTACAAATTTCTTTGTATCCTAACTTCTTTCCATTCATGTGATCCTAATCTAACTCTTCTACAAAACATGCATTGAGATAGATTTGTACCTTTACAAATTTCTTCGTATCCTAACCTCTTTCCATTCATGTGATCCTAATCAAACTTTTCTACAAAACCATGCGTTGGGATAGCTTAATGCTTTAAAAATTTCTTCGTATCCCAACTTCTTTCCATTCATGTGATCCTAATCAGAGTTTTCTACAAATGTGCGTTGGGATAAATTTGTGCTTTTACAAACTTCATAGTAGCCTAACCTCTTTCCATTCCCGTCATCCTAATCAAACTTTTCAACAAAACATGCATTGGAATAGATTTGTACCTTTACATATTTCTTCGTATCCTAACCTCTCTTCATTAATCTGATCCTAATCAGAGTTTACTACAAAACATGTGTTGGGATAGATTTGTGCTTTTACAAATTTTTTCATACCCTAACCTATTTTCCTTCATGTGATCCTAATCAGAGTTTTTACAAAACACACGATGGGATAGATTTGTGCTTTTACAAATTTCATAGTACCCTAACCTCTTTCAATTCATGTGATCCTAATCAAACTTTTCTACAAAACATGCATTGGGATAGATTTTTACCTTTACAAATTTCTTCGTATCCTAACCTCTTTTCATTCATCTGAGCCTAATCAGAGTTTTCTACAAAACAGTCGTTGGGATAGATTTGTGCTTTTACAAATTTTTTCATACCCTAACCTCTTTTCATTCATGTGATCCTAATCAGAGTTTTTACAAAACACACGATGGGATAGATTTGTGCTTTTACAAATTTCTTTGTATCCTAACTTCTTTCCATTCATGTGATCCAAGTCGGATTTTTCTACAAAAACGTGCGTTGGGATAGATTTGTGCTTTTACAAATTTCTTCGTATCCTAACCTCTTTTAATTTTTCTGATCCTAGAGTTATCTACAAAACATACGTTGGGATAGATTTGTACCTTTACAAATTTCTTCGTACCCTAACCTCTTTCCATTCATGTGATCCTAATCAAACTTTTCTACAAAACAATGAATTTGGATAGATTTGTACCTTTAAAAATTTCTTCGTACCCTAACCTCTTTCCATTCATGTGATCCTAACCAAACTTTTCTACAAAACCATGAATTGGGATAGATTTGTACCTTTACAAATTTCTTCGTACCCTAACCTCTTTCCATTCATGTGATCCTAATCAAATTTTTCTACAAAACCATGAATTGGGATAGATTTGTACCTTTACAAATTTCTTCGTATCTTAACCTCTTTCCATTCATGTGATCCTAATCAAACTTTTCTACAAAACAAAGCGTTGGGATAGCTACGTGCTTTAAAAATTTCTTCGTACCCTAACCTCTTTCCATTCATGTGATCCTAATCAAACTTTTCTAGAAAACCATGCATTGGGATAGCTTTGTGCTAAAAAATTTCATCGTACCCTAACCTCCTTCCATTCACGTGATCCTAATCAAAGTTTTCTATAAAACCATGCATTGGGACAGATTTGTACTTTTACAAATTTCTTCGTATCCAAACCTCTTTCCATTCATGAGATCCTAATCAAACTTTTCTACAAAACCATGCATTGGGATAGCTTCGTGCTTAAAAAATTTCTTTGTACCCTAACCTATTCCCATTCATCTGATCCTAATCAGAGTTTTCTACAAAACGTGCGTTGAGCTAGATTTGTGCTTTTACAAATTTCTTCGTATCCTAAGCTCTTTCCATTCATGTGATCCTAATCAAAGTTTTCTATAAAACCATGCATTGGGATAGAATTGTACCTTTACAAATTTCTTCGTACCCTAACCTCTTTCCATTCATGTGATCCTATTCAAACTTTTCTACAAAACCATGAATTGGTTAATAATAACCTCTTTTCATTCATCTGATCCTAATCAGAGTTTTCTCCAAAACATGCGTTGGGATAGATTTGTGCTTTTACAAATTTCTTCCTACCCTAACCTCTTTCCATTAATGTGATCCTAATCAAAGTTTTCTACAAAACCATGCGTTGGGATAGCTTTGTGGTTTAAAGATTTCTTTGTACCCTAACCTCTTCCCATTCATGTGATCCTAATCAGAGTTTTCTACAAAACGCATTGGGATAGATTTGTACCTTTACAAATTTCTTCGTATCCTAACCACTTTCGTTCATGTGATCCTAATCAAACTTTTCTACAAAACATGCATTGGGATAGATTTGTACCTTTACAAATTTCTTCGTATCCTAGCCTCTTTCCATTCATGTGATCCTAATCAGAGTTTTCTACAAAACGTGCGTTGGGATAGATTTGTGATTTTACAAATTTCTTCGTACCCTAACCTCTTTCCATACATGTGATCCTAATCACAGTTTTCTATAAAACCATGCATTGGGACAGATTTGTACCTTCATAAATTTCTTCGTAAACTCTTTCCATTCATGTGATCCTAATCGAACTTTTCTACAAAACATCCATTGGGATAGATTTGTACCTTTACAAATTTCTTCGTACCCTAACCTCTTTCCAATCATGTGATCCTAATCACACTTTTCTACAAAACCATGCTTTGGGATAGCTTCGTGCTTTAAAAATTTCATCCTACCCTAACCTCTTTCCATTCATGTGATCCTAATCAAACTTTTCTACAAAACATGCATTGGGATAGATTTGTACCTTTTCAAATTTCTTCGTACCCTAACCTCTTTCCAATCATGTGATCCTAATCAAACTTTTCTACAAAACCATGCTTTGGGATAGCTTCGTGCTTTAAAAATTTCATCCTACCCTAACCTCTTTCCATTCATGTGATCCTAATCAAACTTTTCTACAAAACATGCATTGGAATAGATTTGTACCTTTACAAATTTCTTCGTATCCTAACCTCTCTTCATTAATCTGATCCTAATCAGAGTTTTCTACAAAACATGTGTTGGGATAGATTTGTGCTTTTACAAATTTTTTCATACCCTAACCTATTTTCATTCATGTGATCCTAATCAGAGTTTTTACAAAACACACGTTGGGATAGATTTGTGCTTTTACAAATTTCATAGTACCCTAACCTCTTTCAATTCATGTGATCCTAATCAAACTTTTCTACAAAACATGCATTGGGATAGATTTTTACCTGTACAAATTTCTTCGTATCCTAACCTCTTTTCATTCATCTGATCCTAATCAGAGTTTTCTACAAAACAGTCGTTGGGATAGATTTGTGCATTTACAAATTTTTTCATACCCTAACCTCTTTTCATTCATGTGATCCTAATCAGAGTTTTTACAAAACACACGATGGGATAGATTTGTGCTTTTACAAATTTCTTCGTATCCTAACCTCTTTTAATTTTTCTGATCCTAGAGTTATCTACAGAACATACGTTGGGATAGATTTGTACCTTTACAAATTTCTTCGTACCCTAACCTCTTTCCATTCATGTGATCCTAATCAAACTTTTCTACAAAACCATGAATTGGGATAGATTTGTACCTTTACAAATTTCTTCGTACCCTAACCTCTTTCCATTCATGTGATCCTAACCAAACTTTTCTACAAAACCATGAATTGGGATAGATTTGTACCTTTACAAATTTCTTCGTACCCTAACCTCTTTCCATTCATGTGATCCTAATCAAATTTTTCTACAAAACCATGAATTGGGATAGATTTGTACCTTTACAAATTTCTTCGTATCTTAACCTCTTTCCATTCATGTGATCCTTATCAAACTTTTCTACAAAACCATGCGTTGGGATAGCTTCGTGCTTTAAAAATTTCTTCGTACCCTAACCTCTTTCCATTCATGTGATCCTAATCAAAATTTTCTACAAAACCATGCATTGGGATAGCTTGGTGCTAAAAAATTTCATCGTACCCTAACCTCTTTCCATTCACGTGATCCTAATCAAAGTTTTCTATAAAACCATGCATTGGGACAGATTTGTACTTTTACAAATTTCTTCGTATCCTAACCTCTTTCCATTCATGAGATCCTAATCAAACTTTTCTACAAAACCATGCATTGGGATAGCTTCGTGCTTAAAAAATTTCTTTGTACCCTAACCTCTTCCCATTCATCTGATCCTAATCAGAGTTTTCTACAAAACGTGCGTTGAGCTAGATTTGTGCTTTTACAAATTTCTTCGTATCCTAAGCTCTTTCCATTCATGTGATCCTAATCAAAGTTTTCTATCAAACCATGTATTGGGATAGAATTGTACCTTTACAAATTTCTTCGTACCCTAACCTCTTTCCATTCATGTGATCCTAATCAAACTTTTCTACAAAACCATGAATTGGTTAATAATAACCTCTTTTCATTCATCTGATCCTAATCAGAGTTTTCTACAAAACATGCGTTGGGATAGATTTGTGCTTTTACAAATTTCTTCCTACCCTAACCTCTTTCCATTAATGTGATCCTAATCAAAGTTTTCTACAAAACCATGCATTGGGATAGCTTCGTGGTTTAAAGATTTCTTTGTAGCCTAACCTCTTCCCATTCATGTGATCCTAATCAGAGTTTTCTACAAAACGCATTGGGATAGATTTGTACCTTTACAAATTTCTTCGTATCCTAACCTCTTTCGTTCATGTGATCCTAATCAAACTTTTCTACAAAACATGCATTGGGATAGATTTGTACCTTTACAAATTTCTTCGTATCCTAGCCTCTTTCCATTCATGTGATCCTAATCAGAGTTTTCTGCAAAACGTGCGTTGGGATAGATTTGTGATTTTACAAATTTCTTCGTACCCTAACCTCTTTCCATACATGTGATCCTAATCACAGTTTTCTATAAAACCATGCATTGGGACAGATTTGTACCTTTACAAATTTCTTCCTAAACTCTTTCCATTCATGTGATCCTAATTGAACTTTTCTACAAAACATGCATTGGGATAGATTTGTAGCTTTACAAATTTCTTCGTATCCTAACCTCTTTCTATTCCTGTGATACTAATTAGAGTTTTCTACAAAACGTGCGTTGGGATACATTTATGCTTTTACAAATTTCTTCGTACCCTAACCTCTTTTCATTAATCTGATCCTAATCAAATTGTTCTATAAAACCATTCATTGGGATATATTTGTACCTTTACAAATTTCTTCGTATCCTAACCTCTTTCCATTCATGTGATACTAATTAGAGTTTCCTACAAAACGTACGTTGGGATAGATTTATGCTTTTACAAATTTTTTCCTACCCTAACCTCTTTTCATTAATCTGATCCTAATCAAATTGTTCTATAAAACCATGCATTGGGATATATTTGTACCTTTACAAATTTCTTCGTATCCTAACCTCTTTCCATTCATGTGATCCTAATCAAACTTTCCTACAAAACATCCATTGGGATAGATTTGTACCTTTACAAATTTCTTCGTACCCTAACCTATTTCCAATCATGTGATCCTAATCAAACTTTTCTACAAAACCATGCGTTGGGATAGCTTCGTGCTTTAAAAATTTCTTCGTACCCTAACCTCTTTCCATTCATGTGATCCTAATCAAACTTTTCTACAAAACCATGAATTGGGATAGATTTGTACCTTTACAAATTTCATCGTATCCTAACCTCTTTCCATTCATGTGATCCTAATCAAACTTTTCTACAAAACATGCATTGGGATAGATTTGTACCTTTACAAATTTCTTCGTATCCTAACCTCTTTCCATTCATGTGATCCTAATCAAAATTTTCTACAAAACATGCATTGAGATAGATTTGTACCTTTACAAATTTCTTCGTATCCTAACCTCTTTCCATTTATGTGATCCTAATCAAACTTTTCTACAAAATCATGCGTTGGGATAGCTTCGTGCTTTAAAAATTTCTTCGTACCCTAACCTCTTTCCATTCACGTGAATCTAATCAAAGTTTTCTATAAAACCATGAATTGGGACAAATTTGTACCTTTACAAATTTCTTCGTATCCTAACCTCTTTCCATTCATGTGATCCTAATAAAACTTTTCTACAAAACCATGCGTTGGGTTAGCTTCGTGCTTTAAAAATTTCTTCGTACCCTAACCTCTGTCCATTCATGTGATCCTAATCAAACTTTTCTACAAAACCATGCGTTGGGATAGCTTCGTGCTTTAAAAATTTCTTCGTACCCTAACCTCTTTCCATTCATGAGATCCTAATCAAACTTTTCTACAAAACATGCATTGGGATAGATTTGTAACTTTACAAATTTCTTCGTACCCTAACCTCTTTCCAATCATGTGATCCTAATCAAACTTTTCTACAAAACCATGCGTTGGGATAGCTTCGTGCTTTAAAAATTTCTTCCTACTTTAACCTCTTTCCATTCATGTGATCCTAATCAAACTTTTCTACAAAACATGCATTGGGATAGATTTGCACCTTTACAAATTTCTTCGTACCCTAACCTCTTTCCATTCATGTGATCCTAATCAACCTTTTCTACAAAACATGCATTGGGATAGATTTGTACCTTTACAAATTTCTTCGTACCCTAACCTCTGTCCTTTCATGTGCTCCTAATCAAACTTTTCTACAAAAACATGCGTTGGGATAGCTTCGTGCTTTAAAAATTTCTTCGTACCCTAACCTCTGTCCATTCATGTGATCCTAATAAAAATTTTCTACAAAACCATGCGTTGGGATAGCTTCGTGCTTTAAAAATTTCTTCGTACCCTAACCTCTTTCATTCATGTGATCCTAATCAAACTTTTCTACAAAACATGCATTGGGATAGATTTGTACCTTTACAAATTTCTTCGTAAACTAACCTCTTTCCAATCATGTGATCCTAATCAAACTTTTCTACAAAACCATGCGTTGGGATAATTTCGTGCTTTAAAAATTTCTTCGTACCCTAACCTCTTTCCATTCATGTGATCCTAATCTAACTCTTCTACAAAACATGCATTGTGATAGATTTGTACCTTTACAAATTTCTTCGTATCCTAACCTCTTTCCATTCATGTGATCCTAATCAAACTTTTCTACAAAACCATGCGTTGGGATAGCTTAATGCTTTAAAAATTTCTTCGTATCCTAACTTCTTTCCATTCATGTGATCCTAATCAGAGTTTTCTACAAATGTGCGTTGGGATAAATTTGTGCTTTTACAAACTTCATAGTAGCCTAACCTCTTTCCATTCCCGTCATCCTAATCAAACTTTTCTACAAAACATGCATTGGAATAGATTTGTACCTTTACATATTTCTTCGTATCCTAACCTCTCTTCATTAATCTGATCCTAATCAGAGTTTTCTACAAAACATGTGTTGGGATAGATTTGTGCTTTTACAAATTTTTTCATACCCTAACCTATTTTCCTTCATGTGATCCTAATCAGAGTTTTTACAAAACACACGATGGGATAGATTTGTGCTTTTACAAATTTCATAGTACCCTAACCTCTTTCAATTCATGTGATCCTAATCAAACTTTTCTACAAAACATGCATTGGGATAGATTTTTACCTTTACAAATTTCTTCGTATCCTAACCTCTTTTCATTCATCTGAGCCTAATCAGAGTTTTCTACAAAACAGTCGTTGGGATAGATTTGTGCTTTTACAAATTTTTTCATACCCTAAACTCTTTTCATTCATGTGATCCTAATCAGAGTTTTTACAAAACACACGATGGGATAGATTTGTGCTTTTGCAAATTTCTTTGTATCCTAACTTCTTTCCATTCATGTGATCCTAATCTAACTCTTCTACAAAACATGCATTGAGATAGATTTGTACCTTTACAAATTTCTTCGTATCCTAACCTCTTTCCATTCATGTGATCCTAATCAAACTTTTCTACAAAACCATGCGTTGGGATAGCTTAATGCTTTAAAAATTTCTTCGTATCCCAACTTCTTTCCATTCATGTGATCCTAATCAGAGTTTTCTACAAATGTGCGTTGGGATAAATTTGTGCTTTTACAAACTTCATAGTAGCCTAACCTCTTTCCATTCCCGTCATCCTAATCAAACTTTTCAACAAAACATGCATTGGAATAGATTTGTACCTTTACATATTTCTTCGTATCCTAACCTCTCTTCATTAATCTGATCCTAATCAGAGTTTTCTACAAAACATGTGTTGGGATAGATTTGTGCTTTTACAAATTTTTTCATACCCTAACCTATTTTCCTTCATGTGATCCTAATCAGAGTTTTTACAAAACACACGATGGGATAGATTTGTGCTTTTACAAATTTCATAGTACCCTAACCTCTTTCAATTCATGTGATCCTAATCAAACTTTTCTACAAAACATGCATTGGGATAGATTTTTACCTTTACAAATTTCTTCGTATCCTAACCTCTTTTCATTCATCTGAGCCTAATCAGAGTTTTCTACAAAACAGTCGTTGGGATAGATTTGTGCTTTTACAAATTTTTTCATACCCTAACCTCTTTTCATTCATGTGATCCTAATCAGAGTTTTTACAAAACACACGATGGGATAGATTTGTGCTTTTACAAATTTCTTTGTATCCTAACTTCTTTCCATTCATGTGATCCAAGTCGGATTTTTCTACAAAAACGTGCGTTGGGATAGATTTGTGCTTTTACAAATTTCTTCGTATCCTAACCTCTTTTAATTTTTCTGATCCTAGAGTTATCTACAAAACATACGTTGGGATAGATTTGTACCTTTACAAATTTCTTCGTACCCT
Source organism: Agrypnus murinus (assembly GCA_929113105.1). NCBI lineage: Eukaryota > Metazoa > Arthropoda > Insecta > Coleoptera > Elateridae > Agrypnus > Agrypnus murinus. The sequence goes on along the minus strand of OV816024.1, from coordinate 225,736,128 downwards.
AACCTCTTTCCATTCATGTGATCCTAATCAAACTTTTCTACAAAACAATGAATTGGGATAGATTTGTACCTTTACAAATTTCTTCGTACCCTAACCTCTTTCCATTCATGTGATCCTAACCAAACTTTTCTACAAAACCATGAATTGGGATAGATTTGTACCTTTACAAATTTCTTCGTACCCTAACCTCTTTCCATTCATGTGATCCTAATCAAATTTTTCTACAAAACCATGAATTGGGATAGATTTGTACCTTTACAAATTTCTTCGTATCTTAACCTCTTTCCATTCATGTGATCCTAATCAAACTTTTCTACAAAACAAAGCGTTGGGATAGCTACGTGCTTTAAAAATTTCTTCGTACCCTAACCTCTTTCCATTCATGTGATCCTAATCAAACTTTTCTAGAAAACCATGCATTGGGATAGCTTTGTGCTAAAAAATTTCATCGTACCCTAACCTCCTTCCATTCACGTGATCCTAATCAAAGTTTTCTATAAAACCATGCATTGGGACAGATTTGTACTTTTACAAATTTCTTCGTATCCAAACCTCTTTCCATTCATGAGATCCTAATCAAACTTTTCTACAAAACCATGCATTGGGATAGCTTCGTGCTTAAAAAATTTCTTTGTACCCTAACCTATTCCCATTCATCTTATCCTAATCAGAGTTTTCTACAAAACGTGCGTTGAGCTAGATTTGTGCTTTTACAAATTTCTTCGTATCCTAAGCTCTTTCCATTCATGTGATCCTAATCAAAGTTTTCTATAAAACCATGCATTGGGATAGAATTGTACCTTTACAAATTTCTTCGTACCCTAACCTCTTTCCATTCATGTGATCCTATTCAAACTTTTCTACAAAACCATGAATTGGTTAATAATAACCTCTTTTCATTCATCTGATCCTAATCAGAGTTTTCTCCAAAACATGCGTTGGGATAGATTTGTGCTTTTACAAATTTCTTCCTACCCTAACCTCTTTCCATTAATGTGATCCTAATCAAAGTTTTCTACAAAACCATGCGTTGGGATAGCTTCGTGGTTTAAAGATTTCTTTGTACCCTAACCTCTTCCCATTCATGTGATCCTAATCAGAGTTTTCTACAAAACGCATTGGGATAGATTTGTACCTTTACAAATTTCTTCGTATCCTAACCACTTTCGTTCATGTGATCCTAATCAAACTTTTCTACAAAACATGCATTGGGATAGATTTGTACCTTTACAAATTTCTTCGTATCCTAGCCTCTTTCCATTCATGTGATCCTAATCAGAGTTTTCTACAAAACGTGCGTTGGGATAGATTTGTGATTTTACAAATTTCTTCGTACCCTAACCTCTTTCCATACATGTGATCCTAATCACAGTTTTCTATAAAACCATGCATTGGGACAGATTTGTACCTTCACAAATTTCTTCGTAAACTCTTTCCATTCATGTGATCCTAATCGAACTTTTCTACAAAACATGCATTGGGATAGATTTGTAGCTTTACAAATTTCTTCGTACACTAACCTCTTTCTATTCATGTGATACTAATTAGAGTTTTCTACAAAACGTGCGTTGGGATACATTTATGCTTTTACAAATTTCTTCGTACCCTAACCTCTTTTCATTAATCTGATCCTAATCAAATTGTTCTATAAAACCATTCATTGGGATATATTTGTACCTTTACAAATTTCTTCGTATCCTAACCTCTTTCCATTCATGTGATACTAATTAGAGTTTTCTGCAAAACGTACGTTGGGATAGATTTATTCTTTTACAAATTTTTTCCTACCCTAACCTCTTTTCATTAATCTGATCCTAATCAAATTGTTCTATAAAACCATGCATTGGGATATATTTGTACCTTTACAAATTTCTTCGTATCCTAACCTCTTTCCATTCATGTGATCCTAATCAAACTTTCCTACAAAACATCCATTGGGATAGATTTGTACCTTTACAAATTTCTTCGTACCCTAACCTCTTTCCAATCATGTGATCCTAATCAAACTTTTCTACAAAACCATGCGTTGGGATAGCTCCGTGCTTTAAAAATTTCATCCTACCCTAACCTCTTTCCATTCATGTGATCCTAATCAAACTTTTCTACAAAACCATGAATTGGGATAGATTTGTACCTTTACAAATTTCATCGTATACTAACCTCTTTCCATTCATGTGACCCTAATCAAAGTTTTCTATAAAACCATGCATTGGGATAGAATTGTACCTTTACAAATTTTTTCGTACCCTAACCTCTTTCCATTCATGTGATCCTAATCAAACTTTTCTACAAAACCATGAATTGGTTAATAATAACCTCTTTTCATTCATCTGATCCTAATCAGAGTTTTCTACAAAACATGCGTTGGGAAAGATTTGTACTTTTACAAATTTTTTCCTACCCTAACCTCTTTTCATTAATCTGATCCTAATCAAATTGTTCTATAAAACCATGCATTGGGATATATTTGTACCTTTACAAATTTTTTCATACCCTAACCTCTTTCTATTCATGTGATCCTAATCAAACTTTTCTACAAAACATGCATTGGGATAGATTTGTACCTTTAAAAATTTCTTCGTATCCTAACCTCTTTCCATTCATGTGATCCTAATCAGAGTTTTCTACATAACGTGTGTTGGGATAGATTAGTGGTTTTACAAATTTCTTCGTACCCTAACCTCTTTCCATTCATGTGATCCTAATCAAACTTTTCTACAAAACGTGCGTTGGGCTAGATTTGTGGTTTTACAAATCTTTTCGTACCCTAACCTCTTTACATTCATGTGATCCTAATCAAATTTTTCTACAAAACATGCATTGGGATTGATTTGTACCTTTAAAAATTTCTTCGTATCCTAACCTCTTTCCATTCATGTGATCCTAATCAGAGTTTTCTACAAAACGTGTGTTGGGATAGATTTGTGCTTTTACAAATTACTTCATACCCTAACCTCTTTCCATTCATGTGATCCTAATCAAACTTTTCTACAAAACGTGCGTTGGGATAGATTTGTACTTTTACAAATTTCTTCCTACCCTAACCTCTTTTTATTAATCTGATCCTAATCAAATTGTTCTATAAAACCATGCATTGGGATATATTTGTACCTTTACAAATTTCTTCGTATCCTAACCTCTTTCCATTCATGTAATCCTAATCAAACTTTTCTACAAAACCATGCGTTGGGATAGCTTCGTGCTTTAAAAATTTCTTCGTACCCTAACCTCTTTCCATTCACGTGAATCTAATCAAAGTTTTCTATAAAACCATGCATTGGGACAAATTTGTACCTTTACAAATTTCTTCGTATCCTAAACTCTTTCCATTCATGTGATCCTAATCAAACTTTTCTACAAAACCATGCGTTGGGATAGCTTCGTGCTTTAAAAATTTCTTCGTACCCTAACCTCTGTCCATTCATGTGATCCTAATCAAACTTTTCTACAAAACCATGTGTTGGGATAGCTTCGTGCTTTAAAAATTTCTTCGTACCCTAACCTCTTTCCATTCATGAGATCCTAATCAAACTTTTCTACAAAACATGCATTGGGATAGATTTGTAACTTTACAAATTTCTTCGTACCCTAACCTCTTTCCAATCATGTGATCCTAATCAAACTTTACTACAAAACCATGCGTTGGGATAGCTTCGTGCTTTAAAAATTTCTTCCTACTTTAACCTCTTTCCATTCATGTGATCCTAATCAAACTTTTCTACAAAACATGCATTGGGATAGATTTGTACCTTTACAAATTTCTTCGTACCCTAACCTCTTTCCATTCATGTGATCCTAATCAACCTTTTCTACAAAACATACATTGGGATAGATTTGTACCTTTACAAATTTCTTCGTATTTTAACCTCTTTCCATTCATGTGATCCTAACCAGAATTTTCTACAAAACGTGCGTTGGGATAGATTTGTACTTTTACAAATTTCTTCCTACCCTAACCTCTTTTCATTAATCTGATCCTAATCAAATTGTTCTATAAAACCATGCATTGGGATATATTTGTACCTTTACAAATTTCTTCGTATCCTAACCTCTTTCCATTCATGTGATCCTAATCAAACTTTTCTACAAAACATGCATTGGGATATATTTGTACCTTTACAAATTTCTTCGTATCCTAACCTCTTTCCATTCATGTGATCCTAATCAGGGTTTTCTACATAACGTGTGTTGGGATAGATTAGTGCTTTTACAAATTTCTTCGTACCCTAACCTCTTTCCATTGATGTGATCCTAATAAAAGTTTTCTATAAAACCATGCATTGGGATAGAATTGTACCTTTACAAATTTCTTCGTACCCTAACCTCTTTCCAATCATGTGATCCTAATCAAACTTTTCTACAAAACCATGCGTTGGGATAGCTTCGTGCATTAAAAATTTCTTCGTACCCTAACCTCTTTCCATTCATGTGATCCTAATCAAACTGTTCTACAAAACCATGAATTGGGACAGATTTGTACCTTTACAAATTTCATCGTATCCTAACCTCTTTCCATTCATGTGATCTTAATCAAACTTTTCTACAAAACATGCATTGGGATAGATTTGTACCTTTACAAATTTCTTCCAATCCTAACCTCTTTCCATTCATGTGACCCTAATCAGAGTTTTCTACAAAACGTGCGTTGGGATAGATTTGTACTTTTACAAATTTCTTCGTATCCTAACCTCTTTCCATTCATGTGATCCTAATCAGAGTTTTCTACATAACGTGTGTTGGGATAGATTAGTGCTTTTACAAATTTCTTCGTACCCTAAGCTCTTTCCATTCATGTGATCCTAATCAAAGTTTTCTATAAAACCATGCATTGGGATAGAATTGTACCTTTACAGATTTCTTAGTATCCTAACCTCTTTCCTTTCATGTGATCCTAATCAAATTTTTCTACAAAATATGCATTGGGATAGATTTGTACCTTAAAAAATTTCTTCGTATCTTAGCCTCTTTCCATTCATGTGATCCTAGTCAGAGTTTTCTACAAAACGTGTGTTGGGATAGATTTGTGCTTTTACAAATTTCTTCATACCCTAACCTCTTTCCATTCATGTGATCCTAATCAAACTTTTCTACAAAACGTGCGTTGGGATAGATTTGTACTTTTACCAATTTCTTCCTACCCTAACCTCTTTTCATTAATCTGATCCTAATCAAATTGTTCTATAAAACCGTGCATTGGGATATATTTGTACCTTTACAAATTTCTTCGTATCCTAACCTCTATCCATTCATGTGATCCTAATCAAACTTTTCTACAAAACATGCATTGAGATAGATTTGTACCTTTACAAATTTCTTCGTATCCTTACCTCTTTCCATTCATGTGATCCTAATCAAGCTTTTCTACAATACCATGCGTTGGGATAGCTTCGTGCTTTAAAAATTTCTTCGTACCCTAACCTCTTTCCATTCATATGATCCTAATCAAACTTTTCTACAAAACATCCATTGGGATAGATTTGTAACTTTACAAATTTCTTCGTACCCTAACCTCTTTCCAATCATGTTCTAAACTTTTCTACAAAACCATGAATTGGGATAGATTTGTACCTTTACAAATTTCATCGTATCCTAACCTCTTTCCATTCATGTCATCCTAATCAAACTTTTCTACAAAACATGCATTGGGATAGATTTGTACCTTTACAAATTTCTTCGTTTCCTAACCTCTTTCCATTCATGTGATCCTAATCAGAGTTTTCTACAGAACGTGTGTTGGGATAGATTAGTGCTTTTACAAATTTCTTCGTACCCTAACCTCTTTCCATTCATGTGATCCTAATCAAACTTTTCTACAAAACGTGCGTTGGGATAGATTTGTGGTTTTACAAATCTCTTCGTACCCTAACCTCTTTACATTCATGTGATCATAATCAAAGTTTTCTATAAAACCATTCATTGGGATAGAATTGTACCTTTACAAATTTCTTCGTATCCTAACCTCTTTCCATTCATGTGATCCTAATCAAATTTTTCTACAAAACATGCATTGGGATTGATTTGTACCTTTAAAAATTTCTTCGTATCCTAACCTCTTTCCATGGGGCCTGACCACAACGGCCAATCGCTATTTTGGCTGTTGTGGTCATAACCACAACGGTCTCCGTGACCATAACGGCCAACAGCCACAATGGCCAATTTGACCATATCGCCCAACTCGACACTTGACCATAACGGCCACCATGACCACAACGGCCAACTAGAAATTCCACCCAATCCGCCATTTTGACCAGTACGGCCACCGTCGCTTATGTATTGGCGTCGCTGGTGGCGATGACCACAACGGCCAAAATAACCACAACGGCCAACTAGGATGAGTGACCACAACGGCCAAAATGACCACAACGGCCAACTATAGAGCGTGACCACAACAGCCAAAATGACCATAACGGACAACTGTGGCGAGTGACCACAACGGCCAACTTTTTTTCATACTGTTATTTTGGTTTTGTTAAAGCTCATTTTTTTCTTTTAACTTAGCCTGTATTCAAATAAGATACGTCCAGGATTTAACAGAGAGGTCTGATGTCAAAGTAGCGCCGATTTAACGTGACTTACCTATATTGAAAAATGCACCTCTATATACAGCTGCATCCCCATGCAGTTGAAACTTTTTTTCTTAGTTTCTCGGTAAGTATACCAGGCAGATTAAATGCTGAAAATTTGATACAGGTACACTATAACTATTTACATAATCATGATACTGTAGTTCACAGGGTAGTTTATCTTTAACATCAAAAGAAGCTTTTTTTTCTATTACTTGTTTACCTACAGCAATGTTTCCATTTTGGGGACGTTTAAAAAAGTACGAAAAAGAACTATAAAACAACACGTTTTACAATTTATTTATAGATTTTCATTGCATTGAATTTGAAGTACGTAATCAGCTGCTTTATCAGCTTTAAAATTTAAACTAAATGTAAATCTTCCCCTAAAAAGTAAACACGATATCTACGAATCTGTCCAGTACTTAATAAAATCAATCTAAGGAGCAGCATGGGACGTAACCCCAGAAACAAACCGCAATAATCCATAACAGTATTGCTCCATACGTATCCGAGAGAAAATGCAAAAAAGAGCTTTTAGAAAGAAATGACAGATTGCTTACTCGCGCACCGGCCGATAAAAAGTAGATTAATAGGGCCGTCAAAGAGTTTAAGAAATTATTAGATGAGCAGATTGTCTAAATGCTTTACGTGGAGTCCCCGTGTTAACATACCTCCACGTTCCTTCCCTTGGGAGGAGGTAATTGAGATACGCTCAATCAGAGCGCAATCGCATAGCAATTGCTCCCAGTCACTCACTGGTCGGAGCTATCCTATCCGCCCTCTACTAGCTAACCAGGTTAGTACCGGAGCCATTGACTTAACACGTGCTCACCCGCCTGCACCCTCCCCGTCGTCTTTCATACGGAGTCAAATGCATCGTCCAGCATTAGGACTATTCCCCCAACTTAGGTCAGTTCAGTACACCGAGCCAGAGTTGGGGCCACTGCCCGATCGAATCCAACCTCAAATGTGGCGGGACTTGGTTTTTAAATGGGTTCGCCACCCCGATCTCCCAGTTATAGGCCTGGTGCGCCCTCGACAGAGCTTCGTTTCGAGGCTACTGTAAGGGCCCATCGAAGTAGCATCCCGGTGTGTACCCGTTAAGGTGAAGTTGTCTTGAACGTGAGAGGCTATGTATCTTCGCATCAACGCCCTTTAAGTGTAGGTCTCTAGACGATTTTTGGGAATCTGCCGCTGGAATTGACAGCATATGCCAGACCCCCGTACTGTCAACTCCGAAACGCTACCTGGAGGCATGCAGTTTCTCATGGGTTAGCGAGTGAACTCCCTAACCGAGATAAACCTCACTTGAATCTCCTCCATTCATCTAGGCCAGACAGCGGAATACTTAGCTTCATAAAAGACCATACGTCAGATAAGATTCAATCCACCCACGCCGGATCCCCTTGTTAGCAGAGCTCATTCCGCAACGTTTTAGGGTCATCGTCGAGCAACACTTCAGTGAAACGTAAACGAAACACCTCGGCATAACTCTACCACACATTTAATTCCGATCGCGTCATCCGTTGCCCAAACAAGCCTGGGATGAGGTAGACAACGACCAGTTCTAAGGGTGAACGCCGTGTGGTCTGCCCTCAAGCTAGTCTCGAATCCTAGTGCTTCCCGACACCTCTAACGACTGCCCTCCCTCTATCTTCGGGCTTGTCTCGGATACTAGTAATGAAGTCCGACATCTCCAACGACTGCTTGATCGTTCACCCTAATTAGATGAGCAGAGAAATCAAGATTTCCAGAAGTATTTCCACTGCCTAACAGCAACTAAAGCAACTGACTGCATTATGGAACGTCATAAAGATCGTGTTTACGCCCCTAGATATTTGACCTAATCTTCTTGAGTAGTGAGTTTCCGTTAAGATGAACTAGAGGGCAAGTAGTTCTTTTAGTAGTATAAGTGGCCTGTGTTGGTTTCTATATATTTGCCTTAATGCGTCGTGTTCTATCATCTTTCAAAAAGGTTTAGGTGGTTTGTAAGTTTCTGAAAACTATATCTGCATTAGTATGGGAAGCCAGTATTGCCATGTAGTCCGCGAACGTTGCTAATGTCGTGTTTCTGGTTGAGAATTAGGTTTAAAATCGGACCAGTCGCGCGACACCAGATGTTATGGGTAGAAAGTTTCTTTCAGTATACCTCACTGAAAGATACATTTTCGTGAAATATCCAGACTCCACTTAATTAACGTAATAATTTGAACGAAGGTATACGGTAAATGTCGCTTGAGGTTGTAGAGTAGATCTGCATACATACCACACCCTGTCAAAGGCTTGGCTTATGTCTATGAATGACGCTGAACAAAATGGTTTGGTCTCCAGGTCAAACCTGATTTTTGATGCAACTATGTGTACTTGTTCGGTTGTAGCGTATTGTCGACGTCCAAACTGTTAGTTGGGCATTCGCTGATCTTCGTCAATTAGCGGCGACATTCGCTTGACGAACAATTTTTTACAAATCATTGACGGGTAAGAGACTAATGGGTCTGTATGAGGCCACAGTTGATGGCGGTTGCTCCGGTTTTGGTACCATTGCTATTTGGGCCACCTTCCATTGGCCAGAGAAGTATCCCGTCCTTAATATCCCTTTATAGATTACAGTTATCATGCGAAATCCCTCATATGAAAGTTCCTTTAGGAGTTTTCCAGTTATTACGTCGAAACCTGGGGACTTCTTCGAATTTACTTCAGTTTCGATGACCTTACTTCGCGCTTGAAGGAAGTCCCGTATGAGTTTTTCTTCTTCTATGGTAAGAGGCGTAAACACGATCTTTATGACGTTCCATAATTCAGTCAGTTGCTTTAGTTGCTGTAAGGTAGTGGAAATAGTTCTGGAAATCATGATTTCTCTGCTCATCTAATAATTTCTTAAACTCTTTGACGGCCCTATTAATCTACTTTTTATCGGCCGGTGCGCGAGTAAGCAATCTGTCATTTCTTTCTAAAAGCTCTTTTTTGCATTTTCTCTCGGATACGTATGGAGCAATACTGTTATGGATTATTGCGGTTTGTTTCTGGGGTTACGTCCCATGCTGCTCCTTAGATTGATTTTATTAAGTACTGGACAGATTCGTAGATATCGTGTTTACTTTTTAGGGGAAGATTTACATTTAGTTTAAATTTTAAAGCTGATAAAGCAGCTGATTACGTACTTCAAATTCAATGCAATGAAAATCTATAAATAAATTGTCAAACGTGTTGTTTTATAGTTCTTTTTCGTACTTTTTTAAACGTCCCCAAAATGGAAACATTGCTGTAGGTAAACAAGTAATAGAAAAAAAAACTTCTTTTGATGTTAAAGATAAACTACCCTGTAAACTACAGTATCATGATTATGTAAATAGTTATAGTGTACCTGTATCAAATTTTCAGTATTTAATCTGCCTGGTATACTTACCGAGAAACTAAGAAAAAAAAGTTTCAACTGCATGGGGCTGCAGCTGTATATAGAGGTGCATTTTTCAATATAGGTAAGTCACGTTAAATCGGCGCTACTTTGACATCAGACCTCTCTGTTAAATCCTGGACGTATCTTATTTGAATACAGGCTAAGTTAAAAGAAAAAAATGAGCTTTAACAAAACCAAAATAACAGTATGAAAAAAAGTTGGCCGTTGTGGTCATTTTGGCCGTTGTGGTCACTCATCCTAGTTGGCCGTTGTGGTTATTTTGGCCGTTGTGGTCATCGCCACCAGCGACGCCAATACATAAGCGTCGGTGGCCGTTGTGGTCAAAATGGCGGATTGGGTGGAATTTCTAGATGGCCGTTGTGGTCATGGTGGCCATTATGATCAAGTGTCGAGTTGGGCGATATGGTCAAATTGGCCGTTGTGGCTGTTGGCCGTTATGGTCACGGAGACCGTTGTAGTTATGACCACAACAGCCAAAATAGCGATTGGCCGTTGTGGTCATTGGCCGTTGTGGCATAGACCCCTTTCCATTCATGTGATCCTAATCAGAGTTTTCTACAAAACGTGTGTTGGGATAGATTTGTGCTTTTACAAATTACTTCATACCCTAACCTCTTTCCATTCATGTGATCCTAATCAAACTTTTCTACAAAACGTGCGTTGTGATAGATTTGTACTTTTACAAATTTCTTCCTACCCTAACCTCTTTTTATTAATCTGATCCTAATCAAATTGATCTATAAAACCATGCATTGGGATATATTTGTACCTTTACAAATTTCTTCGTATCCTAACATCTTTCCATTTATGTGATCCTAATCAAACTTTTCTACAAAACATGCATTGAGATATATTTGTACCTTTACAAATTTCTTCGTATCCTAACCTCTTTCCATTCATGTGATCCTAATCAAACTTTTCTACAAAACCATTCGTTGGGATAGCTTCGTGCTTTAAAAATTTCTTCGTACCCTAACCTCTGTCCATTCATGTGATCTTAATCAAACTTTTCTACAAAACCATGCGTTGGGATAGCTTCGTGCTTTAGAAATTTCTTCGTACCCTAACCTCTGTCCATTCATGTGATCCTAATCAAACTTTTCTACAAAACCATGCGTTGGGATAGCTTCATGCTTTAAAAATTTCTTCGTACCCTAACCTCTTTCCATTCATGAGATCCTAATCAAACTTTTCTACAAAACATGCATTGGGATAGATTTGTAACTTTACAAATTTCTTCGTACCCTAACCTCTTTCCAATCATGTGATCCTAATCAAACTTTTCTACAAAACCATGCATTGGGATAGATTTGTACCTTTACTAATTTCTTCGTACTCTAACCTCTTTCCATTCATGTGATCCTAATCACACTTTTCTACAAAACCATGCATTGGGATAGATTTGTACCTTTACTAATTTCTTCGTACCCTAACCTCTGTCCATTCATGTGATCTTAATCAAACTTTTCTACAAAACCATGCGTTGGGATAGCTTCGTGCTTTAAAAATTTCTTCGTACCCTAACCTCTTTCATTCATGTGATCCTAATCAAAGTTTTCTATAAAACCATGCATTGGGACAGATTTGTACCTTTACAAATTTCTTCGTATCCTAACCTCTGTCCATTCATGTGCTCCTAATCAAACTTTTCTACAAAAACATGCGTTGGGATAGCTTCGTGCTTTAAAAATTTCTTCGTACCCTAACCTCTGTCCATTCATGTGATCCTAATCAAAATTTTCTACAAAACCATGCGTTGGGATAGCTTCGTGCTTTAAAAATTTCTTCGTACCCTAACCTCTTTCCATTCACGTGAATCTAATCAAAGTTTTCTATAAAAACATGCATTGGGACAAATTTGTACCTTTACAAATTTCTTCGTATCCTAACCTCTTTCCATTCATGTGATCCTAATCAAACTTTTCTACAAAACATGCATTGAGATAGATTTGCACCTTTACAAATTTCTTCGTATCCTAACCTCTTTCCATTCATGTGATCCTAAACAAACTTTTCTACAAAACCATGCGTTGGGATAGCTTCGTGCTTTAAAAATTTCTTCGTACCCTAACCTCTGTCCATTCATGTGATCCTAATCAAACTTTTCTACAAAACAATGCGTTGGGATAGCTTCGTGCTTTAGAAATTTCTTCGTACCCTAACCTCTTTCCATTCATGTGATCCTAATCAAACTTTTCTACAAAACATGCATTGGGATAGATTTGTACCTTTACAAATTTCTTCGTACCCTAACCTCTTTGCATTCATGTGATCCTAATAAAACTTTTCTACAAAACCATGCATTGGGATAGCTTCGTGCTTTAAAAATTTCCTCGTACCCTAACCTCTTACCATTCATGTGATCCTAATCAAAGTTTTCTATAAAACCATGCATTGGGACAGATTTGTACCTTTACAAATTTCTTCGTACCCTAACCTCTTTCCATTCCCGTCATCCTAATCAAACTTTTCTACAAAACTTGCATTGGGATAGATTTGTACCTTTACAAATTTCTTCGTATACTAACCTCTTTTCATTAATCTGATCCTAATCAGAGTTTTCTACAAAACATGTGTTGGGATAGATTTGTGCTTTTACAAATTTTTTCATACCCTAACCTCTTTTCCTTCATGTGATCCTAATCAGAGTTTTTCAAAACACACGATGGGATAGATTTGTGCTTTTACAAATTTCTTTGTATCCTAACCTATTTCCATTCATGTGATCCTAATCAGAGTTTTCTACAAAACGTGCGTTCGATAGATTTGTGCTTTTACAAATTTCATAGTACCCTAACCTCTTTCCATTCATGTGATCCTAATCAAACTTTTCTACAAAACATGCATTGGGATAGATTTGTACCTTTACAAATTTCTTCGTATCCTAACCTCTTTTCATTCATCTGAGCCTAATCAGAGTTTTCTACAAAACATGCGTTGGGATAGATTTGTGCTTTTACAAACTTCTTTGTATCCTAACTTCTTTCCATTCATGTGATCCTAGTCGGATTTTTCTACAAAACATACGTTGGGATAGATTTGTTCCTTTACAAATTTCTTCGTACACTAACCTCTTTCCATTCATGTGATCCTAATCAAACTTTTCTACAAAACGTGCGTTGTGATAGATTTGTACTTTTACAAATTTCTTCCTACCCTAACCTCTTTTTATTAATCTGATCCTGATCAAATCGTTCTATAAAACCATGCATTGGGATATATTTGTACCTTTACAAATTTCTTCGTATCCTAACCTCTTTCCATTCATGTGATCCTAATCAAACTTTTCTACAAAACATGCATTGAGATAGATTTGTACCTTTACAAATTTCTTCGTATCCTAACCTCTTTCCATTCATGTGATCCTAATGAAACTTTTCTACAAAACCATGCGTTGGGATAGCTTCGAGCTTTAAAAATTTCTTCGTACCCTAACCTCTTTCCATTCACGTGAATCTAATCAAAGTTTTCTATAAAAACATGCATTGGGACAAATTTGTACCTATACAAATTTCTTCGTATCCTAACCTCTTTCCATTCATGTGATCCTAATCAAACTTTTCTACAAAACATGCATTGAGATAGATTTGTACCTTTACAAATTTCTTCGTATCCTAACCTCTTTCCATTCATGTGATCCTAATCAAACTTTTCTACAAAACCATGCGTTGGGATAGCTTCGTGCTTTAAAAATTTCTTCGTACCCTAACCTCTGTCCATTCATGTGATCCTAATCAAACTTTTCTACAAAACAATGCGTTGGGATAGCTTCGTGCTTTAGAAATTTCTTCGTACCCTAACCTCTTTCCATTCATGTGATCCTAATCAAACTTTTCTACAAAACATGCATTGGGATAGATTTGTACCTTTACAAATTTCTTCGTACCCTAACCTCTTTGCATTCATGTGATCCTAATAAAACTTTTCTACAAAACCATGCATTGGGATAGCTTCGTGCTTTAAAAATTTCCTCGTACCCTAACCTCTTACCATTCATGTGATCCTAATCAAAGTTTTCTATAAAACCATGCATTGGGACAGATTTGTACCTTTACAAATTTCTTCGTATACTAACCTCTGTCCATTCATGTGCTCCTAATCAAACTTTTCTACAAAAACATGCGTTGGGATAGCTTCGTGCTTTAAAAATTTCTTCGTACCCTAACCTCTGTCCATTCATGTGATCCTAATCAAAATTTTCTACAAAACCATGCGTTGGGATAGCTTCGTGCTTTAAAAATTTCTTCGTACTCTAACCTCTTTGCATTCATGTGATCCTAATCAAACTTTTCTACAAAACATGCATTGAGATAGATTTGTACCTTTACAAATTTCTTCGTATCCTAACCTCTTTCCATTCATGTGATCCTAATCAGAGTTTTCTACAAAACATGCGTTTGGATAAATTTGTGCTTTTACAAACTTCATAGTAGCCTAACCTCTTTCCATTCCCGTCATCCTAATCAAACTTTTCTACAAAACTTGCATTGGGATAGATTTGTACCTTTACAAATTTCTTCGTATACTAACCTCTTTTCATTAATCTGATCCTAATCAGAGTTTTCTACAAAACATGTGTTGGGATAGATTTGTGCTTTTACAAATTTTTTCATACCCTAACCTCTTTTCCTTCATGTGATCCTAATCAGAGTTTTTCAAAACACACGATGGGATAGATTTGTGCTTTTACAAATTTCTTTGTATCCTAACCTATTTCCATTCATGTGATCCTAATCAGAGTTTTCTACAAAACGTGCGTTCGATAGATTTGTGCTTTTACAAATTTCATAGTACCCTAACCTCTTTCCATTCATGTGATCCTAATCAAACTTTTCTACAAAACATGCATTGGGATAGATTTGTACCTTTACAAATTTCTTCGTATCCTAACCTCTTTTCATTCATCTGAGCCTAATCAGAGTTTTCTACAAAACATGCGTTGGGATAGATTTGTGCTTTTACAAACTTCTTTGTATCCTAACTTCTTTCCATTCATGTGATCCTAGTCGGATTTTTCTACAAAACATACGTTGGGATAGATTTGTTCCTTTACAAATTTCTTCGTACACTAACCTATTTCCATTCATGTGATCCTAATCAAACTTTTCTACAAAACCATGAATTGTGATAGATTTGTACCTTTACAAATTTCTTCGTACCCTAACCTCTTTCCATTCATGTGATCCTAATCAAACTTTTCTACAAAACCATGAATTGGGATAGATTTGTACCTTTACAAATTTCTTCGTACCCTAACCTCTTTCCATTCATGTGATCCTAATCAAACTTTTCTACAAAACCATGAATTGGGATAGATTTGTACCTTTACAAATTTCTTCGTATCCTAACCTCTTTCCATTCATGTGATCCTAATCAAACTTTTCTACAAAACCATGCGTTGGGATAGTTTCGTGCTTTAAAAATTTCTTCGTACCCTAACTTCTTTCCATTCATGTGATCCTAATCAAACTTTTCTACAAAACCATACATTGGGATAGCTTTGTGCTAAAAAATTTCTTCGTACCCTAACCTCTTTCCATTCATGTGATCCTAATCAGAGTTTTTATAAAACACACGATGGGATAGATTTGTGCTTTTACAAATTTCTTTGTATCCTAACTTCTTTCCATTCATGTGATCCTAGTCGGATTTTTCTACAAAAACGTGCGTTGGGATAGATTTGTGCTTTTACAAATTTCTTCGTATCCTAACCTCTTAATTTTTCTGATCCTAGAGTTCTCTACAAAACATACGTTGGGATAGATTTGTACCTTTACAAATTTCTTCGTACCCTAACCTCTTTCCATTCATGTGATCCTAATCAAACTTTTCTACAAAACCATGAATTGGGATAGATTTGTACCTTTACAAATTTATTCGTATACTAACCTCTTTCCATTCATGAGATCCTAATCAAACTTTTCTACAAAACCATGCGTTGGGATAGCTTCGTGCTTTAGAAATTTCTTCGTACCCTAACCTCTGTCCATTCATGTGATCCTAATCAAACTTTTCTACAAAACCATGCGTTGGGATAGCTTCATGCTTTAAAAATTTCTTCGTACCCTAACCTCTTTCCAATCATGTGATCCTAATCAAACTTTTCTACAAAACCATGCATTGGGATAGATTTGTACCTTTACTAATTTCTTCGTACCCTAACCTCTTTCCATTCATGTGATCCTAATCACACTTTTCTACAAAACCATTCATTGGGATAGATTTGTACCTTTACTAATTTCTTCGTACCCTAACCTCTTTCCATTCATGTGATCCTAATAAAACTTTTCTACAGAACCATGCATTGGGATAGCTTCGTGCTTTAAAAATTTCTTCGTACCCTAACCTCTTTCATTCATGTGATCCTAATCAAAGTTTTCTATAAAACCATGCATTGGGACAGATTTGTACCTTTACAAATTTCTTCGTATCCTAACCTCTGTCCATTCATGTGCTCCTAATCAAACTTTTCTACAAAAACATGCGTTGGGATAGCTTCGTGCTTTAAAAATTTCTTCGCACCCTAACCTCTGTCCATTCATGTGATCCTAATCAAAATTTTCTACAAAACCATGCGTTGGGATAGCTTCGTGCTTTAAAAATTTCTTCGTACCCTAACCTCTTTCCATTCATGTGATCCTAATCAAACTTTTCTACAAAACATGCATTGGGATAGATTTGTACCTTTACTAATTTCTTCGTAAACTAACCTCTTTCCAATCACGTGATCCTAATCAAACTTTTCTACAAAACCATGCGTTGGGATAGCTTCGTGCTTTAAAAATTTCTTCGTACCCTAACCTCTTTCCATTCATGTGATCCTAATCAAACTTTTCTACAAAACATGCATTGAGATAGATTTGTACCTTTACAAATTTCGTCGTATCCTAACCTCTTTCCATTCATGTGATCCTAATCAGAGTTTTCTACAAAACGTGCGTTGGGATAAATTTGTGCTTTTACAAACTTCATAGTAGCCTAACCTCTTTCCATTCCCGTCATCCTAATCAAACTTTTCTACAAAACTTGCATTGGGATAGATTTGTACCTTTACAAATTTTTTCGTATACTAACCTCTTTTCATTAATCTGATCCTAATCAGAGTTTTCTACAACACATGTGTTGGGATAGATTTGTGCTTTTACAAATTTCTTCGTACCCTAACCTCTTTCCATACATGTGATCCTAATCACAGTTTTCTATAAAACCATGCATTGGGATAGATTTGTAGCTTTACAAATTTCTTCGTATCCTAACCTCTTTCCATTCATGTGATACTAATTAGAGTTTTCTGCAAAACGTGTGTTGGGATAGATTTGTGCTTTTACAAATTACTTCATAACCTAACCTCTTTCCATTCATGTGATCCTAATCAAACTTTTCTACAAAACGTGCGTTGTGATAGATTTGTACTTTTACAAATTTCTTCCTACCCTAACCTCTTTTTATTAATCTGATCCTGATCAAATCGTTCTATAAAACCATGCATTGGGATATATTTGTACCTTTACAAATTTCTTCGTATCCTAACCTCTTTCCATTCATGTGATCCTAATCAAACTTTTCTACAAAACATGCATTGAGATAGATTTGTACCTTTACAAATTTCTTCGTATCCTAACCTCTTTCCATTCATGTGATCCTAATGAAACTTTTCTACAAAACCATGCGTTGGGATAGCTTCGTGCTTTAAAAATTTCTTCGTACCCTAACCTCTTTCCATTCACGTGAATCTAATCAAAGTTTTCTATAAAAACATGCATTGGGACAAATTTGTACCTATACAAATTTCTTCGTATCCTAACCTCTTTCCATTCATGTGATCCTAATCAAACTTTTCTACAAAACATGCATTGAGATAGATTTGTACCTTTACAAATTTCTTCGTATCCTAACCTCTTTCCATTCATGTGATCCTAATCAAACTTTTCTACAAAACCATGCGTTGGGATAGCTTCGTGCTTTAAAAATTTCTTCGTACCCTAACCTCTGTCCATTCATGTGATCCTAATCAAACTTTTCTACAAAACAATGCGTTGGGATAGCTTCGTGCTTTAGAAATTTCTTCGTACCCTAACCTCTTTCCATTCATGTGATCCTAATCAAACTTTTCTACAAAACATGCATTGGGATAGATTTGTACCTTTACAAATTTCTTCGTACCCTAACCTCTTTGCATTCATGTGATCCTAATAAAACTTTTCTACAAAACCATGCATTGGGATAGCTTCGTGCTTTAAAAATTTCCTCGTACCCTAACCTCTTACCATTCATGTGATCCTAATCAAAGTTTTCTATAAAACCATGCATTGGGACAGATTTGTACCTTTACAAATTTCTTCGTATACTAACCTCTGTCCAATCATGTGCTCCTAATCAAACTTTTCTACAAAAACATGCGTTGGGATAGCTTCGTGCTTTAAAAATTTCTTCGTACCCTAACCTCTGTCCATTCATGTGATCCTAATCAAAATTTTCTACAAAACCATGCGTTGGGATAGCTTCGTGCTTTAAAAATTTCTTCGTACTATTTTGTACCTTTACAAATTTCTTCGTATCCTAACCTCTTTCCATTCATGTGATCCTAATCAGAGTTTTCTACAAAACATGCGTTTGGATAAATTTGTGCTTTTACAAACTTCATAGTAGCCTAACCTCTTTCCATTCCCGTCATCCTAATCAAACTTTTCTACAAAACTTGCATTGGGATAGATTTGTACCTTTACAAATTTCTTCGTATACTAACCTCTTTTCATTAATCTGATCCTAATCAGAGTTTTCTACAAAACATGTGTTGGGATAGATTTGTGCTTTTACAAATTTTTTCATACCCTAACCTCTTTTCCTTCATGTGATCCTAATCAGAGTTTTTCAAAACACACGATGGGATAGATTTGTGCTTTTACAAATTTCTTTGTATCCTAACCTATTTCCATTCATGTGATCCTAATCAGAGTTTTCTACAAAACGTGCGTTCGATAGATTTGTGCTTTTACAAATTTCATAGTACCCTAACCTCTTTCCATTCATGTGATCCTAATCAAACTTTTCTACAAAACATGCATTGGGATAGATTTGTACCTTTACAAATTTCTTCGTATCCTAACCTCTTTTCATTCATCTGAGCCTAATCAGAGTTTTCTACAAAACATGCGTTGGGATAGATTTGTGCTTTTACAAACTTCTTTGTATCCTAACTTCTTTCCATTCATGTGATCCTAGTCGGATTTTTCTACAAAACATACGTTGGGATAGATTTGTTCCTTTACAAATTTCTTCGTACACTAACCTCTTTCCATTCATGTGATCCTAATCAAACTTTTCTACAAAACCATGAATTGGGATAGATTTGTACCTTTACAAATTTATTCGTATACTAACCTCTTTCCATTCATGAGATCCTAATCAAACTTTTCTACAAAACCATGCGTTGGGATAGCTTCGTGCTTTAGAAATTTCTTCGTACCCTAACCTCTGTCCATTCATGTGATCCTAATCAAACTTTTCTACAAAACCATGCGTTGGGATAGCTTCATGCTTTAAAAATTTCTTCGTACCCTAACCTCTTTCCAATCATGTGATCCTAATCAAACTTTTCTACAAAACCATGCATTGGGATAGATTTGTACCTTTACTAATTTCTTCGTACCCTAACCTCTTTCCATTCATGTGATCCTAATCACACTTTTCTACAAAACCAAGCATTGGGATAGATTTGTACCTTTACTAATTTCTTCGTACCCTAACCTCTTTCCATTCATGTGATCCTAATAAAACTTTTCTACAGAACCATGCATTGGGATAGCTTCGTGCTTTAAAAATTTCTTCGTACCCTAACCTCTTTCATTCATGTGATCCTAATCAAAGTTTTCTATAAAACCATGCATTAGGACAGATTTGTACCTTTACAAATTTCTTCGTATCCTAACCTCTGTCCATTCATGTGCTCCTAATCAAACTTTTCTACAAAAACATGCGTTGGGATAGCTTCGTGCTTTAAAAATTTCTTCGCACCCTAACCTCTGTCCATTCATGTGATCCTAATCAAAATTTTCTACAAAACCATGCGTTGGGATAGCTTCGTGCTTTAAAAATTTCTTCGTACCCTAACCTCTTTCCATTCATGTGATCCTAATCAAACTTTTCTACAAAACATGCATTGGGATAGATTTGTACCTTTACTAATTTCTTCGTAAACTAACCTCTTTCCAATCACGTGATCCTAATCAAACTTTTCTACAAAACCATGCGTTGGGATAGCTTCGTGCTTTAAAAATTTCTTCGTACCCTAACCTCTTTCCATTCATGTGATCCTAATCAAACTTTTCTACAAAACATGCATTGAGATAGATTTGTACCTTTACAAATTTCGTCGTATCCTAACCTCTTTCCATTCATGTGATCCTAATCAGAGTTTTCTACAAAACGTGCGTTGGGATAAATTTGTGCTTTTACAAACTTCATAGTAGCCTAACCTCTTTCCATTCCCGTCATCCTAATCAAACTTTTCTACAAAACTTGCATTGGGATAGATTTGTACCTTTACAAATTTTTTCGTATACTAACCTCTTTTCATTAATCTGATCCTAATCAGAGTTTTCTACAACACATGTGTTGGGATAGATTTGTGCTTTTACAAATTTCTTCGTACCCTAACCTCTTTCCATACATGTGATCCTAATCACAGTTTTCTATAAAACCATGCATTGGGATAGATTTGTAGCTTTACAAATTTCTTCGTATCCTAACCTCTTTCCATTCATGTGATACTAATTAGAGTTTTCTGCAAAACGTGTGTTGGGATAGATTTGTGCTTTTACAAATTACTTCATAACCTAACCTCTTTCCATTCATGTGATCCTAATCAAACTTTTCTACAAAACGTGCGTTGTGATAGATTTGTACTTTTACAAATTTCTTCCTACCCTAACCTCTTTTTATTAATCTGATCCTGATCAAATCGTTCTATAAAACCATGCATTGGGATATATTTGTACCTTTACAAATTTCTTCGTATCCTAACCTCTTTCCATTCATGTGATCCTAATCAAACTTTTCTACAAAACATGCATTGAGATAGATTTGTACCTTTACAAATTTCTTCGTATCCTAACCTCTTTCCATTCATGTGATCCTAATGAAACTTTTCTACAAAACCATGCGTTGGGATAGCTTCGTGCTTTAAAAATTTCTTCGTACCCTAACCTCTTTCCATTCACGTGAATCTAATCAAAGTTTTCTATAAAAACATGCATTGGGACAAATTTGTACCTATACAAATTTCTTCGTATCCTAACCTCTTTCCATTCATGTGATCCTAATCAAACTTTTCTACAAAACATGCATTGAGATAGATTTGTACCTTTACAAATTTCTTCGTATCCTAACCTCTTTCCATTCATGTGATCCTAATCAAACTTTTCTACAAAACCATGCGTTGGGATAGCTTCGTGCTTTAAAAATTTCTTCGTACCCTAACCTCTGTCCATTCATGTGATCCTAATCAAACTTTTCTACAAAACAATGCGTTGGGATAGCTTCGTGCTTTAGAAATTTCTTCGTACCCTAACCTCTTTCCATTCATGTGATCCTAATCAAACTTTTCTACAAAACATGCATTGGGATAGATTTGTACCTTTACAAATTTCTTCGTACCCTAACCTCTTTGCATTCATGTGATCCTAATAAAACTTTTCTACAAAACCATGCATTGGGATAGCTTCGTGCTTTAAAAATTTCCTCGTACCCTAACCTCTTACCATTCATGTGATCCTAATCAAAGTTTTCTATAAAACCATGCATTGGGACAGATTTGTACCTTTACAAATTTCTTCGTATACTAACCTCTGTCCATTCATGTGCTCCTAATCAAACTTTTCTACAAAAACATGCGTTGGGATAGCTTCGTGCTTTAAAAATTTCTTCGTACCCTAACCTCTTCCCATTCATGTGATCCTAATCAGAGTTTTCTACATAACGCATTGGGATAGATTTGTACCTTTACAAATTTCTTCGTATCCTAACCTCTTTCCATTCATGTGATCCTAATCAAACTTTTCTACAAAACATGCATTGGGATAGATTTGTACCTTTACAAATTTCTTCGTATACTAACCTCTGTCCATTCATGTGCTCCTAATCAAACTTTTCTACAAAAACATGCGTTGGGATAGCTTCGTGCTTTAAAAATTTCTTTGTACCCTAACCTCTTCCCATTCATGTGATCCTAATCAGAGTTTTCTACATAACGCATTGGGATAGATTTGTACCTTTACAAATTTCTTCGTATCCTAACCTCTTTCCATTCATGTGATCCTAATCAAACTTTTCTACAAAACATGCATTGGGATAGATTTGTACCTTTACAAATTTCTTCGTATCCTAGCCTCTTTCCATTCATGTGATCCTAATCATAGTTTTCTGCAAAACGTGCGTTGGGATAGATTTGTGCTTTTACAAATTTCTTCGTACCCTAACCTCTTTCCATACATGTAATCCTAATCACAGTTTTCTATAAAACCATGCATTGGGACAGATTTGTACCTTTACAAATTTCTTCGTAACCTCTTTCCATTCATGTGATCCTAATCGAACTTTTCTACAAAACATGCATTGGGATAGATTTGTAGCTTTACAAATTTCTTCGTATCCTAACCTCTTTCCATTCATGTGATACTAATTAGAGTTTTCTACAAAACGTGCGTTGGGATAGATTTATGCTTTTACAAATATCTTCGTACCCTAACCTCTTTCCATTCATGTGATCCTAATCAAAGTTTTCTATAAAACCATGCATTGGGATAGATTTGTACCTTTACAAATTTCTTCTTATCCTAACCTCTTTCCATTCATGTGATCCTAATAAAACTTTTCTACAAAACATGCATTGGGTTAGATTTGCACCTTTACAAATTTCTTCGTATCCTAACCTCTTTTCATTCATCTGATCCTAATCAGAGATTTCTACAAAACATGCGTTGGGATAGATTTGTGCTTTAAAGATTTCTTTGTACCCTAACCTCTTCCCATTCATGTGATCCTAATCAGAGTTTTCTACAAAACATGCATTGAGATAGATTTGTACCTTTACAAATTTCTTCGTACCCTAACCTCTTTGCATTCATGTGATCCTAATCAAACTTTTCTACAAAACATGCATTGGGATAGATTTGTACCTTTACAAATTTCTTCGTACCCTAACCTCTGTCCATTCATGTGCTCCTAATCAAACTTTTCTACAAAAACATGCGTTGGGATAGCTTCGTGCTTTAAAAATTTCTTCGTACACTAACCTCTGTCCATTCATGTGATCCTAATCAAAATTTTCTACAAAACCATGTGTTGGGATAGCTTCGTGCTTTAAAAATTTCTTCGTACCCTAACCTCTTTCCATTCATGTGATCCTAATCAAACTTTTCTACAAAACATGCATTGGGATAGATTTGTACCTTTACAAATTTCTTCGTATCCTAACCTCTTTTCATTAATCTGATCCTAAACAGAATTTTCTACAAAACATGTGTTGGGATAGATTTGTGCTTTTACAAATTTCTTCATACCCTAACCTCTTTTCCTTCATGTGATCCTAATCAGAGTTTTTACAAAACACACGATGGGATAGATTTGTGCTTTTACAAATTTCTTTGTATCCTAACCTATTTCCATTCATGTGATCCTAATCAGAGTTTTCTACAAAACGTGCGGTCGATAGATTTGTACCTTTACAAATTTCTTCGTATCCTAACCTCTTTTCATTCATCTGAGCCTAATCAGAGTTTTCTACAAAACATGCGTTGGGATAGATTTGTGCTTTTACAAATTTTTTCATACCCTAATCTCTATTCATTCATGTGATCCTAATCAGAGTTTTTACAAAACACACGATGGGATAGATTTGTGCTTTAACAAATTTCTTTGTATCCTAACTACTTTCCATTCATGTGATCCTAGTCGGATTTTTCTACAAAAACGTGCGTTGGGATAGATTTGTGCTTTTACAAATTTCTTCGTATCCTAACCTCTTTTAATTTTTGTTATCCTAGAGTTATCTAGAAAACATACGTTGGGATAGATTAGTACCTTTACAAATTTCTTCGTACCCTAACCTCTTTCCATTCATGTGATCCTAATCAAACTTTTCTACAAAACCATGAATTGGGATAGATTTGTACCTTTACAAATTTATTCGTATACTAACCTCTTTCCATTCATGAGATCCTAATCAAACTTTTCTACAAAACCATGCATTGGGATAGCTTCGTGCTTTAAAAATTTCTTTGTACCCTAACCTCTTCCCATTCATCTGATCCTAATCAGAGTTTTCTACAAAACGTGCGTTGGGCTAGATTTGTGCTTTTACAAATTCTTCGTATCCTAACCTCTTTCCATTCATGTGATCCTAATCAAAGTTTTCTATAAAACCATGCATTGGGATAGAATTGTACCTTTACAAATTTCTTCTTACCCTAACCTCTTTCCATTCATGTGATCCTAATCAAACTTTTCTACAAAACCATGAATTGTTTAATAATAACCTCTTTTCATTCATCTGATCCTAATCAGAGTTTTCTACAAAACATTCGTTGGGATAGATTTGTGCTTTTACAAATTTCTTCGTACCCTAACCTCTTTCCATACATGTGATCCTAATCACAGTTTTCTATAAAACCATGCATTGGGACAGATTTGTACCTTAACAAATTTCTTCGTAACCTCTTTCCATTCATGTGATCCTAATCGAACTTTTCTACAAAACATGCATTGAGATAGATTTGTACCTTTACAAATTTCGTCGTATCCTAACCTCTTTCCATTCATGTGATCCTAATCAGAGTTTTCTACAAAACGTGCGTTGGGATAAATTTGTGCTTTTACAAACTTCATAGTAGCCTAACCTCTTTCCATTCCCGTCATCCTAATCAAACTTTTCTACAAAACTTGCATTGGGATAGATTTGTACCTTTACAAATTTCTTCGTATACTAACCTCTCTTCATTAATCTGATCCTAATCAGAGTTTTCTACAACACATGTGTTGGGATAGATTTGTGCTTTTACAAATTTCTTCGTACCCTAACCTCTTTCCATACATGTGATCCTAATCACAGTTTTCTATAAAACCATGCATTGGGACAGATTTGTACCTTTACAAATTTCTTCGTAACCTATTTCCATTCATGTAATTTTAATCGAACTTTTCTACAAAACATGCATTGGGATAGATTTGAAGCTTTACAAATTTCTTCGTATCCTAACCTCTTTCCATTCATGTGATACTAATTAGAGTTTTCTGCAAAACGTGTGTTGGGATAGATTTGTGCTTTTACAAATTACTTCATAACCTAACCTCTTTCCATTCATGTGATCCTATTCAAACTTTTCTACAAAACGTGCGTTGTGATAGATTTGTACTTTTACAAATTTCTTCCTACCCTAACCTCTTTTTATTAATCTAATCCTGATCAAATCGTTCTATAAAACCATGCATTGGGATATATTTGTACCTTTACAAATTTCTTCGTATCCTAACCTCTTTCCATTCATGTGATCCTAATCAAACTTTTCTACAAAACATGCATTGAGATAGATTTGTACCTTTACAAATTTCTTCGTATCCTAACCTCTTTCCATTCATGTGATCCTAATGAAACTTTTCTACAAAACCATGCGTTGGGATAGCTTCGTGCTTTAAAAATTTCTTCGTACCCTAACCTCTTTCCATTCACGTGAATCTAATCAAAGTTTTCTATAAAAACATGCATTGGGACAAATTTGTACCTTTACAAATTTCTTCGTATCCTAACCTCTTTCCATTCATGTGATCCTAATCAAACTTTTCTACAAAACATGCATTGAGATAGATTTGTACCTTTACAAATTTCTTCGTATCCTAACCTCTTTCCATTCATGTGATCCTAATCAAACTTTTCTACAAAACCGTGCGTTGGGATAGCTTCGTGCTTTAAAAATTTCTTCGTACCCTAACCTCTGTCCATTCATGTGATCCTAATCAAACTTTTCTACAAAACAATGCGTTGGGATAGCTTCGTGCTTTAGAAATTTCTTCGTACCCTAACCTCTTTCCATTCATGTGATCCTAATCAAACTTTTCTACAAAACATGCATTGGGATAGATTTGTACCTTTACAAATTTCTTCGTACCCTAACCTCTTTGCATTCATGTGATCCTAATAAAACTTTTCTACAAAACCATGCATTGGGATAGCTTCGTGCTTTAAAAATTTCCTCGTACCCTAACCTCTTACCATTCATGTGATCCTAATCAAAGTTTTCTATAAAACCATGCATTGGGACAGATTTGTACCTTTACAAATTTCTTCGTATACTAACCTCTGTCCATTCATGTGCTCCTAATCAAACTTTTCTACAAAAACATGCGTTGGGATAGCTTCGTGCTTTAAAAATTTCTTCGTACCCTAACCTCTGTCCATTCATGTGATCCTAATCAAAATTTTCTACAAAACCATGCGTTGGGATAGCTTCGTGCTTTAAAAATTTCTTCGTACTCTAACCTCTTTCCATTCATGTGATCCTAATCAAACTTTTCTACAAAACATGCATTGAGATAGATTTGTACCTTTACAAATTTCTTCGTATCCTAACCTCTTTCCATTCATGTGATCCTAATCAGAGTTTTCTACAAAACATGCGTTTGGATAAATTTGTGCTTTTACAAACTTCATAGTATCCTAACCTCTTTCCATTCCCGTCATCCTAATCAAACTTTTCTACAAAACTTGCATTGGGATAGATTTGTACCTTTACAAATTTCTTCGTATACTAACCTCTTTTCATTAATCTGATCCTAATCAGAGTTTTCTACAAAACATGTGTTGGGATAGATTTGAGCTTTTACAAATTTTTTCATACCCTAACCTCTTTTCCTTCATGTGATCCTAATCAGAGTTTTTCAAAACACACGATGGGATAGATTTGTGCTTTTACAAATTTCTTTGTATCCTAACCTATTTCCATTCATGTGATCCTAATCAGAGTTTTCTACAAAACGTGCGTTCGATAGATTTGTGCTTTTACAAACTTCATAGTATCCTAACCTCTTTCCATTCCCGTCATCCTAATCAAACTTTTCTACAAAACTTGCATTGGGATAGATTTGTACCTTTACAAATTTCTTCGTATCCTAACCTCTTTTCATTCATCTGAGCCTAATCAGAGTTTTCTACAAAACATGCGTTGGGATAGATTTGTGCTTTTACAAACTTCTTTGTATCCTAACTTCTTTCCATTCATGTGATCCTAGTCGGATTTTTCTACAAAACATACGTTGGGATAGATTTGTTCCTTTACAAATTTCTTCGTACACTAACCTCTTTCCATTCATGTGATCCTATTCAAACTTTTCTACAAAACCATGAATTGTGATAGATTTGTACCTTTACAAATTTCTTCGTACCCTAACCTCTTTCCATTCATGTGATCCTAATCAAACTTTTCTACAAAACCATGAATTGGGATAGATTTGTACCTTTACAAATTTCTTCGTACCCTAACCTCTTTCCATTCATGTGATCCTAATCAAACTTTTCTACAAAACCATGAATTGGGATAGATTTGTACCTTTACAAATTTCTTCGTATCCTAACCTCTTTCCATTCATGTGATCCTAATCAAACTTTTCTACAAAACCATGCGTTGGGATAGTTTCGTGCTTTAAAAATTTCTTCGTACCCTAACTTCTTTCCATTCATGTGATCCTAATCAAACTTTTCTACAAAACCATACATTGGGATAGCTTTGTGCTAAAAAATTTCTTCGTACCCTAACCTCTTTCCATTCATGTGATCCTAATCAGAGTTTTTACAAAACACACGATGGGATAGATTTGTGCTTTTACAAATTTCTTTGTATCCTAACTTCTTTCCATTCATGTAATCCTAATCGAACTTTTCTACAAAACATGCATTGGGCTAGATTTGCACCTTTACAAATTTCTTCGTATCCTAACCTCTTTTCATTCATCTGATCCTAATCAGAGATTTCTACAAAACATGCGTTGGGATAGATTTGTGCTTTTACAAATTTTTCATACCCTAATCTCTTTTCATTCATGTGATCCTAATCAGAGTTTTTACAAAACACACGATGGGATAGATTTGTACCTTTACAAATTTCTTCGTACCCTAACCTCTTTGCATTCATGTGATCCTAATAAAACTTTTCTACAAAACATGCATTGGGATAGATTTGTACCTTTACAAATTTCTTCGTACCCTAACCTCTGTCCATTCATGTGCTCCTAATCAAACTTTTCTACAAAAACATGCGTTGGGATAGCTTCGTGCTTTAAAAATTTCTTCGTACACTAACCTCTGTCCATTCATGTGATCCTAATCAAAATTTTCTACAAAACCATGTGTTGGGATAGCTTCGTGCTTTAAAAATTTCTTCGTACCCTAACCTCTTTCCATTCATGTGATCCTAATCAAACTTTTCTACAAAACATGCATTGGGATAGATTTGTACCTTTACAAATTTCTTCGTATCCTAACCTCTTTTCATTAATCTGATCCTAAACAGAATTTTCTACAAAACATGTGTTGGGATAGATTTGTGCTTTTACAAATTTCTTCATACCCTAACCTCTTTTCCTTCATGTGATCCTAATCAGAGTTTTCTACAAAACGTGCGGTCGATAGATTTGTACCTTTACAAATTTCTTCGTATCCTAACCTCTTTTCATTCATCTGAGCCTAATCAGAGTTTTCTACAAAACATGCGTTGGGATAGATTTGTGCTTTTACAAATTTTTTCATACCCTAATCTCTTTTCATTCATGTGATCCTAATCAGAGTTTTTACAAAACACACGATGGGATAGATTTGTGCTTTTACAAATTTCTTTGTATCCTAACTACTTTCCATTCATGTGATCCTAGTCGGATTTTTCTACAAAAACGTGCGTTGGGATAGATTTGTGCTTTTACAAATTTCTTCGTATCCTAACCTCTTTCCATTCATGAGATCCTAATCAAACTTTTCTACAAAACCATGAATTGGGATAGATTTGTACCTTTACAAATTTATTCGTATACTAACCTCTTTCCATTCATGAGATCCTAATCAAACTTTTCTACAAAACCATGCATTGGGATAGCTTCGTGCTTTA
The DNA here is from genome assembly GCA_929113105.1 of Agrypnus murinus. Taxonomy (NCBI): domain Eukaryota; kingdom Metazoa; phylum Arthropoda; class Insecta; order Coleoptera; family Elateridae; genus Agrypnus; species Agrypnus murinus. Next base: position 225,706,999 of record OV816024.1, on the reverse strand, counting down.
AAAATTTCTTTGTACCCTAACCTCTTCCCATTCATCTGATCCTAATCAGAGTTTTCTACAAAACGTGCGTTGGGCTAGATTTGTGCTTTTACAAATTCTTCGTATCCTAACCTCTTTCCATTCATGTGATCCTAATCAAAGTTTTCTATAAAACCATGCATTGGGATAGAATTGTACCTTTACAAATTTCTTCTTACCCTAACCTCTTTCCATTCATGTGATCCTAATCAAACTTTTCTACAAAACCATGAATTGGTTAATAATAACCTCTTTTCATTCATCTGATCCTAATCAGAGTTTTCTACAAAACATTCGTTGGGATAGATTTGTGCTTTTACAAATTTCTTCCTACCCTAACCTCTTTCCATTAATGTGATCCTAATCAAAGTTTTCTACAAAACCATGCATTGGGATAGCTTCGTGGTTTAAAAATTTCTTTGTACCCTAACTTCTTCCCATTCATGTGATCCTAATCAGAGTTTTCTACAAAACGCATTGGGATAGATTTGTACCTTTACAAATTTCTTCGTATCCTAACCTCTTTCCATTCATGTGATCCTAATCAAACTTTTCTACAAAACATGCATTGGGATAGATTTGTACCTTTACAAATTTCTTCGTATCCTAGCCTCTTTCCATTCATGTGATCCTAATCATAGTTTTCTGCAAAACGTGCGTTGGGATAGATTTGTGCTTTTACAAATTTCTTCGTACCCTAACCTCTTTCCATACATGTGATCCTAATCACAGTTTTCTATAAAACCATGCATTGGGACAGATTTGTACCTTTACAAATTTCTTCGTAACCTATTTCCATTCATGTGATCCTAATCGAACTTTTCTACAAAACATGCATTGGGATAGATTTGTAGCTTTACAAATTTCTTCGTATCCTAACCTCTTTCCATTCATGTGATACTAATTAGAGTTTTCTACAAAACGTGCGTTGGGATAGATTTATGCTTTTACAAATATCTTCGTACCCTAACCTCTTTCCATTCATGTGATCCTAATCAAAGTTTTCTATAAAACCATGCATTGGGATAGATTTGTACCTTTACAAATTTCTTCTTATCCTAACCTCTTTCCATTCATGTGATCCTAATCAAACTTTTCTACAAAACCATGAATTGGGATAGATTTGTACCTTTACAAATTTCTTCGTACCCTAACCTCTTTCCATTCATGTGATCCTAATCAAACTTTTCTACAAAACCATGAATTGGGATAGATTTGTACCTTTACAAATTTCTTCGTATCCTAACCTCTTTCCATTCATGTGATCCTAATCAAACTTTTCTACAAAACCATGCGTTGGGATAGTTTCGTGCTTTAAAAATTTCTTCGTACCCTAACTTCTTTCCATTCATGTGATCCTAATCAAACTTTTCTACAAAACCATACATTGGGATAGCTTTGTGCTAAAAAATTTCTTCGTACCCTAACCTCTTTCCATTCATGTGATCCTAATCAGAGTTTTTACAAAACACACGATGGGATAGATTTGTGCTTTTACAAATTTCTTTGTATCCTAACTTCTTTCCATTCATGTAATCCTAATCGAACTTTTCTACAAAACATGCATTGGGTTAGATTTGCACCTTTACAAATTTCTTCGTATCCTAACCTCTTTTCATTCATCTGATCCTAATCAGAGATTTCTACAAAACATGCGTTGGGATAGATTTGTGCTTTAAAGATTTCTTTGTACCCTAACCTCTTCCCATTCATGTGATCCTAATCAGAGTTTTCTACAAAACATGCATTGGGATAGATTTGTACCTTTACAAATTTCTTCGTACCCTAACCTCTTTGCATTCATGTGATCCTAATCAAACTTTTCTACAAAACATGCATTGGGATAGATTTGTACCTTTACAAATTTCTTCGTACCCTAACCTCTGTCCATTCATGTGCTCCTAATCAAACTTTTCTACAAAAACATGCGTTGGGATAGCTTCGTGCTTTAAAAATTTCTTCGTACACTAACCTCTGTCCATTCATGTGATCCTAATCAAAGTTTTCTACAAAACCATGTGTTGGGATAGCTTCGTGCTTTAAAAATTTCTTCGTACCCTAACCTCTTTCCATTCATGTGATCCTAATCAAACTTTTCTACAAAACATGCATTGGGATAGATTTGTACCTTTACAAATTTCTTCGTATCCTAACCTCTTTTCATTAATCTGATCCTAAACAGAATTTTCTACAAAACATGTGTTGGGATAGATTTGTGCTTTTACAAATTTCTTCATACCCTAACCTCTTTTCCTTCATGTGATCCTAATCAGAGTTTTTACAAAACACACGATGGGATAGATTTGTGCTTTTACAAATTTCTTTGTATCCTAACCTATTTCCATTCATGTGATCCTAATCAGAGTTTTCTACAAAACGTGCGGTCGATAGATTTGTACCTTTACAAATTTCTTCGTATCCTAACCTCTTTTCATTCATCTGAGCCTAATCAGAGTTTTCTACAAAACATGCGTTGGGATAGATTTGTGCTTTTACAAATTTTTTCATACCCTAATCTCTTTTCATTCATGTGATCCTAATCAGAGTTTTCTACAAAACCATACATTGGGATAGCTTCGTGGTTTAAAGATTTCTTTGTACCCTAACCTCTTCCCATTCATGTGATCCTAATCAGAGTTTTCTACAAAACGCATTGGGATAGATTTGTACCTTTACAAATTTCTTCGTACCCTAACCTCTTTCCATTAATGTGATCCTAATCAAAGTTTTCTACAAAACCATGCATTGGGATAGCTTCGTGGTTTAAAGATTTCTTTGTACCCTAACCTCTTCCCATTCATGTGATCCTAATCAGAGTTTTCTACAAAACGCATTGGGATAGATTTGTACCTTTACAAATTTCTTCGTATCCTAACCTCTTTCGTTCATGTGATCCTAATCAAACTTTTCTACAAAACATGCATTGGGATAGATTTGTACCTTTACAAATTTCTTCGTATCCTAGCCTCTTTCCATTCATGTGATCCTAATCAGAGTTTTCTGCAAAACGTGCGTTGGGATAGATTTGTTATTTTACAAATTTCTTCGTTCCCTAACCTCTTTCCATACATGTGATCCTAATCACAGTTTTCTATAAAACCATGCATTGGGACAGATTTGTACCTTTACAAATTTCTTCGTAAACTCTTTCCATTCATGTGATCCTAATCGAACTTTTTTACAAAACATGCATTGGGATAGATTTGTAGCTTTACAAATTTCTTCGTATCCTAACCTCTTTCTATTCATGTGATACTAATTAGAGTTTTCTACAAAACGTGCGTTGGGATACATTTATGCTTTTACAAATTTCTTCGTACCCTAACCTCTTTTCATTAATCTTATCCTAATCAAATTGTTCTACAAAACCATTCATTGGGATATATTTGTACCTTTACAAATTTCTTCGTATCCTAACCTCTTTCCATTCATGTGATCCTAATCAAACTTTCCTACAAATCATCCATTGGGATAGATTTGTACCTTTACAAATTTCTTCGTACCCTAACCTCTTTCCAATCATGTGATCCTAATCAAACTTTTCTACAAAACCATGCTTTGGGATAGCTTCGTGCTTTAAAAATTTCATCCTACCCTAACCTCTTTCCATTCATGTGATCCTAATCAAACTTTTCTACAAAACATGCATTGGGATAGATTTGTACCTTTTCAAATTTCTTCGTACCCTAACCTCTTTCCATTCATGTTATCCTAATCAAACTTTTCTACAAAACCATGAATTGGGATAGATTTGTACCTTTACAAATTTCATCGTATCCTAACCTCTTTCCATTCATGTGATCCTAATCAGAGTTTTCTACAAATGTGCGTTGGGATAAATTTGTGCTTTTACAAACTTCATAGTAGCCTAACCTCTTTCCATTCCCGTCATCCTAATCAAACTTTTCTACAAAACATGCATTGGAATAGATTTGTACCTTTACAAATTTCTTCGTATCCTAACCTCTCTTCATTAATCTGATCCTAATCAGAGTTTTCTACAAAACATGTGTTGGGATAGATTTGTGCTTTTACAAATATTTTCATACTCTAACCTATTTTCATTCATGTGATCCTAATCAGAGTTTTTACAAAACACACGTTGGGATAGATTTGTGCTTTTACAAATTTCATAGTACCCTAACCTCTTTCAATTCATGTGATCCTAATCAAACTTTTCTACAAAACATGCATTGGGATGGATTTTTACCTGTACAAATTTCTTCGTATCCTAACCTCTTTTCATTCATCTGAGCCTAATCAGAGTTTTCTACAAAACAGTCGTTGGGATAGATTTGTGCATTTACAAATTTTTTCATACCCTAACCTCTTTTCATTCATGTGATCCTAATCAGAGTTTTTACAAAACACACGATGGGATAGATTTGTGCTTTTACAAATTTCTTTGTATCCTAACTTCTTTCCATTCATGTGATCCAAGTCGGATTTTTCTACAAAAACGTGCGTTGGGATAGATTTGTGCTTTTACAAATTTCTTCGTATCCTAACCTCTTTTAATTTTTCTGATCCTAGAGTTATCTACAAAACATACGTTGGGATAGATTTGTACCTTTACAAATTTCTTCGTACCCTAACCTCTTTCCATTCATGTGATCCTAATCAAACTTTTCTACAAAACCATGAATTGGGATAGATTTGTACCTTTACAAATTTCTTCGTACCCTAACCTCTTTCCATTCATGTGATCCTAATCAAACTTTTCTACAAAACCATGCTTTGGGATAGCTTTGTGCTAAAAAATTTCATCGTACCCTAACCTCTTTCCATTCACGTAATCCTAATCAAAGTTTTCTATAAAACCATGCATTGGGACAGATTTGTACTTTTACAAATTTCTTCGTATCCTAACCTCTTTCCATTCATGAGATCCTAATCAAACTTTTCTACAAAACCATGCATTGGGATAGCTTCGTGCTTAAAAAATTTATTTGTACCCTAACCTCTTCCCATTCATCTGATCCTAATCAGAGTTTTCTACAAAACGTGCGTTGAGCTAGATTTGTGCTTTTACAAATTTCTTCGTATCCTAAGCTCTTTTCATTCATGTGATCCTAATCAAAGTTTTCTATAAAACCATGCATTGGGATAGAATTGTACCTTTACAAATTTCTTCGTACCCTAACCTCTTTCCATTCATGTGATCCTAATCAAACTTTTCTACAAAACCATGAATTGGTTAATAATAACCTCTTTTCATTCATCTGATCCTAATCAGAGTTTTCTCCAAAACATGCGTTGGGATAGATTTGTGCTTTTACAAATTTCTTCCTACCCTAACCTCTTTCCATTAATGTGATCCTAATCAAAGTTTTCTACAAAACCATGCATTGGGATAGCTTCGTGGTTTAAAGATTTCTTTGTACCCTAACCTCTTCCCATTCATGTGATCCTAATCAGAGTTTTCTACAAAACGCATTGGGATAGATTTGTACCTTTACAAATTTCTTCGTATCCTAACCTCTTTCGTTCATGTGATCCTAATCAAACTTTTCTACAAAACATGCATTGGGATAGATTTGTACCTTTACAAATTTCTTCGTATCCTAGCCTCTTTCCATTCATGTGATCCTAATCAGAGTTTTCTGCAAAACGTGCGTTGGGATAGATTTGTTATTTTACAAATTTCTTCGTTCCCTAACCTCTTTCCATACATGTGATCCTAATCACAGTTTTCTATAAAACCATGCATTGGGACAGATTTGTACCTTTACAAATTTCTTCGTAAACTCTTTCCATTCATGTGATCCTAATCGAACTTTTTTACAAAACATGCATTGGGATAGATTTGTAGCTTTACAAATTTCTTCGTATCCTAACCTCTTTCTATTCATGTGATACTAATTAGAGTTTTCTACAAAACGTGCGTTGGGATACATTTATGCTTTTACAAATTTCTTCGTACCCTAACCTCTTTTCATTAATCTTATCCTAATCAAATTGTTCTACAAAACCATTCATTGGGATATATTTGTACCTTTACAAATTTCTTCGTATCCTAACCTCTTTCCATTCATGTGATCCTAATCAAACTTTCCTACAAAACATCCATTGGGATAGATTTGTACCTTTACAAATTTCTTCGTACCCTAACCTCTTTCCAATCATGTGATCCTAATCAAACTTTTCTACAAAACCATGCTTTGGGATAGCTTCGTGCTTTAAAAATTTCATCCTACCCTAACCTCTTTCCATTCATGTGATCCTAATCAAACTTTTCTACAAAACATGCATTGGGATAGATTTGTACCTTTTCAAATTTCTTCGTACCCTAACCTCTTTCCAATCATGTGATCCTAATCAAACTTTTCTACAAAACCATGCTTTGGGATAGCTTCGTGCTTTAAAAATTTCATCCTACCCTAACCTCTTTCCATTCATGTGATCCTAATCAAACTTTTCTACAAAACATGCATTGGAATAGATTTGTACCTTTACAAATTTCTTCGTATCCTAACCTCTCTTCATTAATCTGATCCTAATCAGAGTTTTCTACAAAACATGTGTTGGGATAGATTTGTGCTTTTACAAATTTTTTCATACCCTAACCTATTTTCATTCATGTGATCCTAATCAGAGTTTTTACAAAACACACGTTGGGATAGATTTGTGCTTTTACAAATTTCATAGTACCCTAACCTCTTTCAATTCATGTGATCCTAATCAAACTTTTCTACAAAACATGCATTGGGATAGATTTTTACCTGTACAAATTTCTTCGTATCCTAACCTCTTTTCATTCATCTGATCCTAATCAGAGTTTTCTACAAAACAGTCGTTGGGATAGATTTGTGCATTTACAAATTTTTTCATACCCTAACCTCTTTTCATTCATGTGATCCTAATCAGAGTTTTTACAAAACACACGATGGGATAGATTTGTGCTTTTACAAATTTCTTTGTATCCTAACTTCTTTCCATTCATGTGATCCAAGTCGGATTTTTCTACAAAAACGTGCGTTGGGATAGATTTGTGCTTTTACAAATTTCTTCGTATCCTAACCTCTTTTAATTTTTCTGATCCTAGAGTTATCTACAAAACATACGTTGGGATAGATTTGTACCTTTACAAATTTCTTCGTACCCTAACCTCTTTCCATTCATGTGATCCTAGTCAAACTTTTCTACAAAACCATGAATTGGGATAGATTTGTACCTTTACAAATTTCTTCGTACCCTAACCTCTTTCCATTCATGTGATCCTAACCAAACTTTTCTACAAAACCATGAATTGGGATAGATTTGTACCTTTACAAATTTCTTCGTACCCTAACCTCTTTCCATTCATGTGATCCTAATCAAATTTTTCTACAAAACCATGAATTGGGATAGATTTGTACCTTTACAAATTTCTTCGTATCTTAACCTCTTTCCATTCATGTGATCCTTATCAAACTTTTCTACAAAACCATGCGTTGGGATAGCTTCGTGCTTTAAAAATTTCTTCGTACCCTAACCTCTTTCCATTCATGTGATCCTAATCAAAATTTTCTACATAACCATGCATTGGGATAGCTTGGTGCTAAAAAATTTCATCGTACCCTAACCTCTTTCCATTCACGTGATCCTAATCAAAGTTTTCTATAAAACCATGCATTGGGACAGATTTGTACTTTTACAAATTTCTTCGTATCCTAACCTCTTTCCATTCATGAGATCCTAATCAAACTTTTCTACAAAACCATGCATTGGGATAGCTTCGTGCTTAAAAAATTTCTTTGTACCCTAACCTCTTCCCATTCATCTGATCCTAATCAGAGTTTTTTACAAAACGTGCGTTGAGCTAGATTTGTGCTTTTACAAATTTCTTCGTATCCTAAGCTCTTTCCATTCATGTGATCCTAATCAAAGTTTTCTATCAAACCATGCATTGGGATAGAATTGTACCTTTACAAATTTCTTCGTACCCTAACCTCTTTCCATTCATGTGATCCTAATCAAACTTTTCTACAAAACCATGAATTGGTTAATAATAACCTCTTTTCATTCATCTGATCCTAATCAGAGTTTTCTACAAAACATGCGTTGGGATAGATTTGTGCTTTTACAAATTTCTTCCTACCCTAACCTCTTTCCATTAATGTGATCCTAATCAAAGTTTTCTACAAAACCATGCATTGGGATAGCTTCGTGGTTTAAAGATTTCTTTGTACCCTAACCTCTTCCCATTCATGTGATCCTAATCAGAGTTTTCTACAAAACGCATTGGGATAGATTTGTACCTTTACAAATTTCTTCGTATCCTAACCTCTTTCGTTCATGTGATCCTAATCAAACTTTTCTACAAAACGTGCGTTGTGATAGATTTGTACTTTTACAAATTTCTTCCTACCCTAACCTCTTTTTATTAATCTGATCCTGATCAAATCGTTCTATAAAACCATGCATTGGGATATATTTGTACCTTTACAAATTTCTTCGTATCCTAACCTCTTTCCATTCATGTGATCCTAATCAAACTTTTCTACAAAACATGCATTGAGATAGATTTGTACCTTTACAAATTTCTTCGTATCCTAACCTCTTTCCATTCATGTGATCCTAATGAAACTTTTCTACAAAACCATGCGTTGGGATAGCTTCGTGCTTTAAAAATTTCTTCGTACCCTAACCTCTTTCCATTCACGTGAATCTAATCAAAGTTTTCTATAAAAACATGCATTGGGACAAATTTGTACCTATACAAATTTCTTCGTATCCTAACCTCTTTCCATTCATGTGATCCTAATCAAACTTTTCTACAAAACCATGCGTTGGGATAGCTTCGTGCTTTAAAAATTTCTTCGTACCCTAACCTCTGTCCATTCATGTGATCCTAATCAAACTTTTCTACAAAACAATGCGTTGGGATAGCTTCGTGCTTTAGAAATTTCTTCGTACCCTAACCTCTTTCCATTCATGTGATCCTAATCAAACTTTTCTACAAAACATGCATTGGGATAGATTTGTACCTTTACAAATTTCTTCGTACCCTAACCTCTTTGCATTCATGTGATCCTAATAAAACTTTTCTACAAAACCATGCATTGGGATAGCTTCGTGCTTTAAAAATTTCCTCGTACCCTAACCTCTTACCATTCATGTGATCCTAATCAAAGTTTTCTATAAAACCATGCATTGGGACAGATTTGTACCTTTACAAATTTCTTCGTATACTAACCTCTGTCCATTCATGTGCTCCTAATCAAACTTTTCTACAAAAACATGCGTTGGGATAGCTTCGTGCTTTAAAAATTTCTTCGTACCCTAACCTCTTCCCATTCATCTGATCCTAATCAGAGTTTTCTACAAAACGTGCGTTGAGCTAGATTTGTGCTTTTACAAATTTCTTCGTATCCTAAGCTCTTTTCATTCATGTGATCCTAATCAAAGTTTTCTATAAAACCATGCATTGGGATAGAATTGTACCTTTACAAATTTCTTCGTACCCTAACCTCTTTCCATTCATGTGATCCTAATCAAACTTTTCTACAAAACCATGAATTGGTTAATAATAACCTCTTTTCATTCATCTGATCCTAATCAGAGTTTTCTCCAAAACATGCGTTGGGATAGATTTGTGCTTTTACAAATTTCTTCCTACCCTAACCTCTTTCCATTAATGTGATCCTAATCAAAGTTTTCTACAAAACCATGCATTGGGATAGCTTCGTGGTTTAAAGATTTCTTTGTACCCTAACCTCTTCCCATTCATGTGATCCTAATCAGAGTTTTCTACAAAACGCATTGGGATAGATTTGTACCTTTACAAATTTCTTCGTATCCTAACCTCTTTCGTTCATGTGATCCTAATCAAACTTTTCTACAAAACATGCATTGGGATAGATTTGTACCTTTACAAATTTCTTCGTATCCTAGCCTCTTTCCATTCATGTGATCCTAATCAGAGTTTTCTGCAAAACGTGCGTTGGGATAGATTTGTTATTTTACAAATTTCTTCGTTCCCTAACCTCTTTCCATACATGTGATCCTAATCACAGTTTTCTATAAAACCATGCATTGGGACAGATTTGTACCTTTACAAATTTCTTCCTAAACTCTTTCCATTCATGTGATCCTAATCGAACTTTTTTACAAAACATGCATTGGGATAGATTTGTAGCTTTACAAATTTCTTCGTATCCTAACCTCTTTCTATTCATGTGATACTAATTAGAGTTTTCTACAAAACGTGCGTTGGGATACATTTATGCTTTTACAAATTTCTTCGTACCCTAACCTCTTTTCATTAATCTTATCCTAATCAAATTGTTCTACAAAACCATTCATTGGGATATATTTGTACCTTTACAAATTTCTTCGTATCCTAACCTCTTTCCATTCATGTGATCCTAATCAAACTTTCCTACAAAACATCCATTGGGATAGATTTGTACCTTTACAAATTTCTTCGTACCCTAACCTCTTTCCAATCATGTGATCCTAATCAAACTTTTCTACAAAACCATGCTTTGGGATAGCTTCGTGCTTTAAAAATTTCATCCTACCCTAACCTCTTTCCATTCATGTGATCCTAATCAAACTTTTCTACAAAACATGCATTGGGATAGATTTGTACCTTTTCAAATTTCTTCGTACCCTAACCTCTTTCCAATCATGTGATCCTAATCAAACTTTTCTACAAAACCATGCTTTGGGATAGCTTCGTGCTTTAAAAATTTCATCCTACCCTAACCTCTTTCCATTCATGTGATCCTAATCAAACTTTTCTACAAAACATGCATTGGAATAGATTTGTACCTTTACAAATTTCTTCGTATCCTAACCTCTCTTCATTAATCTGATCCTAATCAGAGTTTTCTACAAAACATGTGTTGGGATAGATTTGTGCTTTTACAAATTTTTTCATACCCTAACCTATTTTCATTCATGTGATCCTAATCAGAGTTTTTACAAAACACACGTTGGGATAGATTTGTGCTTTTACAAATTTCATAGTACCCTAACCTCTTTCAATTCATGTGATCCTAATCAAACTTTTCTACAAAACATGCATTGGGATAGATTTTTACCTGTACAAATTTCTTCGTATCCTAACCTCTTTTCATTCATCTGATCCTAATCAGAGTTTTCTACAAAACAGTCGTTGGGATAGATTTGTGCATTTACAAATTTTTTCATACCCTAACCTCTTTTCATTCATGTGATCCTAATCAGAGTTTTTACAAAACACACGATGGGATAGATTTGTGCTTTTACAAATTTCTTTGTATCCTAACTTCTTTCCATTCATGTGATCCAAGTCGGATTTTTCTACAAAAACGTGCGTTGGGATAGATTTGTGCTTTTACAAATTTCTTCGTATCCTAACCTCTTTTAATTTTTCTGATCCTAGAGTTATCTACAAAACATACGTTGGGATAGATTTGTACCTTTACAAATTTCTTCGTACCCTAACCTCTTTCCATTCATGTGATCCTAATCAAACTTTTCTACAAAACCATGAATTGGGATAGATTTGTACCTTTACAAATTTCTTCGTACCCTAACCTCTTTCCATTCATGTGATCCTAACCAAACTTTTCTACAAAACCATGAATTGGGATAGATTTGTACCTTTACAAATTTCTTCGTACCCTAACCTCTTTCCATTCATGTGATCCTAATCAAATTTTTCTACAAAACCATGAATTGGGATAGATTTGTACCTTTACAAATTTCTTCGTATCTTAACCTCTTTCCATTCATGTGATCCTTATCAAACTTTTCTACAAAACCATGCGTTGGGATAGCTTCGTGCTTTAAAAATTTCTTCGTACCCTAACCTCTTTCCATTCATGTGATCCTAATCAAAATTTTCTACATAACCATGCATTGGGATAGCTTGGTGCTAAAAAATTTCATCGTACCCTAACCTCTTTCCATTCACGTGATCCTAATCAAAGTTTTCTATAAAACCATGCATTGGGACAGATTTGTACTTTTACAAATTTCTTCGTATCCTAACCTCTTTCCATTCATGAGATCCTAATCAAACTTTTCTACAAAACCATGCATTGGGATAGCTTCGTGCTTAAAAAATTTCTTTGTACCCTAACCTCTTCCCATTCATCTGATCCTAATCAGAGTTTTTTACAAAACGTGCGTTGAGCTAGATTTGTGCTTTTACAAATTTCTTCGTATCCTAAGCTCTTTCCATTCATGTGATCCTAATCAAAGTTTTCTATCAAACCATGCATTGGGATAGAATTGTACCTTTACAAATTTCTTCGTACCCTAACCTCTTTCCATTCATGTGATCCTAATCAAACTTTTCTACAAAACCATGAATTGGTTAATAATAACCTCTTTTCATTCATCTGATCCTAATCAGAGTTTTCTACAAAACATGCGTTGGGATAGATTTGTGCTTTTGCAAATTTCTTCCTACCCTAACCTCTTTCCATTAATGTGATCCTAATCAAAGTTTTCTACAAAACCATGCATTGGGATAGCTTCGTGGTTTAAAGATTTCTTTGTACCCTAACCTCTTCCCATTCATGTGATCCTAATCAGAGTTTTCTACAAAACGCATTGGGATAGATTTGTACCTTTACAAATTTCTTCGTATCCTAACCTCTTTCGTTCATGTGATCCTAATCAAACTTTTCTACAAAACGTGCGTTGTGATAGATTTGTACTTTTACAAATTTCTTCCTACCCTAACCTCTTTTTATTAATCTGATCCTGATCAAATCGTTCTATAAAACCATGCATTGGGATATATTTGTACCTTTACAAATTTCTTCGTATCCTAACCTCTTTCCATTCATGTGATCCTAATCAAACTTTTCTACAAAACATGCATTGAGATAGATTTGTACCTTTACAAATTTCTTCGTATCCTAACCTCTTTCCATTCATGTGATCCTAATGAAACTTTTCTACAAAACCATGCGTTGGGATAGCTTCGTGCTTTAAAAATTTCTTCGTACCCTAACCTCTTTCCATTCACGTGAATCTAATCAAAGTTTTCTATAAAAACATGCATTGGGACAAATTTGTACCTATACAAATTTCTTCGTATCCTAACCTCTTTCCATTCATGTGATCCTAATCAAACTTTTCTACAAAACATGCATTGAGATAGATTTGTACCTTTACAAATTTCTTCGTATCCTAACCTCTTTCCATTCATGTGATCCTAATCAAACTTTTCTACAAAACCATGCGTTGGGATAGCTTCGTGCTTTAAAAATTTCTTCGTACCCTAACCTCTGTCCATTCATGTGATCCTAATCAAACTTTTCTACAAAACAATGCGTTGGGATAGCTTCGTGCTTTAGAAATTTCTTCGTACCCTAACCTCTTTCCATTCATGTGATCCTAATCAAACTTTTCTACAAAACATGCATTGGGATAGATTTGTACCTTTACAAATTTCTTCGTACCCTAACCTCTTTGCATTCATGTGATCCTAATAAAACTTTTCTACAAAACCATGCATTGGGATAGCTTCGTGCTTTAAAAATTTCCTCGTACCCTAACCTCTTACCATTCATGTGATCCTAATCAAAGTTTTCTATAAAACCATGCATTGGGACAGATTTGTACCTTTACAAATTTCTTCGTATACTAACCTCTGTCCATTCATGTGCTCCTAATCAAACTTTTCTACAAAAACATGCGTTGGGATAGCTTCGTGCTTTAAAAATTTCTTCGTACCCTAACCTCTGTCCATTCATGTGATCCTAATCAAAATTTTCTACAAAACCATGCGTTGGGATAGCTTCGTGCTTTAAAAATTTCTTCGTACTCTAACCTCTTTCCATTCATGTGATCCTAATCAAACTTTTCTACAAAACATGCATTGAGATAGATTTGTACCTTTACAAATTTCTTCGTATCCTAACCTCTTTCCATTCATGTGATCCTAATCAGAGTTTTCTACAAAACATGCGTTTGGATAAATTTGTGCTTTTACAAACTTCATAGTAGCCTAACCTCTTTCCATTCCCGTCATCCTAATCAAACTTTTCTACAAAACTTGCATTGGGATAGATTTGTACCTTTACAAATTTCTTCGTATACTAACCTCTTTTCATTAATCTGATCCTAATCAGAGTTTTCTACAAAACATGTGTTGGGATAGATTTGTGCTTTTACAAATTTTTTCATACCCTAACCTCTTTTCCTTCATGTGATCCTAATCAGAGTTTTTCAAAACACACGATGGGATAGATTTGTGCTTTTACAAATTTCTTTGTATCCTAACCTATTTCCATTCATGTGATCCTAATCAGAGTTTTCTACAAAACGTGCGTTCGATAGATTTGTGCTTTTACAAATTTCATAGTACCCTAACCTCTTTCCATTCATGTGATCCTAATCAAACTTTTCTACAAAACATGCATTGGGATAGATTTGTACCTTTACAAATTTCTTCGTATCCTAACCTCTTTTCATTCATCTGAGCCTAATCAGAGTTTTCTACAAAACATGCGTTGGGATAGATTTGTGCTTTTACAAACTTCTTTGTATCCTAACTTCTTTCCATTCATGTGATCCTAGTCGGATTTTTCTACAAAACATACGTTGGGATAGATTTGTTCCTTTACAAATTTCTTCGTACACTAACCTCTTTCCATTCATGTGATCCTAATCAAACTTTTCTACAAAACCATGAATTGTGATAGATTTGTACCTTTACAAATTTCTTCGTACCCTAACCTCTTTCCATTCATGTGATCCTAATCAAACTTTTCTACAAAACCATGAATTGGGATAGATTTGTACCTTTACAAATTTCTTCGTACCCTAACCTCTTTCCATTCATGTGATCCTAATCAAACTTTTCTACAAAACCATGAATTGGGATAGATTTGTACCTTTACAAATTTCTTCGTATCCTAACTTCTTTCCATTCATGTGATCCTAATCAAACTTTTCTACAAAACCATACATTGGGATAGCTTTGTGCTAAAAAATTTCTTCGTACCCTAACCTCTTTCCATTCATGTGATCCTAATCAGAGTTTTTACAAAACACACGATGGGATAGATTTGTGCTTTTACAAATTTCTTTGTATCCTAACTTCTTTCCATTCATGTGATCCTAGTCGGATTTTTCTACAAAAACGTGCGTTGGGATAGATTTGTGCTTTTACAAATTTCTTCGTATCCTAACCTCTTTCCATTCATGTGATCCTAATCAAACTTTTCTACAAAACCATGAATTGGGATAGATTTGTACCTTTACAAATTTATTCGTATACTAACCTCTTTCCATTCATGAGATCCTAATCAAACTTTTCTACAAAACCATGCATTGGGATAGCTTCGTGCTTTAAAAATTTCTTTGTACCCTAACCTCTTCCCATTCATCTGATCTTAATCAGAGTTTTCTACAAAACGTGCGTTGGGCTAGATTTGTGCTTTTACAAATTCTTCGTATCCTAACCTCTTTCCATTCATGTGATCCTAATCAAAGTTTTCTATAAAACCATGCATTGTGATAGAATTGTACCTTTACAAATTTCTTCTTACCCTAACCTCTTTCCATTCATGTGATCCTAATCAAACTTTTCTACAAAACCATGAATTGGTTAATAATAACCTCTTTTCATTCATCTGATCCTAATCAGAGTTTTCTACAAAACATTCGTTGGGATAGATTTGTGCTTTTACAAATTTCATCCTACCCTAACCTCTTTCCATTAATGTGATCCTAATCAAAGTTTTCTACAAAACCATGCATTGGGATAGCTTCGTGGTTTAAAAATTTCTTTGTACCCTAACCTCTTCCCATTCATGTGATCCTAATCAGAGTTTTCTACATAACGCATTGGGATAGATTTGTACCTTTACAAATATCTTCGTATCCTAACCTCTTTCCATTCATGTGATCCTAATCAAACTTTTCTACAAAACATGCATTGGGATAGATTTGTACCTTTACAAATTTCTTCGTATCCTAGCCTCTTTCCATTCATGTGATCCTAATCATAGTTTTCTGCAAAACGTGCGTTGGGATAGATTTGTGCTTTTACAAATTTCTTCGTACCCTAACCTCTTTCCATACATGTAATCCTAATCACAGTTTTCTATAAAACCATGCATTGGGACAGATTTGTACCTTTACAAATTTCTTCGTAACCTCTTTCCATTCATGTGATCCTAATCGAACTTTTCTACAAAACATGCATTGGGATAGATTTGTAGCTTTACAAATTTCTTCGTATCCTAACCTCTTTCCATTCATGTGATACTAATTAGAGTTTTCTACAAAACGTGCGTTGGGATAGATTTATGCTTTTACAAATATCTTCGTACCCTAACCTCTTTCCATTCATGTGATCCTAATCAAAGTTTTCTATAAAACCATGCATTGGGATAGATTTGTACCTTTACAAATTTCTTCTTATCCTAACCTCTTTCCATTCATGTGATCCTAATAAAACTTTTCTACAAAACATGCATTGGGTTAGATTTGCACCTTTACAAATTTCTTCGTATCCTAACCTCTTTTCATTCATCTGATCCTAATCAGAGATTTCTACAAAACATGCGTTGGGATAGATTTGTGCTTTAAAGATTTCTTTGTACCCTAACCTCTTCCCATTCATGTGATCCTAATCAGAGTTTTCTACAAAACATGCATTGAGATAGATTTGTACCTTTACAAATTTCTTCGTACCCTAACCTCTTTGCATTCATGTGATCCTAATCAAACTTTTCTACAAAACATGCATTGGGATAGATTTGTACCTTTACAAATTTCTTCGTACCCTAACCTCTGTCCATTCATGTGCTCCTAATCAAACTTTTCTACAAAAACATGCGTTGGGATAGCTTCGTGCTTTAAAAATTTCTTCGTACACTAACCTCTGTCCATTCATGTGATCCTAATCAAAATTTTCTACAAAACCATGTGTTGGGATAGCTTCGTGCTTTAAAAATTTCTTCGTACCCTAACCTCTTTCCATTCATGTGATCCTAATCAAACTTTTCTACAAAACATGCATTGGGATAGATTTGTACCTTTACAAATTTCTTCGTATCCTAACCTCTTTTCATTAATCTGATCCTAAACAGAATTTTCTACAAAACATGTGTTGGGATAGATTTGTGCTTTTACAAATTTCTTCATACCCTAACCTCTTTTCCTTCATGTGATCCTAATCAGAGTTTTTACAAAACACACGATGGGATAGATTTGTGCTTTTACAAATTTCTTTGTATCCTAACCTATTTCCATTCATGTGATCCTAATCAGAGTTTTCTACAAAACGTGCGGTCGATAGATTTGTACCTTTACAAATTTCTTCGTATCCTAACCTCTTTTCATTCATCTGAGCCTAATCAGAGTTTTCTACAAAACATGCGTTGGGATAGATTTGTGCTTTTACAAATTTTTTCATACCCTAATCTCTATTCATTCATGTGATCCTAATCAGAGTTTTTACAAAACACACGATGGGATAGATTTGTGCTTTTACAAATTTCTTTGTATCCTAACTACTTTCCATTCATGTGATCCTAGTCGGATTTTTCTACAAAAACGTGCGTTGGGATAGATTTGTGCTTTTACAAATTTCTTCGTATCCTAACCTCTTTTAATTTTTGTGATCCTAGAGTTATCTAGAAAACATACGTTGGGATAGATTAGTACCTTTACAAATTTCTTCGTACCCTAACCTCTTTCCATTCATGTGATCCTAATCAAACTTTTCTACAAAACCATACATTGGGATAGCTTTGTGCTAAAAAATTTCTTCGTACCCTAACCTCTTTCCATTCATGTGATCCTAATCAGAGTTTTTACAAAACACACGATGGGATAGATTTGTGCTTTTACAAATTTCTTTGTATCCTAACTTCTTTCCATTCATGTAATCCTAATCGAACTTTTCTACAAAACATGCATTGGGTTAGATTTGCACCTTTACAAATTTCTTCGTATCCTAACCTCTTTTCATTCATCTGATCCTAATCAGAGATTTCTACAAAACATGCGTTGGGATAGATTTGTGCTTTTACAAATTTTTCATACCCTAATCTCTTTTCATTCATGTGATCCTAATCAGAGTTTTTACAAAACACACGATGGGATAGATTTGTACCTTTACAAATTTCTTCGTACCCTAACCTCTTTGCATTCATGTGATCCTAATAAAACTTTTCTACAAAACATGCATTGGGATAGATTTGTACCTTTACAAATTTCTTCGTACCCTAACCTCTGTCCATTCATGTGCTCCTAATCAAACTTTTCTACAAAAACATGCGTTGGGATAGCTTCGTGCTTTAAAAATTTCTTCGTACACTAACCTCTGTCCATTCATGTGATCCTAATCAAAATTTTCTACAAAACCATGTGTTGGGATAGCTTCGTGCTTTAAAAATTTCTTCGTACCCTAACCTCTTTCCATTCATGTGATCCTAATCAAACTTTTCTACAAAACATGCATTGGGATAGATTTGTACCTTTACAAATTTCTTCGTATCCTAACCTCTTTTCATTAATCTGATCCTAAACAGAATTTTCTACAAAACATGTGTTGGGATAGATTTGTGCTTTTACAAATTTCTTCATACCCTAACCTCTTTTCCTTCATGTGATCCTAATCAGAGTTTTTACAAAACACACGATGGGATAGATTTGTGCTTTTACAAATTTCTTTGTATCCTAACCTATTTCCATTCATGTGATCCTAATCAGAGTTTTCTACAAAACGTGCGGTCGATAGATTTGTACCTTTACAAATTTCTTCGTATCCTAACCTCTTTTCATTCATCTGAGCCTAATCAGAGTTTTCTACAAAACATGCGTTGGGATAGATTTGTGCTTTTACAAATTTTTTCATACCCTAATCTCTTTTCATTCATGTGATCCTAATCAGAGTTTTTACAAAACACACGATGGGATAGATTTGTGCTTTTACAAATTTCTTTGTATCCTAACTACTTTCCATTCATGTGATCCTAGTAGGATTTTTCTACAAAAACGTGCGTTGGGATAGATTTGTGCTTTTACAAATTTCTTCGTATCCTAACCTCTTTCCATTCATGAGATCCTAATCAAACTTTTCTACAAAACCATGAATTGGGATAGATTTGTACCTTTACAAATTTATTCGTATACTAACCTCTTTCCATTCATGAGATCCTAATCAAACTTTTCTACAAAACCATGCATTGGGATAGCTTCGTGCTTTAAAAATTTCTTTGTACCCTAACCTCTTCCCATTCATCTGATCCTAATCAGAGTTTTCTACAAAACGTGCGTTGGGCTAGATTTGTGCTTTTACAAATTCTTCGTATCCTAACCTCTTTCCATTCATGTGATCCTAATCAAAGTTTTCTATAAAACCATGCATTGGGATAGAATTGTACCTTTACAAATTTCTTCTTACCCTAACCTCTTTCCATTCATGTGATCCTAATCAAACTTTTCTACAAAACCATGAATTGGTTAATAATAACCTCTTTTCATTCATCTGATCCTAATCAGAGTTTTCTACAAAACATTCGTTGGGATAGATTTGTGCTTTTACAAATTTCTTCCTACCCTAACCTCTTTCCATTAATGTGATCCTAATCAAAGTTTTCTACAAAACCATGCATTGGGATAGCTTCGTGGTTTAAAAATTTCTTTGTACCCTAACTTCTTCCCATTCATGTGATCCTAATCAGAGTTTTCTACAAAACGCATTGGGATAGATTTGTACCTTTACAAATTTCTTCGTATCCTAACCTCTTTCCATTCATGTGATCCTAATCAAACTTTTCTACAAAACATGCATTGGGATAGATTTGTACCTTTACAAATTTCTTCGTATCCTAGCCTCTTTCCATTCATGTGATCCTAATCATAGTTTTCTGCAAAACGTGCGTTGGGATAGATTTGTGCTTTTACAAATTTCTTCGTACCCTAACCTCTTTCCATACATGTGATCCTAATCACAGTTTTCTATAAAACCATGCATTGGGACAGATTTGTACCTTTACAAATTTCTTCGTAACCTATTTCCATTCATGTGATCCTAATCGAACTTTTCTACAAAACATGCATTGGGATAGATTTGTAGCTTTACAAATTTCTTCGTATCCTAACCTCTTTCCATTCATGTGATACTAATTAGAGTTTTCTACAAAACGTGCGTTGGGATAGATTTATGCTTTTACAAATATCTTCGTACCCTAACCTCTTTCCATTCATGTGATCCTAATCAAAGTTTTCTATAAAACCATGCATTGGGATAGATTTGTACCTTTACAAATTTCTTCTTACCCTAACCTCTTTCCATTCATGTGATCCTAATCAAACTTTTCTACAAAACCATGAATTGGTTAATAATAACCTCTTTTCATTCATCTGATCCTAATCAGAGTTTTCTACAAAACATTCGTTGGGATAGATTTGTGCTTTTACAAATTTCATCCTACCCTAACCTCTTTCCATTAATGTGATCCTAATCAAAGTTTTCTACAAAACCATGCATTGGGATAGCTTCGTGGTTTAAAAATTTCTTTGTACCCTAACCTCTTCCCATTCATGTGATCCTAATCAGAGTTTTCTACATAACGCATTGGGATAGATTTGTACCTTTACAAATTTCTTCGTATCCTAACCTCTTTCCATTCATGTGATCCTAATCAAACTTTTCTACAAAACATGCATTGGGATAGATTTGTACCTTTACAAATTTCTTCGTATCCTAGCCTCTTTCCATTCATGTGATCCTAATCATAGTTTTCTGCAAAACGTGCGTTGGGATAGATTTGTGCTTTTACAAATTTCTTCGTACCCTAACCTCTTTCCATACATGTAATCCTAATCACAGTTTTCTATAAAACCATGCATTGGGACAGATTTGTACCTTTACAAATTTCTTCGTAACCTCTTTCCATTCATGTGATCCTAATCGAACTTTTCTACAAAACATGCATTGGGATAGATTTGTAGCTTTACAAATTTCTTCGTATCCTAACCTCTTTCCATTCATGTGATACTAATTAGAGTTTTCTACAAAACGTGCGTTGGGATAGATTTATGCTTTTACAAATATCTTCGTACCCTAACCTCTTTCCATTCATGTGATCCTAATCAAAGTTTTCTATAAAACCATGCATTGGGATAGATTTGTACCTTTACAAATTTCTTCTTATCCTAACCTCTTTCCATTCATGTGATCCTAATAAAACTTTTCTACAAAACATGCATTGGGTTAGATTTGCACCTTTACAAATTTCTTCGTATCCTAACCTCTTTTCATTCATCTGATCCTAATCAGAGATTTCTACAAAACATGCGTTGGGATAGATTTGTGCTTTAAAGATTTCTTTGTACCCTAACCTCTTCCCATTCATGTGATCCTAATCAGAGTTTTCTACAAAACATGCATTGAGATAGATTTGTACCTTTACAAATTTCTTCGTACCCTAACCTCTTTGCATTCATGTGATCCTAATCAAACTTTTCTACAAAACATGCATTGGGATAGATTTGTACCTTTACAAATTTCTTCGTACCCTAACCTCTGTCCATTCATGTGCTCCTAATCAAACTTTTCTACAAAAACATGCGTTGGGATAGCTTCGTGCTTTAAAAATTTCTTCGTACACTAACCTCTGTCCATTCATGTGATCCTAATCAAAATTTTCTACTAAACCATGTGTTGGGATAGCTTCGTGCTTTAAAAATTTCTTCGTACCCTAACCTCTTTCCATTCATGTGATCCTAATCAAACTTTTCTACAAAACATGCATTGGGATAGATTTGTACCTTTACAAATTTCTTCGTATCCTAACCTCTTTTCATTAATCTGATCCTAAACAGAATTTTCTACAAAACATGTGTTGGGATAGATTTGTGCTTTTACAAATTTCTTCATACCCTAACCTCTTTTCCTTCATGTGATCCTAATCAGAGTTTTTACAAAACACACGATGGGATAGATTTGTGCTTTTACAAATTTCTTTGTATCCTAACCTATTTCCATTCATGTGATCCTAATCAGAGTTTTCTACAAAACGTGCGGTCGATAGATTTGTACCTTTACAAATTTCTTCGTATCCTAACCTCTTTTCATTCATCTGAGCCTAATCAGAGTTTTCTACAAAACATGCGTTGGGATAGATTTGTGCTTTTACAAATTTTTTCATACCCTAATCTCTATTCATTCATGTGATCCTAATCAGAGTTTTTACAAAACACACGATGGGATAGATTTGTGCTTTTACAAATTTCTTTGTATCCTAACTACTTTCCATTCATGTGATCCTAGTCGGATTTTTCTACAAAAACGTGCGTTGGCATAGATTTGTGCTTTTACAAATTGCTTCGTATCCTAACCTCTTTTAATTTTTGTGATCCTAGAGTTATCTAGAAAACATACGTTGGGATAGATTAGTACCTTTACAAATTTCTTCGTACCCTAACCTCTTTCCATTCATGTGATCCTAATCAAACTTTTCTACAAAACCATACATTGGGATAGCTTTGTGCTAAAAAATTTCTTCGTACCCTAACCTCTTTCCATTCATGTGATCCTAATCAGAGTTTTTACAAAACACACGATGGGATAGATTTGTGCTTTTACAAATTTCTTTGTATCCTAACTTCTTTCCATTCATGTAATCCTAATCGAACTTTTCTACAAAACATGCATTGGGTTAGATTTGCACCTTTACAAATTTCTTCGTATCCTAACCTCTTTTCATTCATCTGATCCTAATCAGAGATTTCTACAAAACATGCGTTGGGATAGATTTGTGCTTTTACAAATTTTTCATACCCTAATCTCTTTTCATTCATGTGATCCTAATCAGAGTTTTTACAAAACACACGATGGGATAGATTTGTACCTTTACAAATTTCTTCGTACCCTAACCTCTTTGCATTCATGTGATCCTAATAAAACTTTTCTACAAAACATGCATTGGGATAGATTTGTACCTTTACAAATTTCTTCGTACCCTAACCTCTGTCCATTCATGTGCTCCTAATCAAACTTTTCTACAAAAACATGCGTTGGGATAGCTTCGTGCTTTAAAAATTTCTTCGTACACTAACCTCTGTCCATTCATGTGATCCTAATCAAAATTTTCTACAAAACCATGTGTTGGGATAGCTTCGTGCTTTAAAAATTTCTTCGTACCCTAACCTCTTTCCATTCATGTGATCCTAATCAAACTTTTCTACAAAACATGCATTGGGATAGATTTGTACCTTTACAAATTTCTTCGTATCCTAACCTCTTTTCATTAATCTGATCCTAAACAGAATTTTCTACAAAACATGTGTTGGGATAGATTTGTGCTTTTACAAATTTCTTCATACCCTAACCTCTTTTCCTTCATGTGATCCTAATCAGAGTTTTTACAAAACACACGATGGGATAGATTTGTGCTTTTACAAATTTCTTTGTATCCTAACCTATTTCCATTCATGTGATCCTAATCAGAGTTTTCTACAAAACGTGCGGTCGATAGATTTGTACCTTTACAAATTTCTTCGTATCCTAACCTCTTTTCATTCATCTGAGCCTAATCAGAGTTTTCTACAAAACATGCGTTGGGATAGATTTGTGCTTTTACAAATTTTTTCATACCCTAATCTCTTTTCATTCATGTGATCCTAATCAGAGTTTTTACAAAACACACGATGGGATAGATTTGTGCTTTTACAAATTTCTTTGTATCCTAACTACTTTCCATTCATGTGATCCTAGTCGGATTTTTCTACAAAAACGTGCGTTGGGATAGATTTGTGCTTTTACAAATTTCTTCGTATCCTAACCTCTTTCCATTCATGAGATCCTAATCAAACTTTTCTACAAAACCATGAATTGGGATAGATTTGTACCTTTACAAATTTATTCGTATACTAACCTCTTTCCATTCATGAGATCCTAATCAAACTTTTCTACAAAACCATGCATTGGGATAGCTTCGTGCTTTAAAAATTTCTTTGTACCCTAAAGCTAGGTTCATACTATAGGTCTTCTAACGGTCAGGTCACAGTACGATCACGGTCAGGTTTTTTGATGGACCATTCACACTACCGCGGTCGAGCATCCAGTCTCGATCAGTCTCATTTTATTATAAGCAACGAGCGGAGGAATATTAAAATATTTAATTAATTAATTAATAATTATATTGCAATTATTATGTTTTCCAAGTTTTCCACAAAGGACTTAGCCATAATGGCTTGCATTTTGGACGAGGAAGATGAGGAAAATAATAAAACTCAGCGAAGAAAACGGCGTAGGAACTATTGGGTTCATCCCTTAAATGTGCACCGAAAAAGAGATGGAGAGTTTTTCACCTTATGCAAAGGACTTCTGGACTACGAAACAAAATTTTTTCAATACTTTCGAATGTCCAAGGAAAACTTCCAAACTATATTAAATAAGATTAAACGTGACATTACAAAAAGGAATACAACTTTCCGTGAAGCGATTTCCCCTGTCGAGAAGTTAACCGTGTGTTTAAGGTAAGCAATACACACACATACATCATACACATAATTTATGAAACATAGGTAGGCATATTTTTAATTTTAAATTACTCAGTATTACATTGTTACAAAACTACAATAATAATAACTCATTGCTATTATTGTAAGCCTGAAGTACTTCAACGGTCCCCTGCTGTTGCCGCTCATCATACTGTGGTGAAAATGCTTGTAAATAGGATGCACAGGACGAACTGGTAGCTGACTGTGAAGAAGAAGGGCCTGTAGTGAAAACCGAAGCGTGATGACGTGGCTGAGGTGCAAAACTGGGATAGTGCTGAATGCTGTGAGGGTTGTTTGGAATATTCAAATATTTGCCCTCGATTTCAGATACAATCTCGAAAATCTTCTTCTTAGCCAGATGTTGATCCTGAGGAGAAAAAGTCTTTACCGATTCTCTGATGCCATCAAAAAAAAAAGTCCAATGCATTTTTTTGTTGAAGCTGCTCCGTAGGCTTCTGCTCTAATATATATCTCATCAAGGTTGAGCTTGCTGTTTCGGGAACCGAGACTGTCTTCTTTTTTCCTGAGGCTCCTCCTTGTTTTGGTTGGTTTCTTTTGAGCGAAGATTTTGGAGTAGGAATAGCTTCCTGCGAAGGACGCGAAGGGGTTTCTTCTGAACTCTCCAATTCGGAAGCTTGATTATTTTCAGCAGCCCCAACTTCGGCTGTACTTTCTCGGGACTCATCACTTGATAAGTCCATTGAAGTCAGTCGTGGTTTATCTTTCATGTAGAGCAATAAAAAGGACAACTCATCCTCAAACTTCCATTTTTTACTATTTTGTGCTGCCTGGCCTGTTTTGGTTTTTCGGAAGCGGCAAATTTTGCGGAACTGAGAGCGCAAAGATTCCCACCTTTTCTTGCAAAAGCCGGGATCTGCAAAAATTTTGGGTGGTATTTATTACACCTAAGAATATAAAAAAAAAACATTGAAAATACGTATATATTTTTTTATTACAGGTTTCTAGCCACTGGAGATTCCTTCAGAACAATAGCATTTAGTTATCGGCTGGGTCATTCGACAGTGCAACAAATAGTTGGAGAAGTGTGTTCAGCGATTATAAAAAATATGTTGTCAGAATGCATACCAACGCCAGCAGAAGCAGAATGGCAAAAAAGTGCAACAGGATTCTGGAATTTATGGGATTTTCCTAACTGCATTGGCGCTTTAGACGGCAAACACGTTGAAATCGTAGCACCTAACAACAGCGGGTCTAATTATTTCAACTACAAAAAAACATTTTCTGTTGTCTTATTGGCCTTGGTAGATGCAAATTATAAATTCATCGCAGTAGACATTGGATCTTACGGTAAGAATAGTGATGGAGGTATTTTCGCCAATTCTAAGTTAGGAAGAGGTCTAGAAAATGGAAAGCTAGACATTCCGGCAGATAAAGCACTACCTGGCACAGACTCGCTTGCGCCACATGTGATTATCGGCGATTCAGCATTCCCACTAAAACCATATCTAATGAGGCCATATCCCGATCCTCAAGCAAGTTGTGACGTTGAAAAAAATATTTTCAACTATCGCCTCTGTCGTGCTCGGCGAATTGTGGAAAATGCGTTTGGAATATTGACCCAAAAGTTCCGCTTATACTTCAGACAATTGAACTCCCAACCAGGCAATGTTGAAAATATAATTTTAACTACCTGCATTCTCCATAATTTTCTGCGAGACAACAGCATATCATGGGAACTAGAAGAAGATCCACCTGGAGAATGCATTTTAAGACCCTTGCCCCGGCAAGGAGGAAACGCCCTACAAGCCGCATTTGACGTGAGAGAAGTGTTTAAAGCCTACTTTAATTCTGAGGCTGGAGCAGTTTCATGGCAAAGGGATAGGATTTGAACATAATTGATTTTACTTTTTCTAGTACCTATGTATTAAAAACTATTTTCAATATAAGTATAAATTTTTGCTGCTTGCCTTTCTTTAATATTTCAGCAAATTGCTTCCATAGCTTGTTTTTGTGCACGTTGTCCGAATATCTTTTGTCTGCAAAATTATACAGCTCCTCGTGCTGTCGCACCAATTCTATTAATTCTTCATCCATTTTTTTGCGGGCGAAACAAATGCAACAACCTCACTGTACACCAGTATGAGTGATTTGATTTGACTATGATCGTTACTTGTTCAGACTTGCGGTCTTTGCTCAGACGACACGGTCTCGGTTCGCTCAAATATTCCTCGCCAGAAAGACCGCGGTCATTTGACGAGAGCATGACTTGACCGTGCCTCATAATATGAATACTTCAATACAAAATGCATGTTCTAATATTTGACCTGACCGTGATCGGACCGCGATCTCACCGTGACCGGACCTATAGTATGAATCGGCCTTAACCTCTTCCCATTCATCTGATCCTAATCAGAGTTTTCTACAAAACGTGCGTTGGGCTAGATTTGTGCTTTTACAAATTCTTCGTATCCTAACCTCTTTCCATTCATGTGATCCTAATCAAAGTTTTCTATAAAACCATGCATTGGGATAGAATTGTACCTTTACAAATTTCTTCTTACCCTAACCTCTTTCCATTCATGTGATCCTAATCAAACTTTTCTACAAAACCATGAATTGGTTAATAATAACCTCTTTTCATTCATCTGATCCTAATCAGAGTTTTCTACAAAACATTCGTTGGGATAGATTTGTGCTTTTACAAATTTCTTCCTACCCTAACCTCTTTCCATTAATGTGATCCTAATCAAAGTTTTCTACAAAACCATGCATTGGGATAGCTTCGTGGTTTAAAAATTTCTTTGTACCCTAACTTCTTCCCATTCATGTGATCCTAATCAGAGTTTTCTACAAAACGCATTGGGATAGATTTGTACCTTTACAAATTTCTTCGTATCCTAACCTCTTTCCATTCATGTGATCCTAATCAAACTTTTCTACAAAACATGCATTGGGATAGATTTGTACCTTTACAAATTTCTTCGTATCCTAGCCTCTTTCCATTCATGTGATCCTAATCATAGTTTTCTGCAAAACGTGCGTTGGGATAGATTTGTGCTTTTACAAATTTCTTCGTACCCTAACCTCTTTCCATACATGTGATCCTAATCACAGTTTTCTATAAAACCATGCATTGGGACAGATTTGTACCTTTACAAATTTCTTCGTAACCTATTTCCATTCATGTGATCCTAATCGAACTTTTCTACAAAACATGCATTGGGATAGAGTTGTAGCTTTACAAATTTCTTCGTATCCTAACCTCTTTCCATTCATGTGATACTAATTAGAGTTTTCTACAAAACGTGCGTTGGGATAGATTTATGCTTTTACAAATATCTTCGTACCCTAACCTCTTTCCATTCATGTGATCCTAATCAAAGTTTTCTATAAAACCATGCATTGGGATAGATTTGTACCTTTACAAATTTCTTCTTATCCTAACCTCTTTCCATTCATGTGATCCTAATCAAACTTTTCTACAAAACCATGAATTGGGATAGATTTGTACCTTTACAAATTTCTTCGTACCCTAACCTCTTTCCATTCATGTGATCCTAATCAAACTTTTCTACAAAACCATGAATTGGGATAGATTTGTACCTTTACAAATTTCTTCGTATCCTAACCTCTTTCCATTCATGTGATCCTAATCAAACTTTTCTACAAAACCATGCGTTGGGATAGTTTCGTGCTTTAAAAATTTCTTCGTACCCTAACTTCTTTCCATTCATGTGATCCTAATCAAACTTTTCTACAAAACCATACATTGGGATAGCTTTGTGCTAAAAAATTTCTTCGTACCCTAACCTCTTTCCATTCATGTGATCCTAATCAGAGTTTTTACAAAACACACGATGGGATAGATTTGTGCTTTTACAAATTTCTTTGTATCCTAACTTCTTTCCATTCATGTAATCCTAATCGAACTTTTCTACAAAACATGCATTGGGTTAGATTTGCACCTTTACAAATTTCTTCGTATCCTAACCTCTTTTCATTCATCTGATCCTAATCAGAGATTTCTACAAAACATGCGTTGGGATAGATTTGTGCTTTAAAGATTTCTTTGTACCCTAACCTCTTCCCATTCATGTGATCCTAATCAGAGTTTTCTACAAAACATGCATTGGGATAGATTTGTACCTTTACAAATTTCTTCGTACCCTAACCTCTTTGCATTCATGTGATCCTAATCAAACTTTTCTACAAAACATGCATTGGGATAGATTTGTACCTTTACAAATTTCTTCGTATCCTAACCTCTCTTCATTAATCTGATCCTAATCAGAGTTTTCTACAAAACATGTGTTGGGATAGATTTGTGCTTTTACAAATATTTTCATACCCTAACCTATTTTCATTCATGTGATCCTAATCAGAGTTTTTACAAAACACACGTTGGGATAGATTTGTGCTTTTACAAATTTCATAGTACCCTAACCTCTTTCAATTCATGTGATCCTAATCAAACTTTTCTACAAAACATGCATTGGGATGGATTTTTACCTGTACAAATTTCTTCGTATCCTAACCTCTTTTCATTCACCTGAGCCTAATCAGAGTTTTCTACAAAACAGTCGTTGGGATAGATTTGTGCATTTACAAATTTTTTCATACCCTAACCTCTTTTCATTCATGTGATCCTAATCAGAGTTTTTACAAAACACACGATGGGATAGATTTGTGCTTTTACAAATTTCTTTGTATCCTAACTTCTTTCCATTCATGTGATCCAAGTCGGATTTTTCTACAAAAACGTGCGTTGGGATAGATTTGTGCTTTTACAAATTTCTTCGTATCCTAACCTCTTTTAATTTTTCTAATCCTAGAGTTATCTACAAAACATACGTTGGGATAGATTTGTACCTTTACAAATTTCTTCGTACCCTAACCTCTTTCCATTCATGTGATCCTAATCAAACTTTTCTACAAAACCATGAATTGGGATAGATTTGTACCTTTACAAATTTCTTCGTACCCTAACCTCTTTCCATTCATGTGATCCTAATCAAACTTTTCTACAAAACCATGCTTTGGGATAGCTTTGTGCTAAAAAATTTCATCGTACCCTAACCTCTTTCCATTCACGTAATCCTAATCAAAGTTTTCTATAAAACCATGCATTGGGACAGATTTGTACTTTTACAAATTTCTTCGTATCCTAACCTCTTTCCATTCATGAGATCCTAATCAAACTTTTCTACAAAACCATGCATTGGGATAGCTTCGTGCTTAAAAAATTTATTTGTACCCTA
The DNA here is from genome assembly GCA_929113105.1 of Agrypnus murinus. Lineage (NCBI taxonomy): Eukaryota > Metazoa > Arthropoda > Insecta > Coleoptera > Elateridae > Agrypnus > Agrypnus murinus. The sequence goes on along the minus strand of OV816024.1, from coordinate 225,677,303 downwards.
ACCTCTTCCCATTCATCTGATCCTAATCAGAGTTTTCTACAAAACGTGCGTTGAGCTAGATTTGTGCTTTTACAAATTTCTTCGTATCCTAAGCTCTTTTCATTCATGTGATCCTAATCAAAGTTTTCTATAAAACCATGCATTGGGATAGAATTGTACCTTTACAAATTTCTTCGTACCCTAACCTCTTTCCATTCATGTGATCCTAATCAAACTTTTCTACAAAACCATGAATTGGTTAATAATAACCTCTTTTCATTCATCTGATCCTAATCAGAGTTTTCTCCAAAACATGCGTTGGGATAGATTTGTGCTTTTACAAATTTCTTCCTACCCTAACCTCTTTCCATTAATGTGATCCTAATCAAAGTTTTCTACAAAACCATGCATTGGGATAGCTTCGTGGTTTAAAGATTTCTTTGTACCCTAACCTCTTCCCATTCATGTGATCCTAATCAGAGTTTTCTACAAAACGCATTGGGATAGATTTGTACCTTTACAAATTTCTTCGTATCCTAACCTCTTTCGTTCATGTGATCCTAATCAAACTTTTCTACAAAACATGCATTGGGATAGATTTGTACCTTTACAAATTTCTTCGTATCCTAGCCTCTTTCCATTCATGTGATCCTAATCAGAGTTTTCTGCAAAACGTGCGTTGGGATAGATTTGTTATTTTACAAATTTCTTCGTTCCCTAACCTCTTTCCATACATGTGATCCTAATCACAGTTTTCTATAAAACCATGCATTGGGACAGATTTGTACCTTTACAAATTTCTTCGTAAACTCTTTCCATTCATGTGATCCTAATCGAACTTTTTTACAAAACATGCATTGGGATAGATTTGTAGCTTTACAAATTTCTTCGTATCCTAACCTCTTTCTATTCATGTGATACTAATTAGAGTTTTCTACAAAACGTGCGTTGGGATACATTTATGCTTTTACAAATTTCTTCGTACCCTAACCTCTTTTCATTAATCTTATCCTAATCAAATTGTTCTACAAAACCATTCATTGGGATATATTTGTACCTTTACAAATTTCTTCGTATCCTAACCTCTTTCCATTCATGTGATCCTAATCAAACTTTCCTACAAAACATCCATTGGGATAGATTTGTACCTTTACAAATTTCTTCGTACCCTAACCTCTTTCCAATCATGTGATCCTAATCAAACTTTTCTACAAAACCATGCTTTGGGATAGCTTCGTGCTTTAAAGATTTCATCCTACCCTAACCTCTTTCCATTCATGTGATCCTAATCAAACTTTTCTACAAAACATGCATTGGGATAGATTTGTACCTTTTCAAATTTCTTCGTACCCTAACCTCTTTCCAATCATGTGATCCTAATCAAACTTTTCTACAAAACCATGCTTTGGGATAGCTTCGTGCTTTAAAAATTTCACCCTACCCTAACCTCTTTCCATTCATGTGATCCTAATCAGAGTTTTTACAAAACACACGATGGGATAGATTTGTGCTTTTACAAATTTCTTTGTATCCTAACTTCTTTCCATTCATGTGATCCTAGTCGGATTTTTCTACAAAAACGTGCGTTGGGATAGATTTGTGCTTTTACAAATTTCTTCGTATCCTAACCTCTTTCCATTCATGTGATCCTAATCAAACTTTTCTACAAAACCATAAATTGGGATAGATTTGTACCTTTACAAATTTATTCGTATACTAACCTCTTTCCATTCATGAGATCCTAATCAAACTTTTCTACAAAACCATGCATTGGGATAGCTTCGTGCTTTAAAAATTTCTTTGTACCCTAACCTCTTCCCATTCATCTGATCTTAATCAGAGTTTTCTACAAAACGTGCGTTGGGCTAGATTTGTGCTTTTACAAATTCTTCGTATCCTAACCTCTTTCCATTCATGTGATCCTAATCAAAGTTTTCTATAAAACCATGCATTGTGATAGAATTGTACCTTTACAAATTTCTTCTTACCCTAACCTCTTTCCATTCATGTGATCCTAATCAAACTTTTCTACAAAACCATGAATTGGTTAATAATAACCTCTTTTCATTCATCTGATCCTAATCAGAGTTTTCTACAAAACATTCGTTGGGATAGATTTGTGCTTTTACAAATTTCATCCTACCCTAACCTCTTTCCATTAATGTGATCCTAATCAAAGTTTTCTACAAAACCATGCATTGGGATAGCTTCGTGGTTTAAAAATTTCTTTGTACCCTAACCTCTTCCCATTCATGTGATCCTAATCAGAGTTTTCTACATAACGCATTGGGATAGATTTGTACCTTTACAAATTTCTTCGTATCCTAACCTCTTTCCATTCATGTGATCCTAATCAAACTTTTCTACAAAACATGCATTGGGATAGATTTGTACCTTTACAAATTTCTTCGTATCCTAGCCTCTTTCCATTCATGTGATCCTAATCATAGTTTTCTGCAAAACGTGCGTTGGGATAGATTTGTGCTTTTACAAATTTCTTCGTACCCTAACCTCTTTCCATACATGTAATCCTAATCACAGTTTTCTATAAAACCATGCATTGGGACAGATTTGTACCTTTACAAATTTCTTCGTAACCTCTTTCCATTCATGTGATCCTAATCGAACTTTTCTACAAAACATGCATTGGGATAGATTTGTAGCTTTACAAATTTCTTCGTATCCTAACCTCTTTCCATTCATGTGATACTAATTAGAGTTTTCTACAAAACGTGCGTTGGGATAGATTTATGCTTTTACAAATATCTTCGTACCCTAACCTCTTTCCATTCATGTGATCCTAATCAAAGTTTTCTATAAAACCATGCATTGGGATAGATTTGTACCTTTACAAATTTCTTCTTATCCTAACCTCTTTCCATTCATGTGATCCTAATAAAACTTTTCTACAAAACATGCATTGGGTTAGATTTGCACCTTTACAAATTTCTTCGTATCCTAACCTCTTTTCATTCATCTGATCCTAATCAGAGATTTCTACAAAACATGCGTTGGGATAGATTTGTGCTTTAAAGATTTCTTTGTACCCTAACCTCTTCCCATTCATGTGATCCTAATCAGAGTTTTCTACAAAACATGCATTGAGATAGATTTGTACCTTTACAAATTTCTTCGTACCCTAACCTCTTTGCATTCATGTGATCCTAATCAAACTTTTCTACAAAACATGCATTGGGATAGATTTGTACCTTTACAAATTTCTTCGTACCCTAACCTCTGTCCATTCATGTGCTCCTAATCAAACTTTTCTACAAAAACATGCGTTGGGATAGCTTCGTGCTTTAAAAATTTCTTCGTACACTAACCTCTGTCCATTCATGTGATCCTAATAAAAATTTTCTACAAAACCATGTGTTGGGATAGCTTCGTGCTTTAAAAATTTCTTCGTACCCTAACCTCTTTCCATTCATGTGATCCTAATCAAACTTTTCTACAAAACATGCATTGGGATAGATTTGTACCTTTACAAATTTCTTCGTATCCTAACCTCTTTTCATTAATCTGATCCTAAACAGAATTTTCTACAAAACATGTGTTGGGATAGATTTGTGCTTTTACAAATTTCTTCATACCCTAACCTCTTTTCCTTCATGTGATCCTAATCAGAGTTTTTACAAAACACACGATGGGATAGATTTGTGCTTTTACAAATTTCTTTGTATCCTAACCTATTTCCATTCATGTGATCCTAATCAGAGTTTTCTACAAAACGTGCGGTCGATAGATTTGTACCTTTACAAATTTCTTCGTATCCTAACCTCTTTTCATTCATCTGAGCCTAATCAGAGTTTTCTACAAAACATGCGTTGGGATAGATTTGTGCTTTTACAAATTTTTTCATACCCTAATCTCTATTCATTCATGTGATCCTAATCAGAGTTTTTACAAAACACACGATGGGATAGATTTGTGCTTTTACAAATTTCTTTGTATCCTAACTACTTTCCATTCATGTGATCCTAGTCGGATTTTTCTACAAAAACGTGCGTTGGGATAGATTTGTGCTTTTACAAATTTCTACGTATCCTAACCTCTTTTAATTTTTGTGATCCTAGAGTTATCTAGAAAACATACGTTGGGATAGATTAGTACCTTTACAAATTTCTTCGTACCCTAACCTCTTTCCATTCATGTGATCCTAATCAAACTTTTCTACAAAACCATGAATTGGGATAGATTTGTACCTTTACAAATTTATTCGTATACTAACCTCTTTCCATTCATGAGATCCTAATCAAACTTTTCTACAAAACCATGCATTGGGATAGCTTCGTGCTTTAAAAATTTCTTTGTACCCTAACCTCTTCCCATTCATCTGATCCTAATCAGAGTTTTCTACAAAACGTGCGTTGGGCTAGATTTGTGCTTTTACAAATTCTTCGTATCCTACCCTCTTTCCATTCATGTGATCCTAATCAAAGTTTTCTATAAAACCATGCATTGGGATAGAATTGTACCTTTACAAATTTCTTCTTACCCTAACCTCTTTCCATTCATGTGATCCTAATCAAACTTTTCTACAAAACCATGAATTGTTTAATAATAACCTCTTTTCATTCATCTGATCCTAATCAGAGTTTTCTACAAAACATTCGTTGGGATAGATTTGTACCTTTACAAATTTCTTCGTACCCTAACCTCTTTCCATACATGTGATCCTAATCACAGTTTTCTATAAAACCATGCATTGGGACAGATTTGTACCTTTACAAATTTCTTCGTAACCTCTTTCCATTCATGTGATCCTAATCGAACTTTTCTACAAAACATGCATTGAGATAGATTTGTACCTTTACAAATTTCGTCGTATCCTAACCTCTTTCCATTCATGTGATCCTAATCAGAGTTTTCTACAAAACGTGCGTTGGGATAAATTTGTGCTTTTACAAACTTCATAGTAGCCTAACCTCTTTCCATTCCCGTCATCCTAATCAAACTTTTCTACAAAACTTGCATTGGGATAGATTTGTACCTTTACAAATTTCTTCGTATACTAACCTCTCTTCATTAATCTGATCCTAATCAGAGTTTTCTACAACACATGTGTTGGGATAGATTTGTGCTTTTACAAATTTCTTCGTACCCTAACCTCTTTCCATACATGTGATCCTAATCACAGTTTTCTATAAAACCATGCATTGGGACAGATTTGTACCTTTACAAATTTCTTCGTAACCTATTTCCATTCATGTAATCCTAATCGAACTTTTCTACAAAACATGCATTGGGATAGATTTGTAGCTTTACAAATTTCTTCGTATCCTAACCTCTTTCCATTCATGTGATACTAATTAGAGTTTTCTGCAAAACGTGTGTTGGGATAGATTTGTGCTTTTACAAATTACTTCATAACCTAACCTCTTTCCATTCATGTGATCCTATTCAAACTTTTCTACAAAACGTGCGTTGTGATAGATTTGTACTTTTACAAATTTCTTCCTACCCTAACCTCTTTTTATTAATCTAATCCTGATCAAATCGTTCTATAAAACCATGCATTGGGATATATTTGTACCTTTACAAATTTCTTCGTATCCTAACCTCTTTCCATTCATGTGATCCTAATCAAACTTTTCTACAAAACATGCATTGAGATAGATTTGTACCTTTACAAATTTCTTCGTATCCTAACCTCTTTCCATTCATGTGATCCTAATGAAACTTTTCTACAAAACCATGCGTTGGGATAGCTTCGTGCTTTAAAAATTTCTTCGTACCCTAACCTCTTTCCATTCACGTGAATCTAATCAAAGTTTTCTATAAAAACATGCATTGGGACAAATTTGTACCTTTACAAATTTCTTCGTATCCTAACCTCTTTCCATTCATGTGATCCTAATCAAACTTTTCTACAAAACATGCATTGAGATAGATTTGTACCTTTACAAATTTCTTCGTATCCTAACCTCTTTCCATTCATGTGATCCTAATCAAACTTTTCTACAAAACCATGCGTTGGGATAGCTTCGTGCTTTAAAAATTTCTTCGTACCCTAACCTCTGTCCATTCATGTGATCCTAATCAAACTTTTCTACAAAACAATGCGTTGGGATAGCTTCGTGCTTTAGAAATTTCTTCGTACCCTAACCTCTTTCCATTCATGTGATCCTAATCAAACTTTTCTACAAAACATGCATTGGGATAGATTTGTACCTTTACAAATTTCTTCGTACCCTAACCTCTTTGCATTCATGTGATCCTAATAAAACTTTTCTACAAAACCATGCATTGGGATAGCTTCGTGCTTTAAAAATTTCCTCGTACCCTAACCTCTTACCATTCATGTGATCCTAATCAAAGTTTTCTATAAAACCATGCATTGGGACAGATTTGTACCTTTACAAATTTCTTCGTATACTAACCTCTGTCCATTCATGTGCTCCTAATCAAACTTTTCTACAAAAACATGCGTTGGGATAGCTTCGTGCTTTAAAAATTTCTTCGTACCCTAACCTCTGTCCATTCATGTGATCCTAATCAAAATTTTCTACAAAACCATGCGTTGGGATAGCTTCGTGCTTTAAAAATTTCTTCGTACTCTAACCTCTTTCCATTCATGTGATCCTAATCAAACTTTTCTACAAAACATGCATTGAGATAGATTTGTACCTTTACAAATTTCTTCGTATCCTAACCTCTTTCCATTCATGTGATCCTAATCAGAGTTTTCTACAAAACATGCGTTTGGATAAATTTGTGCTTTTACAAACTTCATAGTATCCTAACCTCTTTCCATTCCCGTCATCCTAATCAAACTTTTCTACAAAACTTGCATTGGGATAGATTTGTACCTTTACAAATTTCTTCGTATACTAACCTCTTTTCATTAATCTGATCCTAATCAGAGTTTTCTACAAAACATGTGTTGGGATAGATTTGAGCTTTTACAAATTTTTTCATACCCTAACCTCTTTTCCTTCATGTGATCCTAATCAGAGTTTTTCAAAACACACGATGGGATAGATTTGTGCTTTTACAAATTTCTTTGTATCCTAACCTATTTCCATTCATGTGATCCTAATCAGAGTTTTCTACAAAACGTGCGTTCGATAGATTTGTGCTTTTACAAATTTCATAGTACCCTAACCTCTTTCCATTCATGTGATCCTAATCAAACTTTTCTACAAAACATGCATTGGGATAGATTTGTACCTTTACAAATTTCTTCGTATCCTAACCTCTTTTCATTCATCTGAGCCTAATCAGAGTTTTCTACAAAACATGCGTTGGGATAGATTTGTGCTTTTACAAACTTCTTTGTATCCTAACTTCTTTCCATTCATGTGATCCTAGTCGGATTTTTCTACAAAACATACGTTGGGATAGATTTGTTCCTTTACAAATTTCTTCGTACACTAACCTCTTTCCATTCATGTGATCCTAATCAAACTTTTCTACAAAACCATGAATTGTGATAGATTTGTACCTTTACAAATTTCTTCGTACCCTAACCTCTTTCCATTCATGTGATCCTAATCAAACTTTTCTACAAAACCATGAATTGGGATAGATTTGTACCTTTACAAATTTCTTCGTACCCTAACCTCTTTCCATTCATGTGATCCTAATCAAACTTTTCTACAAAACCATGAATTGGGATAGATTTGTACCTTTACAAATTTCTTCGTATCCTAACCTCTTTCCATTCATGTGATCCTAATCAAACTTTTCTACAAAACCATGCGTTGGGATAGTTTCGTGCTTTAAAAATTTCTTCGTACCCTAACTTCTTTCCATTCATGTGATCCTAATCAAACTTTTCTACAAAACCATAAATTGGGATAGCTTTGTGCTAAAAAATTTCTTCGTACCCTAACCTCTTTCCATTCATGTGATCCTAATCAGAGTTTTTACAAAACACACGATGGGATAGATTTGTGCTTTTACAAATTTCTTTGTATCCTAACTTCTTTCCATTCATGTAATCCTAATCGAACTTTTCTACAAAACATGCATTGGGTTAGATTTGCACCTTTACAAATTTCTTCGTATCCTAACCTCTTTTCATTCATCTGATCCTAATCAGAGATTTCTCCAAAACATGCGTTGGGATAGATTTGTGCTTTTACAAATTTTTTCATACCCTAATCTCTTTTCATTCATGTGATCCTAATCAGAGTTTTTACAAAACACACGATGGGATAGATTTGCACCTTTACAAATTTCTTCGTACCCTAACCTCTTTGCATTCATGTGATCCTAATAAAACTTTTCTACAAAACATGCATTGGGATAGATTTGTACCTTTACAAATTTCTTCGTACCCTAACCTCTGTCCATTCATGTGCTCCTAATCAAACTTTTCTACAAAAACATGCGTTGGGATAGCTTCGTGCTTTAAAAATTTCTTCGTACACTAACCTCTGTCCATTCATGTGATCCTAATCAAAATTTTCTACAAAACCATGGGTTGGGATAGCTTCGTGCTTTAAAAATTTCTTCGTACCCTAACCTCTTTCCATTCATGTGATCCTAATCAAACTTTTCTACAAAACATGCATTGGGATAGATTTGTACCTTTACAAATTTCTTCGTATCCTAACCTCTTTTCATTAATCTGATCCTAAACAGAATTTTCTACAAAACATGTGTTGGGATAGATTTGTGCTTTTACAAATTTCTTCATACCCTAACCTCTTTTCCTTCATGTGATCCTAATCAGAGTTTTTACAAAACACACGATGGGATAGATTTGTGCTTTTACAAATTTCTTTGTATCCTAACCTATTTCCATTCATGTGATCCTAATCAGAGTTTTCTACAAAACGTGCGGTCGATAGATTTGTACCTTTACAAATTTCTTCGTATCCTAACCTCTTTTCATTCATCTGAGCCTAATCAGAGTTTTCTACAAAACATGCGTTGGGATAGATTTGTGCTTTTACAAATTTTTTCATACCCTAATCTCTTTTCATTCATGTGATCCTAATCAGAGTTTTTACAAAACACACGATGGGATAGATTTGTGCTTTTACAAATTTCTTTGTATCCTAACTACTTTCCATTCATGTGATCCTAGTCGGATTTTTCTACAAAAACGTGCGTTGGGATAGATTTGTGCTTTTACAAATTTCTTCGTATCCTAACCTCTTTCCATTCATGAGATCCTAATCAAACTTTTCTACAAAACCATGAATTGGGATAGATTTGTACCTTTACAAATTTATTCGTATACTAACCTCTTTCCATTCATGAGATCCTAATCAAACTTTTCTACAAAACCATGCATTGGGATAGCTTCGTGCTTTAAAAATTTCTTTGTACCCTAACCTCTTCCCATTCATCTGATCCTAATCAGAGTTTTCTACAAAACGTGCGTTGGGCTAGATTTGTGCTTTTACAAATTCTTCGTATCCTAACCTCTTTCCATTCATGTGATCCTAATCAAAGTTTTCTATAAAACCATGCATTGGGATAGAATTGTACCTTTACAAATTTCTTCTTACCCTAACCTCTTTCCATTCATGTGATCCTAATCAAACTTTTCTACAAAACCATGAATTGGTTAATAATAACCTCTTTTCATTCATCTGATCCTAATCAGAGTTTTCTACAAAACATTCGTTGGGATAGATTTGTGCTTTTACAAATTTCTTCCTACCCTAACCTCTTTCCATTAATGTGATCCTAATCAAAGTTTTCTACAAAACCATGCATTGGGATAGCTTCGTGGTTTAAAAATTTCTTTGTACCCTAACTTCTTCCCATTCATGTGATCCTAATCAGAGTTTTCTACAAAACGCATTGGGATAGATTTGTACCTTTACAAATTTCTTCGTATCCTAACCTCTTTCCATTCATGTGATCCTAATCAAACTTTTCTACAAAACATGCATTGGGATAGATTTGTACCTTTACAAATTTCTTCGTATCCTAGCCTCTTTCCATTCATGTGATCCTAATCATAGTTTTCTGCAAAACGTGCGTTGGGATAGATTTGTGCTTTTACAAATTTCTTCGTACCCTAACCTCTTTCCATACATGTGATCCTAATCACAGTTTTCTATAAAACCATGCATTGGGACAGATTTGTACCTTTACAAATTTCTTCGTAACCTATTTCCATTCATGTGATCCTAATCGAACTTTTCTACAAAACATGCATTGGGATAGATTTGTAGCTTTACAAATTTCTTCGTATCCTAACCTCTTTCCATTCATGTGATACTAATTAGAGTTTTCTACAAAACGTGCGTTGGGATAGATTTATGCTTTTACAAATATCTTCGTACCCTAACCTCTTTCCATTCATGTGATCCTAATCAAAGTTTTCTATAAAACCATGCATTGGGATAGATTTGTACCTTTACAAATTTCTTCTTATCCTAACCTCTTTCCATTCATGTGATCCTAATCAAACTTTTCTACAAAACCATGAATTGGGATAGATTTGTACCTTTACAAATTTCTTCGTACCCTAACCTCTTTCCATTCATGTGATCCTAATCAAACTTTTCTACAAAACCATGAATTGGGATAGATTTGTACCTTTACAAATTTCTTCGTATCCTAACCTCTTTCCATTCATGTGATCCTAATCAAACTTTTCTACAAAACCATGCGTTGGGATAGTTTCGTGCTTTAAAAATTTCTTCGTACCCTAACTTCTTTCCATTCATGTGATCCTAATCAAACTTTTCTACAAAACCATACATTGGGATAGCTTTGTGCTAAAAAATTTCTTCGTACCCTAACCTCTTTCCATTCATGTGATCCTAATCAGAGTTTTTACAAAACACACGATGGGATAGATTTGTGCTTTTACAAATTTCTTTGTATCCTAACTTCTTTCCATTCATGTAATCCTAATCGAACTTTTCTACAAAACATGCATTGGGTTAGATTTGCACCTTTACAAATTTCTTCGTATCCTAACCTCTTTTCATTCATCTGATCCTAATCAGAGATTTCTACAAAACATGCGTTGGGATAGATTTGTGCTTTAAAGATTTCTTTGTACCCTAACCTCTTCCCATTCATGTGATCCTAATCAGAGTTTTCTACAAAACATGCATTGGGATAGATTTGTACCTTTACAAATTTCTTCGTACCCTAACCTCTTTGCATTCATGTGATCCTAATCAAACTTTTCTACAAAACATGCATTGGGATAGATTTGTACCTTTACAAATTTCTTCGTACCCTAACCTCTGTCCATTCATGTGCTCCTAATCAAACTTTTCTTCAAAAACATGCGTTGGGATAGCTTCGTGCTTTAAAAATTTCTTCGTACACTAACCTCTGTCCATTCATGTGATCCTAATCAAAGTTTTCTACAAAACCATGTGTTGGGATAGCTTCGTGCTTTAAAAATTTCTTCGTACCCTAACCTCTTTCCATTCATGTGATCCTAATCAAACTTTTCTACAAAACATGCATTGGGATAGATTTGTACCTTTACAAATTTCTTCGTATCCTAACCTCTTTTCATTAATCTGATCCTAAACAGAATTTTCTACAAAACATGTGTTGGGATAGATTTGTGCTTTTACAAATTTCTTCATACCCTAACCTCTTTTCCTTCATGTGATCCTAATCAGAGTTTTTACAAAACACACGATGGGATAGATTTGTGCTTTTACAAATTTCTTTGTATCCTAACCTATTTCCATTCATGTGATCCTAATCAGAGTTTTCTACAAAACGTGCGGTCGATAGATTTGTACCTTTACAAATTTCTTCGTATCCTAACCTCTTTTCATTCATCTGAGCCTAATCAGAGTTTTCTACAAAACATGCGTTGGGATAGATTTGTGCTTTTACAAATTTTTTCATACCCTAATCTCTTTTCATTCATGTGATCCTAATCAGAGTTTTCTACAAAACCATGCATTGGGATAGCTTCGTGGTTTAAAGATTTCTTTGTACCCTAACCTCTTCCCATTCATGTGATCCTAATCAGAGTTTTCTACAAAACGCATTGGGATAGATTTGTACCTTTACAAATTTCTTCGTACCCTAACCTCTTTCCATTAATGTGATCCTAATCAAAGTTTTCTACAAAACCATGCATTGGGATAGCTTCGTGGTTTAAAGATTTCTTTGTACCCTAACCTCTTCCCATTCATGTGATCCTAATCAGAGTTTTCTACAAAACGCATTGGGATAGATTTGTACCTTTACAAATTTCTTCGTATCCTAACCTCTTTCGTTCATGTGATCCTAATCAAACTTTTCTACAAAACATGCATTGGGATAGATTTGTACCTTTACAAATTTCTTCGTATCCTAGCCTCTTTCCATTCATGTGATCCTAATCAGAGTTTTCTGCAAAACGTGCGTTGGGATAGATTTGTTATTTTACAAATTTCTTCGTTCCCAAACCTCTTTCCATACATGTGATCCTAATCACAGTTTTCTATAAAACCATGCATTGGGACAGATTTGTACCTTTACAAATTTCTTCGTAAACTCTTTCCATTCATGTGATCCTAATCGAACTTTTTTACAAAACATGCATTGGGATAGATTTGTAGCTTTACAAATTTCTTCGTATCCTAACCTCTTTCTATTCATGTGATACTAATTAGAGTTTTCTACAAAACGTGCGTTGGGATACATTTATGCTTTTACAAATTTCTTCGTACCCTAACCTCTTTTCATTAATCTTATCCTAATCAAATTGTTCTACAAAACCATTCATTGGGATATATTTGTACCTTTACAAATTTCTTCGTATCCTAACCTCTTTCCATTCATGTGATCCTAATCAAACTTTCCTACAAAACATCCATTGGGATAGATTTGTACCTTTACAAATTTCTTCGTACCCTAACCTCTTTCCAATCATGTGATCCTAATCAAACTTTTCTACAAAACCATGCTTTGGGATAGCTTCGTGCTTTAAAAATTTCATCCTACCCTAACCTCTTTCCATTCATGTGATCCTAATCAAACTTTTCTACAAAACATGCATTGGGATAGATTTGTACCTTTTCAAATTTCTTCGTACCCTAACCTCTTTCCAATCATGTGATCCTAATCAAACTTTTCTACAAAACCATGCTTTGGGATAGCTTCGTGCTTTAAAAATTTCATCCTACCCTAACCTCTTTCCATTCATGTGATCCTAATCAAACTTTTCTACAAAACATGCATTGGAATAGATTTGTACCTTTACAAATTTCTTCGTATCCTAACCTCTCTTCATTAATCTGATCCTAATCAGAGTTTTCTACAAAACATGTGTTGGGATAGATTTGTGCTTTTACAAATTTTTTCATACCCTAACCTATTTTCATTCATGTGATCCTAATCAGAGTTTTTACAAAACACACGTTGGGATAGATTTGTGCTTTTACAAATTTCATAGTACCCTAACCTCTTTCAATTCATGTGATCCTAATCAAACTTTTCTACAAAACATGCATTGGGATAGATTTTTACCTGTACAAATTTCTTCGTATCCTAACCTCTTTTCATTCATCTGATCCTAATCAGAGTTTTCTACAAAACAGTCGTTGGGATAGATTTGTGCATTTACAAATTTTTTCATACCCTAACCTCTTTTCATTCATGTGATCCTAATCAGAGTTTTTACAAAACACACGATGGGATAGATTTGTGCTTTTACAAATTTCTTTGTATCCTAACTTCTTTCCATTCATGTGATCCAAGTCGGATTTTTCTACAAAAACGTGCGTTGGGATAGATTTGTGCTTTTACAAATTTCTTCGTATCCTAACCTCTTTTAATTTTTCTGATCCTAGAGTTATCTACAAAACATACGTTGGGATAGATTTGTACCTTTACAAATTTCTTCGTACCCTAACCTCTTTCCATTCATGTGATCCTAATCAAACTTTTCTACAAAACCATGAATTGGGATAGATTTGTACCTTTACAAATTTCTTCGTACCCTAACCTCTTTCCATTCATGTGATCCTAACCAAACTTTTCTACAAAACCATGAATTGGGATAGATTTGTACCTTTACAAATTTCTTCGTACCCTAACCTCTTTCCATTCATGTGATCCTAATCAAATTTTTCTACAAAACCATGAATTGGGATAGATTTGTACCTTTACAAATTTCTTCGTATCTTAACCTCTTTCCATTCATGTGATCCTTATCAAACTTTTCTACAAAACCATGCGTTGGGATAGCTTCGTGCTTTAAAAATTTCTTCGTACCCTAACCTCTTTCCATTCATGTGATCCTAATCAAAATTTTCTACAAAACCATGCATTGGGATAGCTTGGTGCTAAAAAATTTCATCGTACCCTAACCTCTTTCCATTCACGTGATCCTAATCAAAGTTTTCTATAAAACCATGCATTGGGACAGATTTGTACTTTTACAAATTTCTTCGTATCCTAACCTCTTTCCATTCATGAGATCCTAATCAAACTTTTCTACAAAACCATGCATTGGGATAGATTTGTGCTTTTACAAATTTCTTCCTACCCTAACCTCTTTCCATTAATGTGATCCTAATCAAAGTTTTCTACAAAACCATGCATTGGGATAGCTTCGTGGTTTAAAGATTTCTTTGTACCCTAACCTCTTCCCATTCATGTGATCCTAATCAGAGTTTTCTACAAAACGCATTGGGATAGATTTGTACCTTTACAAATTTCTTCGTATCCTAACCTCTTTCGTTCATGTGATCCTAATCAAACTTTTCTACAAAACATGCATTGGGATAGATTTGTACCTTTACAAATTTCTTCGTATCCTAGCCTCTTTCCATTCATGTGATCCTAATCAGAGTTTTCTGCAAAACGTGCGTTGGGATAGATTTGTGATTTTACAAATTTCTTCGTACCCTAATCTCTTTCCATACATGTGATCCTAATCACAGTTTTCTATAAAACCATGCATTGGGACAGATTTGTACCTTTACAAATTTCTTCCTAAACTCTTTCCATTCATGTGATCCTAATTGAACTTTTCTACAAAACATGCATTGGGATAGATTTGTAGCTTTACAAATTTCTTCGTATCCTAACCTCTTTCTATTCATGTGATACTAATTAGAGTTTTCTACAAAACGTGCGTTGGGATACATTTATGCTTTTACAAATTTCTTCGTACCCTAACCTCTTTTCATTAATCTGATCCTAATCAAATTGTTCTATAAAACCATTCATTGGGATATATTTGTACCTTTACAAATTTCTTCGTATCCTAACCTCTTTCCATTCATGTGATACTAATTAGAGTTTTCTACAAAACGTACGTTGGGATAGATTTATGCTTTTACAAATTTTTTCCTACCCTAACCTCTTTTCATTAATCTGATCCTAATCAAATTGTTCTATAAAACCATTCATTGGGATATATTTGTACCTTTACAAATTTCTTCGTATCCTAACCTCTTTCTATTCATGTGATACTAATTAGAGTTTTCTACAAAACGTGCGTTGGGATACATTTATGCTTTTACAAATTTCTTCGTACCCTAACCTCTTTTCATTAATCTGATCCTAATCAAATTGTTCTATAAAACCATGCATTGGGATATATTTGTACCTTTACAAATTTCTTCGTATCCTAACCTCTTTCCATTCATGTGATCCTAATCAAACTTTCCTACAAAACATCCATTGGGATAGATTTGTACCTTTACAAATTTCTTCGTACCCTAACCTCTTTCCAATCATGTGATCCTAATCAAACTTTTCTACAAAACCATGCGTTGGGATAGCTTCGTGCTTTAAAAATTTCTTCGTACCCTAACCTCTTTCCATTCATGTGATCCTAATCAAACTTTTCTACAAAACCATGAATTGGGATAGATTTGTACCTTTACAAATTTCATCGTATCCTAACCTCTTTCCATTCATGTGATCCTAATCAAACTTTTCTACAAAACATGCATTGGGATAGATTTGTACCTTTACAAATTTCTTCGTATCCTAACCTCTTTCCATTCATGTGATCCTAATCAAAATTTTCTACAAAACATGCATTGAGATAGATTTGTACCTTTACAAATTTCTTCGTATCCTAACCTCTTTCCATTTATGTGATCCTAATCAAACTTTTCTACAAAATCATGCGTTGGGATAGCTTCGTGCTTTAAAAATTTCTTCGTACCCTAACCTCTTTCCATTCATGTGATCCTAATCAAACTTTTCTACAAAACCATGAATTGGGATAGATTTGTACCTTTACAAATTTCATCGTATCCTAACCTCTTTCCATTCATGTGATCCTAATCAAACTTTCCTACAAAACATCCATTGGGATAGATTTGTACCTTTACAAATTTCTTCGTACCCTAACCTCTTTCCAATCATGTGATCCTAATCAAACTTTTCTACAAAACCATGCGTTGGGATAGCTTCGTGCTTTAAAAATTTCTTCGTACCCTAACCTCTTTCCATTCATGTGATCCTAATCAAACTTTTCTACAAAACCATGAATTGGGATAGATTTGTACCTTTACAAATTTCATCGTATCCTAACCTCTTTCCATTCATGTGATCCTAATCAAACTTTTCTACAAAACATGCATTGGGATAGATTTGTACCTTTACAAATTTCTTCGTATCCTAACCTCTTTCCATTCATGTGATCCTAATCAAAATTTTCTACAAAACATGCATTGAGATAGATTTGTACCTTTACAAATTTCTTCGTATCCTAACCTCTTTCCATTTATGTGATCCTAATCAAACTTTTCTACAAAACCATGCGTTGGGTTAGCTTCGTGCTTTAAAAATTTCTTCGTACCCTAACCTCTGTCCATTCATGTGATCCTAATCAAACTTTTCTACAAAACCATGCGTTGGGATAGCTTCGTGCTTTAAAAATTTCTTCGTACCCTAACCTCTTTCCATTCATGAGATCCTAATCAAACTTTTCTACAAAACATGCATTGGGATAGATTTGTAACTTTACAAATTTCTTCGTACCCTAACCTCTTTCCAATCATGTGATCCTAATCAAACTTTTCTACAAAACCATGCGTTGGGATAGCTTCGTGCTTTAAAAATTTCTTCCTACTTTAACCTCTTTCCATTCATGTGATCCTAATCAAACTTTTCTACAAAACATGCATTGGGATAGAATTGCACCTTTACAAATTTCTTCGTACCCTAACCTCTTTCCATTCATGTGATCCTAATCAACCTTTTCTACAAAACATGCATTGGGATAGATTTGTACCTTTACAAATTTCTTCGTACCCTAACCTCTGTCCTTTCATGTGCTCCTAATCAAACTTTTCTACAAAAACATGCGTTGGGATAGCTTCGTGGTTTAAAAATTTCTTCGTACCCTAACCTCTTTCATTCATGTGATCCTAATCAAACTTTTCTACAAAACATGCATTGGGATAGATTTGTACCTTTACAAATTTCTTCGTAAACTAACCTCTTTCCAATCATGTGATCCTAATCAAACTTTTCTACAAAACCATGCGTTGGGATAATTTCGTGCTTTAAAAATTTCTTCGTACCCTAACCTCTTTCCATTCATGTGATCCTAATCTAACTCTTCTACAAAACATGCATTGAGATAGATTTGTACCTTTACAAATTTCTTCGTATCCTAACCTCTTTCCATTCATGTGATCCTAATCAAACTTTTCTACAAAACCATGCGTTGGGATAGCTTAATGCTTTAAAAATTTCTTCGTATCCCAACTTCTTTCCATTCATGTGATCCTAATCAGAGTTTTCTACAAATGTGCGTTGGGATAAATTTGTGCTTTTACAAACTTCATAGTAGCCTAACCTCTTTCCATTCCCGTCATCCTAATCAAACTTTTCAACAAAACATGCATTGGAATAGATTTGTACCTTTACATATTTCTTCGTATCCTAACCTCTCTTCATTAATCTGATCCTAATCAGAGTTTTCTACAAAACATGTGTTGGGTTAGATTTGTGCTTTTACAAATTTTTTCATACCCTAACCTATTTTCCTTCATGTGATCCTAATCAGAGTTTTTACAAAACACACGATGGGATAGATTTGTGCTTTTACAAATTTCATAGTACCCTAACCTCTTTCAATTCATGTGATCCTAATCAAACTTTTCTACAAAACATGCATTGGGATAGATTTTTACCTTTACAAATTTCTTCGTATCCTAACCTCTTTTCATTCATCTGAGCCTAATCAGAGTTTTCTACAAAACAGTCGTTGGGATAGATTTGTGCTTTTACAAATTTTTTCATACCCTAACCTCTTTTCATTCATGTGATCCTAATCAAACTTTTCTACAAAACAATGAATTGGGATAGATTTGTACCTTTACAAATTTCTTCGTACCCTAACCTCTTTCCATTCATGTGATCCTAACCAAACTTTTCTACAAAACCATGAATTGGGATAGATTTGTACCTTTACAAATTTCTTCGTACCCTAACCTCTTTCCATTCATGTGATCCTAATCAAACTTTTCTACAAAACCATGCATTGGGATATATTTGTACCTTTACAAATTTCTTCGTATCCTAACCTCTTTCCATTCATGTGATCCTAATCAAACTTTTCTACAAAACATGCATTGAGATAGATTTGTACCTTTACAAATTTCTTCGTATCCTAACCTCTTTCCATTCATGTGATCCTAATGAAACTTTTCTACAAAACCATGCGTTGGGATAGCTTCGTGCTTTAAAAATTTCTTCGTACCCTAACCTCTTTCCATTCACGTGAATCTAATCAAAGTTTTCTATAAAAACATGCATTGGGACAAATTTGTACCTATACAAATTTCTTCGTATCCTAACCTCTTTCCATTCATGTGATCCTAATCAAACTTTTCTACAAAACATGCATTGAGATAGATTTGTACCTTTACAAATTTCTTCGTATCCTAACCTCTTTCCATTCATGTGATCCTAATCAAACTTTTCTACAAAACCATGCGTTGGGATAGCTTCGTGCTTTAAAAATTTCTTCGTACCCTAACCTCTGTCCATTCATGTGATCCTAATCAAACTTTTCTACAAAACAATGCGTTGGGATAGCTTCGTGCTTTAGAAATTTCTTCGTACCCTAACCTCTTTCCATTCATGTGATCCTAATCAAACTTTTCTACAAAACATGCATTGGGATAGATTTGTACCTTTACAAATTTCTTCGTACCCTAACCTCTTTGCATTCATGTGATCCTAATAAAACTTTTCTACAAAACCATGCATTGGGATAGCTTCGTGCTTTAAAAATTTCCTCGTACCCTAACCTCTTACCATTCATGTGATCCTAATCAAAGTTTTCTATAAAACCATGCATTGGGACAGATTTGTACCTTTACAAATTTCTTCGTATACTAACCTCTGTCCATTCATGTGCTCCTAATCAAACTTTTCTACAAAAACATGCGTTGGGATAGCTTCGTGCTTTAAAAATTTCTTCGTACCCTAACCTCTTCCCATTCATCTGATCCTAATCAGAGTTTTCTACAAAACGTGCGTTGAGCTAGATTTGTGCTTTTACAAATTTCTTCGTATCCTAAGCTCTTTTCATTCATGTGATCCTAATCAAAGTTTTCTATAAAACCATGCATTGGGATAGAATTGTACCTTTACAAATTTCTTCGTACCCTAACCTCTTTCCATTCATGTGATCCTAATCAAACTTTTCTACAAAACCATGAATTGGTTAATAATAACCTCTTTTCATTCATCTGATCCTAATCAGAGTTTTCTCCAAAACATGCGTTGGGATAGATTTGTGCTTTTACAAATTTCTTCCTACCCTAACCTCTTTCCATTAATGTGATCCTAATCAAAGTTTTCTACAAAACCATGCATTGGGATAGCTTCGTGGTTTAAAGATTTCTTTGTACCCTAACCTCTTCCCATTCATGTGATCCTAATCAGAGTTTTCTACAAAACGCATTGGGATAGATTTGTACCTTTACAAATTTCTTCGTATCCTAACCTCTTTCGTTCATGTGATCCTAATCAAACTTTTCTACAAAACATGCATTGGGATAGATTTGTACCTTTACAAATTTCTTCGTATCCTAGCCTCTTTCCATTCATGTGATCCTAATCAGAGTTTTCTGCAAAACGTGCGTTGGGATAGATTTGTTATTTTACAAATTTCTTCGTTCCCTAACCTCTTTCCATACATGTGATCCTAATCACAGTTTTCTATAAAACCATGCATTGGGACAGATTTGTACCTTTACAAATTTCTTCCTAAACTCTTTCCATTCATGTGATCCTAATCGAACTTTTTTACAAAACATGCATTGGGATAGATTTGTAGCTTTACAAATTTCTTCGTATCCTAACCTCTTTCTATTCATGTGATACTAATTAGAGTTTTCTACAAAACGTGCGTTGGGATACATTTATGCTTTTACAAATTTCTTCGTACCCTAACCTCTTTTCATTAATCTTATCCTAATCAAATTGTTCTACAAAACCATTCATTGGGATATATTTGTACCTTTACAAATTTCTTCGTATCCTAACCTCTTTCCATTCATGTGATCCTAATCAAACTTTCCTAAAAAACATCCATTGGGATAGATTTGTACCTTTACAAATTTCTTCGTACCCTAACCTCTTTCCAATCATGTGATCCTAATCAAACTTTTCTACAAAACCATGCTTTGGGATAGCTTCGTGCTTTAAAAATTTCATCCTACCCTAACCTCTTTCCATTCATGTGATCCTAATCAAACTTTTCTACAAAACATGCATTGGGATAGATTTGTACCTTTTCAAATTTCTTCGTACCCTAACCTCTTTCCAATCATGTGATCCTAATCAAACTTTTCTACAAAACCATGCTTTGGGATAGCTTCGTGCTTTAAAAATTTCATCCTACCCTAACCTCTTTCCATTCATGTGATCCTAATCAAACTTTTCTACAAAACATGCATTGGAATAGATTTGTACCTTTACAAATTTCTTCGTATCCTAACCTCTCTTCATTAATCTGATCCTAATCAGAGTTTTCTACAAAACATGTGTTGGGATAGATTTGTGCTTTTACAAATTTTTTCATACCCTAACCTATTTTCATTCATGTGATCCTAATCAGAGTTTTTACAAAACACACGTTGGGATAGATTTGTGCTTTTACAAATTTCATAGTACCCTAACCTCTTTCAATTCATGTGATCCTAATCAAACTTTTCTACAAAACATGCATTGGGATAGATTTTTACCTGTACAAATTTCTTCGTATCCTAACCTCTTTTCATTCATCTGATCCTAATCAGAGTTTTCTACAAAACAGTCGTTGGGATAGATTTGTGCATTTACAAATTTTTTCATACCCTAACCTCTTTTCATTCATGTGATCCTAATCAGAGTTTTTACAAAACACACGATGGGATAGATTTGTGCTTTTACAAATTTCTTTGTATCCTAACTTCTTTCCATTCATGTGATCCAAGTCGGATTTTTCTACAAAAACGTGCGTTGGGATAGATTTGTGCTTTTACAAATTTCTTCGTATCCTAACCTCTTTTAATTTTTCTGATCCTAGAGTTATCTACAAAACATACGTTGGGATAGATTTGTACCTTTACAAATTTCTTCGTACCCTAACCTCTTTCCATTCATGTGATCCTAATCAAACTTTTCTACAAAACCATGAATTGGGATAGATTTGTACCTTTACAAATTTCTTCGTACCCTAACCTCTTTCCATTCATGTGATCCTAACCAAACTTTTCTACAAAACCATGAATTGGGATAGATTTGTACCTTTACAAATTTCTTCGTACCCTAACCTCTTTCCATTCATGTGATCCTAATCAAATTTTTCTACAAAACCATGAATTGGGATAGATTTGTACCTTTACAAATTTCTTCGTATCTTAACCTCTTTCCATTCATGTGATCCTTATCAAACTTTTCTACAAAACCATGCGTTGGGATAGCTTCGTGCTTTAAAAATTTCTTCGTACCCTAACCTCTTTCCATTCATGTGATCCTAATCAAAATTTTCTACATAACCATGCATTGGGATAGCTTGGTGCTAAAAAATTTCATCGTACCCTAACCTCTTTCCATTCACGTGATCCTAATCAAAGTTTTCTATAAAACCATGCATTGGGACAGATTTGTACTTTTACAAATTTCTTCGTATCCTAACCTCTTTCCATTCATGAGATCCTAATCAAACTTTTCTACAAAACCATGCATTGGGATAGCTTCGTGCTTAAAAAATTTCTTTGTACCCTAACCTCTTCCCATTCATCTGATCCTAATCAGAGTTTTTTACAAAACGTGCGTTGAGCTAGATTTGTGCTTTTACAAATTTCTTCGTATCCTAAGCTCTTTCCATTCATGTGATCCTAATCAAAGTTTTCTATCAAACCATGCATTGGGATAGAATTGTACCTTTACAAATTTCTTCGTACCCTAACCTCTTTCCATTCATGTGATCCTAATCAAACTTTTCTACAAAACCATGAATTGGTTAATAATAACCTCTTTTCATTCATCTGATCCTAATCAGAGTTTTCTACAAAACATGCGTTGGGATAGATTTGTGCTTTTACAAATTTCTTCCTACCCTAACCTCTTTCCATTAATGTGATCCTAATCAAAGTTTTCTACAAAACCATGCATTGGGATAGCTTCGTGGTTTAAAGATTTCTTTGTACCCTAACCTCTTCCCATTCATGTGATCCTAATCAGAGTTTTCTACAAAACGCATTGGGATAGATTTGTACCTTTACAAATTTCTTCGTATCCTAACCTCTTTCGTTCATGTGATCCTAATCAAACTTTTCTACAAAACGTGCGTTGTGATAGATTTGTACTTTTACAAATTTCTTCCTACCCTAACCTCTTTTTATTAATCTGATCCTGATCAAATCGTTCTATAAAACCATGCATTGGGATATATTTGTACCTTTACAAATTTCTTCGTATCCTAACCTCTTTCCATTCATGTGATCCTAATCAAACTTTTCTACAAAACATGCATTGAGATAGATTTGTACCTTTACAAATTTCTTCGTATCCTAACCTCTTTCCATTCATGTGATCCTAATGAAACTTTTCTACAAAACCATGCGTTGGGATAGCTTCGTGCTTTAAAAATTTCTTCGTACCCTAACCTCTGTCCATTCATGTGATCCTAATCAAACTTTTCTACAAAACAATGCGTTGGGATAGCTTCGTGCTTTAGAAATTTCTTCGTACCCTAACCTCTTTCCATTCATGTGATCCTAATCAAACTTTTCTACAAAACATGCATTGGGATAGATTTGTACCTTTACAAATTTCTTCGTACCCTAACCTCTTTGCATTCATGTGATCCTAATAAAACTTTTCTACAAAACCATGCATTGGGATAGCTTCGTGCTTTAAAAATTTCCTCGTACCCTAACCTCTTACCATTCATGTGATCCTAATCAAAGTTTTCTATAAAACCATGCATTGGGACAGATTTGTACCTTTACAAATTTCTTCGTATACTAACCTCTGTCCATTCATGTGCTCCTAATCAAACTTTTCTACAAAAACATGCGTTGGGATAGCTTCGTGCTTTAAAAATTTCTTCGTACCCTAACCTCTGTCCATTCATGTGATCCTAATCAAAATTTTCTACAAAACCATGCGTTGGGATAGCTTCGTGCTTTAAAAATTTCTTCGTACTCTAACCTCTTTCCATTCATGTGATCCTAATCAAACTTTTCTACAAAACATGCATTGAGATAGATTTGTACCTTTACAAATTTCTTCGTATCCTAACCTCTTTCCATTCATGTGATCCTAATCAGAGTTTTCTACAAAACATGCGTTTGGATAAATTTGTGCTTTTACAAACTTCATAGTAGCCTAACCTCTTTCCATTCCCGTCATCCTAATCAAACTTTTCTACAAAACTTGCATTGGGATAGATTTGTACCTTTACAAATTTCTTCGTATACTAACCTCTTTTCATTAATCTGATCCTAATCAGAGTTTTCTACAAAACATGTGTTGGGATAGATTTGTGCTTTTACAAATTTTTTCATACCCTAACCTCTTTTCCTTCATGTGATCCTAATCAGAGTTTTTCAAAACACACGATGGGATAGATTTGTGCTTTTACAAATTTCTTTGTATCCTAACCTATTTCCATTCATGTGATCCTAATCAGAGTTTTCTACAAAACGTGCGTTCGATAGATTTGTGCTTTTACAAATTTCATAGTACCCTAACCTCTTTCCATTCATGTGATCCTAATCAAACTTTTCTACAAAACATGCATTGGGATAGATTTGTACCTTTACAAATTTCTTCGTATCCTAACCTCTTTTCATTCATCTGAGCCTAATCAGAGTTTTCTACAAAACATGCGTTGGGATAGATTTGTGCTTTTACAAACTTCTTTGTATCCTAACTTCTTTCCATTCATGTGATCCTAGTCGGATTTTTCTACAAAACATACGTTGGGATAGATTTGTTCCTTTACAAATTTCTTCGTACACTAACCTCTTTCCATTCATGTGATCCTAATCAAACTTTTCTACAAAACCATGAATTGTGATAGATTTGTACCTTTACAAATTTCTTCGTACCCTAACCTCTTTCCATTCATGTGATCCTAATCAAACTTTTCTACAAAACCATGAATTGGGATAGATTTGTACCTTTACAAATCTCTTCGTACCCTAACCTCTTTCCATTCATGTGATCCTAATCAAACTTTTCTACAAAACCATGAATTGGGATAGATTTGTACCTTTACAAATTTCTACGTATCCTAACTTCTTTCCATTCATGTGATCCTAATCAAACTTTTCTACAAAACCATACATTGGGATAGCTTTGTGCTAAAAAATTTCTTCGTACCCTAACCTCTTTCCATTCATGTGATCCTAATCAGAGTTTTTACAAAACACACGATGGGATAGATTTGTGCTTTTACAAATTTCTTTGTATCCTAACTTCTTTCCATTCATGTGATCCTAGTCGGATTTTTCTACAAAAACGTGCGTTGGGATAGATTTGTGCTTTTACAAATTTCTTCGTATCCTAACCTCTTTCCATTCATGTGATCCTAATCAAACTTTTCTACAAAACCATGCGTTGGGATAGCTTAATGCTTTAAAAATTTCTTCGTATCCCAACTTCTTTCCATTCATGTGATCCTAATCAGAGTTTTCTACAAATGTGCGTTGGGATAAATTTGTGCTTTTACAAACTTCATAGTAGCCTAACCTCTTTCCATTCCCGTCATCCTAATCAAACTTTTCAACAAAACATGCATTGGAATAGATTTGTACCTTTACATATTTCTTCGTATCCTAACCTCTCTTCATTAATCTGATCCTAATCAGAGTTTTCTACAAAACATGTGTTGGGATAGATTTGTGCTTTTACAAATTTTTTCATACCCTAACCTATTTTCCTTCATGTGATCCTAATCAGAGTTTTTACAAAACACACGATGGGATAGATTTGTGCTTTTACAAATTTCATAGTACCCTAACCTCTTTCAATTCATGTGATCCTAATCAAACTTTTCTACAAAACATGCATTGGGATAGATTTTTACCTTTACAAATTTCTTCGTATCCTAACCTCTTTTCATTCATCTGAGCCTAATCAGAGTTTTCTACAAAACAGTCGTTGGGATAGATTTGTGCTTTTACAAATTTTTTCATACCCTAACCTCTTTTCATTCATGTGATCCTAATCAAACTTTTCTACAAAACAATGAATTGGGATAGATTTGTACCTTTACAAATTTCTTCGTACCCTAACCTCTTTCCATTCATGTGATCCTAACCAAACTTTTCTACAAAACCATGAATTGGGATAGATTTGTACCTTTACAAATTTCTTCGTACCCTAACCTCTTTCCATTCATGTGATCCTAATCAAATTTTTCTACAAAACCATGCATTGGGATATATTTGTACCTTTACAAATTTCTTCGTACCCTAACCTCTTTCCATTCATGTGATCCTAATCAAATTTTTCTACAAAACCATGCATTGGGATATATTTGTACCTTTACAAATTTCTTCGTATCCTAACCTCTTTCCATTCATGTGATCCTAATCAAACTTTTCTACAAAACCATACATTGGGATAGCTTTGTGCTAAAAAATTTCTTCGTACCCTAACCTCTTTCCATTCATGTGATCCTAATCAGAGTTTTTACAAAACACACGATGGGATAGATTTGTGCTTTTACAAATTTCTTTGTATCCTAACTTCTTTCCATTCATGTGATCCTAGTCGGATTTTTCTACAAAAACGTGCGTTGGGATAGATTTGTGCTTTTACAAATTTCTTCGTATCCTAACCTCTTTCCATTCATGTGATCCTAATCAAACTTTTCTACAAAACCATGCGTTGGGATAGCTTAATGCTTTAAAAATTTCTTCGTATCCCAACTTCTTTCCATTCATGTGATCCTAATCAGAGTTTTCTACAAATGTGCGTTGGGATAAATTTGTGCTTTTACAAACTTCATAGTAGCCTAACCTCTTTCCATTCCCGTCATCCTAATCAAACTTTTCAACAAAACATGCATTGGAATAGATTTGTACCTTTACATATTTCTTCGTATCCTAACCTCTCTTCATTAATCTGATCCTAATCAGAGTTTTCTACAAAACATGTGTTGGGATAGATTTGTGCTTTTACAAATTTTTTCATACCCTAACCTATTTTCCTTCATGTGATCCTAATCAGAGTTTTTACAAAACACACGATGGGATAGATTTGTGCTTTTACAAATTTCATAGTACCCTAACCTCTTTCAATTCATGTGATCCTAATCAAACTTTTCTACAAAACATGCATTGGGATAGATTTTTACCTTTACAAATTTCTTCGTATCCTAACCTCTTTTCATTCATCTGAGCCTAATCAGAGTTTTCTACAAAACAGTCGTTGGGATAGATTTGTGCTTTTACAAATTTTTTCATACCCTAACCTCTTTTCATTCATGTGATCCTAATCAAACTTTTCTACAAAACAATGAATTGGGATAGATTTGTACCTTTACAAATTTCTTCGTACCCTAACCTCTTTCCATTCATGTGATCCTAACCAAACTTTTCTACAAAACCATGAATTGGGATAGATTTGTACCTTTACAAATTTCTTCGTACCCTAACCTCTTTCCATTCATGTGATCCTAATCAAATTTTTCTACAAAACCATGCATTGGGATATATTTGTACCTTTACAAATTTCTTCGTATCCTAACCTCTTTCCATTCATGTGATCCTAATCAAACTTTTCTACAAAACATGCATTGAGATAGATTTGTACCTTTACAAATTTCTTCGTATCCTAACCTCTTTCCATTCATGTGATCCTAATGAAACTTTTCTACAAAACCATGCGTTGGGATAGCTTCGTGCTTTAAAAATTTCTTCGTACCCTAACCTCTTTCCATTCACGTGAATCTAATCAAAGTTTTCTATAAAAACATGCATTGGGACAAATTTGTACCTATACAAATTTCTTCGTATCCTAACCTCTTTCCATTCATGTGATCCTAATCAAACTTTTCTACAAAACATGCATTGAGATAGATTTGTACCTTTACAAATTTCTTCGTATCCTAACCTCTTTCCATTCATGTGATCCTAATCAAACTTTTCTACAAAACCATGCGTTGGGATAGCTTCGTGCTTTAAAAATTTCTTCGTACCCTAACCTCTGTCCATTCATGTGATCCTAATCAAACTTTTCTACAAAACAATGCGTTGGGATAGCTTCGTGCTTTAGAAATTTCTTCGTACCCTAACCTCTTTCCATTCATGTGATCCTAATCAAACTTTTCTACAAAACATGCATTGGGATAGATTTGTACCTTTACAAATTTCTTCGTACCCTAACCTCTTTGCATTCATGTGATCCTAATAAAACTTTTCTACAAAACCATGCATTGGGATAGCTTCGTGCTTTAAAAATTTCCTCGTACCCTAACCTCTTACCATTCATGTGATCCTAATCAAAGTTTTCTATAAAACCATGCATTGGGACAGATTTGTACCTTTACAAATTTCTTCGTATACTAACCTCTGTCCATTCATGTGCTCCTAATCAAACTTTTCTACAAAAACATGCGTTGGGATAGCTTCGTGCTTTAAAAATTTCTTCGTACCCTAACCTCTTCCCATTCATCTGATCCTAATCAGAGTTTTCTACAAAACGTGCGTTGAGCTAGATTTGTGCTTTTACAAATTTCTTCGTATCCTAAGCTCTTTTCATTCATGTGATCCTAATCAAAGTTTTCTATAAAACCATGCATTGGGATAGAATTGTACCTTTACAAATTTCTTCGTACCCTAACCTCTTTCCATTCATGTGATCCTAATCAAACTTTTCTACAAAACCATGAATTGGTTAATAATAACCTCTTTTCATTCATCTGATCCTAATCAGAGTTTTCTCCAAAACATGCGTTGGGATAGATTTGTGCTTTTACAAATTTCTTCCTACCCTAACCTCTTTCCATTAATGTGATCCTAATCAAAGTTTTCTACAAAACCATGCATTGGGATAGCTTCGTGGTTTAAAGATTTCTTTGTACCCTAACCTCTTCCCATTCATGTGATCCTAATCAGAGTTTTCTACAAAACGCATTGGGATAGATTTGTACCTTTACAAATTTCTTCGTATCCTAACCTCTTTCGTTCATGTGATCCTAATCAAACTTTTCTACAAAACATGCATTGGGATAGATTTGTACCTTTACAAATTTCTTCGTATCCTAGCCTCTTTCCATTCATGTGATCCTAATCAGAGTTTTCTGCAAAACGTGCGTTGGGATAGATTTGTTATTTTACAAATTTCTTCGTTCCCTAACCTCTTTCCATACATGTGATCCTAATCACAGTTTTCTATAAAACCATGCATTGGGACAGATTTGTACCTTTACAAATTTCTTCCTAAACTCTTTCCATTCATGTGATCCTAATCGAACTTTTTTACAAAACATGCATTGGGATAGATTTGTAGCTTTACAAATTTCTTCGTATCCTAACCTCTTTCTATTCATGTGATACTAATTAGAGTTTTCTACAAAACGTGCGTTGGGATACATTTATGCTTTTACAAATTTCTTCGTACCCTAACCTCTTTTCATTAATCTTATCCTAATCAAATTGTTCTACAAAACCATTCATTGGGATATATTTGTACCTTTACAAATTTCTTCGTATCCTAACCTCTTTCCATTCATGTGATCCTAATCAAACTTTCCTAAAAAACATCCATTTGGATAGATTTGTACCTTTACAAATTTCTTCGTACCCTAACCTCTTTCCAATCATGTGATCCTAATCAAACTTTTCTACAAAACCATGCTTTGGGATAGCTTCGTGCTTTAAAAATTTCATCCTACCCTAACCTCTTTCCATTCATGTGATCCTAATCAAACTTTTCTACAAAACATGCATTGGGATAGATTTGTACCTTTTCAAATTTCTTCGTACCCTAACCTCTTTCCAATCATGTGATCCTAATCAAACTTTTCTACAAAACCATGCTTTGGGATAGCTTCGTGCTTTAAAAATTTCATCCTACCCTAACCTCTTTCCATTCATGTGATCCTAATCAAACTTTTCTACAAAACATGCATTGGAATAGATTTGTACCTTTACAAATTTCTTCGTATCCTAACCTCTCTTCATTAATCTGATCCTAATCAGAGTTTTCTACAAAACATGTGTTGGGATAGATTTGTGCTTTTACAAATTTTTTCATACCCTAACCTATTTTCATTCATGTGATCCTAATCAGAGTTTTTACAAAACACACGTTGGGATAGATTTGTGCTTTTACAAATTTCATAGTACCCTAACCTCTTTCAATTCATGTGATCCTAATCAAACTTTTCTACAAAACATGCATTGGGATAGATTTTTACCTGTACAAATTTCTTCGTATCCTAACCTCTTTTCATTCATCTGATCCTAATCAGAGTTTTCTACAAAACAGTCGTTGGGATAGATTTGTGCATTTACAAATTTTTTCATACCCTAACCTCTTTTCATTCATGTGATCCTAATCAGAGTTTTTACAAAACACACGATGGGATAGATTTGTGCTTTTACAAATTTCTTTGTATCCTAACTTCTTTCCATTCATGTGATCCAAGTCGGATTTTTCTACAAAAACGTGCGTTGGGATAGATTTGTGCTTTTACAAATTTCTTCGTATCCTAACCTCTTTTAATTTTTCTGATCCTAGAGTTATCTACAAAACATACGTTGGGATAGATTTGTACCTTTACAAATTTCTTCGTACCCTAACCTCTTTCCATTCATGTGATCCTAATCAAACTTTTCTACAAAACCATGAATTGGGATAGATTTGTACCTTTACAAATTTCTTCGTACCCTAACCTCTTTCCATTCATGTGATCCTAACCAAACTTTTCTACAAAACCATGAATTGGGATAGATTTGTACCTTTACAAATTTCTTCGTACCCTAACCTCTTTCCATTCATGTGATCCTAATCAAATTTTTCTACAAAACCATGAATTGGGATAGATTTGTACCTTTACAAATTTCTTCGTATCTTAACCTCTTTCCATTCATGTGATCCTTATCAAACTTTTCTACAAAACCATGCGTTGGGATAGCTTCGTGCTTTAAAAATTTCTTCGTACCCTAACCTCTTTCCATTCATGTGATCCTAATCAAAATTTTCTACATAACCATGCATTGGGATAGCTTGGTGCTAAAAAATTTCATCGTACCCTAACCTCTTTCCATTCACGTGATCCTAATCAAAGTTTTCTATAAAACCATGCATTGGGACAGATTTGTACTTTTACAAATTTCTTCGTATCCTAACCTCTTTCCATTCATGAGATCCTAATCAAACTTTTCTACAAAACCATGCATTGGGATAGCTTCGTGCTTAAAAAATTTCTTTGTACCCTAACCTCTTCCCATTCATCTGATCCTAATCAGAGTTTTTTACAAAACGTGCGTTGAGCTAGATTTGTGCTTTTACAAATTTCTTCGTATCCTAAGCTCTTTCCATTCATGTGATCCTAATCAAAGTTTTCTATCAAACCATGCATTGGGATAGAATTGTACCTTTACAAATTTCTTCGTACCCTAACCTCTTTCCATTCATGTGATCCTAATCAAACTTTTCTACAAAACCATGAATTGGTTAATAATAACCTCTTTTCATTCATCTGATCCTAATCAGAGTTTTCTACAAAACATGCGTTGGGATAGATTTGTGCTTTTACAAATTTCTTCCTACCCTAACCTCTTTCCATTAATGTGATCCTAATCAAAGTTTTCTACAAAACCATGCATTGGGATAGCTTCGTGGTTTAAAGATTTCTTTGTACCCTAACCTCTTCCCATTCATGTGATCCTAATCAGAGTTTTCTACAAAACGCATTGGGATAGATTTGTACCTTTACAAATTTCTTCGTATCCTAACCTCTTTCGTTCATGTGATCCTAATCAAACTTTTCTACAAAACGTGCGTTGTGATAGATTTGTACTTTTACAAATTTCTTCCTACCCTAACCTCTTTTTATTAATCTGATCCTGATCAAATCGTTCTATAAAACCATGCATTGGGATATATTTGTACCTTTACAAATTTCTTCGTATCCTAACCTCTTTCCATTCATGTGATCCTAATCAAACTTTTCTACAAAACATGCATTGAGATAGATTTGTACCTTTACAAATTTCTTCGTATCCTAACCTCTTTCCATTCATGTGATCCTAATGAAACTTTTCTACAAAACCATGCGTTGGGATAGCTTCGTGCTTTAAAAATTTCTTCGTACCCTAACCTCTGTCCATTCATGTGATCCTAATCAAACTTTTCTACAAAACAATGCGTTGGGATAGCTTCGTGCTTTAGAAATTTCTTCGTACCCTAACCTCTTTCCATTCATGTGATCCTAATCAAACTTTTCTACAAAACATGCATTGGGATAGATTTGTACCTTTACAAATTTCTTCGTACCCTAACCTCTTTGCATTCATGTGATCCTAATAAAACTTTTCTACAAAACCATGCATTGGGATAGCTTCGTGCTTTAAAAATTTCCTCGTACCCTAACCTCTTACCATTCATGTGATCCTAATCAAAGTTTTCTATAAAACCATGCATTGGGACAGATTTGTACCTTTACAAATTTCTTCGTATACTAACCTCTGTCCATTCATGTGCTCCTAATCAAACTTTTCTACAAAAACATGCGTTGGGATAGCTTCGTGCTTTAAAAATTTCTTCGTACCCTAACCTCTGTCCATTCATGTGATCCTAATCAAAATTTTCTACAAAACCATGCGTTGGGATAGCTTCGTGCTTTAAAAATTTCTTCGTACTCTAACCTCTTTCCATTCATGTGATCCTAATCAAACTTTTCTACAAAACATGCATTGAGATAGATTTGTACCTTTACAAATTTCTTCGTATCCTAACCTCTTTCCATTCATGTGATCCTAATCAGAGTTTTCTACAAAACATGCGTTTGGATAAATTTGTGCTTTTACAAACTTCATAGTAGCCTAACCTCTTTCCATTCCCGTCATCCTAATCAAACTTTTCTACAAAACTTGCATTGGGATAGATTTGTACCTTTACAAATTTCTTCGTATACTAACCTCTTTTCATTAATCTGATCCTAATCAGAGTTTTCTACAAAACATGTGTTGGGATAGATTTGTGCTTTTACAAATTTTTTCATACCCTAACCTCTTTTCCTTCATGTGATCCTAATCAGAGTTTTTCAAAACACACGATGGGATAGATTTGTGCTTTTACAAATTTCTTTGTATCCTAACCTATTTCCATTCATGTGATCCTAATCAGAGTTTTCTACAAAACGTGCGTTCGATAGATTTGTGCTTTTACAAATTTCATAGTACCCTAACCTCTTTCCATTCATGTGATCCTAATCAAACTTTTCTACAAAACATGCATTGGGATAGATTTGTACCTTTACAAATTTCTTCGTATCCTAACCTCTTTTCATTCATCTGAGCCTAATCAGAGTTTTCTACAAAACATGCGTTGGGATAGATTTGTGCTTTTACAAACTTCTTTGTATCCTAACTTCTTTCCATTCATGTGATCCTAGTCGGATTTTTCTACAAAACATACGTTGGGATAGATTTGTTCCTTTACAAATTTCTTCGTACACTAACCTCTTTCCATTCATGTGATCCTAATCAAACTTTTCTACAAAACCATGAATTGTGATAGATTTGTACCTTTACAAATTTCTTCGTACCCTAACCTCTTTCCATTCATGTGATCCTAATCAAACTTTTCTACAAAACCATGAATTGTGATAGATTTGTACCTTTACAAATTTCTTCGTACCCTAACCTCTTTCCATTCATGTGATCCTAATCAAACTTTTCTACAAAACCATGAATTGGGATAGATTTGTACCTTTACAAATTTCTTCGTATCCTAACTTCTTTCCATTCATGTGATCCTAATCAAACTTTTCTACAAAACCATACATTGGGATAGCTTTGTGCTAAAAAATTTCTTCGTACCCTAACCTCTTTCCATTCATGTGATCCTAATCAGAGTTTTTACAAAACACACGATGGGATAGATTTGTGCTTTTACAAATTTCTTTGTATCCTAACTTCTTTCCATTCATGTGATCCTAGTCGGATTTTTCTACAAAAACGTGCGTTGGGATAGATTTGTGCTTTTACAAATTTCTTCGTATCCTAACCTCTTTCCATTCATGTGATCCTAATCAAACTTTTCTACAAAACCATGAATTGGGATAGATTTGTACCTTTACAAATTTATTCGTATACTAACCTCTTTCCATTCATGAGATCCTAATCAAACTTTTCTACAAAACCATGCATTGGGATAGCTTCGTGCTTTAAAAATTTCTTTGTACCCTAACCTCTTCCCATTCATCTGATCTTAATCAGAGTTTTCTACAAAACGTGCGTTGGGCTAGATTTGTGCTTTTACAAATTTCTTCGTATCCTAACCTCTTTCCATTCATGTGATCCTAATCAAAGTTTTCTATAAAACCATGCATTGTGATAGAATTGTACCTTTACAAATTTCTTCTTACCCTAACCTCTTTCCATTCATGTGATCCTAATCAAACTTTTCTACAAAACCATGAATTGGTTAATAATAACCTCTTTTCATTCATCTGATCCTAATCAGAGTTTTCTACAAAACATTCGTTGGGATAGATTTGTGCTTTTACAAATTTCATCCTACCCTAACCTCTTTCCATTAATGTGATCCTAATCAAAGTTTTCTACAAAACCATGCATTGGGATAGCTTCGTGGTTTAAAAATTTCTTTGTACCCTAACCTCTTCCCATTCATGTGATCCTAATCAGAGTTTTCTACATAACGCATTGGGATAGATTTGTACCTTTACAAATATCTTCGTATCCTAACCTCTTTCCATTCATGTGATCCTAATCAAACTTTTCTACAAAACATGCATTGGGATAGATTTGTACCTTTACAAATTTCTTCGTATCCTAGCCTCTTTCCATTCATGTGATCCTAATCATAGTTTTCTGCAAAACGTGCGTTGGGATAGATTTGTGCTTTTACAAATTTCTTCGTACCCTAACCTCTTTCCATACATGTAATCCTAATCACAGTTTTCTATAAAACCATGCATTGGGACAGATTTGTACCTTTACAAATTTCTTCGTAACCTCTTTCCATTCATGTGATCCTAATCAAACTTTTCTACAAAACATGCATTGGGATAGATTTGTAGCTTTACAAATTTCTTCGTATCCTAACCTCTTTCCATTCATGTGATACTAATTAGAGTTTTCTACAAAACGTGCGTTGGGATAGATTTATGCTTTTACAAATATCTTCGTACCCTAACCTCTTTCCATTCATGTGATCCTAATCAAAGTTTTCTATAAAACCATGCATTGGGATAGAATTGTACCTTTACAAATTTCTTCGTACCCTAACCTCTTTCCATTCATGTGATCCTAATCAAACTTTTCTACAAAACCATGAATTGGTTAATAATAACCTCTTTTCATTCATCTGATCCTAATCAGAGTTTTCTACAAAACATGCGTTGGGATAGATTTGTGCTTTTACAAATTTCTTCCTACCCTAACCTCTTTCCATTAATGTGATCCTAATCAAAGTTTTCTACAAAACCATGCATTGGGATAGCTTCGTGGTTTAAAGATTTCTTTGTACCCTAACCTCTTCCCATTCATGTGATCCTAATCAGAGTTTTCTACAAAACGCATTGGGATAGATTTGTACCTTTACAAATTTCTTCGTATCCTAACCTCTTTCGTTCATGTGATCCTAATCAAACTTTTCTACAAAACGTGCGTTGTGATAGATTTGTACTTTTACAAATTTCTTCCTACCCTAACCTCTTTTTATTAATCTGATCCTGATCAAATCGTTCTATAAAACCATGCATTGGGATATATTTGTACCTTTACAAATTTCTTCGTATCCTAACCTCTTTCCATTCATGTGATCCTAATCAAACTTTTCTACAAAACATGCATTGAGATAGATTTGTACCTTTACAAATTTCTTCGTATCCTAACCTCTTTCCATTCATGTGATCCTAATGAAACTTTTCTACAAAACCATGCGTTGGGATAGCTTCGTGCTTTAAAAATTTCTTCGTACCCTAACCTCTTTCCATTCACGTGAATCTAATCAAAGTTTTCTATAAAAACATGCATTGGGACAAATTTGTACCTATACAAATTTCTTCGTATCCTAACCTCTTTCCATTCATGTGATCCTAATCAAACTTTTCTACAAAACATGCATTGAGATAGATTTGTACCTTTACAAATTTCTTCGTATCCTAACCTCTTTCCATTCATGTGATCCTAATCAAACTTTTCTACAAAACCATGCGTTGGGATAGCTTCGTGCTTTAAAAATTTCTTCGTACCCTAACCTCTGTCCATTCATGTGATCCTAATCAAACTTTTCTACAAAACAATGCGTTGGGATAGCTTCGTGCTTTAGAAATTTCTTCGTACCCTAACCTCTTTCCATTCATGTGATCCTAATCAAACTTTTCTACAAAACATGCATTGGGATAGATTTGTACCTTTACAAATTTCTTCGTACCCTAACCTCTTTGCATTCATGTGATCCTAATAAAACTTTTCTACAAAACCATGCATTGGGATAGCTTCGTGCTTTAAAAATTTCCTCGTACCCTAACCTCTTACCATTCATGTGATCCTAATCAAAGTTATCTATAAAACCATACATTGGGACAGATTTGTACCTTTACAAATTTCTTCGTATACTAACCTCTGTCCATTCATGTGCTCCTAATCAAACTTTTCTACAAAAACATGCGTTGGGATAGCTTCGTGCTTTAAAAATTTCTTCGTACCCTAACCTCTGTCCATTCATGTGATCCTAATCAAACTTTTCTACAAAACCATGAATTGGTTAATAATAACCTCTTTTCATTCATCTGATCCTAATCAGAGTTTTCTACAAAACATTCGTTGGGATAGATTTGTGCTTTTACAAATTTCATCCTACCCTAACCTCTTTCCATTAATGTGATCCTAATCAAAGTTTTCTACAAAACCATGCATTGGGATAGCTTCGTGGTTTAAAAATTTCTTTGTACCCTAACCTCTTCCCATTCATGTGATCCTAATCAGAGTTTTCTACATAACGCATTGGGATAGATTTGTACCTTTACAAATATCTTCGTATCCTAACCTCTTTCCATTCATGTGATCCTAATCAAACTTTTCTACAAAACATGCATTGGGATAGATTTGTACCTTTACAAATTTCTTCGTATCCTAGCCTCTTTCCATTCATGTGATCCTAATCATAGTTTTCTGCAAAACGTGCGTTGGGATAGATTTGTGCTTTTACAAATTTCTTCGTACCCTAACCTCTTTCCATACATGTAATCCTAATCACAGTTTTCTATAAAACCATGCATTGGGACAGATTTGTACCTTTACAAATTTCTTCGTAACCTCTTTCCATTCATGTGATCCTAATCGAACTTTTCTACAAAACATGCATTGGGATAGATTTGTAGCTTTACAAATTTCTTCGTATCCTAACCTCTTTCCATTCATGTGATACTAATTAGAGTTTTCTACAAAACGTGCGTTGGGATAGATTTATGCTTTTACAAATATCTTCGTACCCTAACCTCTTTCCATTCATGTGATCCTAATCAAAGTTTTCTATAAAACCATGCATTGGGATAGAATTGTACCTTTACAAATTTCTTCGTACCCTAACCTCTTTCCATTCATGTGATCCTAATCAAACTTTTCTACAAAACCATGAATTGGTTAATAATAACCTCTTTTCATTCATCTGATCCTAATCAGAGTTTTCTACAAAACATGCGTTGGGATAGATTTGTGCTTTTAAAAATTTCTTCCTACCCTAACCTCTTTCCATTAATGTGATCCTAATCAAAGTTTTCTACAAAACCATGCATTGGGATAGCTTCGTGGTTTAAAGATTTCTTTGTACCCTAACCTCTTCCCATTCATGTGATCCTAATCAGAGTTTTCTACAAAACGCATTGGGATAGATTTGTACCTTTACAAATTTCTTCGTATCCTAACCTCTTTCGTTCATGTGATCCTAATCAAACTTTTCTACAAAACGTGCGTTGTGATAGATTTGTACTTTTACAAATTTCTTCCTACCCTAACCTCTTTTTATTAATCTGATCCTGATCAAATCGTTCTATAAAACCATGCATTGGGATATATTTGTACCTTTACAAATTTCTTCGTATCCTAACCTCTTTCCATTCATGTGATCCTAATCAAACTTTTCTACAAAACATGCATTGAGATAGATTTGTACCTTTACAAATTTCTTCGTATCCTAACCTCTTTCCATTCATGTGATCCTAATGAAACTTTTCTACAAAACCATGCGTTGGGATAGCTTCGTGCTTTAAAAATTTCTTCGTACCCTAACCTCTTTCCATTCACGTGAATCTAATCAAAGTTTTCTATAAAAACATGCATTGGGACAAATTTGTACCTATACAAATTTCTTCGTATCCTAACCTCTTTCCATTCATGTGATCCTAATCAAACTTTTCTACAAAACATGCATTGAGATAGATTTGTACCTTTACAAATTTCTTCGTATCCTAACCTCTTTCCATTCATGTGATCCTAATCAAACTTTTCTACAAAACCATGCGTTGGGATAGCTTCGTGCTTTAAAAATTTCTTCGTACCCTAACCTCTGTCCATTCATGTGATCCTAATCAAACTTTTCTACAAAACAATGCGTTGGGATAGCTTCGTGCTTTAGAAATTTCTTCGTACCCTAACCTCTTTCCATTCATGTGATCCTAATCAAACTTTTCTACAAAACATGCATTGGGATAGATTTGTACCTTTACAAATTTCTTCGTACCCTAACCTCTTTGCATTCATGTGATCCTAATAAAACTTTTCTACAAAACCATGCATTGGGATAGCTTCGTGCTTTAAAAATTTCCTCGTACCCTAACCTCTTACCATTCATGTGATCCTAATCAAAGTTTTCTATAAAACCATGCATTGGGACAGATTTGTACCTTTACAAATTTCTTCGTATACTAACCTCTGTCCATTCATGTGCTCCTAATCAAACTTTTCTACAAAAACATGCGTTGGGATAGCTTCGTGCTTTAAAAATTTCTTCGTACCCTAACCTCTGTCCATTCATGTGATCCTAATCAAAATTTTCTACAAAACCATGCGTTGGGATAGCTTCGTGCTTTAAAAATTTCTTCGTACTCTAACCTCTTTCCATTCATGTGATCCTAATCAAACTTTTCTACAAAACATGCATTGAGATAGATTTGTACCTTTACAAATTTCTTCGTATCCTAACCTCTTTCCATTCATGTGATCCTAATCAGAGTTTTCTACAAAACATGCGTTTGGATAAATTTGTGCTTTTACAAACTTCATAGTAGCCTAACCTCTTTCCATTCCCGTCATCCTAATCAAACTTTTCTACAAAACTTGCATTGGGATAGATTTGTACCTTTACAAATTTCTTCGTATACTAACCTCTTTTCATTAATCTGATCCTAATCAGAGTTTTCTACAAAACATGTGTTGGGATAGATTTGTGCTTTTACAAATTTTTTCATACCCTAACCTCTTTTCCTTCATGTGATCCTAATCAGAGTTTTTCAAAACACACGATGGGATAGATTTGTGCTTTTACAAATTTCTTTGTATCCTAACCTATTTCCATTCATGTGATCCTAATCAGAGTTTTCTACAAAACGTGCGTTCGATAGATTTGTGCTTTTACAAATTTCATAGTACCCTAACCTCTTTCCATTCATGTGATCCTAATCAAACTTTTCTACAAAACATGCATTGGGATAGATTTGTACCTTTACAAATTTCTTCGTATCCTAACCTCTTTTCATTCACCTGAGCCTAATCAGAGTTTTCTACAAAACGCGTTGGGATAGATTTGTGCTTTTACAAACTTCTTTGTATCCTAACTTCTTTCCATTCATGTGATCCTAGTCGGATTTTTCTACAAAACATACGTTGGGATAGATTTGTTCCTTTACAAATTTCTTCGTACACTAACCTCTTTCCATTCATGTGATCCTAATCAAACTTTTCTACAAAACCATGAATTGTGATAGATTTGTACCTTTACAAATTTCTTCGTACCCTAACCTCTTTCCATTCATGTGATCCTAATCAAACTTTTCTACAAAACCATGAATTGGGATAGATTTGTACCTTTACAAATTTCTTCGTACCCTAACCTCTTTCCATTCATGTGATCCTAATCAAACTTTTCTACAAAACCATGAATTGGGATAGATTTGTACCTTTACAAATTTCTTCGTATCCTAACTTCTTTCCATTCATGTGATCCTAATCAAACTTTTCTACAAAACCATACATTGGGATAGCTTTGTGCTAAAAAATTTCTTCGTACCCTAACCTCTTTCCATTCATGTGATCCTAATCAGAGTTTTTACAAAACACACGATGGGATAGATTTGTGCTTTTACAAATTTCTTTGTATCCTAACTTCTTTCCATTCATGTGATCCTAGTCGGATTTTTCTACAAAAACGTGCGTTGGGATAGATTTGTGCTTTTACAAATTTCTTCGTATCCTAACCTCTTTCCATTCATGTGATCCTAATCAAACTTTTCTACAAAACCATGAATTGGGATAGATTTGTACCTTTACAAATTTATTCGTATACTAACCTCTTTCCATTCATGAGATCCTAATCAAACTTTTCTACAAAACCATGCATTGGGATAGCTTCGTGCTTTAAAAATTTCTTTGTACCCTAACCTCTTCCCATTCATCTGATCTTAATCAGAGTTTTCTACAAAACGTGCGTTGGGCTAGATTTGTGCTTTTACAAATTCTTCGTATCCTAACCTCTTTCCATTCATGTGATCCTAATCAAAGTTTTCTATAAAACCATGCATTGTGATAGAATTGTACCTTTACAAATTTCTTCTTACCCTAACCTCTTTCCATTCATGTGATCCTAATCAAACTTTTCTACAAAACCATGAATTGGTTAATAATAACCTCTTTTCATTCATCTGATCCTAATCAGAGTTTTCTACAAAACATTCGTTGGGATAGATTTGTGCTTTTACAAATTTCATCCTACCCTAACCTCTTTCCATTAATGTGATCCTAATCAAAGTTTTCTACAAAACCATGCATTGGGATAGCTTCGTGGTTTAAAAATTTCTTTGTACCCTAACCTCTTCCCATTCATGTGATCCTAATCAGAGTTTTCTACATAACGCATTGGGATAGATTTGTACCTTTACAAATTTCTTCGTATCCTAACCTCTTTCCATTCATGTGATCCTAATCAAACTTTTCTACAAAACATGCATTGGGATAGATTTGTACCTTTACAAATTTCTTCGTATCCTAGCCTCTTTCCATTCATGTGATCCTAATCATAGTTTTCTGCAAAACGTGCGTTGGGATAGATTTGTTCTTTTACAAATTTCTTCGTACCCTAACCTCTTTCCATACATGTAATCCTAATCACAGTTTTCTATAAAACCATGCATTGGGACAGATTTGTACCTTTACAAATTTCTTCGTAACCTCTTTCCATTCATGTGATCCTAATCGAACTTTTCTACAAAACATGCATTGGGATAGATTTGTAGCTTTACAAATTTCTTCGTATCCTAACCTCTTTCCATTCATGTGATACTAATTAGAGTTTTCTACAAAACGTGCGTTGGGATAGATTTATGCTTTTACAAATATCTTCGTACCCTAACCTCTTTCCATTCATGTGATCCTAATCAAAGTTTTCTATAAAACCATGCATTGGGATAGATTTGTACCTTTACAAATTTCTTCTTATCCTAACCTCTTTCCATTCATGTGATCCTAATAAAACTTTTCTACAAAACATGCATTGGGTTAGATTTGCACCTTTACAAATTTCTTCGTATCCTAACCTCTTTTCATTCATCTGATCCTAATCAGAGATTTCTACAAAACATGCGTTGGGATAGATTTGTGCTTTAAAGATTTCTTTGTACCCTAACCTCTTCCCATTCATGTGATCCTAATCAGAGTTTTCTACAAAACATGCATTGAGATAGATTTGTACCTTTACAAATTTCTTCGTACCCTAACCTCTTTGCATTCATGTGATCCTAATCAAACTTTTCTACAAAACATGCATTGGGATAGATTTGTACCTTTACAAATTTCTTCGTACCCTAACCTCTGTCCATTCATGTGCTCCTAATCAAACTTTTCTACAAAAACATGCGTTGGGATAGCTTCGTGCTTTAAAAATTTCTTCGTACACTAACCTCTGTCCATTCATGTGATCCTAATCAAAATTTTCTACAAAACCATGTGTTGGGATAGCTTCGTGCTTTAAAAATTTCTTCGTACCCTAACCTCTTTCCATTCATGTGATCCTAATCAAACTTTTCTACAAAACATGCATTGGGATAGATTTGTACCTTTACAAATTTCTTCGTATCCTAACCTCTTTTCATTAATCTGATCCTAAACAGAATTTTCTACAAAACATGTGTTGGGATAGATTTGTGCTTTTACAAATTTCTTCATACCCTAACCTCTTTTCCTTCATGTGATCCTAATCAGAGTTTTTACAAAACACACGATGGGATAGATTTGTGCTTTTACAAATTTCTTTGTATCCTAACCTATTTCCATTCATGTGATCCTAATCAGAGTTTTCTACAAAACGTGCGGTCGATAGATTTGTACCTTTACAAATTTCTTCGTATCCTAACCTCTTTTCATTCATCTGAGCCTAATCAGAGTTTTCTACAAAACATGCGTTGGGATAGATTTGTGCTTTTACAAATTTTTTCATACCCTAATCTCTATTCATTCATGTGATCCTAATCAGAGTTTTTACAAAACACACGATGGGATAGATTTGTGCTTTTACAAATTTCTTTGTATCCTAACTACTTTCCATTCATGTGATCCTAGTCGGATTTTTCTACAAAAACGTGCGTTGGGATAGATTTGTGCTTTTACAAATTTCTTCGTATCCTAACCTCTTTTAATTTTTGTGATCCTAGAGTTATCTAGAAAACATACGTTGGGATAGATTAGTACCTTTACAAATTTCTTCGTATCCTAACCTCTTTCCATTCATGTGATCCTAATCAAACTTTTCTACAAAACCATACATTGGGATAGCTTTGTGCTAAAAAATTTCTTCGTACCCTAACCTCTTTCCATTCATGTGATCCTAATCAGAGTTTTTACAAAACACACGATGGGATAGATTTGTGCTTTTACAAATTTCTTTGTATCCTAACTTCTTTCCATT
The DNA here is from genome assembly GCA_929113105.1 of Agrypnus murinus. Taxonomy (NCBI): domain Eukaryota; kingdom Metazoa; phylum Arthropoda; class Insecta; order Coleoptera; family Elateridae; genus Agrypnus; species Agrypnus murinus. The sequence goes on along the minus strand of OV816024.1, from coordinate 225,634,583 downwards.
CATGTAATCCTAATCGAACTTTTCTACAAAACATGCATTGGGTTAGATTTGCACCTTTACAAATTTCTTCGTATCCTAACCTCTTTTCATTCATCTGATCCTAATCAGAGATTTCTACAAAACATGCGTTGGGATAGATTTGTGCTTTTACAAATTTTTCATACCCTAATCTCTTTTCATTCATGTGATCCTAATCAGAGTTTTTACAAAACACACGATGGGATAGATTTGTACCTTTACAAATTTCTTCGTACCCTAACCTCTTTGCATTCATGTGATCCTAATAAAACATTTCTACAAAACATGCATTGGGATAGATTTGTACCTTTACAAATTTCTTCGTACACTAACCTCTGTCCATTCATGTGCTCCTAATCAAACTTTTCTACAAAAACATGCGTTGGGATAGCTTCGTGCTTTAAAAATTTCTTCGTACACTAACCTCTGTCCATTCATGTGATCCTAATCAAAGTTTTCTACAAAACCATGTGTTGGGATAGCTTCGTGCTTTAAAAATTTCTTCGTACCCTAACCTCTTTCCATTCATGTGATCCTAATCAAACTTTTCTACAAAACATGCATTGGGATAGATTTGTACCTTTACAAATTTCTTCGTATCCTAACCTCTTTTCATTAATCTGATCCTAAACAGAATTTTCTACAAAACATGTGTTGGGATAGATTTGTGCTTTTACAAATTTCTTCATACCCTAACCTCTTTTCCTTCATGTGATCCTAATCAGAGTTTTTACAAAACACACGATGGGATAGATTTGTGCTTTTACAAATTTCTTTGTATCCTAACCTATTTCCATTCATGTGATCCTAATCAGAGTTTTCTACAAAACGTGCGGTCGATAGATTTGTACCTTTACAAATTTCTTCGTATCCTAACCTCTTTTCATTCATCTGAGCCTAATCAGAGTTTTCTACAAAACATGCGTTGGGATAGATTTGTGCTTTTACAAATTTTTTCATACCCTAATCTCTTTTCATTCATGTGATCCTAATCAGAGTTTTTACAAAACACACGATGGGATAGATTTGTGCTTTTACAAATTTCTTTGTATCCTAACTACTTTCCATTCATGTGATCCTAGTCGGATTTTTCTACAAAAACGTGCGTTGGGATAGATTTGTGCTTTTACAAATTTCTTCGTATCCTAACCTCTTTCCATTCATGAGATCCTAATCAAACTTTTCTACAAAACCATGAATTGGGATAGATTTGTACCTTTACAAATTTATTCGTATACTAACCTCTTTCCATTCATGAGATCCTAATCAAACTTTTCTACAAAACCATGCATTGGGATAGCTTCGTGCTTTAAAAATTTCTTTGTACCCTAACCTCTTCCCATTCATCTGATCCTAATCAGAGTTTTCTACAAAACGTGCGTTGGGCTAGATTTGTGCTTTTACAAATTCTTCGTATCCTAACCTCTTTCCATTCATGTGATCCTAATCAAAGTTTTCTATAAAACCATGCATTGGGATAGAATTGTACCTTTACAAATTTCTTCTTACCCTAACCTCTTTCCATTCATGTGATCCTAATCAAACTTTTCTACAAAACCATGAATTGGTTAATAATAACCTCTTTTCATTCATCTGATCCTAATCAGAGTTTTCTACAAAACATTCGTTGGGATAGATTTGTGCTTTTACAAATTTCTTCCTACCCTAACCTCTTTCCATTAATGTGATCCTAATCAAAGTTTTCTACAAAACCATGCATTGGGATAGCTTCGTGGTTTAAAAATTTCTTTGTACCCTAACTTCTTCCCATTCATGTGATCCTAATCAGAGTTTTCTACAAAACGCATTGGGATAGATTTGTACCTTTACAAATTTCTTCGTATCCTAACCTCTTTCCATTCATGTGATCCTAATCAAACTTTTCTACAAAACATGCATTGGGATAGATTTGTACCTTTACAAATTTCTTCGTATCCTAGCCTCTTTCCATTCATGTGATCCTAATCATAGTTTTCTGCAAAACGTGCGTTGGGATAGATTTGTGCTTTTACAAATTTCTTCGTACCCTAACCTCTTTCCATACATGTGATCCTAATCACAGTTTTCTATAAAACCATGCATTGGGACAGATTTGTACCTTTACAAATTTCTTCGTAACCTATTTCCATTCATGTGATCCTAATCGAACTTTTCTACAAAACATGCATTGGGATAGATTTGTAGCTTTACAAATTTCTTCGTATCCTAACCTCTTTCCATTCATGTGATACTAATTAGAGTTTTCTACAAAACGTGCGTTGGGATAGATTTATGCTTTTACAAATATCTTCGTACCCTAACCTCTTTCCATTCATGTGATCCTAATCAAAGTTTTCTATAAAACCATGCATTGGGATAGATTTGTACCTTTACAAATTTCTTCTTACCCTAACCTCTTTCCATTCATGTGATCCTAATCAAACTTTTCTACAAAACCATGAATTGGTTAATAATAACCTCTTTTCATTCATCTGATCCTAATCAGAGTTTTCTACAAAACATTCGTTGGGATAGATTTGTGCTTTTACAAATTTCATCCTACCCTAACCTCTTTCCATTAATGTGATCCTAATCAAAGTTTTCTACAAAACCATGCATTGGGATAGCTTCGTGGTTTAAAAATTTCTTTGTACCCTAACCTCTTCCCATTCATGTGATCCTAATCAGAGTTTTCTACATAACGCATTGGGATAGATTTGTACCTTTACAAATTTCTTCGTATCCTAACCTCTTTCCATTCATGTGATCCTAATCAAACTTTTCTACAAAACATGCATTGGGATAGATTTGTAAATTTACAAATTTCTTCGTATCCTAGCCTCTTTCCATTCATGTGATCCTAATCATAGTTTTCTGCAAAACGTGCGTTGGGATAGATTTGTGCTTTTACAAATTTCTTCGTACCCTAACCTCTTTCCATACATGTAATCCTAATCACAGTTTTCTATAAAACCATGCATTGGGACAGATTTGTACCTTTACAAATTTCTTCGTAACCTCTTTCCATTCATGTGATCCTAATCGAACTTTTCTACAAAACATGCATTGGGATAGATTTGTAGCTTTACAAATTTCTTCGTATCCTAACCTCTTTCCATTCATGTGATACTAATTAGAGTTTTCTACAAAACGTGCGTTGGGATAGATTTATGCTTTTACAAATATCTTCGTACCCTAACCTCTTTCCATTCATGTGATCCTAATCAAAGTTTTCTATAAAACCATGCATTGGGATAGATTTGTACCTTTACAAATTTCTTCTTATCCTAACCTCTTTCCATTCATGTGATCCTAATAAAACTTTTCTACAAAACATGCATTGGGTTAGATTTGCACCTTTACAAATTTCTTCGTATCCTAACCTCTTTTCATTCATCTGATCCTAATCAGAGATTTCTACAAAACATGCGTTGGGATAGATTTGTGCTTTAAAGATTTCTTTGTACCCTAACCTCTTCCCATTCATGTGATCCTAATCAGAGTTTTCTACAAAACATGCATTGAGATAGATTTGTACCTTTACAAATTTCTTCGTACCCTAACCTCTTTGCATTCATGTGATCCTAATCAAACTTTTCTACAAAACATGCATTGGGATAGATTTGTACCTTTACAAATTTCTTCGTACCCTAACCTCTGTCCATTCATGTGCTCCTAATCAAACTTTTCTACAAAAACATGCGTTGGGATAGCTTCGTGCTTTAAAAATTTCTTCGTACACTAACCTCTGTCCATTCATGTGATCCTAATCAAAATTTTCTACAAAACCATGTGTTGGGATAGCTTCGTGCTTTAAAAATTTCTTCGTACCCTAACCTCTTTCCATTCATGTGATCCTAATCAAACTTTTCTACAAAACATGCATTGGGATAGATTTGTACCTTTACAAATTTCTTCGTATCCTAACCTCTTTTCATTAATCTGATCCTAAACAGAATTTTCTACAAAACATGTGTTGGGATAGATTTGTGCTTTTACAAATTTCTTCATACCCTAACCTCTTTTCCTTCATGTGATCCTAATCAGAGTTTTTACAAAACACACGATGGGATAGATTTGTGCTTTTACAAATTTCTTTGTATCCTAACCTATTTCCATTCATGTGATCCTAATCAGAGTTTTCTACAAAACGTGCGGTCGATAGATTTGTACCTTTACAAATTTCTTCGTATCCTAACCTCTTTTCATTCATCTGAGCCTAATCAGAGTTTTCTACAAAACATGCGTTGGGATAGATTTGTGCTTTTACAAATTTTTTCATACCCTAATCTCTATTCATTCATGTGATCCTAATCAGAGTTTTTACAAAACACACGATGGGATAGATTTGTGCTTTTACAAATTTCTTTGTATCCTAACTACTTTCCATTCATGTGATCCTAGTCGGATTTTTCTACAAAAACGTGCGTTGGCATAGATTTGTGCTTTTACAAATTTCTTCGTATCCTAACCTCTTTTAATTTTTGTGATCCTAGAGTTATCTAGAAAACATACGTTGGGATAGATTAGTACCTTTACAAATTTCTTCGTACCCTAACCTCTTTCCATTCATGTGATCCTAATCAAACTTTTCTACAAAACCATACATTGGGATAGCTTTGTGCTAAAAAATTTCTTCGTACCCTAACCTCTTTCCATTCATGTGATCCTAATCAGAGTTTTTACAAAACACACGATGGGATAGATTTGTGCTTTTACAAATTTCTTTGTATCCTAACTTCTTTCCATTCATGTAATCCTAATCGAACTTTTCTACAAAACATGCATTGGGTTAGATTTGCACCTTTACAAATTTCTTCGTATCCTAACCTCTTTTCATTCATCTGATCCTAATCAGAGATTTCTACAAAACATGCGTTGGGATAGATTTGTGCTTTTACAAATTTTTCATACCCTAATCTCTTTTCATTCATGTGATCCTAATCAGAGTTTTTACAAAACACACGATGGGATAGATTTGTACCTTTACAAATTTCTTCGTACCCTAACCTCTTTGCATTCATGTGATCCTAATCAAACTTTTCTACAAAACATGCATTGGGATAGATTTGTACCTTTACAAATTTCTTCGTACCCTAACCTCTGTCCATTCATGTGCTCCTAATCAAACTTTTCTACAAAAACATGCGTTGGGATAGCTTCGTGCTTTAAAAATTTCTTCGTACACTAACCTCTGTCCATTCATGTGATCCTAATCAAAATTTTCTACAAAACCATGTGTTGGGATAGCTTCGTGCTTTAAAAATTTCTTCGTACCCTAACCTCTTTCCATTCATGTGATCCTAATCAAACTTTTCTACAAAACATGCATTGGGATAGATTTGTACCTTTACAAATTTCTTCGTATCCTAACCTCTTTTCATTAATCTGATCCTAAACAGAATTTTCTACAAAACATGTGTTGGGATAGATTTGTGCTTTTACAAATTTCTTCATACCCTAACCTCTTTTCCTTCATGTGATCCTAATCAGAGTTTTTACAAAACACACGATGGGATAGATTTGTGCTTTTACAAATTTCTTTGTATCCTAACCTATTTCCATTCATGTGATCCTAATCAGAGTTTTCTACAAAACGTGCGGTCGATAGATTTGTACCTTTACAAATTTCTTCGTATCCTAACCTCTTTTCATACATCTGAGCCTAATCAGAGTTTTCTACAAAACATGCGTTGGGATAGATTTGTGCTTTTACAAATTTTTTCATACCCTAATCTCTTTTCATTCATGTGATCCTAATCAGAGTTTTTACAAAACACACGATGGGATAGATTTGTGCTTTTACAAATTTCTTTGTATCCTAACTACTTTCCATTCATGTGATCCTAGTCGGATTTTTCTACAAAAACGTGCGTTGGGATAGATTTGTGCTTTTACAAATTTCTTCGTATCCTAACCTCTTTCCATTCATGAGATCCTAATCAAACTTTTCTACAAAACCATGAATTGGGATAGATTTGTACCTTTACAAATTTATTCGTATACTAACCTCTTTCCATTCATGAGATCCTAATCAAACTTTTCTACAAAACCATGCATTGGGATAGCTTCGTGCTTTAAAAATTTCTTTGTACCCTAACCTCTTCCCATTCATCTGATCCTAATCAGAGTTTTCTACAAAACGTGCGTTGGGCTAGATTTGTGCTTTTACAAATTCTTCGTATCCTAACCTCTTTCCATTCATGTGATCCTAATCAAAGTTTTCTATAAAACCATGCATTGGGATAGAATTGTACCTTTACAAATTTCTTCTTACCCTAACCTCTTTCCATTCATGTGATCCTAATCAAACTTTTCTACAAAACCATGAATTGGTTAATAATAACCTCTTTTCATTCATCTGATCCTAATCAGAGTTTTCTACAAAACATTCGTTGGGATAGATTTGTGCTTTTACAAATTTCTTCCTACCCTAACCTCTTTCCATTAATGTGATCCTAATCAAAGTTTTCTACAAAACCATGCATTGGGATAGCTTCGTGGTTTAAAAATTTCTTTGTACCCTAACTTCTTCCCATTCATGTGATCCTAATCAGAGTTTTCTACAAAACGCATTGGGATAGATTTGTACCTTTACAAATTTCTTCGTATCCTAACCTCTTTCCATTCATGTGATCCTAATCAAACTTTTCTACAAAACATGCATTGGGATAGATTTGTACCTTTACAAATTTCTTCGTATCCTAGCCTCTTTCCATTCATGTGATCCTAATCATAGTTTTCTGCAAAACGTGCGTTGGGATAGATTTGTGCTTTTACAAATTTCTTCGTACCCTAACCTCTTTCCATACATGTGATCCTAATCACAGTTTTCTATAAAACCATGCATTGGGACAGATTTGTACCTTTACAAATTTCTTCGTAACCTATTTCCATTCATGTGATCCTAATCGAACTTTTCTACAAAACATGCATTGGGATAGATTTGTAGCTTTACAAATTTCTTCGTATCCTAACCTCTTTCCATTCATGTGATACTAATTAGAGTTTTCTACAAAACGTGCGTTGGGATAGATTTATGCTTTTACAAATATCTTCGTACCCTAACCTCTTTCCATTCATGTGATCCTAATCAAAGTTTTCTATAAAACCATGCATTGGGATAGATTTGTACCTTTACAAATTTCTTCTTATCCTAACCTCTTTCCATTCATGTGATCCTAATCAAACTTTTCTACAAAACCATGAATTGGGATAGATTTGTACCTTTACAAATTTCTTCGTACCCTAACCTCTTTCCATTCATGTGATCCTAATCAAACTTTTCTACAAAACCATGAATTGGGATAGATTTGTACCTTTACAAATTTCTTCGTATCCTAACCTCTTTCCATTCATGTGATCCTAATCAAACTTTTCTACAAAACCATGCGTTGGGATAGTTTCGTGCTTTAAAAATTTCTTCGTACCCTAACTTCTTTCCATTCATGTGATCCTAATCAAACTTTTCTACAAAACCATACATTGGGATAGCTTTGTGCTAAAAAATTTCTTCGTACCCTAACCTCTTTCCATTCATGTGATCCTAATCAGAGTTTTTACAAAACACACGATGGGATAGATTTGTGCTTTTACAAATTTCTTTGTATCCTAACTTCTTTCCATTCATGTAATCCTAATCGAACTTTTCTACAAAACATGCATTGGGTTAGATTTGCACCTTTACAAATTTCTTCGTATCCTAACCTCTTTTCATTCATCTGATCCTAATCAGAGATTTCTACAAAACATGCGTTGGGATAGATTTGTGCTTTAAAGATTTCTTTGTACCCTAACCTCTTCCCATTCATGTGATCCTAATCAGAGTTTTCTACAAAACATGCATTGGGATAGATTTGTACCTTTACAAATTTCTTCGTACCCTAACCTCTTTGCATTCATGTGATCCTAATCAAACTTTTCTACAAAACATGCATTGGGATAGATTTGTACCTTTACAAATTTCTTCGTACCCTAACCTCTGTCCATTCATGTGCTCCTAATAAAACTTTTCTACAAAAACATGCGTTGGGATAGCTTCGTGCTTTAAAAATTTCTTCGTACACTAACCTCTGTCCATTCATGTGATCCTAATCAAAGTTTTCTACAAAACCATGTGTTGGGATAGCTTCGTGCTTTAAAAATTTCTTCGTACCCTAACCTCTTTCCATTCATGTGATCCTAATCAAACTTTTCTACAAAACATGCATTGGGATAGATTTGTACCTTTACAAATTTCTTCGTATCCTAACCTCTTTTCATTAATCTGATCCTAAACAGAATTTTCTACAAAACATGTGTTGGGATAGATTTGTGCTTTTACAAATTTCTTCATACCCTAACCTCTTTTCCTTCATGTGATCCTAATCAGAGTTTTTACAAAACACACGATGGGATAGATTTGTGCTTTTACAAATTTCTTTGTATCCTAACCTATTTCCATTCATGTGATCCTAATCAGAGTTTTCTACAAAACGTGCGGTCGATAGATTTGTACCTTTACAAATTTCTTCGTATCCTAACCTCTTTTCATTCATCTGAGCCTAATCAGAGTTTTCTACAAAACATGCGTTGGGATAGATTTGTGCTTTTACAAATTTTTTCATACCCTAATCTCTTTTCATTCATGTGATCCTAATCAGAGTTTTCTACAAAACCATACATTGGGATAGCTTCGTGGTTTAAAGATTTCTTTGTACCCTAACCTCTTCCCATTCATGTGATCCTAATCAGAGTTTTCTACAAAACGCATTGGGATAGATTTGTACCTTTACAAATTTCTTCGTACCCTAACCTCTTTCCATTAATGTGATCCTAATCAAAGTTTTCTACAAAACCATGCATTGGGATAGCTTCGTGGTTTAAAGATTTCTTTGTACCCTAACCTCTTCCCATTCATGTGATCCTAATCAGAGTTTTCTACAAAACGCATTGGGATAGATTTGTACCTTTACAAATTTCTTCGTATCCTAACCTCTTTCGTTCATGTGATCCTAATCAAACTTTTCTACAAAACATGCATTGGGATAGATTTGTACCTTTACAAATTTCTTCGTATCCTAGCCTCTTTCCATTCATGTGATCCTAATCAGAGTTTTCTGCAAAACGTGCGTTGGGATAGATTTGTTATTTTACAAATTTCTTCGTTCCCTAACCTCTTTCCATACATGTGATCCTAATCACAGTTTTCTATAAAACCATGCATTGGGACAGATTTGTACCTTTACAAATTTCTTCGTAAACTCTTTCCATTCATGTGATCCTAATCGAACTTTTTTACAAAACGTGCATTGGGATAGATTTGTAGCTTTACAAATTTCTTCGTATCCTAACCTCTTTCTATTCATGTGATACTAATTAGAGTTTTCTACAAAACGTGCGTTGGGATACATTTATGCTTTTACAAATTTCTTCGTACCCTAACCTCTTTTCATTAATCTTATCCTAATCAAATTGTTCTACAAAACCATTCATTGGGATATATTTGTACCTTTACAAATTTCTTCGTATCCTAACCTCTTTCCATTCATGTGATCCTAATCAAACTTTCCTACAAATCATCCATTGGGATAGATTTGTACCTTTACAAATTTCTTCGTACCCTAACCTCTTTCCAATCATGTGATCCTAATCAAACTTTTCTACAAAACCATGCTTTGGGATAGCTTCGTGCTTTAAAAATTTCATCCTACCCTAACCTCTTTCCATTCATGTGATCCTAATCAAACTTTTCTACAAAACATGCATTGGGATAGATTTGTACCTTTTCAAATTTCTTCGTACCCTAACCTCTTTCCATTCATGTTATCCTAATCAAACTTTTCTACAAAACCATGAATTGGGATAGATTTGTACCTTTACAAATTTCATCGTATCCTAACCTCTTTCCATTCATGTGATCCTAATCAGAGTTTTCTACAAATGTGCGTTGGGATAAATTTGTGCTTTTACAAACTTCATAGTAGCCTAACCTCTTTCCATTCCCGTCATCCTAATCAAACTTTTCTACAAAACATGCATTGGAATAGATTTGTACCTTTACAAATTTCTTCGTATCCTAACCTCTCTTCATTAATCTGATCCTAATCAGAGTTTTCTACAAAACATGTGTTGGGATAGATTTGTGCTTTTACAAATATTTTCATACCCTAACCTATTTTCATTCATGTGATCCTAATCAGAGTTTTTACAAAACACACGTTGGGATAGATTTGTGCTTTTACAAATTTCATAGTACCCTAACCTCTTTCAATTCATGTGATCCTAATCAAACTTTTCTACAAAACATGCATTGGGATGGATTTTTACCTGTACAAATTTCTTCGTATCCTAACCTCTTTTCATTCATCTGAGCCTAATCAGAGTTTTCTACAAAACAGTCGTTGGGATAGATTTGTGCATTTACAAATTTTTTCATACCCTAACCTCTTTTCATTCATGTGATCCTAATCAGAGTTTTTACAAAACACACGATGGGATAGATTTGTGCTTTTACAAATTTCTTTGTATCCTAACTTCTTTCCATTCATGTGATCCAAGTCGGATTTTTCTACAAAAACGTGCGTTGGGATAGATTTGTGCTTTTACAAATTTCTTCGTATCCTAACCTCTTTTAATTTTTCTGATCCTAGAGTTATCTACAAAACATACGTTGGGATAGATTTGTACCTTTACAAATTTCTTCGTACCCTAACCTCTTTCCATTCATGTGATCCTAATCAAACTTTTCTACAAAACCATGAATTGGGATAGATTTGTACCTTTACAAATTTCTTCGTACCCTAACCTCTTTCCATTCATGTGATCCTAATCAAACTTTTCTACAAAACCATGCTTTGGGATAGCTTTGTGCTAAAAAATTTCATCGTACCCTAACCTCTTTCCATTCACGTAATCCTAATCAAAGTTTTCTATAAAACCATGCATTGGGACAGATTTGTACTTTTACAAATTTCTTCGTATCCTAACCTCTTTCCATTCATGAGATCCTAATCAAACTTTTCTACAAAACCATGCATTGGGATAGCTTCGTGCTTAAAAAATTTATTTGTACCCTAACCTCTTCCCATTCATCTGATCCTAATCAGAGTTTTCTACAAAACGTGCGTTGAGCTAGATTTGTGCTTTTACAAATTTCTTCGTATCCTAAGCTCTTTTCATTCATGTGATCCTAATCAAAGTTTTCTATAAAACCATGCATTGGGATAGAATTGTACCTTTACAAATTTCTTCGTACCCTAACCTCTTTCCATTCATGTGATCCTAATCAAACTTTTCTACAAAACCATGAATTGGTTAATAATAACCTCTTTTCATTCATCTGATCCTAATCAGAGTTTTCTCCAAAACATGCGTTGGGATAGATTTGTGCTTTTACAAATTTCTTCCTACCCTAACCTCTTTCCATTAATGTGATCCTAATCAAAGTTTTCTACAAAACCATGCATTGGGATAGCTTCGTGGTTTAAAGATTTCTTTGTACCCTAACCTCTTCCCATTCATGTGATCCTAATCAGAGTTTTCTACAAAACGCATTGGGATAGATTTGTACCTTTACAAATTTCTTCGTATCCTAACCTCTTTCGTTCATGTGATCCTAATCAAACTTTTCTACAAAACATGCATTGGGATAGATTTGTACCTTTACAAATTTCTTCGTATCCTAGCCTCTTTCCATTCATGTGATCCTAATCAGAGTTTTCTGCAAAACGTGCGTTGGGATAGATTTGTTATTTTACAAATTTCTTCGTTCCCTAACCTCTTTCCATACATGTGATCCTAATCACAGTTTTCTATAAAACCATGCATTGGGACAGATTTGTACCTTTACAAATTTCTTCGTAAACTCTTTCCATTCATGTGATCCTAATCGAACTTTTTTACAAAACATGCATTGGGATAGATTTGTAGCTTTACAAATTTCTTCGTATCCTAACCTCTTTCTATTCATGTGATACTAATTAGAGTTTTCTACAAAACGTGCGTTGGGATACATTTATGCTTTTACAAATTTCTTCGTACCCTAACCTCTTTTCATTAATCTTATCCTAATCAAATTGTTCTACAAAACCATTCATTGGGATATATTTGTACCTTTACAAATTTCTTCGTATCCTAACCTCATTCCATTCATGTGATCCTAATCAAACTTTCCTACAAAACATCCATTGGGATAGATTTGTACCTTTACAAATTTCTTCGTACCCTAACCTCTTTCCAATCATGTGATCCTAATCAAACTTTTCTACAAAACCATGCTTTGGGATAGCTTCGTGCTTTAAAGATTTCATCCTACCCTAACCTCTTTCCATTCATGTGATCCTAATCAAACTTTTCTACAAAACATGCATTGGGATAGATTTGTACCTTTTCAAATTTCTTCGTACCCTAACCTCTTTCCAATCATGTGATCCTAATCAAACTTTTCTACAAAACCATGCTTTGGGATAGCTTCGTGCTTTAAAAATTTCACCCTACCCTAACCTCTTTCCATTCATGTGATCCTAATCAGAGTTTTTACAAAACACACGATGGGATAGATTTGTGCTTTTACAAATTTCTTTGTATCCTAACTTCTTTCCATTCATGTGATCCTAGTCGGATTTTTCTACAAAAACGTGCGTTGGGATAGATTTGTGCTTTTACAAATTTCTTCGTATCCTAACCTCTTTCCATTCATGTGATCCTAATCAAACTTTTCTACAAAACCATGAATTGGGATAGATTTGTACCTTTACAAATTTATTCGTATACTAACCTCTTTCCATTCATGAGATCCTAATCAAACTTTTCTACAAAACCATGCATTGGGATAGCTTCGTGCTTTAAAAATTTCTTTGTACCCTAACCTCTTCCCATTCATCTGATCTTAATCAGAGTTTTCTACAAAACGTGCGTTGGGCTAGATTTGTGCTTTTACAAATTCTTCGTATCCTAACCTCTTTCCATTCATGTGATCCTAATCAAAGTTTTCTATAAAACCATGCATTGTGATAGAATTGTACCTTTACAAATTTCTTCTTACCCTAACCTCTTTCCATTCATGTGATCCTAATCAAACTTTTCTACAAAACCATGAATTGGTTAATAATAACCTCTTTTCATTCATCTGATCCTAATCAGAGTTTTCTACAAAACATTCGTTGGGATAGATTTGTGCTTTTACAAATTTCATCCTACCCTAACCTCTTTCCATTAATGTGATCCTAATCAAAGTTTTCTACAAAACCATGCATTGGGATAGCTTCGTGGTTTAAAAATTTCTTTGTACCCTAACCTCTTCCCATTCATGTGATCCTAATCAGAGTTTTCTACATAACGTGTGTTGGGATAGATTAGTGCTTTTACAAATTTCTTCGTACCCTAACCTCTTTCCATTCATGTGATCCTAATCAAACTTTTCTACAAAACATGCATTGGGATAGATTTGTACCTTTACAAATTTCTTCGTATCCTAGCCTCTTTCCATTCATGTGATCCTAATCATAGTTTTCTGCAAAACGTGCGTTGGGATAGATTTGTGCTTTTACAAATTTCTTCGTACCCTAACCTCTTTCCATACATGTAATCCTAATCACAGTTTTCTATAAAACCATGCATTGGGACAGATTTGTACCTTTACAAATTTCTTCGTAACCTCTTTCCATTCATGTGATCCTAATCGAACTTTTCTACAAAACATGCATTGGGATAGATTTGTAGCTTTACAAATTTCTTCGTATCCTAACCTCTTTCCATTCATGTGATACTAATTAGAGTTTTCTACAAAACGTGCGTTGGGATAGATTTATGCTTTTACAAATATCTTCGTACCCTAACCTCTTTCCATTCATGTGATCCTAATCAAAGTTTTCTATAAAACCATGCATTGGGATAGATTTGTACCTTTACAAATTTCTTCTTATCCTAACCTCTTTCCATTCATGTGATCCTAATAAAACTTTTCTACAAAACATGCATTGGGTTAGATTTGCACCTTTACAAATTTCTTCGTATCCTAACCTCTTTTCATTCATCTGATCCTAATCAGAGATTTCTACAAAACATGCGTTGGGATAGATTTGTGCTTTAAAGATTTCTTTGTACCCTAACCTCTTCCCATTCATGTGATCCTAATCAGAGCTTTCTACAAAACATGCATTGAGATAGATTTGTACCTTTACAAATTTCTTCGTACCCTAACCTCTTTGCATTCATGTGATCCTAATCAAACTTTTCTACAAAACATGCATTGGGATAGATTTGTACCTTTACAAATTTCTTCGTACCCTAACCTCTGTCCATTCATGTGCTCCTAATCAAACTTTTCTACAAAAACATGCGTTGGGATAGCTTCGTGCTTTAAAAATTTCTTCGTACACTAACCTCTGTCCATTCATGTGATCCTAATAAAAATTTTCTACAAAACCATGTGTTGGGATAGCTTCGTGCTTTAAAAATTTCTTCGTACCCTAACCTCTTTCCATTCATGTGATCCTAATCAAACTTTTCTACAAAACATGCATTGGGATAGATTTGTACCTTTACAAATTTCTTCGTATCCTAACCTCTTTTCATTAATCTGATCCTAAACAGAATTTTCTACAAAACATGTGTTGGGATAGATTTGTGCTTTTACAAATTTCTTCATACCCTAACCTCTTTTCCTTCATGTGATCCTAATCAGAGTTTTTACAAAACACACGATGGGATAGATTTGTGCTTTTACAAATTTCTTTGTATCCTAACCTATTTCCATTCATGTGATCCTAATCAGAGTTTTCTACAAAACGTGCGGTCGATAGATTTGTACCTTTACAAATTTCTTCGTATCCTAACCTCTTTTCATTCATCTGAGCCTAATCAGAGTTTTCTACAAAACATGCGTTGGGATAGATTTGTGCTTTTACAAATTTTTTCATACCCTAATCTCTATTCATTCATGTGATCCTAATCAGAGTTTTTACAAAACACACGATGGGATAGATTTGTGCTTTTACAAATTTCTTTGTATCCTAACTACTTTCCATTCATGTGATCCTAGTCGGATTTTTCTACAAAAACGTGCGTTGGGATAGATTTGTGCTTTTACAAATTTCTACGTATCCTAACCTCTTTTAATTTTTGTGATCCTAGAGTTATCTAGAAAACATACGTTGGGATAGATTAGTACCTTTACAAATTTCTTCGTACCCTAACCTCTTTCCATTCATGTGATCCTAATCAAACTTTTCTACAAAACCATGAATTGGGATAGATTTGTACCTTTACAAATTTATTCGTATACTAACCTCTTTCCATTCATGAGATCCTAATCAAACTTTTCTACAAAACCATGCATTGGGATAGCTTCGTGCTTTAAAAATTTCTTTGTACCCTAACCTCTTCCCATTCATCTGATCCTAATCAGAGTTTTCTACAAAACGTGCGTTGGGCTAGATTTGTGCTTTTACAAATTCTTCGTATCCTACCCTCTTTCCATTCATGTGATCCTAATCAAAGTTTTCTATAAAACCATGCATTGGGATAGAATTGTACCTTTACAAATTTCTTCTTACCCTAACCTCTTTCCATTCATGTGATCCTAATCAAACTTTTCTACAAAACCATGAATTGTTTAATAATAACCTCTTTTCATTCATCTGATCCTAATCAGAGTTTTCTACAAAACATTCGTTGGGATAGATTTGTGCTTTTACAAATTTCTTCGTACCCTAACCTCTTTCCATACATGTGATCCTAATCACAGTTTTCTATAAAACCATGCATTGGGACAGATTTGTACCTTTACAAATTTCTTCGTAACCTCTTTCCATTCATGTGATCCTAATCGAACTTTTCTACAAAACATGCATTGAGATAGATTTGTACCTTTACAAATTTCGTCGTATCCTAACCTCTTTCCATTCATGTGATCCTAATCAGAGTTTTCTACAAAACGTGCGTTGGGATAAATTTGTGCTTTTACAAACTTCATAGTAGCCTAACCTCTTTCCATTCCCGTCATCCTAATCAAACTTTTCTACAAAACTTGCATTGGGATAGATTTGTACCTTTACAAATTTCTTCGTATACTAACCTCTCTTCATTAATCTGATCCTAATCAGAGTTTTCTACAACACATGTGTTGGGATAGATTTGTGCTTTTACAAATTTCTTCGTACCCTAACCTCTTTCCATACATGTGATCCTAATCACAGTTTTCTATAAAACCATGCATTGGGACAGATTTGTACCTTTACAAATTTCTTCGTAACCTATTTCCATTCATGTAATCCTAATCGAACTTTTCTACAAAACATGCATTGGGATAGATTTGTAGCTTTACAAATTTCTTCGTATCCTAACCTCTTTCCATTCATGTGATACTAATTAGAGTTTTCTGCAAAACGTGTGTTGGGATAGATTTGTGCTTTTACAAATTACTTCATAACCTAACCTCTTTCCATTCATGTGATCCTATTCAAACTTTTCTACAAAACGTGCGTTGTGATAGATTTGTACTTTTACAAATTTCTTCCTACCCTAACCTCTTTTTATTAATCTAATCCTGATCAAATCGTTCTATAAAACCATGCATTGGGATATATTTGTACCTTTACAAATTTCTTCGTATCCTAACCTCTTTCCATTCATGTGATCCTAATCAAACTTTTCTACAAAACATGCATTGAGATAGATTTGTACCTTTACAAATTTCTTCGTATCCTAACCTCTTTCCATTCATGTGATCCTAATGAAACTTTTCTACAAAACCATGCGTTGGGATAGCTTCGTGCTTTAAAAATTTCTTCGTACCCTAACCTCTTTCCATTCACGTGAATCTAATCAAAGTTTTCTATAAAAACATGCATTGGGACAAATTTGTACCTTTACAAATTTCTTCGTATCCTAACCTCTTTCCATTCATGTGATCCTAATCAAACTTTTCTACAAAACATGCATTGAGATAGATTTGTACCTTTACAAATTTCTTCGTATCCTAACCTCTTTCCATTCATGTGATCCTAATCAAACTTTTCTACAAAACCATGCGTTGGGATAGCTTCGTGCTTTAAAAATTTCTTCGTACCCTAACCTCTGTCCATTCATGTGATCCTAATCAAACTTTTCTACAAAACAATGCGTTGGGATAGCTTCGTGCTTTAGAAATTTCTTCGTACCCTAACCTCTTTCCATTCATGTGATCCTAATCAAACTTTTCTACAAAACATGCATTGGGATAGATTTGTACCTTTACAAATTTCTTCGTACCCTAACCTCTTTGCATTCATGTGATCCTAATAAAACTTTTCTACAAAACCATGCATTGGGATAGCTTCGTGCTTTAAAAATTTCCTCGTACCCTAACCTCTTACCATTCATGTGATCCTAATCAAAGTTTTCTATAAAACCATGCATTGGGACAGATTTGTACCTTTACAAATTTCTTCGTATACTAACCTCTGTCCATTCATGTGCTCCTAATCAAACTTTTCTACAAAAACATGCGTTGGGATAGCTTCGTGCTTTAAAAATTTCTTCGTACCCTAACCTCTGTCCATTCATGTGATCCTAATCAAAATTTTCTACAAAACCATGCGTTGGGATAGCTTCGTGCTTTAAAAATTTCTTCGTACTCTAACCTCTTTCCATTCATGTGATCCTAATCAAACTTTTCTACAAAACATGCATTGAGATAGATTTGTACCTTTACAAATTTCTTCGTATCCTAACCTCTTTCCATTCATGTGATCCTAATCAGAGTTTTCTACAAAACATGCGTTTGGATAAATTTGTGCTTTTACAAACTTCATAGTATCCTAACCTCTTTCCATTCCCGTCATCCTAATCAAACTTTTCTACAAAACTTGCATTGGGATAGATTTGTACCTTTACAAATTTCTTCGTATACTAACCTCTTTTCATTAATCTGATCCTAATCAGAGTTTTCTACAAAACATGTGTTGGGATAGATTTGAGCTTTTACAAATTTTTTCATACCCTAACCTCTTTTCCTTCATGTGATCCTAATCAGAGTTTTTCAAAACACACGATGGGATAGATTTGTGCTTTTACAAATTTCTTTGTATCCTAACCTATTTCCATTCATGTGATCCTAATCAGAGTTTTCTACAAAACGTGCGTTCGATAGATTTGTGCTTTTACAAATTTCATAGTACCCTAACCTCTTTCCATTCATGTGATCCTAATCAAACTTTTCTACAAAACATGCATTGGGATAGATTTGTACCTTTACAAATTTCTTCGTATCCTAACCTCTTTTCATTCATCTGAGCCTAATCAGAGTTTTCTACAAAACATGCGTTGGGATAGATTTGTGCTTTTACAAACTTCTTTGTATCCTAACTTCTTTCCATTCATGTGATCCTAGTCGGATTTTTCTACAAAACATACGTTGGGATAGATTTGTTCCTTTACAAATTTCTTCGTACACTAACCTCTTTCCATTCATGTGATCCTAATCAAACTTTTCTACAAAACCATGAATTGTGATAGATTTGTACCTTTACAAATTTCTTCGTACCCTAACCTCTTTCCATTCATGTGATCCTAATCAAACTTTTCTACAAAACCATGAATTGGGATAGATTTGTACCTTTACAAATTTCTTCGCACCCTAACCTCTTTCCATTCATGTGATCCTAATCAAACTTTTCTACAAAACCATGAATTGGGATAGATTTGTACCTTTACAAATTTCTTCGTATCCTAACCTCTTTCCATTCATGTGATCCTAATCAAACTTTTCTACAAAACCATGCGTTGGGATAGTTTCGTGCTTTAAAAATTTCTTCGTACCCTAACTTCTTTCCATTCATGTGATCCTAATCAAACTTTTCTACAAAACCATAAATTGGGATAGCTTTGTGCTAAAAAATTTCTTCGTACCCTAACCTCTTTCCATTCATGTGATCCTAATCAGAGTTTTTACAAAACACACGATGGGATAGATTTGTGCTTTTACAAATTTCTTTGTATCCTAACTTCTTTCCATTCATGTAATCCTAATCGAACTTTTCTACAAAACATGCATTGGGTTAGATTTGCACCTTTACAAATTTCTTCGTATCCTAACCTCTTTTCATTCATCTGATCCTAATCAGAGATTTCTACAAAACATGCGTTGGGATAGATTTGTGCTTTTACAAATTTTTTCATACCCTAATCTCTTTTCATTCATGTGATCCTAATCAGAGTTTTTACAAAACACACGATGGGATAGATTTGCACCTTTACAAATTTCTTCGTACCCTAACCTCTTTGCATTCATGTGATCCTAATAAAACTTTTCTACAAAACATGCATTGGGATAGATTTGTACCTTTACAAATTTCTTCGTACCCTAACCTCTGTCCATTCATGTGCTCCTAATCAAACTTTTCTACAAAAACATGCGTTGGGATAGCTTCGTGCTTTAAAAATTTCTTCGTACACTAACCTCTGTCCATTCATGTGATCCTAATCAAAATTTTCTACAAAACCATGGGTTGGGATAGCTTCGTGCTTTAAAAATTTCTTCGTACCCTAACCTCTTTCCATTCATGTGATCCTAATCAAACTTTTCTACAAAACATGCATTGGGATAGATTTGTACCTTTACAAATTTCTTCGTATCCTAACCTCTTTTCATTAATCTGATCCTAAACAGAATTTTCTACAAAACATGTGTTGGGATAGATTTGTGCTTTTACAAATTTCTTCATACCCTAACCTCTTTTCCTTCATGTGATCCTAATCAGAGTTTTTACAAAACACACGATGGGATAGATTTGTGCTTTTACAAATTTCTTTGTATCCTAACCTATTTCCATTCATGTGATCCTAATCAGAGTTTTCTACAAAACGTGCGGTCGATAGATTTGTACCTTTACAAATTTCTTCGTATCCTAACCTCTTTTCATTCATCTGAGCCTAATCAGAGTTTTCTACAAAACATGCGTTGGGATAGATTTGTGCTTTTACAAATTTTTTCATACCCTAATCTCTTTTCATTCATGTGATCCTAATCAGAGTTTTTACAAAACACACGATGGGATAGATTTGTGCTTTTACAAATTTCTTTGTATCCTAACTACTTTCCATTCATGTGATCCTAGTCGGATTTTTCTTCAAAAACGTGCGTTGGGATAGATTTGTGCTTTTACAAATTTCTTCGTATCCTAACCTCTTTCCATTCATGAGATCCTAATCAAACTTTTCTACAAAACCATGAATTGGGATAGATTTGTACGTTTACAAATTTATTCGTATACTAACCTCTTTCCATTCATGAGATCCTAATCAAACTTTTCTACAAAACCATGCATTGGGATAGCTTCGTGCTTTAAAAATTTCTTTGTACCCTAACCTCTTCCCATTCATCTGATCCTAATCAGAGTTTTCTACAAAACGTGCGTTGGGCTAGATTTGTGCTTTTACAAATTCTTCGTATCCTAACCTCTTTCCATTCATGTGATCCTAATCAAAGTTTTCTATAAAACCATGCATTGGGATAGAATTGTACCTTTACAAATTTCTTCTTACCCTAACCTCTTTCCATTCATGTGATCCTAATCAAACTTTTCTACAAAACCATGAATTGGTTAATAATAACCTCTTTTCATTCATCTGATCCTAATCAGAGTTTTCTACAAAACATTCGTTGGGATAGATTTGTGCTTTTACAAATTTCTTCCTACCCTAACCTCTTTCCATTAATGTGATCCTAATCAAAGTTTTCTACAAAACCATGCATTGGGATAGCTTCGTGGTTTAAAAATTTCTTTGTACCCTAACTTCTTCCCATTCATGTGATCCTAATCAGAGTTTTCTACAAAACGCATTGGGATAGATTTGTACCTTTACAAATTTCTTCGTATCCTAACCTCTTTCCATTCATGTGATCCTAATCAAACTTTTCTACAAAACATGCATTGGGATAGATTTGTACCTTTACAAATTTCTTCGTATCCTAGCCTCTTTCCATTCATGTGATCCTAATCATAGTTTTCTGCAAAACGTGCGTTGGGATAGATTTGTGCTTTTACAAATTTCTTCGTACCCTAACCTCTTTCCATACATGTGATCCTAATCACAGTTTTCTATAAAACCATGCATTGGGACAGATTTGTACCTTTACAAATTTCTTCGTAACCTATTTCCATTCATGTGATCCTAATCGAACTTTTCTACAAAACATGCATTGGGATAGATTTGTAGCTTTACAAATTTCTTCGTATCCTAACCTCTTTCCATTCATGTGATACTAATTAGAGTTTTCTACAAAACGTGCGTTGGGATAGATTTATGCTTTTACAAATATCTTCGTACCCTAACCTCTTTCCATTCATGTGATCCTAATCAAAGTTTTCTATAAAACCATGCATTGGGATAGATTTGTACCTTTACAAATTTCTTCTTATCCTAACCTCTTTCCATTCATGTGATCCTAATCAAACTTTTCTACAAAACCATGAATTGGGATAGATTTGTACCTTTACAAATTTCTTCGTACCCTAACCTCTTTCCATTCATGTGATCCTAATCAAACTTTTCTACAAAACCATGAATTGGGATAGATTTGTACCTTTACAAATTTCTTCGTATCCTAACCTCTTTCCATTCATGTGATCCTAATCAAACTTTTCTACAAAACCATGCGTTGGGATAGTTTCGTGCTTTAAAAATTTCTTCGTACCCTAACTTCTTTCCATTCATGTGATCCTAATCAAACTTTTCTACAAAACCATACATTGGGATAGCTTTGTGCTAAAAAATTTCTTCGTACCCTAACCTCTTTCCATTCGTGTGATCCTAATCAGAGTTTTTACAAAACACACGATGGGATAGATTTGTGCTTTTACAAATTTCTTTGTATCCTAACTTCTTTCCATTCATGTAATCCTAATCGAACTTTTCTACAAAACATGCATTGGGTTAGATTTGCACCTTTACAAATTTCTTCGTATCCTAACCTCTTTTCATTCATCTGATCCTAATCAGAGATTTCTACAAAACATGCGTTGGGATAGATTTGTGCTTTAAAGATTTCTTTGTACCCTAACCTCTTCCCATTCATGTGATCCTAATCAGAGTTTTCTACAAAACATGCATTGGGATAGATTTGTACCTTTACAAATTTCTTCGTACCCTAACCTCTTTGCATTCATGTGATCCTAATCAAACTTTTCTACAAAACATGCATTGGGATAGATTTGTACCTTTACAAATTTCTTCGTACCCTAACCTCTGTCCATTCATGTGCTCCTAATCAAACTTTTCTACAAAAACATGCGTTGGGATAGCTTCGTGCTTTAAAAATTTCTTCGTACACTAACCTCTGTCCATTCATGTGATCCTAATCAAAGTTTTCTACAAAACCATGTGTTGGGATAGCTTCGTGCTTTAAAAATTTCTTCGTACCCTAACCTCTTTCCATTCATGTGATCCTAATCAAACTTTTCTACAAAACATGCATTGGGATAGATTTGTACCTTTACAAATTTCTTCGTATCCTAACCTCTTTTCATTAATCTGATCCTAAACAGAATTTTCTACAAAACATGTGTTGGGATAGATTTGTGCTTTTACAAATTTTTTCATACCCTAACCTCTTTTCCTTCATGTGATCCTAATCAGAGTTTTCTACAAAACGTGCGGTCGATAGATTTGTACCTTTACAAATTTCTTCGTATCCTAACCTCTTTTCATTCATCTGAGCCTAATCAGAGTTTTCTACAAAACATGCGTTGGGATAGATTTGTGCTTTTACAAATTTTTTCATACCCTAATCTCTTTTCATTCATGTGATCCTAATCAGAGTTTTCTACAAAACCATGCATTGGGATAGCTTCGTGGTTTAAAGATTTCTTTGTACCCTAACCTCTTCCCATTCATGTGATCCTAATCAGAGTTTTCTACAAAACGCATTGGGATAGATTTGTACCTTTACAAATTTCTTCGTACCCTAACCTCTTTCCATTAATGTGATCCTAATCAAAGTTTTCTACAAAACCATGCATTGGGATAGCTTCGTGGTTTAAAGATTTCTTTGTACCCTAACCTCTTCCCATTCATGTGATCCTAATCAGAGTTTTCTACAAAACGCATTGGGATAGATTTGTACCTTTACAAATTTCTTCGTATCCTAACCTCTTTCGTTCATGTGATCCTAATCAAACTTTTCTACAAAACATGCATTGGGATAGATTTGTACCTTTACAAATTTCTTCGTATCCTAGCCTCTTTCCATTCATGTGATCCTAATCAGAGTTTTCTGCAAAACGTGCGTTGGGATAGATTTGTTATTTTACAAATTTCTTCGTTCCCAAACCTCTTTCCATACATGTGATCCTAATCACAGTTTTCTATAAAACCATGCATTGGGACAGATTTGTACCTTTACAAATTTCTTCGTAAACTCTTTCCATTCATGTGATCCTAATCGAACTTTTTTACAAAACATGCATTGGGATAGATTTGTAGCTTTACAAATTTCTTCGTATCCTAACCTCTTTCTATTCATGTGATACTAATTAGAGTTTTCTACAAAACGTGCGTTGGGATACATTTATGCTTTTACAAATTTCTTCGTACCCTAACCTCTTTTCATTAATCTTATCCTAATCAAATTGTTCTACAAAACCATTCATTGGGATATATTTGTACCTTTACAAATTTCTTCGTATCCTAACCTCTTTCCATTCATGTGATCCTAATCAAACTTTCCTACAAAACATCCATTGGGATAGATTTGTACCTTTACAAATTTCTTCGTACCCTAACCTCTTTCCAATCATGTGATCCTAATCAAACTTTTCTACAAAACCATGCTTTGGGATAGCTTTGTGCTTTAAAAATTTCATCCTACCCTAACCTCTTTCCATTCATGTGATCCTAATCAAACTTTTCTACAAAACATGCATTGGGATAGATTTGTACCTTTTCAAATTTCTTCGTACCCTAACCTCTTTCCAATCATGTGATCCTAATCAAACTTTTCTACAAAACCATGCTTTGGGATAGCTTCGTGCTTTAAAAATTTCATCCTACCCTAACCTCTTTCCATTCATGTGATCCTAATCAAACTTTTCTACAAAACATGCATTGGAATAGATTTGTACCTTTACAAATTTCTTCGTATCCTAACCTCTCTTCATTAATCTGATCCTAATCAGAGTTTTCTACAAAACATGTGTTGGGATAGATTTGTGCTTTTACAAATTTTTTCATACCCTAACCTATTTTCATTCATGTGATCCTAATCAGAGTTTTTACAAAACACACGTTGGGATAGATTTGTGCTTTTACAAATTTCATAGTACCCTAACCTCTTTCAATTCATGTGATCCTAATCAAACTTTTCTACAAAACATGCATTGGGATAGATTTTTACCTGTACAAATTTCTTCGTATCCTAACCTCTTTTCATTCATCTGATCCTAATCAGAGTTTTCTACAAAACAGTCGTTGGGATAGATTTGTGCATTTACAAATTTTTTCATACCCTAACCTCTTTTCATTCATGTGATCCTAATCAGAGTTTTTACAAAACACACGATGGGATAGATTTGTGCTTTTACAAATTTCTTTGTATCCTAACTTCTTTCCATTCATGTGATCCAAGTCGGATTTTTCTACAAAAACGTGCGTTGGGATAGATTTGTGCTTTTACAAATTTCTTCGTATCCTAACCTCTTTTAATTTTTCTGATCCTAGAGTTATCTACAAAACATACGTTGGGATAGATTTGTACCTTTACAAATTTCTTCGTACCCTAACCTCTTTCCATTCATGTGATCCTAATCAAACTTTTCTACAAAACCATGAATTGGGATAGATTTGTACCTTTACAAATTTCTTCGTACCCTAACCTCTTTCCATTCATGTGATCCTAACCAAACTTTTCTACAAAACCATGAATTGGGATAGATTTGTACCTTTACAAATTTCTTCGTACCCTAACCTCTTTCCATTCATGTGATCCTAATCAAATTTTTCTACAAAACCATGAATTGGGATAGATTTGTACCTTTACAAATTTCTTCGTATCTTAACCTCTTTCCATTCATGCGATCCTTATCAAACTTTTCTACAAAACCATGCGTTGGGATAGCTTCGTGCTTTAAAAATTTCTTCGTACCCTAACCTCTTTCCATTCATGTGATCCTAATCAAAATTTTCTACAAAACCATGCATTGGGATAGCTTGGTGCTAAAAAATTTCATCGTACCCTAACCTCTTTCCATTCACGTGATCCTAATCAAAGTTTTCTATAAAACCATGCATTGGGACAGATTTGTACTTTTACAAATTTCTTCGTATCCTAACCTCTTTCCATTCATGAGATCCTAATCAAACTTTTCTACAAAACCATGCATTGGGATAGATTTGTGCTTTTACAAATTTCTTCCTACCCTAACCTCTTTCCATTAATGTGATCCTAATCAAAGTTTTCTACAAAACCATGCATTGGGATAGCTTCGTGGTTTAAAGATTTCTTTGTACCCTAACCTCTTCCCATTCATGTGATCCTAATCAGAGTTTTCTACAAAACGCATTGGGATAGATTTGTACCTTTACAAATTTCTTCGTATCCTAACCTCTTTCGTTCATGTGATCCTAATCAAACTTTTCTACAAAACATGCATTGGGATAGATTTGTACCTTTACAAATTTCTTCGTATCCTAGCCTCTTTCCATTCATGTGATCCTAATCAGAGTTTTCTGCAAAACGTGCGTTGGGATAGATTTGTGATTTTACAAATTTCTTCGTACCCTAACCTCTTTCCATACATGTGATCCTAATCACAGTTTTCTATAAAACCATGCATTGGGACAGATTTGTACCTTTACAAATTTCTTCCTAAACTCTTTCCATTCATGTGATCCTAATTGAACTTTTCTACAAAACATGCATTGGGATAGATTTGTAGCTTTACAAATTTCTTCGTATCCTAACCTCTTTCTATTCATGTGATACTAATTAGAGTTTTCTACAAAACGTGCGTTGGGATACATTTATGCTTTTACAAATTTCTTCGTACCCTAACCTCTTTTCATTAATCTGATCCTAATCAAATTGTTCTATAAAACCATTCATTGGGATATATTTGTACCTTTACAAATTTCTTCGTATCCTAACCTCTTTCCATTCATGTGATACTAATTAGAGTTTTCTACAAAACGTACGTTGGGATAGATTTATGCTTTTACAAATTTTTTCCTACCCTAACCTCTTTTCATTAATCTGATCCTAATCAAATTGTTCTATAAAACCATTCATTGGGATAGATTTGTACCTTTACAAATTTCTTCGTATCCTAACCTCTTTCTATTCATGTGATACTAATTAGAGTTTTCTACAAAACGTGCGTTGGGATACATTTATGCTTTTACAAATTTCTTCGTACCCTAACCTCTTTTCATTAATCTGATCCTAATCAAATTGTTCTATAAAACCATGCATTGGGATATATTTGTACCTTTACAAATTTCTTCGTATCCTAACCTCTTTCCATTCATGTGATCCTAATCAAACTTTCCTACAAAACATCCATTGGGATAGATTTGTACCTTTACAAATTTCTTCGTACCCTAACCTCTTTCCAATCATGTGATCCTAATCAAACTTTTCTACAAAACCATGCGTTGGGATAGCTTCGTGCTTTAAAAATTTCTTCGTACCCTAACCTCTTTCCATTCATGTGATCCTAATCAAACTTTTCTACAAAACCATGAATTGGGATAGATTTGTACCTTTACAAATTTCATCGTATCCTAACCTCTTTCCATTCATGTGATCCTAATCAAACTTTTCTACAAAACATGCATTGGGATAGATTTGTACCTTTACAAATTTCTTCGTATCCTAACCTCTTTCCATTCATGTGATCCTAATCAAAATTTTCTACAAAACATGCATTGAGATAGATTTGTACCTTTACAAATTTCTTCGTATCCTAACCTCTTTCCATTTATGTGATCCTAATCAAACTTTTCTACAAAATCATGCGTTGGGATAGCTTCGTGCTTTAAAAATTTCTTCGTACCCTAACCTCTTTCCATTCATGTGATCCTAATCAAACTTTTCTACAAAACCATGAATTGGGATAGATTTGTACCTTTACAAATTTCATCGTATCCTAACCTCTTTCCCTTCATGTGATCCTAATCAAACTTTCCTACAAAACATCCATTGGGATAGATTTGTACCTTTACAAATTTCTTCGTACCCTAACCTCTTTCCAATCATGTGATCCTAATCAAACTTTTCTACAAAACCATGCGTTGGGATAGCTTCGTGCTTTAAAAATTTCTTCGTACCCTAACCTCTTTCCATTCATGTGATCCTAATCAAACTTTTCTACAAAACCATGAATTGGGATAGATTTGTACCTTTACAAATTTCATCGTATCCTAACCTCTTTCCATTCATGTGATCCTAATCAAACTTTTCTACAAAACATGCATTGGGATAGATTTGTACCTTTACAAATTTCTTCGTATCCTAACCTCTTTCCATTCATGTGATCCTAATCAAAATTTTCTACAAAACATGCATTGAGATAGATTTGTACCTTTACAAATTTCTTCGTATCCTAACCTCTTTCCATTTATGTGATCCTAATCAAACTTTTCTACAAAACCATGCGTTGGGTTAGCTTCGTGCTTTAAAAATTTCTTCGTACCCTAACCTCTGTCCATTCATGTGATCCTAATCAAACTTTTCTACAAAACCATGCGTTGGGATAGCTTCGTGCTTTAAAACTTTCTTCGTACCCTAACCTCTTTCCATTCATGAGATCCTAATCAAACTTTTCTACAAAACATGCATTGGGATAGATTTGTAACTTTACAAATTTCTTCGTACCCTAACCTCTTTCCAATCATGTGATCCTAATCAAACTTTTCTACAAAACCATGCGTTGGGATAGCTTCGTGCTTTAAAAATTTCTTCCTACTTTAACCTCTTTCCATTCATGTGATCCTAATCAAACTTTTCTACAAAACATGCATTGGGATAGATTTGTACCTTTACAAATTTCTTCGTACCCTAACCTCTTTCCATTCATGTGATCCTAATCAAAATTTTCTACAAAACATGCATTGAGATAGATTTGTACCTTTACAAATTTCTTCGTATCCTAACCTCTTTCCATTTATGTGATCCTAATCAAACTTTTCTACAAAACCATGCGTTGGGTTAGCTTCGTGCTTTAAAAATTTCTTCGTACCCTAACCTCTTTCCATTCATGAGATCCTAATCAAACTTTTCTACAAAACCATGCGTTGGGATAGCTTCGTGCTTTAAAACTTTCTTCGTACCCTAACCTCTTTCCATTCATGAGATCCTAATCAAACTTTTCTACAAAACATGCATTGGGATAGATTTGTAACTTTACAAATTTCTTCGTACCCTAACCTCTTTCCAATCATGTGATCCTAATCAAACTTTTCTACAAAACCATGCGTTGGGATAGCTTCGTGCTTTAAAAATTTCTTCCTACTTTAACCTCTTTCCATTCATGTGATCCTAATCAAACTTTTCTACAAAACATGCATTGGGATAGATTTGTACCTTTACAAATTTCTTCGTATCCTAACCTCTTTCCATTCATGTGATCCTAATCAAAATTTTCTACAAAACATGCATTGAGATAGATTTGTACCTTTACAAATTTCTTCGTATCCTAACCTCTTTCCATTTATGTGATCCTAATCAAACTTTTCTACAAAACCATGCGTTGGGTTAGCTTCGTGCTTTAAAAATTTCTTCGTACCCTAACCTCTGTCCATTCATGTGATCCTAATCAAACTTTTCTACAAAACCATGCGTTGGGATAGCTTCGTGCTTTAAAACTTTCTTCGTACCCTAACCTCTTTCCATTCATGAGATCCTAATCAAACTTTTCTACAAAACATGCATTGGGATAGATTTGTAACTTTACAAATTTCTTCGTACCCTAACCTCTTTCCAATCATGTGATCCTAATCAAACTTTTCTACAAAACCATGCGTTGGGATAGCTTCGTGCTTTAAAAATTTCTTCCTACTTTAACCTCTTTCCATTCATGTGATCCTAATCAAACTTTTCTACAAAACATGCATTGGGATAGATTTGTAACTTTACAAATTTCTTCGTACCCTAACCTCTTTCCATTCATGTGATCCTAATCAACCTTTTCTACAAAACATGCATTGGGATAGATTTGTACCTTTACAAATTTCTTCGTACCCTAACCTCTGTCCTTTCATGTGCTCCTAATCAAACTTTTCTACAAAAACATGCGTTGGGATAGCTTCGTGGTTTAAAAATTTCTTCGTACCCTAACCTCTTTCATTCATGTGATCCTAATCAAACTTTTCTACAAAACATGCATTGGGATAGATTTGTACCTTTACAAATTTCTTCGTAAACTAACCTCTTTCCAATCATGTGATCCTAATCAAACTTTTCTACAAAACCATGCGTTGGGATAATTTCGTGCTTTAAAAATTTCTTCGTACCCTAACCTCTTTCCATTCATGTGATCCTAATCTAACTCTTCTACAAAACATGCATTGTGATAGATTTGTACCTTTACAAATTTCTTCGTATCCTAACCTCTTTCCATTCATGTGATCCTAATCAAACTTTTCTACAAAACCATGCGTTGGGATAGCTTAATGCTTTAAAAATTTCTTCGTATCCCAAGTTCTTTCCATTCATGTGATCCTAATCAGAGTTTTCTACAAATGTGCGTTGGGATAAATTTGTGCTTTTACAAACTTCATAGTAGCCTAACCTCTTTCCATTCCCGTCATCCTAATCAAACTTTTCTACAAAACATGCATTGGAATAGATTTGTACCTTTACATATTTCTTCGTATCCTAACCTCTCTTCATTAATCTGATCCTAATCAGAGTTTTCTACAAAACATGTGTTGGGATAGATTTGTGCTTTTACAAATTTTTTCATACCCTAACCTATTTTCCTTCATGTGATCCTAATCAGAGTTTTTACAAAACACACGATGGGATAGATTTGTGCTTTTACAAATTTCATAGTACCCTAACCTCTTTCAATTCATGTGATCCTAATCAAACTTTTCTACAAAACATGCATTGGGATAGATTTTTACCTTTACAAATTTCTTCGTATCCTAACCTCTTTTCATTCATCTGAGCCTAATCAGAGTTTTC
Source organism: Agrypnus murinus (assembly GCA_929113105.1). Taxonomy (NCBI): domain Eukaryota; kingdom Metazoa; phylum Arthropoda; class Insecta; order Coleoptera; family Elateridae; genus Agrypnus; species Agrypnus murinus. The sequence continues at coordinate 225,604,441 of OV816024.1, read as the reverse complement.
TACAAAACAGTCGTTGGGATAGATTTGTGCTTTTACAAATTTTTTCATACCCTAAACTCTTTTCATTCATGTGATCCTAATCAGAGTTTTTACTAAACACACGATGGGATAGATTTGTGCTTTTACAAATTTCTTTGTATCCTAACTTCTTTCCATTCATGTGATCCTAATCTAACTCTTCTACAAAACATGCATTGAGATAGATTTGTACCTTTACAAATTTCTTCGTATCCTAACCTCTTTCCATTCATGTGATCCTAATCAAACTTTTCTACAAAACCATGCGTTGGGATAGCTTAATGCTTTAAAAATTTCTTCGTATCCCAACTTCTTTCCATTCATGTGATCCTAATCAGAGTTTTCTACAAATGTGCGTTGGGATAAATTTGTGCTTTTACAAACTTCATAGTAGCCTAACCTCTTTCCATTCCCGTCATCCTAATCAAACTTTTCAACAAAACATGCATTGGAATAGATTTGTACCTTTACATATTTCTTCGTATCCTAACCTCTCTTCATTAATCTGATCCTAATCAGAGTTTTCTACAAAACATGTGTTGGGATAGATTTGTGCTTTTACAAATTTTTTCATACCCTAACCTATTTTCCTTCATGTGATCCTAATCAGAGTTTTTACAAAACACACGATGGGATAGATTTGTGCTTTTACAAATTTCATAGTACCCTAACCTCTTTCAATTCATGTGATCCTAATCAAACTTTTCTACAAAACATGCATTGGGATAGATTTTTACCTTTACAAATTTCTTCGTATCCTAACCTCTTTTCATTCATCTGAGCCTAATCAGAGTTTTCTACAAAACAGTCGTTGGGATAGATTTGTGCTTTTACAAATTTTTTCATACCCTAACCTCTTTTCATTCATGTGATCCTAATCAAACTTTTCTACAAAACAATGAATTGGGATAGATTTGTACCTTTACAAATTTCTTCGTACCCTAACCTCTTTCCATTCATGTGATCCTAACCAAACTTTTCTACAAAACCATGAATTGGGATAGATTTGTACCTTTACAAATTTCTTCGTACCCTAACCTCTTTCCATTCATGTGATCCTAATCAAATTTTTCTACAAAACCATGAATTGGGATAGATTTGTACCTTTACAAATTTCTTCGTATCTTAACCTCTTTCCATTCATGTGATCCTAATCAAACTTTTCTACAAAACAAAGCGTTGGGATAGCTACGTGCTTTAAAAATTTCTTCGTACCCTAACCTCTTTCCATTCATGTGATCCTAATCAAACTTTTCTAGAAAACCATGCATTGGGATAGCTTTGTGCTAAAAAATTTCATCGTACCCTAACCTCCTTCCATTCACGTGATCCTAATCAAAGTTTTCTATAAAACCATGCATTGGGACAGATTTGTACTTTTACAAATTTCTTCGTATCCTAACCTCTTTTCATTAATCTGATCCTAAACAGAATTTTCTACAAAACATGTGTTGGGATAGATTTGTGCTTTTACAAATTTCTTCATACCCTAACCTCTTTTCCTTCATGTGATCCTAATCAGAGTTTTTACAAAACACACGATGGGATAGATTTGTGCTTTTACAAATTTCTTTGTATCCTAACCTATTTCCATTCATGTGATCCTAATCAGAGTTTTCTACAAAACGTGCGGTCGATAGATTTGTACCTTTACAAATTTCTTCGTATCCTAACCTCTTTTCAATCATCTGAGCCTAATCAGAGTTTTCTACAAAACATGCGTTGGGATAGATTTGTGCTTTTACAAATTTTTTCATACCCTAATCTCTTTTCATTCATGTGATCCTAATCAGAGTTTTCTACAAAACCATGCATTGGGATAGCTTCGTGGTTTAAAGATTTCTTTGTACCCTAACCTCTTCCCATTCATGTGATCCTAATCAGAGTTTTCTACAAAACGCATTGGGATAGATTTGTACCTTTACAAATTTCTTCGTACCCTAACCTCTTTCCATTAATGTGATCCTAATCAAAGTTTTCTACAAAACCATGCATTGGGATAGCTTCGTGGTTTAAAGATTTCTTTGTACCCTAACCTCTTCCCATTCATGTGATCCTAATCAGAGTTTTCTACAAAACGCATTGGGATAGATTTGTACCTTTACAAATTTCTTCGTATCCTAACCTCTTTCGTTCATGTGATCCTAATCAAACTTTTCTACAAAACATGCATTGGGATAGATTTGTACCTTTACAAATTTCTTCGTATCCTAGCCTCTTTCCATTCATGTGATCCTAATCAGAGTTTTCTGCAAAACGTGCGTTGGGATAGATTTGTTATTTTACAAATTTCTTCGTTCCCAAACCTCTTTCCATACATGTGATCCTAATCACAGTTTTCTATAAAACCATGCATTGGGACAGATTTGTACCTTTACAAATTTCTTCGTAAACTCTTTCCATTCATGTGATCCTAATCGAACTTTTTTACAAAACATGCATTGGGATAGATTTGTAGCTTTACAAATTTCTTCGTATCCTAACCTCTTTCTATTCATGTGATACTAATTAGAGTTTTCTACAAAACGTGCGTTGGGATACATTTATGCTTTTACAAATTTCTTCGTACCCTAACCTCTTTTCATTAATCTTATCCTAATCAAATTGTTCTACAAAACCATTCATTGGGATATATTTGTACCTTTACAAATTTCTTCGTATCCTAACCTCTTTCCATTCATGTGATCCTAATCAAACTTTCCTACAAAACATCCATTGGGATAGATTTGTACCTTTACAAATTTCTTCGTACCCTAACCTCTTTCCAATCATGTGATCCTAATCAAACTTTTCTACAAAACCATGCTTTGGGATAGCTTCGTGCTTTAAAAATTTCATCCTACCCTAACCTCTTTCCATTCATGTGATCCTAATCAAACTTTTCTACAAAACATGCATTGGGATAGATTTGTACCTTTTCAAATTTCTTCGTACCCTAACCTCTTTCCAATCATGTGATCCTAATCAAACTTTTCTACAAAACCATGCTTTGGGATAGCTTCGTGCTTTAAAAATTTCATCCTACCCTAACCTCTTTCCATTCATGTGATCCTAATCAAACTTTTCTACAAAACATGCATTGGAATAGATTTGTACCTTTACAAATTTCTTCGTATCCTAACCTCTCTTCATTAATCTGATCCTAATCAGAGTTTTCTACAAAACATGTGTTGGGATAGATTTGTGCTTTTACAAATTTTTTCATACCCTAACCTATTTTCATTCATGTGATCCTAATCAGAGTTTTTACAAAACACACGTTGGGATAGATTTGTGCTTTTACAAATTTCATAGTACCCTAACCTCTTTCAATTCATGTGATCCTAATCAAACTTTTCTACAAAACATGCATTGGGATAGATTTTTACCTGTACAAATTTCTTCGTATCCTAACCTCTTTTCATTCATCTGATCCTAATCAGAGTTTTCTACAAAACAGTCGTTGGGATAGATTTGTGCATTTACAAATTTTTTCATACCCTAACCTCTTTTCATTCATGTGATCCTAATCAGAGTTTTTACAAAACACACGATGGGATAGATTTGTGCTTTTACAAATTTCTTTGTATCCTAACTTCTTTCCATTCATGTGATCCAAGTCGGATTTTTCTACAAAAACGTGCGTTGGGATAGATTTGTGCTTTTACAAATTTCTTCGTATCCTAACCTCTTTTAATTTTTCTGATTCTAGAGTTATCTACAAAACATACGTTGGGATAGATTTGTACCTTTACAAATTTCTTCGTACCCTAACCTCTTTCCATTCATGTGATCCTAATCAAACTTTTCTACAAAACCATGAATTGGGATAGATTTGTACCTTTACAAATTTCTTCGTACCCTAACCTCTTTCCATTCATGTGATCCTAACCAAACTTTTCTACAAAACCATGAATTGGGATAGATTTGTACCTTTACAAATTTCTTCGTACCCTAACCTCTTTCCATTCATGTGATCCTAATCAAATTTTTCTACAAAACCATGAATTGGGATAGATTTGTACCTTTACAAATTTCTTCGTATCTTAACCTCTTTCCATTCATGTGATCCTTATCAAACTTTTCTACAAAACCATGCGTTGGGATAGCTTCGTGCTTTAAAAATTTCTTCGTACCCTAACCTCTTTCCATTCATGTGATCCTAATCAAAATTTTCTACAAAACCATGCATTGGGATAGCTTGGTGCTAAAAAATTTCATCGTACCCTAACCTCTTTCCATTCACGTGATCCTAATCAAAGTTTTCTATAAAACCATGCATTGGGACAGATTTGTACTTTTACAAATTTCTTCGTATCCTAACCTCTTTCCATTCATGAGATCCTAATCAAACTTTTCTACAAAACCATGCATTGGGATAGATTTGTGCTTTTACAAATTTCTTCCTACCCTAACCTCTTTCCATTAATGTGATCCTAATCAAAGTTTTCTACAAAACCATGCATTGGGATAGCTTCGTGGTTTAAAGATTTCTTTGTACCCTAACCTCTTCCCATTCATGTGATCCTAATCAGAGTTTTCTACAAAACGCATTGGGATAGATTTGTACCTTTACAAATTTCTTCGTATCCTAACCTCTTTCGTTCATGTGATCCTAATCAAACTTTTCTACAAAACATGCATTGGGATAGATTTGTACCTTTACAAATTTCTTCGTATCCTAGCCTCTTTCCATTCATGTGATCCTAATCAGAGTTTTCTGCAAAACGTGCGTTGGGATAGATTTGTGATTTTACAAATTTCTTCGTACCCTAACCTCTTTCCATACATGTGATCCTAATCACAGTTTTCTATAAAACCATGCATTGGGACAGATTTGTACCTTTACAAATTTCTTCCTAAACTCTTTCCATTCATGTGATCCTAATTGAACATTTCTACAAAACATGCATTGGGATAGATTTGTAGCTTTACAAATTTCTTCGTATCCTAACCTCTTTCTATTCATGTGATACTAATTAGAGTTTTCTACAAAACGTGCGTTCGGATACATTTATGCTTTTACAAATTTCTTCGTACCCTAACCTCTTTTCATTAATCTGATCCTAATCAAATTGTTCTATAAAACCATTCATTGGGATATATTTGTACCTTTACAAATTTCTTCGTATCCTAACCTCTTTCCATTCATGTGATACTAATTAGAGTTTTCTACAAAACGTACGTTGGGATAGATTTATGCTTTTACAAATTTTTTCCTACCCTAACCTCTTTTCATTAATCTGATCCTAATCAAATTGTTCTATAAAACCATTCATTGGGATATATTTGTACCTTTACAAATTTCTTCGTATCCTAACCTCTTTCTATTCATGTGATACTAATTAGAGTTTTCTACAAAACGTGCGTTGGGATACATTTATGCTTTTACAAATTTCTTCGTACCCTAACCTCTTTTCATTAATCTGATCCTAATCAAATTGTTCTATAAAACCATGCATTGGGATATATTTGTACCTTTACAAATTTCTTCGTATCCTAACCTCTTTCCATTCATGTGATCCTAATCAAACTTTCCTACAAAACATCCATTGGGATAGATTTGTACCTTTACAAATTTCTTCGTACCCTAACCTCTTTCCAATCATGTGATCCTAATCAAACTTTTCTACAAAACCATGCGTTGGGATAGCTTCGTGCTTTAAAAATTTCTTCGTACCCTAACCTCTTTCCATTCATGTGATCCTAATCAAACTTTTCTACAAAACCATGAATTGGGATAGATTTGTACCTTTACAAATTTCATCGTATCCTAACCTCTTTCCATTCATGTGATCCTAATCAAACTTTTCTACAAAACATGCATTGGGATAGATTTGTACCTTTACAAATTTCTTCGTATCCTAACCTCTTTCCATTCATGTGATCCTAATCAAAATTTTCTACAAAACATGCATTGAGATAGATTTGTACCTTTACAAATTTCTTCGTATCCTAACCTCTTTCCATTTATGTGATCCTAATCAAACTTTTCTACAAAATCATGCGTTGGGATAGCTTCGTGCTTTAAAAATTTCTTCGTACCCTAACCTCTTTCCATTCATGTGATCCTAATCAAACTTTTCTACAAAACCATGAATTGGGATAGATTTGTACCTTTACAAATTTCTTCGTATCCTAACCTCTTTCCATTCATGTGATCCTAATCAAACTTTCCTACAAAACATCCATTGGGATAGATTTGTACCTTTACAAACTTCTTCGTACCCTAACCTCTTTCCAATCATGTGATCCTAATCAAACTTTTCTACAAAACCATGCGTTAGGATAGCTTCGTGCTTTAAAAATTTCTTCGTACCCTAACCTCTTTCCATTCATGTGATCCTAATCAAACTTTTCTACAAAACCATGAATTGGGATAGATTTGTACCTTTACAAATTTCATCGTATCCTAACCTCTTTCCATTCATGTGATCCTAATCAAACTTTTCTACAAAACATGCATTGGGATAGATTTGTACCTTTACAAATTTCTTCGTATCCTAACCTCTTTCCATTCATGTGATCCTAATCAAAATTTTCTACAAAACATGCATTGAGATAGATTTGTACCTTTACAAATTTCTTCGTATCCTAACCTCTTTCCATTTATGTGATCCTAATCAAACTTTTCTACAAAACCATGCGTTGGGTTAGCTTCGTGCTTTAAAAATTTCTTCGTACCCTAACCTCTGTCCATTCATGTGATCCTAATCAAACTTTTCTACAAAACCATGCGTTGGGATAGCTTCGTGCTTTAAAAATTTCTTCGTACCCTAACCTCTTTCCATTCATGAGATCCTAATCAAACTTTTCTACAAAACATGCATTGGGATAGATTTGTAACTTTACAAATTTCTTCGTACCCTAACCTCTTTCCAATCATGTGATCCTAATCAAACTTTTCTACAAAACCATGCGTTGGGATAGCTTCGTGCTTTAAAAATTTCTTCCTACTTTAACCTCTTTCCATTCATGTGATCCTAATCAAACTTTTCTACAAAACATGCATTGGGATAGATTTGTACCTTTACAAATTTCTTCGTACCCTAACCTCTTTCCATTCATGTGATCCTAATCAACCTTTTCTACAAAACATGCATTGGGATAGATTTGTACCTTTACAAATTTCTTCGTACCCTAACCTCTGTCCTTTCATGTGCTCCTAATCAAACTTTTCTACAAAAACATGCGTTGGGATAGCTTCGTGGTTTAAAAATTTCTTCGTACCCTAACCTCTTTCATTCATGTGATCCTAATCAAACTTTTCTACAAAACATGCATTGGGATAGATTTGTACCTTTACAAATTTCTTCGTAAACTAACCTCTTTCCAATCATGTGATCCTAATCAAACTTTTCTACAAAACCATGCGTTGGGATAATTTCGTGCTTTAAAAATTTCTTCGTACCCTAACCTCTTTCCATTCATGTGATCCTAATCTAACTCTTCTACAAAACATGCATTGTGATAGATTTGTACCTTTACAAATTTCTTCGTATCCTAACCTCTTTCCATTCATGTGATCCTAATCAAACTTTTCTACAAAACCATGCATTGGGATAGCTTAATGCTTTAAAAATTTCTTCGTATCCCAAGTTCTTTCCATTCATGTGATCCTAATCAGAGTTTTCTACAAATGTGCGTTGGGATAAATTTGTGCTTTTACAAACTTCATAGTAGCCTAACCTCTTTCCATTCCCGTCATCCTAATCAAACTTTTCTACAAAACATGCATTGGAATAGATTTGTACCTTTACATATTTCTTCGTATCCTAACCTCTCTTCATTAATCTGATCCTAATCAGAGTTTTCTACAAAACATGTGTTGGGATAGATTTGTGCTTTTACAAATTTTTTCATACCCTAACCTATTTTCCTTCATGTGATCCTAATCAGAGTTTTTACAAAACACACGATGGGATAGATTTGTGCTTTTACAAATTTCATAGTACCCTAACCTCTTTCAATTCATGTGATCCTAATCAAACTTTTCTACAAAACATGCATTGGGATAGATTTTTACCTTTACAAATTTCTTCGTATCCTAACCTCTTTTCATTCATCTGAGCCTAATCAGAGTTTTCTACAAAACAGTCGTTGGGATAGATTTGTGCTTTTACAAATTTTTTCATACCCTAAACTCTTTTCATTCATGTGATCCTAATCAGAGTTTTTACTAAACACACGATGGGATAGATTTGTGCTTTTACAAATTTCTTTGTATCCTAACTTCTTTCCATTCATGTGATCCTAATCTAACTCTTCTACAAAACATGCATTGAGATAGATTTGTACCTTTACAAATTTCTTCGTATCCTAACCTCTTTCCATTCATGTGATCCTAATCAAACTTTTCTACAAAACCATGCGTTGGGATAGCTTAATGCTTTAAAAATTTCTTCGTATCCCAACTTCTTTCCATTCATGTGATCCTAATCAGAGTTTTCTACAAATGTGCGTTGGGATAAATTTGTGCTTTTACAAACTTCATAGTAGCCTAACCTCTTTCCATTCCCGTCATCCTAATCAAACTTTTCAACAAAACATGCATTGGAATAGATTTGTACCTTTACATATTTCTTCGTATCCTAACCTCTCTTCATTAATCTGATCCTAATCAGAGTTTTCTACAAAACATGTGTTGGGATAGATTTGTGCTTTTACAAATTTTTTCATACCCTAACCTATTTTCCTTCATGTGATCCTAATCAGAGTTTTTACAAAACACACGATGGGATAGATTTGTGCTTTTACAAATTTCATAGTACCCTAACCTCTTTCAATTCATGTGATCCTAATCAAACTTTTCTACAAAACATGCATTGGGATAGATTTTTACCTTTACAAATTTCTTCGTATCCTAACCTCTTTTCATTCATCTGAGCCTAATCAGAGTTTTCTACAAAACAGTCGTTGGGATAGATTTGTGCTTTTACAAATTTTTTCATACCCTAACCTCTTTTCATTCATGTGATCCTAATCAAACTTTTCTACAAAACAATGAATTGGGATAGATTTGTACCTTTACAAATTTCTTCGTACCCTAACCTCTTTCCATTCATGTGATCCTAACCAAACTTTTCTACAAAACCATGAATTGGGATAGATTTGTACCTTTACAAATTTCTTCGTACCCTAACCTCTTTCCATTCATGTGATCCTAATCAAATTTTTCTACAAAACCATGAATTGGGATAGATTTGTACCTTTACAAATTTCTTCGTATCTTAACCTCTTTCCATTCATGTGATCCTAATCAAACTTTTCTACAAAACAAAGCGTTGGGATAGCTACGTGCTTTAAAAATTTCTTCGTACCCTAACCTCTTTCCATTCATGTGATCCTAATCAAACTTTTCTAGAAAACCATGCATTGGGATAGCTTTGTGCTAAAAAATTTCATCGTACCCTAACCTCCTTCCATTCACGTGATCCTAATCAAAGTTTTCTATAAAACCATGCATTGGGACAGATTTGTACTTTTACAAATTTCTTCGTATCCAAACCTCTTTCCATTCATGAGATCCTAATCAAACTTTTCTACAAAACCATGCATTGGGATAGCTTCGTGCTTAAAAAATTTCTTTGTACCCTAACCTATTCCCATTCATCTGATCCTAATCAGAGTTTTCTACAAAACGTGCGTTGAGCTAGATTTGTGCTTTTACAAATTTCTTCGTATCCTAAGCTCTTTCCATTCATGTGATCCTAATCAAAGTTTTCTATAAAACCATGCATTGGGATAGAATTGTACCTTTACAAATTTCTTCGTACCCTAACCTCTTTCCATTCATGTGATCCTATTCAAACTTTTCTACAAAACCATGAATTGGTTAATAATAACCTCTTTTCATTCATCTGATCCTAATCAGAGTTTTCTCCAAAACATGCGTTGGGATAGATTTGTGCTTTTACAAATTTCTTCCTACCCTAACCTCTTTCCATTAATGTGATCCTAATCAAAGTTTTCTACAAAACCATGCGTTGGGATAGCTTCGTGGTTTAAAGATTTCTTTGTACCCTAACCTCTTCCCATTCATGTGATCCTAATCAGAGTTTTCTACAGAACGCATTGGGATAGATTTGTACCTTTACAAATTTCTTCGTATCCTAACCACTTTCGTTCATGTGATCCTAATCAAACTTTTCTACAAAACATGCATTGGGATAGATTTGTACCTTTACAAATTTCTTCGTATCCTAGCCTCTTTCCATTCATGTGATCCTAATCAGAGTTTTCTACAAAACGTGCGTTGGGATAGATTTGTGATTTTACAAATTTCTTCGTACCCTAACCTCTTTCCATACATGTGATCCTAATCACAGTTTTCTATAAAACCATGCATTGGGACAGATTTGTACCTTCACAAATTTCTTCGTAAACTCTTTCCATTCATGTGATCCTAATCGAACTTTTCTACAAAACATGCATTGGGATAGATTTGTAGCTTTACAAATTTCTTCGTATCCTAACCTCTTTCTATTCATGTGATACTAATTAGAGTTTTCTACAAAACGTGCGTTGGGATACATTTATGCTTTTACAAATTTCTTCGTACCCTAACCTCTTTTCATTAATCTGATCCTAATCAAATTGTTCTATAAAACCATTCATTGGGATATATTTGTACCTTTACAAATTTCTTCGTATCCTAACCTCTTTCCATTCATGTGATACTAATTAGAGTTTTCTGCAAAACGTACGTTGGGATAGATTTATTCTTTTACAAATTTTTTCCTACCCTAACCTCTTTTCATTAATCTGATCCTAATCAAATTGTTCTATAAAACCATGCATTGGGATATATTTGTACCTTTACAAATTTCTTCGTATCCTAACCTCTTTCCATTCATGTGATCCTAATCAAACTTTCCTACAAAACATCCATTGGGATAGATTTGTACCTTTACAAATTTCTTCGTACCCTAACCTCTTTCCAATCATGTGATCCTAATCAAACTTTTCTACAAAACCATGCGTTGGGATAGCTCCGTGCTTTAAAAATTTCATCCTACCCTAACCTCTTTCCATTCATGTGATCCTAATCAAACTTTTCTACAAAACATGCATTGGGATAGATTTGTACCTTTTCAAATTTCTTCGTACCCTAACCTCTTTCCATTCAAGTGATCCTAATCAAACTTTTCTACAAAACCATGAATTGGGATAGATTTGTACCTTTACAAATTTCATCGTATACTAACCTCTTTCCATTCATGTGATCCTAATCAAACTTTTCTACAAAACATGCATTGGGATAGATTTGTACCTTTACAAATTTCTTCGTATCCTAACCTCTTTCCATTCATGTGATCCTAATCAGAGTTTTCTACAAAACGTGCGTTGGGTTAGATTTGTGCTTTTACAAAGTTCTACGTACCCTAACCTCTTCCCATTCATGTGATCCTAATCACAGGTTTCTAAAACACGTGCGTTGGGATAGATTTGTACTTTTACAAATTTTTTCCTACCCTAACCTCTTTTCAATGATCTGATCCTAATCAAATTGTTCTATAAAACCATGCATTGGGATATATTTGTACCATTACAAATTTTTTCATATCCTAACCTCTTTCCATTCATGTGATCCTAATCAAACTTTTCTACAAAACATGAATTGGGATAGATTTGTACCTTTACAAATTTCTTCGTATCCTAACCTCTTTCCATTCATGTAATCCTAATCAAACTTTTCTACAAAACGTGCGTTGGGATAGATTTGTGGTTTTACAAATCTCTTCGTACCCTAACCTCTTTACATTCATGTGATCCTAATCAAAGTTTTCTATAAAACCATTCATTGGGATATAATTGTACCTTTACAAATTTCTTCGTATCCTAACCTCTTTCCATTCATGTGATCCTAATCAAATTTTTCTACAAAACATGCATTGGGATTGATTTGAACCTTTAAAAATTTCTTCGTATCCTAACCTCTTTCCATTCATGTGATCCTAATCAGAGTTTTCTACAAAACGTGTGTTGGGATAGATTTGTGCTTTTACAAATTACTTCATACCCTAACCTCTTTCCATTCATGTGATCCTAATCAAACTTTTCTACAAAACGTGCGTTGGGATAGATTTGTACTTTTACAAATTTCTTCCTACCCTAACCTCTTTTTATTAATCTGATCCTAATCAAATTGTTCTATAAAACCATGCATTGGGATATATTTGTACCTTTACAAATTTCTTCGTATCCTAACCTCTTTCCATTCATGTGATCCTAATCAAACTTTTCTACAAAACATGCATTGAGATAGATTTGTACCTTTACAAATTTCTTCGTATCCTAACCTCTTTCCATTCATGTGATCCTAATCAAACTTTTCTACAAAACCATGCGTTGGGATAGCTTCGTGCTTTAAAAATTTCTTCGTACCCTAACCTCATTCCATTCACGTGAATCTAATCAAAGTTTTCTATAAAACCATGCATTGGGACAAATTTGTACCTTTACAAATTTCTTCGTATCCTAACCTCTTTCCATTCATGTGATCCTAATCAAACTTTTCTACAAAACCATGCGTTGGGATAGCTTCGTGCTTTAAAAATTTCTTCGTACCCTAACCTCTGTCCATTCATGTGATCCTAATCAAACTTTTCTACAAAACCATGCGTTGGGATAGCTTCGTGCTTTAAAAATTTCTTCGTACCCTAACCTCTTTCCATTCATGAGATCCTAATCAAACTTTTCTACAAAACATGCATTGGGATAGATTTGTAACTTTACAAATTTCTTCGTACCCTAACCTCTTTCCATTCATGTGATCCTAATCAACCTTTTCTACAAAACATGCATTGGGATAGATTTGTACCTTTACAAATTTCTTCGTACCCTAACCTCTGTCCATTCATGTGCTCCTAATCAAACTTTTCTACAAAAACATGCGTTGGGATAGCTTCGTGCTTTAAAAATTTCTTCGTACCCTAACCTCTGTCCATTCATGTGATCCTAATCAAAATTTTCTACAAAACCATGCGTTGGGATTGCTTCGTGCTTTAAAAATTTCTTCGTACCCTAACCTCTTTCCATTCATGTGATCCTAATCAAACTTTTCTACAAAACATGCATTGGGATATATTTGTACCTTTACAAATTTCTTCGTAAACTAACCTCTTTCCAATCATGTGATCCTAATCAAACTTTTCTACAAAACCATGCGTTGGGATAGCTTCGTGCTTTAAAAATTTCTTCGTACCCTAACCTCTTTACATTCATGTGATCCTAATCAAACTCTTCTACAAAACATGCATTGAGATAGATTTGTACCTTTACAAATTTCTTCGTATCCTAACCTCTTTCCATACATGTGATCCTAATCAAACTTTTCTACAAAACCATGCGTTTGGATAGCTTAATGCTTTAAAAATTTCTTCGTATCCCGACTTCTTTCCATTCATGTGATCCTAATCAGAGTTTTCTACAAATGTGCTTTGGGATAAATTTGTGCTTTTACAAACTTCATAGTAGCCTAACCTCTTTCCATTCCCGTCATCCTAATCAAAGTTTTCTACAAAACATGCATTGGGATAGATTTGTACCTTTACAAATTTCTTCGTATCCTAACCTCTTTTCATTAATCTGATCCTAATCAGAGTTTTCTACAAAACATGTGTTGGGATAGATTTGTGCTTTTACAAATTTTTTCATACCCTAATCTCTTTTCCTTCATGTGATCCTAATCAGAGTTTTTACAAAACACACGATGGGATAGATTTGTGCTTTTACAAATTTCATAGTACCCTAACCTCTTTCAATTCATGTGATCCTAATCAAACTTTTCTACAAAACATGCATTGGGATAGATTTGTACCTTTACAAATTTCTTCGTATCCTAACCTCTTTTCATTCATCTGAGCCTAATCAGAGTTTTCTAAAAAACAGTCGTTGGGATAGATTTGTGCTTTTACAAATTTTTTCATACCCTAACCTCTTTTCATTCATGTGATCCTAATCAGAGTTTTTACAAAACACACGATGGGATAGATTTGTGCTTTTACAAATTTCTTTGTATCCTAACTTCTTTCCATTCATGTGATCCTAGTCGGATTTTTCTACAAAAACGTGCGTTGGGATAGATTTGTGCTTTTACAAATTTCTTCGTATCCTAACCTCTTTTAATTTTTCTGATCCTACAGTTATCTACAAAACATACGTTGGGATAGATTTGTACCTTTACAAATTTCTTCGTACACTAACCTCTTTCCATTCATGTGATCCTAATCAAACTTTTCTACAAAACCATGAATTGGGATAGATTTGTACCTTTACAAATTTCTTCGTACCCTAACCTCTTTCCATTCATGTGATCCTAACCAAACTTTTCTACATAACCATGAATTGGGATAGATTTGTACCTTTACAAATTTTTTCGTACCCTAACCTCTTTCCATTCATGTGATCGTAATCAAACTTTTCTACAAAACCATGAATTGGGATAGATTTGTACCTTTACAAATTTCTTCGTATCTTAACCTCTTTCCATTCATGTGATCCTAATCAAACTTTTCTACAAAACCATGCGTTGGGATAGCTTCGTGCTTTAAAAATTTCTTCGTACCCTAACCTCTTTCCATTCATGTGATCCTAATCAAACTTTTCTACAAAACCATGCTTTGGGATAGCTTTGTGCTAAAAAATTTCATCGTACCCTAACCTCATTCCATTCACGTGATCCTAATCAAAGTTTTCTATAAAACCATGCATTGGGACAGATTTGTACTTTTACAAATTTCTTCGTATCCTAACCTCTTTCCATTCATGAGATCCTAATCAAACTTTTCTACAAAACCATGCATTGGGATAGCTTCGTGATTAAAAAATTTCTTTGTACCCTAACCTCTTCCCATTCATCTGATCCTAATCAGAGTTTTCTACAAAACGTGCGTTGGGCTAGATTTGTGCTTTTACAAATTTCTTCGTATCCTAAGCTCTTTCCATTCATGTGACCCTAATCAAAGTTTTCTATAAAACCATGCATTGGGATAGAATTGTACCTTTACAAATTTTTTCGTACCCTAACCTCTTTCCATTCATGTGATCCTAATCAAACTTTTCTACAAAACCATGAATTGGTTAATAATAACCTCTTTTCATTCATCTGATCCTAATCAGAGTTTTCTACAAAACATGCGTTGGGAAAGATTTGTACTTTTACAAATTTTTTCCTACCCTAACCTCTTTTCATTAATCTGATCCTAATCAAATTGTTCTATAAAACCATGCATTGGGATATATTTGTACCTTTACAAATTTTTTCATACCCTAACCTCTTTCCATTCATGTGATCCTAATCAAACTTTTCTACAAAACATGCATTGGGATAGATTTGTACCTTTAAAAATTTCTTCGTATCCTAACCTCTTTCCATTCATGTGATCCTAATCAGAGTTTTCTACATAACGTGTGTTGGGATAGATTAGTGCTTTTACAAATTTCTTCGTACCCTAACCTCTTTCCATTCATGTGATCCTAATCAAACTTTTCTACAAAACGTGCGTTGGGCTAGATTTGTGGTTTTACAAATCTTTTCGTACCCTAACCTCTTTACATTCATGTGATCCTAATCAAAGTTTTCTATAAAACCATTCGTTGGGATAGAATTGTACCTTTACAAATTTCTTCGTATCCTAACCTCTTTCCATTCAGGTGATCCTAATCAAATTTTTCTACAAAACATGCATTGGGATTGATTTGTACCTTTAAAAATTTCTTCGTATCCTAACCTCTTTCCATTCATGTGATCCTAATCAGAGTTTTCTACAAAACGTGTGTTGGGATAGATTTGTGCTTTTACAAATTACTTCATACCCTAACCTCTTTCCATTCATGTGATCCTAATCAAACTTTTCTACAAAACGTGCGTTGGGATAGATTTGTACTTTTACAAATTTCTTCCTACCCTAACCTCTTTTTATTAATCTGATCCTAATCAAATTGTTCTATAAAACCATGCATTGGGATATATTTGTACCTTTACAAATTTCTTCGTATCCTAACCTCTTTCCATTCATGTAATCCTAATCAAACTTTTCTACAAAACCATGCGTTGGGATAGCTTCGTGCTTTAAAAATTTCTTCGTACCCTAACCTCTTTCCATTCACGTGAATCTAATCAAAGTTTTCTATAAAACCATGCATTGGGACAAATTTGTACCTTTACAAATTTCTTCGTATCCTAACCTCTTTCCATTCATGTGATCCTAATCAAACTTTTCTACAAAACCATGCGTTGGGATAGCTTCGTGCTTTAAAAATTTCTTCGTACCCTAACCTCTGTCCATTCATTTGATCCTAATCAAACTTTTCTACAAAACCATGTGTTGGGATAGCTTCGCGCTTTAAAAATTTCTTCGTACCCTAACCTCTTTCCATTCATGAGATCCTAATCAAACTTTTCTACAAAACATGCATTGGGATAGATTTGTAACTTTACAAATTTCTTCGTACCCTAACCTCTTTCCAATCATGTGATCCTAATCAAACTTTACTACAAAACCATGCGTTGGGATAGCTTCGTGCTTTAAAAATTTCTTCCTACTTTAACCTCTTTCCATTCATGTGATCCTAATCAAACTTTTCTACAAAACATGCATTGGGATAGATTTGTACCTTTACAAATTTCTTCGTACCCTAACCTCTTTCCATTCATGTGATCCTAATCAACCTTTTCTACAAAACATGCATTGGGATAGATTTGTACCTTTACAAATTTCTTCGTATTTTAACCTCTTTCCATTCATGTGATCCTAACCAGAATTTTCTACAAAACGTGCGTTGGGATAGATTTGTACTTTTACAAATTTCTTCCTACCCTAACCTCTTTTCATTAATCTGATCCTAATCAAATTGTTCTATAAAACCATGCATTGGGATATATTTGTACCTTTACAAATTTCTTCGTATCCTAACCTCTTTCCATTCATGTGATCCTAATCAAACTTTTCTACAAAACATGCATTGGGATATATTTGTACCTTTACAAATTTCTTCGTATCCTAACCTCTTTCCATTCATGTGATCCTAATCAGGGTTTTCTACATAACGTGTGTTGGGATAGATTAGTGCTTTTACAAATTTCTTCGTACCCTAACCTCTTTCCATTCATGTGATCCTAATCAAAGTTTTCTATAAAACCATGCATTGGAATAGAATTGTACCTTTACAAATTTCTTCGTACCCTAACCTCTTTCCAATCATGTGATCCTAATCAAACTTTTCTACAAAACCATGCGTTGGGATAGCTTCGTGCATTAAAAATTTCTTCGTACCCTAACCTCTTTCCATTCATGTGATCCTAATCAAACTGTTCTACAAAACCATGAATTGGGACAGATTTGTACCTTTACAAATTTCATCGTATCCTAACCTCTTTCCATTCATGTGATCCTAATCAAACTTTTCTACAAAACATGCATTGGGATAGATTTGTACCTTTACAAATTTCTTCCAATCCTAACCTCTTTCCATTCATGTGACCCTAATCAGAGTTTTCTACAAAACGTGCGTTGGGATAGATTTGTACTTTTACAAATTTCTTCCTACCCTAACCTCTTTTCATTAATCTGATCCTAATCAAATTGTTCTATAAAACCATGCATTGGGATATATTTGTACCTTTACAAATTTCTTCGTATCCTAACCTCTTTCCATTCATGTGATCCTAATCAAACTTTTCTACAAAACATGCATTGAGATAGATTTGTACCTTTACAAATTTCTTCGTATCCTTACCTCTTTCCATTCATGTGATCCTAATCAAACTTTTCTACAAAACATGCATTGAGATAGATTTGTACCTTTACAAATTTCTTCGTATCCTTACCTCTTTCCATTCATGTGATCCTAATCAAGCTTTTCTACAAAACCATGCGTTGGGATAGCTTCGTGCTTTAAAAATTTCTTCGTACCCTAACCTCTTTCCATTCATATGATCCTAATCAAACTTTTCTACAAAACATCCATTGGGATAGATTTGTAACTTTACAAATTTCTTCGTACCCTAACCTCTTTCCAATCATGTTCTAAACTTTTCTACAAAACCATGAATTGGGATAGATTTGTACCTTTACAAATTTCATCGTATCCTAACCTCTTTCCATTCATGTCATCCTAATCAAACTTTTCTACAAAACATGCATTGGGATAGATTTGTACCTTTACAAATTTCTTCGTTTCCTAACCTCTTTCCATTCATGTGATCCTAATCAGAGTTTTCTACAGAACGTGTGTTGGGATAGATTAGTGCTTTTACAAATTTCTTCGTACCCTAACCTCTTTCCATTCATGTGATCCTAATCAAACTTTTCTACAAAACGTGCGTTGGGATAGATTTGTGGTTTTACAAATCTCTTCGTACCCTAACCTCTTTACATTCATGTGATCATAACCAAAGTTTTCTATAAAACCATTCATTGGGATAGAATTGTACCTTTACAAATTTCTTCGTATCCTAACCTCTTTCCATTCATGTGATCCTAATCAAATTTTTCTACAAAACATGCATTGGGATTGATTTGTACCTTTAAAAATTTCTTCGTATCCTAACCTCTTTCCATGGGGCCTGACCACAACGGCCAATCGCTATTTTGGCTGTTGTGGTCATAACCACAACGGTCTCCGTGACCATAACGGCCAACAGCCACAATGGCCAATTTGACCATATCGCCCAACTCGACACTTGACCATAACGGCCACCATGACCACAACGGCCAACTAGAAATTCCACCCAATCCGCCATTTTGACCAGTACGGCCACCGACGCTTATGTATTGGCGTCGCTGGTGGCGATGACCACAACGGCCAAAATAACCACAACGGCCAACTAGGATGAGTGACCACAACGGCCAAAATGACCACAACGGCCAACTATAGAGCGTGACCACAACAGCCAAAATGACCATAACGGACAACTGTGGCGAGTGACCACAACGGCCAACTTTTTTTCATACTGTTATTTTGGTTTTGTTAAAGCTCATTTTTTTCTTTTAACTTAGCCTGTATTCAAATAAGATACGTCCAGGATTTAACAGAGAGGTCTGATGTCAAAGTAGCGCCGATTTAACGTGACTTACCTATATTGAAAAATGCACCTCTATATACAGCTGCATCCCCATGCAGTTGAAACTTTTTTTCTTAGTTTCTCGGTAAGTATACCAGGCAGATTAAATGCTGAAAATTTGATACAGGTACACTATAACTATTTACATAATCATGATACTGTAGTTCACAGGGTAGTTTATCTTTAACATCAAAAGAAGCTTTTTTTTCTATTACTTGTTTACCTACAGCAATGTTTCCATTTTGGGGACGTTTAAAAAAGTACGAAAAAGAACTATAAAACAACACGTTTTACAATTTATTTATAGATTTTCATTGCATTGAATTTGAAGTACGTAATCAGCTGCTTTATCAGCTTTAAAATTTAAACTAAATGTAAATCTTCCCCTAAAAAGTAAACACGATATCTACGAATCTGTCCAGTACTTAATAAAATCAATCTAAGGAGCAGCATGGGACGTAACCCCAGAAACAAACCGCAATAATCCATAACAGTATTGCTCCATACGTATCCGAGAGAAAATGCAAAAAAGAGCTTTTAGAAAGAAATGACAGATTGCTTACTCGCGCACCGGCCGATAAAAAGTAGATTAATAGGGCCGTCAAAGAGTTTAAGAAATTATTAGATGAGCAGATTGTCTAAATGCTTTACGTGGAGTCCCCGTGTTAACATACCTCCACGTTCCTTCCCTTGGGAGGAGGTAATTGAGATACGCTCAATCAGAGCGCAATCGCATAGCAATTGCTCCCAGTCACTCACTGGTCGGAGCTATCCTATCCGCCCTCTACTAGCTAACCAGGTTAGTACCGGAGCCATTGACTTAACACGTGCTCACCCGCCTGCACCCTCCCCGTCGTCTTTCATACGGAGTCAAATGCATCGTCCAGCATTAGGACTATTCCCCCAACTTAGGTCAGTTCAGTACACCGAGCCAGAGTTGGGGCCACTGCCCGATCGAATCCAACCTCAAATGTGGCGGGACTTGGTTTTTAAATGGGTTCGCCACCCCGATCTCCCAGTTATAGGCCTGGTGCGCCCTCGACAGAGCTTCGTTTCGAGGCTACTGTAAGGGCCCATCGAAGTAGCATCCCGGTGTGTACCCGTTAAGGTGAAGTTGTCTTGAACGTGAGAGGCTATGTATCTTCGCATCAACGCCCTTTAAGTGTAGGTCTCTAGACGATTTTTGGGAATCTGCCGCTGGAATTGACAGCATATGCCAGACCCCCGTACTGTCAACTCCGAAACGCTACCTGGAGGCATGCAGTTTCTCATGGGTTAGCGAGTGAACTCCCTAACCGAGATAAACCTCACTTGAATCTCCTCCATTCATCTAGGCCAGACAGCGGAATACTTAGCTCCATAAAAGACCATACGTCAGATAAGATTCAATCCACCCACGCCGGATCCCCTTGTTAGCAGAGCTCATTCCGCAACGTTTTAGGGTCATCGTCGAGCAACACTTCAGTGAAACGTAAACGAAACACCTCGGCATAACTCTACCACACATTTAATTCCGATCGCGTCATCCGTTGCCCAAACAAGCCTGGGATGAGGTAGACAACGACCAGTTCTAAGGGTGAACGCCGTGTGGTCTGCCCTCAAGCTAGTCTCGAATCCTAGTGCTTCCCGACACCTCTAACGACTGCCCTCCCTCTATCTTCGGGCTTGTCTCGGATACTAGTAATGAAGTCCGACATCTCCAACGACTGCTTGATCGTTCACCCTAATTAGATGAGCAGAGAAATCAAGATTTCCAGAAGTATTTCCACTGCCTAACAGCAACTAAAGCAACTGACTGCATTATGGAACGTCATAAAGATCGTGTTTACGCCCCTAGATATTTGACCTAATCTTCTTGAGTAGTGAGTTTCCGTTAAGATGAACTAGAGGGCAAGTAGTTCTTTTAGTAGTATAAGTGGCCTGTGTTGGTTTCTATATATTTGCCTTAATGCGTCGTGTTCTATCATCTTTCAAAAAGGTTTAGGTGGTTTGTAAGTTTCTGAAAACTATATCTGCATTAGTATGGGAAGCCAGTATTGCCATGTAGTCCGCGAACGTTGCTAATGTCGTGTTTCTGGTTGAGAATTAGGTTTAAAATCGGACCAGTCGCGCGACACCAGATGTTATGGGTAGAAAGTTTCTTTCAGTATACCTCACTGAAAGATACATTTTCGTGAAATATCCAGACTCCACTTAATTAACGTAATAATTTGAACGAAGGTATACGGTAAATGTCGCTTGAGGTTGTAGAGTAGATCTGCATACATACCACACCCTGTCAAAGGCTTGGCTTATGTCTATGAATGACGCTGAACAAAATGGTTTGGTCTCCAGGTCAAACCTGATTTTTGATGCAACTATGTGTACTTGTTCGGTTGTAGCGTATTGTCGACGTCCAAACTGTTAGTTGGGCATTCGCTGATCTTCGTCAATTAGCGGCGACATTCGCTTGACGAACAATTTTTTACAAATCATTGACGGGTAAGAGACTAATGGGTCTGTATGAGGCCACAGTTGATGGCGGTTGCTCCGGTTTTGGTACCATTGCTATTTGGGCCACCTTCCATTGGCCAGAGAAGTATCCCGTCCTTAATATCCCTTTATAGATTACAGTTATCATGCGAAATCCCTCATATGAAAGTTCCTTTAGGAGTTTTCCAGTTATTACGTCGAAACCTGGGGACTTCTTCGAATTTACTTCAGTTTCGATGACCTTACTTCGCGCTTGAAGGAAGTCCCGTATGAGTTTTTCTTCTTCTATGGTAAGAGGCGTAAACACGATCTTTATGACGTTCCATAATTCAGTCAGTTGCTTTAGTTGCTGTAAGGTAGTGGAAATAGTTCTGGAAATCATGATTTCTCTGCTCATCTAATAATTTCTTAAACTCTTTGACGGCCCTATTAATCTACTTTTTATCGGCCGGTGCGCGAGTAAGCAATCTGTCATTTCTTTCTAAAAGCTCTTTTTTGCATTTTCTCTCGGATACGTATGGAGCAATACTGTTATGGATTATTGCGGTTTGTTTCTGGGGTTACGTCCCATGCTGCTCCTTAGATTGATTTTATTAAGTACTGAACAGATTCGTAGATATCGTGTTTACTTTTTAGGGGAAGATTTACATTTAGTTTAAATTTTAAAGCTGATAAAGCAGCTGATTACGTACTTCAAATTCAATGCAATGAAAATCTATAAATAAATTGTCAAACGTGTTGTTTTATAGTTCTTTTTCGTACTTTTTTAAACGTCCCCAAAATGGAAACATTGCTGTAGGTAAACAAGTAATAGAAAAAAAAACTTCTTTTGATGTTAAAGATAAACTACCCTGTAAACTACAGTATCATGATTATGTAAATAGTTATAGTGTACCTGTATCAAATTTTCAGTATTTAATCTGCCTGGTATACTTACCGAGAAACTAAGAAAAAAAAGTTTCAACTGCATGGGGCTGCAGCTGTATATAGAGGTGCATTTTTCAATATAGGTAAGTCACGTTAAATCGGCGCTACTTTGACATCAGACCTCTCTGTTAAATCCTGGACGTATCTTATTTGAATACAGGCTAAGTTAAAAGAAAAAAATGAGCTTTAACAAAACCAAAATAACAGTATGAAAAAAAGTTGGCCGTTGTGGTCATTTTGGCCGTTGTGGTCACTCATCCTAGTTGGCCGTTGTGGTTATTTTGGCCGTTGTGGTCATCGCCACCAGCGACGCCAATACATAAGCGTCGGTGGCCGTTGTGGTCAAAATGGCGGATTGGGTGGAATTTCTAGATGGCCGTTGTGGTCATGGTGGCCATTATGATCAAGTGTCGAGTTGGGCGATATGGTCAAATTGGCCGTTGTGGCTGTTGGCCGTTATGGTCACGGAGACCGTTGTAGTTATGACCACAACAGCCAAAATAGCGATTGGCCGTTGTGGTCATTGGCCGTTGTGGCATAGACCCCTTTCCATTCATGTGATCCTAATCAGAGTTTTCTACAAAACGTGTGTTGGGATAGATTTGTGCTTTTACAAATTACTTCATACCCTAACCTCTTTCCATTCATGTGATCCTAATCAAACTTTTCTACAAAACGTGCGTTGTGATAGATTTGTACTTTTACAAATTTCTTCCTACCCTAACCTCTTTTTATTAATCTGATCCTAATCAAATTGATCTATAAAACCATGCATTGGGATATATTTGTACCTTTACAAATTTCTTCGTATCCTAACATCTTTCCATTTATGTGATCCTAATCAAACTTTTCTACAAAACATGCATTGAGATATATTTGTACCTTTACAAATTTCTTCGTATCCTAACCTCTTTCCATTCATGTGATCCTAATCAAACTTTTCTACAAAACCATTCGTTGGGATAGCTTCGTGCTTTAAAAATTTCTTCGTACCCTAACCTCTGTCCATTCATGTGATCTTAATCAAACTTTTCTACAAAACCATGCGTTGGGATAGCTTCGTGCTTTAGAAATTTCTTCGTACCCTAACCTCTGTCCATTCATGTGATCCTAATCAAACTTTTCTACAAAACCATGCGTTGGGATAGCTTCATGCTTTAAAAATTTCTTCGTACCCTAACCTCTTTCCATTCATGAGATCCTAATCAAACTTTTCTACAAAACATGCATTGGGATAGATTTGTAACTTTACAAATTTCTTCGTACCCTAACCTCTTTCCAATCATGTGATCCTAATCAAACTTTTCTACAAAACCATGCATTGGGATAGATTTGTACCTTTACTAATTTCTTCGTACTCTAACCTCTTTCCATTCATGTGATCCTAATCACACTTTTCTACAAAACCATGCATTGGGATAGATTTGTACCTTTACTAATTTCTTCGTACCCTAACCTCTGTCCATTCATGTGATCTTAATCAAACTTTTCTACAAAACCATGCGTTGGGATAGCTTCGTGCTTTAAAAATTTCTTCGTACCCTAACCTCTTTCATTCATGTGATCCTAATCAAAGTTTTCTATAAAACCATGCATTGGGACAGATTTGTACCTTTACAAATTTCTTCGTATCCTAACCTCTGTCCATTCATGTGCTCCTAATCAAACTTTTCTACAAAAACATGCGTTGGGATAGCTTCGTGCTTTAAAAATTTCTTCGTACCCTAACCTCTGTCCATTCATGTGATCCTAATCAAAATTTTCTACAAAACCATGCGTTGGGATAGCTTCGTGCTTTAAAAATTTCTTCGTACCCTAACCTCTTTCCATTCACGTGAATCTAATCAAAGTTTTCTATAAAAACATGCATTGGGACAAATTTGTACCTTTACAAATTTCTTCGTATCCTAACCTCTTTCCATTCATGTGATCCTAATCAAACTTTTCTACAAAACATGCATTGAGATAGATTTGCACCTTTACAAATTTCTTCGTATCCTAACCTCTTTCCATTCATGTGATCCTAAACAAACTTTTCTACAAAACCATGCGTTGGGATAGCTTCGTGCTTTAAAAATTTCTTCGTACCCTAACCTCTGTCCATTCATGTGATCCTAATCAAACTTTTCTACAAAACAATGCGTTGGGATAGCTTCGTGCTTTAGAAATTTCTTCGTACCCTAACCTCTTTCCATTCATGTGATCCTAATCAAACTTTTCTACAAAACATGCATTGGGATAGATTTGTACCTTTACAAATTTCTTCGTACCCTAACCTCTTTGCATTCATGTGATCCTAATAAAACTTTTCTACAAAACCATGCATTGGGATAGCTTCGTGCTTTAAAAATTTCCTCGTACCCTAACCTCTTACCATTCATGTGATCCTAATCAAAGTTTTCTATAAAACCATGCATTGGGACAGATTTGTACCTTTACAAATTTCTTCGTACCCTAACCTCTTTCCATTCCCGTCATCCTAATCAAACTTTTCTACAAAACTTGCATTGGGATAGATTTGTACCTTTACAAATTTCTTCGTATACTAACCTCTTTTCATTAATCTGATCCTAATCAGAGTTTTCTACAAAACATGTGTTGGGATAGATTTGTGCTTTTACAAATTTTTTCATACCCTAACCTCTTTTCCTTCATGTGATCCTAATCAGAGTTTTTCAAAACACACGATGGGATAGATTTGTGCTTTTACAAATTTCTTTGTATCCTAACCTATTTCCATTCATGTGTTCCTAATCAGAGTTTTCTACAAAACGTGCGTTCGATAGATTTGTGCTTTTACAAATTTCATAGTACCCTAACCTCTTTCCATTCATGTGATCCTAATCAAACTTTTCTACAAAACATGCATTGGGATAGATTTGTACCTTTACAAATTTCTTCGTATCCTAACCTCTTTTCATTCATCTGAGCCTAATCAGAGTTTTCTACAAAACATGCGTTGGGATAGATTTGTGCTTTTACAAACTTCTTTGTATCCTAACTTCTTTCCATTCATGTGATCCTAGTCGGATTTTTCTACAAAACATACGTTGGGATAGATTTGTTCCTTTACAAATTTCTTCGTACACTAACCTCTTTCCATTCATGTGATCCTAATCAAACTTTTCTACAAAACGTGCGTTGTGATAGATTTGTACTTTTACAAATTTCTTCCTACCCTAACCTCTTTTTATTAATCTGATCCTGATCAAATCGTTCTATAAAACCATGCATTGGGATATATTTGTACCTTTACAAATTTCTTCGTATCCTAACCTCTTTCCATTCATGTGATCCTAATCAAACTTTTCTACAAAACATGCATTGAGATAGATTTGTACCTTTACAAATTTCTTCGTATCCTAACCTCTTTCCATTCATGTGATCCTAATGAAACTTTTCTACAAAACCATGCGTTGGGATAGCTTCGAGCTTTAAAAATTACTTCGTACCCTAACCTCTTTCCATTCACGTGAATCTAATCAAAGTTTTCTATAAAAACATGCATTGGGACAAATTTGTACCTATACAAATTTCTTCGTATCCTAACCTCTTTCCATTCATGTGATCCTAATCAAACTTTTCTACAAAACATGCATTGAGATAGATTTGTACCTTTACAAATTTCTTCGTATCCTAACCTCTTTCCATTCATGTGATCCTAATCAAACTTTTCTACAAAACCATGCGTTGGGATAGCTTCGTGCTTTAAAAATTTCTTCGTACCCTAACCTCTGTCCATTCATGTGATCCTAATCAAACTTTTCTACAAAACAATGCGTTGGGATAGCTTCGTGCTTTAGAAATTTCTTCGTACCCTAACCTCTTTCCATTCATGTGATCCTAATCAAACTTTTCTACAAAACATGCATTGGGATAGATTTGTACCTTTACAAATTTCTTCGTACCCTAACCTCTTTGCATTCATGTGATCCTAATAAAACTTTTCTACAAAACCATGCATTGGGATAGCTTCGTGCTTTAAAAATTTCCTCGTACCCTAACCTCTTACCATTCATGTGATCCTAATCAAAGTTTTCTATAAAACCATGCATTGGGACAGATTTGTACCTTTACAAATTTCTTCGTATACTAACCTCTGTCCATTCATGTGCTCCTAATCAAACTTTTCTACAAAAACATGCGTTGGGATAGCTTCGTGCTTTAAAAATTTCTTCGTACCCTAACCTCTGTCCATTCATGTGATCCTAATCAAAATTTTCTACAAAACCATGCGTTGGGATAGCTTCGTGCTTTAAAAATTTCTTCGTACTCTAACCTCTTTGCATTCATGTGATCCTAATCAAACTTTTCTACAAAACATGCATTGAGATAGATTTGTACCTTTACAAATTTCTTCGTATCCTAACCTCTTTCCATTCATGTGATCCTAATCAGAGTTTTCTACAAAACATGCGTTTGGATAAATTTGTGCTTTTACAAACTTCATAGTAGCCTAACCTCTTTCCATTCCCGTCATCCTAATCAAACTTTTCTACAAAACTTGCATTGGGATAGATTTGTACCTTTACAAATTTCTTCGTATACTAACCTCTTTTCATTAATCTGATCCTAATCAGAGTTTTCTACAAAACATGTGTTGGGATAGATTTGTGCTTTTACAAATTTTTTCATACCCTAACCTCTTTTCCTTCATGTGATCCTAATCAGAGTTTTTCAAAACACACGATGGGATAGATTTGTGCTTTTACAAATTTCTTTGTATCCTAACCTATTTCCATTCATGTGATCCTAATCAGAGTTTTCTACAAAACGTGCGTTCGATAGATTTGTGCTTTTACAAATTTCATAGTACCCTAACCTCTTTCCATTCATGTGATCCTAATCAAACTTTTCTACAAAACATGCATTGGGATAGATTTGTACCTTTACAAATTTCTTCGTATCCTAACCTCTTTTCATTCATCTGAGCCTAATCAGAGTTTTCTACAAAACATGCGTTGGGATAGATTTGTGCTTTTACAAACTTCTTTGTATCCTAACTTCTTTCCATTCATGTGATCCTAGTCGGATTTTTCTACAAAACATACGTTGGGATAGATTTGTTCCTTTACAAATTTCTTCGTACACTAACCTATTTCCATTCATGTGATCCTAATCAAACTTTTCTACAAAACCATGAATTGTGATAGATTTGTACCTTTACAAATTTCTTCGTACCCTAACCTCTTTCCATTCATGTGATCCTAATCAAACTTTTCTACAAAACCATGAATTGGGATAGATTTGTACCTTTACAAATTTCTTCGTACCCTAACCTCTTTCCATTCATGTGATCCTAATCAAACTTTTCTACAAAACCATGAATTGGGATAGATTTGTACCTTTACAAATTTCTTCGTATCCTAACCTCTTTCCATTCATGTGATCCTAATCAAACTTTTCTACAAAACCATGCGTTGGGATAGTTTCGTGCTTTAAAAATTTCTTCGTACCCTAACTTCTTTCCATTCATGTGATCCTAATCAAACTTTTCTACAAAACCATACATTGGGATAGCTTTGTGCTAAAAAATTTCTTCGTACCCTAACCTCTTTCCATTCATGTGATCCTAATCAGAGTTTTTACAAAACACACGATGGGATAGATTTGTGCTTTTACAAATTTCTTTGTATCCTAACTTCTTTCCATTCATGTGATCCTAGTCGGATTTTTCTACAAAAACGTGCGTTGGGATAGATTTGTGCTTTTACAAATTTCTTCGTATCCTAACCTCTTAATTTTTCTGATCCTAGAGTTATCTACAAAACATACGTTGGGATAGATTTGTACCTTTACAAATTTCTTCGTACCCTAACCTCTTTCCATTCATGTGATCCTAATCAAACTTTTCTACAAAACCATGAATTGGGATAGATTTGTACCTTTACAAATTTATTCGTATACTAACCTCTTTCCATTCATGAGATCCTAATCAAACTTTTCTACAAAACCATGCGTTGGGATAGCTTCGTGCTTTAGAAATTTCTTCGTACCCTAACCTCTGTCCATTCATGTGATCCTAATCAAACTTTTCTACAAAACCATGCGTTGGGATAGCTTCGTGCTTTAAAAATTTCTTCGTACCCTAACCTCTTTCCATTCATGAGATCCTAATCAAACTTTTCTACAAAACATGCATTGGGATAGATTTGTAACTTTACAAATTTCTTCGTACCCTAACCTCTTTCCAATCATGTGATCCTAATCAAACTTTTCTACAAAACCATGCATTGGGATAGATTTGTACCTTTACTAATTTCTTCGTACCCTAACCTCTTACCATTCATGTGATCCTAATCACACTTTTCTACAAAACCATGCATTGGGATAGATTTGTACCTTTACTAATTTCTTCGTACCCTAACCTCTTTCCATTCATGTGATCCTAATAAAACTTTTCTACAGAACCATGCATTGGGATAGCTTCGTGCTTTAAAAATTTCTTCGTACCCTAACCTCTTTCATTCATGTGATCCTAATCAAAGTTTTCTATAAAACCATGCATTGGGACAGATTTGTACCTTTACAAATTTCTTCGTATCCTAACCTCTGTCCATTCATGTGCTCCTAATCAAACTTTTCTACAAAAACATGCGTTGGGATAGCTTCGTGCTTTAAAAATTTCTTCGTACCCTAACCTCTGTCCATTCATGTGATCCTAATCAAAATTTTCTACAAAACCATGCGTTGGGATAGCTTCGTGCTTTAAAAATTTCTTCGTACCCTAACCTCTTTCCATTCATGTCATCCTAATCAAACTTTTCTACAAAACATGCATTGAGATAGATTTGTGCCTTTACAAATTTCGTCGTATCCTAACCTCTTTCCATTCATGTGATCCTAATCAGAGTTTTCTACAAAACGTGCGTTGGGATAAATTTGTGCTTTTACAAACTTCATAGTAGCCTAACCTCTTTCCATTCCCGTCATCCTAATCAAACTTTTCTACAAAACTTGCATTGGGATAGATTTGTACCTTTACAAATTTCTTCGTACCCTAACCTCTTTCCATACATGTGATCCTAATCACAGTTTTCTATAAAACCATGCATTGGGACAGATTTGTACCTTTACAAATTTCTTCGTAACCTATTTCCATTCATGTAATCCTAATCGAACTTTTCTACAAAACATGCATTGGGATAGATTTGTAGCTTTACAAATTTCTTCGTACCCTAACCTCTTTCCATACATGTGATCCTAATCACAGTTTTCTATAAAACCATGCATTGGGACAGATTTGTACCTTTACAAATTTCTTCGTAACCTATTTCCATTCATGTAATCCTAATCGAACTTTTCTACAAAACATGCATTGGGATAGATTTGTAGCTTTACAAATTTCTTCGTACCCTAACCTCTTTGCATTCATGTGATCCTAATAAAACTTTTCTACAAAACCATGCATTGGGATAGCTTCGTGCTTTAAAAATTTCCTCGTACCCTAACCTCTTACCATTCATGTGATCCTAATCAAAGTTTTCTATAAAACCATGCATTGGGACAGATTTGTACCTTTACAAATTTCTTCGTACCCTAACCTCTTTCCATTCCCGTCATCCTAATCAAACTTTTCTACAAAACTTGCATTGGGATAGATTTGTACCTTTACAAATTTCTTCGTATACTAACCTCTTTTCATTAATCTGATCCTAATCAGAGTTTTCTACAAAACATGTGTTGGGATAGATTTGTGCTTTTACAAATTTTTTCATACCCTAACCTCTTTTCCTTCATGTGATCCTAATCAGAGTTTTTCAAAACACACGATGGGATAGATTTGTGCTTTTACAAATTTCTTTGTATCCTAACCTATTTCCATTCATGTGATCCTAATCAGAGTTTTCTACAAAACGTGCGTTCGATAGATTTGTGCTTTTACAAATTTCATAGTACCCTAACCTCTTTCCATTCATGTGATCCTAATCAAACTTTTCTACAAAACATGCATTGGGATAGATTTGTACCTTTACAAATTTCTTCGTATCCTAACCTCTTTTCATTCATCTGAGCCTAATCAGAGTTTTCTACAAAACATGCGTTGGGATAGATTTGTGCTTTTACAAACTTCTTTGTATCCTAACTTCTTTCCATTCATGTGATCCTAGTCGGATTTTTCTACAAAACATACGTTGGGATAGATTTGTTCCTTTACAAATTTCTTCGTACACTAACCTCTTTCCATTCATGTGATCCTAATCAAACTTTTCTACAAAACGTGCGTTGTGATAGATTTGTACTTTTACAAATTTCTTCCTACCCTAACCTCTTTTTATTAATCTGATCCTGATCAAATCGTTCTATAAAACCATGCATTGGGATATATTTGTACCTTTACAAATTTCTTCGTATCCTAACCTCTTTCCATTCATGTGATCCTAATCAAACTTTTCTACAAAACATGCATTGTGATAGATTTGTACCTTTACAAATTTCTTCGTATCCTAACCTCTTTCCATTCATGTGATCCTAATGAAACTTTTCTACAAAACCATGCGTTGGGATAGCTTCGAGCTTTAAAAATTTCTTCGTACCCTAACCTCTTTCCATTCACGTGAATCTAATCAAAGTTTTCTATAAAAACATGCATTGGGACAAATTTGTACCTATACAAATTTCTTCGTATCCTAACCTCTTTCCATTCATGTGATCCTAATCAAACTTTTCTACAAAACATGCATTGAGATAGATTTGTACCTTTACAAATTTCTTCGTATCCTAACCTCTTTCCATTCATGTGATCCTAATCAAACTTTTCTACAAAACCATGCGTTGGGATAGCTTCGTGCTTTAAAAATTTCTTCGTACCCTAACCTCTGTCCATTCATGTGATCCTAATCAAACTTTTCTACAAAACAATGCGTTGGGATAGCTTCGTGCTTTAGAAATTTCTTCGTACCCTAACCTCTTTCCATTCATGTGATCCTAATCAAACTTTTCTACAAAACATGCATTGGGATAGATTTGTACCTTTACAAATTTCTTCGTACCCTAACCTCTTTGCATTCATGTGATCCTAATAAAACTTTTCTACAAAACCATGCATTGGGATAGCTTCGTGCTTTAAAAATTTCCTCGTACCCTAACCTCTTACCATTCATGTGATCCTAATCAAAGTTTTCTATAAAACCATGCATTGGGACAGATTTGTACCTTTACAAATTTCTTCGTATACTAACCTCTGTCCATTCATGTGCTCCTAATCAAACTTTTCTACAAAAACATGCGTTGGGATAGCTTCGTGCTTTAAAAATTTCTTCGTACCCTAACCTCTGTCCATTCATGTGATCCTAATCAAAATTTTCTACAAAACCATGCGTTGGGATAGCTTCGTGCTTTAAAAATTTCTTCGTACTCTAACCTCTTTGCATTCATGTGATCCTAATCAAACTTTTCTACAAAACATGCATTGAGATAGATTTGTACCTTTACAAATTTCTTCGTATCCTAACCTCTTTCCATTCATGTGATCCTAATCAGAGTTTTCTACAAAACATGCGTTTGGATAAATTTGTGCTTTTACAAACTTCATAGTAGCCTAACCTCTTTCCATTCCCGTCATCCTAATCAAACTTTTCTACAAAACTTGCATTGGGATAGATTTGTACCTTTACAAATTTCTTCGTATACTAACCTCTTTTCATTAATCTGATCCTAATCAGAGTTTTCTACAAAACATGTGTTGGGATAGATTTGTGCTTTTACAAATTTTTTCATACCCTAACCTCTTTTCCTTCATGTGATCCTAATCAGAGTTTTTCAAAACACACGATGGGATAGATTTGTGCTTTTACAAATTTCTTTGTATCCTAACCTATTTCCATTCATGTGATCCTAATCAGAGTTTTCTACAAAACGTGCGTTCGATAGATTTGTGCTTTTACAAATTTCATAGTACCCTAACCTCTTTCCATTCATGTGATCCTAATCAAACTTTTCTACAAAACATGCATTGGGATAGATTTGTACCTTTACAAATTTCTTCGTATCCTAACCTCTTTTCATTCATCTGAGCCTAATCAGAGTTTTCTACAAAACATGCGTTGGGATAGATTTGTGCTTTTACAAACTTCTTTGTATCCTAACTTCTTTCCATTCATGTGATCCTAGTCGGATTTTTCTACAAAACATACGTTGGGATAGATTTGTTCCTTTACAAATTTCTTCGTACACTAACCTCTTTCCATTCATGTGATCCTAATCAAACTTTTCTACAAAACCATGAATTGTGATAGATTTGTACCTTTACAAATTTCTTCGTACCCTAACCTCTTTCCATTCATGTGATCCTAATCAAACTTTTCTACAAAACCATGAATTGGGATAGATTTGTACCTTTACAAATTTCTTCGTACCCTAACCTCTTTCCATTCATGTGATCCTAATCAAACTTTTCTACAAAACCATGAATTGGGATACATTTGTACCTTTACAAATTTCTTCGTATCCTAACCTCTTTCCATTCATGTGATCCTAATCAAACTTTTCTACAAAACCATGCGTTGGGATAGTTTCGTGCTTTAAAAATTTCTTCGTACCCTAACTTCTTTCCATTCATGTGATCCTAATCAAACTTTTCTACAAAACCATACATTGGGATAGCTTTGTGCTAAAAAATTTCTTCGTACCCTAACCTCTTTCCATTCATGTGATCCTAATCAGAGTTTTTACAAAACACACGATGGGATAGATTTGTGCTTTTACAAATTTCTTTGTATCCTAACTTCTTTCCATTCATGTGATCCTAGTCGGATTTTTCTACAAAAACGTGCGTTGGGATAGATTTGTGCTTTTACAAATTTCTTCGTATCCTAACCTCTTAATTTTTCTGATCCTAGAGTTATCTACAAAACATACGTTGGGATAGATTTGTACCTTTACAAATTTCTTCGTACCCTAACCTCTTTCCATTCATGTGATCCTAATCAAACTTTTCTACAAAACCATGAATTGGGATAGATTTGTACCTTTACAAATTTATTCGTATACTAACCTCTTTCCATTCATGAGATCCTAATCAAACTTTTCTACAAAACCATGCGTTGGGATAGCTTCGTGCTTTAGAAATTTCTTCGTACCCTAACCTCTGTCCATTCATGTGATCCTAATCAAACTTTTCTACAAAACCATGCGTTGGGATAGCTTCATGCTTTAAAAATTTCTTCGTACCCTAACCTCTTTCCATTCATGAGATCCTAATCAAACTTTTCTACAAAACATGCATTGGGATAGATTTGTAACTTTACAAATTTCTTCGTACCCTAACCTCTTTCCAATCATGTGATCCTAATCAAACTTTTCTACAAAACCATGCATTGGGATAGATTTGTACCTTTACTAATTTCTTCGTACCCTAACCTCTTACCATTCATGTGATCCTAATCACACTTTTCTACAAAACCATGCATTGGGATAGATTTGTACCTTTACTAATTTCTTCGTACCCTAACCTCTTTCCATTCATGTGATCCTAATAAAACTTTTCTACAGAACCATGCATTGGGATAGCTTCGTGCTTTAAAAATTTCTTCGTACCCTAACCTCTTTCATTCATGTGATCCTAATCAAAGTTTTCTATAAAACCATGCATTGGGACAGATTTGTACCTTTACAAATTTCTTCGTATCCTAACCTCTGTCCATTCATGTGCTCCTAATCAAACTTTTCTACAAAAACATGCGTTGGGATAGCTTCGTGCTTTAAAAATTTCTTCGTACCCTAACCTCTGTCCATTCATGTGATCCTAATCAAAATTTTCTACAAAACCATGCGTTGGGATAGCTTCGTGCTTTAAAAATTTCTTCGTACCCTAACCTCTTTCCATTCATGTCATCCTAATCAAACTTTTCTACAAAACATGCATTGAGATAGATTTGTGCCTTTACAAATTTCGTCGTATCCTAACCTCTTTCCATTCATGTGATCCTAATCAGAGTTTTCTACAAAACGTGCGTTGGGATAAATTTGTGCTTTTACAAACTTCATAGTAGCCTAACCTCTTTCCATTCCCGTCATCCTAATCAAACTTTTCTACAAAACTTGCATTGGGATAGATTTGTACCTTTACAAATTTCTTCGTACCCTAACCTCTTTCCATACATGTGATCCTAATCACAGTTTTCTATAAAACCATGCATTGGGACAGATTTGTACCTTTACAAATTTCTTCGTAACCTATTTCCATTCATGTAATCCTAATCGAACTTTTCTACAAAACATGCATTGGGATAGATTTGTAGCTTTACAAATTTCTTCGTACCCTAACCTCTTTCCATACATGTGATCCTAATCACAGTTTTCTATAAAACCATGCATTGGGACAGATTTGTACCTTTACAAATTTCTTCGTAACCTATTTCCATTCATGTAATCCTAATCGAACTTTTCTACAAAACATGCATTGGGATAGATTTGTAGCTTTACAAATTTCTTCGTATCCTAACCTCTTTCCATTCATGTGATACTAATTAGAGTTTTCTGCAAAACGTGTGTTGGGATAGATTTGTGCTTTTACAAATTACTTCATAACCTAACCTCTTTCCATTCATGTGATCCTAATCAAACTTTTCTACAAAACGTGCGTTGTGATAGATTTGTACTTTTACAAATTTCTTCCTACCCTAACCTCTTTTTATTAATCTGATCCTGATCAAATCGTTCTATAAAACCATGCATTGGGATATATTTGTACCTTTACAAATTTCTTCGTATCCTAACCTCTTTCCATTCATGTGATCCTAATCAAACTTTTCTACAAAACATGCATTGAGATAGATTTGTACCTTTACAAATTTCTTCGTATCCTAACCTCTTTCCATTCATGTGATCCTAATGAAACTTTTCTACAAAACCATGCGTTGGGATAGCTTCGTGCTTTAAAAATTTCTTCGTACCCTAACCTCTTTCCATTCACGTGAATCTAATCAAAGTTTTCTATAAAAACATGCATTGGGACAAATTTGTACCTATACAAATTTCTTCGTATCCTAACCTCTTTCCATTCATGTGATCCTAATCAAACTTTTCTACAAAACATGCATTGAGATAGATTTGTACCTTTACAAATTTCTTCGTATCCTAACCTCTTTCCATTCATGTGATCCTAATCAAACTTTTCTACAAAACCATGCGTTGGGATAGCTTCGTGCTTTAAAAATTTCTTCGTACCCTAACCTCTGTCCATTCATGTGATCCTAATCAAACTTTTCTACAAAACAATGCGTTGGGATAGCTTCGTGCTTTAGAAATTTCTTCGTACCCTAACCTCTTTCCATTCATGTGATCCTAATCAAACTTTTCTACAAAACATGCATTGGGATAGATTTGTACCTTTACAAATTTCTTCGTACCCTAACCTCTTTGCATTCATGTGATCCTAATAAAACTTTTCTACAAAACCATGCATTGGGATAGCTTCGTGCTTTAAAAATTTCCTCGTACCCTAACCTCTTACCATTCATGTGATCCTAATCAAAGTTTTCTATAAAACCATGCATTGGGACAGATTTGTACCTTTACAAATTTCTTCGTATACTAACCTCTGTCCATTCATGTGCTCCTAATCAAACTTTTCTCCAAAAACATGCGTTGGGATAGCTTCGTGCTTTAAAAATTTCTTCGTACCCTAACCTCTGTCCATTCATGTGATCCTAATCAAAATTTTCTACAAAACCATGCGTTGGGATAGCTTCGTGCTTTAAAAATTTCTTCGTACTCTAACCTCTTTCCATTCATGTGATCCTAATCAAACTTTTCTACAAAACATGCATTGAGATAGATTTGTACCTTTACAAATTTCTTCGTATCCTAACCTCTTTCCATTCATGTGATCCTAATCAGAGTTTTCTACAAAACATGCGTTTGGATATATTTGTGCTTTTACAAACTTCATAGTAGCCTAACCTCTTTCCATTCCCGTCATCCTAATCAAACTTTTCTACAAAACTTGCATTGGGATAGATTTGTACCTTTACAAATTTCTTCGTATACTAACCTCTTTTCATTAATCTGATCCTAATCAGAGTTTTCTACAAAACATGTGTTGGGATAGATTTGTGCTTTTACAAATTTTTTCATACCCTAACCTCTTTTCCTTCATGTGATCCTAATCAGAGTTTTTCAAAACACACGATGGGATAGATTTGTGCTTTTACAAATTTCTTTGTATCCTAACCTATTTCCATTCATGTGATCCTAATCAGAGTTTTCTACAAAACGTGCGTTCGATAGATTTGTGCTTTTACAAATTTCATAGTAGCCTAACCTCTTTCCATTCCCGTCATCCTAATCAAACTTTTCTACAAAACTTGCATTGGGATAGATTTGTACCTTTACAAATTTCTTCGTACCCTAACCTCTTTCCATACATGTGATCCTAATCACAGTTTTCTATAAAACCATGCATTGGGACAGATTTGTACCTTTACAAATTTCTTCGTAACCTATTTCCATTCATGTAATCCTAATCGAACTTTTCTACAAAACATGCATTGGGATAGATTTGTAGCTTTACAAATTTCTTCGTACCCTAACCTCTTTCCATACATGTGATCCTAATCACAGTTTTCTATAAAACCATGCATTGGGACAGATTTGTACCTTTACAAATTTCTTCGTAACCTATTTCCATTCATGTAATCCTAATCGAACTTTTCTACAAAACATGCATTGGGATAGATTTGTAGCTTTACAAATTTCTTCGTATCCTAACCTCTTTCCATTCATGTGATACTAATTAGAGTTTTCTGCAAAACGTGTGTTGGGATAGATTTGTGCTTTTACAAATTACTTCATAACCTAACCTCTTTCCATTCATGTGATCCTAATCAAACTTTTCTACAAAACGTGCGTTGTGATAGATTTGTACTTTTACAAATTTCTTCCTACCCTAACCTCTTTTTATTAATCTGATCCTGATCAAATCGTTCTATAAAACCATGCATTGGGATATATTTGTACCTTTACAAATTTCTTCGTATCCTAACCTCTTTCCATTCATGTGATCCTAATCAAACTTTTCTACAAAACATGCATTGAGATAGATTTGTACCTTTACAAATTTCTTCGTATCCTAACCTCTTTCCATTCATGTGATCCTAATGAAACTTTTCTACAAAACCATGCGTTGGGATAGCTTCGTGCTTTAAAAATTTCTTCGTACCCTAACCTCTTTCCATTCACGTGAATCTAATCAAAGTTTTCTATAAAAACATGCATTGGGACAAATTTGTACCTATACAAATTTCTTCGTATCCTAACCTCTTTCCATTCATGTGATCCTAATCAAACTTTTCTACAAAACATGCATTGAGATAGATTTGTACCTTTACAAATTTCTTCGTATCCTAACCTCTTTCCATTCATGTGATCCTAATCAAACTTTTCTACAAAACCATGCGTTGGGATAGCTTCGTGCTTTAAAAATTTCTTCGTACCCTAACCTCTGTCCATTCATGTGATCCTAATCAAACTTTTCTACAAAACAATGCGTTGGGATAGCTTCGTGCTTTAGAAATTTCTTCGTACCCTAACCTCTTTCCATTCATGTGATCCTAATCAAACTTTTCTACAAAACATGCATTGGGATAGATTTGTACCTTTACAAATTTCTTCGTACCCTAACCTCTTTGCATTCATGTGATCCTAATAAAACTTTTCTACAAAACCATGCATTGGGATAGCTTCGTGATTTAAAAATTTCCTCGTACCCTAACCTCTTACCATTCATGTGATCCTAATCAAAGTTTTCTATAAAACCATGCATTGGGACAGATTTGTACCTTTACAAATTTCTTCGTATACTAACCTCTGTCCATTCATGTGCTCCTAATCAAACTTTTCTCCAAAAACATGCGTTGGGATAGCTTCGTGCTTTAAAAATTTCTTCGTACCCTAACCTCTGTCCATTCATGTGATCCTAATCAAAATTTTCTACAAAACCATGCGTTGGGATAGCTTCGTGCTTTAAAAATTTCTTCGTACTCTAACCTCTTTCCATTCATGTGATCCTAATCAAACTTTTCTACAAAACATGCATTGAGATAGATTTGTACCTTTACAAATTTCTTCGTATCCTAACCTCTTTCCATTCATGTGATCCTAATCAGAGTTTTCTACAAAACATGCGTTTGGATATATTTGTGCTTTTACAAACTTCATAGTAGCCTAACCTCTTTCCATTCCCGTCATCCTAATCAAACTTTTCTACAAAACTTGCATTGGGATAGATTTGTACCTTTACAAATTTCTTCGTATACTAACCTCTTTTCATTAATCTGATCCTAATCAGAGTTTTCTACAAAACATGTGTTGGGATAGATTTGTGCTTTTACAAATTTTTTCATACCCTAACCTCTTTTCCTTCATGTGATCCTAATCAGAGTTTTTCAAAACACACGATGGGATAGATTTGTGCTTTTACAAATTTCTTTGTATCCTAACCTATTTCCATTCATGTGATCCTAATCAGAGTTTTCTACAAAACGTGCGTTCGATAGATTTGTGCTTTTACAAATTTCATAGTACCCTAACCTCTTTCCATTCATGTGATCCTAATCAAACTTTTCTACAAAACATGCATTGGGATAGATTTGTACCTTTACAAATTTCTTCGTATCCTAACCTCTTTTCATTCATCTGAGCCTAATCAGAGTTTTCTACAAAACATGCGTTGGGATAGATTTGGGCTTTTACAAACTTCTTTGTATCCTAACTTCTTTCCATTCATGTGATCCTAGTCGGATTTTTCTACAAAACATACGTTGGGATAGATTTGTTCCTTTACAAATTTCTTCGTACACTAACCTCTTTCCATTCATGTGATCCTAATCAAACTTTTCTACAAAACCATGAATTGTGATAGATTTGTACCTTTACAAATTTCTTCGTACCCTAACCTCTTTCCATTCATGTGATCCTAATCAAACTTTTCTACAAAACCATGAATTGGGATAGATTTGTACCTTTACAAATTTCTTCGTACCCTAACCTCTTTCCATTCATGTGATCCTAATCAAACTTTTCTACAAAACCATGAATTGGGATAGATTTGTACCTTTACAAATTTCTTCGTATCCTAACCTCTTTCCATTCATGTGATCCTAATCAAACTTTTCTACAAAACCATGCGTTGGGATGGTTTCGTGCTTTAAAAATTTCTTCGTACCCTAACTTCTTTCCATTCATGTGATCCTAATCAAACTTTTCTACAAAACCATACATTGGGATAGCTTTGTGCTAAAAAATTTCTTCGTACCCTAACCTCTTTCCATTCATGTGATCCTAATCAGAGTTTTTACAAAACACACGATGGGATAGATTTGTGCTTTTACAAATTTCTTTGTATCCTAACCTATTTCCAATCATGTGATCCTAATCAGAGTTTTCTACAAAACGTGCGGTCGATAGATTTGTACCTTTACAAATTTCTTCGTATCCTAACCTCTTTTCATTCATCTGAGCCTAATCAGAGTTTTCTACAAAACATGCGTTGGGATAGATTTGTGCTTTTACAAATTTTTTCATACCCTAATCTCTTTTCATTCATGTGATCCTAATCAGAGTTTTTACAAAACACACGATGGGATAGATTTGTGCTTTTACAAATTTCTTTGTATCCTAACTTCTTTCCATTCATGTGATCCTAGTCGGATTTTTCTACAAAAACGTGCGTTGGGATAGATTTGTGCTTTTACAAATTTCTTCGTATCCTAACCTCTTAATTTTTCTGATCCTAGAGTTATCTACAAAACATACGTTGGGATAGATTTGTACCTTTACAAATTTCTTCGTACCCTAACCTCTTTCCATTCATGTGATCCTAATCAAACTTTTCTACAAAACCATGAATTGGGATAGATTTGTACCTTTACAAATTTATTCGTATACTAACCTCTTTCCATTCATGAGATCCTAATCAAACTTTTCTACAAAACCATGCGTTGGGATAGCTTCGTGCTTTAGAAATTTCTTCGTACCCTAACCTCTGTCCATTCATGTGATCCTAATCAAACTTTTCTACAAAACCATGCGTTGGGATAGCTTCATGCTTTAAAAATTTCTTCGTACCCTAACCTCTTTCCATTCATGAGATCCTAATCAAACTTTTCTACAAAACATGCATTGGGATAGATTTGTAACTTTACAAATTTCTTCGTACCCTAACCTCTTTCCAATCATGTGATCCTAATCAAACTTTTCTACAAAACCATGCATTGGGATAGATTTGTACCTTTACTAATTTCTTCGTACCCTAACCTCTTACCATTCATGTGATCCTAATCACACTTTTCTACAAAACCATGCATTGGGATAGATTTGTACCTTTACTAATTTCTTCGTACCCTAACCTCTTTCCATTCATGTGATCCTAATAAAACTTTTCTACAGAACCATGCATTGGGATAGCTTCGTGCTTTAAAAATTTCTTCGTACCCTAACCTCTTTCATTCATGTGATCCTAATCAAAGTTTTCTATAAAACCATGCATTGGGACAGATTTGTACCTTTACAAATTTCTTCGTATCCTAACCTCTGTCCATTCATGTGCTCCTAATCAAACTTTTCTACAAAAACATGCGTTGGGATAGCTTCGTGCTTTAAAAATTTCTTCGTACCCTAACCTCTGTCCATTCATGTGATCCTAATCAAAATTTTCTACAAAACCATGCGTTGGGATAGCTTCGTGCTTTAAAAATTTCTTCGTACCCTAACCTCTTTCCATTCATGTCATCCTAATCAAACTTTTCTACAAAACATGCATTGAGATAGATTTGTGCCTTTACAAATTTCGTCGTATCCTAACCTCTTTCCATTCATGTGATCCTAATCAGAGTTTTCTACAAAACGTGCGTTGGGATAAATTTGTGCTTTTACAAACTTCATAGTAGCCTAACCTCTTTCCATTCCCGTCATCCTAATCAAACTTTTCTACAAAACTTGCATTGGGATAGATTTGTACCTTTACAAATTTCTTCGTACCCTAACCTCTTTCCATACATGTGATCCTAATCACAGTTTTCTATAAAACCATGCATTGGGACAGATTTGTACCTTTACAAATTTCTTCGTAACCTATTTCCATTCATGTAATCCTAATCGAACTTTTCTACAAAACATGCATTGGGATAGATTTGTAGCTTTACAAATTTCTTCGTACCCTAACCTCTTTCCATACATGTGATCCTAATCACAGTTTTCTATAAAACCATGCATTGGGACAGATTTGTACCTTTACAAATTTCTTCGTAACCTATTTCCATTCATGTAATCCTAATCGAACTTTTCTACAAAACATGCATTGGGATAGATTTGTAGCTTTACAAATTTCTTCGTATCCTAACCTCTTTCCATTCATGTGATACTAATTAGAGTTTTCTGCAAAACGTGTGTTGGGATAGATTTGTGCTTTTACAAATTACTTCATAACCTAACCTCTTTCCATTCATGTGATCCTAATCAAACTTTTCTACAAAACGTGCATTGTGATAGATTTGTACCTTTACAAATTTCTTCGTACCCTAACCTCTTTTTATTAATCTGATCCTGATCAAATCGTTCTATAAAACCATGCATTGGGATATATTTGTACCTTTACAAATTTCTTCGTATCCTAACCTCTTTCCATTCATGTGATCCTAATCAAACTTTTCTACAAAACATGCATTGAGATAGATTTGTACCTTTACAAATTTCTTCGTATCCTAACCTCTTTCCATTCATGTGATCCTAATGAAACTTTTCTACAAAACCATGCGTTGGGATAGCTTCGTGCTTTAAAAATTTCTTCGTACCCTAACCTCTTTCCATTCACGTGAATCTAATCAAAGTTTTCTATAAAAACATGCATTGGGACAAATTTGTACCTATACAAATTTCTTCGTATCCTAACCTCTTTCCATTCATGTGATCCTAATCAAACTTTTCTACAAAACATGCATTGAGATAGATTTGTACCTTTACAAATTTCTTCGTATCCTAACCTCTTTCCATTCATGTGATCCTAATCAAACTTTTCTACAAAACCATGCGTTGGGATAGCTTCGTGCTTTAAAAATTTCTTCGTACCCTAACCTCTGTCCATTCATGTGATCCTAATCAAACTTTTCTACAAAACAATGCGTTGGGATAGCTTCGTGCTTTAGAAATTTCTTCGTACCCTAACCTCTTTCCATTCATGTGATCCTAATCAAACTTTTCTACAAAACATGCATTGGGATAGATTTGTACCTTTACAAATTTCTTCGTACCCTAACCTCTTTGCATTCATGTGATCCTAATAAAACTTTTCTACAAAACCATGCATTGGGATAGCTTCGTGCTTTAAAAATTTCCTCGTACCCTAACCTCTTACCATTCATGTGATCCTAATCAAAGTTTTCTATAAAACCATGCATTGGGACAGATTTGTACCTTTACAAATTTCTTCGTATACTAACCTCTGTCCATTCATGTGCTCCTAATCAAACTTTTCTCCAAAAACATGCGTTGGGATAGCTTCGTGCTTTAAAAATTTCTTCGTACCCTAACCTCTGTCCATTCATGTGATCCTAATCAAAATTTTCTACAAAACCATGCGTTGGGATAGCTTCGTGCTTTAAAAATTTCTTCGTACTCTAACCTCTTTCCATTCATGTGATCCTAATCAAACTTTTCTACAAAACATGCATTGAGATAGATTTGTACCTTTACAAATTTCTTCGTATCCTAACCTCTTTCCATTCATGTGATCCTAATCAGAGTTTTCTACAAAACATGCGTTTGGATATATTTGTGCTTTTACAAACTTCATAGTAGCCTAACCTCTTTCCATTCCCGTCATCCTAATCAAACTTTTCTACAAAACTTGCATTGGGATAGATTTGTACCTTTACAAATTTCTTCGTATACTAACCTCTTTTCATTAATCTGATCCTAATCAGAGTTTTCTACAAAACATGCATTGGGATAGATTTGTACCTTTACAAATTTCTTCGTACCCTAACCTCTTTGCATTCATGTGATCCTAATAAAACTTTTCTACAAAACCATGCATTGGGATAGCTTCGTGCTTTAAAAATTTCCTCGTACCCTAACCTCTTACCATTCATGTGATCCTAATCAAAGTTTTCTATAAAACCATGCATTGGGACAGATTTGTACCTTTACAAATTTCTTCGTATACTAACCTCTGTCCATTCATGTGCTCCTAATCAAACTTTTCTCCAAAAACATGCGTTGGGATAGCTTCGTGCTTTAAAAATTTCTTCGTACCCTAACCTCTGTCCATTCATGTGATCCTAATCAAAATTTTCTACAAAACCATGCGTTGGGATAGCTTCGTGCTTTAAAAATTTCTTCGTACTCTAACCTCTTTCCATTCATGTGATCCTAATCAAACTTTTCTACAAAACATGCATTGAGATAGATTTGTACCTTTACAAATTTCTTCGTATCCTAACCTCTTTCCATTCATGTGATCCTAATCAGAGTTTTCTACAAAACATGCGTTTGGATATATTTGTGCTTTTACAAACTTCATAGTAGCCTAACCTCTTTCCATTCCCGTCATCCTAATCAAACTTTTCTACAAAACTTGCATTGGGATAGATTTGTACCTTTACAAATTT
Organism: Agrypnus murinus; assembly: GCA_929113105.1. NCBI lineage: Eukaryota > Metazoa > Arthropoda > Insecta > Coleoptera > Elateridae > Agrypnus > Agrypnus murinus. The sequence continues at coordinate 225,560,368 of OV816024.1, read as the reverse complement.
CTTCGTATACTAACCTCTTTTCATTAATCTGATCCTAATCAGAGTTTTCTACAAAACATGTGTTGGGATAGATTTGTGCTTTTACAAATTTTTTCATACCCTAACCTCTTTTCCTTCATGTGATCCTAATCAGAGTTTTTCAAAACACACGATGGGATAGATTTGTGCTTTTACAAATTTCTTTGTATCCTAACCTATTTCCATTCATGTGATCCTAATCAGAGTTTTCTACAAAACGTGCGTTCGATAGATTTGTGCTTTTACAAATTTCATAGTAGCCTAACCTCTTTCCATTCCCGTCATCCTAATCAAACTTTTCTACAAAACTTGCATTGGGATAGATTTGTACCTTTACAAATTTCTTCGTACCCTAACCTCTTTCCATACATGTGATCCTAATCACAGTTTTCTATAAAACCATGCATTGGGACAGATTTGTACCTTTACAAATTTCTTCGTAACCTATTTCCATTCATGTAATCCTAATCGAACTTTTCTACAAAACATGCATTGGGATAGATTTGTAGCTTTACAAATTTCTTCGTACCCTAACCTCTTTCCATACATGTGATCCTAATCACAGTTTTCTATAAAACCATGCATTGGGACAGATTTGTACCTTTACAAATTTCTTCGTAACCTATTTCCATTCATGTAATCCTAATCGAACTTTTCTACAAAACATGCATTGGGATAGATTTGTAGCTTTACAAATTTCTTCGTATCCTAACCTCTTTCCATTCATGTGATACTAATTAGAGTTTTCTGCAAAACGTGTGTTGGGATAGATTTGTGCTTTTACAAATTACTTCATAACCTAACCTCTTTCCATTCATGTGATCCTAATCAAACTTTTCTACAAAACGTGCGTTGTGATAGATTTGTACTTTTACAAATTTCTTCCTACCCTAACCTCTTTTTATTAATCTGATCCTGATCAAATCGTTCTATAAAACCATGCATTGGGATATATTTGTACCTTTACAAATTTCTTCGTATCCTAACCTCTTTCCATTCATGTGATCCTAATCAAACTTTTCTACAAAACATGCATTGAGATAGATTTGTACCTTTACAAATTTCTTCGTATCCTAACCTCTTTCCATTCATGTGATCCTAATGAAACTTTTCTACAAAACCATGCGTTGGGATAGCTTCGTGCTTTAAAAATTTCTTCGTACCCTAACCTCTTTCCATTCACGTGAATCTAATCAAAGTTTTCTATAAAAACATGCATTGGGACAAATTTGTACCTATACAAATTTCTTCGTATCCTAACCTCTTTCCATTCATGTGATCCTAATCAAACTTTTCTACAAAACATGCATTGAGATAGATTTGTACCTTTACAAATTTCTTCGTATCCTAACCTCTTTCCATTCATGTGATCCTAATCAAACTTTTCTACAAAACCATGCGTTGGGATAGCTTCGTGCTTTAAAAATTTCTTCGTACCCTAACCTCTTTCCATTCATGTGATCCTAATCAAACTTTTCTACAAAACAATGCGTTGGGATAGCTTCGTGCTTTAGAAATTTCTTCGTACCCTAACCTCTTTCCATTCATGTGATCCTAATCAAACTTTTCTACAAAACATGCATTGGGATAGATTTGTACCTTTACAAATTTCTTCGTACCCTAACCTCTTTGAATTTATCTGATCCTAATAAAACTTTTCTACAAAACCATGCATTGGGATAGCTTCGTGCTTTAAAAATTTCCTCGTACCCTAACCTCTTACCATTCATGTGATCCTAATCAAAGTTTTCTATAAAACCATGCATTGGGACAGATTTGTACCTTTACAAATTTCTTCGTATACTAACCTCTGTCCATTCATGTGCTCCTAATCAAACTTTTCTCCAAAAACATGCGTTGGGATAGCTTCGTGCTTTAAAAATTTCTTCGTACCCTAACCTCTGTCCATTCATGTGATCCTAATCAAAATTTTCTACAAAACCATGCGTTGGGATAGCTTCGTGCTTTAAAAATTTCTTCGTACCCTAACCTCTTTCCATTCATGTGATCCTAATCAAACTTTTCTACAAAACATGCATTGAGATAGATTTGTACCTTTACAAATTTCTTCGTATCCTAACCTCTTTCCATTCATGTGATCCTAATCAGAGTTTTCTACAAAACATGCGTTTGGATATATTTGTGCTTTTACAAACTTCATAGTAGCCTAACCTCTTTCCATTCCCGTCATCCTAATCAAACTTTTCTACAAAACTTGCATTGGGATAGATTTGTACCTTTACAAATTTCTTCGTATACTAACCTCTTTTCATTAATCTGATCCTAATCAGAGTTTTCTACAAAACATGTGTTGGGATAGATTTGTGCTTTTACAAATTTTTTCATACCCTAACCTCTTTTCCTTCATGTGATCCTAATCAGAGTTTTTCAAAACACACGATGGGATAGATTTGTGCTTTTACAAATTTCTTTGTATCCTAACCTATTTCCATTCATGTGATCCTAATCAGAGTTTTCTACAAAACGTGCGTTCGATAGATTTGTGCTTTTACAAATTTCATAGTACCCTAACCTCTTTCCATTCATGTGATCCTAATCAAACTTTTCTACAAAACATGCATTGGGATAGATTTGTACCTTTACAAATTTCTTCGTATCCTAACCTCTTTTCATTCATCTGAGCCTAATCAGAGTTTTCTACAAAACATGCGTTGGGATAGATTTGGGCTTTTACAAACTTCTTTGTATCCTAACTTCTTTCCATTCATGTGATCCTAGTCGGATTTTTCTACAAAACATACGTTGGGATAGATTTGTTCCTTTACAAATTTCTTCGTACACTAACCTCTTTCCATTCATGTGATCCTAATCAAACTTTTCTACAAAACCATGAATTGTGATAGATTTGTACCTTTACAAATTTCTTCGTACCCTAACCTCTTTCCATTCATGTGATCCTAATCAAACTTTTCTACAAAACCATGAATTGGGATAGATTTGTACCTTTACAAATTTCTTCGTACCCTAACCTCTTTCCATTCATGTGATCCTAATCAAACTTTTCTACAAAACCATGAATTGGGATAGATTTGTACCTTTACAAATTTCTTCGTATCCTAACCTCTTTCCATTCATGTGATCCTAATCAAACTTTTCTACAAAACCATGCGTTGGGATGGTTTCGTGCTTTAAAAATTTCTTCGTACCCTAACTTCTTTCCATTCATGTGATCCTAATCAAACTTTTCTACAAAACCATACATTGGGATAGCTTTGTGCTAAAAAATTTCTTCGTACCCTAACCTCTTTCCATTCATGTGATCCTAATCAGAGTTTTTACAAAACACACGATGGGATAGATTTGTGCTTTTACAAATTTCTTTGTATCCTAACCTATTTCCATTCATGTGATCCTAATCAGAGTTTTCTACAAAACGTGCGGTCGATAGATTTGTACCTTTACAAATTTCTTCGTATCCTAACCTCTTTTCATTCATCTGAGCCTAATCAGAGTTTTCTACAAAACATGCGTTGGGATAGATTTGTGCTTTTACAAATTTTTTCATACCCTAATCTCTTTTCATTCATGTGATCCTAATCAGAGTTTTTACAAAACACACGATGGGATAGATTTGTGCTTTTACAAATTTCTTTGTATCCTAACTACTTTCCATTCATGTGATCCTAGTCGGATTTTTCTACAAAAACGTGCGTTGGGATAGATTTGTGCTTTTACAAATTTCTTCGTATCCTAACCTCTTTTAATTTTTGTGATCCTAGAGTTATCTAGAAAACATACGTTGGGATAGATTAGTACCTTTACAAATTTCTTCGTACCCTAACCTCTTTCCATTCATGTGATCGTAATCAAACTTTTCTACAAAACCATGAATTGGGATAGATTTGTACCTTTACAAATTTATTCGTATACTAACCTCTTTCCATTCATGAGATCCTAATCAAACTTTTCTACAAAACCATGCATTGGGATAGCTTCGTGCTTTAAAAATTTCTTTGTACCCTAACCTCTTCCCATTCATCTGATCCTAATCAGAGTTTTCTACAAAACGTGCGTTGGGCTAGATTTGTGCTTTTACAAATTCTTCGTATCCTAACCTCTTTCCATTCATGTGATCCTAATCAAAGTTTTCTATAAAACCATGCATTGGGATAGAATTGTACCTTTACAAATTTCTTCTTACCCTAACCTCTTTCCATTCATGTGATCCTAATCAAACTTTTCTACAAAACCATGAATTGGTTAATAATAACCTCTTTTCATTCATCTGATCCTAATCAGAGTTTTCTACAAAACATTCGTTGGGATAGATTTGTGCTTTTACAAATTTCTTCCTACCCTAACCTCTTTCCATTAATGTGATCCTAATCAAAGTTTTCTACAAAACCATGCATTGGGATAGCTTCGTGGTTTAAAAATTTCTTTGTACCCTAACTTCTTCCCATTCATGTGATCCTAATCAGAGTTTTCTACAAAACGCATTGGGATAGATTTGTACCTTTACAAATTTCTTCGTATCCTAACCTCTTTCCATTCATGTGATCCTAATCAAACTTTTCTACAAAACATGCATTGGGATAGATTTGTACCTTTACAAATTTCTTCGTATCCTAGCCTCTTTCCATTCATGTGATCCTAATCATAGTTTTCTGCAAAACGTGCGTTGGGATAGATTTGTGCTTTTACAAATTTCTTCGTACCCTAACCTCTTTCCATACATGTGATCCTAATCACAGTTTTCTATAAAACCATGCATTGGGACAGATTTGTACCTTTACAAATTTCTTCGTAACCTATTTCCATTCATGTGATCCTAATCGAACTTTTCTACAAAACATGCATTGGGATAGATTTGTAGCTTTACAAATTTCTTCGTATCCTAACCTCTTTCCATTCATGTGATACTAATTAGAGTTTTCTACAAAACGTGCGTTGGGATAGATTTATGCTTTTACAAATATCTTCGTACCCTAACCTCTTTCCATTCATGTGATCCTAATCAAAGTTTTCTATAAAACCATGCATTGGGATAGATTTGTACCTTTACAAATTTCTTCTTATCCTAACCTCTTTCCATTCATGTGATCCTAATCAAACTTTTCTACAAAACCATGAATTGGGATAGATTTGTACCTTTACAAATTTCTTCGTACCCTAACCTCTTTCCATTCATGTGATCCTAATCAAACTTTTCTACAAAACCATGAATTGGGATAGATTTGTACCTTTACAAATTTCTTCGTATCCTAACCTCTTTCCATTCATGTGATCCTAATCAAACTTTTCTACAAAACCATGCGTTGGGATAGTTTCGTGCTTTAAAAATTTCTTCGTACCCTAACTTCTTTCCATTCATGTGATCCTAATCAAACTTTTCTACAAAACCATACATTGGGATAGCTTTGTGCTAAAAAATTTCTTCGTACCCTAACCTCTTTCCATTCATGTGATCCTAATCAGAGTTTTTACAAAACACACGATGGGATAGATTTGTGCTTTTACAAATTTCTTTGTATCCTAACTTCTTTCCATTCATGTAATCCTAATCGAACTTTTCTACAAAACATGCATTGGGTTAGATTTGCACCTTTACAAATTTCTTCGTATCCTAACCTCTTTTCATTCATCTGATCCTAATCAGAGATTTCTACAAAACATGCGTTGGGATAGATTTGTGCTTTAAAGATTTCTTTGTACCCTAACCTCTTCCCATTCATGTGATCCTAATCAGAGTTTTCTACAAAACATGCATTGGGATAGATTTGTACCTTTACAAATTTCTTCGTACCCTAACCTCTTTGCATTCATGTGATCCTAATCAAACTTTTCTACAAAACATGCATTGGGATAGATTTGTACCTTTACAAATTTCTTCGTACCCTAACCTCTGTCCATTCATGTGCTCCTAATCAAACTTTTCTACAAAAACATGCGTTGGGATAGCTTCGTGCTTTAAAAATTTCTTCGTATCCTAACCTCTTTTCATTCATGTGATCCTAATCAAAGTTTTCTATAAAACCATGTGTTGGGATAGCTTCGTGCTTTAAAAATTTCTTCGTACCCTAACCTCTTTCCATTCATGTGATCCTAATCAAACTTTTCTACAAAACATGCATTGGGATAGATTTGTACCTTTACAAATTTCTTCGTATCCTAACCTCTTTTCATTAATCTGATCCTAAACAGAATTTTCTACAAAACATGTGTTGGGATAGATTTGTGCTTTTACAAATTTCTTCATACCCTAACCTCTTTTCCTTCATGTGATCCTAATCAGAGTTTTTACAAAACACACGATGGGATAGATTTGTGCTTTTACAAATTTCTTTGTATCCTAACCTATTTCCATTCATGTGATCCTAATCAGAGTTTTCTACAAAACGTGCGGTCGATAGATTTGTACCTTTACAAATTTCTTCGTATCCTAACCTCTTTTCATTCATCTGAGCCTAATCAGAGTTTTCTACAAAACATGCGTTGGGATAGATTTGTGCTTTTACAAATTTTTTCATACCCTAATCTCTTTTCATTCATGTGATCCTAATCAGAGTTTTTACAAAACACACGATGGGATAGATTTGTGCTTTTACAAATTTCTTTGTATCCTAACTACTTTCCATTCATGTGATCCTAGTCGGATTTTTCTACAAAAACGTGCGTTGGGATAGATTTGTGCTTTTACAAATTTCTTCGTATCCTAACCTCTTTTAATTTTTGTGATCCTAGAGTTATCTAGAAAACATACGTTGGGATAGATTAGTACCTTTACAAATTTCTTCGTACCCTAACCTCTTTCCATTCATGTGATCCTAATCAAACTTTTCTACAAAACCATGAAATGGGATAGATTTGTACCTTTACAAATTTCTTCGTACACTAACCTCTGTCCATTCATGTGATCCTAATAAAAGTTTTCTACAAAACCATGTGTTGGGATAGATTAGTACCTTTACAAATTTCTTCGTACACTAACCTCTGTCCATTCATGTGATCCTAATCAAAGTTTTCTACAAAACCATGTGTTGGGATAGCTTCGTGCTTTAAAAATTTCTTCGTACCCTAACCTCTTTCCATTCATGTGATCCTAATCAAACTTTTCTACAAAACATGCATTGGGATAGATTTGTACCTTTACAAATTTCTTCGTATCCTAACCTCTTTTCATTAATCTGATCCTAAACAGAATTTTCTACAAAACATGTGTTGGGATAGATTTGTGCTTTTACAAATTTCTTCATACCCTAACCTCTTTTCCTTCATGTGATCCTAATCAGAGTTTTTACAAAACACACGATGGGATAGATTTGTGCTTTTACAAATTTCTTTGTATCCTAACCTATTTCCATTCATGTGATCCTAATCAGAGTTTTCTACAAAACGTGCGGTCGATAGATTTGTACCTTTACAAATTTCTTCGTATCCTAACCTCTTTTCATTCATCTGAGCCTAATCAGAGTTTTCTACAAAACATGCGTTGGGATAGATTTGTGCTTTTACAAATTTTTTCATACCCTAATCTCTTTTCATTCATGTGATCCTAATCAGAATTTTTACAAAACACACGATGGGATAGATTTGTGCTTTTACAAATTTCTTTGTATCCTAACTACTTTCCATTCATGTGATCCTAGTCGGATTTTTCTACAAAAACGTGCGTTGGGATAGATTTGTGCTTTTACAAATTTCTTCGTATCCTAACCTCTTTTAATTTTTGTGATCCTAGAGTTATCTAGAAAACATACGTTGGGATAGATTAGTACCTTTACAAATTTCTTCGTACCCTAACCTCTTTCCATTCATGTGATCCTAATCAAACTTTTCTACAAAACCATGAATTGGGATAGATTTGTACCTTTACAAATTTATTCGTATACTAACCTCTTTCCATTCATGAGATCCTAATCAAACTTTTCTACAAAACCATGCATTGGGATAGCTTCGTGCTTTAAAAATTTCTTTGTACCCTAACCTCTTCCCATTCATCTGATCCTAATCAGAGTTTTCTACAAAACGTGCGTTGGGCTAGATTTGTGCTTTTACAAATTCTTCGTATCCTAACCTCTTTCCATTCATGTGATCCTAATCAAAGTTTTCTATAAAACCATGCATTGGGATAGAATTGTACCTTTACAAATTTCTTCTTACCCTAACCTCTTTCCATTCATGTGATCCTAATCAAACTTTTCTACAAAACCATGAATTGGTTAATAATAACCTCTTTTCATTCATCTGATCCTAATCAGAGTTTTCTACAAAACATTCGTTGGGATAGATTTGTGCTTTTACAAATTTCTTCCTACCCTAACCTCTTTCCATTAATGTGATCCTAATCAAAGTTTTCTACAAAACCATGCATTGGGATAGCTTCGTGGTTTAAAAATTTCTTTGTACCCTAACTTCTTCCCATTCATGTGATCCTAATCAGAGTTTTCTACAAAACGCATTGGGATAGATTTGTACCTTTACAAATTTCTTCGTATCCTAACCTCTTTCCATTCATGTGATCCTAATCAAACTTTTCTACAAAACATGCATTGGGATAGATTTGTACCTTTACAAATTTCTTCGTATCCTAGCCTCTTTCCATTCATGTGATCCTAATCATAGTTTTCTGCAAAACGTGCGTTGGGATAGATTTGTGCTTTTACAAATTTCTTCGTACCCTAACCTCTTTCCATACATGTGATCCTAATCACAGTTTTCTACAAAACCATGCATTGGGACAGATTTGTACCTTTACAAATTTCTTCGTAACCTATTTCCATTCATGTGATCCTAATCGAACTTTTCTACAAAACATGCATTGGGATAGATTTGTAGCTTTACAAATTTCTTCGTATCCTAACCTCTTTCCATTCATGTGATACTAATTAGAGTTTTCTACAAAACGTGCGTTGGGATAGATTTATGCTTTTACAAATATCTTCGTACCCTAACCTCTTTCCATTCATGTGATCCTAATCAAAGTTTTCTATAAAACCATGCATTGGGATAGATTTGTACCTTTACAAATTTCTTCTTATCCTAACCTCTTTCCATTCATGTGATCCTAATCAAACTTTTCTACAAAACCATGAATTGGGATAGATTTGTACCTTTACAAATTTCTTCGTACCCTAACCTCTTTCCATTCATGTGATCCTAATCAAACTTTTCTACAAAACCATGAATTGGGATAGATTTGTACCTTTACAAATTTCTTCGTATCCTAACCTCTTTCCATTCATGTGATCCTAATCAAACTTTTCTACAAAACCATGCGTTGGGATAGTTTCGTGCTTTAAAAATTTCTTCGTACCCTAACTTCTTTCCATTCATGTGATCCTAATCAAACTTTTCTACAAAACCATACATTGGGATAGCTTTGTGCTAAAAAATTTCTTCGTACCCTAACCTCTTTCCATTCATGTGATCCTAATCAGAGTTTTTACAAAACACACGATGGGATAGATTTGTGCTTTTACAAATTTCTTTGTATCCTAACTTCTTTCCATTCATGTAATCCTAATCGAACTTTTCTACAAAACATGCATTGGGTTAGATTTGCACCTTTACAAATTTCTTCGTATCCTAACCTCTTTTCATTCATCTGATCCTAATCAGAGATTTCTACAAAACATGCGTTGGGATAGATTTGTGCTTTAAAGATTTCTTTGTACCCTAACCTCTTCCCATTCATGTGATCCTAATCAGAGTTTTCTACAAAACATGCATTGGGATAGATTTGTACCTTTACAAATTTCTTCGTACCCTAACCTCTCTGCATTCATGTGATCCTAATCAAACTTTTCTACAAAACATGCATTGGGATAGATTTGTACCTTTACAAATTTCTTCGTACCCTAACCTCTGTCCATTCATGTGCTCCTAATCAAACTTTTCTACAAAAACATGCGTTGGGATAGCTTCGTGCTTTAAAAATTTCTTCGTACACTAACCTCTGTCCATTCATGTGATCCTAATCAAAATTTTCTACAAAACCATGTGTTGGGATAGCTTGGTGATTTAAAAATTTCTTCGTACCCTAACCTTTTTCCATTCATGTGATCCTAATCAAACTTTTCTACAAAACATGCATTGGGATAGATTTGTACCTTTACAAATTTCTTCGTATCCTAACTTCTTTTCATTAATCTGATCCTAAACAGAATTTTCTACAAAACATGTGTTGGGATAGATTTGTGCTTTTACAAATTTCTTCATACCCTAACCTCTTTTCCTTCATGTGATCCTAATCAGAGTTTTTACAAAACACACGATGGGATAGATTTGTGCTTTTACAAATTTCTTTGTATCCTAACCTATTTCCATTCATGTGATCCTAATCAGAGTTTTCTACAAAACGTGCGGTCGATAGATTTGTACCTTTACAAATTTCTTCGTATCCTAACCTCTTTTCATTCATCTGAGCCTAATCAGAGTTTTCTACAAAACATGCGTTGGGATAGATTTGTGCTTTTACAAATTTTTTCATACCCTAATCTCTTTTCATTCATGTGATCCTAATCAGAGTTTTTACAAAACACACGATGGGATAGATTTGTGCTTTTACAAATTTCTTTGTATCCTAACTACTTTCCATTCATGTGATCCTAGTCGGATTTTTCTACAAAAACGTGCGTTGGGATAGATTTGTGCTTTTACAAATTTCTTCGTATCCTAACCTCTTTTAATTTTTGTGATCCTAGAGTTATCTAGAAAACATACGTTGGGATAGATTAGTACCTTTACAAATTTCTTCGTACCCTAACCTCTTTCCATTCATGTGATCCTAATCAAACTTTTCTACAAAACCATGAATTGGGATAGATTTGTACCTTTACAAATTTATTCGTATACTAACCTCTTTCCATTCATGAGATCCTAATCAAACTTTTCTACAAAACCATGCATTGGGATAGCTTCGTGCTTTAAAAATTTCTTTGTACCCTAACCTCTTCCCATTCATCTGATCCTAATCAGAGTTTTCTACAAAACGTGCGTTGGGCTAGATTTGTGCTTTTACGAATTCTTCGTATCCTAACCTCTTTCCATTCATGTGATCCTAATCAAAGTTTTCTATAAAACCATGCATTGGGATAGAATTGTACCTTTACAAATTTCTTCTTACCCTAACCTCTTTCCATTCATGTGATCCTAATCAAACTTTTCTACAAAACCATGAATTGGTTAATACTAACCTCTTTTCATTCATCTGATCCTAATCAGAGTTTTCTACAAAACATTCGTTGGGATAGATTTGTGCTTTTACAAATTTCTTCCTACCCTAACCTCTTTCCATTAATGTGATCCTAATCAAAGTTTTCTACAAAACCATGCATTGGGATAGCTTCGTGGTTTAAAAATTTCTTTGTACCCTAACCTCTTCCCATTCATGTGATCCTAATCAGAGTTTTCTACAAAACGCATTGGGATAGATTTGTACCTTTACAAATTTCTTCGTATCCTAACCTCTTTCCATTCATGTGATCCTAATCAAACTTTTCTACAAAACATGCATTGGGATAGATTTGTACCTTTACAAATTTCTTCGTATCCTAGCCTCTTTCCATTCATGTGATCCTAATCAGAGTTTTCTGCAAAACGTGCGTTGGGATAGATTTGTGCTTTTACAAATTTCTTCGTACCCTAACCTCTTTCCATACATGTGATCCTAATCACAGTTTTCTATAAAACCATGCATTGGGACAGATTTGTACCTTTACAAATTTCTTCGTAACCTATTTCCATTCATGTGATCCTAATCGAACTTTTCTACAAAACATGCATTGGGATAGATTTGTAGCTTTACAAATTTCTTCGTATCCTAACCTCTTTCCATTCATGTGATACTAATTAGAGTTTTCTACAAAACGTGCGTTGGGATAGATTTATGCTTTTACAAATATCTTCGTACCCTAACCTCTTTCCATTCATGTGATCCTAATCAAAGTTTTCTATAAAACCATGCATTGGGATAGATTTGTACCTTTACAAATTTCTTCTTATCCTAACCTCTTTCCATTCATGTGATCCTAATCAAACTTTTCTACAAAACATGCATTGGGTTAGATTTGCACCTTTACAAATTTCTTCGTATCCTAACCTCTTTTCATTCATCTGATCCTAATCAGAGATTTCTACAAAACATGCGTTGGGATAGATTTGTGCTTTAAAGATTTCTTTGTACCCTAACCTCTTCCCATTCATGTGATCCTAATCAGAGTTTTCTACAAAACATGCATTGGGATAGATTTGTACCTTTACAAATTTCTTCGTACCCTAACCTCTTTGCATTCATGTGATCCTAATCAAACTTTTCTACAAAACATGCATTGGGATAGATTTGTACCTTTACAAATTTCTTCGTACCCTAACCTCTGTCCATTCATGTGCTCCTAATCAAAATTTTCTACAAAACCATGTGTTGGGATAGCTTCGTGCTTTAAAAATTTCTTCATACCCTAACCTCTTTCCATTCATGTGATCCTAATCAAACTTTTCTACAAAACATGCATTGGGATAGATTTGTACCTTTACAAATTTCTTCGTATCCTAACCTCTTTTCATTAATCTGATCCTAAACAGAATTTTCTACAAAACATGTGTTGGGATAGATTTGTGCTTTTACAAATTTCTTCATACCCTAACCTCTTTTCCTTCATGTGATCCTAATCAGAGTTTTTACAAAACACACGATGGGATAGATTTGTGCTTTTACAAATTTCTTTGTATCCTAACCTATTTCCATTCATGTGATCCTAATCAGAGTTTTCTACAAAACGTGCGGTCGATAGATTTGTACCTTTACAAATTTCGTCGTAACCTAACCTCTTTTCATTCATCTAAGCCTAATCAGAGTTTTCTACAAAACATGCGTTGGGATAGATTTGTGCTTTTACAAATTTTTTCATACCCTAATCTCTTTTCATTCATGTGATCCTAATCAGAGTTTTTACAAAACACACGATGGGATAGATTTGTGCTTTTACAAATTTCTTTGTATCCTAACTACTTTCCATTCATGTGATCCTAGTCGGATTTTTCTACAAAAACGTGCGTTGGGATAGATTTGTGCTTTTACAAATTTCTTCGTATCCTAACCACTTTTAATTTTTGTGATCCTAGAGTTATCTAGAAAACATACGTTGGGATAGATTAGTACCTTTACAAATTTCTTCGTACCCTAACCTCTTTCCATTCATGTGATCCTAATCAAACTTTTCTACAAAACCATGAATTGGGATAGATTTGTACCTTTACAAATTTCTTCGTACCCTAACCTCTTTCCATTCATGTGATCCTAATCAAAATTTTCTACAAAACCATGAATTGTGATAGATTTGTACCTTTACAAATTTCTTCGTATCCTAACCTCTTTCCATTCATGTGATCCTAATCAAACTTTTCTACAAAACCATGCGTTGGGATAGTTTCGTGCTTTAAAAATTTCTTCGTACCCTAACTTCTTTCCATTCTTGTGATCCTAATCAAACTTTTCTACAAAACCATACATTGGGATAGCTTTGTGCTAAAAAATTTCTTCGTACCCTAACCTCTTTCCATTCATGTGATCCTAATCAGAGTTTTTACAAAACACACGATGGGATAGATTTGTGCTTTTACAAATTTCTTTGTATCCTAACTTCTCTCCATTCATGTGATCCTAGTCGGATTTTTCTACAAAAACGTGCGTTGGGATAGATTTCTGCTTTTACAAATTTCTTCGTATCCTAACCTCTTAATTTTTCTGATCCTAGAGTTATCTACAAAACATACGTTGGGATAGATTTGTACCTTTACAAATTTCTTCGTACCCTAACCTCTTTCCATTCATGTGATCCTAATCAAACTTTTCTACAAAACCATGAATTGGGATAGATTTGTACCTTTACAAATTTCTTCGTACCCTAACCTCTTTCCATTCATGTGATCCTAATCAAACTTTTCTACAAAACCATGAATTGGGATAGATTTGTACCTTTACAAATTTCTTCGTATCCTAACCTCTTTCCATTCATGTGATCCTAATCAAACTTTTCTACAAAACCATGCGTTGGGATAGTTTCGTGCTTTAAAAATTTCTTCGTACCCTAACTTCTTCCCATTCATCTGATCCTAATCAGAGTTTTCTACAAAACGTGCGTTGGGCTAGATTTGTGCTTTTACAAATTCTTCGTATCCTAACCTCTTTCCATTCATGTGATCCTAATCAAAGTTTTCTATAAAACCATGCATTGGGATAGAATTGTACCTTTACAAATTTCTTCGTACACTAACCTCTTTCCATTCATGTGATCCTAATCAAACTTTTCTACAAAACCATGAATTGGTTAATAATAACCTCTTTTCATTCATCTGATCCTAATCAGAGTTTTCTACAAAACATTCGTTGGGATAGATTTGTGCTTTTACAAATTTCTTCCTACCCTAACCTCTTTCCATTAATGTGATCCTAATCAAAGTTTTCTACAAAACCATGCATTGGGATAGCTTCGTGGTTTAAAAATTTCTTTGTACCCTAACCTCTTCCCATTCATGTGATCCTAATCAGAGTTTTCTACAAAACGCATTGGGATAGATTTGTACCTTTACAAATTTCTTCGTATCCTAACCTCTTTCCATTCATGTGATCCTAATCAAACTTTTCTACAAAACATGCATTGGGATAGATTTGTACCTTTACAAATTTCTTCGTATCCTAGCCTCTTTCCATTCATGTGATCCTAATCATAGTTTTCTGCAAAACGTGCGTTGGGATAGATTTGTGCTTTTACAAATTTCTTCGTACCCTAACATCTTTCCATACATGTGATCCTAATCACAGTTTTCTATAAAACCATGCATTGGGACAGATTTGTACCTTTACAAATTTCTTCGTAACCTCTTTCCATTCATGTGATCCTAATCGAACTTTTCTACAAAACATGCATTGGGATAGATTTGTAGCTTTACAAATTTCTTCGTATCCTAACCTCTTTCCATTCATGTGATACTAATTAGAGTTTTCTACAAAACGTGCGTTGGGATAGATTTATGCTTTTACAAATTTCTTCGTACCCTAACCTCTTTCCATTCATGTGATCCTAATCACAATTTTCTACAACACGTGCGTTGGAATAGATTTGTGCTTTTACAAATTTCTTCCTACCCTAACCTCTTTTCATTCATCTGATCCTAATCAGAGTTTTCTACAAAACGTGCGTTGGGATAGATTTGTGCTTTTACAAATATCTTCGTACCCTAACCTCTTTCCATTCATGTGATCCTAATCAAAGTTTTCTATAAAACCATGCATTGGGATAGATTTGTACATTTACAAATTTCTTCTTATCCTAACCTCTTTCCATTCATGTGATCCTAATAAAACTTTTCTACAAAACATACATTGGGTTAGATTTGCACCTTTACAAATTTCTTTGTATCCTAACCTCTTTTCATTCATCTGATCCTAATCAGAGATTTCTACAAAAAATGCGTTGGGATAGATTTGTGCTTTAAAGATTTCTTTGTACCCTAACCTCTTCCCATTCATGTGATCCTAATCAGAGTTTTCTACAAAACATGCATTGGGATAGATTTGTACCTTTACAAATTTCTTCGTAACCTAACCTCTTTGCATTCATGTGATCCTAATCAAACTTTTCTACAAAACATGCATTGGGATAGATTTGTACCTTTACAAATTTCTTCGTACCCTAACCTCTGTCCATTCATGTGCTCCTAATCAAACTTTTCTACAAAAACATGCGTTGGGATAGCTTCGTGCTTTAAAAATTTCTTCGTACACTAACCTCTGTCCATTCATGTGATCCTAATCAAAATTTTCTAAAAAACCATGTGTTGGGATAGCTTCGTGCTTTAAAAATTTCTTCGTACCCTAACCTCTTTCCATTCATGTGATCCTAATCAGAGTTTTCTACAAAACAAGCGTTTGGATAAATTTGTGCTTTTACAAACTTCATAGTAGCCTAACCTCTTTCCATTCCCGTCATCCTAATCAAACTTTTCTACAAAACTTGCATTGGGATTGATTTGTACCTTTACAAATTTCTTCGTATACTAACCTCTTTTCATTAATCTGATCCTAATCAGAGTTTTCTACAAAACATGTGTTGGGATAGATTTGTGCTTTTACAAATTTTTTCATACCCTAACCTCTTTTCCTTCATGTGATCCTAATCAGAGTTTTTCAAAACACACGATGGGATAGATTTGTGCTTTTACAAATTTCTTTGTATCCTAACCTATTTCCATTCATGTGATCCTAATCAGAGTTTTCTACAAAACGTGCGTTCGATAGATTTGTGCTTTTACAAATTTCATAGTACCCTAACCTCTTACCATTCATGTGATCATAATCAAACTTTTCTACAAAACATGCATTGGGATAGATTTGTACCTTCACAAATTTCTTCGTATCCTAACCTCTTTTCATTCATCTGAGCCTAATCAGCGTTTTCTACAAAACATGCGTTGGGATAGATTTGTGCTTTTACAAACTTCTTTGTATCCTAACTTCTTTCCATTCATGTGATCCTAGTCGGATTTTTCTACAAAACATACGTTGGGATAGATTTGTTCCTTTACAAATTTCTTCGTACCCTAACCTCTTTCCATTCATGTGATCCTAATCAAACTTTTCTACAAAACCATGAATTGTGATAGATTTGTACCTTTACAAATTTCTTCGTACCCTAACCTCTTTCCATTCATGTGATCCTAATCAAACTTTTCTACAAAACCATGAATTGGGATAGATTTGTACCTTTACAAATTTCTTCGTACCCTAACCTCTTTCCATTCATGTGATCCTAATCAAAATTTTCTACAAAACCATGAATTGGGATAGATTTGTACCTTTACAAATTTCTTCGTATCCTAACCACTTTCCATTCATGTGATCCTAATCAAACTTTTCTACAAAACCATGCGTTGGGATAGTTTCGTGCTTTAAAAATTTCTTCCTACCCTAACCTCTTTCCATTAATGTGATCCTAATCAAAGTTTTCTACAAAACCATGCATTGGGATAGCTTCGTGGTTTAAAAATTTCTTTGTACCCTAACCTCTTCCCATTCATGTGATCCTAATCAGAGTTTTCTACAAAACGCATTGGGATAGATTTGTACCTTTACAAATTTCTTCGTATCCTAACCTCTTTCCATTCATGTGATCCTAATCAAACTTTTCTACAAAACATGCATTGAGATAGATTTGTACATTTACAAATTTCTTCGTATCCTAGCCTCTTTCCATTCATGTGATCCTAATCATAGTTTTCTGCAAAACGTGCGTTGGGATAGATTTGTGCTTTTACAAATTTCTTCGTACCCTAACCTCTTTCCATACATGTGATCCTAATCACAGTTTTCTATAAAACCATGCATTGGGACAGATTTGTACCTTTACAAATTTCTTCGTAACCTATTTCCATTCATGTGATCCTAATCGAACTTTTCTACAAAACATGCATTGGGATAGATTTGTAGCTTTACAAATTTCTTCGTATCCTAACCTCTTTCCATTCATGTGATACTAATTAGAGTTTTCTACAAAACGTGCTTTGGGATAGATTTATGCTTTTACAAATATCTTCCTACCCTAACCTCTTTCCATTCATGTGATCCTAATCAAAGTTTTCTATAAAACCATGCATTGGGATAGATTTGTACCTTTACAAATTTCTTCTTATCCTAACCTCTTTCCATTCATGTGATCCTAATCAAACTTTTCTACAAAACATGCATTGGGTTAGATTTGCACCTTTACAAATTTCTTCGTATCCTAACCTCTTTTCATTCATCTGATCCTAATCAGAGATTTCTACAAAACATGCGTTGGGATAGATTTGTGCTTTAAAGATTTCTTTGTACCCTAACCTCTTCCCATTCATGTGATCCTAATCAGAGTTTTCTACAAAACATGCATTGGGATAGATTTGTACCTTTACAAATTTCTTGGTACCCTAACCTCTTTGCATTCATGTGATCCTAATCAAACTTTTCTACAAAACATGCATTGGGATAGATTTGTACCTTTACAAATTTCTTCGTACCCTAACCTCTGTCCATTCATGTGCTCCTAATCAAAATTTTCTACAAAACCATGTGTTGGGATAGCTTCGTGCTTTAAAAATTTCTTCGTACCCTAACCTCTTTCCATTCATGTGATCCTAATCAAACTTTTCTACAAAACATGCATTGGGATAGATTTGTACCTTTACAAATTTCTTCGTATCCTAACCTCTTTTCATTAATCTGATCCTAAACAGAATTTTCTACAAAACATGTGTTGGGATAGATTTGTGCTTTTACAAATTTCTTCATACCCTAACCTCTTTTCCTTCATGTGATCCTAATCAGAGTTTTTACAAAACACACGATGGGATAGATTTGTGCTTTTACAAATTTCTTTGTATCCTAACCTATTTCCATTCATGTGATCCTAATCAGAGTTTTCTACAAAACGTGCGGTCGATAGATTTGTACCTTTACAAATTTCGTCGTAACCTAACCTCTTTTCATTCATCTGAGCCTAATCAGAGTTTTCTACAAAACATGCGTTGGGATAGATTTGTGCTTTTACAAATTTTTTCATACCCTAATCTCTTTTCATTCATGTGATCCTAATCAGAGTTTTTACAAAACACACGATGGGATAGATTTGTGCTTTTACAAATTTCTTTGTATCCTAACTACTTTCCATTCATGTGATCCTAGTCGGATTTTTCTACAAAAACGTGCGTTGGGATAGATTTGTGCTTTTACAAATTTCTTCGTATCCTAACCACTTTTAATTTTTGTGATCCTAGAGTTATCTAGAAAACATACGTTGGGATAGATTAGTACCTTTACAAATTTCTTCGTACCCTAACCTCTTTCCATTCATGTGATCCTAATCAAACTTTTCTACAAAACCATGAATTGGGATAGATTTGTACCTTTACAAATTTCTTCGTACCCTAACCTCTTTCCATTCATGTGATCCTAATCAAAATTTTCTACAAAACCATGAATTGTGATAGATTTGTACCTTTACAAATTTCTTCGTATCCTAACCTCTTTCCATTCATGTGATCCTAATCAAACTTTTCTACAAAACCATGCGTTGGGATAGTTTCGTGCTTTAAAAATTTCATCGTACCCTAACTTCTTTCCATTCATGTGATCCTAATCAAACTTTTCTACAAAACCATACATTGGGATAGCTTTGTGCTAAAAAATTTCTTCGTACCCTAACCTCTTTCCATTCATGTGATCCTAATCAGAGTTTTTACAAAACACACGATGGGATAGATTTGTGCTTTTACAAATTTCTTTGTATCCTAACTTCTCTCCATTCATGTGATCCTAGTCGGATTTTTCTACAAAAACGTGCGTTGGGATAGATTTGTGCTTTTACAAATTTCTTCGTATCCTAACCTCTTAATTTTTCTGATCCTAGAGTTATCTACAAAACATACGTTGGGATAGATTTGTACCTTTACAAATTTCTTCGTACCCTAACCTCTTTCCATTCATGTGATCCTAATCAAACTTTTCTACAAAACCATGAATTGGGATAGATTTGTACCTTTACAAATTTCTTCGTACCCTAACCTCTTTCCATTCATGTGATCCTAATCAAACTTTTCTACAAAACCATGAATTGGGATAGATTTGTACCTTTACAAATTTCTTCGTATCCTAACCTCTTTCCATTCATGTGATCCTAATCAAACTTTTCTACAAAACCATGCGTTGGGATAGTTTCGTGCTTTAAAAATTTCTTCGTACCCTAACTTCTTTCCATTCATGTGATCCTAATCAAACTTTTCTACAAAACCATACATTGGGATAGCTTTGTGCTAAAAAATTTCTTCGTACCCTAACCTCTTTCCATTCATGTGATCCTAATCAAACTTTTCTACAAAACCATGAATTGGGATAGATTTGTACCTTTACAAATTTCTTCGTACCCTAACCTCTTTCCATTCATGTGATCCTAATCAAACTTTTCTACAAAACCATGAATTGGGATAGATTTGTACCTTTACAAATTTCTTCGTATCCTAACCTCTTTCCATTCATGTGATCCTAATCAAACTTTTCTACAAAACCATGCATTGGGATAGCTTCGTGCTTTAAAAATTTCTTTGTACCCTAACCTCTTCCCATTCATCTGATCCTAATCAGAGTTTTCTACAAAACGTGCGTTGGGCTAGATTTGTGCTTTTACAAATTCTTCGTATCCTAACCTCTTTCCATTCATGTGATCCTAATCAAAGTTTTCTATAAAACCATGCATTGGGATAGAATTGTACCTTTACAAATTTCTTCGTACACTAACCTCTTTCCATTCATGTGATCCTAATCAAACTTTTCTACAAAACCATGAATTGGTTAATAATAACCTCTTTTCATTCATCTGATCCTAATCAGAGTTTTCTACAAAACATTCGTTGGGATAGATTTGTGCTTTTACAAATTTCTTCCTACCCTAACCTCTTTCCATTAATGTGATCCTAATCAAAGTTTTCTACAAAACCATGAATTGGGATAGCTTCGTGGTTTAAAAATTTCTTTGTACCCTAACCTCTTCCCATTCATGTGATCATAATCAGAGTTTTCTACAAAACGCATTGGGATAGATTTGTACCTTTACAAATTTCTTCGTATCCTAACCTCTTTCCATTCATGTGATCCTAATCAAACTTTTCTACAAAACATGCATTGGGATAGATTTGTACCTTTACAAATTTCTTCGTATCCTAGCCTCTTTCCATTCATGTGATCCTAATCATAGTTTTCTGCAAAACGTGCGTTGGGATAGATTTGTGCTTTTACAAATTTCTTCGTACCCTAACATCTTTCCATACATGTGATCCTAATCACAGTTTTCTATAAAACCATGCATTGGGACAGATTTGTACCTTTACAAATTTCTTCGTAACCTCTTTCCATTCATGTGATCCTAATCGAACTTTTCTACAAAACATGCATTGGGATAGATTTGTAGCTTTACAAATTTCTTCGTATCCTAACCTCTTTCCATTCATGTGATACTAATTAGAGTTTTCTACAAAACGTGCGTTGGGATAGATTTGTGCTTTTACAAATTTCTTCGTACCCTAACCTCTTTCCATTCATGTGATCCTAATCACATTTTTCTACAACACGTGCGTTGGAATAGATTTGTGCTTTTACAAATTTCTTCCTACCCTAACCTCTTTTCATTCATCTGATCCTAATCAGAGTTTTCTACAAAACGTGCGTTGGGATAGATTTGTGCTTTTACAAATATCTTCGTACCCTAACCTCTTTCCATTCATGTGATCCTAATCAAAGTTTTCTATAAAACCATGCATTGGGATAGATTTGTACATTTACAAATTTCTTCTTATCCTAACCTCTTTCCATTCATGTGATCCTAATAAAACTTTTCTACAAAACATACATTGGGTTAGATTTGCACCTTTACAAATTTCTTCGTATCCTAACCTCTTTTCATTCATCTGATCCTAATCAGAGATTTCTACAAAAAATGCGTTGGGATAGATTTGTGCTTTAAAGATTTCTTTGTACCCTAACCTCTTCCCATTCATGTGATCCTAATCAGAGTTTTCTACAAGACATGCATTGGGATAGATTTGTACCTTTACAAATTTCTTCGTAACCTAACCTCTTTGCATTCATGTGATCCTAATCAAACTTTTCTACAAAACATGCATTGGGATAGATTTGTACCTTTACAAATTTCTTCGTACCCTAACCTCTGTCCATTCATGTGCTCCTAATCAAACTTTTCTACAAAAACATGCGTTGGGATAGCTTCGTGCTTTAAAAATTTCTTCGTACACTAACCTCTGTCCATTCATGTGATCCTAATCAAAATTTTCTACAAAACCATGAGTTGGGATAGCTTCGTGCTTTAAAAATTTCTTCGTACCCTAACCTCTTTCCATTCATGTGATCCTAATCAGAGTTTTCTACAAAACATGCGTTTGGATAAATTTGTGCTTTTACAAACTTCATAGTAGCCTAACCTCTTTCCATTCCCGTCATCCTAATCAAACTTTTCTACAAAACTTGCATTGGGATAGATTTGTACCTTTACAAATTTCTTCGTATACTAACCTCTTTTCATTAATCTGATCCTAATCAGAGTTTTCTACAAAACATGTGTTGGGATAGATTTGTGCTTTTACAAATTTTTTCATACCCTAACCTCTTTTCCTTCATGTGATCCTAATCAGAGTTTTTCAAAACACACGATGGGATAGATTTGTGCTTTTACAAATTTCTTTGTATCCTAACCTATTTCCATTCATGTGATCCTAATCAGAGTTTTCTACAAAACGTGCGTTCGATAGATTTGTGCTTTTACAAATTTCACAGTACCCTAACCTCTTACCATTCATGTGATCATAATCAAACTTTTCTACAAAACATGCATTGGGATAGATTTGTACCTTCACAAATTTCTTCGTATCCTAACCTCTTTTCATTCATCTGAGCCTAATCAGAGTTTTCTACAAAACATGCGTTGGGATAGATTTGTGCTTTTACAAACTTCTTTGTATCCTAACTTCTTTCCATTCATGTGATCCTAGTCGGATTTTTCTACAAAACATACGTTGGGATAGATTTGTTCCTTTACAAATTTCTTCGTACCCTAACCTCTTTCCATTCATGTGATCCTAATCAAACTTTTCTACAAAACCATGAATTGTGATAGATTTGTACCTTTACAAATTTCTTCGTACCCTAACCTCTTTCCATTCATGTGATCCTAATCAAACTTTTCTACAAAACCATGAATTGGGATAGATTTGTACCTTTACAAATTTCTTCGTACCCTAACCTCTTTCCATTCATGTGATCCTAATCAAAATTTTCTACAAAACCATGAATTGTGATAGATTTGTACCTTTACAAATTTCTTCGTATCCTAACCTCTTTCCATTCATGTGATCCTAATCAAACTTTTCTACAAAACCATGCGTTGGGATAGTTTCGTGCTTTAAAAATTTCATCGTACCCTAACTTCTTTCCATTCATGTGATCCTAATCAAACTTTTCTACAAAACCATACATTGGGATAGCTTTGTGCTAAAAAATTTCTTCGTACCCTAACCTCTTTCCATTCATGTGATCCTAATCAGAGTTTTTACAAAACACACGATGGGATAGATTTGTGCTTTTACAAATTTCTTTGTATCCTAACTTCTCTCCATTCATGTGATCCTAGTCGGATTTTTCTACAAAAACGTGCGTTGGGATAGATTTGTGCTTTTACAAATTTCTTCGTATCCTAACCTCTTAATTTTTCTGATCCTAGAGTTATCTACAAAACATACGTTGGGATAGATTTGTACCTTTACAAATTTCTTCGTACCCTAACCTCTTTCCATTCATGTGATCCTAATCAAACTTTTCTACAAAACCATGAATTGGGATAGATTTGTACCTTTACAAATTTCTTCGTATCCTAACCTCTTTCCATTCATGTGATCCTAATCAAACTTTTCTACAAAACCATGAATTGGGATAGATTTGTACCTTTACAAATTTCTTCGTATCCTAACCTCTTTCCATTCATGTGATCCTAATCAAACTTTTCTACAAAACCATGCGTTGGGATAGTTTCGTGCTTTAAAAATTTCTTCGTACCCTAACTTCTTTCCATTCATGTGATCCTAATCAAACTTTTCTACAAAACCATACATTGGGATAGCTTTGTGCTAAAAAATTTCTTCGTACCCTAACCTCTTCCCATTCATGTGATCCTAATCAAACTTTTCTACAAAACCATGAATTGGGATAGATTTGTACCTTTACAAATTTCTTCGTACCCTAACCTCTTTCCATTCATGTGATCCTAATCAAACTTTTCTACAAAACCATGAATTGGGATAGATTTGTACCTTTACAAATTTCTTCGTATCCTAACCTCTTTCCATTCATGTGATCCTAATCAAACTTTTCTACAAAACCATGCATTGGGATAGCTTCGTGCTTTAAAAATTTCTTTGTACCCTAACCTCTTCCCATTCATCTGATCCTAATCAGAGTTTTCTACAAAACGTGCGTTGGGCTAGATTTGTGCTTTTACAAATTCTTCGTATCCTAACCTCTTTCCATTCATGTGATCCTAATCAAAGTTTTCTATAAAACCATGCATTGGGATAGAATTGTACCTTTACAAATTTCTTCGTACACTAACCTCTTTCCATTCATGTGATCCTAATCAAACTTTTCTACAAAACCATGAATTGGTTAATAATAACCTCTTTTCATTCATCTGATCCTAATCAGAGTTTTCTACAAAACATTCGTTGGGATAGATTTGTGCTTTTACAAATTTCTTCCTACCCTAACCTCTTTCCATTAATGTGATCCTAATCAAAGTTTTCTACAAAACCATGAATTGGGATAGCTTCGTGGTTTAAAAATTTCTTTGTACCCTAACCTCTTCCCATTCATGTGATCATAATCAGAGTTTTCTACAAAACGCATTGGGATAGATTTGTACCTTTACAAATTTCTTCGTATCCTAACCTCTTTCCATTCATGTGATCCTAATCAAACTTTTCTACAAAACATGCATTGGGATAGATTTGTACCTTTACAAATTTCTTCGTATCCTAGCCTCTTTCCATTCATGTGATCCTAATCATAGTTTTCTGCAAAACGTGCGTTGGGATAGATTTGTGCTTTTACAAATTTCTTCGTACCCTAACATCTTTCCATACATGTGATCCTAATCACAGTTTTCTATAAAACCATGCATTGGGACAGATTTGTACCTTTACAAATTTCTTCGTAACCTCTTTCCATTCATGTGATCCTAATCGAACTTTTCTACAAAACATGCATTGGGATAGATTTGTAGCTTTACAAATTTCTTCGTATCCTAACCTCTTTCCATTCATGTGATACTAATTAGAGTTTTCTACAAAACGTGCGTTGGGATAGATTTGTGCTTTTACAAATTTCTTCGTACCCTAACCTCTTTCCATTCATGTGATCCTAATCACATTTTTCTACAACACGTGCGTTGGAATAGATTTGTGCTTTTACAAATTTCTTCCTACCCTAACCTCTTTTCATTCATCTGATCCTAATCAGAGTTTTCTACAAAACGTGCGTTGGGATAGATTTGTGCTTTTACAAATATCTTCGTACCCTAACCTCTTTCCATTCATGTGATCCTAATCAAAGTTTTCTATAAAACCATGCATTGGGATAGATTTGTACATTTACAAATTTCTTCTTATCCTAACCTCTTTCCATTCATGTGATCCTAATAAAACTTTTCTACAAAACATACATTGGGTTAGATTTGCACCTTTACAAATTTCTTCGTATCCTAACCTCTTTTCATTCATCTGATCCTAATCAGAGATTTCTACAAAAAATGCGTTGGGATAGATTTGTGCTTTAAAGATTTCTTTGTACCCTAACCTCTTCCCATTCATGTGATCCTAATCAGAGTTTTCTACAAGACATGCATTGGGATAGATTTGTACCTTTACAAATTTCTTCGTAACCTAACCTCTTTGCATTCATGTGATCCTAATCAAACTTTTCTACAAAACATGCATTGGGATAGATTTGTACCTTTACAAATTTCTTCGTACCCTAACCTCTGTCCATTCATGTGCTCCTAATCAAACTTTTCTACAAAAACATGCGTTGGGATAGCTTCGTGCTTTAAAAATTTCTTCGTACACTAACCTCTGTCCATTCATGTGATCCTAATCAAAATTTTCTAAAAAACCATGAGTTGGGATAGCTTCGTGCTTTAAAAATTTCTTCGTACCCTAACCTCTTTCCATTCATGTGATCCTAATCAGAGTTTTCTACAAAACATGCGTTTGGATAAATTTGTGCTTTTACAAACTTCATAGTAGCCTAACCTCTTTCCATTCCCGTCATCCTAATCAAACTTTTCTACAAAACTTGCATTGGGATAGATTTGTACCTTTACAAATTTCTTCGTATACTAACCTCTTTTCATTAATCTGATCCTAATCAGAGTTTTCTACAAAACATGTGTTGGGATAGATTTGTGCTTTTACAAATTTTTTCATACCCTAACCTCTTTTCCTTCATGTGATCCTAATCAGAGTTTTTCAAAACACACGATGGGATAGATTTGTGCTTTTACAAATTTCTTTGTATCCTAACCTATTTCCATTCATGTGATCCTAATCAGAGTTTTCTACAAAACGTGCGTTCGATAGATTTGTGCTTTTACAAATTTCACAGTACCCTAACCTCTTACCATTCATGTGATCATAATCAAACTTTTCTACAAAACATGCATTGGGATAGATTTGTACCTTCACAAATTTCTTCGTATCCTAACCTCTTTTCATTCATCTGAGCCTAATCAGAGTTTTCTACAAAACATGCGTTGGGATAGATTTGTGCTTTTACAAACTTCTTTGTATCCTAACTTCTTTCCATTCATGTGATCCTAGTCGGATTTTTCTACAAAACATACGTTGGGATAGATTTGTTCCTTTACAAATTTCTTCGTACCCTAACCTCTTTCCATTCATGTGATCCTAATCAAACTTTTCTACAAAACCATGAATTGTGATAGATTTGTACCTTTACAAATTTCTTCGTACCCTAACCTCTTTCCATTCATGTGATCCTAATCAAACTTTTCTACAAAACCATGAATTGGGATAGATTTGTACCTTTACAAATTTCTTCGTATCCTAACCACTTTCCATTCATGTGATCCTAATCAAACTTTTCTACAAAACCATGAATTGTGATAGATTTGTACCTTTACAAATTTCTTCGTACCCTAACCTCTTTCCATTCATGTGATCCTAATCAAAATTTTCTACAAAACCATGAATTGGGATAGATTTGTACCTTTACAAATTTCTTCGTATCCTAACCACTTTCCATTCATGTGATCCTAATCAAACTTTTCTACAAAACCATGAATTGTGATAGATTTGTACCTTTACAAATTTCTTCGTACCCTAACCTCTTTCCATTCATGTGATCCTAATCAAACTTTTCTACAAAACCATGAATTGTGATAGATTTGTACCTTTACAAATTTCTTCGTACCCTAACCTCTTTCCATTCATGTGATCCTAATCAAACTTTTCTACAAAACCATGAATTGTGATAGATTTGTACCTTTACAAATTTCTTCGTACCCTAACCTCTTTCCATTCATGTGATCCTAATCAAAATTTTCTACAAAACCATGAATTGGGATAGATTTGTACCTTTACAAATTTCTTCGTATCCTAACCACTTTCCATTCATGTGATCCTAATCAAACTTTTCTACAAAACCATACATTGGGATAGCTTTGTGCTAAAAAATTTCTTCGTACCCTAACCTCTTTCCATTCATGTGATCCTAATCAAACTTTTCTACAAAACCATGAATTGGGATAGATTTGTACCTTTACAAATTTATTCGTATACTAACCTCTTTCCATTCATGAGATCCTAATCAAACTTTTCTACAAAACCATGCATTGGGATAGCTTCGTGCTTTAAAAATTTCTTTGTACCCTAACCTCTTCCCATTCATGTGATCCTAATCAGAGTTTTCTACAAAACATGCATTGGGATAGATTTGTACCTTTACAAATTTCTTCGTACCCTAACCTCTTTGCATTCATGTGATCCTAATCAAACTTTTCTACAAAACATGCATTGGGATAGATTTGTACCTTTACAAATTTCTTCGTACCCTAACCTCTGTCCATTCATGTGCTCCTAATCAAACTTTTCTACAAAAACATGCGTTGGGATAGCTTCGTGCTTTAAAAATTTCTTCGTACACTAACCTCTTTCCATTCATGTGATCCTAATCAAAATTTTCTACAAAACCATGTGTTGGGATAGCTTCGTGCTTTAAAAATTTCTTCGTACCCTAACCTCTTTCCATTCATGTGATCCTAATCAAACTTTTCTACAAAACATGCATTGGGATAGATTTGTACCTTTACAAATTTCTTCGTATCCTAACCTCTTTTCATTAATCTGATCCTAAACAGAATTTTCTACAAAACATGTGTTGGGATAGATTTGTGCTTTTACAAATTTCTTCATACCCTAACCTCTTTTCCTTCATGTGATCCTAATCAGAGTTTTTACAAAACACACGATGGGATAGATTTGTGCTTTTACAAATTTCTTTGTATCCTAACCTATTTCCATTCATGTGATCCTAATCAGAGTTTTCTACAAAACGTGCGGTCTATAGATTTGTACCTTTACAAATTTCTTCGTATCCTAACCTCTTTTCATTCATCTGAGCCTAATCAGAGTTTTCTACAAAACATGCGTTGGGATAGATTTGTGCTTTTACAAATTTTTTCATACCCTAATCTCTTTTCATTCATGTGATCCTAATCAGAGTTTTTACAAAACACACGATGGGATAGATTTGTGCTTTTACAAATTTCTTTGTATCCTAACTACTTTCCATTCATGTGATCCTAGTCGGATTTTTCTACAAAAACGTTCGTTGGGATAGATTTGTGCTTTTACAAATTTCTTCGTATCCTAACCTCTTTTAATTTTTGTGATCCTAGAGTTATCTAGAAAACATACGTTGGGATAGATTAGTACCTTTACAAATTTCTTCGTACCCTAACCTCTTTCCATTCATGTGATCCTAATCAAACTTTTCTACAAAACCATGAATTGGGATAGATTTGTACCTTTACAAATTTCTTCGTACCCTAACCTCTTTCCATTCATGTGATCCTAATTAAACTTTTCTACAAAACCATGAATTGGGATAGATTTGTACCTTTGAAAATTTCTTCGTACCCTAACCTCTTTCCATTCATGTGATCCTAATCAAACTTTTCTACAAAACCATGCATTGGGATAGCTTCGTGCTTTAAAAATTTCTTCGTACACTAACCTCTGTCCATTCATGTGATCCTAATCAAAATTTTCTACAAAACCATGTGTTGGGATAGCTTCGTGCTTTAAAAATTTCTTCGTACCCTAACCTCTTTCCATTCATGTGATCCTAATCAAACTTTTCTACAAAACATGCATTGGGATAGATTTGTACCTTTACAAATTTCTTCGTACCCTAACCTCTTTCCATTCATGTGATCCTAATTAAACTTTTCTACAAAACCATGAATTGGGATAGATTTGTACCTTTAAAAATTTCTTCGTATCCTAACCTCTTTCCATTCATGAGATCCTAATCAAACTTTTCTACAAAACCATGCATTGGGATAGCTTCGTGCTTTAAAAATTTCTTTGTACCCTAACCTCTTCCCATTCATCTGATACTCATCAGAGTTTTCTACAAAACGTTCGTTGGGCTAGATTTGTGCTTTTACAAATTTCTTCGTATCCTAACCTCTTTCCATTCATGTGATCCTAATCAAAGTTTTCTATAAAACCATGCATTGGGATAGAATTGTACCTTTACTAATTTCTTCGTACCCTAACCTCTTTCCATTCATGTGATCCTAATCAAACTTTTCTACAAAACCATGAATTGGTTAATAATAACCTCTTTTCATTCATCTGATCCTAATCAGAGTTTTCTACAAAACATGCGTTGGGATAGATTTGTGCTTTTACAAATTTCTTCCTACCCTAACCTCTTTCCATTAATGTGATCCTAATCAAAGTTTTCTACAAAACCATGCATTGGGATAGCTTCGTGGTTTAAAAATTTCTTTGTACCCTAACCTCTTCCCATTTATGTGATCCTAATCAGAGTTTTCTACAAAACGCATTGGGATAGATTTGTTCCTTTACAAATTTCTTCGTATCCTAACCTCTTTCCATTCATGTGATCCTAATCAAACTTTTCTACAAAACATGCATTGGGATAGATTTGTTCCTTTACAAATTTCTTCGTATCCTAGCCTCTTTCCATTCATGTGATCCTAATCAGAGTTTTCTGCAAAACGTACGTTGGGATAGATTTGTACCTTTACAAATTTCTTCGTATCCTAACCTCTTTTCATTAATCTGATCCTAAACAGAATTTTCTACAAAACATGTGTTGGGATAGATTTGTGCTTTTACAAATTTCTTAATACCCTAACCTCTTTTCCTTCATGTGATCCTAATCAGAGTTTTTACAAAACACACGATGGGATAGATTTGTGCTTTTACAAATTTCTTTGTATCCTAACCTATTTCCATTCATGTGATCCTAATCAGAGTTTTCTACAAAACGTGCGGTCTATAGATTTGTACCTTTACAAATTTCTTCGTATCCTAACCTCTTTTCATTCATCTGAGCCTAATCAGAGTTTTCTACAAAACATGCGTTGGGATAGATTTGTGCTTTTACAAATTTTTTCATACCCTAATCTCTTTTCATTCATGTGATCCTAATCAGAGTTTTTACAAAACACACGATGGGATAGATTTGTGCTTTTACAAATTTCTTTGTATCCTAACTACTTTCCATTCATGTGATCCTAGTCGGATTTTTCTACAAAAACGTTCGTTGGGATAGATTTGTGCTTTTACAAATTTCTTCGTATCCTAACCTCTTTTAATTTTTGTGATCCTAGAGTTATCTAGAAAACATACGTTTGGATAGATTAGTACCTTTACAAATTTCTTCGTACCCTAACCTCTTTCCATTCATGTGATCCTAATCAAACTTTTCTACAAAACCATGAATTGGGATAGATTTGTACCTTTACAAATTTCTTCGTACCCTAACCTCTTTCCATTCATGTGATCCTAATTAAACTTTTCTACAAAACCATGAATTGGGATAGATTTGTACCTTTAAAAATTTCTTCGTACCCTAACCTCTTTCCATTCATGTGATCCTAATCAAACTTTTCTACAAAACCATGCATTGGGATAGCTTCGTGCTTTAAAAATTTCTTCGTACACTAACCTCTGTCCATTCATGTGATCCTAATCAAAATTTTCTACAAAACCATGTGTTGGGATAGCTTCGTGCTTTAAAAATTTCTTCGTACCCTAACCTCTTTCCATTCATGTGATCCTAATCAAACTTTTCTACAAAACATGCATTGGGATAGATTTGTACCTTTACAAATTTCTTCGTACCCTAACCTCTTTCCATTCATGTGATCCTAATTAAACTTTTCTACAAAACCATGAATTGGGATAGATTTGTACCTTTAAAAATTTCTTCGTATCCTAACCTCTTTCCATTCATGAGATCCTAATCAAACTTTTCTACAAAACCATGCATTGGGATAGCTTCGTGCTTTAAAAATTTCTTTGTACCCTAACCTCTTCCCATTCATCTGATACTCATCAGAGTTTTCTACAAAACGTTCGTTGGGCTAGATTTGTGCTTTTACAAATTTCTTCGTATCCTAACCTCTTTCCATTCATGTGATCCTAATCAAAGTTTTCTATAAAACCATGCATTGGGATAGAATTGTACCTTTACTAATTTCTTCGTACCCTAACCTCTTTCCATTCATGTGATCCTAATCAAACTTTTCTACAAAACCATGAATTGGTTAATAATAACCTCTTTTCATTCATCTGATCCTAATCAGAGTTTTCTACAAAACATGCGTTGGGATAGATTTGTGCTTTTACAAATTTCTTCCTACCCTAACCTCTTTCCATTAATGTGATCCTAATCAAAGTTTTCTACAAAACCATGCATTGGGATAGCTTCGTGGTTTAAAAATTTCTTTGTACCCTAACCTCTTCCCATTCATGTGATCCTAATCAGAGTTTTCTACAAAACGCATTGGGATAGATTTGTACCTTTACAAATTTCTTCGTATCCTAACCTCTTTCCATTCATGTGATCCTAATCAAACTTTTCTACAAAACATGCATTGGGATAGATTTGTTCCTTTACAAATTTCTTCGTATCCTAGCCTCTTTCCATTCATGTGATCCTAATCAGAGTTTTCTGCAAAACGTACGTTGGGATAGATTTGTGCCTTTACAAATTTCTTCGTACCCTAACCTCTTTCCATACATGTGATCCTAATCACAGTTTTCTATAAAACCATGCATTGGGACAGATTTGTACCTTTACAAATTTCTTCGTAACCTCTTTCCATTCATGTGATCCTAATCGAACTTTTCTACAAAACATGCATTGGGATAGATTTGTAGCTTTACAAATTTCTTCGTATCCTAACCTCTTTCCATTGATGTGATACTAATTAAAGTTTTCTGCAAAACGTGTGTTGGGATAGATTTGTGCTTTTACAAATTACTACATAACCTAACCTCTTTCCATTCATGTGATCCTAATCAAACTTTTCTACAAAACGTGCGTTGTGATAGATTTGTACTTTTACAAATTACTTCCTACCCTAACCTCTTTTTATTAATCTGATCCTAATCAATTTGTTCTATAAAACCATGCATTGGGATATATTTGTACCTTTACAAATTTCTTCGTATCCTAACCTCTTTCCATTCATGTTATCCTAATCAAACATTTCTACAAAACATGCATTGAGATAGATTTGTACCTTTACAAATTTCTTCGTATCCTAACCTCTTTCCATTCATGTGATCCTAATGAAACTTTTCTACAAAACCATGCGTTGGGATAGCTTCGTGCTTTAAAAATTTCTTCGTACCCTAACCTCTTTCCATTCACGTGAATCTAATCAAAGTTTTCTATAAAACCATGCATTAGGACAAATTTGTACCTTTACAAATTTCTTCGTATCCTAACGTCTTTCCATTCATGTGATCCTAATGAAACTTTTCTACAAAACATGCATTGAGATAGATTTGTACCTTTACAAATTTATTCGTATCCTAACCTCTTTCCATTCATGTGATCCTAATCAAACTTTTCTACAAAACCATGCGTAGGAATAGCTTCGTGCTTTAAAAATTTCTTCGTACCCTAACCTCTGTCCATTCATGTGATCCTAATCAAACTTTTCTACAAAACCATGCGTTGGGATAGCTTCGTGCTTTAGAAATTTCTTCGTACCCTAACCTCTGTCCATTCATGTGATCCTAATCAAACTTTTCTACAAAACCATGCGTTGGGATAACTTCGTGCTTTAAAAATTTCTTCGTACCCTAACCTCTTTCCATTCATGAGATCCTAATCAAACTTTTCTACAAAACCATGCATTGGGATAGCTTCGTGCTTTAAAAATTTCTTTGTACCCTAACCTCTTCCCATTCATCTGATCCTCATCAGAGTTTTCTACAAAACGTGCGTTGGGCTAGATTTGTGCTTTTACAAATTTCTTCGTATCCTAACCTCTTTCCATTCATGTGATCCTAATCAAAGTTTTCTATAAAACCATGCATTGGGATAGAATTGTACCTTTACTAATTTCTTCGCACCCTAACCTCTTTCCATTCATGTGATCCTAATCAAACTTTTCTACAAAACCATGAATTGGTTAATAATAACCTCTTTTCATTCATCTGATCCTAATCAGAGTTTTCTACAAAACATGCGTTGGGATAGATTTGTCCTTTTACAAATTTCTTCCTACCCTAACCTCTTTCCATTAATGTGATCCTAATCAAAGTTTTCTACAAAACCATGCATTGGGATAGCTTCGTGGTTTAAAAATTTCTTTGTACCCTAACCTCTTCCCATTCATGTGATCCTAATCAGAGTTTTCTACAAAACGCATTGGGATAGATTTGTACCTTTACAAATTTCTTCGTATCCTAACCTCTTTCCATTCATGTGATCCTAATCAAACTTTTCTACAAAACATGCATTGGGATAGATTTGTTCCTTTACAAATTTCTTCGTATCCTAGCCTCTTTCAATTCATGTGATCCTAATCAGAGTTTTCTGCAAAACGTACGTTGGGATAGATTTGTGCCTTTACAAATTTCTTCCTACCCTAACCTCTTTCCATACATGTGATCCTAATCACAGTTTTCTATAAAACCATGCATTGGGACAGATTTGTACCTTTACAAATTTCTTCGTAACCTCTTTCCATTCATGTGATCCTAATCGAACTTTTCTACAAAACATGCATTGGGATAGATTTGTAGCTTTACAAATTTCTTCGTATCCTAACCTCTTTCCATTGATGTGATACTAATTAAAGTTTTCTGCAAAACGTGTGTTGGGATAGATTTGTGCTTTTACAAATTACTTCATAACCTAACCTCTTTCCATTCATGTGATCCTAATCAAACTTTTCTACAAAACGTGCGTTGTGATAGATTTGTACTTTTACAAATTTCTTCCTACCCTAACCTCTTTTTATTAATCTGATCCTAATCAATTTGTTCTATAAAACCATGCATTGGGATATATTTGTACCTTTACAAATTTCTTCGTATCCTAACCTCTTTCCATTCATGTTATCCTAATCAAACATTTCTACAAAACATGCATTGAGATAGATTTGTACCTTTACAAATTTCTTCGTATCCTAACCTCTTTCCATTCATGTGATCCTAATGAAACTTTTCTACAAAACCATGCGTTGGGATAGCTTCGTGCTTTAAAAATTTCTTCGTACCCTAACCTCTTTCCATTCACGTGAATCTAATCAAAGTTTTCTATAAAACCATGCATTAGGACAAATTTGTACCTTTACAAATTTCTTCGTATCCTAACGTCTTTCCATTCATGTGATCCTAATCAAACTTTTCTACAAAACATGCATTGAGATAGATTTGTACCTTTACAAATTTATTCGTATCCTAACCTCTTTCCATTCATGTGATCCTAATCAAACTTTTCTACAAAACCATGCGTAGGGATAGCTTCGTGCTTTAAAAATTTCTTCGTACCCTAACCTCTGTCCATTCATGTGATCCTAATCAAACTTTTCTACAAAACCATGCGTTGGGATAGCTTCGTGCTTTAGAAATTTCTTCGTACCCTAACCTCTGTCCATTCATGTGATCCTAATCAAACTTTTCTACAAAACCATGCGTTGGGATAACTTCGTGCTTTAAAAATTTCTTCGTACCCTAACCTCTTTCCATTCATGAGATCCTAATCAAACTTTTCTACAAAACATGCATTGGGATAGATTTGTAACTTTACAAATTTCTTCGTACCCTAACCTCTTTCCAATCATGTGATCCTATTCAAACTTTTCTACAAAACCATGCGTTGGGATATCTTCGTGCTTTAAAAATTTCTTCCTACCCTAACCTCTTTCCATTCATGTGATCCTAATCAAACTTTTCTACAAAACATGCATTGGGATAGATTTGTACCTTTACAAATTTCTTCGTACCCTAACCTCTTTCCATTCATGTGATCCTAATAAAACTTTTCTACAAAACCATGCATTGGGATAGCTTCGTGCTTTAAAATTTTCCTCGTACCCTAACCTCTTTCCATTCATGTGATCCTAATCAAAGTTTTCTATAAAACCATGCATTGGGACAGATTTGTACCTTTACAAATTTCTTCGTATACTAACCTCTGTCCATTCATGTGCTCCTAATCAAACTTTTCTACAAAAACAAGCGTTGGGATAGCTTCGTGCTTTAAAAATTTCTTCGTACCCTAACCTCTGTCCATTCATGTGATCCTAATCAAAATTTTCTACAAAACATGCATTGAGGTAGATTTGTACCTTTACAAATTTCTTCGTATCCTAACCTCTTTCCATTCATGTGATCCTAATCAGAGTTTTCTACAAAACGTGCGTTGGGATAAATTTGTGCTTTTAGAAACTTCATAGTAGCCTAACCTCTTTCCATTCCCGTCATCCTAATCAAACTTTTCTACAAAACTTGCATTGGGATAGATTTGTACCTTTACAAATTTCTTCCTATACTAACCTCTTTTCATTCATCTGATCCTAATCAGAGTTTTCTACAAAACATGCGTTGGGATAGATTTGTGCTTTTACAAATTTCTTCCTACCCTAACCTCTTTCCATTAATGTGATCCTAATCAAAGTTTTCTACAAAACCATGCATTGGGATAGCTTCGTGGTTTAAAAATTTCTTTGTACCCTAACCTCTTCCCATTCATGTGATCCTAATCAGAGTTTTCTACAAAACGCTTTGGGATAGATTTGTACCTTTACAAATTTCTTCGTATCCTAACCTCTTTCCATTCATGTGATCCTAATCAAACTTTTCTACAAAACATGCATTGGGATAGATTTGTTCCTTTACAAATTTCTTCGTATCCTAGCCTCTTTCCATTCATGTGATCCTAATCAGAGTTTTCTGCAAAACGTGCGTTGGGATAGATTTGTGCTTTTACAAATTTCTTCGTACCCTAACCTCTTTCCATACATGTGATCCTAATCACAGTTTTCTATAAAACCATTCATTGGGACAGATTTGTACCTTTACAAATTTCTTCGTAACCTCTTTCCATTCATGTGATCCTAATCGAACTTTTCTACAAAACATGCATTGGGATAGATTTGTAGCTTTACAAATTTCTTCGTATCCTAACCTCTTTCCATTCATGTGATACTAATTAGAGTTTTCTACAAAACGTGCGTTTGGATAGATTTATGCTTTTACAAATTTCTTCGTACCCTAACCTCTTTCCATTCATATGATCCTAATCAAACTTTTCTACAAAACCATGCATTGGGATAGATTTGTACCTTTACAAATTTCTTATTACCCTAACCTCTTTCCATTCATGTGATCCTAATCACATTTTTCTACAACACGTGCGTTGGAATAGATTTGTGCTTTTAAAAATTTCTTCCTACCCTAACCTCTTTTCATTCATCTGATCCTAATCAGAGATTTCTACAAAACGTGCGTTGGGATAGATTTGTGCTTTTAAAAATTTCTTCGTACCCTAACCTCTTTCCATTCATGTGATCCTAATCAAACTTTCCTACAAAACATGCATTGGGATAGATTTGTACCTTTACAAATTTCTTCGTACCCTAACCTCTTTCCATTCATGTGATCCTATTCAAACTTTTCTACAAAACCATGAATTGGGATAGATTTGTACCTTTAAAATTTCTTCGTACCCTAACCTCTTTCCGTTCATGTGATCCTAATCAAACTTTTCTACAAAACCATGCATTGGGATAGATTTGTGCTAAAAAATTTCTTCGTACCCTAACCTCTTTTCATTCACGTGATCCTAATCAAAGTTTTCTATAAAACCATGCATTGGGACAGATTTGTACTTTTACAAATTTCTTCGTATCCTAACCTCTTTCCATTCATGAGATCCTAATCAAACTTTTCTACAAAACCATGCATTTAGATAGCTTCGTGCTTTAAAAATTTCTTTGTACCCTAACCTCTTCCCATTCATCTGACCCTAATCAGAGTTTTCTACAAAACGTGCGTTGGGCTAGATTTGTGCTTTTACAAATTTCTTCGTATCCTAACCTCTTTCCATTCATGTGATCCTAATCAAACTTATCTACAAAACCATGAATTGGTTAATAATAACCTCTTTTCATTCAACTGATCCTAATCAGAGTTTTCTACAAAACATGCGTTGGGATAGATTTGTGCTTTTACAAATTTCTTCCTACCCTAACCTCTTTCCATTAATGTGATCCTAATCAAAGTTTTCTACAAAACCATGCATTGGGATAGCTTCGTGGTTTAAAAATTTCTTTGTACCTTAACCTCTTCCCATTCATGTGATCCTAATCATAGTTTTCTACAAAACGCATTGGGATAGATTTGTACCTTTACAAAATTCTTCGTATCCTAACCTCTTTCCATTCATGAGATCCTAATTAAAACTTTTCTACAAAACATGCATTGAGATAGATTTGTACCTTTACAAATTTCTTCGTATCCTAGCCTCTTTCCATTCATGTGATCCTAATCAGAGTTTTCTGCAAAACGTGCGTTGGGATAGATTTGTGCTTTTACAAATTTCTTCGTACCCTAACCTCTTTCCATTCATGAGATCCTAATCAAACTTTTCTACAAAACCATGCATTGGGATAGCTTCGTGGTTTAAAAATTTCTTTGTACCCTAACCTCTTCCCATTCATGTGATCCTAATCACAGTTTTCTATAAAACCATGCATTGGGATAGATTTGTAGCTTTACAAATTTCTTCGTATCCTAACCTCTTTCTATTCATGTGATACTAATTAGAGTTTTCTACAAAACGTGCGTTGCGATAGATTTATGCTTTTACAAATTTCTTCGTACCCTAACCTCTTTTCATTCATCTGATCCTAATCAGAGTTTTCTACAAAACGTGCGTTGGGATAGATTTGTGCTTTTACAAATATCTTCGTACCCTAACCTCTTTCCATTCATGTGATCCTAATAAAACTTTTCTACAAAACATGCATTGGGATAGAATTGTACCTTTACAAATTTCTTCGTACCCTAACCTCTTTCCATTCATGTGATCCTATTCAAACTTTTCTACAAAACCATGAATTGGTTAATAATAACCTCTTTTCATTCATCTGATCCTAATCAAAGTTTTCTATAAAACCATGCATTGGGATAGATTTGTACCTTTACAAATTTCTTCGTATCCTAACCTCTTTCCATTCATGTGATCCTAATAAAACTTTTCTACAAAACATGCATTGGGATAGATTTGCACCTTTACAAATTTCTTCGTATCCTAACCTCTTTTTATTCATCTGATCCTAATCAGAGGTTTCTACAAAACATGCGTTGGGATAGATTTGTGCTTTAAAAATTTCTTTGTACCCTAACCTCTTCCCATTCATGTGATCCTAATCAGAGTTTTCTACAAAACATGCATTGGGATAGATTTGTACCTTTACAAATTTCTTCGTACCCTAACCTCTTTCCATTCATGTGATCCTAATCAGAGTTTTTACAAAACACACGATGGGATAGATTTGTGCTTTTACAAATTTCTTTGTATCCTAACTTCTTTCCATTCATGTGATCCTAGTCGGATTTTTCTACAAAAACGTGCGTTGGGATAGATTTGTGCCTTTACAAATTTCTTCGTACCCTAACCTCTTTCCATTCATGTGATCCAAATCAGAGTTTTTACAAAACACACGATGGGATAGATTTGTGCTTTTACAAATTTCTTTGTATCCTAACTTCTTTCCATTCATGTGCTCCTAGTCGGATTTTTCTACAAAAACGTGCGTTGGGATAGATTTGTACCTTTACAAATTTCTTCGTACCCTAACCTCTTTCCATTCATGTGATCCTAATCAGAGTTTTTACAAAACACACGATGGGATAGATTTGTGCTTTTACAAATTTCTTTGTATCCTAACTTCTTTCCATTCATGTGATCCTAGTCGGATTTTTCTACAAAAACGTGCGTTGGGATAGATTTGTACCTTTACAAATTTCTTCGTACCCTAACCTCTTTCCATTCATGTGATCCTAATCAGAGTTTTTACAAAACACACGATGGGATAGATTTGTGCTTTTACAAATTTCTTTGTATCCTAACTTCTTTCCATTCATGTGATCCTAGTCGGATTTTTCTACAAAAACATGCGTTGGGATAGATTTGTACCTTAACAAATTTCTTCGTACCCTAACCTCTTTCCATTCATGCGATCCTAATCAAACTTTTCTACAAAGTATGAATTGGGATAGATTTGTACCTTTACAAATTTCTTCGTACCCTAACCTCTTTCCATTCATGTGATCCTAATCAAACTTTTCTACAAAACCATGAATTGGGATAGATTTGTACCTTTAAAAATTTCTTAGTACCCTAACCTCTTTCCATTCATGTGATCCTAATCAAACTTTTCTACAAAACCATGCATTGGGATAGCTTTGTGCTAAAAAATTTCTTCGTACCCTAACCTCTTTCCATTCACGTGATCTTAATCAAAGTTTCCTATAAAACCATGCATTGGGACAGATTTGTACTTTTACAAATTTCTTCGTATCCTAACCTCTTTCCATTCATGAGATCCTAATCAAACTTTTCTACAAAACCATGCATTGGGATAGCTTCGTGGTTTAAAAATTTCTTTGTACCCTAACCTCTTTCCATTCATGTGATCCTAATCAGAGTTTTCTACAAAACGCATTGGGATAGATTTGTACCTTTACAAATTTCTTCGTATCCTAACCTCTTTCCATTCATGTGATCCTAATCAAACTTTTCTACAAAACATGCATTGGGATAGATTTGTACCTTTACAAATTTCTTCGTATCCTAACCTCTTTCCATTCATGTGATACTAATTAGAGTTTTCTACAAAACGTGCGTTGGGATAGATTTATGCTTTTACAAATTTCTTCGTACCCTAACCTCTTTCCATTCATGTGATCCTAATCAAACTTTTCTACAAAACCATGCATTGCGATAGATTTGTACCTTTACAAATTTTTTCGTACCCTAACCTCTTTCCATTCATGTGATCCTAATTACATTTTTCTACAACACGTGCGTTGGAATAGATTTGTGCTTTTACAAATTTCTTCCTACCCTAACCTCTTTTCATTCATCTGATCCTAATCAGAGTTTTCTACAAAACGTGCGTTGGGATAGATTTGTGCTTTTACAAATATCTTCGTACCCTAACCTCTTTCCATTCATGTGATCCTAATCAAAGTTTTCTATAAAACATGCATTGGGATAGATTTGCACCTTTACAAATTTCTTCGTATCCTAACCTCTTTTCATTCATCTGATCCTAATCAGAGATTTCTACAAAACATACATTGGGATAGATTTGTACCTTTACAAATTTCTTCGTACCCTAACCTCTTTCCATTCATGTGATCCTAATCAAACTTTTCTACAAAACATCCATTGGGATAGATTTGTACCTTTACAAATTTCTTCGTACCCTAACCTCTGTCCATTCATGTGCTCCTAATCAAACTTTTCTAGAAAAACATGCGTTTTGATAGCTTCGTGCTTTAAAAATTTCTTCGTTCCCTAACCTCTGTCCATTCATGTGATCCTAATGAAAATTTTCTACAAAACCATGCGTTGGGATAGCTTCGTGCTTTAAAAATTTCTTCGTATCCCAACTTCTTTCCATTCATGTGATCCTAATCAGAGTTTTCTACAAAACGTGCGTTGGGATAAATTTGTGCTTTTACAAACTTCATAGTAGCCTAACCTCTTTCCATTCCCGTCATCCTAATCAAACTTTTCTACAAAACATGCATTGGGATAGATTTGTACCTTTACAAATTTCTTCGTATCCTAACCTCTTTTCATTAATTGGATCCTAATCAGAGTTTTCTACAAAACATGTGTTGGGATAGATTTGTGCTTTTACAAATTTCATAGTACCCTAACCTATTTCAATTCATGTGATCCTAATCAAACTTTTCTACAAAACATGCATTGGGATACATTTGTACCTTCACAAATTTCTTCGTATCCTAACCACTTTTCATTCATCTGACCCTAATCAGAGTTTTCTACAAAACATGCGTTGGGATAGATTTGTGCTTTTACAAATTTCTTCATACCCTAACCTCTTTTCCTTCATGTGATCCTAATCAGAGTTTTTACAAAACACACGATTGGATAGCTTTGTGCTTTTACAAATTTCTTTGTATCCTAACCTATTTCCACTCATGTGATCCTAATCAGAGTTTTCTACAAAACGTGCAGTCGATAGATTTGTACCTTTACAAATTTCTTCGTATCCTAACCTCTTTTCATTCATCTGATCCTAATCAGAGTTTTCTACAAAACGTGCGTTGGGATAGATTTGTGCTTTTACAAATATCTTCGTACCCTAACCTCTTTCCATTCATGTGATCCTAATAAAACTTTTCTACAAAACATGCATTGGGATAGAATTGTACCTTTACAAATTTCTTCGTACCCTAACCTCTTTCCATTCATGTGATCCTATTCAAACTTTTCTACAAAACCATGAATTGGTTAATAATAACCTCTTTTCATTCATCTGATCCTAATCAAAGTTTTCTATAAAACCATGCATTGGGATAGATTTGTACCTTTACAAATTTCTTCGTATCCTAACCTCTTTCCATTCATGTGATCCTAATAAAACTTTTCTACAAAACATGCATTGGGATAGATTTGCACCTTTACAAATTTCTTCGTATCCTAACCTCTTTTTATTCATCTGATCCTAATCAGAGGTTTCTACAAAACATGCGTTGGGATAGATTTGTGCTTTAAAAATTTCTTTGTACCCTAACCTCTTCCCATTCATGTGATCCTAATCAGAGTTTTCTACAAAACATGCATTGGGATAGATTTGTACCTTTACAAATTTCTTCGTACCCTAACCTCTTTCCATTCATGTGATCCTAATCAGAGTTTTTAGAAAACACACGATGGGATAGCTTCGTGCTTTAAAAATTTCTTCGTATCCTAACTTCTTTCCATTCATGTGATCCTAGTCGGATTTTTCTACAAAAACGTGCGTTGGGATAGATTTGTGCCTTTACAAATTTCTTCGTACCCTAACCTCTTTCCATTCATGTGATCCAAATCAGAGTTTTTACAAAACACACGATGGGATAGATTTGTGCTTTTACAAATTTCTTTGTATCCTAACTTCTTTCCATTCATGTGCTCCTAGTCGGATTTTTCTACAAAAACGTGCGTTGGGATAGATTTGTACCTTTACAAATTTCTTCGTACCCTAACCTCTTTCCATTCATGTGATCCTAATCAGAGTTTTTACAAAACACACGATGGGATAGATTTGTGCTTTTACAAATTTCTTTGTATCCTAACTTCTTTCCATTCATGTGATCCTAGTCGGATTTTTCTACAAAAACGTGCGTTGGGATAGATTTGTACCTTTACAAATTTCTTCGTACCCTAACCTCTTTCCATTCATGTGATCCTAATCAGAGTTTTTACAAAACACACGATGGGATAGATTTGTGCTTTTACAAATTTCTTTGTATCCTAACTTCTTTCCATTCATGTGATCCTAGTCGGATTTTTCTACAAAAACATGCGTTGGGATAGATTTGTACCTTAACAAATTTCTTCGTACCCTAACCTCTTTCCATTCATGCGATCCTAATCAAACTTTTCTACAAAGTATGAATTGGGATAGATTTGTACCTTTACAAATTTCTTCGTACCCTAACCTCTTTCCATTCATGTGATCCTAATCAAACTTTTCTACAAAACCATGAATTGGGATAGATTTGTACCTTTAAAAATTTCTTAGTACCCTAACCTCTTTCCATTCATGTGATCCTAATCAAACTTTTCTACAAAACCATGCATTGGGATAGCTTTGTGCTAAAAAATTTCTTCGTACCCTAACCTCTTTCCATTCACGTGATCTTAATCAAAGTTTCCTATAAAACCATGCATTGGGACAGATTTGTACTTTTACAAATTTCTTCGTATCCTAACCTCTTTCCATTCATGAGATCCTAATCAAACTTTTCTACAAAACCATGCATTGGGATAGCTTCGTGGTTTAAAAATTTCTTTGTACCCTAACCTCTTTCCATTCATGTGATCCTAATCAGAGTTTTCTACAAAACGCATTGGGAAAGATTTGTACCTTTACAAATTTCTTCGTATCCTAACCTCTTTCCATTCATGTGATCCTAATCAAACTCTTC
This sequence comes from Agrypnus murinus, assembly GCA_929113105.1. NCBI lineage: Eukaryota > Metazoa > Arthropoda > Insecta > Coleoptera > Elateridae > Agrypnus > Agrypnus murinus. Next base: position 225,516,979 of record OV816024.1, on the reverse strand, counting down.
TAAAAAACATGCATTGGGATAGATTTGTACCTTTACAAATTTCTTCGTATCCTAACCTCTTTCCATTCATGTGATACTAATTAGAGTTTTCTACAAAACGTGCGTTGGGATAGATTTATGCTTTTACAAATTTCTTCGTACCCTAACCTCTTTCCATTCATGTGATCCTAATCAAACTTTTCTACAAAACCATGCATTGCGATAGATTTGTACCTTTACAAATTTTTTCGTACCCTAACCTCTTTCCATTCATGTGATCCTAATTACATTTTTCTACAACACGTGCGTTGGAATAGATTTGTGCTTTTACAAATTTCTTCCTACCCTAACCTCTTTTCATTCATCTGATCCTAATCAGAGTTTTCTACAAAACGTGCGTTGGGATAGATTTGTGCTTTTACAAATATCTTCGTACCCTAACCTCTTTCCATTCATGTGATCCTAATCAAAGTTTTCTATAAAACATGCATTGGGATAGATTTGCACCTTTACAAATTTCTTCGTATCCTAACCTCTTTTCATTCATCTGATCCTAATCAGAGATTTCTACAAAACATACATTGGGATAGATTTGTACCTTTACAAATTTCTTCGTACCCTAACCTCTTTCCATTCATGTGATCCTAATCAAACTTTTCTACAAAACATCCATTGGGATAGATTTGTACCTTTACAAATTTCTTCGTACCCTAACCTCTGTCCATTCATGTGCTCCTAATCAAACTTTTCTAGAAAAACATGCGTTTTGATAGCTTCGTGCTTTAAAAATTTCTTCGTTCCCTAACCTCTGTCCATTCATGTGATCCTAATGAAAATTTTCTACAAAACCATGCGTTGGGATAGCTTCGTGCTTTAAAAATTTCTTCGTATCCCAACTTCTTTCCATTCATGTGATCCTAATCAGAGTTTTCTACAAAACGTGCGTTGGGATAAATTTGTGCTTTTACAAACTTCATAGTAGCCTAACCTCTTTCCATTCCCGTCATCCTAATCAAACTTTTCTACAAAACATGCATTGGGATAGATTTGTACCTTTACAAATTTCTTCGTATCCTAACCTCTTTTCATTAATTGGATCCTAATCAGAGTTTTCTACAAAACATGTGTTGGGATAGATTTGTGCTTTTACAAATTTCATAGTACCCTAACCTATTTCAATTCATGTGATCCTAATCAAACTTTTCTACAAAACATGCATTGGGATACATTTGTACCTTCACAAATTTCTTCGTATCCTAACCACTTTTCATTCATCTGACCCTAATCAGAGTTTTCTACAAAACATGCGTTGGGATAGATTTGTGCTTTTACAAATTTCTTCATACCCTAACCTCTTTTCCTTCATGTGATCCTAATCAGAGTTTTTACAAAACACACGATTGGATAGCTTTGTGCTTTTACAAATTTCTTTGTATCCTAACCTATTTCCACTCATGTGATCCTAATCAGAGTTTTCTACAAAACGTGCAGTCGATAGATTTGTACCTTTACAAATTTCTTCGTATCCTAACCTCTTTTCATTCATCTGAGCCTAATCAGAGTTTTCTACAAAACATGCGTTGGGATAGATTTGTGCTTTTACAAATTTTTTCATACCCTAATCTCTTTTCATTCATGTGATCCTAATCAGAGTTTTTACAAAACACACGATGGGATAGATTTGTGCTTTTACAAATTTCTTTGTAACCTAACTTCTTTCCATTCATGTGATCCTAGTCGGATTTTTCTACAAAAACGTGCGTTGGGATAGATTTGTGCTTTTACAAATTTCTTTGTATCCTAACTTCTTTCCATTCATGTGATCCTAGTCGGATTTTTCTACAAAAACGTGCGTTGGGATAGATTTGTGCCTTTACAAATTTCTTTGTATCCTAACTTCTTTCCATTCATGTGATCCTAGTCGGATTTTTCTACAAAAACGTGCGTTGGGATAGATTTGTGCTTTTACAAATTTCTTTGTATCCTAACTTCTTTCCATTCATGTGATCCTAGTCGGATTTTTCTACAAAAACGTGCGTTGGGATAGATTTGTGCTTTTACAAATTTCTTTGTATCCTAACTTCTTTCCATTCATGTGATCCTAGTCGGATTTTTCTACAAAAACGTGCGTTGGGATAGATTTGTGCCTTTACAAATTTCTTCGTACCCTAACCTCTTTCCATTCATGTGATCCTAATCAGAGTTTTTACAAAACACACGATGGGATAGATTTGTGCTTTTACAAATGTCTTTGTATCCTAACTTCTTCCCATTCATGTGATCCTAATCAGAGTTTTCTACAAAACATGCATTGGGACAGATTTGTACCTTTACAAATTTCTTCGTACCCTAACCTCTTTCCATTCATGTGATCCTAATCAGAGTTTTTACAAAACACACGATGGGATAGATTTGTGCTTTTACAAATTTCTTTGTATCCTAACTTCTTTCCATTCATGTGATCCTAGTCGGATTTTTCTACAAAAACGTGCGTTGGGATAGATTTGTACCTTTACAAATTTCTTCGTACCCTAACCTCTTTCCATTCATGTGATCCTAATCAGAGTTTTTATAAAACACACGATGGGATAGATTTGTGCTTTTACAAATTTCTTTGTATCCTAACTTCTTTCCATTCATGTGATCCTAGTCGGATTTTTCTACAAAAACATACGTTGGGATAGATTTGTACCTTTACAAATTTCTTCGTACCCTAACCTCTTTCCATTCATGCGATCCTAATCAAACTTTTCTACAAAACATGAATTGGGATAGATTTGTACCTTTACAAATTTCTTCGTACCCTAACCTCTTTCCATTCATGTGATCCTAATCAAACTTTTCTACAAAACCATGAATTGGGATAGATTTGTACTTTTAAAAATTTCTTCGTACCCTAACCTCTTTCCATTCATGTGATCCTAATCAAACTTTTCTACAAAACCATGCATTGGGATAGCTTTGTGCTAAAAAATTTCTTCGTACCCTAACCTCTTTCCATTCACGTGATCTTAATCAAAGTTTCCTATAAAACCATGCATTGGGACAGATTTGTACTTTTACAAATTTCTTCGTATCCTAACCTCTTTCCATTCATGAGATCCTAATCAAACTTTTCTACAAAACCATGCATTGGGATAGCTTCGTGGTTTAAAAATTTCTTTGTACCCTAACCTCTTCCCATTCATGTGATCCTAATCAGAGTTTTCTACAAAACGCATTGGGAAAGATTTGTACCTTTACAAATTTCTTCGTATCCTAACCTCTTACCATTCATGTGATCCTAATCAAACTCTTCTAAAAAACATGCATTGGGATAGATTTGTACCTTTACAAATTTCTTCGTATCCTAACCTCTTTCCATTCATGTGATACTAATTAGAGTTTTCTACAAAACGTGCGTTGGGATAGATTTATGCTTTTACAAATTTCTTCGTACCCTAACCTCTTTCCATTCATATGATCCTAATCAAAGTTTTCTATAAAACCATTCATTGGGATAGAATTGTACCTTTACAAATTTCTTCGTATCCTAACCTCTTTCCATTCATGTGATCCTAATCAAATTTTTCTACAAAACATGCATTGGGATAGATTTGTACCTTTAAAAATTTCTTCGTATCCTAACATCTTTCCATTCATCTGATCCTAATCAGAGTTTTCTACAAAACGTGTGTTGGGATAGATTTGTGCTTTTACAAATTACTTCATACCCTAACCTCTTTCCATTCATGTGATCCTAATCAAACTTTTCTACAAAACATGCATTGAGATAGATTTGTACCCTTACAAATTTCTTCGTATCCTAACCTCTTTCCATTCATGTGATCCTCATCAAACTTTGCTACAAAACCATGCGTTGGGATAGCTTCGTGCTTTAAGAATTTCTTCGTACCCTAACCTCTTTCCATTCACATGAATCTAATCAAAGTTTTCTATAAAACCATGCATTTAGACAAATTTGTACCTTTACAAATTTCTTCGTATCCTTACCTCTTTCCATTCATGTGATCATAATTATACTTTTCTACAAAACCATGCGTTGGGATAGCTTCGTGCTTTAAAAATTTATTCGTACCCTAACCTCTTTCCATTCATGTGATCCTAATCAAACTTTTCTATAAAACATGCATTGGGATAGATTTGTAACTTTACAAATTTCTTCGTACCCTAACCTCTTTCCAATCATGTGATCCTAATCAAACTTTTCTACAAAACCATGCGTTGGGATAGCTTCGTGCGTTAAAAACTTCTTCCTACCCTAACCTCTTTCCATTCATGTGATCCTAATCAAACTTTTCTACAAAACAGGCATTGGCATAGATTTGTACCTTTACAAATTTCTTCGTACCCTAACCTCTTTCCATTCATGTGATCCTAATCAAACTTTTCTACAAAACATGCATTGGGATAGATTTGTACCTTTACAAATTTCTTCGTACCCTAACCTCTGTCCATTCATATGATCCTAATCAAACCTTTCTACAAAAACATGCGTTGGTATAGCTTCGAGCTTTAAAAATTTCTTCGTACCCTAACCTCTTTCCATTCATGTGATCCTAATCAAACTTTTCTACAAAACATGCATTGGGATAGATTTGTACCTTTACAAATTTCTTTGTAACCTAACCTCTTTCCAATCATGTGATCCTAATCAAACTTTTCTACAAAACCATGCGTTGGTATAGCTTCTTGCTTTAAAAATTTCTTCGTACCCTAACCTCTTTCCATTCATGTGATCCTAATCAAACTTTTCTACAAAACATGCATTGAGATAGATTTGTACCTTTACAAATTTCTTCGTATCCTAACCTCTATCCATTCATGTGATCCTAATCAAACTTTTCTACAAAACCATGCGTTGGGATAGCTTCGTGCTTTAAAAATTTCTTCGTATCCCAACTTCTTTCCATTCCTGTGATCCTAATCAGAGTTTTCTACAAAACGTGCGTTGGGATAAATTTGTGCTTTTACAAACTTCATAGTAGCCTAACCTCTTTCCATTCCCGTCATCCTAATCAAACTTTTCTACAAAACATGCATTGGGATAGATTTGTACCTTTACAAATTTCTTCGTATCCTAACCTCTTTCCATTCATGAGATCCTAATCAAACTTTTCTACAAAACCATGCATTGGGATAGCTTCGTGGTTTAAAAATTTCTTTGTACCCTAACCTCTTTCCATTCATGTGATCCTAATCAGAGTTTTCTACAAAACGCATTGGGAAAGATTTGTACCTTTACAAATTTCTTCGTATCCTAACCTCTTTCCATTCATGTGATCCTAATCAAACTCTTCTAAAAAACATGCATTGGGATAGATTTGTACCTTTACAAATTTCTTCGTATCCTAACCTCTTTCCATTCATGTGATACTAATTAGAGTTTTCTACAAAACGTGCGTTGGGATAGATTTATGCTTTTACAAATTTCTTCGTACCCTAACCTCTTTCCATTCATGTGATCCTAATCAAACTTTTCTACAAAACCATGCATTGCGATAGATTTGTACCTTTACAAATTTTTTCGTACCCTAACCTCTTTCCATTCATGTGATCCTAATTACATTTTTCTACAACACGTGCGTTGGAATAGATTTGTGCTTTTACAAATTTCTTCCTACCCTAACCTCTTTTCATTCATCTGATCCTAATCAGAGTTTTCTACAAAACGTGCGTTGGGATAGATTTGTGCTTTTACAAATATCTTCGTACCCTAACCTCTTTCCATTCATGTGATCCTAATCAAAGTTTTCTATAAAACATGCATTGGGATAGATTTGCACCTTTACAAATTTCTTCGTATCCTAACCTCTTTTCATTCATCTGATCCTAATCAGAGATTTCTACAAAACATACATTGGGATAGATTTGTACCTTTACAAATTTCTTCGTACCCTAACCTCTTTCCATTCATGTGATCCTAATCAAACTTTTCTACAAAACATCCATTGGGATAGATTTGTACCTTTACAAATTTCTTCGTACCCTAACCTCTGTCCATTCATGTGCTCCTAATCAAACTTTTCTAGAAAAACATGCGTTTTGATAGCTTCGTGCTTTAAAAATTTCTTCGTTCCCTAACCTCTGTCCATTCATGTGATCCTAATGAAAATTTTCTACAAAACCATGCGTTGGGATAGCTTCGTGCTTTAAAAATTTCTTCGTATCCCAACTTCTTTCCATTCATGTGATCCTAATCAGAGTTTTCTACAAAACGTGCGTTGGGATAAATTTGTGCTTTTACAAACTTCATAGTAGCCTAACCTCTTTCCATTCCCGTCATCCTAATCAAACTTTTCTACAAAACATGCATTGGGATAGATTTGTACCTTTACAAATTTCTTCGTATCCTAACCTCTTTTCATTAATTGGATCCTAATCAGAGTTTTCTACAAAACATGTGTTGGGATAGATTTGTGCTTTTACAAATTTCATAGTACCCTAACCTATTTCAATTCATGTGATCCTAATCAAACTTTTCTACAAAACATGCATTGGGATACATTTGTACCTTCACAAATTTCTTCGTATCCTAACCACTTTTCATTCATCTGACCCTAATCAGAGTTTTCTACAAAACATGCGTTGGGATAGATTTGTGCTTTTACAAATTTCTTCATACCCTAACCTCTTTTCCTTCATGTGATCCTAATCAGAGTTTTTACAAAACACACGATTGGATAGCTTTGTGCTTTTACAAATTTCTTTGTATCCTAACCTATTTCCACTCATGTGATCCTAATCAGAGTTTTCTACAAAACGTGCAGTCGATAGATTTGTACCTTTACAAATTTCTTCGTATCCTAACCTCTTTTCATTCATCTGAGCCTAATCAGAGTTTTCTACAAAACATGCGTTGGGATAGATTTGTGCTTTTACAAATTTTTTCATACCCTAATCTCTTTTCATTCATGTGATCCTAATCAGAGTTTTTACAAAACACACGATGGGATAGATTTGTGCTTTTACAAATTTCTTTGTAACCTAACTTCTTTCCATTCATGTGATCCTAGTCGGATTTTTCTACAAAAACGTGCGTTGGGATAGATTTGTGCTTTTACAAATTTCTTTGTATCCTAACTTCTTTCCATTCATGTGATCCTAGTCGGATTTTTCTACAAAAACGTGCGTTGGGATAGATTTGTGCCTTTACAAATTTCTTTGTATCCTAACTTCTTTCCATTCATGTGATCCTAGTCGGATTTTTCTACAAAAACGTGCGTTGGGATAGATTTGTGCTTTTACAAATTTCTTTGTATCCTAACTTCTTTCCATTCATGTGATCCTAGTCGGATTTTTCTACAAAAACGTGCGTTGGGATAGATTTGTGCTTTTACAAATTTCTTTGTATCCTAACTTCTTTCCATTCATGTGATCCTAGTCGGATTTTTCTACAAAAACGTGCGTTGGGATAGATTTGTGCTTTTACAAATTTCTTCGTACCCTAACCTCTTTCCATTCATGTGATCCTAATCAGAGTTTTTACAAAACACACGATGGGATAGATTTGTGCTTTTACAAATGTCTTTGTATCCTAACTTCTTCCCATTCATGTGATCCTAATCAGAGTTTTCTACAAAACATGCATTGGGACAGATTTGTACCTTTACAAATTTCTTCGTACCCTAACCTCTTTCCATTCATGTGATCCTAATCAGAGTTTTTACAAAACACACGATGGGATAGATTTGTGCTTTTACAAATTTCTTTGTATCCTAACTTCTTTCCATTCATGTGATCCTAGTCGGATTTTTCTACAAAAACGTGCGTTGGGATAGATTTGTACCTTTACAAATTTCTTCGTACCCTAACCTCTTTCCATTCATGTGATCCTAATCAGAGTTTTTATAAAACACACGATGGGATAGATTTGTGCTTTTACAAATTTCTTTGTATCCTAACTTCTTTCCATTCATGTGATCCTAGTCGGATTTTTCTACAAAAACATACGTTGGGATAGATTTGTACCTTTACAAATTTCTTCGTACCCTAACCTCTTTCCATTCATGCGATCCTAATCAAACTTTTCTACAAAACATGAATTGGGATAGATTTGTACCTTTACAAATTTCTTCGTACCCTAACCTCTTTCCATTCATGTGATCCTAATCAAACTTTTCTACAAAACCATGAATTGGGATAGATTTGTACCTTTAAAAATTTCTTCGTATCCTAACCTCTTTCCATTCATGTGATCCTAATCAAACTTTTCTACAAAACCATGCATTGGGATAGCTTTGTGCTAAAAAATTTCTTCGTACCCTAACCTCTTTCCATTCACGTGATCTTAATCAAAGTTTCCTATAAAACCATGCATTGGGACAGATTTGTACTTTTACAAATTTCTTCGTATCCTAACCTCTTTCCATTCATGAGATCCTAATCAAACTTTTCTACAAAACCATGCATTGGGATAGCTTCGTGGTTTAAAAATTTCTTTGTACCCTAACCTCTTCCCATTCATGTGATCCTAATCAGAGTTTTCTACAAAACGCATTGGGAAAGATTTGTACCTTTACAAATTTCTTCGTATCCTAACCTCTTACCATTCATGTGATCCTAATCAAACTCTTCTAAAAAACATGCATTGGGATAGATTTGTACCTTTACAAATTTCTTCGTATCCTAACCTCTTTCCATTCATGTGATACTAATTAGAGTTTTCTACAAAACGTGCGTTGGGATAGATTTATGCTTTTACAAATTTCTTCGTACCCTAACCTCTTTCCATTCATATGATCTTAATCAAAGTTTTCTATAAAACCATTCATTGGGATAGAATTGTACCTTTACAAATTTCTTCGTATCCTAACCTCTTTCCATTCATGTGATCCTAATCAAATTTTTCTACAAAACATGCATTGGGATAGATTTGTACCTTTAAAAATTTCTTCGTATCCTAACATCTTTCCATTCATCTGATCCTAATCAGAGTTTTCTACAAAACGTGTGTTGGGATAGATTTGTGCTTTTACAAATTACTTCATACCCTAACCTCTTTCCATTCATGTGATCCTAATCAAACTTTTCTACAAAACATGCATTGAGATAGATTTGTACCCTTACAAATTTCTTCGTATCCTAACCTCTTTCCATTCATGTGATCCTCATCAAACTTTGCTACAAAACCATGCGTTGGGATAGCTTCGTGCTTTAAGAATTTCTTCGTACCCTAACCTCTTTCCATTCACATGAATCTAATCAAAGTTTTCTATAAAACCATGCATTTAGACAAATTTGTACCTTTACAAATTTCTTCGTATCCTTACCTCTTTCCATTCATGTGATCATAATTATACTTTTCTACAAAACCATGCGTTGGGATAGCTTCGTGCTTTAAAAATTTATTCGTACCCTAACCTCTTTCCATTCATGTGATCCTAATCAAACTTTTCTATAAAACATGCATTGGGATAGATTTGTAACTTTACAAATTTCTTCGTACCCTAACCTCTTTCCAATCATGTGATCCTAATCAAACTTTTCTACAAAACCATGCGTTGGGATAGCTTCGTGCGTTAAAAACTTCTTCCTACCCTAACCTCTTTCCATTCATGTGATCCTAATCAAACTTTTCTACAAAACAGGCATTGGCATAGATTTGTACCTTTACAAATTTCTTCGTACCCTAACCTCTTTCCATTCATGTGATCCTAATCAAACTTTTCTACAAAACATGCATTGGGATAGATTTGTACCTTTACAAATTTCTTCGTACCCTAACCTCTGTCCATTCATATGATCCTAATCAAACCTTTCTACAAAAACATGCGTTGGTATAGCTTCGAGCTTTAAAAATTTCTTCGTACCCTAACCTCTTTCCATTCATGTGATCCTAATCAAACTTTTCTACAAAACATGCATTGGGATAGATTTGTACCTTTACAAATTTCTTTGTAACCTAACCTCTTTCCAATCATGTGATCCTAATCAAACTTTTCTACAAAACCATGCGTTGGTATAGCTTCTTGCTTTAAAAATTTCTTCGTACCCTAACCTCTTTCCATTCATGTGATCCTAATCAAACTTTTCTACAAAACATGCATTGAGATAGATTTGTACCTTTACAAATTTCTTCGTATCCTAACCTCTATCCATTCATGTGATCCTAATCAAACTTTTCTACAAAACCATGCGTTGGGATAGCTTCGTGCTTTAAAAATTTCTTCGTATCCCAACTTCTTTCCATTCCTGTGATCCTAATCAGAGTTTTCTACAAAACGTGCGTTGGGATAAATTTGTGCTTTTACAAACTTCATAGTAGCCTAACCTCTTTCCATTCCCGTCATCCTAATCAAACTTTTCTACAAAACATGCATTGGGATAGATTTGTACCTTTACAAATTTCTTCGTATCCTAACCTCTTTTCATTAATCTGATCCTAATCAGAGTTTTCTACAAAACATGTGTTGGGGTAGATTTGTGATTTTACAAATTTTTTCATACCCTAACCTCTTTTCCTTCATGTGATCCTAATCAGAGTTTTTACAAAACACACGATGGGATAGATTTGTGCTTTTACTAATTTCTTTGTATCCTAACCTATTTCCATTCATGTGATCCTAATCAAACTTTTCTACAAAACCATGCATTGGGATGGATTTGTACCTTTACAAATTTCTTCGTACCCTAACCTCTTTCCATTCATGTGATCTTAATCAAACTTTTCTACAAAACCATGCGTTGGGATAGCTTCGTGCGTTAAAAACTTCTTCCTACCCTAACCTCTTTCCATTCATGTGATCCTAATCAAACTTTTCTACAAAACATGCATTGGCATAGATTTGTACCTTTACAAATTTCTTCGTACCCTAACCTCTTTCCATTCATGTGATCCTAATCAAACTTTTCTACAAAACATGCATTGGGATAGATTTATACCTTTACAAATTTCTTAGTACCCTAACCTCTGTCCATTCATGTGATCCTAATCAAACCTTTCTACAAAAACATGCGTTGGGATAGCTTCGTGCTTTAAAAATTTCTTCGTACCCTAACCTCTTTCCATTCATGTGATCCTAATCAAACTTTTCTACAAAACATGCATTGGGATAGATTTGTACCTTTACAAATTTCTTTGTAACCTAACCTCTTTCCAATCATGTGATCCTAATCAAACTTTTCTACAAAACCATGCTTTGGGGTAGCTTCGTGCTATAAAAATTTCTTCGTACCCTAACCTCTTTCCATTCATGTGATCCTAATCAAACTTTTCTACAAAACCATGCGTTGGGATAGCTTCGTGCTTTAAAAATTTCTTCGTATCCCAACTTCTTTCCATTGATGTGATCCTAATCAGAGTTTTCAGCAAAACGTGCGTTGGGATAAATTTGTGCTTTTACAAACTTCATAGTAGCCTAACCTCTTTCCATTCCCGTCATCCTAATCAAACTTTTCTACAAAACATGCATTGGGATAGATTTGTACCTTTACAAATTTCTTCGTATCCTAACCTCTTTTCATTAATCTGATCCTAATTAGAGTTTTCTACAAAACATGTATTGGGGTAGATTTGTGATTTTACAAATTTTTTCATACCCTAACCTCTTTTCCTTCATGTGATCCTAATCAGAGTTTTTATAAAACACACGATGGGATAGATTTGTGCTTTTACTAATTTCTTTGTATCCTAACCTATTTCCATTCATGTGATCCTAATCAAACTTTTCTACAAAACCATGCATTGGGATGGATTTGTACCTTTAAAAATTTCTTCGTACCCTAACCTCTTTCCATTCATGTGATCCTAATCAAACTTTTCTACAAAACATGCATTGGGATAGATTTGTACCTTTACAAATTTCTTTGTAACCTAACCTCTTTCCAATCATGTGATCCTAATCAAACTTTTCTACAAAACCATGCATTGGGATAGCTTCGTGCTTTAAAAATTTCTTCGTACCCTAACCTCTTTCCATTCATGTGATCCTATTCAAACTTTTCTACAAAACATGCATTGAGATAGATTTGTACCTTTACAAATTTCTTCGTACCCTAACCTCTGTCCATTCATGTGATCCTAATCAAACCTTTCTACAAAAACATGCGTTGGGATAGCTTCGTGCTTTAAAAATTTCTTCGTACCCGAATCTCTTTCCATTCATGTGATCCTAATCAAACTTTTCTACAAAACATGCATTGGGATAGATTTGTACCTTTACAAATTTCTTTGTAACCTAACCTCTTTCCAATCATGTGATCCTAATCAAACTTTTCTACAAAACCATGCGTTGGGATAGCTACGTGCTTTAAAAATTTCTTCGTACCCTAACCTCTTTCCATTCATGTGATCCTAATCAAACTTTTCTACAAAACATGCATTGAGATAGATTTGTACCTTTACAAATTTCTTCGTATCCTAACCTCTTTCCATTCATGTGATCCTAATCAAACTTTTCTACAAAACCATGCGTTGGGATAGCTTCGTGCTTTAAAAATTTCTTCGTATCCCAACTTCTTTCCATTCATGTGATCCTAATCAGAGTTTTCTACAAAACGTGCGTTGGGATAAATTTGTGCTTTTACAAACTTCATAGTAGCCTAACCTCTTTCGATTCCCGTCATCCTAATCAAACTTTTCTACAAAACATGCATTGGGATAGATTTGTACCTTTACAAATTTCTTCGTATCCTAACCTCTTTTCATTAATCTGATCCTAATCAGAGTTTTCTACAAAACATGTGTTGGGATAGATTTGTGATTTTAAAAATTTTTTCATACCCTAACCTCTTTTCCTTCATGTGATCCTAATCAGAGTTTTTACAAAACACACGATGGGATAGATTTGTGCTTTTTTTAATTTCTTTGTATCCTAACCTATTTCCATTCATGTGATGCTAATCAAACTTTTCTACAAAACCATGCATTGGGATGGCTTTGTACCTTTACAAATTTCTTCGTACCCTAACCTCTTTCCATTCATGTGACCCTAATCAAAGTTTTCTATAAAACCATGCATTGGGATAGATTTGCACCTTTACAAATTTCTTCGTATCCTAACCTCTTTCCATTCATGTGATCCTAATCAAACTTTTCTACAAAACATGCATTGGGATAGATTTGTACCTTTACAAATTTCTTCGTACCCTAACCTCTGTCCATTCATGTGATCCTAATCAAACCTTTCTACAAAAACATGCGTTGGGATAGCTTCGTGCTTTAAAAATTTCTTCGTACCCGAATCTCTTTCCATTCATGTGATCCTAATCAAACTTTTCTACAAAACATGCATTGGGATAGATTTGTACCTTTACAAATTTCTTTGTAACCTAACCTCTTTCCAATCATGTGATCCTAATCAAACTTTTCTACAAAACCATGCGTTGGGATAGCTACGTGCTTTAAAAATTTCTTCGTACCCTAACCTCTTTCCATTCATGTGATCCTAATCAAACTTTTCTACAAAACCATGCGTTGGGATAGCTTCGTGCTTTAAAAATTTCTTCGTATCCCAACTTCTTTCCATTCATGTGATCCTAATCAGAGTTTTCTACAAAACGTGCGTTGGGATAAATTTGTGCTTTTACAAACTTCATAGTAGCCTAACCTCTTTCGATTCCCGTCATCCTAATCAAACTTTTCTACAAAACATGCATTGGGATAGATTTGTACCTTTACAAATTTCTTCGTATCCTAACCTCTTTTCATTAATCTGATCCTAATCAGAGTTTTCTACAAAACATGTGTTGGGATAGATTTGTGATTTTAAAAATTTTTTCATACCCTAACCTCTTTTCCTTCATGTGATCCTAATCAGAGTTTTTACAAAACACACGATGGGATAGATTTGTGCTTTTTTTAATTTCTTTGTATCCTAACCTATTTCCATTCATGTGATGCTAATCAAACTTTTCTACAAAACCATGCATTGGGATGGCTTTGTACCTTTACAAATTTCTTCGTACCCTAACCTCTTTCCATTCATGTGACCCTAATCAAAGTTTTCTATAAAACCATGCATTGGGATAGATTTGCACCTTTACAAATTTCTTCGTATCCTAACCTCTTTCCATTCATGTGATCCTAATCAAACTTTTCTACAAAACATGCATTGGGATAGATTTGTACCTTTACAAATTTCTTCGTACCCTAACCTCTTTTCATTCATGTGATCCTAATCAGAGTTCAATACAAAACGTGCGTTGCGATAGATTTGTGCTTTTACAAATTTCTTCGTACCCTATCCTCTTTCCATTCATGTGATCCTAATAAAACTTCTCTACAAAACATGCATTGGGATACATTTGTACTTTTACAAATTTCTACGTATCCCAACCTCTTTCCATTCATGTGATCCTAATCAGAATTTTCTACAAAACATGCGTTGGGATAGATTTGTGCTTTTACAAATTTTTTCATACCCTAACCTCTTTTCATTCATGTGTTCCTAATCAGAGTTTTTACAAAACACACGATGGGATAGATTTGTAAGTACCTTTACAAATTTCTTCGTACCCTAACCTCTTTTCATTCATCTGATCCTAATCAGAGTTTTCTACAAAACATGCGTTGGGATAGATTTGTGCTTTTACAAATTTTTTCATACCCTAACCTCTTTTAATTCATGTGATCCTAATCAGAGTTTTTACAAAACACACAATGGGATAGATTTGTAGCTTTACAATTTTCTTCGTATCCTAACCTCTTTCCATTCATGTGATCCTATTCAAACTTTTCTACAAAACCATGCATTGGGATAGATTTGTACCTTTACAAATTTCTTCGTATCCTAACCTCTTTCCATTCATGTAATCCTAATCACATTTTTCTACAAAACGTGCGTTGGGATAGATTTGTGCTTTTACAAATTTCTTCGTACCCTAACCTCTTTCCATTCATGTGATCCTAATCAAACTTTTCTACAAAACCATGCATTGGAATAGATTTGTACCTTTACAAAATTCTTCGTATCCGAACCTCTTTCCATTGATGTAATCCTAATCACATTTTTCTACAAAACGTGCGTTGGGATAGATTTGTGGTTTTACAAATCTCTTCGTACCCTAACCTCTTTCCATTCATGTGATCCTAATCAAACTTTTCTACAAAACGTGCGTTGGGATAGATTTGTGGTTTTACAAATCTCTTCGTACCCTAACCTCTTTCCATTCATATGATGCTAATCAAAGTTTTCTATAAAACCATTCATTGGGATAGAATTGTACCTTTACAAATTTCTTCGTATCCTAACCTCTTTCCATTCATGTGATCCTAATCAAATTTTTCTACAAAACATGCATTGGGATAGATTTGTACCTTTAAAAATTTCTTCGTATCCTAACCTCTTTCCATTCATGTGATCCTAATCAGAGTTTTCTACAAAACGTGTGTTGGGATAGATTTGTGCTTTTACAAACTACTTCATACCCTAACCTCTTTCCATTCATGTGATCCTAATCAAACTTTTCTACAAAACATGCATTGAGATAGATTTGTACCTTTACAAATTTCTTCGTATCCTAACCTCTTTCCATTCATGTGATCCTCATCAAACTTTGCTACAAAACCATGCGTTGGGATAGCTTCGTGCTTTAAAAATTTCTTCGTACCCTAACCTCTTTCCATTCACGTGAATCTAATCAAAGTTTTCTATAAAACCATGCATTTGGACAAATTTGTACCTTTACAAATTTCTTCGTATCCTAACCTCTTTCCATTCATGTGATCCTAATCAAACTTTTCTACAAAACATGCATTGAGATAGATTTGTACCTTTGCAAATTTATTCGTACCCTAACCTCTTTCCATTCATGTGATCCTAATCAAACTTTTCTATAAAACATGCATTGGGATAGATTTGTAACTTTACAAATTTCTTCGTACCCTAACCTCTTTCCAATCATGTGATCCTAATCAAACTTTTCTACAAAACCATGCGTTGGGATAGCTTCGTGCGTTAAAAACTTCTTCCTACCCTAACCTCTTTCCATTCATGTGATCCTAATCAAACTTTTCTACAAAACATGCATTGGGATAGATTTGTACCTTTACAAATTTCTTCGTACCCTAACCTCTGTCCATTCATGTGATCCTAATCAAACCTTTCTACAAAAACATGCGTTGGGATAGCTTCGTGCTTTGAAAATTTCTTCGTACCCTAACCTCTTTCCATTCATGTGATCCTAATAAAACTTTTCTACAAAACATGCATTGGGATAGATTTGTACCTTTACAAATTTCTTCGTACCCTAACCTCTTTCCAATCATGTGATCCTAATCAAACTTTTCTACAAAACCATGCGTTAGAGGTTAGGGTACGAATAAATTTGTAAAGGTACAAATCTATCTCAATGCATATTTTGTAGCAAAGTTTGATGAGGATCACATGAATGGAAAGAGGTTAGGATACGAAGAAATTTGTAAAGGTACAAATCTATCTCAATGCATGTTTTGTAGAAAAGTTTGATTAGGATCACATGAATGGAAAGAGGTTAGGGTATGAAGTAATTTGTAAAAGCACAAATCTATCCCAACACACGTTTTGTAGAAAACTCTGATTAGCATCACATGAATGGAAAGAGGTTAGGATACGAAGAAATTTTTAAAGGTACAAATCTATCCCAATGCATGTTTTGTAGAAAAATTTGATTAGGATCACATGAATGGAAAGAGGTTAGGATACGAAGAAATTTGTAAAGGTACAATTCTATCCCAATGAATGGTTTTATAGAAAACTTTGATTAGCATCATATGAATGGAAAGAGGTTAGGGTACGAAGAGATTTGTAAAACCACAAATCTATCCCAACGCACGTTTTGTAGAAAAGTTTGATTAGGATCACATGAATGGAAAGAGGTTAGGGTACGAAGAGATTTGTAAAACCACAAATCTATCCCAACGCACGTTTTGTAGAAAAATGTAATTAGGATTACATGAATGGAAAGAGGTTCGGATACGAAGAAATTTGTAAAGGTACAAATCTATCCCAATGCATGGTTTTGTAGAAAAGTTTGATTAGGATCACATGAATGGAAAGAGGTTAGGGTACGAAGATATTTGTAAAAGCACAAATCTATCCCAACGCACGTTTTGTAGAAAAATGTGATTAGGATTACATGAATGGAAAGAGGTTAGGATACGAAGAAATTTGTAAAGGTACAAATCTATCCCAATGCATGGTTTTGTAGAAAAGTTTGATTAGGATCACATGAATGGAAAGAGGTTAGGATACGAAGAAAATTGTAAAGCTACAAATCTATCCCATCGTGTGTTTTGTAAAAACTCTGATTAGGATCACATGAATTAAAAGAGGTTAGGGTATGAAAAAATTTGTAAAAGCACAAATCTATCCCAACGCATGTTTTGTAGAAAACTCTGATTAGGATCAGATGAATGAAAAGAGGTTAGGGTACGAAGAAATTTGTAAAGGTACATACAAATCTATCCCATCGTGTGTTTTGTAAAAACTCTGATTAGGATCACATGAATGAAAAGAGGTTAGGGTATGAAAAAATTTGTAAAAGCACAAATCTATCCCAACGCATGTTTTGTAGAAAATTCTGATTAGGATCACATGAATGGGAAGAGCTTAGGATACGAAGAAATTTGTAAAGGTGCAAATCTATCCCAATGCATGGTTTTATAGAAAACTTTGATTAGGGTCACATGAATGGAAAGAGGTTAGGGTACGAAGAAATTTGTAAAGGTACAAAGCCATCCCAATGCATGGTTTTGTAGAAAAGTTTGATAAGCATCACATGAATGGAAATAGGTTAGGATACAAAGAAATTAGTAAAAGCACAAATCTATCCCATCGTGTGTTTTGTAAAAACTCTGATTAGGATCACATGAAGGAAAAGAGGTTAGGGTATGAAAAAATTTGTAAAATCACAAATTTATCCCAACACATGTTTTGTAGAAAACTCTGATTAGGATCAGATTAATGAAAAGAGGTTAGGATACGAAGAAATTTGTAAAGGTACAAATCTATCCCAATGCTTGTTTTGTAGAAAAGTTTGATTAGGATGACGGGAATCGAAAGAGGTTAGGCTACTATGAAGTTTGTAAAAGCACAAATTTATCCCAACGCACGTTTTGTAGAAAACTCTGATTAGGATCACATGAATGGAAAGAAGTTGGGATACGAAGAAATTTTTAAAGCACGAAGCTATCCCAACGCATGGTTTTGTAGAAAAGTTTGATTAGGATCACATGAATGGAAAGAGGTTAGGATACGAAGAAATTTGTAAAGGTACAAATCTATCTCAATGCATGTTTTGTAGAAAAGTTTGATTAGGATCACATGAATGGAAAGAGGTTAGGGTACGAAGAAATTTTTAAAGCACGTAGCTATCCCAACGCATGGTTTTGTAGAAAAGTTTGATTAGGATCACATGATTGGAAAGAGGTTAGGTTACAAAGAAATTTGTAAAGGTACAAATCTATCCCAATGCATGTTTTGTAGAAAAGTTTGATTAGGATCACATGAATGGAAAGAGGTTCGGGTACGAAGAAATTTTTAAAGCACGAAGCTATCCCAACGCATGTTTTTGTAGAAAGGTTTGATTAGGATCACATGAATGGACAGAGGTTAGGGTACGAAGAAATTTGTAAAGGTACAAATCTATCTCAATGCATGTTTTGTAGAAAAGTTTGATTAGGATCACATGAATGGAAAGAGGTTAGGGTACGAAGAAATTTTTAAAGCACGAAGCTATCCCAACGCATGGTTTTGTAGAAAAGTTTGATTAGGATCACATGATTGGAAAGAGGTTAGGTTACAAAGAAATTTGTAAAGGTACAAATCTATCCCAATGCATGTTTTGTAGAAAAGTTTGATTAGGATCACATGAATGGAAAGAGGTTAGGGTACGAAGAAATTTTTAAAGCACGAAGCTATCCCAACGCATGGTTTTGTAGAAAAGTTTGATTAGGATCACATGATTGGAAAGAGGTTAGGTTACAAAGAAATTTGTAAAGGTACAAATCTATCCCAATGCATGTTATGTAGAAAAGTTTGATTACGATCACATGAATGGAAAGAGGTTAGGGTACGAAGAAATTTGTAAAGGTACAAATCCATCCCAATGCATGGTTTTGTAGAAGTTTGATTAGGATCACATGAATGGAAATAGGTTAGGATTCAAAGAAATTAGTAAAAGCACAAATCTATACCATCGTCTGTTTTATAAAAACTCTGATTAGGATCACATGAAGGAAAAGAGGTTAGGGTATGAACAAATTTGTAAAATCACAAATCTACCCCAACACATGTTTTGTAGAAAACTCTGATTAGGATCAGATTAATGAAAAGAGGTTAGGATACGAAGAAATTTGTAAAGGTACAAATCTATCCCGATGCATGTTTTGTAGAAAAGTTTGATTAGGATGACGGGAATAGAAAGAGGTTAGGCTACTATGAAGTTTGTAAAAGCACAAATTTATCCCAACGCACGTTTTGTAGAAAACTCTGATTAGGATCACATGAATGGAAAGAAGTTGGGATACGAAGAAATTTTTAAAGCACGAAGCTATCCCAACGCATGGTTTTGTAGAAAAGTTTGATTAGGATCACATGAATGGAAAGAGGTTAGGATACGAAGAAATTTGTAAAGGTACAAATCTATCTCAATGCATGTTTTGTAGAAAAGTTTGATTAGGATCACATGAATGGAAAGAGGTTAGGGTACGAAGAAATTTTTAAAGCACGAAGCTATCCCAACGCATGGTTTTGTAGAAAAGTTTGATTAGGATCACATGATTGGAAAGAGGTTAGGTTACAAACAAATTTGTAAAGGTACAAATCTATCCCAATGCATGTTTTGTAGAAAAGTTTGATTAGGATCACATGAATGGGAAGAGGTTAGGGTACGAAGAAATTTTTAAAGCACGAAGCTATCCCAACGCATGTTTTTGTAGAAAGGTTTGATTAGGATCACATGAATGGACAGAGGTTAGGGTACGAAGAAATTTATAAAGGTACAAATCTATCCCAATGCATGTTTTGTAGAAAACTCTGATTAGGATCAGATGAATGAAAAGAGGTTAGGGTACGAAGAAATTTGTAAAGGTACATACAAATCTATCCCATCGTGTGTTTTGTAAAAACTCTGATTAGGATCACATGAATGAAAAGAGGTTAGGGTATGAAAAAATTTGTAAAAGCACAAATCTATCCCAACGCATGTTTTGTAGAAAATTCTGATTAGGATCACATGAATGGAAAGAGGTTGGGATACGTAGAAATTTGTAAAACTACAAATGTATCCCAATGCATGTTTTGTAGAGAAGTTTTATTAGGATCACATGAATGGAAAGAGGATAGGGTACGAAGAAATTTGTAAAAGCACAAATCTATCCCAATGCATGTTTTGTAGAAAAGTTTGATTAGGATCACATGAATGGGAAGAGGTTAGGATACGAAGAAATTTGTAAAGGTGCAAATCTATCCCAATGCATGGTTTTATAGAAAACTTTGATTAGGGTCACATGAATGGAAAGAGGTTAGGGTACGAAGAAATTTGTAAAGGTACAAAGCCATCCCAATGCATGGTTTTGTAGAAAAGTTTGATAAGCATCACATGAATGGAAATAGGTTAGGATACAAAGAAATTAGTAAAAGCACAAATCTATCCCATCGTGTGTTTTGTAAAAACTCTGATTAGGATCACATGAAGGAAAAGAGGTTAGGGTATGAAAAAATTTGTAAAATCACAAATTTATCCCAACACATGTTTTGTAGAAAACTCTGATTAGGATCAGATTAATGAAAAGAGGTTAGGATACGAAGAAATTTGTAAAGGTACAAATCTATCCCAATGCTTGTTTTGTAGAAAAGTTTGATTAGGATGACGGGAATCGAAAGAGGTTAGGCTACTATGAAGTTTGTAAAAGCACAAATTTATCCCAACGCACGTTTTGTAGAAAACTCTGATTAGGATCACATGAATGGAAAGAAGTTGGGATACGAAGAAATTTTTAAAGCACGAAGCTATCCCAACGCATGGTTTTGTAGAAAAGTTTGATTAGGATCACATGAATGGAAAGAGGTTAGGATACGAAGAAATTTGTAAAGGTACAAATCTATCTCAATGCATGTTTTGTAGAAAAGTTTGATTAGGATCACATGAATGGAAAGAGGTTAGGGTACGAAGAAATTTTTAAAGCACGTAGCTATCCCAACGCATGGTTTTGTAGAAAAGTTTGATTAGGATCACATGATTGGAAAGAGGTTAGGTTACAAAGAAATTTGTAAAGGTACAAATCTATCCCAATGCATGTTTTGTAGAAAAGTTTGATTAGGATCACATGAATGGAAAGAGGTTCGGGTACGAAGAAATTTTTAAAGCACGAAGCTATCCCAACGCATGTTTTTGTAGAAAGGTTTGATTAGGATCACATGAATGGACAGAGGTTAGGGTACGAAGAAATTTGTAAAGGTACAAATCTATCTCAATGCATGTTTTGTAGAAAAGTTTGATTAGGATCACATGAATGGAAAGAGGTTAGGGTACGAAGAAATTTTTAAAGCACGAAGCTATCCCAACGCATGGTTTTGTAGAAAAGTTTGATTAGGATCACATGATTGGAAAGAGGTTAGGTTACAAAGAAATTTGTAAAGGTACAAATCTATCCCAATGCATGTTTTGTAGAAAAGTTTGATTAGGATCACATGAATGGAAAGAGGTTAGGGTACGAAGAAATTTTTAAAGCACGAAGCTATCCCAACGCATGGTTTTGTAGAAAAGTTTGATTAGGATCACATGATTGGAAAGAGGTTAGGTTACAAAGAAATTTGTAAAGGTACAAATCTATCCCAATGCATGTTATGTAGAAAAGTTTGATTACGATCACATGAATGGAAAGAGGTTAGGGTACGAAGAAATTTGTAAAGGTACAAATCCATCCCAATGCATGGTTTTGTAGAAGTTTGATTAGGATCACATGAATGGAAATAGGTTAGGATTCAAAGAAATTAGTAAAAGCACAAATCTATACCATCGTCTGTTTTATAAAAACTCTGATTAGGATCACATGAAGGAAAAGAGGTTAGGGTATGAACAAATTTGTAAAATCACAAATCTACCCCAACACATGTTTTGTAGAAAACTCTGATTAGGATCAGATTAATGAAAAGAGGTTAGGATACGAAGAAATTTGTAAAGGTACAAATCTATCCCAATGCATGTTTTGTAGAAAAGTTTGATTAGGATGACGGGAATGGAAAGAGGTTAGGCTACTATGAAGTTTGTAAAAGCACAAATTTATCCCAACGCACGTTTTGTAGAAAACTCTGATTAGGATCACATGAATGGAAAGAAGTTGGGATACGAAGAAATTTTTAAAGCACGAAGCTATCCCAACGCATGGTTTTGTAGAAAAGTTTGATTAGGATCACATGAATGGAAAGAGGTTAGGATACGAAGAAATTTGTAAAGGTACAAATCTATCTCAATGCATGTTTTGTAGAAAAGTTTGATTAGGATCACATGAATGGAAAGAGGTTAGGGTACGAAGAAATTTTTAAAGCACGAAGCTATCCCAACGCATGGTTTTGTAGAAAAGTTTGATTAGGATCACATGATTGGAATGAGGTTAGGTTACAAACAAATTTGTAAAGGTACAAATCTATCCCAATGCATGTTTTGTAGAAAAGTTTGATTAGGATCACATGAATGGGAAGAGGTTAGGGTACGAAGAAATTTTTAAAGCACGAAGCTATCCCAACGCATGTTTTTGTAGAAAGGTTTGATTAGGATCACATGAATGGACAGAGGTTAGGGTACGAAGAAATTTATAAAGGTACAAATCTATCCCAATGCATGTTTTGTAGAAAAGTTTGATTAGCATTACATGAATGGAAAGAGGTTAGGGTACGAAGAAATTTGTAAAGGTACAAATCTATGCCAATGCCTGTTTTGTAGAAAAGTTTGATTAGGATCACATGAATGGAAAGAGGTTAGGGTAGGAAGAAGTTTTTAACGCACGAAGCTATCCCAACGCATGGTTTTGTAGAAAAGTTTGATTAGGATCACATGATTGGAAAGAGGTTAGGGTACGAAGAAATTTGTAAAGTTACAAATCTATCCCAATGCATGTTTTATAAAAAAGTTTGATTAGGATCACATGAATGGAAAGAGGTTAGGGTACGAATAAATTTTTAAAGCACTAAGCTATCCCAACGCATGGTTTTGTAGCAAAGTTTGATGAGGATCACATGAATGGAAAGAGGTTAGGATACGAAGAAATTTGTAAAGGTACAAATCTATCTCAATGCATGTTTTGTAGAAAAGTTTGATTAGGATCACATGAATGGAAAGAGGTTAGGGTATGAAGTAATTTGTAAAAGCACAAATCTATCCCAACACACGTTTTGTAGAAAACTCTGATTAGGATAACATGAATGGAAAGATGTTAGGATACGAAGAAATTTTTAAAGGTACAAATCTATCCCAATGCATGTTTTGTAGAAAAATTTGATTAGGATCACATGAATGGAAAGAGGTTAGGATACGAAGAAATTTGTAAAGGTACAATTCTATCCCAATGAATGGTTTTATAGAAAACTTTGATTAGGATCATATGAATGGAATGAGGTTAGGGTACGAAGAGATTTGTAAAACCACAAATCTATCCCAACGCACGTTTTGTAGAAAAGTTTGATTAGGATCACATGAATGGAAAGAGGTTAGGGTACGAAGAGATTTGTAAAACCACAAATCTATCCCAACGCACGTTTTGTAGAAAAATGTGATTAGGATTACATGAATGGAAAGAGGTTAGGATACGAAGAAATTTGTAAAGGTACAAATCTATCCCAATGCATGGTTTTGTAGAAAAGTTTTATTAGGATCACATGAATGGAAAGAGGTTAGGGTACGAAGAAATTTGTAAAAGCACAAATCTATCCCAACGCACGTTTTGTAGAAAAATGTGATTAGGATTACATGAATGGAAAGAGGTTAGGATACGAAGAAATTTGTAAAGGTACAAATCTATCCCAATGCATGGTTTTGTAGAAAAGTTTGATTAGGATCACATGAATGGAAAGAGGTTAGGGTACAAAGAAATTTTTAAAGCACAAAGCTATCCCAACGCATGTTTTTGTAGAAAGGTTTGATTAGGATCACATGAATGGACAGAGGTTAGGGTACGAAGAAATTTGTAAAGGTACAAATCTATCCCAATGCATGTTTTGTAGAAAAGTTTGATTAGGATCACATGAATGGAAAGAGGTTAGGGTACGAAGAAATTTGTAAAGGTACAAATCTATGCCAATGCATGTTTTGTAGAAAAGTTTGATTAGGATCACATGAATGGATAGAGGTTAGGGTACGAAGAAATTTGTAAAGGTACAAATTTGTCCCAATGCATGGTTTTATAGAAAACTTTGATTAGATTCACAATTTCCAATTTCATCACATTTCCAATCATGTGATCCTAATCAAACTTTTCTACAAAACCATGCGTTGGGATAGCTTCGTGCTTTAAAAATTTCTTCGTACCCTAACCTCTTTCCATTCATGTGATCCTAATCAAACTTTTCTACTAAACATGCATTGGGATAGATTTGTACATTTACAAATTTCTTTGTAACCTAACCTCTTTCCAATCATGTGATCCTAATCAAACTTTTCTACAAAACCATGCGTTGGGATAGCTTCGTGCTTTAAAAATTTCTTCGTACCCTAACCTCTTTCCATTCATGTGATCCTAATCAAACTTTTCTACAAAACATGCATTGAGATAGATTTGTACCTTTACAAATTTCTTCGTACCCTAACCTCTGTCCATTCATGTGATCCTAATCAAACCTTTCTACAAAAACATGCGTTGGGATAGCTTCGTGCTTTAAAAATTTCTTCGTACCCGAACCTCTTTCCATTCATGTGATCCTAATCAAACTTTTCTACAAAACATGCATTGGGATAGATTTGTACCTTTACAAATTTCTTTGTAACCTAACCTCTTTCCAATCATGTGATCCTAATCAAACTTTTCTACAAAACCATGCGTTGGGATAGCTACGTGCTTTAAAAATTTCTTCGTACCCTAACCTCTTTCCATTCATGTGATCCTAATCAAACTTTTCTACAAAACCATGCGTTGGGATAGCTTCGTGCTTTAAAAATTTCTTCGTATCCCAACTTCTTTCCATTCATGTGATCCTAATCAGAGTTTTCTACAAAACGTGCGTTGGGATAAATTTGTGCTTTTACAAACTTCATAGTAGCCTAACCTCTTTCGATTCCCGTCATCCTAATCAAACTTTTCTACAAAACATGCATTGGGATAGATTTGTACCTTTACAAATTTCTTCGTATCCTAACCTCTTTTCATTAATCTGATCCTAATCAGAGTTTTCTACAAAACATGTGTTGGGATAGATGTGTGATTTTACAAATTTTTTCATACCCTAACCTCTTTTCCTTCATGTGATCCTAATCAGAGTTTTTACAAAACACACGATGGGATAGATTTGTGCTTTTACTAATTTCTTTGTATCCTAACCTATTTCCATTCATGTGATGCTAATCAAACTTTTCTACAAAACCATGCATTGGGATGGCTTTGTACCTTTACAAATTTCTTCGTACCCTAACCTCTTTCCATTCATGTGACCCTAATCAAAGTTTTCTATAAAACCATGCATTGGGATAGATTTGCACCTTTACAAATTTCTTCGTATCCTAACCTCTTTCCATTCATGTGATCCTAATCAAACTTTTCTACAAAACATGCATTGGGATTGATTTGTACCTTTACAAATTTCTTCGTACCCTAACCTCTTTTCATTCATGTTATCCTAATCAGAATTTTCTACAAAACATGCGTTGTGATAGATTTGTGCTTTTACAAATTTTTTCATACCCTAACCTCTTTTCATTCATGTGATCCTAATCAGAGTTTTTACAAAACACACGATGGGATAGATTTGTATGTACCTTTACAAATTTCTTCGTACCCTAACCTCTTTTCATTCATCTGATCCTAATCAGAGTTTTCTACAAAACATGCGTTGGGATAGATTTGTGCTTTTACAAATTTTTTCATACCCTAACCTCTTTTAATTCATGTGATCCTAATCAGAGTTTTTACAAAACACACGATGGGATAGATTTGTAGCTTTACAATTTTCTTCGTATCCTAACCTCTTTCCATTCATGTGATCCTAATCAAACTTTTCTACAAAACCATGCATTGGGATAGATTTGTACCTTTACAAATTTCTTCGTATCCTAACCTCTTTCCATTCATGTAATCCTAATCACATTTTTCTACAAAACGTGCGTTGGGATAGATTTGTGCTTTTACAAATTTCTTCGTACCCTAACCTCTTTTCATTCATGTGATCCTAATCAAACTTTTCTACAAAACCATGCATTGGGATAGATTTGTACCTTTACAAATTTCTTCGTATCCGAACCTCTTTCCATTCATGTAATCCTAATCACATTTTTCTACAAAACGTGCGTTGGGATAGATTTGTGGTTTTACAAATCTCTTCGTACCCTAACCTCTTACTACAAAACCATGCATTGGGATGGCTTTGTACCGTTACAAATCTCTTCGTACCCTAACCTCTTACCATTCATGTGATCCTAATCAAACTTTTCTACAAAACGTGCGTTGGGATAGATTTGTGGTTTTACAAATCTCTTCGTACCCTAACCTCTTTCCATTCATATGATGCTAATCAAAGTTTTCTATAAAACCATTCATTGGGATAGAATTGTACCTTTACAAATTTCTTCGTATCCTAACCTCTTTCCATTCATGTGATCCTAATCAAATTTTTCTACAAAACATGCATTGGGATTGATTTGTACCTTTAAAAATTTCTTCGTATCCTAACCTCTTTCCATTCATGTGATCCTAATCAGAGTTTTCTACAAAACGTGTGTTGGGATAGATTTGTGCTTTTACAAATTACATCATACCCTAACCTCTTTCCATTCATGTGATCCTAATCAAACTTTTCTACAAAACATGCATTGAGATAGATTTGTACCTTTACAAATTTCTTCGTATCCTAACCTCTTTCCATTCATGTGATCCTCATCAAACTTTTCTACAAAACCATGCGTTGGGATAGCTTCGTGCTTTAAAAATTTCTTCGTACCCTAACCTCTTTCCATTCATGTGATCCTAATCAAACTATTCTACAAAACATGCATTGAGATAGATTTGTACCTTTACAAATTTCTTCGTATCCTAACCTCTTTCCATTCATGTGATCCTAATCACATTTTTCTACAAAACGTGCGTTGGGATAGATTTGTGCTTTTACAAATTTCTTCGTACCCTAACCTCTTTCCATTCATGTGATCCTAATCAAACTTTTCTACAAAACCATGCATTGGGATAGATTTGTACCTTTACAAATTTCTTCGTATCCGAACCTCTTTCCATTCATGTGATCCTAATCAGAGTTTTCTACAAAACGTGCGTTGGGATAAATTTGTGCTTTTACAAACTTCATAGTACCCTAACCTCTTTCCATTCCCGTCATCCTAATCAAACTTTTCTACAAAACCATGCATTGGGATGGATTTGTACCTTTACAAATTTCTTCGTACCCTAACCTCTTTCCGTTCATGTGATCCTAATCAAAGTTTTCTATAAAACCATGCATTGGGATAGATTTGCACCTTTACAAATTTCTTCGTATCCTAACCTCTTTCCATTCATGTGATCCTAATCAAACTTTTCTACAAAACATGCATTGGGATAGGTTTGTACCTTTACAAATTTCTTCGTACCCTAACCTCTTTTCATTCATGTGATCCTAATCAGAGTTCTCTACAAAACGTGCGTTGGGATAGATTTGTGCTTTTACAAATTTCTTCGTACCCTATCCTCTTTCCATTCATGTGATCCTAATAAAACTTCTCTACAAAACATGCATTGGGATACATTTGTACTTTTACAAATTTCTTCGTATCCTAACCTCTTTCCATTCATGTGATCCTTATCAGAATTTTCTACAATACAGGCGTTGGGATAGATTTGTGCTTTTACAAATTTTTTCATACCCTAACCTCTTTTCATTCATGTGATCCTAATCAGAGTTTTTACAAAACACACGATGGGATAGATTTGTATGTAACTTTACAAATTTCTTCGTACCCTAACCTCTTTTCATTCATCTGCTCCTAATCAGAGTTTTCTACAAAACATGCGTTGGGATAGCTTTGTGCTAAAAAATTTTTTCATACCCTAACCTCTTTTCCTTCATGTGATCCTAATCAGAGTTTTTACAAAACACACGATGGGATAGATTTGTATGTAACTTTACAAATTTCTTCGTACCCTAACCTCTTTTCATTCATCTGCTCCTAATCAGAGTTTTCTACAAAACATGCGTTGGGATAGATTTGTGCTTTTACAAATTTTTTCATACCCTAACCTCTTTTAATTCATGTGATCCTAATCAGAGTTTTTACAAAACACACGATGGGATAGATTTGTAGCTTTACAATTTTCTTCGTATCCTAACCTCTTTCCATTCATGTGATCCTAATCAAACTTTTCTACAAAACCATGCATTGGGATAGATTTGTACCTTTACAAATTTCTTCGTATCCTAACCTCTTTCCATTCATGTAATCCTAATCACATTTTTCTACAAAACGTGCGTTGGGATAGATTTGTGCTTTTACAAATTTCTTCGTACCCTAACCTCTTTCCATTCATGTGATCCTAATCAAACTTTTCTACAAAACCATGCATTGGGATAGATTTGTACCTTTACAAATTTCTTCGTATCCGAACCTCTTTCCATTCATGTAATCCTAATCACATTTTTCTACAAAACGTGCGTTGGGATAGATTTGTGGTTTTACAAATCTCTTCGTACCCTAACCTCTTTTCATTCATGTGATCCTAATCAAACTTTTCTACAAAACGTGCGTTGGGATAGATTTGTGGTTTTACAAATCTCTTCGTACCCTAACCTCTTTCCATTCATATGATGCTAATCAAAGTTTTCTATAAAACCATTCATTGGGATAGAATTGTACCTTTACAAATTTCTTCGTATCCTAACCTCTTTCCATTCATGTGATCCTAATCAAATTTTTCTACAAAACATGCATTGGGATAGATTTGTACCTTTAAAAATTTCTTCGTATCCTAACCTCTTTCCATTCATGTGATCCTAATCAGAGTTTTTACAAAACGTGTGTTGGGATAGATTTGTGCTTTTACAAATTACTTCATACCCTAACCTCTTTCCATTCATGTGATCCTAATCAAACTTTTCTACAAAACATGCATTGAGATAGATTTGTACCTTTACAAATTTCTTCGTATCCTAACCTCTTTCCATTCATGTGATCCTCATCAAACTTTGCTACAAAACCATGCGTTGGGATAGCTTCGTGCTTTAAAAATTTCTTCGTACCCTAACCTCTTTCCATTCACGTGAATCTAATCAAAGTTTTCTATAAAACCATGCATTGGGACAAATTTGTACCTTTACAAATTTCTTCGTACCCTAACCTCTGTCCATTCATGTGATCCTAATCAAACCTTTCTACAAAAACATGCGTTGGGATAGCTTCGTGCTTTAAAAATTTCTTCGTACCCTAACCTCTTTCCATTCATGTGATCCTAATAAAACTTTTCTACAAAACATGCATTGGGATAGATTTGTACCTTTACAAATTTCTTTGTAACCTAACCTCTTTCCAATCATGTGATCCTAATCAAACTTTTCTACAAAACCATGCGTTGGGATAGCTTCGTGCTTTAAAAATTTCTTCGTACCCTAACCTCTTTCCATTCATGTGATCCTAATCAAACTTTTCTACAAAACATGCATTGAGATAGATTTGTACCTTTACAAATTTCTTCGTATCCTAACCTCTTTCCATTCATGTGATCCTAATCAAACTTTTCTACAAAACCATGCGTTGGGATAGCTTCATGCTTTAAAAATTTCTTTGTATCCCAACTGCTTTCCATTCATGTGATCCTAATCAGAGTTTTCTACAAAACGTGCGTTGGGATAAATTTGTGCTTTTACAAACTTCATAGTAGCCTAACCTCTTTCCATTCCCGTCATCCTAATCAAACTTTTCTACAAAACCATGCATTGGGATGGATTTGTACCTTTACAAATTTCTTCGTACCCTAACCTCTTTCCATTCATGTGATCCTAATCAAAGTTTTCTATAAAACCATGCATTGGGATAGATTTGCACCTTTACAAATTTCTTCGTATCCTAACCTCTTTCCATTCATGTGATCCTAATCAAACTTTTCTACAAAACATGCATTGGGATAGGTTTGTACCTTTACAAATTTCTTCGTACCCTATCCTCTTTCCATTCATGTGATCCTAATAAAACTTCTCTACAAAACATGCATTGGGATACATTTGTACTTTTACAAATTTCTTCGTATCCTAACCTCTTTCCATTCATGTGATCCTTATCAGAATTTTCTACAAAACAGGCGTTGGGATAGATTTGTGCTTTTACAAATTTTTTCATACCCTAACCTCTTTTAATTCATGTGATCCTAATCAGAGTTTTTACAAAACACACGATGGGATAGATTTGTAGCTTTACAAATTTCTTCGTATCCTAACCTCTTTCCATTCATGTGATCCTAATCAAACTTTTCTACAAAACCATGCATTGGGATAGATTTGTACCTTTACAAATTTCTTCGTATCCTAACCTCTTTCCATTCATGTAATCCTAATCACATTTTTCTACAAAACATGCATTGGGATAGATTTGTACCTTTAAAAATTTCTTCGTATCCTAACATCTTTCCATTCATCTGATCCTAATCAGAGTTTTCTACAAAACGTGTGTTGGGATAGATTTGTGCTTTTACAAATTACTTCATACCCTAACCTCTTTCCATTCATGTGATCCTAATCAAACTTTTCTACAAAACATGCATTGAGATAGATTTGTACCCTTACAAATTTCTTCGTATCCTAACCTCTTTCCATTCATGTGATCCTCATCAAACTTTGCTACAAAACCATGCGTTGGGATAGCTTCGTGCTTTAAGAATTTCTTCGTACCCTAACCTCTTTCCATTCACATGAATCTAATCAAAGTTTTCTATAAAACCATGCATTTAGACAAATTTGTACCTTTACAAATTTCTTCGTATCCTTACCTCTTTCCATTCATGTGATCATAATTATACTTTTCTACAAAACCATGCGTTGGGATAGCTTCGTGCTTTAAAAATTTATTCGTACCCTAACCTCTTTCCATTCATGTGATCCTAATCAAACTTTTCTATAAAACATGCATTGGGATAGATTTGTAACTTTACAAATTTCTTCGTACCCTAACCTCTTTCCAATCATGTGATCCTAATCAAACTTTTCTACAAAACCATGCGTTGGGATAGCTTCGTGCGTTAAAAACTTCTTCCTACCCTAACCTCTTTCCATTCATGTGATCCTAATCAAACTTTTCTACAAAACAGGCATTGGCATAGATTTGTACCTTTACAAATTTCTTCGTACCCTAACCTCTTTCCATTCATGTGATCCTAATCAAACTTTTCTACAAAACATGCATTGGGATAGATTTGTACCTTTACAAATTTCTTCGTACCCTAACCTCTGTCCATTCATATGATCCTAATCAAACCTTTCTACAAAAACATGCGTTGGTATAGCTTCGAGCTTTAAAAATTTCTTCGTACCCTAACCTCTTTCCATTCATGTGATCCTAATCAAACTTTTCTACAAAACATGCATTGGGATAGATTTGTACCTTTACAAATTTCTTTGTAACCTAACCTCTTTCCAATCATGTGATCCTAATCAAACTTTTCTACAAAACCATGCGTTGGTATTTCTTGTTGCTTTAAAAATTTCTTCGTACCCTAACCTCTTTCCATTCATGTGATCCTAATCAAACTTTTCTACAAAACATGCATTGAGATAGATTTGTACCTTTACAAATTTCTTCGTATCCTAACCTCTATCCATTCTTGTGATCCTAATCAAACTTTTCTACAAAACCATGCGTTGGGATAGCTTCGTGCTTTAAAAATTTCTTCGTATCCCAACTTCTTTCCATTCCTGTGATCCTAATCAGAGTTTTCTACAAAACGTGCGTTGGGATAAATTTGTGCTTTTACAAACTTCATAGTAGCCTAACCTCTTTCCATTCCCGTCATCCTAATCAAACTTTTCTACAAAACATGCATTGGGATAGATTTGTACCTTTACAAATTTCTTCGTATCCTAACCTCTTTCCATTCATGAGATCCTAATCAAACTTTTCTACAAAACCATGCATTGGGATAGCTTCGTGGTTTAAAAATTTCTTTGTACCCTAACCTCTTTCCATTCATGTGATCCTAATCAGAGTTTTCTACAAAACGCATTGGGAAAGATTTGTACCTTTACAAATTTCTTCGTATCCTAACCTCTTTCCATTCATGTGATCCTAATCAAACTTTTCTACAAAACATGCATTGGGATAGATTTGTACCTTTACAAATTTCTTCGTATCCTAACCTCTTTCCATTCATGTGATACTAATTAGAGTTTTCTACAAAACGTGCGTTGGGATAGATTTATGCTTTTACAAATTTCTTCGTACCCTAACCTCTTTCCATTCATGTGATCCTAATCAAACTTTTCTACAAAACCATGCATTGCGATAGATTTGTACCTTTACAAATTTTTTCGTACCCTAACCTCTTTCCATTCATGTGATCCTAATTACATTTTTCTACAACACGTGCGTTGGAATAGATTTGTGCTTTTACAAATTTCTTCCTACCCTAACCTCTTTTCATTCATCTGATCCTAATCAGAGTTTTCTACAAAACGTGCGTTGGGATAGATTTGTGCTTTTACAAATATCTTCGTACCCTAACCTCTTTCCATTCATGTGATCCTAATCAAAGTTTTCTATAAAACATGCATTGGGATAGATTTGCACCTTTACAAATTTCTTCGTATCCTAACCTCTTTTCATTCATCTGATCCTAATCAGAGATTTCTACAAAACATACATTGGGATAGATTTGTACCTTTACAAATTTCTTCGTACCCTAACCTCTTTCCATTCATGTGATCCTAATCAAACTTTTCTACAAAACATCCATTGGGATAGATTTGTACCTTTACAAATTTCTTCGTACCCTAACCTCTGTCCATTCATGTGCTCCTAATCAAACTTTTCTAGAAAAACATGCGTTTTGATAGCTTCGTGCTTTAAAAATTTCTTCGTTCCCTAACCTCTGTCCATTCATGTGATCCTAATGAAAATTTTCTACAAAACCATGCGTTGGGATAGCTTCGTGCTTTAAAAATTTCTTCGTATCCCAACTTCTTTCCATTCATGTGATCCTAATCAGAGTTTTCTACAAAACGTGCGTTGGGATAAATTTGTGCTTTTACAAACTTCATAGTAGCCTAACCTCTTTCCATTCCCGTCATCCTAATCAAACTTTTCTACAAAACATGCATTGGGATAGATTTGTACCTTTACAAATTTCTTCGTATCCTAACCTCTTTTCATTAATTGGATCCTAATCAGAGTTTTCTACAAAACATGTGTTGGGATAGATTTGTGCTTTTACAAATTTCATAGTACCCTAACCTATTTCAATTCATGTGATCCTAATCAAACTTTTCTACAAAACATGCATTGGGATACATTTGTACCTTCACAAATTTCTTCGTATCCTAACCACTTTTCATTCATCTGACCCTAATCAGAGTTTTCTACAAAACATGCGTTGGGATAGATTTGTGCTTTTACAAATTTCTTCATACCCTAACCTCTTTTCCTTCATGTGATCCTAATCAGAGTTTTTACAAAACACACGATTGGATAGCTTTGTGCTTTTACAAATTTCTTTGTATCCTAACCTATTTCCACTCATGTGATCCTAATCAGAGTTTTCTACAAAACGTGCAGTCGATAGATTTGTACCTTTACAAATTTCTTCGTATCCTAACCTCTTTTCATTCATCTGAGCCTAATCAGAGTTTTCTACAAAACATGCGTTGGGATAGATTTGTGCTTTTACAAATTTTTTCATACCCTAATCTCTTTTCATTCATGTGATCCTAATCAGAGTTTTTACAAAACACACGATGGGATAGATTTGTGCTTTTACAAATTTCTTTGTAACCTAACTTCTTTCCATTCATGTGATCCTAGTCGGATTTTTCTACAAAAACGTGCGTTGGGATAGATTTGTGCTTTTACAAATTTCTTTGTATCCTAACTTCTTTCCATTCATGTGATCCTAGTCGGATTTTTCTACAAAAACGTGCGTTGGGATAGATTTGTGCCTTTACAAATTTCTTTGTATCCTAACTTCTTTCCATTCATGTGATCCTAGTCGGATTTTTCTACAAAAACGTGCGTTGGGATAGATTTGTGCTTTTACAAATTTCTTTGTATCCTAACTTCTTTCCATTCATGTGATCCTAGTCGGATTTTTCTACAAAAACGTGCGTTGGGATAGATTTGTGCTTTTACAAATTTCTTTGTATCCTAACTTCTTTCCATTCATGTGATCCTAGTCGGATTTTTCTACAAAAACGTGCGTTGGGATAGATTTGTGCCTTTACAAATTTCTTCGTACCCTAACCTCTTTCCATTCATGTGATCCTAATCAGAGTTTTTACAAAACACACGATGGGATAGATTTGTGCTTTTACAAATGTCTTTGTATCCTAACTTCTTCCCATTCATGTGATCCTAATCAGAGTTTTCTACAAAACATGCATTGGGACAGATTTGTACCTTTACAAATTTCTTCGTACCCTAACCTCTTTCCATTCATGTGATCCTAATCAGAGTTTTTACAAAACACACGATGGGATAGATTTGTGCTTTTACAAATTTCTTTGTATCCTAACTTCTTTCCATTCATGTGATCCTAGTCGGATTTTTCTACAAAAACGTGCGTTGGGATAGATTTGTACCTTTACAAATTTCTTCGTACCCTAACCTCTTTCCATTCATGTGATCCTAATCAGAGTTTTTATAAAACACACGATGGGATAGATTTGTGCTTTTACAAATTTCTTTGTATCCTAACTTCTTTCCATTCATGTGATCCTAGTCGGATTTTTCTACAAAAACATACGTTGGGATAGATTTGTACCTTTACAAATTTCTTCGTACCCTAACCTCTTTCCATTCATGCGATCCTAATCAAACTTTTCTACAAAACATGAATTGGGATAGATTTGTACCTTTACAAATTTCTTCGTACCCTAACCTCTTTCCATTCATGTGATCCTAATCAAACTTTTCTACAAAACCATGAATTGGGATAGATTTGTACCTTTAAAAATTTCTTCGTATCCTAACCTCTTTCCATTCATGTGATCCTAATCATACTTTTCTACAAAACCATGCATTGGGATAGCTTTGTGCTAAAAAATTTCTTCGTACCCTAACCTCTTTCCATTCACGTGATCTTAATCAAAGTTTCCTATAAAACCATGCATTGGGACAGATTTGTACTTTTACAAATTTCTTCGTATCCTAACCTCTTTCCATTCATGAGATCCTAATCAAACTTTTCTACAAAACCATGCATTGGGATAGCTTCGTGGTTTAAAAATTTCTTTGTACCCTAACCTCTTCCCATTCATGTGATCCTAATCAGAGTTTTCTACAAAACGCATTGGGAAAGATTTGTACCTTTACAAATTTCTTCGTATCCTAACCTCTTACCATTCATGTGATCCTAATCAAACTCTTCTAAAAAACATGCATTGGGATAGATTTGTACCTTTACAAATTTCTTCGTATCCTAACCTCTTTCCATTCATGTGATACTAATTAGAGTTTTCTACAAAACGTGCGTTGGGATAGATTTATGCTTTTACAAATTTCTTCGTACCCTAACCTCTTTCCATTCATATGATCTTAATCAAAGTTTTCTATAAAACCATTCATTGGGATAGAATTGTACCTTTACAAATTTCTTCGTATCCTAACCTCTTTCCATTCATGTGATCCTAATCAAATTTTTCTACAAAACATGCATTGGGATAGATTTGTACCTTTAAAAATTTCTTCGTATCCTAACATCTTTCCATTCATCTGATCCTAATCAGAGTTTTCTACAAAACGTGTGTTGGGATAGATTTGTGCTTTTACAAATTACTTCATACCCTAACCTCTTTCCATTCATGTGATCCTAATCAAACTTTTCTACAAAACATGCATTGAGATAGATTTGTACCCTTACAAATTTCTTCGTATCCTAACCTCTTTCCATTCATGTGATCCTCATCAAACTTTGCTACAAAACCATGCGTTGGGATAGCTTCGTGCTTTAAGAATTTCTTCGTACCCTAACCTCTTTCCATTCACATGAATCTAATCAAAGTTTTCTATAAAACCATGCATTTAGACAAATTTGTACCTTTACAAATTTCTTCGTATCCTTACCTCTTTCCATTCATGTGATCATAATTATACTTTTCTACAAAACCATGCGTTGGGATAGCTTCGTGCTTTAAAAATTTATTCGTACCCTAACCTCTTTCCATTCATGTGATCCTAATCAAACTTTTCTATAAAACATGCATTGGGATAGATTTGTAACTTTACAAATTTCTTCGTACCCTAACCTCTTTCCAATCATGTGATCCTAATCAAACTTTTCTACAAAACCATGCGTTGGGATAGCTTCGTGCGTTAAAAACTTCTTCCTACCCTAACCTCTTTCCATTCATGTGATCCTAATCAAACTTTTCTACAAAACAGGCATTGGCATAGATTTGTACCTTTACAAATTTCTTCGTACCCTAACCTCTTTCCATTCATGTGATCCTAATCAAACTTTTCTACAAAACATGCATTGGGATAGATTTGTACCTTTACAAATTTCTTCGTACCCTAACCTCTGTCCATTCATATGATCCTAATCAAACCTTTCTACAAAAACATGCGTTGGTATAGCTTCGAGCTTTAAAAATTTCTTCGTACCCTAACCTCTTTCCATTCATGTGATCCTAATCAAACTTTTCTACAAAACATGCATTGGGATAGATTTGTACCTTTACAAATTTCTTTGTAACCTAA
This sequence comes from Agrypnus murinus, assembly GCA_929113105.1. NCBI lineage: Eukaryota > Metazoa > Arthropoda > Insecta > Coleoptera > Elateridae > Agrypnus > Agrypnus murinus. Next base: position 225,479,998 of record OV816024.1, on the reverse strand, counting down.
CCTCTTTCCAATCATGTGATCCTAATCAAACTTTTCTACAAAACCATGCGTTGGTATAGCTTCTTGCTTTAAAAATTTCTTCGTACCCTAACCTCTTTCCATTCATGTGATCCTAATCAAACTTTTCTACAAAACATGCATTGAGATAGATTTGTACCTTTACAAATTTCTTCGTATCCTAACCTCTATCCATTCATGTGATCCTAATCAAACTTTTCTACAAAACCATGCATTGGGATAGCTTCGTGCTTTAAAAATTTCTTCGTATCCCAACTTCTTTCCATTCCTGTGATCCTAATCAGAGTTTTCTACAAAACGTGCGTTGGGATAAATTTGTGCTTTTACAAACTTCATAGTAGCCTAACCTCTTTCTATTCCCGTCATCCTAATCAAACTTTTCTACAAAACATGCATCGGGATAGATTTGTACCTTTACAAATTTCTTCGTATCCTAACCTCTTTTCATTAATCTGATCCTAATCAGAGTTTTCTACAAAACATGTGTTGGGGTAGATTTGTGATTTTACAAATTTTTTCATACCCTAACCTCTTTTCCTTCATGTGATCCTAATCAGAGTTTTTACAAAACACACGATGGGATAGATTTGTGCTTTTACTAATTTCTTTGTATCCTAACCTATTTCCATTCATGTGATCCTAATCAAACTTTTCTACAAAACCATGCATTGGGATGGATTTGTACCTTTACAAATTTCTTCGTACCCTAACCTCTTTCCATTCATGTGATCTTAATCAAACTTTTCTACAAAACCATGCGTTGGGATAGCTTCGTGCGTTAAAAACTTCTTCCTACCCTAACCTCTTTCCATTCATGTGATCCTAATCAAACTTTTCTACAAAACATGCATTGGCATAGATTTGTACCTTTACAAATTTCTTCGTACCCTAACCTCTTTCCATTCATGTGATCCTAATCAAACTTTTCTACAAAACATGCATTGGGATAGATTTATACCTTTACAAATTTCTTAGTACCCTAACCTCTGTCCATTCATGTGATCCTAATCAAACCTTTCTACAAAAACATGCGTTGGGATAGCTTCGTGCTTTAAAAATTTCTTCGTACCCTAACCTCTTTCCATTCATGTGATCCTAATCAAACTTTTCTACAAAACATGCATTGGGATAGATTTGTACCTTTACAAATTTCTTTGTAACCTAACCTCTTTCCAATCATGTGATCCTAATCAAACTTTTCTACAAAACCATGCTTTGGGGTAGCTTCGTGCTATAAAAATTTCTTCGTACCCTAACCTCTTTCCATTCATGTGATCCTAATCAAACTTTTCTACAAAACCATGCGTTGGGATAGCTTCGTGCTTTAAAAATTTCTTCGTATCCCAACTTCTTTCCATTGATGTGATCCTAATCAGAGTTTTCAGCAAAACGTGCGTTGGGATAAATTTGTGCTTTTACAAACTTCATAGTAGCCTAACCTCTTTCCATTCCCGTCATCCTAATCAAACTTTTCTACAAAACATGCATTGGGATAGATTTGTACCTTTACAAATTTCTTCGTATCCTAACCTCTTTTCATTAATCTGATCCTAATTAGAGTTTTCTACAAAACATGTATTGGGGTAGATTTGTGATTTTACAAATTTTTTCATACCCTAACCTCTTTTCCTTCATGTGATCCTAATCAGAGTTTTTATAAAACACACGATGGGATAGATTTGTGCTTTTACTAATTTCTTTGTATCCTAACCTATTTCCATTCATGTGATCCTAATCAAACTTTTCTACAAAACCATGCATTGGGATGGATTTGTACCTTTAAAAATTTCTTCGTACCCTAACCTCTTTCCATTCATGTGATCCTAATCAAACTTTTCTACAAAACATGCATTGGGATAGATTTGTACCTTTACAAATTTCTTTGTAACCTAACCTCTTTCCAATCATGTGATCCTAATCAAACTTTTCTACAAAACCATGCATTGGGATAGCTTCGTGCTTTAAAAATTTCTTCGTACCCTAACCTCTTTCCATTCATGTGATCCTATTCAAACTTTTCTACAAAACATGCATTGAGATAGATTTGTACCTTTACAAATTTCTTCGTACCCTAACCTCTGTCCATTCATGTGATCCTAATCAAACCTTTCTACAAAAACATGCGTTGGGATAGCTTCGTGCTTTAAAAATTTCTTCGTACCCGAATCTCTTTCCATTCATGTGATCCTAATCAAACTTTTCTACAAAACATGCATTGGGATAGATTTGTACCTTTACAAATTTCTTTGTAACCTAACCTCTTTCCAATCATGTGATCCTAATCAAACTTTTCTACAAAACCATGCGTTGGGATAGCTACGTGCTTTAAAAATTTCTTCGTACCCTAACCTCTTTCCATTCATGTGATCCTAATCAAACTTTTCTACAAAACATGCATTGAGATAGATTTGTACCTTTACAAATTTCTTCGTATCCTAACCTCTTTCCATTCATGTGATCCTAATCAAACTTTTCTACAAAACCATGCGTTGGGATAGCTTCGTGCTTTAAAAATTTCTTCGTATCCCAACTTCTTTCCATTCATGTGATCCTAATCAGAGTTTTCTACAAAACGTGCGTTGGGATAAATTTGTGCTTTTACAAACTTCATAGTAGCCTAACCTCTTTCGATTCCCGTCATCCTAATCAAACTTTTCTACAAAACATGCATTGGGATAGATTTGTACCTTTACAAATTTCTTCGTATCCTAACCTCTTTTCATTAATCTGATCCTAATCAGAGTTTTCTACAAAACATGTGTTGGGATAGATTTGTGATTTTAAAAATTTTTTCATACCCTAACCTCTTTTCCTTCATGTGATCCTAATCAGAGTTTTTACAAAACACACGATGGGATAGATTTGTGCTTTTTTTAATTTCTTTGTATCCTAACCTATTTCCATTCATGTGATGCTAATCAAACTTTTCTACAAAACCATGCATTGGGATGGCTTTGTACCTTTACAAATTTCTTCGTACCCTAACCTCTTTCCATTCATGTGACCCTAATCAAAGTTTTCTATAAAACCATGCATTGGGATAGATTTGCACCTTTACAAATTTCTTCGTATCCTAACCTCTTTCCATTCATGTGATCCTAATCAAACTTTTCTACAAAACATGCATTGGGATAGATTTGTACCTTTACAAATTTCTTCGTACCCTAACCTCTGTCCATTCATGTGATCCTAATCAAACCTTTCTACAAAAACATGCGTTGGGATAGCTTCGTGCTTTAAAAATTTCTTCGTACCCGAATCTCTTTCCATTCATGTGATCCTAATCAAACTTTTCTACAAAACATGCATTGGGATAGATTTGTACCTTTACAAATTTCTTTGTAACCTAACCTCTTTCCAATCATGTGATCCTAATCAAACTTTTCTACAAAACCATGCGTTGGGATAGCTACGTGCTTTAAAAATTTCTTCGTACCCTAACCTCTTTCCATTCATGTGATCCTAATCAAACTTTTCTACAAAACCATGCGTTGGGATAGCTTCGTGCTTTAAAAATTTCTTCGTATCCCAACTTCTTTCCATTCATGTGATCCTAATCAGAGTTTTCTACAAAACGTGCGTTGGGATAAATTTGTGCTTTTACAAACTTCATAGTAGCCTAACCTCTTTCGATTCCCGTCATCCTAATCAAACTTTTCTACAAAACATGCATTGGGATAGATTTGTACCTTTACAAATTTCTTCGTATCCTAACCTCTTTTCATTAATCTGATCCTAATCAGAGTTTTCTACAAAACATGTGTTGGGATAGATTTGTGATTTTAAAAATTTTTTCATACCCTAACCTCTTTTCCTTCATGTGATCCTAATCAGAGTTTTTACAAAACACACGATGGGATAGATTTGTGCTTTTTTTAATTTCTTTGTATCCTAACCTATTTCCATTCATGTGATGCTAATCAAACTTTTCTACAAAACCATGCATTGGGATGGCTTTGTACCTTTACAAATTTCTTCGTACCCTAACCTCTTTCCATTCATGTGACCCTAATCAAAGTTTTCTATAAAACCATGCATTGGGATAGATTTGCACCTTTACAAATTTCTTCGTATCCTAACCTCTTTCCATTCATGTGATCCTAATCAAACTTTTCTACAAAACATGCATTGGGATAGATTTGTACCTTTACAAATTTCTTCGTACCCTAACCTCTTTTCATTCATGTGATCCTAATCAGAGTTCAATACAAAACGTGCGTTGCGATAGATTTGTGCTTTTACAAATTTCTTCGTACCCTATCCTCTTTCCATTCATGTGATCCTAATAAAACTTCTCTACAAAACATGCATTGGGATACATTTGTACTTTTACAAATTTCTACGTATCCCAACCTCTTTCCATTCATGTGATCCTAATCAGAATTTTCTACAAAACATGCGTTGGGATAGATTTGTGCTTTTACAAATTTTTTCATACCCTAACCTCTTTTCATTCATGTGTTCCTAATCAGAGTTTTTACAAAACACACGATGGGATAGATTTGTAAGTACCTTTACAAATTTCTTCGTACCCTAACCTCTTTTCATTCATCTGATCCTAATCAGAGTTTTCTACAAAACATGCGTTGGGATAGATTTGTGCTTTTACAAATTTTTTCATACCCTAACCTCTTTTAATTCATGTGATCCTAATCAGAGTTTTTACAAAACACACAATGGGATAGATTTGTGGTTTTACACATTTCTTTGTACCCTAACCTCTTTCCATTCACGTGATCCTAATTAAAGTTTTCTATAAAACCATGCATTGGGACAGATTTGTACCTTTACAAATTTCTTCGTATCCTAACCTCTTTCCATTCATGTAATCCTAATCACATTTTTCTACAAAACGTGCGTTGGGATAGATTTGTGCTTTTACAAATTTCTTCGTACCCTAACCTCTTTCCATTCATGTGATCCTAATCAAACTTTTCTACAAAACCATGCATTGGAATAGATTTGTACCTTTACAAAATTCTTCGTATCCGAACCTCTTTCCATTGATGTAATCCTAATCACATTTTTCTACAAAACGTGCGTTGGGATAGATTTGTGGTTTTACAAATCTCTTCGTACCCTAACCTCTTTCCATTCATGTGATCCTAATCAAACTTTTCTACAAAACGTGCGTTGGGATAGATTTGTGGTTTTACAAATCTCTTCGTACCCTAACCTCTTTCCATTCATATGATGCTAATCAAAGTTTTCTATAAAACCATTCATTGGGATAGAATTGTACCTTTACAAATTTCTTCGTATCCTAACCTCTTTCCATTCATGTGATCCTAATCAAATTTTTCTACAAAACATGCATTGGGATAGATTTGTACCTTTAAAAATTTCTTCGTATCCTAACCTCTTTCCATTCATGTGATCCTAATCAGAGTTTTCTACAAAACGTGTGTTGGGATAGATTTGTGCTTTTACAAACTACTTCATACCCTAACCTCTTTCCATTCATGTGATCCTAATCAAACTTTTCTACAAAACATGCATTGAGATAGATTTGTACCTTTACAAATTTCTTCGTATCCTAACCTCTTTCCATTCATGTGATCCTCATCAAACTTTGCTACAAAACCATGCGTTGGGATAGCTTCGTGCTTTAAAAATTTCTTCGTACCCTAACCTCTTTCCATTCACGTGAATCTAATCAAAGTTTTCTATAAAACCATGCATTTGGACAAATTTGCACCGTTACAAATTTCTTCGTATCCTAACCTCTTTCCATTCATGTGACCCTAATCAAACTTTTCTACAAAACATGCATTGAGATAGATTTGTACCTTTGCAAATTTATTCGTACCCTAACCTCTTTCCATTCATGTGATCCTAATCAAACTTTTCTATAAAACATGCATTGGGATAGATTTGTAACTTTACAAATTTCTTCGTACCCTAACCTCTTTCCAATCATGTGATCCTAATCAAACTTTTCTACAAAACCATGCGTTGGGATAGCTTCGTGCGTTAAAAACTTCTTCCTACCCTAACCTCTTTCCATTCATGTGATCCTAATCAAACTTTTCTACAAAACATGCATTGGGATAGATTTGTACCTTTACAAATTTCTTCGTACCCTAACCTCTGTCCATTCATGTGATCCTAATCAAACCTTTCTACAAAAACATGCGTTGGGATAGCTTCGTGCTTTGAAAATTTCTTCGTACCCTAACCTCTTTCCATTCATGTGATCCTAATAAAACTTTTCTACAAAACATGCATTGGGATAGATTTGTACCTTTACAAATTTCTTTGTAAACTAACCTCTTTCCATTCATGTGATCCTAATCAAACTTTTCTACAAAACCATGCGTTAGAGGTTAGGGTACGAAGAAATTTGTAAAGGTACAAATCTATCTCAATGCATGTTTTGTAGCAAAGTTTGATTAGGATCACATGAATGGAAAGAGGTTAGGATACGAAGAAATTTGTAAAGGTACAAATCTATCTCAATGCATGTTTTGTAGAAAAGTTTGATTAGGATCACATGAATGGAAAGAGGTTAGGGTATGAAGTAATTTGTAAAAGCACAAATCTATCCCAACACACGTTTTGTAGAAAACTCTGATTAGCATCACATGAATGGAAAGAGGTTAGGATACGAAGAAATTTTTAAAGGTACAAATCTATCCCAATGCATGTTTTGTAGAAAAATTTGATTAGGATCACATGAATGGAAAGAGGTTAGGATACGAAGAAATTTGTAAAGGTACAATTCTATCCCAATGAATGGTTTTATAGAAAACTTTGATTAGCATCATATGAATGGAAAGAGGTTAGGGTACGAAGAGATTTGTAAAACCACAAATCTATCCCAACGCACGTTTTGTAGAAAAGTTTGATTAGGATCACATGAATGGAAAGAGGTTAGGGTACGAAGAGATTTGTAAAACCACAAATCTATCCCAACGCACGTTTTGTAGAAAAATGTAATTAGGATTACATGAATGGAAAGAGGTTCGGATACGAAGAAATTTGTAAAGGTACAAATCTATCCCAATGCATGGTTTTGTAGAAAAGTTTGATTAGGATCACATGAATGGAAAGAGGTTAGGGTACGAAGAAATTTGTAAAAGCACAAATCTATCCCAACGCACGTTTTGTAGAAAAATGTGATTAGGATTACATGAATGGAAAGAGGTTAGGATACGAAGAAATTTGTAAAGGTACAAATCTATCCCAATGCATGGTTTTGTAGAAAAGTTTGATTAGGATCACATGAATGGAAAGAGGTTAGGATACGAAGAAAATTGTAAAGCTACAAATCTATCCCATCGTGTGTTTTGTAAAAACTCTGATTAGGATCACATGAATTAAAAGAGGTTAGGGTATGAAAAAATTTGTAAAAGCACAAATCTATCCCAACGCATGTTTTGTAGAAAACTCTGATTAGGATCAGATGAATGAAAAGAGGTTAGGGTACGAAGAAATTTGTAAAGGTACATACAAATCTATCCCATCGTGTGTTTTGTAAAAACTCTGATTAGGATCACATGAATGAAAAGAGGTTAGGGTATGAAAAAATTTGTAAAAGCACAAATCTATCCCAACGCATGTTTTGTAGAAAATTCTGATTAGGATCACATGAATGGGAAGAGGTTAGGATACGAAGAAATTTGTAAAGGTGCAAATCTATCCCAATGCATGGTTTTATAGAAAACTTTGATTAGGGTCACATGAATGGAAAGAGGTTAGGGTACGAAGAAATTTGTAAAGGTACAAAGCCATCCCAATGCATGGTTTTGTAGAAAAGTTTGATAAGCATCACATGAATGGAAATAGGTTAGGATACAAAGAAATTAGTAAAAGCACAAATCTATCCCATCGTGTGTTTTGTAAAAACTCTGATTAGGATCACATGAAGGAAAAGAGGTTAGGGTATGAAAAAATTTGTAAAATCACAAATTTATCCCAACACATGTTTTGTAGAAAACTCTGATTAGGATCAGATTAATGAAAAGAGGTTAGGATACGAAGAAATTTGTAAAGGTACAAATCTATCCCAATGCTTGTTTTGTAGAAAAGTTTGATTAGGATGACGGGAATCGAAAGAGGTTAGGCTACTATGAAGTTTGTAAAAGCACAAATTTATCCCAACGCACGTTTTGTAGAAAACTCTGATTAGGATCACATGAATGGAAAGAAGTTGGGATACGAAGAAATTTTTAAAGCACGAAGCTATCCCAACGCATGGTTTTGTAGAAAAGTTTGATTAGGATCACATGAATGGAAAGAGGTTAGGATACGAAGAAATTTGTAAAGGTACAAATCTATCTCAATGCATGTTTTGTAGAAAAGTTTGATTAGGATCACATGAATGGAAAGAGGTTAGGGTACGAAGAAATTTTTAAAGCACGTAGCTATCCCAACGCATGGTTTTGTAGAAAAGTTTGATTAGGATCACATGATTGGAAAGAGGTTAGGTTACAAAGAAATTTGTAAAGGTACAAATCTATCCCAATGCATGTTTTGTAGAAAAGTTTGATTAGGATCACATGAATGGAAAGAGGTTCGGGTACGAAGAAATTTTTAAAGCACGAAGCTATCCCAACGCATGTTTTTGTAGAAAGGTTTGATTAGGATCACATGAATGGACAGAGGTTAGGGTACGAAGAAATTTGTAAAGGTACAAATCTATCTCAATGCATGTTTTGTAGAAAAGTTTGATTAGGATCACATGAATGGAAAGAGGTTAGGGTACGAAGAAATTTTTAAAGCACGAAGCTATCCCAACGCATGGTTTTGTAGAAAAGTTTGATTAGGATCACATGATTGGAAAGAGGTTAGGTTACAAAGAAATTTGTAAAGGTACAAATCTATCCCAATGCATGTTTTGTAGAAAAGTTTGATTAGGATCACATGAATGGAAAGAGGTTAGGGTACGAAGAAATTTTTAAAGCACGAAGCTATCCCAACGCATGGTTTTGTAGAAAAGTTTGATTAGGATCACATGATTGGAAAGAGGTTAGGTTACAAAGAAATTTGTAAAGGTACAAATCTATCCCAATGCATGTTATGTAGAAAAGTTTGATTACGATCACATGAATGGAAAGAGGTTAGGGTACGAAGAAATTTGTAAAGGTACAAATCCATCCCAATGCATGGTTTTGTAGAAGTTTGATTAGGATCACATGAATGGAAATAGGTTAGGATTCAAAGAAATTAGTAAAAGCACAAATCTATACCATCGTCTGTTTTATAAAAACTCTGATTAGGATCACATGAAGGAAAAGAGGTTAGGGTATGAACAAATTTGTAAAATCACAAATCTACCCCAACACATGTTTTGTAGAAAACTCTGATTAGGATCAGATTAATGAAAAGAGGTTAGGATACGAAGAAATTTGTAAAGGTACAAATCTATCCCAATGCATGTTTTGTAGAAAAGTTTGATTAGGATGACGGGAATGGAAAGAGGTTAGGCTACTATGAAGTTTGTAAAAGCACAAATTTATCCCAACGCACGTTTTGTAGAAAACTCTGATTAGGATCACATGAATGGAAAGAAGTTGGGATACGAAGAAATTTTTAAAGCACGAAGCTATCCCAACGCATGGTTTTGTAGAAAAGTTTGATTAGGATCACATGAATGGAAAGAGGTTAGGATACGAAGAAATTTGTAAAGGTACAAATCTATCACAATGCATGTTTTGTAGAAAAGTTTGATTAGGATCACATGAATGGAAAGAGGTTAGGGTACGAAGAAATTTTTAAAGCACGAAGCTATCCCAACGCATGGTTTTGTAGAAAAGTTTGATTAGGATCACATGATTGGAAAGAGGTTAGGTTACAAACAAATTTGTAAAGGTACAAATCTATCCCAATGCATGTTTTGTAGAAAAGTTTGATTAGGATCACATGAATGGGAAGAGGTTAGGGTACGAAGAAATTTTTAAAGCACGAAGCTATCCCAACGCATGTTTTTGTAGAAAGGTTTGATTAGGATCACATGAATGGACAGAGGTTAGGGTACGAAGAAATTTATAAAGGTACAAATCTATCCCAATGCATGTTTTGTAGAAAACTCTGATTAGGATCAGATGAATGAAAAGAGGTTAGGGTACGAAGAAATTTGTAAAGGTACATACAAATCTATCCCATCGTGTGTTTTGTAAAAACTCTGATTAGGATCACATGAATGAAAAGAGGTTAGGGTATGAAAAAATTTGTAAAAGCACAAATCTATCCCAACGCATGTTTTGTAGAAAATTCTGATTAGGATCACATGAATGGAAAGAGGTTGGGATACGTAGAAATTTGTAAAACTACAAATGTATCCCAATGCATGTTTTGTAGAGAAGTTTTATTAGGATCACATGAATGGAAAGAGGATAGGGTACGAAGAAATTTGTAAAAGCACAAATCTATCCCAATGCATGTTTTGTAGAAAAGTTTGATTAGGATCACATGAATGGGAAGAGGTTAGGATACGAAGAAATTTGTAAAGGTGCAAATCTATCCCAATGCATGGTTTTATAGAAAACTTTGATTAGGGTCACATGAATGGAAAGAGGTTAGGGTACGAAGAAATTTGTAAAGGTACAAAGCCATCCCAATGCATGGTTTTGTAGAAAAGTTTGATAAGCATCACATGAATGGAAATAGGTTAGGATACAAAGAAATTAGTAAAAGCACAAATCTATCCCATCGTGTGTTTTGTAAAAACTCTGATTAGGATCACATGAAGGAAAAGAGGTTAGGGTATGAAAAAATTTGTAAAATCACAAATTTATCCCAACACATGTTTTGTAGAAAACTCTGATTAGGATCAGATTAATGAAAAGAGGTTAGGATACGAAGAAATTTGTAAAGGTACAAATCTATCCCAATGCTTGTTTTGTAGAAAAGTTTGATTAGGATGACGGGAATCGAAAGAGGTTAGGCTACTATGAAGTTTGTAAAAGCACAAATTTATCCCAACGCACGTTTTGTAGAAAACTCTGATTAGGATCACATGAATGGAAAGAAGTTGGGATACGAAGAAATTTTTAAAGCACGAAGCTATCCCAACGCACGGTTTTGTAGAAAAGTTTGATTAGGATCACATGAATGGAAAGAGGTTAGGATACGAAGAAATTTGTAAAGGTACAAATCTATCTCAATGCATGTTTTGTAGAAAAGTTTGATTAGGATCACATGAATGGAAAGAGGTTAGGGTACGAAGAAATTTTTAAAGCACGTAGCTATCCCAACGCATGGTTTTGTAGAAAAGTTTGATTAGGATCACATGATTGGAAAGAGGTTAGGTTACAAAGAAATTTGTAAAGGTACAAATCTATCCCAATGCATGTTTTGTAGAAAAGTTTGATTAGGATCACATGAATGGAAAGAGGTTCGGGTACGAAGAAATTTTTAAAGCACGAAGCTATCCCAACGCATGTTTTTGTAGAAAGGTTTGATTAGGATCACATGAATGGACAGAGGTTAGGGTACGAAGAAATTTGTAAAGGTACAAATCTATCTCAATGCATGTTTTGTAGAAAAGTTTGATTAGGATCACATGAATGGAAAGAGGTTAGGGTACGAAGAAATTTTTAAAGCACGAAGCTATCCCAACGCATGGTTTTGTAGAAAAGTTTGATTAGGATCACATGATTGGAAAGAGGTTAGGTTACAAAGAAATTTGTAAAGGTACAAATCTATCCCAATGCATGTTTTGTAGAAAAGTTTGATTAGGATCACATGAATGGAAAGAGGTTAGGGTACGAAGAAATTTTTAAAGCACGAAGCTATCCCAACGCATGGTTTTGTAGAAAAGTTTGATTAGGATCACATGATTGGAAAGAGGTTAGGTTACAAAGAAATTTGTAAAGGTACAAATCTATCCCAATGCATGTTATGTAGAAAAGTTTGATTACGATCACATGAATGGAAAGAGGTTAGGGTACGAAGAAATTTGTAAAGGTACAAATCCATCCCAATGCATGGTTTTGTAGAAGTTTGATTAGGATCACATGAATGGAAATAGGTTAGGATTCAAAGAAATTAGTAAAAGCACAAATCTATACCATCGTCTGTTTTATAAAAACTCTGATTAGGATCACATGAAGGAAAAGAGGTTAGGGTATGAACAAATTTGTAAAATCACAAATCTACCCCAACACATGTTTTGTAGAAAACTCTGATTAGGATCAGATTAATGAAAAGAGGTTAGGATACGAAGAAATTTGTAAAGGTACAAATCTATCCCAATGCATGTTTTGTAGAAAAGTTTGATTAGGATGACGGGAATGGAAAGAGGTTAGGCTACTATGAAGTTTGTAAAAGCACAAATTTATCCCAACGCACGTTTTGTAGAAAACTCTGATTAGGATCACATGAATGGAAAGAAGTTGGGATACGAAGAAATTTTTAAAGCACGAAGCTATCCCAACGCATGGTTTTGTAGAAAAGTTTGATTAGGATCACATGAATGGAAAGAGGTTAGGGTACGAAGAAATTTGTAAAGGTACAAATCTATCTCAATGCATGTTTTGTAGAAAAGTTTGATTAGGATCACATGAATGGAAAGAGGTTAGGGTACGAAGAAATTTTTAAAGCACGAAGCTATCCCAACGCATGGTTTTGTAGAAAAGTTTGATTAGGATCACATGATTGGAATGAGGTTAGGTTACAAACAAATTTGTAAAGGTACAAATCTATCCCAATGCATGTTTTGTAGAAAAGTTTGATTAGGATCACATGAATGGGAAGAGGTTAGGGTACGAAGAAATTTTTAAAGCACGAAGCTATCCCAACGCATGTTTTTGTAGAAAGGTTTGATTAGGATCACATGAATGGACAGAGGTTAGGGTACGAAGAAATTTATAAAGGTACAAATCTATCCCAATGCATGTTTTGTAGAAAAGTTTGATTAGCATTACATGAATGGAAAGAGGTTAGGGTACGAAGAAATTTGTAAAGGTACAAATCTATGCCAATGCCTGTTTTGTAGAAAAGTTTGATTAGGATCACATGAATGGAAAGAGGTTAGGGTAGGAAGAAGTTTTTAACGCACGAAGCTATCCCAACGCATGGTTTTGTAGAAAAGTTTGATTAGGATCACATGATTGGAAAGAGGTTAGGGTACGAAGAAATTTGTAAAGTTACAAATCTATCCCAATGCATGTTTTATAAAAAAGTTTGATTAGGATCACATGAATGGAAAGAGGTTAGGGTACGAATAAATTTTTAAAGCACTAAGCTATCCCAACGCATGGTTTTGTAGCAAAGTTTGATGAGGATCACATGAATGGAAAGAGGTTAGGATACGAAGAAATTTGTAAAGGTACAAATCTATCTCAATGCATGTTTTGTAGAAAAGTTTGATTAGGATCACATGAATGGAAAGAGGTTAGGGTATGAAGTAATTTGTAAAAGCACAAATCTATCCCAACACACGTTTTGTAGAAAACTCTGATTAGGATAACATGAATGGAAAGATGTTAGGATACGAAGAAATTTTTAAAGGTACAAATCTATCCCAATGCATGTTTTGTAGAAAAATTTGATTAGGATCACATGAATGGAAAGAGGTTAGGATACGAAGAAATTTGTAAAGGTACAATTCTATCCCAATGAATGGTTTTATAGAAAACTTTGATTAGGATCATATGAATGGAATGAGGTTAGGGTACGAAGAGATTTGTAAAACCACAAATCTATCCCAACGCACGTTTTGTAGAAAAGTTTGATTAGGATCACATGAATGGAAAGAGGTTAGGGTACGAAGAGATTTGTAAAACCACAAATCTATCCCAACGCACGTTTTGTAGAAAAATGTGATTAGGATTACATGAATGGAAAGAGGTTAGGATACGAAGAAATTTGTAAAGGTACAAATCTATCCCAATGCATGGTTTTGTAGAAAAGTTTTATTAGGATCACATGAATGGAAAGAGGTTAGGGTACGAAGAAATTTGTAAAAGAACAAATCTATCCCAACGCACGTTTTGTAGAAAAATGTGATTAGGATTACATGAATGGAAAGAGGTTAGGATACGAAGAAATTTGTAAAGGTACAAATCTATCCCAATGCATGGTTTTGTAGAAAAGTTTGATTAGGATCACATGAATGGAAAGAGGTTAGGGTACGAAGAAATTTTTAAAGCACGAAGCTATCCCAACGCATGGTTTTGTAGAAAAGTTTGATTAGGATCACATGAATGGACAGAGGTTAGGGTACGAAGAAATTTGTAAAGGTACAAATCTATCCCAATGCATGTTTTGTAGAAAAGTTTGATTAGGATCACATGAATGGAAAGAGGTTAGGGTACGAAGATATTTGTAAAGGTACAAATCTATCCCAATGCATGTTTTGTAGAAAATTTTGATTAGGATCACATGAATGGATAGAGGTTAGGGTACGAAGAAATTTGTAAAGGTACAAATTTGTCCCAATGCATGGTTTTATAGAAAACTTTGATTAGATTCACAATTTCCAATTTCATCACATTTCCAATCATGTGATCCTAATCAAACTTTTCTACAAAACCATGCGTTGGGATAGCTTCGTGCTTTAAAAATTTCTTCGTACCCTAACCTCTTTCCATTCATGTGATCCTAATCAAACTTTTCTACTAAACATGCATTGGGATAGATTTGTACATTTACAAATTTCTTTGTAACCTAACCTCTTTCCAATCATGTGATCCTAATCAAACTTTTCTACAAAACCATGCGTTGGGATAGCTTCGTGCTTTAAAAATTTCTTCGTACCCTAACCTCTTTCCATTCATGTGATCCTAATCAAACTTTTCTACAAAACATGCATTGAGATAGATTTGTACCTTTACAAATTTCTTCGTACCCTAACCTCTGTCCATTCATGTGATCCTAATCAAACCTTTCTACAAAAACATGCGTTGGGATAGCTTCGTGCTTTAAAAATTTCTTCGTACCCGAACCTCTTTCCATTCATGTGATCCTAATCAAACTTTTCTACAAAACATGCATTGGGATAGATTTGTACCTTTACAAATTTCTTTGTAACCTAACCTCTTTCCAATCATGTGATCCTAATCAAACTTTTCTACAAAACCATGCGTTGGGATAGCTACGTGCTTTAAAAATTTCTTCGTACCCTAACCTCTTTCCATTCATGTGATCCTAATCAAACTTTTCTACAAAACCATGCGTTGGGATAGCTTCGTGCTTTAAAAATTTCTTCGTATCCCAACTTCTTTCCATTCATGTGATCCTAATCAGAGTTTTCTACAAAACGTGCGTTGGGATAAATTTGTGCTTTTACAAACTTCATAGTAGCCTAACCTCTTTCTATTCCCGTCATCCTAATCAAACTTTTCTACAAAACATGCATCGGGATAGATTTGTACCTTTACAAATTTCTTCGTATCCTAACCTCTTTTCATTAATCTGATCCTAATCAGAGTTTTCTACAAAACATGTGTTGGGATAGATGTGTGATTTTACAAATTTTTTCATACCCTAACCTCTTTTCCTTCATGTGATCCTAATCAGAGTTTTTACAAAACACACGATGGGATAGATTTGTGCTTTTACTAATTTCTTTGTATCCTAACCTATTTCCATTCATGTGATGCTAATCAAACTTTTCTACAAAACCATGCATTGGGATGGCTTTGTACCTTTACAAATTTCTTCGTACCCTAACCTCTTTCCATTCATGTGACCCTAATCAAAGTTTTCTATAAAACCATGCATTGGGATAGATTTGCACCTTTACAAATTTCTTCGTATCCTAACCTCTTTCCATTCATGTGATCCTAATCAAACTTTTCTACAAAACATGCATTGGGATTGATTTGTACCTTTACAAATTTCTTCGTACCCTAACCTCTTTTCATTCATGTTATCCTAATCAGAATTTTCTACAAAACATGCGTTGTGATAGATTTGTGCTTTTACAAATTTTTTCATACCCTAACCTCTTTTCATTCATGTGATCCTAATCAGAGTTTTTACAAAACACACGATGGGATAGATTTGTATGTACCTTTACAAATTTCTTCGTATCCTAACCTCTTTTCATTCATCTGATCCTAATCAGAGTTTTCTACAAAACATGCGTTGGGATAGATTTGTGCTTTTACAAATTTTTTCATACCCTAACCTCTTTTAATTCATGTGATCCTAATCAGAGTTTTTACAAAACACACGATGGGATAGATTTGTAGCTTTACAATTTTCTTCGTATCCTAACCTCTTTCCATTCATGTGATCCTAATCAAACTTTTCTACAAAACCATGCATTGGGATAGATTTGTACCTTTACAAATTTCTTCGTATCCTAACCTCTTTCCATTCATGTAATCCTAATCACATTTTTCTACAAAACGTGCGTTGGGATAGATTTGTGCTTTTACAAATTTCTTCGTACCCTAACCTCTTTTCATTCATGTGATCCTAATCAAACTTTTCTACAAAACCATGCATTGGGATAGATTTGTACCTTTACAAATTTCTTCGTATCCGAACCTCTTTCCATTCATGTAATCCTAATCACATTTTTCTACAAAACGTGCGTTGGGATAGATTTGTGGTTTTACAAATCTCTTCGTACCCTAACCTCTTACTACAAAACCATGCATTGGGATGGCTTTGTACCGTTACAAATCTCTTCGTACCCTAACCTCTTACCATTCATGTGATCCTAATCAAACTTTTCTACAAAACGTGCGTTGGGATAGATTTGTGGTTTTACAAATCTCTTCGTACCCTAACCTCTTTCCATTCATATGATGCTAATCAAAGTTTTCTATAAAACCATTCATTGGGATAGAATTGTACCTTTACAAATTTCTTCGTATCCTAACCTCTTTCCATTCATGTGATCCTAATCAAATTTTTCTACAAAACATGCATTGGGATTGATTTGTACCTTTAAAAATTTCTTCGTATCCTAACCTCTTTCCATTCATGTGATCCTAATCAGAGTTTTCTACAAAACGTGTGTTGGGATAGATTTGTGCTTTTACAAATTACTTCATACCCTAACCTCTTTCCATTCATGTGATCCTAATCAAACTTTTCTACAAAACATGCATTGAGATAGATTTGTACCTTTACAAATTTCTTCGTATCCTAACCTCTTTCCATTCATGTGATCCTAATCAAACTTTTCTACAAAACCATGCGTTGGGATAGCTTCGTGCTTTAAAAATTTCTTCGTACCCTAACCTCTTTCCATTCATGTGATCCTAATCAAACTATTCTACAAAACATGCATTGAGATAGATTTGTACCTTTACAAATTTCTTCGTATCCTAACCTCTTTCCATTCATGTGATCCTAATCACATTTTTCTACAAAACGTGCGTTGGGATAGATTTGTGCTTTTACAAATTTCTTCGTACCCTAACCTCTTTCCATTCATGTGATCCTAATCAAACTTTTCTACAAAACCATGCATTGGGATAGATTTGTACCTTTACAAATTTCTTCGTATCCGAACCTCTTTCCATTCATGTGATCCTAATCAGAGTTTTCTACAAAACGTGCGTTGGGATAAATTTGTGCTTTTACAAACTTCATAGTACCCTAACCTCTTTCCATTCCCGTCATCCTAATCAAACTTTTCTACAAAACCATGCATTGGGATGGATTTGTACCTTTACAAATTTCTTCGTACCCTAACCTCTTTCCGTTCATGTGATCCTAATCAAAGTTTTCTATAAAACCATGCATTGGGATAGATTTGCACCTTTACAAATTTCTTCGTATCCTAACCTCTTTCCATTCATGTGATCCTAATCAAACTTTTCTACAAAACATGCATTGGGATAGGTTTGTACCTTTACAAATTTCTTCGTACCCTAACCTCTTTTCATTCATGTGATCCTAATCAGAGTTCTCTACAAAACGTGCGTTGGGATAGATTTGTGCTTTTACAAATTTCTTCGTACCCTATCCTCTTTCCATTCATGTGATCCTAATAAAACTTCTCTACAAAACATGCATTGGGATACATTTGTACTTTTACAAATTTCTTCGTATCCTAACCTCTTTCCATTCATGTGATCCTTATCAGAATTTTCTACAATACAGGCGTTGGGATAGATTTGTGCTTTTACAAATTTTTTCATACCCTAACCTCTTTTCATTCATGTGATCCTAATCAGAGTTTTTACAAAACACACGATGGGATAGATTTGTATGTAACTTTACAAATTTCTTCGTACCCTAACCTCTTTTCATTCATCTGCTCCTAATCAGAGTTTTCTACAAAACATGCGTTGGGATAGATTTGTGCTTTTACAAATTTTTTCATACCCTAACCTCTTTTCATTCATGTGATCCTAATCAGAGTTTTTACAAAACACACGATGGGATAGATTTGTATGTAACTTTACAAATTTCTTCGTACCCTAACCTCTTTTCATTCATCTGCTCCTAATCAGAGTTTTCTACAAAACATGCGTTGGGATAGATTTGTGCTTTTACAAATTTTTTCATACCCTAACCTCTTTTAATTCATGTGATCCTAATCAGAGTTTTTACAAAACACACGATGGGATAGATTTGTAGCTTTACAATTTTCTTCGTATCCTAACCTCTTTCCATTCATGTGATCCTAATCAAACTTTTCTACAAAACCATGCATTGGGATAGATTTGTACCTTTACAAATTTCTTCGTATCCTAACCTCTTTCCATTCATGTAATCCTAATCACATTTTTCTACAAAACGTGCGTTGGGATAGATTTGTGCTTTTACAAATTTCTTCGTACCCTAACCTCTTTCCATTCATGTGATCCTAATCAAACTTTTCTACAAAACCATGCATTGGGATAGATTTGTACCTTTACAAATTTCTTCGTATCCGAACCTCTTTCCATTCATGTAATCCTAATCACATTTTTCTACAAAACGTGCGTTGGGATAGATTTGTGGTTTTACAAATCTCTTCGTACCCTAACCTCTTTTCATTCATGTGATCCTAATCAAACTTTTCTACAAAACGTGCGTTGGGATAGATTTGTGGTTTTACAAATCTCTTCGTACCCTAACCTCTTTCCATTCATATGATGCTAATCAAAGTTTTCTATAAAACCATTCATTGGGATAGAATTGTACCTTTACAAATTTCTTCGTATCCTAACCTCTTTCCATTCATGTGATCCTAATCAAATTTTTCTACAAAACATGCATTGGGATAGATTTGTACCTTTAAAAATTTCTTCGTATCCTAACCTCTTTCCATTCATGTGATCCTAATCAGAGTTTTTACAAAACGTGTGTTGGGATAGATTTGTGCTTTTACAAATTACTTCATACCCTAACCTCTTTCCATTCATGTGATCCTAATCAAACTTTTCTACAAAACATGCATTGAGATAGATTTGTACCTTTACAAATTTCTTCGTATCCTAACCTCTTTCCATTCATGTGATCCTAATCAAACTTTTCTACAAAACCATGCGTTGGGATAGCTTCGTGCTTTAAAAATTTCTTCGTACCCTAACCTCTTTCCATTCACGTGAATCTATTCAAAGTTTTCTATAAAACCATGCATTTGGACAAATTTGTACCTTTACAAATTTCTTCGTACCCTAACCTCTGTCCATTCATGTGATCCTAATCAAACCTTTCTACAAAACCATGCGTTGGGATAGCTTCGTGCTTTAAAAATTTCTTCGTACCCTAACCTCTTTCCATTCATGTGATCCTAATAAAACTTTTCTACAAAACATGCATTGGGATAGATTTGTACCTTTACAAATTTCTTTGTAACCTAACCTCTTTCCAATCATGTGATCCTAATCAAACTTTTCTACAAAACCATGCGTTGGGATAGCTTCGTGCTTTAAAAATTTCTTCGTACCCTAACCTCTTTCCATTCATGTGATCCTAATCAAACTTTTCTACAAAACATGCATTGAGATAGATTTGTACCTTTACAAATTTCTTCGTATCCTAACCTCTTTCCATTCATGTGATCCTAATCAAACTTTTCTACAAAACCATGCGTTGGGATAGCTTCATGCTTTAAAAATTTCTTTGTATCCCAACTGCTTTCCATTCATGTGATCCTAATCAGAGTTTTCTACAAAACGTGCGTTGGGATAAATTTGTGCTTTTACAAACTTCATAGTAGCCTAACCTCTTTCCATTCCCGTCATCCTAATCAAACTTTTCTACAAAACCATGCATTGGGATGGATTTGTACCTTTACAAATTTCTTCGTACCCTAACCTCTTTCCATTCATGTGATCCTAATCAAAGTTTTCTATAAAACCATGCATTGGGATAGATTTGCACCTTTACAAATTTCTTCGTATCCTAACCTCTTTCCATTCATGTGATCCTAATCAAACTTTTCTACAAAACATGCATTGGGATAGGTTTGTACCTTTACAAATTTCTTCGTACCCTATCCTCTTTCCATTCATGTGATCCTAATAAAACTTCTCTACAAAACATGCATTGGGATACATTTGTACTTTTACAAATTTCTTCGTATCCTAACCTCTTTCCATTCATGTGATCCTTATCAGAATTTTCTACAAAACAGGCGTTGGGATAGATTTGTGCTTTTACAAATTTTTTCATACCCTAACCTCTTTTAATTCATGTGATCCTAATCAGAGTTTTTACAAAACACACGATGGGATAGATTTGTAGCTTTACAAATTTCTTCGTATCCTAACCTCTTTCCATTCATGTGATCCTAATCAAACTTTTCTACAAAACCATGCATTGGGATAGATTTGTACCTTTACAAATTTCTTCGTATCCTAACCTCTTTCCATTCATGTGATCCTAATCACATTTTTCTACAAAACGTGCGTTGGGATAGATTTGTGCTTTTACAAATTTCTTCCTACCCTAACCTCTTTTCATTCATCTGATCCTAATCAGAGTTTTCTACAAAACGTGCGTTGGGATAGATTTGTGCTTTTACAAATATCTTCGTACCCTAACCTCTTTCCATTCATGTGATCCTAATCAAAGTTTTCTATAAAACCATGCATTGGGATAGATTTGTACCTTTACAAATTTTTTCGTATCCTAACCTCTTTCCATTCATGTGATCCTAATAAAACTTTTCTACAAAACATGCATTGGGATACATTTGTACCTTTACAAATTTCTTCGTATTCTAACCTCTTTCCATTCATCTGATCCTAATCAGAGTTTTCTACAAAACGTGCGTTGGGATAGATTTTTGCTTTGACAAATATCTTCGTACCCTAACCTCTTTCCATTCATGTGATCCTAATCAAATTTTTCTACAAAACATGCATTGGGATAGATTTGTACCTTTACAAATTTCTTCGTATCCTAGCCTTTTTTCATTCATCTGATCCTAATCAGAGTTTTCTACAAAACATGCGTTGGGATAGATTTGTGCTTTTACAAATTTTTTTTTACCCTAACCTCTTTTCATTCATGTGATCCTAATCAGAGTTTTTACAAAACACACGATGGGATAGATTTGTACCTTTACAAATTTCTTCGTACCCTAACCTCTTTTCATTCATGTGACCTAATCAGAGTTTTCTACAAAACGTGCGTTGGGATAGCTTCGTACTTTAAAAATTTCTTCGTACCCCAACCTCTTTCCATTCATGTGATCCTAATCAAACTTTTCTACAAAACATGCATTGGGATAGATTTGTACCTTTACAAATTTCTTCGTATCCTAGCCTTTTTTCATTCATCTGATCCTAATCAGAGTTTTCTACAAAACATGCGTTGGGATAGATTTGTGCTTTTACAAATTTTTTTTTACCCTAACCTCTTTTCATTCATGTGATCCTAATCAGAGTTTTTACAAAATACACGATGGGATAGATTTGTACCTTTACAAATTTCTTCGTACCCTAACCTCTTTTCATTCATGTGACCTAATCAGAGTTTTCTACAAAACGTGCGTTGGGATAGCTTCGTGCTTTAAAAATTTCTTCGTACCCCAACCTCTTTCCATTCATGTGATCCTAATCAAACTTTTCTACAAAACATGCATTGGGATAGATTTGTACCTTTACAAATTTCTTCGTACCCTAACCCCTTTCTAATCATGTGATCCTAATCAAACTTTTCTACAAAACCATGCGTTGGGATAGCTTCGTGCTTTAAAAATTTCTTCGTACCCTAACCTCTTTCCATTCACGTGATCCTAATCAAAGTTTTCTATAAAACCATGCATTGGGACAGATTTGTACCTTTACAAATTTTTTCGTACACTAACCTCTGTCCATTCATGTGATCCTAATCAAACTTTTCTACAAAACCATGCGTTGGGATAGCTTCGTGCTTTAAAAATTTCTTCGTATACTAACCTCTTTCCATTCATGTGATCCTAATCAAACTTTTCTACAAAACATGCATTGGGATAGATTTGTACCTTTACAAATTTCTTCGTACCCTAACCTCTTTCCATTCATGTGATCCTAATCAAACTTTTCTACAAAACCATGCGTTGGGATAGCTTCGTGCTTTAAAAATTTCTTCGTACCCTAACCTCTTTCTATTCATGTCATCCTAATCACATTTTTCTACAAAACGTGCGTTGGGATAGATTTGTGCTTTTACAAATTTCTTCCTACCCTAACCTCTTATCATTCATCTGATCCTAATCAGAGTTTTCTACAAAACGTGCGTTGGGATAGATTTGTGCTTTTACAAATATCTTCGTACCCTAACCTCTTTCCATTCATGTGATCCTAATCAAAGTTTTCTATAAAACCATGCATTGGGATAGATTTGTACCTTTACAAATTTTTTCGTATCCTAACCTCTTTCCATTCATGTGATCCTAATAAAACTTTTCTACAAAACATGCATTGGGATACATTTGTACCTTTACAAATTTCTTCGTATTCTAACCTCTTTCCATTCATCTGATCCTAATCAGAGTTTTCTACAAAACGTGCGTTGGGATAGATTTTTGCTTTTACAAATATCTTCGTACCCTAACCTCTTTCCATTCATGTGATCCTAATCAAATTTTTCTACAAAACATGCATTGGGATAGATTTGTACCTTTACAAATTTCTTCGTATCCTAGCCTTTTTTCATTCATCTGATCCTAATCAGAGTTTTCTACAAAACATGCGTTGGGATAGATTTGTGCTTTTACAAATTTTTTTTTACCCTAACCTCTTTTCATTCATGTGATCCTAATCAGAGTTTTTACAAAACACACGATGGGATAGATTTGTACCTTTACAAATTTCTTCGTACCCTAACCTCTTTTCATTCATGTGACCTAATCAGAGTTTTCTACAAAACGTGCGTTGGGATAGCTTCGTACTTTAAAAATTTCTTCGTACCCCAACCTCTTTCCATTCATGTGATCCTAATCAAACTTTTCTACAAAACATGCATTGGGATAGATTTGTACCTTTACAAATTTCTTCGTATCCTAGCCTTTTTTCATTCATCTGATCCTAATCAGAGTTTTCTACAAAACATGCGTTGGGATAGATTTGTGCTTTTACAAATTTTTTTTTACCCTAACCTCTTTTCATTCATGTGATCCTAATCAGAGTTTTTACAAAATACACGATGGGATAGATTTGTACCTTTACAAATTTCTTCGTACCCTAACCTCTTTTCATTCATGTGACCTAATCAGAGTTTTCTACAAAACGTGCGTTGGGATAGCTTCGTGCTTTAAAAATTTCTTCGTACCCCAACCTCTTTCCATTCATGTGATCCTAATCAAACTTTTCTACAAAACATGCATTGGGATAGATTTGTACCTTTACAAATTTCTTCGTACCCTAACCCCTTTCTAATCATGTGATCCTAATCAAACTTTTCTACAAAACCATGCGTTGGGATAGCTTCGTGCTTTAAAAATTTCTTCCTACCCTAACCTCTTTCCATTCACGTGATCCTAATCAAAGTTTTCTATAAAACCATGCATTGGGACAGATTTGTACCTTTACAAATTTTTTCGTACACTAACCTCTGTCCATTCATGTGATCCTAATCAAACTTTTCTACAAAAACATGCGTTGGGATAGCATCGTGCTTTAAAAATTTCTTCGTACCCTAACCTCTGTCCATTCATGTGATCCTAATCAAACTTTTCTACAAAACCATGCGTTGCGATAGCTTCGTGCTTTAAAAATTTCTTCGTACCCTAACCTCTTTCCATTCATGTGATCCTAATCAAACTTTTCTACAAAACCATGCGTTGGGATAGCTTCGTGCTTTAAAAATTTCTTCGTACCCTAACCTCTTTCTATTCATGTCATCCTAATCAAACTTTTCTACAAAACCATGCGTTGGGATAGCTGCGTGCTTTAAAAATTTCTTCGTACCCTAACCTCTTTCCATTCACGTGATCCTAATCAAAGTTTTCTATAAAACCATGCATTGGGATAGATTTGTACCTTTACAAATTTCTTCGTATCCTAACCTCTTTCCATTCATGTGATCCTAATAAAACTTTTCTACAAAACATGCATTAGGATACATTTGTACCTTTACAAATTTCTTCGTATTCTAACCTCTTTCCATTCATCTGATCCTAATCAGAGTTTTCTACAAAACATGCGTTGGGATAGATTTGTGCTTTTACAAATTTTTTTTACCCTAACCTCTTTTCATTAATGTGATCCTAATCAGAGTTTTTACAAAATACACGATGGGATAGATTTGTACCTTTACAAATTTCTTCGTACCCTAACCTTTTTTCATTCATGTGACCTAATCAGAGTTTTCTACAAAACGTGCGTTGGGATAGCTT
The DNA here is from genome assembly GCA_929113105.1 of Agrypnus murinus. Taxonomy (NCBI): domain Eukaryota; kingdom Metazoa; phylum Arthropoda; class Insecta; order Coleoptera; family Elateridae; genus Agrypnus; species Agrypnus murinus. The sequence goes on along the minus strand of OV816024.1, from coordinate 225,455,310 downwards.
CGTGCTTTAAAAATTTCTTCGTACCCCAACCTCTTTCCATTCATGTGATCCTAATCAAACTTTTCTACAAAACATGCATTGGGATAGATTTGTACCTTTACAAATTTCTTCGTACCCTAACCCCTTTCTAATCATGTGATCCTAATCAAACTTTTCTACAAAACCATGCGTTGGTATAGCTTCGTGCTTTAAAAATTTCTTCGTACTCTAACCTCTTTCCATTCACGTGATCCTAATCAAAGTTTTCTATATAACCATGCATTGGGACAGATTTGTACCTTTACAAATTTTTTCGTACACTAACCTCTGTCCATTTATGTGATCCTAATCAAACTTTTCTACAAAAACATGCGTTGGGATAGCATCGTGCTTTAAAAATTTCTTCGTACCCTAACCTCTGTCCATTCATGTGATCCTAATCAAACTTTTCTACAAAACCATGCGTTGGGATAGCTTCGTGCTTTAAAAATTTCTTCGTATCCTAACCTCTTTCCATTCATGTGATCCTAATCAAACTTTTCTACAAAACATGCATTGGGATAGATTTGTACCTTTACAAATTTCTTCGTACCCTAACCTCTTTCCATTCATGTGATCCTAATCAAACTTTTCTACAAAACCATGCGTTGGGATAGCTTCGTGCTTTAAAAATTTCTTCGTACCCTAACCTCTTTCCATTCATGTCATCCTAATCAAACTTTTCTACAAAACCATGCGTTGGGATAGCTGCGTGCTTTAAAAATTTCTTCGTACCCTAACCTCTTTCCATTCACGTGATCCTAATCAAAGTTTTCTATAAAACCATGCATTGGGACAGATTTGTACCTTTACAGATTTCTTCGTATCCTAACCTCTTTCCATTCATGTGATCCTAATCAAACTTTTCTACAAAACATGCATTGAGATAGATTTGTACCTTTACAAATTTCTTCGTATCCTAACGTCTTTCCATTCATGTGATCCTAATCAAACTTTTCTACAAAACCATGCGTTGGGATAGCTTCGTGCTTTAAAAATTTCCTCGTATCCTAACCTCTTTCCATTCATGTGATCCTAATCAATCTTTTCTACAAAACATGCATTGGGATAGATTTGTACCTTTACAAATTTCTTCGTACCCTAACCTCTTTCCATTCATGTGATCCTAATCAAACTTTTCTACAAAACCATGCGTTGGGATAGCTTCGTGCTTTAAAAATTTCTTCGTACCCTAACCTCTTTCCATTCATGTGATCCTAATCAAACTTTTCTACAAAACCATGCGTTGGGACAGCTTCGTGCTTTAAAAATTTCTTCGTACCCTAACCTCTTTCCATTCACGTGATCCTAATCAAAGTTTTCTATAAAACCATGCATTGGGACAGATTTGTACCTTTACAAATTTCTTCGTATCCTAACCTCTTTCCATTCATGTGATCCTAATCAAACTTTTCTACAAAACATGCATTGAGATAGATTTGTACCTTTACAAATTTCTTCGTATCCTAACCTCTTTCCATTCAAGTGATCCTAATCAAACTTTTCTACGAAACCATGCGTTGGGATAGCTTCGTGCTTTAAAAATTTCTTCGTATCCTAACCTCTTTCCATTCATGTGATCCTAATCAAACTTTTCTACAAAACATGCATTGGGATAGATTTGTACCTTTACAAATTTCTTCGTACCCTAACCTCTTTCCATTCATGTGATCCTAATCAAACTTTTCTACAAAACCATGCGTTAGGATAGCTTCGTGCTTTAAAAATTTCTTCGTACCCTAACCTCTTTCCATTCATGTGATCCTAATCAAACTTTTCTACAAAACCATGCATTGGGATAGCTTTGTGCTTTAAAAATTTCTTCGTACCCTAACCTCTTTCCATTCACATGATCCTAATCAAAGTTTTCTATAAAAATAGATTTGTACCTTTACAAATTTCTTCGTATCCTAACCTCTTTCCATTCATGTGATCCTAATCAAACTTTTCTATAAAACCATGCATTGGGATAGAATTGTACCTTTACAAATATCTTCGTACCCTAACCTCTTTCCATTCATGTGATCCTAATCAAACTTTTCTACAAAACCATGAATTGGGATAGATTTGTACCTTTACAAATTTTATCGTATCCTAACCTCTTTCCATTCATGTGATCCTAGTCAGAGTTTTCTACAAAACGTGAGTTGGGATAGATTTGTCCTTTTAAAAAGTTCTTCGTACCCTAACCTCTTCCCATTCATGTGATCCTAATCACACTTTTTTACAACACGTGCGTTGGGATAGATTTCTGCTTTTACAAATTTCTTCCTAGCCTAACCTCTTTTCATTAATCTGATCCTAATCAAAGTTTTCGATAAAACCATGCATTGGGATAGAATTGTACCTTTACAAATTTCTTCGTACCCTAACCTCTTTCCAATCATGTGATCCTAATCAAAGTTTTCTACAAAACCATGCGTTGGGATAGCTTAGTGATTTAAAAATTTCTTCCTACCCTAACCTCTTTCCATTCATGTGATCCTAATCAAGCTTTTCTACAAAACATGCATTGGGATAGATTTGTACCTTTACAAATTTCTTCGTACCCTAACCTCTGTCCATTCATGTGATCCTAATCAAACTTTTCTACAATAACATGCGTTGGGATAGCATCGTGCTTTAAAAATTTCTTCGTACCCTAACCTCTGTCCATTCATGTGATCCTAATCAAACTTTTCTACAAAACCATGCGTTGGGATAGCTTCGTGCTTTAAAAATTTCTTCGTATCCTAACCTCTTACCATTCATGTGATCCTAATCAAACTTTTCTACAAAACATGCATTGGGATAGATTTGTACCTTTACAAATTTCTTCGTACCCTAACCTCTTTCCATTCATGTGATCGTAATCAAACTTTTCTACAAAACCATGCGTTGGGATAGCTTCGTGCTTTAAAAATTTCTTCGTACCCTAACCTCTTTCCATTCATGTGATCCTAATCAAACTTTTCTACAAAACCATGCGTTGGGATAGCTTCGTGCTTTAAAAATTTCTTCGTACCCTAACCTCTTTCCATTCACTTGATCCTAATCAAAGTTTTCTATAAAACCATGCATTGGGACAGATTTGTACCTTTACAAATTTCTTCGTACCCTAACCTCTTTCCATTCATGTGATACTAATCAAACTTTTCTACAAAACCATGCGTTAGGATAGCTTCGTGCTTTAAAAATTTCTTCGTACCCTAACCTCTGTCCATTCATGTGATCCTAATCAAACTTTTCTACAAAAACATGCGTTGGGATAACATCGTGCTTTAAAAATTTGTTCGTACCCTAACCTCTGTCCATTCATGTGATCCTAATCAAACTTTTCTACAAAACATGCATTGGGATAGATTTGTACCTTTACAAATTTCTTCGTACCCTAACCTCTTTCCATTCATGTGATCCTAATAAAACTTTTCTACAAAACCATGCGTTGGGATAGCTTCGTGCTTTAAAAATTTCTTCGTACCCTAACCTCTTTCCATTCATGTCATCATAATTAAACTTTTCTACAAAACCATGCGTTTGGATAGCTTCGTGCTTTAAAAATTTCTTCGTACCCTAACCTCTTTCCATTCACGTGATCCTAATCAAACTTTTCTACAAAACATGCATTGAGATAGATTTGTACCTTTACAAATTTCTTCGTACCCTAACCTCTTTCTAATCATGTAATCCTAATCAAACTTTTCTACAAAACCATGCGTTGGGATAGCTTCGTGCTTTAAAAATTTCTTCGTACCCTAACCTCTTTCCATTCACGTGATCCTAATCAAAGTTTTCTATAAAACCATGCATTGGGACAGATTTGTACCTTTACAAATTTCTTCGTACACTAACCTCTGTCCATTCATGTGATCCTAATCAAACTTTTCTACAAAAACATGCGTTTTAATTTAATTTAATTTAATTCGCACATTTAATTAGATCGCGCCTCATTTGAATATTAATTAGATCGCGGGTCATTTGCATAAAAGTAGTGGGGGTCGGCCCAGGTATGGCAATACCTACTGTCAGACAAAATCAGCAAAATGTAACAGTTGCTTACTTTGTTTCTATTAACATGTATTGTTATTGATCAGGCTTTATTCAAAAAAATGGTTGTGTTAATTGTAAATGCTAATAAGGTGGTCTAAGGTGGTCAGATTTCTTCAGAATCGATAAGGCGGTACATTAGGGAAGCCCTCCTTCATAAATAATTTAGTAAGCAAGCTTTTCGAACAATTTTTGAATGATTTTTAGATGTGCAATCCATTGACCGAAAACTCTGATTTTTATTAATAGTATAAAATTCAAACAGTCCTTCAGCTAACGCTAACTGCTTTTCTTTTCCGAAATTACTTTTACGGAAAAATCTTGTAACTTAGAAGAAGAGGCAGCAACATTTACATGTAGTTTATACTTATCGGTAGCAGATGCTTTTACCCAAGTAGTACTGAAATAGAAATTCATATGAAAATTAGTGCATCCAATTCTTCTTGCATGCCACAAGTAATATTTCAAAGTGATGCTTAATGGAATGTAATAGTTACGTGCCTCTCGGTATATTTTTGGCGCGTAAAAAATACATTTTTTTCATGTGTTCGTCATTGCCAAGAACAGCTGTTATTAGTTGAGTGGGCTTCCCCTATTTTACAAATTGTAATTTTGTTTGATGATAAGTGTGATTGGCATTATATAGATGCAACTACGGTTATTTCTTGTAATTAATGTTAACTCAGCGTTTGTATTTAAACCCAAATAAAGTGTGCGATATTTATTTATAAAATTAAATTAGGATAAATGATATCTAGTTTTTGAAAAGAAATATAAATTCGTTGGATACCAATATTAAATATAGTTTACTGCAATTTAGAAGTTCGAAGAAAATTAATTAAAAAGTTTACATTTACGTTTATTGTTTTAACCAATAAACGTAATGTAACTGTTTTGCTTTCTATGTTCGTCAAATCATGATTATCCATGAAAAGCGGGACATTTTGAAGATTTTGTGGGCACCGGAACAGGTGAAACAAAAGCAGGACGTCTGGTCACCTTATAATAGTCGTTTATTTTGGTTATACTATAAAATATTTCCATAATATATTATTTTTGTAATAAATACAGTATACAAAATATATTTACATATCTTTGAGAAAAAAAATCTGTTTTTGTTTTTTTATATCAGACAGTACACAATTTCTTTAAGCTTTATATAGATACTTAATATAACAAATCGATAAAGCGGCAGGTGAAAAATTAGTTAAAAAGAATTCACCTACTGGTAGGTGAATTTTTAAAGAAACACAAAACGCCTACCGGTAGGAACAGTTTTTTCCAGAAATTTATTACCTACCGGTAGGAATATAATACACTCCCAATAATAACTAAATGAGTCTACATACGAGGGTGGTTCAAATATAAACCGGAATTTTTGAATAAACGCGCGAAGAAGTTAGTGTCGTTAAAGTGGCTGTACTGGATGTTAGATTGGTCTGTTACAAAGCGTAGAGAACAGCTGGGACCGCGTAATTTCGCTTGTCAGTGTAGTTGTAGCCACGAGTGAGAAGGACGTACCAGTGTCTGTTGCGCAACGCATTATTATTCGTTTTTTGGTCAAAGATAATGTAAAAACCGCGGAAATTTATCGGAAATTGCTCGAACAGTTCGGGAATGAGTGCCTCTCCAAGACTCAAGTGTATGATTGGTGTTCCGCTTTTCGAAATGGCCGAGAAGTGGTGGCAAACTTGCCACATGCGCGGCGCCCCAAAACAAGCGTTACCGATGAGAACGTCCGCGCTGTAGAAAAACTCATTTTGGGAGACCGACGCATTACTGTACGCGATATGGCTGCACAAGTAGGCATCAGCATAGGCAGTATTGAGCAAATAATTCATGAACGGCTCGGTTACCGCAAAATATCAGCCAGATGGGTGCCAAGACTTTTGAATTTTGACCAGAAATTCACACGCTGGGAAGTTTGCACGCGTCTCCTGCAGCGATATGCAGACGAAGGAGACAATTTATTGCAGCGCATATTCACCACAGACGAGACTTGGGTGCACTACTATACTCCGGAGAGTAAACGCGCGTCTATGGAGTGGTGGAAGCAAGAGGAAGGCGCGCCAGTTAAAGCGAAGGTTACACTGTCAGCGGGAAAGGTGTTGTGTACCGTGTTTTGGGACATGAGAGGAGTAATTGCGGTCGATTTTCTCACTGAACAACGAACTGTGAACGCGCAGTATTATAGTAACCTTCTAAAACACACGGTGAAACCTGCCTACAGATCGAAACGACGCGAGATTCCAATCCGAACTGCGATATTGCTGCAAGACAACGCCAGACCGCATACAGCTCGGCTTACGATGGAAACATTGCACGAATTGGGTTAGGAAACACTGGAACACCCTCCTTATAGTCCCGATTTGTCGCCATGCGACTATTATTTATTCGGTCCATTGAAAGAGGCACTTGGCGGACAGCGATTCAAAAGCAATGCGGAGGTAGAATCTCTCGCGCGCGAATGGTTACGTGACAAGCCGAAAGATTTTTACGAAAAAGGCATCCTAAAGCTTCCGGAGAGATGGCAAAAGTGTGTAGAGTGTGACGGAGACTATCTAGAAAAACTGTAAAACATTTCAGCTCTGTAACTTAATAATAAAATTTTTTACAGCAAAATTCCGGTTTATATTTGAACCACCCTCGTAATATATGTATGAGTGAATTAGTATCTATACGCGCGTATGCGGTATGATTAGATCATTACACACGCCGATTTTTAAGCACATTTCTGCTAGAAAGGAAGTTAATTAAATAAAAAATTTAGTTTTTTCCTATGATGAACGTTATTGTGAAAAAATCCAAATTAATAATAAAAAAACATAAAAGAAGAGAAAAATTCCAAAGTCTTCTTCAGTGAGATAGATAGTGACGGCGCAGTGGTAAATGTGAGGTTACATAACGAATTAAAAAGGATTTACGTTAACCTTATAATGTAAGTTTAATCCATTATATTTATCTTTATTTGTATTGTTTATGTTGCGTAAATTTTGTGGAGTCGGAACCAGAACGTACTGAATGCTAGCATTTCGGGCCTCGAAATAATTTGGAAATTGGAAACGACGTTAATAAAACGTAGTTATATGAATAAGAAATTAAAATTTAATTTTTATTATTTTTTTTGAGTCAAACAATTGTTCGAAATTGTTTCTGGCAATATTATGTTTTCTTGGGATGACGATGTTGAAGATGTTGAACCTATAACTTTCGAGGCAGAAGACGAGGAAATGCAGGAAAATTACGAGGAAATCGAAAATGACCTACAACTTGAGAAGGAATTAGAATAACATTCCAAATCACATGTGGATTAGGCTTACTGGGGGTACCACATACAAAATGCGCCTATTACTCTACTTCCGCGGTGGTGTTGATAGAGTCACATTTTTGCGTAGTACAATAATTAGAAATTGTCATTCATTTTTCTCCAAAATGGTTATTTATACGAATAAAAATCATAGGACCTTTTTTTGTAGCATATCTTACTATTAACAATTTCCATAATAGCCACTTTTTCGAAAACCTGATAGTTTTCGAGATAATTGAAAAACATTGAATTTCACTCCCCCTCTCTCTATAAAACAGCCTCATAATAAAGCTGCATACAAAAATATGGATTGTTGGAAATTTTTCTCAAGTTCAAGACTAGTTTTCCTGATAATTATTATGAAATTCGAAAATCCAGACATTTTTGGTCTATGAAAGTAAAAAAGTAGAGTATTATTATTAGCATAGAGTTTAAAGTATAATGTTCGCAACGTATATTATTTGCTTTTACTAGCAATAAGTTTAAATCAGCTTAATTATTAATTAATTATTTGTCAAAAATATTCGCGTAGTTTGCGCTTTTTAAAATCAAAAATCGATATAACTTTAAGGCCAAAACGCCACAACGAAATTAATCAATTTTTCTTTGTCATCGGCTATCCCTTATGTTTGGCCGCCTTCGTGCAAGTGTAATACGTCCGTTCGCGTTTGTAGTTCCAGGTATTATTTTATTTTGAAGGGGGAGCTACTAATAGTGGCGTATACAGAAATTTAACTTGGAGGACTAATCGTTTACAAATACTTTAATATTATTAATACTCGAAACTTATTTTGAAATATGGGAGTCAAATTTAAGAGCGCCTCTTTCGGTGTGGTGTGCAAATAAACCTAACATTTCTAAGAAATTTGGAAAGTAATTAAAAAATCGTTATTGTAATGACAGATTGAATAGTTTAGATAAATTATATTTTAGCATAACATCAGTAATAAACCATCGTTCAACAAAAATAGTGCTATTTTTTAATTAGATGCAGGTATGGCTGTCAGGTGTCCCGATTTAGGCGGGGCAGTCCCGATTTTGTTCAATTTGTCCCGCGTCGCGCTTAAACCTTAAGCGGATCGCAAGAATCCCGACTTTAAAAGATCGTGAACATTATGACATAATTCACATCACAATAATCCTAATCGGTAGTTTCATCGCAATTTAGAGCCTAAATTGTGTTTTTATGATGTTGGCAAACTGCATAACATATAACATAAATCTTTTGTCTGATCTAGAAAATCATCGATTTTTCCCCATAAGTAGGGGAAGAGAGAGAACAGTGTTACACGTACTACACTGTTACAGTTAATGTTTTTAGGATTGCTTTATATTAAACATTGTTCATATTTTCATGTTAGAAGTACTTTGGTGTTAACCAAGTGTAGGTGCATTTTGGTTAATATTTACTGATGGTTTCCAAGAAATTAAGGTATGTATATTTTTTAATATCAAAAGTAATTATTTCAAGTAAAATACAATTTACTTCAGGATTATATAATTAAAACTAGATTATTAAAAATTTATTTATAAGTAGTTTGTAAGCTTATTCTTATCTTATGCTTATAATGCTATCTTATCTTATCTTATGCTTATCTTTTATTTATAAATCCATGCTGAAGATCTGTTATATCATTTTTTAAGGTATTATATAATTTAATATGTATTAATTGTTCAAATATTTTCGCTGGCGCGGACAGTATAGATATAGGTCGATAATTCGTAACTTAACATTTATCACCTGACTTATGTACTGGTATAACTTTGGTTATTTTCCATTTATCCGGAAAGGTATTTGTTTTTAGAGCAAGATTATATAATACTGTTAAAGGATAACTAAGGAAATGCCGGCACGCTTTAAATATATACGGATGTATTAAATCTGGGCCTACAGATTTTTTGGGCTTAAGTTTTTGCATTACCGCCTTGTTGCGTTGCATCTAGGTGACAAAGATACATTATTCCATTCAACTGATATCGATGTTGGAAACTTTTATGGTAATACAAAAAGAGGCTACAATAAAACACATAATTTTGTCAATTAGGGAAATTACACGTAAAACGAATGCAGAAGTTAATCCAACTTATAAATTCGTACGTACAACGCAAGAATATAAGAATTTTAAGTTGTTTTATTAACATTAACATTGTTAACCTTTCCTTGTAACTCTGTACCCCACTATTAGGGTATAGTGTTACACACAGCACCAAGTTGAATTAATCTTAATTTCTCTAATAGTTGAAATAATGAAAGCAAGTTAAATATAAAAGTTGAAACAAGATTCGTAACTCTTAAACTAGGAAGAGAATAAATTTTAAAATTTTTATTTGGTCCTGAATTATATCAAAAAATATTTCTTGTGTAACACTGTTCCCTCTCTTCCCCTATTCCTTCATAATTTTGACTATTCCTTGTCTCATTCAAACGCAGCCACTGAACGCTTGTTCAGCTTTATGACTAAAGTATGGACACAGATAATAAACAGATACGCAGACTCTTGAAAATAAATACGCTTACTTTTTTGGTTAGTTTGTGCAACTGAACTAGGCGGCGTGACTGAGCTCTGGGCAACTACATTTGTCCATACAAATAATGAAGTAATATTCATTAATTGTTTGGTCGAATGCGACGTTATTATATAGAATAATGATAATTATTTTTTACACTAACAAGTTTTTTTATTTAGGGGCAAATACGACATACGCCTGTTTGTCATAATAAATATGCCACTGAAGGAAGATACGCCTAAATAGGAAATATTATGTTTAAGAATAAACAACAACGGTTTTAAAGAATTTATATTATTAATTGTTAGTTTTTATGGAAATGTAAATAAAAGAGTAAATTAAACTTATACATAATATTTTAATATAAAAACCAAAAACAATAAACAGCTCAAAACTTATTAAATAAAGAGTAATGAATGAATTAGTTTTTAAAAATGTACAAAAATAGTTTACGAAATTAAAATTTTATTGGAAGATACTATCATAATGTATTAACACAGCAAAAAAGAAATCAGAAATCATTATTAAAAATGATAAGTTATTGCATACAGTAAAAACTTAATTTTAAATAAATTATTTTTTTATTAAGGAGGTAAAAGAAGTATAAAACTGTTTGTGTTCTGGCTGTCTAATGGGAGGTTTTAGCCCCAAACAGAGAGAATGTATATCTTCATATTTTTTGTTGAAATTTTAATTGGTCCTTGATTGGGCCGAGACAAATTGTCTGATAAGTTACTAATGTTTCTAATGAACAAGCTAAAAAATGTAGGGACCAACTTCATTAAAACTAATTAGTAAAAATAATACATTATTGTGGTACTTTGCATTATTTGTTTATCATAACTATAAGTTACGCACGTAATAAATACAAAATTTTTCATTTTTCAAAAATTTACCGAAATTTTCGGTGGTCATTTTGACCACTTTCCCGAAGAGATACAAAAGTTTCTTAGAATCCAATGTACTATAAGATTCCAAAAAAGAGATTTTCCAAGAAAAGTTCAAAAAAGTCAACAGGGAAAAAGGCGACAGACCGACAGACAGACAGACCGACTTCACGAATTCAGAGACGAACTTTTTGTTCGTCGAAAATAACTATGAAGATCCTTCTAGTATTTTGTAATAACAGCAGATCGCATTTCAGTTTTGTCCCAGACTTTTAAACAAACCCTATTATAAATAAAAAGAGCAATTGAAATATCTTTATGCATGTATTGTAATATTGGGTGCACAAATAAACTTTGTAAACTATTAAAAATGTATTATCTGCATAATCTCTATAAAAATATAAATCGTAAAAAGCTTTTAATAAGAAATACCAAAATATATTGCGTGCTGCCTGAAAACGTATGTCCCAGCTGTAGTTACAAATAAAAAACATCTGATTATTTAAGGGATGCATTATTATATAGCAATCTGCCATCTTTTAATAAATATCAGGTTAATTGTCATCATAATGAATATCAATTGTTAATTGCAATGACAATTACAATTAATAATTTTAGCTAACAATTAATTAATTGTGAATTGTCGGAGCAACTAACAATTAATTAATTTTTAATTGCCAGATCAACTAAAAATTAATTATTTGTAATCATGCAAAATAAAAAATAGTCACAATTAATTAATTTAATTGTCAATTGCCAGTAAGATTTAATTTTGTCCAACACTGTTGGATATACGGTAGCCTAGCTAAATTAAATCATTTTCAGCAATATAAAGGAAAAAATTGGGGAAAAGCTAAAAATTGGTATATAGGCTTAAAAAGTGGTGCTAAAAACCATCAAAACTCCCCATGCATAGGTGATGAGCCAGCTGCGCCATCTTGGTAAAATGGCAGACAAAATTGCTTTTTTGCTAATATATTTCAGAATGAAACATCAACGTTCAGAATGAAAATGTAGCTGACAAAATTCCTCATAATTTTCTTTTTTATTAATCCTCGTACGTCCCAGAGTTTCTGAAATAGAATTTCTTCAGCAACTGTCATTTTTCGACATTACGAAAAAGCGCAGTTTCTTTGCGGGTTTTTTAAATATTTCAAATTTGGCTGCTCCTACATACAAAATGCATTATATAAAAGCTAAAAAGATTAAGTTTAAGTTATAAAAAAGTTGGTTATTGAATGTCATGCAAGCAATATTTCCTGAGATATTATTTTGTAAAAAATGTATATTTTCGTTTACTCAGTTAATTATGTGAAAATTTTGAATTAGTGACGTAATAATAAATAATAACAATAAGAAACATGAAAGCTATAAATGAAATATTACTATTAATATAAATGGACTATTGGTTTCATAATGATCTAGGACAGCAGAGCTAATATTATGCTATTTTTTATTATTTTATCCTATGCATTTACAGATTCACACTGGAAAAAAAAGAATAAAATAGCATTGTATTAACCTTGCTGTCCTAGACCATTATGAAATCAATAGAACATGAAACATTTTTTACAAATTACTGTACACAATATTTATAAAAAAATTATTACAAATGATTTGGTCTAGAAAATTTGCTGAAATTTAGAATTTCAATAGAATCGGCGTTATCATCATTTTCGTCGCTGTCAGAATTTTCTTCATGAAGTTTCACACTGAAGGTTTACTGTAGCTGAGGAATATAGCGTCGACTATACCGTCGTACATCGCCGAAATCTGTGAGAACGCATTCCAGAGAGACTAACCGTCATTGTGAATTGAAGGAGTGAGTCGTCGAGGACCACAGGCACAGGTATATTCGCCATCGTGTAACTCGAATACTATTCATCTTAAAAGTATGGTTAATGGCCTATTCGAAAGGTAATAATCATGTAAAATGAGCTCTGAAACGTCCGTAAAAATTGTGGAAGTATATATTTTGTGGAAATATATAATTAACCATGAAAATGAGTGCATAAGTGTCACAGAAACACACTTTTCTTCGAACATACATTATCGGTCGACATTTATTGCACACCAAAGAATAATATAATACATTTTGTAGGTTTCAACTTTGTTTTGAGGTATTTTATAAGTATACCTCATAAAACCTGAGAAAATTGCAAAAGAGTCCCGCTAAAGGCCTTTTTCATATCAAATTTCAAAAAATACCCATTATTGTAGGGACTGGTTTTCGTAAACTACGAGGTAAGCGCTATAAATTCTCGGCTTGATATAGAAAAAATTAACTTGGTAAAATATAATTTATTTTCAATATAAAATATTCCTTAATGTCAATACACTTATTACAACGTGAATTAATAATTCAATGCCCTTGTAAAAATAATCTGAAGTTTTTCCTTCAAAATGTTCAATTACAACTGCTTGCAACTCGTTCTCGTCCTTAAAACGACGTCCCCTAACGTCTGTGCCCTACTTTTGTTAAAAATCTAATGACCGCGCGGTACTCAATTTTCGTTAGCTGCGACATTTTCATTCGTTCGTCACGATGCTTGAGTGGCTACTAAAATCTATTACGCTTCTAGCCGTAATACATATAGTGTAGGTCTCTTACATGTTCAACTATGACGTAACCGAGTTTGAACATGTTGGCACCTGTAGAAGCCTGCCGAGCCGAGAATTTATGGCGCTTACTTCGTATATTTTCTACATCGGTCCCGATGCAGGATCGTTTAAATATCGATATAAACTTACAGAAAAATGATAATATGATTTGTTTTGCATCATTGTATGTTGTTTAACAAAAACTCCGATATCACCGTATATATACGTATGAAATGACACTAAATTATTTGTTCCAGGTCTTTTGGATTAAAAATGGTCGAAGTAGAAGTTTTTGACTTCCGACACTCTACATCATCTAACTAAACTTGTCATATCAATGCAAATTTTAGTGTTTTTACAAATTTTGACATTGCTCTTGTATTACAACTCTTTTGAAAATTTTTTATAGAATCATCTTAGTATATGCTTGATATATTTAAAAAATAAAAAGGGTGTTTTCTGTAGTTTTGGAAAAAAATATTTAAAAAAAAACTTGCTTTCTGAGCCTGCTACGTTTATACTGTGCAATGTATTTGCACATTTCTTGATATACTCTGAAAGATCCAAAAACTAGCTTCAATCCGACATTTGAATGAGCTAGATAACTAAACAAATAAGGGAGTTGTGACAATTTTAGTTAGATGATGCAGTGTCGGATAGCAGTATTTGCATTTGAAATTCTGCTATGCAACACTCTGCAGCATTTAAGTGAAATGGTCATAACTCCCTTATTTAGTTATTTAGATTAAATTAGATAGATTAAATTAGATTTTAGATAGATTATTAGTTATTAGATTATTTAGTTATTTGACTCATTCAGGTGTCAGATTAAAGCTAGATTTTGGATATTTCAGAGTACCTATATCAAGAAACGTGAAAACACATTGCAGAGTAAAAAAGTAGCTCTCTGAAAGATCCAAAAACTAGCTTGAATCTGACACCTGGATGAGCCAGATAACTCAAGAAATAAGGGAGTTATGACAATTTTAGTAATATGATGTAGAATTCGGGTAGCAGAAAATCGAAATCTCTCAAAATTTCTACTTCGGATATTTTTCATCCAAAAAATCTGAAAAAGTTGATTCAATGTTATTTCGTAGTATCTATGCAAGAAAAAAAATTGAACAAAATCTGAGATATCAAAAACGATCATTTTTTTAAATTATGTAATTTGGCATGGAATAGTCTAAGCGGCGATCGCAAGAGTTTGACCGTCATCGAACATACGGATAATTTATGGAAAATGTAGAAGTAGACACTATAGGTAACACAAAACCTCTTATAGGCCTATAAGCAAATCCTGGCACGACTGGAGTTAATGACCTAATTAAAGTTAACTCATAAATACCCAAACAACAAACATTTTTGTCAGCCTGAGCAGAACTTGGTATAAATACGCGGTAAACCGGTTTTCTTAAGGGGCTAGAAATACTACTAAAAAAGCTCATTTCTACCAAGTTTTGATCAGGCTGACAAAACTTTGTGTTGTTTGGGCAGCTTAACCTTCAATATAGAAAACAAAGCTATTATTTCTGGATATTTCATCACGGACGGGAGATGCTGCAAAACCACCTCTTCGGGGTGGTCAACTGGGCACTTCTGCCAGGATAGGGTAAGGTTGACAAAGACATTCTTAAGGTACGGGTATTTCTCTACAAATCCTGTAAATTTCACCTGGATGTTATGTAACGGACGTGAAATATTGATGAGTTAACCTTAAATAGGCTATTAACTCCAGCCGTGCCAGGATTTGCTTATAGGCCGATTAAGAGGTTTTGTGTTACCTATACTGTCTACTTCCACATTTTCCATAAATTATCCATGTGTTCGATGACGGTCAAAATCTTGCGGTCGTCGCTTGGGCTACAATTAGCCATGTCGGATTAACTGTTTTTTTATTACTGGTTAAAATATGTAATTCTCATACTAACATTCGTAACATCTACGAAAATATTAGTTACGCGATATTTAATAAAAACTTTTTTGTAGGAAATTTAATTATCTTTTTGTACGACCATGCTATTTCGGATTGTTTACCATACTTGGTTTTAAAACAGTAGGTTATATTTACTGGTTCCTAAGCAAAAACGCGTCGGTAAGTAATTACTTACCGTTCTGTTTTTGACAGAACTGAACGGTAAGTGAATTATATGTAATTTATAAAATAAATGCATGATCTTTAGATGATTCTTTCGCGATCGCGAAAAATGCGTGTGCGAAGTGCCACTAATCACCCACGTATGAGAAGTTGTGATATGTTTCTCAGTACCACATGTTATTAAGCTTATATATCAATTTTCAGCTTTTCTCCAATATTTTTCTTTTCAAAACTTTATTTACCTGAGCAATGCACTAAGTCACTTGGAAATTAGATTTCGCGGCTTGTATTGTGTTCACTTCCCGTACGGTTTCATAAAAATTATACATTTTTAATAAAACACAACTGAAACGTATCTTATTTATTTTATTTTGTTGTGTCAAGAATTATCAGCATAACTTTATAGTTTTTATTCAGTTTTAAAATCACCTTCACGCTGAAAAATATCATCACAATATCGTTGGTGGTAAATTTGAATAATTTTATGTTTGATGTTATTTGCAACAGTATTATTTCATTTATTAACCATAATAAATACTTTGCAGTTAAGTTATAAAGATGACAAGACTAACAATAATTAATGAAAACAACCTTGGAATCTATATCAAATCATCTTAATTTAAGTTTGGTGTTAACTAATAAGAAATTAATATTTATCATCAACTGTAATAACTATAAAAAATCCTAATAATTTAATTTTGGTGTTAATTGATATCAATCTTTCAAAATATTTAACAAAAAAATAATTAATAAGAAGGATTATTATAATGAATATATTTATTACATAGATTCCACGTTATTCGAAATTGCATTTAAACAAATTGCCTCAAACTTTTCTCTAATACGATAAGATTAAAATATTCAATCATGCAAAACTTTTTCCCTTCTTTAAATTTGTTTTGAATTCTATATGTAGCGCACTCTGTCGAAAAATATCACAACTAAATAAGCAAGCGGATTTTGTTCCATTTGGCTGCGTATCTGTTATGTTTATCTGTGGTACTAATACCGCTAACACAATAATAAAAAATAATCTGCCTTCATGTGCTCCAATTCAGTTCAACAATTGTACAAATTGTACTATAACTTTTAATGTTAATCATTCATAAATATACATCTCGTTGTAAATATTTAAATACCATTGTGAATAAAGAATAAAATATGTTCGAAATTGTTTAATAAAGTTTAATAAACATTTAACAGTATTTTATTCTAAACTGTCCCTCATGAAGTTTCGTAATTAAAAGCGGTTGGAGAAAAAATAGTATGTTTCATTCGTACAAAAAAATGCGTTTTTGGGACTCATAAGATTGCCGGACTCCGCTAACACGTCGTCCGGTAACTTTCTTATTCGTCCCAAAAACATGCATTTTTTGTACTAATGAAACAAATAACTATTAATATATACAAATAGTTAATAATGCATTACAGGCATTCATAAGAAAATTATTTTGTTCAGTTTTAAGAATGTTAAATTATTCTTTCATCGATTGGTATTTCATGTTTTTGGGACTCATAAGATTGCCGGACTCCGCTAACACGTCGTCCGGTAACTTTCTTATTCGTCCCAAAAACATGCATTTTTTGTACTAATGAAACAAATAACTATTAATATATACAAATAGTTAATAATGCATTACAGGCATTCATAAGAAAATTATTTTGTTCAGTTTTAAGAATGTTAAATTATTCTTTCATCGATTGGTATTTCATGTTAGAGACTATGTGAAAGCATAGGAGATATCCCCTTGCCTTTCACCCCGCAAAGATCTGCTGTTACCACCTTAAGGACAGATGTAGGTACACCTATTTTTACGTACTTTTTTTCTTGAAATATTGTGAATGTAATTTTCAATTAATATCGCTACCTGGGTCGTTTTAACTAAGTAATTTTCTTCTCTCGCTTATTTGAACAGATCTCTATAGTCTGTAAAGCTTAATAAAATATTTTTCTGATGTATCACAGTACCAATGCCATCTAGTAAATATTTAGATGGCAATGACAGTACCTATCTATATATTTTTATTTTGTCTGGGGGGAAAATGTAGGAACTAGGAACATACATATTTAATTTTGTACAGGAAAAATGGGAATTTTGTATCTATGAGAATTTCACCAAAAGGCGTTGGCAACACTGCGTGTTGGTGGCAGCACCGACTATCTGATGTTTATCGTTTGTGTTAGCCGTTCTGATTCAAAAATAAAAAAATTTATGAAGACAAATACGAAGAATATTTTAACATTAATGTTTCAGTGGATAGTAGTGTAATATTAAGTCAATTCAAATAATTGTTAATCGGTCTTGCACCTTGAAAATCATAATAGTTTTTCGATTTTACAAATAAGTGTGAGGTTAGAAATTTAAAAACTCAAAATTTACAACTACAAAATTGCATTAATAATATGTTTAAAATATATTAGATTAATCCAAAATGGGTAAGTAGTTTTGCTAAAGTAACTTGCAATTTAACTGTAATCGTATTAATATGTATTTAGTCTCAGTATATTGTAAAAGTATTCAATTCATCTTTGTAATAACTGTATCTGACTAATTGTACTTATTATAGGAAATCCAAGCAAAGCCCTTAAAGAGTATAGTGCATTTTTAAAAGATGATTATGATGACGATTTAGAAAGTGAAATAACAGGAGGAAACATAAAATACGCAAGTGGTTGGAAACCATTGAAAATAGTGGATTCTGCAAAACCAAAGCCATGGTTGAGTTTATCATTAACTAGCAATAGCAGTGGTAAGTGTATTATCTTATATACAGTATAGTCTGTGACAATCAACTTTAGCTGCAGTAATTACAACCAGGGCCATGCAAAGCAAAACTAGACCCTGGGTGTTGGTGTCTTATTGGCACTAAAAACCACTCTAACAAGTACCTAAATAAGAACAAAAAATAAGCTAAATCCAATTGTGTATACTATTTTATTTTAATAAATAATATAAGGATGTTTTCTTATGTTGTAAAACTTGTAGAAATGTTACGAAAACATCACATAGGTATGCCACTTGTAAATTCCGAGTTTAAAATATCAAAGTGACAAGTTGTTTCTCAACCCGTAGTAAAGGTGTTTTACGGTTTAAACCATTTTATGTTTTATTTAAATGTGTCATTCTGGAGATGCAACGGTGACGTCATATACACAATTGGATCAAATTGTTGTACTAATTAAAATGTTGTTCCTGTTAGCCGCTATTCACATTATCCTTGGAGGAATAATCTAAAAGGAGTTGGCATCTCTATAGATGCTATATGTAATGTTTTGAAGCCAAACAACTTATGGGTGAGGGAAGTGCAGAGTATTTTCTACCAAGTTTAGACTATTAATAATACTGCGGATTCTGCAGTACAGTGGAGTACTGTAGAAGAGGGGACAAAATGAAACAAAAATTTAAGTAATTGCAAATAAGATTTATTAAATAGCTCTTCACTATTTTCTCTTGCTTTAATAAATAGAAATTAAATAAGTTGAATTATTAACTTACTATATTACATTCAGGAGTATGTAATTCTTTATGGATGTTATTAGTTAAGGATAGTGGTGTGTTATAACACTTCTCGTAACACCCAATGCCCAAGCGTCGGGGAAATTCAAAGGTCTCTAACACTTCTCGAGACATCAAGCAAAGCAGTAGCGGCGTGTCATAGCAGTTTGTTATCAGAAGTACTAACAATAGAGTTGGTGCATTTATCATGTTACCCAGATGCACGTCTATGCGTGCACATAAGCATGGATGGTTCTCTTGAAGGTCGCTCGAATTGTCAAACCAGTTGGAGTGATAGAAACGGCAATGTATCAAAATTTGTATTTAAAATAAAGATGGATACATACTTCATATTTCAACACTTCTCATAAGCATGTCTCATGATGCCTAGGCGTTGTAACACTCCGAGAAGCATCAATACCTTTATGCGTTATAACCCACCACTAGTTAAGGATGTTAAAATATAATCTATAGTATGAAATAAAATATAGGTACATACAAATATTTAACAACAGTTTATTATTCTCCCATTTTTTTGAACAGATTTATTGAAAAACAAAAAAAAGTACAAAACAACAGTAAAGAAGAATTAACAAACATATAAACATAGTATTATTATTGCCACAATAACAGTACCAAAATGAGCACTCTGTACAATACATTAATTACTATGTACATATAAGTAAGTATACTACTGTACTACATTAAAATACAGTGAAGACTTGTTGATCTGAATCTACGTTAATCTGAATACCTCTATAATCCGGACCAGCAATTTATTTACATTGATTACATTGCAATCCGGATTTGAGGTTTTGATAATCCGAACTTTAGAATTAGATGTTTTTATTCATCAAGTTTTGTTTATAGTAATGAATGTAATGGTTATTCAGATGTGTAATTTGATACAAAACTACCGTTGTACATGAGATAAATAAGATTTAATTTTATTTATGTTTACATTATATTTCTGTCTGACAAATTCTTATTATAAAAAGTCACATATTTTTTAAAAGTGGTTACATTGCAACTTTATAATTTGAACTGATACTTTTTTTATGGATTACGACTTTATGTATCTCCGGCATACTACATATAAAAAGATTTTGTGCTAAATAAATTTAAAAATTGTTAAATGTAAAAAGACCGCATTTTAACTTTAAATATTAAACATTTCCAGATTTGTTACATAATCTGAAGGATCATATAACAAAATTTAAAAAAAAAACGTGAAAACCTGCAGAATATCCGGAGATGGAAGAAAAGTTGTTTGCGTGGTTTTAAATATGTCACGGATATCCTCCGAAATTTTGGCCGAAAAGGCAAAGCATCTATTCAGCAGTGTGCGGTGCATACGAAACAGTGGAGGCAGTCCCGATACGACATATGCGCTATCACACTCGTACACTATGTGTAGCTGTTGGAATTCACAATGGCCAATCTAATGCACCGTACAACCATCTATGCTTGCTGGAAACGCTAGAATCGTTTGCTTCCGTGAACAAGAGTAGCGGAAGTCGCACTACGAAAATTGAAGGGACAACGACTGTCCGACTTCTGGCCTTCTCAAGAGGACTATACTTGTACCAAAGACAAGGTGCTGGCCGTGTAGTTAACGATTGTGCGGAACCTGCTATTAAACTAGCCAAAAATTTCAATGCCTCGCTTACGATTATGCTTAAAACATAAGTTTGGTCCTTTATGTTATGTGTTATGTAAAATAAAGGATATTTATAAACTTTTAGTGCTTTGCGCGGTCAATTAACGTTATACTAATATTCGGAAATTTTACAGGGAAGATTGCATTACCATACCTCATAAAATGGAAGAGTATGCAATACTGAAATAAAATAGTAGATTATGTTATTAGGTTCAAAAGTGTTACTTTGTGTGCTGAAGCTGGGCGTTTGACTGCCGAACGGTAGTGAGGCAGCCATTCCCAGCTGAAGCACACAAAGCACTTTTGCGCCGAATAACATATACGATTTTTTTTTCAAACGCTGCAGTTGCAGGTGAGATTAACTGGCACAATAAAAAAAATCAAATTTGTAATCAATATTAATAAAAACTAAAGATTACTGGTTTTGATTTTATCTGCTTAAGCACATAAAGTGACAGCTTTATCTGCTTAAGCATATAAAGTGACAGCATTTTCTGCTTAAGCAGATAAAGTGACAGCAGGTGATAGTTTTATCTGTTTAATCAATAAAACGACACTTCTCTGTTTTTCATCAAGTCACAAAATTGTCAATATTCTGACGTTTGAAAAAAAAATTATTTTTTCCTCATAGACCTATAGAACAGATTAACCCCTACTTTAATAAAAATATAAATTTTCTATGCTATCATTTAGTACTAATTAAGGACAAATTTAAAAAAAAAATTTTTTTGTAATTACAACCGTATAACCACTATTCACATATCAAGACTGGCAGCGCTAACTGGCAATCAAGCTAGCATCCACACTTTAATAAAAATGAATACTTTCTACGCTATCATTTAGTACTAATTAAGGACAAATTTGGGCCAAAATTTTTTTTCGTAATTACAACCATATATCCGCTATTCACATGTCAAGACTGTCAGCACGAACTAATAATCAAGCGAGCACCCCCCACTTTAATAAAATTAAAAATTTCCTACGCTGCCATTTAGTACTAATTAAGGACAAATTTGGATCAGAATTGTTTTTTTCGTAACTTCAACCATATAGCCGCTATTCACATATCAAAACTGTCAGCACGAACTAATAATCAAGCGAGCACCCCCGCACTTTAATAAAAATGAAATTTCCTACGTTGCCATTTAGTACTAATTAAGGACAAATTTGGATCACAATTGTTTTTTCGTAACTTCAACCATATAGCCGCTATTCACATATCAAGAATGTCAGCACGAACTAATAATCAAGCGAGCACCCCCCCCCCACTTTAATAAAAATGAAAATTTCCTACGCTGCCATTTACTACTAATTAAGGTCATTAAGCTCCAAAATACGTTCTGAATTGCATAGCTTTTTGTTAAAGATTTTTAGGATAAGGATATTGATCATTTAAAAAGTAGTACCTCAAAAAGCTTTTATTTTAAATTAAAACGCCACATAAGTAGAATCAGGCTTTTGGAGTGAAATAAATTCAATGCTCTTACTCATTCTACTATTATTTATTTTTTGCCTCCGTATCAACAAACACGTTTGTTAGTTTGACTCATTACTTTTTTGTACACTCTCTTATTCAAATCTTCAAACTTTCCTCTTTTGGTCTTATTCTATCCCGACTATCTTTTAAGATCTTTGATTTTTGCTCATTTGCTCCTGCTGGCGACATTTCTTTTTGCTATCATATTCTCTTTACTCCTCTACTGATCTTTTAGACTCCTGCTTTTAATTTTTTTGTTTGTCATATCCTTTCTACTGTTTCCTGCATTTCCATTATTATTATTATGTTTTATTGCTGTATTTTGATTTGATGTGTTGTGGTGATTCAGTTTCTCAAATATCTAAAAAGTAACACAGATTTTACATAAATTTTCAAAAGAGCAATGACACTCCTCCCATGAATGACTATACCTTTTGGATTTTTACAGAAAAAATCAGCGATACAAGGGTCGGTGTTTCATTAGCAGATTTATTTACAGCTGATTTCAAATAAATCTAGGACAAGTCTTGAGAGTGATTTTTGGCTTTTTAAGAACCTGTGAACCATGCTTTAAATTATATTTTCATAGGTAACTGCATGAAATTCATTAAATATCAAGGAAAATAAAAAGAACATTTAGACTATGGAGTTCTGGCTGTCCTAGATTTATTTAAAATCAGCTGTACATCTGTTCCAGATATTCTTTCAATATGTACGTCAAACTTATGCTAACCAATAACTGTATAAAAACATATCTATACTTTAATATCTTTAATAATTATACAATATGCTGGACAAAGATACAAATACTACAACCACATTATCTGTAAAGGTTTGTAAGCGAGCTATCTTGACTCGATAGACGTCCCTGCTCGGGCCACCCCCCCCAAGGGGATTACTTGGCTTGGCGCTGGATTTCATAGGTGCCTTTGCTCAAGCGCTAGATTTGTACTGGTTGTTGCGGGAGTGGGGTTCCAAGTTGCTTACAAAGTGGCACTGGGTGGTTTTCAGAGTCGAAAACCATGACGAAACCACTACGATTGGGTAGCTGCTAGTGCAGAAATGGTATTCCAGGAAACAGTTTGAGTCATATAGGACAGGTCAGCCCTGTCTGGATTACTTTCACCTGTCCCTAAAGGTTTTCACAAACGAAAGGGCAAGCACCCACAGCAAGCGGGTGCAAAGCGTAAGCAGCAAAATCAACGTGCGGGTGCAGTAAGATTGGTTAATGGAAAAGCAGGGAAAGTCTAGGGATTGCAATAAGGGTGGAAGTTAGGATGAGATGCCAGGAATGCACACAGCAAGGTCATGGGTAAGGTACGGAAAAGAGGATGGATTTAGGATGAGACCCCCCAGGCATACACACAGCGAAAAGGGAACGGGGTTTTGACAAGGCAGAAAAGAAATTGAAACTATGGTCAAGAGTCTACTCTAATAATCCTGGTCATCTGCTTGACTCTTCGGTTGGTTGCTTGCTAGTCCTGGCTGGACGTGGACTGAATAAAACAGATTGCCCACCATCTTATATAGGTGCTCTTGGAGCATGGGGGAAATGGTAGGAGTAAGACGAAGCGCACACGCCAAATAAACGGTTAGGAAAGGGACTCGTGCTCTTGCTTAAGTCTACGGCTTATCCAAACGGTCACAGATCGCACTGATGATAAGCTTACTCACTCTTACACCCAAGAATAATTGCACAAAATAAAATAACTTTGTTACAGGTTGTGAAGATATTCAAAATTTGGAGAGGCGTATTTACAATTTTTTTTTCAACAAATGACTGACATTTAAAAAAGGTATTGCTGATGGTTTATGTTTGGCTGCTTGATTTATTAGTAAACAAATAATTAACATTCGTTTAATGGGAAATTAAGTCAGTCTTAACAATCACACTTTTAAAATGGGGACAAGGGACTGTTGTTACATTTTGCACACTTTTAATTTTTTTACGATTCATAAAGTAGTGATTTACAACCATCAAAAAAAGTATCTTTATTAGAACATTTTTCAAATTGAAACAAGACAATAAATACAATATTTTTAAAGTGAGGGACCTTTTTGTCTCAATATATTTCAACCCCTTATAATTGTATGTATTATACTGCACTGATATTAACTTTAATTGTTACAGATGGTGAACCTAAACTTCAGGATATTACCTCAGAAAAGGTTGCCGAAACTCCAGAAAAACTAATAAATGAAAAATGTACGCCCTCAAAAAAATCAAAGAATAAACGAATCTCTAAAAATACTATGAAGGATAAAACTAAACAAAGTACTGAACATATTAAAAGTTCATGTGATTTGAATTCTGAAATAGATTTCTTTAAAGTGATTTGTATTGATGCTAAAGGTGATTCACTGATAAATTTTGAAAATGCTCAATCATCGTCTTGTAGTGTAAATAACAATAATCATAAAGGAGCTTCTCAGAATATATGTTCAAATGATTTATCTTCCCAAAAACCCACTACTTCTAAAAGGCAGATGACAAATAGAAGAATTTCAACAGATTTCAACGATTCATTTGGTATTAATGTAGATGATTTTGAAAACGATATAGTTAAGAGTTTAGGGTTAGAAAAGAGGTTAGAAAATAATGTTACTAGCAAAAAAGGAGCTAAGAATAATATATGCTGTGAATCACCTAATATATTTAGCACACCATCTTCAGAAAGTCTTACAAAACCATCTCCTCAATTCGCCCAAACAAATTGCAGTAGCCAGTATTCACAATTTCTGAAATCTAGTCAATTTCAGAAACAATTAGATGAAGTAATATCACGACAGGAGGCAGTAACTAAAAGAAGTGATTACACTTTGAATGTTTTAAAAGAAAACAATAAAGTAAAATCATCTTCCCATATAGAGCAAAAAGATAAAGAACATTCTAGCTTTGCTAACAATAAAAGGAAAAGTTTAGACAATTTACACAGTAATTCAAAATTACAAAAAACTGATGAATCTTTTCAAAATGTCTCAAATAAAGAAAACAGGCATAATTGTAGTGAATTTGAGACTATACCTAAAAATCTTAGAAATAGTGATATTGAATTTAGGATGACGCAATTATTTAATTCTAATCAATATCGTAAAGGAATTACACAATTGTTTGAAAAAATGGAGAAATCAATATGTCATTTTGGTCATAATAATGACGAAAAAGAAAATAGTATTCTACAATTAAATAAAAATGCAGCGGATGTAGATTGGAATGATGATTCCTTCATGGCAAATCTCTCTTTAGATGGATTAATAGAAAAGACTGAAAATGGTTCTATTAATGATGTGATTAAGAGAGCATTAAAAGAAAATGCAGTAAAAGCTATTCAACTGCAGAATCTGGTTAATAAAACTATTGTTAGTACTACTATAGCCGTCTTTAAAGATTTAGGTCCATTCTATGGACTACCAGAGAAAGTTATGGAGTTAATAAAGTTATACAAGGGAATCGATACATTATATGGTAATGTTTCTTTATAATTTATGACTATATTCTATTATAGCTTCATTTGGTCTATATCTTGTTTCATACATCATCAAGTTCAGCATGGTGCTTTATGGAAAGCGAAGTAGCCACATTTCATTTTTAACACTGCATCGACCAAAATAGGTACTACTCCGGTAGGAAAATTTTGCACAATGTTTTTCCCATATTACATCCAGTCACATATTGTGCTTATGTCAACTTTTTTCTTTTAATGACATATGTTATAAAATACAATTTTATAAAATCGTAGTTTTTAAATCAAAATGATGTACAGTAAAACCTTGGATTACGAGTAACTTGGATTGCGAGTGTTTTGCAGAACGAGCAAAAACTTTCAATAAATTTTAACTTGATTAACGAGCGATGTCTTGCAATTCAAGTAAAATTTTTAATACGTATACGCTTTGTCTGCCAACATCATGTCATCACAACTACATATTATCCTTAACAATTGAAGAATTTGGGTCAATGCGTCATTAACATCTTTGTAAACATATACGATAAGATAAGAGTGTAAACAGCATCTAATGTTACCTCGACTGTTAAAAATGTCAGCAGATTTTACATTTTAACATTTTATTTGTCATCGATGAATACATACACCCTAATAATGGGTTATAATTAAAAATTTGATTATGTTTTAAGGGTCATAGTGTAATGACATCATTTAAAGAAAAGTAATTATGCAAATTATTAGTTATAACCCCTTAGAAGTACAAAATAGGGAAAATTAAATCAATTTAATCTAATATGTACATGTTAAGCATCATGTTAGCTCTTCTTAAATAAAATCAATTTGCGACTACTGAACCTTTCAAACTCATCTGCTGTTTATCTTATCAGTTAAATTACAGAGGCGAGCGCGTGATCGTTTGTTTTATTTTTACGTATATGTATTTTGTATTTTTGTATCATTTTTATATGAATAATAAATAGATGTGGAACGAATCATCCGAGTTTTCATTATTTCTTATGGGGAAATTTGCTTTGATTTACGAGTGCTTTGAATTACGCGCACATGTCCAGAACGAATTATGCTCGGAAACCAAGGTACCATTTTAAGCTTTATATAAATTATTTTTTCAAAACATTCAAAACTTTTTTTATATTAATAATAAAATCAGCTAATAATATTTTATTTTCATTGCAATAGTTATTATTGGCGCGCCTATGATATTGTGTCAAAATTATGTCATGTCATGAAAAGTCTTTCTTACTCACCTAAAATTTAAAAAAAATCTGCCTACTTGATAACAATCATGCAAGATTTTCCTGTCGGAATAGTACCTGTCAATGATAAATAAATCTTGCTTTTGTATTTCCAAGGACTAATCTACTATTAATTACCTTACCTCATTTAACTTGAATCTTTGTGTCAGCAGCACTCAAACTTTATCCAAACTATCTTTTTAATAAAATTACACATAAAAACTTGTCAGTAGTAGCTTTCAATTAATTCAATTAAATAGTTCAACATTATTAATTAAATACAGTGAAAGAAATAACATCCACTCCACAAAATATTTATAACAAACCGTTTTTTTTTTTACCAAAACTGAAACCGTTTTTGTTATAAACATTAACTAAAAAACTTTGTGAACATTGATTCACCATTACAATCGATCAATTAGATTTTTGCTGTAATAAGAATGATTTTCACACCATTTAAGTTTTGCAATGAAAATCGTACGACACTCAGTAGTGACCAATAAAAAAACTAGCTCAGGAGCCGTTACCATGGCAACTAAAAAATTTTTTGGAAATTTTTTGTAGGTAGACCAACCTAACTGAAATTAATAAGTGGGAATTTTTCTGTCAAAAATGTCAAATTTATTTAAACTATACAACTGAACAAATTACAAAAAACTAGAACAAATCAATTGAAATTAAATACACAACTATTGTAATAAACGTTTCCTGTCAATTTTAATTTTGGATACCACGGCTAACTATGTTATGTTACAACTTGACAGTGATAATCAAAATTTAAAATAGGTAGAAATAGTTTGTGTCGTCACGATTTTCTTTCCGAATATATCCTCGTGCATTGATTATGCCTGGAAATTTTACTTTCGTGCATTTCTGCAACTAATTGCACTCCACTTCGTGTCGTGCAATTATGACGTTGCAGAAATGTCACTCAAAAAATTTCCGGCAATAATCAATGCACTTGGTATATTATAAGTGAAAATTTTATAGTTAGCTTAACACTCATATTCAAAACTGACCTATTAGTCTAAGAGCTAGCGAATACGACTGCTTCACAACTGCGTAATAGATAAAATCCCTTTTATTGTCTGTATTCATAGTATATAAGTAGGAATACCCTTGTCTGGCAGGGCAACCCCTCTGATTTATGGAGGAAGAGATCAAATAGTGTGGTTAAAAAATTTCACATTTGAAACACATATGTAATGGTTTTTCTGATTTTTATATGAATCAAAATACTGAAAAAATATGATAGCAAACTTGCCAGACAAATATTCCTCTGATTAATTAGTACCAGATCAGTAGTACTAATCAATTAATTATATATTAAAAGATTTTAAGTATAAGAGCATTGTGCACACATAGGCAACCAGTTATACATAAAATAGCATAAGTTTATTAACTTTTCAGGGATGAAATCAGTGGAATCTTGATCTGCCATTTTGCAATCACATTATACAAGTATATACTTAGTAAAAAAGACAGACTTTACACTTATACTAAAATCTTTAAATAATTAATTAATGAGTGTTGATCTGGCACTAATCAGATGAATATTTGTCTGGCAAGTTTGCTTTCGTTCTTTTTCAGTATTTTGATTCATATAAAAAATTTAAAAAAACCATTACATTTGTGTTTCAAATGTAACATTTCTTAACTACACTATTGGATCTCTTCCTCCATAAATCAGAGGGGTTGCCCTGCCAGACAAGGGTATCCCTACTTAACTATACAATACATTGTGTCCAAGATAAGAATGCACAGCATGGGGATCTTGAAAACGGTAAAAGATACAGGTTGGCTTAAATTAGGAAAAAGTTGCACTATTTAGAGTATGTTTACATGCCGATCGCAGAAATCCATGATTGTTTATCGTTTTCAAAATTTTCCAAAAAATGCAATTTTTCGCATTTTTGATTTTTCCAATTTTTGTATTTATTTTAAAAGATATTAAAAAACTAATGACACTTTGTCATTGTCACTTTTTAAGCTCTACAAAATGGCGTCTTCAAATTTTTTATCCGATGTTTCATCTTCGAGAAATCATCATCAACTTAATTTTTTTATATGGCCACAAAAGTAGAAACACCTTGTATACGGTAGCATTTTTTATTACAAATTCAACGATGTATTACACATTATGCTTCTAAAGCCAAAAAAACAGAGAAAAATGAATTTTAATACTTTTTTAGATTTTTAATCTAGTAGGCATTGGAAAAAGAATTCAAAGATTATTGCAAGTGTTCAAATAAGTTCCCATTATTTTCTAGACACAAGTACAGCCTAGAAAAAACAGCTGAATTTAAAACATGGTCTAACACTTCTGCCGAGAATGTAATTAAGTATTGTTTTTTTTTTACTTTTTAAATAGTAGGCATTGGAACAATTGCAATACTTCTATTTGATCTGTCACATTATTGTTAAAAACTTTCTAACGTATTTTGAAGTTGTTTGTTTTGTTTATAAGAAGTTCAAGTGTTTTAATTTATTTGTGTTACGATGGAAAGAGGAAATTTCACAAACGAAGAAAAATTTGATATGTTGACGTGTTACATCTTGCACCACAAAAATTGTGTAGCTGCTGAGCAGGTGTATTCTGATAATTATCCTGAACGAAGACAACCTGGGAAATTCATGTTTAGACGTTTGGTATCTAATTTAAAAGAATTTGGTTCATTCAAAAAACCACTTTCATCTCGTAAAAAACAATCCAACGAAGAAAAAGCGAATACTGTTCTACTAGACGTTGTTGAAAATCCTGAAATATCCACAAGACTAATTGAGCGTCAGACTGGGGTAGCTAGATCTACAGCCCACTTAATTTTACAAAAGAATAAATTTCATCCATATAAATTTAGAATTTGTCAGGGTCTTAGACCTGGTGACGAGAGAAGGCGAGCAAGTTTTTGTGAATGGTATACCAGAAAATGTCAAGAAAATCAAACTTTTCCTTTTCAAGTAATTTGGTCTGATGAAAGCATGATAACCAACAATGTAATTTTCAACCGGCATAACAAACATTATTGGGCAACAGACAATCCTCATTTAAAAAAAGATGCAAGGCATCAACACCAGTTTGGATTTAATATGTGGATAGGTATTTTAGGTAGCAGAATAATAGGGCCCTTTATTTATCACAACAATTTAAATTCCGAGCGGTATCTTGACCTGCTGCAGACTGATTTGGAAGACGCCTTGGATGGATTACCTCTAGCAATAATTAACAACTGCTGGTTTCAGCAAGATGGTGCCCCAGCACATAACTCAAGAAATGTACGGGAGTATTTGTCGCAGAGGTTTCCTGAAAAATGGATTGGAACTCACAGTGAAGTAGCTTGGCCAGCCCGATCACCAGATTTGAGCCCGTTAGACTTTTTCCTGTGGGGTTATGTAAAAAATCAAGTGTATGACTCAACTTTTGAAACTGAAGAACAATTATTGGTATCGGTTATAGCAGCAGTTAACACAATCTCCTCAGAGATGTTAGCCAAAGTTTTAAATTCAACTGTACAAAGAGCATACTTGTGTCTAGAAATAATGGGAACTTATTTGAACACTTGCAATAATCTTTGAATTCTTTTTCCAATGTCTACTAGATTAAGAATCTAAAAAAATATTAAAATTCAGTTTTCTCTGTTTTTTTGGCTTTAGAAGCATAATGTGTGATACATCGTTGAATTTGTAATAAAAAATGCTACCGTATACAAGGTGTTTCTACTTTTGTGGCCATATAAAAAAATTAAGTTGATGATGATTTCTCGAAGATGAAACATCGGATAAAAAATTTGAAGACGCCATTTTGTAGAGCTTAAAAAGTGACATTAGTTTTTTAATATCTTGTAAAATAAATACAAAAATTGGAAAAATCAAAAATCCGAAAAATTGCATTTTTTGGAAAATTTTGAAAACGATAAAGAATCATGGATTTCTGCAATCGGCATGTAAACATACTCTAAATAGTGCAACTTTTTCCTAATTTAAGCCAACCTGTATCTTTTACCGTTTTCAAGATCCCCATGCTGTGCATTCTTATCTTGGACATGGTGTATACTATGAATACAGACAATAAAAGGGATTTCATCCATTTCAGAGTTGTGAAGCGGTCGTGTTCGCTAGCTCGCGGACTATATATACTTAAACAAAAACGCATTTTTTTGTTAATAAACGTTTTCCGATAATTTTTCATCTTGAGACTGTTTTTTTGTGAAAATCGTACATCTCCACACATCAGAAATGAAAATTGATAAAATTTTTCATTTTTTTTGACAAATAATTTGCTTGCTCATAACTAAAACAAAGCCGAACTTACTGAGAGTTCTAGTTAATCACATACAATATGGAGTGAATAATAAGAAGAGGTATATAACTGGAGGAATGATAAAAATTAAAATTGATAAAATTTTTCATTTTTTTTTGACAAATAATTTGCTTGCTCATAACTAAAACAAAGCCGAACTTACTGAGAGTTCTAGCTAATCACATACAATATGGAGTGAATAATAAGAAGAGGTATATAACTGGAGGAACAAGCCGCTTCATCAGATGGAACAGATGTTTCAAGCCTTTGTACCACACAGGAAGAAACAGATACAAAAATCATATTTCACTCAGTGTACATATCACAGTAAAAACTCATGTTTATTTACCAGACACAAATGTTCTGATTTTGGCATTAAGGCAATTTCCCCAAATGACATCACAGTATAGAATTTTCCTTGAGCAGCGAATGAGAAGATTTGTTGACCTAGCTCCTAGCCACAAGGCTGCTGCCCTCCTAGGGCTTTATGCACTATCTATTCTTAAAGTTTTCTATACTTTGATAACACAACAAAATTTGGTTATTGTACAAGTTTCCCTGTTGCTTCTTATTAGTTATTTTTGAATACAATTCATATTCATATCTATCAAAGGCTTGAACAATTCTATACAAAGTGACTTCAACATGATGAAGAGTATTTTACAATAAAATAAACAAGTTTGTAACACTACTAGGCCAGTAAAATAGGGTCCACTGGTGGAAATAAATGTTGGAAAGCGAGAGATTGTCTTGATCACTTCATTTAACGTCAAATAGAAGTATCCTAGGTTTGCACAATCCCTCGACACGAGCTTAAATGAGGACATCTTTTCACTTATAACTCCAAAACGGAGCTTCCTAACGAAAACTTCACTATTACAAGTAGTAAAGAGCATTAACTTTTGCGTCGAATGAGTACCCAACACAGGTCGATTAAGCTGGCAGTGCAAAGTGAGAAAAATCCCATGGAACCCACTGGAGAATTAAGGAGGATACAGCGAAATGTAAAAATGTAGAGAATGACGTGAAATTTAAACCTCGAGTTCTTTGACACTTATTCTATTCGGTAACTTTTTTTTATAATCTTCTTGTGTACCATTACCGAGAAAAATGGAAAATAAAATCCAGAATTTAACATGGGCTCTTATGGAGACCATCTAACCTTTAGCCGTTTTAACGAAAAATTATGATGAAGAAATGTAGGGAATCTGATAAAAAACTAAAATGACATACTCTCATATTCGAAGAACAATGCTGCCCAATATTTTTGAAATCTTGTGTCTAGTTAATGCACAATAATAATTTAAAGTAAACAAAACAAGAATTTTTCACGACATATGTGGAAAGACAGCAGAGATGTGACAACACCTCATAGCGCGCGACAATTCAAATAACAGAACAGAAAGATGACATATAATGACTGTTATAATAATCTACATTTTATTGTATTAACTAATAATCATATATTTTATTAATCAAATTATGTTGAACAATTCAGTCTCTGCGTTAATAATATCAGAATATAAATGTTAATTCGACAGAAATATTGCAAAATGTAAAATTACCTTTTGCAATGTGATGATAAATACATGATAAATACAATTTATCATCACAATCAGAATATCCACGAAATCAGTAATACAAACACACTAATTTTAAAAATATATGTATTAAACCTCAACAACTTTTTATATATTTCTTGTATCTGCTTAGCAGATTGTAATCTTTAGACTATACAAAAGTTAAAAAATAGAATATTCCCATCTGTAATTATGCATACAAAATTACAAAACATTCAACATATTTCCACTTATATTTTGGGTTTGACATTTGGAGGTTAGGATGTCAACTCAATCGAAAGCTGAAACCTAACACTGCTACCAACGAAATCGATTGATTTCTTTGAGGTGTTGCCACGATTCTTAACCTATTTACATTTATATTTACACTTTCAACAATTAAACAAATGCACTCCAATCGACTTAAATTATTTTAATATATACAAATAATTAATAAATGCATTATAGGCATTCATAATAAAATGATTTTGTTCAGTTTTAAGAATGTTAATTTATTTTTTTATCGATTGGTATTTCTTGTTAGAGCCTATGTAAAAGCATAGGAGATATCCCCTTGCCCTTCACCCCACAAAGATCCGCTGTAACCTCCTTAAGTGCTTTTTGAGTGCTATTTAACTACCTAACCAAAAATTTAAATGCTCGTCAATTTAAAAGAAAACAGATGTTACACGTGAGCTAAATCATTTCTGCATACATAATAATTAAGTGCTTTTTGAGTGCTATTTAACTACCCAACCAAAAATTTAAATGCTCGTCAATTTAAAAGAAAAACGGATGTTTTGCTAGCTTAAGATTAAGCTAGCAAAACATCCGTTTTTTTTTTAAATAACGAGCACTTAAATTTTTGGTTGGGTAGTTAAATAGCACTCAAAAAGCACTTAATTATTAATCGCTCACGTGTACATGATAATGCTTTGCTAGCTTAATCTTAAGCTAGCAAAACATCAGTTTTTTTTTTTAATTGACGAGCACTTACATTTTTGGTTGGGTAGTTAAATAGCACTCAAAAACCACTTAATTCTTCAATGGGTTCCATGGGATTCTGCTCACTTTGCACTGCCAGCTTAATTGACCTACCCAACACTGTAAATTCGATCCGGTGATATAGTTGAAAAATGACAAATTTTACAAATTTTCATTATACACTCAGTCCGAAAATTTCGTGTTTTTTTTGATGCCCTCTCGTAAGTTCGCGTCGAGGTACCATGCAAACCTAGGATACTTCTGTTTGACGTCAAATGAAATGATCAAACGATCTTCCTCTTTCCAATATTTATTTTTACCAACGGTCCCCATAAGGGTCTGATTTTACTGGTCTATATCCCAACTTCCAAATAAATAAATTTGTTATGAAAACGTAGGTTTACTATGTTAAAGGTCAGCCGTACAAAAAAAAAAGCTTAGAACGTTTTTTGCATGGAATTTTATAAGGAATATTTTGTGTAATAGGTTCACTGCCCGATTGAATCCAACCTCAAATGTGGCGGGACTTGGTTTTGAATGATTTTGCTACCCCAATCTCCCAGTTATAGGTCTGGTGTGCTCCTGACAGCTCCATTTCGAGTCCGAATAGTTACCGTTACCGAATTAGAATCCCGGTATGTACCCATTAAGGTGAAGTTGTCTTGAACGTGAGAGGCTATATATTCACATCAATGTCCCTCAAGCATAGTGCTTTAGATGGTTTCTGAGGATCAGACGACTGGAACTGCACAGCCAAAGTCTGACCCCCATACTTTGATCTTCAAGACATGCAATTTTCCATATGTCAGTGGGCGCACCCCCTGACCAGGATAAACCTTTGATTCTCTTCCATTCATCTAGGTCAGGCAGTGGGTAACTAGCACCGTATCAGACCCTGACGTTAAGTAAGAATCAAATCCACCCACACCAGACCCTCATGTTAGCAGAAGTTCCTCATTAACCTTTACGAGTGTACGTCGAGTGTACACTTGGCGTGCAACTCTACCACACATTATTTTCTGACTAAACTGGGATTGGGTAGACAGCAGCCAGTTCAAAGGACCTTCAGCTTGAGACAGGTCCAAAAATCCTCGATTGGTCACAATTAGGTAATAGTATTTGGAAGGTTCTGATCTTTTGGTAATTAATTTTATTTTCCTGCAGTTGGCAAATTGGACTCGTGCAATAAATTGTGCCTTATAAAACTCGTTTTTTAATATTACTATATTTTCTTTGACTTCTTTGAATTTGGATTTTCTTGTAAACATTTGTAGATCAGCTTTCTGCTGCACAACTCTTTTGATTACAACACAAACAGTTCAAACTGTTTAAGCTTATGAGGTTTTGTTTTTCAAGGAATATGCAATTATATTTGTCACAGCCTTGGTAGTGTAATGTCTAGAGTGCTGGACTTTCACACAAGCGGCCCGCGGTCGATTCCTGGTGCCGGCAGATCTGGTTAAGGTTTTCTGCAGTTTTCCTTAGCTGTGACACAAATGTGGCATTTGCGCTGTTCCATCTGTAAGTCGGCTGCAGCCGCATTTAGGGCCTACGTAATAATAATAATCGCCTCCTCCCTCCCGCACAGCTTCTGGGGCCTGGTTTCCAGACTATGGGTTGTAGCAATTATTATTATATTATTATATATCATTAATTTTGTGGTATCTCGTTTATTTTTGTTTTGTTAAAATATTTTATATTAGTGGTATTTTCAAGTTTTCAAAGTTTTGTCAAGATTTTTTGCCAATACCTTTTAAAAATAAGGGATGTCAGCCTCTCCAAAAACCAATGCTAACTATCTGATTATAAATAACCCATATTTGATATTTTGTAGGGATGCAGCGTTTAAACGTGTAAACGTTTAAGGCTTGTTGGTCAATATATAGCTAACATAAATCCGAAGGGATAAGGCTAAATACGAGGTTTCTCCTACTTGAAATTTATGACCTATTAGGTCTTTTCTGATTCGCCAACTATTTTGATAAGCAGATATCAGAGCAACTTGGAGCACATTGCTTTATAAACAAACACACGGTGAAATAGGAAAAAGAAAAGCGGTTTTCTTTTACGACCGTTTTATGGCACTAATCTATCAAATTCTTTGCTGTTTACCGCTTTGTAACTTGTAAATCACTCTTTTGACTACCCTTTCGGGTAGATTACTTTAATAATGGTAAAGCCGCATCTATTCTTTCCTAATGAAGTGCAAACACAAGTAAACAAAACTTGAAGAAAATTTTTTGTTTTGAAAAGAATTTTTGAAGAAAATCTGTAATCTTTTACATCCTGTCGGAACATTATAAAGTAGGGAAAAGGATCGCGACAATGAGACGACACTAGTTCAAAACGTTTTAATTGGCAAAAGAACTAATCTTATTCTAGATAAATAATTTAGAAAAATAATTTAATTTATTTTAGTATGTCAATTGCTATATATATGCCAGCCTTGTGTTAGTAAAGTTTTATCTTTATATTTAGTTTTACCATCAACTAACAATGACCCATAAATAATGAAATATATAGGTTGCATTCACACATATTTTAATTAGTGTGTTTATCAAATTAATTCCCTCAATTAATTAAATATTCCAAATAAATAGGCAATACAAAAAAGTAGATCTAATACAACTTATAAAATACTTATTTGTGTGATGCTAAATGGTATACAGGTAAGGAAAAACAACTTGGAAGTATCTGCGAAACCATATGTGTGTATGATAAGGAACGCGCTAGTAAAATAAAGAAGGGCTTATATTGGGCCCCGCCTTTGCTCTTCTTATTTAGTTTGTGTTAGTGGGGTTGGGGAATATTCAAGCATTAAAGTTGTTTAGTAAACTGCAAACCGAGCATTGGTGTGGTTGTTTTACTTTGCACTTTTGTTATCATGCCGGCTATTTATACAAATGAGGAAAAAATCCAAA
Source organism: Agrypnus murinus (assembly GCA_929113105.1). Taxonomy (NCBI): domain Eukaryota; kingdom Metazoa; phylum Arthropoda; class Insecta; order Coleoptera; family Elateridae; genus Agrypnus; species Agrypnus murinus. Next base: position 225,418,771 of record OV816024.1, on the reverse strand, counting down.
TTTTAAAATGACATTTTGGAGGCCATAACACTCAAGATACAATAAATTTATTTATTGTAGCATTTGAAAATCGTCCGATACCAACTTCATCGGCAATTATTAAAATTAAGAAATGTAAGTTCATTAGGTTTTTCGGAATAATTATTAATTTCAATTAGTATTTAGAATTTTTAATTTATTTTAATCGAGCAGAAAATTTCTTACGTTTTTAAAATGTTTTATTAATTTGATTAGGAGTTTAGGTTTCTTTTTTATTTTGGTTATGCTTTTATAAGAATATTTATTTTATTTTCAATTATTAGGCTAAAAATTGTAAGCTACTTAAAAAGCAAGAGATTATTCGGTCCTAATTTACCAAATCATTGTTTTAATTCTGGGAAAATTTAATATCATGAAATTCTCCTTCAATTACAAACAACTACACCAACGCTCGGTTTGTGGTTTACTAAACAACTTTTAATGCTCGAATGTTCCCCCACTAACAATATAAGAAGAGCAAAGGCATGACCCGATATAAACCTTTCTTCCTACCTGTTTTTCTAAATCTGTATAGTGTATAAGGTATCACATTCCCAATATTTTGAGCCCACGTACATCGCAGTCCGATAAGAACTAAGCTGATAATTCATTCCCAAAGTTGGTCGAACCGAGCATTTCGCCTTAATATAAAAATACACGTTTAAACGGGTATGTGTATGTGAAAGTATTTTCAACGGAACATCAATATTATACGACAAACAATAATCTCATTAAAGCTAAAGGGCAACAATTTGCTTTCTCCGCGGCTATTTGCCGTTCGACGTTCAACCTGAACGGTACTTGATTTAGGTAATAATCCAATCAAAACAAGCATCATTGTAGATGATGTAAAGTAGCGACTTTAGTGTACGCAAAAATACTTCAAGGGTCAGCTAACTTCAAGTTTATTTACGTCTTGCGACAGCATATTTCAAACGCAGTTTAGTGCACTTCCCGATTTATCCCACCGGAGTCTTTTCGTATATTCTCTTAACAGTTTTTGTTAGTGATGGTAAGACGTATACTAACGTGAGTCGTCCGCTTTATGGCGCGTATAAATTAAAAATCAAAACAACATAGGATTACAGAGAAATGGTTTCATAAATCTTTCCGGGGAAGGTTTAAACGTGTAAACGTTCAATTTTTGATGGTTTAAACGTTTGTTTCATCCCTAATATCTTGTACAGAATATTTTCAAATAAGTGCATTTGATGCATGCAGGAATAAAGCTTAATAAGTATGTTACATATGAAGATTGTATTTTTTGGCAATCGGAATTAATTTTTTGAGTATGCTTTGTAATATTTCATCAAAATAGTGTTTTAATTTTATTTTTATAGATTGGCAAGATGAATGCCTACAACTTCCAGCAGTGAAGCAAAGAAAAAATTTAATTTATTCATTACCAACTAGTGGTGGTAAAACCTTAGTAGCAGAAATTCTATTATTAAGAGAAATAATATGCAGAAAACGCAATGTAATATTTGTTTTGCCATATGTGGCAATTGTGCAAGAAAAAGTACAAACATCAAACCTTTTTACCTTTAGAAAACTTCTTAAATTTATTTTTAAGGTTTGGGCTTTATCACCTTTTGCTGTTGCTCTGGACTTTCTAATTGAAGAGTATGCAGCTGGTAAAGGTTCGTACCCACCAAAGAAACGCCGATACAAAAATTCCGTGTATATAGCTACCACAGAAAAAGCAGTTGGATTAATTAACAGTTTGGTCGAGCAAGCAAGATTAGATGAGTTGGGTTTGGTTGTTGTAGATGAATTACATCTAATTGGCGATACACAACGTGGTGGTATTTTGGAGGCACTACTCACAAAATTGATATATTTAAATGGTGACTATAAATACATATTAATTTATTGTTATAATAAACAGTAATTTATATATAATTTTAGAGGACATTCAAATAGTTGGAATGAGTGCTACAATAGGCAACTTATCAGATATACAACAGTTTCTTAAAGCAGATGTTTATACACGTAATTTTCGGCCAGTAGAACTAACTGAATATGTGAAATGTGGTAATGAGATAGCCAAAGTTAATTGTAATGCAGGTGATGATAATATTTTTGAAGTGGTCAGAAAAGTTGATTTTTGTGTATGTAAATGAATAGTTTATTGTGTATAAGAATTTATAATTATTTTCTGTTTAGTATTCCGAAGCTGTTGCTAAAATGGATCCAGATCGCTTAGGAGGACTTGTTATGGAAGTAGTGCCAAAAGGATCGTGTTTGATTTTTTGCTCCACAAAGAATAGCTGTGAAAATGTAACTCGCCTCTTGGCAAAAATTGTTCTGCCGTAAGTGTTATTTTCTTGTTAGGCTTAGGCTCCGTCTTTCTGTCTTCCATAAGTTTATCTAGTGAATAATTGTCATGGTTACAATTGTTTCTACAATCATGTCTACAACATTCAAATAAAGTTATAAATTTATTAAAATAAATAATTAAGAGCAGTAAGTGCTTCCTACTGGTTGAGGATGATTTTCCGATACATCTGATACCAGTAGAGTGTACTTATTTTTTTAACCGCAATACTTATTTTGTTTTTTGCACGATCAACGCGATACTTCTTATGTTTTTTGCACGATCAATGCAATACTTATTATGGTAATATTTGCTTATTTTATATTTTGCTATTATATATTTATATATATTATTATATATCTTGCTTATTTAATATTTGCTATTAATTGCTTCTTTGATATAGTTTTAACTTTTGGTATTCAATTAAAATCGGTATTAGTTTATTTAAAACCTATATTTCGACCCATCTTGGGTCTTCGTCAGGTAGTACAGTGCATTTAGGAGAGTTTAACCCTGAGTTTGTGCACCCCTAAAATTAACCCTTTCGCCACCATCTTGGATTTAGTTTTTTTTTTAAATGTTCATATCTCGCGTTCTAAGTATCGTACAGTGATGAATCTGGCGTGGTTGGTTTCGTCTTGACTTATATTTCCTGCAATCTTATGTAATCAAAAACTGTACGATCAACTGGAAAAATGATATTGCTGTTCAAAGTCGACAAAACGACCAAAGCGAAATTTTTTTTCCTTTTCGGCGTGTATCTTTTTTCCAGTTCACCTGACACTTTTCGGTCATAAGACTTTTTTGAAATGGAACAGATTTTGAGCATTTAAAAAAAAGCATCCCAATTCCTCGCCCGCCAATCCTCTGTTTTGAGCGGGGCTATTTTGAAGACGTTAAATCACGCACGCGCTCCGCGCTGCGTTTCTTCGTATTGCGTCTTTTCGCTTGTTTATTTATTTAAATAAACGATTAATATACATTATTGTGTAAATGTGCCTGTTTGTTAAATATTAATATAATATGTTTGTTAAATATGGAACCAGTTTATGATTACCTGATGGAAAACGTTGAGCAATGCCAATACACTCTTTCAGAATTATATTCAAAAGCCGGTAAAGATCGCCCCCCTGCAATTTCAACATTTAACGTGAACTCTACCTCAAGGATGGTGCGGAAATGAGTTCAAAAAATGTTGAGAAAAATAAAAATCCATCATTAAAACTCATCAAAATGTTGATTTTTTTAATAAAACCCACCTGAAATAGACTTAAATACATTAATATTTAACAAACAGGCACATTTACACAATAAATAATGTATATTAATCGTTTTAATAGCCGTATCGGGATGCTTTTTTTTTAAATGCCCGAAATCCGTTCAATTTCAAAAAAGTTTTATGACCGAAAAGTGTCAGGTGAACTGGAAAAAAGATACACGCTGAAAAGGAAAAAAAAGATTTTTTTTGGTCGTTTTGTCGACTTTGAACGGCAATATCTTTTTGCAGTTGATCGTACAGTTTTTGATTACATAAGATTGCAGGAAATATAAGTCAAGACGAATCCAACCACGCCGGATTCATCACTGTACGATACTTAGAATGCAAGATATGAGCAATTCAAAAAAAAGATTTAATCCAAGATGGCGGCGAAAGGGTTAATCTTAGGGGTGCGCAAACTCAGGGTTAAACTCTCCATGGCAGACCCTTTCGATCGGGGGATAAAAGAAAAAATGTATACAAAATCGCTGGGTCCTTATATATAAAAATTTCCTAAATGCACTGGACTAAGGGTACATTAACAATATTTATATTAACTTCCACCATAATGTTAATGTACCCTGACGAAGACCCAAAATGGGTCGAAATATAGGTTTTAAATAAACTAATACCGAATTTAATTGAATACCAAAAGTTAAAACTAAATACTTATTATGTTTTTTGCACGATCAACGCAATAACAAAATTAAAATTAAGAAATATTAGAAACTTATTTTGACATTTTTAAAATATTTAGTTGTCATTTTTGATAATGAACGAGTTTTTAAATCCAGTAAATCGTTATTGCACATGATTCAATTCCTTCTTAAATTCATCACATTTAACAGATGAATGTGTTTTCATAATTTTTAAAGTAATAATAAAATTAACTTAAAGCTATAAAAATTGCACATTTATTTTTTATTTACTTTACTTTTCTTTACATTTATTAATTTGAAAACCTGAACAGAAATAGAGTTCCTAAATATGAACTAACCTCTATATTAATCAAAGCTAAGTTCTCAGCTGTGCTTTGATATGGTTGCATTCATCCGTCCATGGATGAATTAAATACTTCCATTCTCGAAAAGTTCATAACAGTGCAGATAAATTTGACAGATAGTAGCGCTGGTTAAACGGTTTTTAAAGAAACGAAGAACTCTACAGCTTCCAGTTAGAAAATAGTAAAAATCTATAGAACATAATATTAATACATTAATATTATGTATACATTAATACATAACCACAGTATAATAACATACAGTAACGTGACTCTTGCAAATAATTACCATCCACCGCACAACAAGTTGGCATGTGCCGGCAGTACGTAGAGAGCAGTTATGCTTCATACGTGCGACCGAGCACATCAAATTAGCTAGTGCTGAATAACCCCAATTGTGCAGTGCGAGTGCCCCGTAGTACGGAATGAATAAACACAAAATCAGGAAACGATGCAGAGATTGTTTTAATTGGCAAAGATTACCAAACTTCTGATAAATTAGAAAAAAAACTTTATTCAATATATATGCGGCACATACATGCGAAACATGAGTATTATTCAATTTATTTTATCTATGGAAATACTTTTTCAACAACACTTCCAAGATATTTGTGTAAATGAAAATGTGGTCAAACGCTTTGTATCCATCTTCAAATCATTAATATTTATACATTCGTGCAATAATTTTAAGTACTATAATAATAATATAGTATATCATTTACATGCTTGACTGTGAGTGTATTACACTTTAAAAGACGTTAACAGAAATGTTAAATCATCCAAAGGTAGTAAAAAGATAATTATATTGAAACATAATTAACAATAAAGCTTTCGTTTTGTAAAAGAATATTCAATTATGTATGTTAATTTAAGTTCAGTTAATAACAAACTAATTGTTCAAAGGCGTCAATTAATTTTGTTGATTCACACAATTCTATTTCCTATTTTACTATACTATATACATAACAAGAGATTTTAATGTGAGAACATCATTTTAATGAATATGTTTCTGGGCGTTATTTACCGGCATTCATAGGCGATGTCGACCGATAAACTTCGGTGCACTGCTTCCTTTATGGGTGTGATATTCGAAGCTGGCTTAACGACATGAAAGGTATCGGCACACAAGTAGACCTACTGATTGTTATATATACTGTGACATAACTATGAGGAAAAATGTTTAGTGGCAGGCTGTAGATGTGTAGATTTATTAAAAAATGTGTTAAGTAATAAAAACTTGTTGAAATATTTAAAAGCAAAAATGTATAAAACAATAATCAGACCTGTAGTGACACATGCCAATTAAATGCGTACGTTAACAAAGGAGAACAGTGAAAAACTGGAAATCTGGGAGAGGAAGATTTTAAGAAGAATATTTGACGGAATACTGGAACAGTGGCCATGGAGACGAAGAAGAAATAAAAAGTTGGCACTGTTTTATAAAGAGCCCAAAATAAAAACAATAGTACAACAAAGTAGATTTCACTGGCTAGGACATGTAACACGGATGGAGAAAAACATCTCACAAACCAAGTGTATAAGACAGAAGAATAGCAGGACGAAACTGTAGAGGACGACCAACCAATAACTGATGGGAAATCGTATATAAAGATCTACAGAAAACTGGTATAAAGAGATGGGAAGAAATAGCTAAAGGTAGAAGGTAGCGAAAAAAGAAAATACATGCCGTAGCCATAACTGATCTATACGTAATTTACAATTTATCGGTTGTAAACTTTAATGACATAATTAATGTACTTAAGTTCTGCTACGTGCACACTATAGGTTTGTAGATAGATACAAGATTCGTAATTCTATTACAATAACTTAAACTCCGTATTTTATAATAATAAAAACTTCTAATAAAAAAAATATATAAACTTACATTTTGCAATTTTTATACCATAATAGTTATAAAATTTTCTGTAAATAGTAAATAAATAATAATGTGCACTTTAAAACTTGTATGTTAAAAATAAACACAAAAAAGCATAACCTAAAATTTCTACTGACAGCTACTGAATTTTGTCACTAGAATAAAAAGAGACAAAAAATATCTGTTTGAATAGCTTAGCTTTGGCCTAATAAGGAGATATGACATTTGAGGTTATGCTTACTAATAAGCAAACGAGTAAAAGTGTATTTAGGAATCGTTGCAAATATAGTCTAAATGTTTTTCAGCCTTTATTAGCATCTTGCACATGATGTTTAGATTTAACAAGTTGATTATTGATAGATTTTTAATTTATAAATCTGCAAACTTAACACTTAGTTAAATTATGTCTTTCATATGACATACACTACACATTCTGTGCAAGAGCATAGTCAAATGGTTTTATACCATTTGGAATAATCGGATTGAGTAAACATAAACACCTAAAAAGTATAAATTTGTGCCTTAGAGTAAAAAGGGCGGGTGTCACAAATAGTTATTTGTATACCAAGGCACTAAAATTGGGTTTTTTAATTACGAATATGGAAATAGTTAGAGATTGAGAACAACCATAATGAGTGATAAAAAATGAACTTTAGTGCTAAGGTATTGCGGTGATATCAAATCACCGTATTGAAAATTTTAACGACCGAACTGAAACGTTAACACAAATATTTTTATATCGGATTTAAATTAAAAGAGGGACATGCTATGTCATGGGCATAATTAATGTAAAGGTTATAGATAGGACCACAGTTAGATTCATTAATGTTTGAATTAAAAACTTAAGAATAAAGACTTCATGCAAACATAACCCAGCTTTCTCATGCATAATAATAATAGGTTTCATTTTCAGAAAAAGGATATCAATTAGTTAGATTGCTTGATCATAGGTACGTTTATGCAACCCATGTTACTTTGGGACGGTTTCCCACTTGTTAGGAAGAAGTAATTTCCATATTAAAATTTACATTTTACGATGTGTAACGTCAGATAGATTTTTCTGTATTCTAGGAGACCAGCTCAGTTTCATGTTGTTAATTAGCTGAAAATAGATTAATTAGGTCAATCTTATTATGACTGATACAATACAATTAATTTTTGAATTTGTTTATAAGATTTCTGGTCACTACAATTAATGAAGGTATTGAATCCTCTCGTTCGTGTTGATATGACTCTTATAGACTCTTATCCTGTTTTTCCTCACCATTGTTTTGATGTAAGTGTTTAGAGTACTGTATGCTGGACATTTTGAGCATAATTTATTAATGTTGATTTTATATTTAAGTTGGAATCTGTATATGCATCAATTGGCTTATTCATTGTATTGCGTACTGTAAAAGTCATGTTTATATTAAATTGTAAAGATGTTTCTATGGAGAAATTATTTGTATTACCTATATCATGTATTCCTGTAACTAGCTTGTAAAGGATGAACCTTGATTTGTTGAACTTTATATGTAATTAGATCGTAATGAGTTTTGTACATTGTCAAACGTTTTTCTCGAATATCTTCGTTATGATACATTTTGGGATAATGAATGTATTATACTTGATTGATCTTCGTTTCAAGGGCTACAATCCTATAATAACAGAATTAGGATTAGTGATAAAAAAATATCAGCTGTGCCGGATTAGTGACGTCACGAGCTTACTCGATGTTTCATTCTTTTGAAAAAGTGTCATAGTTTTTTTTTGTTCTGGCATAGACTATATAAGCTGGGGCAAATTGTAACAAAGTCAGTTGATAAAACGTTCAACGCAAAACCATGCCCGGCTCCGGATAAAATATCTGTAATTAATTTGAGGTTAGATAGTTAACCATATGTTTTGATATAAATGTCATTGTATAAATAAAGTTTAAAATTAAACTAAAAGTGTTACCTGGACAACCTTCAAGAATTAAAAGAAGATTTAATTATTGTGTAAAAATTATTGAAAGTGAAAGTGATTATTTAAATAAATTCAAGTGAATTTATTTTTTGACATCGATCTACGCATCGATATTTTATAAACAAGAAATCAGCTGACAGGTTCTGTCAGTGTTACCAATAATAAGGATTAACTTTTAAAAATGAAAGCATATCGTAATATACAAGGTTGGTTATAATAAATGATTCTTGTCAAGTTCATAAATAATAATAACTTGTAAAGTTCATCCTCAAATATAAAATCATTTGGTTTAGTTTATAAAGTTGTTTTCAGAATTTATTTGATTTGAAGTAAACAAAACAACTAAATTTCTTTTATATAAAATTTATTTTCATTTGACAAATATTTTTATTTATAAACAAATTTCATTTGTGTTGGTTTGTTCAAACGAATGACCGTACTGATCCTATGTCAGGTCACTACAATTATTTCTAACGTTTGAGCAAACCTCAGAATTTATTTCTCAATTACCAATTGTATTATCTTGAATAACATTTTTTTATTTTGACGTTCCATTTGGATTTTTATTTTTGTTCGTTAAATAAAGTTTATGTGTTTTCAATTTTACATATGTGTTTAATTGATGTTAATACAAGCATCCAGCGTTCTTTTCTTTTAAATTCAGAGTTTAGTAGCAGTTGTCCAGCTTGCAGGAGCTTTAGTGCTTACGATATAAGTTTTTCTTTCTTTCCAGGCATAAAAGTAAATAAGAGTCTTGTAATTCAAATAATTTATGCTTTACTGAGCTAGCTGAGAGGAATAAAGAAAAATATCTGTGGTGTATTCTCATTTCAATCCACCGTATATAATTTATGTTTATATTTGGAACGGTGGATATATTGTATTTTATTTTATATTCAAAGATCACCGCAGTATACATTATTTTCTGAAATCTTGAAATGAATTTAAAATACAAAATTGGGTATTAATAACAGTAGAGTAGACAACTAAGTCAACGTGGCTGTGTGCGACATATGTTAAATACCTGTGAAACAATGCAAATAAAAGTGACAGATGATTCTGTAAAAGTGCTACTTTACAGACTCAAACGAATCTGAATAATTTCGGATTACAGCTCTCAATTCTTCCATATTCTGAGCTTTAAATTGTGACTTGTCTTTTTATGATATAACCCCAACTATTTCCTATGGGGTTCAAGTCGTGGCTTCTAGACGGCCATAAAAGAGTCTCTACATTATTTTGTGTAAATCAATTCCAGACTATATGTGCAGTGTGAATTGGTGAGTTGTCCAAGAAAGAAACTACCATTGAAGTATCTATTACCTTCATATTACGTGTTGGAATATAAAATTGTTATTGATTTGACAAATTGAATTCTGACTTCAGTTGATCTTGGTTTTTTACAGCAAGGCAATTGAACAGGTCATGCTCTCTAATCCTTTTTCTTGCTGTTCTAGCTAATGCCGGAAAATTTTTATCTTCCACTGCTTTGATCGAAATGGTGAAAGAATGTTGCCAAATGTATTCCACCAACATATTGTCATTTTCTTCGTTAGTATTCCTTGAATGACCAGAATCAATCCTTCTTAATTCATGAGTTTCTAGCCACTTTTTAAGTGATTAATTAATCTGCAATTAATTACATCTGTAATTCATTGCACTGATCAATCTTCACCTAATCTTTTCAGTTATAATACTTTCAATTATAATACCCTTTTCAGTTTCTGTTAGCACGTGATTGGACATGTTGTTTGTATATTTGGAGGAAAGTGAGGAAGAAATAGGAAACAAGGAAGCAGAGGAACAAAGGAAAAGAGGTAGAACCTCAGAAGAAGAAATTAGTCCATCCCAAGGCGTAATACCAAAAAAGAAAAACTGGGAACAAACAATACTAGCACCCTTCCATGAAGGAACGTCAAGAACAAAAGAAGTAGACTTCAATAAAACACTAAGAAACATTACAAAGACGAACAGAAACCAGTATTTTCCAAAAAACTAACAGGAAATGAAAACCAGACAGAAATAAAAAAGACGGCGACAAAAGGCAAAGGAAAAGAACAAACGAGAATAATAACGAAGAAGACAACAGAACAGGGAGAAAGTAAAGAAAACAAAATAGGAATAGGAACATGGAATACAAATACAATCAAAGGGAAAGAGATAGAAATTACACAAGAAATGGACGACAACAAAATACAAATAATGGGACTAAGTGAAACAAAGTGGAAAGGAAAAGGAAACAAAAGTTTAACAAACAAACATGTAATATACTATGCTGGAGTTGACATAGAAAAGAGAGCAAAAGAAGGGGTGGGAATAATTATAACAGAAGAACTAAACAAACGAATAATAAAATGGAAAGCAATACATTCAAGAATAATACTAATCACAATAAAGTTCCAACAAAATATAAACTTTATACAAATATATGGACCAATAGAAGGTACACCAAAAGAGGAAGTGGAGGAATTCTACAACAATCTGCAAGAAACACTGGATGAAGCAAGAGAGGAAACAGAACCAACCATAATAATGGGTGATTGGAATGCCAGAGTTGGGAACGACCAAAACGGGGGAATGGGATGCATGGGAAAGTATGGAGAACAAACATTAAACCGAAAAGGAGAGAAGATGATCGAGTTCTGTCAGAGAAATGACCTGCTGATATACAATATGGGAACAAGAACTGGAAGAGATAAATACACCTTTGTTGCAGAAGAACGCAATGCGAAAAGCTTGATAGATTATATAGTATTCACACAAACCCTAAGAGGGACAGTATTGGACATAGAAACGAGAAAAGAGGCGGAAATAGGAACAAACCATAGGCTAGTAGTAGCAAAACTAAGAGAAACAGTAAATAAGAGCGAAGAAGTAAGGTACAGCAGGATAGCATTATATAAATTAAAAGAACCAGAAAGACAAAAAGAATACCAAGATAAGACTAATAAGCGATTTTGTAAACTATTAAACGGAAAAAAGAGGGTAGACCTGGAAACAAAATGGAGAAAATTTAAAGAAATAACTTTAGAGGTAGTGGAAGAGGTATGTGGAAGAAGAAACGTCAACAAAAACCTAAAAAGAAAATGAGATGGTGGACTAAAAAGATAAAAGAAATGGTTAAAGAAAAGAAACAGGCATGGAAGAAATACATCCGAACAAAGGACTCAGAAGATAACGAAAAGTACAAAGAAAAAAGAAATAAGGTTAAACTAGAAATCAAAAAAGCGAAAAAGGATAGCTGGAAAGAGTTTGGACAAGAATTAAATGACAAACACAAAGTGGATACAAGAAAGTTCTAGACAATAGTGAAAAGAGTAAGAGAGACTAAAAGAAAAGAAATAAAAGCAATAAAAAATAAACGGCAAGAACTCAAAGTGGAAATAATAGAAATACTGGAAGCATGGAAAGAGTATTACAGAGAAAAATTTGAAGGAGAATTAACTGATGAAAACGAAGAAGAAGAGGACGCAATAGAAATGTCGGAGATAACTAGGGAAGAACTACAGGAAGCGATTAAACAGATCAAAATAGGAAAAGCGAGCGGAGAGGACGAAATAGCACCAGAAATGCTTAAATACTTAGGGGAAGACGGGATAAAATGGCTACACGAAATGTTAAAAGAAGCATGGAAAATGAAGAAAATCCCCCGAGGCTGGGAAACAAATTTAATAATACCTATACATAAAAAGGAAGAGACAACAAACTGCGAGAACTACAGAGCGATATGTTTAGCACAAACCACACTAAAACTATACACAAGAATACTGGAAAAAAGGCTGAGAATATATGTAGAACACAAAATAGAAGAAGAACAAATGGCATTTAGAACAGGAAGACAGACAAGCGATAACATTTATATACTAAAAACGCTAATAGAAGAAGAGAAAGAGCTGTACCTCATTTTCATCGATTTGAAGGCAGCGTTTGACACAGTGCACAGACAGACAATATGGAAAAGCCTGGAAAAATTAGAAGTGCCGAAACAATTGATCCAAATAGTAAAAAGCATGTTCAAAACAATAAGAGGGAAAGTACAAATTGCAGGACAACGCTCAGAAGAATTCGAAATGAGGAAAGGAATAAAACAAGGGGACAGCCTAAGCCCACTCCTATTCTTGATAATAATGGACAGAATAGTAAAACAAACTAAGAAAAAAGAAGACCTGAAAACAACAGTAGGATACAATTAACTAGAACCCATACAAATAAGCAGCTTATTATACGCAGACGATGTAGTACTAATAGCGGAATCACAAAAGAAAATACAGGATTTATTAAATATCTGAGTAAAAGAAATAGAAGAAATGAAAATGGAAGTAAACAACAATAAAACAAAACTGATGATAATAAATGAAAAACAGGTAGAGAGTAAAAACAAAGAAATAAAAAGCAAAACCAAAATTCTAGAAAAAGTAACAACATTCAATTATCTAGGTACAATACTGACAAACGACGGGAAAATAGATTCAGAAATAACAAATCGGTCAAATAAATCAACAAAGCTATATTACACACTTAACCATATACTAGGACACAAAGAAATAGACACAGAAACGAAAAAGAAAGTATATAACACAATAACACTTCCAACAATTACATGTGCAGCAGAGAATTGGACATTGACGAAAAAACATGAAGGGAAGATAAACGCGATGGAAATGAAGCACATAAGAAAAATAACAGGGAAAACAAAATGGAATCAAGTCAGAAACGAAATATTAAGGAAAGAAATAGAACAAACACCAATACTAGAAAAAATTAAAGAGAAACAGCTGTTATGGTATGGGCATGTCACAAGAATGAATAATAACCGACTGACGAAAAGAATAATGGAAGGAGGGAAACCAAGAAATAAGAAGAGAGGAAGACCAAGAAGAAAATGGATAGACCAGATAATAGAATATGGAAAAAATAAAGGGAAGACAAGGGAGGAGATGAACATACTGGCAAGGGAAAGGAGGGCATGGAAGAAATGGATTAAGGAGGACCGGGACTCGCAATCCGACGCCTGAAAGGGCATGAAGGAAATGAGAAAGAAGACGAAGAAGAAGTTTGTATATTTTAATTTTACAAATTTCCTAAATTAAAATATTAGATTGTCAAGAAGATAGTATCCTAAATTCAGAACAAACATAAAGTCGAAATTACTCAAGTCACAATAAACTGTTGAAAGTTTTTCAGTCGCAACTGCACTATATTGGACAACTTGCACACAAAAAGGATGATTTTGTAAAAATGGACATTCACTCTTTTTGCTTTAAGGCACATAAATATCAAGTAGTTCAAATGAGAGTAGTTGCCATACACTTCAAATCCAGTTCAGCAGATAAAAATTAGTTTTATTTCATTTCATGGCAAACTATGATTCAATTTTTGTGTAGGTTTCAGAGGTTACATTTGTTATCGTTCTTCACCCAAACATTTCTTTAACATACGATTTGTTTTCATTTTTTATGTTTGTTTCGTAACACTAATAATAAGTCTTACAGGAAATTAAAAAATTGCAAAGCAAAAGAAAAACAACAACTAATGAATGCATTACGAAGCGAAAATGGCACACTTTGTACTATTTTAGAAAGTTCATTACCATTTGGTATTGCTTATCATCATTCAGGTCTAACTACCGATGAAAGAAAACTAATAGAAGAAGCGTATCGTAGTGGAATTATTTGTGTAATTTGTTGTACGTCAACGCTAGCTGCCGGTGTTAATTTGCCAGCTAAACGAGTAAATATCATGTATAGTAAGATTTAAATAATTTAATCAAAGTGACCTATGCATAGAGATCAGTTTGTCTTTAATTAATAAACACAACAAAACCCATTTAGATTAACACCAAATCTTTCATATTTCTTAAGAGGGGCCTGCAATTCATTAGAATCAAAAGAGGTTGCTGTAACTGATTATAACTAATTCTTATTAACAATGGCCTATTAATTATGTAGATTCAATTGATAAAAGAGATATAGCTAATTGACAAGAATTGGTTGCTCTTCGGGATATGATAAGTGTTCAAAGCAATAATGTGTAAAACTTGTTTGAAATCTTCTAGAAATAAAATTCATATAATTTGAAAAGGAATAAATCATAATTAAACTTGTAGGCTTTATCTCATACTTTAGAGGTCAAGAAGGTCATTAGGTATACAACTTGAAATAAGCAACATTGAGCCGTATCTGCATCTCACTATTAAATTAACAGCATGTTTAATTACCATGGTGACCAATTCTAATCTTTTTCCACCTATTAAAATTAGATAAAGGTATCTCTATTCTTGTTGATATTAAACGAAACTTTAGTTAGAGACACCTTTAAGGAGGATACAGCGAAATGTAAAAATGTAGAGAATGACGTGAAATTTAAACCTCGAGTTCTTTGACACTTATTCTATTCGGTAACTTTTTTTTATAATTTTCTTGTGTACCATTACCGAGAAAAATGGAAAATAAAATCCAGAATTTAACATGGGCTCTTATGGAGACCTTCTAACCTTTTGCAGTTTTAACGAAAAATTATGATGAAGAAATGTAGGGAATCTGATAAAAAACTAAAATGACATACTCTCATAATCGAAGAACAATGCTGCTCAATATTTTTGAAATCTTGTGTCTAGTTAATGCACAATAATAATTTAAAGTAAACAAAACAAGAATTTTTCACGACATATGTGGAAAGACAGCAGAGATGTGACAACACCTCATAGCGCGCGAATTCAAATAACAAAACAGAAAGATGACATATAATGACTGCTATAATAATCATATATTTTATTAATCAAATTATGTTGAACAATTCAGTCTTCTGCGAAATATTGCAAAATGTAAAATTACCTTTTGCAATGTGATGAATACAATTTATCATCACAATCAGAATCTTCACGAAATCAGTAATACAAACACACTAATTTTAAAAATATATGTATTAAACCTCAACAACTTTTTACATATGTCTTGTATCTGCTTAGCAGATTGTAATCTTTAGACTATACAAAAGCTAAAAAATAGAATATTCCCATCTGTAATTGCATACAAAATTACAAAACATTCAATATGTTTCCACTTATATTTTGGGATTGACATTTGGAGGTTAGAATGTCAACTCAATCGAAAGCTAAAATCTAACACTGCTACCAACAAAATCGATTGATTTCTTTGAGGTGTTGCCACGATTCTTAACCTATTTACATTTATATTTACACTTTCAACAATTAAACAAATGCACTCCAATCGACTTAAATTATTTTAATATATACAAATAATTAATAAATGCATTATAGGCATTCATAATAAAATGATTTTGTTCAGTTTTAAGAATGTTAATTTATTTTTTTATCGATTGGTATTTCTTGTTAGAGCCTATGTAAAAGCATAGGAGATATCCCCTTGCCCTTCACCCCGCAAAGATCCGCTGTAACCTCCTTAATCGTGGCTCCTAATACGGCCCATTAAGTTTAGGAGATTATAAAAACTTAGAACTTCGACAGTTGTGCCATTTTGAGTATTTTTAAGGATAACTTGGACATGGGAAAATATGGAATAAATAAAACCTATTTCAAATGGCATACTTCATATTGGTACCCCCAATATGGTTAATTGGAAATAAAATCCACTGGCCCCTCTCAACTGTTATCAGTATTTGTCCTTTGGAAGAATTAATCTATGACATGCATGTTTTGTAAATCTACTTCAACTTTGATTAAGTTTTTTTTAATCTCACTGTATTGTAACTTACATAAAAAGTAATTAAGTATTTTTCAGGTTATCATAAGAAAACCATTTATAGCAAAAGACTTTATCAATCTTTCAAGATATAAGCAAATGGTTGGACGAGCTGGAAGAGCAGGATTCGGTGAAGTTGGAGAAAGTATTTTGATTTGTGAAAAACAAGATCTACCAAAAGTTAGGAACTTATTTATATCACCAATGGATCAAACTTTATCAAAAATGCACGAAGATCACTCGAAACGTCTAAAGTATTTAATAGTTGTAGAATTTTGACCAAGTATTCTAATTTTCTTTATTTTTAGACATTTGTTTCTTAGCTGTATAAGTCTTAAGACAGCAAATACAAAATCACAGTTAGAGAATATTGCCAATTGTACATTATTAGCTGTACAACAACAGAAATTAAATGTTGACATTAAAATGCTTACCAAGCAAGCGATTTTAAAGCTTTTTAAATATGGTGCCATACAACTGCTTAATAATAAAGGTACAAAGGCAATTAGTACTCCTAATAGTGATGTTAGTGTTTTGAATGTGTCTGCGGTAAGTTCATTAATTATGTAAATTTTTAAAGGCATTCTACATTTAGCAGGTTAGACACAGTATGATTTATTTTGATGTTCCAATTATTTTGGGATATATTAGCTTTTAAAGTTGGATTAAGTATTATAAAAATACTAGTACTTATGGTTGTCTTCACCAGGCAAAGGTAGAGCTAGCTAATTTCCTGGATACCTTTTGATGCATATATTGATACCCAGGGCCGGCTCAAGGTAAGATTTTCACCCGGGCGAGAGGGTAATTTGGCGCCACCTCCCTTAAAACCAAAAATCACCACGATGGAGATTACATTAGAAAAAAATAACACTGAAATCATAACATTTTATTATAACGTACATACATTATTACCAAAAACAACAAACAATAAACAAAAACAATATCAGAAAATTGTTATCTACAAAAAAGATTTGCAAGCTTTGTTATCGGCAAAATCTTTAATAAATGTGTCAAGGTCAACTTCTTGTAATAGTTCATGTTCAATTGAGATCATGGCTAATCCGACCATAAAATCATTAATCTCAGGTAGTTCTTGATCAATTTTAGTTTTGAAAATGTTCTGTCTGCTGATGCAACATATTTTGTATGTATATTCGATTATAATTAAATATACGTTAAGTATATCAGTTTAGCTCTTCTTAAATAAAATCAGTTTCTGACGCTACTGAATCATTCCAGCTCACCTGCTGTTTCTCTTATCAGTTAAATTACTCGAGTCGACCACGTGATAGCAGCGCACATCCGCGCGAAATGGTGTTCTCTATCCGTTTTCCATGTTTAATTTTCAGAACGTTCTTTCATTTATACAACACTAGTTACGGTAGATTGTCCACGTTTTAGCGGGCAGAAAGTCGCCGTCATTTTCCACTTAAAAAGGCATCAAGTCTTTGCAGAGTTGATGGATTTTTAGTTTTTTGGTATCAAAATGATCTTTGTACACGTCCACACAAGATTTATCGATTTTGGGAGCGCAATCTTGCTGAAAACGAGCCGCCGAAAGTTGGTCGCGGCGAGCGAGTTGATTGTAAAAGTGCGATTTTCTTGATAAAATGCGATTTTAAAAAAATGTATCAGACGGATTTTGATAATTTTTTCACCATTCAATTCAGCACATTTTTCTGCGTTGAATGGCTATTCAAACATGGAAAACGGATAGAAAACGATTTTTCGCCTTATTTCGCACGGATGTGCGGCGCCCAGCCGCCTGATCACTGGGTGATTCGCGATGCTTTTTACAATTTCACCCTGGTCGTGATTTCGATGGTCTAGATTCTTCATTTGTTTGTTAGACTGTTAGAGTATAAGCATTTCTGGCGATAACGCGAGCGCAGTGGAAATTCCCAAACAAAACAGTGGCTCGTCGCTCAATTAGCGCGCATTGCCTTCACAATAGTAGTAGCTCACCGGTTGGAGCGAGGTTAATATCCATCCTCTACTAGCTCTCCAGGCTAGTACCGGAGCTATAAATGTGCTCACCTGTCGGCACCACTCCTAGGAGATGGTACCTTGTCCAGCTTCGGGCTTTCCCCCATCTTTTCTAAGTTGGGGACCACTACCCGATCGAATCCAACCTCAATTGTTGCAGGACTTGGTTTTTTAATGATTTTGCCACCCCAATCTACCAGATTATAGGCTTGGTGGGCCCTTGACAGAATTTTGTTTACAGGTTTATTCGTCATAGACCGACGGGATGTACCCTCTTCAGGTGAAGATGCCTTGAGAGTGAGAGGCTATGATACCCCTTTTTGCATCAACTCTCTTTAAGGTAAAGGTTCTAGAGCTTCTTCAGATCACAGTACTCGACTAGCGAATCATAGGGTGAACCGCATAGCTTCCGGAAACACAGTACCTGGTGGCATACAGTTTCCCATTGGTCCAAATTTACCCTTCTGAGCCGGGATAAATCTCACTTCGATTCTCCTCCATCGGATTCAGTCAGGCAGCGGGAGTCTCATTGCTTCTTGCAAGACCTCGTTCTAGGCGAGAATCAAATCCACCCACACCAGTTCTCATGTTAGCAGAGCTTCCTCTGCAACGTTTATGAGTAATCTAACAGTAACAGTACTTAATACTATGTAATAATCGTTGTAATGAGAAAATTATTTTTTCATGTTTGAACTTTCAATTTTCTGACCGCCGCTTTGGCGCCCCCCAGACGCGGCGCCCCGGGCGCTCGCCCGGGCCTTAAGCCGCCCCTGTAATGATACCCTATCAATACAAACTGCATTGATGCTAACATAACTGCAAACATGGTAAGATGTTTAGTTTCCCCAGCAGGGATAAAGCCGGGAAAGATATTTAATAAATTTGCTATTCCACATGAATTGTTTTAGCCACATTTTCTCTTCCATTTTCATCCAGCTCCTATTTATTATTACCTCTTTATAAACTAATATAAACTGTAATGTAACCATCAATTCGTTAGGTATCTTTGCCGGCTTCAAATGCGTCTGCGCATAAACATAAAACTCGTGGGGAAGATGTTTGCTGCTATTCCACATGAAAGTTTCGGGAACTTGAGCGGTAAACCACGCGGTATTATCGATCATGACCGATTTGCACAGATTCCCATCATTGTCTGATACTGGGCAAAACCATCAGTTTTTTGCTATTCCACACGATAGTTTCCTCAGTGTTTTGTCCTAAACGGGGAAGCTGTGTGGCAAAACATTGTGTGGAATACTCACTGGAACAGGCAGATAAACTGTTATTATTGTCATTCATTTCACAAACTCAACTAACACTGAAGTCACATGAAAGTATGTGACTTGATAATGTGTTTTTGCTTTAAGGATACTGTCAGGCTTGTGAACATGAATAAATTATATTGTTGAAGGTTCAACTTAATATCAAAAACAAGGCATGGCAAATCCTCATTCAGAACCATTTTACCCAGCTGATAATGTAGAATTTCTTAGTACCGATTGCATAAAGTATCGTTGACCCCATGATTATTTTGATGTGTTGTTAACTCGTGTTTGGTTAATTGAAAGCTAGTGCAGCAGTCTGATTGGTTTTTTAAATTTGTTGTTTTATCCAATCAGGTTGCTTAATAGAGTGATCAATAAACACGTAGTTAATTATATTTTATGCAACCCTCTCTTAATGTTGTTTTTATTATTATTGTGATTACCTACTGTGACTTTCAAAGAATGTTTTTTTACAGAATTCCTTGTCTGAAAATTCTGGTTCAAAGCTTAGTAATGAATCAAATGGAAAGAAGACAACTGTTTTATTAAAAAACGATGATCAATTAGTCGTCAGCAAATTAGGAAGAGCAGCTATTAAAGGTGATTTTTTCAACTTTATTTTATATTTTTTTAATTTGGGGGTGTTTATTCTAAATAAACTTTCGACTAAAGACTAAAAACCTCTGTTAGTTTCTTTTCTATTGTACTGATTATATCTAGTATTTTCTTTTCACTAGGTTTCTCACTTGCAGACTTTGCTTAGGCATATTAACCCATTTACTGCCAATGTTGCATTAACGCAACACTCCGGATAGAATTTCTTTTAAGTATGTTGAGTCCAATTTAAATCTGTTTTTATAAGTTTCACAAGCTGCCATTTGCCAATGCGGTTTTGAAGCATTGGATCATCCACCGTACAGTCCGGATATGGTTCCTAGTGACTATTATTTATTTTCCAATTTAAAGAAAGACCTTAGGGGATGTTGTTTTAAAGACGAGAACGAGTTGCAAGCAGCTATGTTTCCTCTCAAAGTTTTTTTTTATATATATAATATACATAATGGAGCATGGTAGCTCAGTGGGTATGGCACTTGACTACCAATCTTAAGGTCCTGGGTTCGAATCCCAGGAATAATACATTGGAATTTTAAAAATATCTAAGGCTTCCAGATCGACTCAGCCTGTGAAAATGAGTACCTGGGAAATCATTTCCTGGGGTAATAATAGGCGGTCGGTGCGTAAAGCTAGCCACTTTACCACCCTTGAGTACCGAACGGCTCAAGAATAGTAGCCTACCCTGCTATACCCCAATGGGCCTTCATGGCCTGTGAAAGGGGACTATTATTATTATTTATAATATACATAAGTTCATAAATGACCGTCCAAAGCATTCTAAATATTCATTTCATTTCATCATTTTAACGCGATTGGTTCTTGTACAATACTTTAAATTCTGTGGAAACGGCATAATAAATAACTACAACTCAGAAGAAGCAAAAAATTACTTTTTGCTGACACATGTAAATTGATACAAACTTGATTAATGTTCATCCATCATTTAAATGGGATATTAAGAGAACCTGAGGATATAATATTTATCACCAGACCATCCTTACCACAAGGTAAAGATTATATACCTGAAGATAATCTATCTGTGCATGCCACTGGTTGATAAGCAGGAAATCCTTCAAGAGGAATTTAAGGTAAGCTGCAAGAACTCGCATAATACAGTCCACTTTTATCTTTATTCACTCATTGTCAAAAATACATTTTGATCCTTCTAAGCCGGATTTATGAACTTATGAACTATGCTTTGTTAATAAATATTGTTAATTATTTGTAATTACCGCATTCATTGTGTTACCGCATCAAGTTACACATAGTATTTTTACTGATTACATCTTTCTCTTTTATCACAAAAATGTCAAGTTAGAACAATTCAAAGCTTTCCATCAGTTATGTTTAAATCGCATAACTGAATTATAAAATTTTGCTGATGCTGCTGCACGCGATAGCTCAAAGCAATTGCAATTTAAAATTCGCTATGAAAATATAAAAGACATTCGTGATAAATTTGAAAATAATCATAATGGTATTATTACTTTAGGAAATTTATCTGAAACAGATTTAATCAATCATGATGACATTCGTACTACATTTGATGATAAATATTTTTCGATTAGAACTATCTATTCGACTCTATTTCCTTTACAAACTGTTAGTAGTTCAACCATAAATAATACATCTCTTAATACTGGTGTTTTACCTAATAGTAAATTACCAAAAATTAACATTCCAATTTTTAATGGCAACTTAAGGCAATGGCCATCTTTTTTTGACATTTTTAACAATGTTATTCATTTCAATACAAATCTTTCTGATGTAGAAAAATATCAATACTTGCACAGTTATTTAATTGATGAACCATTATTAGTAAGTGGTATTCCTTTAATTGGTGCAAATTATCGAATTGCCTATGATTATTTGGTCAAGCGTTTATTGACCACAGATTACTGGCAACAAATTAATAATGCCCCAAAGCTTACTTCTGATGATCCTCAGAATCTAAGAAAACTAGTAGACATCTATACTGAGAATCTTTCTGCTTTACAATTACTAGAATTTCCTGTAGAACAATGGGATTTCATTCTCTTCAACATTTTGTTACAAAAAATAGATGCCAACACAGCAAAACGATTCGAACTAGAAAATAGCACAATAGAAATTCTATCTTTTGAGGGCTTCAAGTCATTCCTTGTAAAGCAATGGAGTCTCTGGCGTATGCTAATACTGATGTCAATAGATCTTTCTTAAAAATTAAACCTAAGCCACATAAAACATTTTTAGCTAATACTGCACAAAATAATTTATCCAACCATTGTCGAATTTGTAACAATAGTCATTCAATCTATAAATGCCCTAAGTTCATTGATAAAAATGCTAATGAACACTATAATCTAGTTAAACAATTCTCAATCTGTGCGAATTGTCTTAGCTCTTCGCATACCTACAATTCTTGCCAGTCTCTCGTACGATGCAAAATATGTAATTCAAAACATCATACGCTTCTTCATTTTCAAAATAATTCAAATAATGACAGTATGTCATAAACCTAGTAAAAATATTACAAATAATCAGAATTCTCAAATTATTCAGAATGAATCCAATGCTGTAGAAAATATTTCTCCAGTTTCTACTTTACCCTCTACTGCCGTTCATGGTAACTCTATTTTATCCGCACAACCAGTTAATAGCTTTCATGCTTCACCAGTTGCCTCCAATTCCAGGGTACTACTTCCCACTGCTATAGTGCAAGTTGCCGATCTTCATGGCAACCCAAGAAATGTTCGTGTTCTTCTAGACAGTGGAAGCCAAATAAATGTGATATCGGAAAAATGCTTTTATAAACTAGGTTTAAAGCGATTTTATCATAATATTCCTATTCAAGGTTTAAATGGAATGTCTGGAGCTTCGTCTAAGGGTAAAACCTCTTGCGTTATTTATACCCCTGGTTTCTCTCAGCCTGTCATTAGTATTGAAGCTATTATTTTATCTAAACTTTGTATAAATTTGCCAACTTGTACTTTTAAAAACAATGATTGGAATCACTTAAAGGGTTTACATTTAGCAGACCCTACTTATAATATTTCAAGTCCTATTGATATCCTGTTAGGTGCTTCTGTATTTTCATTGGTGTGTGGCCCAGGAAAAAGGATAGGTAACTCAAATGAACCCATAGCACTAGAAACTTTATTTGGTTGGGTTCTTATGGGTAATACTTCATGTAACTTACTTCATGTTACTCATTCATTTTTAACTGTTGAAGAGTCTTTATCGTCTTTGGATCAAACTCTTGTTCAATTTTGGAATTTAGAGGAGATACCTCTAGTCAAATCTATATCTGAAGAAGATGCTCAATGCGAACAGTCTTTCTTAAACACACACTATCGGGATTCAACAGGTCGCTTTGTTGTTTCTCTGCCATTTAGAAATGAAGAGCCTTATTTTACTGATTCTTATAGCATTGCTCTTCGCCGTTTCTACAGTTTAGAACACAAGTTGCTCCAGAACCTTGAATATTATGAATCATATGCAAAGGTTATTCAGGAATACATTGATCAAAATCATATGGAAATAATTCCTCCTAATTCAAATATTGCTTCCGAGCCTAATAAAACATATTATCTCCCGCATCATGCTGTGTTCAAACCAGAAAGTACAACTACCAAACTTAAGGTACGTTTACATCTGACACTTTTGTCCGACATATGTGTCAAGTGTCGGGACATAAATCGCTCTGATCGTTTACATTCAGATAGAAATTACTTGAGATTTATATCACCAATATGTGTATGAAATGCTCGATGTTCTGAAAGTTTGCAATAAATATATGAACCGTTTACATCTGTATATACTAAATTTATTATACTTATGTCGTATACATTTCTTTCTACAACTCTGTTACTATCCAATTGATTTAAATTTTTTTTTCTAATAATAATAAGCGTTTTCTTTTTGCTACATTTGCAATTTTATAAAAATACAATAAACTCCGTCTATTTCTTTCTAATGTTTCGTATATGAACGTTTGTAATGTTAACGCAACACTCCAAATGAAATTTTTTTTAAGTATGTTGTGTCTAATTCATGTCTGTTTTTATAACTTCTGTGTGATTTTATAGTGTGAAACTAAATGTAGCATATTTTTTTCTATTTAAATTCAATCCTTATTTTATCAAAATTACAGCCTGAATTTATTGAATTTTGAATACTGTTACATGGGTAACAGAAACGTCGTTAAAAAATTACTCTTACAAATAAAAATTTTAATTTTTATCTGGAATGTCTCTGGAAAGATCAAAAAATTTTACTGTTGATATAAAAAGTCAAAAACTTATATAGTTTCGAAAAAACGTGATTATAAATTAGAGCGTTGCGTTTACGCAAAGTTAAATTTTTTTATGTTCTGATATATTATTTAATATTTTTTTTGTATTATTAAACAGTTTCAGTTAATGTTAATAAAAATATCAAAACACAAAAAAATTAATTTGTAGTTTTTCTTTATAATAGTGGTTTTAAATGGGTTAATAAAACGAAATATCTTCCAGACACTTTTATAAAAGTAGACGAATACTCAACTAATGCAATTTATTTCATGCAAGTTGGAACTCAAAAATAATTAGCGTTTACATCTAACCATATACATGTGTCGATATAAATTGCCGACACATGAAACATATATGTCTGACAGAAATTCTCCACCGTTTACATTAACTACAATTAGTGTCTGACATATATATCAAGCAATAAGTGTCAGATCTAAACGTACCTTTAGAGTGGTTTTCGATGCTTCAGTTTGTACATTAGAAGGTTCCCTAAATGATTTTCTATTACCTGGCCCAAAATTACAGCAAGATATTTTTTGCATTCTTTTAAATTTCCGTCGGCAAAAAAAATAGTTTTTACTGCTGATATAAAGGCCATGTATAGGCAAATCTGGGTTTGTCCAAAACACAGAGATTATCAAAGAGTGTTATGGAGATTTTCTCCACAGGAACCAGTGCAAGAATATCGTCTTTGCACAGTTACTTTTGGTGTGTCTTCTTCACCATTCTTAGCCCTTCGTACAATACAACAATTGATCCATGATGAAAAGGATAATTTTCCACTGGCTGCAAAAGAACTCTTGTCTAATTTGTATATTGATGATTGTGTATCTGGTTGTGATTTTCTAAACGAAAGTTTGCAAGTAAAAGACGAGCTTATTGCCATGCTTGCCAAGGGAGGATTTGAACTTCGCAAATGGACCAGCAACAATTTGCAATTCCTTAGTTCTATTTCATCAACTATACAACAAATCCCAGTTCCTTTAGGCAACACTGATTCTTTCCTTAAAGTGCTAGGGTTACAGTGGTGTCTGTTACAAGATGTTTTCAGTTATAAAATAGAGTGTAAAAATGTAAAATGTACCAAACGCAACATTCTATCTGAAATAGCCAGAATCTATGACCCCATTGGATTTCTTGCTCCACTTACTTTTTTTGCAAAACACTTAATGCAAATCTTGTGGACTAGAGGTGTTGAGTGGGACACTACTCTACCTGTTGATATTGTTTCACAGTGGAATCAATACAAAGATCAAATTTCTTGTCTGTCATCTGTTAAAATCCCACGTTGGGTTTTGGTTGATAATATATCTTCCGTGGAAATTCATGGCTTTGGAGATGCTTCCGAGATAGGTTACAGTGCATGCATTTATTTCCGTGTGACAGACCAATCTGGTAACATCAATACCCATTTAGTATGTATAAATCTAAGGTAGCACCTCTTAAAAAGGTTTCCTTGCCTCATCTAGAACTTTGTGCTGCTGTTCTGCTAGATGATTTGCTAAAATTCATGTTAACAAATGTAGTTGATGTTAATTATCATGCTCTTTACACTTGGTCAGATTCCACCGTTACATTAGCGTGGATCAAGTCACCTTCATATAAATTTAAAACTTTTGTCGCTAATAGAGTAGCTAGAATTCAGGAGAAAATACCACCGCAACATTGGCATCATGTATCGTCTAAACAAAATCCTGCAGACTGCGCTTCTCGTGGTGTATTACCTTTACAACTAGTTGAAAATGAACTTTGGTGAAAGGTCCTAAATTTCTAAGAGCTTCACATAAAGATTGGCCTTCAGCTACAGTTGATGTATCAACTAATGAAAATTCCATTTTTCAAGAGGAAACAAAAAATATTGTCTTAAGACTGCCGTCTGCCTAGGCTAGTATATGTAAACTTCGGGATCCAATTTATAGAAACTAGTATAAGCTAGAATGCTGTATTTTTTTATAGCAATATATAACAACATTTTCTCGGGCATGAAGTATTTTCAAGCCGTTAGTGTCCTTAGTTTTCAAGAAAAAAAATAAAAAAGAATTTTTTTTCGAAAAGATGTCTGGTGATGTCTATTACAATAGTGATCCTAAAATTGCAAGTAAAATTTTTTTATGAGTTATATATCTTTCGAAATTTAGTTTTATCCGTATTTCAAGAGTCCAAATTTGGAAGACATGGTTTGTTTGTTCGGCAAAAAGCTATTAACTGTTAATCACCTGACGTCATTCAATAATTCATCTTTCTTACCACCTCCTATCGCGGTGGTGTACGGATAATAAAATTATTATTTGTTGAATGCAAGGTTGAATGATAAGAAACGGTGAAAACGATAGGCGTGCTTATAATATGTTTTAAGTAAATTAATAACAGAATTTGAAATATAATTTTGAAATAATAATCTTTTTTATAAGTTGATCTAGTCGTGATTAAAGAACATAATACTTTCCAACATTATTTGTATTCTTTAATAATGAAATATTTGTGAAGAGGGGGATAATCAGACTTCAAATTAACAAATTTTCTGTAATATGCAAATGTACAAATGTAGTATGCCAATCTGCGGGTTCGGTATCCCGTACAGAAACCAAATATTTTTTCCGAACCATACATTATTTTGTGTACAGATAATTTTATACACTATTATTTGATTCTTATTATTAATACAGATCATAGATGATTGATCTATGTATAGAATACATTCCCACAACGAACCTGAAAGTTTATAAAAGCGTATGTTCAAATGTTTTTTCTTCTAAGGGTTTCTAAGAAAACTTTATTGCTTTGGGAACAAATTTCCAATGATAAGTTTTTTATAGAGTTATTACTCTATGGTCTATATATGTATGAATACATAATACCGTTATAATAATACCATGACACTAGGTTGCAGATACAACAGTTATTTATGTATTAAGGGCGTAAAGAGTTTTTTATGGCCGGAAGCAGAAACGGAAAATGCTGTAGGGGCCATAAAAGCAAGTTACGCCAGCTATACATACACTATTTTATGCACAGATTAAGTTTTTATTTCAAATATCAAATTGTGTAAAAATAATATATTATAATACAAGTGTATAATAAGCAAGCCTTTAAAGCAAGCACGACGGGTTTAAAATCACGAGGCGAAGCCGAGTGCCTTTTAACGGAGCAGTGTTTTAAAGGCTCTTATACACGTGTATTATACGCTATTTTTTATTATACCTACACTACAATCTGAAAATTGTAACAAAAAAAGTAATTTGAAATACCTTTTTCGAAATAATCTGCATCATTAATCGTTTATATAGAAATAGTTAAAAAAATTGGTGTTTGGTTGCTATGTATAAATTTGCTGTATTGTTCAAAATTTGTAGAGTGAATTATTTTAACATTGTTGTTAATTTCTTGTTACCTAGGCAGCTTTAAAGGCCTTATTTCGCACGCTTACGAGTACGATATACCAAGATTATGAGTCAGGGCCCATATTCTTAAACTCATGCGAACAAGTTTCACATACGAGATGATGTAATTTTTACGTCATAAGATGCTACTTAGCCAATCAAATGTTAGAGGGTAATAGAGAATTACGTCATCTCGTATGCTAAACTTGTTCGTATGAGTTCAAGAATACGGGACCAGGTATAATAAAAACATAATTAAATGACTACGTAGGTTACATCAAGCCGCTGTGCTTACACTTGAAGTTATGTTACTATAGTAAATATTCTAAAATAGTTAGTTTCAGCTTATTTGCATTGTTGATAAGTTGACAAATTATATTATGAACAAATCAAGTTTTACAGGAAATAGCTCTGATATTTAAGTAAAATTCTTTTTATTGCCCGTCGGACCATAAAGAGACTCGTTTGCCATAAAGTGCTGTTTGTGTTTAGATGAGTATACCAATAATAGTCTAATTATTATGTATTTTACGCATAAACTTCAAAATATAAAAACAAACCGAAAACACTTTCATACAAACACGGTCAACACAAAATAAATTTCCACGTTTTCATATACCTTTTTGGTATGAAGATCACGAATCTGCTATTGGTTTTTTGGGTCAGGTCAAATACTGTTGTTTCGATGTCATTCACGGGTCATGCAGCCAACACATACATGCCTCATGAGTCGTAACCCAAAATGGTTTGTTCACGAAGTGATTTCTACCTTACGAATGCAAACACCAATAGAAGAATAGCATACATACAACACATGAACAGGATTGATAGTTTTGATCTTTTGATGCTTCCCGGTTCTACAATTTGTTTGTTTTAGTGCTTGGTACTGTAGTGATTTAGCATGCCTTGATTTAATATCCAAAGTAACAGATGTAAACAGAGTCAGATATGAATTCATAAATAAGCCAGTCAAACATTAATTCATTCTCTCCTCTCCAACATTTCTCTAAATTTGGCTATTATTTGATAGTGTTTGACTAGGCTATTGTATAATAAGTAGGGTACCCCGACTCGACCTAACGATAGAAATGACGGGCGTGGTAAATATAACTCTCGTTCATCTGGACTGGTCTAGTGTCCTCAGCTCTTTGTGATGGATGGTTGCGGATGAAGTTTGAATTCATTACGGAGCGATTACCCATGCCTATCTACCTGGTAAACGCTAGAACTCGCATATTCCTAACTACTGGGTAATGATCTCTGTAACCAGGTAATAAACTGCGGCGTTGCCGGATCCCATTATCGAAGAATAAAAATTGCACCAAAACGTATTTTATAACCACCAGGTAATAATTATGTTACTTGGTAAACGCTAAATCTCGCCGATTCTTAACAACTAGTAACGAGTTAACTGTAACCAGGTAATAAGCTGCGGCAATGGCAGTTCTTGTACCGAAGAACAAAAATTGCACCAAAACGTGTTTAACGTATTTTATAATCACCAGGTAATAATTATGTTACTTGGTAAACGCTAAATCTCGCCGATTCTTAACAACTGGTAACGAGTTAACTGTAACCAGGTAATAAGCTGCGGCAATGGCAGTTCTTGTACCGAAGAACGAAAATTGCACCAAAACGTGTTTAATCACTACGAGGTAACAAATCTTATTACCACATAAATCTTGTTAAACATAAATTATATACGGTGGATTGAAATGAGAATACACCACAGATATTTTTCTTTATTCCTCTCAACTAGCTCAGGTTTGCTCAGTAAAGCATAAATGATTTGAATTACGAGACTCTTATTTACTTTTATGCCTGGAAAGAAAGAAAAACTTATATCGTAAGCACTAAAGCTCCTGCCAGCTGGACAACTGCTGCTAAACTCTGGATTTAAAAGAAAAGAATGCTGGATGCTTGTATTAACATCAATTAAACACATATGTAAAATTAAAAACACATAAACTTTATTTAACGAACAAAAATAAAAAATCCAAATAGAACGTCAAAAAAAAATAAAAATAAAAAAATGTTATTCAAGATAATACAATTGGTAAATTGAGAAATGAATTCTCAGGTTTGCCCAAACGTTATAAATAATTGTAGTTATCTGACATAGGATCAGTACGGTCATTCGTTTGAACAAACCAACACAAATGAAATTTGTTTATAAATAAAAATATTTGTCAAATGAAAATAAATTTGATATAAAAGAAATTTAGTTGTTTTGTTTACTTCAAATCAAATAAATTCTGAAAAGAACTTAATAAACTAAACCAAATAATTTTATATTTGAGGATGAACTTTACAAGTTAATTATTATTTATGAAATTAACAAGAATCATTTATTATAACCAACCTTGTACGGAACGGAACATCGAACAAGCTCGTGACGTCACTAATCCGGGACAGCTGATATTTTTTCTCACTAATCTTAATTCTGTTATTATAGGATTGTAGCCCTTGAAACTAAGATCAATAAAGTATAATACATTCATTATCCCAAAATGTATCGTAACGAAGATATTCGAGAAAAACGTTTGACAATGCACAAAACTCATTACGATCTAATTACATATAAAGTTCAACAAATCAAGGTTCATCCTTTACAAGCTAGTTACAGGAATACATGATATAGGTAATACAAATAATTTCTCCATAGAAACATCTTTAAAATTTAATATAAACATGATTTTTACAGTACGCAATACAATGAATACACCAATTAATGCATATACAAGTGCCAGGTTAAATATTAAGTCAACATTAATCAATTTATGCACAAAATGTCCAGCATACAGTACTCTAAACATTTGCATAAAAACAAAGGTGAGGAAAAACAGGGTAAGAGTCTATAAGAGTCATGTCAGCACGAACGACAGGATTCAATACCTTCATTAATAGAAGTGACCAGAAATCTTGTAAACAAATTCAAAAATTAATTGTATTGTATCAATCATAATAAGATTGACCTAATTAATCTATTTTCAGCTAATTAACAACATGAAACTGAGCTGGTCTCCTGGAATATAGAAAAATCTATCTAACGTTAAACATCGTAATATGTAAATTTTAATATGGAAATTACTTCTTCCTAACAAGTGGGAAACCGTCCCAAAGTAACATGGGTTGCATAAACATGATTATAATCAAGCAATCTAACTAATTTATATCCTTTTTCTAAAAATGAAACCTATTATTATGCATGAGAAAGCTAGGTTATGTTTGCATGAAGTCATTATTCTTAATTTTTAATTTAAGTATTAATGAACCTAACTGTGGTCCTATCTATAGCCTTTATATTAATTATACCCATGACGTAACATGTCCCTCTTTTAATTTTAAATCCGATATAAAAATATTTGTGTTAACGTTTCAGTTCGGTCGTTAAAATTTTCAATACGGTGAGTTGATATCACCGCAATATATTGATCGTATTTTTAGTATAATGATAGTTTTAATTATTATTAATAATTTTGTGACACATTAGTTTTTAGTGATTACCTTGATTATAGTGATAGTTAAGTTTAAAATAAACTAAGTTTGGTGTAAAAACTTATGGCTATACTAGATTAGTCCCTTCGAAAGAATATACACCTCAATTGCTACTCTTGAATAGTTCTGCAACCAGTTAAGCAGCTAACCAGCTTTCGATAATATCTTCTTAGACCATCAACCAAAGACAGAACGCGTTCTTCTGTTTGTGACTGATGACGTACCCTACAAGATCAAGACGGTTTTCCAATTTTTCGATTCCTTCGGAATAATACGTATTTCTTCAACTTCAAAATAGGGTTGCATAGATGATCTCCGCATTAGAGCCGAATCTCTTTCCTTCGAGTTATTTTTTCAAGTTCGGAAACAGGAAATAGTCGCTGGGGGCTAAGTCTGGAGAATATTCTGGATGTGGAAGCAATTCAAAGTCTAATTCATGGATTTTGGGCATGGCATGTGCATTGTCTTCATGGAAGAAAACGTTTTTTTCAAAACGTCGCTGAAACGATCCAATAAGTTTGCAATCAATCATATT
The DNA here is from genome assembly GCA_929113105.1 of Agrypnus murinus. NCBI lineage: Eukaryota > Metazoa > Arthropoda > Insecta > Coleoptera > Elateridae > Agrypnus > Agrypnus murinus. Next base: position 225,387,075 of record OV816024.1, on the reverse strand, counting down.
CGCCATTTGAGTAATATATTTCGTACATGTTCATCTGACATGCGTACTATCTCAACTATCTCGCGCAATTTCACTCTGCGGTCTTGCAATACCATATAATGAATTTTGTCAATCATTTCTGGTGTGGTGGCTTCATTTGGCCGTCCTGAGAAGTCGGTTGTGCTTGTACGACCACAACGAAAATCAGTAGGTAACCACTTGTGAATCGTTTTAATCGATGGTGAAGAACCTAATAATATTTATCAACCTTTTTTTCAGTTTGCGTAATGGTTTATCCACGCGAAAATAATGTTAATTAACACACGAAATTCACTTTTTTCCATTTTTGCAAAAATACTAGAGGTTGTCTGCTTTCAATGGCTGTTAAAACTGAAGTAAATAGCATATCTGCTTGAAAGTATTAATATTGCCTACTGACAGATGGTATTAACAAATGTCATCTGGGATTTGCGATTGTGACGACCTATGATGCATTTTTGCCAGACTTCCCATCCGCCCTCGTAAATGTGAATAATCAGTTTTCTATTGGGACACACCAATAAATATAAATGGCGTTGTACAACACCAAAATGTCGTCGATATGTGGTAGTTGATGACGTAGTTTTTAGGGGTTTGTTTTTCTTGTATCGTATTTTAATGGTGATTGTAATTTTGACAGATTAAATTTAATAATCGTGTTAATATTTATGATAATTTAAAATAGAATATCTAGATTTTATAATTTTTGAAATGTCAGTAAAATGGAATTGTCATTCATAAATTCCTCTCAATAATGATTACTGTACGAGGGTGGTCCCAGAAGTACCCGACCCAACAAAGAAAACACAAAAATTTTGGAAAAAGATTTATTTATTTTTCAACGTAATCTCCTTTCAGCTCTATACACTTTTCCCAGTGGTGTTCAAAAAGTTCGATACCCTTTTTATAATAAGAACTGTCTTGCTCCTCAAAATAGCCATTAACTGCTGACATCACTTCTTCATCGTTGGAAAATCTTTGACCACTGAACCATTTTTTCAAGTTTGGGAACAGAAAATAATCCGAGGGGGCTAAATCTGGCGAATATGGTGCATGAGGTAGCAATTCAAATTTTAATTGATTAATTTTGGCCATTGCAATAACGGATTTGTGAGCTGGCGCGTTGTCGTGATAAAACAACACTTTCTTTTTAGCCAAATGCGGCCGTTTTGCTTAATTTCTTCGCTCAATCGTTGCAATAAGTTTGCATAATACTGGCCGTTGATAGTTTTTCCTTTTTCGAGATAGTCAATAAAAATTATTCCACGCGCATCCCAAATAACCGATGCCATAACCTTGCCTGCAGATGAAACGGTCTTCGCCTTCTTTGGAGCCGGTTCTCCCTTTTGAGTCCATTGTTTCAATTGTTCTTTTGTCTCGGGTGTGAAATGATGGGCCCATGTTTCATCCATTGTTACGAAACGGCGCAAACATTCTGCTTTGTTGCTGTGAAACTTCGCTAAACACTCAATTGAAACATTTTCACGACACTGTTTTTGCTCGAGTGTGAGCAAACGCGGCACCCATCTTGCACACAGCTTTCTCATGTCCAAATCTTCAGATAATATGCGATGTACCGCACTTTTTGAAATACCCGTAATGTCTGCTAGCTCGCTCACTTTCAGTCGACGATCATCAAGTACCGCTTTGTGGATTTTCTTCACCATTTCTGGAGTCGTCACCTCATTTGGTCGACCACTGCGATGCTCGTCTTGGCAGCTCGTACGGCCTCGTTTAAACTCAGCTACCCAAAATTTAACTGTTGTAAACGAAGGAGCAGACTCACCCAGAGTAGAATCCAGTTCAGCTTTTATATTGGTTGGGCTGAGGCCTTTCAAATAAAAGTATTGTATCACATAACGATGACTAATTTTCTCCATTTTCACAAATTCACTGACAACGTTCACTATTGATGGCTGCCAAACAAATACTGAACAACGTGGCGGTTTCAAACTTGAAACATATGCTTTATAGACTCCGTACTTTCCAATACAGTGATAAAACAACTACCGCCACCTCTTGGTCAGGTCGGGTACTTCTGGGACCACCCTCGTACTGTCTTGACATTCTGGGTTTTGTACTTTGGCGCGTCCCAATTGATTTAGAAGTTCCTTAGTGACAATTTTGAAAGTATTATTAGACTCTGTTACTTAACGAACGAAATAATCGGTGGAGAAGACTTAACTAAATCTAAACAAATTAAGATATGCAAATACAAAAAAAATTTGATTTTTCTTCCATTATCATTTACTTTTCGTGACTGTAAATTTAAGATAGGTCTATGGTTGTTATTATACTTATAGGTTTGCAAGGAAGCCTTTTAGCAGTTTTAGCCTAAGTAAACGCTCCGAGAAATCAAAAAATTCTGATTTATGTAATATTGTTGTATTTTTATGCGTTCTTGAATTGAGCGAATAAACTTTATTGCGGGTATTAATTTTACTAGTTATTATTTACAAGAGATGTGTTTAGTAAAATCCCTTAGAAAACTCATAAACCACCGAATGCAGTTTATAACATTACATTTGATTTGAAATAAAATAGAAATTATAAGGTACTCCTTATGTTTAAGGAGTACCCTCCGTTACCCTACATCTACGCTCAGTTGAAAGAATGTATTTGGGTAGCTGTCGTTTGTTTATATGTTTTTCAGAGCAAGAGCTTCACGGAGCTTTGCTAATTTTAATAAAAGATCTGCAACAAAATGTGTTTAAAAATGATATTAATCGCATTTCAAAAGGTCTTTCCTGCTCAAAACCACTCCAAAAATTATCACCATTTTTGGATTTGGCAGGTGTTCTCAGGGTGGGCTGTCGCTTATTTCATGCACAAATCCCTTATGAACAAAAGCACCCCGCTTTACTTCCGTGATCATAGACTTACTAGTCTTACTATTATGGATTATTATAATAAGCATTTGCATCCTGGTCAACATACCTTGCATTATCTAATTTCTCAGAATTTCTGGGTTTTATCAGCTAAACGTGCCATACGTCACTGTGTTTCTACATGCTTCAAATGTTTTCATACAAACCCCTCGTCAGTTCAACCCCCCATGGATGTCCTACCTTCATGCCGTATAAATCAAGTCAAACCTTTTTTATGTTCAGGTGTAGATTTTGCAGGGCCATTTACTATCACTCTAGGCAGACACAGAGGAGCCAAAACTCATAAGGCATACTTGTGTCTCTTTGTGTGTTGCAGTACTAAAGCTCTTCATCTCGAACTTGCATCAGACCTTTCTTGTGAGGCATTTCTTGCTGCTCTTCGACGATTTATAAGTCGTAGAGGCCGTTGTAGCATTATCCATAGTGACTGCGGAACAAATTTTGTTGTGGCCTCAAAATATCTTTCAAAATTGATGTCTGAGACTGTAGAATGTGAAAATATTTCATGGAAGTTTAATCCACCCTCTGCTCCACACTTCGGTGGATTATGGGAAGCCGGAGTAAAGAGTGTGAAATCTCATCTAATACGTTTAATCGGAGAACAAATCCTTACATATGAGGAGTTGAACACCGTTTTTATTCAGATTGAGGCGATTTTAAACTCTAGGCCGCTATGTGCCGTAAGCTCGGATCCACATGACTATTCATGTTTAACTCCTGGGCATTTCTTGACACTAGCACCTTTGTCCATAATACCTGATTCTGATTTAACTTCGTTAAAAATTAACCGCTTAAATCGTTGGCAACTAATTACTCAATTGCATCAACATTTCTGGAACCGTTGGCGTAATGAATATTTGCATGATTTGACACAGAAAAATAAATGGGTTCATCAGAATGTTAGTTTAATAACTCCTGGTACACTGGTAGTTATTAAAGATGAAAATGCTCCGCTTTTACATTGGCGCCTTGGCCGTATCCAAGAGTGTCATCCAGGTCCAGACAATGTCATTCGCGTGGCATCAAGTGCGCACAGCACATGGGATCTTAAACAGATCCATCATCAAGCTCTGTCCTTTGCCACTTCAATAAAATAAAAATCTCATTAAGTTTGTATTATTTATTACTTTTAATTACTTACTTACATTTAATTTTAATTTTTTTTTTTTGTTTGAAAATACTATATGTATTTTGGTGGGCAGTATGTTTCCTCTCAAAGTTTTTTTTATATACGAGGGTAGATCAGTATTTACGGTCCCTGACATAGTAGGCTTTGCATGATATCGTCACTCATTTTTCTATGAGAACTGTCATTACTAATTATTTGTTGTGTCAAGTTTTGCGTAGGTGCGTGTTGTTCTTTGAGAGTTATTAATAATTAAGCTGGTCGATAACAGACAATTTTTAAAATTGGAAAAAAGTGAAGTCAGAGCGGTGATAAAGTATTTGCAAAAAAAAGGATTAACACCTACTGAAATTCACAAGGATATGACAGACGTTTTAGGGGACTCTGCCCCTTCTTACCAAGTGGTGAAAAATATGTCTCGTGAGTTTAGATTAGGCAGAACAACTTGCGAACATGCGAAAGGTGCGGGACGTCCAGTCTGTGTCACCGTTGACAAAAACATCAATTTGATCCATGATATGGTAATGGCAGATAGAAGACTGACTATTTCGGCACGTTGGGTTCCAAAGATGCTGACCGTCGATCAGAAACGCTCTAGAGTGCTGCATTCGGAAGCCAATTTGGAGTACCTGAAGGCCAATCGGAAGCAATTTCTCACTCGCTTTGTGACTGTGGATGAAACATGGGTGCACCATTTTGATCCTGAGACGAAAAGAGAAAGTATGGAGTCGCATCACAGAGGTTCTCCACCTCCACGCAAATTTCGAGTTCAACGGGCGGCTGGTAAGATTATGGCCACAGTGTTCTGGGATGCAGAAGGAATTTTGATGATCGATTATTTGCAGCGTGGACACACAATAACGGGTTCTTATTATGCAGGGTTAATTCCAAAATTGCGCGAAAGCATCGACCGAAAAAGACCAGGAAAGTTGGCACACAAAATTTTGTTCCATCAGGACAACGCTCCAGTCCACAAGAGCTGCATTGTCATGGCTGCCATACAGAACGCTGGCTTTGAAATCCTAGAACACCCTCCATATTCACCAGACCTGGCACCCAGTGATTACCATCTATTTCCAAAATTAAAGGAAAACCTGCGTGGAAAAAAATATGGAGACGATAATGAAGCTATGACCGCAGTAAATGGCTAGTTTGAGGAGCAACCGGAAAACTTCTTCCTGAAAGGCATTGAAGCATTGGAACATCGGTGGACCAAGTGCATTGAAGTCCAGGGAGATTATGTTGAGAAATAAATAAATAATGTTTTAAAAATTCTTTCTCTTTCTATATCAGGGACCGTAAATATTGATCTTCCCTCGTATATAATATACATAAGTTCATAAATGACCGTCCAAAGCATTCTAAATATTCATTTCATTTCATCATTTTAACGCGATTGGTTCTTGTACAATACTTTAAATTCTATGGAAACAGCATAATAAATAACTACAACTCAGAAGAAGCAAAAAATTACTTTTTGCTGACACATGTAAATTGATACAAACTTGATTAATGTTCATCCATCATTTAAATGGGATATTAAGAGAACCTGAGGATATAATATTTATCACCAGACTATCCTTACCACAAGGTAAAGATTATATACCTGAAGATAATATCTATCTGTGCTGGTTGATGGTTGATAAGCAGGAAATCCTTCAAGAGGAATTTAAGGTAAGCTGCAAGAACTCGCATAATACAGTCCACTTTTATCTTTATTCACTCATTGAAAAATACAAGCTATAATTGAACATTTTGAAGGAAAAACTTCAGATTATTTTTACAAGGGCATTGAATTATTAATTCCACGTTGTAATAAATGTATTGACATTAGGGGAGATTATATTGAAAAATAAAATTTATTATATTTTACCAAGTTTATTTTTTCTATACCAGGTCGAGAATTTATGGCGCTTACCTCGTATGTCACATCTCATTATTCCTAAGTATAGTAATTGTTGTCCTATCTCTAATTTTATCATAAGAATATTTTTGTTAATTCTGTAGCTATAATTATTTATTTTCGTGTAGGTAATTTAGAATTATCGAAAGCACATCTCCTCTATGAAGACTTACGAAAAGCTCAAGAAAGTTTGGTGCTGCTTGATTGTTTACATTTACTGTATTTGGTTACACCATACAGTGTAGTAGAACAAACTAGGCTGGAAAAGAATAATTACCATAGCATCGTAAGATTATTTTATACATTCTAGTCTGCATTTTCAATTTATATACTTTCAGTTATCAAGACTTGGAGAAAAAGAAAGAAAGACTGCTGCCATTTTAGGAATTACAGATTTCTGCATCATGCGTTTATATTCTAATAAGAATTTAAAGGTTGTTTTCTGTTATTAATAACTTTAATTAATTTTAACTAATTCTGTATTTTTAGTGTATTGATGAAAGGATTTTAAATCGATTTTATTTGGCCCTAATGTTGTATGATTTATGGAATGAAGTTCCTATTGTTGAAGTCTCAGAGAAGTATCGGGTAAATATTTGTAAACTTATTTGATACTGAGCTATGTTTAAATATATAAAACCATTTTTAGATCGATCGTGGTATTGTACAAAATTTAATGACTATTGCAGCAACATTTGCTGCAAATGTGGTAAGTTTTTGTGAGGAACTTGAAGAATTCTGGGCGTTTACATATTTATTAAAGGGAATGAGTCAAAGATTGGCTCATTGCTGTTGTAGAGAATTGGTACCACTTATGGAACTACCTGCAGTAAAACAAGTAAACAAGATATTTTCTAATAATCCGAACTATTTTACATTAAATATTTCAATTTCAGGGTCGTGCAAGACAATTGTACAATGCAGGATTTAAAACTTTACAAAGCGTCGCTAAAGCAGACCCTAATGAATTAGTGCAAGCCATAGAATTTATGACGCGCAGACTTGCCAATCAATTAATTGCTGCAGCTAAGGTAAGATTAATTTTATTATCAAAACATTTACTTGATAGGCATTTGTACTTCTGTAGTTGTTACTTTTGGAAAAAGTTGAAACACTACGTGAAGAAGCAGAAGACGTACTTGATGGAGTAGAAAATCCAAGATTGTTACTTAATTATAGTTTATTTGCTAAGGTCAACTGATAGTTAGGTTTAGCAACTATTCATATATACTTATTTTTGTTAAAGGTGTTAATATACAGTCAGGTTTTTAAAATCCAGTATTTTCTGTAATTTTCAAGTCAAGCTATAATAATTATATAAGATTACATTATCCATTGTATATTTTATGTAGAATTAAAAAAATGATTTAATTAAACAAATAAATTTATTTTATGTATTTTACCGTTTACATTTAAATATAAATATAGAGTATAAATAGGTACATAATTTAAAAATATAGTAATAAGGAATACGACACAGTAAAGATATCAACATGACTCAGCAGAGTGTTATCTCATTTGTAGTACCTAATGATTGGGCGATTATAAGCATAATTTATTCTGTGGTATGCAGTATCAAAAAGACCAACTTGTCTAGTACTTGGAGGTACACGGAAATTTATTGTAGCTAACAAGTTTGGGGAATCTATTTCATTTGTTAGTATCTTGAAAACGGCACATATACAGTGTGATTCAAAATGAGTGAGGATTGTTTGAATTTTGCGACGTAGGTTTTAGCGTATTTCACATTAGTGTACCAGTATTGAAATGTGTTGCGACAAAATACACTGTCAACTTGTCACTTTCTCGTTTACATTGTTGTGCTTTGCTACGTTGTATCAGGTTTTCATTGAATTATTGCTTTATTTAACTTGTTTTTTATATTTTACAAAAAGTTTTTTATCAGAACTATAGTTTCTTATAAAATATAATAAAAATCAAGAGACTAGTTAAAGTTTCACAAGTTTTAATAGTTAGACGATTTTGTCAGATACCGTAAATCTTCTAATAGTAGCCCCCGGTGTCTATTAGAGATCAGCAGCAATCAGGCCCCCCACATTATTCCCTGGGCCCCGTTGCTAAAAGTCATGATGGGCCCCCCTCTTACTACCAAAAAAAAAATTTTAGCCTTTTTTTACAATATACATTTTTTAACCTTTATTACAATTATTTTTCATCAAACACACATTTAAACTAGTTTTAAGAGTTTAGACTGTTTAGATTGTCATCGTAAATTTATTTTAAATACTGGTAAATACATAATTAAACAAATTAATTCTTAAATATTTGTTTGCTTAATTTTAATATTCACACAGATAAAATAATAACTGTCGTAGGAAATTGGTGGTTACATTATAAACCTAGCATAACAGTATATTAATGGCTAGGGTAATGCTAATGCATATTGAATATGTATTGATGCATTTGTATTACTATTATATCTGTGTTCTGATACGTTGAGAACACATCCTAATTTTATCATTGAGAAGCAGAAGATACAACCTTTAGGTAAAAATGATGTAAGCATAGCAAATACATGTTTATAAAGAAAAAAACTTAATGAAGGACAATCTAATAAGTATTTCACAAAAATTGGTCTTACTAATAGCCCTAATATTACTCTGATGTAATATTTCATTGATACACATAAATCTAGTCCTAGTGATTTAATTTTTGTTTTCTTTCTATGATTTATTAAAAATGTTCTACTTTTTAATTTTTTTCCCCGTCCTTGCGGGCCCCGTTGCCGTAGCAACGGTAGCACCGGGCATGTGGGGGCCCTGGCAGCAATTGGACACTCAGTGTCTATTAGAAGATTTACGGTAAGTTTATTATTTAAAATGAATGAATGAAGAAGAACACAATTAATTATAATGTTTAAAATGCACCGATTATGTCTCACTTTCTTATTGTTCAATCCATTTCTTCATTTGTATGTACTATACGGATATGTATACACAGTAACTGGGCTACTGAGATTGCAATAAACTTGCAACCTGCTGGCAGCTTATAAAATGAACACAAATGGAGCGAGGGAGACCTGCTAATGCACTAATATAACTCCAACAGTTCATAGTCCAATATAACTGACTTGTTTGCATTTTGCTTGCAAACCGACACCCAGCATGTTTTTATTTATTTATTTACGGATATCCAATACAATATATTTAACTTAAATTTGTGAGAGACATACTTAAAATTAAAAAAATAATTACTAATACAAATTCTTACAATTATCTTAATACGACATTTTTTTAAGTTGCATTTTAAAAGAATATAAACTGGAATCGAAGAGATTAATTTTAGATTGATGGATATTGGCAGTTCTCATTAATCGAGTTATAGGATCATTCAGCCCATAATTAGTAGAATGAAATTGGATTTTAAAAGTCGCAGAATTACAAGTTCTTCTTACATTAACATTGAAAAGAATTAATTCTAACATTTTTTTCTAATATTTGCCAGTGTATAGCTAGCGATGGCAATTATTTATGTTAACTAGCATAATACCCGTTGAAAAATCAACAGTCCCTTTCTGATCATGTCAGCTATCCAAGAAGTAAGAAAACAGCTCTACTTATAAAAATTATTTTTTTGGGATCCCGTAGCTCAGGATGTGCTACTGCAGTGGAGTTTTTATTTTCCTTAATAATGTCAATCGGATCATAACATATAACTATAATTTAATATAATCACGTTTGATTCATAATTGAATCGGTCAATGCAGAAACTGAATATGTCCCAACCACCTTATTTTGAGAAAAACAAGAAAAACTGAATTACTCAATATTGCTTTTATGGACCTTCGTGACTTTTTGGGATATGAAAGAAGGATAGCTTTTAGGTAAGATCACATGGTTCAATGTACTTAACGTTTTGTATTCTAAGAGAAAAAAATACATATAAGATGTGGACATATTCAGTTTCTGCATTGCCAATAAAATGGCAAAGAATACGCAAGAAACTATAGTATGAGCAAAAAGTAACTCCATCAAAGATGCTTTTGGAATTTTTAACGCATGTGTATTATAATACTGGGTGGAAATAAATGATTTTCATCAAGTTACCTTTGCATTCCCCATGTAAAAGCACGACGTGCCGCTCTACGAAAATAGAGAAGGCAGTACCACAACCTCAAAATAAATAAATTCTATGAATCGTTTGACAGATTGATTTCATTTATTGACAGAACTAATTTAGTATTAAATCAAAAAGAGTGGAGCGGTACATAAAAATTTACATGTGAAAAAATTCCAAAGGAAACTTGATGAAAATCATTTATTTCCACGCTGTACCAGAAAATTATAACAACTGTCACTGTCAAACGACTCTGATTATTTTGTATAATTTTCTGATGTTATAATACACATAAGTTCAAAATTACAACGACACCTTTGATGGAGTTACTTTTTGCTCATACTATATTTTGTGGCAAAATGAACTTAATATTAACAAAAGAAATCTGAAAATCTTAAAGTAATAGAAATAAAAATATTTTTAAACATTGTCTGCTTTCACTGCACTGTCTTTCTTTTTCATAGGCCATTTTAGGATATGCTGGAAAAATTCGTCAAATTCTTTCTCAATATACTTCATAACGCTCTGGAAACCTTTCAGTTTTGGAGTGGTTGTGGAGTCAGTGGGAAATACCTTTAACTGTTTCTTAGGTTGTTCAGTTTTACTTTCTTCTTCATAAACACTGTTACTAGTTGATTTAGACATTTTTGCATAGAGAACTTCACTCAACAAAATATCACTTGCATATGTCAAAACGACGCGACGATGGCCTCATTTGATATCAGCTCAGCTGTTTTTACTTCAGTACATCCTAGATATATAAGACATACGCTACAGAGATTGAACATGTATAGGCTTATTTAGTTTCTGTACTATACCATCGCTTTTCTACATTATAGAAAAGCAGGACATGCTCAATCTTTGCACCATTCGTTCGGGCACCCTTGAATTATGGTGAATTCATGTACAACTCAATTTACACAAAAAGTGGACATATTCAGTTTCTGCATTGACCGATTCAATTATCAATGCCTTTCTTCGTAATTACTAATAAGCCCCACACTTTTTTTGCTCAAATAAATGCTATAAAAACAGATAAGTTGGCCTTTTTTCAAAATAACTTTAAACGAATGGTAGGCGTGTTCAAAGAGAATACATAATATAATTATTTTAATTATATACCTATGTAGTTTATTATTAATATATTATGTACATTATATAGCATAATATTCAATCATATATCAATAAAATCAACAGCGTGTGGAGGCACCGCACTGAAAACGCGCCAGTCGCTGGTAATCAGTGCGTGTCCCCATTAACTTTGTAGTTTTTGTAAGCCCAGTTTTTGTCAAAACCAGTGAATCTCGAGAACCACTGAATAGATTTTGATGCCGTTTTCACCATTTGATAGCTTATTTCTTAGCAAAGGTTTCTATATATACAAATTATTCAGAGGGTTTTTGGAGAGTCCAGTAATAAGCAAAGTATGAAATACATACTTAAGAAAATTCACTCTAACAGAGACAAAACGCAGTACACCGCCAAAATGGTAACAGATAAAGCCAAGCTATAAGCGAACGAATTGTAGCCCCCAAAAAGATCTACAAAAAAGTCCGTGAGGGCATATACGTATCTCTTACAGATTACTCACAATCAAGATTTTTATAATACTTATTTTTGCAGAAAACTTCTTCCCTTGGAATATTGCCTTACTCCGCCCCTGGATAATATGCTGGTAATTGTTGTATTTTTTTATCTTCAGAATTGCTTCAAGTGTAATCTGCGAAAATTTGAAGTTTATAGCTTACGCCATTCAAGAGATATATAGCCATAATGATTTTTTAAGATATGCCCCCCTGCGAGCCCCTCAGGTTTTTTAGGATTAAAAATGCCTGTAAAACTTCAGCTTAAGTCTTCTAGTTTTGGAGATATTTTTCGGTGGACATCAAACACCAGACATCGGAACTGGCTATTATTATACAAGGTGCCCATTAAGTATGGAATATAGTATATATCTTGGTAAATATCGACTTTATAAAAAAATTTGTTATATAACAGTTGTTTAACGTTTTATTTTCCATAATAAGATAACATTCAATTGTTTTTATTTCAGAAAACAAATGAGTAATGAATAACACTTTAATTTTTTTAAATAGCAATGTACCCTCTCATTAGGCTCATTTGATAGAGATTTTTTTTCTCTTTTCCATGACCTAAAATCTTAGTACCCTTATATCAGAAAATTTAAAAAAAAAACATAAAAAATGTTTATTAAGTTAATTTCACCAATAACATGAATCTAGATATCCGAGACCGTAAAGTATCTCGAATTATTACCCTAAAATAAACAGATGTGCATCTACATAATGTACAAAACAAAACAAATAAACAAAAAACAAAATAAAATAAATGAACAGAAAATTATGTACGTCTCTTATAAAGCTTGAAGACAAAACGAAATTAGCAATAAAATGGTTTTCATGGCAATAAGTGTCAAAATGTTCACCATTAACGGCAAGGCAGTGGCCCAACCTATCACGAAAAGCTTGAAAAGAATTTCTGAGCGATCTGGGAGAAATTGCTGCAGCTTCATTTTGTAATCGTTGCTCTAATTCGGCCAGATTCTGGGGTCGGTTTGTATACACTTTTGATTTTAAATACCCCCAGAAGAAGAAATCGCAAGAAGTCATCTTCGGATAATTCTTGCAATAAAGTCGGTTTGTACGGATGTAATATTTTCTGTATTGAACCTTTACTTACGGCATGGTTTAAACTTGACTGAGTTGAAATGTTTAGATTTTCTTCGATTTCTATTAAAACATCGAGCTTTTTATCTTCATTTGTCGCAGACCTCTGCGGACCAGTGTTCACCGGATCTTTAACATTGCCAGTTTCCCTAAACCGTTTCAAGGTTTTGCTAACTACTGACTGGGTGATTGGTTCTCGATGTGGATAACGCTCATTAAAAATCTCACATACTTCTAATTGTGTTCGTTTGCGATCCCCATAACCGACCATAATTAAAATTTCTATACCTACGTTCAGTTTCTGTTAAATGAACCATTTTTATTTTTCCATGTACCAACAACTTAATTAAATAATAATTCATTGCCACACTCCTATTACTTTTAATTAGTTTAATAATAATTATTTAAATAGTTTATTAAGGAAATAATAAGTTTCTGGTTACCATGTGTTGCTTCTGTTAAGGAATTAAATGTGTTGTACTGTCATCTTTGGGTCATTGAATTTGTCAATCTTTATTTGTGTTGAGGTATGTACATATTTCACTTACCCATGTACTGTTTATTTATGTAAAACATGGGGGCATGTTTGCAGCATTATTGAAATTGTGAAGAGAAGAGTGAGTTAACCCCCTCTAAATGCCTGAGCAGTTGCACTAACATTCAATTCGAGACTCAACAAGCAGCAAGCGACATGCATGGCATGATGCTCCACGATTTAAGGTGCTATTTATTAAATTAAACGATTAAAAATATTTCTCCACTATGGAATTTGTAAATACTATAATTAATTTTGATAATAAAAACTTAATACTCTTGTTGTAGAATAAATATTCTAAAACACTACCCTACTTATGTATTTTGCATGTATTTCATTCCATCACTAGATATGGAATGAACATTCTCCATGCCCACTATGGAATTTGTATATTCTGAAATTAATTTTGATAATAAAAACTTAATATTCTAACTCTTGTTTTAGAATAAATATTCTAAATCACTACCCTACTTATGTGTTTTGCATGTATTTCATTCCATCACTAGATATGGAATGAATATTCTGTAACAGTATAATAAAAAAACGGTTAGCCTTGATTTCATTGTTCACATTAAATTAATGTCATACTTTTTAAAATTATTTTGCTTGTTTTCAAATTGTAAATACTACCAATAAGTTTTAATTTTCTTGTGGTCTTGGGGAACCTTCTGCTCGCATCGAATTTCCATTCTAGCCTCGTTACAGAATATACTATTACAATCCATTCTATTATAACCAGCCAAATACCAAACATTGAATATTCAGCAAGTAGGCTATAGGAGGCATTCTTTTACAAATTGAAGAAGTAATATGGGATCACATTTTTTATTTGCTTCAAAAAATGTTTACGCATTTCCTATACAAAATAAGCCGACTCGTATGTTGGGTTAGTTTTCGGGGTTTTTGATTATGAATTCAATGAGAATATTAAGAAATACAAAATGGCGGACCCAAAATGGCGCTCTTTGAGATTGGAAATGCGATTTACGCCGTTTCTATTGATTCTAGAGAAAAATGCAAATTGCCAGAAAGTGTTTAGAATGTGATTCTGCATAGGAATACATAATTCCAGTTACCTTATTATGCAACCTCTTCACTGAGAAGCCAACTAGGGGAGAGTGAAGGGGGTTACATAATAAGGTAATTAAAATAGTGTATTCCTGTGCAAGATCACATTCTAAACACTTTTTGACTCTGAATTTTTCTCTAAAATCAATAGAAACGGCGTAAATCGCATTTCCAATCTCAAAGACCGCCATTTTGTATTTCTTAATTTTCTCATTGAATTCATAATCAGGAACCCCAAAAACTACCCCAACATGAATTTCGCTCAAGTTGATGGAAAACTTCCCGAGTTATTAAATTGGGAGTGTAAAATGGGGGTTTCAACGCCCGAGGGGGCGTGCCCCCATTTTAAACATATTACATTTTATACTGGTCCAGTACCAAAAGCATTACAAAAGATTTCAGGTCTCTATCTTTAAGCCCGTTTGACACGATACTAAATTTATGCAAAAATTTAGTAGTGAATTTTGTAATAAGTTTTTGGATAAAAATTCACAAAAATTGACAATTTTCTGTTTGCAACGAATCTCATTTTTAATGCATAATCTGTCAATCGCGCATGCGTATTAACGTATTTTTCTAGTGATATTTATGGTTGCAGTGTTTGTAGTCTTGATATAACTAAAAGTTGACTTCATGTTTATTTATATTTTTAATATTAAGTTTTGAGGTTAATTATCTTTGGGTTTAGTTCTGTTTATTTATTATTACAATATTTGGAAAACGTCTCGTACTAAAATATCTACAGCGGTAGCTGCGTGTACGTTACTGGACATAATATTAGTAAACAAGAAGAAAAAAACAAAATTAGCTAAAAATGTATGCGATCGAAAGTTAGCCATAGTGCTGTGCGCACATTTACGCGCATTTTTACTCACATATTTAGAACAAGATCTAAATAATTTACTAAAAAATTTTGTAATAAATTTCTTACATTAATTTCGTGTTTGCAACGTGCAAAATATTTATGAAAAAATTTACTCCTAAATTTTTGCATAAATTTAGTGTCATGTCAAACGGGCTTTAGATAGTAAAAAATAAGAACGTAATGCAAAAATTGACTCTACTACTAGGGCAGAGCGAAGGGGTTACATAATAAGGTAACCAGAACAATATATTCCATTGCAAATTCACATTTTAAACACTTTTTGACCTTTGAGTTTTTCTCTAAAATCAATAGAAACGGCGTAAATCGCATAATCAGTGACTCCAAGAACCCTTCCAACATAGATTTCGCTCAATTTGGTTGCGCTATTAAATTAGGGGTAGAAAGGGAGCGTGCCCCCATTTTAAACACAAACATTTTATGTTGGTCCAGTACTGAAGGCATTACAAAAGATTTCAAGTCTCTATCTTTAGATAGTAAAAAATAAGAACTTAATGCAAAAATTGACTCTACTATAATGAAACTTTAGTAAAACATTATAGTTGCGTTACAGTCCGTCAATGATATTTTATTTGTTTAGAGTGTTGTTTGAATCATCTGATTCAAAATTTACTTGACGATTTGATCGTAAACACAAATATAATTATTTCATGCATTAAATAAAATGATAGACATGCTAGGATATTAGGTTTATTTAATCTAAAAGCTGCATGTTAGGTTACAGATAGATTTATCAATTTTAAATAGAAATTATAGAAGGATGAATTTCATGCAGACGTAACCTCAGTTTTTACATAAAAAGTTTGAATTATAAAAAGGCATATCAATAATTTGGGTTGTATAGTAATACATGTTTTATGCAACCCAAGTCACATGTTAGGATGGTTTATCCAATTTTCTTGAGGATTTTATCTTTCTTTCCTTATATGGGGTTGTCGATAAGTAATGTAATACAAGTCTTTCTGTTTCCCATGTGACTGAATCAGTTTCGGGTAAATATTTTACTAAAAAAATGTAAAACGGGTTATTATTGTAATGTCTATAATAGTACATTTAACTCACAATCTCCTGAAATTTTAAAAAGAGTGTTAATCCTTGTGAAGGTATTGGCTTTGCTGATATGCTTCGATTATTCCAAATATTGATTTTAATATAATATTTTACACCGTTGTTTGAACACAAGTACTTGGAGGACTGTATGCTGGACAAGTTTGACTATAATTTGATTTCATTTATGATGATATTTGTGTAGGAGCATGTATAGCATCGTTGAACTTATAAAACGTATATACAAATTTTCATTTGAGTTTTTCTTTTATTGTAAATATGTTCCTATGTAAATTTTATATGTATCAGTTACCTAGTGTAGTTATGTATTTATTTTTGTAAAGATAGAGCTGGAGATCATGTGTATCCATGTAATTTGAGTTTTAATGAAGTTTTCATCGTTAATTGTTTTTGTTAATTTTCTCAGTTGATGTTAATTTTAGACTATAAGTGTCTTATGTTGTTTTAATCGTTATTTTGCCAGCTACATGTCTATTTTTTAGATTTAAGATTAGTGCTAATTATGAACACCGGTTTTCGTGAGTGACGTCATGATAAAACTTTGAAGTGCGATTGTTTTAAAAATTTGTCATAGTTTTCAATTGTTTTGGTAAAACATAAAAAGGCCAGGAAAAATTAACAAACTCAGACGACAAAACGTATTTGGAAAGTCCACGTCGATTCATATAAAGCGGCCCCTAGACGTTCAATAATATTGCGCAATATTATTGATGCACCCTCCAGACAACTCAATAATTTATTTAAAAATTGTGCAATAAATATTGTGCAATAATTCACTTTATAACAAAATGTTGAGTGACACAAACGTTGCTTGTGTAGCTATTGCTTTGTTTCTTTTTAATAAAAAAAAGAGAAAAAAGGAAGCAGGTAGTTAAAGAAATGGTATATGAAAAGACAGAAGTGTACTCATAAGAATTTAATGAACGATTTAAGATCTAGATTATGGAAATTTGACTTTAGCCATTTTAAATTCAAAATTTGAAATATTTGAAAGATAAGGGCCGGCGGTGGACGAGTGGTGTCAGTCCATCACTCGTGTTCCAAGGGTCGTGGGTTCGAATCCCACTTGGGGCGACGGGATTTTTCTAATTGGAAAATTCCGCCACCTCAACTATGAATGTGTGTATTCGTGTTGCATGTTAGATGGGGGACAGATGACCTTAGCTGTTGGTTCCCCCGTAGTGTAGGCGTGAAATAAAACAAATTTCAAAGATGAATTGACTTATCATCTGAGAAAAAAAGCAGTCTTTTAAGCTTGTTGTTATTTGCATAATTTCCTAAAAAAAGGAAAACATCTTATTGCAATGTAGGACAAATTGATACTGAAGACCTGGAAACGGAAAGATTAGTCGCAGGGTGTTGAAGAATACAATCTTCTTATTCTTATCATTAGCCTCGGTAGTGTAGCGTCTAGCATGCTAGACTCACCTGAGCGGAGCGGGTTCGACACCCGGGAACCGGCAAATCTAGTTAAGGTTTTTCTGCAGTTTTTCCTTATCTGCAATACAAATATGGGATTTGAGCTATACCATCTGTAAGTCGGCTGCAGCCGCACGATGGGCCTGCGTAATAATATTAACCGCCCCCTTCCTCCTGCACAAACTCTAGTTTATGGAACCTGGTTACTGGTTAGCCAGGTAATGGGTTGTAGCAATGATTATTATTATTCAAGAAATTGTTAAACGTAACAAACAGATAACTTTTGCAATTATTCTAACAATGAGGGAAAAGTGCCATGGGAAACTAAATTTTGCTAATATATTTACGCTTACGGTATGTATACAGTGTGTCCACGGATTGAGTTCACAAGAGGGAAAAACTTTTATTTTTACTTTTATCAAAAAATGTCATATTTGATCAAAAGTTTTGCTTCTAGTAAGACCCCAGAAAATTAAAACAAATTTACGTTTTATTTTACTTGCTTCATTTTATAGTCCATTTTCTGTGAAAGCATATGAAATTTTGCACCAAGTTCAAAACTTTAACAATAACCTAATGGGTGGTATGTCATTATTAAGCAATAATTCTCTCAAATTAAAGTATTTCTAATTACAGTGGAAAAATGTTATGAGATTGGTGGAGGCTACGTCGAATAGTTGGTGTTCATTTTTACTTAATGTTAGTTCATCTTTATTATTTTTGTTATTGATTAGAAACAAAAGTTTTTCTCCTTTTGTGAACTCAATCCGTGGACACACTGTATGTATACCCTTGTAACTTAATGTTGTTTCATATTCCATAGGGCTGATAGCGACTTTTATACCTCAATACATTCATTTATAAAAGCCCTTTCGTCAGTTTTAGATGCACTATATTTAGCGGTCGTGAAAATGAATTAATATTGTGCAATAGTATCCACAGACAGGCCAATATTTTACACATTGCGCAATAATTTCAAACAGTTTTAGATTGACACAATATATTGCGCAATCTTTCAATATACGCTCCAGACGATCAATAATATTGCGCTATATGAATTATTGCACAATATTATTGAGCGTCTAGGAGCCGCTTAAGATTATCTAAAAATAAAGTAAGGCTATAGATCATTGTTAACCACCCTAATAGCACACATTGCCCGATGGACGTTCTTTTTAGGTCCATTGTAGGTACTGTAGGTCCGAGGATGTAAAATGGACGTCTGCTGGACACTCGCACGAGGACGTTTTTCAGAAGTACAACAAAAGACGTCCAGCGGAGGTTTGTTTTGGGTCCATAGTAGAACCTTAAATCCCAGGACATAATAAGGACGTCTGGCGGACGTTCACACGCGGACGTTTTTCAGAAGTACGACAACAGACGTCCAGCAGACGTTCGTTTTGGGCCCATAGTAGGTCCTTGAATCCCAGGACATGATACGGACGTCTGGCGGACGTTACACTTGAGGACGTTTTTCAGAAGTACAGCATAAGATGTCCAGCGGACGTTTGTCTTGGGTCCACAGTTAAGCCCTTAATCCCAGGACAAGATACGGACATTTGGCGGACGTTCACACGCAGACGTTTTTCAGAAGTACAACAAGAGACGTCCAACGGACGTTTGTTATGGGCCCACAACAGGCCCTTGAGTCCCAGGACATGGTACAGACGTCTGGCGGACGTGCACATGAGAACGTTTCTCAGAAGTACAGCATAAGACGTCCAGCGAACGATTGGTTTGGGTCCATAAAAGGACGTTCATAGGGGAACGTTTTACAGAAGTACCTACAACAAAACATGTCCGGCAGACGTTCGATTTGGGTCCATAATACGTTCTAATAGGAATTACAAAATGATTACAAACAATTTGTAGATTAAGATTAACAATTATTCTAGAAATCTATTTTAACAAAAGATGTCCACTGGACGTTCAGTTTAGATCATGGTAGGCCCGTGACTTCAAAGTCATAAAAAAACCGGTCTGAACTTCAGAAAAGGATCTTTTTTAAGAATAGTCTGTTACATGTACATATAATTTTGAGAGCTTAACAAGGACCCAAGGGCTTATTGTTAATAAATACTACATTATGTAGTTCTCTAAACAAAGAATTAAAACTATTATGGAATATCCGAAAATTGCTTCTCCCTTGTTTTAAATTAATTATATTTTCTGTACTTTATGGAATACTCTTTTAGTTATTTACGTATAGAGGGCCGAAAGTGTAAGATTGCGCCCGCCGGCTAAAGGTTGAGGCCCGACGAAGGAGGGCCTTAATTTAGCCAAGGGCGCAATCTACTTTCGGCCCGAGGTACGTACAACGTTTTACGCACAACTGCAAAAGAAATATTAACTTTAAATTATCGTAAAATCATCTATCATAATTCATAATTTCACAACGTTACAAATAGGCGGCGTGATGGCTGATCGTAACTATGACTTCACGCGTAAACAATAAAACCAAATTGTAAATTTTACTGAAAATATTGTGACATTGCGAGTAAAAAGTGAAAAAAAGTGCGAAGAAATGAGTATTCCAGAGTCTGAAAGCATTTCAGACGAAATCATAGCCTTATCCAGAGAAGCGGTCTCTGGATTATGCCCCAAAAAATCGAGAAATCGGTATGAAGCAGAATTTCAAAATTTTCTCCAATGGTTGCAACAAAAGCAAACAAGCACAATTAATGAAACAGTGTTGTTAGCGTATTTTAGTGAAAAGGTATGTTTATTCATAGCATAAATTCAGGTTTATTATTTGAGCAATTTATTTAATTTTCAGTCTAAAGTATATCAAAGCAGTTCACTTTGGAGTAAATATTCGCTGCTCAAGAAGATGCTAATTATTAATAAAAATGTGGATATTAGCCAGTTTTGCAAATTAATAAGTTTTCTCAAAAATCAAGCTGTTGGGCATGAACCGAAGAAATCAAATATTTTGACCAAAGAGGAGGTTACCAAATTTATTGTTGACGCTCCAGATGACGTCTATTTGATGCATAAGTTAAAAAATAGTTTTAACGATATCTGTCTAGCTGTTATAAGTTACTTTACCTATTTTGAAACATAGATTGTTCTTGTCTTTGGGCTTTTTGGTGCCTGTCGCCGAGGAGAGTTAGTGGACATTACCATAGATGATATCGAAGATAGAGGTTCAGTTTTGGTGGTTACACTACCAAAAACCAAAACCAATAAAAAAAGAATATTTACCATTGTTGAGGATGACTCTGTGTCGGGATTGAAATTATACAGAAAATATGCTGCACTGAGACCAGCAAATGTCACACATCGTCGTTTTTTTCTACGATACAGAAACAACACCTGCTTTCCGCAACCTGTAGGCAAAAATACTATTGGAACAATACCAAAAGTAATTGCAACTTACCTCCATCTTCCGAATCCAAACAAGTACACAGGCCATTCATTTCGCAGGACCAGTGCAACTTTACTGGCCGATAGCGGTGCAGATATTACTAGTATAAAAAGACACGGAGGGTAACTACATAGTAATTTTTTTAATTACATCTATATTATGAATATTTTGTTCTAGATGGAAAAGCACAAATGTCGCGGAGGGCTATTTGGAAGATTCGATAACTTCAAAAAATAAAATTACACGTTCAATTCTGGGAAAGAAGTCACTTCCGCAATACGAACGTGGAAGTATGAGTTCTTCAGAGGGAACATCATCGGTAACATCGGTACCATCACATGAATCATTAGCTAATATGGCAGCTAATTCTTTCACCGAAATTGGAATTACAACAGCTGATACTCCGATTGAGATGTCGTCCTCTCCCATTTCAAGGGAACTCAAAGCAGTGGCGCCATCAAGTTCTTTTTCAAATGTTTCTAATTGTACTTTTAACATTTATAATTATTATAAATAAATTTTTATAATAGTTTTTGGATGCATGTAGGCGTTTTTTTACAGCGGGCGTTTTTTACACTTTAAGGCGCGCGATGTATTGTCAAATCTGGATTATGCGGGCGTTTTTTTTACAGTAGGGCGTTTTTTTACACTTTACCGCCCGCGATTTAATGTCAAAGTTGGATTATGCGGGCGATTTTTTTACAGCGGGCGATTTTTTTACACTTTACCGCCCGCGATGTAATGTCAACGTTTCCGCCACGGTCACCAAGATGTAAAGTACCCTTTTCGATGCAGTAGGGCGTAAAATATACTAAAGTATATTAATATAATAATAATAATCGCCCCCCTCCCTCCCGCACAAGCTTATAGCTTCTGGGGCCTGGTTTCCTGGTTATGGGTTGTAGCAATTATTATTATATTATTATATATTTCATACGTTCATACCATCATAAACTCATTAAAAATATTTTCTTTTTAATTAATACAGCTATTTAAATTTCTCCGGTAATATAAAAATGACAGCATGTTATGCACGGATCATAAAAGACGTACTACGCAAACTCAGTGCCAACAGTAAACACCGTAAAGTCATTATAAGCCGCCATTCGGTTTTCGGTTGTTCGGTATTTATTTTCATCGTTGTTCTTGCAGTTTCTGTTTGAACCAATTATTTATATATGCTTTTTTAACATCTATTTAATCAGTCTTTTACGTTATGTGTTTTTAGTAAGTAGTGTGAAGTGCAAGGGTGATTATTAATATTTTATCACATTCCTTTCATTCGTATAATAAATAGTTGAATGAGTAACTCACCAGCAAAATATTCATGGTAACCTGCAGTATTATAGTATTTTAAATTGTTAAGTAATAAGGATTTATTATTATTTTCAGAATATCTAAAGCAAATTATATGAAGGTTGAACATGACTGAAATAATAATCTCTTCACTTGAAAAATGAAATATAAGGTATATAAAAAACACAACATAATGAAGAAATCAGAAAATATATGGGAAAACTTGAATTTACCTTTACTATGTGAAAATAATGAACTACTGGAAGTTGAACAGTTTTTGGGAGATCCCTTAAATATGCAAAAATCTGTAAGTAATACTTTTTAGAATATCACTGTACAAAGTCAATAGAAAAACTCTTTGGATAGCATTTATGACAACCAGCAGTTTTTTGAAAATCTATGTACGTGTTACCTGAAAAAAATTAAAAAGTGGAAATCTTTTCAGAAATCGTTCATTGGTGTAAAAACAAGTGTTTTATGCTTATTTTGCCGTATATGTCGTATGATACTGAATTTGCCTTTGAGGATTAATTCTTTTTGTAAATTTTACTTTCTGCAACGTTGCAGAAATCTTACTCAAAAAATCAATGCACAATGATATTATTAGTGAGAGTTTGATGTGTAGGGTGTCTTATATTTTTTTTATGTTCGCAATATCATGTCATAACATCCTGCACATACACACCTTTTCGTTCTTCTATAATTCTTTCTTCTTTTTAGCACAAATTTATTTAACACTAGTGAGTGTCTGATTTTTTTTAGACTGATCTGCTTTCCAAAGTTGGAGGAGACAATGTGAACGAATTTGTAAAAAGAGCTTGGAAAAGATTGCTGACAAATCATGCTAAAAAATGAAATATTTCTGAATAGTTTTCAAACATAAGAACTTTTCTGCTCTTTTTATGGCCACGCTAATTAAGGGTAAGTAACATTTTTAATGTATCATGATAAGAGGGAAGCGTAACCTTGCCAAATGTATAGTTGATGTTCAATTTTGTGCAGTCGCACGTATAAAATCTTGAAGAGCGACCATCACATCAATTTTATAGACACAGCTGCACAGGATAGCGTAGATAACTGCCCTTTAGCAAGGTCTGCCTCGCTCTGTTTATGATCAAAGATGATAATAAATGTACAGAGTAGATGCTAAGCAGTTGTTAACATAGGGAATATGCATATTATTGATTTCTAAAAGATTTAAAATTTTTAAAATTTTCAGTTTTCTCAGAAATCCAAGGTAGAGGTAAGAATGTTACTTCCTTATCTCAATTTTCTATTCACTTGTGCTCCTTTCAATTTAACTAAATATAGTATGAAAATTTAAAGTTCTGGACAGACTGGAAATTGGCACCTGCCGATAGAGGATTAGAAAAGCTAGGGGAGGGGCATTCATTTCCCGATGATGCAACAGTTTTCTCTTTGTGGGGTCGTTCAAAGATCGTAAAGTAGGAATTCAAAAACAAAATAATATACAGGGTAACTTATTAACATTAAAGTGCAAGTCTCTGTGATATAACAGTAGCACACTGCTCAATCTTTTTTTATTATCGTAATCTAGCATGAAAAAATAAAAGTATTTGCTAATTTAATGGATTTCATATTTTTAATAATAACAAAGTTGCCAAAAAAAGCTACGGATCTAAGATTTATGTTTTTCAAATAAAACATCTGAGTTTTATATTGTATTTTTGGATTTTAAATAAATCCATGTATGACCCGATGCCAGCAGAGGTTACTATGTACTGTTTTGGATATTCTGTTAGCATCACAGATGCAACCCGTGTAATCGGCTGCTAAGCAACCAGTTAATATATACTTGCCGTCTGCTAACAGAACATCCAAAAGTGTACAAACCGTCACTGGTTTAGGCATATGGCATTTTTCAATCTTGAATGATGGTATTGCATTGATAAAAGCTATGTGCACAATATATTAATTATATTTGCATTTATTTTTAGGTGCTGCTTTAAAACCGTTGCTGAAAAGTTGCACCGAAAAGAAAATAGAAGACACTTTCAAAAGATACTTGAAAAGAACCTCTGAAGTGGCTAAAAGTGAAGATAGAAGAACTTGGATTTTTTAAATTTTGATAATGATTCCAAACAGTTGAATTTACTTTTTATTTCACGTTTTTACGCTGTATGTTTACATCATATAATCTATGTAATAATTATATTATTGTAGAAAAAGGATTTATATTTGTTAAAAAATTGATTTTTACCAATAATTAGCTTGCCATTAATTAGATTCCTATATAATTCGAAACAACCTGAAAGTTTTGCAACTTTGAGAGTTTGTAGATTTTGGTGTTCTAAATGAAATTACAAAACTTGATTTTTCCAACGAAAGCCGTTCTTAAATCCCTTTAACAGTTTTATAATTTTTTATTATTATCAAGTACATATTGTAACATAGCTAAAAAAAAGGATGTATACTGATAAAAAACGTAGTTAGATAAATCAAAAAATTATTCAATTTTTAAAATATTTATTACCTAAACCTAAAATCTATATACTAAAATCCAAAATTTGTTTGTCCCTTCATAAAGTCGCCCCATGTAGGTCTCACTCCCCAAACCACATATGGCTCAAGGCATAAACCAGAGTGGTGCAAGAGATCAGTCTGGAAGGAATGGTAAGTAATTGTAATGTAATGTCTAATTCCAGTTTATTTTCTAAAGAATTTATTTTTGATACCAATCAACCTGTAATTATTTATTAAATAAAGTGAAATAACTATGAATAGTTGGACTGGAAGAACTTGGGACTGAAGTCCCAAGTTAAAAGTTCGTTCTTGAAAGAGAAACCTTATATAGGAATCGAAATTACTTTTGTGTACAGAATATGACGTTTAAAAATAACTTTCTTTTATTTCCTCTTGTGTGGTTTGTTTATTTTAGATCCATCAAGTCGGCGGCAAATATCTATGTGGTGTAGGGCATTGAGTCAAGGATTCATTAGGTCTCCTTTGGACTTAACACTCAACACTCTTAAAATATCTGGCAAATCCTCGGCTGACGTATGCAGAACGTCTATCTGAGACGTTTTAAGCACATCCAAGTTTATGACGATTTAACTTCCCATGGACATCCATAGAACGTCCGACCCAGTATAATCAAAAGTCTATTACGTCTGTTGGACGTATAATGGAGGCTTTTAAAACGTCCGCCCGGGACATTTTAAAAACGTCGCAAGTTCGTGACATTTGGACTTCCAGTGGACGTCCATGGAACGTCCCACGTTGTGTAAATCGAACGTCTATTACCACCCTTGGACGTTTTTAAAACGTTCGTCAATTTCTTGGAACACGTACGCAAAACGTCCGTCTGGAAAGTTTTAATAATGTCCAACTTTGTGACATTTGGACTTCCCATGGACGTTCATATAACGTCTCACGGACTATAACCGATCGTCCGTTGGACGTTCATTAAGTCCTCCGAGGACATACAAAGACGTCCGCAAAACGTCCGCTCGGGACATTTTAAGAACGTCGCAAGTTCATGACATTTGGACTTCCCGTGGACGTCCATATAACGTCCCACGTAGTATAAATCGAACGTTTATTACGTCCCTTGGACATAATATGGACGTTTTTAAAACGTTCGTCAAGTTCTTGGAAGACGTACGCAAAACGTCCGTCTGGAACGTTTTAATAATGTCCAACTTTGTGACATTTGGGCTTCCCATGGACGTTCATATAACGTCCCACGGACTATATCCGATCGTCCGTTGGACGTTCATTAAGTCCGCCGAGGACATTGCTCAAACGTCCATCGGACGTCGGTGTGCTATTAGGGCATATGATATTATGTAAACGTAAACAATAGTATATTAAAGTATTAGTTTCATAAGATGCGTTTTTAGCGCACGCGTCCGAGTTTAGAAAACGACCCGCGAAGCGGGGAGTTTTCTAACGGACAAGTGCGCTAAAACGCCTTATGAAACGAATACTTTATACTATTTTTTATACTTGCGTCGTTATTTCGTTAATTATTAAAAAATAAATTAGTTTTAAATAAGATTTGTTAGTGAAATTTTGTTAAGTACTTTTGACAGTTGGCTACACTGAAAATTCAACTTCAGCATTTGTTATTTAAATTGTTTTGTTTTTATAAAATTAATAATTAGTTTCTGTGACAAGAAGGTAAAATGGTCAGATATTCTTTCCCTCCATCTTATTAAAAAGAATTAACTTATCTTAAGGAGGATACAGCGAAATGTAAAAATGTAGAGAATGACGTGAAATTTCCCTAGTAGCACACATATATTATATAAATATACGTTTCGACATCCGCCTAAATATTTAGTTAATATATTATTTAAAATATTTCTTTAATATCATTTTAATATTATTTATATATAATATTTATATTTGTCTACGACATTCTGTCGACATAATAATAATAAAATATTTGTTTGATATTCGTTTCAAAATATTAAAAATTTTACACAAATAAGATGTTTATTTAATATGTATATCAATATATTTCTAAATATTTCATTTTCAATATTTTATAAATATCTTCCTAATCTTTTAAATATTTAAAACACATATAATATTATATTTATATTTTTTAAATATTAAAGAAATATTGTGTGCTACTGGGGTTAAACCTAGAGTTCTTTGACACTTATTCTATTCGGTAACTTTTTTTTATAATCTTCTTGTGTACCATTACCGAGAAAAATGGAAAATAAAATCCAGAATTTAACATGGGCTCTTATGGAGACCATCTAACCTTTAGCCGTTTTAACGAAAAATTATGATGAAGAAATGTAGGGAATCTGATAAAAAACTAAAATGACATACTCTCATATTCGAAGAACAATGCTGCCCAATATTTTTGAAATCTTGTGTCTAGTTAATGCACAATAATAATTTAAAGTAAACAAAACAAGAATTTTTCACGACATATGTGGAAAGACAGCAGAGATGTGACAACACCTCATAGCGCGCGACAATTCAAATAACAGAACAGAAAGATGACATATAATGACTGTTATAATAATCTACATTTTATTGTATTAACTAATAATCATATATTTTATTAATCAAATTATGTTGAACAATTCAGTCTCTGCGTTAATAATATCAGAATATAAATGTTAATTCGACAGAAATATTGCAAAATGTAAAATTACCTTTTGCAATGTGATGATAAATACATGATAAATACAATTTATCATCACAATCAGAATATCCACGAAATCAGTAATACAAACACACTAATTTTAAAAATATATGTATTAAACCTCAACAACTTTTTATATATTTCTTGTATCTGCTTAGCAGATTGTAATCTTTAGACTATACAAAAGTTAAAAAATAGAATATTCCCATCTGTAATTATGCATACAAAATTACAAAACATTCAACATATTTCCACTTATATTTTGGGTTTGACATTTGGAGGTTAGGATGTCAACTCAATCGAAAGCTGAAACCTAACACTGCTACCAACGAAATCGATTGATTTCTTTGAGGTGTTGCCACGATTCTTAACCTATTTACATTTATATTTACACTTTCAACAATTAAACAAATGCACTCCAATCGACTTAAATTATTTTAATATATACAAATAATTAATAAATGCATTATAGGCATTCATAATAAAATGATTTTGTTCAGTTTTAAGAATGTTAATTTATTTTTTTATCGATTGGTATTTCTTGTTAGAGCCTATGTAAAAGCATAGGAGATATCCCCTTGCCCTTCACCCCGCAAAGATCCGCTGTAACCTCCTTAATTAATCTTAATCTTATTAAAATATTGGAATTTAACCATATTGATAGATTTATAACAACTGCGAAAATAACCAACATTTAGCTATGAAAGTAAGTAAAATGTTGTGCTAAATACTTTCAATTTTTAATATATTTCAATTATTTAAGGTTGCGTTAATAATGGGATTCTGTGGTGCCTGCCGAAGAGATGAATTGACCAACATGTTATTAGACGATATTGTGGTCAAAGATCATGTGTTCACTGTGACTGTAACAAAAACAAAAAATAAAGTTCGAAGAGAATTCTTAATTACAGAGAAACTGTGGATTGATTTAATTAAGCAATATTTGAGCCTAAGGCCTAAGAAAATAAACCACAGGCGGTTTTTTATAACCTACCGCAATGGAAAATGTATTTCTACTCCTATCGGTATAAACACCATGGGAAGAGTTCCTTTTATTATTGCCACTTATTTGCATTTAGCCAACCAGAAGCTTTTTACAGGTAATTGCTTTCGACGTTCAAGTGCTTCCCAATTGGCAAACAAAGGTGGCGATTTAATAACTATAAAACGGCATGGACGTTGGAAGTCTTCAGTTGTGGCTGAGGGTTGTATTGATGCTTCAGTTTAAAAAAAATAAAGGTAGCTGAATTGCTATCTAATAAGCCATGTACTTCCACTTCAACGGCTCAAGTGGTAATTGACCAGTCTTCCACTGCTTCATTTTTACATGAAGAATCACACACTTTCAGCAGCAACCCAATAACAAGTCAACAAAACATTGTTGAGGGGCAAACTTTACCTTCATTAAGGTCCAAGTGTACCCAAAAAACGTGTGTTGTTTGTTTAATAAATAATATAATAATGTAATAACTTTGGTTTTAAGTTAATAGTCTAGGAATGTTAAAAACTTGCTTACCTAACTTGTTTTGGAAAAAAAAATTTTTTAATTAAATTATTTCACATGTTATACGTGAAAAATTAATTTTGGAGAAACTGTACATTCAAAATTAATCAAAAAAACACCACTTAAGTTTCATAGTATTTCAACTATTTCCCCAACATTTTAAGAAAATCGTATGTCTAGGGACTAAACTATTACCTCCTTTTGCCAAAAAAAGCAGTTTTTTTTTGGCAAAAAGCAGGTTTTTGGCAATAATTTAGTCGCTAGACATACGATTTTCTTAAAATTCTGGGAAAATAGTTCAAATACTATGAAATATAAGTGGTATTATTTTTGTTAATTTTGAATGTACAGTTTTTGTAAAATTAATTTTTCACGTATAACATGTGAAATAATTTAAATAAAAAAATTTTTTTTCCAAAACAAGTTAGGTAAGCAAGTTTTTAACATTCCTAGACTATTAACTTAAAACCAAAGTTATCACATTATTATATTATTGATGAAACAAATAACACACGTTTTTGGGTACACTTGGACCTTAAGATTAATGCCCAGGACACTTCTGCTGTTACAATCAAAGTGTATAATAACTGTACTTTTAATACAAAAGATGTATAAAGAATAATTTGTGAATTTATTAAATAATTTTTAATTTAATTAATTTATTTTGTGTATGTTTATTTTATATTTTAAAAGTTTGGCATTTTATCACATAACATAACCGCACTTTTAAATATAATAAGTTTGACATTTAAGAACAGCTGTTAGGTGCTACCAACTTTAAAAAACAAAATGTTACTGTTTCCAGTACTTTAATAAATCTCATTAGGACACGCAAATGCGTGTCCTAATGGAGTTCATTAGGACACGCAAGTATAAAAACATTAATAATATTCTAAGTGAATTGAGTAGGATTATTCACCTGTTATATAAATCAAAGAAGATTTATTTTCGTTCTTCAACAATTATATGGAATTGTGAACGATTTATTTATTAAATTAAATCAAGAAGATTTTTGTTTCCATTATTGATTTGGATAATCGATTTATTTTCATTCTAAAAATCAGCTGTTTGAATAAATGCAGTAGTACCAATTGTAAAAAGATTTGAAGTGGATCTCGACGTATTTTATATACAAGGTTAGTCAAAATAAAATGATTGGTTCAATTTTTAAAATAACAAAATCATAAAAACAATCTTAATAAATTCAGAATTTATTTTTCTTATTTAAAAAGTTTTTCAATAACAGAATTTTAACAAATAAACAATTTAAATTTGTTTATAAAAATTTAATTTTCATTAGATAAATTTATTTTAGCAATTGTAAATATTTTTAACTGATAACCTTATTTGATGTCAGTTTGTTCAAATGGAGAACAGTTACAACCCCCATGTCAGGTTGATATCAAATATTTAACACATTTGAACAAGCACAAGGAAGATTTTCAAATTTTTTTAACTGTTCTGTTTAAATAATTTTTTGATTTTCTATTTTGAATTAGATTTTCTAATTATCTAAAACTAAAAATAAAGACTGTGTTGCAACTTATCTATGTGTTTATTTGATGTTTATGCAAGCATCCATTTCTTTTTCTCTTCACATATAGAGTTTAGTTTGCTGTTGTCCAGTTGTAGAAGTCCAAGTGCTTTGGTAGTAAGTTCTTTTCTTCCAGGTATAAGAATCAATAAGATTTTTTTTATATTTCATTTATCTCATGCTCTATCGAATTAAACCTGAGTCAGTCTATTGGGAGAAAGAAAAAAATATTGGGGTGTAATATTTTTTTTATTTATTAAATTTCACCTCAGTATATTATGTGTTATGCAAATAATGAAATTAATAATAATAATCAAATTAAAAAAAAATATATATATATATATATTATACAACGAAGAACAGGAATTATTGCGAAAATAACACGATTACGTGTTAATGAAACTGAAAGTACGGAAATAAATGTAGATTAACTGAAGCTGTCAATAAGTAAATAAATAAATTGAGAATAAATTAATAATGCTAATATTTTTATTATCCAAACATCATTTACTTATAATACTCACTGATAGACACAGTACGAGCGAGCGGTCCAAGTGACCATTCCAAAAAAATATGATTTTTATATAAAATGAGACGAGGAATACGATGGTATTTTTTTCAAATTTTTAAACTCAAGAATTTGACTCTAAATATGAAAAACAATATTTAAATTGTTTATAACAATCACAGGTTAACAACAAATATAATATTAATATAAATATCTTTCCATTGCTTTGAAAATGACCTACATACTTTACTCGTTAGGATGAACAGAAGTGGAGTTATCGCGATTTGAAAAAGGGCATAATCGACGCGTTGTGTAAATTTCCCCCTTTGTATTTTCGAAAATATTCACGGGAAAGAAAATATATTATTTTGTATAGGAAATGTGTAAACATTTTTTGAAGTAAATAAAAAATGTAATCCCATATTACTTCTTCAATTTGTAAAAGAATACCTCATAGAGATGTTCAATCATTTTAGTGGTTTATTAATTGTCTGATGTATTTTCTATCTGATTTGAAAATTGTACAGAAAAGGAACCCAGCTTTGAACATCTATTATTATAATGGATGATACCAATTTTGATTTAGATAGATAGTGTAGAGATATTGTATGAAATAACGTTTATGGTTATTGTAGATATAATTGGGATTTATACAAAAATAATGATGCGGTTAAACCATATTATATACAAAGTAATCAATTACATTTGGAACACGATTGTATATTAGAGGGTTATTGCATAGCTTCAAAATATGAACAAACTATTTTGAATGAACTACATACGACTCATCCCAAGTAGTACAACCATATTGTTCCACTATTAGACCAATGTCGAAGATATATTGGGCCAAACAAATTAGTCTATATTGGACCAATGGAAATTGTGGGCATTCTGCAATATTTTCTCAACAACATATGCCAAGATTTGCCCAACAACCTACCCCAATATTTGCATATTATTATATATTATAATTCTTATTTTTGATGATCGTTAATAGATGCAGAGATTGTAAAGAACTTGTAACAATTTTAGATAACTAAGTTACCTATTATATCATAGCCAGTGGTTGACAAACTGTGGGTCAGATTAAGTATTGATTAGTTAGGTGGTCTGGGAATGGAAATAAATATCTTATTATTTCGGATTTATATAGGAAATGACGAAATTTTTTTTTTTCTATGAGGATGGATAATAAGTAAGTATACCTACAAGGAAAGTGAATTCAGTCCTTCAGTTATAGTAATTACAGGAATTTCCAACTCTCAACAAATTTCTATTGTTCAGATGCAAATCTAAAAAAAAAAAATTACTGATAACATAGTATCGTTCATAGATGGTATGTCTAAATATATGCAAAATCTTCTTAAAAACTAATAATCCTGGAAATAACTTAGATATGGCAAATAGAAGAGATGTCAAAAGCTTAATTAAAAATCTAACAGATGCATTTCTCTTTACAGCCAGCCTCGGTGGATTAGTGGTTTGGATCGCAGCTTCAATCCCCAGCCGAGTTGGTAATTTTTCATAGCGGAGAAAAATTAA
Source organism: Agrypnus murinus (assembly GCA_929113105.1). Classification (NCBI taxonomy): domain Eukaryota; kingdom Metazoa; phylum Arthropoda; class Insecta; order Coleoptera; family Elateridae; genus Agrypnus; species Agrypnus murinus. Next base: position 225,354,521 of record OV816024.1, on the reverse strand, counting down.
AAACATGCCTTCTTCTCGGATAGGAAGTAAAACTGTAGGTCCCGTGTCAATGCGATGTTCGACACGATAAAAATCCCTACTGGGGGTGGAATTCCCCCAGATTCAGCTAAATTCTAGTAGGGTCGGCCAAATGATCATAGTAATCGGTGCCATGAGGTACGAGGAATGCTCCGCCATCCTGATTCCTCGCCCAAAACAAAAGAAAATAATAAATAAACATTTCTCTTTATATGCTAACATATGATACATGTCAGTGTAATGAATCAGACTGAAAATATTAATATTATACCATGGAATGCCTGTTGTGTTATTTCTAACAAACACAGTTTTTCTTCATTTTAAATCTGAAATCTAGTAAGTGTTTAAAATATCGCAACCATTTTTATTAGGAAAAGTTTTCTTTTCAAGAAATAAAATTTACTTTTAATTGTAACAGAAGTATTTGTGTTTGTGGAGCTAATGTAGCTGTTGATAACACTTCAGTCACTTTCATCTCGATTTATAGATTTCCAAAAGTGATCATTACTTGGAATGATTGATATAACAGTTTTTCTCAATGTAAGTCTCCCTGCATCATTGGAGACGGTTTCATCACTCACAATCGTCAGCAACTTGAAAACTGCTACATTTCTTGTAAACGGTTTTTTCAGACTTGTGCATTTTTCATGTGAAGCCATCGAAATGTTATTTCTATATATTTTTCAATATATCCAAGGTGGCCAGTTTCACAAAGCTTGATTAAGTTCTAATTAACTTAATTGTGATTAAATTTGAAATCTAGGAATATAATTGGATAAAATGTCAGGTTTCATAAATCTCAGCCAATGAAATTTCTGAATTTAATGAGAGTTTAATCAATCTTTGTGAAACCTGCCATTTCAATATATTTCTACGATATATTTTATTGCAGCTTTTAGTTGCTTCTATCATCATTCCCAAAGGAAGAACTGAATTGACCATGACCTCCCTTCCATGTACCAAAACATTGTGCACTGAGGAAAGCATAATGTACCATGCATAGTTTGAATAATTATCTTTGTGCTACAAACATTATACCTGTCTTTATTTGCTTTTTTTTAAAATACACTTTTGAGAAAAAAATGTTATGGGGATTTTTTGTTTGTTTTATCGATGTCTAACTACCTGCTGCATTTGATGTCCTTGTCATAATACACCCTGTAAATTATTATTATTACAATTTAAAGATTACCCTGTGGTTGTTAAAAAATAACAAATCTGAAATGTACGATGAGTTGACATGACCTCAATAAAGTTAGCACCCCCACATTATTAAATTTCAAAAATTTTAGTGCCATAATGCTGACTTGAGCTCAAGCTAGCACCCCCACCATGTAAATATACATGATAAATCAATTCGAAATCAACCCCTAAATAGAAAATTACCCCACATGAATACCACAAAATTAAAATTGATGAAATTCAAGAAAACACCATATCATAATTTTTGACTAATTTTCATTGAATCATCCCCTAAATTGGTAAATCGTCCCTTGTGAACAAAACCATGAAATCAAATAATAAACCATGCTGATAAAACCTATAACTTGATGTTGATTTAGGACTACTGATTGACAGATAACTCATTTTTGAAATCAACCCCTAAATTGATAAAATCCCCTTTCCCATGAATAATGTCGCGATTTAAAGATGATAATAATTTTAAAAAAACCTACCATACTTTTTGACTAATCTTGGACCAATGCAAAAAATGTTGGACAAACCCCTATCCACCAGAAATGAAGATTTTAGAGTGGGGGTGCTGAAACTCAAGCTTGCACCCCCACCATGTAAATATAAATGACAAATCAATTTATACTAGGCTATAATTTTGGACTATTTAAAGACTCATTAGTATATAACACATTTTCGAAATCAACCCCTAAATAGAAAACTACTCCATATGAATAATACCACAAAATCAGAAATTATGAGATTCAAGGAAAAAACCATATCATAACTTTGGAATAATTAAGGGCTATTCATTGATGCATAACCCGTTTTTGGAATCATCCCCTAAATTGGTAAATCATCCCTTGTGAATAAAACCATGAAATTAAATAACAAACCGTGCTGATTAAACCTATAACTTCGGATTGATTAATTACTATTGATTGGCAGATAACTCATTTTTGTACTCATCCACTAAATTGGTAAATTCCCCTTTCCCATGAATAATGTCGCGATTTAAAGACGATACAAAAAACCCTGTCATAATTTTGGACTAATTAAGGACTGTTCATTGACGCATAACCCATTTTTGGAATCATTCCCTAAATTGGTAAATCGCCCCTTAACCTTAATAAAACCATGAAATCAAATGAAACAAACCGTGCCATAATTTTGGACCAATTCAAAAAAATTTTGGTGTCCAACCCCTATTCATCAGAAATGAAGATTTTAGAGTCTACCACTCTAAAATCTTCATTTCTGGTGGATAGGGGTTGGTCCAAAATTTTTTGAATTAGTCCAAAATTAATCCATAATTATGGCAGGGTTCTTTTAATTATTATCATTAAATCGCGACATTATTCATGGGAAAGGGGATTTTATCAATTTAGGGATTGATTTCAAAAATGAGTTATCCGTCAATCAGTAGTCCTAAATCAACCTAAAATTATAGGTTTTATCAGCAAGGTTTTTTGTTATTTGATTTCGTGGTTTTGTTCACAAGGGACGATTTACCAATTTAGTGGAAGATTCTAAAAATGGGTTATGTGTCAATAATAGTCCTTAATTAGTCCAAAATTATATGATTTTTTCCCTGAATTTCGTCATTTTTAATTTTGTAGTACTATTTATGTGGGACAGTTTTATATTTGGGTTGATTTTGAAAATGTATTATATACTAATGAATAGTCTTTAATTAGTCCAAAATAATAGCCTGGTTTAAACCGATTTGTCATTTATATTTATATGGTGGGTGTTCTAGCTTGAGCTTAGCAACCCCACTCTAAAATCTTCATTTCTGATGGATAGGGGTTAGTCCAAAATTTCTTGAATTGGTCCACAATTAGTCCAAAATTATGGTAGGGTTTTTGAAATTTTAACAACTTTAAATAGCGACTGTTGAAACACAACATATAATAATTATTTTTATTTATCGAAAAAATATCTACAATTCAAAAGTCATCTGTCTCAATATGTATTTTTTCTACAGTAACTTTTTTCGCGGCAACCTACCAACCTCAAAAACTAAACTTTTACTAAAAATTATAATCTAACATCCTCCCACCTAGAGTTGGTGCGAAATCTCAAAAACGTATTACAAATAAAGAAAAATTACAATACAAACACTTTTTTTATAAATTTAAGTATCGTGCAGGAGGAATGATTTTTCTTCCTCTCCTGTTTACGGTGGGCGGAGATTCTGATACTTCCTCGTCGTCCGTTGTCTCATTTTCACCTTGCGCATCTGATTCTTTGACATCTATCTCAGTCCGAGCGGCTTCATTATTTTTAGTATGTTCAATAGATTCTTCTCCGTCTTAATAACTGACCCTTTTCAGTCTGCAACTTGACCTCACGACATACCTTATCTTTTCCAGGTATAATTTCTAACACTTTGGCTAAAGGCCATTCTAATCGTTTTTGTATGTCGTTACCCACCAAAACTATTTCTCCGACTTTCAGTTCTGCTGTTATTTTGCGGTGTGTATGCTTCTGTATTAACGCACCTAAATATTCATTGCGAAAGCGTCTTCGTAAGTCTTCTTTTAACTTCAATAAATAACGCAATCGGTTATTTAAATGTTCTCTCGGTCTAGATCGGCGGTTCCAACTTCCGTAAGTTCCTGCAGAAACATGCTTGGTGTTAACGGTGCAACTGTAGGATCGCTATCCGACATGTACGTTATTGGTTGATTATTAATTATCGATTCGCATTCACATATTATAGTAAAAAGTTCTTCGTGCGTTACGCAAGCTCTTCCTAATACTCGTTTCAATAAATCTTTTATGATTCACACTAAACGTTCCCAAAATCCGTTTCTATTTCCTGCCAGTTGATAGTTGACAACATATTTTTTGCCCCTATGAAATTTGTTGCATTGTCGCTGTAGATCTTCGTGGGTCGACCTCTCCTTGCTATGAAACGTCGTAAAGCTTGTATAAATGCAGTGGTTGATAGACTCGACACTATTTCTAAATGTATTGCTCTGTAAACGGCACAAGTATATAGACAAATCCACACTTTATTTTTTCCTTTTAAGTATAATGGCCCTGCGTAATCTACACCAACTATTTAAAAAGTTTTAGCATCTCTAATTCTATCTATTGGTAATGGGCATGGTATAGTTTCCAGGTGCTTCTCTGTAAATCTTTTGCATGTTACACACTTCTTTATCACGTTATTGATAGCTTTTCTGCCCTTTGTGATCCAATATTCTTCTCTTAAGTTGTTTAGTAATATTTGCACTCCGGCATGCTTTAGTTTTTCATGTTTTGCTCTTATCAACATTTTCACTCCTGGATGCTGATCAGGTAAGATTATTGGATACTTGAAGTTTTTGCTGTCTTCTCGCAAGGTTATTCTTGTAGTGACTCTGATGATACCCTCTTGATCGTAGAAAGTGTTTAGAGAATTAATATCCTTCAAATCATCTTCGTACCATTCAGTTTGAATTAATTTCATCAATTTTTTCTCGGCACTCTTTAATTCTTCTACTGTTAAACGACCTCTTCGTCTTTCTTTGTCCTTTTTTTTAAATCGCATCATCCAGCCTATCATATTTATTATTCTTTGAAAATCAGAGAAGTATTGATAGTACCATCTTGTATCGTTTTTACATGTTTTCACACTGTCTTACTCGCATCAGAAAATGTGTGTAAACTGTATTTTGCGTTTTCGAGAAGTGCCCATCTAGGTAATTTTACTTGTGATATTATCGGAAGCTCTATGTACCAACTTAGAAACTTCGATTGAATATCTTCACTTACTTCACTGTCCCAATGTACATTTTTAACCCATAAATCTTGCAGTAACAACTTAGGGTAAATCATTATCGGAGAGAGTATACCAATTGGATCGAATATTTTGTGTGAAATAGACAAAATATTTCTTTTAGTTACAGATGTCATCTCTGTAGACTTCAGGAAATCTATATTGAATTCAATAGTATCGCTTGATTTATTCCATTTCAAACCGAGGACTATAGTTATCTGGTTTGTCCGGTTGTCGAACGAATATTCCCAACCTCGTAAATCGAATTGCCCACTACTCATTACCTCGCTGCCTTCTTTTATAAATCGTTTTAATTCGTTCTCATTGCTGCCACTGGTGACGCAATTGTCTACATAAAAACATTCTTTTAATTTTAATATAATGTCCTCACTGTAGTTTTGTTTCGGGTCATTCTCTAGATTCTTCAAACTGCTTAATATTTTATCTATATGGTAACTCATTACAGCATTTAACAAAAATGGGCTGCTTGATATCCCAAAAACTACGCGACAATGTCTGTAAATTATGATCTGATCTTCATTCCACCATAAAAATTTTAAGAATTTACGATCTTCTTCATTGACGCTTATTTGTAAGAATGCTCGCTTAATATCTGCGATCACGCCTATTCGATTTAATCGAAATCGTAACAACACCGAATTGATAAGTTCTATTAAATTTGGCCCTGTTTCGAGACAATCATTTAGTGACGATTCATTTTTTCTCTTAGCTGAGGCATCAAATACAGGCCGGACAGGTGTGGTACTGTTCTCCTTTATGACATGTCGATGTAGCAAAAAATGTCCCGTCTCCAGATCACTGTTGCCTATTTCTTCAATAATTCCATCTGCTACCCATGTTTTTAGTATCTGGTCATAAACTTCATAATTACCGTCACTTTTCAGTTTTTTCGTGAGAAAAAACAATCTTTTTTCGCAATATCATAATTTGTTTTCAACTCGTCTCGACTTTCCCGCCAAAGCAATCTAACTTCATACCTTCCTTCATTATTTACGTGTATTGTTTCCAGGAATCTCAATTTAACTTCTTCATTTCTTTCTTGTTTTGTCTTCACCTCGACTGGATCTTTGATACTTATTAGCTCTAGGTCCCATAACTCGCTAATTTTTCTATCGATTTTCTTCTCTTTTAATTCTCGAATACACTCCGTATCTTTGACACAAGCTATTCCATCGACAATTGTTGGTCGACTTAAAACTTCAATATTACAAGAGTATTTTTTATTAAGCGATACGAGGTTTATTTTATAACGGTTATGTTCTTGCCGGCTAGCTTGAACTCCTCCGAACAACGTATGATTTAAATATTCTTTCTTTATTATTGGTACTTTAATGGACTTTTCAAAATCTTCTAGTATGTACGATCTTTGTGATCCTGTATCGATCATGGCTCGCGCTTTCTTTATAATTCCGTTGTGTCACATTTACGACCAAAGTTTGCAGAAATATAACTGGATTCTCAGAAAAGTTAGTTAGATTTGTATCTTCGTTTATTCTTTCTTTGCTATTATTATTAGATTCTCTGGCGTTTTCTTGTATCGCTATTAATTTTGGACACGTCGTTACTACATGTCTGCCCTCACAGACAGCGCATTTTATAAAAGCTCTACATTGTTTTGCGAAATGGTTTGATTTAAGACAGTAGAAGCAACATTTCTTTTCATTGATAATTTTCTTCTTTGCTTCTATCGTCATCTTCTTTGCACGATAACAATCGGTGCTTTTATGGTTCTTCGAACAGAAAATACAACTACTACTGTTTTGTTTCCTACCTTTGACATTTACTAAACTAGTTGCAGTAGGTATATCTTCTTCCTTTTGGACAGGAATTCTTTTCTTTTTAGCTTTCTGATCGTTATTGATAGAGAAGCCTGCAGTTGCTAAATTGACGCGTTCGTCATTTTCAACTTCATTTCTTAGAAATGCCATTAATCTAGTTAATCTACTCTTTGTCTTCAGTGCCACTGACGATTCAGTCTTTGTGATTTCTTCCGGAATGATCTGTATTCATTGCCATGCTCGTAATAGATACTCTGGCATACATGATTCGACCAGCGGGTATAGCATGGCAGCATATTTTTCACTCCTAAGGATTCCAGTGCTCTCAGTTTTGTCTCCAACTTGTCATAAAGAGAGCAGAGTGACAATTCGTTTTTATTAATAACCTTATTTAAGACTAAAGAGAGTAGTTCTCGTACATAAACTTCTACTTGTATATCATGTCTACCAAAACGAGTTTTGAGTCTATCTACCGCTTTTCTGTAATTATCACCGGTCGGGGGGAAACTGGTCACCAACTCCCTAGCTCGACTCCCTTCGATAGTAGCTTGTATGAGATACTGGAATTTGTCTTCCGGTGCTAATTCGTTGTCTTCATCAATTTTCCGGAACTGACTCCAAAATTGAAGCCATTCTTTGATCTCACCTCCATATTTTATTAGCTCTATTTGGGGTAGTTTATATTTTCGACTGCCACCTTGCCTTACATTAGATTGTACTGGTGAATGTACACTGGCTGTACCTACGGCTTGAAAATGTTTTGTAAACTTTAGTTGCAACGTAATGAAATTAGTTTGATACTCATCAGATTCACTTGACTCTTTTTCGAATTCGGATGGCTCCATCGTGTCATCATCTAAAAGACGTTCTAAAATATTTTTGTCTAACGTCAACAATTTGTTGACTTTTCTTTCTAACATCGTAATTTGTGCTTCTAAATATTCTATGTCTGGAGTTTCTATTTCCATTGCAGCTTCTATTTTATTATACATCTTTGTAAAAGAACTTCTAAGAGCTGTTCTGGCTTTTTTGTCTTTCTGTTCACTTATATCTCAACTTCTATATATTAATCACGACCTACGGTCCTGTCACGGTCGCCAATTATGTTGAAACACAACATATAATAATTATTTTTATTTATCGACAAAATATCTACAATTCAAAAGTCATCTGTCTCAATATGTATGTTTTCTACAATAACTTTTTTCGCGGCAACCTACCAACCTCAAAAACTAAACTTTTACTAAAAATTATAATCTAACAGCGACATTACATATGGGAAAGAGAATTTTATCAATTTAGGGGTTGATTTCAAAAATGAGTTATCTGGCAATCAGTAGTCCTTAATCAACCTGAAGTGATAGGTTTGATCAGCACGGTTTGTTATGTGATTTCATGGTTTTATTCACAAGGGACGATTTACCAATTTTAGGGGATGATTTCAAAAATGGGTTATGCGACAATGAATAGTCCTTAATTATGATATGGTGTTTTCCCAAATTTCATCATTTTTAATTTTGTCATTTTCTATTTAGGGGTTGATTTTGAAAATGTATTATATGTTAATGAATAGTCTTTAATTAGTCCAAAATTATAGCCTAGTTTAAATTGATTTATCATGTATATTTATATGGTGCGGGTGCTAGCTTGAGCTCAAGTCAGCACCCCCACTCTAAAATCTTCATTTCTGATGAATAGGGGTTGGTCCAAAATTGTTTGAATTGGTCCAAAATTATGGCACTGAAATTTGAGAGAGTGGGGGTGCTAACTTTATTGACGTGTTGACATGGAATTTCTAAAATAATTAAAACAGTAACAGCATTTTTATTAGTTGTAAGTACATATTTACAGCCTTATCCATTAACTAAAAAAATAAGTTTTTTTACAATATCTACACAACAAACACAAAACAATTAAATATTAAAATATGGCTCCGATTAAAATTTTTCAATTTTAAAAAATAAATTACAACTTTACAAAATCACAAAATAATACTATAATACAAGGGCGAATAGCTTCAATTTAAGTGGAAATTAAAAATAAACAATACTTCAATGCCTTTCAGTTTTATCCCAATATTCTTGTGTTTGCATTTCTGTTAATCTTGACACTGTGCGATCAAATGCGAAGATCTCCTCATCCCCTGTAAAAATACTTGCCGAGGCGTTCTCTTGATTCTTATCAATTTTTAAATCGTCCATTAACATACGACTTTCATCATCGTTATCAGCTTTTTCTGTTGAGAATAACTGTTTCAATGGAACTTCAGCGGAGACTACAATTCTACTTTTATTATTGTATAAAGAATCTATTAATGTGATAAAACGTCTTGCTTGTGATTTTAATTTAAGATTAAGTTTTGGTATATCACGTATTAGAATGGTGTGAAAAAATTGAGTTAAGTGGATATAATCATTAGCCCCTAATGGTCGATCGCATAATTCCTCAAAAGTTGTATCTAGAACTCCTCCACAAGCTTTATTAAAAGTTAGATTTCGTCCTAGGATTCTGAAAATTTTTGGTCTAACTGTATCAGTTTCTTTTGAACACAAAAATTTAAAGATCTTATCGAGGGGGTCGCTACCTTTAAATTCGGACTTAACGAAATATCTCGTTTGACCAACCATACCCTTCAGTCTATAATCGATTCCTGAATCTAAATTAACTATAACACAGTGGTCTTTTAACACTTTTATAAAAGGCACAAAATTTGATCTTTGTAAACCATTTTTATACAAATCGTCTGGTGCTCTATTACTTGTAGCTACTACTACAACACCATTTTCGAAAAGTTGAGTAAATAATCGTTTCAAAATCATTGCATCCGCAATGTCGGTAACTTGAAATTCATCGAAACAAATTAACCAAGATTTATCACTAATTCTTTCTGCTACAGGCGGTATCGGATCGTAAGATCTTGGTTTCGAGGATGCACTAGGAGCTATTTGTTGCTTAGTTTCATGGATTTTCTGATGTACATCCACCATAAATGCATTAAAATGAACCCTACTTTTTCTATCCATATCACAACAATTATAAAACAGATCCATTAACATTGTTTTACCACCACCAACTGCTCCATGAATATACAGCCCTTTAGGTACTTTAGGTTTACCAGAAAATAACTTATTGAAAATTCCACTATCAGAAGGATTGTAATCTTCTATTTCCTCATACACATGTTGTAAACTTTCAGTGATTTTTGCTTGTAGTTGGTCGGGAAGTAATTCACCCTTCTCTATTTTGTCATACAATGCTTCTACAGGTCCAAAATTCAGAGTTTCATCTAGCCTCGCTTTTATGGAGTAGTTTAAATGTATGATATTCCGAACATATGGAAAATAATTTTGTAGGGTAGTTTTTGGTATGTAGACATGTTTGAAGTTTTGGAAGACACAATTTGCCATCACTAGGTAATCAACTTTTTAACACTTTCACTGACGTTAATTCTTCGTATGTAAATTATAAATCTGACGAAAATACTTATATGCATGTAATAAGCAGTTGAAGGTCAATTCTAGTGGCGCAGGTACAAAGGTACTATTTTACCTTTTCATAATTGAAACTATTTTATTAACTTCTACAAAGTTTTATATTTTTTAGCTTTACTGGGGAAAATACTGATCTGGTATATTGGGTCTAGGCTTAAATACTTGGGTTTTTTTAATAGCTTATCAGAAGTGTTGTTACGTAAGTGTCTCCGAGCTCGGGGGCAGGACCCTACGTCACATATGAATCAGGCAACTGAAGTGTTTTGTTAAGGCCAATTCACAATAAACTCAATTTTTAAAAGTCAAGATTCAGGGCTGGCTTAGCGGTTTTCTCAAAATATGGAGACTTTCGTTGTTGGTGCTGTTAATCTTTATCCAATTTCTGAGATATTTAAGAAGTATAGCATATCGCTGAACTATTGTTATCAATTTTCTCTAACTTATTAAAAAGCATTATTTTTATAAAAAAGTTAAAACAGCTTATTGAAAATCTAGCGAATTCGTACTACTAGAAATGGGATCATGGGCACACCAGGGACCAGGGTAGACCCCTCCACCAAGACAGAATTTTCATGACAGTTGTAGCTTTCCTCTTAACACAACTATCACCTCACCTCACTTAGTTCTGGTTGCATAAAACATACTTAACCACATTGTTAAATTGATCACGTTATTACTCGTATAAGCAACCTGGGGTAAGTTCGGCATTGTAACTCTGTTTGCTCCAAAAGCTCTATTGTCATTGTTACAATTATTTGCAATAATGGATACTATGGAAACCGAGCTCTTCGAGTTAAATAGATCTGAATGCCGAACTTACCCCTGATCGGATGAAACTTAACAACGGGTTTCAAAGAACCAATCACACTACAACACTTGCTTTGAATAAACCAATCACGTGTGTAAACAACGCGTCTAAATAATTATGGGTAAGGTAAACCAATTATATTGAGTTGTAGAGGATAACTTAGAGAACAATAATCCGAAAAAACATCGTGCTGGTCGCCGGTAATTAATCAGAAAAACATGTATTTTGAGGTTAGAATGTTACGATGTTAGGTTACAGTTAGTAAAAAAGTTGGCTGTATTTACGTGAAAATGGCTTAAAAATGGTGTTTGTGTCATCTGATAAGAATATTTTATAATTTTTAACTGTTTTTATGACGTTTTTCGAACGAAAACCCGTAGCGCTATATCGAATAATTACTGAATAAAGTTTAGAAAAGTCAAATATTTAACAATAACCTTCAAAAGAGCCCGGATTTTATTTTAAAATATTATCACAGATTATAAACATTCCATCCAAAGTGTACATTTGGATGTGTGAACGCGTCGGATAAAATCGAACGGTTGAACGCGTCCATTCCCCCGGGACGTGGAGCCAAGCGGAGAACGCCAAAAACTGGCAAATGAACAGGCCGCAAAGACGTCAAACGTCGGCGTCGAATCAAGGAGGTCGTGGTTGTAAAATATACTATTTTCGAATCATTTCGTTGCCAACGTTACTATAAATAAGGTCATCAGATTATCCTTGATCATTTGCTTAATTATTAAAATTGTTATTATTTAATAAAATTAAAATTGTGACACAGTATGAAATAAAACGTTATACGTTATATAACCTCCGGTAAACTTTAACTCGTTTGGAAATTCCAGAAATCCAGACTCAACTCCTTTGTCGTCTTGTCCGGAAACATCTCAACTTGCTACTGTAATAGTAATTTACGTTATAAGTCCTGGAAATGGAATTTTACAGTCGAGTAATTAAAGTCGAGTAATTAAAGTCGAGTAGTTAAACGAGACTCTAAGACCATTTCCAGGACGTATGACGTAATGCGTTTTATTTCATACTGCAATTATTGGAATATTGGTTTAATTTAAAAAAAAATTATATAAAATAAAATTCCGAATGCAAAATATGGACATCTATGAAGAACGAGTTTCCATGGTAACTGATTACGTACTAAAACATTGTCCACTTGAATGATTGTATTTGCGTCCGATAAAATTTTTTACAGTCACAAGTCCTGTAAAATTTTTTACAAGCATACTAGACCTTAAAATCGCATGTTCTGGACTAAAAAGTTTGACGTAAAACTGACAAATGTGACACAGTATGAAATAAAATCATATTTACCGGACTTATAACGTAATAGTAATTTATTTCATACTGTATCACATTTGTCAGTTTTACGTCAAACTTTTCAGTCCAGAAATTGCGATTTAACAGTCTAGTATGATTGTAAAAAATTTTATTTCCCCTTCTAAGTAAATGACACTTTACAGGCCTTTATGTAACTAAGTAAATGAGCAATTACAGCAACAGCCCAGTAAAACTTTACGGGCTCCTAAAAGAGACCTATAAAATTTTCCAATGCTTATCAACAAAAAGCTATGGCAACTAATGTGTTGCTTATCCACAACACCATGGCCACGCCTAGCTATAAATTGTGCTACCGCCTTTGATTCCAAAATGTCTTTTTATAAAAAATATATAATTCATAAAAAAATGCTGGTGAAGGTGGAAATAAAAGTTTGTACGCGACACGCTTTGCAATTAATCATTACTGAGCTCGCTGGATTATGGAGGCTCGCTCCTTCGTCGCTCGCCCCACAAACTGTCCAGCTCGCCCGTAAACATTAATTTACAAAGCTTGGAACGTAATAGTTATTTACGTACCAAGCTTTGTAAATTAATCTTTACGGGTGAGCTGGAAAGTTTGTGGGGCAAGCGACGAAGGATCGAGCCCAGTAACGATTAATTGCAAAGCGTGTCTCGTACAAACTTTTATTTCCACCTTCATCAGCATTTTTTATGAATTGTACATTTTTTATAAAAAGACATTTTGGAATCAAAGGTGGTAGTACAATTTATAGCTAGGCGTTGACATGGTGTTGTGGTTAAGCAACACACTGGTTGCCATAGCTTTTTGTTCATGAGCATTGTAAAACTTTACAGGTTTCTTTTAGAAGCCCGTGAAGTTTTACGGGGCTGTGGCTGTAATTACACATTTACTTAGCTACATAAAGACCTGTAAAGTGTCATTTACATAGAAGGGGGAAATAAATAACTATTACAGTCTAGTATGAATGTAAAAAATTTTACCGGACGCAAATGCAATCAATCAACTGGACAATCTTTTAGTACGTAATCAGTTACTATGGATACTCGTTCTTCATAGATGTCCATATTTTGCATTCGGAAATTTATTTTATATAATTTTTTTTAAATTAAACTAATATTTCAATAATTGCAGTATGAAATAAAACGCATTACGTCATACGTCCTGGAAATGGTCTTACAGTCTCGTTTCGATGTTCCGGACTCGGCTCCTTCGTCGCCTTGTCCGTAACATCTTACTCGACTGTAAAATTCCATTTCCAGGACTTATAACGTAAATTACTATTGTGACATCAATTTTTTTAAAAACGCAAAATCTTACTGAATTCATATCTGATAATAATTTCATTTAATGTGAACAGACCACAAAATATAGACAACAGACATTTATTAATCTTTAAACTTTCTGACCTTTGCCTTCACCTCAAAATAATCGAATCAACTTAACGCAACCTAACCTCACTTAACCTATAAATTGAAATTCATTAACGTTTTTTATTTAGCTTTTCATTTAATAGACACTATACAATCAAGCAGTAGACAGTGTTACTATGCGGATAAGAAAGAGGTTAATTGCCAGCTGTTTATGAAATATATGATTTTATTTTTCTGGCAATATCAGTCGAAGAAAAACAATGAATGCTTTTGTAACTCCGGAGTGGGAAGCCAATGCAATTGCTGATAAAACATGTGCTCAATTACTTAAAGTAAGATAACATATTTATTAACCTTTTTTTAGTTATTAGTCTGAAGTCCATTGTGGATGGAACTCCATGATGATAATGTAAACAAACAGTGATATAGGGCCTCACTGCCTGACAAGGCAGTTTACTTTTGTAACCTACTCTTGTAGTATGATAAACAAATATTTCTTTGATATTTTTGGAAAAACCTTAAAAAGTAAAACAGATAACTTATGTAGATAGTTCCGTTCCATCGATATTACGTGACTAACAGTTTTATTTAATCATGTTCATTTATTAAGTTAAAATCAATGATTTATGTACATTATAAAACAATTAATCATAAATCATACGAGAGGCAAAAGTTCACTAAACTACTTATTCAATATTAATGCTGCTGTTATCTTTCTAAAGCCTTTCAGACATACGCAGCAATAGATTACAATTTAATTTTAATTAGAATTTCTTAGAACTGTTTGTTCCTCATTTCAGTGTCCAAAGCCAGCCATAAATAAAAAAAAGAAAAACAAAAAAGCAAAGAAAGAGGAGTTTCAAATACAATCTGGTCATATTGAAAAACCGAAATCAAAACGCCAATTAGAAAAACTAAAAAGGTCATTAAGAAATCCTAAATTAAATATTGAAGGGAATTTATCAAATACTCAATCTGCTAACTTTAACAAATTAAAAAATGTTAAGAAAAAGGAAAAAAATATACTCTTGAAGGTTCCTCCACCAATCGAAAATAAATTCGATGCAAATGAAGGCGAAGGTAGTTCTAAAGTGAAAAAGAAAAAATCAAAAGTGACACATCAAACACTTTTTAGTCAAACTTTAAAGAAAAAACATAATAAAAGTATTGAATTTTCAAAAAACGATTATAAAAAACTGAAAAGATCAAAAATCAAAAATGCTTCAGATATAAACATCAAACGATATCAAGAAAAATTAAATATGCAAGATCAGTTCTCACCGAAAACAGTGAAAAAATTAAAACTTTTACCTTTACGTGAACGCATGTTAGAAAAGTTAAAAGCAGCTAGGTTTCGTTATCTTAATGAGCAGATGTACACTACAACAGGGAAAGATGCGAAAAAATATTTTGACAATGATCCTGAAGCTTATCAGGCTTATCATGATGGGTATAGACAACAAGTTGAACAATGGCCTATAAATCCTGTGGATGTAATTATAGAGAAAATTAGAAAATTGTAAGTTTCTGAGAAGTTTCCAAAAAGTCAGTCTTGGACTTGACTATGGATTGTAAACTATTTTATTTGCAAGTTGGCAGTTTCTGAAGTTTGCGTTTGACAATTTTGAATTAAAGTTAAACTAAAAAATAATAAAACAATAATTTTAAAAATAAAAGTAATGAAAATTGTACATTGTAATTGTCAAGTATTTTATACTTATTTTTTTATTTTGGTTCTTTAATGACTACTTTATAAAATGCATTTGGATAACATAAAGTACCTACCTAATTAAAGAATTAAATTTTATTTTTTAGGTTGGTAACAACATAGTTGTACTATAAAAAACTCTCAAATTTTAAATTGACCTTAGTTTGGAATTGTTTTAAATATCAATCAAGCAAAAATAAATCTTCGTAATTGACTACGTTTTTAAATAAAAACATAAAATAACCAGGGTTGGCCTGATTTAAACCAATTGATTTAAATTATATTTAAATCAGCTGATTTTTTAAATTAAAAGTATGATTTAAATCAATTTAAGTATTTTTTAAGGAGGATACAGCGAAATGTAAAAATGTAGAGAATGACGTGAAATTTAAACCTCGAGTTCTTTGACACTTATTCTATTCGGTAACTTTTTTTTATAATCTTCTTGTGTACCATTACTGAGAAAAATGGAAAATAAAATCCAGAATTTAACATGGGCTCTTATGGAGACCATCTAACCTTTAGCCGTTTTAACGAAAAATTTTGATGAAGAAATGTAGGGAATCTGATAAAAAACTAAAATGACATACTCTCATATTCGAAGAACAATGCTGCCCAATATTTTTGAAATCTTGTGTCTAGTTAATGCACAATAATAATTTAAAGTAAACAAAACAAGAATTTTTCACGACATATGTGGAAAGACATCAGAGATGTGACAACACCTCATAGCGCGCGACAATTCAAATAACAGAACAGAAAGATGACATATAATGACTGTTATAATAATCTACATTTCATTGTATTAACTAATAATCATATATTTTATTAATCAAATTATGTTGAACAATTCAGTCTCTGCGTTAATAATATCAGAATACAAATGTTAATTCGACGGAAATATTGCAAAATGTAAAATTACCTTTTGCAATGTGATGATAAATACATGATAAATACAATTTATCATCACAATCAGAATATCCACGAAATCAGTAATACAAACACACTAATTTTAAAAATATATGTATTAAACCTCAACAACTTTTTATATATTTCTTGTATCTGCTTAGCAGATTGTAATCTTTAGACTATACAAAAGTTAAAAAATAGAATATTCCCATCTGTAATTATGCATACAAAATTACAAAACATTCAACATATTTCCACTTATATTTTGGGTTTGACATTTGGAGGTTAGGATGTCAACTCAATCGAAAGCTGAAACCTAACACTGCTACCAACGAAATCGATTGATTTCTTTGAGGTGTTGCCACGATTCTTAACCTATTTACATTTATATTTACACTTTCAACAATTAAACAAATGCACTCCAATCGACTTAAATTATTTTAATATATACAAATAATTAATAAATGCATTATAGGCATTCATAATAAAATGATTTTGTTCAGTTTTAAGAATGTTAATTTATTTTTTTATCGATTGGTATTTCTTGTTAGAGCCTATGTAAAAGCATAGGAGATATCCCCTTGCCCTTCACCCCGCAAAGATCCGCTGTAACCTCCTTAATACAAAACATTTTATTTAATAAAAATAGAACAAAATGTATATTATATACGTATGTACTTATTCTATAAAATACACACAATAAAAATATAAAAATAAAAGAAAAAACAAAAAATAATTTGGTATGAAAACTTTATATTTCAACCATATTTTCATATATAATATAACAAGTGGTCTAATTTTTTCCGACAAAATTTGTCATTTCAGATATGAGTAGCTTTCGCAACGAAAACTGCACGAGTCGACGCAGGAGACGAGTGTAATTTTTCAAAAGCAAAAGCTACGAATGTCTTAAATGATAAATTTTGCAAGAAAAAATTAGACCACGAGTTGAATTCGGCTTGACAATCCATCCAGCAAATTTTTATTTAGCGTGTGTAGTTAATATTAATTTAATTAAATTTGACATTTCATTTTGACATAAGTTTTTTCACTAAGAAAAAAACCACTAGTGGTTTTTTCACTATAAAACTAATTTCATTGGTCCCAATTTGAAAAATTCTGTAATTTGATTGGTTAGAAATTTTCAAGTTGGATTGTCATTATAATATTCAACAAGTCCAAAAGTACTGAAAACTCGTTCTACTGATGCTGAGGAAGCAACTCCACACAGAAATTGTTTTAATACTTTTAGTTGTTTCTCGATTTCCGGCTCTTCTTTTTGTGATAGCCACCACTGAATTCCACTTACGGAATACCACTGAATACTTTGTTATTTCTTCTGAGAACATTATGTCTTTAAAGGCATTGGAACGGGCATTCAATTTTATTGCTAATGGTAGGAATCCAGTGTTTTCATACATTTCATTAATGGTTTCAAGAGCCAGGGCCTTTTCGTCGGCTGTTAACTTGTATTTTTGCTTAGATGGGTCCGACATATAGGCTGTTTGGTATCGTGTTAATGCCAGCACATATCGTTGTTGAAATTCTTGATTTTGTTGTAGTGATAATTCTAGCTCATCCTCGAAGATACTATATTGTAAATGTTTCCATTGTTCTACAGCATCTGAAAGAGAAGCATCTTTTTTCCTGCGAATTACAAAAGCAAGCGATATTGGTTTTAAAGTTTTTAAATATTCTTCTGCACTGCATTTAAGACCAATGTAGGAAACTTTTTGAAAGATTGTAGCATCAATCGCTTTCTTGTTTTCCTCACAGATTTTCAGTATTATGTACCATTGAGTGACATACATCTCCAAGCAATCAGCAAGACTATTCCATCGCACATCACTTGGAAGTACTAATGTCTTGCTCCTTGCTTCTTTGAATTTTGCTATACCCTGTTGATTATTACGAAAATACTTGACTATTAGGACTACATGTTCTTTAATGTTCTTGATTTCTAAATCTTTACAGAGCAAGTTCAAAATATGCACAGCACAACCATAGGTTATAACTTTTGACTTTGAGTCAGTTTTTTGTTCCACAGCTTTACTCATGTGGGTCATATGTGCTGCATTGTCTGTAACAAAAGACCCCACAGTGCACTGGTATTTTAATTCACATGAAGAAATTAGGTCACCGTATATTTCTACCAAATATTCTGAAGTATGAGGTATCAATAGTTTCATAGAGAAACACTCGTCCACATTCAGTTGTTATTGTTGCACATATTATTGGCTTGTTGTGGACATTTGACCATCCGTCAATCGACTTATTTACACACTGTCCTGAGAGCAAAGAAAAACATTTTACATTTTCTTCATCATAAATTTCATCTAAAACAGTTGTCGCTTTAGTTTTTCATAAAGGCAGGGTATAACCGGGTCTTAATAATTGGATGGCTTTTTTACTTGCAAATTTTTGACACATCTAAAGCTAGCATTAGTAGCAAAAATTGCCTTTGCTATTTGTTTGTCAATCTTTTGTTTCTCGTGCAGTTGTAGATGTACGCATTACAAAACCACTCGTAGAAGACTGATTTTCTGCTTTACTCTTTTTTTGGACTAACCTAGAAGTTACTGGCATTGTAGGTGGAGACCTGCCATGACTTGATGGGGAACCTGAAGCAGATGAAGTACTGACAAAACTCGCTAGCACAGGCTGCCTTTCTAAAAAATGAGAATAAGATTTTAAATGACTGTTTTTTCATTTATGATGTATATGTAACATATTTTTTGAATTATAAATACTTGAAAATATATAAAAGACAACAAAGATATATCTTGTCGGGCTTAGCTACCCGCACAAATAAATAAAAAAAATCATTTAGACATATTTATCTGTTGTAGAACTACTTTCATTATTTGTTGGTACTTGTTGTTTCTTACAAATTTCATGATGGGCTGTAAGGCTTTGTACTACCCCTTGAATTTCTCTTTTGCAAGTTTTACAAATTGCTCTAAATCCAGTTTCGTTTGGAGCCATTGTTTTTATATAAAACAATTGTCCTGTTATGCTTTACAGAGGCGTTACTTTGTAAATCTAATCTTCATAATAATTTTTAATTTTAGAGTCAAAGAAATCTGTAGGGGAATGGGATATAACATAATGTAGTGTAAAAAGGGAAATAATCGAGTTTCTTAAAAAAAAATCAAAAATGATTGTTTTTGAGAACTATTTGACAAGAACCAAGACAGTATAAAATAGACAAATAGTGTTTTGTATTTAGAATGTTATTCGCAGGGCAATTTTCTTTATTTTTAAGTTATATTTTAAACTAATCTTATTGTTAGGTTCAAAACTATCCAGGTTAAACTTCAAAAACATTAGACAACTGTGTAAAAAGGTATTGCCAATCTTGCAAATAAATTGTTTTACAATCTATAGCTGCTCAGGACTAAAAGACTATTGGGACACTCATTACTTAAAAAAAAATCGAGATGTAATGTAACTTAAAAATTTTTTTATTTCAGATCTAGAAGTCATATAATAGCAGATTTTGGTTGTGGCGAAGCCAAATTGGCAAAATCTGTTTTGCAGAAAGTATATTCTTTCGATTTAGCAGCTGTTAATTCCTTGGTTACACCTTGTGATGTGGCACATGTTCCATTAGAAGATGATAGCGTGAACGTGGTTGTTTTCTGTTTATCTTTGATGGGTACTAATATGAGAGATTATTTATTAGAAGCTCGTCGAGTTTTGAAAATTGGGTAGGTATTACACCAAGAGTTTTACATAATATGTTATACCAATTATATAATATTTTGCAAATCAATCTAGTCGTCCGATCTCCATTTATAGTAAGGTTGCGGTTGGCAAGAATATGTTGTTTTTTTTTTATCTTATTGGGACCCGCGAATAAATATAGATGGCGTTTTACAGCAACAGAATGACTTTTATATGTGGTAGGTGATTTTCTTTTTGTTTATAACCAAACCTATTAATAAATCCATTTAAAATAGAAATTTAATGTTTAGGAGTCTACTTAAAATTATATTTTACCTTGATAAATATGTTAAGTAAAGAAATATGTAAATATTTAGTATTAATAATCTTTTAATGTTAACAATTAGTACAGTAATTCAAGGTTGTGTAAATATTGCCAGCTGTGAAACTGTACAATGCCAAACTACTGTAAATTTGAAATTCTATTCTAGTGTCTGCATATATTTTTATACAACTAATATGGCATTAAAAAGAACGATTTACAACATAGAAAATTAGGTGTACTCTGTTTTTTAAAATTGTTTGTACATAATATGTAATTTTCTATGTTGTAAATCATTCTTTTGAATGCCACTTTACTTATTGGCGTTTTTAGTTGGAGCCCGGATTGCTCAACTGCAGATTGCTCTGCAGTTGCTTGCAAAACGGGTATGATGTCATTGCTCTTATGTAGATTGACCTTGGATTGATTGAAGAGTGATTCATAATACACAACCGAATAAAATCATTTCGATCGACATTTATGTTTGTGTGACCATTAATATATATTAAATTATCATACCTAATAATAATAAAACACTTGTGCAGTACTGACTGTTTTGCAATTGCAAAATATTGCATTGCATATTATTATAGTAATCCTTCCGATTCATCAGAAAATGAATTTATCATCTCCAGAAAATTACTAATTTTGCATAATGGCGGTTTCCCATTTAAATATTTAATAATAGCTTCAGTTTCTTTATCATTAGACAAATCTGAGGATAAAATTTCTAATGAAGCCAAACAACACCTTTCAGCATCCATAATAATGCTTTGAATGTGTTTTAGTTGAAGTAATGCACGTACGAAACAAATTAGAGGATAGGTTTTGTTTTGATCTGAATAATTAACCTGTCTCACAAGACAGATCAACACAGATTACTCCAGGTGTGGTTTTACAAAGAGCCCTTGATGCAATCGAACACTCAAATCTTGATGACCGGAATGTTAGGAAACCAATCGAATACGGGATTTGCTTTCAAAACAATCTAAGACTACTCCTAAGCGGTCAATTGAAAATGCTATATGTTAAGTTAGAAATGTCATTGATATACCAATGACATTTGTATTCTATTCTATAAAAGATGTTCAAAATTCAAAAAAGAAAAATGTACCTACATCATGGCAGACTTTAGTGTACCAGGCAGGAGCTGTAAAAAGTCAACACTGCAGTTTTACCCATATTCTCAAGGAGCACTAGATTGTATTTATTTCAAAACCATACAAAACAGAAGTTGACATTTCAAATCTTGGTTAGAATAATGTCATACAACTGTCACAGAGTTATCTTCTTAAGAAGTATTAGTAGATAGATAAATTAGTAGACTCCTGTGAAAATTAAGAATATCTCTGGATTAGTGTTTTATTCCTTGTAAAATTTTAAAAATTGTATGAATAAACAACGCAAATTTATATTTAAGAGATTTTATTAATAAGAATGAATAAGTTTATTATGAAACTAACCTATTTATATAGTAGGTATAAATCAAGTTTAATATTTCCCAGTCCACCTAAACCGAAGAAGGTTTGAGTTGTGGTCTAGAAAACAAGGGGTAATTAATGGCTGATGGACATTCTTCAATTACATGTTAACTTAAACTAAAATTCACAAAATAAACAACCTATAACAGGTACATAAATCGTATTTGTAAACATTCTTACGTTATTTAAACAATATGATTAAATTGGACGGATTAGTTAAACTTCCCCTGTTAATTTGGCTAAAATAGTCATTGTCAGTGGTATATGACTCACTTCTTAAAAAAACTTAAACAAGTATTGCAGTTGGTTTTACTACAAATTTTGAAAGCTGTATAATTATCCAACAATATATATGGTGATATACTGAGAGATCTTCATTTGAAAGATCAAAATCAGCTGCTGTGAATTAGCAAATTAACAATGATTTATATACCTACTATGTAAATAGGGTTAGTTTCATAATAAACTTATTTTCCGTTTTTTATTTATACAATTTTTAAAATTTTACAAGGAAAACACTAATCCAGAGATATTCTTAATTTTCACAGGAGTCTACTAATTTATCTATCTACTAATACTTCTTAAGAAGATAACTCTGTGACAGTTGTATGACATTATTCTAAGCAAGATTTGAAATGTCAACTTCTGTTTTGTATGGTTTTGAAATAAATACAATCTAGTGCTCCTTGAAAATATGGGTAAAATTGCAGTGTTGCTTTTTTACAGCTTCTGCCTGGTACACTAAAGTCTGCCATGATCTACATGGTTAAAAAGTTTTTTTACATAATTGTTGCCTGCAGTCTGCAAAATCTGTCTGTCAATTTACAGATTGATTTCAGACTAATGCTAATATTGGTAAATATTCATTTTGTATCGATTTTTTGTCCAACCACTATCTCTGAAAGCACTTGATGAGCTAAGTTCAATTAAAACCACTTTAAAAAAACCACTACTAAAGAAAAACTACACATTTTTTTTTGTGTTTTGATATTTTTATTAACATTAACTGAAACTGTTTAATACAAAAAAAATTAAATAATATCTTAGAACATAAAAAAATTTAACGTTGCGTAAACGCAACATTGGGAGGATACCACTTACGCCAATTCACAACGCCGACCGGGGACACAATGCCCACTGTGGATACTACGCTGACTGGTGGTTTTGAACACTTTGATGACCGACGACACTAAGCCGACCCTTTAAATAAATTTTGCTACTGGACACTTTCCCGACCGTAGACACTATTCCGAGCGAAAGCTGTGGACACTTAGCTGACCGTGGAAAGTACGCCGACTGCATCCTGTGGACATTTTGCCAACCGTGGACACTGCCGACCGCAAGCAGTGGACACTTTGCCGACCGTGGACACTACGACGGCCGCAAACGGTGGACTCTATGCCGACCGCAAGCGGTGGACACTTTGCCGAACTTGAGGACGACGCCAACTCCTTAAATAAATATCGCTACACACCTCGCCGATCCTCGACAAGCCGACCTTAAGAGCCGTCCATAGTTACAATTCTGATGTGAATACAAACATAAAGTTCCACTAAAGCTAAAGCTAAAACTAATTAACCTGTTGGTCAATTTTGATATGGTTTTCACAAATCTAATCTCTGAGATGTTTTCTACAATATGACCTTAGGTTGTCCATGATTGGCAAAGTGTTTACTGCTTGCGGTCGACATAGTTTCTACTGCTTGCGGCCGGCGTAGTGTTCACGGTTGGCAAAGTGTGCACCGCTTGCGGTCAGCATAGTGCCCACGGTCGGCAAAGTGTCCACCGCTTGCGGGTGACGTAGTGTCCACGGTCTGAAAAGTGTCCAACAGCAAAATTTATTTTAAGGGTCGGCAAAGTGTCCAAAACGGTCAGTCAGCGTAGTGACCACGGTCGGGGTTGTGTCCGATCGGCGTAGTATCCAATACCCTTTTTCAATATAAATTTGCTCCTTGTGCAAGTATTTACTTGCACAAGAAACAACACTGCAACCACAACACCAAGACTCACCATTTAACACCAGAAATGTAGGAATTCTTAATAATGCAGGAATTTTTAATAATCCAGGGTATGTACATTTGTGTTCCTCATCAAGCCAATGTTGCGTTTACGCAACGCTCTAATTTATAATCACGTTTTTTAGAAACTATATAAGTTTTTGGCTTTTTGTATCAACAATAACATTCTTTCGACTTTTCTGTCACCCGTGTAATAGTCTTCAAAATTCAATAAATTCAGGCTGTAATTTTGATAAAATAAAAGCTGAATTTAAATAGAACAAAATATGCTACATTTAATTTTATACTATAAAATCACACAGAAGTTATAAAAACAGATATAAATTAGACCCAACATACTTAAAAAAAATTTCATCTGGAGTGTTGCGTTAACACAACATTGGCTGTAAATGGGTTAAAATAGAAATTCAGTGTTTAGGAGTCTGCTTTAAATTATATTTTACCTTGATAAATATGTTAAGTAAAGAAATATGTAAATATTTAGTATTAATAGTCTTAATGTCAACAACTAGTGCAGCAATTCAAGGTTGTGTAAATATCGCCAGCTGTGAAACTGTACAATGCCAAACCAGTGATGCCATTAGATCGTGGGATATTTTCAAAGTGTGAGTGAGTATCCGTGTGTATCAGTAGCGCTCGGCACAACGCCGCGCTCTTGAGCCGAGCGCTACCGACACACACAGTTACTCACTCACACATTGAAAATATCCCAAGTCCCTCGATCTAATGGCATCACTGTGCCAAACTACTGTAAATTTGAAATTCTAGTTCTAGTGTCTACATATATTTTCATACAACTATATGGCATTAAAAAGAACAATTTACAACATAGAAAATTAAGTATACTCGGTTTTTTAAATTGTCTGTACATACATAATATGTAATTTTCTATGTTGTAAATCCTTCTTTTTAATGCCACTTTAATTATGTTAAGTTAGAAATGTTATTGATAATACCAATGACATTTCTATTCTATTAGAATAACCTCAGAAATACTTAAATCTATTGCTCATACAATTGTTGTGCCATTGGTTACCCTGCTTAATAATTGCTTCCTTAATGGGCATTTCCTGCATTCCTTTAAGTTGGCATTGATTGTTCCAATACATAAAGGTGGTAATACTGAATCAACAAATAATTATCGGAAAACCAATTCGGTTTTACTGAAAACAAGTACACAAATGATCATCCCATGATGACTGGTTGGTCACATTACCATACGGTTAACCATGAAATTTTAATTAAAAAAATGGAGATATATGGTGTAATAGTCTATTTTTTCGAAGTTATCTAGAAAATAGAACACAAATTGTTGGAATTGAACAATATAATACCTCTACTAACATAATTACATGTGGTGTGCCGCAGGGCACAATTTTAGAACCAATTCTGTTTTTAATTTATATTAATGATCTATTACTAATGAAACATTTGAGTTGTAAAATTATTGCATATGCAGACGATACGGTGTTATTCTTAAAAGGTGAAACATGGACTGAGATCAGAGATACCGCGTCTCAGGATTTGATGTTTGTCAAGAATTGGCTAGATGGTAACTCACTAAGTTTAAACTATTCGTAAAGCACATTTGTTCCCTTTAGCATTTGCGATAAAAAACAAATTATATTTGAATCTATTACCATTCATGAAATTAATTGTTCTTTATTAGCTTGTCATTGCAATATTGAAATTTATAAATCCGAAAATGGTAAGTATTTAGGAGTGATCATCGACCGATTTTTTAGATGGGATAATCACATCATTAGTTTATGTAAAAAACTCAGGAAAACAATATATATATTCAAAAAGATTAAACATGTCGTTTCAATGCAACAGTTATAATGCTTTTATTTTGCCCTGGTGCAATCAGTACTGATGTATGGCATTATAGCCTGGGGTGGTGCTGCTAGAATATATGTGGAACGAGTGTTGATAATACAAAAATGTATTCTTAAACTTTTATTAAATAAACCAACTCTTTATTCTTCCCGTCGGTTTTTTAAAGAATCTAACGTTATGTCTGTTACACAATTATTTAATAATGTCATCTTAAAATATGTACGCAAATATCCAGATATAATTATTCATCATGATCACATTTACTATACACGAAATAAAAATGATGCTGTGTTAAAAAAAAAACAGCTAAAGCAGTTGGTCAAAGGTGCTTTTTGTTTCATATTCCTAAACTGTATAACAATTAAATAACAATGAAATAACGAACAACAACTATAATAAATACATCAAATTATTCGTTACAAATTGTATAAATCCAGAATAAATTGTTTTTTCCCCGATGCTTTTTTAACTTTCATTCAGAAATTTTAAATCTCACGTATTAAACTTACCTGCTAACTTTACTTATTCTAAGCTTGCAAACTTTGGCCACTTTTCAAAATGATTTTTTTTTCTTTAAAACAAGTTAAACCCTTATGTCGTTTGAAAAAAGATGTATATCAGAAAAATGTTTAATAATAGTCGAAATAATGTTCGAGGAGAAAGGCATGATGTACAAGCTGCTGCTTCCTCAAAGTTTATAATCACTAATTTAAATGTGATTATTGACTTCTTGCTTGAAAACAAGTTTTGTCTTGGTTTCTGTAGATTAATAACTATTAAATAAGAAGCTGCTGTAATAGGAGGCTACCTTCTGAATGGTATCTGTGGCCAATTGGGCTGAAGCTTGGTGGGCAAAGCCAGTAATGGATGAGAAGTGTGTAGGTGGAGTTTCAGGTTCGGCAATCACAAAAGTGGAGATTTTTAACTTCATTTGCATTTTTACTAGTATTAACATATTACAATTAGGTTAGATTTAGGAGAGATTAGGTTAGATGAGATGAGGATGGTGTAAGTTGGCTTTGATTTAGGATTAGTTATTTTGGGCCTTGGTTTCTTAAGGTTTCGTTGCATTGTGTTGTGTCTGGTTTGGCAAATAAGTTTTTTTTGATCATTTTCTATATCTCGTGCAGCAGCAGTTACTACATATCCTTTTGGGTGTTTTGTTAGCAAGTTACATAATCACTTCTTAGGCATAATTTGTTTTAATATTTTTCATCTTTCTTACCATCTTTTTTTTTGTACTGGTAATGTATAATGTTCTGATAATAGTAATAAGCATAATAATAATAATAGTAATAACCAGACTTAGCCAAATAAGGATTGAACATTCGTAATCTACATATTTAGTTTAAAAAATTAATTTGCTATAGTAATTTGCACTTGTGTATAACCTGAAATTCAGGAATTTAGTTACTGTTAACAGGTAAACTGCCAGGTAATCAGGTAAAAATCATCAAAAAAAGCCTCTGGTGCCAAACTGAAAATAGTATGTCTGACTTTCAAAACCATCTAATTGAAAAATCAATTAACAATATTGACAAAATGCACAAATTGAAGGTGTTTAGAATTCACAAACAATACTCTAGAACAGAACCATTTCAAGTTTATTGTACTCTCAGCTGGAGCTAACCATCTATAAATTCCACACACATCATCCAGGTTTACAGATACCAATGTTGATGCTATCAATTTGGGACACACTTTTTTATAATTTATTATAAGAGATTCATTTTAGAGCATTACAGGTAGATTGATTATTTATAAAATATTAATAATGCAAAAACGCTTTCCTGTTAAAAATTTTATAAATAAAACATGTTTTATGTTAAAAATTTTATTTTAATAAAAAGTTACAGGAAAGTGTTTTGGCATTATAAATATTTTATAAATAATTATTATAAGAGTATATAGAAATGCAGTTAAGGGTAGGCATCCATTCCTCATTATTACATACGCCTGACAACAAGAGGTCATACTAGCTACTACCTCAGCGGCATAAGCTGATGACAGTCTTCCACAACTTCTTTATGTGACAAGACAATTGCTGAGTATATTTGTAGGTGGTACCTCATAATTGGAATTTTAAAAGAGCCCATACATATTTAATGGGTTGGCATCCTGGAACTGTGAAGACCAGTTCAAAGTGTTGACTCCCTGTTGAGCTTTCCAGTTGCTACAGCGCTTACTGCGGTGTTTCGGACTATTATCCGAAACCAGCAATTTGTGGAAGGTAACAATTCTCACCAGTAAAGTCCTGCCTCCTTTCCGCATTTAACGTCCTTGTAAATAAAATTACTATCCCTAAACCGGAGTATACCAGAGAATACTTTGAATGAGTTGGATGGACAGAGTCAGCAACTAAGACATACTCCGTCGAATAGAGAAAGAGGTAGAAATAGTTAAAACAATAAAAATAAGAAAACTCCAGTACTTTGGGCATGTGATGCGAAACCCCACGCCATACAATATCTTGCATCTGGCAATAAAAGACAAAATAATCGGAAAAAAAGGTCCAGGCCGAAGACGGACATCTTGGCTCCGAAACCTGCGAGACTGGTAGAGCAGCTCTTCAACAACATTATTTCGGGCCGCTGTCAATTAAATTACCATAGCCAATATGATAGTCAACGTTCGGTAACAACATGGACAGGGCACAAGAAGAAGAAGATCCCTAAAGCACCCCCAGACATGGAGTACTGTTGGAATGTTTTACTGTCTGCTGAATAAAACACTTGCCAACTTTTGACCAAGGTTTGCTTTGACCAGGTTGTGTCACCCAAAAGGAAGCTTCGTACGTGGAGACTACATATGTAGCAAAGTACTTCCGTAAGCAGTATCTTTTTCTTTTAATCTGCAGTAAATGGTCATCGTGAACATTTTGATGTTTTTTGTTGAGTTTGTTGCAACATGACAAAAGGCTGCTGCTCAAATATCTAAAGAAGCAGTTTTTGACCACTCCAAGAGATGTCATTGACGTTTTTATTTTTTTGAACTACAAATTTGAGAGAGTTGTTAATTTTAACCATCTTGGACCTTATCTAACAATAAATGGCAGTCTGAAAACAGAAATCAAGAACAAAGCCAACACAGGATTAAAAACATACCATGCATACAAACCCATACACATCAAAAACACACTTAAAAATAAAAACTAAATTAAAAATATACAACACAATGATAAGACCAACCATGACATATGCAGCAGAAACCTGGTGCTTAAGTAAGAAAGAAGAAGAAAAAAAAATTTCAAATATTAAAGTTTTAACACCGGCGGCCATTTTGCACTTTTGGGACCAATTTGGACTCCGGATTCGTAATCTACGACCCTAAAAACTTATAAGTACCCAACTTTATTCAATTATAATAAAAATTTGATGAAATTATTTAATTATTAATTAGCCCCTTATGAAAAAAGTAATAATTTGTTAATAACAATTAAAAAGGGCATTAGCGGACAAATCTAACATTTAGACTTTGAAATATAGTCGTTTACCTACAATTTAAAAAAAAATCATCAAAATTGGTGCCCAAAAGGCAAATTCCGAGGTATTTTCCTCTAGGAAACTGACTCTACGGGCACTAAAGACTCTAAGACACTCAATTAAGCCCTTAATACATAATATACTATTATAGGTCCCATTATACAGTTGTAATAAGCATAATTATGAGTTGATTGTGGATAGAATGTTCATTTAATGTTCATGGCAACTTGTAATTAAAACATAATGATTAACTTACATAGCTAGTAGTACGAAATAATCATTTTTCTAAGGGAAAGAAAACAATCTTAAGACCTCCCAAGCAGCATCTAAGTCGCGGTAACTGAGATCGGAACTTTGATTGAGTAGCTGTTACGTAACTACAACTAAATTTATGACTTTATAGGTTTAATTACTTCAATTTGGAATATTTTAGTAATTATGTAGTTACTTCTACTATTTATTAGAGCTATGTAGTTCCATTACTTCCAAGTAGCTTTTTAAAGTATGTAGAACGGTATTGCTACTTAGTATAATTACTTTAATGTTGTTGCAACTTCAAGTGCTATTATGATTGTAGCAGTAACTTGCCCGAAGCTACTTTAAAGTTTTTAAAACTTTAAAGTAGCACCGAAAGTTCCTGCCACCAGTCTGAAACCATTGCTTAATCTTTAAAGTAACTGAACTATACAGTAGTATTGAAAGTAAAACTTACGTTTATGCTACCCAGGAGAATCACTTGAAAGTAATTTTCACTACTTATTTTGCATCAGAATTACTAGAAAGTTCCAGTTACTATTAAAAAATTACAAACAAGCGACATTAACTTCTAAAGAGGCATATCGCCTGTAGGTTAGTTTGGAATTTGAAGGTTAATTGTGTTTTTGCAGTGGTAGTAGTTTTACAAGTTTTTAATAAAAATGTCAAAGGCAAATGCAATAAGAAAAAAGAAGAATTTTAGATATACGTCCACCTTTTATAGAAAATTAAACTAGCAGTTAGGTAAAATCAGTGGAAACAAAATCAACTGTTTACAATACAAAATAGAAAAAAATAGGGATCAGATCACTGGTAAACCATCATGTAGTAAACAAGGGTGAAATATACTCCCTTTTTTCTTTCGTCGTTACAACTTTAAAATAAGCCATAATTAAATTATAATTGTTATTAAGTAGCAATCAGTATAAAAAATATTGGTTGTTTGTTTATGATTGACGTTTAAATTTGTGGTTAAGTTCCAATGGGAATTTTGCAGTGACATTAGGAGCTAGAAAGTGGCTACGGAAACGTTGACGTCGTTTTATAGTAAGAGTCACTTGAAAGTTCCAGAATTTGTTTACTTATTTTATACTTCTTGGTAACAACAACCTAGAAGTAGAATTTTTAGTTCCCGTTACTGTTTATAAAGTGCCACAAACTTTAGACACACATTTTACAGTTAATACTACTTTAAGGTGACTTTTTCAAAACTACTCCATATTTACTTGTAAAATGTTGAAGGCTGTTAATCAATTTGCAATTTGTTGCAATTGTTAAAAAGTGTTTTACTATAACTCTCAATAAAGATAACAAATCGATACCAAATTGTGCCTTAGGAATAAAATAAAATGGTTTCTATCATGTTTATCAATTTATAAGTATTTTTGTCATATTTTATTCAAGACATTTTTTATTAACAGATATATTTAAAGAAAGCACGTTGTTATTTTTCGATCTATCATCATCGCATTTAACAGAAAAGTTGCGATGGTTTATAATTTTGGTATGCTAGATTGACAAAATAACGAAACATTTCATCTCTTTATGTATTATGTACGTATTACAAATAAAATAGTAATCCATTTTGTGACACGACGGCAGCATTAGTAAAGAAAGTGAAAGAATATTTGTTAAGTCGCAAGAGTAAGAGAACGCAATTACGCGACACGATGTGTCAAAGAGAAAAAAAGTTCCACGAAAGTAGCAATTACTACGCCGCCACGTTCTCGCTACGTAGCCTAAAGGTAGCTGGACAAGTTCCGGAGAGGTTACTGCAACGTATCTGCTACCGAGAATTGTTCCCCATTTTGGTTCCAGGCACGTAACAATACCATAGCACTTACGTTCTTGTGACTAACGGCAAAAACTTTATAGTTACACCGGTGGTTGCTGGTACGTAGCAGGTGACTAAAAATGCTGCTTGGGCTACTTCAAATTGTTTGGAAAAAATCAATGGCAACTTGATCATTTTTGCATATCAATGCATAATACAAAACTAAGGTTCGCGTATAGGGAGAGTTCAAAAGATCCAACTAGTGAATACATGTTTTTTTTATAAAACTTAATCATAATTATTTAATTCTTAACTCTTACTTTTAACTGTATATAATTTATATTTTCATACACTATGCATCATCTTCAAAGACAATATAGATTAAATAAATATGTTGCTATGGATCCAGTTACTAAGGTAACTCTTAGATAACACAATCAAAACATGGTTACAACTATAGCAAAAGATTCATGAGTCAATCAAACACAACAGATACATTTTTATGTTGCTTAAATGAAGGCTTAAGTATTAAACTGATAAGCTAGCAAAGTATGTCTTCTTGTATTAAGTGCACTTTGATAATCACTAAAAAGTCTCCAGGTTTACAATGTGCTAATTGTGATAAAACTTTTCATGCAAAATGTGTTAACTTATCAACAACAGATCTCTGCTTTCTGCAAACATCAGGTGCATACTGGAAGTGTGTTGGTTGTCGGAGCAAAGATACAAACAACTATCTTATTGAATATGATATTCAAACAGATTCACCCCAGCCTGATTTAAACAGTATTTTGTGCACTATGGATTTCATAACAAAAGACGTTCTTAACCAAGTTGCAACAAAACATGAGGAATTAATGCAATCATTGAACTTTTGCACTAAGAAAATTGGGGATTTTGAAGGAAAGCTGCAAAGTCTCGAAAACAATATGAAAGAAATTGAAAAGATTAAGCTGGAAAACTTAAAAACAGATGTAATGCGATTGAACAAAGAAATTGAAGATTTTCAGCAATACACCAGAATGAATAATATTGAAATTCAAAACTGTCCTGAAAAAGATAATGAGAATCTAATTGATCTTGTCTTAAAAATAGGCGAAATTGTAAATTCTTCAATATCTGCCGATAATATTGATGCCATTCACAGAGTGCCACATCGCAATCCAGCTGATAAGAGTCCACGAAGTGTGATTGTCAGATTCATATCTCTACAAATAAAAGACAACTTCTTGAGAGCTGTTAAAAAGAAGCATGGCATTGACACAAATTTATTAGGCTTTACACATTGCTTTCAAAAAATTTATGTTAATGAGCATCTGTCCTCATACAACAAAATGTTCTACAAGCAAATTCGTGAAAAAGCTAAATCTAAAGGTTACAATTATGTTTGGGTGAAAAATGCTAAGTTCTATGTGAGAAAAAGTGATAATTCTAAAGTACTGTGTATCACATCACCAGCAGGCTTGGAAAGATTACAGTGAAGTGTATAAATTGTTTGGATTTCTAGTAACATAAATTTTAAGAATCCAGTATTTAGCAGGTTGATATCATAATCTAAAGATCCTATTTTTCATAGTAGAGAAAAATTAAAACATGTCCTCTTCTCAAATAAGGAAATCAATTCAAGACTTTTAAGTGCTTTACTGTCGTTTAGTCATGTCATATCAGTAACCATTAAAGTTGTTCTTCTACTGTAGTCTGCAGAACAGACCGCTTTTATAGCTGTTAATCATAAATTAACTTGTCTTGCCAATGTGCAACAGGATAGTAGTACTGAAGATATGTATTGGAGTTGATTCCTCTTTTGAAAAGGATTTTTTAAATTTTCACTTCAGGACTACATTGACAGTTACAAATAGAGCTGTAAACATCCGGTTTAACGAATACGACATCTCAAGTTGGGATATCCGAATACTTCGGATTTGAAGTCCGGATTTAAAAACCGGATTTGAACTTGGTATATACAATAACAGTTTTCATTTTTAAATTAAAATAGTTTGTCTCTAGTGAAATTAGTTACCATTTATGGTAACAATAAATAATCGACAAATAGTCATTGCAATTGACTAAGTCCTACCAAAAGCCAAAAATCAAAAGTAAATCTTAAAAAGCCTTATGTTGCATAAACGTTTTTAAAAATCGATTAGTTTAAGTCTAGATTAGTGACGGTTTTTTTTTATTTCTAACATGCACAAAAATTATTATGATGAGTGTTAGTTAAAGTGAATATCGGTATATTCTTGATTTGAAAACGTCGCCATATTCAATTACTCTGAAAATTACAACGTCAAAGAATAAACAATGTCACTATAATGCCTGGCTTTAGCGAATATTAAAAAATCAAGCGTATAAATGGGGCAACTGTATAATTATATCTAACACTATTATCTCATGGTTATTTCTTACTTTTTATATCTTTTGTTATGTTTTATTATGTATCATGTATTATATATATATTTTTTCTTTTGTGATGTTTGTAAAAATGGAGATTTCCGTATATTAAATAAATAAATAAATAACAATATGACACAATAAGTACATGGCCTACCAGATTGATTTCCTGTTCAATGTTACATTGCCCATAACTCCTTAACGATTAAGTTTTGAACAAAAGTGTGTAAGGCACTTTCGACTTAAAATTGTCCAAAGAATATGCTCTTAAGCTATGGCCATCGAGTCACGGAACACGCTGTATATATAGAATAGTTTTTGATTATCCAACATCGGCTATCGGTTCGACATCACCTTAATGTATATCTGAACTTGAAATACATTTTTCACTATTAGATATGCTCTGCACCTGGATTCCACTTGGAATCCGGATATCCGAACTTGAAATGTCATATTATCCACGAATCTGGATTTCTGGAAATCCGGATTTAACTTGCAGCCCTAGTTACAAACACAACAACTGAACGGGATTATGCACGAAACACTGCAGCAACACATAAAAATTTTAAGCTTTAATGCCAATGCACTCTTCATTTTACAGACACCTCTAGCATCCGCCATATTGACAGATTTGAATTCGGTGACTAGGCTTTATTTATAGGTGATGTTGGCTGAACACGAATTCGGTGTCAAAAATAACTTTTGACAGAAGAAGATTTAGATAATATTTAAATAATATTTTATGTAATATATTACAAAGGCAGACAGTTTGGTTAGTGGGGGGATGGGGACAGACAGTGAGGAAGGTCAAAAAAATATGTGGCCTATTACTCATGTCATTAAGATTGTGTCAACTGTTAAAATTTTTAAGAAAATGTTTATGTTTTAAATTTTATCTTTCGTTACTATTATGATGTTACTTATATATTGTTATTTTTTTAATTATTATTATCATGCCTTAGCATTTAATATAGCCAACCTATGTACAGACTCCACTGTGTCTCTATAGGACATTATTTATGCGTATGTTTTATACTGTATATTGATGTATTATATTGGCTGAAATAAATACTAAATGCTAAAATACACCTTGGCAGACACAACGACACAATATATTCATCATCGCAATGCGGTGAGTATTTGGCACTCTTTATTGTATTCCCATAGTCCGGAAGCGGTGGACCCTTCTGTGCGAAGCAAAAGGCCGCTCGGAAAACCAAAGTGAATTTTATAGACTTTGACCTCCTGAACGCGAAAAAGTGAGTTATTTTTGAAAAAAAGTTATGCATTAATTGTTATAAACAATTTAATTGTTTCAATCGATATATTAAGAAAACCACTAGTCATATCGAGTAAATTCCAAATTAAAAAACATTCCTCTATTTAATTACAATAAAAGTTCTTATGAGAAGTTTTGTGATATTTCTGTTATTTAGTGCGATATTAGCGGGTTACGAAATTACTCATATCATTACGATAATCTAATTTATAATTGCTGATTTTCATAACAGCTGCATTATATTATAACATTGGCATGTGTGTCAGGGCTGTTATGAAAATCAGCAATTGAAGGGGTGAGTGGATAAAGGGGTTAACTACCAAATTATTAATGTTACAAGAGAGCACTTTTAGTGAATTATTCTAGTTATTATTTGTTATGTTCTAGTTGTTATTTCTAGTTTTTGGCTATAGGATTTTAGGACAAATCATTTAGTTAAATCAATAGGGATTAAAATTACGAATTTTCTTATCACAGAGTAAAATGTCAGGTATATAAAAAATAAGCTCAAATTAGAAAAAAATCAAATTAGTTCTTTTATTCATTAAAAAGACACACAAATAAGAACAATTTCTGTAGTAGTAATAGTTAGGTCCTTTATCATGTAATATTTCTGTCAATATATATAGAATCGTAGCTAAATCAGGTCATAAGTTGTAAAATAGCTTTAGGACCTTCATTCACTAAAAATTTTTTTTTTTTAAATGTCAGTTAACCCCTTTATCCACTCGCCCCTTCAATTATTAAGGCCTTCTGGACAAACTGCAAAGCTGGCTACCTAAATTCCGGGAATTCCAAAAGTTTGCTATTATAATGAACGGGAAAACCCGCGAGAGTTCTCGCCACATCGATAGCCTTCTACCGTGGTCCAGACTGACTGCGGATTGTTCGAGATTCGGCAGATTGTTCCAGAGCGTGGACGTATGCATATATAATGCCGTCGGGCAAGAAAAGGAGTTAGTCAACGAGTTATTTAGCTCTAGCTCTAGTGACAGTTGTCATCTGTCAAGTCATTTTCAACAAAGAGTTCGTGTTCAGCTACTCCAAAAAACAAAAGGAACAAGTTTTCTTGAAATAAATAAAGATTATGGAGTTCCATAAACTAAGGCTCAAGATAGTAAATGCTACAAGATTTCTAGTCAAAACATTGAAAATTCAAAAAGTTATGCCTTGTTCCCTAAAAACACTAAAATCTCATTGAAAATACATTTAAATTCAACCTTCTACCGGCACTTATTATTCGGGGTTATTCTTGTTTAAAAACTGTTATATATTTTGGGAATCTCATTTTTTCAGCAAAGTAAACCATATTTTTGGTTGAGATAGATAAAATGTTCACTTTGCCAAAATAACACCCACCCTAGTGAATAACCATTGTAATTCTAGATATTTCCAACTTAAATACCATAAAAGTGCATATTCTTTACCATTTGGCATAGTATTTATGCTTGAAACATATAGAATTATTTTATTATACTAAACAAATTTATGTAAACTTTTTTTTCTAGCGGCTTATTGAAGATTGCCGAAGTGGAAAGTCGATTCAATGGTATTGACAATTTTATAAAGAATGTAGAAGCCTTAGGTTTTACAAAAATTAGTAAAAACCTATCATATGACTTGTTTTGCTTTATAGACTTTGTAAAGAAAGAAACAAACATCAAGGCAAAGAAGAAATTACCTGACATTACTCTTGAACCATGTTTATATAAAAAGCGATAATTTTATATAACTAAAGTTTGTAAATAACTAATTAAAACACATTTTTATATAAAATATATATTTACAATTAAATAAAAATATTAAAATAAAAAACAAGACTTTAATTTTGCCATAGTTTTAAAACTTTATCTTTTCCTCCTGATGCAACCATCAAACCATCAGTTGACCAATCGACAGCGTACACCTCATCAGCATGTCCAGGCAAATCAATTTCTAATTTCTGTGTTTTCATATTCCATAATTTCAATGTAGAATCCGAGCTACCACTAACCATAAGTCTTGAATCTGCTGAAAATGCAATCATATAAACAGCTTGAACATGACCTCTCAAGGTACAGATAAATTTTCCAGTTCTTGCTTCCCATAGTTTAATGGACTTATCAAATGAAGCCGAGGCTAGAATTCGTCCATCAGGTGAAAATTTTACATCATTGACCAACTGTTGATGACCAGTTAGTCGAGCTAATGGTTTTTTCTCTTTTTCGGGATTCCATAAAAACAAAGTAAAATCATCAGAACCTGATACTAATCTTTCACCAAATGCTTTTATAACATCATTGTAACGATTTAAAGCAAACTGGTTTAATTTTTCTGGATCTTTATTTTTTACATCATTGTATCCATCCTTTACTGGATCAAAACATCCTATTTTTAATACATAATCTGTACTAAGTGCTAACGTGTTAACCCAATGTGCATGACCCTCTAAAGTTCTACATAAGATTCCATCACTAGCTCTCCACACTTTAACAGTTCGATCCTGTGAAGCTGAATAGATCAAACCATAACCACCCCATTTCACTACAGTAACACTTTTTGTATGCCCAGATATAGTTCGTACAGTCTGACATAGAACTGTATCCCAAATACGAATATCACCATCTTTAGAAGAGCTGGCCAAAAATCTACAGGAAAAAGTGATGAATTATTTTTGAAATACAAATTTCTAGATTTTTTTACCTGCATTCAGGATTACTGTGGTATGGTTCCCAACAAAGTGAAGTAATCCATTGCTTGTGTCCCACCATAGTTTTCCCAATTTGTTTTCCACTTTCTGGATCCCAAATTATGATCTTTCCATTCTTACAAGCAGAAGCTAATTTTAAACTATTAGGGGCCCATGAGATGCATAACACCCAGTTATTATGACCTTTACATGTATAAGATGGACACTGAGTTGATAAGTCCCAGAAACGTACAGTTGTATCTCCAGAACCGCTTGCTAAATGTTTTCCATCAGGGCTAAAGCTAACGGATATAACTGCTTCGGCATGTCCAGGCATAGAACTAGTACATCTTGTTACAGGACGAACTTTAAATACTGCTTGTTGTTGATATATTATGTCTACTACTCCTTCAGTATTAAGATTCGTTACATCTAAAGTATGGCTTAGACTTTTCGTGATTTCTGCATCATTAACAAAGAACAAAAATGGAACCTTTTCTTCTTGTTGCAGTATAGCATTGCATATTAAATTTAGCTGTTCTACTGTGCAGTCAAGTGGTAAATCCATCATTTCACCCAAAGGTTCTCCTGTTTCAGATTTAAATCTGCATAGCAGACGTTTTTGTTCTTCATTATCGTCCACTTCCATTTTCTTAATATTTAATGTAATAAATTAAGATCTTGTTAATAAATAATAATAATTATTTGTCTTTTTAACAACTTTCTCAAAAAAGAAGCTCAAAACACGTTTTATGCTTAGGTTTGTAGGTTATGTTTAGTTCGTCTACTCAAGAGGTTATGTTTCTAGCCATAAGCGTCTCATATTGAGGGCAAATACATACTTTTCAACAAAAGTGTAAAACCGTACTGATTGATAACTATTATTTGTAAACACAAAAGATGTATACTGTAGTATTCTCATAACAATAATATGCAGGATCCATTTTTTAAATTCAATACAGAAAATTATTTCATAAAAAGAAATTACTACGTCCCTGAGTGAAACTTGACTCACCTAACCTAGATGAAGTTAGAAACGTTAAGTTTGACAGAAGAGGTGGAAAGAATTTTTTGAAAAATAATAATATCCTTTAAAATCATGGATATTACTGTGAATAAATTTAATAAAATATGTAGAACATGTTTGATAGAAAAAGTAAATATGCGTCCAATTTTCGACGCATTTGTAGCAGATATGTTAATGGAGTGTGCAAATGTGCAGGTTATATATTATTGTACATTTATTTTAATAAGAAATGTGATAAATAATTATTCTTTATAATAGATTATAAAAAATGATGGCTTACCCAATACTATTTGTCTGCAATGTTTGCAACAAATAAATCGCAGTTATACTTTTAAACAACTTTGTGAGAAATCTGATAATACACTACGTCAATGTTTAAAAGATTTTGCATATAATCAAGGAAACAAGGTGGGTTTTTAGTATTAACTGTTTATTATAATTGTTCTAAGAATATGATTTATAACTTTTAAAGGATGAGCAGTTGAAAGAAGCGATACAAACAAGAAGTTCTCTGCAGTTTCTTATAGAGACTGAACAATTAAAATTAGAAATATCGGAACATCTAAAATTAGGTGTGAAATTGCATGGAGTATGTAATGCATAATTATAAGCAAATAGTTTATTAACAACATTTCTAGGTAATAATAATAATATTAATAAAAGCCCGCTTATAAGCAATAAAGTTGAAGACATCATAGACACAACTGATAGTGAAATTGAAAGTTTTCAGTGTTGTAACTCTGAGAAAACGTTCACAGGTTTGATAATATTTTGGATTAACTTCAGTATATGGTACTGCTGCCCTGTGTACTTGCCTGTCGATGTGCTTTCTTGCAGTCATGTTAGATTAGTTGTAGAAATGGTTTTTGATGAATATATACCATATTGTATACTGGAGTTTTACCAATAGTTTAAGTCTATTATTAAGGAAATGTATAAAATCAGGTTGCCAGATTGCATAAAACAGTCCGACAGAAAAATGTCTCATGTCTCACAAACAACTAAATGTCTCTTTAGTACCCAACTAGTTAATTACTTAAATAGTATGTTCTTTGGCAATCCTATGTTTAGGAAGCCAGAAACCGCACATGCATACAATGTATTTACAAGCATCTATCTTGAACTTGCAATGTTGCCAATATGTCGTGTAGTATAAAACCAACTTTTTTAATGAAATTATAAATATTATTCCCACCAAGCCAACTAACACCCTTATTCTTTTCGTTTTTATTTTTGTATTATGTAAGACAAATTCTTAGAAAAATCGTTCCCATACAATCACTAAGTATTTAATGAAAGTTTCTTAAACGTCTTCCATAGAATTTAAACATTATTTGTTTAATTTGTATGAATTCAAATGAACATGGTTAATTAACGAAGCCAATGTTTGATGTTGCTAACAACAATGCAGCAACCAGTATATCTACATACAATTTGCATTGTCTATAATTGCTTATCACACTATCAAAATTAGATTAGATACTGAAACATTTATTACTACTTATACAGCAAAACCTACAAAAAAACAATAAATTTTAGGAAAATGATAAGTGTATGTATAAAACTCAGCCATTTTGTAGTTTTTTTCCACAAAAAACTGGAACGTCTGTAATTTTCATTCAATATCTTTGGGCTTTTGCTTTCCTTAGAATATCTTGATTGTAGGTTTTACTATAGATGTTTTTAAACACCAACAAAGACAAAAATAAGAATTGCACATGACTGATGTACAATATGACCTGGCTGTAGAAATAAATACTGTCAAACCTTGACCAAACTCAAATCAGGCCCAGTGAAGTAAGATTTGCTGAAGTATGTAGTAAATATAAAAAAATATAACCATGGAGGGGGGAAGTAAACATAACGTACAAATATTACATTAAAAATATATATTTTTACATTATAATATATACAGAGTGTTTCAAAACAAAATTTAAAGATTTACAAGGCATGTAGTACCATCGAAAACAAGTTGGAAAGTTTGAATATACTTAGGTTCGCAAATAAACCGTTTCCGAGATAACAGCGATTTATTACAATAGCTTAATAATTTATTTTATTGGTTTTTATTAAGGTTTTATGGGTTTTTACAATAATATTACAATATTATTAAAGAAGATGTTTAAAATGTTGTACTTCCATATTCGCACAGGATCTACATTTTGCAAAAAGTGTAACTAAACAAAACTTTTTAAAATAACCCCAGATACAAAAGTCTAAAGGAGTTAAATCGGTTAATTCAAAATTCCCTCTTTAATAAAACTAGCTTCATCAGTAAAAAGGATGTTAGAAACGAAGTCTGGGCGTTCAACAGCTCCCCGTAAATTCCAT
Source organism: Agrypnus murinus (assembly GCA_929113105.1). NCBI lineage: Eukaryota > Metazoa > Arthropoda > Insecta > Coleoptera > Elateridae > Agrypnus > Agrypnus murinus. Next base: position 225,313,625 of record OV816024.1, on the reverse strand, counting down.
TTACAGCGTGTCATTCTTGTTTGATAATCTAGAGGAGTTAGGGCTTGTATATGGTAGTAGTATAGGAGTTGCTCATGAAGAGTTCTCCAACCGACATATCTATTTATGTCCATTTGAGCCGAAATTCTTCTAACACTTGATCAAGCAGATCTGCTCGCGAAAACCTAATAGGCTAATATGATATAAATTAAAATTGGGTTCTCGTGTAAATTTAAATTTGAACTTGCAATATTCGTAGTATGTGACGACATCCTCATATCTCTTGACGTTGAGTCTTGCCTAGTGATGAGCGACGGGAATATTTCCGGTGAGGAATATTTCCTGCCGGGAATTTATAAAAATCACTTATAAATTTCCGAAAAATGGAAATTTATTTTTTATACTCCATTAAGTGAAACGCAAGTAAACGCACGTCAAAGCGTACACTGCCTAATACAATTTTGCAAGCTAAGACCTATTAGAAGTCATGGTAGCTCAGTGGGTATGACACTTGACTACCTATCTTGAGGTCCTGGGTTCGAATCCCAGGAGTGATACATTGAAATTTTTAAATACCTAAGACTTCCAAGTCGACTCAGCCTGTGAAAATGAGTACCTGGAAAATCATTTCCTGGGGTAATAATAGGCGGTCGGTGCGTAAAGCTACCCATTTTACCACCCTTGAGTACCGAACGGCTGGAATCCCAATGGGCCTTCATGGCCTGTAAAAGGGGACTATTATTATAAGACCTATTACCATCACGTGGCTGGTTCTAGCGTTAATTTAACGTGTTTAATGTAAATTTATCTTTGATGTATATTGACATGTAGTGAATTGAGCTTTTTTCGAACAATTTCTCTATGTTGGACCCTTTTTTCAATCAAAATATAAATTCCCGATAAAGTGGGAAGTTCAGGAATATTCCCAGATATATTTCCAGGAATATTCCCCAAAAAATAAATTCTGGGTATTTACCCATCACTAGCTGAGTTGCCTCACCATAAACATCACTAACAGTAGACTAAAAAAGATACTATACATTAGAATTGGGAACTTGTATAAATTAAAATTTAAATCAGCTTATGATAACAGATTTTTAATGTATCGTTTTGAACTACGGATTTCCTATTTTATTTATATATTTCACAAAATTGATAATGGTTTTATGACAATGGTTTAACGACAATGTCGTCATTAAAAGAGCAATATATTCGTCGGTCAATTTTGCGCAAATGAACCGAAAATCCGATAATGTCAACATCAATGCTTGCAAAAATTTGTATAACGTTTGAGAGAACGCTCCAAAGGTGCAAAAAAAATTTCGAGATACTGGAACCGTCGATAGAAAAACTCAAAATGGCCGACCAACACAAACTCCAGATAAAAAGATGGAACAAAAGGTGAGTGGGTTTCACCTTGGATTTTCGGTTCATTTGCGCAAAATTGACCGACGAATTGCTCTTTTAATGACGACATTGTGGCTGCTATAAGACAAACGAACATCAGCTTTGCAACTCTATGAGACAATGCCAAAGCCAATACCTTCTAGATTTCCGACTATAAGAAATTATATCGATAATCTTTCTCAGAAGAAGATTATTTGACTAAATTTAGGCGACAATTTAATCGTGAACAGACTTTTTGACAAATAATGCCAACCCCAGGGACCGTGTAGGTATGGCCATCTTAAACGACAAACCTATTGGGATTGCATATCGTAGGGTTGATCAATTAAATACTACTAATCTCCAAGCATGTGCACATGTCTAAGGTGTCAGCCCAATGGGTTCCTTATTTGCTCATACCATTCCACAAGCAAACTCGAAGTGAACTTTCACAGCGGATACTGACTGTTTTGGAGCAGAATGAAGATGATTTCTTTGCACGTCTCATAACAATTGACGAATGGTAGGTCTATACCTGTATGTAGTGTTGCAATCAAAGCAAAGTTTGGTCAGAAAGTTGGAAAATCTTATGGAAAAGTTAGAAATGTTGGGTGTAGAGGATTCTTAAACATGCTTTTAATAAAGTTTTACTTATTCTCGGTAATTTTTGTTAATTTTCCCTTAGTGCTGGGTACGTACATTTTCTACGTTCATTTATAACTAGACTATGTGACACTAACCCGTCTCTGATGTATGCATGGGATAATCATAACTTAAATTTAATTAAATAGAAGAAAAAAGTTGCTTTTGCTATTTTGCCGATGGCTACATCAGTAGCTACTAAGAGAAGTTTTAGTACATATAGCAAAATTCATACAAAAAAATCGAAATCGTTTAACAACCAAAAGAGCAGGAAAAATTGTTTACATCGGCCATAATTTGAAGCTGCTAACAAACCATCCATCTGAATCAGGTACTATTGATAAGCCTGTCGCTGTTGTGAGAAAAACGTTCACAATCTCATAATCATACCACATTCTTGCCAAACGATCCAAACAAACGTTGACAAAGGAAAACGAAGAAGAGGAAGCTGCTAGCAGTAATAGTGACTCAATCAGCATTCACACCAGCCATCAGCACCAAAAATGTGTTAAAAACTTTTTTTATAATTATTTTTGTAAATAATAAAAATGCCAAAGAAGTAATTATTATTATATTTACATAAGTTAGTATTATCTTAGTATTACTAAAAAAATTAACTTTTCTTGATCTTAATCTTTCTTGAAGAGATGACCGAACTTTTCAACAATTCCAACTTTTCCGGAAAAGCTGCAACCCTACCTGTACGATCCAGAGATCAAAGAAATGAGGAAGGAGTGGAAACATTCCTCCTCCACTCCCAAAAAGACTAAGGTGCAAAAGAGTGCAGCGAAAGTAATGCTTATTTGGGATTATCGTGGTGTAATCTTGACCAATTATCTTTGGAAGGATCAGACCATTATCATCGCTTATAACTGTAATCTTCTGCGAAAGTACGATATGCAGTGAAAGAAAAATGCTGTGGAATGATCGGAAAAGGAATCTGTCTTTTGGCCAACAATGCACTCACGCATTCTGCTGAAGCATCTGTTGTGGAAGCCAAAAGATGTTGGTACAAAATTTTGTCCCTTTTTATTCGCCTGATCTCACACTCTATGATTTCTTTCTCTTCCCCGAAATGAAGAAACCACTACGAGATTGGCGATTTGATGACATTGATGATGTCATTATGGAAATGCATTCTCCAGGCAATTGCAAGACTTTTACAATGTTGGGTTGAGGAAGGCCAAGAAACGTATGCAGAAATGTGTAACTTTGCAGGGTGACTACATGGAGAAGATTTTATTTCAGTGTACTATACTTAACTTTCTTTGTAAATCTGTTCTTGATGATAATTAAAATATTACGATATCCCCTCGTATGTATCAATTGAAGGGTTTGGGGGAAGAGGGTATTAAGCCACTTCTTTCTGTTTTAAAGTAATTTTAATTTATATGTTTTAATCAAATCTCGAAATCATAATTACAAATCAAACACAAAATTATTTTTATTATATTTTATTTACGTACAAACTTGTTTGATTTTGTAAAAAACCAAACAAAATGTGAAAAGATAACAAAAAAAATGGCAAAGATTAGCAAAAAATTGTGGCGTTGCCATGTTCAACTTAAAAGTTCACTCTACTTATTTTTAAACGTTGCTTAATCCTAGTTTGTTTAAATAAAATAAAAATCTAAAGAAAGTTGGTTTCTTCTTCATCATCACTGTCAAGATGTTCTATGTTATCCGCGTCTATAGCGATATCATTCAACTCAATGAAGTGCGTTCAAATTTTGAAGTTTTTTTGGATTGAGTGCTTTGAATTCATTGTATTTTAGTGGGAGCTCGGGTACTTTGCAAACTGTACACCTCTTCTTCCAATATTAACGTAACACCTCAAAAAGTTGCAAGATTCTCATTGAAGAAATGGTATTAGAAGATCGCCGTTTGAAAGTTAAGGAGTTAGTAGTGTTGTCTGACGTTTCGGAAATAAGTGTTCGCCGCACTCTTCGTGACCATTTGGGTATGAATGAAATTAGTGCAAGCTGGCTACCGCGTCTTTCTGCTGTCAACGTCGCGTGGAATGTGCGCGCTCGTTTTTAAACTTGTGTGGAGACCACCCAAAGCCGATTTTGGAGTCCATTGTGGGAGATGAAACAATGGTTCTGTATTATGATTCTCTATCCAAGAGGAAATCGATGGAATGGCGGCGACCCGATGAACCTCGAAAGGTGAAAGTCGTTCAATTGACAAAGAAAGTTATGGCAACAATAGTGTGGGATTGTGACAGCATTTTACTGATTGATTTTAAAAAACGCAATATAACTTTAACAGTACATATTATGCGTCTTTATTGCATAAATTGAGAAACAATATTCGAATATTGGAATATTCACAACAACGTCGAGGAAAATTGACAAGAGGTGGTCGATTATTACACGACAATGCACCCGTTCATACTGCCGCAATTTCACAAGCTGCCATTCGCGATTGCGGCTTTGAAGCATTGGATCATCCACCATACAGGATATGGTTCCTAGTGACTATTATTTATTTTCCAATTTAAAGAAAGACCTTAGGGGACGTCGTTTTAAGGAGGAGAACATGCTTGCTTAAGGAGGAGTGCTTACCTCATACATGTTTTATCTTCAACATTGAATTAAAATAAAAACCAGCGCATTCATATTTGTTTCATTTCTTTTCTGTACAATCTGGCAACCTTGTGAACAACTATGTCTAATATTACTAAATTTATGTAATTAATTATACTAAATGATATAATTAAATTTATATTTTTTCCCTGTTCAGAAAATTGGAAACTTTTAGTACATGAAGAAGAGCACGCTAACAATAAAAACCCTAGACATACATGTGCAATATGTGAAAAAATATTTAATCAAAAGTCCCAACTAGCTAGGCACATAAAGATACATTCAGCTGACCGTAAACAGCAAATTCAAGAAAATAGAAATCTAAAGACTAAACCTTATGCTTGTAAATTGTGCCAGAAAACATACTTACATTCGGGTACTCTTAAAAAGCATATTAAAGAGCAACATAATGGTGAAAAGAGAATTTATGAAAAGAAACATAAATGTAAAATATGCGAGAAACGGTATAAGCATTTATAATAATTATTTTAAATTAAGATGTTGCTGATTTTTTATTTTTTTCTGATAGATTTTGCAATAGTAGTTGGCTTGAAATTCATATGAGAAAGCATACTGGAGAACGACCTCTGACATGTGAGACATGTGGGAAAACATTTTACATGCCGAGTTCGTTATCTAAACATTTGTTAACACATTCTGAGAAAAAACACATTTGTGAGGTAAAAGAAAATTAAGATTTTAGAGATTTATAAATGATGAACATTTTTTAGATATGTCAGAAAGCTTTCACACAACCATTCCAACTTACTGTACATAAACGTGTGCATACCGGAGAAAAACCATACGTATGTAACATTTGTGGAAAAGGCACAACTACAAGTGAGGCATTAATTATTCATATGAGGACTCATACTGGAGAGAAACCATTTGTTTGTGATCAGTGTGAAAATGCATTTGCAAGTAAGTTAAACATACTTTCTAAAATTAAATATAATTATAATATATCTAACAGGTAAAAGTCAACTAACAATACATCTACGGAGACATACAGGTGAAAAGCCATATATGTGTCAACAATGTGGTCGTGCATTCTTACAAAAAGGCGATTTGAATACACATATACGATATCATACAGGAGAACGACCTTATGGTTGTAATTATTGTCCAAAACGATTTATAGCACATAGTGCATTGAGAGTACATACTATGAGTCATACAGGAATGAAACCTCATAAATGTAGCATATGTCATAAGCGATTTGTCAGTACTCATATATTAAAAACGCATATGCGAACCCATACAGGAGAAAAACCTTATGTTTGTGATGTATGTGGACATAAATTCTCTCAGAGTGGTGCATTAGCAACACACAAAAAGGCACATTTAGTATTAAAAAATCGCCAAGATTCATAAGCAACAAATAAAGATAAATTATTTATTTGTATTTATTGTGTGATTCAATCTAGTATCTGTGGCTGAGGTATAATAAATGTTTGTAAATGGTTGTTTTGATTAATTTGGGAGTGCATTATTCAACATTCGAACTGGAAGGTTATAAGGATTTTAACACCTGAAAAGCATTGCTCACTGTAACTTTATTGATCTCATATATGTTGCATATACTAATTGAGGTAACTTGTAGAAAATAAAGAAGAATCTTACATTAAGACAATTAAAGGTAGTAAGACTGTTATTTACACACAAAAAATATTAAGAAACTACAAGTGGCAATGATTGCTAGAAAAACAGTTGCAGGAACTGTTCCAATGCAATACATCACAATATATAGATTTGTGTAATTTTGTACTTGTAATAGTAAAAGTGAACGTAATAAATGATTTTTTTGTATGTTTTTTTATTCCTTTCTGATACTTTTTAAAAATGGTAAATAACATATTCAAAATGTTTTACAGCAGAAATACTATATTGGGTGGCCCATCTTATAGGTAATCCTAATTTATAAATAATTACTAATTACTTAAATTCACAAAGCTTTGATGGTATGTTCAATACAAGCACAAGTAGCGATTCAGAAAAAGAGAAAAATTAAGTGTTAAATGTAGGGTAACTTCGCCATTTGTCGGCCGTTTAAGCAAAATCTAAAGTTTGGGCCTAATTGCCAATGTGAAATTACTGATAATCGCTTGTTGTTCTTAAATATTTAAAAAGCTCAAATATTTATATTTCTAATTAAGAAAAGAGGTATCTCTCAAATCAATATTTATATACGTTGATTCTATATTCTTTCTTACTTTCTTGGCGTGACTATTTCGCTTATGCAACACTTTATACACATTTGTGTTTAGATTGTGGAAATTTTACACTAAACTAATTTTAGAAAAAAGTTTTGTTTTCAGAGCCTTACTCCATGTGATATTTTCAATGCTACAGAATGGCTGGGACGTTATTTTTTGCTTTTTTTATTTACGTTTTTAATGGTTTCTAAAATATTCTAAAGTCATTTTTAGATGTTTCCTAAAGCTTTTTGGTACTGTATAAACAAAACTTTATACCCGCGTAGCAGGTATTATAACCTAGTTAGGGATTAATTCATAAAAAATAAAACATTTTGAAAAGTTCAGTTTTACTAGTTTTCGGCCAACTTTAACCACTTCTCGGCATGTGTTTACCCGATTTTCGGCCCTCACATAAACTTCTTTAATTTTTTTCCTAGAAAGCCCTTACATTGAAAGAGTATTGCTTGTAAACTACAGTACCAAATTAAATATTTTAAAAACGAGCAAATCGCAAATTTATTTTTATACATATTAACAATAAAACAGTATATTTTTAAGTGCTATACTTTTGTTTTTATTGGGCAATATGTAATAAAAGGTACTCATTTTTAGAGACAATTTCATTAAGTGTAAATTAAATAATTATTTTTTCCGAAAATATATGTCACATAACTATAAAATATCTGTAGGGCCAGAAAGAGACCTTGTGGTTCATATACTAATACTATTAATGTTTAGGATCAAAGACATTTTATTTAAAACTTACATGAAAAAAAACGAAGTATGTTTTCTTATTTATTACTACTAATAGCGATACCGTTAGTTTTTCACTATTTTTATATGTAACTTGGCATTATTTTCTTAAAAGATTTCCTAATTTTACCAATAAAATTTTAACATTATTAAAATTTAACAATAAACAATTATAACTCTTTGTAGTTTAACAATAAAAAAGTAATAACAAATAAAATATTGTTGATGACTTTTTCTGATGTCGGAAAAGGGAACGAGACGCAGAGAGAAATAAGTAACCTAACCACGCTAAGAATACTCAAAATTATTCAGTTGGTTAACAAACTCGCATTTAATCACATAAGTCGCATGTGTAGTCTAACATAGCTTTTTTTTATAAGCTTTTTCATAGGAAATCCCCAAAAATTGGGTACATTTTAGCGGTGTAGGACATCTGACCGCGGCCATAATACCGCTGCCAAAATACCACCGAACAAAATACCGCGAGTGTTAAATCTTGTGCAACATAATATAAATCATTTATTGCTATGGCTGCTTATAGTGTATATTTGAAAATTTTATTGGAGAATGGCTCAAATTGCTTTAATTTGGTTGTCATAGTGCTTTCAAGAACTTGTGAATTTTTGTTATTAACTATGAAATCCGTTCAACTGCATACGTTTTTAGTAATGTGCTTCTTCATCCAACAAATATTACATAAATAAATAAGAAAAACTCCCAAGTTGTTGAAAACGCTAACCACTTGAACCAGGCTTGAAACATTCGCAAATACGGAATTTAAAGAAATCGTTGGAATAAATAATTTTATATTGTTGCGCAAGATCTAGCACTAATAGCGGTATTTTGCCCTGAATTGCTTGAATTTTGTTTTAAAATAAATAATAATGATATCCTACTTCATGATATATGTATAATCAGTAATATGTATAATAAAGTTTATCAAATAGTTATTGTTACAAATGGAGCACTATATTAAGAATTTTCGTACTCAAACTTAGAATTCGAGAGCGCACATGTCAAAGGCGGGTACTCACCAGAGTTGCAAACCTGCTGCAAACTGTTTTAAAGTGGGTTTGTAAAATTGTTTGGTTTGGTGTATACGTCGTCGGTTTCAGCAAGCGGTAAGATCAAAGGGAGTGGGTTTTAAACAAGTTTGCAAACATAGCCAGTGTGTACGTCTCTTTTCAAAGTCAACCTGATCGAAAAAGCCAAACACTTGTACTAAACATCTGCACAAACAAGTTTTAAACAGTTTGCCAGTCTGTGTGTACAGCGTGATCATGTTTTAAACGCTGAAGTTTGCAACTGGTTTGTAACTTGTTTCAAACAAATTCCAAACACGAATTTTGGTGAGTACCCACCATATTGTCAGCGGCCATTATAAACTTAAACACTAGCTTCCCGTTATTGCCACTAGGAGTACTTAGTATGTTATATTTATTAAAATATACATGGCCGAAAATAAGTAAAAAAAACCTATAATTTTCATGTGTGTTTTTTTTAATTAAGTTTTATTCTAATGCAGCCGACAACTGGTGGCGGCTGGCTAATCGGCGAATTTACCGTATAATGGATTGTATTTTATTGCATGGTGATGATTTATGTACCCCAGTTTTTGAGAATACCAAAGGTTTCTAGATAATTCCAAAGTATTCCCAGAAATATGCCATATTCCCATGTGCAGTACCAATGATACAATTAACAAGCCACATTTCCGTCAAATTAGTTGCCAATGCATTTTTTACAAAGTAATTTAAATATATTTTGGCTTGGGAAGTTACAAAAAAATCAGTTTTCTAGATTTTTTCAAAATATTCAACTCCTACACCATTAGGCCGAAAAGAAGGTTCAAGTAATTTGGATACTTATTGAGAGTTTATCGTAATCTCAAAGGAACTGTAATTCTCAGGAAATTTTTATTTTAATTGTTCAATTTTTATATCAGGTTAAACTTTTTCCACATTAGAATTAAATTTCTTTGTAATATAATCTAATATTTTATTCTTATCTACAGCTGGATCCACTCATGTTAAATGTACAAATGTATAGATATCTCTTTTTTTCTAAGAGAGGTCAACCAAATGATCATAGTAATCAGTGCCATGAGGTACGAAGGATGCTCCACCATCCCGATTCCTCGCCCAAAAATAAATAAAATAGCTACCGACTTATTTTCTATGTTTCTCGGTGTATTATATCAGTATTCACTAATTCAACATCTCTTTTAAGCAGTTTGACTAAATCAATATTACTTCCTATTAAATTACTCGCCTACTTCTTAAGATCCTTAATCTGTTAATTTAAAAGCTGTTTCATTTGAACAATAGATTTTATGTGTGTAAATATATCGCTTTTAAGGAACATTATCACTTTCATTATTGATATTCACATTTTGTGAAAGTGGAATAATCTCTGCTTTTTGAATAACTAGGAATATCATAGAGGTATAAATTTTTATTTTCTAAATATTTTTTAAAAAGAGGAAGTAGTCAAGGAGACAGGAATAGTGGAAACTTGGTGATTGAACACAACTAGTTTTTACCTGTTAGTAAAAATAATTGTGGCTTGTAGATGCACTTCCTTCTTTTGAAAAATTACTCCCGAAAAACGGAGATTTGTTTGAGGTATACCTAATCATTTGATCCATATCTTTACCCTTAAATTTCTTAAAAAACTGCTGCGTTTGTCGACACAAAAATGGCTGTCAAACATGATAAAGTTGCCTTAAAAAATGATTTTTTTTTATTTATCAAGCTACCAGTGCTGCACCACTTCATATGGATTGATCCTGCATTGAATATTTCATGGGTAAAAACTGTTTGCCCAGTATGTCCCATTGACACCAGTCTGACACCGACTGTGATCCACAAAAAAACAATTTTTGTTATTAATCATGCCTCCTTCTGCTATGTTTCTGTATCTTGCTGTGCAGTTTTTTGGTGTATTTGCAATTTTGCCTGTATTTCCTGTTTGTTGTCCTTGATCTTGGAAGGCCTTCAATAAACTCTGTGACCACACCTTCGGTTTAACTTGTATGTTATTCAGTGAACTTTGATTAGGTCTTTTTCTAACATTTTGCTCCAAATCATTTTCAGGGGACCTGTTTTTCCTTGAGCTCTTGGTACTTGTAGTTGCGATTGTTTCTGTTTTTTCTTTTTTTTTCCTTCTCCACTATATTCTTCTAAATCGTTCTCTTCATAAACTTCTGACTCCAAGTCCTTATCTTCCACAATTAATTTGTGCTTTGCAACCTTTGTTTTTAACCAATTTTAAATGTTCAACATGTATTGCTCATTTTTGAACCAGATATTGGAGCCTTAAAGCTCTTGACACTTCTTTTTGCTGCTCTTGTTAAAGAGGTTAAAACAGGTCTGTTATATTTTTCTGTATATTGGCCTAGTCAGAGCTTTCTATAGCTAACGAGCCTGGAAGTGCGACGGATGACGTCACAAGAGCCAATGAAATTTCTGCAGCGTTTAATAGGGAAATACCGCCGCCACGAACGTTTTCTCAAAACCCTGTGAAAACCATGACAGATATGAAAAACTGTATTGTAACAAAATTACAGAGAATTAAATTTCCTATAAAACGCAAAATAATAGATATGCCTATTTCCAGTAGTTTAGACGTGGGAACATGTCAAAGGCTTGTGTTATTCAGATAAATTCGCAGGAACTGTCTATTCCCCTTAAATGTAATTAAAAAGCACTTTGTTTTGGTACATATTCTGGAATAATAATAATACTCCAGTTTTGAGAACTTTATTTGCTTTGATGATTTTTACAAAAAATAAACAACATTGTAGATATAAACACATAAATAAAAATGAACATAAAATATATTTATTTTTCCATTAATCAACATCCAAATAGTAACAGACAAATTTAAAAAAGAAACGACTATTATCTATTTGATGAATATCAATTTTAACAACAATGAATCATTAAGACTGCTTTATTGGTATACACTACAAGTGTCAGAGGACATAGGACCTAATTAGTTTATGTCATAATTTAAAAGTTATTTATTTTATTGTCAAATAATACAGAATTACAAAATCCTTTATTTTTCTTTAATCTGGCTGTTACATATTTAAAACATAACAAATAGACAATACCCTCATAGGAAATAAAAAGCAATAAGAGAAACATTTTAGTAAAAATAATGAAAAAGCAACAACAAAAGAACATCTTTAAATATCGTTAATAAGAACAAAACATATAAGCTTTCTCTGTGCAAGAACTACATAAGTGAAAACATTCAGCAAACATATTTAATAAATAAAATAAAATTATAAAAATCGCAAATTAAGTTAAAAAATTATATAACAATAAATAACAAAGTTGTAAATAAAAAGACATTCTACAAAACTATTAATTACAGATTAAACTATGTTGGTAAACTGGTTGATTTGCCAAATTTTTGTACTTTTCTTCTGCTTTTGGGCGTAATTTTTTCTTTGCGGATGTCATTTTTTACTTTAGAATAATTATTAAGCAAAATGTTACCGAATGTATTGATGCTGTGTTTTGAAAGACTCGGTATTAAATTCCCACATTCGCATTTGGGATATTCACTTAGGTTAAAACCTGAAAGTTCTAATTTCTTTAATGCTAATTCTACAAGATTTCTCTTGTGTGACGTAAAACTTAAAAAGGTTGTTTCATATCTCTCAGAAATTAGCACTTGAAACAAAGAATAAGTATTTATTATTATATTATTAAAAAACTGTTTGTCATATTTCAGGCCACCTCGATCAAGCATTTTAATATAACTATTTATGCTGGCTAAAGTATCCAATTCGAGGTCTCTTTTGCAAGTCATAAACAGGAAACATGGTTTGCAGGTTTCTTTTATTTTTTGTACTATATATCCAGTAATATATACTAAAAGAGGTCTGTTTCGGACACATCAATATTATTTTCAAAAACCGACTCGTCAAACTTACCGCAAGTATCAGAAATATTTAACTTCCGATTTTGCTATTTGGGAACTGTTTAAAAAGTCTGTCAGCAAAAAAGATCCCTTAGAACTAGACGACAAATTAAAACTTAGAATCTTTAACTTTCTTTCAGACTCCAAAATTTGAGATAATGACACATGATAGGTAGCTCCGCTCATTTGGTGATACTGTCCAAAACAAGCTTCCAAATCGTCTGTTCAAACAGTTTGAAATTTTCCGAAAGTTACATATTCAAAGCCTAGTTCTTCTAAAAGAAATTTCGACAATAAAACTAATGTTTTAGTTGCATGGGCGAACGAAAATTGGGTTTCTTTGGTTAGTTTTCCATTGCGTTTGTTCTTTCCTTTCTTATCACAACCTGGTATCTCTAGTGTCCCGTTTATCTAGCCAGTCTACTATAGCCTCTAAAAACTTTAAGTATTCGTTGTTCCTGTGAAAAACAGCATTTTGATAGATATCTCTCCTCGTGTCCTTTTAATTTTGACTTTACGTTAACAATACGCCACTATCTTAAGACTATCTGCATAAAATGTATAGTACCACAGACCCCCAATTTGGAGAGTGCCTCCTGACAGCTCCATACTGTTGCTGATGTACAGCCACAGTTTGTCAGGGCTTGGAGAGCAGCCTGACTGTCAGAGAAGATCTTTATCAATTTGAGTGCGTGACGCAGGTCGATTAACGTCCTTGCACACATCTCGATGGCATAAACCTCTGCCTGAAAAATAGTTGTATGCGTTCCAAGACTGTAGTACAATTCTTGGATTGTTGCAGTACACTCCAGCTCCTACCCCATCCGAGGTTTTGGAGCCATCAGTGTAACAGTCGGTCAGCTTTCTGCAGGGCATTCTTTGATTGCTCCCATTCGTCTCTATTAGGAAATAGGACTTTATACAGTTTGCTGAAGTTATATCTGGTAGATATTGTGTCGGTCATCATACCTAGGAGGTTATCCGATTCTATTACAGGTAATAGTCGGTTTGGTATGAAGATCACTGTCTCCGGCTTCTGTCTTGCCGCTTGATAGAATCGATATGTGGCCAGTCTGGCTTCTCCCTCTAACACAATGTGTAGGGGTAGTAGATCCAGTAGCATTTCCATAGCTGCCGACGGTGTAGTGCTTAAAGCTCCTGTCACCGCCAGGTTGGCTGTTCTCTGTAAGCTAGAGAGTTTATCTTTGGCTGTCCTTTGTGAGGACTTAGGCCACCAAACAACACATCCATATGTGACTATAGGTCGGATGACCGTCACATATAGCCAGTGCATTTGTTTGGGTTTTAATCCCCAGGATTTTCCGCAGATTCTACGACAGGTCCAAAGAGCCTGCCTGGCCCTGCGGATGGTGTTATCCGAATGGGAGTTCCAGTTAAGCTTCTTATCTAGTGTAATCCCCAGATATTTGGCTTCTTCCACAAATGGGATTGTTTCACCTAGGATACTTGGTGATCTGAGGTTATCAGTCTTTCGTTTCCTGGTGAACGGTAGGATAATCGTCTTTTGGGGGTTAACACTGAGTAGCTCCCCCTGACACCAACCTATCGTTGCATCCAAAGATTCCTGCAGAATTTCAGAGATGACCTCTTCATCTCTGCCTCTGACCAGAATGACTATATCGTCAGCGTAGGCCTGAACCTCGGCTTCATGTACCTCGATGATCGCCAGTAGGTCATCAACGAGGAGTGTCCAAAGCAAGGGGGATAAAACTCCCTGCGGACATCCCCTGGTTGCCCTAAACCTGACAGTCTCTCCGCACAGTGATGTCGTTATCGTTCTGCCCTTGAGCATTGCTCGTATCCATCCCACCATGGTGGGTGCCACTCCCCGAGCTGCAACCGCTTTACAAAGGGAGTCGGTTAGTGCATTATTGAAAGCTCCTTGAATGTCTAGGAAAGCTGCCACCGCAATCTCTTTTCGATCCAGAGTTTGGGTGATTTTTCACACAAGGTTATTTAAAGCCAGTTCTGTTGATTTGCCCCCTTGGTAGGCATATTGGTGAGCACTGAGGGGGTTGGTCGGAAGGACTTCCCGCCTGATGTACCCATCCAACAACTTCTCAAGGGTTTTCAGCAGAAAACACGTCAGGCTAATTGGCCTGAAAGAATTGGGTTGGGTGTCTTTGCGACCCACCTTAGGTATATACACCACCTTTGCCGTGGACCAGCTAGATGGTATGTGATTCCACGCTAAACTGGCCCTGAACAGTCTAATAAGGTGGGGTAGGAGGGTGTCCAATCCCTGTTGCAATAGCACGGGAAGGATACCATCCCCTCCTGGTGATTTATAAGGCTGGAAGGATTGAACTGCCCAGCTTATGGTTTCAAAGGTGACGACCTTGTTAACCGCCAACCAATCTTCCCTCTTAGGCCGTCTGTACTCGCCTATGAGGGCCGTGATGGCAGGTTCCTCGTCAGCGTCATTGAGTATCTGACAATCGGGGAAGTGGTATTGAGCTAGGATCTCTAGAGTGGCCTTGCCGGAAGTCGTGTAGGTGCCATCGGGTCGCTTGATCGACCCAAGTACCTGAGTCGACTCTCACCTTGGACCTTGTGAATCCTGGCGCTGCTAGGTGTATCGTTCACACTCTCACAGAACCTTCTCCAAGAGTCCCTTTTGGCTCTCCGGATTTCCTTGTTATAGTTAGTTAGGCCACTTCTGTAATTATCCCAATTGCCTGATACTTTAGCTCGATTGAATAATCGTCTAACTTCTTTCCTCATTTTATCTAAATTGTGATTCCACCAAGGGGTTCCTCTGTTATCTTTCTTCCTCTTGAATGGGCAGTTATCATGGTATGATGAGACAATTGCATGGCGGACCTGTTCCGCGGCTATCTCAATCTCATCATGATTCCTGATGGTGGTAATGGCATTCCCTAGCAGTTCTTCTAGATCGTGCTTGTAGTTTTCCCAATTTGTGCACCTAGGGTCTCGATATTCAGCTATGGGCCTAGGGCCGATTTCGATTTTAAACTGAATATGTCTGTGGTCTGAGCACGACGGCTCAGTGGATACCCTCCATTCGGTTATCCTATTGCTCATAAAGTAGGAGCTGATTGTAATATCTAATACCTCCCTACGATTTCTCGTTATGAAGGTTGGTTCCGAACCAGTATTGTTAACAACCAGTTCTTCCTCTATTATAAAATTAAAAAGTGACTCACCTCTCTGATTGGTGTTTGTGCTGCCCCAGGCCATATGGTGGTAATTAGCATCACATGCAATCACCAGATGGAGGTTGTTCCTCCTGCTGTAGGCGACTAGTTCTCTCACTGCAGCGGGGGGAGGTGGTTCCTGGCTGTCTCCCGGGAAGTATGCCGAGCAGACGATCACATCGAGCCTGCCCTTCCCCACCGGGAGTGTTGCTTGGATGGCGACCACGTCCTGTGTACAAAAACCTGACAAAGTAAAGTATTCAATGTCTTTCCTGACAATGATACATGCCTTGTGTCTGTTCCCCGAGGGGTCAATGACAGTCTTACCTGATGAGACGCCCAGGCCGCTCACTCGGCCCGTTCGGTTCAACCAGGGTTCCTGGATGAAGGCGAAATCCACGCACTCCTCCAAGAATTTCTTGCCCAGGACATAGGAAGCTGCCCTGGCATGTTGCAGGTTAGTCTGCAAGCATTTAATATAGTTTGCCATTATGGCGCACTACCGGCTTCCTCCCCACTTTCCCTCTTCAAGGGCGATTTACCGCCCTTCCTGGGAGGATGCTTACCAGT
Organism: Agrypnus murinus; assembly: GCA_929113105.1. Classification (NCBI taxonomy): domain Eukaryota; kingdom Metazoa; phylum Arthropoda; class Insecta; order Coleoptera; family Elateridae; genus Agrypnus; species Agrypnus murinus. Next base: position 225,297,395 of record OV816024.1, on the reverse strand, counting down.
AGCAGGTAGTTTCCCCTTGGGAGCAGCTCCCTTGGGTTTTCCCCCTCTGCTCGGTGGAACTGGGCCTATGGGTTCCGTGAGGGAAGGTGCCTTGCCCTTGATGGAGGGTGTAACCCCATCCTTCGTGGGCTTCGACAGTTCCTCACTCACCACTGTCCCAGAAGTGGATGGCTTTGGCTGGTTGCTGCCATTGCCTCGAGCTCGCAGTCTGAAGGTGACCTGCCCGAAGCCGAAGTATGGCCTCATCGACAAGTCCTCCAGAGCTTTCATGGACGCCTCGTCGACCGCAAACGTCCAGGTTTGTCCGGGGCCTGCCTCCTCACGGTGTAGTACTACCCACTCCCGTGTCTTCAGGTCCTGGTTCATCTTTCTCAGCCTGGTGAGCACAACCTCTGGAGATAGTCTACCCGACTTATCGTCCGGAATGTAGGCCACACAGACGTGAGGTTTGGGCAACTCAGCCCCTTGAACGGCCTTGAGCGTCGCTCCTTCCCATGGCTTGAGGTGTTCTATCACGCTCTTCAGCCAGGAGGAGCTCTGCTCATCTTTACAGGTTACTAGGAGCCAGCCAGGCCTAATAGTGCAGCTCTGGAAGCGAACCTGTACCCCCTCATCTGGGATTTTGTCCACAGAGTCTATGATAGCGCTCTGTAGGTCTAAAAGTTGTTGGTTAGACAGTACCTGGCTGGGGTATTCAGTGTGGATAATGCCCACTCTGATTCCCTCTGTCTTGCTACTGTCTTGTACGACCTCGGTCGTATCTTTTCCTCAGCAGGACCTTCATTGCGAGGCTTCTTGACCATCTGATCAGGCGTACTACCGTCTGATCTCTGGCACTTGCTGATGCCAGCGCATTCTGAGGCGGACGTCCCGCTCTCTTTCTGCTGGCTTGTCTCTTTCCGCTGCTCTAGAACGGACTTCAAGGCGGTTTCATAATCAACTCCGCTCTTGAGCATTTTGCTAAGGCGTTTCCTAGCGGCCCCGCCTAGCCTCTTCTTTTTCAGCGTGAGGTCGCCGATTTGTGCGGCCACCTCAGCATCATCTTGACTTATTTCCTCTTTTTCCCCTTCAGTCGCTAAGGGCTGTATCAGTCCTTGCTCCTGAGGGATAGGGGAGGTGATAGGAGCGGGATCGACCCCAATCTCCATTGCTTCCTCAGCAGGCTGAGGATCGAGGATTGAACCCTCTTCGTTGGGGTTTGTTTTAAAAGTGTTGCTCATAGTTATTCCCACGAGTAGCTAGGGACTGGGTTAGTCCGCCGACGGCAGAGCCCTGCGTTCACCGCGGTAAGGCATAAATTCAACGGGGTGCTGCCCGGTGCCCCGAGGTTGGAGTCAGAAGACTGGTCCTCTATCCAGCCACGCATCCTTGGCCCTGGCTCCAAACCGGCTTGGATTTAGGTTTTTAATGAGGTATACTCCTCTTGGCACAGGCGGTTAAGCCAAGACCCCCCACTTCGTCTGTCCGCGAGACATGACCACAGTCAACAGACGAAGCATGGTTTTGCGGTCTCCTATAAGAGAGAAACCGGCGCCGTTTTATACCCCAGTGCAGGCCCTTAGCCACGACACGACAGCTGGGTCTTTGGGGAGGTTGGTCCGCGAGAGCCGGCTTCGTCCCCATGTTGCGGGTTTTAGGCCACTCAGGTGGACTGCAACCGGCTCAACCCACTCACAATAAACGAGTGGGCTCCCTATCCGCCACCTGGGACGCACCCGATGGGTACCCAACCACACGGGTGAATGGATTAATAATATACGACTCATGATACCATTACACATTAAATCGAACATTTTTCTATTAACCCGATTGTTATCTGATATAATAGACACAATAACGTAACCTGCTGTTGTTAGAGCTTCAATAACTGCCATGAGAAGCGTCCTTATATGTTCGGAATTTAAGTTTTTACTGGATACAAACCAATAACGTCTTTGTCAGTAATTCCTTAACAGATAAACTTTCAGTTATATTAACGTTTTTGTTAATTACAGTAAGAGATAAATCATTTTTGATTGTAACTGGCGTGGAAACATGCGGAATTTCAGCATCTACATTTACTTTCAGAAACAAATTTTATTAGCTTTTACTGCTACATAAAAGTTTTAAATACCACTTAATTTAGAAGGATACCTAGCTCTAAAATCTTCAAAACTTATTATATTATCTTCGGCTTCTTTTTTCTTTCTTCTTTGCTTTTAATTTCTAATTTTCTTTCTTCAGGATTCTTACGTGTTTTTTGTGATAATGATACATTCATATACAACGGCAGGTTTTTAAAAATTGTAGGATACGCATCATCTGCTAGTTTTACTCTTGCTCTGGGAATTGTTAAAATTATCCCGTCGGATCTTACAGCTGAGTCGGTTCGAATAATATATTTTTCATCAAAATGTTTAATGCATACTACTGATGCATTTGTAACTACAAAGCCTTTGCGGTGTATGGCGCGCAACCACTTCCCTTTTCTTTCAAACTCTTTAGGAAATTTAAATACTGTTACACAGTCTGTTTTCAAATAATTACTAGTTACTTGACGGCATTTTCTAAAATAAGATTTCTAACATAATGCATTAGGAAATCATTATAAAATTACCACAAACATTTACCAAACGTTTGTCTTGTACTAATAATATATTAGGGAGACGCTAAGCTAGTCTGCTGGTTCTCGCGGCAGTGTGAATAATTCAATCGGATCATCGACTGTTTCTACGTCACAACGGTAGTAGGGATACAGTTCCAGGCTCCTTAAGCTATAGAAGGCTCTGGCCTAGTTTTTTAATATTCTCTACATCCAGATTTCTACCAATTTACAAGAACACAAATTTCTACCCAAGCATGCATATTATCAAGTATTCCCAAAATATTCATAGGTTTTTCCAGGTACTGCCATGTATTTCCAAATTATTCCCATCATCTAGTACCAGAGTATTTCTAGCAAAGTATACAATGATTTCCAGAAGTGGTTGACACCCAAGTGCTTCTGTTGAATGTTCATTCAGTAGATTAAAGCTAAATAAAGGTTATCTTGGATCTACTATAGTAAAACGAAGATTAAGCCCTTTAGCAATTTTTTATATAATAAAACACAGTTTCTTGTTATTTCCTAAGCATTTTATTTCCGTGGGTAAGTAGCTTACAAATAAATAGGGAAAAAAAAACATAAAATCAATGCAACTGTCACATCTAAAATTACTTTTTCCTCTTAAGTCAAATAATTTCTAGTTAAAACTATTAGAATAAAGACAAAATCATAAAGTAGCCTATCATTTATAAATCACTAGAACAGCGAATACACCTTTATTGGTAATGTTAGCAGTAGCAGTGGGTGCATACATCAAACCGGCACTCGCAGTGCAACACGAGGATATACTGCTTTAATGTGTGCATACGAGCATGATAGCGATACACCAGTTTGTCATGTGCACCCACCGCCACTGAATTTTAGTAACCTATGGACTAACATTTTGACCCAATTTATAACCAAAGTTTTATTCTACAACTTTGTTTTGCTCTGTAAATAATACATGGAATGATGAAACTGAAAGAAGTAAGACATTAGCGTTACATGTTCAGTTTCAATATTTAAACTTAAAACTGAAGTAAATAAATCTGAAACAAAGTTTTGTTTGTTTAATCTTTGGATTTTGGTGAGTATCGTCACACTATGTTTATATGCGTGAACTTAAAAACAACAATCACTAAGTATAGATTTTGTATCCCTTATTATTAACTTACATACAATTAAGATATATAATTATTAGACTTAACCATAATACTTGATACTTACAATTAATGATGCATGACTGAAATTCAAATGGAAAAAGCTTAAGGCGAGTTTTTATACATATCTCTGTATGGTCTACAGGAATACTACATTAATAAATTTCTGTTAAGTTTTGAGTGCTAAAGACAATTCAATTAATATATAATTATTTTATTAAAAAAATCACACTTATTTAACTTTAATCTCAGTAATTAATAATAATTAAAATAAAAAACATTTATAATAAAAGCAATTTGTCTTTATTCCAATAGAAATAACTAAACATACAAGAAGTAGATGATATGATGAAATTATAACTAATAGTGACCCTTTCTTTATAAAAATAAGGCAATTTAATCACTAAATCTTTGGTAAAATTATGTTTTCCAAAAGTTAGGATTATATGTTAATCGTCTCTCAAAGTTTGTATACCAATTCTGTACAGTGGATAAAGGAACATACGTAGCGGTAGGATCTGGTATCATATGTTGTTGATTTACACAATAACTAAGTACATAGTTCATGAAATTTTGCAACATCTTTTGTGCAAAATTCACATATGAATTTGGATCTGCTGCCTGTGGACTATCTTGAAGAGTTTCCAACGATTCTACAAAATTAATACAGGTAAACGTAAAAAATGTTCAAAATGTAAACGATCTCAATTTAATTACCTAACGAGATCCCTATTTGAGCATTATGACACACTGCTTGTTCTCCAAAAGCAGACGTGTTCATAAAATCACCAAGTTCATCTAATCTCTTTAAACTAGATATTTTAAATATGGCAGATGGTTTATTATTTGATATATAACCTAATAATTGCCAATTGGGTGGTGCATTTGGATCTGGCCAACTGAAAAATACTATTATCGCACATAAATGTTTGTGAAGAAATATCTTTATATAATCGCGAAACTTACCTTGACCACCTGTGCCTTGCGGAAAAGGTACTGCACCTGTTAAAAATACAACTACATGATTGATGTTATCTGCATCTAATATTGTTGTTAAGAATTGTTTCTCATTTATTTGTTGAATATCAGTTGTAACCTACAACAAGCATGCCCTTGAAGTACATTTTTGAAAGAACTAAACAAACACATTAGTTTACCAGTCTTCCTGAGACTATAACTCCAAACATAACCATTGTTAATAGTTAAATCTATCAAAAAAAAGCACGAACAATATTCTTAATGTTCTATTCTGTTCTAGAAGAATATGTAAACAGCTAACATTGAGGTTATAACGCGGACGCTGGACTGGTAGGTATTGCAGTTATTTGCATTATTCGTCAAAACAATAATCCTAGCTATCTACAGGACCGGTTCTAGGAGACTTCTGGTACCCCGATTAATTAACGTGTACATAACAAAAAGTAAGTACAGTGAGACGGTAAAGTATAGGTAATACATCTTTGCCGTTAATATACAGTTTCACCGTTTTGTGTATATATTGCGCATCATATTTATTATTTCTGGAGAATTTTGTAAAAATGTGTCAGTTTTGAATTGATTTCAAAGGAGTTGAGGCCATATGGAGGATAGGAAAAAGTCTACTCAAACAACCACAAGGCAACAATACGTTGTTGTTGAAGGAGTGCAAGTAAACGCACATTTTAGGTGTAAGAGAACCCTCCCCATCTGAAGAGAACAGTATTATTTATATATTATTAATAAAAGTAAAAGTATCAGTTAGGTTTTTGTTTTAATTTGGTTTTTATGAAATAAATTAATTACAACTAATATTTATTTATTTAATGTGTTGTTTCACTTTTGGGTATGCAATTAAAGTTCGTTCGTTAGGGGTTTTATAATATTAAGGGACTTGTGGTGGGATAGTCTGAGCCAAGAGTTATGAAGCTTTGCTATTTTGACAAATACATCAGGGTCCGGCAAAATGATCTCCCACATTTTAATCTTTAATAAAAACGCCATTGTAAATGCTATTTAGATTATATTTTTATTAAGTGAAAATGTATGCTATGCCATTTGTTTTTATTAAGTTTTGAAAATTACAGAGTCCAAGTGGCCACCATTTTTTTCGATACACATTCGAAGCTGATTTCTGAAAGTTTCCAGCACTCGAGCAGTAATTTAAGGTGATATTCTTGTAATTTCTTGGCGTATTGCTGCTTTCAATTCGTCAATGGTTCGGAGATGGTGTTGAAAAACCTTCGCTTTCAGGTAGCCCCAAAGGAAAAAGTCGCATGGGGCAAGATCGGGTGAACGCGCAGGCCACCCAACGTCTCCACGTAAGGAAATTACGTGTCCTGGAAACATTTCCTTTAAAACGTCCATTGTCCTTCTTGCCGTATGAGCCGTAGCTCCATCCTGTTGAAACCACACATCCGGATGTTCAAGTTCTCTAAGTTTTGGTTCCAAAAAATTGCGTAGCATATCGACATATCGGTCGGCAGTTACGGCAACCGTCACGCCTCCCTCTTCAAAAAATAGGGACCCCAAACGCCAAAAGATCCAACAGCACACCAAACGGTAACACGTTGGCTGTGAAGTGGCCTTTCATGGAGCTGCCGCGGATTTTCTGGTGCCCAGTAGCGAGAATTCTGCTTGTTAACACTGCCAGACAAATGGAAATGAGCTTCGTCACTAGTTATTAAAAGAGCATTTTGTGGGACGTTTTGAAGAATATCGTTGGCACATGCTCTGCGATTTTTCCAGTCCCGTTCACTAAGTTCTTGCACGATCATCATTTCGTATGGGTGGAACTTCAGATCGGCATGTAAAATTCTTCTCACAGAACGATCTGACAAACGCAAAGCAGAGGCATGTTTAACAGCTGAACGGCTAGGAGATCGTTCAACTGCTTCTCTTACAGCTGCAACATTTTCCGGTGTCCGAACACTTCTGGGTCTACCAGTTGATTTTCTTTTTAATGCTGAACCTGTGGCTCTAAAATTTGAAACCCACAACAGTATTGTTTTGCGATCTGGAACCAGAGCATGATGTCTACCAAGCGCGAAGTGACTACATCTGAAAGCAGTTTAGTTATTATTTATATATGTTTTTAATTAATTATTAGTCTTCTTAAAGTAAGAGATTACTTTTTGACTGTCTAGTCCAAACTTAAGATCGTGAAAATATGACAAAAAAAAACAATTATTCTAACCAGAAATTTCATTCAAGTTTACTTTTTTATTAGTAAAAATAAAATAATATTACTATGTAAACACAAAAAAATAAAGAAATCTCTCTAGAATATAAATAAATTATACGCTTCTAGAGTAGTGAAAAAGTGACAACGTTGCCATAAATATATTTATAAAAAAACGATGAATGAAATACTATTTATTCAGATTCATTAAAAACGGAGCAGTAAAAAAATCCGAATTATGTATCTTTTTATATAATAGCACCGATTTTGTTTTTGAGATATAAATTACGAGCGGTCAGTGATGCTGCATATATCTATATAAAATGTATATAAAGCATTTAAGTTTCCCGTTCGTTTGTCGCAATGCAACGTTGTTACTTTGCGAGCTATATCAAGCGTTCAATAGACAAATTCTGCTCATTAGTTTTTTTTGCCAAAAGTATCTTTCTAACAAATTTGAAACTTTAACGGCACAATCTTACAACGTTTTTACGTTAAATGTTTTGGTGTCAATTTTTTCTTATCATTCTTTATGAAGTTATTATAATATATGTATCAACAACGTACCATTTTGCATAAGATCACATGTTATTTTCAACTGCAACTTATGCATGAACAAACTTCCTAAACATTAAAGATTTTTCAGAAAATAATTTTGTGCATTAAAATCTATCAACTGCACTAATTTCTTTTACATTTTCATCATTTTTCTCTAACGCCACAACTTCTGTAATATAATAACTTATAGTGGATCTTAATCCAAACAGCATTTATAGTCATTGCTACGTACCATCAACTACCAGTGGTACTAAGTTTTTGCAAATAGTCACAAGCACGTACAATTGTTACGGTTTCATAAATTACGTGCCGGGAACCAAAATGGGGAACAATTTTTGAGTAGCAGATACGTGGCGGCGTAGTAATTGTTACTTTCGTGAAACTTCTTTTCTCTTCTCTTTTCTCTGACACATCGTTTCGCGTGGTTACTCTCTCTTACTTTTACAACTTAACAAATAGTCTATCATTTTCTATATTAATGCTGCGATCCTGTCACAAAATGGATTACTATTTTATTTGTAATACGTACATAATAATACAAAGAGCGATGCATTGTTTGATTAATTTGTCATTCCAGTAAACCAAAATTATAAACCATTGCAACTTTTTTGTTAAATGTGATGATGATAGGTCGAAAAATAACAACGCGCCTTCTTTAAATATATGTATTTTTTAATAAAAAAATGCCTTTAATAAAATATGACAAAAATTCTTATAAGTTGATACACATGATATAAACAATTTTTATATTATTCCTGTTATGTCCTTTTATGTGTTTAAATAAAAGATACTCAATTATTGTCATATTTTAACAGTGCGGTCCATGGAAGCAATGGTAGCAATGCTTCCCTTAAGAATTTATTAAAAATAAAAAACAATGCTAACAAAAATATTTTTATAAAATTATGGTTATCGTTTATTTAAATTTGTAATGTTTAATCAACTTAAAGCTCAATATCAATTCCGTACAGCAAAAAGTATAATTATTTAGACTACTGTTTTAAATTAGCTTATTAAACTTGCGCGGAAAGGTAATACCGATTCAAATGTGTTACATACACTGCATATAAGCACTGATTTCGTGCTTACTGCACTTCTCCCCGTCAGCCGGCCAGTCGCGCCTTCGTTAGTCGACGGGTGTCTTGTACATTGTAGTAAGGTCACGTTATTTTTAGTGTGCTCCATGCCCAAATTGTTTATTTGTTCGATTTAGTGTTTGTTAAATGTAAATCTGCGAATGAGACTGTATTTTGAAACATTTTATTATTTCTATTTATATAAGTAAAATTTTTTTAAAGACAAATATTTCTATTTAGTTTGTTCTGTATGCAAATTTAAGATTGCATTATCGTCATGACTGCAAAATCAGCTGCTTCGGTCGAAGGTTCGAGTACTTCCTATACAACCGCATCGTGACGTTTTTGTTGTTCAGTTTGTAAATTATTAGATTTTTCTGCATGCAGTTTTGGAGAGAAATTACAAATTGTTGAGAAAGGCAGATCAAAACCAGAACTTTCAAATTTAACAACAAATATTAAAACCTGCACCAGGTATTTTGCTAAAAAAGACCGGAAAATCGAATCGCATTATAAATAGTAGTACTTTTTTAAATAAAGAATAATAGTCAACAAATTCCATAAAAGTATAAAAGTTCTTCTTTGAAAAACTTTTAAGCTTAATAATTATAACACTGTTTTTTATTGTACCTAGCAGGGGCGGATCTAGAGAATTATTTGGGGGGGACATTTTTTGAAAATAATTGTTTTAAATAAATTAATAATAATTACTATACAAACATTATTTGTGTTTATCTTATGTATATTTATTTATAAATGTTATATATTGCACAATATTTAATAAACATTAACTACTTTTACATTCAAAATGTATTTAACTATAATACTTAAGTATATATCAAAACTTTGGGGGGATTGCCCCCCGTGGATCCGCGCCTGTAGCTAGGTATATTAAATTAAAAATCGTAGTTGCTTCCCTAGCCTAAATTCTCACCGCACGTCACTGTATTTTAACTTTATTAATATTGAGTGAGCAGGGAGCATACATGCACAATGCATACACTGTACAAGGTGCGTATCCTCCAAGCCAACTTAAGTGGTACTGACGGGGGACCATGATTGGATAGTTACATCACTACAAATAAATGTTGGCAACTTCAAGTTACATACATAACAATTCCTAAGGATTTGTTATTTTTAGTGAATGAATGTTATGTAGTAAAACATCTAATAACAATCATAACAAATTGCAAATTGATTAATGGCTTCCAACATTTTACAAGTAAATATGGAGTTGGAGTAGTGTACGAAAAGTTACTTTAAAGTGATTCTCCTGGGTAGCAAAAACGTAAGTTTTACTTTCAATACTACTATAAGGTTCCGTTACTTTAAAGGTTTAAGCAATGGTTCCAGGCAGTGATGTTAGAAGTCAAGCCGCTGTTGTTCCTTCCCCTGATCAGCTGTAGCTCCTATCATATTCTCGGCGGGCTACCTTCGGCCGCACCCGACCGACAGCGACAACGTTCGTTGAAGTACTTGCATTATCTTATCCCTCACGTGGAATTTTAAAAATCATTATAAACTCAGCGAATTACTTATGTTATAAAATTAAAAAAGAAGTAGAAAAATGAAATAAATAAAAATTTTAAAAACTATTTACATTAAATATTAATTGCTATTTTCTATTTATCTATATTTAAAAGTTATTAAGAACATCAATGAACGCAGTGGCCGGTGGGGCCGAAGGAAGTGTAGTGGGAGTTCCAGCTGGTCAGGGGAAGCAACGACAGCGCCTTGATTCTGAGATCACTGGTTCCAGGCAGGTGGCAGGAACTTTCAGTACTACTTTAAAGTTTTAAAAACTTTAAAGTAGCTTCGGGCAAGTTACTGCTACAATCATAATACCACTTTGAAGTTGCAACGACTTTAAAGTAAATATATTAAGTGGCAATACCGTTCCACATACTATAAAAGTTACTTAGAAGTAATGGAACTAAATAGTTCCAATAAATAGTATAAATAACTACACAATTACTGAAATATTCCGAATTGAAGTAATTCAACCTATAAAGTCATAAATTTAGTTGTAGTTACGTGACAACTAGTCAACCAAAGTTCCGATCTTAGTTACTGCTACTTAGATGCTGCTTGGGAATACATTAATTGAGAATTTAAAGTGGTTGGATTAAGATTCGCCCTATGTTAAAGTTGATGTAACCCAGACGAAGATCCAAAACGGATTGAAATATAGGTTTTAACTAAACTTACTAACTTTAATTGCGTACCCAAAAGTGAAAAAACACAAAAGAAACACACAAATTAATTACATAAAGATTTATTACGCTATCTTCGGTAAGTTTAATAGGTACTGTAAATACTTTTCGATACATATATATCGATTATGTATCGATTCACAATCGATACATAATGTGTTTATTACTGACGTTTAAAAAGTTAGAAAGTAGTTTATTATACACTATAGTCAATAATAAGTTCTCTTGGTTAGTAATGAGTTCTCTTGGTTAGTAATATCCATTACTTACCTTCTGCTCGTTCTAAATATTCTCAACAGACGGCAGAAGTTTTCGTATCTATCTAGAGTTCCTATATAATAATAATAGGTTATATAAGATAAGAGTTAGGACATGTGGATCCAATGTCAAGAACAACAAATTGTTTCTTGACAAACTATGTATATAGATGTCAATAAGTCTTTCGATTCAACATTATTATAATAATTTATTTACTTATAAAAAGTACATATATATATTAAGGAAATTTAATTTCATAAAGAAAATGTGTATTAGGATGTAAAGTAATGCAAATGTTGTTATACAATTTAAAAAACAAAGTGCCAGACTATTAAGATCATGTACTCCTTGACATTGGATCCAGCCAATTAAAATCTGGCATCGTACATGTCCCAACTCTTATTCTTATTATTTAATATTATTATAGAGGGACTCTATATCTATCTTTACTTTTAGCAGGTAACAGTGCAACTTACATCATTTTCACTATCAGACATTTTAAATCGTGTAAATTGCAAATAGGAGCAATGTAATTAAAAGTTTAGTAGTGACATGAATTTACTTTGACAATTGTTGCAGCAATTGTCATTTTATCGCCACCTGAATAAAAACGCTGGTGTTGTGTCCTACATATATCAAGCATAAGGTATCAATGTAAGAACATAATTATGTACGTTACAACAACGTACCGGTACAATTAAGGTGAGGTTACAACAGCGTCCCTTTACGTTTATTTTGTTGTACTTAATAGATATTTTTACGATCTCTTCCGAAAAGAAGGTATCAATGAAGGTGAATAAAATACTAGTATACATACCTCAACGGGAAGACATTACGGGTCGAGCAATTGCTGCCCTTGGCGCTTCGCGCCGCGGGCAGCAACATTGCTCTCCGCGTAATGTTCTTTTTCCCGCCTCGGTAAGTACTATTGGTTTCATAATGATCTAGGACAGCAAGGCTAATATGATGTTATTTTTATTATTTTATCCTATGCATTTACATTGAAAAAAAAAGAATAAAATAGCATCATATTAGCCTTGCTGTCCTAGATCATTGTGAAATCAATAGTACAATCTACTATTTACTAATTCTCAATTACTTCAAGAATTTAAAAATATGCTTGTATAATTATTTTTATTTCATTTCGTATTTCAAACAACTGTTTATATACTACAATTAGTAAAATAAAGTATAACTTGATCTCCGTTGTCTATGTCACCGGAGTTCAAGACGTTCTTGATCTCCGTTGTTGTTGGCAACGTAAGAATCATTCGATGTTGCATAACAGCTACACGTGACATGCTGCTTGTTATCTCCTTGGTTACGCGTATGATGACACAGACAAGGCAACTTGCTTCATTATACAATAAATTCGAATGAATTTTAAAAGGGAGAAATTAGGATTGAAATACGAAATAAAATAAAACAACTTATGCAATACGGAGATCAAGCTTCTTTAAATCCTCGAAGATATTATAACGCCGAGGCGCCAGCCGAGGCGTTATAATACATCTTCTCGGATTTAAAGTATTGCTTGATCTCCTAATTACATAATATATATTATTTTTATAGAACTCTTTTCAAATGTACTAAGAAAATTTTACAAATAAATTCTTGAAAATGATTAAAATACCCCAACAATAGTAAAATTACACAGGCCCACAAAAATTAAAAAAGTCTTGTAGTTGAAAGGTGGGGTACCATACTGGATGCTTTTTGGTGTGCTGAAAACGAATCCGGGGTCAGAATTGACCCATCACCCAAGAATTTTTTTAGATGTATTTTTATAAATTTTTTGAGGTGTTTTTTGAGGTTATCTCGAAATCTTTGGGTAACGGGTCAATCCTGACTCCGGATTCGTTTTCAACACACCAAAAAGCATACAGTATGGTACCTCACCTTTCAACTACAAGACGTTTTTTTTCTTTTTGTGGGCCTGTCACAAACCATCAAAAAAGAAAAAAGTTTTGTAGTTGAAAGGTGAAAACGAATCCGGGGTCAGAATTGACCCATCACCCAAGGATTTTCGTTTAGATGTATTTTCATAAATTTTTGAGGTGTTTTTTGAAGTGTTTTTGGAGGTTATGTCTAAATCCTTGGGTGATGGGTCAATTCTGACCCCGGATTCGTTTTCAGCGCACCGAAAAGCGTATGGTATGGTATCTCACCTTTTAACTACAAGACTCTTTTTTATTTTTGTGGGCCTGTATTATCAACCTGCAATAGTAAATATACCTTTTCCTATTTCATTGAGAAATATTCTATCACTATTAAGATTATTTTTAATAATAAGAATCATTTTGTAATCTTTATTGCAGGTGGTTTCCGACTGATCTAAGATCACCTCTGATGAGGTAGATACTACCTGAAATAACGATTTATTCAAACTATATAATTGCTACTATCCTCTAAGCGGCTATTAATAATTCTTGATTCCTCTTTACCAATTTTTTTTGAGGTTAAATTAATTAGCGTCATATGTATATTTATTCTTTCTAATTCATTTACAATTGGATTAAATAAATTACTTTCAATTTTAACATACTCTGATATAATTAATACAATAATTTCACATATAAAATTTCTTTTATAATTATTATAAAAATAAACACTGACCTGGGCTAACGTCGACTAATCTATCGCCGTTCGTGAAGGGTTCATCTTCGAATCGAAGTGTGCGTTGTTCACTAACTAGCTTACAGAATAACTTTAGAGCGAAAAACCTTTCAAATAACGATAACCACTCGTGAACGGTTCGCTCAATGCTTACAGAATAGGCCCCTAAACCTTCCTATACTATAAGATACCTATGTTCATTATACTATATTTTTGGTGGGGTATTCTTCTTCTATATTTTAAATTGGAGGGCCCCCAGCAATCCTTATCCTTCATTTTTCTTTTGTTCTTTGAGGTGTATGTTTCCTATTGCTAAAGTGAAGTACATATTACGCCTGCACCTAATCTATGTTAAATTTCATGGAATTCTGTAAGGAAGTTTCTTCACGCCGCTTCTTCGCTTCTCGAGATCGACAAAAGTAGTGCCTAGAAACTTTGCAACAAGCGGTGTAAGGAAACCTCCTGATAGAATTTTATAAAACGTCACTTTCTAGACCAGAAGAGACCTTCGGAGTAAAGACTGCGGTGTAATTTTTAACAAAAATGAAAGTAGACGAATTGATATTGCGTCGGGGCTCGTGCATGTATGCATGTATATTATTGGTGTATGTTATTTTGCAAAAGTTAAAGTTTTTTAGGTCCCATGTCCCATCCTCTACATTTCTTTAAAGTTTCAACAAAAATGAGCTGTGCAAAACTTCAGCTCATTTGGTCAATAATAACCCGTGTCACCGAAAGGTTAAAATTGAAATGGGATTTAAAATGGGTTTGGTGCATTTGTAGAGACTTTGTGGCGTAACTTTTTTATCTTTCTATGTTTTAACGTGGAAAATTGTATACATATGTTTGATATGTTGTTGAAGTTGCTTAACACGAATTTGATGCAAAAAAAAAACCTTGACAGTTTCTCGAAAATGCTCATTTTAGCGAAGTTGGCCGCTTTTCTTGACAGCTGTCAACTGTCAAAAAGTCTTTCTAACAGTTTGAATCTTACCATATAGTCGTGTGAAGCCGGCCCTGATAACAGGGGAGTTTTACTTTTACTTGCCAAGCAAAAATTTTATCTTTAACAGTTGGTATTGATGTAGTTGTAAAAATAGTTTGCTGTGTGTTGTTGATTAATGATTTTCGTGTGTTTTTTTCCTAGTTTTCCCATTATTAAATCTTTGATTGAATTACATTGTAACACACCAAAACCATGGTGAGATTCTATTAATTTTTATAACTGGTTTGCGTACATCCATATAGCATTGTTCGTTTGTTTCTTTGCAAGTGTTTATTTTGATTATAATTTTGTTATTTGCTTGACAGTCAGTTCAAAAAAAAGATATCAAAATAGTGTTTGAAAGCAAATTAAACGAATCCCTACAGGTTTATTAATTATCTCGTGTGAATATGCATAAGTAAGTTAAGTATTCAGGGATCTTTTGTTTGTTTTGAGAAACCATGTGCCAATAAGGGTTAAGGGCATGTCTTGTCACACCCCTACAATTTAATACACTACAAGGAGGGTACATAATCAATAGGGTTTACCTTATACAACTATTTTTTTAGGTCAAAGGGTTGACAATAACAAAACAATGTGCACTGACTTGTAAATTGTTTAAAAATCATTATTTTCATTTGTTTAAAGTTTTTGAAAAGTAAATATTAAAAAAGATTTTAGAATTTATACATTTTTCATAAATTAGGTTATAGTTCAATTGACTTACTGATTTTCTTGTTGATGAAGTATCAATAAAACATTCCATAAATTCCTGATTATTTTTAATACCCACACAAGTACTTTAATTAAAAGAATCAAATTGTTTGTTATGATGTGTATAATTATATCTGGATAAGAATTCATGCATGAAATATTCTTGAGGAAATTGTTAATTAAATCTTATTGTGATCTGTTACGCTCTCATAATATAAATGTTGGGTTTTAAGAAGGAGATTGTACAGTTAATTATTTATTTACTATACGAGAACATAAAAGATTGATAATTATTATTTTTTTAACTGTGTTGAACACTATCGTTATTTTGGACATAAACGGCACTAACCCACTATTACAAAATCCTATACTAATAGATCGATTTTCAAGACAGTTGACACCCCAGAGAATTATATTTTTTTAAATAATAAATTTATTATTCATGGTTTGAAGATTTCTTTTGGCAATAGTGGCTTTAAATTAAGTAACAAAATAAAACAATGAACAAATTTTTTAAATGAAGGAAAATTATTGATTAGAACTTTTCATACATACATACATAATCTTTAACATCTTATACTTTTCGGTGTCAATGTGCCGGGCGCACCGAGCCACAGAGTGGGTATATGGGTGTGAGACGAGGCAGCGGAGCCATGTAGACAAGTACACTACGCTTGTAGTTTACCCATCTGAGTACTCTCCGGGGCAAACTCAACTTAACTCTGTTAAGCGATATAATCCACTATAACCACCCTGCCGTACTGACGGCTTTTCACCAATTTAAAATATAATTTTTTTAAAGAAAGGCCTATGAAGTTCTATGTTGTAATACACAGTTATTCAGATATAAGGTAAATTGAATCATTAAATACCATAATACATAGTTTATTCAGTAGCGAAAGGGTCAGTCCATGTGAAATCAACCAGTGCATAAACCTTTGATGTCATGGATTTGGCTAATTTTTGGGATATTTGTGTCTTATCATCTAAAATACAAAAAATCATTTTTTAGACTTTTCCTGTTGTGCATTCTTGAGTTATTGAATTTTTAAAATTGCCAAATTGCTTAGAAACAGCTTCCCGCCATAACTTTAAGTGCAATTTGCAAGAGACCCATTTTAGCTACAGGCGGCTACAGAGCTAAGCGAGGGGAAGGTCACTCAGGAAAATTTGTACACCTATTTATAAATACAAATAAATACACAGCTATCTTGTACTATAATCTTCGACCCTTTAAATTTTCTCTTATTGACAAACACTAATGACCTTATGCGATAGGACTGAAATTTGACAATGATTGCACGTGGATGCTGTGGTTGCTTTTCTATCCTTTTTTTTTACCAACTCGATGTCATCTCAATATCTGAAAGTTGAAGATTTATTTCAAGATCATTTTTAATTAACTCCATTATTTTAAGTATTACTTCCTTTTTTTGTTCCTGAATGTCAAAGAATCTTAAGTTACATCTTCTTGTGTACTGTTCCAAGTTACCTAATTATTTGTGAACTCCTTCAATTTTTGTTACATTAGCTTTTATTGCATTTTGGTTGATAACATTTGTTTTATTAATTTCATCGTATTTAAAAGTTAATTCCTGTATTTGTTTGTTATTTTCGTTGGTTGCTTTACTTAAACAATTTAACAGTTTCTGTTAAAGAATTTAATTTTGTTTTTAACTCATTCACTAGTTCACTACAGTATTTGTTAAATTTACGCATTTTAATATTTAGTCGATTTTATTATCATTTGAGACCATTGCTGATAGACTTTTTTTCGTTTGTTCCTGCTGTACAATTAGCACTTCTGGTTTCGCATTCACTCATTTTTTAGATTTTATTAGTTAAAATCTCTTTGCAAAATATATAAATAAGCAAATTACTATTTCGATTTGAGGAGCATGAGCAATATTACTCGGCCCGCATATTCGGATTTAAAATCCAATAGGTTCAATTAGTATTAGTAAAATAACTTCTGTGTGGTGAATTTATTGATGAATGAATGATCTATCTATTAGTGCTGTGATTTTTTAAATCAGACTAGTATTAAACTTTACTTTTAAATATGGAAAACAAGAAATGTTTCATTTACTGTTGTATGTAATCCATTCAAAAAGAAGGGACACTGGGTTAGTAAAATCTGAGAAATGTGACAGCTTTGATATTCTCTTTAAAGGGTGAAGTTGAAGAAAATATGAAAATTTGCACTTCTTGTAGATATTGTGATTAGGGAAGGTAAAGTAACATGATGTGTGTGTTTCTGAAATGCAAAATCCTTCTGAGTCAATTGCTGCTCCTAGTTGTAGTAGCCATGAGTCAGAATATATGGATTTAGATACATCAGGCTTAAGCTACTTGAATGCCTCTGACTTTTCTTTGTGAGTCTCCTATGAGCAGAAAGAAAATTAAGTTTAAACGAAACAAAATAAAAAGTGCATTTAAAAAAAATTGTTTTTCAATGAAGAAGGTGATACAGAGGAAGAAAATGAATTTCTCTGCAACAACTCAAATTTAGAAATACTTGAACAACTTAAAGAAAGAATTCAAACAGCAAATAAAGATGGCAGATTAATGATTTTGACTATTTTCCCAAAAAGCTGGACATGTGGAAGGATTGAAAAGAAATTTGGTGTGAATAATGAAATTGCTAGAAAAGCATACTCGTAGAAGAGAAGGGAATTTTGTCTTTATCTGACCCCAATCCTGTAAAGACTTTACCAGAAGAAACTGCCTCTTTGGTTGAAGATGTTTACTGCAGTGACGAAATGAGTAGGCAAATACCTGGCAAGAAAAACTATGTTTCGATGAAGAGTAAAGGTAAGGTGAAGGTAAACGTATCCACGTTCAAAAAAGGTTGGTTCTGGGAAATTTGCAAGAAATATACAAACTTTTGAAAGATAACTTCCCACTTATAAAGTTGAGCTTTCAAAATTTACAGAATTACGACCAAAGAACTGCATAATAGTGTCATACCATGCCAAATCATCACAACTCACAACCTGACCATCTCAGATTTTCGGGATATTTGGTAGGATAGTAGAGGACATAAAGTAACTTACGTATGTAAAGTTATAGCGCTCTGTAATACACAGTATTCATATAACAGGGCTCTAAACATGATAAAAAATGTAAAAATTATGCTTACAAGGTGAACAAAAACCTTCAAAAACTAAGCCTTCAGTAGATATGTAAACTTAAAGACAAAATTAATGACACTCGTATAGGTACTTAAATCAGCTGCGTGCATAGGTGATTGTTGGGTTGCCTAAATATATCAGGATCTAACTTAAACTGAAATATTTTTAATGCAATTTATTTTCAAATTTCATTAAATTCGTCGGTTTTATTTGTATTAGGATACGAGTCTCATTTAATTTGTCTTTCAGTGTACAAGTGTATGTGAATTTTTTAAAATAAAGATTTTGAAAAACTGTTAAAAAAGGATTTTACTCAAGCACCATGCAAGTTACATATCTAATTAAATTCGTAAGCTATAAAATGAGACCAAGTTCAGCTATGTAGTATTCACCATGGTGGCAAGCTGTTTTTAAGCAATTTTGGCAATTTTAAAAATTCAATAACTCAAGAATGCGCAACAGGAAAAGTCTAAAAAATTTCTTTTTGTATTTTAGATGATAAGAAACAAATGCCCCAAGAATTATCCAAATCCATGCATCAATAATTATAAATAAAGTAGAATACGAACTAGATAACAAATAACATTTTTTATTATAATAAATGTTAGATAATTTGCAGAATGGAATGCATTTTGTTCTATCTTGCATTCAAAAATACCACAAAACACAACGAATTTAATTTTTCAAAATAATTTTGACGTATGATGCAGATACTTCCTCTGTCATTCTATTGTTTTCAAAGTATAGGTAATTGATTTCTGATCATTCTAACGTTTCCAAGGCATAGCTGTTTTTTACATTAACGGAAGTTTTATTTTCTTGACTTTTTCTGGTTGCGACCAAATGTAATCCAAAACCAAAGGCATCATTTGATTCTTAATTTTTCTCTTTACAGCAGTACTTAATATCTTTACTGTAAAATAATTAGGGGAGATAATATTAAGGTTTGAAATAAAATGCACTTAAAGCTGTAGTGCGCATGAAGCGATTCTACACCCTGTAGATAAATTGTCTCTTCCATAACTTTGAGAATTAATATTTTCTCCAATTATGAATTTGCATGAGAATCCTCTCAGATTCATTAACATCTGTAATGTTTTATTCAAATTGGTGATAGAAAATGCAAAACAGTTTATTAGTCTTAATCTTTTTAGACATGCATTGTATATACATAAATATTTCTTTTATAGGTGATGGTGTGTGATGTCTTTACCAGTGTCACAGTATGAGGCTTTGCTTGCGGAGGTGCGTGGATTAAGGCGCAAAGCTCAAAGGGTCCAACAATTAGCTACGCCGCTGCTGTCCAGCGTTACCTCCAGTACAAGCCCTAAGCAGCACCAAGTAAGTTATAACAACATACTATATGATTGTATTATTTATTTATTTCCTTTTTATCTATCATTGTGGATTAATGATTTTTCAACTGATTTTTGTTTACCATAATTGCTGGTTTCTGTTCTCAGTTCTTGATTTCTTGAATCTCACATGCTGCAATTATTTTAGTTCTAACCCTAATATCTCTGTTTATAAGATCTCTTTAGGTCTTAATCCTTGTTTACTTTCAATTCTATAACTATTGTATTACTTTTACTTCCTTGCCTATGCTGTGTTTCAATTATGGTTTTGACATTTGTTCTTTTTCTCGTTTCCATTCCTCTTCTTTTATTTGTCTCTTTGTCTGTTTTCGTTAGCTCTTTTTTCTCGATTCTCTTGGATTTCATCTTGGAATAATTATTTTCTAAATTCATCGATTCCTTCCCGAGTACTTTATTAATTTCTTCTGTATTGCTTAAAGTCCATTCATCTTTGTTTTTTGTAAATGTTCTTGCTGTTTTCTTACTCTTTTGGAAAACCAAGTATTTCTTTTGTATTTTCCTGGGTATTTATTTCACGTTTCTTTTGAAAAGTATTCAGGTAATTGTCTTATGCAGGTGTTTTCTTTGTTGTCACTCATTCAAATTGGTTTCTTTAAAATTAGGTTTTTGATAAAACTGACAATGTTTTGTTTAATGCAATACACCTTCATCAATTTTCAAATTTAATTTTTTCCTATCTGTTAACATCACTTTGGTTTCTTTTATCTTATTTTATGCAAATTATTTTTATGCACTTTAAAAACCTTGATCACTTCCTTATCACCTTAATTTAATGCTTGTAATTTTATTTCTTTTTATAAGTTAACGTCACTTTGGTTTCTTTTATCCTATTTTATGCAAATTACTTTTATGCACTTTGAAAACTTGATCACTTCCTTATCACCTTTATTGAATGCTTGTAATTATTTTAAATTTATTTCACAATCAAACATATAATAATAACCAGGTCCGATGTTTACCGAAAAATATCTCTAAAACTAGAAGACTTACAGGTACGTTGGCCTTACCCCTAAAGGGGTGCATGAGTCTATTTTTAATCCTAAAAACCTAAGGGTATGCAGGGGGAGGCAAAAAATCATTTTGGATATACGAGGGTGCGTTTTTATATTAGCCGAATATAAAGTAAATAAAAACGGAGAATTATTTTTCTTTTGCAATATATTCTCTCTTAACTCTAAATACATTTCTCAGATCTAGTAATTAATATATTTATACCAGTGAAAAGAATTAATTCATTTTTGTCGTCAAAATATGCTGATATTGCAGCTTTTACTTCATCATCGGACGAAAATTTTCTCGAAGTTCGTTCTTTATATTCGGGAACAAATATTAATCGCTGGGGGCCAGATCTGGACTGTAGGGTGGATGATTTAATTCCTGGAAGCCTGCCTGTGCAGAGCAGCTTGTGCAACTTGACTTCGATAAACTGGTGTGTTGTTGTGCAAAAGCAGCACACCTTTAGCAAGTTTTCCTCTTCTCTTTTCTTCGATGGAGTCCCTTAATCGTTCTAAAAGTGTGGCATTATATTCTCTCGTTATAGAGACATCCTTTTCTTTGTAGTTGATGAGCAGGATTCATCCAGTCCCAAAACATGGTCACCATGAGCTTTCCAGCTGACTGTTGCACTTTAAACTTCTTTGGCAGGGATGTACCTTTTTTATGCCACTGCATTGAATCTTGTTTGAATTCAGGTTTATAGTGGTGAACCCACGTTTCATCTCCTGTAACAATCCGACTTAATACTCCATCCTGGTCTTCACTGCAGAGCTTTAAAAATGCCCATGAACATGCCATTTGTTTGTGATTTTGAGGTGGTGTTAGCATTCTCGGGACCCATCTTGCACAGACCTTTATCATACCGAGATGAGCGCGCAGAACTTTAAAAATGGTTGTATCTGATACTCCAACCATTCCTGCAAGTTGTTTCTTTTTCAAACGGGCCTCTTCCAATATTAAATTTTCAACTTTTTTCACAAGTTCTGGCGTGGTCACCTCGATGGGACGTCCAGGTCATGGATTGTCTTCCAGTGATTCTCTGCCTTATTTAAACAGGTTATGTTCAGGACAAGAGTCCTGGTAAACCGCTGACATCTGTTCTCTAATGGTTTGCACTGCTTTTCCTTGTTTTGTTAAGAACTTTATAACGGCACGATGTTCAACTTTACTCATACTGAAAATCTCTTCACGTTCTGACTTGTGTAAATGATAATAACTCAAATACCACTAATTCAATAATAATCCAGTTCGGTATTTATAGTAATAAGATATCAAGCTAGATGTTACAATTGGTTTACCAAGCCCCGTCCCTCAGCAACCCCCCCAATTCCGCGAATATAAAAACACCCCCTCGTATATCTCTTGCATGGTGTAAGCTACTATACTATAACCAAAAAACGAAGGATCTAAACCGAGTGAATCTAGCAGGCGCAGATTAGCAGTCGGAGTTGATGGTGAGCGAGCCTTGTTCCCAAATTGTCAAATTTAGACAGTTTGAAATTAAAAATTGTCATTGCAATCTGTCAAAGTTTTAAAAGGTTTTTCACAACTCCAATTGTTAATTATTAAACTACTATTAATAAATAACATTCTGATAGCAATAGTGTGTACGACATTAGTTGCTGCTTAAAAGATTTTTCACAACTCACAACTCTCAAACGAAGAAACGATCGCAGGTCGGGGTTGCGGCTCCGAAGACCATAAACGAAGGCGCATAGGGCGGTCCATCGTTCAAAACCAGAACAAAATATCTCTACAGGGACCGGGAATATAACCGAAAACGCTGGTGAGTGGGTTTCGGGAGCGGCGGCGGCGGTTAAAAATGGGAATGAAATCAAACGATCCAGGTGGGAATCATATAAGATTTTCTGAAATAGTTTCCACTTAGGAGCCCAATTAGCCTGGTGGCGGTGATATTACGATTCTCGTGTGAAAACAAATAAAAAATCTCGAGTTTTTGGCTGTAACTTTTTTTACGGTTTTCACAGCATTTGAAAGAGAAACATTTCGAGATTATCCGTCGCAATCGAAGCAAGATTTGCAGTCTCTCGAAACCGCGAAACCCAGATTTTGATCGTTTGCATTAATCGGGAACACAAAACGAAAATTCTTTCGATTCCGGTATGCCTAGACCGTATGCCGTCCCTAGACCCCAAACAACCATTTGTCCCTAGATTAGCTCCAGGATAACAAGAATTGGAAAAATTCTTTCAGTAAAATTTAAAAAAATGCTTTTATTTCTCTGCGGACCGGCAAAGATTTCTGACGGACCGGCGGTTGGGAAACGCTGCTCTATCGAATGGTAGCACAAAATTAACAAGTTCCCATTTAAAAAAATTTTGCGAAAAGGCGTAATTCAAAAACAATTGAAGAAAAAAAATTTCAAGTATTTTCAGATGTAGATAAAAATTTCATAAAAAACTTTTATATTGAACATTATTTCCTAAAATGAATATTAACGACAATAAATCGCCCTCTCCATACTTTTAACTAACTCTGGATATTGATTCCTAAAATGGCATTTAGTTGTACCAGGTCGTCATTACAAAGTAGTTTTTTATATCATTTAAAACGTATCGACAGTCTTCTTTAAAATAGAATCCATTAATCATTTTATTTTTATTTCCACAAGAAAATGATTTGCGACTTTGATCTTTTAAAAATTTCCCTAATCCTTTCTTAATTTGTAAATTTTATTAATATCGCTCCATTATGTTATTTTTTAGATCTCTATTTTTGTAATCAATGGTAATACAGTGACAATTAATAGTTTTTCTTGATTATCTCTTTTTACACATAAGGAAGTCGTAATACTTATTAAGGTTGGGAACAATTCTTTTAATTAGAAATTTAAATTTGACATTTAAAGTCTTTTGTTTGTTCAAATTGAATTATTAATTCACATACCTATTAAACTGAATATAAAGTATGATAATAAAATTTTTTTAAGTAGGCTATAGAATTAAAATAGTTGAGGGCTACTTTCAATATTTGTGATGAAGTGCAGAAAAAGGTAGGTAAAATGGGCTTTAATTTTTTTATCCAACACCTCTATATAAATACCATGTTTACTATGGTCATTTTAAATAAGGAAAGTGATTGTTTACTCTTATGTTACATTATAACCTACGTTGCCCCTAGCAACGTGGATTATTTTAAAAAAACTCACTCCTTCAAAGATAACAACCAATCACCAGCTTACGTTACTTAATATTATTAAAATCCAGTCATCGTGCTAGAGTATTACCGTCAAAACTACAGACTAACTATACATTGCAAATTCGATGTTTAAACTTAAATAAAGAGGCGTTAGATAAAATTTTGTATGGCACGCGTGAGTTAAGGATATTATCCACTCAGAAAAACTAACCCTCTCGGACCTGCCGGCCCTCGAGGGTAAATTTTTCGTTCGTGGATAATATCTTACTTAACTCACTTGTACCATAAATAACTATTAATTGGTTATTATTCTGAACATTTAAGAAAAATCATGATTGCACAAAAATTGAGACAGTTATGATTGTTTAAAGATTGAGTAATAAAATCCTACTATGGAGAAAAACGGTTTTAAACTTTACTTGTAAAAAATATTCAAACAAATAAGCCTACTACTGTACTGGGATTATTTTAAGGAATAGTAAATACAAAGAGTTGTTGCCAGATGTTACTCCAAGCAACTGGTATTAAAATTTGGAAATCAACAGTTTCCACCCCAACTGCACTCTTTAGCTGTATTGTAAAATTTATTCTTCCAACTCGTGGTATCTTTTTCTGTACATCACATTTATAAAAAATAGTATACAATAGTGGTATAGTTGAGGTCCTCCTTGGTCGAATAGTAGAGATCCTGCTTCTCAACGGAGGGACATGGGTTCAAATCTCGGTTACGACTGAATTAAAAAATTTTTGTACAATCGTATTTGAATTCATTAGGAAAAGGTATGAATGAAAAAGTACAAGGGAGCTTAATGTACTTGCTACGTTAGCTCCATTCCTACCTGCATTGCACTTCCATAAGAGTTTGGAATGGATTATGTATGTATTCGGGTGGCCATTATTTTGCAAAAGTTAAATCTTTTTAGGTCCCTCCCCCTAGATCTCTTTAAAATGTCAAAAAACGAGCTGTGCAAAATCTCAGCCCAT
This sequence comes from Agrypnus murinus, assembly GCA_929113105.1. NCBI lineage: Eukaryota > Metazoa > Arthropoda > Insecta > Coleoptera > Elateridae > Agrypnus > Agrypnus murinus. The sequence continues at coordinate 225,272,446 of OV816024.1, read as the reverse complement.
TCAGTCAATATTAACCTGTGCCACCAAGAGGTTAATGTTTAAATGGGATTTAACATGCGTTTGGTGCATTTCTAGAGACTTTGTGGCGTAACTTTTTATCATCTTTCTATGTTTTAACTTGAAGATTTATATACTTCTGTTGTTGAAGCTTCTGAACACGAATATGATAAAATTCAATCTGCCAGAAAAACTTTTGACAGTTTTGCAGCTGTCAAAAAATCGGTCAACTTCACCAAAATTAGCATTTTCGCGAAACTGTCAAAGTTTTTTGGCTTCAGATTCGTGTAAAGCAACTTCAACAACATAAGTATACAATATTTCACGTTAAAACATAGAAAGATAAAAAAGTTATGCCACAAAGTTTCTAGCAGTGCACCAAACCCATGTTAAATCCCATATAAAACTTTAACCTCTCGTTGGCACGGGTTAATATTGACCAAAAGGCTGAAATTCTGCACAGCTCGTTTTTTTGATATTTTAAAGGGATCTAGGTGGGGGGGGGGGGCTAAAGAATTCTAACTTTTGCAAAATAACGGCCACCCTAGTATGTATAATATACAACTGGCGCACCTTTTTACAGAGAGTGACAATAGTATAAGTTGAAAAGGGAGAGAAATATATTTCTCACTGTCCACGGAAAGCGGAGATTGAAAAAAACTTAATAACTGGTTCGAAATCACCAATCACGTCATTGCACATGTTTTAAATTACCTTATCACTTGTTAAAATAACAATGAAGTTTTTGTTTTTGTTTATTATTATTTTTTTGGATTACCATTAATGGTCAATTAAATTGAAATACTTTTATTGTAAAATGATTTACTCAAAAAATATAAAAATGGTAAATCTTGACAGCCTTGCGATCCAGACTTGTGTGGTGCCCAAAATTCTATTTAGTTAATTTAGACACCACTAGCCTCTTGTGCCGATAAGACTTTTGAGCTAGATATTTATTGTGTTGTAGATGCAGTTCTTTATGGACCTGAATTTCCAGGTTATTTTTTTTCTTATTATTGGATAGTTATGGCACAGTGCTGTGTTTTGACTGAATATGGTAAGACAAGACTGCACATCTGTTATGCACTGTAGGAAAAATGAGATATTCATTCATCTCAGGCATGAAACTGCACCCAAGGCTGAAAACAAACGTTATCACCAAGGCATCAGCATGCCTCATTCTAACTATTACATATTATTATTTTCAAGTATTTCGTAACTTTAGAAGTTGCGCCAAACCTGAGAATCTGCCATAAGGGTTCGATTTATGCCGGGTCTTCTTAGTTTTTTACACTATGTACATAATGCTTTTAGTATTCGAAAAATATAATGCAGCACAGAATATCCTGAAATAGTTGCAACCGTAAAGGTAGACATAGTTTTAGATGCCCTAGTAAACATCAAGCACTTGTGCATGCAATACGAGGATAGATCGGAATGTTTCTAGAATGAACCACAAGATGGCGTTATGCGTGCGTGCTGATTAGAGTCACTCTATATTACTTATAAAAGTTGGGCCAACGCGGGAATTGACGCTGATTGGTTGGATCCATTTGCAATAATGCCAATTTAAAAACACGAAGTGCGACAAATTAGGTAATAATAGGACAGGTCTTTTCACTTCCTCATAAATTTATGTGGAAGTTACTTGCTATGGTTACAACTGTTTCTATAATTGTATCATCCATAACAATTAACTGCCAAATAAAGTTACAAGGTGGTGAAAAGATCGCCCTTAATTTGACAAATAATATGATGTTTAGTAAATCGAAGAATTTTTATGTATTTCTCTTATCTATTTCAAGTTTTTAAGAAATATAAATTGCAATTCAAGGGTTGATGTCAAACACGGTATTTGTCAAAAAAACTATAACCCTTAGGAGAACCAAAAACTAATTTAAGGCCAGAATTTTTATTATTTGGAACTATGTGCCGTTTATGAAACATTCTTACACAATCCAAAAATGTGTGGTTTTTGACGAAAATTTGCAAAACAGATTTCTTACTTTTTTATTAAACATAAAATACATTTTAATTAGAATATATCGGTCGCAGATTTAAAAAAAAAACTAAAATATATACTTTTTTAAACAAAAGATTCATATCTCTAGCACGAAAGAAAAAAATATGTGGAAGCACTGCTGTTGTCGCCCTCGACAATCTCACCTGGGTCTTCATTAGTGTCCAGAATAGCACAGAAACCACGGTGTTCTCGATTAGATAATACTTCGCAAAGGGCTTGAAGATCTTTTAGTTTTGCATGATTGATCTCGATAGGTACAAGTTGTAATTCACTAGTAATATGGAGTCTTGCTTCTAATTATGCATTGTCTCCACGTTCCAGAATAGCTATCTCTTATTCTATAAATTTATTTAACACAAAAATGTTATTGCCTGAATGTATGCCATACATTTGCGAAAACTTTAGTGGAATAGGTGGTCGAGGATTCTTTACAAAAAACTTATCAGTCGACAGTTTGTAAAAATATCTTTCTTAGGCCCATTTGATAAAATATGCAAAATATGTTACTGAGTAATAACTCTGAAATAAAACGATTTAATAAAGCAAAATATTTTCACTGCTTTTTAAGTGTTTTTATTACGGAAATAATTCAAATGGAAATTGACTTACTAGAGCACAAAAGACATTAACAGTTTTTTTTGCAGCTGAGAGTAGTTTCTTCTTTTCTCAATTTTGCAAATAAAATATGAATATATATTACTCTAATTAGGAATTTTATTATATTAATCAATTCAAATAAGCTATGGTAAATTATAATGAAGTAAATGTCAGGTTATGAAACATTTGACATTTGCCAGGCAAACATAACCAATAATTTCTGCAATGTATATTTTTGGATCCAAAATGGCGGATTGACATTCGCGTTGGCTCAACTCTTATAAGTAATATAGGGTGACTCTAGTGCTGATGGGTGCTGATTAGTGCTGATCGCTTGTTTTGAAAGCACCATTGCTCGTACAACAGATGTCAAATTTTCAAACGGATTGGATATAAACACACGCCGTTACTATCGATTCAAGTAAACAATTTGTGCATTTTCTTAATCATGAATAGTCCAGTCAAACTAAACATTTAAATTGGAAAATGGAAGTACATGGGATTTTTTTCTTCCAGCATGCAGGGGGGGGGTCTAGAAAAGCTTAACTTGAAGTTTTCGACCTCAAATTCATATGAGCTTTTTCCGCCATCTTGAAAAGAAGGGTGAAGTGTTATTTTGAAATTATCTCTGTAACAGTAGGTCCGACAAAAAATTTGTATAAAGCATTTTTGTCGGCAATACGAGTGTCTACAACTTTTATTTGAAACTTTTTTGCGTAATATAAAAAATGAAAAAGTTGTGAGGGAAAACAAAAATAAATATTGTGGTGGCCGATTTACCTTTCGCCGGTTTCCTGGAGAACACATTACATTTATGGTCTTTGAAAAGATTTTTTTCTTCAAGCATGCAGGGGGGGTCTAGAAAAGCTTAACTTGAAGTTTTCGACCTTAAATTTATATGAGCTTTTTCCGCCATTATGAAAAGAAGGGTGAAGTGTTATTTTGAAATTATCTCTGTAACAGTAGGTCCGACAAAGAAATTTGTATAAAGCATTTTTGTCGGCAATACGATTGTCTACAACTTTTATTTGAAACTTTTTCGCGTAATATAAAAAATGATAAAGTTCAAACTTTCATCAACTTTCAAGTTCACTTCTTTTCAAAATGGCGGAAAAAGCTCATATGAATTTGAGGTCGAAAACTTCAAGTTAAGCTTTTCTAGAACCCCCCTACATGCTGGAAGAAAAAAATCCCATGTACTTCCATTTTCCAAGTTATACCCGTTTTTCGTGCAGTTTGACTGGACTAGAATAAAAACGACTTCCGTGCAGTGATAAAACATTTCTTTTTTAAAGGCTTAAATGCTAAACAAATAAAAACGGTGTTATATGAAGTTCATGGTGAGTCTTCGCCTTCATATGCAACAGTTGCAAACTGGGTTGCTGAATTTAAACGCGGTAGAACAAGCATAGAGGATGCACCACGTTCTGACAGACCAAAAACAGCTACCGATGAAGAAACAATTGAAAAAGTCTATGAAATCGTGATGAAGGATTGTCGAATGAAGTTGAGAGAGATAGCAGAGAAAGTAAGCATTCCATACGCCCGTGTACATTGCATCTTACATCAACATTTGGACATGAAAAAGCTTAGTGCTAGATGGGTGCCGCGTCTGCTGACAATTGACCAAAAGCGAGTTCGAATGACCATTTCTCAGCAATGTCTAGACATGTTCAAACGTAATGAAAAAGATTTTCTGCGACGTTTTGTAACTGTTGACGAAACGTGGATTCACCACTACACTCCCGAGACCAAGGAGCAGTCAAAGCAATGGACAAAACGTGGTGAGCCACCTCCAAAGAAGGCAAAGACGATTCCGTCTGCTGGGAAAGTCATGGCTATCGTATTTTGGAATTCCCGAGGAATAATTTTTATTGATTACTTGCAACACGGGAGGACAATAACCGGCGAGTTTTATGCGTCGTTATTAGCCAGAACAAAGAAATCAAGCTAAAAGACCTCATTTGGCAAAGAAAAAGGTCTTTTACCACCAAGATAACGCCCCATACCACAAGTCGGCATTTGCGATGGCGAAACTGTACGACCTACGAATCCGAATAATTGAACATGCATCCGATTTGCCGATTTGGCTCCATCGGATATCTTCTAGTTCCCAAATCTTAAGAAATGGTTGACTGGAAAGAAATTTTTATCGAATACTGATATCATCGAAGCTGTAAATGGATATTTTGAAGGTTTGTATAGTAATTATTTTTGTGAAGGATTGAAGGATCTTGAAAAGCGTTGGACTAAATGTGTAGAGCTGAAAGGAGACTATGTAGAAACATAAATACGATTTTCCCCAAAAAGTTGTTTTTTTCTCCGTCTTGTTCTAGAAATTTTTCGGTCTATCCTTGTACAATAAGATTATGTATACAGTTGCAAAATTTAAAGAGATTAATAAGTAATCTTGTTAAGGTATCCTTTATTGGGGATTGCCATTTGTAATTGTAACGTTTTTTATTTTTCACGGACGTTTTCATTATCGAATTAAGGTATAAATATTTTATGTGTGTTCACAGTCATAACAATATTTAGTCAACAATATTTAGCACAACAGCTAACTAGCGATCTTTATATCTAAAATTCAGAAAACTGCTTATTTTGGCCAAAGGCCAGAATGATAAAATAGCACCGATAAATTAAGCTCAACAGAATTTACGATTTATTAAATACCCAGCCTAAAAGGGCCGTATTTTACGTAGTCGTCTTTAATAAACGCCAGGCAGTCGTTATTATTAGAAAAGAAAAATAAATAATAATGTCTTTTCTTTTTCTGAAAAATTGTATTGCAAACAAAAAATATTTGTAGTAGTCATTAACCTGGATGTGTAGATAGGGGATTGACATTGCTGCGATTTTTTTTATTTCGCATCCATAAAGAAAATAAATGACTGCACGATAGTGAGTGGACGTGCGATATTTTATTTGCTTGGGGATTTTCTAACATAAAACGTTCGATTTTCATTTGCGATGCCGGTAACCGTGATGTATGATTTCAATAAAACTTGGAAGAATAAAGGTTATGCGGTGCGCACCAACGTCAAGAGAACCATTATTATGGTGGACGATATTTGTAGGAAATATGGGGGTGACATCTAATAGTAAAGAGGTTTTCTGCGGTTTAATTTTATTCACTTTTCTGCTTGATTTATTCCTTTAAAAATGGTTGATTAGAAGACTCTTGACTTTCGTCTTTTAAACTTGTTCTTGGTGAATTTTATGAAATATTGTGGTTACGTGTAAATTATGAAGTTGTGGTTAGCGGTTACTTTATTGTTCTGGTAACGAAATAAATCTGATTGACACTTTTACATTATTAGGACATTGTCTCGTTGTTAGAAATCCGTAACATTATACACGAACAAAACTAAATAGATTTATGCTAGAATGCTGGAATTAAAAAGAAAACTAATCTTTAGTCATCGGTTTGACTAGAGTACACGACGTTAACTAACCAAAGCTAGTTTGAGCCGACATAAGTTCGGTACTGGATTCAGGAAAACATGTTTCGGCTATAGTTTCGAAATCATGGAGCTGTATGATCTTAGATGTTAATGTTTTTTAAAAACATTTTTGTAACGTTAGTTAAAAACGACGAAAAGTTCCATGAACTCCACAGTAACTTAACTCTTGAGATGCAAATGAGGAATCTCCAAGGAATAGATGCCAATCAGATACCAAAAACAGAACCTAGTCACGATAAATATAAGGTATTCTTATTAGGTTCTCTAGAACCTAGGTAATGACACAGTGGAAGACAGAGCTGATAAGAAGTAGGAAAAGTCAAAATAGAGAAGATTTGGTTTCCCCTCTGTTGTTTGTCATTGCTGAGATCCTATCAGTCAAACTTGGAAATAGGCCTTAGGCTATCAAATGGCAAAAACATCCGAAAAGCTCACTTATCTATATATGACCAATTTATAAACTCTACCGAAAATCCTCAACCGAAATTGGGAAAGAGCATGCTGAAATGTAAAGTAATATATTGATGGTACAAGGAGCTATGAATTTTTGAATATAATTATAGTAGAGTAAATCTGAAAGTGGATTTTGTTGTCCGTGGTACATTGAAAGGTAAAAAGGTATCGGGTACGTTATCGGATGCTATTTAGGGTGTATATCAATCCCCTAAATTCGTCTGGCGATATCGGTGTCCAACACCCCCTCGGCGGGAAAAAACTGAAAAAACAGCAAATCTAGAATACTTTATTTGCTATCCGGCTATATTAAAATAAATAATAAAAAATGCGTGTAGACTTGAATTGTGCGTTATATCAAGGAGCTCTATTAATTCTCTATTATGACTTTGTATATCTAATCTCATTTTCACCGACCTTTGAATAGTTTCCGCAGTTCTTGCAGTGGATTCCTGAAGTTTCCCGCCCGTTTTACACAACACATTTTTTATAACTGCGTATCTGTTTCTTTTTTTATAAATTTAAAGAAATTTAATTGTATGTAATAATTAATCGTCTGTTATAGAATAACTTGAAGAACTCTCCGTGTTAAGGTTAATGCCGTATTTACAAAAACAGTAAGAATTTTAAAGTTCTTTTCAACAAAATGTTAAATCACCTGCATTTGTAACTCCAATATTGTGCTAATAGTTGTATGTAAAAGCAGTGCGTTAGAATGAGACGGAAGACGAGTGAAAATAGAGATAGAACGATCGCTGCTCAGCGGTAATTTATACATTGTCGGAATAAATCTTCGTTACTGTCTAGCCAAGTTTCAAAAAGCGTTGGATTGTAAAATCTCGAACTAATAACAATTATTTTTGAACTTTTTTGATATCTTGTGTCGTCCAAAAGATATCACGATATAAACATCTTTCTATGTTTGCAGAAATTGAAATACGCATAATAAGGGAGTTAAAAGCCAATCTAGTGAGTATCCTTCCGTTTATCTAATGATAATTCTTGAGTGAAAATTAGCTCTAACTCGCTTAATACTTTAGAGATAGTATTTATTTTAATATAGCCGGATAGCAAATAAAGTATTCTAGATTTGCTGTTTTTTCAGCCCCCCCCCGGGGCATCCGATAACGTACTCGATACCTTTTTACCTTTCAATGTACCACGGACTTGATTTCTAGATGCGTTTTTTAAGTTTGCGAACTCTACTATTAAGGGACTTAGAAAAGCCTCAAACGGAACCGCACACATGCCTTATATACTCGTACAAGATAGACAGTAGGAAGCATACTTAAAGGTCCGCTAACTGAAACACGGAAAGAATTTATTTAGATGGTAAAAGATAAAGTATTATCAAGTTAGATAACATTAAGCTTGGAGAAAATTATAAATACAATTAGATCCACCAGCAGTAATAAGTGGTCAGGGCCATTAGATCAGAATCGCTCTTCTGAAACCCTATGTTTGAAAGAGAAGAACTACTAAAAGAGTGAACTACAGCTTATATAACATCAGAGAAATCACACAACTATAGATACCACGCTAAAATTGCTATATCTTTAATCGGAAGAATATTCGGAAAAATAATAAAACAATAAATTGGAAGGCATTGGAGATGACTATGCAAGCACACCTACACTCTACAACAGCTCTTGCAAAAGCAAAAAAAAACAGATGAATACTTAGCATTCATAGACCTGCAAAGGATTACGGTTCGGGCCCATGAAACGGACTCTGAGATTCAGTGGATGAGTTGGGGATAATTAAATAAATAATATTGGGTAAAACAATATCGCTTGCTGGAAACAACGTGTTAGTTGCCACATGTTGCCCATATAGCTTAAGCAGGTACTTACGGGTTCGTTAGTTGCGATTCAGTACTAGTTGTGTGTAGATTGTGGAATATACGCATAAAATCTAACCTCAAAATGGAGGTTTTAAAAGTGCCTCTTCACCTCGTAATGTTGTGGGAATTCAAACAAGACAATAGTGATGCAGCAACGGCAAAGGAAATTTGTTTCGTGTATGGGCCAGGAACAATAAGTGACCTTTCAGTACCTACGAAAATGGTTAGCAAAATTTCATTCGGGAGATACTATTTAGTTTAAATGACGGGGCGTCCTTCACTCTTTGATAACGACGCTTTTCTATTTGTTAATTTTACATGTACCAGACGTAATATTACGACTCATATGTTTCGATTGTAATACGTACTGGGAGATCGGAATATTTCTAGAACGAACCACAAGATGGCGTTATAAATGATGAAGGATCACCGAATAAAGTTGAGAGAGATAGCAGAGAAAGTAAGCATTTCATACGACCGTGTACATTGCATCTTACATTAATATTTGGACATGAGAAAGCTTAATGCTAGATGTCTGCTGACAATCGACCAAAAGCGAGTTTGAATGACCATTTTTCAGCAATGTCTAGACGTGTTCAAACGTAATAAAAAAATATTTTTTTGCGACGTTTTATAACTGTTTACGAAACGTAGATTCACCAATACACTCCGGATACTAAGGAGCAGTCAAAGCAATGGACAAAACGTGGTAAGCCAACTCCAAAGAAGGCAAAGACGATTCCGTCTGCTGGGAAAAACATGGCTACCTTATTTTGGGATTCCCGAGGAATAATTTTTATTGATTATTTGCAACACGGGAGGACGATAACGGGCGAGTATTATGCGTCGTTTTTAGACAAACTGAACAAAGAAATCAAAGCTAAAAGGCCTCATTTGGCAAAGAAAAAGGTCTTGTACCACCAGGATAACGCCTCATCCCACAAGTCGGCAATTGCGATGGCGAAACTGCACGAACTACGATTCCAGTTAATTTATTCGCCAGACTTGGCTCCGTCGGATTTCTTCTTGTTCCCAAATTTCAATAAATGGTTGGCTGGAAAGAATCCTGAATACTGAATACTGACATTATCGAAGCTGTAAATGGATATTTTGAAGGTTTGGATAGTTCTTATTTTTGTGAAGGGTTGAAGATTTTTGAAAAGCGTTGGACTAAATGTGTAGAGCTGAAAGGATACTATGTAGGAAAATAAATACGATTTTCCCCAAAAAGTTGTTTTTTTCATCTTGTTCTAGAAATTTTTCGATCTATCCTCGTATAGTGTAATATGATGTTCATTGTGCAAAATAAGGATAAAAATAATTGTTTTTATTTTAGAACAAAAGAGGGCCATCAAGTTTTTAAATTTAACTATTACAATTAACATAAATTTCAATTTTTTTATTTACACAAAAACCTATACATACATACATCTCTAATCCAATCGAATCGTGTAACCATAAAAACACATATGATCGAACCTTTCTGAGATTTTGAACACCACCCTCTTTACTTTGTTTTTGAATTTTGCACAACTGCTATACTTCTAAAGATAAGTAAAATTCTAAAATATTATATTTTTACTAAAGTGATTATTGAGTTTGCCCTTCTAAAGTCTACAAAAATGAAGGATTTTAACTATGTTGGCGTTTACGTCTTCCTTTATAACCTTTGAAAGAATTGAAGATAAAGGAATGAAATAAAAACTGTTTTAAAGTTCATCTTTTGGGCTTTAAGATGATCGCGCTAAGAGTTTTTTATATTCTTCTCTTAACATTTTATGGATGAATCTGTACCTAATGTCTGTGTGCATATAGAGCTCTTTTATTAATAGACCGATTGACTTCAAACAGATGCCAAAAGATTTCTAATTTTCTGGGGATTCACCTGTTCAGTCTTTCGGTATTACCCCGGGAGGAACAAAGAATACAATCTGGATGTTTTTAATTTCCGCCGAATGACAGAGGATGATACTGAACTGGCCATTAAATCATTAAAATCCAAGCTTTCAGTTAGACCAGATAACATACCGACGAACATAATAAAGGGCTTCGCATGCATATTAAAATACTCTCTGACACTTATACAATATTGCCAGTGATACATCGGTATTTCCAAATTTCTGGAAGACGTCAAAAATCATGCCTATTTTCAAAAGTGGTTAATAAGCTGATCACTAATTTAATTGCATCTACTGAATATATAACGGAAACATTGTTAACACAATGTTAGGTGGACAAGTTTATTGCATATATACGGACATAACTAAAGTATTTGATTCAGTGTCGTTTTAAATACTTTCGCAAAACTTAACAAAACATTGTTTTAGTAAAATTGCATTGAATCCAATGAATTTCTATTTCATCTACAGAAAGAACTACCTATTAATAAATGAAAACTCATCAACAAAATTTTCGTCGACATCAGGGGTGCCGCAGGGTTCCTGTCTCGGACCGTTATTGTTTAATTTACGTATTTAACACCTTGCCTGAATTTATTGTGCGTGCTAGGTGTGTACTATATGCAGAAGACTTTAAGATATTTCATGTAGTGAATAGTTCAATTGAACATAGTGTTCTTCAAGAAGATCTGTATAGTATATCTAAGTGGTTCGTAAGATAACGCTCTTAAGACGCAATTGCACTGAGGCAATATTTAAGCAACACGTGGCATGCGCCAATGACGCATGCTATACTGAGTCTTTCAACCGAAGCAACGTGAAGCGACATAAAGTATGCGTCTTTACCTACATATTATTTTGTTAAAATAATTTAGTTATGATCTCATTGAGAGCCTAAATTGAAATTTGACACCAAACTTCGAAAAATCAAAGAAGGCGAGTTACAACTCATTGGATCACTTGCCACAGCATTACCTATAAACTAGAAGCTAACAGATAGATCTTCAGTACACCGATTTAACTATTTCAATGTAATAACCTGATTTTCATAAAAAATTAAAAATTACTATTAAACAATTAACAACGCAAATTGTCTATTATAATTAGTGTTGTAAATGAAAGAACGTTCTGAAAATGCTGATGAGAACATTCGCGCATGATAAAAACGTATCAAAAGAACGTTCTCTTGGAGAGCATAATTCAGCGCGTTCGCGAACGTTCTCATGTTAATTCTCGAGAACTTTCAGAATAATACAGCACCATCGAGCATAAACGAGAACATTAAAAATCGAGAATAAAACCGAAATTAAACGATCTTAAACCGCATGCCCACGCAAAATGCCCACGTGTTTCTCGCAGCTGCTGTCGGTGTCGCGTGTTCAAAAGACAGGCAGCTTTATAAGCATAGTTTGCAAAATTAATGCCTTTGAAAGCATCATTGACAAGAAATTTGGGTTACCGCCGGAAGCACCTGTTTTGTTTTTTGTTCTAGTTATATATGAACTTTTTATTTAAATTTGTTATATTTTGTTTATACAAATAGTGACAAATGTTTGTAAAGTATTGGATGCCGGCCGTGAACACTACGTCGACTGGCGGTTTTGGACAGTTTGCCGACCGTGGACACTACGCCGGCCGCAAGCAATGGACGGTCAGCGGTCAGGGGTCAGCGTATTATCCACAGTCGGCAAAGTGTTCAGTAGCAAAATTTATTTTAAGGGTCGGCGAAGTGTCCGCGGTCAGCGTTGTGTCCGGTATCCGTAAAGATGCATATCTGAGCTTCTAATCTAAATATAATTGGACGTATTCACATGTCATGATTAAAGGTGTCTCTAACTAAAGTCCTAATTAAAATTAACAAAAAAAAGATAGCTTTATCTCATTCTAATAGGTGGAATAAATAAGAATTGGTCACCATGGCAATTAAACACATTATTAACTTAATAGTGAAATTTAAATATGGCCCAACGAGCTTAATATTTTCCAATGTTCTATTACTGCATTACTTTTCAACACAATACCTTACAACAGTCAAATTAACTACAACTAACTACTAGCATTATAAATGAGAAGAGGAAAATTGGAGAACATTCGAGCATTTTCAGCATTTTGAGATATTTCAAGAACTTTTGAAATTATCTTTATTTTGGGCATACATGATATGTATACCCAAACTTGTATACCAATACCTTTAACTTGCAAGTTAAAGGTATATTCTCCAGTCCTGCTCACTTTTGAGGGTTTATTCTCGTTTTTTCTCGTTTGTGTTCCGAGAATATTCTCCAAAAATAAATGCTCGACCATTTTCCAACACTAATTATAATCCTAACATGCTTGACACTTTAATTAAACAAAATAATGGGATTTTTTTATTTCTATTTCATTTTCTTTATGCCTTTAATTTTTTTATTTTTCCAACAGGCGTAAATATGTCTCTGAAGATTCATTTTTTTCATTCGCACTTGAATTTTTTCCCGGAAAATCTCGGTGACGTTAGTGACGAGCATGGTGAGAGGTTCCACCAGGAAATGACCATTGAGCGGCGCTACCAGGGATTTTGGGATGAGAGAATGATCGGAGATTATATCTGGTTCCTCATAAGAGAAACGTATTCCAAAACAAACAGAAGACAAAGCAGGAGCCAAGATTATTTCTAATAATCTCATATAATATTGAAATAGTACAATAAAAATAAACTGAATAAATAAAACTGCATTATATGATGCTATAAATAAGGAAAAAATCCAAAAATATAGAAAAAGTTGAATTTTGGTACTTCACATATAACTGATCATAACTTCGTTATTTCTACATAGATTTTCATCGTACATACCTTTTTCTCTTGGTAAAAGTTCAAACTCTACGTAAAAAAAATAAGAAACTGTGTATATTTCTATGATTTCTACTTTTCTCTCGCGATAGAGTGAATTTTCAATTTTCATTTGGGCCAAAAAATCCCTTTTTTTTTGTCATATTTTGGTCCATTGCACTGAAACTACTGAAGCGACTGGAAAACAGTGTTAGTAAAACATTTATCGGTGATTTGATTATCTTTAATTTGATGTGCCGAACGACGAAATTGGTGGTTCCTTACTCGAGATATGCTCCAAATAGTCAAACTACCTCCGAAAAAAAACAAACAAAAAATTCATAACTCGAAAACATATCCATAAAAAAAAATTCTTAATGCGATTTTCGAGTTTAGCGGGCCAAAGTACATAAGAAGAATATAGTGGCACCTAGTGCACAAAATGGCTGTAAACTAGTGATTATTACATACATACAATTTTTCCAAAAAACAAAACAATTTTGGGCCAGTCTTGGTGGATTAGTGGTTTGCATGTTTGCTTCATAATCCAAAGATCGCAGGTTCGATCCCCGGCCGAGCTGGTAATTTTTCATAGCGGAGAAAATTTAAAACATGCCTTCTATTCGGATAGGAAGTAAAACTGTAGGTTCCGTGTCAATGCGATGTTTGGCACGATAAAGATTCCTACTGGGGGTGGAATTCCCCCAGATTCGGCTAAATTCTAGTAGGGTCGCCCAAATGATCATAGCAATCGGTGCCATGAGGTACGAAGGATGCTCCGCCATCCTGATTCCTCGCCCAAAAACAAACAACAATTTTGAGAAAAAAAAACATTTTTTTGATTAAAAAATTCCCTATTGTTCTGTTAACCGTCTTTTTGATTATCCTTCAGTGCTTGACGGATAATCGAGTCCTACTGTAATTCGATAGGCTCATAAAAGAAAAATATATTTTTACAATCTGCACATCCTCTTTTTTGGCCAAATATGATTACTCGTGTAGTTTAGATTTTAAAAATTTTATTTTAAATGTTTGATCATCTAAAACTTGCACTATGCGCCCGATGTACCATGTGTCACATGCACTGTCTGCCATACAGTTGGATCCATATGGGAAAGTTTTTAATATTCTGATTGGCAAAAGACATTGCAAGGCAATCACCTCTACTTCCAAAAATACTTGCAATAAGCCATATCACAGTTGACAGGTGACATTTATATATTTATCTATGACTGCTTTGATAACTGCATATAATATTGAATATTTGAGTGAAGTAACGTGACATATTACTTCACTAATGAAGTAATAAAATAAAAATCCACTCTTTAAAATAATTCGTTTTAATTTCAAACTCCATCTTAATTACATGCTATTATTGTTATAAATATTAATAACACAATTTTCACACCTATTTATAGTAGGACAAGCCATTTCTGATACATTTTTTTCGATAACAGCTGTCGATGCAGTAGTTCTAACTGTTATAGTATTTTTGTCACCCAGAATTTTTGAAGCAATTTGTTTTTTATTTTCTTCTGCCGTGTCTATATACCCCTCCGCCACTGTATTTGAGCGCCAGCCCCCATGACGTTTTACAGTTAAAAGATCAGCTCCCGAATTAGCAAGCAACGAAGTAGATGAGCGCCTATAACAATGTCCCGTAAATAGTAAAAAGTAGCAATATTCTTGGGGATAGCAGCAAATGTGTTTATACCAACAGGTAACTTTATACACTTCTGGTTTCTGTATCCTAAAAAAAAAACGTCCACTACTGGCGTTATTGGGGCGTAGTGCAGCATATTTTCGAATTAATTCTAACATGTTGACTCCATCAATTCCGCCTGACGTAATAAAAAATTCTCTGGATATTTTTGTTTTAGTGTTTGGTATTAGAACATGGAAGAATTGTCCCTGATCTTTGACATCTTCCAAAAGCATGTTGGTAAGTTCTTGGATCCTACAAGCTCCACCAACTCCAATAATTAAAGCAACCTTGAAATTAACATTACTTAGTAAGAATAATTTATGCATAAAAAGGGTACAGTACCTTCATTAACAAAAATTTATCATCATTTGCTTCTTGTAAAAATTTGCTAATATCTTGTTTAGTGAAAATTTGCGATTTTTTGCACGATATCCTTCAGATTTTCTTTTCAAAAAGGCGATTAAATGTAAGTATTTACTGATGTCAACATTCTTCTTCATTTTCATTATTGTTCTAATCATAGAATAAAAAGCCCAGCGAGACTCGATGATTTATACTGTTTTGATAAATGATCAAAATATGCAAGTAGAACCTTCTCATGCGTAATATTTTTAACATTTTTCTCGTCGCACCATGAACTGAACCGTTGAAAAGCCATCTCGTTCTTTTCTTTGGACTTCACTGGCACCAAGCAAGAAGCAGCATTTGTCGCCGCTTCTTCGATATCAGAAGGTAAACTTTCTGAGTCACTCATGTTTACAATTTTCTTATTTTTACCACAAAGCACAATTTTTACTGATTATCTCAAAATGGCGAGCTTTGTTTGAAAAATTGTAAGCGGTTGCCATAGTGCTTACTGAACATATCCATAGGTCACCTTACATTTGATGTAAAAAATAGGAGTTATCTGCAGCATTAAATTTTCGATTTTCTTAATTTTTTGCAGTCATAGATAAAGTTTTGTATATCATACGTGGGCTTGAGCACATTACAGTAACTCGTGTGTTACAGATACTCGGGTTAACGCCCTCGTTATCTGTAATCTACACACTCGTTGTGTAATGATGCTTCTATCCCACTAATAATATAAATAACTATTATTCAATTTCTAATAATCTCGAAACAGATGGCGCACGTTTTAAACAATCGTTTATTTAAACATTTTAATCATGGTACAATAGTATATTATTATACGAGTTGTATAAGACAGTCTCTTGTAGCACGAGTTGTTTGGGACACGACGAGAGAAGCGAGGAGTCTTCCAAAGGAATGAGTGCTACAATACGTCTATAAAACAAGTATAATATACTATTTTTTATACTTTGCGTCATTAGTTTGATAGAAATTGTAAATTCAAGCTATTAAAAACATTGCATTACAATCTAGTGATTTTTGCGTTTAACATGTGGCAAAGCTATAATATAACTTTTCACGTTTTGTGAGGTTAGAATTTGTCAAAATTAAATGTGTTTATATGTAATATAATACAAATGTTACCAATCTTACAAAACAAATAAGACCCCAGAAACGATGTTATAATAGCCTCTATTATGAAATCGTTTTCGGTGTCACAATGAGCCCCATTGTGATCGCAAAGTACAAAAAATTAAAGATTTTGGGTTACAAATTAGTCTTTAATTAGTACCAAGGTCCGTTGATGCATGCATATTTATATCCAAAGTAAAGGTTATCTCACCCATTTCCACCAAGGTCCATTCATGTGTATGTATACCTATACTATAACCAAAAAATGAAGGATCTAAACCGAGTGAATCTAGCAGGCGCAGATTAATAGTCGGAGTTGATTGTGAGCGAGCCTTGCTCCCAAATTGTCAAATTTAGACAGTTTGAAATTAAAAATTGTCATTGCAATCTGTCAAATTTTTGAAAGGTTTTTCACAAGTCCAATTGTTACTTATTAAACTACTATTAATAAATAACATTCTGATAGCAAAAGTGTGTACGACATTAGTTGCTGCTTAAAAGATTTTTCACAACTCCAATTAATATTTATTAATAGTAGTTTAATAAGTAACAATTGGAGTTGTGAAAAACCTTTCAAAACTTTGACAGATTGCAATGACAATTTTTATTTTCAAACTGTCTAAATTTGACAATTTGGGAACAAGGCTCGCTCACAATCAACTCCGACTGCTAATCTGCGCCTGCTAGATTCACTCGGTTTAGATCCTTCATTTTTTGGTTTAGGTATAGAATACTATATTTATTTTACGTGGGGTACCCGCCTATGCATACCCCCACGTTCCTTCCATGAGGAAGTGATTGGGATACGCCCAATCAGCGCGCAAGTTGCATAACCGGCAGTCGTGCAATTGCTACCAGATTGCTCACTGGTAGGAGCGAGGTTGCCTATCCACCCTCTACTAGCTAAGACGCGCATAGTGACCGAGCAGTTGAAAAGACACGCTGCTCACCCGCCGGTACCTCCCCCGGTTGCGGAAGGGCGGGGCGAAGTACCTCGTCCAGCAATAGGACTATTCCCCAACATGACGCTGTTATCATGTGGGACCACTGCCCGATCGAATCCAACCTCAATTGTGGCAGGACTTGGTTTTTAAGCGGTTTTACCACCCCGATCTACCAATTTTAGGTTTGGTGGGCCCTCGACAGAGCTTCTTTTAAGTCTACACGTTATAGACTCCCGGTGCGTACCCGAAATTGGAGAAGTTGTCTTAATAGTGAGAGGCTATGTATTCGCTTCAACTATCCTTAAGTGTAATGGCTTTCAGAGCTTCTCCCAATCACTGTACCCGGCTGCAGTCCGGATCAAAGGGTGGCCGGGATAGCTCCTAAGCGCATTTACCTGGCGGCTTGCAGTTTCCCATCTGCCCAAAGGCTGGGATAAACCTCACTTCTAGTCACCGCACTAGAGATTCAGTCAAACAGCGGGTTCCTTTGGTGACCTTAAATGACCTCGGTCAAACAGCGGGTTCCTTTGGTGACCTTACATGACCTAAGTCATGCAGCGGGTTCCTTGGTGACCATAAATGACCTCGGCCAAACAGCGGGTTCCATTGGTGACCATAAATGACCTCCACCCTAGGCGAGATTCGAATCCGCCCACACCGGTCTCATCTATCAGGGCTCCCCCTGATCGGTCAGAGTTACCGTCGAGAATTCTCACGAATTTCTCTACCACACATTTTATTCTGACAGCTTCATCCGTTGCCCGTCAGCGGGTTGGGGTAGAAGACAGCCAGTTCTAGGGGTGAACGTCGTGTGGTCTCCCGTCCACCCAGTGGGTTAGGTATAGAATACTATATTTATTTTACGTGGGGTACCCGCCTATGCATACCCCCACGTTCCTTCCATGAGGAAGTGATTGGGATACGCCCAATCAGCGCGCAAGTTGCATAACCGGCAGTCGTGCAATTGCTACCAGATTGCTCACTGGTAGGAGCGAGGTTGCCTATCCACCCTCTACTAGCTAAGACGCGCATAGTGACCGAGCAGTTGAAAAGACACGCTGCTCACCCGCCGGTACCTCCCCCGGTTGCGGAAGGGCGGGGCGAAGTACCTCGTCCAGCAATAGGACTATTCCCCAACATGACGCTGTTATCATGTGGGACCACTGCCCGATCGAATCCAACCTCAATTGTGGCAGGACTTGGTTTTTAAGCGGTTTTGCCACCCCGATCTACCAATTTTAGGCTTGGTGGGCCCTCGACAGAGCTTCTTTTAAGTCTACACGTTATAGACTCCCGGTGCGTACCCGAAATTGGAGAAGTTGTCTTAATAGTGAGAGGCTATGTATTCGCTTCAACTATCCTTAAGTGTAATGGCTTTCAGAGCTTCTCCCAATCACTGTACCCGGCTGCAGTCCGGATCAAAGGGTGGCCGGGATAGCTCCTAAGCGCATTTACCTGGCGGCTTGCAGTTTCCCATCTGCCCAAAGGCTGGGATAAACCTCACTTCTAGTCACCGCACTAGAGATTCAGTCAAACAGCGGGTTCCTTTGGTGATCTTAAATGACCTCGGTCAAACAGCGGGTTCCTTTGGTGACCTTACATGACCTAAGTCATGCAGCGGGTTCCTTGGTGACCATAAATGACCTCGGCCAAACAGCGGGTTCCATTGGTGACCATAAATGACCTCCACCCTAGGCGAGATTCGAATCCGCCCACACCGGTCTCATCTATCAGGGCTCCCCCTGATCGGTCAGAGTTACCGTCGAGAATTCTCACGAATTTCTCTACCACACATTTTATTCTGACAGCTTCATCCGTTGCCCGTCAGCGGGTTGGGGTAGAAGACAGCCAGTTCTAGGGGTGAACGGCGTGTGGTCTCCCGTCCACCCAATGGTTTAGGTATAGTACACATACATAGGTCTTCTCATCAAAGATTTAGACGGCCATATTTGAGCCCAAGTTCGATGTCAGTTTCTGACATAAGTGAACCGCCAAAGTCTTTTTCCCAAAAAATGCAAATGCAAAAAGTGCACCAAACTGTTCTAGCAACTCCCGAAATGGTGAACGTTTGTTTCTTTTTCCAAAAGATACGAAAATAAGATGAATT
This sequence comes from Agrypnus murinus, assembly GCA_929113105.1. Lineage (NCBI taxonomy): Eukaryota > Metazoa > Arthropoda > Insecta > Coleoptera > Elateridae > Agrypnus > Agrypnus murinus. Next base: position 225,253,118 of record OV816024.1, on the reverse strand, counting down.
TGGTTAGATATGCGTAGCCGTCAGAATTGGAAATTACTGAATACTTAAGATTATGCGAAGTAAGCAAGTTTGAGTCTTAATAAAATTACATGTAAAACTAATATGAATTATTTAAGCATAGAGAAAATGTAGTTTTTAGATTACGTACACTCTTTTATTGCCGTTTTACATTTCGACGACATTTAACGGCAACATCTGACGAGAAAGAAGAAAGTAATAACTCGGAATGAACATGAAATTGGAATGGAACATGGAAACAAATTAATAGCGGACGTCAAACGAAAAACCATCAATTTATTATAAACTGCGCAAAAGAAATTTGCATCACCTCAAAAGAAACAGAGACACTATTCACTTCAGGTTTAAAAAAATACTGATGCATGCATCAACGGACCTTGATTTCCACTATTGACTTTTGAAATGGGCTCAAAAATGGCGCCCTTTTGGCGGCAATTTTAATTTGTCAAATCAAATATGTGTTAGCTTTATTGACTTATTCACGTACCGATTCTCAAAATGCCGCTTTTGGCAAAAATACTGATAATAAGTATGAATAACTATCGAATTTCCCGCAAATTAATGATGGCACCACTTCTACTATGTTCGATCTTGACGACTGCGATGATGATTGCGGGATTGCGAAAGATTTCGCTGATTGCCAATAAAGATTGCGAGATTTCTGATGATTTCCTTGTGATTGCTAAGGATTGCGTGCGATTGCCGCCAAAATGTACATGTATTGCGGCGAGTGGTTGACCCCTCGGTATAAATATTTATTTTATTTATTTTTTTTTATTTCACGCCTACACTACGGGGGAACCAACATCTAAGGTCATCTGTCCCCCAACTAACATGCAACACGAATACACACATCCATAGTTGAGGTGGCGGAATTTTTCCAATTAGAAAAATCCCACCGCCCCAAGTGGGATTCGAACCCACGACCCTTGAAACACGAGTGATGCACTGACACCACTGGTCCACCGCCGGCCCAAATAAAATATTTATTATGGTTGAAAAGAGAACACAATACTCGATCGATTATAGTAAAAAAATACCTATCATGTAATTTAAAAAAAAAGTTCGATGACGTTATCACACTCACGCCGATTTAGTAAATACAGAATTTCCTAAATCAGAACCTAGAGAATTTTATGCCATTTAATAATATATAGGTTTTTACCATTTCTGAAAACAGAATGTATATCTTCAAAATAAATGAAAATGGGATCAATAAAAGCGAACCAAATAAATAATTTTAAGAGTACCGACGACAGTGGTTTAAAATATACACGCAAGTATCAGAAATGAAATATTTCAAAAACGGAGGGTGCTAGAACAAAACCAATTGCATTTCTGAAGACAGTAATCAAAAATACAATACTATATGCACCCACTTTCAAATGGAAAAAAATTTCACAGTTGTATAGTGTAATTAATGGTTCGAGTGTTCGACAACGCATTCTATAATGTTATATAATTGCCAAATTGCTGGGAATAGTATTTTTCTCAGTCAAAGAACTTCTTTACGGTCGTTTTGAATTGTTCTCATTGAGATTTCCATTATTTTTCGCAATCAGCATAATAAATTTGTCAATAAGACAATTATGACATTAGGAGGAAAATTTGTTTGGTGTAACATTGTCCTACCATCGAATGCAAAAGTTCTGAACTTCGAATTTGAATGCACATAGCAAAAAAACTAACCGTTCAAATTAATTCAAACAGTTAGGTAGACAATTTATTTTTGTATAAAATAGTAAATTTGTAAAATTATTTGATTTTAGGTTTTTGAATTTTTGCGAATTATGTTACAAAAAGTCCGGTTTTTGGCAGTTTTGTCGTAAAGCATGTCTTTAATAATTAATATTTCGATAACTACTTGACGTACATAATTGAATGTAATTTTATATTCAAGAAGTAGCTAATAGTTTTGAACGTATGTGTACATTTTTGTAATTTTATATCTGTACTAGCGAAACCTCGTCAAGACATGACGATCAAAAGGCTAATTTATTGAAGGGTTTCTTTAACAACATTCGTTGTGTGATTACTACCCTTCGGGTTTCCAAGAGTGATTATTTAACAGTAACATTTATTAAGTAAACGCAATCGAACAAAAACAGTTGCAAATACTAAGCTTACCATTCTCAGACGAACTTTTGAACGCATTATTTAACAAACACTCTCTTACCCCTCCACCATCAATCACGACTTATCCTATCTTCCTCCTTTAGTTACCCCCTTCTTAATGCTTTTCCGTCTTGCCCCTCCGACTTATCCCTTTCTCAACTTACCCCCTCTACCGACTTACCCCCCCCCCCGACTTATCTCCATTTCGGACTCATCCCCCCCGACTTATTCTTATTATAAAATTTTGCATTGAATTCATATATCATATATGTATGCTTAATAATATACCAGCTTTCGAAACTTTGTCGGTTATTGTGTCCATGCTCCTTAAGAGATAAAACATTAGTTCTTAGCCATTTCTATTCTACTTTTTTATCAAATATCCCAATCTGCAAAATTTAGAAATTTCGAAAGAACAAACACAGAGACAGGCAGAAATATCAAACTTTGTGAAAATGCTCTACAGCAAATACTGTGAAACTCCAAAACGTGACGAAGTAATCGGCCTTGGGAATATTGAAATGCATCGATTACAAATATTGCTTACAAATTTAAGTAATTAAAAAATTACAAAACTAAAACTCCACAGACTAAAAAAGACTAAAAGGGTGGTTTTAAAAATATAAAAGTTAAATCAAAATAAAAAGTAAGTAGTGTTGACTAATACCTAGATTAGTAATCGTGAATAGTTCTAAAACTTACCACCGTAGAAAGTGAGAGGGCGCCCCAAGTGAATGCCCGATTCATGCGTCTCAAATTAAACATTTTATATTTATTTAAATTAAAAATGTAAACATTAAAAAAATATAAAAATTAAATAGTGATGACTAATCTACACAGCGAAAGCTTCAATATAAAAAAAGAAGCACGTAAATCGGCCCATTGAAACTCTCAAACGAACTGGAACAAAACTATGCCTTGTGTTTTAAATATAGGGTCATTCCATGCGAAATCGATCACTAAAATGGGTCGATCTCACGGATTTCAATGAAAATCAATTATGAGGTAGTAATCAACTAAAGAACTTAACTTTGATTCATCAATTTGCTAGATTAAGCAGAACTTCGGAAATATTTAAACTGAAAATATCAAAACTGCTTGCATGCCTTTAAAGACATATAAATATCTCGAAAAGTATTTATCCTAGAACAAATATTTTTTTATATATTGCTCTCAAGAAGACGGGCTTTTTGGACGACCTAATAATTTTTTATTACCAAACGTATTTTTATTTTTTTGTAAACGAAATACATATTATAAAAATGCAGAAAAATCGGTGTGGTCACATTTTTAAAAGTCCGAAAAAATTGTACAGATTCTTTGAACATTTCTGTATTTAAATACAAAATGGCAAACTGGACCTTTTAATAGTTTTGGCAGGACAAATTCTCAAAGACCGCGTTACAGGCAGCTGGCGTAGCATTGTTCACGGCCAGCCGGCGCAACCCGCATTCGCTACCTTCTACTATGTAATAATACGTCCATATTACCAGCGGACTGTTTTAACTAATGTACATAAGATAAATGTATATCTGTGTGGATATGATTATACCTACTGATTAGTTATTTACTTATATATTTAAATCGATTTCTTCGGGTGTGTTACATAAGGCATTTTCCTTGCGGCCGTCAAAAACGCTAAAATATAATGCAACAGCTTTTTTAATTTAAGTCTTAAGGTTAATTGGGTCATAGCTTTACAATTATCTTGCTTTAAACTCTCATTTCACACTCTTATTTAACATTTTTATCATGAAGTATAAGTTTTGGACTTTTTTATAATAACTTTAATATATTTTCCAAAAGAAAATGTAAAAATAAAGCAGCTCTAATGCCAACTACTGTATTAAAAATTATTTTTAAAAAACATGTTAGGTGGTTCCTATCAATCAATAGATTGGGATAAACAGAACCATCGTCTAAATTTTATATCCACATTACTTTGTAATATGCTCTGGGAAACTGAAACGCTCTAAGGATATTAATTAAAATGCCCCCAAAAAATTAGGGCTGCAGTAGGAATAGTTCAGGAATTATTGCAGCTAAATCGGAAGAGTGTATAGGGTATAGTCGATAAAAATACACATAATTCTCATAGACGTTTAACAATGGTGTTACCTTTTATTAAGCAAAGTTCCAGTTACCCCGTCGCTCCAATTACCGCAACTGACCTTATTAAACATTAGAACCTACAATAGAGATCAGTAATAAGTATTTTTGGTACAAGTGAGTTAATTAAGAGATTATGATAATTTTTGGTGTGGATAATATTATTAACTCACGTGTGCCACAAGTTCTAATATTGAATTTGCAATAAACCTATAGTTTAGTCTGTAGTGTTTGACGTAATAAATTTGACACTAGCTCGATGACTGGATTTTAATAACATAATACAACGTAAGCTGATGATTGGTTGCTAGTTGTTACCTTCAATAGCACCCAATCTAACCCAGTAAACATCTATTTTTTAACTTTAGGATCAAAAAGAACGCATTTTGTGTAAACAAAAATGGTATTTAAGCTCTTGTATTATACTATTTTAGTGTCTTTGACGGCCGCAAGAAAAATGCCTTATGTAACACACCCGAAGAAATCTATTTAAGTATATAAAGTAAATAAAAAAATAGTAATTAACTAATCGGTAGGTATAAGCATATCCACACAGATATACATTTATCTTATGTACATTAGTTAAGACAGTCCGCTGGTAATATGGACCGTATTATTATATACTAGAAGGTAGCGAATGCGGGTTGCGCCGGCTGGATGTGTACAATGCTGCGCCGGCTGCCTGTAACGCGGTCTTTGAAGATTTGTCCTGCCAAAACTATTAAAACGTCAAGTTTGCCATTTTGCATTTAAATACAGAAATGTTCAAAGAATCTGTACAATTTTTTTTAGACTTTTAAAAATGTGATCACACCGATTTTTCTGCATTTTTATAATATTTCGTTTACAAAAAATAAAAATACGTTTGGTAATAAAAAATGATTATGTCGTCCAAAAAGCCCGTCTTCTTGTGGGCAATATATAAAAAAATATTTGTTCTAGGATAAATACTTTTCGAGATATTTATATTTCTTTAAAGACGTGCAAGCAGTTTTGATAAGTTTTTCAGTTTAAATATTTCCGAAGTTCTGCGTAATCTAGCAAATTGATGAATGAAAGTTATGTTCTTTAGTTGATTACTACCTGTCATAATTGATTTTCATTGAAATTCGTGAGATCGACCCATTTTAGTGATCGATTTCGCATGGAATGACCCTATATAGATAGAAGATAGATTATTCCTCAAGTTATTTAACTGTGAAACTATTTAATAATGCCTTATCTTAATTCCATGATTATGGAGTTTCACGAAGTAAGACTGGCCACAAAAGATTCTATAATTGTTTAATATTCTAAAAAGTACTTCTTGTCTTGTAGAACATAGTTCTTTCATTGACCAATTCTTACAACGTTACAATATGTAGCTAATTATATTTCACACATCAAAGTGTGGGTTTACATTGTTTTTGAGGCTTGTCTGTATACATAATAATAGCCAGTATTGTTTACAGCAATTATAAATTAAGTTAATTGATGGAGATACCGGTTCATTCGTATTATAATAAGAGGATGTATAACTATACTGTGTGTGTGAATCATATAAAATTATCCTTGTGGAAGTCTTTTTAATACTTGCGACCTTCATCTACCGCCTTTGTTTGGCAGATTTATAACGCATACTTTTACTAAATCACCCACTTTCTGATTATAATCAAGATGTATGGAAGGAAACTTAAAAGATTAACTAGTAAAATGTGTAGTTATATTAGTTTTTAGATGACTATTATTAAATTATACATTATGGAAGCATATACTGCTATGTACTGCATCGGTGAGAAGTGGGAACCGAGAAAGCGAATTTATCTCACTTTGTGGTGATGATTCACTTCACACAAGTACTTTTTATTTATTTTTCCGCGGGCATGGTTGATTGTGAGAGTTTCACTTTTTTACTATGTATTTTATTTATACGGTTAGAGGTTTGTTATTAAACCTTAATTGTTTTGATTCGCTATACTTCTGCCGTTCCAATTAAAAACGCCTTAAGTCACATGTGACTTAAGGCGTTTTTGCTTGAAACGGCAAAGTTATAAATAACAAATTGTAATAACAATGACTTTTAGTAATTTGTAGGACAATTTTAATTTTATTGTTTGTCCTATATAAGAATAAATGGTTGTCTATATCTTCTATATCTATTATTAACGTCTTGAACGAGCAGTTCCGAAAACTCTCACCTTGGGCAAAAAAAATTCGCGGTCAATGCGAAAACCTTGATTATTTAAACCACAAAAGAAAGTGTAGAAAACAAAACGTAAGATTTTGCCAACAAGGTGCTTTCCTAATATGGAAAAAGCGATTTTTATTGATATGACTCCTATTATGTGTCATTGATTAAAAAAGAAGAAAATGTTCACAAGGTTATAAGAGTAGTTCAAGTATTACAAGATAAAAGTTAAATCTTGTGGAATTCACTTGAACAAATGAATTGGTATAGCTAAATGCATAAACCACGACTTCATCACTAAACAAGTAGTAAGCACACTATAAAATTAGAACGTTCAATTACCTTTGGTATAAAACAGTATCATGTGCCAAAGAATGCGTTGAAAACATTAACCTTTTATTGTTACTCGTTTCTTACTGCCGGTTTTAATTAAATTTTTGTAAATGCAGGCAGACTTTTAAATGAAACTTTTGTTATATAAAATATCATCAGCATTACCGGGATTTTTTTCTGTAAAATCGTTTCTTCGAAGATATACACTCACTATAAAATGGCATAGCATTGGAAAAGCGTTCTTGGTATAGTATGTCAGTATGAAACTGTTTTTAGCATGACCCTTCTATTAGTATACGTCAAATAAAACGGGTTTTAATTAATTTTTATATGTTAGAAAGTTTCTGGGATAATACAACATTTGCATGCTGTGATCGATCACGATTGGGGTCGATACTACATCAATTACAGACTTTATTATATACCTAAGGACCCATCGGGCTAAATTGTATAATATACGGGCAAGTCTTCGGTTGATTTTAATGAAGCACAACGTGTATTGGCAATTTTCTCAACCCGAACATTTTGATGTGGGAGGCTGGAACGAAACTCGTTCTTCTGGAGCGATTCTATGAGGTTAACGTTATTTTTTCAGATATTTCTTACAAGAAAGAACCTAGGATTGTTAATCAACAAATTCTAATACAAGTTAGTGTACCGCTGATCGTCAATCGATAAACAGTATTAAGACAGAATAATAGAACACCATTCCCTATTTTGTTCCATTTCCATTAATTTGTAGATAAGTTGGAATAAGATACCGTTAGAATATGAGAATTCAAGAGTCCAGTATTGAACTCTGGTCATACTTACCTAGCGCAGTTGTATGCTAGCTAGAATAGAGGAGAGCTTATAGCCAATTTGCCTATTTTGGTTTTCAGAGTATTGTTTTTCTCAAGTATCTAAGTAGTCGTTATGATTTTAACTAGCTCCCGAATCGTACTCGTCATCAAAACAGATCACTGATCAGTCGGAGATTGGTCTTCACCCTGGACGTTCCCCAATTCGTTTGTGTGATGCTGAAATATAGTCTGTATTACATGGATCTTTGGTTTGGCGGTAAGAGACAGAGTGCGATGGTACACTAATGACTGATAATTCCGATAGAGTGGCGTTGATAGTATTGGCTCGCTGATATTGCGATTAGTGATGGTATTATAATATCGGATCGGATTAGTAGTAGTTATAAAATAGTAGGTTTAAGTGATAGTATTCAGTACATGTTGTAAGAGGTAGCATGTTTCGGCCCTCTTAGATACATTCCAACTAATTGCCTCAGTCCCAACCGTACAGATCCATAATAAATTTCGGCCGAATTCTCAGCATCATCAGAAAGAAGTTTGTTGATGAATGCGACTCGCGACACAAAAAACCGGTTCCCGACCTCTGCTGTAGGATATCGAACTAATTTGAATAACATGATAGCGATCAGTCTACAGATCCAAGTAAAAGTTAAACCTCTGGCTATCTCCTATTAGAAACCATCAGCTGAAAGGACCGCGATTGTGCAGTTAGTAAAGTCTTTTGGTTTTTAATTTGATGCTGAATGATGGGTCGGAAAGTATTTAACGTGACTCTCAGTATCGATAGATGTCGAAGTGTAAGCGGTTTTCAGTTGGTGACTTGTAGCAGTTTAGGAAGTATAATTGGTAGTAGATTTATTTTGGAATAAAACTTTTGTCAAAGGTCAGGTTCAGATTTTGCCTCTTAGTGTGTAAAATTCTTAGTGGGGATATTCGCACTGCTGAGCTAAGATAGAAGAGTGACGAGCTTTTCTAATTTTTAGTTTCATTAAATGGACACCTACATACGGCGAAAACCATATGATCCCATGAGTTTTTCGACTCCAAAGCTCAACAATCTTTATCCGAAGTAGCTTTTCTCCGTAAGCGACTTATATTCAATTGCGTATTAGATAGAAGTAATACAATTTTATGCACCAACAGAAAATGCCAACGTTTAAGATGAAGAAAGCTTCTATGAATAACTACAGGGGACAATTGAGAGGATGCAAATAAAAAGCAAACACGTACTAAAAAGCATGGGTGATCGAAATTGTTGAAATGTACACATTGGAAATAAAAAGGAACATGGTCATGGAATCATGACGGATTATACTCCTATCATGGATTACTTTGAGGTACTTGGCCCCGCTATGTTTGATCTCTTGATCGTACATTGGAGATGTTACCCTCGGTGAGGCGTTTCTGTGTTTGGTTATGAAGATTGCCGAGCTCTTTTCCGAATTAACTTTAATATTTCAGGTATGAAACCATTCCTGGAACCCATCCATCTCCGTTTACAGTTTCCACTCGATGACCGTTGGAGATGGCGAACTCACTAACACTGCCGTGTCGTCTGTCTAGTGCCGTGAAGTAAAAAAACCCCTTGGAAACATCGCGGTAACTTGCATCTCTGGTGAACTAGATTTGTTTAGCTTTATGCGGAACTTCCTACGTCGGATGTAGAAAGCTAGCCATTAGCTTAAGCGTGAGTAAGACTTTAGACCTGTCCAAGAAGACCTCGCCGGTTGACTGGCATATGTCGAATCCCTTCGTGACCTGTTTTACTATTCATAGAAACTTCGTGAAATGTGCGGATATGAATCAAAACTGCTCTTCCTGAATTACGTTTAACTCATCTAGTTCTCGCTTGATCCTCGCAACACGATACACTTGGCAATCTTTCCAAAAACAGCCTGTAGTTATGCCAGAATGTCGTCTTGGGTTTTGCAGAAAAATCACATGCACAATGTCTTGACGAAAAATGACTGAAATGACGAAGTTAATAATGCCGGTAAAAGCCGCGACACTCTTGTACAGTAGAGCTTTGAGAACACCAATGCTTTACCGCCTGGGCCCTTTTTGACCTTGCTTGCCTCGATAAGCTCCCGGACTTCCTCGGCAGAGGCAGTCTTCAGTGCCCCAGGATTTGAGTCGATCAGCCGGTGTCGAACGCGTGCGTTGATTCTCCCAATAAACTGAACTTACGCATTCGCATAGTTTGTCAAAAATTAGTGGCTATGCTGGTGCTACATGATAGTGTATACATGTGTCACGATCTTAGAAAATCTACGGATTGTCTTACATAAACGTTTGCGGTGTATTCCATTTTTTTGCCATACCGCATATGTTATACCGGGTGACACAGGAATGTAGGGCCAAGATTATATCTTCTTGGTTTATGAATGGATTTGGATGGAATTTAGTATGTATGGATGTATCAGACGTAACTTCTGATTTCTCGCCATACAGATCCAAGATGGCTAACTGTCGATTTTACCGAAAATGACTATTTAGATTTTTGAATAGAACACCTTATATATTTTTATAAATGTACGAGTAAATACTTTTTATGTATTATTGGTTTTATAATGACCTAGGACAGTAAGGTTAATATGATGCTATTTCTTAGTATTTTATCCTCTGCATTTACACTGAAAACAAAGAATAAAGTAGCATCAGATTAGCCTTGCCGTCCTAGATCATTATGAAATCAATAGTACATAAACATAGATAAAACTTTTATTATATTATTCTTCTTGAAATTTGTAAAAATCTTGTAAAAAATATGTGTTGGAAGCAAATAACCACATATTTATGATATTTTTTTTACATAATAATATAGCTACCAAACATGAGATTATATAAATGTAAAAAGTTTTTTCTGATTGCTTCAGTCAAACATACGACTTTTTTTAGTTAGACTAGAAAGTCGTCAAAATTCTAAAAACTTTTAAAAACTTCAATTTTTAAAAATCATTATTTCAATAAAGGGAAGCGCAGGAGAAATAACTGCTTAAAACCAAAAAACCCAATCCAATTCATATATTTTTAAAGTGTAATGTGTAAAATGTAAACATCTTCCTAATTTTCTTTTTTATTTAAAATGGACTATAACGCGACGTAGAGCGCCAAAGATTACAGAATTTTTTGGAATCCACTGGTAAAATAGTTGAGTTATACCTGGTCTAGCCATAAATACTGTTACAGCATTAAATAGTAGTATAATTGAAAGCATCTTGACTTTGACATACCATTTTTGACAGTCAACCCTTATATTATTGTATCTATAAAAACAAATCTACTTTGTGTTTGTTTTCTTCATGGAATGGTCTGATAAAGAGAAACGTATTGCTGTTACAGAGCTATATAAGTATAAAATGAAAAAAGGAGGCCTCATGCTGTGTATCGGTGTATTAAATTGTTTTAGAATACTGGTGGCCGGTTTCACAAAGCTTGATTAAATTCTGATTAACTTAAGTGTGATTAAATTTTAAATCTAGAAATATGATTGGATAAATTTCAAGGTCTGTTAAATCTCAGCCAATGAAATTTCTGAATTTTGAATTTAATGGCAATTAAGTTAATCAGAAGTTAATCAAGCTTTCTGAAACCGGCCATGGGGATATCAAAGATTGTCAGCAGCTCATGCGTCTATAGACGGTACGGACACCGCAAGCCCTCAAAACCAGAACTCGGGGAAATCCGCTGCAGAAGCAGATAATCATGGCCGTGAGATGAATATGACGAAAAAGTTGATTATCAACAAAGACTTGAACCTTTGGGCATTCAAACATCGTACAGGACAATTGCTGACCATAGCTCTATAAAAAATAGGATCGACAATCAAAACCGCTATTGGTGAAGCACGCAGATGATCGGCACAAAAAAATCTTATTTACCGACGAAAGAATTTTCACCGTTCAGGAAAAATTCAATAAGCAGAATGATAGGGTTTATGCACGGTCGTCTAGTGAAGCCTCCGAACTGGTCTCACAGGTCCAAAAAAGTCACAATACGAATACAGCGCCAGCCATGGTTTGATGAGGTATCTCCTGTGATGAGGTCACTGATCTGCATTTCTGCAAAAAAAGAATCAAAACATTGGCCAAAGTCTACCAAGACTCGGTCGTGACTCAAACACACCATTTTCTAAAACCAGCCGTTGACGTTCCAGCATGATTCTATAACGGCACATATGTCCAGAACTACCCAGATCCGGTTCCATAACAATTTACACAGTTTTATAAGCACTGAAAATTGGCCATCTGGCAGCCTATATCTAAACCCTTTTGATGACAAATGGTGGTCGGTTTTGGAAGACATAATATGCCATAAAAGAATAGGCCAACATTGAATCCTTGCAACAGGCTCTGACCCGAGCTGTAGCCAACTTTTCAATGCACAACATGCGTGGCTGCAGCGACTCGAGGCCTTCCTTAGGGCCAAAGGCGGGCATTTTTATATGTCATATATATTAGTAAATAAACCAATAAAATTTGTTCAAAAATATTTTAAAATATTCATTTTATCGTATTATATGTGTGTAACAGTATTTATGGCTAGACTAGTTACATAAAATAATTAAGTGTGTACATAAATATACCATCTTATACCCTCTACGCAATATATTTTATTTCATACTGTCCGGTAAAAGGGTATTTTTCTGAAATCGTCAAGAAAGCTTGTCATGACAGAACTCAGGTTGGTCATGAAAGTGTCACTTTAAAGACTAGTCACTTTCATGATTTTTACAAGACTCCTGTCACTTTACAAGACTCATCTGTCATTTTTAGACTGCAATTGAATTAGAAATCGTCACTTATCTTATGAAACGTTTATTTAATATAATTAAAAACACTAACAATCAAATACAACAAAATATTTTTGATTTGTTGTTAATTCATTGTCATGGATATTAACTTCTCATACGACTCTGATGTTGATATATTTTTTCAGTTTAAATCTATTTTTAGTTTTGAAAAACGATTTCAGAAAAAATATAATACATCACTAGTCATGAAAGTGTCTCTGCTTAACTCGGAGGCTTTAAAGAGATACTCGGATGCTACGCATCCTCGTACTCTTCAATAAGCCTCCTCTTCTGCAAAGTTTCACTTTCATGACTTGTAATGTAATACACTATTACCGGACTCATTTGAGTCCGGTAAATGAATTATTACGTTACAAGGCCGGTAAAAAATTTTACCGGACTGAAAATCCAATTTGAGTCCGGTAAAAAATTTTACCGGACTGAAAATCTAATTTGAGTCCGGTAAAAAATTTTACCGGACTGAAAATTTTAAATGCATTTTTTTAAAAAATGAACAATGTGAGGCAGTATGAAATAAAACGCCTTACGTCATACTTCCGGTAAACCATTACAGTAGCTCGTTTCAACATTCGAGACTCGGCTCCTTCGTCGCCTCGTCCCGAAACGTTTTCAACTCGCTACTGTAAACTTGGGTTTACCGGACTTATAACGTAATATACTATTACTGGAAGAAAATATTTATGGTAAATTGATAATAATCTAACTGCTGATCTTCAAAGGTTTATGATTTTTAATTATTTTCCCTCATCACGTGAGGTCTTGTATATTGCTCAACAAAAGAGCTAGATCATTTACTTAAATATTGATGTAATTCTTTAACTATTGATTGAAACAAGAGAATGAAAACAAATGGTTTATATGGTTACACAGCACACACTCTAAAAAATTACCGGTGAATTATACCCTAAAAAATGGAGGCAACTATGTTACCTCCATTTTTTGGGGTAAATTTACGTCAAAGTGTAATTTTCATAGGAAGTGAAGAATTTCAACATTAGGTTAAGTTTGCATTGTAATGTTTCCTTTTTAAGTAAATTTACAGATTAAAATTACAATCTCAATGTAATTTTACATTTTAACATTAAAACACCTGTGTAAAGTTACATGACAAAGTTAATATTTCATGGCAATAGTACTTTTCAGGGTTAAAATACAAATGTGAAAATACTTCTTGAATGTAACGATGTCTTGCGAAAGTACTTGCAAATTCAATCGTTCCTCTGGGAATTGTATGAAACAAAATAAAATCAAAGTAATTTTTATTGAACGTATACAGAACTTCTTTTCAGGGGCTTTCGGAAATATTTGGTCTCTCAAAGACATTCAGATAAAGTTTCGATTCCACCTAGAAAATTAAAAAATTATAAATTATATAAACAATTATACACGAGTACCTTTCTCAATTACAGTTATGCTAGTTTATTTCGAATTCTTCAATTTTTGATTCATCCTAGAAAAACATTAAATTAAATATTTTTATTTTATTGGTTTAAATTTGTAATTTTAACATATAGGTACTTACCGATTATTATTTTTTAACTTCTACTATAAAATAAAATTCTTCCCATCTTCGGTCATACGTGTAAATATTTGCCTTTAATAAATCCGCACTACACTACAACGAAAAACAAAATATTAATGAGCAATGAACACTTCGTTCGGTATCGATAGAGTACGCCTCGCCGAAATCATAAAAGAATGGTACACACCATTCCGACCATTCCCCAAAAAGCCTATTTGGACTGTTCATAATGGATTCCTGAATTCTTTCACGAAACGAAGGTCACAAACAAGTGCGATCAGCGAAATAGCATCTCAACGGTTAAAAACATATTAAGGGTAAAATTACACTATTCTTGTTCAAGTTCATCTTATCTTTAATATTACACTAAAAATGAATTAAGTTATTGAGCAATTATACATTTGTAAGGAAAAAATTGTCTGAGTTATGTAAATTTATATTATGGATAGTGATTTTAACCAGTTCAATGTAGTAGAATTACTTATATTTGTATAATTTTACATAATTACAGGGCATTTTACCACAAATAGTAAAACTACTAAATGTATAGGTAAAATTAATTTTAGGGTAAAAATACCGCAAATAATAGCGAAAAGTTACCTCTTTCCCAAGGTAATTTTACCTCATTTTTTACAGTGCACAATCCTTAGGTTACTTTCATACAAGGATACTGTATGCCAGATACTGTATTCGAGATATAATATCTTACAAGAATTCTTGCCGGATACTCCGCAAAGACTGTTGGGGTACTTATTCTAGACTTGCGCGATTGACATGAATGAATTGAATTGCGATGAATGAATTCAGTACAGTGGCGTGCAGTTTTGTTTTTATTAGAATAATCATTTTTAGAAGTATCCCATAAACCATATAAACGCATAAGCGCATGCTTCTATTAAGGAAATAAACTTATCGTTATCAAATGCACGTTCCTTATTTAATAGATATTTAAGATACAAGTGTATAAAGCCATTCTTTATTGCGCGAACGGTTTAACACACGAGCGAGTGTATGAAAGGATGTGAGTGCAATCAATAGACTTTTTACACGTGTATCTTACAACGTTTTATCTACGATCATAACGCTTTACTAAAGTACGAGGGCTGATCCCTTTGCTCCGTTCCTGACCAAGTTGCAGTTGCTTACTTGACCATCGTTTTGGCAGTCAATTGTTTGACATTTATAGGTTATGTATACAAAATATTAGCTTTGTATATGTTACAGTAAAAGTATGAAATGTAGTAAATGTATACATTTACTAGTCACTGTATGAATGTACGTCTGATTGTAGTAAAAGCATCAATGAAGTCTATAAATGTTTATTTTTCCTAGTACATGTATTAATGTACTAGTCAATGCATACATTTGCTACAGGGTGTTAGTAAAAGCATAATGGGACTTGCTTTTACATTTTCACTGGATGTTAATTAAAATGATTCTACTTACGCAATAATAACACTTTATTGAAAAATGTATTAACATTAAACAAATTATTAATGTATTACAACATTAAACAAAAAAAACATTAAATAATGATAATTATAATTTCACTTATTGCAGTATAATTTCACTTATTGCAGCAGGGCAAACTCTGATGGCATTTTGAATTGCATAGTACATTCTTCACGCACAAGCACTTTTTTGTTTTACACCTTGTTTTACAGTGACATTTTGCAAAACCTTGACCTGTTCCTACTGATTGTTGATTGGCCACTGTTCTAAGAGGCACTTCTGACGTTGGAATAGTTTTTGTTTCAATCAATTTCTCAGGGCATACACTGAACTGCGATCTTGAATACAAACTTTTCAAAACTCCATTTTTTGTCCCCAATTGAAAATACCCATCATCGGTTTTTTTGACAATGCATGCTAATATTGAACGGGCCTCTCCTCTGCCTCTGTCCACGTCTGGTACTTTAACACGTACGGTCATTCCTACCTCAGCTGGAGGATGAGAAGCGTCAGAAATTGTTTTCATCCGTTTGGCTTGATTTTCTAAATTTTCTTTAGCTTCTTTTCTAATGTTTCTAATTTTCAAGTGTTGTGCACAATGTTTACAAACGTCAGTGTCTTTAGGAAAAGTAAATGATACTCCACACTTTTTACAATTTTTCCCAACTTCTATTTGCACGTTTTCTTCCTCACCTTCCTTCGTGTCAGTCTGTAATTCAACTTGGAATAGTTCTTGTTCTATTGTTGACAGTTCATCCATTATGATCGCATCATGTTCCAAAGCTTCTTCTAACAATGCATTATTTGGCAAATTATTTACATCATTAGCATGTTGTTCATACAGTTCTCCATCTAGTTGAACTTCATTTTCTTCATTTTTTTGAACTTCATTTTCATGTATAACCCTCTCTAAGTCTTCTTCAGTATTTATTTCTTGGACAACATCTCGAGGTAGTGACGATGACGTAAGTCCAACTTTTGGTGGTTGTCCAAACATTGCCTCATAAGGACTTCTTTTTATGCCAGCATGAAGTGATCTATTTTTCATAAATTGCACAAAACCCAAGCCTTTACTCCAACTGCTGCACTGTTCTTGTTGCATCCATGTACTTAATATATTGTAACGGGAGAGAAAAGGAACGAACCTCTTTTCGAGCGACAGGTGGTGTGTTCTGCTGCCTTCGAGAGAATGACGCATCGCATAAGCATGTAAATCAGACGCGGTTTATTCAGCCTGGTTACGATAGCAATTTTTTCTAGCAATTTTTTTTCGGTTACTTTAGCAATTTTTTTAGCAATTTCTTTACGATAGCAATTTCGTTAGCAATTTTTTGCACTTTCTCTTAAATCTAATTTAAAGAAAATTGTGCATCGATGATCCTTGTGCAAGGATCTTCAGGACACATCTACAGATGGTCCTTAATGGTTAAAATCGTTTGTTCTATCGTCATTCTTTTACAAATCGTATAATACCTATAAAATATGGAAAAGTACCAATCAGCAAGCTTAATTTAAATGAAAAATTGAGCTTGTGCATCGATGATCCTTGTGCAAGGATCTTGAGAACTCATCTACAGATGAGCCTTAATGGTCAAAATCATTTGTTCTGTCGTCATTCTTTTACAAATCGTATAATACCTATAAAATATGGAAAAGTGCCAATCAGCAAGCTTAATTTAAATGAGAAATTGGGCTTGTGCATCAATAATCCTTGCGTAAGGACCTTGAGAACCCATCTCCAGATGAGCCTTAATGGCTAAAATCGTTTGTTCTATCGTCATTTTTTACAAATCGTATACATATAATATATGGAAAAATACCAATAAGAAAGCTTAATTTAAATAACAACTAGAGCTTGTGCATCGATCATTTTTGTGCAATAACCTTGAGAACGCATCTCCAGATGAGCCTTAATGGTCAAAATCGTTTGTTCTATCGTCATTTTTTACAAATCGTGTAATGCCTATAAAATATGGAAAAGTGCCAATCAGCAAGTTTAATTTAAATGTGAAATTGAGCTTGTGCATCGATGATCCTTGTGCAAGGGCCTTCACAACCCATCTCCAGATGAGCCTTAATGGTCAAAATCGTTTGTTCTATCGTCATTTTTTACAAATCGTATACATATAATACATGGAAAAATACCAATAAGAAAGCTTAATTTAAATAACAACTAGAGCTTGTGCATCGATGATTTTTGTGCAATAACCTTGAGAACGCATCTCCAGATGAGCCTTAATGGTCAAAATCGTTTGTTCTATCGTCATTTTTTACAAATCGTGTAATGCCTATAAAATATGGAAAACCGTCAATCAGCAAGTTTAATTTAAATGAGAAATTGAGCTTGTGCATCGATGATCCTTGTGCAAGGATCTTGAGAACTCATCTACAGATGAGCCTTAATGGTCAAAATCGTTTGTTCTGTCGTCATTCTTTTACAAATCGTATAATACCTATAAAATATGGAAAAGTGCCAATCAGCAAGCTTAATTTAAATGAGAAATTGAGCTTGTGCATCAATAATCCTTGCGTAAGAACCTTGAGAACCCATCTCCAGATGAGCCTTAATGGCTAAAATCGTTTGTTCTATCGTCATTTTTTACAAAGCGTATACATATAATATATGGAAAAATACCAATAAGAAAGCTTAATTTAAATGAAAAATTGAGCTTGTGCATCGATGATTTTTGTGCAATAACCTTGAGAACGCATCTCCAGATGAGCCTTAATGGTCAAAATCGTTTGTTCTATCGTCATTTTTTACAAATCGTGTAATGCCTATAAAATATGGAAAAGTGCCAATCAGCAAGTTTAATTTAAATGTGAAATTGAGCTTGTGCATCGATGATCCTTGTGCAAGGGCTTTCACAACCCATCTCCAGATGAGCCTTAATGGTCAAAATCGTTTGTTCTATCGTCATTTTTTACAAATCGTATACATATAATATATGGAAAAATACCAATAAGAAAGCTTAATTTAAATAACAACTAGAGCTTGTGCATCGATGATTTTTGTGCAATAACCTTGAGAACGCATCTCCAGATGAGCCTTAATGGTCAAAATCGCTTGTTCTATCGTCATTTTTTACAAATCGTATAATGCCTATAAAATATGGAAAAGTGCCAATCAGCAAGTTTAATTTAAATGAGAAATTGAGCTTGTGCATGGATGATCCTAGTGCAAGCACCTTGAGAAACATATATGGGAATAAGTAATTCAATAAGAAACCGAAAATGTTTGAAAATGATTTGGTGTAGAAGAAACAAAGAAAGTAAGCATTTTTCTATTAATTTTACATTAATTTTACTAAAACAACTATGATTTATTTATATTCACTACTGGTATGTGTGTACTTTATAGTATAGGGTTAGGGAGTTATTGTTAACCGTTAACCATATAAACTCGATAAAATGAAGAAAAGTTTTACAAATTTTTTTGAAAAACAGATTCGCCAAATCAAATCGCAGGAATTTCCAATTCTTGCCAATTTCTGTTTTTGACAAGTTAAATTGAAAACGGCAGAAATATTGAAAAATAGTTAAAAATAGATATTTTTTACTTAGGTTTTCAAGTAGAGCTCTACTGAACTAAATGCTTTTGTAATTGTGATATTCTTCGAGTTTTATGATGTAAGCTTCCATGTTTTATACAACTACGTACAACTTTCATCTTAGTATTGTCTAGCTCATTTGATGGAGAGTATTCTACTGTGCTACGAACAATGTCAAAATAGAGGCATTTAATAGTTGTATTATGTCGGTAAATTCTTTAGGAACCCAAGTCTTTGCAGCCCTTTCGTTTTGATATGATTGATGTGGGCTTTAGAATCCAGTTTATAATGAAACAGAACACCCAAATCATTAATGGTAGTTTCTTCGCTTAATAAGGAATTACATAATTTATAGTCAAATTTGATATGCTTTAATGTACGATAAAATTTTATACACTTGCATTTATCTACATTTAGAATCATTGCATTTATTTAATCTATTGATGCCGTTTTTAATTTTTCTTCACAGTCTTCGATAGTGTTTACTATGCCAAATAATATAAGGTCATCGGCAAAAAGCAAAAAATGCAATAAGTGAAACAAGTGCCAATATCGTTTACCTAACAGTTAAAAAAAGGGGTTGCTCAAAGATCATCGATGCACAAGCTCTAGTTGTTATTTAAATTAAACTTGCTCATTGGTACTTTTCCATATTTTATATTTATTATACGTTTTGTAAAAAACGACGATAGAACAAGCGATTTTGACCATTACGGCTCATCTGGAGATGGTTTCTTAAGGTTATTGCTCAAAGATCATCGATGCACAAGCTCTAGTTGTTATTTAAATTAAACTTGCTGATTGGTACTTTTTCATATTTTATATGTATTATACGATTTGTAAAAGAATGACGATAGAACAAACGATTTTGACCATTAAGGCTCAGCTGGAGGTGGGTTCTCAAGGTCATTGCACAAGGATCATCGATGCACAAGCTCTAGTTGTTATTTAAATTAAACTTGCTGATTGGTACTTTTCCATATTTTATATGTATTATACGATTTGTAAACGAATGACGATAGAACAAACGATTTTGACCATTGAAGCTCATTTGTAGATGGGTTCGCAAGGACCTTGCACAAGGATCATTGATGCACAAGCTCAATTTCTCATTTAAATTAAACTTGCTGACTGGCACTTTTCCATGTTTTATATGTATTATACGATTTGTAAAAAATGACGATAGAACAAACGATTTTGACCATTAAGGCTCATCTAGAGATGCGTTCTCAAGGTCAATGCACAAAGATCATCTATGCACAAGCTCTAGTTGTCATTTAAATTAAGCTTGGTTATTGGTACTTTTCCATATTTTATATGTATTATACGATTTGCAGAAAATGACGATAGAACAAGTGATTTTGAGCATTAAAGTTTATCTGAAAATGGGTTCTCAGAGTCTTTGCACAAGGATGATCGATGCATAAGCTCAATCTCTCATTTAAATTAAACTTGCTGATTGGCACTTTTCCATATTTTATATGTATAATACGTTTGGTAAAAGAATGACGAACGAACGACTTTAACCATTAAGGCTCAGCTAGAGATGAGTTCTCAAGGCCCTTGCACAAGGATCATCGATGCACAAGCTCGCTTTCTCATTTAAATTAATCTTGCTGATTGGCCCTTTTCCATATTTTATAGGCATTATACGATTTGTAAAAAATGGCGTTAGAACAAACAATTTTGACCATTAAGGCTCATCTGGAGATGCGTTCTCAAGGTATTTGCACAAGGATCATTAATGCACAAACTCAATTTCTCATTTAAATTAAACTTGCTGATTGGCGCTTTTCCATATTTTATAGGCATTACACGATTTGTAAAAAATGACGATAGAACAAACGATTCTGACCATTAAGGCTCATCTGGAGATGCGTTATCAAGATTATTGCACGAAAATCATCGATGCACAAGCTCTAGTTGTTATTTAAATTAAGGTGTCTTATTGGTATTTTTCCATATATTATATGTATACGATTTGTAAAAAATGATGATAGAACAAACGATTTTGACCATTAAGGCTCATCTGGAGATGGGTTCTGAAGGTCCTTGCACAAGGATCATCGATGCACAAGCTCAATTTCTCATTTAAATTAAACTTGCTGATTGGCGCTTTTGCATATTTTATAGGCATTACACGATTTGTAAAAAATGACGATAGAACAAACGATTTTGACCATTAAGGCTCATCTGGAGATGTGTTCTGAAGGTCCTTGCACAAGGATCATCGATGCACAAGCTCAATTTCTCATTTAAATTAAACTTGCTGATTGGCGCTTTTCCATATGTTATAGGCATTACACGATTTGTAAAAAATGACGATAGAACAAACGGTTCTAACCATTAAAGCTCATCTGGAGATGCGTTCTCAAGATTATTGCACAAAAATCATCGATGCACAAGCTCTAGTTGTTATTTAAATTAAGGTTTCTTATTGGTATTTTTCCATATATTATATGTATACGATTTGTAAAAAATGACGATAGAACAAACGATTTTGACCATTAAGGCTCATCTGGAGATGGGTTGTGAAGGCCCTTGCACAAGGATCATCGATACACAAGCTCAATTTCTCATTTAAATTAAACTTGCTGATTGACGGTTTTCCATATTTTATAGGCATTACACGTTTTGTAAAAAATGACGATAGAACAAACGATTTTGACCATTAAGGCACATCTGGAGATGGGTTCTGAAGGTCCTTGCACAAGGATCATCGATGCACAAGCTCAATTTCTCATTTAAATTAAACTTGCTGATTGGCGCTTTTGCATATTTTATAGGCACTACACGATTTGTAAAAAATGACGATAGAACAAACGATTTTGACCATTAAGGCTCATCTGGAGATGGGTTCTGAAGGTCCTTGCACAAGGATCATCGATGCACAAGCTCAATTTCTCATTTAAATTAAACTTGCTGATTGGCGCTTTTGCATATTTTATAGGCATTACACGATTTGTAAAAAATGACGATAGAACAAACGATTTTGACCATTAAGGCTCATCTGGAGATGTGTTCTGAAGGTCCTTGCACAACGATCATCGATGCACAAGCTCAATTTCTCATTTAAATTAAACTTGCTGATTGGCGCTTTTCCATATTTTATAGGCATTACACGATTTGTAAAAAATGACGATAGAACAAACGATTTTGACCATTAAGGCTCATCTGGAGATGCGTTCTCAAGGTTATTGCACAAAAATCATCGATGCACAAGCTCTAGTTGTTATTTAAATTAAGCTTTCTTATTGGTATTTTTCCATATATTATATGTATACGATTTGTAAAAAATGACGATAGAACAAACGATTTTGACCATTAAGGCTCATCTGGAGATGGGTTGTGAAGGCCATTGCACAAGGATCATCGATGCACAAGCTCAATTTCTTATTTAAATTAAACTTGCTGATTGACGGTTTTCCATATTTTATAGGCATTACACGTTTTGTAAAAAATGACGATAGAACAAACGATTTTGACCATTAAGGCTCATCTGGAGATGGGTTCTGAAGGTCCTTGCACAAGGATCATCGATGCACAAGCTCAATTTCTCATTTAAATTAAACTTGCTGATTGGCGCTTTTGCATATTTTATAGGCATTACACGATTTGTAAAAAATGACGATAGAACAAACGATTTTGACCATTAAGGCTCATCTGGAGATGTGTTCTGAAGGTCCTTGCACAAGGATCATCGATGCACAAGCTTAATTTCTCATTTAAATTAAACTTGCTGATTGGCGCTTTTCCATATGTTATAGGCATTACACGATTTGTAAAAAATGACGATAGAACAAACGGTTCTAACCATTAAAGCTCATCTGGAGATGCGTTCTCAAGATTATTGCACAAAAATCATCGATGCACAAGCTCTAGATGTTATTTAAATTAAGGTTTCTTATTGGTATTTTTCCATATATTATATGTATACGATTTGTAAAAAATGACGATAGAACAAACGATTTTGACCATTAAGGCTCATCTGGAGATGGGTTCTGAAGGTCCTTGCACAAGGATCATCGATGCACAAGCACAATTTCTCATTTAAATTAAACTTGCTGATTGACGGTTTTCCATATTTTATAGGCATTACACGATTTGTAAAAAATGACGATAGAACAAACGATTTTGACCATTAAGGCTCATCTGGAGATGGGTTCTGAAGGTCCTTGCACAAGGATCATCGATGCACAAGCTCAATTTCTCATTTAAATTAAACTTGGGGATTGGCGCTTTTCCATATTTTATAGGCATTACACGATTTGTAAAAAATGACGATAGAACAAACGATTGTGACCATTAAGGCTTATCTGGAGATGCGTTCTAAAGATTATTGCACAAAAATCATTGATGCACAAGCTCTAGTTGTTATTTAAATTAAGGTTTCTTATTGGTATTTTTCCATATATTATATGTATACGATTTGTAAAAAATGACGATAGAACAAACGATTTCGACCATTAAGGCTCATCTGGAGATGGGTTATGAAGGTACTTGCACAAGGATCATCGATGCACAAGCTCAATTTCTCATTTAAATTAAACTTGCTGATTGGCGCTTTTCCATATTTTATAGGCATTACACGATTTGTAAAAAATGACGATAGAACAAACGATTCTGACCATTAAGGCTCATCTGGAGATGCGTTCTCAAGATTATTGCACAAAAATCATCGATCCACAAGCTCTAGTTGTTATTTAAATTAAGGTTTCTTATTGGTATTTTTCCATATATTATATGTATACGATTTGCAAAAAATGACGATAGAACAAACGATTTTGACCATTAAGACTCATCTGGAGATGGGTTCTGAAGGTCCTTGCACAAGCATCAACGATGCACAAGTTCAATTTCTCATTTAAATTAAACTTGCTGATTGACGGTTTTCCATATTTTATAGGCATTACACGATTTGTAAAAAATGACGATAGAACAAACGATTTTGACCATTAAGGCTCATCTGGAGATGGGTTCTGAAGGTCCTTGCACAAGGATCATCGATGCACAAGCTCAATTTCTCATTTAAATTAAACTTGCTGATTGACGGTTTTCCATATTTTATAGGCATTACACGATTTGTAAAAAATGACGATAGAACAAACGATTTTGACAATTAAGGCTCATCTGGAGATGGGTTTTGAAGGTCCTTGCACAAGGATCAACGATGCACAAGCTCAATTTCTCATTTAAATTAAACTTGCTGATTGGCGCTTTTCCATATGTTATAGGCATTACACGATTTGTAAAAAATGACGATAGAACAAACGATTCTGACCATTAAGGCTCATCTGGAGATGCGTTCTCAAGATTATTGCACAAAAATCATCGATGCACAAGCTCTAGCTGTTATATAAATTAAGGTTTCTTATTGGTATTTTTCCATATATTATATGTATACGATTTGTAAAAAATGACGATAGAACAAACGATTTTGACCATTAAGGCTCATCTGGAGATGGGTTCTGAAGGTCCTTGCACAAGGATCATCGATGCACAAGCTCAATTTCTCATTTAAATTAAACTTGCTGATTGACGGTTTTCCATATTTTATAGGCATTACACGATTTGTAAAAAATGACGATAGAACAAACGATTTTGACCATTAAGGCTCATCTGGAGAAGCGTTCTCAAGGTTATTGCACAAAAATCATCGATGCACAAGCTCTAGTTGTTATTTAAATTAAGGTTTCTTATTGGTATTTTTCCATATATTATATGTATACGATTTGTAAAAAATGACGATAGAACAAACGATTTTGACCATTAAGGCTCATCTGGAGATGGGTTGTAAAGGCCCTTGCACAAGGATCATCGATGCACAAGCTCAATTTCTCATTTAAATTAAACTTGCTGATTGACGGTTTTCCATATTTTATAGGCATTACACGTTTTGTAAAAAATGACGATAGAACAAACGATTTTGACCATTAAGGCACATCTGGAGATGGGTTCTGAAGGTCCTTGCACAAGGATCATCGATGCACAAGCTCAATTTCTCATTTAAATTAAACTTGCTGATTGGCGCTTTTGCATATTTTATAGGCACTACACGATTTGTAAAAAATGACGATAGAACAAACGATTTTGACCATTAAGGCTCATCTGGAGATGGGTTCTGAAGGTCCTTGCACAAGGATCATCGATGCACAAGCTCAATTTCTCATTTAAATTAAACTTGCTGATTGGCGCTTTTGCATATTTTATAGGCATTACACGATTTGTAAAAAATGACGATAGAACAAACGATTTTGACCATTAAGGCTCATCTGGAGATGTGTTCTGAAGGTCCTTGCACAACGATCATCGATGCACAAGCTCAATTTCTCATTTAAATTAAACTTGCTGATTGGCGCTTTTCCATATTTTATAGGCATTACACGATTTGTAAAAAATGACGATAGAACAAACGATTTTGACCATTAAGGCTCATCTGGAGATGCGTTCTCAAGGTTATTGCACAAAAATCATCGATGCACAAGCTCTAGGTGTTATTTAAATTAAGCTTTCTTATTGGTATTTTTCCATATATTATATGTATACGATTTGTAAAAAATGACGATAGAACAAACGATTTTGACCATTAAGGCTCATCTGGAGATGGGTTGTGAAGGCCATTGCACAAGGATCATCGATGCACAAGCTCAATTTCTTATTTAAATTAAACTTGCTGATTGACGGTTTTCCATATTTTATAGGCATTACACGTTTTGTAAAAAATGACGATAGAACAAACGATTTTGACCATTAAGGCTCATCTGGAGATGGGTTCTGAAGGTCCTTGCACAAGGATCATCGATGCACAAGCTCAATTTCTCATTTAAATTGAACTTGCTGATTGACGGTTTTCCATATTTTATAGGCATTACACGATTTGTAAAAAATGACGATAGAACATACGATTTTGACCATTAAGGCTCATCTGGAGATGCGTTCTCAAGGTTATTGCACAAAAATCATCGATGCACAAGCTCTAGTTGTTATTTAAATTAAGCTTTCTTATTGGTATTTTTCCATATATTATATGTATACGATTTGTAAAAAATGACGATAGAACAAACGATTTTGACCATTAAGGCTCATCTGGAGATGGGTTGTGAAGGCCCTTGCACAAGGATCATCGATGCACAAGCTCAATTTCACATTTAAATTAAACTTGCTGATTGGCACTTTTCCATATTTTATAGGCATTACACGATTTGTAAAAAATGACGATAGAACAAACGATTTTGACCATTAAGGCTCATCTGGAGATGCGTTCTCAAGGTTATTGCACAAAAATGATCGATGCACAAGCTCTAGTTGTTATTTAAATTAAGCTTTCTTATTGGTATTTTTCCATATATTATATGTATACGCTTTGTAAAAAATGACGATAGAACAAACGATTTTAGCCATTAAGGCTCATCTGGAGATGGGTTCTCAAGGTCCTTACGCAAGGATTATTGATGCACAAGCTCAATTTCTCATTTAAATTAAGCTTGCTGATTGGCACTTTTCCATATTTTATAGGTATTATACGATTTGTAAAAGAATGACGATAGAACAAACGATTTTGACCATTAAGGCTCATCTGTAGATGAGTTCTCAAGATCCTTGCACAAGGATCATCGATGCACAAGCTCAATTTTTCATTTAAATTAAGCTTGCTGATTGGTACTTTTCCATATTTTATAGGTATTATACGATTTGTAAAAGAATGACGATAGAACAAACGATTTTAACCATTAAGGACCATCTGTAGATGTGTCCTCAAGATCCTTGCACAAGGATCATCGATGCACAATTTTCTTTAAATTAGATTTAAGAGAAAGTGCAAAAAATTGCTAACGAAATTGCTATCGTAAAGAAATTGCTAAAAAAATTGCTAAAGTAACCGAAAAAAAATTGCTAGAAAAAATTGCTATCGTAACCAGGCTGGTTTATTCTGGTGTATTCTAGAAATACATGGTATGTTCGGGCGATTTCTGGAACGTTTATACGATGGTATAAAGTCGACGCCGCGGAGAAAAAGAGTCAGTCAACAGCAAGTCATTAACTGTGTATTACAAAATAAATAGTGAATATAAATGTTGTATTAGAAATTCATAGTCTGTAAATAATAGTTTTTAATGGTTTATAATCATAGCGTTAATTTATAGTGTATTCATTAGTGTATAGAAATAAATATTTGTTTGTGAATAGACGATTTAAACAGCACTTGTATTATTATTTTTAAAAAGAACGTTACAGTGGAGTCAGGTGTGGTGTTTTAAAATAAATAAAATCGCGTAATAATTAAATAAAGTGCTGTGAGATTAAATTTTTAGTGTTAAAAATAATTTCAACAAACAATTAAGATGGCGATGAAATTGTTGAAAGATCTGAAGGTAATAGACTTAAAACGCGAACTGGAAGAACGGGACTTGGAAACAACGGGCCTTAAAAGCGTGTTAATAAATCGGCTAAGAGAATGGCTTTTGGAACAGAAGGAAGACCCCGAAAATTACCTCTTCGAAATACCTGGACCCGCAATTGATACTAGTTTGTTGTTAAGTAAAATGGAAGAAAGTTCTAGAAAAGCCGAAGAAAGTTCTAGAAAGTCCGAAGAGAATTCTAGAATTTTAAGAGAGGAATTACTGGAAAGTTCTAGGAAGGCCGAAGAGAATTCTAGAAAACTAATGGAAAACACTAAAGCATTGGAAGAAAAAGTTTTGGAAAATTCTAGAAAGTCCGAAGAAAATGTTAGAATGCTAAAGGAAGAAATACTGGAGAACTCCAGGAGATCTGAAGAAAATTCCAGAAGGCTTAAAGAAGAATTGCAGGACAATGTCAAAGCGTTAGAAGATAAAGTTTTCGAAGAATTTTTTTGAGAATGCCAGTGCGTTAGGACTGTTGGAAGGTAGATTGGCGGAACAAGATAGGGTAATAAAGATGGTAGAAGAGAAAATAGCCCAAATGCAATTACCATCAACAGCTAAGAAATACGACATAACCGATATGTTGGAAGATAGAATGAGGCAACTACGGTTTCCCTCAACTTCTGAGTTTAATGAAGTAAAGAAGCAAATTAAAGAAGAAAAGGGTCCTGCTGTAGGGATAAAAGTAAAACCACCCACGTTCGATGGAAAGATACCTTGGTCCACCTACTACAAACAATTTGAGGCGGCCGCTGGGGCCAACGGATGGACAGGCAAGGTAAAGGCCGTTTCTTTAACTGTGGCTTTGCGTGGAGACGCGTTGAACGTCCTGCAAACAATCCCAGCAGGACAGGAAAATGATTATCAATTGTTAGTGTCTAGATTGGAGATGAGATATGGAGACGCGCATCTTCAACAAGTGTATCACGCGCAAGTGAAGAATCGTATCCAGAAGAATGGAGAAAGCCTGCAGGAGTTTGAAGCCGATGTTGCGCGGCTTGTCCGATTGGCGTACCCTACGGCACCCGATTCATTTCTGGGACAGCTCGCTGTGCAGACCTTCATTGATGGGTTAAGAGACGGGGAAACACAACAATCATTGAGGCTAGCACGACCAAGAACAACTGATGATGCGCTTGCTCACGCCTTAGAATTTGAAGCTGCAAAACAAGCGTCCCGAGGTCACGGGCGTGTTCGAGCCGTTGTGGAAGAAGAAGAAGGTTCTAAGGATCACCTAGAGGAGTTAGTACTGAGAGTTCTTCGGAAGGAAGAAAGCCGTAAGAAGAATCATCAAGAAGTTCGAGGGCCTCGTTGTTGGAATTGCGGCGAACAAGGACATGTAGAACGCCGTTGTCCCAAAATAAGAAAAGTACAACCGTCGGAAAAGTTAAAAGGGGTTGGCAAGAGGGGGCGAACGTTGACTGCGAGTGAAGATGCCCCGGAGATCACGATCCATGCCGTAACATCAAAGAATAGTAACGGCAGTTTGTTTGTAGATGGAAAGATTGCTAACCGAACTGTTCCACTACTTATTGATACGGGGGCGACAAAATCCATCGTACGCCCTGATGTTCTACAATCAAGTATTAAATTGTTACCGACAACTACTCAACTCCGTACAGCAACAGGTGAAGTGATACCAACACGCGGAGTGGTGAAGATGAAGATTGGCATTGGAAGTGAAGAACGTGAACATGAGGTGCTGGTAGCCGATATCACTGATGACTTCATCTTGGGAATGGACCTCCTGAGAAAATTTGGTTTTACGTTGGATTTGAAAGAGGGTGTTTTGAAGGTCGGTAACGAAGAACTTCCGTTGCACCCACGAGAAGATCCGGTTGTAAGGGTTTTGCTGACTGAAGATGTGATATTGCCGGGTCAAAGCGAGATGGTTGTCGAGGCAGGTTTGGATGGAGATCTTCGGGTAGGATGTGTGAGAATGATGGAGCCTGTTTGTGATAAGAAGATCCATAGTGGCATATTGGTGGGAAAAGCGCTGATCAAGGTTGGAAAGACTGTACCGGTGAGGCTTATGAACGTTAATGTGGATCCGGTGACATTGAAGAAGAGTACCCTTGTGGGACAGTGTGTGCCAGTATTCCGAGTAGCCAGGTGTATGGCTGATGTTCCAAAACCAGTGCCCAAAGACCATGGTGGAAGATTAGTGGGTATGGTTACTAGTTCGTGCGAAGACCTTAACAGAACGGAAGTGAAAGAGGTACAGGGTTTGGTTCACCGATACCAAGATATCTTCGCTCTTGACGATAGCCAGAAGGGACGAACAAATATAGTAAAACATAAAATCAATACAGGCAACTCTATGCCTGTCCGTCAGCAGCCGAGGCGTCTACCTCTAGCAAGGCGAGCAGAAGCCGAAAAGATTATTACTGATATGGAAGAACAAGGGGTCATCGAGCCATCCAGCAGTCCATGGGCATCACCGGTGGTCCTGGTCAGTAAGAAGGACGGGTCAACGAGATTTTGTGTAGACTATCGGCAGCTTAACGACGTGACCAAGAAAGACAGCTATCCCTTACCACGCATCGACGACACGTTAGATACCCTGTCTGGTTCACGATGGTTTTCGACTTTGGACTTGAAGAGTGGTTATTGGCAAGTTGAAATGGAACCTGAAGACCGGGAGAAGACCGCGTTCACTATTGGTTCCGGACTATGGCAGTTTACGGTTATGCCTTTTGGTTTATGTAACGCTCCGGCCACCTTTGAGCGTTTAATGGAGACCATCCTGAGAGGGCTGTCGTGGAAGACCTGCCTGGTATACCTAGATGATGTGATTGTAGTCGGAAAATCATTCAACGAACATTTGAAAAACCTAGAGGAAGTGTTCCGAAGACTACGTGGAGCCAATCTGAAACTGAGTCCGAAAAAGTGCCACATATTCAGGAAGGAAGTGAAATATCTCGGGCACGTCGTATCACAAAATGGAGTGGCAGCCGATCCCGATAAGATTCGTGCAGTTCAAGAGTGGCCAACACCGAAAGATAAACACCAAGTTCGTAGTTTTCTTGGGTTATGTACCTACTACAGGCGTTTCGTTCCTGGGTTTGCCAATATAGCGAAACCTCTGACAAGGTTAACTGAAGATGGGCGCGAGTATGTTTGGAGCGGAGAGTGTGAAACAGCTTTCCAACAGCTGAAGCGTGCCCTGACAACAGCACCAATATTGAGCTATCCACGGACAGAAGGGAAATTCATACTTGACACAGATGCAAGTAATCTGGCCATTGGGGGGGTACTTTCGCAGATACAGGATGGACAAGAAAAGGTCATCGGCTATTTTAGTAAGGTTTTGTCGAAAGCCGAAAGGAATTATTGTGTGACCAGAAAAGAACTATTGGCCGTCGTGAAGTCCGTTGAGCACTTCTATAAATACTTGTACGGACGGAAGTTTTTATTGAGGACGGACCATGCAGCGTTGAAATGGCTTCTACAATTCCGTAATCCTGAAGGCCAGGTCGCAAGGTGGATCGAACGATTACAAGGATACGACTTTGACACCGAACATCGAGCGGGCACTAGTCATCGAAATGCCGATGCTCTTTCAAGAAGACCCTGTCCAACGGATTGCCGTCATTGCTCTCGTTTGGAAGAGAGGGTTTGCCAAGTACTAAGGACTACCATCGTCAACGACAATTGGTTGCCGGAAGAATTGCAACGACAGCAGGAGGCTGATCCCGAACTAAAAATGGTACTGGAATGGAAGCGCGTGGGAGAAAGGCCTGCCTGGGAGGCCGTCAGCCCTATCAACAGAGCGCTCAAAGCATATTGGGCCCAATGGGAGTCCTTGAAGGTGGAAGACGATCTCCTGAAGCGAGTACTGGAGAGTGAAGATGGCACCACCATTAGGTCTCAGTTCGTGGTTCCAAGAAGCCGAGTGGCTACAGTATTGCGACATCTCCATGACGGTGCCTCCGGAGGACACTTCGGTGTGAAAAAGACCTTGGAGAAAGTTAGGGAGCGTTTTTATTGGGTCAACTGTAAAGAAGACGTGAAGGAGTGGTGCCGGAAATGTGAACTATGTGCCACTGGCAACGGACCCTTGGGGAAACGAAGAGCACCTATGAGGCAGTACAATGTGGGTAGTCCTCTGGAGAGAATAGCTATAGACATTGCCGGACCATTTCCCGAAACTGACGATGGGAATAAATACATCTTAGTGGCAATGGACTATTTTACCAAATGGCCAGAAGCATATGCCCTACCAAACCAGGAAGCTGCGACTGTTGCTGACGTACTAGTCAAAGAGTTTTTCAGTCGCTTCGGAGTGCCCATGGAGCTGCATTCGGATCAAGGCCGCAATTTCGAGTCTGTACTCTTTGGAGAAGTCTGTCGATTGTTGGGCATTCGCAAGACTCGGACCACACCGTTACATCCGCAGTCCGATGGAATGGTAGAACGCATGAATCGAACAATGGGCAAATATTTGGCCAAGGTCGTCTCCGATCATCAACGAGACTGGGACCAATACCTGCATCTGTTCCTGATGGCTTATCGTGCATCGGTCCACGAAACAACCGGTCAGTCACCAGCGTCTGTGATGTTTGGACGCGAGTTACGGTTACCGTGTGATCTGGAATTTGGGTCTCCACCTATAGAGCAGGAGGTAGCCGGGAATGATTATGTCATCAACTTAAAGAAGAAGTTGGAGGATATTCACGACCGAACCCGAAATAATAGTCGAATCGCGAGTGACCGGATGAAGGCTACGTACGATGTGAGAGCCCAAGAAGGAGGGTTTCAACCTGGAGAGCTTGTCTGGTTATACAACCCGCAAAGGCGTCGTGGCTATTCTCCAAAGTTACAGCGAAATTGGGAGGGTCCATACCAGGTGAAGAAACGAATAAATGACTTGATTTATCGCATCCAGAAGTTGCCAAGGGGGAAACCAAAGGTGGTACACTCCAATCGTCTGGCGCACTATGAGGGAAATAATGACGCAGTCCCGGATCGGAAAGATGAGGCTGAGGTGACTATCAATACCGTAAGGCCTGAAGATGATCAACCAACCTTTAGAGAATTTATGGCTGCGTTCTCTGGAACTAGAAAAGCGCGATTCGGAGTCACGACTGAGATGCAACAAGATCTCTTCCGGGTCCCTGGTAATTATTCCATTGCCCACTGTGTCTCCGCGGATCTCCGTATGTCCAGGGGGATCGCAGTAGTGTTTAGAAATAAATTTGGACGGCTGAATGAACTTCGAGAACAAAATCCCTCTGTTGGTAAATCCTTACGCTTGCCTGATCATGACCGATCCATTTACTACTTGGTAACCAAGCAGTTTTACTACCAGAAACCGAGTTACGCCGACTTGTGGAGGGCACTATGGAATTTGAGGATCGAGTTGCTTACCAGGGGAATTAACAAATTGGCAGTTCCCAAACTCGGCTGTGGGCGGGACCAGCTGGATTGGAGAATCGTTAGAAACATGCTGGAAGTTGTCTTTAGAGGTACGGACGTCAAGATCTTCGTCTGCAGTTTTGACCCACAGCCCGCATTAAGGCCAACGAAGAGTGTAGACTGTTATTTCTACCGTAATGGAACGTGTAGTCGAGGTGAAGACTGTCGATATCGTCATGACCCGTTCTACAGGAACCAGAGCATAAAACCTGTTCTGGGACAGAACAGACTTGAAGAGGGGGGCAGTGTAACGGGAGAGAAAAGGAACGAACCTCTTTTCGAGCGACAGGTGGTGTGTTCTGCTGCCTTCGAGAGAATGACGCATCGCATAAGCATGTAAATCAGACGCGGTTTATTCTGGTGTATTCTAGAAATACATGGTATGTTCGGGCGATTTCTGGAACGTTTATACGATGGTATAAAGTCGACGCCGCGGAGAAAAAGAGTCAGTCAACAGCAAGTCATTAACTGTGTATTACAAAATAAATAGTGAATATAAATGTTGTATTAGAAATTCATAGTCTGTAAATAATAGTTTTTAATGGTTTATAATCATAGCGTTAATTTATAGTGTATTCATTAGTGTATAGAAATAAATATTTGTTTGTGAATAGACGATTTAAACAGCACTTGTATTATTATTTTTAAAAAGAACGTTACAATATTTTCTATATCCTGGTTTGCACGTTCAACACTGCCTTGAGACTGGCTATGTCGAGGCTTACCATGAATTATTTTTAATTCGGGCCACATTTTCTTTAAATCTTCAATAATTTTGTTGACTGTAATATTGACGGTGCACCAAACAATAAAAAAATGTTGAGAAGCTGCTCAGCAACTTCAACTGCCTGTTTACTTTTGAGGGCTCTTAAAATAACAAATTTCGTCAAATGGTCTTGATAGACCATAATAAATTTAAATTCCCCATCAGATTGCGATTGAAAATCAATCAAATCCACTTGACATCTTGCATTGAATTGTGAAAAGACCATGGGCTTAACCACCAAACCTTTTTTTTCTGAACTTCTTTTTTTTAAACATGGTTCACACAGATTTAAAAATAGTTGAATATTTTGGATAGTAATGTTTTTATATCGTTGTTGGAGCTCCTTTCTCATTCTATCACGTCCTCCGTGGCCAATTGATGCGTGAGTGTCGTACAAAATGTCAAATAATTCTTCAAAAACCACATAATAGAGTACTTCTTGATTTTCCGCTAGTGGAACAATAAGCTTTTCCTTCATGTTCACAGTTATAACATCGTAATGCCGTAGGAGCCAGTAATGACGATTTCTTTCTTGTTTCCAGTTTTGGCTGCTTTTACTTCGTCAATTAGTTTTAAATACTTTTCTGAGGACATTTGGAAACTATTCATTTTTAACTGTTTCTTATTAAGACTGTCATAGAACTTTGTCTTCATGCGGCTTCTGTCCATTTTGATATGATAAACTAAAATAATTACTTACTGAATATTCTATTATCACGAACTAATGGTAAATATCAGGACTTACCTGAAGGCGAAGATAGGTAAATAACAGGAACAGGTGCATGTACTATTGTTGTAAATATTTCTAGTAAAAAGCGCGGTACAAGTTTTAGGTACAATTTATAGGTTATGTTTACACATGTGTGTGTACACATTTACCAGCAAAAGTGTCCATTTAAAATTGTCTGCGTTCTCGCTGATGAATACTTTTACCACCTCAGAAACGAGAATGCATGCATGTACTAGTAATACTTTCAATTTTATTGTTTGTGAATGCAATTACTGATCACATTAGTCGATGCATACACGTACTAGTAAATGTATACATTTACTAATTTAACACTTTTACTGTAACATATACAACGCAACGCGTTTTCATACTGCTGTTTAAATTATGTTGGTGTGTCGTAATATTGAAGGGAAATTAATCCAGTTGAGCAGATAGCAGTGATAAAATACTTGCAGAAAAAAGGGTTGACACCGTCTCAAATTCACCAGGACATAGTAACAACCATAGGGGAACCTGCTGTGTCTTATGACACAGTAAAATGCTGGTGCCGTGAGTTCAGGAGTGGAAAAACTTCTTGTGAAAATCAACATGCTGGAGAACCTCCTGTTACGGTAACTACTGACAAAAACATTAAAAAAATTTCAAGCTGTGGTGCTTCAAGATCGACGAACATGCATTAGGCAAATTGTTGACAATACTGGCTTGTCATATCATGTTGTTCAACATATACTTAGTAAAGAACTGGACATGAAAAAAGTAAGCGCAAGATGGGTGCCGCGAATGTTGACGAATAATCAAAGCAGGAACTGGGTTTTGATTTACGAGCGTCTTTGTACCGAGCGAATAAAGAGGACTTTCGTGATCGATATGTTACCATGGATGAAACTTGGATTCATCGTTATGATCCGTGCACCAAAGCCCAAAGCTAAGAATGGAAACACCGTGATTCTCCTCCACTACGCATTTAAGATGGCACCATCAGCCGGGAAGGTTCTTCTGTCAGTTTTTTGGGATTATCGAGGAATAATTCTCACCGATTACCTGCAAAGAGCAGCGACAATTACGGGCAGTTATTTTGCTCAACTGATTGTCAAATTGCGAGGGGCTTTAAAAGAAAAACGTCGTGGGAAGTTAAGCAAATGTGTTCTGTTTCATCATCAGGATAATGCTCCCAGTCACACCTCTTGTGTTGCGATGGCCGCCATTCATCACTTGGCCGCACTTGGCCCCGAGCGATTACAGATTGTTCCCGAAATTGAAAGAGCATTTGCAGGGAAAGAAATTTTTAAGTAACGAAGAAGTTATGTCCAGTGTAGAAGAGTGGTTTACAGTACTGAGACAATCTTTTTTCCAGGAGGCTATCGAAATGCTAGAGCATCGGTGGGATAAGTGTATTAATGTTATGGGAGATTATGTTGAAAAATAAAATATTTCTTTTATCAGTTGTCTTATTGCAAAGAGGCCAGGGGCGGAGCAAGGGGATCAACCCTCGTATTCATTGTATTTGATTTGTATTTTTTAAATTTGTGGCTTATGTCATGTGTACATATATGTATTAGCGTGCTTAGATTTTTATGTACTAAGTTGTTTATCAACCAGTTTGTAAAATATTCATAAATCGTTAATTTATCATACATTCCTTGTTGCAATTAGCATGCAATAATAATTTTACAACACTAGCTCAAATATTTAAATCTTTAAAACATTCTACCAACAGTTATAAGGGAATGGTCCAGTTCATTTGTTGAGCAGTATAGTTACTGCACCAAGATTAAAATCTAAAACTCCATCACATTTGATAATTGGCCTTACTTTATGGAATGACAATAGTGGTATGGATATCTGATTCGAATGAGAAACGACAGGTATTCAAAACAAATATTTGGAAAGAGAAGCAATAAATAATACCGACATGCAATAATAGCTAGGAAAAAAGAAAAAGCTGTGGAACAACAGAAAAATCGGAAGCAAACTTTGTGGTTCTTTCTCAACTCAAAAGGTCACAAGCTACTAAAGCAATAAACTTTTAATTTTGAATTGTGAAAATAAATTACTGAAAGAAAACTAAAAGCAAGATAAAGCATATAAAAATATCAGGGACGTTTTTTCGCAGCTATTGTTAACATATAATCAATATAATTTTTTCGCAAATAATATTCGGAGGATGTTTTGTGTTGGACGACATCGACGTATAACAATAAGGAAATTGAGAAATTTCCCGGACGCTCCTCCAACACGAACGCCTGTTTTTTTTTTATAAAAAATCCAAACGTATAAAATTATTTCAGTTTATTTATAAACTACAACTGAGTAAAGGTTGGTTGACATTTCATTATTGTGTAAAAGCGTTGATAAAAGTTCAAAACTTGAAATTTACAACTCCAATATTGACATTTTGATATGTTGAATGATCATCTAATGGACAAACTAGCATATAAAATCCATAACATGCACCTCTTGTTAAAATACCTCGAATGTTATCGAGAAATTAATGGTTTTTCTTTGAAGAAAAAGTCTCAGTTATGTCAGAATCAGAATACTATACTTCTGTAACAGATTTATATTCGAGGCGGATATTTCAAATATAAACTTTACGACCTATAGTGACATGTTTATTTAAAAACAGTCACTTTATCTTCGGGAATATCTTTTCCCTACAACAGTTCTCCTTTAAAATTTAGCTCATGCTCAGTTCATCCTCTAAATGTCTTCTCCCAATTGAATATTTTCACATGGAAGTTTCGGCTGTGCTAGTGAGCGGAAGAGACTTATCGCCTCCGAACCCGTATATACACTACTCATACCAGTCTGCTTTTCGACCGCATTGCACCAAGGCATGTTTTATACGCGAAACGCGAACTACGAGTCGATATTATTATTGTTTTGAATATTTTTTATTAATTATTGAAAATTGATTGATTTCTAAAAGGAAGTAATATTTGGTGTGGTACTTTAAAAAAAGTATATTTGTGTTTGCCGATAAAATCATTTTGTCGAATTTTGAGTGGGTTTGTCTATAAATAAATAAACGAACAATAGTAGTGGCACTAGTGGTTTGGTTCAACGTTTTGAATATTTAAATTAAGTGTTAGTGAACTAAAATGAGAACCCTAAAAGTGTTTAAGTTATAATTATCAAGTGCTTAGATCATAGTTAATTTTAAATGCATATTTGGAGGTATTTATTTGGTTTTCTTTTCCGCTGACAACTTTTTAGACTGATCTTAAAATAAAGTACAACAGGAAATTTGAATATAAACAAAAAAAATATATACTCAAGAATAAAATAATTAAAAATGTACTATAGAATGCAGTTTCAAAAGTCGTCAAAATTATTTTTTGTAGTAATCTTATCTTATTATTGTTATTAAATTTATCTATCAATTTACAAAAGTTCATCACAAGAGTTATTAATTAAAATCTTATTCATTTCTGATAATAATTAATTACAGTCATAGTGCTTTATTCCTTGAGTTTTTTAATATAAATTTTCGTTGTGTTCGAAAATTAATGCCCCAACGGTAGTTTTATTGATTTACACGAAAATTTATGGTAAGAAATTACTTTTCTGTCGTGTTCTGTTATAAACTCATTTTATTTATTGAAAATACATATTAATTAATTCACTAAAATCCAAATTAACATAGTTTTTTCTTCTCAAAAATGTGAAAGGAAGAAATACAGAGGGTGTAAATTGAGGTCTTCTTTATTAATTACACACCTTATTTTTTTGTTTTGCATAAACTCAATTCTTTTAGAATGAATATCCTTAAAGTCTATTAATATTAAAAATAAATTCATCAGGTAGACGGTTCTAAATTTTTATAGACAGACCACACGTGTATTTTTTAGGTTAGTAGGTACATGCGTCTGTCTCTTCTTCCTTGGCAACATTACTAGATTCTTCTGTTCGATTTTTCCCTAATTTATTTGAGGCATTCCAAATATTAACGGTGACATTCCAGAATCGATAGAAGTTCACTTTTCGATTGACCTACTCTGACATTTACTTACAATAATCAGTGTTAATAGCTGCCGCACTATTTGACTTGAACGATAAATTGGATTAAAAAATAATGACCAGAATGTGATTTCAGACAAATTTCATTCATAATGTAAATAGTTTTGAAACTGATAATGGACGATCTAAAGGTCTTTTAAGGCTTCGATATCAATATGAAAAGTAATCATTTACTTTTTTAAATTAAAGAAACTTAGTAAACAGAACGAATTCACATGACTCATCTACTATAGTATAATAAAATAGATAATGATAGAAGCATTACAGACTTAAAGTTGTATTACTAAAATTTGTTTTCTAGTCAAAATTGAACACTGCTTGGAGCATTAATATTTTTGTCTTCGAATCCCTATATTTAATAAATTTTACTGACCTTTCCTTGTATCGAAAAGTCCAACATGCATAACTATGCAGATGTGATTTCTTAAACATAATGGCAAATGTCCGCTACCTTCTTATATGTTATGCTGTTTACAAAATTATCAAGTGGCACATAATTCCCCATAATAGGCTACCCAGTTAAAATGTAAATGCAATTGGAGATGAAAACTTTATTGGATGAAATTAAAGCTTAATCTTTGGAATTTATCATACAAGGTGGATATTTCTTAATTTCTAACAATTACATCATCTAAGTGACCTTCACCAACTTCAATACACGTTTCAATAATTCGAATAAAGCGAAATTACAGCCTTAGCTGTTGCCCCATCCTGCTGGAATAACTTCCAAATACTTAATTTAGCCAATGAAAGTACGAAATTCACCTATTTATAAAAGTGGTGTTTTCAATCTTGTCCTGAACACTTCCAGTAGTTCTGATGTAAGTTTCTGTTTGGTTTACATTTTAGGGCTTTATTAAGATGCTGTATTCCATACGAGGAGCGTTCAATAATTTATCTACCTAAGTAGGAACTAAATGAGTTCTCAAAAAATATTTTTCATTATAACCCCCTGACTGTGCTATACATTTCGTCTACTTTTTCTGCAACGACTTTAATCAATTTTTAGTTGATCTTCAAACTACTGTCACTGCTTCCATGATTTCTTCAGCGCTTTTAAAACGCTGTCCACTGAGAAGTTCCTTCAATATCCGTCACATGAGATAATCCGAAAGACTGTAGGATGAATGTTCTGCTACTGAACCTTACAATATCGGATGGCGCTTAACCGACATATGTGCCATGAACTCTAGCAGAGAACGTTGTTCTCACTTCATAGACGGCGGGAGTTTTGTGCTTCTCAGTATATAAAGGGTGTCCCAACAAGAGCGCCGGATTTAAATTTGCCGCCATTTTGTTAATACGAGTTTTACGGTGATTTTTTTTTTGACAGTTGTCACGTACAGACCACGCGATTTAAGAATATGGAGAAGTATTTAAACGAACAACGTTTAATTATTGTGAAAACACATTACAAAAATGGTGAAAGTTTTGCGAAAACAGTTCGCCAATTACGTCAAGTTTTCGGTCGCAATAATGCGCCAAATGAATCGACAGTGAGGCGCTTAATTAACAAATTTGAGACCAAATTTACGCTGATGGATCAGAAGACCATTGTTCGTCGTCCTTGTCGGTCACTCGAAAATATAGCCACAGTAAGGGAATCTGTGGCCGAGAATCCAGGAACTTCCATTCGGCATCATAGTCAAGGATTAAACATTTCCAGAAGCACTATGCAACGAATTTTGGTAAAAGATCTGCATTTGCACGCGTACAAGGTTCAATTGGTGCAAGAAATCAAGCCAAGGGACTATGAGCAGCGCCGTTGATTTGCTGATTGGGTGTTGGAACATCATTAAATTAATGCGGACTTTTCAAAGACAATCATTTTTTCAGATGAGGCACATTTTCAACTCTACGGATACGTAAATAAGCAAAACTGTCGGATTTGGGGTGCTGAAAATCCTCGTGTGATACTCGAAAACCCAATGGATTAACCGCGAGTAACTGTTTGGTGCGCATTTTGGGCTGGCGGAGTGATTGGGCCGTATTTCTTTGAAAATGCGGCTGGAAATGCGCTAATTGTTAATGGTGTGCGGTGTCGCGAAATGTTAACGGAGTTTTTGTGGCCCGAATTGGATGTAATTGATGGGATGTGGAGGACATGTTTTTCCAACAAGACGGTGCGACCTGCCACACTGCACCAGTGCCGAGTCATTTCTCGATTTGGCGATCAACATTGGCCACCAAGATCGTGCGATGTAACGCCGATGGACTTTTTTCTTTGGGGATATGTGAAGGAAAAGGTGTATGCGACTAAGCCTGAAACATTTATGCGAAAATGTTATTCAAAATTTCAACAAAAGAATAACCCTGTGCCTGAGGTTTCGTGGTGGCCATTTGCCTGATGTTGTATTTCACGTTTGATCGGAACTATTTTTCTTTATGTTGAAATAAAAATGTTTG
The DNA here is from genome assembly GCA_929113105.1 of Agrypnus murinus. NCBI lineage: Eukaryota > Metazoa > Arthropoda > Insecta > Coleoptera > Elateridae > Agrypnus > Agrypnus murinus. The sequence goes on along the minus strand of OV816024.1, from coordinate 225,212,493 downwards.
CTTAATTAAAATAATAAATGTGTTTTTCTTTAAAATTAAATCCGGCGCTCTTGTTGGGACACCCTTACTTCATTTTGAACTCAGAATGATACACCCAAGTCTTATCTCCAGTCATCAGACGATGGAAAAAAAATTGATTTGGTCCTCGCGGAGCATATCCAAGTTCCCCTGACAGGGTATTACTTCAGCTGTATTAAAAACCTTCATTCATCTGTTCAACAAATTCATTCTTCGGTAGTCGCCCAGTGCAACGGTCATCTTTATATGATGCTCTACTCCACCTAAACTGCCTGCGCCACCGTTTACCTTTATAGGATAAATTATGAGCATTCTTCGTATATATGTAAAATGCTCCAAGGGTATACTCTCTTATAAGATTTTCTGTATTTTCGACATGTTAAACGAAATTTTATTTGACTTACAATTTTGAATTAAGGGCCTAAAAATATACGTTTTGTGCTGTATTATTGTGTTATAATTTTTGAGAAAATCTAATTTGAAGGTGTATTTTGTAGAGGCCGATCATATATTTAAAATATTGGTAAGAGAAAGTCCGGTGATGTCAGCAGCAGATATTTTTCTATTATATCCCGACTGAAAAATTGAGATTTCGGATCTGATTATCCAAGCTTAGTAGGCAGCTTCAGTCTTTCAATTTCGCAACTTAAATTGTACGAGAACGTTTTTTGGTATACCAATCTTCTGGTACTACTCTAGCGGATAGTCGATTTTCGGTAAGATTCTATGATCGCATGTCATCTCGTCTCAAAAGTTATTTTCTGCTTGGAGATAGAAATATTGGCACGTCAGAAATTTTAATGTTTTAAGGCCAGCCTTATACTTTAACCAACTGTATAAAATAAAACAGTTTCAAATTCGCCCTTACCATTTATCGTGCTGCCGCCTTGATTGGAATTTTAAAATAACCACGATCAAGTTTGTTCTGATTAAAATATGCCTAAATCGCATTTTGTTATCCTCTGATAATATACTTACTTTTTAGAATGATCGTTGAAGCTTGGGAGCAACTTTCGTATGCTAGAGTCCTTATTTTAGTGATGATTTTGTGTCAGGTGTTAGTCTATAAACCCCCAGCAAATCGTTTTCTAGAGGCTTTTTTAGCGTTTGAGCACTTTACTAACATAAGCATTATATGCTTCCTTATCCGCCAAGGTGTGTACCACTATTGCATTGCAAAATCAATTTTTTCGAAAAGTACCTAAAATGATGGGCTATAGACAAATTGAATTTCTCCCTCTTCAAGGATCAAAATAAAATATGATAACAACGAGAACATTTCTTATACGAACACTACAAAACAGTAGAACTTATAAAGGAATCCCTATGACTTGCTGCAAATTACAAAATATCCATTGACTCAACCTGTATACATATGGTCCGGCGGAAATACATGTCATTGAAGGTTAATAACAAGTAAATTATCTTAGTCAGTTTTTCTTAATTAATTGATAAATCATAAAAGCGTGAATAATATTAAAATGATTAACATAAACTTTTATTCCAATCCTAATTAATTAGAATGATACTATCTTAAAATGGAAATCAAAAAACTACAAAAGTAGGATTGTGGGTGTAGTAGGAACATGTTTTTTCATTAGACATGTTTATTATGTAGTAAAAATGAAGCAAAAAACGCATATAGTATGTATCTTCAAATTGAATACAACAAACTTAATTCATTATTAATTTATTACTGTATGCATATCAATTAAAATTAGGAATATGCTCATTCATTGTTGAAGCAACAATCCTTTCGACAAAAAAAAAAGATAAATAAAAACTTTTACTTTATTACGATAAGTGCACGTGCACTACTTATTTTAACACTTGCGTTTTTTTTTTATAAATTTACTTACATTATTAGCTTTCTATTTTTAAAAGTTACGATTATTTAACAACCGCGAAATTTCTTAATGAATATGTTTGCTGCGTACTCTGTCCCCCCATATTGAACATTGGAATCGGTGGATTTATTTTTGGATTCGTCCAACATGGGAAGATTACGTTACGTTATGGTACATTAAACCGTCTATGTATTTATAAAAGTCTAATCCAATATGATTGAAATTAGATAATAACTATTAGTGTTGTCCGTGAGGGTCTATAATAATTAATAATACAAATCCAGCCTTGAAGTTGTGTGTAATTGAATAAATTAGTAGGTGCAACATAAAAATTGCGTGTTGATCTATAATAGGCGATGTCTATAAAAGTAAGAAGTAGTTTATTCGGATTTCTATGCATCAACGTTAAACTGCCAAAAGCTGACATTAAAATACTTTGGCAGTTCAGAATAGTATATAAGTTCCAAGGCGATGTCAGTAAGGTCAACAACATACGCCAATGTAGTGTTTCTAAAGAATGCCGCGAACTCCCTCAACTTTTGCGGCCGTCATCACGAACCAGTAACTCTACATTGTATTAACCATAAAGTTGAAGAAGCCTAAGTCTGAGAAGCATTTCACAAGTGCCGTCGCCAGACGAAGAGCTAACATTTCATCTTTATCATGGTAGTCAAGCAGCACCAAGGCCATATTCACATGTGAATAATCCTGGACTTTATCCGATTAACTGGTTGAACTTTGACGCCCACGAGATCCACCTGAACTTTCCTAAAGTCTTCCTTTCTATCTGTAATAATGTTTGGTTAGATGGAAAAACATAAACGTATATGTTGCTCCTTCTAACCAAACATTAGTTTTTCATTATTCATCATCCTTCCATAACTTCCTACATTTTCCAACCACAAAAACGATCATTACGTTGACTTTTGGATTTACACAACATATCTGCCGTAAAGACTTGCTACACGGCCCCCATTTGCGCGAGGAATTGAGGTACGCTCAATAAGCGTGTCCTATCAAACTGGTGATTCTCTTAAGAGAACTCTGCCAGTTCTCACTGGAATAGGATAGGAAAAACCTGGCCTGAAGTCGAACGATCAAGTCCAGAGTAGCTGATTCACAGTTTTGACTACACCAGGAAATTATCTGATTATACCGTCTCTCACAGACTGACTGGTGAGCACGTTACTAGTTCCGGCACTAGGATGGAGAGGTAGTAGAGGGAGGATAGGTAATCTCGCTCCCATCATTGCATTGTGGTGCGCTTACAATAGTAAGTGACGCGCTAATTGAAGTAACTCAACTAGTTGATCCCATAGAACGCCCTGGTCATAAGCTTAACGCAGGTGGACCACGTTAAACAAAACTAGGATTCTTGGTCGTTTTTGTAAGGCAGGCGGCTATAACTCTCATACATGACCCATCGCTTAGTTTAAAGATGGGTGGTCACAGAGCAAGGCTGGACTCCACCTCGGAGGTCTATCCCGTCGTTCTCCTCTAGTTTAGCTTGCGGATTTACACTGTCCCGCCAAGTCCGTCTTCAATGTGGCGGGGCTTGGTCCTAGGCCTGTCCAGGATTTTTCCACCCCGACCTACCATAATAAAGGCTTGGTGCGCCCCGACAGAGCTCCGTCCGACTCTACCTGAAAGTAGAGGTTTGGCCTATACCAACATGAAGGTGGGGTTATCTTAGTGTGAGAGGCTAATAGTCGTATTCGCATTAACTCTATCAGGTAATCCCTCAGGGTAGTCTTCCTGGACTTAGCCATACTTACCTGTAATTCTTGAGTAAACTTAAGTTACCGATCCATACCAGAGTTGCATCCATTATATCTGACAAAAACCGGCCAGCTTCCGAAAATTGATTTACATAGGGTGCCTGTCGTAAGACAATCTCCACGATCATTCCAAGAGGAAGTGATTGAGATACGCCCAATCAGCGCGCATTTGGTCAGCAAACGCTACAAGTAACTCACTGGTTGGAGCGAGGTTGCCTATCCAACCTCTACTAGCTCTCCAGGCTAGTACCGGATCTATAAACGTGCTCAACTGTCGGGGTTTATCCCAAGGGATGATCCCTTCGTCCAGCGTTAGGACTATTCCTACTATGTGGGACTTCTGCCCGATCGAATCCAACCTCAGATGTGGCGGGACTTGGTTTTGAATGATTTTGCTACCCCGATCATAGGCCTGGTGTGCCTCTGACAGATCTTTGTTTCGAGTCTACCGAAGAAGTATCCCGGTATGAACCTGTTAAGGTGAAGTTATGTTGAACATGGGAGGCTATATATTCGCATCAACGAAGTGTTCTAGACGGTGTCTGAGGATCAGACGACTTGAATAGCACAGCAAAAGCCTGATCCCCATACTTTCATAAAGTATCAAGCTAGTCTCGAATCCTAGTCATGCCCGACATCTCAAACGACTGCTCAGTCCTCCTCTGTCATACTGGGCTAGTCTCGGAGACTAGTGAATCCATGACCGACACCCTACAACTGACTTCTAGGCCAATCCTACATTAGCCAATTACCTGCCGCTGCCACCAACACCGACCCACTCCACTCTGCTGTAGATCAACAACCACCAGCAACATCCGCATCCACAGGTACTGCTGATAGAGCCGAGATACGAGCACCACCAATTATTTTAACAACAGGCTAAAGAGACTACCGTAGACTGTCTGTTCTGTTCATGGTCTGTTCATTTTTCTTTGATTAAGCTCCTCCTTCCGAGATGATAGGAGGTAGGGAAAGTTAGGAGTAAAAGATGAATTCTACATTATATTATTTAGGTTAAAAAAAGTTTTATGACACAACTAAAAATTTTATTTTTTTTTCTGTACAATGAATATATACAGTGTGTTCCCATAGTTACAGTTTAGTAAGCAAAAAAGCAACCAATATTTTTCAAAAAAAATCATATCATCTGGTTTGAATAAATCTTATGAAAAATGACATAATAAAGTAGATGTTATTTCTCAATATTGTTAATATTGTTACTTGATGGTTACTGCATTGATTCAAACATGACACCATGATTTTAAAGTGAAATACTTATATGACTTTAGATCGTTTTTTTTTCTTAGAAAATAATGCATTTTTTAGATTTTCTACTTTATCATAAGAATATTGAATTTCTGTCATACTTTTCAATGGTTTTGAGACAAGCAACATTTTTTATAAAGAATGACTGTCATAAAATCAATAATAAAAAAGTTTCTCCTCTTGAGAGCTGCATGTGGGGACAGGCTGTATGTATAATCGTTCATCTACTGATTGATTTTTAACCACCAGACGTTAAATATGCGATATTGAGAACAGCAACGGCAATAAACTGGATATGGATCTTCGACCTATTCCAACTTGTAGTATTTTTGAATCTGTTTTTTTACTGGACCGTCGAAATATTTCAAAATAATGTGTCTGCATTAATTTAAAAATTTTCAAAAATAACGACTAAAAAAAACTATACATTTTATAGACTCACTAGGCGGAAGTTATTAAAAATAAGCTAATGACTAAATGGCCCGACTTATTTCCATGCAGATGCAAAACATTATGACGCTAATAAATTTCTCGTACTGTATTTACTCTTTAAGTTAGTATGGTAATAATTCATTATAGCAGTTAGCGGATATCGCGTAATAACGTTACGAGTGTGCTTTTTTTAACTTTAATTCCAATATTGGTTTACAATCCTTTATGTGGAAACCTGCTATAGTTAATCTACCAACGGTGAAATATACTGAATTATGAAAAAATAACACCGAGACTGTAATAGTAGCAGCACCGCTAAACTATATTTAGCAGATACTGCCAGTAATGGTGATTTTAATATTTTGAGGTGTATCTAAGTGACTATGGATAGTGCCAACTGTTACACAATTCAATAATTTCGTAAGTCAGTGAAAATTATTCAAATACCTTCTCTGTTCCGCATAGTCATTTGATAATGATTTAATCATTGATCTTGTTCTTTCATGCCATCATCAATAAAGCACTCATAGGCCAAGAAACTTTTATTTTACCATCCAATGTTCACATTTGAGATCCTCAAGATTGAATGCCGTGAAAATAATCGTTTTTTGGTAGTCCATTTTTTAGTATTATAATTTCTTCAAGCGGGTTTTTGCATAAAAAATGATATGAAAAAGCAAGCATATAATAGTTATTTAATAAATTAGTTTGTTAATGAAAGCGATTAATGATCGAAACTGTTTAAAGCACGAACGAGCGATAGGGAGTGAGTGCCTTTAATAGTTGAGATCATTAGTTGCTCATTAACAAACGAATTGATTACAACAGTTTTTCGTTGACCGTAAAATTCTTCGATTTTAAGATAGAAAATTTCAAATAATACCGAATCCAAACTTGTGCGTATATCTGGTTGCCCAAAGTAAAACATCATCAAAACGTCAAAATCACAAACGGGTTTATTAATGAAAAAGAGTGTATTAATGAGGTCCATTAATGCATCCTTTTTTCACAAAACAGTTACTTAATAAAAAAGAGTGTATTAATGACGTCCATTAATACATCCTTTTTTAGAAAAAATCATTCATTAATATTGACATTAACAAACGGTCAACGAAAATTAGTATATTAAGTATCAAGAACAGTAAGGACAGTTTACCGATCGACGACAATGTTTGGCGACTGAGCGAAGCGAAGTCGCCAATATTGGAGGAGATCGGTAAACTCCTTACTGTTTGAGATGCTTATACTATTTTTTGTACGACCATTATGAATAATACAAAGGTATTAACTAAGGAAATATTCCCGAAAAAAATAGATTTAAGATAATTTATTTTTGCCCTGTATATCCACCAAACATTAAGTAGGTTTTGTCGTTACCATGGATACGTTTGTAATTACTATTATTATTGAATGTCACGATATTTGTCAAACTCGCGAGAATGAGATATACACTGCTTTCCTAAAAAAATGCAACACCCAGATGTACTAATTAAAAATTTTTAATTTTTGGCACACGTCGTCGCTTATATTGTTAATAAGCATTGATGAGTATGTGGGTGCAAAAACTCCACGTATATCGAAGATTTGGCTTTTTTTTCTTTTGCCGAAGACCCATTTTCTTTTGGCCTTTTCTTTATTATCCATGACTTCATTTCCATGGTAAACATTTCATTCTGTCATCTAACGATACATTCATTTTCTTTATTATCCATGACTTCATTTCCATGGTAAACATTTCATTCTGTCATCTAACGATACAAAATGCCACCAGTGAGAAGAAATGCGCGATTTAATCAGTTAACTCCCTTTGAAAGAGGGAGAATTGTGGGCATGCAAGAAGCTGGTTTGTCGTACCGTGAAATTGGAATGTGGTCAAACGAACATCTAAGTGTACGTCGTCGAGGTAGTGGACGTCCCAGGTTGTCTCGTGAGCGAGAAGAACGTCTTCTTCGACGAATGGCTACAAGAGATCCATGGGCGACGTCGCGGTCAATAGGAGTGGACTGGGTGAGGGCAATAGGCCATGCAATCTCTATGAGCGCGATTTACCGACGCATTCGATCCTTCGGCCTGAGATCTTATCGTCCATACTGCCGGATTCCTCTTACTCGGGAACACAGGATTGCCAGGCTAAACTGGTGCATGGAGAGGCAACTCTGGGGACAAGAATGGCAACAAATTGTCTTTAGCGATGAATCCCGATTCTGTTTGTGGAGATCAGACGGTCGCGCAAGGGTGAGAAGACTCAGAGGCCAACGACGAAATCAGGCTTTTATTCAAGAGCGTCACACAGCCTTAACACCAGGAGTAATGATATGGGGCGCAATACGCCATGGAAGTCGGTCACCTTTAGTGTTCATTCCAGGCACTTTAAACGCCCGACGGTACATTGATTTCGTTTTAGAGCCTGTTGTTTTACCATATCTCCAAGCGCAAGAAGGTGCTATTTTTCAACAAGACAACGCACGTCCTCATACAGCACGTATCAGTACCCAGTTCTTAGAAGACAATGACGTCCATATGTTACCTTGGGCGGCCAGATCACCAGATTTATCGCCGATTGAACATGTATGGGATTCCATGGATCGAAGATTGCGTCGCCTACCTCATCCCCCAAACACTTTGGAGGAACTTCGAGACCAGCTTCAGGTAGCTTGGGATCAGATACCTCAAGAAGAAATTGATCATTTAATTTCAAGCATGCCTCGCCGAGTAAATGAGTGTATAAGATTGCGCGGAGCTCAAACGCATTATTGACTTCTTGTGCTTTAACGACAATTGAATTTGACTTTTGTGTTAAGATTTAGTTTATTAAGTTTTCATAGTTATTTGGTGAAAGTTTCAATAAAATATTCCCCCTCCTTCTAGATGTTGCAATTTTTTAGGAAAGCAGAATATATTAATTTTAGGGAGTCAGTACATTACCTATTAGGTGGAAAAAGCCCTCATCTTCCTGAATGGTATGTTTGAGAAGAAAATCCCACAAATGTGGTTATTAAAAGTTCCAACAAAATAATAGGTATAATACTAATTCGATCAGTATTATCTAAAATCCAATCTTCTAAATTTTGTAACTTTTAATTAATTTCCAGTTAGATGAATCCAGAAAATATAAACTAAATTTACACCATTTCTAACATGGAATTCTCAAAGTAATGGCTGCAGGAAGAATGACTTTTTTGCAGAGAAAAGATAATGCAAAAATTTGAAGTTTTGGGGAATTTTCGAAAAGGAACCAAGTTGAAGGATAAAGATATCCATTAAGAAAATGGCATATAGGCATGCAACCCAACATGCATAATAATAATAACAATTGAACTGAATCAAATTATACCAAAATGTATTTTTTTAATATAAGTTAGTAATTAAATTTTAGTATAAATTAGTTCATAGTAATTTTAACCGTAACAATAGTAACAAAGTTTTATCTTATGGAACATAAGGCAAAAGGTCCTATGTTTGCAAATTCTGAAAAGAGTGTTGCGAATCTGAGTAAATTAATATTTGGCAGTTTAGGTCCCACTGTTGTCTCCATTTCTGGAATTCTATGGAATTATGACGTTCAAAGGCAATCTTCCTATCAGGTGATGTACCAACAACAATCAATGTTGGTGGATACTCGCTTTGGTATAATACCCTCCAGGATCGCAGATGACGATATTCCTAGGCTTGTCATATTTACACTTTAGCGGGGGGGGGGGGGGGTAGATTTTTGTTTGTGGTTACGGATCGGCGCAGAACTCTTGTGGATTGCGATTGTAGAACACCGAACAACACTGCTCGGAAATGATCATACAATTAAATTTCTGTTCCGGTGTAAGCAAGCAATGGCGGCACTCGTCATTTAATACAATATTTCTTTATAATCAGTAGTAACCGTTTTTGGCCTGTCCGAACGTTGTGCATCCTCAATGCTGCTGAAGTTGTTACCGGAGCCAATATAAAAAACTCTTGTTCAGAAACTTTACCATTGAAAAGTCCTCATGATCTCTAGATTGCGCCAAAGGTTAAACTATTGAAATAGCTGAAATGCGGCGAGTAAGGTATCAATTGAAAGTTCTCGTAAACCAGAAGCAAGTGATTTTAACCTCTTTTAAACCGGTGGGAGTGTAGAAGGTTGTAGGCGTTCCCATCTGTGACAGGGTTATTGACCTTTGGTGCCATAGTAGAGGCCACCTGACATACGTATTTAAAAGAGGTTAAGAGCACTATTTTCTGCTTTACGCGAGATTTCGATTGATAGTCTACTTGCTCCATTTTGGCGACTTCAGTAGTTTGTCCTATGAGGTCATGTGGACCACTTTTCAATGATAAAATGCGTATAAAATATTTGTTTGTACTGATTGTAGCTACAATTCCGGCAGAACACAAACAACTGGATACAAGCAGAAGCACCCCCCTCGCATTCTTTAATTTTTTTTAGCAAAATCTGTCATTCATTTTTTCATCAAAAAGGTTTTCCTGACTAGCGGCCGCCAAATGTAAGGAAAAATTGAGACATCCTTAGCTAATTTTTACGTTGCACCTACTGACTGTGATTTATGTAATGAACCCTATGCCAATGGTTTCGTTACTTCCGTTTCGATTTGGTCACGTTTATCTGGTGCTTCTGAAGTTCTTGACAAATTTTTAAATGCAAACTTTAACCATACAGTTACAACTAACAGATTCATTTTTTGTAAATAGCTTAAACATTATAATTGATGAGTATCTCGCAATAACCTGAACTCAAAAAGTCAGTGTTTCCAAACTTTTCTGTCATATATGCCTCTGACGTAGAAATATAAACGAAAGGCTCTTTGTAAACAACCTTGTGTAGATTGCAAAAATATATTGAAATAATAACATATTTTTTCATTTTTATTATTTGTTCTAGTTTTTCGCAAGTCACTGCAATTTCATCTGTGTACCTATTTTTCAAACCGCTGCTATAAGCTACTGTAAACAATTTGATTGCAATATCTTGTTTGCTTTGGTTATTGGAATTGCCTCACAGTATTCTGGCACTTGTGATATTGTTTTCTGTGTTCATTCTCTCTTGGGAAGTAACATAACAAAAGGAAATGTAATTGAAAAAAGTAAATAGAAATATTGTGTATTCCATATATATGTACTAGTATGTACCTAATTGCGATATTGTTTTCTTGGCGACTTGTTCAAACTAAAAGCTTATCTACTATCTGCCTGTTGCGTTTAAATCTTTCAACTGTGAAACGCTAAAAAGATTTCAATCCTCTAGTTGATTGCATATCCATTTCCAATCAAGCCATCAAAGTGTCAACTGCTTCCTATTTTAATTAACTTTCAAGTGGGTTGATAACAAAATCTGCAAACATTTTGAAACAACCTACATATTGTAGTAGATTTCTGTGGATTAAAAACTGCATCCATGATTTATAATTATACTTAATTGATGCATCTAAATTCAACCATTTGGTATACAAAAGAGTATACAAAATTCCCAAAACATCTTTAATGTTTTGGTTGCTTTCTGACGTCTAGAAGTACAAATTAACTATTATAATAAGCTTGCCTTGGTTTTTGACTATAAAGTCTATAAATATCCTGAGATCAATCAACGTCGCAGGAGAAAATAAATTTAGAAACATTTTGTCGCAAAATCAGCATCCCACCCTAGTTGTGTTCTTTTTTTGATGTGATTCTATTTTTCTACACATGTGGGACTAAGATAAGTCTTTTTTTTGTTGAGATTTTTTCTTCCTATAATTAATTGGTGACTTAAAAAGCTTCATTCTGTTTTTTTATTACCACACCAAAAATGAGATGAAAATCGTGGGATATCTACTTTTTCAAGTTGATGACATGTGGGTGAACGATTCGGATTGTTTTTTTCCGTTTTTTTAAACTTCAATATCTTGTGTCTAGAGTAGTTTAAGGCTGTTTTACCCGATTCTGAAGATAGGGAAACGCAATGTAAACTATTTATTTATTTATTCAATAACCGCTCAATATTTTTTGATCGGGTTTTTACCAAAAATTTACCTACAATGTAGTGTATGATGTAATGTTTTTAAAAAATAATTTTTAACGTTTGAAACCATAAAAAACTTAATTTGCAATAGGATCGCTTACTATGCTTTTATTCATTTATTTATCAACGTATATTTTTTTAAACATTTTTCCCGTAATCTGTGCGTCAAATGCTATGATGTAATGTAAAGATTTTTTTTAGAAACGAAAATTTCAACTTTAAATTAAGTTTTTTATGGTTTCAAACGTTAAAAATTATTTTTTTAAAAACATTACATCATACACTACATTGTAGGTAAATTTTTGGTAAAAACCCGATCAAAAAATATTGAGCGGTTATTGAATAAAAACCGAGTAAAGTTTACATTGCGTTTCCCTATCTTCAGAATCGGGTAAATCAGCCTTAAATGAGCAACCAAGAGTCGTTTTTGCCATTTATTGTTACTAGACTTTCACAGCTAAAAGCTGCTCTTTGAATTGTAGCAATCGATTTTACGAAGTTATTAATGTTTGTTTCTACGAAGTTCATTCTTGCCGATCGCGTGTCTAATAAAAATAGCGGCTGTATTAGAAAAATAAAAAATGCATACTATTTTCCGCTTTTTGCACATTAAATAGTAGTATTAGGTGTTGTTTCTCCATCGGGTTTCATACATTTTTTATGAGGGTTGTGATATTTTAACCTAGAGTAACGGAGTTCAACCTTGAACCTTTAAAATATGTGTATGGTGGTAGGAACATCGACCGTAATAAATATGAAGAGGAGATGTTTATTTTTCCTTTAGGATTAAGTTGTAATATGGATATAATGTTTGGAAAATGTTTTATGAACACTTTCAAAGAGATCTTTACCGCTTGGTGTTGCTTCGAAGAGCCTCCACCACAGTAGTTTAGATATTAAGAAATGTTTCTGACAGAAGGATGCCAAGTGTAGTTCGTAGTAATTCTGGAAATGTCATGCTTGTAAGTAAATGAAACACGTAAAAGACGGTAAAGACAATTAAAAAGAAAAGATTGCAAAATGTACCTTGTTTGTAATATTTATGCTAATAAGGAAACGCTTCCCTTTAAAGCTTGAAGGAAATCTCAAGGAAATTAGAAAAGTTTTGACAGCTCGTAAACTACGCTCATAATGCTCAACTTACATTGCGGATTATGTAATTAATTACTGCAGTACAACTTGGTTGGTTTGGGTTTTAATTTTTATGTAGTACAGCATAACACCAGAAATTTAGAATATGCAGAAAATATGGGAAAAGTCGAATACAATTTTTCAGTTTAGAGAGATTGTCCTGTATGATTTGAACAATGGTAACTAGTTGTGGTAAGTAATTGGGTGCAAGAAGATTACTTTTGTCACGAAGACGAGGTCTATAAACCTTCTATTAAAGTTTAAGTTTCCCAAATTGACATGTCATAGGAGAAATATTTCATTTTTGATTTACTTACACCAATTAATGGGATTTACACCAAATTGATAAGAAATGGGTTCTAGCCCAGTTGACGTCCAAATACGCTGGAATCTATGTATTCTTTGCGTCAACTTGTGCAAACTGTTGACGATAGAATAGGATATATACAGAAAAATAGTTTTAGAGTCTACTTCGCCCGGAAAAAAACGGAAATTAACCGATCCCAACGTCATCATGGAGTTCAATGGCTGTGCGTGTACAATTTGTACATCAGTATGATAAAATTTAAATTTTAACTCTGTAGGATGATGTAAAACGACTGCAGTTTAGTCTATTTTCTACATTTAGTCTAAATAAACATAAGCTCCCGAAGGTTAATTTCTTTACTGTCTAATGATGTAAATGCTTCAATATCGTCTCAGAAGCGCTTTTCGAACGTTTTGATCCCCTGAAATGACCAAAGTGTTTTATGGTGACGTTTTTAGGGACCTTTAAAGAAAGGTGTTGGCCAAAGTTACCCCGGTTGACCACGGTAAATCTGCAGCTCTTAGCTAATTTTAAAATCAAATTGTCCAGAATTCACTACGGGAAGGTGGATCACTCTAGATCCCATCTCAATCACATAAACAAGTACGGCTCCTGGTAAGTGCTCATTCTTGGTCTGTATTAAATTGACTGTTTTCAAAACGGGGCAGAATTGCTCTAGCTGTAAGTGTGGCTTTGTTGAAAACGTTACTATTCTCCATAAGAGTTTTGAGATTAATTTTACCGATATTTCTATAGCATGGAAATGAAGACCTATGTGACCTGATCAGATGCTTGAACGTTGATCTGGATTCAACAAATTGCAATCTACAATGAGAAGCATATCACCATCTACAACATCAAAATCAACAACAGGAAACTTTGCGGTTTTCTTTCCAGTTTTCAATTTCTTCTCTTCAACGCAAGTTCGAGCACGTTTGCATCCCTGCCTGCTGCAAGTGCCCGACACTGCCCTTCATTTTCCACTTCCCTAGTCCATGTCTGCTTTTGGAGTGTGATACTCATTTGAAATATTGCGAATTTATGGTTAAGACGCTGATTTTGGCTAAAATCGACACGTCTGTTGCTAAAATTGGTTATTCAAATCTTTTAGCTAATCTCTCTATAGTACCTGAATTGGCTTGTGTGGGATATTCCAGGAGATTGAAACATTCCAAACGCACCTTATAGGCATAGAATCATACTAAAGCACTATACTATAGCACTCTCAGTTAAGTAATAGGCCTTCGGGAGCACATGTTTATTTAGATTAAATTGGATCAGTATTTTGATACTTTGTCGCCAATTTGAAATTAGCTTTTTTTGTTCATGTAGTAATAATAATAATAATAATAATAAGCGTCTTTATTTCATACAAACAATAAACAAACAATACAAAAGTAAAAAAAAGGAAAATAAATATAAAACATTGTTTGTAGAAACCACAAGGCGTAGTTTAAGCAAAAAGCTTGCTCTTCCACTAAAACCTTGAAAAATAACAAAATAAAAATTTAAAGAAAAAAAGGTAAAGGTAAAGTTAAGCTCGGTGTAAATTCAAACAATAATTTTACGAATCATACTTTGAAAATTAAAAAATATAGGTATAAGATGTGAAAACCCATTCGAAGTTGAACCCATGTCACTGTTGACTCAGAAGAAATTTTTTTTATTGTTTTTTAAAGCGTTGAGCAGATAGTTTATAGTTAAAAACATGCATTAATAATTTCCTTCTATTAGACATAGAAAGCCATTCACATCTAGAGAAAGTATGTGAAATATGGTCATATTGTCTTACACCAAAGATGAGTTTCAAGCATGAGTTTTGGACTTTCTGAATTCGTGGTGCTAGATCGTATGTCAAAGATGGACCACATTTTTGGCAGCAATGTGCAAATTGAGATAGAACTAAGGCCTCACATAAATTAGACTTCGTTTTAGTAGATAAAGATTGTGAGGATAATTAACTTTAAGTTAATATATGCTTTCTTTACGCAATTACTTATATGTAATTAAACCTGAAGCTATTATCTACAATAAGTCCCAAATTACAGGTTTCTTTGACTAAAGGCAAGTCAGAACCGTCAACAAATTTGAAATTATGTTCTAATAGTGATAGCTGATATCGTTACCAAATAGTAGTTCTACACAGATTTAAGTGGATTGAGTTTAAGACAGTGTTCCTTAGATAAAATTGAAATATTGTTCAGATCATTGATTTCATTGATATAGTGTAAGATGGTGTTGTTATGGATAAATAACTATTCCTTTCAATATTTGGAAACAATATGCAATAAGGTACCAGAGACTTTATGTAAAAATAAATGTTCCCTTATAGATTTTACAGTTCAGGCTTTCAGAGTCTCAAGTATATAAGAGTCAAGATAACAGAGACTTGAGAGTTTTAGGAGTTTCGGGGTACGTAAATATCCAAAGGTCTAGTAGAGCAATAATTTTCACACTTTTGGGTACTAAGACCCACTCGGGAACATTCCAAAACTTTCTAGGGCCTTTTAACGAATAAAGATGTAGAAATATTTTGTATTCTATTGTAAATAGGGTAGTATGATTACACAACATTTCCAACATTGACTTCTAATGCTACATAAGTACATTTTAAGGTTAAAGATGAATCAACATGTTTTGGGAAATGTGTCTATGGTTTCCTGTGCCTGTTTCCTGTGCCTGTAACATGACATCAACAATTATCTTTGGTTAAAAGCCTTTTAACAAAATTTGAATGGTCTAGATTTAAAACTCACTCATTTTATTTAACTTTTCAGAAGAACTAATATCTATAGCTGATATAAAACACTACCTATATGAAGAATAGCAGCTTTTGAAATTAAACGTAAACTTTAACATCAGCATTTTCTGCATCCAGGACCGTATTTAGTTCAAAATCACCAAAGATGTGCTATAGCTGGTTTTGAATCTATATAAACGATTCATTTGTACTTGCAACCACTAATGCAAGCAAAACAATAACTATAGTTTATATTTCTGAAAAAATATTTTTATAAACTATACTTTAACTAAAAGCAAGATAATCGCAAGATGAAATACAAGAAAAACAGATTATTATTAATCAAATATGTACCATATAATTTTTTTAAATATTTTGATGAGAATAATTTGTATTAACAAAAATTATATAGTCACGGATATATAAGGCATTTCAAAATTTGTGCCCACTGATTATACATAGAATGATATCATACAAAAAGAATTGAACAAAACATTCCGTTGCGATTTTTCGATTAGACCAATACCTTTTATGTTATGGTGATTTTAAAAATTTAGAAAATGGAAAAGAAACTATTTTTAATCTTAATTTTAAATGGTATAATCAAGTACAGTCGAACTTCTATATAACGAAGTCGATAAATCCCGAAAAAAAAATTCGTTATAGGGAAATTTCGTTATAAAGAAATATCACCTTTTTAAATATTATTTAAATGCTTTAATTTTAATTCGAGTGATTCCGCAAACTGTAACGATTTTGTGACGACGACGACGTGTTTAATTAATTGTCTTGATAATGGTGCATTTTTGTCGCCAATTAAATGCACCCACTTTAAAACTGCTTCATCTACGTCGTCGTAAACATAAGTTCTAGCACGTTTTGCTGTAAGTTCACTAACTGATTTTAAAATTGATTCGCGATTTTTTATTATAATCTATAAACTACTGGCAGGAATTCCAAACTTTGCCGCCATGTCTTTCTTTTTTCTACACAGTTATCAATTTCCCGGAACACGTTGATATTTCTCAGTAAAGGTTTAACACTTTCGCTTTGACTTTTTGTACTACAGCTGCACACAAAACTAAAGTTAAAATAAAAATTTTGCAATGCAAGTTTTTAACTTGACGTAAATGCTAATCGAATTTTAATCTTTCTTATCTCCATTTACACAAGTAACAATGTGTATAATGCATCGAAGTTGAATCTTTCCTAGAACTCTCATTCAGGTAAATTTTCGGAAATCCCAGGTGAAAAAGTAAGAATGTAAAGATAAACCAGTTATAGGAGGCCTTTTAATGACAATTTTAACCCTTCTTAGAACTTCCATTTAAATGATTTACAAAATCCTTTTGAAAGGTTTACAGGTTTTTAAAAATGTGTGCAGGCTTCTTGGAAGATGGGTAAATTTATAATCTTTTACTGCTGCTAAGAAAGAAAGATTGATGCATAATACATATACCAGGGTGGTCCCAGAAGTACCCGACCTGACCAAGAGGTGGCGGTAGTTGTTTGAAAATATCACTGTATTGGAAAGTACGCAGTCTATAAAGCATATGTTTCAAGTTTGAAAGCGCCACGTTGTTCAGTATTTGTTTGGGCAGCCATCAATAGTGAACGTTGTCAGTGAATTTGTGAAAATGGAGAAAATTGGTCATCGTTATGTGATACAATACTTTTATTTGAAAGGCCTCAGCCCAACCAATATAAAAGCTGAACTGGATTCTACTCTGGGTGATTCTGCTCCTTCGTTTACAACAGTTAAATTTTGGGTAGCTGAGTTTAAACGAGGCCGTACGAGCTGCCAAGACGAGCATCGCAGTGGTCGACCAAATGAGGTGACGACTCCAGAAATGGTGAAGAAAATCCACAAAGCGGTACTTGATGATCGTCGACTGAAAGTGCGCGAGCTAGCAGACATTACGGGCATTTCAAAAAATGCGGTACATCGCATATTATCTGAAAATTTGGACATGAGAAAGCTGTGTGCAAGATGGGTGCCGCGTTTGCTCACACTCGAGCAAAAACAGTGTCGTGAAAATGTTTCAATTGAGTGTTTAGCGAAGTTTCACAGCAACAAAGCAGGATTTTTGCGCCGTTTCGTAACAATGGATGAAACATGGGTCCATCATTTCACACCCGAGACAAAAGAACAATCGAAACAATGGACTCAAAAGGGAGAACCGGCTCCAAAGAAGGCGAAGACCGTTTCATCTGCAGGCAAGGTTATGGCGTCGATTTTTTGGGATGCGCGTGGAATAATTTTTATTGACTATCTCGAAAAAGGAAAAACTATCAACGGCCAGTATTATGCAAACTTATTGCAACGTTTGAGCGAAGAAATCAAGCAAAAACGGCCGCATTTGGCTAAAAAGAAAGTGTTGTTTCATCACGACAACGCGCCAGCTCACAAATCCGTTATTGCAATGGCCAAAATTAATCAATTAAAGTTTGAATTGCTACCTCATGCACCATATTCGCCAGATTTAGCCCCCTCGGATTATTTTCTGTTCCCAAACTTGAAAAAATGGCTCAGTGGTCAAAGATTTTCCAACGATGAAGAAGTGATGTCAGCAGTTAATGGCGATTTTGAGGAGCAAGACAGTTCTTATTATAAAAAGGGTATCGAACTTTTTGAACACCGCTGGGAAAAGTGTATCGAGCTGAAAGGAGATTACGTTGAAAAATAAATAAATCTTTTTCCAAAATTTTTGTGTTTTCTTTGTTGGGTCGGGTACTTCTGGGACCACCCTCGTATTTACCTGGAAAAATTTATTTTAGTTTGGCCTAAAAAATTCGTTATATAGAAGTTTTACTTCGTTATTTAGAGACACTTTTATATGTATTTTTCTAAAAGGGCAGTGTACAGCACAAAAATTCGTTATATAGAGAAATTCGCTATATAGAAGTTCGTAATATAGAAGTTTGACTGTAGTTTAAATAAATACATATCAAATTATAAATAAACACCTTCAAGACATTGCAATTCAAGTACCAAGCTTCCACTTCAAGTGTAGTGTGTGGGATGTGGATTATCTATGAATCAAGTTCAAAATCTCTTTTTAATTCTTGTGATCTTAGAGTTGAAATATGTTTGGTCTGAATAAAATGTTTGTCTTCTGGCTATATAATAGGATGGAGGAATTTATGTAAAAGTGAATGTCCCGTTTGATAGTTTTGTTTGTGTATATGCTCCTTAATAAGAAATAACAATTTAACGTTGTGTGCAATGTAATAAACATAAAACTGATAAGAATTAAAAACAGTCAAAACACCTGTCGAATATAAAGGGAAGCTTGATAAAAAAACTTTATTGGATGATTCTTTAGAGATATTATTAATAAATCCTGAACGGTCCAAAAATACAATTACAGTAACAAGTTCACAGGAGAGGAGAGGAATTAGATTCTTGCAAAAAGAAAAAGTAGACATAATATAATCGATGTCCTGCTGAAAATTTCAAAAGAGAAAGAAGCCTGAGAATGCTGGCACAAAGAAAAATGGAACGATTTTGGAACGAAAGATGGAACTAAGAACGATTTTGTAATTAGGGAATAAGCAACTTTGATGGTCTAATTTGTTTTTAAACAAATGCATACATACATTGTAACAATTGAAATTGTTAGTGCTAACAACATAAATTAATTTTTTCTGTTTCAGTTTAATAAAAAAAAATCACAATCATCTAGGTTCTTTTGTTAATAATGGTCTTAATAGCTTTTGTTTCAATGTTTGATCTAGGTAGGTGTAAACAGTGTTGTAATGTATCTAGATACAGTATCTAGATACTTTTATGGTACCTAGATACATATCTAGATACTTTTAAAATTTTGTAACTGAATTTGGATCTAGGTACATTTTCTTGGGTATCTGTGTATCTATATTGTGCAGATACTATTTTCATATTTCTATAATTTTATAATACAAAAACTATCATAAATGATTTGCGGAATTTTAACTTTGAAATAAACCGCAGAGCATAATAAAACTAATTTTTTATTATATAATTATTTTGAAATCTACTAGATGGTAGTCACCTCGTTAAACAATTACAGTCACTACATCTAGTCAGCCAGGCCAAGTTGACGTATCATAGTACTGCAATCGACGCCATATTGGAGCAAAGGAAGTGTGAAATCTAGTAATTCGTAAATTAAAATCGCATCTTACTTATTTGGTATATTACAAGTTTGGGATGTCAGAATGAAAAGTATATAGAAAAACCTTTTAAACTAAATATGGATTTAATTAAATTCAATGGGGATAATAATAATTAACAATTTCAAACTTTTTTCGCCCCAAAATGGCGTCGTTTGCGGTACTCTGATCTGCCAGCATGGCCTGGCTGACTAGATGCAGTGACTCTATAAACAATGGATATTGTTACAGTACAGAATGATATTATCGATTGTGTGAGGAAGACGCATTCTTGTCCGTCTAGGGCAGTGTTGCCAACTGTACCATAATTATGGTACTTGTACAATAATTTACAGCTTGTACCAACGTACCACAATTGGATAAAAATGTACCATAATTTCAGAAATGGAGAGACTATACATGTAATAAAGAGAAATCATTCTTTATTAAATGTAATGGTTATTTAATATTAATGTATATTTTACTGGACTTGTAGATTAGTACCACGACAAGCCATAGTTCTCTAAGTCTGAGAGTACAGTAAAGGCGCTATACGGGCTTTGTTACACACTTCTATTTTTTCTGTCAACAGTCAATTTTAGAAATATCAAAGTAAGAACTATCCTAATGAAGTACTTTTTAAAATATGTTAAAAGAGTAAGTATAATCTATTCGTTTACATGAAGGGTAACTAAAAGCAACCAGATTTAGCGACTTTTGTGGTGTAATAGTACTAGGAACTGTCAAAATTGCTATAGTGTGAATCGTACAAATACCTACTTTGAAATTAGGTTATCAGATAAAGAAGTAATATCTAGGCTATGATGGTTTCTGTTAAAGTGGTAAAACATTTCCTAGGTTTTCAAACAATGAAAACTATTCGAATATCATCGTATGTCTAGCGACTAAATTATTGCTAAAAAACCTGGTTTTTTTTGGCAAAAAGCAGGTAATAATTTAGTCACTAGACATACGATTTTTTTTAAATTTTTGGAAAATAGTTCAAATACTATGAAACTTAAGTGGTACTTTTTTGGTTAACTTTGAATGTACAGTTTCTTTAAAATTAATTTTTCACGTAAAACATGTGAAATCATTTAATTAATAAACATCTTTTTCCAAAGCAAATTAGGTAAACAAGTTTTTTACATTCCTAGAGTATTAATTTAAAACCAAAGTTATCACATTATTATATTATTTATGAGAAAAACAAGGATTATTATTAATCATGCGGTTAAGATTTATGCACCGTATTTGGGTGTCTGAATGGCCCCTTTGTAATGATTTTTCTTGAAATTTGGTATAGTTATTCACAATATAAGTAAATCCACTGTGATTTTGTTTAGAATTTTTGAATGTAGTGTTAATTTTTTTGGGTACACTTGGATCTTAATATGTATAAATTTTAATAAATATGGCTGTCCTAGACTAGTCCTGAAATTGATGCTTAGTTAAATGACTATTTTCGATACGAAAAATTGACTAATAAGTTCTTATTGTAGTCGTGAATATAGTAAAACAAGTATCTACAAATGTATCTAGATACATTATGTTAGGATTTGTATTTGGATCTAGATACTTCACTGCAAAAGCATCTGTATCTAGGTACCTTTTTCTGATAGTATCTGTATCTGTATCTAGATACACAAAATAATGTATCTGTTACAACTTACAACACTGGGTGTAAATGTAAATATTAAAACAGTGAATCACTTGTGAAAATTATTATAATCAGTGATTATATTGGAGTCATAAGCTGCCCTCAGTTGTTTTATAATAGGATTCCTGCTACATTCATCAACCTTAGCAATTATACATTGCTATATTTTGTTTGATTTTACCTATGATTTTGTTTTTCTTTGAAATCACCATTACTTTATATATTTAATTTCATATTGTAGGTTTCCATTATATATTTTTTCTTTTAATAACAATCTCTTTGTTACAGTTGAAAATGACACGATAGTAATGTGATTTGAGTTGCATACATGTTAGGGGTTTTTCTCCCTAATTTAAAATGATTGAATCCGGGTGCCTTGGAAAAACGGCTTCAAAAAAAAATTGTCAATTTTAAGAAACACATTTTCTTGTGAATATAGAATTGCTGATTTGTGGTTATCTCTTCATCGAGTTTAAGGTTTTGGTGTTGGTGTGAAGTAGATTCTTCGTTAATGGATATAATCCTCACTTTAACCTGATAAGATTGGAGTAATTTGTGGTGACAGACTTACCTGGTGGTGAAATTTGGTCTTGATTTTGCTTCAATTTTGTGCCGTTTGTCGGGATATAAATAACTCGTACTTTGAAGAGGTAAAGGCTAGCACATCTTTAGGTAAAGGGCCAATTCAATTATTCATATGTGTTACTAATTTCGTTTAACGATTTTAGCCTTTTTTTTCCGGGATGCTGTCTTATTCCGGACAACGCTGATTCTCTGGAAATACGTAGCTTAGTTGGAAGTTTGTTGTTAATGGGAAATGGAAACCATTCCTATGTTTGAAAACTTTGGTATATAGCATGCAATAGAGAAGGGTGTTTTGAAGGTGGTGTGCTTTAACAAGTTAGTGGACGCGATAAGGTCAGACGATTTAATCCTTTCATTCGTTTTACATGTGATCTTGTATTGGAGCTGGAAGCTGTATACCTTACTTTAGATTTCGTTGGCCATACATTTACTGTACTAAAGTAATCCGAAAGCTTATTTCGAATTATCAACTTACCAATTTAAACGGAAAGATCTTAACTATAGAGCGATTGAATATTTCCTATGACATGCAGTGACACAAGTGCAATTTAATAATTTATAAATATGACAAATAGTTCTCATAACCTTCGACCATCAACATCGCAAGTACTTGTTTCTTGATATCGATTTAGTTAAACGTAGGTACGTTGATCTGCGCCTTGCGCCATTTATTTGTTTAGTTATTTTGAATATTCAACCCTAAACTTTATGCTTGTCGTTGACAAAGAAAATGAATGTAGCAATTATATACTCGATGCTTAATAGTTGCGGATTACTTTAATCTTTGGTTCAATTTGTGCCCAAGAATTTTAAACCAACAGTTAGGTCCATTACATTTTTTTCCGAGATCAATACTCTTGTATGATTGTAGTTTTATAAATATTTGTAATATTGTTTACCTGTTCTGTATATGTACTTAGTTAAGTTATGCACTGCTCTTAGCACTGTTAATTTGTAACACAGTGAGATATAATTATCTTGATTAAATTATTATCTGCTACAATTGGGTTTTTCCTCTTCGTGAGTACCATACCTTTGGTTGGTCCTTCCAAAGGATATCTTTATTCTACGGTCAGATTAAAGTGGACCTGGCGCCCAGGTAAGTAAATAGATCATATATGTATTTGACCCAACGCCCACGCGGACGAGTTAGCCGAGGGCAACAAATTTGGCTACCACTCACAAAGAGTCATATCAATCCCTGACCAGGAAGTAAAATCGTAGCATCTTATTTAAGATTTTTCTTTAAATACAATAGACTTAGTCATCGCTTCTACTCTGCTCATTTTGAATCATTCTAGCACATCGAACTTAAGTAAAGTAGTACTTGTAACCAAATGAATTAATCTTGCAACAGTATACTAATAATACTATTTAAAGAAACATGCTTATAAAGTATTTTATTTTAATTAATTCCAAACATTATAGTATAAGGATGTTTTAAAACAATACTGTCATTCTAGGTATCATTATGGTTTTTAAATAAGGTTTGCAGTGATTTTATGTATATTATTACAGTTAAATAGCATTTTATCTTTCCTATTCTTATAATGGTGCCCACAGACAAATATATTTTATTATGCATATCAATTATGGTATATCGTGCCAATGGAATAATAATGAAGTATATGTTATGTACATATGTTAGAAGATTGATGTTTGCTTATTAGAAAAGTTACGTTGCGTTTCATTTATGAAATAATTCCTATAAGGAAATGAATAAATGGATCTGTTCTACTACATTATTAACTACAATATGTTTTCAAATTAGCTATTTTGATAACATAATATTAATGTTTGCATAATTTGAATATGATTGCATTTTCTTTAAAATTGGTTATTAACTTGTGATGGTTAAGGTCAAACCACTTTGAGATATAGTCTATTTTATGCTCGCTTCATGAATTTCAAGGAAATGATTCATGAGAGATTTTATTTCTCTGTATGAATATTTAATGAGTTTTTTTATCCTGTCTACTTTTATGTTAATAAGATGTTTCTGTATGTGTAGGTGTTTAAATTGATTCTGAAATTTCTTGAAAGCTTGAGTTTTAATTTTTTTCTCTTTTTTTGCAGAACCTTAAAGATGCAGCACCAGCTTCTATTCATTCTTATCCATTGAATTATAAAATGGAATCTATTGTACTTGAAAGACAACATAATACCACAGAGGTGAATATACTGTTTTTTATTGATTTGCAAGTACTTAGTTGAAAAATAAAATGTTTTTTACAAAATCAAGTAACATACATTTTGTTTTTTTTTTAAGTTTTGATACAGTAATGGTTTTTGGTTTTAATAATGCTTATTTTGAATTATATACCTAATTAAAATTAGCCTACATGAAATGTATTAGGTGATTTGAAAAAACTTCTTTAAAATAGGTTTGGAAAAAGGTCCCTGATGTGTTTGATTAAATTTACTCACAACAATTTACACTTTTATTTAAACAAATGATTTTTATTAATAACATACCATATTTATATAGAATTTAAACATTTAAACTAGGATAATGTGCCCTACGGGCCTAAGCACTTAAGTATGATAGAAATAGCATTTATCGATTTTTTTAAAGTAGGTCAGTATTTACTTGACCTACATAAATCTCCAATCGATTTCCTATCGATAGAGCACATATTAGTACCAAATAGCACTAAATTGTACGATAGAATCAGCATTTATCGATTTTTTAAAACATAACCTAATTTAAAAATTTTTTTAAAACATAACCTAATTTAAAAAATTGCATTATCCTCGGCAAATTACGCGTCGAATGAGCCCAAGCCCATCTCTCTAGCCCTTATAGAACGCGAGAATTGGGCTCGGACACACATACAAATCTTTAACTTTAGTAGTATTGGATAATATAAGATAGTTAGTATATTATCCTGGTTCTTCTGTTAAGCAAATTAACAACATTTGCCAGCATTGAACGATATTGGAGTGATCTGGCACTCTAACTCGCCCTGAGTCTCTTATACTCAAAGACTCCCTTCGATATTTTGGTTCACAAAGATTGACACAATTAATGGTTATCAATTTTATTCTTTTATTATCGTTTGCTATATTAAATTTATTATTTTCGAAGGACCTTTACAAACAAACAAAATAAACTAAACTTTTCAACAATAATCCGCCACTTGTCGTCGAACACAATTTAATGAAATGCCAGTACTTACAATTTGTATTCTGTATATGGAAAGGAATATGTGTAATGGGACTGGTACTTTACTTTTTGAATACAGGAACTATTTAATTAATTAATCATTGTTATTTGAATTGTAATGTATATTTTTCTTTTAATTGAAAAAAGAAGGAACTGTCATTGACATTTTTACCATTTTTCTCACAAAACATTCAAACTCGAAAACAAAAGACAGAACCAAGGCTAAGGGATTTTATTGAATTCTTAAGGAGGTTACAGCGGATCTTTGCGGGGTGAAGGGCAAAGGGATATCTCCTATGCTTTTACATAGGCTCTAACAAGAAATACCAATCGATGAAAAAATAAATTAACATTCTTAAAACTGAACAAAATCATTTTATTATGAATGCCTATAATGCAGTTATATTATTTGTATTATATTAAAATAATTTAAGTCGATTGGAGTGCATTTGTTTAATTGTTGAAAGTGTAAATATAAATGTAAATAGGTTAAGAATCGTGGCAACACCTCAAAGAAATCAATCGATTTCGTTGGTAGCAGTGTTAGGTTTCAGCTTTCGATTGAGTTGACATCCTAACCTCCAAATGTCAAACCCAAAATATAAGTGGAAATATGTTGAATGTTTTGTAATTTTGTATGCATAATTACAGATGGGAATATTCTATTTTTTAACTTTTGTATAGTCTAAAGATTACAATCTGCTAAGCAGATACAAGAAATATATAAAAAGTTGTTGAGGTTTAATACATATATTTTTAAAATTAGTGTGTTTGTATTACTGATTTCGTGGATATTCTGATTGTGATGATAAATTGTATTTATCATGTATTTATCATCACATTGCAAAAGGTAATTTTACATTTTGCAATATTTCTGTCGAATTAACATTTATATTCTGATATTATTAACGCAGAGACTGAATTGTTCAACATAATTTGATTAATAAAATATATGATTATTAGTTAATACAATAAAATATAGATTATTATAACAGTCATTATATGTCATCATTCTGTTCTGTTATTTGAATTCGCGCGCTATGAGGTGTTGTCACATCTCTACTGTCTTTCCACATATGTAGTGAAAAATTCTTGTTTTGTTTACTTTAAATTATGATTGTGCATTAACTAGACACAAGATTTCAAAAATATTGGGCAGCATTGTTCTTCGAATATGAAAGTATGTCATTTTAGTTTTTTATCAGATTCTCTACATTTCTTCATCAGAATTTTTAGTGAAAACTGCTAAAGGTTAGACGGTCTCCATAGGAGCCCATGTTAAATTCTGGATTTTATTTTCCATTTTTCTCGGTAATGGTACACAAGAAAATTATAAAAAAAAGCTACCGAATAGAATAAGTGTCAAAGAACTCGAGGTTTAAATTTCACATCATTCTCTACATTTTTACATTTCGCTGTATCCTCCTTAATATTAAAATGAACATATAATTGTTGCGAAGACAGAATTCGCAACAAGCATTTTTAGTGTATTATTAGGTTTTCAATTTTATATGTAATCTCTTAAAATGACCCTGGTATGCTCAAGCTGATTATGCATTTTTTTAAGAATTCTATTAAAAGGTTCAGATTTTCATGGGTATAGTATGAATTTGTGCCTCATCTTGTTGGAAATACCTTTGCTTTAATTCATCGCGGCGTAACATCTTAATTAAGGGTAGCCAAAATATCTTTCAGATTTAAGCATTCAAAATTATAAAATAGTTGTTCGATAAAATATGAGTTTTACCTTCAAGAAATATTGGGCGGATAGTCTTTCTTTTATTCGCAACTACCCAAACTTCATTTTTTTTGTGTGCATTAAGAGTTCTAATAAAAAATAAGGATTGTCTGTCCGAGCTCCACATGATCATGTTTTTGGAATCAACATTATTTAGTAGATGTACTGACATATTCGAGTTTACTTTAATAGGTATTATTCAGATGTGCCGACAAACCAGATAGTAGTACAGTTACAAGAATATTCTTATAAATATGCATTACTGAAAAAGAAACAAGAATATATTTCTTCTCAGTTCGTTATTCCTGTTTGACTGGAAAACACTAGCCTTATTTGTGTTTTCGAAATGGAAGTGGGAAATCGCTTGAAGTTCAAAGAGAAAAGATCTTACCATAAAAGAAATAATACACAGCAGTAAATTTATATAGGTGCAATGTACCCCCTTTCTGATTTATGTGGGTGCACAATGCACACATATAGTCGCCGTAATGAATTTTTAAACTTTCTACTTCATATTGCAGTTCATTTTATAATCGAGTTAATTAATAGAGAAAATAAGTCTTAGAAACAATAATACAAGAAAAGTAATGCAAAGAACTACAATTACATTGTGTATTTTTATTATTCACCAAACAGACCACTGTGAAATAATAATACAGTAGAAATCTTTAATCCGAACCTATAAATGCAAAGCTAATTCCTATTAACGAGGAATTCGGATTATTGGATGTACGAATATAAATATTGCTTTATGCCATGGTACTTTATTATAAAGAACTTATGTAATTTACTAATTTTATTTCTTTTATAACTTTTAAATCTAAGTAAGAAAATCAGCAATTTTTTGCTTTAAGTTTTCTCTTTCTCCTTTTATAGCGATGTGCTCTTATTTCATGGCCTTCATTTCAGTGTTTTTCTATTTCCTGTACCTTTGTCAGCAGGCAAGATATATTCTAGGATTTTAGTTTTGTTTCATTATATCCCTGACTGTCGATTTACCAACACCATATTTGAAAGCAATCGTTAAACACTAACCCAACATTTAATTGTTGAATAGTTCCTCTGATAGTTTTAATAATGTGTGTTTAGTTTTGATATTTTTTAATTGAATTTTGAACGCCACGAATACAAATTGTGTATAAACAAAATTGAACGAAAAATGTTTTAAGGTAGATTACACAATTACACAAACAATTGTGGCAAAACTGTTACGTCAAAACATTTAGGGCACCTTTATGATGATACCACTACAATATTTATAGCTTATTTGTTACATCAGTAGCGTTCAGGGTTTCTATTACTCTTTATATTAACAACGAAAGAGTTTGTTGATCTTCGTAGAATTTGTTGACACCCGTCAGGTCATAACTGCATCAGCCAAAAACTGCACCAGCAATCTGCTATAATCTCATTAATAATTAATATTCACCTCCCAAGAACGCTACATATTCAATTTTACTATGTACATACCACATTCTTGTTCGGTTTAAACAGATTTGTTCGAATTACAGAGGATTTCGGATTAAAGAAGTTTGTTTGGATTATAGCTTGTAAATGTTACTGTTCGGATTATGGAGTTCTACTGTACTTGACAGCTGGTTATAATATACAGGGTGATTTATTTTTATTTCGGGAAACGTCATCAGCATATTCTACTGACCAAACTGATGAAAGCAGTTTATAGAAACATATATTTGAAAAGGCACTTTTTGAAGATATAGGGATTTGAAGTTTTAATAGAAGAATTAAAAAACCACAATATTAATGATAAATGAATATAGATAATGGACAGATCAGAAACGAGGAGAACTTCTGTTATCTGCATGTATCATACTTAACACTCTGATTAAAACTATTAATTTTACGAATTGAAGAAGTAATGATATGAGGTCCACTGCAAATATCCAATACGATCGATTCATTAATTCAGCATAGCAGGAAATATATTGAAAGTTGGTGAATTTAATTTTGACCATCTACTTAGATAATAATTAATTGTAATTATTGAATATCGTTATTAAAATATTTATGTACTGCTACTTTTAAACCTTGAGCCAAAAAGTTTCTAGAGATTTATTCGCCAAAAGCGCTCTAAATCTCGTATTCCTAGCTTTATGTACATGGATGGCTCCACTATTGACACAGCTGATGGCATAGTAAATTCATTTACTGACTGTTTCAAAAGTGTGTATAGTTATCACCTCATCTATTCGCAATTTTAATAATATTGATGGAAATTATTCTAATAACATCACACTTACTTTACTAGAGGAATTAGAAATCTTTTTTTGGAACATGCTTATGAAGCAATTTACAATAAACTACAAATTGACAGTATATACACAAGACTTCTCGAAGGCTTTCGACAAGTTGGACCATGGTTTAGTTGCTATAAAAATAATACTACTGGGCTTTCGCCCTAATTTAGTAAACTTTTTTCTTATCTCCTTATCTTATCTCTGCAACCGATTGTTA
Source organism: Agrypnus murinus (assembly GCA_929113105.1). Lineage (NCBI taxonomy): Eukaryota > Metazoa > Arthropoda > Insecta > Coleoptera > Elateridae > Agrypnus > Agrypnus murinus. Next base: position 225,183,224 of record OV816024.1, on the reverse strand, counting down.
GGTGTTGAATACAATGGTCATAAATCTTAAACATTTACAGCTACCGGTGGTGCTCCACGGATTAGTAGTCTTGCCCCTCTAACCTTTTGTATATTTATAAATGATTTAGTTTCAGAGATCAGTAGTTTCACTCTTTTATTTGCTGCTGACCTAAAAATTTTTAGGATCAATCGTGACTTAGGTGATTGTATTCAACTACAAAAAGACATTGTCAAAGTGGCTAATGTAAACATGATTGTTTACCACTAAATACAAACAAATACAAAAAACTCATCTCACTGAAATTTATTGAGATAAGGTTTGATTATGTCCTGGATGTTTTGATTCTTACTGACTGCGAGTCAGTGAAGGACCCGAGAGTTACAATTGATAAAAAAATTTTAATTTGCACATCAGTGAAGTAACTTAGCTCTTAGATCTCTCGACTTCCTCATTAGATCATCAAAGATCTTTATTAATGTGTCCTCTTTAATAATTTTCTATAACTTTCTAGTTAAATCCAAACTTATGCTTTTATAGTTTAGTTTCCCACACATAATACACAGATTGATAGGCTTGAGTACATTCAAGGTAGGTTCCTTAAATATTTTTTCGCCTACCTGATCAGAAAGTGCTTTCTAAATGTCGTATTTTGAGGTCATTTAAGGCTTCTTTTCTGCCCTCTTATGTTAAAGTTTTTGCTGTCCTCTTATCTCAAATACATAACCTCTACACTGCTATTAAACAGAAACAGATGTAATGAATTTTTTTCAATAATTAAAAGTTTATTTTTTTTTATTTCACGCCTACACTACGGGGGAACCAACTGCTAAGGTCATCTGTCCCCCATCTAACATGCAACATGAATACACACACCCATAGTTGAGGTGGCGGAATTTTCCAATTAGAAAAATTCCGTCGCCCCAAGTGGGATTCGAACCCACTACCCTTGGAACACGAGTGATGCACAGACACCAATCATCCACCACCGTCCTAAAAAAGTTTATTATTATTAGCTATTATTTAGTCTTCTTGTTACTTCTTGTGTAATAAATAGGTGATATAGAATTATTTTATTATTATTGTTTAAACTTGTAACAGCAAATAATCACGTGCTCCAACCAGAGGTGTAGGCTGGACAGTACCACTGAAACAGCAAACGACTACGCATGTTATATTTATGGTCTTCTGATTATGTTAATTTAATATATGTCATTAAAAAAATCGTGTTATTTTCGTTTCCATTCACTCCATCACATTCTTCTAACATAAGTTTATTTTAAGGTAAATTGGGTTGCTGTTTAAAATTTCCAGTATAAGTTCCATTTTAAAGTATAATAGCAGGTAGCATAAAGTATAATCTCCACGCTCAGTGATCTGCAGTCTATTCCTTTTCTTAGACAGTAAATTAGCTACTGCACTAAACCCACGCTCAGCCAAATATGATGAAGGAAACGCAATTAAAAATTTCTGTACTATTTCCCACAATCCAGGGTGGAGAGCTGATATTGATTTTTGGAGCCAGAACTCTTGGTATCCATTTCTGAATTTTACTCTTAATTCTTCATTAGTTGTGAGTTCTACGAGTTCTTCTTCTAAATTTGATGATTCTGCTGTATCTGCATTTGCGAAAGGGTCTAAAACCCAGCTTGGTATATTCATATTTAAAATATCCTGGAATCGCTCGGTAAAATCAGCATGAAGAGCGTCCAGGTGTTGGCAGTAAGTAAGTAAATCTTCCTGTTTTACCTCTTGTGGTATTCACCTCTTCCTAGATTTCGTTTGAATAGAAGAAGTTTTCCCACAAAAGCAGCTATGACGGTTTTTGTTTTTATTAAATTCAACTCATCACCTTGCAATTGTAAATTAACGTCATTAAATATTTTAAAAAGGTCTGTCAAATAAGCGATGTCATTTTTGGACGCAATCAAGTTTCCGCGCAGTTCATCGTCTCTGTTTTCAAGGAAGTCCCGTACTGAGTCAAATAAATTGAAAAAGCGATTCAAACACCTTTCGAGAGCCATCGTACTTCTGTGTGCAGCAGCAAGTGATTATAGTCTTCATCATTTTCACTACAAAGTTGCCCAAATAATCTGTCATTTAATGAATTTCTTCTTATCTTGTTGACTGTTCTAATAACGTAATGGAGCGACGTATGCAGGCGTTCATTAAGATTTTTTGCAACCAAGTGCTGATGATGAATAACACAATGTACAGCAAGTACATTTGGTACTGCTTGTTTTAAATGCGCAATGAAACCCTTATGACGCCCCGTCATTGCTGGAGCACCATCTGTAGCAACTGACAAAATATTTCGAATAGGAATTTCTTTCTCTTGAAAAAAAACGTGCATGGTATTAAATATGGATTCTCCCTTTGTATCGGTTTCCAAATTTTTTGCAAATAATAACTCTTGACAAATTTTTTCTTCTTTTATGAATTGGACGTAAGCCAAGAGTAGTGCTTCGTTATTTGGTAAAGTTGATTCATCGAGTTGAATGGAAAATTTGGAAGTCTTTAAGTAGTCACATAATGATAGTTCAACGTCTTTAGCCATTTCATCAATTCTTCTTTGCACTGTATTATTACTCAAAGGAATTTTTTTGATGATATCTGATGGCGTCTTATGATGAAGAACAGTTTCGATTACCTCTTTGACTGCTGGCATAATTAATTCCTCACCAATTGTGTGTGGTTTTCCCGCTTTTGCGATTAATAATGAAATATTATATGAAGCTCGTAGTCCATTATCTTCTTGTTTAAAACACGATGCAAAAAGGTTTGATATAGTTGGCTGTTTTAAATATTTCTTTTCAAGTCTTGAAAAATAGGATAAATTTTTGTCCTTTTTATCAGCATGTATTTTATTCAAATGCTCTTGGAGCCTAGAAGGCTTCATGGCTTCATTTGAAAATACTTTTTGGCAAATTAAACACATAGGTAATATTTGGCTTGTTGGAGATTGCGTAAATCCATATTTCAAATACTCAATATTGTACTGCCGACATTTCTTCTTAGTTTCAGACATTTTGGAATTCACAATTTCAATACATTAACTTTTCAACCGATTTATAGAAAGTTGTAAAACTAATGGCTATAATGACTTCTTTACTTTATCAGTCACGCGCGAGTATGGATCACTGGCGAAGCACACAAAAATAAGACATTAGAAGAGCTATCCCTGCCTTTTAAAGATTTGATTTCGAGCACCCAACAACTTGTATGCCTTTGTTTGTTTGCGGTGCCCCGGTGCACTTGCCCTGCAAACAGGTTGTTACAAGTTCCCGTATTTTTGTCGAAACATGCTTGATTGCGTAAATCACGTCTTTGCTTACCAACTTGCATAGACTTTTTACCGACAGTCCTAAACCGAATCAATTAGTTAGTTTATCTTTATACTTATTGCTTATTTAAATGTTTTAATGTTTATTGACGCCATAATAATAAGATAAACATCTAGATAAAATGTTTTTTCATGAAAATAGATGTATTTTCAAAGGATTTTATTATATTAAATTTATAATTAGGTAGGTACGCCTCGACCGCCCTCTTGACTGTCATAACGCCCCTATTTGCCTTTGGACCCGCTACCGCCCCCACGAAAAGCTCCAGCGCCCACTAGGGGGCGGTACCGCCCCCGTTGGGAACCTATGATCTATATGCTCGCAAAATATCATCTACATCCGAATTACCGAAGCTGAGTTAGTAATTCAATATGACCGTATTAGTCTGGAGTGACACAGGAGAAAATATTCTTTTTTTCTCCTTACTGCCAGAAAAGCTGAGACAGGCTCAAAACCATTTTAGATTAGTTACCACAGTCCCACAACAGTCACAATGCTAGGTATGAAAGATTTTCAGTCCCTGGGAAACGAAGTAAAACTGTCAATTTTCTTAAAATATAATATTATAAGGTGGCTGTTGTCAACATTACCTTGGTAACAATACTGTTGTATATACAAACATTATTTTATTATCATCACTGAATCATCATTTTATTTATTTATTTACGGTAGTTAATAAATGTCAAGGGGAGAATGAAAAGTTTAATACATTACACACTGCGAAAGCCCTTTCAGGTGCTCGGTGTTTTTAACTAACCTCGGCTATGCTTATGCTTTGCCTCGGCCAATCAAAAACACCTTGCACCTAGAAATTCTTTGTTCTCTGCAATTCTTATTTCATTTAATGCATTCAAAGTGGCAATATCAAATAGATGATTTAAACTGTTCATAAATTTATTTTCCGGTTGCACTTGCAATGAATTTTTCCTGTGTTTCGATTTCTATAAATTTCGTAGATAGTTGTATAACTTTTTACTTTTATTATACAGTTCGAACGGCTTTAAGTAGGTATTAATGCTTTTCTCCAAAAAAATTATCTTTAATCACTTTCATACAAACTCAAATTTACAAACCGCACATTGAAAAAAGTACACTTAGAACTTCCCTTTTCTAAGACAATTATTTACTATCTAAAACTTGGCGATTAATTGGCCCGACTAGATACATATTTTTTCTAAAACTTGTCAATTTCAATAAAAAACAAGCTCAGTTACATACAATTAATTCTTTTTGAACAAAATTAACTGCAACTGCGTGATCTTTCAATCATCAACTGATTTCCGTGTAACAATTGCAATACATTGCCGCGACATGTAATACAATAATCAAGGTTGATGCGGCATGTGTTAATGATATCTGATCAAGCTGAGATTTTGCAGTTTTTGTAAACACACATAAAGGCACAAATATGAAAAAAATTATCTCTAAATTCAAACAAAAAAAATCCTATATAAATAAGAACCACTCAATACACTGCCGCTTGTGGAAGTTTGGACACTTAGTCAAAGTTCATACAATTAATAATAACAAAATATTTTGTATAGAAAAGTATTACCTGTTTTTAATATTGGTTTAAATAAGGTATTAAAAGATTAACATTTATCAATATTTAAAACAGGTAATAATACTTTTCTATACAAAATATTTTGTTATTATTCATTTTATGAAATTTGACTAAGTATCCGAACCTCTGCGAGCGGCAGTGCATATATGTACATTAAATGTTTGCATTTTAGCTTTAAAATGGATAAAATCAGAAATTATTCTCAGGCTGAAGAATTTATTTAAAATTTGTTAATTGCATTAAATTATAGAACATAATAATAATTATTACATTGTGATATGAGTAACATGCAGCAAGGTTTAAGTTCGGATTCACTTTGCTTATTATGAAAATTTGAAACATAAATAAAAAAAACTTAATACTTTTATTACAGTACTTGTTAGAAAACTTGCCTACTTGTATACCTATGTTACACAGATTTTCCTTGATTTGAGAGACAAACATCTCTTACACGGTCAGTCGCGTTGGAGAAATTTCTGTTTTTGACAGTTTTAGTATAGTGGAGCTATCTGTCGAGTCATGTAGTAATTATTCTAATAAATAATACGTTTAATACATTTCAAAATTTCGTTTGGCACTGTTTAATTTTGTTTTTATAATTTCTAATTTGTGATATAAGGTACATTCTAGCTCTATTGTTCAAACTTCATCCAATTTGTTAGGAAAAAATTGTTTTCGAGACCTCAATTTTTTTATAAAGAAAAGAAATTCCTTTAACCGGTCGACTGAGGAAGGTTTGGTTCATATTAACCTTTCCTCTGATGTCTCATTAAATGTAAATACTGATTTTCTTTCATTTTATTTGCCAGAACAATTATTTTAAAACTTTAAAACAAATATTTTGAATTGTTACTTTAACTTAAGAATTTTATACATTCTACAAATTACTTTGTTTGTTTTGTTCTGTCGAATTTCTGTTTTTATTTAAATTCTTGTTTTTATAACTAGATAAATAATTAGATAAAGCGTGTATTTTATGAGAGGTCATGGTGATCTTCTTCTTAGCAACTTTGAGAATTTGCCACCGGGCAGTAATATAATATTTCTGAAGAGAGATTGATTGTTTTGTGGCTCCCCCTTCAAAACGGAAATAATGCCTGGAACTACTAATGCCTACAAATATGGATGGCCGTGTAAGAGACATTTTGTCTCTCAAATCGAGGAGGCCGTGCTATGTTATTAATAATAGCTTTTTTGTTTCTCTGCTAGATAGCATAGTATTGTTTTTGATTTATCATTTTAATTACATTAAAAATATCAAAACTAAAATTTACATTAATTTAGGTAGTGAAATTCGCAATCTGCTTTTAATCATTTCAAAGACCATGTCAAATTTTAATTGAATCTTAAGGAAAATTCTAACAATTAAATTGCTTGTATAAATATTTCCCAGGGCAGTTAATGAAATTGATTAAATGGAAATTAAAGCCTACAAACTAATTGTGATTTGTTTTGCCGATTTGTGGGCTTGTACATGTAATGCACCTACTTAACACTTGGTTGTGATTTCTTATTATTTTTAAGAAAATAAAAATGCTTGTTATTTGCACTTATTATGTTATCTTAGTCACACTAACTGATAATTCATGAAAAAGGTTATTAGAAGCTCTAGACTCTTTACATAAAATAAACTAAAAAACAAACGGTTGGAACTGGATTTGTGCTAGTAACTATGGAGCAGCAGTTGAACCTAATTACCCATTTCAATTATTTGCAGTTGCGTCGGAAGTATAGGTCAGAGGGGGCGGATAGCCCTCTACCCTAGAACAGAGAGGGCGTCGCCCCCCTAAAAGCAAGGGTAAAAGTATAAAATTATGTATTTATTTTAACTAAATATTATGCGATTAAGCAAATTAATTGCATAATATTTAGTTACTGATAAGATTAGTATCTTTTTTTTATTTCACGTCTACACTACGGGGGAACCAACATCTAAGGTCATCTGTCCTCCATCTAACATGCAACACGAATACATACATCCATAGTTGAGGTGGCGGAATTTTCCAATTAGAAAAATCCCGCCACCCCAAGTGGGATTCGAACCCACGACCCTTGGAACACGAGTGATGCACCGACACCACTCCTCCACCGCCGTCCCAAGATTATTATTAAATTAGTTTAAGTATTGTTTATTTATTTTCTCTTAGTTACTTATTTTCAGTAATTTAAACATTATTAATTTAATTTTCCGCGCAGTCATTTGACTCATAAAAGCAGGGATGCTAACTCTCTTTGAAAATCGTTTTGATTTTTTCGTACAATATTTGAGGTTATTTATTGGAGTCTCTAACATATCGCCGAAAAGAGTCTGTGGACATATCTCCGAAGGTTGGTCAAAACTCCGAAAATCATAACGGTAAATAACATATTTCACATTCAAACTATTTATTTGATTTAAAAAAGTAAATTTTGTACCAATACCAAACCCGAAACACATAAAGGATTCACCTAAATTAAAACCGAAAAACAAACCTTATTGTTTCATCGCTATTTAGAACACCTTTGCTTTTAGTTTGCACTAATTTTACGCCTTTGCAATAATTTTAGGATGTGTTAGATAATATCAAACTTTCTCACAAAATCATATTAAACAATAATCTTACGTACTACATTTTCTTTAAAGCATTTTTAATATTTTGTAATAAAATAAATAATTCCACAAATTTGGGGCAAGATGTTTTTTAGATCCAATATTGGTATATAACATATAGTTTCGGTAATCAACTTTATCTATTTTCTGCTTATTATCTATTGTGCAGAAATACGTTTTGGTGCTTTGCCCGCGTTCAACGATTTGTCTAAACATGCCTTTCAGTGTTTTGACTACTTTCGACGTTTGTTCACAGATGTGTTTTGGCGTTTTGTCCACGTTCGGCGATTTGTCCACAGATATATTTCCACGACTTAACCTCTTTCGGCACTTTGGTCAGAGCAGCCTGTCTGTGGGTTCGACAAAGTTGAAAGTTCGACATCGACGTTTCCGATCTATTCGGCGATTTGCCTACTTTCGGCGATTTGCCTACTTTCGGCGATATTTGTTTATCTTATCTGTGCAATTGAAGTTCGCCCCCCCCCCCAAGTAAAAATACTTCCGACGTCCCTGATTATTTGCAATGAATTTATGTATGTTTTGATGTCTTTAAGTATCTATTATAAATAGTCCAGAAATAAGCAGTTATAAAAAATAATCTTATTTATTAAATAATCTATTCTATTTAAATAAATATAAACACAAAAACAGATATAGGGTTTATTTAAACATAAAAAATGTCACAACTGTATTTTATATCTGTTTCTATCCTTGCACATATCTTCCAATGAACAAAATTCCAGCAGGAGACTTCAGGTAGTAGATAAATGGATGATTAGCATTAAATTCTACAGGTGGAATGTTAACATGACCAGTACGAACATATTTTATAACACCTAAAAGCAAACGGTAACCATAACTATCTTGTTTTAGAATCTAGAACTTGTACTTACCGGCTGTTGCTGCAGCAGCAGTAGTACCCTTCTCTTCAAGTTCAATGAAAGTCTTCTGAACGACTTTGCTAATCTTCAAAGGCTCTTGTGCGGCTCCTATTCCAGAAAAGTCAGCGAAATCTTCAAAAGCATTTTTAATTCCCAACTGCAAAAAAGAAAATAATCAATGTTCATGTTTTTTATGTTATCCAAAGGAGTTTTACTTACTTCTTCTAAAATGCCATTAAATTCAATCTGACTTTCAACTTTGAATTTAGGTATTTGAACATGCACTTTTGGTTTTCTATACTGGGGTTCTTGTAAGACATCCACAATATTTTCTTCCAAATCAGACAATCCTTCTATATCATTGGGCAAGACAAATGTCATACTGATATCTTTACCTTTGTAAGGAATTTCTAAAAATTTAGCCTTCAATTCAGGACTTTCATAATATTTGAAACGATCTGTTGTTTGCATCATATTGACATCAGTGTTCTTTTCATTATTTACATGGAAAGTTTTCTTAGTGGTTAATTTTTCATCAAATTGTTTCCTCCATTTTCCACGGAAGTACAGAGCATTAATCAACACAGCTCGTGTATCTTCATCCAAATCATCTTTGCTTATCAAATTCTTAATTTTATTTTGGGTTTTTTCTTCAACCCATTCATTCATAGTAGATGCAGCTTCTTTTGCTGCTTCAAAGTCGATATTTTCAATCTCTGATTGGAAAGCATTTACTGCAGCTTCTTTAAAGTCTTTATTTATTTCAAAATCTTTTTTCACGTAGATTTTATTAGCATTGATCAGTTCATAATCTTCGGATCCTTGCAATCTTGTTGTTAATTCTTGGAAGATTTTCTGAATGACTTGGGTGCTCTCAGGAAGGTGTAAAGCTGAAGTGATTTGTTTCGCTGTTGGTCCTTTGGCACCAACATGAGCAAGTGCAAGAACGTTTTCGACAGATAATGGACATACTAGGAAGTTACCTGTGTGTGATTTTAGCATTTCCTGTAACAAATAAGTATTGGTGTCAAAAACTTGCATCAATTATTTTCATACATCTAATAATGCTTTTTAATCTCATAGTTGTGTTAAAAAGGAAAGTAGAAAAGATCTTTATAAAATATTTAAATTATTATATTAATACATATAAAAAAGTAAATTAATATTTCACTTACCTTATACACATTAGCTGAAAATTGAATATATCCCTCAGAGAAGTCTCTTAATATTGGGGTTGGGGTGCATTCAGCAAATGCCACCACTATTCCGATTATTAAAATGAGAGAGTTCATTTTTATTCTACAACAAAGATGAAACTTATGTCACTATAACTAAAGATTCAAAAAAATTAATTTAATGAATCAAAATCTAATTTAAATATAATAAATTATTTTTAATGCAGTCTAAGAAAATATACCTTTTAAACAAATTATGTATGCACTTGTCTTGTGGAACTCGGTAACTGTTAATCAATCAATATAATTTATACTATTTATATCACTTTTAAACGAATTACCAAGAAATTGATAAAAGGTCATTCAAATAAGCAATGCTTTTGTTTATTAAAATCTCAGAAATACCAAAATCTCTCTTTGAATTGCACAATACGAGATAAAACAACAGTGAAGTTTATTATTCCGGTGAAAGCTGGGAAGTATTTACGCACACACAAATTCAAGGACACCTATTTTAATTAATTTTGTGAATTTATTATTATTTTATTGATGAAAGTAGTAGTGGTTATGATGATGATTCTAGTAACCAATTAACGTGGTCGAATTATTCTTAATTTGACCAAAACAAATTTTAATAGAAAACTTGTATATTGCCAAGGTAGTTTGGTTTTTTGTAGTAGTTTATCTTTTATTAATCTTTGACATGAAACTGAAAGAGTATTTGTTATTAGAATTGCTATTTGTAAGTGCGTTTCTACCAATTATGGTTTTAGTTCTTCCCCTCTTTTATAATTATTTGAGAAATGGTTTGCACTTGGCTTTCTTTGTAATATTTATTCTTATTGTTCTGTCTTTTTCTAATAAAATTTTACAGTTTGTTTATTTTTTCTGTACTTTTTGTAGTGCTGAAAAACTTGCATGGAATTTAATAAAAACATTTTAATAAAATAGCTTGCTGGTTGCTTTTACATTCTAAAAGCATCAGAATTACTATGCAATTTAAGAGGTCTATAAAGGGCAGGGATTTTTTTTCACTATATAAAAAGTGAGCAGTAGTTAGTGTACATTAGTTGCTACTCACAAGATAGATGTTTTGCAATAAGGCCAGGGCCTATTTTACCATTAGGCGCACTAGGCGCGTGCCTAGGGCCCAACGGCAAGAGGGGCCCGAATTGGAAAACATAAAATTAATAAAATCATAAGAATGCACAAAAAAATCACGAGTGCAATACAATGCACGTGACAGAAGTAAAACTTCTAGTAATACCACGTTTCCATTGGCCGAAATCTGAAATCTCATTTTAGTGTTTCCACTGCACTTTTGTTGAGATTTCATTGACGTTTATGTATGTGTTTGTTTACTTTTTACGACACCGCACCAAAAATACCAAAATCTCAAACGGATTTTAGAAGAAAATGGATGAACCTTTGCGTGCTAAAAGTTTGAAGTGTCTAGTTTAAGATCGTGCTAGCGAATGTTACGTTTAAGCCTTTCCGCCTCCCACCACACTGAAGAAAGAAATTTTGATTCAAGAAATGTCAAACTTTAACAGCTTGTACGGTGTACCAAAAAAATCTTGGACCCAATCGACTACCAAGACAATAAAGTTCAGTCTTTTTTCTGTAGATTTTTCAAAACTTCGAGTGCCTATAATGATTTGCCGTGAATTTATGAATGTTTGAAATTCACCCTGTATTTTATCGGGTGTTTTTCCTCTTCTGAGGATTCTCAACCAATTTGACCGGGATCCAATTTCCATAAGAAACGTGCGGGGTCCTTTCTCTAAAAAATCTAGTAACAATAAATAATTTAATAAAGTTCTCATAATGTTATAAATAGTAACAATGTTCTCAGAAGTTTGCCATGGACTTTCCGATAAATAAATGCCTAATATGATTTTTTTTATTTTTTTGGTTTATTTTGATATTGTAGGTGGCTTTGCATTTGAAGGGGGCGAATTGTTTTTTTTTTGGTCACAAGTAGAGCATAATGTGTTCTAACTTTGATGAAACTTTGGTTCAAATTGGATAAAGAAATAAGGATATAAGGGTGGTGCCTCCTAATTTGCGACATGCTGTATAATTGTTCAGTAAACTAGTAAATTATCAAAGTATTGCCATGTTGGCAACAGAGAAGTAACTTTCATGATAATTTCTATGCTAGAATTCTACATCTTTTCTTGCATGTTTTCATTTATTTTTGGGTTTTCTTAATTTGGCAAATTAGGAAGTTTTTATTTCTGCTTTCGCGAATAAAGTAAGAAATGGAGAATCATTTAAAAAGGCAACGTAAAAAGGTACTCCTTAGTTCTAATGATTTTCTGTACAGTCTTAATAAACATTCTGTAAAGCTCCTCTTTTTTGTGGCCTTGAAATTTATGTTTCTAATGGATGGATATTATATAAGTATAGTATACCCATAAATATAAGAAAATTTTTTATGAAAAGAAGTCATGTCATGAAATTGGAAGTAATGTGGAAACTTGCTTCGTACATTTTTACAGAGTGATACTAAAACGAACCTTAAATAATAATAATAATAATTAATAATAATAATAAATAATAATAATAAAAAACGTTTATTTGCAAACAGGAATATTTTCCCAATAACATGCAAATCTTACAAACTAGTACATATATAAATATAAACCATTCAGCACTGGAGTACAAAATAAAACTGTTAATCTATATTGAATATGTCTATCTATACTAAATTATTTAATTTTGAATTATTTAATTATTTAATTCTGATTAAATTTATTCTACAAATTTAATTTCAATTATTATTGTTTTTTAATCATTTAATTCTGAAATGGAGTTAAGAACGAAGGATGGTCTATGTGTAAAAATACAAGGTGATGGATAATTTGTTTACATTTGAAAAAACTTTTCTTTACTCTGACTTAGGTCTAAATTCTTCGCATTCATATTAAAAATCTTACACATTCTAAAAATAGGTGAGTTAGCACAAACATTAACTCTGGAGGTTGGCAAATAAAACAATTCATCACTTCTCGTTAACCCAAGTCCAGTGTTTAGTGACAATTTCTCAAGAAGAATGGAACAGTCGATGAAATTATTGAATAGTTTGAACAGTTCTTTTAAAGCGGCTTGTGATCTTCGTTCCTTTAGTGATTTAAATTGGAAGCTTTTTAGTAAAAGCTCATAGTCTATCGAATCCGGGTAAAGTCCCGACTGTTTATAATAAACATATTTCAAAAACCTCTTTTGAACCTTTTCAATGAGAACTATGTTTTTCTTGGTAAGAGGATCCCATATAACAGAGTTTGTTTCTAAAACACTTCTAACTATAGAGTTGTACAAATTCTGGATAAGTTGGAGGTTGTGGACTGTACAAGAATTTCTAATTACGAATCCGAGCATTCTGAAAGACTTATTACAAATATGTTCCAAGTGGTGGTTAAAACTCAATTTAGTGTCCAACAAAATGCCTAGATCACGCACCACGTCCGTTCTCTTCAGAGGCACATTATGTATTTTGTATTCAAATAGCAAAATGTTGGTTTTTAAAGAGAATGTAATAAATTGACATTTGTCGATATTTAATTCTAGTTTATTATTTGCGCTCCAATTTACTAAGGCGTCAAGATCCGACTGTAATTCGTGACAGTGTTTTAACGAGTTTATACTTTTATAGATCTTGACGTCATCAGCGAACATAAGTAATTTTGATGTTTTTATTACGTCGGGGAGATCATTAATTAAAAGAACGAACATCAACGGGCCAAGAGTGCTACCCTGACAGACTGAAGAATAGATGGTAAATTCAATTGAGCTAACACCTTCATAAACTATCATTTGCCTTCTATTTGTAAAGTATGAAATAAAAAGTTTTAGCAAATTTGCAGAGAATCCGAAATATCTTAACTTTTTCAAAAGGATATCATGATGAACCTTGTCAACCGCTTTAGAATAATCTGTGTAAATAGTATCTGTTTGACTGCTACTCTGAAAATTATCACTTGTAATTACACGAGTGCTTCGAAATTATCGATTTGTAATACGAACGTTGATTAGCAACCACGAGTGTCATTTTTTGACGTTTTAATTTCCCGACGTGCAACGGAGGGAAATTTGTCAAAAAATGACACGAGTGTTGCGTTTTAATCAACTTGAGTATTACAACAGATAATTTCAGAAGCACGAGCATGTAATTCGGTAAGATTATTTCATGATACAGTTGTTTATTTAAGCATCTACTTATTAACATAAAGATTAGTATTTGACATGAAAGTAAAAAATGGGACACATGTGACACTAGTTTTCAGCGTTGTCACGAAGATAAAAACAGTCGAAAAGGACAATAAAAAATTATCGAATTATCGCTGTAATCCAAAAAATAAAGCCTTGCGATTGGTCAAAAACGAAGTAGAATGAAATAATCAGAACAATCTTCAATTAGGTGCATTAAATTAGTTGTGGTTGACTTTCTCGAAATGAATCCATGTTGGCATGGACTTAACTCCGTTCGAACATGTTGAAAGATATGTTGATGTAGTATGCATTCAAGTATTTTACAAGGGACTGATATAATACTAATTGGACGATAACTAGATATTTCATTCCAGCTTTGGGTATGGGAAAAACTTTTGCAACTTTCCAAATAGAAGGAAAATGGGAGGTTAGCAGAATCAGATTAAATATATAGGTTAGTGGAGTCACTAGGGAGTCACAGCAACCCTTAAACAGACATATGGGAAGGCCGTCATAGCCAAATGATTTTTTATTTTTCAATTTTTTAATTGCGAGTTTGACTTCGTCCTCAGTAACACTGTTAATATGGAGGTGATCAAGAGTTGGTGAAACTGGCTCCTCAAGTATAGAATTTAAATTAAGTTCTGGTTGATCTTGTCTATAAACTGATTTAAAATAATTCATGAATGCATTACAAATATCGGTCTTGGCTGTAAGATTTGTTTCGTTATATTTCATCATAGTAACTCCACCCTTGCATTCTTTCTTTCTTTTTACATAATTCCAGAATTGTTGAGTGTCTGAGAAACAAGATTCAGAATAGTTTTTGTAAGCTTCACTTAAATCATTTTTTATCTTCTTCCGCATTTCCGAAAAAACTATGTAGTCAGATTGTAATCCAGATTGTTTGAATTTTTTAGCAATTTTTCCTTTTTTCTTATATCTTTTATAATATTATGTGTAAACCATGGTGGATACTTTCGTTTAAATTGTCTTTTCTTAGGAATGCACTGAGACAAGATTTCAAAGCAAATTTGGTAAAATTGCTACAACCCATAGCCTGGAAACCAGGCCCCAGATGCTATAAGCTTGTGCGGGAGGGAGGGGGCGATTATTATTATTACATAGGCCCTAAGTGCGGCTGCAGCCGACTTAACAGATGGAACAGTGCAAATCCCACATTTGTGTCACAGCTAAGGAAAACTGCAGAAAACCTTAACCAGATCTGCCGGCACCGGGAATCGACCTCGGGCCGCTTGGGTGAAAGTCCAGCACTCTAGACATTACACTACCAAGGCTAAAGTGTCTACAAAAGCCTTTTTTGTTTAATAAAGAACTATAGGTATCTTAAAAGCAGAGTAAAACAATCAGCAGGTTATAACATGTTCTATTAAAAATACTCTTCTTATATATATTCTTCTTGAAAAGTGTATTTTATTACTAGATTTTTACAAAAATGAACAATACTGAGAGCAATATGGATCTAAGTTAAGAATTATGAGAATCAGAGTCATGACCTGCATCTGGAGGTTAGTATTTATAAACGAGCAAATGGCGAGACGTTTGTACTCTTATAGTCGCGTACTGTGGACGGACTTTTAAAACTAGTGATGGGTGTATTGGTGATGGGGAAGAATCTTAAGGAGGTGTACAGGATTACCAGAAAGTTGGGAAACAAAACAACTAACACTAATAAACCTCTTAGAAATAATGACGGTACACTAATAACATCAGAAGAGGAACAGATCAAGATCTGGGAAAACTACTTCTCCACCATATTAAGTAGACCACCAGAAGAGGTTAATATTGCAGGTCCACAACAACCAGCGATATGAATCGACACAAACCCACTGACTAACCAAGAAATCAAAACTGGTCTCATTAAACTGAAGGACGGGAAGGCATCAGAACCCGACAAAATTCCAGCAGAACTGCTAAAAATAGACATCCCAGGAACAGTAGCCATTCTCAAACCAATCCTTCAAGAAGCTCGGAACCTAGAATCCATTCCTGCCGACTGGAAAGCCGGCTTAATTGTCAATCTCCTGAAGAAAGGAGACCTCACAATATGTAGCAATTGGAGAGGCATCACGTTACTTAATATGATTAATAAGTGTCTGGCACATATTATCAACAGTAGACTAGCTGAAAGAATAGAACCTATGCTTAGAACAGAACAAAACGGATTCAGACCAGATAGATCTTGTGTTGATCATATAAACATATTACACATAATCATTGAACAGTCTATAGAATGGAGATCTCCACTCTACTTAAGATTTATAGACTTCAAACAAGCGTTTGATTCATTGAATCAGGACGCGTTATGGAAGATCTTACAGCTAACTGGCGTACCTCAAAAACTAATAAACATCATAAAGCAGCTATATGATTCAGCGAACTGCAAAGTAACTCATAGAGGAAGAAGTAGCAGCGGCATACCCATCCGTTCCGGGGTTAAGCAAGGATGTCCTCTTTCTCCTTTATTATTCAACATAGTGCTAGATTGGGTAATGACAAACACCGATTTTGAACATCTTGGCATAACCTGGACACTTAACAGCCAGTTACACGATTTGGACTACGCTGACGACATCTGTCTCCTAGCTCACACTCACGCTGCTATGCAAACCAAACTAGAAAGACTCGCAGAACTTTCAAAAGCAGTGGAACTGGAAATAAATGTTAATAAAACTAAGGCAATGCGCATAAATACCAATAACCAACATGCACTGCATATATATAATGAACCAGTAGAAGAGGTAGAAAAGTTCTGCTATTTAGGAAGCATGATCACAACCACTGGAGGCACAGAGGAAGATATAGACCAACAGATTATTAAAGCTAGAATCGCATTTGCAACTCTGAAAGAGGTATGGAACAGTCCTCATCTAACAACTAAATTGAAACTCAGGATTTTCAATACCAATGTCAAATCCGTTCTTCTCTATGCATGCGAAACATGCAAATTTTCCACTACAACTGCCAATAAAATCCAAACATTTAGCAACAGGTGCCTACGAAGGATACTGAAAA
Source organism: Agrypnus murinus (assembly GCA_929113105.1). Classification (NCBI taxonomy): domain Eukaryota; kingdom Metazoa; phylum Arthropoda; class Insecta; order Coleoptera; family Elateridae; genus Agrypnus; species Agrypnus murinus. The sequence goes on along the minus strand of OV816024.1, from coordinate 225,166,440 downwards.
TCCACTGGACGGATTTTATCACCAATGAAGAGTTATGGAGACGCACTGACCAAAAAGAGCTAAAATCAGAAACAAAAATCCGCAAATGGAAATGGATTGGCCACTGCCTAAGAAGTGAAGAAACTAACATCGCAAGAATGGTCTTGGATTGGAACCCACAGGGAAGCAGGAAAAGAGGCCGCCCAAGAACAACCTGGCGAAGGACCGTCCAACAAGAAACTCAAGCAGCGGGCAAGACATGGCGAGAGATTAAACAAATGGCTCAAAACTGCACACGATGGAAGAAATTTACTGAGGCCCTATCCTCCACCTAGGAGTTTGAGGAACTTATGTAATATATATGGGTGTATTGGGAAAATCCCGCGTTCCCTCCATCTAGCTACACTGCTTAGCAGTAGTGTGTTTTACTCTTAACATCCAACATCAAAGAGTTAGGAAATCAAAAGGTGTCTAATACTTCAAGATAAACAGTAGTGGCGCATCATAGGATTTTGTTACCGGAAGTACCTACTAACATTAAAGTTGGTGCGTTGTTTATATGCGCATAAGCATGGAGGTACTCTTGAAGGTCGCTTGAATTGCCAAAGCAGTGGAAGTGACAGAAACAGCAATATATAAAAATATGTATTTAGTATTAAAATAAAGATGGATATACTTCATAGTATAGACTAAGTGGGTCTGACAAACCCTAAGCGTTGTAACACTTCGAGACTTTATCTTATGACCCACCACTACTACTTAGTAGTAAGTGCTTACGCGTTGCACCGCCAGTCGTCCGAGAACATTTTGTGTACATAGTGTAACTAATATACTAGAAACCTCGTAATGGTTTCGTAATGTAGCAGTAATGATATAAAACATATTTTCCTTATCAACATGTGGTTACATCCTGCTAGTTTTTGAGAAAATAATAAATAAGCAAAAAATTGTTTTAAGGAAAATATGTGCTAAATCTTCTATTACAGTTACCACCTCCCATTACGAGGTTTCTAGTTATATTAGTTGCACCTGTATATTTATTTATTCACTTATTTACTGGGGGCCCCACTCCAGATTTGTGTCCGGGGCCTCAAAATCCAAAGGACGGCACTGTGGTTGGCAATGATACGGGACAAAAAAATCACAAATTATTTTGCAGTCTATGATTGTGGTTGACTGTGACAGATCTTTTAATTTTTAGATTATAATATTTTTGAATAAATAATCTCCTTAAGTAAATTTAATCTTGTAACCTTTTTAAAAGTATTTAAAGCATTTAATTGTTTAATATTTTATTTTTAGTGAAATGAGTTCTGGCATTATAACAATATTACTAATACATCAACTTAGTGCATCATGGCTATGCTAATATTCTAGATAGCAAATGTTTTCTGGATCACAGATTATTGTCTGCAATAGGGACATACAGTATTCTGCTATAAAGTTGGATTCATATGGGATATTTATTAAATATTTTGATTGGAAAAAAACTTTGTGGGGCATTCACCTCTGCTTCCAAAAATACTTGAAATACACCATGTCAAAGTTGACAGGTGACATTAGGTATCTGTCAAATTCTACAAAAAATGTTAAAAAAAACTAAATTTTCCTTATGTCGGAATAGCTTGTTCAAACTCTGTATGTGAACGTAAAATGTCATTAGAAATATTTCTTCTTAATAAAAATTTTCCATATTTTAACAAATAAGGTCATTTTTGCCGATTTTTTAAAATAGCGAATTTGACAGATACTTAATGTCACTTTGACATGGCATATTTCAAGTATTTTTAAGAAGCAGAGGTAATTGCCCCAAAAAGTTTTTTCCAATCAGAATATTAAAAAATTTCCCATATGGATCCAACTTTATGGAAGACACTGTATACATGGTGGAAGCATGTAGAAGCATCGATAGAAGGCACCAAAAGGAACAAAAAAGTCTGAATAATTTTTTTTTAATCTTAATTAGCTTTCGAGTAACTTAGAAAAAACCATTGCCATATCTGGCAACCTTGCTTAAGTATAATTGCATTCTACAGCAGGGTTGCCCCTCCATGAGACGGTGCACATTCTTTAATAAAGAAATTAAAGATTTTAATAATGCAGCCAAAATAAGGTGTCATCATAATCCGGGCTTTTAACCTAGATAAATGTTCTTTTTAAAAGATCTCTTATAGAATCATTAAAAACTGTTATTAGATAAACAAACTCGTGCCTTATTGACAAATTATTTCAAGTTTAACAAACTACAATTTCGGCATTATCTCACTCTAAAAAAGATTATTTACACAGCTCCGATCGAACTTGTTTACTTTATTCTGCATAAAATAAATAGCGGGAAATAAAACGTACGCGTATGGACAATAAAGGAACGAAAAAGTGCGGGGGAACAAAAGATAAAGGAAGCCCGAGTATAAAAGAAATTATAAAACGGAAAAGGGATACAGAAAACCCGACAGAGTTTGAAAAGTGGGAACAAGAACAACTAAAAATTTTTCAAAAAAGCGCTAAAATAAGTAGAAGCCCACAAAAACAAATGGAAATACAGAGTGATATAAAAGACAAACGCGTAATATTGGAGGAGCAAGAAAACGAGAAACAAAAAAATATGGATAATCTGGAAAAACTAATAAAGGGTTTAAGTACCCAGATACAAGAAATCAAAGAAGATACAGGCAGTACAAAAACGGCAATTTACAATATAAATGAAAAATTAAGTACATATGGGGAAGAAATAAAAAGACTAAAAGAAGAATCACAAAAAAAGGAGGAAGAATGGGAAAAAGAAAAAACCGAATTGAAAAAGGAAATTGAAGTAATAAAGAATAAATTAGAAAAACAGGAAAAGAAAGAAAGAAGAAATAACATAATTATTAAAGGAGTAGCTCCAAACAAAATGAACATTAAACAAGAAATACAAGAGTTTATAAAGAATGATTTGGAAACAGAAGTAACTGTAGCGGAAGCATACAGAATTGGGAAAGAGGAAAATAAAATGATACTAGTCAAACTAACGAATTTTGAAGAAAAAATTGAAATACTTAAGAAAAAATACAAACTTGGGAAAAAGGAAATATATATAGATAGTGACTTGACAACAGAAGAACAAAAAATTCAGGCAGCTATCAGAAAAGTTGCAAGGGAAGAAAGAAGCAAAGGAAAAAAGATAAAGATGGGATATCAGAAAATTGAAATAGATGGAAAGAACTTTTTCTGGAGTGATGAGGACGGTGGAAGTTTAAAAAACAGTGAAAATGCAGCCCCAAAAAACTAAATACTTTAAACAAGGACGGATTTATGATGACAAAACAGGCAAAGGAAATGGACCCGAGAAGCAGTAAAAAAGGAAAAAAGGAAAAAAATACAAACACTATAAACACAAACATAAATTTAGCTTATTGGAACGTGCAAGGACTCAATAGAGAAGGAAAAGTAATACAATTAATTGAAGAATGCAGAAAGTACAGTGTAGACATAATGGCCATACAAGAATCAAATGTAAAAGACGTAAGCATAACACAAGTAAATGGATATGTATGGATGAATGGAGGAGGAAAAGAGAACAAGTTCGGAACAGGCTTTCTCGTGAAAGACAAATTAAAACATCAAGTACAAGAATTTAAAGCAATAAACAACAGAATAAGCTACCTAAGAATAAGAGGGCAATATAGAAAATATAGTATTATAAACGTACACGCACCAACTGAGGTGGCAGAACATGAGAAAAAAGAAGAATTTTATGAAGAATTGGACGAGGTTATTAGTAAAATACCCAGTTTCGACATAAAAATAATAGTGGGAGATCAAAATGCCAAAATCGGGAAAGAAAAACAAAACGAACCGATAGCAGGGAAGGAAAGCCTACACGATACGACAAATGAAAATGGACAGAGACTGGTGGACTTCGCAGCAAGAAACAACTTGATAATCAAAAGTACGATGCAAAAAAAGAAAAACATACATAAAGCAACATGGATATCACCCGACGGTAATACAAGGAACCAGATAGATCATTTACTTATAACAAGAAGACAAACAAACCACATTGAATCAGTAAGAACGTATAGAGGGGCAGATATAAGCTCCGACCATTTTATGGTAAAAGCAATTATTAAACAGGCCAGAGTAACATGGTATGACGAGAAGAAGACAGAACAGGGTAAAAGGAAGGTAGAAGTACTTAAAGAAAACCAAGCCAAAACCAAATATGCAACAATGACCCAAGAAAAACTAAAAGGAAAGAAAAAAGAAGAAAACGTGGAATTAGAGTGGAAAAATATTAGAGAAACAATAAACGAAAGTGCAAATAGTCTTGAACTAAAGAAAAAGGAAAAGAAAAATAAATGGTTTGATGAAGAATGTGTAGACCTAATAGAAAAAAAGAAAAAAGCTAGAATAAAGTGGCTGCAAACGCAATCAGTAGAAGAGAAAGAGGCATATATAATACTAAGAAACCAAGCTAATGCAACATGCAGGAAAAAGAAAAGAGAAGCGAAAGAAAGAGAAATAATAGAGATAGAGGAAATATTTAAAAATAAAAACATGAAAAAATTCTATAAGAAAATTAGAGAAGAAAAAATTGGCTTCAGAAAACAGGACATAGGCCTTAGAGACACAAATGGAATGCTGACCTTAGAAACCGCGAAAATCCTAGAGATATGGAAACAGCACTATGCAAAAATGCTACAAAGGACAGATGTAGAACCGATAAATGAAAATATCACTACAGAAAGAGAAGAAGTCTCACCGTCATGGGAAGAATACTCAAAGGTCATACGAAAAATGAAAAACGATAAGAGCCCAGGATCTGACAATATTATGGTTGAATTCTTAAAAGAAGCAAATGTTGACATGAGAACCCGTATATACGAATTACTACAAAAAATATGGCACACAAAGTGTATGCCAGAAGAATGGTCAATGGCAATAATCTGTCCCATCTACAAGAAAGGGAACGCACAACATACGAACAATTACCGACCAATCTCTTTGTTAAATGTAGTGTATAAGATCCTAACAACGCTTATAAATAACAAACTAAAAGAAGAATCAGAAGGAAAGATTGGTATGTACCAAGCTGGGTTTAAGAGCGGGAAATCAGTAATTGACAACATCTTTATATTAAAACAAATACAAGAAAAGTGTGGCAGTAAAAATATACAAATACATACCCTATTTCTAGATTTCAAGCATGCCTATGACAGAATCAAACGCACGGAAATAATACAGGCCATGAAAGAATTACAATACTCAAGAAATATAATAGAGCTGGTTACAATGACATTGAGAACAACTAAAAATAGAGTAAAAGTAGGAGGACAATTATCCGAGGCTTTTGAAAGCAATACAGGACTAAGACAGGGGGACCCTCTCTCACCAGAATTATTTAATATTGTACTTGAATATATCCTTAGAAAAAGTAACATGAAAATGGACTATAATATACTGGAAAAGCCATACCAATGCCTAGCATATGCGGATGACGTGGTCCTAATGACGCGCATAAAGACAGAACTTCGAACAAGAATGCAAAAACTAGAAGCAGAAGCAAAAAGAGTAGGTTTAGAAATAAATGAAGAAAAGTCTACATATATGATATTGGGAAATAAACAGCAAAGAGAAGATGCAGAACTAACTTTTGAAGCAGAAGACGGGGAAAGAAAATACCACTTCAAACTAAAGAATAGCACGGTGTACTTAGGAGTGGAAATAACAAGTGAGGGAGCACAACAACCAGAAATTAAAAAAAGACTACTGGCAGGAAATAAAACAGTAGGGGGGTTAAAAAAATACTGTGTGATAAAAATATTTCTAAAGTGGCAAAGGTAAGACTTTATAAAACAGTGATAAGACCAGTCGTGATCTATGGAAGTGAGACATGGGTGCTGACAATAGAACTGGAGAAGAAGATCGAAGCATAGGAAAGAAAAATACTAAGGAAGATATATGGAGGCATCAAGGAAAATGATATATGGAGACGAAGAACAAATAAAGAATTGGAAGAAATCTACCCAGAAGCGAATATAAAGACCATAATACAACAAAGTAGACTGAGATGGATGGGACACGTGAAAAGGAAAAATAAAAACGAACTAATCCACAAAATAATGACAGGCGAACCAGAAGAAGAAAAAGGGGAAGACCAAGAAAAACATGGTGGGAGGAAGTGGAGCGGGATTTAGAAGATTTCCAGATTATAAACTGGGAAAATACGGTAGAAGATAGAAAAGCATGGAGAGAAAAAACAAAAGCCAAAGGCCTTTTGGCCTAAAGTGCTGTTTTATATATATATATACACAGCTCCGATCAGGCATTGACCCAAATATTATTCAGTAACTCGTAAGATTGTAAACAAAACATGCTTTATTCCGAGTTCAACAAACTACATCTTCAAACTATGCCTAAAGGCAGAAGAAACAGCAGAGCACGTCATATGTACCTGTCCCGCAGGGGACCGCAACCAGATTCTCACTGTTTGGCTCAGTGCAACTGAAGCTTGAGGATCTGATCAACCTCTCACCCACCAGACTACTCACCTTCCTTAAGAGAATGGGACTGGAGGGTGAACTCTAACCTAGGTGTGAGCCACAATAGACCCAGGAGGTCGCAGTGGAGGGGCGGACAGGACGCCACACTCACCTTTAACGTAACCTAACCTAACTACATCTTCAGCATTTTACGAGAATGCCTAGCACATTTTATTACAAACTTTACAGCATTGTCACATTTCTTAATTGAGTAAAGTGAATTTTTAATTGTAAAAAGAATTCAATTTTATGCGGAAACTATTGAACATAATATGATAAAATGTTATTAAGGTTTGTTTCTGAAAAACTAGTACGTTTTAGAACAAAGTTGTATCAGACTTTTTCGTTTCTTTTGATGTCTTCTATCACCCCTTAAAATTAACATATCGTATCTGCTGCCACCCTGTATACCTTTAGCAGCTCATATGAGATCTTATATGTGGAAGATCACATTATAAAAACTGATGATGTACAACTAAAAAGCAATAAAATATTCATATATACATACAGGGCGTTAATTAACACTATAACATGAATTGTATACATGACATACTGCTCCATAATACCCAGAAAAAAAGAACTCGATTGGGGTCTTCAATTGAGGCACGAGCCTGAAATAACTTGATTTTATAAAAGTTAAGAAATATGTTTTTCAACATATTAATACATTTACGTGTTGATTATCATAACATGTGGGCTTAAAGTAATGAGAATGATTGTTATCGTAATGGGTTTGTATAAATATGAATGTCCTTATTAGCTGGAAAGATTAGAGAAAGATAATTATTTCTGTTAGTTAATTGCTAATTGCACAATATTTTGCATATGGTTTGTTAGTATGGAAAAAAAATGTTTACATGAATGTATTTATTGTTTTGCTTAGATTATGTGTCGCCTACATCAAAGGTTTATTCACAGCTATTCATTAAGATATTAAAATAGGTGAAGATTGCAGTGGAAAATGTAGTAGACCTATGACTATTTTGCAATAATCTATTTAATTTTTTAATAAATTTTGCATCTTAAAAAAATTGTTTTAAAAATGTAACCAAATAATTTTTTCCCATTACATATTTATATTGGCAATACTGACATCTGCATTGGAAAATTAAAAAACCCTAAAGCAGATTCTAAAAGAGACAACTGCAATCAACATGAAATAGTTTTATTTTCTATATAATTTTATCAGAAAAAAGAAATAATACATAATCTTAAAATGTCTTACTGTCTTCAGCAAAGTTGTAGCTATTATTACGGCCAACATATTTGCTGAACACACCAATACAAAAAAAACACATTCAAACAGTGTTTTCTATTATAATGTCCAGAAAACTCCACTTGTTGATTTTTTTGGAATTTTCCGCCTATAAATGCCAAACTGTAAGCAATTTCGCTTTAAAATCTCAAGAAAAAACAAAAGACTTTTTTCCCACAATTCAATAAAAAAGTTAAACGTACAATCATGATTTGAACTCCAATTTTAATGCAGATTCAAAAAACTTTGAACAATGAAACATATATTTTCATGTTTATTCTGTTTCTTCTTTATCTTCTTTTTATTGCAAGTGCCAGCAAATGTCTCCTAGGAAAACATCAAGCTTCTTGCCACTGTACCAGTGCTCTTGCCGTCACTTGATGAAAACATTTTCCATGCTCATTTGATTCGGTTGGTGATTGTTCGGCGAATTTGTTCATGTGGCAATGTAAAAAGTGAATTTTCAATGACATTCTTACATTAATATTGTGGAAATCATCAAGATGTTTTCAATGTGTATGCGCCAATTTTCGTCACGATGAATTCCAAGTACATTTTCGATGACTACTTTGACACAATCCCAAGCCACTAGTTCTAAATCAGAGAGACGGACTTCAAATCGTTGATCCTTTATCAAACGTCGAATATCAGGTCCATTGAGAACGTGTGTGAACAAATCATTCGAAAATATGTGTTAGATATTAAACAAGAGAGCTTGATTGATACGAATGTGTGGTTTCTTACAAACCTTTTATTTTCATTCCACTCAATCTTGGGAAAATTCGTGTTAATTTATTGAATGCATTGCCTTCAGGATTCAGTGTCTTTATGAAGTTTTTAACGATTCCAAGTTTGATATGGAGCGGTAGTAGCAAAACTTTTTCGATTGGCACAAGTGGAGCCTCAACGATGTTTTCTTGGCGCAATCTGAATCCTACTCTCAGAGGCCAGTCCTTTTTGGTGTATTGATCACCAGAAAATCTAGTATTCCACAAACACATAAAGCACATGTGTTTTGTGTATCCCGTTTGGATCCCTCTCAAAAGAGCTACCACTTTCAAATTAGCACAAACTTTCCAACGATGGTCTTGGTATTTCACCAAATCAATGATTTTTTAACGATGCATAATTTTCTTTTGTGTTTGTGCTGATAGCAATCGGGATACTGTTTTTTGCGTTTGTGATATGAAGCAAAATCGCCTTGAGACTGCTCTTAGATAAATCAATAAACAATCGCCGATCTTCTGGGTTATATTCATTGTGCAAACCAAACCCTTGATATCAGTACAATATGCTGCAGAATTGTCTTCGATGGCTTTGAAAAAAACCGTGAAATGACGATAACGACCGATTGCTCCACATATATTCACATCTGGTGCTGATATTCGCTTTTTTCAAATCTTGACCCAAAAGAATGGACTGACGTTGTGATAATTTGAGGCGACGAACCATTTTATCCAGACCGCTTTGAGAATTTTCTACGTGCTTTCCACAAACATAACAATATTTATTAAATGAATGTCGACCGCATGAACTCATTCTTGATATTTTTAACGAATTTATTTCTTGAGAACAAGATAACATACATATGTCATAATAAGGAATATCAGAATTAAAAACATCAACAACGGTTCAGAAATATGTAATATGGTCAGTTTCAATGTCTAGATACCAGTCAATTAGAGTCGCCCAATGCATTGCCATGGTGCCCGCCATTTTATATCACAATATTTTTGATATAATATTTTTAGTTAGAATCCTAATTTTAATGCTAAATAATTTTTTATATACACAACCCATTATTTCATGTTTTTAATTGAGTCGAATACCGTTCACATGCGTGCCAATATTTGGCTGTGTAACCATTTCTGTACTTTTCAAATTTGGCGCTATGTGTTGTGATATAAAATGGCTGCCTTGGTCAGACTCTAATTGAAGGGTCTCTATCTCAATGTCTAGAATAAATCTCTATCTAGTCTAAAGTGCAGAAATGGTTCCAAGCCCAAATATTGGCACGCATATGTACGGTATTTGACTTAATTAAAAAAACACGAAATAGTGGGTTGTGTTTATAAAACATTATTTAACAGTAAAATGTCAAGATTCATGGCATTGACCCTATTGTGATATAGAATGGCAGCCACCGTGGCAACGCATTGGCCAGACTCTAATTGAAGGGTCTCTATCAATGTCAGTATAATGGCGACATCCGTGATACAATAGTGCGTTTAATTTTCTTTATTGAATTGTGGGAAAAAAGTCTTTTTTGTTTTTTTCTTAAGATTCTAAAGCGAAATTCCTTACAGTTTGGCATTTATAGGCGGAAAATTCTCAAGAAATCGACAAAAAGTGGGGTTTTCTGTACATCATAGTCGAAAACACTGTTTGAATGTGTTTTTTTGCATTGGTGTGTTCAGCAAATTTGTTGGCCATAATAAAGCTACATCTTTACCCAAGACAGTAAAGCGATATTCAGAACGGTTTAGGACCTATAAACATGCAAGTATCTGAAGTCGTTAGCGACGAAGCCAACAAATCAGCAAAATTCAAAGATGGATTTCTCCTAGACTAGAGCCAATCCAGTCAAATGTCGTTGGATCTGAACTCAGTATAGTTATAAGAAAGTTACTCACTATGTTCGACTAGCACAGAGTAATTAATATAAAAAGTTTCACAGTATTTATTAAATTATAACCTGATAATATTGTTTGGACAGCTAAGCTGTTATTATCAAAGGTAATATAAATAAACAAACACTATCTGTTTATGGTAATAGTGAAAAAACAGTAAGAAGCATAAAAAAAAGTTTATTTCACTTTGGTGTTATACAAATGCGTGCAGCGAAATAGCCCAGTCATAAGGGTGCATTGAAAACAATTAAAATTGTCTCACGATCTTGGCTTTAGAAATGTCAAATTTTTTATTTTGTGTTTTGATGTTTGTGTAAATAAGTTAGTTCTGAAATTTACTTATTTAATTTAGAAATTGAGGAAGATTCTAAACACGAACTATGCACACTGCAAGAAATGATTGTGAAAGCAAATATGCCAAAGCCTAACTTATTGCCAGGAAATCAAAGAAAATTTATGCAAAAGAGTATAACACATTTATGGAATGGCAAAATCAAAATGGAGTTCATAACTTTACAGAAAGAGTATTAATAACATTTTTTGATGAAAAATCAGAAAATGTTAAGTCTTCAACATTATGGTCCAATTGTTTAAAGTTAAAGGCAATGTTAACTATTAATAATAATATAGATATAAGTAAATACACAAAGCTATTACCGTATTATTATAGTAGCCACCAGCAATAGTGCATATGAATCAGTATGTCTAAATCACTCAAAAAATAAATCTCGTTGGTCAAAAATTGTTATTAATAATCCCCAAAAATTCATTAATTTATCAATGTTTATTTTTTTTAAATTGCAGACAGTCGTAGAAGAATTATTGTATGAAACTCATGCTTAAATTGCCTTTTTTCACTCATGGGATTGCCACACTCACACTCTCGTGCAACTTCCCATTCGTGAAAAAAGAACTGCTTTATGCACTAGTTGCATAAATTAGTATTAATAACCTCCTTTTAAGTTTGTATACTTTTCATTACTCTATATTTAATATTACTAGGAGGAATGGAAACTGCAGATCATAGTTTTTCTCAATTTTCCTGAAAAGTTTTTTGTCGTCCTGAGTAAATAATGGATATGGCCTGATGAAAAGTACAGAAACTTAGAAACAGAAACAGAAGAAAAATAATTTATGCAAAGCTTGTAGCTCAATATCTTTTTATCATTTGCAAAACAAGTGAACAGTTGAATTTACCTAAACAGTAAGGTTTTGTTGCAGTCGATGCTTGAGGAAGAAATCATAAAACGTGAAAATATATAGGGTGTTTTTTTCTAAAAAAGTTTTACTGGAATATAATATCACTTTCTATTAAAAATTGTTAAAACCTGTTCCGAATGAAAGTTTACACTGCGTCCTTCAAGTTTAGTGTTGGGTGTTTCATATAAATACATTTTGGTTTTACCACCAGGGAAATAGAAACCTACCCTACCTGGCATATGTATATGTAACATGAGGTAGGTTTGTATCTTTGGCTCAAACTTGGTTATATAATTATATAACCTATTATAATAGATCTTGTGTCTATGATCTTTAAATGAACCACTTTGTCGTGTCTCAGTCAGCCCTCTTATTCACCAGAAATTTTATCAAGTTAACATAGGGGTTTAAACCACTTTCTGTTCAATTTCTTTGCAACTTTGGTAACCACCATGTGTAATGCAGTCATCCAATATTAATGTTCATGTGGTAACTTTTTAATCATTCCAATTCTTCAACTTTTAGCGGGCCCCACTCAGTCATAAATATGGAAAACTTAAAACTAATGAGATCAAAGTGAAAAGGACCATGTGCAATCCTTATGATAATTGTAGTTCACACTCTTCCATAATGAACAGTTTTTGAATTATAGCTTGTTAAAGTTGCAGTGCTACAAATATTTAGGAGTTCATATAGATGAAATTACTCTGCAGATATCAGTTGGAAACATTGCAAAGAATAGATAAAATATTTTAAAATGTTCTTCTATTCGTTTGTATCATTTTCCATAAATTGTATACAATTTGTTTGATTTGAACTAACACATACTTAGCTTCTTTATTTTAAAAAATTCTAAAAAAATGTTTCTAGGAAAAGTTGTTGGCGATTACATAATTTATAAGTTAAAAACACCCTAATTTATAAAAGAGGGAAATGTGGAACACTTTTTTTCGTTGAAACTCTGTATATTTCTTAACTGTATGATGGATTATTACGTGTTCATTACTAAAATACTTGGTTATCACAGCTTATTTTATTCCATTTGTTGACCTTGTAAAACCACCTTGTATAAGGATAGTTCTAAATTATAAAATTTATTTATAATATATTTTTGAGAAATCATCCATCGACTCAGATTTTTAAGATTCTATTTTTAGTCTTAAGAGACATTAAAGAATAGTTCAAAAACATAATGAAAGCTGTAAATACGTACCTTACTGCAGGCTATTTTCATTCTAGAAACAATTATTGTTATTAATAGGTAAAATTAAAAATGTATGTAAAAATCAATAATATATTTATAAATTATAAATAGGAATGAAGAGGGGATGAGAATAATCTGAACACTTTTTAAATAGCTAGAATAATATTTTAGTGCATTTTTTGCGCCAGTTTTTTGTACAATTCTTAAAATATTTTATTGTTAGATTTTAAGAACTTTCTATTTTTTTACAGTATGATAGAATTGCAAGCAGTGTTGAAGGCGATACAACTTGCAGCGAAGATGAATGCGGAGGAAACCGTAGCACACATTTGTCCGTTAGTAGTGAACCAATTTCACATGAAAACAGGGGCATGTCCATGCTTTATCATGGTACGTGGCCTGTTGAAAGAACCATGTGGAATTCTGAACCGACCAGTTTGGGACCATCTGCAACTACACAACACTGCAATCGAACGGTTTGTATATTTTAAGTTGTATTTGTGTTTGTTTTAAGAAGTGACACTATTGTGTATAAATTAGAACATAAACAACCCACACTTTGGCAGTTTCATCAGTTTTATTTTTGTTTTTAATGATTAAATTGTGCAGATTTCTCTATTTAACATAATAACGGAAGTAGTGTTGCAGTGGTGCTATGTTTGGATTGGTTATTTTTGTGCATTTCTTTGAAGCTTAACGGTAAATTATGTTGAAGATTAGCAGTGGATTATGAAACTGCCATTAGTAAATATTTATAGAAGTTTTCTTTTAGTTCAAGCTAATAAACATCATATGTTACATTTTTACATATAAAACATGACAGGATTGAGATAATCTTGCTATTTGGTATTGAAAATGGTTCTTTTGTTAGATTTATTTTTTTTTGGTTTCTATTATTAGCTAACTAGTGTGAACAACCACAGCTGCTAAAAGCTTACTAAAAGAATTTTTCTATAGTTTTACCAGTGTCGACGATTCATGATTTTTTTATTCAAATATTTATGTATTCAAAATTAATTGATGTATTTGTTGCTATCAACTTAGAGAGTTATAAGTAAACCTAGACATTGAGGGTAGACATTTATTAATGTATTCATTTGATAAAATTTAAACGTGTGCATAAATACACAGCTTTATAATCTATCATGTATTATTATCATCGTGTAACACTTTATTATCAAATCTTATTTTATCAAATGGATGCAATATCCGAAAGAATTTTTTGCTTTAAGGAGGATACAGCGGATCTTTGCAGGGTGAAGGGCAAGGGAATATCTCCTATGCTTTTAAATAGGCTCTAACAAGAAATACCAATCGATGAAAAAATAAATTAACATTCTTAAAACTAAACAAAATAATTTTATTATGAATACCTATAATACATTTATTAATTATTTGTATATATTACAATAATTTAAGTCGATTGGAGTGCATTTGTCTAACTGTTAAAAGTGTAAATAGGTTAAGAATCGTGGCAACACCGCAAAAAGTCAGTTAATTTTGTTGGTAGCAATGTTTGGTTTCTGCTTTCGGAGTTTAAGTTGACATCCTAACCTCTAAATATCAATTCCAAAATATAAGTGGAAACATTTTGAATGTTTTGTAATTTCATGTGCAATTACAGAGGGAATATTCTATTTTTAAAATTTGTATAGTCTAAAGATTACAATCTGCTAAGCAGATTCAAGAAATATATAAAAACTTGCTGAAGTTTAATATATTTTTTCTAATTTGCGTTTATAATACGTTTGTATAACGTCTATCAGTAGGAGTCGTTTATGGCTATCTATAAAAGTACACTGTACTTTAATGAATTATAGGGTTATTTAGTTTTTAAGGGTTGGATGGGTAATGCGTGGAATGTGACAACTTCCAACTGCAAGTATCTGTCAAAATTGTCAACCTCTGATAAATTTTTAATTAATATCGTTGAATTGGTTCGCTGTTTGTTGATTGTTACTTACATGAAATTTCACTTGAAGTTATGGTCTATTTTTACTTGGAAAGAAGGTTAGGTTTTGGATATTCCTAATTAGTAACATAAACAAGTCTCGTACCTACATCATATCTGCTTGGGCAAATCAGTAAGTCCAATTCATGTTTATGGTACTATAAACAAGACCCGTATCATCGATTTAATCATCTTTGCTTTTTTCGCGAATTTCGGGCGGAGTGCAAATTAAGTTGTCTTCGCTCATATTTTATTTATTTGTAACAAAAGTAATAACTAATTTATTTGAAGTGACGGATGATGACAAATGATTCAAAAACTCAAGTGGGCGCCGAGTGTTACCAACTGTTACCAACTAACACAAAATTCTCTAGACGACCAAAATATTTTTTTGTATTAAAATTAGAAAAAATAGCATAAAATACTCGTTTTATAAGGGCATTGGCGCACTCATCCCATAGAAAAACTCGCCTGCGGCTCGTTTTCTAACTTGGGATTCGTGCGCCAAATCAACCCTTATAAAACTTGTTCTTTAATATACTATTTAAAATTAGCATGTATTCTTTGTATTACTGATTTCGTGAAGATTCTGATTGTGATGATAATGATAATTTTACATTTTGGAATATTTTCGTCGAATTAACATTTGTATTCTGATTATAAACGCAGAAGACTGAATTGTTCGATATAATTTGATTAATAAAATATATGATTATTAGTTAATACAATAAAATATAGATTATTATAATGGTCATTATATGTCATCATTCTGTTCTGTTATTTGAAGTCGTGCACTATGAGGTGTTGCCACATCTCTACTGTCTTTCCACATATGTCGTGAAAAATTCTTGTTTTGTTTACTTCAAATTATTATTGTGCATTAACTAGACACAGGATTTCAAAAATATTGCGCAGCATTGTTCTTCGAATATTAGAGTATGTCTTTTTAGTTTTTTATTAGATTCTCTACATTTCTTCATCAGAATGTTTAGTGAAAACTGCTAGAGGTTAGATGGTCTCCATAAGAGCCCATGTTAAATTCTGGATTTTATTTTCCATTTTTCTCAGTAATGATACACACAAAAATAAAAAAAAGCCATGAAATCGAATGAGTGTCAAAGAACTCTAGGTTTAAATTTCACGCCATACTCTACATTTTTACATTTTGCTATATCCTCCTTAATACCTATGGATGGATTCTCATGCATATGCCTATTGACTGAAATATCCAAAAACTTAGTGATAAAATTTAAATTTTATCGTCATTCCATGCCAATTCAACTAAAAAATAGTGTTCAGTTTTTTTCTAAGGAGATGTTAATGGAGAGAAAGACGTGCAAGCAAAATTCAATTTATTTCATTGTTGATCTCCTGTTGGTTCAGGAGTAGTGAATTATTAAAGATTACATTTTCACACCATAATTTTTTTCCATGGATGGAGTAGTAGCAAGTTTAGTTATGTCTTTCTGTAAAAGTTTTTAAATGGAGGATCTCCCGGCTATCCTCCATACAATATATTTTTATCTACTAATTACTTAGAAAAAAGCAAAATAACAGTTACACACACATACAGGAATGCAACAATGTAATAATTAAATATACTAACTGTTTCATCTCAACAGTTTTTAAACTTTTTTTATAATATATATTCACTTTGTATTCATAGTAAAAAGGTTCATAAATGGCTATCCAAAGCTTTCTATATTTTATTTCATATAATTTCATTTTTTTGCGATTGGTTCTTGTATAACACTTAAGATTCTATGGAAACCGATAATAATAAAATAAACTGGGAAAAAAGAAAAAAAATTTTCTTGCTGTCACAAATGAACAAATTTATGTTTATGGTGAAGAATTAATAATAACACCAAAACAAGTCGAAGAACATTTGGAAATTTGAAGGTAAGATACAAGAACCAGTTAATACAGTCCAGTTTTTTTTTTTAATTCACGCATCCAATAACACTAATTCACTTAGATATTAATTTCATCCAAGTGTTAAATCTAAAGGACTAATATTCATTCAAAGTCCTCTTATCTAAACCCCATCAATCTATTGAGATAGTTGATCAATCTAGCATGCAAGTAGATTATAAAAAGAAATGAAGTAATTGAGGTGCTTAGCAAGGTGGTAAATTAATTAATTGATTTAGCAACTCTTTGCGGCGTTTAATTAATAATATTAATTAATTAATATTAATTACAAATTTAATAAAATAATGACATTCGTTTCCTTTTTTTAATCTGACTATACAATGGCGACCAAAAAATAGAATCACCAGCATTAATCAAGTTAAAGTTTTTTTAATAATTTTACACACTGCATATGGGTTTTAGTGCTATAACAATATATTGTTTTACAAGTGCAGAAAAGTGCTAATTTCTTACGAGTTTGAAGAAGTTGCGGCATGAGACGAAGCCGAATGTCGCAATCACACGAGTGTGAAATTGGCGTTTTTGCATGTGTTACACACTATACTTTATCTACGACCACAAAAAAAAACTAATAAAACACTAAAAGTTAAGAAAAGTATTTAACCTAGAATTTATACTTGCATTCATATTTTTTACGTGAAATCTCAGACAATAAATTAAGAGATGTAATGTGAGTAGCTTCCTTTTTCCCATTATCGGATTCACTCATAATAAATTTAAAATTTCAAGAACAAGTAAATATTAAATTTTTAAGGGTAATTTTATTTCAGTCAATCTAGTAGAGCTAAAAAACCATATGTGTGCACTCAAAACTTTACAAAAGTAATTTTTTATAAACAATCACAATTCAATTGCCAATGTTATTTTTCAAAGCAACCCTTAAAAATTATGGTTTTAAAATGTAAAACAAAATAGGACTAGAACCAATATAATAGTTACACAAGACCTGCCATCTTTTTCTGTCACCTACATCTGCATAGCGCTATCTTTTTATCTAAACCGGTTTCCGATATGATGTTAAAAATTAACGAATTCTACGTTAACTAAACAAGAATTTAAGAATAACTTTATATAGTAATAATAAATACGTTAGACAAATGTTTGAAAATAAAAAAGCTAATTTAAATGGATTGTCTGTCCAGTAAAATGATGGGTCCAGGTGCTGCACGTGGCAACAATTTGGTCATTTTGGTCATATTACAAAATTTTACGACCCTTAGAATATGGACAACTATTACCAGACTAATAGATACCTACTCGTTCCTAAATTATTATTGACCGATCTTGAACTTTTACGCTTTGAGTTCTACAACCAATTTGAATTGTGACAAACAAAAGCAACTTTGAATATTAAGTTTCAACCGGAAGTAAAATGCTGAAACCTAACTAATCTTCACTGACTTAGCTTTGCTTGATTACCACATAACCTAGTTCATTTTCTTACCTAAATTCGGAAGTTTAAGTTTTAAAACCATATTTTTTAACCATAGTAGAATTCACATTCAATCTAATTCTTTCCTATCATAGCCGGAAATCAACAAGTGGATGTTCTCAAATATCGGCTCCACTTTTCACTTGGTTTCCCTTTTCAAAAAGTAAATTTTATTAAAAAGGAATGACTAAGATATCTTACCAAAATCAATGCTGTAGGCCAGTGCGGCTTAATTTGCCTTGTTGAAGCTCAATTGAAGCAAGATCATTTTAATTTTAACAACAATAAATGGAAATCAATTGATTTTACAAAATTTTACGAACCTGCTGTCATTGACTGCACGATTCCCAAGAATATTGTGTTAAGTGATAATACAGTGCATTTGTTCTGTAGCAAATTCAAAAATTAACTGAGTGAATTAGAACTGAATTATCATTTAGAAGTCATTAGGAGACTTTCAATTGCCCGACAATTTCTATAAATAATTTTCTATTATGTCCTAACTATACCAAAATCTATTTAAAACATTGGTATAAATAAACTGTATTATGCGTAATACTCAATCGAAAATGGATCAATACACTTGATTTGGTGAGTCTCATAATAATTCAAATGCTTGCATTGGACACAGATATTCAGAAGTCTTTCTGTTTCAATCCTGTCCTTATAAATACTAACATCCTCATGATTTTTTTGAATCCTCAGTAAATAAACTATCCAGTCCATCTCTTACATGTTATAGCTTATCTCAGTATGATTTTTAAAAAGGTTTTGTTTTATAAAAAAATAACTGTCTAGACATTTAAAAATACGTAAATTTATTAAGTTGGTTTGAACTTGGGTGTTTCTATTAACATCTCCTCAGAAAAAAATCTTAAATTCCTGGACATACAGTTATGATCATTCGCTAAGTAACAATAAAAAAAGCCGGTGATAGTCGGTATTTTAGTTTTTTGCACAATGTACGCTGTAAGTCGACGCTGTAATGTTCATTGATTTATGAACTGGGCAATTATAATGTCGAAAAATGAAAAGTTCTTGATTACCATATAACAAACTTGCATTTAAATTGTACAAAAAGCTGAAAAATCTGCTGTCATAATTTGTTCATCGTTCCTTAGCAAATAATCGCAACAGTACATGCCATCACTTTGTTTTCTCCAGATTTTAGTTAAATTGACATGCAGTGACTTGTATGGATGATGGAAAAGTTAAAATTAGAGTTAACTATGGATTTACAAAGAATATAAAATGTTGTAGATTAGAGATATGAGTGTTTCCTAGATAGTATGCTCTATTTAGTTGGGTTAATACATTTTGGTGAATATAGTCAACTAACTTGTTTATGATGTCACTACATACACATTATCTTTGGACGATTACATAGAGGGTAGTTTTCCCATCATTCTATTCCATCGCTTTAGCGGAGATGGACTCATTGGTCCATCTTCTTTAATTGCTAGAAGTAAGAGAAATGGAGATACATATGACAGGATTGACAAATGAATGGACGATGGCAGTTAGGAAGAGTAGGGGAAATATTTCTAAACATACATTGTTGTAAAAACTAGCTTAAGTTCTTTATTTCTAACTGCCACTTTCAATAATGTCATTTAGGTAACTACAATCCCTAATTATTTACTGCTTATATTATGTTGTTTTATGATTCGTCGTAATTCTTACAAAAAATTGTTATTATTACAGAAATTGTCAATTTAAGATAAAAAGTATAAAAATTTGACATTGTCTAATAGGCTATATTGCATGTATGGATCAAAGAAATACTGATTACAAGTATAGAGCACATATGCTTGGTAATGAGTTTGTCTTTGTTTCATTCTTACCAACACAACCTATCATTCAAATGTCTAATAGTAAGTTATAGTTAAAAATTTATTTTCAAATATTTTCTTTACAGGAGATGACAAGTGTTATGAGTTTTGCTTCAAGTTCTGGCGGTGCCCCATTAGATCGTGTCTTAAGTAGTCCAGATAGATCACGTAGGTCTTCCCAACAATTAGAGGCCAAAGTAGAAATGGTATATAGTTTACTTTCAATGTTGGGCGGACAAGAACATGCTGATATGAGTGAAACGTTATTCGCATTAAGTACCAGTCCAGAAAGTTGTCTTGCTATGAGGCAATCAGGTATTTATTTGTTTTAGCTTTCACATTTCAGATTGTTTCATCATTAATTTATTCTTTTTATTAGGATGTATTCCTTTGTTGGTCCAACTTTTACAATCAGATAAAGTAGAAGAAACTCGGAGAAAAGCAGCGCAGGCACTGCATAATCTTATCCATTCGAATCCTGACGAAAGGTTAAAGAAAAGGGAGACTAGGGTACTTAGGCTTTTAGAACAAATACGTGCTTATACAGCATACCTACATAATAAGACTGATGTAGATCTTTCAGTTTTACCACCATCAGAAGGTAAGTGTAAGAACTATCCATCAAAAAACTATTATTGATAGAAATAAATGTGAATAGACTATGAATTGTTCTGTTTATAGATGGTGATAATCATCCTGTACAAACAGTGGCTCATCTTATGAAGTTATCATTTGACGAAGGTCATAGACAAGCAATCTGTCAACTAGGAGGTATTCATGCTATTGCAAAACTTGTAGAGGTAATTATGATTGTTTTGAAATTTTTGTAGAATTTAGTTTTGTGAGATTAGGTAATAGCGATGTTAATCTAGAGGACATTCTAAGACATTCTACATTTTAACTAATAGCTTCGATTTTTTATTCTGTAATAGCTGTTTTACACATCTGAGAATTTATGCGAAAGAAACTTTGACGTTTATAATAATAGCTGTTTTACACATAGCATATCTTATTGCTATGTAAATACTCTTAAAATTAGTGTTTGCGAAGCAGCTGGGTGTTCATTGTAAACAAAGAATGATGTCGTATAAAAATAGTTGGTGTAATCAGAATAATTTTGTTTACTATACCTTGTAATAAAAATATTGTTGATAAATATGCATGATATTTTCATGCTGTTTGTGTGAAAAGTTTTAAATATATTTTATATACAATTGAAGCAAAACCGCGAATAAGGGTCTAAAGCACATTTTTTGCAAAGGGGAGACAACCTGTTTATTCTAGAATCCATTCGTCATCATCGGTGTTCACCTCATCCTGTGCTTTAGACCCTTATTCCACATTCCATACCATCCGATAAGGATATTCGAGAGAAAGGTGCTCTTAGACCCGTATTCCACGAATTTAAAACCAGGTGTTAGTCTTTAAAAGGTGATATTCGAGCATCTGGCTAAATATTTTGAAACGAAACACTATACTGACATTGTGAGAAGGTTCCATAGACCTTTATTCCATACAAAACAAAAATTCACCCAAGATGTGCTATAGACCCTTATTCGTGGTTTTGCTTCAATTATAAATAGTTAATTAATCTTTATTTTAGAATGCAGTGCAATTTAATATTTACTTATATCATATAATAACAAATTTTACGAATTTGAATTACGAACCTGTTACTGTAAAAGTAAAGTTCCTAATCATCCATTTGATGCAGCATACTTTTAAAAATAATTACCTAAAATTTCAAATTTGTACATGCATACATTGTTTGGAAATGTAGTTGTTTGTAACAGCCCGCAGCTGTCAGTTTTTTTGAAAAAATGAAAATATTTCGGAATTGGTTAATTTTAGAGGCATAGTTTTATCAAACAAATTAGTTTTATTTAAAGTAAAGAAGTTGACATCCATTTCCAGTATAACCGGAAGTAACAGAAATCTGAAATTATTTTAAAACAAAAGCATGTAACCCGAAACCATTACCTGCAAAATTTCAAATCGCAACTCCTATTGGTTCCCCATATTCTTCTAACGAAAACTCGTCCTGACATACCCTGTATATCACTTTAGTACATCGTATTTTTTTTGACCTACATCTCTCATGGGAAGTCATTTATTACTGTATCTACTGGGTGGAGAATTATGCTGCTGCAGAGGGTTGGTGATGGCTTTTCCTTCGATACTTGTGTTACATACTCAATCCAGTGATATATCTTGCCCGTGGTGTGAATCCAAATTCCTTGATCGGTAGTCCTGCAGAAAAAAGTATCTGTATATCAACCAACATAATTCAAAATCGTATCTGATCTGTATCGAAAACCTAATCCTAATATCTAAAATCCAAAGTTTCAACATCTGATTATATCTGATATTTTGAATTTTATCTGACGTTTAAATCATATCCCATATCGGAATTCTATTTATTGTTGAAATTGATTCACTATGCTGTATTAATAAAAAAAGTTATTGAACATTTATTATTGTTTCACTGGTAAATTGTATATTTCTGTCACTAAAAATCACATTGTTATTTACACTATTTAGAGTGAGCATGCACTTCACGGAAGCACAACGGATGAGGGTCACTGTGTCTTGCTGCGTAGATATTCCTGCATGGCTCTCACCAACCTCACATTTGGTGACAGTGGTAACAAGGCTTTACTGTGTTCGTTTAAAGATTTTATGAGCGCACTAGTTCTTCAGCTACAAAGCCCTTGTGATGAACTTCGACAGGTAGGGACTGTTAGAAAATAAGGTATTCTTGTAATATTAATGTTATAATCACCTTTGTTTTTCTCTTTATAGGTTACAGCTAGTGTTTTACGAAATTTATCATGGAGAGCTGATTCAACAAGTAAAGGAATTTTGCGAGAAGTTGGTTCAGTGACGGGTTTAATGAAAGCAGCAATGATAAATAATAAAGAAAATACTCTGAAATCTATCTTGTCTGCTCTTTGGAATCTTTCAGCGCATTGCACTGACAATAAAGCTGAAATCTGTGCTGTAGAAGGAGCTCTAGGTTTTTTAGTTAGTATGCTTTTATATAAAACCCCATCGAAATCATTAGCTATAATAGAAAATGCAGGTGGAATTTTAAGAAATATATCGAGTCAAATTGCAATAAGAGATGATTTTCGTGAAACTTTGCGTGAACATAATTGTTTGCAAGTTTTATTAGAACAATTAAAATCGCCTAGTTTAACAATAGTAAGTAATGCCTGTGGTACTTTATGGAATTTATCTGCAAAAAATCAAGTGGATCAAGAATTGTTATGGCAAATGGGTGCGCCAGCAATGTTACGTAGTTTAAATCATTCCAAGCATAAAATGATTGCAATGGGCTCTAGTGCGGCTTTAAAGAATTTGTTAGCATCCAGACCTAGTCATAATTTATTGCCACAAATGGATGCAACTGCAAAGGCTATGGATTTACCAACATTACCAACATTAGGAGCAAGAAAACAAAAAGCACTATTACAAGAGCTGGAACAAAATTTAACTGAAACTTTTGAGAATATTGATAAGGATTCACCTACAAAAACAAATCATGAAAGTAAATTCTTATTAGACAATTCAGGTATTGTAGGATTTTTATTGTATACCAATTTAATTATGTAACGGTAATTTTTAATAGGTCCAAGTAGTTCTTCTTTTATCCAGAAGTTTCACAAACGAAAACAAGTGCTACATTCTGAAAGTCAAGAATGTGTTGCACATACTGAAATAGTATATGAATCACGGACATCAACTAGTGATACTAGTATTTTAAATGAAAATTTTAGTAATGCTTTTGCGAATGTAATAGTAGAAAATGAAAATTATGGCATATATGCTGAAACTGACTTAGATCAACCAACAAATTTTTCTTTGAAGTATGGTGAAGATGATTCTGAATCAGAGGATAAAATCGTTAAAGCTGAAGGAAGTGATTTTGTTCAAGACACAGTTAAAACTTATTGTACTGAAGATACACCTTACGAAACTCCATTTAATTTTTCTACAGCTACTTCCATGTCTGATTTAAGAGAAACTGGTTTGGAATCTGAAAAACAGGTAAAAATTATTGTGTAGTGAAAAACTTCATCTTTTAATCGCTTATTTTCATTCTTTATAGGTTATAGATAATGATAAACCTATTAATTCAAATCTGAAATCTACTAAAGACAGAGCACTATCACGTTCAGATGAAAAAGATCATTGTTCTGTAGAAGATATATCTGAAATAGACAATAGACCGAGAATTTCTGAGAAAACTTTAAAATCACAATTTAGTTCTGGTCTTGCATCGCCTGAGAAACCAGTAAATTATGCAGAAGAGGGAACACCTGGTTATTTTTCACGTGTTGATAGTTATGGTTCATTGACTTCAATTCCTGTTGGGGAAAGAAGCAAAGACGAGACAATAGTCAAAACTGAGACTACTACCAATGAAGCGATTGTCAACAGCACTCCAGAGACCTTACAGAAAAATGAAGTTCCCACAGAAGGTACAGTATTATTTCATGATCTTTTATTAGGATTCGTCATTAATGACAATTTTTATTGTAGTCATGAGAATTTAAAATTTTTTAAAACACAAGCTCTAGGAATAAATTCGAAAATAAAAGCAAAATATCAATTTTTTATATTGTGAATCGTATTATCAGCAGTAACTAAGTGCATTCAGTTTTATAAGTATAAAGTTTATTCAGTATAATTATGTAATTTTTCAATTATCTCATTGATTTCCAATGGTTCTGGAATTTTGATAAATAATGAAAACATCGTTTGTTTTTGTTAATTTACGTGGAAAATATATCGCATTTTTTGTATTTTTTATTCAACACGTATGTCCAACTATTTTTAAAAAATCACATCTTGGTACCTTTTTTCTTTAAAAACTTTAAAATAAAAAAGAACGCAAGCAAGCAAGTAACAAAGAAAGACCAGACACTTTAAATCCGATTACTTCATCACTAAAATAGTGCGTAATATGACATTATTCTCTTTCAAAACGGGACAATGTCTCTTCAATCTTCTGACATGGTGTTGGGACTTCAAGGCATTTTGATGTTGCATCATGTACCATTTGGCTGGTTATATACCAAGGATCATCTTCTATTAATCTTAGCATTTTGGATTGGCATCTTTGCAGGATGACGATGTTTGATTTGCTGGCACAGCCCACTTTACTATTAGGTCCGTATAGGATTGATGGTGATTTTAAAAATCACCTTTTTGTTGCCTGGGGATAAATCTAATTTTCACCCAATCAGCCAATGTGCATTTTTTGCCTTAGTTCTATTCGTTGTTTTTTTTTGTTGATGTGTTCCTCCAGTCGAGCTTGTTGTAAATATGGAATACCAGATACTTCATAGTAGTTGGCTGGGATATTTCAATATTAATTAAGTGGATTGATGGTTGACACTGCTTTTTTCAGACTAATGTGAAGGTCAACACCCAATTTATCATTCTAGCCTAACGGTAATCACCACCGTATGTATGTTACCAGTTACCTGTATGTATGTATTAAATAACTTCCAAGATACAAGCGATTGTTACATGGAACACAATCACTAATCAGAATGTGCTACCAGTTTGTAAGAAATAGATGAAATTGTGCAAGGAACTTATTTTTATAAAGTATTATTAGTTATGACAATAGCTTTCAAATTAATCTAAAGAATCACTACAGGTTGATGTGTTTTTGTAATTTTACATCTAACGTCTAAATTCAACTTGGTAAATGTTATTAGCAAATTTTTTATTTACAATGTTAATTTTTCTAAAACGGAAAATCGCTTATATCTTGGAAACTATTTAGCACAGAATGCTACAGTTTTGAACAGCAATCAAAACAATCTAAAACTTTGCTATACTCTTTTTTCCTCTGAAATAATTAGGTGTATATTTAAAGTGTGGCTGTACGATTTTCACTGTGAACAACAAACTGTAGATACAATACATACAGTGGCGTATCCAGGAATCTAACTTGGGGGGTGCTTATTGTTTTCAGTATTTGATGAAGGATACTTTTTAACTTAAATTGTTAACAGTGACTTTCTTGTAACGATTTAATAGTATTTATTATTATTTCAATTTACTGCAATGAAAGGATAGACAACATTCAAAAACCATACTGCAAATGCTGAGGACTTTTTTATAAAATGAATCATAGGTACCAAGAATAACTAGTGGTACGTACAGTCATTAGCATTTCGGTGCATAGTTTCTTTTGTTTACAAACAACACAGCAAATCTAACCAGTTTTAAAGGTTGCTACCCTACCTAAAGTGGCTTTGTATAACAACAATAGAGTAATAAAAACTGCTATTTTCAAGTGAGTTTTTTTATTTTACTGAAATACAAAACATCCATTTCACTTCTACTCTCCTTTCTTCTATTTTAAGAAATAAATATCGTATACTTGTTTCTACTTAATTATAAACTCTATTAATTTATTTACGAGTTTGATTTGTTTATTTACAAAGTTTAATTATTTTGTAAACACTAAAAAAAAATTAAATTTTTAGTACTAACTGTAATCAGTTTTTATTGCAAAAATTAGTAAAAATAATAAATAATCAAAACTAATAATCATTCCTCGAGTTTCCAAAGTAGAATCAGATTGGGCATACAAACGAGGCATATTAAGATTTATTCACCTTCAGGTAAAATTCCCAGTAGTTGCGGGTCAAATAAATTAAGTTTAATAATAAATACAGTTTGGGTATATTCACAGGATTATATCTTGAAAGTAGTTAGTGGAATGTTTATGAGAAAGGATCCAACTTTAGCACTCAGGTAATACATGCAAGAGAGAGATGGGTAATTGAGAGAATAATGTGTTAGAGAGAAAAATTAAACCCATTGACTAATCTACTTAAAAGGAGGCGTGATTAAAAAAAATCTGTAATCTTTCACAAATATTTTCTAAAAATTTTAGATCAACAGATATTAATGATATATATGATCTAAGGTTCTATGCTTTGTCATGGGTGTTTCTTAATTTTTGTTTTGTGACTATTTTGTTTTTAGTACTGACTATATCTATGTTTCTAGTTTTTTCTTAGTTTGTAGTATTTTATTAAAACCACTGAATATTTATAACTTTTTAAAATTTTAACGTATTTACATAAATAAATGCCTACATTATTACTTTATTTTTATTTATCGCTTACATTAGTTTCTGCGATTATTTATTATCTAAAATACTCCTAAGCCTCTATTTTTTGATGATTGTTTTCATTATTATTTTCATTTAGTTGTGTTTTATTAAAGGTAAAGAATGAAACATAAACACGCTATATAACTTTGTTTAACTAGTAGATGCTTCTATTTAAAAGGACTATTTTATAAAGTGTGTCAAAGAAATTTGAATAGAATGAGTAACGAGAGTTTTTGCAAGCGTGTTTTTAAAACAAGCTTTAAAAAATTTAAATATTTTGCCCAGGTAGTTGTCCATCTCTGTTTAATTTGGTCTCTTTCGTACACAGTATAAGGGGTATTTCGATTCTTAAAGCAGCAACATCCTCACTCGGGACAAGACATTTGCTAATGACTGTACATATAATACAGTTATAAATTTTCACGACAATCTGATTTAAGTCAAACAGATATTCTCAAAATAAAATTTTGTGCAAGATTAACGTTACAAACTTTACTAATCATTTTCCATCATTTTCAGTATGATCTTCATATGGTACTGGCGAATTTATTTATAAAACGATATAATAATAAAATACATATACACTCGAGCTTCTTTTTAACGAACTTCCATTTTACGAAATTCTCTATTTAACGAATTTTTAATGGGATTCTGCCCGTTGCGTAATTTACCATATAATTTGTGCCCTATTTTACGAAATAAAATTCTATTTACTGAACTTAAAATATGAGCAGGTTTCTATGAAATCTGTTGGGATTTTTTGTCTGAATTGAATTCTTGGAACTTCATCCATAGAGCTTTCAAACCAGCACTTCAAGTAATACCCTTATAATCCTGTTTACAAGGGATTATAGTCTTTTATTTATGGATTTTAAAAGAAGAAACTGGAAGTTTTTGTCATTGTCTGTTCTCAGAATTCAAGAGGGTGTAATACCTTTTGTTATTAGATTTCAATATTGGGCTTCCCAAAGTTACACATAAAATTAAGACATAAAAACAAACCATCAGTTTTACATGTGATATCAATCTGTACAGTTCTTTTTTACAAAAACATGTCTGAAAGCTGTATTTTGTAGAGAATAGGATCACATATCGATATAAAGTATCAATGACTGTTGTAGGCTTCGTTTCTAAATCTTGATATTTTTTTACCCATAGCTTATATTCTGATTTAAGAATTTTCTCATTCAAGTCAATATCAGTTCTATAAAATTCTGACAGGTGCAGAAATTTCTGAAGTTGAGAATTATAATTATTGTGCTCTATATTAGAAGGAATAAGTCATGCGAATGATTTTAAAATGTCTTTATGTTTTATAAAGCGCTCATTCATTTGAGCAATGACCTGATCCAGAAATGGTATGTAGCAAGATATTCGAAAATAATCTTTAGTATTAAAGGTTGCAATATTATAACGGTTGTTTTGCCCGGTTGCCTGCTCGTGGTATTTCAATTTCAGTTTCGAATAATTTATATGCCAGTGATGTTGCTTCCATAAAAATATTGGTAAATCATCACTATTACATTAATTATCAATTATCACTACCACATTTTATGAATGAAGTAAAGTGAGCTCAACTTTACTATCTCAAACTTGAAATTTGCAAATTTAAAATTCTTAGAAGATTCCCAGGGCAACATTAAAATAACTGGAAAACTTTAAAAGAGAGGATAGAGGTATTCATGCAAAACCAATAATTTACAACTTGTCTATAAATATTGTAAAGGGTTTAGGTTAACTGAGCATATAAGGCATTGTATAAGGGGATTGCATACCTACCTGCTATTTCTTAAGTACTATTCAATTATATTCAAAAAGGGATTACGGACACCTAGTTTCTCACTATTTTTATAGGTAAAACTGTAAAAAGGAGTTAGGAGAATTATGAATGATAGGATATGGTTTTTCTTAATAATTATTCAGTTCATAATCTTAATAAAACTTAAAAATACTAATATGAAGTCTTGGGGGGGGTGCTTTTGAAGCAAAAGCACCCCCCTAAATACGCCCTTGAATACATAGGTACATAAAACTAATTATGTAACATTTCTAGTAATGAAGAATTATTAATCTTTCTATTTTAGAAATTGTTCTTACAGTAATATTTACTATTGTCTATAACCATTTTGGTGTTCAAATGAAGTCTTTGGTAATAACATGGTGCATTTTTTTTGGTAGAGGCAGAACATTTGGTATGCTGTGTAATAGGTTTTTAAAACTCGAGAAGTGCAATTTAGATTTAAACATTAATTAAAATATAAAAATTTCTCACGCTAAATAATGTATATCAAATTTCATAAATACGGCCCTCAATTGGAAAAATAAATAAGGTAAATATATTTATTGCAATGTTAAGATTTGCAACATGCACAACCTACGAATTACACAGCTACAATTGATATAAACAACAAACTAACGAGAAATATACAGATCGAAAGCGGGGTGAGACAGGGATGTGTTCTGTCACCCATACTATTTTTGGTTGTAATCGACTGGGTTATGAGAAAAACGGAAGATAAAAAGACAGGAATTAGTTGGAAGTTCGGCGAAATACTGGAAGACATAGAATTTGCAGACGATGCATGTCTGTTAACAGAAAGCACAATACAGATGAGAAAAAAACTAGACAAACTAAAAGAAGAAGCAATAAAAGTAGGACTGAATATAAATAAGAATAAGACCAAAATTATGAAAATAGAAAAAGGCAAGAAGAAAACAGGGACAGAGAGAAACCAACCCGACAAGGAACAGATAGAGGAGATAGAGAAATTCAGATACTTGGGAAGCATTATAGACGAGAGAGGAACAAGCGAAGTGGATATAAAAACAAGAATACACAAAGCTCAACGAGCTTTTAATGCACTTAAGAAAATGTGGCAATCAAGGGAAATACATATGAAAACCAAAATTAGAATGTTCAATACAAACGTAAAATCGATATTGTTATACGGCTCAGAAACGTGGATAATAAATGAAATGCACATGAAAAGGCTACAGACATTCATAAACAAATGCCTTAGAAGAATCCTGGGAATATACTGGCCGGAAAAAATGAAGAATTATGGGAAAAAACACAACAAGAACCAATAAGGATAACAATAAAAAAAAGAAAATGGATTGGACATACGTTGAGAAAACCGAATAATGACATAACAAAACAAGCACTAGAACACAATATAAGAGGTAAAAGGAGGAGAGGAAGACCAAAAGCCACATGGAGAAAGAAGACGCAAAATGAACTTACCGAGAGAGTACTACAATGGAGTGAAATAAAAGAGAAGGCGAAGGACAAGATCGAATGGAAGTGTTGTGTGCATAGTGAATTAGTGAAGAATAGAAGTGTAAAAAAAACAAACCAGTAAAAGGAACAGAACAGTGCAACAACTAGAGTGAACCTGGTACCGAGTCGGCAACTCTGCTACTGTACAGGCGGAAACGCCAAGAATTGCCGAAGAATCGTCGACGAAAACGACGCCCTATGCTTCCAATGGCGCGACAGGAATGATGATGATGATGATGGTGCCAAGATTCATTTGGTATTGTTATGTCCGTTTGTGTTGGTTTTCTGTATATGGAAAATTCAAATAGATTGTATGCATTAATCTTGATAGTTAAGTTTAGGAAGTTTATAGCCCCGTTTTGTTGTTTCTAGTGACAGCTTAGCTGTCGAAACAATATTGTCAGGTTATATTTTAATAAATACTGTGAAACTTTTTACTAATCTTTATTTCATAAAATATATCAGCTTGTGTAATTATAGTAAACTTACTTTTTACAATTTAAATTGAATATGTTTTAGAAAAACTGCAATAATTGCTAGTTGTAGTTAGAGTTTTAAAGTTGCAGACCAAAAATTAGTTGGAATAACAACTGCAAAACATAATAGGTACATTTTACAAAAAAAGCTAAAACTATAAAAAAAGTTATTGCCAACTATAAGAAAAGAGTGAAGAGAAAATGAGTAAATTTAAAGACATACCACTGGAGAGGACAGTGGAGAAAAAACGCAGCAAAGTTTTAAAATTAACACACGATAAAAAAGATGAAGTAATCAAATTCTTTGAAAACATTTAAACCAGTAGGTTGTGTCCTGGTAAAAGAGATGCAATAATATGTAACAAAGTAAAAAAACAAAAGAGCCTAATGACTGACTCAGTTGGTAATCTATA
This sequence comes from Agrypnus murinus, assembly GCA_929113105.1. NCBI lineage: Eukaryota > Metazoa > Arthropoda > Insecta > Coleoptera > Elateridae > Agrypnus > Agrypnus murinus. Next base: position 225,135,185 of record OV816024.1, on the reverse strand, counting down.
CAAAAAGTCCATAAGCCAAATTTTATATCAAATGAGTTATGCGAGCTTCCTGCAATTAGAACATATGTCTACTCCCATGCTGTTCACGTCGATGTACTTACTTCAGGAATTAGTAGAGAGAAACTAGTGTCAACTACGAATAAAGGAGAATCCGAGCTAGAAAGTGACAGAAGAATCTGTACTATCAGAGATGAAGAAACCTAGGGGAGCATTAAACTTAGGTAGCTAGACTGTGATTCGTTTTGCCACTAAAAGGACTGTTGTATCTTAAGTAGGCCAAATCGTTTCTATGACGGGTTGACGCAACATTATCCAAACCACAGTTGGGTAGAAGAAGCGTGCTTCAATTTATAAATAATTTATTAGATAGCGTTTACTGTCTCCAGCCTTACTGTGTGGAACTCCATAATCATGAAATATAATCAAATTAAAAGATTAATTTAAAGTTTCACAAGTTTTATTAGTTTATCTTAACCTGACAATATTGTTTCGACATTAAAATGTCATTATCAAAGGTAGATAAGATTGATAAACAAACACGTTGCTAAGGATAAATATATACAGAAAATAGGTAACTAGATATAATACATACAAAATTTTTTGTATGTACGGGTATTGTCATCTGTAAGGCTTGTCCTTGGGCTTCGATCATGACTTTTGTTTTCAACACGTTCTCGTCCGCCCTTAAATTCTCTCGCCCGTATACACACGATTCTGAGACAGTGTACTGTCCCCAAACTGTGCCTTCAAACGAGTTAAAATTTCTGACGGTTTAACGCCTTCATTGGTTAAAAACTTTATGATAATCCGTTGTGCAACAGGCGAATGTACCTCTTGCTCGGTCATGGCTGTACTGACGACAAAGCCAAGGATGTGCACGAACCTGGCTGGTTCCCCACTTCTCATAAACCAAACATCTACTCCACACAACATCAGCTTCCTCGGAACTGCATTCTAAGCGGAATATCAAAATTAACGTTTATATTTGATTTACCGTCGTACATATTTTATAAACATAGAATTTCTTTTGGTTAAATGCTAAATAACTGCAAATTAACAACAAAGATGAAAACGATCCAGACATAAAAGAACGTGTACTGTCAGGAAACAGAGCCTACTACAGTAATATAAAAATAATACAGAACAAAAACATCAGTAAACAGGCCAAGCTTAGATTGTATAAAACATTAATTAGACCTGTAATCACATATGCAGCTGAAGTAATCTGCCTGACAAACAGCGAAGAAGAACAATTACGAAGATTTGAAAGGGAGATTTTAAGAAAAATATTTGGACCCAAAAGACTTGACAATGGAGAGGTGCGACCGAAGATGAACCACGAACTGTGTGAAGAATTTGGAGGGGAAGATGTAGTGAAGTTCATTAAATCCCAAAGGATAAGATGGTTAGGACATGTAATAAGAAGCAACAGTAATAAAACAACAAAGCGTTTGATGGAATGGAAACCAAATGGAATCAGACCACGCGGAAGGCCTAGAACGAGATGGTTTGATGAAGTAGTAAGGGACCTACATGAGATGAAGATTTTGAACTGGAGGGGAAAAGTAATGGACAGAACCGAATGGAGGCAAATTGTGAATGCGACAAAAACGAATCCCAATTTATAAGTCAAGAATATGAAGACTGGGGAAAATGAGGACTAATCTACTCATTAATAGGATTTAAAGCTTCAGATGAAGCGGCTATATTCCACCAAGGAATGTGAAGCCTATATATATAAATGCTAAATAATTAATTTTGCAGTTAAAAGGCAATAAATCCACCAGATTTTAACAGAAAGAAATTTAAAAAATCTGCTTCTGCCGGCCGAATACCGAATTTTTCACGCTGTTTCGGCCTAAACCGAATCCGTTAAAAATTGGCCGAATATCGAAGCAAAACCGGAGCTTTGGTGCATCTCTAGTTAAAATAGAATTTATAAAATTACATGATCTTTTATTTTTTTTTAAATGAATACCATTAGGATAGACATCCTTCCGTGGATGTCTCCCTTCCGTGGGTAAGTGTGCCGTATATGCGAAGTATCTGGCAAGATAGCTAGATTTTCTTTTGTTTAAATACTTTAATCTTGTTCAATTTAATTTAGTTAATGTTACAAGTATTTTTTTATGTTGTTACTTTTGGAAATAAATTACATTACTTACTATTTCTGCTTATACAACAGCTACTTTTATTATTGCCCTAAGCAAGTACTGCATGGATTTGGACAGAGAATAGCCCAAGAGAAAGCAAATGGTCACCTTTTTGCTCTAATAACATTATTTCTGGCAGTATAATATTGATTTTACGAGGATGAATTGATAAATCTCCGGCCTAACCCATATGGGATACAAATTTTTGCAATGTTTTTACGGCATTTTATTTTTTCATAATTTATCAGTATGGCTGTGAAATAACAAAAATTTCTGTCAAACAATAATTGTTTGGCAAGTTGTCAAAGTCGATAAAGTTTTGTGTGGTGTTAAAATGGAAAAAGCTGAAATTCGTGCGGTTATTAAATATTTTCACATTAAGGGTTTATCCCCAAAAGAAATCAAAGCTGAGCTAGACGGGACATTAGGCGAATCTTCTCCTTCCTATAGCACAGTTAAAACCTGGGTTGCGGACTTTAAACGGGGTCGCAAAAGCACAGATGACGCACCGCGTTCAGGAAGACCGCAAACTGCCACCACAACGGAAATTGTCGAAAAAGTCCATAGAGTTGTGTTGAATGATCGGCGATTGAAGTTGGCTGAAATAGCAGATACCCTGGGCATTTCAACGGAACGAACATATCATATCCTAACCGAAATTTTGGGAATGAGAAAGTTATCGGCACGTTGGGTGCCGCGGCTGCTCACAGTGGAACAAAAGCTGACTCGCAAAACAGTTTCAAGTGAGTGTTTAGACTTGTTTAATCGAAATTCAGTGGACTTTCTGCGACGGTTTGTAACAATGGATGAGACGTGGATTCATCACTACACACCCGAAACAAAGCAGCAATCAAAACAGTGGACTGCCAAAGGAGAACCTGCTCCGAAGAAAGCCAAAACAGTTCCGTCAGCCGGAAAAGTTATGGCTTCAGTCTTTTGGGACGCCAAGGGAGTACTTTTCGTTGATTATCTTCAAAAAGGTAAAACAATCAACGGAGTATACTATGCTACCTTACTGGATGAATTAAAAAAAATATTGAAGAAAAACGACCTGGATTAGCAAAGAAAAAAATTCTGTTTCACCAGGACAATGCACCTTGTCACAAGTCGGCAATTGCCATGGCAAAAATCAATGAATTGCAATTTGAATTGTTACCCCATGCCCCTTATTCACCAGACTTAGCCCCATCGGATTTTTATTTATTTCCAAACCTAAAAAAATTTCACGCTGGAAAGAAATACGAGTCCGATGAAGAAGTGATTGCTGCCACAAACGCCTATTTTGACGAGTTAGAAGAAAAGGCTTATAGGGACGGTATAAGAGCACTTGAACAAAGGTGGACCAAGTGCATTGAACTCGATGGGGACTACGTAGAAAAATAAAATTTTTGTTAACCTGATATTCTTTTGTTTTATTGCCTAGGCCGGAGACTTTTCAATTTATCCTCGTATATAATATTTTTTGTTAAAAATACTTTACCACCAATGATAAATTAGAAGAATAGAATTTCTGTTTCATCAAAAACTGTTATATTCAGAGGAAGAGTCATTTTTTGAAACTTCTTTTTTATTCAAGTTCTTGAGTTTATCAGCAATATATATACTACAAGCCCTGCGTCAAAAGTATTCGCCTACTTCTTTTTGTCAAAGAAAGAGATAGCGAAATAGATACATATCCAATTTCTGCTGGTTAGGCCATTGTTTTTTTATATTTTGGGAATATTTCTTATGATTTAATTTATTCATTGCATAATTTTTATCTGTATATTTCCAAAATTGGAAATATCTAATTTGATTAATGTACTCCATACCATGTAAGTTCCGATGTACATCATCAATACTCTTTTCAAATTCTTTAAGGGTGCTTTTCGTAAACTTGATAAAAATAAATAAAAAGTAGCTTCAACGAAATCTGGCTAAATATAATATGTAGTTTCACATTAATTTATAATATTCGTCATTTTGTTTTATCATTGCGTTCTTACTACTAATAAAAATTATACATTTTTAAATAGAGGCTTTGTTGCATTTATCGAGTGGACTGTAAACACTGATGACAGGTTTATAATTTATTATTTTTATATAAATTGACTGAACTTAATTACAGGGCCTACTGGTAGATCTGTTGGTGTTGAGGAGATCTTCTTGTAACTCTTATTCGTCTTGGTCGTAGCCAGAATCGAGACACATCAGCGGTAACGGTTGACAGTAGTTGCGGGATGTCGCGTGTCGTTTTTGCACAATTTCGGAAAACTTGATATGTACACAACACCGTCGTTGTTTGGCGATAGGGTCCAAGAAATAAAGCTGTCAATTCAATGATTTTAGCACGAAACAATATCAAACAAGATGCATAAATACGCAACAGGCTTTAACATTTGAATTCCAATAATGATTTTGTTTCTAAAAATTGTAAATAATATTGCTAGGCGAATACTTTTGACACAGGGCTCGTATTGATGTTCTTTTGTAAGAGAAATTAAATGTTTTCAATCGGGTCACTCTTATGTTTTTGTTTTTTTTTATATAAGCTTCATCTAGGGTTAATATTCAACATAACATTCTTATTTAATTAGTCTTTAACTTTAATTTTAAATGTAAGTTAAGTACTTAAAATAATATCTTTACTTACATGATTTTTACCTCAGAAACAGTGGACATATGATTCTCAATCAAAAATAAGATTAGGTTTATCTTTTGTAAAACTTGTAATGCACTTGTTCAAATTGCATTCAAACAAATTTCTGTATTAAAGAATGTATGTACTGTCATGAAAAGTGTGAGGTAGCAATAAATGTAATAAAATGTGGGTGTGTAGTTAAAGTAGTTCACTAGAACAATCAATCTTATGATAAAATGTCATCAAATAAGTGTTTTCTTTATGAAATTATATAAAGCACATATATAAATTTTGTAATAAGTGTTTTCTTTATGAAATTATATAAAGCACATATATAAATTTTGTTTATGAATACTTAGTTTTAAATTTTTTTTGTTGTAGGTAAAGCCGTGAAATTTGATCAAGCTGTAAATTACGCAGAAGAAACTCCTTTAATGTTTTCTCGTTCGAGCTCTTTAGCTTCTTTGGACAGTATTGAACAACATTCCATTCATGAAGATCATGAATCTGTGATATCTGATTTCAGGTGAGTAACTGAATTATTGTTTACTTTTCATCCTTAATGACCTAATGACTAAGTGAATAACATACTTAGTTGTTCAAAGTCCACACACAATATAATAATAATAATACTGTTATCTTCTATAAACTTTTATTATTGTTTTTGCAGTCGTCTAACTAGTGGTGTAGTATCACCAAGCGAGCTGCCTGATTCCCCGACTCAGACAGTTCCACCAAGCCCACGCCAACGAAAAGTACCTGTAGAATTTCCTTCAACATCCAAAACAACACCAGGAGGGACATTTCTACATCGTACGCCTGCTGATGGTAAATCTCAACCAACGCCAAGACCTTCACAAAAGAGTGTTTTTGAAGACAAGATAACTAAATTTAAAGAAGAAAGTACTCCAGTACATTTTTCAACTGCTACAAGCCTTAGTAGTCTAACAATTGATGATCATGATGATTTATCACGTTCCGAATTAAAGAAAATAGAAAAAAGAGAAGCTTCAAAAGAGAAATCAAGCGAATTAAATGTCAAACAAGATGAAATGAGTGAAAAACAGGATGCAGAATTAGAGAAGAATGATGACATGCCACTAGTTTCTGAAAGTGAAGAGGATGAAGATATTTTAGCTGCGTGTATAAATGATGGCATGCAAAATAATAGGTTTGTAAAACTAGATTTATGAGTTGGATTTCTTTAATTTTTTATAATTTATTTTTTTACAGGCATCGCCAAAATGCTAGTCCTCAATCCAAGCTATCAGTCTCTTCACCTTCAACGTATAAGTACCAACCAAAACTGGTGCGCCCACATGGAAGTGGGATACCATTGCCTAGAACTCGTAGTAGTGTGGCTTCTAGTTCTCCAATGCGCATTCCTGATACTCGTTTACCAATTGGTGTATACTCAGATTCTGTACGTAATTATTGCACCGAAGACACTCCAGCCATGTTGAGTCATGCCGGTTCTAGTTCTGATTTAAGTATGTTAACAACAGCAACGGATATGAATGTGAAAAAAGAAGAGAAAAGTTATCTTTCTGACGATAGCAGTAATTTATCAGGAGATAATGAGAACATCTTAGCTGAGTGCATTCAATCGGCAATGCCAAAAGCTAGAAAACCCAATAAAGCTATGATGTATCCCAGACAGGTATCTAGTTTACCTGTTAGAAATATTCAAACTAGCACACCTATAAAACCATTTTCACGAATGGATCCTCATAGTTCAAGAAGTGATGATAACACATGTCTTGTTGGCCAGACTATACCTTCTTATTTAGCTGCCAAAGATGAAGTTGAAAATTATGCTGTTGAAAATAGCCCTTGTCAGTTTTCTTTACGTTCCAGTCTTAGCGATCTAACAGTTGATGGCAGCATCTTGGGAGGAGGCCTAAGGTATTTTATTATGCATTTTCTAAAAATTTATGTGCAAAGTTTTTTGCTTCCCTATTAGCTAATTGTAGCCCATATACCTTGTTTAAAATATCCATTTGGAGAAGAAGTTTTGAAAATGTTTGGAAATCTTTAGGGAGTTGTCTAGGCTAGAAGTAGAAATTATTCGGGTTAGGATTTAGAGAGTTTTGCAAACTACATTTTCAGAACAAGCTTTTATGGTAAATTTTAATTTATTTTGCTTTTGCTTGGTTGGTCTAGCACCCGAACCTAGTATCATAATTATTGGGTCAAATATCTAAAGGTTATGTTTGGTAAAGCTAGGTTAGGCTAAGTTAAGTTGGCTTAGGCTAGGTTAGGATAACTTAACCTAGAGGTTTGATGTGGTGTTAGGTAATGTGCTATTGCGAGATAAATAATTGATACAGTTGAATTATAGAGTAGGCGTTTTTTAAATTTTAGTATATTACTCCGACTTTGACAGTGACAGTTCCAAACTTTATATTTTTATTACGAATGGAAAAAGTCTTATCTAAAAAGGTAAAATCTGCCATATCAATATTTATCTCACAATAGTACATAAAATTTTGATGTAAGTTTATAATGTCTGTACGTTTTATCCTCTTTAAATAACTTTGCACTGATGTAAAGAAAAAATTGCTCATATCATTTTAAACACAAGATAACTTGGTATGATAATTTCTCAATCCAGAGATGTGCAAAGGAGACCAAAAATGGAAAGTATTTTGGATCAACCTGTATAAACTGATAATACTTGGACAAAGACAAAAACTTTCTTGGTGTGTTGTATTGTTTGAAACTTTAAAATCATTCACCATATTATCACTCATCATCTTCACCACTTTTTCTAACCTAGAAATTTTTCAAAACACGTGTTCCAAGGAATCTTCTTGTATCCGTCACTAGATATAATGTTTACAAATAGAAGTATCTACAAGGGGTCAAATCCGATACTTCCTTTCTGCCACCTTTAGAACAAGCGTTTCGCAAAGTCAGGAAATTTTCATGCAGTGACTCTGACACAGCAGAGATGGTTGTTTGTTTCAGAATTATAGTGATTTTTGCAGTTGTTTTGGTTTTCCTACTTTTTGACCATAAAGATCGCCTCTATCAGGAAGATGCATAGAAGTATTCATTCCTGAGAACATTTGGGAGTGGGTGAACAAAACAAAAACCAATTGAACCAAATCTGTACTGGAAGTTGTTGGAATCTTTTTGCAGTTCTTGTATATTTTAACAACTTTTTGAAGATATTTTTGGAGAACCTATAAATTGTCAGGCTTATACTATATAATAATTATAATTTAAGATAGGTATCAATTAAGACCTATAGTAAATGATATTAAAATCACCTGGGGTGGCGCAGATAGCATAATTGCCCAGAGTGTAGGAGGTCCTGGGCTCAATTCCTAGCTGGGGGGAAGTTCAAGTTGTACCTTTCTAACTAATTGTAAACAAGCGAAAAATGTTTTTGGTATCAGTGGGCAAGCTCTAAACTCTCCTAACCATGCCTAAATCAAATTTCAGTGCAACATTTTGCAAAAACCAACATGCCACCCCCCTTCCATACAGAATGATATAAAGTTTCACATTTTTATTTCACAAAATCATGTCTAGGGCTGTGCGAATATCGAAATCAATAATCGAAAATCGATTAGAAAAAATTAATCGATTAAATCAATTGATTGATTAATCGAATGATCAATTAATCGATTTATCGGATTAATCGATTGACAGATTAATCATTTATTAAAAAATATAATCGAAGTTCAATTAATCACTTTTGATAATTCGTGTCTTCTATATTATAGTATAAAGCCTTTTCTTAATTTTTACAAAGTATATTTTTATATACATTATATTTTTAAAAATCCATTTCAATTTGTGTGCAGTCATGCAGTGTATGTTCTGGTTGGTCCCTGTCTGGTGCTCTGGTCATACCTTGTACTGTACGAATACGAGTAATACGACATCATACATCACCAATGTGGTGCTTTAGTTGAGAAACAATTTGTGCAATTCGTGGTCGTTCTTAATGCTACTTCTACCAAAGTTTGAGAAGCAACTATGGTTGTGCGATTATGAACATCAATAATAACAATAGATTAAAAAAGAAATCGATTAATCGGTTAAATCGACTGATTGGTTAATTGATTATTTGGAACTACCAATATTTTCGTAAAATAATCAATTAATCGATTGATCGTTTAATTGATTGATCGAATAATCGCTTATTTAAAAAATTTATTGAAGGTCCGATTAATCGATTATTAACCGATTAATCAATTATTATGCACAGCCCTAATCATGTCCCTAAATACATGTTTGCCATCATTTTCCCAGGTTTTTTAGTGTCGGAAGATCAGAACTAATTTTTTGCAATTTTGGCACCTCTTGTCATCGGCCAAATGGAAACTTTGGGATTTTGTCTAACTATCTTTCTCACTCACTAGTTTATTCCATCTAATAATCTAACAACAGATATAAAATCAAAGAATTATGTTAGTTTAAAAAAAATGTAAAAAAATATATAATTGATAACTATAATATTTAAATTATTTATATTGAATTATTATTATTATTTGTATTTATTAGCATTGGCTATTAATAAACTGTTTATATTTATATTTATATTCATTTACAAACAATTGAAAACTGAGCTACAGTAGTTGAGATGTAAGTGAAAAGTGCCAAAAGTGTATCAAACTGGATTTGATACTGGGATTTTAAGGTTATGAATATGAAGACCTGTTATATGAATTACATAACTAAACAATAACAAAACAAATATGCTTTTTGTAATTCTTGCAAGTTGCGTTCTGACGTGCAAATGATCACGTGACTTGCTGAGCACAGTATCAAGTGAGTGAACAAGATAAAATGTTCATTTTAATGTTACGTGATAGTGACTGCTTTATCGGTTGAAATATTTATTTATGACTTGAAATCTGTATTTGAAATATTATTGAAAATCTCTAGCCACTGATGCGATATCTTTATGATCTGACACTAGCAGATCATGATGTCTGCATTGTTAAGAGTAACGACAAAATTTGTAGTACAAATGCCTGCCATTATACCTTGAATACAATTTTTCTGAAGCCACTGCTGAATTATTTTTCATTCTCTAGTTATGCTCTATATAAGTTTTATTAAATTAAGTGGAAAACTTATTATATCACCGATAGTACCAACTCAGAGTAAATGATTTCCTATCAAATCAACATAAAGTGCTAAGTGGAGTGCCCCAATGATCGGTCCTAGGCTCCTTCTCTTTGTAACCTATGTCAGCGACTTAGCTAATAACATCGAAACTAATATAATCTTCTTTGCTGATGACACCAGGTTTTTTGCAAATCCATTGGAACTATACATAGAGCTGAATGATGATTTGAAAATAATAGAAGATTGAACAGAAACTTAATGCGAATAAATGTACAGTACTTAACATTGGACCAAACAACATCCAATCATACAGGGTATTCCAGAAAGTATGCAATGCTTTAAGGGGGTGAAAGGTGACCATATAGAGACCCCAAAATAAAAATTTAAAATTTTTTTCGGATTTTTCCGTATTTTTTACAAGACACGAGTCGACTATGGATTGTTTGACCATGAACCATGAATTACTGATAAAGCAAACAATGATCTCACATCTGCACTGCTAAATTAATAACTGAGCTCCGCTACGTACATATCAATTTACAGAGACAACAGAATTGAATTTCAGCAGCGGTTGCCGAGTGACTCACTACCTTGATGACTTGATCATTTATTAAGTCGGTAAATAAAATGTAACATATGTTCATTGACCTAATTGTGATGCAAATTTCATTGCCTGTTTTTTTATTTTACGAATATCATTTTAACAAAATGGGTAAAACTTACCGTTTAGATGCAAACAATCTTTATAACATGTGTTCAAATAAATTGCCACACAAGTTTATGCTAGCAAACATATCAGCTTTTGCGCGAATTTATTTTGAGGCGATTTCAATGCGTGCGCGTAGCTCTTCCTCGGTATTCTGTTCTGCCCTGTAAACTAACGTTTTAAAATATCCCCGTATACAAAAATCGTGGGGAGTCAAGTCCGGTAATCTAACAGGCCAGGCAATGGGTCTTTCACGTCTATCCACCAGTTAGGGTATTCGTTATTCAAAAACTCCCGTACCTGACGAACAAAGTGTGGTGGTGTTCAATAGTGGGAGTCCATCGAACACTTCATTGTCCAGAAAATGTAGGTACCAGTCACCGGTTAATCGTTGGAGCAGAATAAAAGGTCTTATTAAACGGTTCTGATAAATTCCCACCCACACATTTACCGCGAAACGCCTGGAAATAATGTCTTCGGACAGCATGAGCATTCTCGTCAGCCCAAATGTGGCTGTTGTGTGAATTAAAAACCCCCGCCCGAGTAAAACAGCATTCGTCTGTCCACAGTACATTTTGTGCAAACTGGGGATTTTCCTATTTTAGTTCCAATAGCCATTGGCAAAATTGCACTCGTGGTATATGATCTGCAGGTTCTTGTGAGTGTACTTTTTGAAAATGGTTGACTTGAACAGTTCCGTTCATTCAGCAGGCGTGTTTGGTTCTGCCATAATTTAAACAGTAACTAACTACAATTAATTAAACTACTTAACACTACCTCACTCAAGTTATTAATTCTAAAATGTGTATTAATACATAATTGAAACTCAAGTTTACCGCCACCTTAACACAAAGAAAGTTGACGACAAACTGCAAATTACAAATTTTTAAGATCTGAGTCATTAACAGTTATTTACAGATGGTCAGAATTAATGTTTGTTATTATTTAGCTAAAACGTTTTAAAAGCGCGTACTTACTATTTTGTTTTGGTTACAATTTTTTGAAGAATTTATTTACCCTGCTACGTGCTTGGGTTTATTATGGTTATTTTGTTGATGACCTTTAAAAGTATGTACTATTTAATAGGCATAATTTTCATACACTTTTATTTTCTACTTTGCAGTGGCGTGCCTATTATTTTTATAAGGGGGTTGTCATTTCAATGGGGCATTTCAGTAAATTGTTAGTAAGATGTTTACTCTACACATGTGTCCCTATTGCCCTTTAACGGGAAGGACACATTTTCCACAACACCCTGTATAAATTAAACAACATTGAACTACAGCATGTCAACCAACAAAATGATCTTGGTGTCATCATCAGCAAAGATATCAAATAAAAATTCATGCAAATGCAATTGTAAAAAACCTAATTATTTCATTTATTTAATTAAAAGAGTAAATCTCTGGACATGATATTAAAATAATACAAGAGTTTCATCAAGCCAAAATTAGAATGTGCACATACAACATGGAATCCTTACTGTGTGAAAGATATAGAGGCATTAGAGAAGGTACAAAGAAGGGTTACAAAAATTCCACCAGAACTATCACAACATCCATATGAAGCAAGACTAAAGAAACTTTAGCTAACAACGTTGTGAGAGAGAAGATCAAGAGGAGACATAATTGATAATATTATTCTGGAAACTTAAAAATATACGTACAATTTCAATCACAGAGAACAGTTAAGAGGACACAATATCGTGTGGTATACCCCTGGAACTCTCTTCAAGAAGACACTATATCAGCACCAAGTTTGAATTCTTTTTAAAACAAACTTGACAGAGAAAACATAATAACTCTAAACATTAACTATTGATTCTAACAAATTGTAACAAACTTTTTCAAAAGAAAACATTTAAGTTAAAAAAACTAAGCAAACAGTTTCATGAGTTTCGACTGCCTGCTATAGGCATAATAATAATAAACTCTCTATATGAACATTTAGGAAGGGAACTTGATAGTGCCTATCGAAGTATGTTTCAAAATTTGAAATTCCAAGTTGTTATTTAGAAACTGTTAATTAAAGCTTACTTGATCCTTTTAAAATATTTACAAAAAATATATTAATAAAAGAAGTATTTTTTTTAGAGCTGCTAATAATTCTCACTCCACAACACCTCAGAATTCCAGCGACGTAAAGGATAAAACTGATGCAGCAGCTAGTTCAACTGATTTGCAACCAGGTTAGTTAAATTTACTTTTTAATGTTTTCAAATAATTATGTCTTATCTCACTGTTTACTTTCTAGTGAAACTGCCAGAACCGCTTTCCAGGCATGAATCACTTTCATCATTGAGTGCTGATTCTTTGGGTTCAATAGAACAAGAACAAGCCCTCTTAGAACAATGCATTTCATCAGGAATGCCAAAAAGTAAACCTACACCAACGCCTACTAAACTAGAAGTAAATAAATCTGGTGTTGGTGTAAGTAAACCTATAGGTGTTGCAACAAAGCAGTTTAATACAAACAAATCCAGAAACTGTGAAGAGAAACACAAACCTTTCGGAGAGAGAAATAGAGACTTGGATGTTCAAGAAGAGAAAAAGAATAATTCAAAAAACGTAAATGTAACGTCTGCTGCCGGGAGCACGACAACAGAAACAAGCCCAGTGCGTCCCACCACTCCAACTACGGTGGCAGGCGTCGATCATATAGAAAGCATAGAAAGAACTCCGAATTTCAATCCTACGATAGTAACAGGGATGCGGGCAGTAGATACATCACGGGACAAATGCTCGCCTTCCGTAGAGAACTTATCGACCGAACTCACGAAGAATGGGTGTAATGATAAGTCTTTAGGACAGATTTTAAATAATAGTTGTGAAGAGAACTGTCTTTGTAAGTAAATTTAGTAAGTCTGTTTTTAAAATTCCTATAACAAATCTTTTTATTCTTAGATATAGAAAATTCGAGCCCAGAAAGGTCATATTCAAGTTCGGATAATTGTGCAAATTTAAATTTTACTAGAAAACCTAGTGAATTTGATTTTGAAACTGTTGACTTTAATGTAACTACTAAGGCTGTGGATAACAGAATGCTAGATCCTGATGCAATGATTGAATCTTTGGACCGATTTACTGCAGAATTGGTTTCACAAGCAGAAGCTGCACATTCAAATAAAGATAATGGAAAAAAGTTTACAACGTCTGTAACTGAAGGTGATACTTGGAATGAAGATACATCTCCAAATGATGTAACTTTTCCAAGCATCTCCGGTAGTGCACCAAATGTTATTACATTTAACAGTAAATCGGAAGAGATCAAACCAGATGGAAATCTTGAAGCAGGTAAGCATTTAGGTATAAATCTTTCAATAAATCAAAATTCAAAATAAACTAAGAATTAGTTTATACAGTAGAGATCCCCTATTCCGAAAATCCGCCTATTCCGAACAACAGAGTTCTTCAGAAAAAATATCGATTTTTTAACTTAAAAACCGGAGAAATTAAAAAGACGTTCTTGAAAAAACGTCCCTTCCGACTTTCTCTGAACCTGTTCACCACGAGCCGATGAACGCTGTATAGAGCTGACACTAGCAGATTCCCGCTAAACCGAACAGTATTCGGTCCCAATTAGTTCGGAATAGCGGAGCTCTACTGTATAATCTATTGGCATCATTGATTGAGCATCAATTTATTTTGTGTTGCATTCAATTTAACTTCTTCTTTTTCCTTATACCCTATTAGGGTGTCGGATATGAGCTCCAGTCCTTCCACTCCTTCCGGTTTTTTGCCATTCTTTTCATATCTGTCAATATTTTGCCCCTCTTGATGCCAATTTCTTCGATCCTTTGTGTCCAGTGCTTTCTGGGTCTACCTCTTTTGTCCTCCTGTTGCCTCTATGATCTTTTTTAGTAGCGAATGTTCATCTTTTCTTATTATCTGTTCATACCATCTTAGTTGCTTTCTTTCTATAAAGTCCATTATTCCTTCTTGTCTGCATTTCTCTTGCTTTCATGCTTTTTGTTTATGGTCCATGTCTCACTATCGTATGTTAATGCGATCATGTTGCCTCTGTGATCTTTTTTACTAGCGAATGTTCATCTTTTCTTATTATCTGTCCATACCATCTTAGTTGCTTTCTTTCTACAAAGTCAATTATTCTTTCTTGTCTTCGAGTATGCGTAATTCTTTCGCTTGTCTATTCCATGTGGTCTTCCCCTCAATTCTTCTTAAGAACTGCATTTCTACTGCATTTATCTTGCTTTCATGCTTTTTGTTTGTGGTCCATGTCTCACTACTGTATGTTAATGTTGGTCTTGCTATTATGTTGTATACTTTCAATTTCACTCGTTCGTCTATTTCTTGTTTTTGTAATATTGGTTTGTTTATTGCATAGTATATGTTTCTGGCTTTTTTCATTCTATGTGCTATGTCGACTTCTATTCTTCCATCTGTTATTACTTATCCAAGGTATTCTACTGCTGTAACTGCTTCTATTGTATTCCCGTTAATTTATATTTATCATCTCTGTTTTTTTGTTATTTATACTCATCATTTTTGTTTTGTTAGTGTTTACCTCTATTCCCATGTTCTCTATTTCTTCATTCCTTATTTTAACCAGTCCCTTCATTTTATTGTAAGTATTTGCTATGAGTATTATATCGTCTGTGTACATTAAATTGTCTACTTTGATTGGCATTAGTTGGTAATGTTCTATTTGTGATTGCAGGTGTTGTGTCTTTGTTCTTGTATTTAATAGAATTTTGTCCATCACTGTTATAAATAGAAGCGGACTTAGGCTGTCTCCGTGTTTTATTTCTTTTGTCATATAAAACGTGCCAGATGCTTCTTCATTCATATGTACTCTCCTTTTGACATTCTGGTATATGTTCTTAATATTTCTGATGACTTTTCTTGGTGTTTGTAATTCCAACAACTGCCTCCATATTTGACTTCTGTTTATATTGTCAAACAGTTCTTCACCTCTTTCTATTGTTTTTTCCGTTATATTTCTCATTATGCGAATGTTGTCTGTTGTCTGTTTTCCTTGTCTGTACGCTGCTTGTTCATCGGCTAGTTTATGTCCTATGTAGTGTATAAGTTTCTTTTGTAATCTTCTTATACATCTTAAATACTGTAGAGGAAAGACAGATGGCTTTGTATTTTTCACATTTTCCTGTTTCTCCTTTTTTGTAGATTGGTATAATTATGTTGTTTTACCAATCCTCTGGTATCCGTTCGCTTTTCCATGCTTTCCTAAATATTTTATTTATCCATATCTTCCCTATAGGGCGCATGAATTTTATGATCTCTGCCTCGACACCATCTGATCCTCACGCCTTGCCTAGTTTAAGTGTACCAATTGCCTCCTCTACGTCCTTCATTTCGACATCTATTGCATTTTCTTGTTGTTCTTCAACTGTATCTTCGTATTCATCTTGCACTTCCTGTTGGTTTCGGTTTTCTTCAAATTTTTCTTCAAAGTATTCTTTCCATACTTGTAGAATTTCTGTTATTTCCGTTTTTAATTCATTGTTTTTGTTTCTTATTCCTTTTACTTCTTTTCCCTTGTTACCTCTTACCTTTTTTACTGTTCCCCAAAAATGTTTGTTGTTTTTAGTATATAGTTCACCTAGTTCCCATCCGAAATCTTCCCAGCATTGAGTCTTTGCTTTTCTTATGTCTATTTTGCCTTTGTTTCTTTTTCATATATATTCTTCTTTATCCTCCTGGTTTTTAGTGTATGTATATTTTTTCCATGCTTTTTTCTTACCCTAATTCTTTACCTCTTCGTTCCACCATCTGGTCCTCTTGCTGTCTTGTTTAACTTTCTTTATTCCGCAAATCTGTCTAGCGTTTTTTATCAGTATTCCTTTGAAAATTTTCCATACTTCTTCTACTGTCCCTTCCTTTCTTTTTAGTTCAAATTTTTGAAGTTCGGCATCTGTGTTATTCGTGTACTTTTCTGCCCTTTCCGTATCTTTTAGTTTATAGATTGGTATTCTCTCGTATTCTTTTTTCTCTTCTGTGATATTTATGTCATTTATTAATGCTCTTACTAATCTGTGTTGGATGGAGAGTTCTGCTTCTCTTATTGTTTTCACTTCATCTATTTCTTGTTCTAGTTCCCTCGTGTATACGACGTAATCTATGAGGCTTCTTGCCCCTCGTTCGTCTGCTACAAAGTGTAGTTTTCTTCTAGTGGTTGGTACCAAAAAGTATTGCCCATTATTAAATCATTTGCTATACAGAATTCAGTCATTATTCTCCCATTACTGTTCTGTATCTTCTCTCCGAATTGTCCCAAACTGCCTAATCCTGTATTTATGTTGCTACCTACCCTTGCATTCCAGTCCCCTAAAATCATTATTTTGTTGCTCTTATATTTCGCTCTATCTATCGCCTTTTGTAGTTGTTCGTAGAATTCATCTCTCTTATTTACTTCTGCTCCCTCTACCGCAGCATAAATTTGTATTATGTGGAAAATTTGACCCAAGTCGACTTCTATTGTCATTATTCTTGAATTTATTGATTCTAGTTTTGTTACCCTTCTATTTAATCTATCGGCAATAATAATTACCACTCCTTCTTTACTTCTTTGTCCCGGATTTGTTCCTGAGTAATATAACGTATAATCATTCGTTAACTTTATGTTTCCTTTTCTTTGCTTCTTTGTTTCACTTATTCCTAAAATGTTATTTCTATCTCCTTTCCGGTTAATGAAGTTATATTCCATGTCCCTATGTTTATTTTACTAACGTCTTTCATTACTGCTGGTGTTCCTCTTTTGTATTTTCTTTCTGTTTCTTTTGCTATTGTATCATGCTTCTATAATATCTTGTATTCTGTGTTGTTTTTATTTTTATATTTTGTTCCTCTATAATTATGTTTTTCTTCTTGTCCAAATCTTTATCCTTTTTCATAGCCATTTTTCCTTCGGTCGTCAGTGGTTGCCTTGTACCTACATTTGCTAGTAAGTTTGAAAGTGTACCCGTCTTCGTTATCTTGAGTAGTTTTACCTCATCCTTGCTTTCTGGGGATCTCTGGCTCATAGTTTTTCCTTTTTTTTAGATCTCTTTCTGAGGAACTTTTCGGATCGTCCTCACGTCTTCTTCCATTTCCTTAAGGCTATCTCTAATCTTTTCTTCTCCATCCTCTGCTTCCTTCTCATGTGCGCTTTTTCTATTCTGATTATCCAGTTGCTTTAAACTATCTAGTGATACTACCTCTCCTTTTATTTCTAGTTTATTATATCTTAGGATGACATGATAGCCGTTTTTCCTATATTGTTTCATATATGTTATTAATTCTCTTCGTTGTTAGTGAATTTCTTTAGAGTAGTCTTCCTCGAAGTAGGTTTTGGTGCCCTTTAGCTTTTTTGTTGATGTTAGAATCTCGATTTTTTATTCCAGCTTCTTAACTCTATTCTTATTGGTCTTCTTCCTACCTTCTGTTCACTACCTTATCTTCTTATCTCTGTTATCTCCTCTTCCATAGTTATGTCCATATCGCGTAAAATTACTCTATCTCCTTTAATTGGATATCTTTCTCCCCTGTCTGCTCCGTATATGATTATTTTATTTTTCCTAGTTTTCCTCTCTAACTTTTCGATTCTTCTTGCTTGCAATAAAAGTCCTTGTTTCAGTATCTTATTTTCCGTATTCAAGTTCATTGCAGAGTGTTTTACCTTAAGATTCTGGGTTTGTTTTTATAAAATCAGTTTTATTTGAAATCGCGAAATCATCTGTGTTTACTCAGCTTGTATCCAGGACCGGATTTGCATTTAATTTAACAAATACAGATATTAACAGTAAATATAATTCGTTTGCAGTTTTTGGCTTGCAAGTTGACTTAAATGTATAATGTATTGTTGAATAACCTGGTATAACTTCTAAAAAAACTATTTGATATGTAACAAATTTGATTATTTCCTATTATTATTACAATTATTAGTCCAGTCAACTTAGAACAAATTTTCATGAATAATGGAAAGTTGAGGTAAGTCCTTGGACTTTTGCATAGACTTTCTTTAAACCACGCCTTCTGGCAAATAACAAATTATTGAGCAAATGATAATAGATTAGCAGTTCACAAAAAACATGGCTTGAGGTGCTGTGGCCTAAAGATTGCTAATCTAAAGGTGCAATGGAATCTCTCTTGAGCAGACGGCGTCGGATGCTGATATTTTGTCTACCCAAGAGGGTGTCCGGTCAAGAGAGTGTCCGCTATAGAGAATATATGGTTAACGGGATATATTATCATTTTATTGGTGCAGGGAAAACAGTCTGCACAACAGAGATCTCTGTTATGAGAGATTTCACTGTAATTAGCGACATAGTCTTATTTCTAAGATCTAAATTTTCCAAAATTGTATTTAAAAAACCCATGGCCAACTATACACTAAAAAAAAAACTGAATTATTAGTTGTAAATTATAAAGCATGTTTTTCAATTTTCTACTGTCATTTCAGATTTCAAAGCCATTCAAGGAATAGACACCATAGACGGTCTGAATGATACAGAACAAAAATCAAATGATTTCTCATCAATAAATACAAGCACTATGACAGAGTCCACTCTTATAGCAGTAGAAGCAACAAAAATAGCTACAGTACTTAAGAATGAAGTTGATATGGCACAGAGTATAACAAGTGTTCAATCCTTGGAATTGGATTGCGTTCAACCACCATCGCATATGAATTCATTAACTAATAGCACAAATGGACTAGATCATCAATTACTTCGGGGTAGTCCAAAATTAACTTCACTTAAAAGATCTTTACAAACCGGATTGCTTGCAAGACGAGCTTTAATGACCAATTCTTTAAATCAAGCATCAAGTTTAGAGAGTTTAGATAATAACAGTTTGTCTAATTTGGATCATATGAATCCTCCTTCGGCAATGGGTGAAGTTTTCGATATGGTTGATTTAGAAGGTAGCATGACTAGTGTAGCAAGTTTAACTAGTGAAGTTGTTGATATGAAACCAGATTTTGTAACAAATGGTGTCTTATATAAAGATTCTGATAAAAATTTGCAGCCTAATCCAATATTTAATGTAAAACAACCTGCAAATATGTTACATTTATTAGCTAATAATTCATTAAGTGATTTAGAGAATGTCAATCCACCTTCGCTTTTCAATGAAATTACTGATATGTGTAATTCATTGGCAGATATTGCTACAGAAGCAATTTGTAGTGAAACTGAAGTTTTTGAAGATTGCAATACTCATTTTAATGATACAACTTTACAAACGGAAGATGATGTTACACTTTTTTCTGATGCTCAGAGTGTTACACCTATTCAGTCAGAATTAAGCAGTGCTGAAACATCACCGAAGAAAGTGAAAAGCTTAAGTAGACGCCTTACAGCAAAACAGAAGCGTAAACTAGTTCAAGAACGTTATCGAACATATACTGTAGCAGCTGAAATGGTTGTTAGTCAAGAATTTAATTCTACAAGTGAAGATTTTAAAACAGTTGACTGCTATTCTGAATATCAGAGTGTTGCCGATTTGACACAAAATGATGGTTCTTCCAATTTGGGAACTAGAAGTCCAGGTTCAGGAAAAACAACACCTAAAGAAAGAAGACAAAATGACAGAGCTAGATTCCAAACTCAGGTATTGGACGAAGCTGTTACATCTGCTCTACAACAGATGAGTAGAAATGAAACACCAAATAGTACTGTGGAAGAGGTAACAAAAAATTGAATATAAATAATTAGATTAACGTTATTTAATGATTATTTTATTCTAGGTTATGAATAGTCCATTAAGTAGCAGTCCCCAAAGTCCGCAACGAAGTCCTGCTAGAAGTAAACTTAGCATAAGACGTAATTTTATGCAGAAAAGATTGGAAAATCAAGATCGTTTTAAAACTCGAACTCTTAGTGAATCTAGTTTATCCCCTGACATTTCAAGTGCTTCACCACCATCCATGGTAAACAATAATGATTTACAATATTTGGTTCAAAAAGAAGCAAGTCGAGTGTTAAAGAAATTAAGAGAAACAAAATCACATCCAGATGAATTACTAGATTGTGAAACTTTGAGTCTTATTTCAAACGATGACGATTCTGAACACAATTCTGGTAGTTCTATAAATTATAGAACTTATACCAAGAATTGCGGAACTAGGGGTAGCCACTTGCCAAACATAAGACCAGTCACTCCAGTTACTAGGCAAACTAACCTGTCGGAAGCACAATCTCAAATTATAAGAGCAGACGAAAATGAAAATACTAAAAAAGTAGATAATGACCCTAATGGCAGTCCTGGAAAATCAAAAATTGTTAAGCCCAATGAAAAACCATCAACCCCAAAGGAAGATGAAACAAATGAAGAGGAAGGTCAAGGAAAAGGCATTAGAGGTCGTAGAAAGCCTTTGTATGCTAAAACGAACATTACTAATAGTAGATTGGCAACAAGAAACAATAATACAAGGCCTATTCGAAGTATTACCTCGAATTTAGTGAAAAATGTGACTTCTGTTATAAAGTCTGGCACAAATTTGAAAAATGCTGCAAGCAAACAAATCAAACCGGTCACTGCAAAACCTCCAATTACCCAGACACCACCAACGAAAGCTCTTAAACCACCTTCTGGCTACAGAGGGACCAATGCTAAAACAAATGCAACGACTACAAGCAGTTCAAAAGGAAGTCCTATGCAAAGTGGTATGAATAGTGGGAGCCCAAAACATAAGGTAGGTAGTGTATTATAAAACAATAGAAAGTCTATACAGACATGTACCTGTACTTAACATCCATCCAGTACACAACTATTTGCTATCACGACAAAGGTTCTATGAAGCCTTACTTTTCTGACACTCAAGAGTTTTGGTAATTTCTGTATGAACAAATGAAACATTATAATACATTTCACAGGTTTATATATAATGCCAAATACTACACTAAAGTAAATTATGTAAAATTTGGCTTAGAATCTGTCTGTCAAAACTAACCCTATTTCGAGTCAAAGTATGACTTTATTATAATATCTTTGGTTATTGTGTTAAGATCACTAGCATGTCTAGTAGGGTGGCCGTTATTTTGCAAAAGTTAAAATTTTTTAGCTCCCCCCCTCCTAGATCTCTTTAAAACAGGGGTGGCCAACCCAAATGATCTTGCGGGCCACTTTGGAAATGCATCATAACTCCGCGGGCCACATATAAAATTATATATCCCTATATTAGATTTAGATACACTATAGACATTTTTTTGGAATGAGAAATTGAAACATAATGAGTTATTATTATTGTTAATTTAATTTTAGTTTATTAATTTAATTTAATTATTATTTATTTAATTATTCTGCGAACTCATAAGTGTAAACTCATGAATAAGACAGGCAATATCTGTCGTATATTCGCAAGAATATTATTTTAAAATCAACATAAATTTTTTTCTCATAATTTCGACAGTTAATTTTTGAATATATAGATGCACAAATAATGTATTTTTTTAATACATTGGTTTTCACTACTTTGGCCATTATAAAATAAATATATTTTGTAAAAGTGTGATGAATCTCGTGGGCAGAAAAAATCTTTAAGGCAACATGCGGGCCGCGGGTTGGCCACCCCTGCTTTAAAATGTCAAAAAAATGAGCTGTGCAAAATTTCAGCCGATTTGGTTAATATTAACCCGTGCCACTGAAAGGTTAAAGATTAAATGGAATTTAACATGGATTTCGTGCATTTCTACAGACTTTGTGACGTAACTTTTTATCTTTCTATGTTTTAACTTGAAAATTTATATACTTATGTTGTTGAAACTGCTGAACACGAATACATATGATAAAATTCAAACTGTCAGAAAAACCTTTGACAGCTTACAGCTGTCAACAAAGCGGTCAACTCCACTAAAATTAGCATTTTCGTGGAACTGCAAAAGTTTTTTTGGCTCCAGATTTGTGTTAAGCAGCTACAACAACATAAGTATACAAAATTTCACGTTAAAACATAGAAAGATAAAAAAGTTATGCCACAAAGTTTCTAGCAGTGCATCAAACCCATGATAAATCCCATTTAAAACTTTAACCTCTCGGTGGCACGGGTTAATATTATCCAAATGGGCTGAAATTTTGCACAGCTCATTTTTTTTGACATTTTAAAGAGATCTAGGAGGGGGGGACCTAAAAAAATTGTTCTAATGTCTAGTTTGAACATACTGTGTGCCAAATTAAAATTCACACATTTTTTGAATGCCTAATTTTTTTCATTTCTTTTTTATTTCAATGAATTATACGTACGTGGACCAGTCGGAGAATTTTGGGAATAGCTATGAAGGAAACATTTTATAGGCAAATAAATGGCTTTATTTTTTATTGAAATATTCATCATTACATTCTATGCTCTTTTTCATACGTTCAAACCAATTACTGAAACATTTATTCCATTCTGAAGTTGGCATACTCAAAACGTGTGACTTGAATGCATTAATGGCGTCTTCAGACCAGGAGAAACGGTGGCCACGCATTTTATTTTTGACTATGGGAAACGTAAAAAGGTCGTTTGGGGCCAAATCAGAACTATTGGCTGGATGACTCATTAATTCGATGCCTTTACTTCACAAATAATGGACTGTTGCGTAAGCGGTATGAGGTGTGTAGCATTATCATGATGAAGAATTATTGCACTTTTAGGATTCTTTTTTCGCCACTTATCCATGACTTCAGGCAAGCAAATTGTATACCATTCGCATTTAGTGTATGACGATTCTCTAGAACAGTGATGGCGAACCTTTTTGAGAAGTGCGTCAAATTTTGTTCATTATTTTTTAAGTACTAGTTCGTGGGTCACTAAGTCAGTAACGTGGCAGAAGGGGGAGGGGTAAAAAGGGTACCAATAATTTGGAAACACCGAAAATTTGTTAACAGACCATATTTATCAATCATCACACCAGATTTATTAAACCATTCTGTTTGATATGGCCTGGAACTTGTATCGTTTGTTTTTATTTCTTTAACCGCTGACATAGTACAGGGCTACAACTAAAAATATTTATATTTCTTCTTCTTCTTCTCTCATCCTCTTTTACCGTGTTACGGTGTTGAGGTTAATACCATTTCACTGACTCTTACTGTTTTCACTTACACTTTGTCTGTCACACTGCCGAACTGCTTTACTATTTCACTGCTGTTTAGACTCCTAATACTCTTTTTCTCACTAGTCACTGTTACTTTTACAAAATTTGTCCCACTTCTTCCTGTCTCTTGCTAGCTCCTTGGCTTCACTCCACTTTAGTCCTCTATTTTTTAGTATCTCAACCATTCTATTGTTCCAAGTCACGATTGGCCTCCCTTTGGGTTTTTTTCCTATAGGTTTGCTACTCCAAATTTTCTTTACTTCCCTATCGTTTTCCATTCTGAACAGGTGGCCAAGCCAACGCAGTTGTGAAGTTTCAATTGACCCCTGGAGGTCTTTGATTTCTAATCCCTTTCTGATTTCGGTGTTCCTAATTTGTTCTTTCTTTGTTACTCCTTCTATTCTCCTTAGAACTTTCATTTCGCACGCTTGGATCCTTTGTTTTAGTCTTGAGTTGAGTACCCAAGATTCACTACTATAGGTTAGGCTAGGTACTAATATTGTATTGAAAACTCTAATTTTGGCTTTCTTTGAAATCTCTTTTTTTGCAAAAATTATATTACTTATAGCGTAGTATGTTCTCATGGCCGTTTGGATTCTACTGTTTATTTCCTGCTCATGTTTTCCATTTCCACTTATTGTAGTCCCAAGGTATTTGAAGGTATCCACTTGTTTCAGTTGTTTGTTGTTTAGTTCTATGTCTATGTCTTTGGGTTTCTTTGCTACGACCATTATCACACTCTTCTCTCCGCTTATTTCCATGTTCCTCTTCGTGAATTCTTGATTCCAGCAGTTTAGTTTTTCCTGTAGTTCTCCTTCTGATTTTGCAAGTATTGCTAGGTCGTCTGCGAACATAAATACATTTGCTCGTACCTGTTCCATGTTTCTAAACCCAATTAATACACCTCTTGTTTGTCTCTGGATCTCTCTTGTTATGTCTTCGAGTAAGACCATAAATAAAAGCGGGCTCAAAACTCCTCCCTGTCTGACTCCTTGGTATGTTAGGAACTCTGTTGAACTTTCATTTCCTTGTCTAATGTAATTTCTTGTGTTATTGTATAGGCATTCTACGGCTCGTATGAAGTTATACTTCACTCCCATCTTCTTTAGTATCTCCCATATTTGGTTTCTCGGTACAGTGTCGAATGCTTTGACGAGGTCTACGAAACATACAAATAGTTCGTTGTCGTACATTATTGTTTTTTCTATAACTTGTTTCAACCCAAATATAGCATCTTGAGTGCTTCTTCCCTCCCTAAAGCCACTTTGGGATTCACTTATTTTGGAATCTATGAATTTCCGCAGACGTTGTTCAAGGATTCGCTCATACACTTTTTCTGGGACACTTAAAAGGGAAATCCCGCGGTAATTTTCGCATTTCCTAGTGTCCCCTTTCTTGTGGATTGGTTGGATAATTGCGACTTCCCAATCTTCTGGTATCTTGTTTTCCTTCCAAACTCTCTGTATTATCTTATGTAGCTGATGTATTCCTGCTTCCCCCATGTATTTCAGCATCTCAGGTTTGATTTTGTCATGACCAGCAGCCTTGAATAACTTTAACCTATTGATTGCTTCTTTGACTTCCCTTATGCAGATTTCTTTACCTAGTTCCTCTTCTCCCTCTTGTTCTATGTCGTTTGATTTTTGAAGGTTGTCCTTGAATTCCTGTACTTGTTCCCTTGGTTTTCTCTCTTGATCTTCCTGTCCAGCTAGTAATTTCTCAAAGTATTCCTTCCATCTTTGGATAATTTCTTTTCCTCTTGTTAGCGTCTCTCCCTTTTTGTCTTTCATGTGGTGTAGTGGGTTTCTTTTTTCTTTTCGCAATCCTTTTATTATCCTGTAGAAACGTTTTTGGTTTTCTTTAAAACTTTTTTCCGTCTCCCTACCGAAGTTCTCCCACTCTAACGATTTTGCTTGTGCGACTATCAATTTTGTTTGTTTTCTCTTTTGTTTGTACCTTTCATAGTCTTCGGTTTTGTTGCTCATCAGATATTTTTTCCAAAGCTGTTTCTTCTTTTCAACTTCCTTTTTGATATCGTTATTCCACCAACTTGTGTGTTTTCTTTCTCCTGTTCCTTTGGTTGTACCACAAACTTTCTCTGCTGCATTCAGTATTAGTTCTTTGAAGTTTTTCCATTCTATTTCTAGGTCTTCTTCTCTATTTGTAATTTGTATTTTCTGCCGAATTTCCTCCCTAAACTGCTGTTGTGTTACTTCGTTTCTTAATCTATTGGTATTTATTTCGACTTTGACATGTTCGCCTGTTTTTGGTTTTGTATTACTTTCCTCAATGTTTTCCCGCTTCATTTCCATGATCAGCAGGAGGTGGTCGGTACCTAGTTCGTTTGCTCTTTTCACTCTCACATCTTTGACTTTTCTTCTACTTGGAGTTTGTATTAGTACATAATCTATTATTGATTTTTCTCGTTTGTTTGGCTCAACTCTCGTGTATTTGTGGATATCTTTGTGTTGGTAGAAGGTATTGGTGATTATCATGTCGTTGTCCATACAAAATTCTATTAATCTTTGTCCATTGTTGTTTTCTGCTGCTTCTCCATACGTTCCCAACACATTTTTATACTTCTCCGCTTTGTTCCCTACTCTGCTGTTCAGGTCTCCCAGTATTACCACTTCTCCTCTACACTTTTCCTTGGTTACTTCGAGAAGTCCCCAAAACCTATTTTTCTCGTCTATATTTGCATTCTCGTTTGGGCCATACGCTATTATGATGGAGATTCTATGTTTTCTTGTTATCTTTAGTTCTAAGAGCATTAGTCTTTCTGAGATAAATTCCCATTTTTCTATGTTACTGGCATTTTTCGCATTTATTATGCAGCCCACTCCTTCTTTAGCTCTCTTATTAACGCTTACTCCACTGTAGAACAAGAGATTGTCTTCATCAATTTTTTCAATACCCTGTCCTTTTTTCTTTGTTTCGGTTAACGCTATTAGTTCGAGCTTTGATTTTATGAATTCCTGTGCCAGTTCATTTTCTTTCCCTCTAAGGCCTCTAACGTTCCATGTTCCTACTTTCCAATTGGAATTTTCCATTACCATGTTACTACTAATTTTTCCCGGCTTTCTTTTTGCTCTTATTCCCATCTCTTCGATTTTTGCTATATGGTTTACTGGTTCCTTTTTGCTTTCCTCTCTTTCGCTGTACTGCTTAAGTAACTCTACTGTGTATTTTAGTTTTGTCTTGGTTTTGTACTTCTTTTGATTCTCTACTTTATTTCGTAAGTGCTCTAGTTTTTCGTATAGCTTTTTCCTTTCCTCTTCCCTTTCCATTTCTTTTCTTGAGACAACCTCTCTTACCTCGTTTAGTTCTTTCATACATTTTTGTAGTGAAGACCAAGTTTCACTTATTTCCGACTGTAATTCCCCATGTTGTTTCTGAATTTCTTCTTTTGTCCTCTTTAATAAATCACTTAAATTTGTTGTATCCATTATTGTAGTAAGTCCTCATCACTCGCGGTACTTTATTTGCGGTAACGGTAAAAATTTAAGGTAATCGCGCTACTTCGATGAATTTATAACTTTCACTTTAGGTTATTGCACTATGACTGTCCAAATTGCAACATCCACTTTAGGTTATCGCACTGTACGCTAAGTTGTCGCGTCGCGTCTCCTCCACGCGCACTTTACTTGTCAATTATTATCAGCATCAAACAAATGAGAAAATTGAAACTCACTAATTAACCCTAACTAATCTACTTTACCGTCTTAAATTCACTTTCCTGACCTTCACTTCAGTTTTTACTCCAACTTTAACACAAACTCACTACAATTATTTCTGTACTTTCCTTTGAAAACACGCAAATAATCACATCGGTAAACGGAGCCGCCTACACGGTTATCGCGTTGTACCACTACCTCAGTCTCGAACCTAAAAAATTCAAATATTTATATTTAGAATACAATAATTTGATAAAAGAATTCTTATTAACGTACTTGATATACATACAGTGTGTTTCACTTGACAGCTTGACACTGCTGTATTTTTGTTATTTATAATCTAATCAATTTCAAATTTTTATAAGGTATAGACCCCCTAAAATAAATTGTTGGAAATTAAAAACAGAATAGAAGGTACACCAAAAGAGGAAGTGGAGTAGAATTCCAACAATCTGCAAGAAACACTGGATGAAGCAAGAGAGGAAACAGAACCAACCATAATAATGGGTGATTGGAATGCGAGAGTTGGGAACGACCAAAACAGGGGAATGGGATGCATGGGAAAGTATGGAGAACAAACATTAAACCGAAATGGAGAGAAAATGATCGAGTTCTGTCAGAGAAATGACCTGCTGATAGGAAATACAATATAGGAACAAGAACTGGAAGATAAATACACCTTTGTTGCAGAAGAACGCAATGCGAAAAGCTTGATAGACTATATAGTATTCACGCAAACCCTAAGAGGGACAGTATTGGACATAGAAACGAGAAGAGAGGCGGAAATAGGAACAAACCATAGGCTAGTAGTAGCAAAACTAAGAGAAATGGTAAATAAGAGCGAAGAAGTAAGGTACAACAGGATAGCATTATATAAATTAAAAGAACCAGAAAGACAAAAAGAATACCAAGATAAGACTAATAAGCGATTTTGTAAACTAATAAACGAAAAAAAGAGGGTAGACCTGGAAACAAAATGGAGAAAATTTAAAAAAATAACTTTAGAGGTAGTGGAAGAGGTATGTGGAAGAAGAAACGTCAACAAAAACCTAAAAAGAACAATATGGTGGACTAAAGAGATAAAAGAAATGGTTAAAGAAAAGAAACAGGCATGGAAGAAATACATCCGAACAAAGGACCCAGAAGATAACGAAAAGTACAAAGAAAAAAGGAATAAGGTTAAACAAGAAATCAAAAAGCGAAAAAGGATAGCTGGAAAGAGTTTGGACAAGAATTAAATGACAAACACAAAGTGGATACAAGAAACTTCTGGATAATAGTGAAAAGAGTAAGAGGGACTAAAAGAAATGAAATAAAAGCAATAAGAAATAAACAGCAAGAACTCTAAAGTAGGAATAATAGAAATACTGGAAGCATGGAAAGAGTTTTACACAGAAAAAATTGAAGGAGAATTAACTGATGAAAACGAAGAAGAAGACAACGCAATAGAAATGTCGGAGATAACTAGGGAAGAACTACAGGAAGCGATTAAACAGATCAAAATAGGAAAAGCGAGCGGAGGGGACGAAATAGCACCAGAAATGCTTAAATACTTAGGGGAAGACGGGCTAACATGGCTACACAAAATGTTAAAAGAAGCATGGAAATCGAAGAAAATCCCTCGAGGCTGGGAAACAAATTTAATAATACCTATACATAAAAAGGAAGAGACAACAAACTGCGAGAACTACAGAGCGATATTAGCACAAACCACACTAAAACTATACACAAGAATACTGGAAAAAAGGCTGAGAATATATGTAGAACACAAAATAGAAGAAGAACAAATGGCATTTAGAACAGGAAGACAGACAAGCGATAACATTTATATACTAAAAACGCTAATAGAAAAAGCAATAGAAGAAGATAAAGAGCTGTACCTCATTTTCATCGATTTGAAGGCAGCGTTTGACACAGTGCACAGACAGACAATATGGAAAAGCCTGGAAAAATTAGAAGTGCCGAAACAATTGATCCAAATAGTAAAAAGCACGTTCAAAACAATAAGAGGGAAAGTACAAATTGCAGGACAACGCTCAGAAGAATTCGAAATGAGGAAAGGAATAAAACAAGGGGACAGCCTAAGCCCACTCCTATTCTTGATAATAATGGACAGAATAGTAAAACAAACTAAGAAAAAAGAAGACATGAAAACAACAGTAGGATACAATAAACTAGAACCCATACAAATAAGCAGCTTATTATACGCAGACGATGTAGTACTAATAGCGGAATCACAAAAGAAAATACAGGATTTATTAAATATCTGGGTAAAAGAAATAGAAGAAATGAAAATGGAAGTAAACAACAATAAAACAAAACTGATGATAATAAATAAAAACAGGTAGAGAGTAAAAACAAAGAAATAAAAAGCAAAAACACAATTCTAGAAAAAGTAACATCATTCAATTATCTAGGTACAATACTGACAAACGACGGGAAAATAGATTCAGAAATAACAAATCGGTCAAATAAATCAACAGAGCTATTATGCTATTACGCACTTAACCATGTACTAGGACACAAAGAAATAGACACAGAAACGAAAAAGAAAGTATATAACACAATAACACTCCAAAACATGAAGGGAAGATAAACGCGATGGAAATGAAGCACATAAGAAAAATAACAGGGAAAAGAAAATGGGATCAAGTCAGAAACGAAATATTAAGGAAAGAAATAGAACAAACACCAATACTAGAAAAAATTAAAGAGAAACAGCTGTTATGGTATGGACATATCACAAGAATGAATAATAACCGACTGACGAAAAGAATAATGGAAGGAGGAAAACCAAGAAATAAGAAGAGAAGAAGACCAAGAAGAAAATGTATAGACCAGATAATAGAATATGGAAAAAATAAAGGGAAGACAAGGGAGGAGATGAACATACTGGCAAGGGAAAGGAGGGCATGGAAGAAATGGATTAAGGAGGACCGGGACTCGCAATCCGACGCCTGAAAGGGCATGAAGGAAACGAGAAAGAAGAAGAAGAGGAAATTAAAAACCCCATTTATTATCATACGATCGAAGATAAATGCAAAAATTTAAAAAAAAATCTTAAGCCTTGTTTAATCGGACAAGTCGTCATGGAAATTTGTTTTGGGCCACCTAAAACCCCCAACACCAAATTTTGGTTAAATTCCCAAAATTAAAATTATTTTATTTCAATTCTAATAATTTATTTCAAATAATTATTAGTCAAAATTTGGTTTTGGGGTTTTCAAATGGCATAGAAAAAATTTCTGTAATGACTTTTCCGATTAAATAAGGCCTAATATGTTTTTTCAATTTTTTGCATTTATCTTTGATCACAGTAGCCTTGGGTGGTTTATAATAAATGGTGTTTTTAATTGTCCATAAACTTATTTTATGGGGGTTCTATACTTGATAAAAAAAAATAATAAAGTTAGAAGAAAGAAGAAGAAGAATAAGAAAATCAGTTAGCCAATGTCCATTTGGAAATATTCGACGAACAAAAAGTTCGTCTCTGAATTCGTGAAGTCTGTCGGTCTGTTGCCTTTTTCCCTGTTGACTTTTTTGAATTTTTCTTTTTGGAATCTTATAGTACATCAAATTCTAAGAAGCTGTTAGTTGAAACATTTTTTTGTATCTCTTCGGGAAAGTGGTCAAAATGACCACCGAAATTTTTGAAAAATGAAAAATTTTGTATTTCTTAAAAATTTACGAAAAAATAAACATTTTTAGCAACAAAAAAATTCGAAAAATTTTAGGACTTACAATAGTAGTTTTTATGACAACTAATGTGTTACGTCAACATTAGTTTTCAAAAATAAATTAGTTTATTAAGTATACAGTTGTTTTTGTTCGTCATGGCAATGCTAGCTCTGCGCATTCTCACTAGTTTTTTATAAATTCGACATTAGATATTTATACACTAATTTTTTATTATTTTCGACTGTCTGTTCTCTCTTATGATATAAAAAATAAGTTTATAAAAATCAACGCGTGGGTCATTTGAAAAGCCTTCGTGGGTCAGTGTCTGACCCGCAGGTCATAGGTTTGCCACCACTGCTCTAGAATAATTGTAGCAACATGAGCAGATTTAACTACGAAACATGCAACAATTTTCTTAGTAGTGCTTCACGATCGAACAATTTTTGTTGACAACGGATCATTTTGAAACACTCAAACTGTAGATTGTTGTTTTGTTTCCGGTTTGTAAGAATATATCCATGATTCATCACCCGTAATGATGTCATAGACATGTTTTGAAGATCCGTGTTTGAATTTTTTCAGCATTACTTTGCACCATTTGGCATGATCTTCTTTTTGAGTAGTGGATAAATTATGCGGTAACCATCGACAACACAGTTTTCTCACGGCTAAATGCATACGCAAAATAGAATATATCTAGGTCCGAGAAATGTGCAACGATGCCTGAATCTCATCATATGTTCAAGCATTAAACATACAGCATCAATATTTTTCGCAACAACAGATGTTGCAAGACGACCTTTCCTTGGTTCATTCTGAAGCGAAGTACGACCAAACTTGAATTCTTGAAATCAGCGCTATACTGTTGTCTTTGATGGCGCTTTATTACCGAATGCAGAAATTAAACGTTCCATGCACTATTGTTGAGCTACACTACAACTAAGATCATAATAAATTATAGCGCGAACGTTCTCACGTTAACTCCATTTTTGCTATGATTCGCAAACTTTAAAACGACACTGTGTACAAACGATATTTTAATGATATTTTTAGAATCAGACGAAAACACCAAAATCTTGACATGTTGCACTATACCTCGCATCATCAAACCAACTAGCGTTGCCAGATTCCGGACTTTATCCGACTGACCCTTGTATTTAAAATAAAATTCTTTCATGACTTTACATTAGAGACAAGTACAGTACTTTTCAATGTTATGAAGTGATTTATTTACGGTTGTTGTAATTAGTTTCTGTTGTTGTTATGACTAGTTGTTGTTACCTCCGTGACGCTTGTTGTTGCATTGAAAACTCAATGTCTTCGAGCTGAAACTACAAATGTGTGGTTGGCTGCTATCTGTGAAACCTTGTGTTATACATTGTTTCTAGTTTGTTGCTTAAATTTTATTACTTTCTATCTGCTATGCCGTACTGATGAGCACTAATAAGTGCGAAACACGTGTATACGGCTGCAACTAACTTTCTCTTATAAATCTATTGCGCAAATTCCCATTATCATCCCTTTGAAATATGTATATACAGGGTCTCTAGTTGTGTTTTTCCTACATCGCCATCTATCAATAAAAACAACAACGAGTCCCCTCTTAACCTAACTTTTAACTTAACATCTTAACCTTTTAACCTAACGTAATTTAATTTAACATGTGAACCTAATGAAATGACTGGTACTTGTATGCTTTTATTATGAAACTTGAATATGCAATAGTTTTAAGAAATTATTAAGATTTCGAAATATAGTACATTACATATTTTTTAATTTTTATTATTAGATTGAATCCACAAAATCAACACCAACCACTACAAACACGCCACTACAATCACTAGAACGGCAAGGTACCTTCACTAAAGATGACCAGGAAATTCCAAACAGCACACCGAAAAGCCGTATTCCAACTCCGGCCACGTTTTCTAATCTTCCTACCCCTAAAGCTACATCACGCATTGCCAGAGCAATTTTACAAACCAATTCAACAGTTGGCAGAACTGTCACAAAAGTTCAAAATGCCATTTCATCATCCAGATCAGTCAAAAGTGCAAGTTCTATAAAATCTGTAAGCTCTGACAGAGCAAGTACCATCAAGAGTGCATCTAGTGGAATCTTTAGCAGGTCCTCAAGCGCTGATAGTAGAGATTCTGGTTTTAATAGACGCCAAAATATTCATATTTCATCTTCAAGTCAAAGTTTGAAGAGTGATGGTGGAAAAAGTCAAAATGGAGCAGTGAAACGCTCTTCCCTTTCGAATATTTCACAAAGATCTAACAGCAACTCCAGCATAACTTCTAATGGTTCTGGGTCTAAGAAACAGGTTACTAGTAAAATTGCCAGCTTATGGAAAAAAGTTGAAGAACAGAAGAAACTGGCACCTAAAAAAGATAATCGTGTTTGGATACAACCAACACATGAACAGCCTGCTGCAACAGAAGAATCTCCAAGATTAATACGAAGTAATACTTTTGAAAGTAAAGATGGAGTTGTTTTACGTAATAAACCTGAAACTAATGATCCGACTAAAAGAATATCCAGGCTAGGCTCGTTTATAGTTATGGATGAAAATGGTGATTCTGAAATAACAGAATTTAGTGAAGGAAGAGCTGTTGCAAATGGAGCTGCCACGGAAGTGACATTTTAACTTTGTTCATTAACCATTTCATTTGTGTATTTATTCATATGTAGTGCTGCAGTGACAAATTATTATGATTTTTGTGTGGAATTAATATGCAAATAAGGTTATCATCTAATTTAAAACCCTCTGTTTTTATTTTTTTAAATTTTATTATTATGTAGCTTTACATATTTTTTTTTACATCGAAATAATAACTATTTAAGAAAGTATCGGCATTCCATTAAAAACCACTAAAAAAATAGACAATGGTTTGGTTTTTAAGGTTACCAGCTCATATATTCTTTGTTCTGTTTATTTCAAATGTGCCAGTTTTTATTATTTATTTTTCATATTTTCATACCAAAAAAACATACCATTTGGAAAAAATTAATAAAAATAATTAAAACAGTATAAAGATATAATAGAGAATATGTGTAATAAGAACTTTTTTTGTCTAGTCTGACATGTTTATATTAAAAATGTGCATTTAGTCTAATTTTAGTTAATATACTTGTTAAAGAAACCTTTTTTTAAATAAAATATTTATTATTATATGTAGCAGCACGAATTGGGATATTAGCAAAATGTGTACATATAGAAATTTTATTATATAAATAATAGATTCAGTTATAATGTAGCTTCCTTTTTTAAATTTAGTATTAGTTTTGTATCAGTCAAGATAAAAAAGATCAAAGATATTTATTCTGGATACAACAATTAATGTTTGTATAAGATATTTCTGGAAAAATCTGTATTAATCTACAAAAAAAAAAAAATGGTGAGCCAAATTTGATTTACCTAAATGTCCTATGATTTTGTTTGCATGCCTATTTGAAATATTAAAAATTCTTGCTTGGAATATCTGTGTTTCATTGATTTGATTACCCACCGTCAAGTAATTATTTTTCAACTGAAATTTTAAATATTACATTAGGTACCCATTGAATTAGAAAATTTTTCATTAATTTGGCACTAATTGTGTTTCTAAGGCCCATTTGACACTGCAAGATTTGTTATCAAAATTTATTTTTATTACTAAAGATCAATACATATCTTTACTTAATTCTTGTATTAAAATTAATATCACATCTTTACTGTGTTTGTCAATAAATATTTGTATTAAGCATGTGCACTATCTAGTTCACATTGTTACATCACAGCTTAAAAATATATAGCATACCCACTTGATTGCCAGCACGTTGAAGTTGATAGGACGCTTTGCAAATTGCACACAACAGTGACAAACCACGACCAGTTAATCAAGGCTTGCTGTATCGTTATCGTATTGCATGCTGCTAATAACGAGGATCGTATATCACAACATAACTGTTGTTCCGTTGTGTAACAGCCCGAGAATGAACAAGGTCACACACGACGGCTTTCAACATATTCGAGAGTGCACGTACTGGTTATAACTATACTGTGATTACGCAAATTTCTTTCCTGAAGAAACATCCATCCTAACCTAACTTTCATAATTGCAGGTTAACGAGTATAACAATAACAATGCATAAACTATGTGTATTTGCATAACCTCGGAAACATCACATCAATAATTTCATATTTTGGTCATAGATAATAAAACTTTCTGTTGGTTTGTACAGTTTGTACACAGATTTGTTGGCATTTCTAGTAATTGTGTTAAAAATGTTTCTAGACTTTTGCAAATCTTGTAGCGAATAAATTCTATTAGACAATGAAATAAAGGTTCCTTTCGTTGGTTGCCAATTTGTAGCCTTAGAATTCTACTAAACAATAGTCCCATATGTTCATGCAATGACAATCACGGACGATTACGAAATGGCTGTGACCGCCATTTTGTAATTTAAATATAGTTTGCCGTAATAAAATAAAACAATAATATTTTGAATTTAGATAGAAAAAGTTGTTGCAGATTATTTTAATTTAAATATTTGGTTTTTAAAGCTTTGTTTAATTATTTTAAACCATTAATAATTCATTCAAAATTATTATTTAGTGTTACTTTATTATTTGTGATTGGTGAAAGAATTCAAAAATTTGGAATATTTGAAAAACGTTTAACAATTGGGGAAACGGGAAACGATCTAACTATTTCGGACACTGTTTGGGACCCCAAATATTAGAAATTTGGGTTTGAACGGGAAGAGACTCGAGGAGAAGAAACATCTCAATTTAAGGTAAGTCCCATTGTTGATGATTTCAATAATTAACTTCTGATCCTTTTATTACATCGTACTTTATTGTTTCGAATACAGTCCATTTAATTTCTTCGTAGGTACGAGTTGCAATTTGTCGTTTGTAATTCGAATTCGTATTTTGGGAATTCGTAACCTAACACCATGCATAGACGCTAACTAGTAGCATACAAAACTACTCTAATTATACCATACTCACATTATACTTAATTAGCACTCTGCTTAACCTGAACAATAAACACACCTCGTCTCTTGTTAAATTAAAGCAGGTTGTGGGTGACTTAGCAAGGTTAGCAACTTAGGTAATATTAGCAAATTCATAGAGCTATGAAGAATGGCACCAGCACGATTGATTTAAACTAAGAAAATATTAGCAGTGATGCTCTACAATCACAGAGTTCTAGATTTTAACGTGAGTCAGTCTCAATCTTTAACTCTGTTATCACACAAGCATACCAAACAAGACTAAACAATTTATGTGCAAACTTTGTTTCCATCGATTCTCGCTGCAAATGATCTCCAGGTTGTTAGGAACCATTTCGAGAAGGCTTCGAGTTATCACGAGTGGGCACTTAAACCATTGCGGGCGATAAGACCACTAATAATGCCTTTTATTTGATTTCAGCATATAGTCTTCTTTAACATCAAATGAACCAGAGCAGAACTCGCAGTTTCAACTAAAAGATCAAATGCCAAGGTAACTTATCACCAAATCGGATACTAGATTTAAACACCAACTTGAATTCAAGTCTGGATTGATTTCCCTTTCAGGTTCAAAAGGGAAATTCCAAAATGTACTGCAAAGCGTAACTTTGTAATACAAAGAAAACTATAATCTCGTTATATTCCACAACTTCCAAAGAATGATTTAATACTTTCAGTATTTTACAAAACCATTTTGTGCACTAATTATACAATAATTGGCCCATTAAAAGGGAATTTCACTTAAATCACAACAATCTAAACGGCATCCATTCTAACGTCTTGATGTGTCGAGACATTTCCCAGAAGAGAGCATGTTTTAGAAGAGAATCGGATCACAGGGAGAGTTGTTTTCCCGCCAAAAGACATTTAATAGCTTGATAGCGAATGAGAATGCTAGAAACGTTTATGTTTATGTATTATGTTTATACAGAAGTAGAAAAACAGGTAGGAAGTACATACGAGACCATATGTATGATAAGAAACGCGCTACTAAAATAAAGAAGGGTTTATATCGGGTCACGCCTTTGCTCTTCTATTTCTACGCTCGAATTTTTGTAGATACTTCCAAGTTGTTTTTTCTCACCTGTATAGGGATTATTGAAAAATCGATAATTTGTAGTTGAAATGCCAGACCTAGATGGCACCATAAAAAATTATTAAATAGGGTGGCTGGGCTGTAGAGTCACTGCATCTAGTTACCTAGGCCAGCTGGTTGACCAGAGTACCAATGCCATCTATACCATTTACAGCATGATTTCACACATATGAAATATGATTTCACATTAACGAAAACTGATTTTACATAAATGAAAACAGAATTCATAATAACGAAAACTAATTTATCATTCACGAATTATGATTTTGCAATAATGAAAACAGAATTTGCAATTTTGAAAACTAATTTCAATTAAATGAACATAGATTTTGCATAATAGGCAATAAGTTGTAAAATTTTATTATAAAGACAAATTTTATTTTCTGTACCAAAAATGCCTCTTGGTAAATACAACAAAATTTTGCCGAATAACAGAGCTGGATTGTTCAAGAATATATGATGAAGACAAAGATTGGAGAAAAACAGCAAAGCTTTAGGTGATACAGTTGCGGCCGAAAGATTTTCAACGGTCTAATGCGACTGCGTAATTTTGACCTTTCCATTCTCATAAGAGACGTCACTTTTATTAATTTGAAATGTCATAAATGGCATACAAGCCAGATTCATATGATGTAAATATCAGAGAAATCTGCTAACTTGATAAATTACCGTTGAAAGTTTTTCGGTCGCAACTGTACATACAGCGTATGCTGTCGGAAGAGATTGTCCTTTTTTCAACCATTATAACCAAGCACCAGCCATTTCCGAATTTGGAATGCATATTTTGGAAGATATTGTCAATGTTGCAAGATAAGAGATGTCACATCTCTTGGATATGCAAACCATGTCGAACAGTATTATGCTGCATCCTGCATCATTGTGGGAGGAAGACATTGTTGAAATTTAATTAAACTTAATTTTCAACTTATGCCTGTTTATAAAAATCTTGTTAAATCAACATTATTTTCAATGTATTCACTTAAAAAACGTATTAACATTATAGGGAATAAATATAAGTTAAAATCTGTTTTCATTTAGATGAAATTTGTTTTCAAAAGTGCGAATTCTGTTTTCATTATTGCAAAATCAGAATTCATGAATGATAAATTAGTTTTCGTTATTATGAATTCTGTTTTCATTTGTGTGAAATCAGTTTTCGTTAATGTGAAATTATATTTCACATGTGTGAAATCATACTGTAAAAGGTATAGATATTTACTCCAGGCCTTCAGGTAGAATCTGTGACGTCACAGTAAAGGGGTATAAACATTTAAGAGTTATTATTTAAAATTTCAAGCTTTTTAACAAATACGATATTTTATCATTCTTATCTGCGTTTGTAAAAGAGTAAGAAAGTACAGTGGACCCATGAAGGTCAGC
The DNA here is from genome assembly GCA_929113105.1 of Agrypnus murinus. Taxonomy (NCBI): domain Eukaryota; kingdom Metazoa; phylum Arthropoda; class Insecta; order Coleoptera; family Elateridae; genus Agrypnus; species Agrypnus murinus. Next base: position 225,096,747 of record OV816024.1, on the reverse strand, counting down.
TGGTACCACAAAACAACATATGGTGGGCATATTAATTAAATAATTATCTCATAACTCATTAAATGCATCAATGGATCAACGTGGTAAGCATTTAAAAAAACTATTTGTAGACAACAAGAAAACATAATTTAATTCAAAATATACAAACAACAGTTTTATAGATAACAATTTACAAATTATTCCATACATTTTTAATAAATTGCTGTGAATAAATAACTTATTCTAACCTAACCTAATTTGCAACTAATAATGAAGTTTATATTTTTGTAAATGTAGTTACTTTTCTTCTTTTTCCAACATGTTTGTCTTCTTTTAAGGTATTGGTTTTTAGTTTTGTATAATTGTTTAATAATATGTTTATCCATGTAGTTAAAAGTTTTTGGTATAAAGCTAAACGATTTCTATAGCAAGCGGTGCAAGTGTCTTTATCAAATTCAAATATTTCTAGGAGGAGTGATTTTAATATTCCTTTTTGATTTTTACCTTTTATAAATAACGATTCATATGGCTCTGAAGTTATCCTTTCAAATATCTGATATAGTGAAGTTGCAATACACAGTGATAGCTCCGAGGGATATTTTAAACCACCTCGGTCAAGTTTACAAAAGTAAGTATCTCTAGTTGGTAAGTGATAAATAATTTCTTTACTCACAATAAAACTGTCAATACATTCTTGGCAATTTGTTTTGGACGTTACTTTATATCCCACATAACCAGCTATAAATACTAATGTTTGTACAGTATCGTTACTGATATCAACATTTTCAAATTCATGTATAACTTGATCATTGTCCTGTAAAAACAGCATGTCTTTATTTATATACTCTTGAGTTTTGTCAGAATTTATATCGTCAATAACATTTCTTAACTTTAATATAGTACGATTTAATTTTAGTAAGCTATTAATTTTAATTTTTTTTCAGAGTCAATAATTTGCTGGACGGAAACATTGTAATTACAACCACTCATTCTGCAATACTTGCCAAATCTACGCTCCAGTACATTAGTTAGAAAAGATCCTAACATAACATATGAAAAACTTAAACTATATAAGAGATAATCGCATACTTGAATTAAAGCTTCCGTTGTATGCAGTAAAGCTGAGAATGTTTCCTTGCTCAATTTACCAGCCCTTTTAAAATTTTCTAGAACAGTAATAGTTTCCCATGTTTTGAGGCATTTTGCGAATTCTTTTAAATAATTTATGTTAGCTTGATGCATGCTTCGAACGGGATCTGCATGAAAGTCACGAAGATGTTTTCCCTTTTTTGGATGTTTTACATTTACTGTTGACCACCAGTGACTAATAATCTGAATAAATTCTCTTGTCCCTAGGTCGCTCATGGCAGCAATTAGCTTCTCCTCAAAAATAGCAAGTGCAAGTTTTACATTTTGCCTTTCTAAATTGTTTGGAAAACAAGCTTTAAAAGATAGGCCAGGAGCTTGCTTAACAACAAAATCTTTCTCAGATTCATATAGATTTACAATTTCTTGAAATTTAGCTTCCCTTATTTCTGCATTATTTTCGAAAGAGGGATATATAAGTCTTTTAGTTTTTCATTCAACGAATTATTTCTAATATTTTTTAATAAATGTACAGTATCAAACAATAAAAAGATTTTTTTTGATTGGTCACAGGGATGTTCAATAGAAATATTTAGTTTCTGTTCACCACTTAATTGTGTAAACAATTTAACATTTACTTTATTGTTATCTGTTATTATGCTAACTACTTCATAGTCACAATTATGTAATCAAGTCAAAATTTTGATGGTCTGTTCATATAAAAATTTTGAATCTAAATTTTTTACAGGTAAAAGAGCAACCACATCTTTATTGTTCGAAAGTAATGACTTCATCATAAAAACCTGAATTGTAGATGCTGCTTGAAAAGTGTCACTGTTGGCTGCTACACCTACGATATTATTGCCTGTGTAACTAATTTTAGGTTTTACATATATTTCGTCTAGTAAAATAATAAGCAAACCTTCTTTTCATGATCTTGAATGGCATTTGCTTTTTGTGTTAAATACAATTTTAAAGACTCATTAATTTCGCCATTAATATCATGAAGATTAAATGTTTTCAAATAAAATGGATTGGGCAACTTTAAAATGTTTTGTTCCCTTAGAAATGAATATGCACCAGGAAAAGTAAATAAAAATGTACAACAAAATAGCAGTAAATCAGTACTATATCTAATTTGTTTGCTTATTAAAAGATGTAACTGCTCTGAAATAAACCTTAGTGTAGAAATATTATTATGATCACATTCTGTAATACATTCTTCTAGGAGGTTACGACATGTAGCAATTTTTTCATTAAAAATTGCTGGCTGTTCCTTTGAGGAGTTGTTAATAGCGCTTAAGAAATTCTCAAGTTCATTATAAGTGTTACAAATTAATTCTTTACCTAATATATAGTCATAACTTTCGTTAATTTCTATAGAATTGTAAAACACCTTTGTTGTAAAATTAGCATCTAAGATTACTGTATATTCTAAACTTGGTGTTTGTAAATAATTTATTAGAAAGAAATAAAGATTATTTTCATGCTGATTAATTAGCCAATTCTTGCACATAATTCTTCCTTCTTGTATGCCTTTTATCATGTCATTTAGACTTTGAATGTTATCGTTTAAAAGCCATTCTTCATATTTCGAATTCTCTTTTTCAATGAAAGCTGCTCTCCGTTCTTCAGGATCTGTTCTAGCGGTAGGAGGAATGGAAGTTAAATATTTTGGAAGGCCAGGAAAGATGAATGGGTAGGCATCCTTTGCCAACGCTAGTTTTTCTCTAGGAATCACTAATTCCGTACCTATTATAAATTTTCAAGAAAGGAGTTTAGATAAACTAAATCTAGAAAGTTAAAAGGGCATACCATCGGGTCTTTTAACTCTGTGTTCCTTTAAAACAAAAGTTTCATGAAAATGGTTAAACACACACGCCAACATTTTTGGTAATTTTCAATTTTTCTACTGGAATTTTCTTCCACATTTCTAATAAAGAGTCATCGGCAGGAAAGGAAAATATAGGAATGTAAGGAACGCCCTTCCGGGCATTTGATGTACAACCAGGAATACAGCAATACTTCATTTTCTAACAATTAAAAATCAATTTATTAAGTTATATCCATTTTATTTTACATGTCACACTGGAGTAATGTTAAAAACCTGTTAGAATTCTTGTTTAAACAATTCATTAAAAAGAACCTTTACCTTTAGAAGAATTACCTTTGATAATGACAGCATAGCTGTCGAAACAATATTGTCAGGTATACATTAAAAAGAAGTTTATTAAAATTATATAATTAATAGGTAACAAGCATTTTGTGTTTGATTAAACGAATTACAAGATCAAAATTAAGAAAAAAAGCGTAAATACACGAACCTAACCTCAATTATGAACAAACAATAATAAATACTTTCACTCAATGAATATTAACGGTATTTAAAAACGCCAGATATTTTTGAATAACAAACACGTAATTCTAATGAGAAAGATAGTGTTAATTAAAAAAGGGCTTACTTTTTATTAAGTTTTTGCTTCTTTAATTCTTAAAATTTTAATATTTCTCAAATATTTTTACATGACAGTAACCCCTTTACTGTGACGTCACAGCAGAAAACAATTGCTGCCTTAAGGCCTGGAGTAAATATTTAGATGGCAGAGTACCGCAAACCGCCGCCATATTGGGGCAAACGAAGCACGAAATTGTTCATTATTTGTTCTGTATTGAATTTAATCAAATCCACGTTTACTTTAAAAGGTTTCTCTTATTCTGAAAGATCAAACCTCTAATATGTCAAACACGTAAAGCGTGGTTTTAATTTGTCCATTATTAAAAATCACCCTCCTCTGCCCCAATATAGCGGCGGTTTGCGTTACTCTGATCGACCAGCTGGCCTAGGTGACTAGATGCAGTGACTCTATTATTAAATATAGTTCTTTTATTTTCAAATAGTAACGGCAACGATTGATCTCGCCGCTGGAGCAAACGCACCAGAACAATGTTGGCGACATTGAATGTTACCAGATCTGACATTCCGTCTTACAATAAATCTTAGGTTAATTATAATCATGCACAAAGATATTCACAATTCAATATTAATTTGATAATGGACATTCATGTTCTGTAAAAACGATCATATTAATATAATATATACCTACGCAATTTTAATTTTTAAACACTTTCTATTAAATTTTCGTAACAGCAAGCATGTAGTAATTTTTTGTTTATTAAAGTTTGGCTCAGGTTTGCTCCACGATGTCGCTACTATTTGAAATAGAGCGGCTATATTATTAAAATTTTATAGTATACAGGGTGACTCCAAAGAATGACCCAATAACATTTTTATCAATATACAAGGTACTATAACAACAAACAAACAACTTTTATGATTGTGTTTGACACTCTGATCAATCTTTAAATTACAAAACTTTGTACAAGCTTTTATATATACACTAATAAAAGACTTTTTTAAAACTTAAAAGGATCAGCAGGAACGCTGGTCTTGTCATAATAATTGGAATTGACGTGCAACATAACCACCTCCAGCTTTTACATGCTTCATGTGGTTAAGAATATATTTCAGAAATACATTTTTTGTCCTAGCCTTAATTTTTAGATTCTCTACTTTAATGTAACTTACAGTTAATTTTGAAATATTTAGCTTGCTGGCTAATTATCTTACCAAAATGGAAGGTGTCTTGCATTTTTTGCAAATTGCAAATTTTTGTCGTACCATTTTTTGACATACTACTAATTTAATAATGATTATCATAAAATAATAAAATCTACTAGTATTTCCTTTTTTCAATTGTTGAAATAACAGTTAAGGTAAGGTAAATAACATTAACAAGGTTAATATGATCAGAAGCGTCCCTACGGTTGGTCAGCCGGGTGTATTGTAAAAAATAAATTCTATAACTTTTTTTTGTCGGAAATTCAATTATGTTTTATTTTTATAACCTTAATTGACCTCCGAGCCGTAGGAAGTGAGATATTCGCAACCAAGATTTTGACTTTTAATATCTTTTTCATTCTCACCTTTACGAAAGTGTAACTTTCTATCTTGACAAGGTAACCGAAAGCGAAAGTACAACATGCGAGGTGGTTATGCTAGGTATGAAAAACTTTCGGTTCCTGGGCAACGAAGTAAAACTATAAATTTTTTAAAATATAATATTATAAAGTGGTCGTTGCCAACATTACCTTGGTAACAATACTGTTTTATATACAATAGTATATACGCTATTTTTTGCACGTCCTAAAGGACTTAATCGCAAAAATTCACGGAATTCCCGAAAATATCGTTACATGTCATTCGAACAGTTGAACTCTGCAAACGCCAAAATCACATAGTTTCAGGATAATAAATCCTGAATCCATAAAAACATGTTCCGCGATTACTTTTTTTTGTTGTTTACTTGTTGTTGTCATGGAAACACTTTACTCCCTCAGGGAGTAAAAGTGTTACTTTAATCCCTCTTTTGGGGGATTAAAGTAGAGCCTTATATATAGGACGTGCAAAAACATTATTTTATTATAATCACCGAATCATCATTTTATTTATTTACGGTGGTTAATAGTAAATGTCAAGGGGAGAATGAAAAGTTTAATACATTACACGCTGCGAAAGCCGTTTCAGGTGCTCGGTGTTTTTAACTAACCTCGGCTACGCTTACGCGTCGCCTCGGCCAATCAAAAACATCTTGCACCTGAAAGTTAACTTTCACAGCTTGTAATGTAAATAATTATTAACGCCGGTACGATCTCACTCTTAATTTTTAACGTATTGTTTGAAACGACAAAATAAAGCAATTAAAACAAAAGAAAAGAGTTGGGATTTTTTGGAATGATAACCCTAAAGTAACTGGACTATATCCAAGACACGATACCCGATATTTTCTTTCGGAAGTATCGCGGTACCGATATTCGATACTTATTTTGGAAGGTATCACAATACCGATACTCGATACTAAAAATGTATCGCGATACTAAAAAATGTATCGCGATACTACACTCGATACTTTCTTTCAGAAATATAAGAAATCTCGTACATTTAACATTTCCGCTCAGAAAATGCCTACTACCTTTAAAAGTACAAGAAGCACGTCTTTTATGCCTATTGCGAATTAGTGCTATTGGAAAACAAATTGTCATTTTCGCGTCTTCAGATCTTAGATCAAATTTATCAAAAGAAATTAAATGTGTAAGGCACTTCAATGAACCATTTAACTAGGTATATAATATAATATTACACTATATTTAAACGGCGTGTGGTTAGGAGACTGTTTGAATATAGTGTTGTAATAAACCACAGTCCTTACAATCCATTATTATTGAAGTAAATACTATTTACAGAAAGATGTTTCTTCAAGTTGGTAACTGTTCTGATGTTACGCGAAAGTTCTTTTTGCGGAACACATGTCTTACGTTTTAAAATTTTCTTTAGAGTCCGTTTAACTATTGATTTGCTCAAAAAAAGTGGGCCACGGTAAACCCGTGTTTCCGTCTCCGGTTTGATCGTTCGGATCCATAAAAACTGTAAATACACCTAAGATCGATACAATTCAATTACTACTGTAAGGTTATTCACTTGTACTTCTTGTAAAAAGGAGATTCAATGAGAAATGACTACCCAGACCTACTATACCTAAACAGTATACACAAACTATACAAAAAATTCAAATTCTAAGAAAACGAAAATGTTTTAATACCTGTTTATAAATAAGTTTGGAAATACCAAATAAAATCCCTTTTTTAGCATAGTTTAGTATAATAGGTATACATAGGTACAATTTACAATATTTAGTAAAAGTACAAACTGCAAAATTTACTTAATGAATGGTTTGATCTTGTGTGAAACGTTTCTAATGGTAGTTTCTTACTTAAAAGATAATTTTTTCGTTCGAAATAATTTATAGACAGGTTGTAAATAAAATAAATTCTAGATCCATTTCAAAATTACTTTACTATGTAACCAGACTTGCTTTCATTCCAAATGTCAGTTTAAAGCACTTTATCCCAAAATACTTAAATTAGGTATACTTCACTTAAAGTCCTTAAATTCTTCACGACCTTTGGAAGGGCGTATCTCTTAAACCAGCTGAAACTCAAACTCCAAGTCTTAACGGAAGTTGCCTATCATAGAGTATTCTGTTGTGTAGAAATCTAGGATTTTTCAACATGCTCACCAGAGATATTTAATCTTGAAGTTTTTAAAAACTTAAATGTTTATGATCCTGTAGAAAAAAATACATATACTTCATACAAGTCTCAAAGTTTAAATAATTATGGTACAGAATATTGGTACACAAGTACTTGCAAAAAAATTCAAGTGTTCATCAAATTGCCTTCACTTTTAAAAAAATCAGAAAATGGCTTTTTCAGCGATTGCGATACAAAACTTTCACCTTAAAATTTATTATGAAGGAATCGTTTTTTATTATGAAGGAATCGTTTTTAGGGTAGTATACAGGCACATAATTATAGCCTATAATGTGCCTAGCACCACAGTTTTTGTCTTATTATGCTAGGACTTACCGCAGCTGAGATAAAAAAAGTTAACGTTAACGCTTACGAAGCGCGAAAATGACGTGCGCCGTGATATAAAAAAATGTCCGTCATTTCGAAACCAGTGATAATCAAAATAAAAAAATAATATAGTTCTGAACTGTCGACATATGAGGATCCAGTGGCGGATCCAGAGAACTATTTGGGGGGGGGGATTTTTGAAAAAAATTGTTTTAATGGTTAATAATTAAACAAACATTATTTGTTTCTATCCTATGTATATTTATTTATAAAATTTCTTGGGGGAGAATTTCTCCCATTCCTCCCCCCGTGGATCCGCGCCTGTGAGGATCACTACACGTACACAAAATATAATTTGTTTTTAAAATGGTCAAGCAACCAATGAGCTCATATGAGGCTCGGGGAGCCCCAAACAACGTCAGTAGCAAAAAGTAAGTTTATTACTGTTTAAAATATACAGGGTGTATTATCGGTTTTGTTACATAGACAAATAGCATGTAAAAACACAATTTCTCAAATATTGGCTCCCCTAATTATTTTAGACGAAAAGTCATGTAGCAAAGTTGTAGATCTTATTGAATACTGTTCAAAACACCCATTCTGTATTAAATAGTTTCTAAGATATAAGTGATTTTCTGGCATAGGAAATGAACATTGTAAATGGGAAATTTGCTAATAGCAATTACCACGTTAGATTTAGACATTAGGTGTAAATGCAAGAATTATTAAGCACAGTATATACTATAGTTTAGAATAATTTGACAACTGTTGTCATGACTAATGAGATGTATTATTTCTTCCGTAACATTCTGATGGAGTGATTTTGCTCCATGAGACTGTGCTTGATAATTCTTGCATTTACACCCAATGTCTAAAATCTAACGTGGTAATTGCTATTAGCAAATTTCTGATTTCCAATGTTAATTTCCTATACCAAGAAATCACTTATGTCTTAGAAACTATTTAACATAGAATGCTAAAGTGGGTGTATTTTGAAGAGTATTCAATAAGATTTACAATTTTGCTACAGTGACTTTTCCTCTAAAATAATTAGAGGAGTCAATATTGGAGAAATTGTGTTTTAGCATGCTATGCACCCAAGTAACAAAAGTGATAATACATCCTGTATATATAAATTTTCAAATTAATGTTTTTTGCCTACCATTCTATTCGAATTCGATAGCTGGCCGTCAGGGGCGTCCCTAGATATTTGGCTGTAGAGTCACTGCATCTAGTTACCTAGGCCAGCTGGTCGACAGTACCGCAAACCACCGCCATATTGGGGCAAACGAAGCACGAAATTGTTCATTATTTGTTCTGTATTGAATTTAATTAAATCCACGTTTACTTTAAAAGGATTTTCTTATTCTGAAAGATCAAACCTCTAATATGTCAAACACGTAAAATGTGGTTTTAATTTGTGCATTATTAAAAATCACCCTTCTCTGCCCCAATATGGCGGCGGTTTGCGGTACTCTGATCGACCCGCTGGCCTAGGTGACTAGATGCAGTGACTCTATTTGGCTGCCCTTGTGCACAGATTATTACTGTTGCCCCCAATTTTTGTATACAGTGTGGAAAAAAGTATGGACTACCCTTAATAATTTGGTAGTCTTCAGGTTTTATGGAAAACACTCGAACACGTTAATTTAATTTTTCAGTTTCCCACATTCTGATAGAATTCATTTGGCTTTTATTGACATCTGTGATACATCATTTGAAAGCTCTTTTTTCACTCAGTATGTTCCTAAATTTTTGTGCGATTCTGCCGTTGCAAAATGGCGACCGTTGAATTGTGAAAATTATATTAAATTAATTCCCAGTAAAAGAATAACTTTTTCTTGTTTTATCAGAAAAAAGCAAACTATTGAACATGGTTTTATTATCAATCAAACTAGAACAACGCGTAATAATTAAATAAAACAAAACAAGAACACAACAAAGAACAATCAAATAATCATAAAAATAATAATAAAATAAGAATGATGTGTTGAGGATAAAACACATAATAGAAAAAACTTATTTCAGTAAATGCTGAAAGTGATGACCATTGACAACTTGACAGTGCCCAATTCTAGAAACAAATTCTTCTTGAACATTTCGTATAGTTTCTGGTGATATTTCTCGTATTTCCGTTCTTATGCGGCACTTTAGATCATCAGTATCTCTTGGTCTATTTAAAAAAACTTTGGAAGTCCAAAGAGGTCATATATATCAGGTGACCTGGCTGGCTATTCAATGGGACCCCGTCGGCCAATCCATTTTCCTGGAAACATCAAATCGAGATATTCCCGAACTTCTCTTGCGTAGTGGGGCGGGGCTCCATCTTGTTGCAGCCAAATCTCTGGACTGGGGTAATCGAGATTATTGTGGTCAGGATAAAGAGTGACTAAAGCTGGCAAAAGTTCAAACTGCAAAAAAATCAAGTAGGTTTCACCAGTAAGATTTTCTTCAAAGAAAAATGGTCCTAACACTATCTTTCAATATGCTGGCCCATACATTAAGTTTCTGAGGTGATTGACACTGAGCTTCTTGAATACAATGTGGATTTTCTTTGGACCAATATCGACAATTTTGCCTGTTTACAATACCGTTGAGGTAAAAAGCTGCTTCATCTGAGAATATAATATTTGCGGCAAAGTTTTCATCTTGATTACAAATTGGTTGCATGATTTCGCAGAATTGCAGTCTTCGGTCGAAATCATCCTCATTTAATTCTTGTACCAGGCAGACTTTGTACGGGTGATATTTTTCTTTCTGTCAAATTGTTTGCACAGACGTGTAACTTATTCCCATATCAAGTGCTAGTTGCCGACTGGCACTATCAGGATTTTCTTCAACAGCCAATAGCACGCCAAGCTGAATATTTTCATCTACCTTTGGCCTTCCATTTTTAGGTAAACTTTTAACATGGCCATGTTCTTCGTATTTTCTTGAAATCTTGCAAACGGTGGAGTGCGAAATCGGCGTCCGGTCTGGATGAATTTGATTAAAGAGTTCACGTACCTCGTTAGTAGATCTGCGACGATCTCCGTAACCACCCATTAAGCAGATTGACGTCATTTTAAAGTTGATTATTGGTCAGTCATTACGTCATTTTCACCTTTGAAGTAACGTTATAATGATGTTAATAAGACGGGAAAATATCACAGCCCAAAGACGTCATTTTACGACGTAAAAAAGACGTTGTTTTATGACGTAAAGTATACCTCATATAATAATTTAAATGACGTTTTATTGATGTCTTAAGAACCTATTTATTTCTACTTCTGCAAATAAAACACCACAATTTGAAAAAAGAGATTTATTATGTAAAATTCTGAAATATAAATGCAATTACTATTATTATATTATTATACTTATATGGCGACCATAAAACGCTTGTTGTTTTCGGTGCGTCAGTCAACACTTGCATACTTTCGCCGTCCTTTTCGGTGAATTGTATGAAATACCATCCTTATTTGTTTTATCAACACCGACACAAAAACTGCAATAAATAAAACACCACAAACATATATTTTTTTAATGAAATATGTACACATCATGCAGCTAAAAGGAAATCAACAGCCACCAACTTTTCGCACGTATTCGGCCCTTCTTCGTTGCGTTATTTTTCAATATCTTTACCGATACCGGTCACGTGATGCTAAAACTCACGAGTTTGAATTTTTGAAACGTATGTACTACATCTGTTTATTTTGTTTATAAAAATTATTGTGCCTGCAACAATAATAAAGCTAAATATCAAGTAATATTTTAGCGCTAAGTGTGCAAGATATTTTTAGGTTTATTTTATTTATTCAAATTAAATGATATATACTATACCTATTAATTGTAAATTTATTGTAAGAATTTTGTGAAGAGTTTCCACCAAAATTTTGGTTAAAATCTCCACAATTCTCGTATATATAAAACGGGTCTTGCTTACATTTTTTTAAGAAAATCTGTCGACGTCATTGAGACGTCATAACTCTACATTCGTCATACTGGTATGACGTCATTATAACGTTATAGTTGGGCATTCGTCATCAGCGACCAAGACGGCACTCTGCTTACTGGGCAACCATCATAAGAATTTCAATACGGTCTTTTTCACTGAGCGACATTTTTGGTTTATTAAAACAGGAATTTTTGAATACAACGCAATGACAGTTAAATCTTACTAGTGTTCAACCTTACCACTTGTCAATACTGACGTTAATTTTTGTTCGTGTTTGGTTTGTCTAAGCTTACTATGACCAAAACTACTATTGCAACGACATTGAGATATCGAATTTCTTTTTCACCATGGATTTTAAAACAAACTCAGGCCAAGAAACTTAATGTAAGGGCAGGCATTGAATGATAAAGCCTTAAGACTGTCTTAGTGTGATTGATAGTTTGCTTTTTTTCTGATAAAACAAGAAAGAGTTATTCTTTTACTGGGAATAAATTTAAGATAATTTTCACAATTTAACGGTCGCCATTTTGAAACGGCACGACAGAATCGCACAAAAATCTAGGAACATACTGAGTGAAAGAAGAGCTTTCAAATGGCATGTGCATCACATGCCATATGTCGTCATTTCAGAAAAATGTCGATGACGTCATAATTTTGATGTCATATATTACAGATGTCAATAAAAAAAACAAATGAATTCTATCAGAATGTGGGAAACTGAAAAACTAAATTGACGTGTTCGAGCGTTTTCCATAAAACCTGAAGACCACCAAATTATTAGGGGTAGTCCATACTTTTTTCCACACTGTATGTTGAACCCCACTCAACTTTAATTGATCATACTCGTAGTAATAAAACAGATCAGACAACAGTTTTAAATTTTATGTTAACTTGTAACAAATACTATAACAAAAATACGTTTATTAGTAAAATAAGTACAGTTGCGGCCGAAAAATCTTCAACGGTAATTTATCAAGTTAGCACATTTTTCTAATATTCATATCGTATGAAGCTGGCTTGTATGCTATTTATGACATATCAAATGAATAAAAGTGACGTCTCTTATGAGAATTTAAAAGTCGAAATTACGCAGTCGCAATAGACCGTTAAAAATTTTTCGGCCGCAACTGTACGTATAATACAATCTGGCATTTTTAAAACCTCAAGTATTTTAATAGCATCATATATTATTTTTTCGATAATTTTAATTTGGAATTTGTTATCGTTGCCCGTCGCCATATAGGTAGTATATTCATTTTAAATTCATTTCGCTGCCCCAGAATTCGACTGCCCGTGTGCCCGAAATCAGTACGGGAAAAACGAATCATGCCGAACGGGCAGCCGAACTTCACTTATATCGGATATATGACACGAAGAGCTCGCTTTGCGTTAGTTGCCATAGCAATTTATTGGCGTAAGAGTGTAGTTAATTTATTTTGAACGGTTTCGTTGCGTGTTGTTAGATTGTTTGTTCCAAAAATGAATAGTGTAAACAATATTTTTAACAATTTTAAAACTAATTCTTTAGCAGAAAAAGTGAAAATTAAAAAAAATTAGGACGATCTACACCGGTAATAGAACTTAATCAGCTAGACAAGGTTGGGATCCGTACATTTACTAAAGTTCTACAATTAAATGAAGAATCTGGGTCACAGAAATCACGAGAGCGAAAGTGCATCTCGGACCACGCAGAGATCATGTAGTAATTTAGCTGATAAGATAAACAGTATGTCAGCTTGAATGATTCAGTAGCGCCTCTTTTTAATTGTACATAGTTAAGAGAAGTTAAATCAGTAATAAAAATGAACATCTGTTCCACTATCCGTAGCCATAGCGCACGTTGCTGACATCTTTAACAGCTTACATAATTTAAGAGCTGCTTGCAATCTGAAATTATTTGTTTAACAGGTGGTGATCACACGATGACCTACATTTTTCATTTAATTGTAGAATTTATAGACATTTAACGGTAACGTTGTCGGCGGTTACACGTTAAAAAAAATTAACGTTAATTAAAAAATGTTTTTATTAATTAAACATTTTTCAAAATTTTTTGAATTTGGAAAAGAAAAGATTCAAACTCAACCGATAATATTGTCGCTGGCAGAAGAGGAAAAACACCCGACAAAATGCAGGGTAAATTAAAAAAATTCATAACTTTACGCCAAAAAATCGTAGGCACTCGAAGTTTTGAAAACTTGACAGGACTGAACTTTATGGCCTTGGCGGTCGATAGGGTTCACGATTTTTTTGGTACGCCGTACAAGCTGTTAAAGTTTGACATTTTTTTTTAATCAAAAACATTCTTTTCTCTGCGGTCGGTCGCGGGGGGGGGGCGAAAAGGCCTTTACGTAACATTCGCTCGCACGCCCTTAAACTAGACACTTGAAACTTTTTAGTACTCAAAGGTTCATCCCTTTTCGTCCAAAATCCGCCGAGTTATGAGGGTTTGGAATTTTGGTATTTTTGGTGCGTTTTTTTTCCTCGAGTGTATTTATAAAATGCTTTGTTTAGTTTTCCATATGCCCTATCTTATTCAGATGCAGGGACGGACCGTGAACTTTGAGGGCCCTGGGCTAACACTTTTTGGGGACCTACCGCATTAATAAAGCTAACCACCATTTAGTCAAAAAAACTATTATGTTTTTTAATGGAAAAGAATATAAGGCAACAGGCATTGAAGAACTTTTTTATTTTAGATTATGTACTTGGATATACGATCTTATAATATGTGTTGTGTACAACTAATTTTCAAGTCAGGAACAAATAATAAAGAAAAACAAAAAAATACACTTAAAAAAATATAAATAAAACATTTTTAGTCCTGTCAAACTAAACATTTGAAATGGAAAATGGAAGTACATGAGATTTCTTATTTCCAGCTTGCAGGGGGGTCTAGAAAAGCTTAACTTGAAGTTTTAGACCTCAAATTCATATGAGCTTTTTCCGCCATTTTGAAAAGAAGGGATGAAGTGTTGTTTTGAAATTATCTCCGTAACCGTAGATCCGACAAAAAATTTGTATGAAGCATTTTTATCGGCAATATGATTGTCTACAACTTTTATTTCAAACGTTTTCGCTTAATATAAAAAATGAAAACGTTGTAAGGGAAAAACATTGGAAAAAGAAGGGATGAAGTGTTAATTTGAAATTATCTCTGTAACCGTAGGTCCGACAAAGCATTTGTATAAAGCATTTTTGTAGGCAAATACGATTGTCTACAACTTGTATTTCAAACTTTTTCGCGTAATATAAAAAATGAAAAAGTTGTGAGGGAAAAAAATAAAAATTGAGGTGGCCGATTTACCTTTCGCCGGTTTCCTAAAGAAAACATTACATTTATTGTCTGCGAGTCCAGTAAGCAAAACCAATATTTTCTCAAACACGAGGAATTCCATTCAACGCTTCAATTATTTAAAGCGAAAATTGTCGACGCCCAAGTTCTACTTGCCACTGGAGATCGTTTTTTGATGGCCTTATACGGGGCCCATAAGAACGAGAAATCCTTAAATTCACTGAGGTATAAAAAATTCTGCACGAGCGCGGCAAAGAAGACATTTAATTTTTTAGCAATATCACCCTCTGAAAGCTCTGCGCGACAGCATATTTTCCGAACTTACCATCAGGTTCAACCGTGGTTAGGATTTTAAAAGGATCCAGAGGAATGGGGTTGGCGAAGAACTCATCGAGGTCTTGAACCTATCACAAGAACCGCAGAACCCGTGCCGGGGAACCTTTACAACTCATCTCCTGCAAATGCAAAGGGAAATGTGAAGCAGCTTGCGGGTGCAGAAAAGCAGGCGTTAATTGCTCCACTATTTGTCTGCATTGCAGTGGGCAGACCTGCGAAAACTTCACTAAATATGATCAAGCTGTCGATGAATACTCGATAAAGAATTATTAATTACATGTACTATAAATGTAAGTATTAAATAAGATAATGTAAATTAGGCAAACTATGAGACGATAATTGTTTCCATGCACAAAGGTTTACGATGCACAATATGCGATAGTAAGCGACGCGTACCAAGCAGTTCACGTACACTAACCTCCCTTCGAGTGTTGACTTATACCAATAAACGGAATAAAAAAAAGTCATTAGGAAAAATTGTTAGTCATGAAATGCTCTGCAAAAAAACGAATGAATAATTTTTTTGCTCCACTAACAATGAAATATGTAGTTATACCATCTACAAAATTAAGCAACAATTTCTACCCCCTCAATTTTCAACGTTTTTCCCTTACAACTTTTTCATTTTTTATATTACGCGAAAAAGTTTGAGATAAAAGTTGTAGACAATCGTATTGTCGACAAAAATGATTTGTACAAATTTTTGTCGGACCTACAGTTACAGAGATAATTTAAAAATAACACTTCAACCCTTCTTTTTTCAATGTTCTTCCCTCACAACTTTTTCATTTTTTATATTACGCGAAAAAGTTTGAAATAAAAGCTGTACACAATCGTATTGCCGACAAAAATGCTTCATACAAATTTTTTGTCGGACCTACAGTTACAGAGATAATTTCAAAATGGCGGAAAAAGCTCATATGAATTTGAGGTCGAAAACTTCAAGTTAAGCTTTTTTAGATCCCCCCTGCATGCTGAAAATAAAATATCCTATGTACTTCCATTTTCCAAGTTAAGCCCATTTTTCGTACAGTTTGACTGGACTATATAGTAATTAGTTAATAAACTATTTCATAGCCACTCGAAATCTCACCGTTTCCCTCAGTAAATGTATCAATAATTGAAATTGCTATACATAATTTTTTATTATTTATCGTATACACATGAACAGTATAGATAATACCAAACTCATTTTATACTACTGATTAAAAAAATTATGTTAACAGTTTGAAGAAAAAGGCATTTTTCTACTGCTGCTATACAAAACCCTATGTCTCCAGAGTAGGTATACCCCTACTTGAGCCGACCCCTTCCCTTTTTATGCAAATGACCCGCGATCTAATTAATATGCAAATGAGGCGTGGTCTAATTAAATGCGCGAATTAAATGCGCGAATTAAATTAATTGATCTAATTAAATTAATTCACGGTATCAATTACATATCTCCTCTCTCATTTACATATATGATTTCTCATATGCATGGGCGAATTAAATTAATTGATCTAATTAAATTAATTCACGGTATCAATTACATATCTCCTCTCTCATTTACATATATGATTTCTCATATGCATGGGCGAATTAAATTAATTGATCTAATTAAATTAATTCACAGTATCAATTACATATCTCCTCTCTCATTTACATATATGATTTCTCATATGCATGCGCGAATTAAATTAATTCACGGTATCATTTACATATCTCCTCTCTCTCTCTCATAAATTTATTTCAAAATAAATCTTATGTTGTCATTCCTGTTTGATATTTAAATATAGATCTACACGTCATCAGGTAATTATGCGAAAACAATTTAACATGTAGAAACTTGTCGTTTCTCGATATTGTTTTTACCTCAGTTCCCAGAATCTGTTTTACAGGGATTAACTCTGAGTCATAGGGTTGTTTGTTATGATTCAACTTGATTGAAGATGTGCATTCATGCGCATGTGTAGAAATCGCTATAAAATGTATTTCGGCGAAAGGCTATTAGTCATTAGAGTGCAGTAGTTGATCGTGTAACAATACCATGATGAGTTTAGGCAGTCCTGATTATTATTATCATCGCTATGGAGACACGTTTACAAGTAGTGCTGAAATGGGTAAGAAAGAAAACGGTTTGTTTATGTATACATTTGAATAATTTATTTCATTTTAGATCAACAGCATGATGAACCGGATCAATCTGCAAACTTATCAATTCCGGAACCAAGCAGTTATTTCCAGGGTCAAGACTACGAAGTGATGCATGAAGAAATAGGTATGTTTTAAAAGAACGAAATCCTTTGAATGTTACTGAATAATTATTTCTTGTTTAGGTCCGAATGAACCGTACTATGCTGACGATGCATCAAGCTTACATGTACAAGGTACAGATAATGTAGCAACACCAGAATCGTCGTTGATTACCGTCTATCCGGGTGAACACATGCAGTTGTTAGGATCTGTACAATATCCTCTATTTGTCATGAGACCAAGAGAAGACTCTATTCATTTACATGATATCCTAGTAGGAATTATCCCGCCTGAACAACCTAATGAATTTGACGTGATTGTTAAATTGGAATGTATCAACAACATATGTGAGCATGGTGAAATTATGTTAACGGAAAGTATATGGTCCGAATTGTATGATGTCCGAGTCGAAGCAATGTTCAAAGACTTCTTTTCCACGAAAATATGGAACGATAAAAAACTGAAATTCCATCTATGTACGAATCTTTACGTTGAGTTTAATCATAGTGTTTTTTATGGCAACACGGTGATGATATGTTATGACCAGCGGAAGATAACGGTAAAAGACCACGAATTTCAAAGGATCATGCATCTAGCACCGCTTATTAACCAACATGCTCGTGTATTACGTCACCTTAATTTCTCCTACTTCTACTACGCAAGTGTAGAGAACACAGCTGAAGGAGTAAGACGTCAGAAGAACGTGTCAAACGAATCGATTTTATTCTCAGCCGAATTGTCGTGCGGTAACTACACGACGTTAAATTTAAAGGATCGCGGTGGATTGAACTCGCTCATTTTATTAGAGATAATAAAACTTTATCCATCAAAATTTATCAATGTCGTACACAGTCAGTTACAACCCAATCAGCAAGCACCGGCAGCGTCATGGCCAGCAATTCACGAGACATCATCAGATGTACCATAAGAAGTTGAGGATGACTGAATATAGAAATAGGTTAGAAAATTATATAAACGCTTTGTATGTATTACGAAATGAAATAAAATCGTATTGTGTATTGAATAAGTTATATAAGAAATTTTCACGATTGTCTATTACAAATGTATTTAATAAAGAATAAACGTATAAAAAATTATTAGTATTTTACTACCACTAGCAATAGTATGAGACAGTAAGTTTTCGCAGAGTATAAATAGAGATGCATCTGATCTCTTATCTCAGTACGTGATGTTGACTCACCAGGATAACAGTGTTGTTAACAAGCTCATTGACAGGCTCCCTATCGAACTACACCTGCCTTCTTACCAATATTGCGGACCCGGAACTAAATTATCTAAAAGATTAGAAAGAGGAGATAAAGGCATAAACCCCTTGGATCAGGCGTGTATGCAGCACGATATTTCGTACGCTCAAAGTTCAGACTTGGATAGTAGACATAAGGCAGATCGTGTTTTAGAAGAAGCTGCCTGGAAACGTGTTAAAGCTAAAGACTCCAAGTTAGGGGAAAAGGCTTCAGCTCTGCTTGTAACTGGTATAATGAAGGTTAAACGAAAGTTAGGAATGGGCGTGAATAGGAAGACTAGTAGGAGAAAGACAAAGAAGATTGCAAATACAAAGAAAATTGTCACTTTTAAAGGAGGTATTTTAAAGAAGCTTGTAAGTACGGTAAATCGAGCAAGTAAGACCCTCACGGGGAAGGATTTAATACACCATGCGTTGAACGCAGCTAGAAGAATCATTAAAAACGTAGGAGGTAGGAAAAACGTTAAAGTACCTCGAATTATTCCGGTACCTACAGCTACAGGGGGTATTTTACCTCTCATACCAATTTTTGCTGGCCTCTCGGCTCTCGGTGCAATTATAGGAGGCGCTTCAGGCGTAGCAAAAGCTGTTAACACTGCTAATAGTAATAAGAGACAGCTAGAAGAAACTAAACGACATAATAAAAGTATGGAGGCTATCGCAATAGATAGAAAGAGCGGAAACGCTCTTTACCTGAAACCTTATAAAGCAGGCGGTACAGCACTGTATCTGAAACCGTACAGGTCAAAAAACTGAATAACCTGCCTTGGAGACCACTTACAAACCTAGATCTAATAAAGCATGCTAAAGACATACCCTTTTTCAGGGGTGTCTATATGAGAACAAGTCTACCAAATAAACCTTTACGATTTGAAAGAGCTATTGTTAATCTCGATGATGCTGGAGGACCCGGTACGCATTGGGTAGCTTATAGAAAGGATCGAAATGTTGTTTTATATTTTGACCCCTTCGGAGACCTAAGACCACCGGCTGAACTCGTGAAATATTTCGGTCCTCGTTGCAATGTATACTATAATGTTGCTCGAGAACAAAAGTTCAATACATACAACTGTGGACACTTGTGCCTGAGATTTTTGTATAAAAGAGAAGTGTATGTATAATTCGAACAAGTATGGCTAGAACCATCACTGTGTACGGTTATGGAAATGTCCTCTCTACCGGTTGTATTTATCCGAATATACAACTAGATCGTGAGCAATACAGATATTCCATAGGATTAGTTGGCCTATATACAAGTCATACGATACGGAATATATTTCCAGGGAAAAATAAATTTTATTACGGAGATCAAGAGATAACTATCACAACCGGTAGTTACGAATTGTCAGAAATCGCTAACTATATAAAGAATCAAATTAATACGAGCGATCCTGAAGAAGGAGATTTACTACTACAAATCAAGGCTAACACTAATACAGGAAAGTGTGAGATTAAATCTGCCTCAACCGTTATAGATTTTAGCAAACCTAACAGTATAGGCTCTCTATTAGGATTTAACAATCGTATATTACTACCCGGTATCAGGCACGTATCAGATCGAATTGTCGATATACTCTCTACCCCGAACATCTTTGTAGACACGAATATTACAGGGGGTGCGTATAGAAATAATCAACCGTGTCATACAATCTTTGAATTTGGTCTCTGCGTACCACCTGTAATATTCGTGTCTACAAAGATGTTCGGGGTAGAGAGTATATCGACAATTCGATCTGATACGTGCCTGATACCGGGTAGTAATATACGATTGTTAAATCCTAATAGAGAGCCTATACTGTTAGGTTTGCTAAAATCTATAACAGTTGAGGCAGATTTAATCTCACACTTTCCTGTATTAGTGTTAGCCTTGATTTGTAGTAGTAAATCTCCTTCTTCAGGATCGCTCGTATTAATTTGATTCTTTATATAGTTAGCGATTTCTGACAATTCGTAACTACCGGTTGTGATAGTTATCTCTTGATCTCCGTAATAAAATTTATTTTTCCCTGGAAATATATTCCGTATCGTATGACTTGTATATAGGCCAACTAATCCTATGGAATATCTGTATTGCTCACGATCTAGTTGTATATTCGGATAAATACAACCGGTAGAGAGGACATTTCCATAACCGTACACAGTGATGGTTCTAGCCATACTTGTTCGAATTATACATACACTTCTCTTTTATACAAAAATCTCAGGCACAAGTGTCCACAGTTGTATGTATTGAACTTTTGTTCTCGAGCAACATTATAGTATACATTGCAACGAGGACCGAAATATTTCACGAGTTCAGCCGGTGGTCTTAGGTCTCCGAAGGGGTCAAAATATAAAACAACATTTCGATCCTTTCTATAAGCTACCCAATGCGTACCGGGTCCTCCAGCATCATCGAGATTAACAATAGCTCTTTCAAATCGTAAAGGTTTATTTGGTAGACTTGTTCTCATATAGACACCCCTGAAAAAGGGTATGTCTTTAGCATGCTTTATTAGATCTAGGTTTGTAAGTGGTCTCCGAGGCAGGTTATTCAGTTTTTTGACCTGTACGGTTTCAGATACAGTGCTGTACCGCCTGCTTTATAAGGTTTCAGGTAAAGAGCGTTTCCGCTCTTTCTATCTATTGCGATAGCCTCCATACTTTTATTATGTCGTTTAGTTTCTTCTAGCTGTCTCTTATTACTATTAGCAGTGTTAACAGCTTTTGCTACGCCTGAAGCGCCTCCTATAATTGCACCGAGAGCCGAGAGGCCAGCAAAAATTGGTATGAGAGGTAAAATACCCCCTGTAGCTGTAGGTACCGGAATAATTCGAGGTACTTTAACGTTTTTCCTACCTCCTACGTTTTTAATGATTCTTCTAGCTGCGTTCAACGCATGGTGTATTAAATCCTTCCCCGTGAGGGTCTTACTTGCTCGATTTACCGTACTTACAAGCTTCTTTAAAATACCTCCTTTAAAAGTGACAATTTTCTTTGTATTTGCAATCTTCTTTGTCTTTCTCCTACTAGTCTTCCTATTCACGCCCATTCCTAACTTTCGTTTAACCTTCATTATACCAGTTACAAGCAGAGCTGAAGCCTTTTCCCCTAACTTGGAGTCTTTAGCTTTAACACGTTTCCAGGCAGCTTCTTCTAAAACACGATCTGCCTTATGTCTACTATCCAAGTCTGAACTTTGAGCGTACGAAATATCGTGCTGCATACACGCCTGATCCAAGGGGTTTATGCCTTTATCTCCTCTTTCTAATCTTTTAGATAATTTAGTTCCGGGTCCGCAATATTGGTAAGAAGGCAGGTGTAGTTCGATAGGGAGCCTGTCAATGAGCTTGTTAACAACACTGTTATCCTGGTGAGTCAACATCACGTACTGAGATAAGAGATCAGATGCATCTCTATTTATACTCTGCGAAAACTTACTGTCTCATACTATTGCTAGTGGTAGTAAAATACTAATAATTTTTTATACGTTTATTCTTTATTAAATACATTTGTAATAGACAATCGTGAAAATTTCTTATATAACTTATTCAATACACAATACGATTTTATTTCATTTCGTAATACATACAAAGCGTTTATATAATTTTCTAACCTATTTCTATATTCAGTCATCCTCAACTTCTTATGGTACATCTGATGATGTCTCGTGAATTGCTGGCCATGACGCTGCCGGTGCTTGCTGATTGGGTTGTAACTGACTGTGTACGACATTGATAAATTTTGATGGATAAAGTTTTATTATCTCTAATAAAATGAGCGAGTTCAATCCACCGCGATCCTTTAAATTTAACGTCGTGTAGTTACCGCACGACAATTCGGCTGAGAATAAAATCGATTCGTTTGACACGTTCTTCTGACGTCTTACTCCTTCAGCTGTGTTCTCTACACTTGCGTAGTAGAAGTAGGAGAAATTAAGGTGACGTAATACACGAGCATGTTGGTTAATAAGCGGTGCTAGATGCATGATCCTTTGAAATTCGTGGTCTTTTACCGTTATCTTCCGCTGGTCATAACATATCATCACCGTGTTGCCATAAAAAACACTATGATTAAACTCAACGTAAAGATTCGTACATAGATGGAATTTCAGTTTTTTATCGTTCCATATTTTCGTGGAAAAGAAGTCTTTGAACATTGCTTCGACTCGGACATCATACAATTCGGACCATATACTTTCCGTTAACATAATTTCACCATGCTCACATATGTTGTTGATACATTCCAATTTAACAATCACGTCAAATTCATTAGGTTGTTCAGGCGGGATAATTCCTACTAGGATATCATGTAAATGAATAGAGTCTTCTCTTGGTCTCATGACAAATAGAGGATATTGTACAGATCCTAACAACTGCATGTGTTCACCCGGATAGACGGTAATCAACGACGATTCTGGTGTTGCTACATTATCTGTACCTTGTACATGTAAGCTTGATGCATCGTCAGCATAGTACGGTTCATTCGGACCTAA
Organism: Agrypnus murinus; assembly: GCA_929113105.1. NCBI lineage: Eukaryota > Metazoa > Arthropoda > Insecta > Coleoptera > Elateridae > Agrypnus > Agrypnus murinus. Next base: position 225,073,664 of record OV816024.1, on the reverse strand, counting down.
ACAAGAAATAATTATTCAGTAACATTCAAAGGATTTCGTTCTTTTAAAACATACCTATTTCTTCATGCATCACTTCGTAGTCTTGACCCTGGAAATAACTGCTTGGTTCCGGAATTGATAAGTTTGCAGATTGATCCGGTTCATCATGCTGTTGATCTAAAATGAAATAAATTATTCAAATGTATACATAAACAAACCGTTTTCTTTCTTACCCATTTCAGCACTACTTGTAAACGTGTCTCCATAGCGATGATAATAATAATCAGGACTGCCTAAACTCATCATGGTATTGTTACACGATCAACTACTGCACTCTAATGACTAATAGCCTTTCGCCGAAATACATTTTATAGCGATTTCTACACATGCGCATGAATGCACATCTTCAATCAAGTTGAATCATAACAAACAACCCTATGACTCAGAGTTAATCCCTGTAAAACAGATTCTGGGAACTGAGGTAAAAACAATATCGAGAAACGACAAGTTTCTACATGTTAAATTGTTTTCGCATAATTACCTGATGACGTGTAGATCTATATTTAAATATCAAACAGGAATGACAACATAAGATTTATTTTGAAATAAATTTATGAGAGAGAGAGAGGAGATATGTAAATGATACCGTGAATTAATTTAATTCGCGCATGCATATGAGAAATCATATATGTAAATGAGAGAGGAGATATGTAATTGATACTGTGAATTAATTTAATTAGATCAATTAATTTAATTCGCCCATGCATATGAGAAATCATATATGTAAATGAGAGAGGAGATATGTAATTGATACCGTGAATTAATTTAATTAGATCAATTAATTTAATTCGCCCATGCATATGAGAAATCATATATGTAAATGAGAGAGGAGATATGTAATTGATACCGTGAATTAATTTAATTAGATCAATTAATTTAATTCGCGGTATCAATTACATATCTCCTCTCTCATTTACATATATGATTTCTCATATGCATGGGCGAATTAAATTAATTGATCTAATTAAATTAATTCACGGTATCAATTACATATCTCCTCTCTCATTTACATATATGATTTCTCATATGCATGGGCGAATTAAATTAATTGATCTAATTAAATTAATTCACAGTATCAATTACATATCTCCTCTCTCATTTACATATATGATTTCTCATATGCATGCGCGAATTAAATTAATTCACGGTATCATTTACATATCTCCTCTCTCTCTCTCATAAATTTATTTCAAAATAAATCTTATGTTGTCATTCCTGTTTGATATTTAAATATAGATCTACACGTCATCAGGTAATTATGCGAAAACAATTTAACATGTAGAAACTTGTCGTTTCTCGATATTGTTTTTACCTCAGTTCCCAGAATCTGTTTTACAGGGATTAACTCTGAGTCATAGGGTTGTTTGTTATGATTCAACTTGATTGAAGATGTGCATTCATGCGCATGTGTAGAAATCGCTATAAAATGTATTTCGGCGAAAGGCTATTAGTCATTAGAGTGCAGTAGTTGATCGTGTAACAATACCATGATGAGTTTAGGCAGTCCTGATTATTATTATCATCGCTATGGAGACACGTTTACAAGTAGTGCTGAAATGGGTAAGAAAGAAAACGGTTTGTTTATGTATACATTTGAATAATTTATTTCATTTTAGATCAACAGCATGATGAACCGGATCAATCTGCAAACTTATCAATTCCGGAACCAAGCAGTTATTTCCAGGGTCAAGACTACGAAGTGATGCATGAAGAAATAGGTATGTTTTAAAAGAACGAAATCCTTTGAATGTTACTGAATAATTATTTCTTGTTTAGGTCCGAATGAACCGTACTATGCTGACGATGCATCAAGCTTACATGTACAAGGTACAGATAATGTAGCAACACCAGAATCGTCGTTGATTACCGTCTATCCGGGTGAACACATGCAGTTGTTAGGATCTGTACAATATCCTCTATTTGTCATGAGACCAAGAGAAGACTCTATTCATTTACATGATATCCTAGTAGGAATTATCCCGCCTGAACAACCTAATGAATTTGACGTGATTGTTAAATTGGAATGTATCAACAACATATGTGAGCATGGTGAAATTATGTTAACGGAAAGTATATGGTCCGAATTGTATGATGTCCGAGTCGAAGCAATGTTCAAAGACTTCTTTTCCACGAAAATATGGAACGATAAAAAACTGAAATTCCATCTATGTACGAATCTTTACGTTGAGTTTAATCATAGTGTTTTTTATGGCAACACGGTGATGATATGTTATGACCAGCGGAAGATAACGGTAAAAGACCACGAATTTCAAAGGATCATGCATCTAGCACCGCTTATTAACCAACATGCTCGTGTATTACGTCACCTTAATTTCTCCTACTTCTACTACGCAAGTGTAGAGAACACAGCTGAAGGAGTAAGACGTCAGAAGAACGTGTCAAACGAATCGATTTTATTCTCAGCCGAATTGTCGTGCGGTAACTACACGACGTTAAATTTAAAGGATCGCGGTGGATTGAACTCGCTCATTTTATTAGAGATAATAAAACTTTATCCATCAAAATTTATCAATGTCGTACACAGTCAGTTACAACCCAATCAGCAAGCACCGGCAGCGTCATGGCCAGCAATTCACGAGACATCATCAGATGTACCATAAGAAGTTGAGGATGACTGAATATAGAAATAGGTTAGAAAATTATATAAACGCTTTGTATGTATTACGAAATGAAATAAAATCGTATTGTGTATTGAATAAGTTATATAAGAAATTTTCACGATTGTCTATTACAAATGTATTTAATAAAGAATAAACGTATAAAAAATTATTAGTATTTTACTACCACTAGCAATAGTATGAGACAGTAAGTTTTCGCAGAGTATAAATAGAGATGCATCTGATCTCTTATCTCAGTACGTGATGTTGACTCACCAGGATAACAGTGTTGTTAACAAGCTCATTGACAGGCTCCCTATCGAACTACACCTGCCTTCTTACCAATATTGCGGACCCGGAACTAAATTATCTAAAAGATTAGAAAGAGGAGATAAAGGCATAAACCCCTTGGATCAGGCGTGTATGCAGCACGATATTTCGTACGCTCAAAGTTCAGACTTGGATAGTAGACATAAGGCAGATCGTGTTTTAGAAGAAGCTGCCTGGAAACGTGTTAAAGCTAAAGACTCCAAGTTAGGGGAAAAGGCTTCAGCTCTGCTTGTAACTGGTATAATGAAGGTTAAACGAAAGTTAGGAATGGGCGTGAATAGGAAGACTAGTAGGAGAAAGACAAAGAAGATTGCAAATACAAAGAAAATTGTCACTTTTAAAGGAGGTATTTTAAAGAAGCTTGTAAGTACGGTAAATCGAGCAAGTAAGACCCTCACGGGGAAGGATTTAATACACCATGCGTTGAACGCAGCTAGAAGAATCATTAAAAACGTAGGAGGTAGGAAAAACGTTAAAGTACCTCGAATTATTCCGGTACCTACAGCTACAGGGGGTATTTTACCTCTCATACCAATTTTTGCTGGCCTCTCGGCTCTCGGTGCAATTATAGGAGGCGCTTCAGGCGTAGCAAAAGCTGTTAACACTGCTAATAGTAATAAGAGACAGCTAGAAGAAACTAAACGACATAATAAAAGTATGGAGGCTATCGCAATAGATAGAAAGAGCGGAAACGCTCTTTACCTGAAACCTTATAAAGCAGGCGGTACAGCACTGTATCTGAAACCGTACAGGTCAAAAAACTGAATAACCTGCCTCGGAGACCACTTACAAACCTAGATCTAATAAAGCATGCTAAAGACATACCCTTTTTCAGGGGTGTCTATATGAGAACAAGTCTACCAAATAAACCTTTACGATTTGAAAGAGCTATTGTTAATCTCGATGATGCTGGAGGACCCGGTACGCATTGGGTAGCTTATAGAAAGGATCGAAATGTTGTTTTATATTTTGACCCCTTCGGAGACCTAAGACCACCGGCTGAACTCGTGAAATATTTCGGTCCTCGTTGCAATGTATACTATAATGTTGCTCGAGAACAAAAGTTCAATACATACAACTGTGGACACTTGTGCCTGAGAGTTTTGTATAAAAGAGAAGTGTATGTATAATTCGAACAAGTATGGCTAGAACCATCACTGTGTACGGTTATGGAAATGTCCTCTCTACCGGTTGTATTTATCCGAATATACAACTAGATCGTGAGCAATACAGATATTCCATAGGATTAGTTGGCCTATATACAAGTCATACGATACGGAATATATTTCCAGGGAAAAATAAATTTTATTACGGAGATCAAGAGATAACTATCACAACCGGTAGTTACGAATTGTCAGAAATCGCTAACTATATAAAGAATCAAATTAATACGAGCGATCCTGAAGAAGGAGATTTACTACTACAAATCAAGGCTAACACTAATACAGGAAAGTGTGAGATTAAATCTGCCTCAACCGTTATAGATTTTAGCAAACCTAACAGTATAGGCTCTCTATTAGGATTTAACAATCGTATATTACTACCCGGTATCAGGCACGTATCAGATCGAATTGTCGATATACTCTCTACCCCGAACATCTTTGTAGACACGAATATTACAGGGGGTGCGTATAGAAATAATCAACCGTGTCATACAATCTTTGAATTTGGTCTCTGCGTACCACCTGTAATATTCGTGTCTACAAAGATGTTCGGGGTAGAGAGTATATCGACAATTCGATCTGATACGTGTCTGATACCGGGTAGTAATATACGATTGTTAAATCCTAATAGAGAGCCTATACTGTTCGGTTTGCTAAAATCTATAACGGTTGAGGCAGATTTAATCTCACACTTTCCTGTATTAGTGTTAGCCTTGATTTGTAGTAGTAAATCTCCTTCTTCAGGATCGCTCGTATTAATTTGATTCTTTATATAGTTAGCGATTTCTGACAATTCGTAACTACCGGTTGTGATAGTTATCTCTTGATCTCCGTAATAAAATTTATTTTTCCCTGGAAATATATTCCGTATCGTATGACTTGTATATAGGCCAACTAATCCTATGGAATATCTGTATTGCTCACGATCTAGTTGTATATTCGGATAAATACAACCGGTAGAGAGGACATTTCCATAACCGTACACAGTGATGGTTCTAGCCATACTTGTTCGAATTATACATACACTTCTCTTTTATACAAAAATCTCAGGCACAAGTGTCCACAGTTGTATGTATTGAACTTTTGTTCTCGAGCAACATTATAGTATACATTGCAACGAGGACCGAAATATTTCACGAGTTCAGCCGGTGGTCTTAGGTCTCCGAAGGGGTCAAAATATAAAACAACATTTCGATCCTTTCTATAAGCTACCCAATGCGTACCGGGTCCTCCAGCATCATCGAGATTAACAATAGCTCTTTCAAATCGTAAAGGTTTATTTGGTAGACTTGTTCTCATATAGACACCCCTGAAAAAGGGTATGTCTTTAGCATGCTTTATTAGATCTAGGTTTGTAAGTGGTCTCCGAGGCAGGTTATTCAGTTTTTTGACCTGTACGGTTTCAGATACAGTGCTGTACCGCCTGCTTTATAAGGTTTCAGGTAAAGAGCGTTTCCGCTCTTTCTATCTATTGCGATAGCCTCCATACTTTTATTATGTCGTTTAGTTTCTTCTAGCTGTCTCTTATTACTATTAGCAGTGTTAACAGCTTTTGCTACGCCTGAAGCGCCTCCTATAATTGCACCGAGAGCCGAGAGGCCAGCAAAAATTGGTATGAGAGGTAAAATACCCCCTGTAGCTGTAGGTACCGGAATAATTCGAGGTACTTTAACGTTTTTCCTACCTCCTACGTTTTTAATGATTCTTCTAGCTGCGTTCAACGCATGGTGTATTAAATCCTTCCCCGTGAGGGTCTTACTTGCTCGATTTACCGTACTTACAAGCTTCTTTAAAATACCTCCTTTAAAAGTGACAATTTTCTTTGTATTTGCAATCTTCTTTGTCTTTCTCCTACTAGTCTTCCTATTCACGCCCATTCCTAACTTTCGTTTAACCTTCATTATACCAGTTACAAGCAGAGCTGAAGCCTTTTCCCCTAACTTGGAGTCTTTAGCTTTAACACGTTTCCAGGCAGCTTCTTCTAAAACACGATCTGCCTTATGTCTACTATCCAAGTCTGAACTTTGAGCGTACGAAATATCGTGCTGCATACACGCCTGATCCAAGGGGTTTATGCCTTTATCTCCTCTTTCTAATCTTTTAGATAATTTAGTTCCGGGTCCGCAATATTGGTAAGAAGGCAGGTGTAGTTCGATAGGGAGCCTGTCAATGAGCTTGTTAACAACACTGTTATCCTGGTGAGTCAACATCACGTACTGAGATAAGAGATCAGATGCATCTCTATTTATACTCTGCGAAAACTTACTGTCTCATACTATTGCTAGTGGTAGTAAAATACTAATAATTTTTTATACGTTTATTCTTTATTAAATACATTTGTAATAGACAATCGTGAAAATTTCTTATATAACTTATTCAATACACAATACGATTTTATTTCATTTCGTAATACATACAAAGCGTTTATATAATTTTCTAACCTATTTCTATATTCAGTCATCCTCAACTTCTTATGGTACATCTGATGATGTCTCGTGAATTGCTGGCCATGACGCTGCCGGTGCTTGCTGATTGGGTTGTAACTGACTGTGTACGACATTGATAAATTTTGATGGATAAAGTTTTATTATCTCTAATAAAATGAGCGAGTTCAATCCACCGCGATCCTTTAAATTTAACGTCGTGTAGTTACCGCACGACAATTCGGCTGAGAATAAAATCGATTCGTTTGACACGTTCTTCTGACGTCTTACTCCTTCAGCTGTGTTCTCTACACTTGCGTAGTAGAAGTAGGAGAAATTAAGGTGACGTAATACACGAGCATGTTGGTTAATAAGCGGTGCTAGATGCATGATCCTTTGAAATTCGTGGTCTTTTACCGTTATCTTCCGCTGGTCATAACATATCATCACCGTGTTGCCATAAAAAACACTATGATTAAACTCAACGTAAAGATTCGTACATAGATGGAATTTCAGTTTTTTATCGTTCCATATTTTCGTGGAAAAGAAGTCTTTGAACATTGCTTCGACTCGGACATCATACAATTCGGACCATATACTTTCCGTTAACATAATTTCACCATGCTCACATATGTTGTTGATACATTCCAATTTAACAATCACGTCAAATTCATTAGGTTGTTCAGGCGGGATAATTCCTACTAGGATATCATGTAAATGAATAGAGTCTTCTCTTGGTCTCATGACAAATAGAGGATATTGTACAGATCCTAACAACTGCATGTGTTCACCCGGATAGACGGTAATCAACGACGATTCTGGTGTTGCTACATTATCTGTACCTTGTACATGTAAGCTTGATGCATCGTCAGCATAGTACGGTTCATTCGGACCTAAACAAGAAATAATTATTCAGTAACATTCAAAGGATTTCGTTCTTTTAAAACATACCTATTTCTTCATGCATCACTTCGTAGTCTTGACCCTGGAAATAACTGCTTGGTTCCGGAATTGATAAGTTTGCAGATTGATCCGGTTCATCATGCTGTTGATCTAAAATGAAATAAATTATTCAAATGTATACATAAACAAACCGTTTTCTTTCTTACCCATTTCAGCACTACTTGTAAACGTGTCTCCATAGCGATGATAATAATAATCAGGACTGCCTAAACTCATCATGGTATTGTTACACGATCAACTACTGCACTCTAATGACTAATAGCCTTTCGCCGAAATACATTTTATAGCGATTTCTACACATGCGCATGAATGCACATCTTCAATCAAGTTGAATCATAACAAACAACCCTATGACTCAGAGTTAATCCCTGTAAAACAGATTCTGGGAACTGAGGTAAAAACAATATCGAGAAACGACAAGTTTCTACATGTTAAATTGTTTTCGCATAATTACCTGATGACGTGTAGATCTATATTTAAATATCAAACAGGAATGACAACATAAGATTTATTTTGAAATAAATTTATGAGAGAGAGAGAGGAGATATGTAAATGATACCGTGAATTAATTTAATTCGCGCATGCATATGAGAAATCATATATGTAAATGAGAGAGGAGATATGTAATTGATACTGTGAATTAATTTAATTAGATCAATTAATTTAATTCGCCCATGCATATGAGAAATCATATATGTAAATGAGAGAGGAGATATGTAATTGATACCGTGAATTAATTTAATTAGATCAATTAATTTAATTCGCCCATGCATATGAGAAATCATATATGTAAATGAGAGAGGAGATATGTAATTGATACCGTGAATTAATTTAATTAGATCAATTAATTTAATTCGCGCATTTAATTCGCGCATTTAATTAGACCACGCCTCATTTGCATATTAATTAGATCGCGGGTCATTTGCATAAAAAGGGAAGGGGTCGGCTCAAGTAGGGGTATACCTACTCTCCAGATATACTTTATGATTAAAAACAGTCCTAGAAAAATAACGGTCTTAATAAGAAGTAAATAAAAAACTACCTATATTTTACCCATGTTGTTCTTATGATCCATTAAATATCTAAATCATATTTTATTCCAATTTCATTTTATCTATAATTAAGCATTGACCATATATATTTCTGTTGTCACAAAATTTAAATTATGCCATCCTGATAAAAACGTAAAGCAACACATATTCGATACTAACAAACACGTTAGATGACAAATAACATGAAATACACAAAACCTCCTACCTATATAAACGGTTTGATATTGAAGAATAAAGACTTTTCATACTTGCCGAATTTTCCCATCACTTCGAGTTTTTTTCCCAGCCCCCTGAATGTACCTCACCCAGTTTTGGTGCCTTGCACTATTCTAATGACTAAAACTTAGCCATTTGTAGTTACATTTTGGAAATCTTTTCTCTACTGGGAAGTGTAGCTTTACAAAAGTTCAAAAATAATGAAAATCGGTAAAGAAATGACTGAGTTATAGCCTGAAACAGTCACGAAAAAAAGTTTTTTTTTGAAATGTTTAAGTTTCAGCGGTTCAAAATGATATTTACTCAACAAATAAAATTTCTTTCTCTTCATTTATTGAAGATATATTTTATTTCATTTCTGGGAAATTTTTGTTTTTTTAAATTGGTTAACAAATGACCGAGTTATAACCGATAATATGCAAAACAACAATTTCTTTTCATTATTTTAATCTGTCATTATACTCCAGTCAATCTGTACGTTTTACCTTGCAAAAACTCAAGTAGTTTTGGTTTTTGGATATGTTTGTATGTTGGGTCCCTTTATTAGAAATCTAAGCTTTCAATCATGGCGTTCGCTGATCGTGGCTGATATATTGAAGAATTGAAGAAAATCTCGATCTTTCTTCGGTTTTCGCAGAATATCTCCTAAGTGACGTGTTTTACGACGAACATGGTTAGATTTAATTTTAAAGTAGACTAAATTTGCTACAGTTTGAGTGCAGAATGACTTTATGAAACCTAATAGTTGCCAAGATACAGCGTCTTCAAAGTTTTAGTAATTCTGATCATCATCAATGATTAAGCCAGTTTTAGGAAATGAAAGGTGTTGATAAAACCAGTCTCTGAGCTGATCCATGTTCTCATTATCTCGGGTAATGTGAGAAGGCTTCATATCCACATGTTGCTCAGATGTTATTGAGTTAATATCACGGTATGTCTTAACTCCATCAAAGACGTTCCGAAGATTTACCATTTCTATAGTCCATCGAGTAAACACACTGTCTGTGAATCCATGATCATGGGTCAGTCCTCTAGAGCTTTTCATCGTCTTCATCAGTGTTTGTTCTATGGCCAGACATGACCATAGAACAAAACCCGACCAAAAACTCTTTTGTGCATCTGATGGTGAAATATCTTTCAGTTGTGAATTTATTGTATTTAGCAGCATCCATTCTTTCTTCCAATTATGTCAACACGTCTTGCAAATAGAGATGTACAGATGTACACCCTCGACGATAAAAAAGTGCATGAATGAATGGCAGCATTTTTTGGACAACAAGATGAAGAGCCCAGTTTCCCATTCTCTCCTAGTTGCATCTCGGCAACACTACTACACGACTACTCGTAAAAATAACCACTTTTGCTGTAAAACACATCGTTTACAAGATATTCTGAGAAAACCGAAGAAATGTCGAAATTTTCATTTGTTTTTCAATTTGTTTACCGATTTTCATTATTTTTGGACTTTTGTAAAGCAACACTTCTTCTTTTCCCAGTAGAAAAGACATTTCCAAAATGTGACAAGAAATGGCTAAGCTCTGCTCTAGTCGTTAGAGCAGTATAAGGTACGAAAACTGGAGAGGCGCATTTATAAGTGGATGGAAAAAAGCTTAAATTTCCAATAAGGCTCCTAACGTGCAAAACATATCTAAAAATCAAGACTACTTGACTTTTTGCAAAGTAAAATGCAGATGACTGGACATTGGACTTATAATGACAGATTAATAGTTATTTACGTGCCAAGCTTTGTAAATTAATCTTTACGGGCGAGTTGGAAAGTTTGTGGGGAAAGCGACGAAGGAGCGAGCCTCCATAATCCAGCGAGCCCAGTAACGATTAATTGCAAAGCGTGTTGCGTACAAACTTTTATTTCCACCTTTACCAGCATTTTTGTATGAATTGTATATTTTTTATAAAAAGACATTTTGGAAGCAAAGGCGGTAGCACAATTTATAGCTAGGCGTTGCCATGGTGTTGTGGTTAAGCAACATATTAGTTGCCATAGCTTTTTGTTGATGAGCATTGTAAAATTCTCTTTTAGGAGCCCGTAAAATTTTACAGGGCTGTGGCTGTAATTACTCATTTACTTAGTTACATAAAGGCCTGTAAAGTGGCATTTACATAGAAGGGGGAAATAAAATAATGAAAAGAAATTGTTTTGAATATTATCGGCAATAACTTGGTCACTTGTCAACCAATTTAAAAAAACAAAAATTTTCTAGAAATGTAACAAAATATATCTTCAATAAATGAAGAGAAAGAAATTTTATTTGTTGAGTTAATATCATTTTGAACCGCTGAAACTTAAACATTTCCAAAAAAAAACTTTTGCTCGTGACTGTTTCAGGCTATAACTCAGTCATTTCTTTACTTATTTTCATTATTTTTGTAACTTTTGAACTTTTGTAAAGCTACACTTCCCAGTAGAGGAAAGATTTCCAAAATGTAACAAGAAATGGCTAAGTTTTGGTCATTATAGTAGTGCAAGGCATCAAAACTGGGCGAGGTACATTCAGGGGACTGGAAAAAAAACTCAAAGTGATGGGAAAATTCTGCAAGTATGAAAAGTCTTTATTCTTCAATATCAAACCGTTTATATAGTTAGGAGGTCTTGTGTATTTATTTTTTATTTATGTATAGCACAGTGTAATTAGTGTTTTAATTCACGATATAATTTTGACAGTTAAAATCAAAAGTTCGAGTTATCAGTGCAAGAACGGATGCATTGGCTAGTGCGTGTATAAACTGCATGTCTGCTAATAGTCACGTAAACATTTTGATAAATAATAATAATTTCTAACTAATATGAGCTTCTAGGATACTAATGAATTAAAGTTATAGCGAAATAACTATCAACGAATAAGTTTATTTAGATATTGCTTTATTCATAATTTTTTGCTAAGTCACAAGCCCACTTAGTAACGTTGAAAAATGTGACGCAGTGGACCCAGTAACGTAGTCGAACCAATAAATAAAACTTTGTTCAAAATAAAAACATTCCTATGATACATGGCATACATCATTTGAACTACTAATAAACAAGGATAATTTACTGTATTAGAAAGGAAACTTATACCACTTTACAATTTGTTTTACGAATTATTAATATAATGTGACATAGTGGACTTTTTGATTGCCGACTACCTTGTCAAAAATGATAAAAATTCGTACATTAGTATTGAGCTTTGCTGATTATATCAGCAATAAATTGCATTAATATGATAACGAAACAAACTTGTTTATAATATGAAAAAAATTTAAAACGAAATCTATTAACTTGAAATATTAAGCGGCACTATGGTAATGTACGTAATGATTTAAAATTTCTTTATGCAAACAAATAAATCGAAAGCAAGGTATCAATTAATTCAGAATTATCAAACAAAATTCGACAGTATGCCTTACATCAGATTTACTTTCCGTGTATTAATAAAATTGCATCTTTATATATTAAATAACCCGCGTTGTTATTTAACTTCCGAATGAATCATGCGTGATAAATTTGTGAATGATAAATAAATTCAACTCTCAACAAATATGATTCGCTCGGGAACGAAAATTTATTTATACCAGAGAATTAAAAAATAAAATTCGTAAACGACTGAAAAATTAAATTCTTATAAGAATTATTCTTTTGCGAGCAAATCAAATTTTTTCGTTCTTTCTATCCTGGTTTACTAGTATTGTTCAAATAATACTGTTTTTTAAATTGCCCAGTTAGTGGAATTCTAAAATAAGTTTTTCAATTTATTCTATTGATTATTTATTTTTGTACTGTTTTGTTCTACATCTTCCCTAATTGGAAATTAAAGACCAGCAGAATAGCTAAAGTTTCGTCATTTACCTAAGCTTGCTAGATAATTCTGTTTTATTAAGTGGAGAACCAGATACCAAAGCCTACTAGTCGTATATCGTTTTTCAGTTTTTTTTGAAAATTTTTTGATGTAAGAGTTATGAATATTTATTATGGTTGAAAAGAAAACACAATATTCTATCGATTTCGGTAAAGAATACCTATCATATAATTTAAAAAGAGTTTGATGACGTCATCACTCTCACGCCGATTTAGTAAGTACAGAATCTCCTGAACTAGAACATAGACAATTTTATGCCATTTAATAATATATATAATAGGGCCGGCGGTGGACGATTGGTGTCAGTGCATCACTCGTGTTTCAAGGGTCGTGGGTTCGAATGCCACTTGGGGCGGCGGGATTTTTCTAATTGGAAAATTCCGCCACCTCAACTATGGATGTGTGTATTCGTGTTGCATGTTAGATGGGGGACAGATGACCTTAGATGTTGGTTCCCCCTTAGTGTAGGCGTGAAATTAAAAAAATATATATATATATATATATATATATATATATATATATATATATATATATATATATATATATACAGAGTCTTCATTAAGTTTGGAACCGGCTTAATATCTTCAAAACTATTAACTGGATTAAATTGAAATTTGGGGTGTGCATTTTATAAATTAATATCTATTGTACCTAATTTTTTCACCTGCTTTGCATCGTTACTTTTAAGAGATACACAGCCAACTTGATTTTTTTTAAATAGCAATGGGGGTCAAATTTGACATCATTTGAAAGCTTATTTTTTTCTGAGTACCATTATGTAATACACGTGTTGTATCATTTTGACAAAAATCGCCAAAAAAATTAAAATCAACGAAACATGTTTTATCCACAAAATCAAAAGTGTTGAATAAATTAAAAATTAAAATATCTAGTGATCTTACAAAATTCATAGAAATGTCAAAAGTTACACATTGACAGTAAATATTTAAGTAATTTTAAGTAAAAGTAAATTTTAAGTAATAAATTTAATTTTGTGGATAAAACATGTTTCGTTGATTTTAATTTTTTTGGCGATTTTTGTCAAAATGATACAACACGTGTATTACATAATGGTACTCAGAAAAAAATAAGCTTTCAAATTATGTCAAATTTGACCCCCATTGCTATTTAAAAAAAATCAAGTTGGCTGTGTATCTCGTAAAGTAACAATGCAAAGCAGGTGAAAAAATTAGGCACAACAGATATTAATTTATAAAATGCACACCCCAAATTTCAATTTAATCCAGTTAATAGTTTTGAAGATATTAAGCCGGTTCCAAACTTAATGAAGACCCTGTATATATATATATATATATATATATATATATATATATATATATATATATATATATATATATATATATATATATATATATATATATATATATATATATATATATATATATATATATATATATATATATATATATATATATATATATATATATATATATATATATATATATATATATATATATATATATATATATATATATATATATATATATATATATATATATATATAATATATTACCATTCGTTTATACCATTTCTGATCGAAATCGAAATCGAAAATAAAGGTGTTACAAAACGGGGCGTTAAACTAATTGCTGAAACTTACGACGCGACCGACGCGACGGTGCGAATGTTATGAGTGGTGCTGCCGGTGGAGTCCAAAGAAAAATAAAAAAAATATAAATTGTTCATTTCGTACATTGTTTAGCACATCAATTGAATTATGCAAAAGGCAACAAGCCAAAATGCCAAAGTAAAAATTTCTTTCTCAAATTTATTTGGAATCCTTAGTTTTTTTCAAGTTTTAGTCATAGACGCGACATTATTAAAAGAGATTGTAAACCGAAAATTGCCAATTGTTGCCGCTACATGTTATTATAATATGTTGAAAGTTAAATGAAGCGACCGCGCACGATGACGTTTGTTAGTTACCGTTGCCATGGGCGCCATATTTGTTTTATAAACAGTTTGCCGCAAGTTGAAACAAATTTGAATTTTGTGGGAGTTTTTTGATAATAGAAAAGTTTTTATATTTGATATTTAAATCACTTTAAATGTTATCTTGACTAAAAATCGGTATTAATTAATATACTCGGAGTGGTTTAATTAGTAGTGATAAAAGGATTTTGACTTCAAAATAACTGGAACTTAAAAAGAGAGAAATTTTGTTGTTTGGACATAATTGGAGCCCCAATGATTTGACATTTGAAATTAAGGCTCTTCAGATCCACTTAAGGTAAGTCCCTATTATGTGTTTTGATATTTTAGATTTCTCAATTCTTTCATCGTCTTGTTGTCGTTTGATTATACAGTCCGTTAATTAGTTTACAAGTGAACTTACGAATTTAAATTTTCTTTGAAAATTCGTAAGAAAACATAATATCCGTAAGTACAGTAAATGCTGTTTTTGAGAATCGTGAAAAGTTAATTGAATGTTTTGAAAACAAAGAACCAAATAATGTTGAAGAATTGGAAGAAAAGTGTAATAAAACTATTACTTGTAAAGAGGCCTATGGTTTACGAAGAACTTCCAAAGATCCAAATTTTTTAGTTTGGCTGAATTTATTTGACAAAATTTTTCCGCATATAGACATATTATTTAATCAATTTCAGGCCAGAAATAAAGATAGTATTGAACCTCTAAAAGATTTGGAACGTCAGTAAAGTTAGCACCCGCACTTTGTCGAATTTCAAAAATTTTAGTGTCATAATTTTGGACTAATTTTGGACCAACTCAAAAAACTTTCGACCAACCCCTATTCATCCGAAATGAAAATGTTAAAGTAGGGGTGCTGACTTGTGCTCAACCACCACCACCATATAAATATAAATAATAAACCAGTTTGAACTAGGCTATAATTTTGGACTAATTAAAGACTATTCATTAGCGTATAATACATTTTCAAAATCATCAACCCCTAAATATAAAACTACCCCATATAAATAATACCACAGAATTTAAAAACGATGAAATTCTGGAATAGACTATATCATAATTTTCGACTAATTATGGACTAATTTTGTGCCTCAAAAAACTCAAAAAATCTTAGACCAACCCCTATTCATTACAAATAAAAATGTTAAAGTGGGGATGCTAACTTGAGCTCAAGCTAGCACCTCCAACATATAAATATAAATAATAAATCAATTTAAACTAGTCTATAATCTTGAACTATCCATAACCCATTTTTAGAATCATCCCCTATATTGGTAAATCGCGCCTTGTGAGTAAAAACATGAAATTAAATAACAAACTGTACTGATAAAACCTATAACTTTGGATTGATTAACGATTAATTAATAAATAATTGATTAATTGACTATTGATTGGCAGATAACTTATTTTTGAAATCATCCCCTAAATTGGAAAATTCTCCCTTCCCATGAATAATGATAAAAATCAGGAAAAACCGTGCCGTAATTTTGGACTAATTAAAAATCAATCATTGGTATATAACCCATTTTTGAAATCATGCCCCCCTAACCTGGTAAATCTCCGCTACCCATATCAATGTTACGAAATTGAATACCTAGGAGTCTAAGAAACTGTGCTGTATTATTGAACTACTAAAAAAGAGTATTCATTGTCTCAAACACCATTTTTGAAATTATCCCCTAAACTGTCACTCCCCAAAACCTGAATAACTGAAATAAGTAGTTAAGGAATATTCAATGTCAGATGACTTGGCAGTTTTTAAGTTCCTTAAAAGATTTCAGTAAATAAAAAGTAGCTTAGCGTTATGTTGTTTGTTCTAAACAGTCCTCTCGCGGAGTTTACTGGTTAAAAGCGGTTAGAGAAAAAATAGTATGTTTAATTCATACAAAAAATGTGATTTTGGGACTCATAAGATTGCTAGACTCCGCTAATGTGTCGTCCGGCAACTTTTTTATTCGCAAAACCAAAAACATACATTTTTTGTACTAATTAAACAAATAACTATTTTTAATTGTTTAGATTTAATGGAAAGGGTGTAGCATTGAGACAAGCAGTTGTTGGTGGTCACAGGTTTGCCAAATAAAAGTGACAATAAGAAATATGCGTTAAAGAAATGCGTTACGAGTATCCCAGTAATTATACTTTTTATTTATAAACCTAAATAAATATAAATTGAAATTAAATCCACTTGATGCACGTCAAAAGGGGCAATGGACTGCAGAAAAAATAGCAGTTGATGTATTTAACTACTTGCAGTAATATAATTATGTACACTTACACAGTGTCGGCGCTAGGGTCTTTGCTGCCCGTATGCAATTTCTATCTAAGCGCCCCTGTAACGATCCGAGTGTGTTGGATTTTGTTACAATAATAATAATTTAAATTATTTGAAATTTCTTAAATAAATTTTAACAGAACAGCCACACGTTGGTTCGCTAAATGTAACTACCCGAATATTCAAAACATTCTCAAAAGTAACCACTTCACTTCACTTTAATCGTTGAATATAATGATACAGGGATTTTAGCCTTCTCACCGACCCAAATAGCTAACAAGTTAGAATTTATTTGAACTAATGTTTAAAAACTTCTTGCATTCTTTTCTTTTAAAATTAAAATATTAAAATAATTTAGAATGTTCTTTACGTAGGTTATCCACGATACGCGTTAGGTTGTCAAGATCCGAAACAACCAAAGTTCGAAAAAATTATTTAAATAACACTTAAATTTAAAAATTTCGAATACGGTCCTGTTCGTAATTAAATGTTTACGGCAATTCTTGAAAACATTTAGGATATGAATACTTCCACTGCATAGTTTCGGTAAGGTTTTATTAGCTGTTGATTATAATGATGAATGGCGGTAAGCAAATGATAGCAGCGATATTCAATTAAACAAAAATTTGTTTTTTTAAATAATTTTCCTTACCTTATGAAGCTAATTATTTTTTGTAATCACATAAAACTAAATTTTTATTATTTTATAAAATTCGAAGTCTTTAATAAATATAGATTTACTTTATTAAAACTTCGGGGAGCTACACGTTTATTTTAAGAAAATAAAAGACACTCAACCTCAAGATAGATGAGAAATTAAAAAAATATTTAATTCAGAAATAATTAAAACATTTAATATAAGTATTAAAAAAAATAAAATTTGCCTTTCTCTTTACAGAATAACAGATAGTAAATTAAATAACACAAATAAATATTGCGGTGATCTTTGAAAAGAATAAAATATCAATATTTATATACGTTGATTCTCTATATTCTTTCTTACTTTCTTGGCGTGACTATTTCGCTTATGCAACACTTTATACACATTTGTGTTTAGATTGTGGAAATTTTACACTAAACTAATTTTAGAAAAAAGTTTTAACTTTAAGGGATTAAATTTAGAATTTAAACCAATTGATATATCAAAACATTTCCTACTAAATATTGATAATACAACTCATGATTGCTCTTAAAATTTTAAAATTGCAATCCTGCAAACAAGTAAATTCCAATATAACTTTTTACATGGCGGTCATGCAACTGGCTGGAGGGCGGGTGGCATGACCACGCTGATGGTAGGGGTGGGGACCATCAGCAACAAAACTTTATACCCGCATAGCGGGTATTACAACCTAGTAATATAATATCCACCGTTCCAAATATAAACATAAATTATATACGGTGGATTAAATTGATAATACACCACAGATATTCTTTATTCCTCTCAGCTAGCTCAGGTTTGCTCAGTAAAGCATAAGTTATTTGAATTACGAGACTCTTATTTACTTTTATGCCTGGAAATAACGAAAAACTTAAATCGTAAGCACTAAAGCTCCTGCAAGCTGGACAACTGCTGCTAAATTCTGAATTTAAGAGAAAAGAACGCTGGATGCTTGTATTAACATCAAGTAAACACATATGTAAAATTTAAAACACAAAAACTTTATTTAACAAACAAAAATAAAAACAAATAGAACGTCAAAATAAAAATAAAAATGTTTTTCCCGATAATACAAATGTTAAATTGAGAAATGACTTCTCATTTACTGTCTCCAGCCTTACTTTGTGGAACTCCATAATCATGAAATATAATATAAATACAAAGATTAGTTAAAGTTTAACAAGTTTTATTAATATCTTAACCTGACAATATTGTTTCGACACTTTGTGTCATTATACAAAGGTAGATAAGATTGATAAACAAACACGTTGCTAAGGATAAATACATACAGAAAATAGGTAACTAGATACAATACATAACAAAAACTAAATATCTAACACTTCTAATAAAGGAGAATTACTAAGCTCAGTTTGTTCATTCATTAAAGGTACTGTGCGTTTATGTCTGTATATTTTAAAAGCTTCTAAAATGTGTAATTTGTGTTTGTTGTTGCAAAAATGTAAGAATTTAATGTTGTTTTGAGGTGTCATTGGGTGGTTCTGTTCCAAAATGTGTTTGGCATAATTCGATTTTTCTGGATGTTTAAGTCTATAAGAGCGTACGTGTTCTTTGTATCTTATGTCGAAATTTCTAAATGTTTGTCCAATATAAACCGAGTTACAAAAAGAACAATTCAAACGGTAAATGCCGGATTTCATGATATCTTGTGTTTTGTCTTTAGCATTGAATAAAAATGAAAAGGTGTTGGTGTTAAGTTTTATAGGTTATTTTGTAACTGGTGGTTTTTCTTATTATAGTTGCAATTTGTTCTGATATCTTGCCAAAGTATGGTATTGATATGTAGTTTGTGTCTTGTATTTGAGTGTCAATTGGAAATATTCTTTTGATAGCTAACCTATAATCTTTTTGTTGAATTAAAGTGTCAATCATGTTATGGTTATAATGGTTTGCATGTGCTAATTGTTTGATGATTGAAATTTCTTTATCAAAATGTGATTGTTTCATTGGAGTAGTTAAATCTCGGTGCACTCAATAGTGAACGTAGTCAGTGAATTTGTGAAAATGGAGAAAATTGGTCATCGTTATGTGATACAATACTTTTATTTGAAAGGCCTCAGCCCAACCAATATAAAAGCTGAACTGGATTCTACTCTGGGTGAGTCTGCTCCTTCGTTTACAACAGTTAAATTTTGGGTAGCTGAGTTTAAACGAGGCCGTACGAGCTGCCAAGACGAGCATCGCAGTGGTCGACCAAATGAGGTGACGACTCCAGAAATGGTGAAGAAAATCCACAAAGCGGTACTTGATGATCGTCGACTGAAAGTGCGCGAGCTAGCAGACATTACGGGCATTTCAAAAAGTGCGGTACATCGCATATTATCTGAAAATTTGGACATGAGAAAGCTGTGTGCAAGATGGGTGCCGCGTTTGCTCACACTCGAGCAAAAACAGTGTCGTGAAAATGTTTCAATTGAGTGTTTAGCGAAGTTTCACAGCAACAAAGCAGAATTTTTGCGCCGTTTCGTAACAATGGATGAAACATGGGTCCATCATTTCACACCCGAGACAAAAGAACAATCGAAACAATGGACTCAAAAGGGAGAACCGGCTCCAAAGAAGGCGAAGACCGTTTCATCTGCAAGCAAGGTTATGGCGTCGGTTTTTTGGGATGCGCGTGGAATAATTTTTATTGACTATCTCGAAAAAGGAAAAACTATCAACGGCCAGTATTATGCAAACTTATTGCAACGTTTGAGCGAAGAAATCCAGCAAAAACGGCCGCATTTGGCTAAAAAGAAAGTGTTGTTTCATCACGACAACGTGCCAGCTCACAAATCCGTTATTGCATTGGCCAAAATTAATCAATTAAAGTTTGAATTGCTACCTCATGCACCATATTCGCCAGATTTATCCCCCTCGGATTATTTTCTGTTCCCAAACTTGAAAAAATGGCTCAGTGATCAAAGAGTTTCCAACGATGAAGAAGTGATGTCAGCAGTTAATGGCTATTTTGAGGAGCAAGACAGTTCTTATTATAAAAAGGGTATCGAACTTTTTGAACACCGCTGGGAAAAGTGTATAGAGCTGAAAGGAGATTACGTTGAAAAATAAATAAATCTTTTTCCAAAATTTTTGTGTTTTCTTTGTTGGGTCGGGTACTTCTGGGACCACCCTCGTATACTGTTCGTATTCTAAGTGCCAATACGATCGCAGGGTCCCTTGTAAAAAATGTGTTTGTTTCGAAATAGATTGTGTATAGTTTGGCATAATAGATTCTGCAGTCTTAAGTTTAAAATTAATTTGTTAACTATGTATTGTTTAATACATCGCGTTTTAAAACGAAATTTTAGCTTTGTCGAGGATTTCGAAAATGTAGTTACTTGTAGTTTTTCTGAAAGTAAAATAAAATTAAAGTTTACAGGCTTTTTAGAAAAATCTAATTAATTTCAGATGCATTTGCTTGCTATTTCAACACTATTAAATTTTGTGTACAGGTAGTCACGCAGTTGCTCGAAAGAAATTTTTAATGTATGGATCAAATAAAAAGAAAAAGCTCATACAAAGGCAATCTCGTCTTATATTTATTTGCAATAAATCTTGGGGATTTGAAATCAACTAAAAAAATTAGAGAAAAATTGCAGAGGCAAGAGATATACAATGTGTTCATTTGAGAACTTTTCACACCGAATATCTCTTAAACCAAATAAATATATACAATATCAATTTTGACAAAATAAAGTCGATTACTTTCTCGAGGGGGACATTTACGTGTGGTATCATCAAAACCTTGCACGTCACCCCCACACCCAGTGGCGGATTTAACACTTAAGGGGCCTGAAGCGTTACAAATTCTTGGGGTCCATAGTATAAATCAATTACTACCATTTATATACCTATTATTTGTTATCAAAAATTAAGTACATATAATTATTAATATCAGGCGCGAATTTACGGTGGGTGGGATGGAGGTAATCCGACTTCATCTCATGCCGCAGTCACACGAGTGTGAAATTAGCGTTTTTGTACGTGTTACACACTACACTTTATCTACGACCACAAAAACGTACTAAACACCAAAAGCTAGAAAAAATATTTAACCTAGAAAATGATTTGAGATTGAGATGCTCGATTGTCAAAAGTAGACAATGTCCACAGTTTGTGGAAAACAGGTATTAGTTGTAAAAATTAAAAAATGCGTATAACTCGTAATATCGTTTATAAATTAATATTAACTCTGAAATTTGAACAATTATTTAAATTAATAATAGTCGTTTTGTTGGTTTCTGCAATTTTCTAAATGTCATAGACACATTTTTAAATGTATTTTGGCCGTCGTGTTGTTCCGCCGCTGCTTTTTTGCTAATCTAAGTAAATCATAACCTCAATTTTACAAATACATTGAATACCCAATGCTTCATTTGAATGTAATTTGAAATAATAAATTCCCAAAACATTTTTAGATTTCCATGTAGTAGACCGGTTATTCTAAATGTATGTATTAAAGCCATCAGAAGGATATATCATCAATTTTATAATTTTAGAATTTAATATCAACTTTATATGGTAATAATAACTTTATATGCTGGTAGTCGACACAGCAGTTCAGAAGTAAGTTTTGTTAATGAACGATTATTATACTCACAATTTTATAGTGATAGGTGTATAAATCACAGACGAGCTGCCCCTAACTGAGGAGAACCAAAAGTCGAAACGGGCGTCTTAAGGTGCCGTCTGTGATTTATACACATATCATTATAAAATTGTAAGTATAATAGTCGTCCATTAACAATTTTTAACTTTTAAAAATGAATTAATCTTTTCTAAAAGTTATAATTTTGTACATTTCAAATAATTAGAAATATTGCATGTGCTGACATCTATGGCATTTTAATAGAACCATTGGAAATGCGAAATCGTTTCCCACGGTCATTTCCGTACAGTTTAAAGATATGAACAATGAGTCAATAGGTTTTTCCAGTGCTTAAAAGTAATAAAAGAAAATTTAAAAGACTTTATAATGCCGAATTGTAGCGTTCTAGGTTGTAAAAGCCGAACAGCAGGGAAACATTCTAAGGTCATAACCTTTACAGGTACGTATTACAATATTTTTGTAATACTCTTTGTCCAAGATTATTAGTAGGTATTGGGTCAGTTGAGTCCATCCCCTCTCCTTTTTTTTTTGGCCACGCCTACTGCTCTCTGATTGGCTATCCCTACTCCTGTAGCTCCTCCCCTTGCTTCTGATTGGTCGACGCCATCTTGGACGACACGCCTACTATTTTGAATCGCCATTTTGAATAGCCATCTTGGATCGCCATTTTGAATAGCCATTTTGAATCGCCATTTTGAATCGCCATTTTGAATAGCCATTTTGAAACGCCATTTTGAAACGCCATTTTGGATCGCCATTTTGAATAGCCATTTTGAATCGCCATTTTGAATAGCCATTTTGAAATGTCATTTTGAATCTGTCAATTTTGAATGTCATTTACATATCCGCCATTTTGTATCTGTCATTTTGAATCTGTCATCTTGGATTTCCCGCCCTTGGATTTGAATTTTTAGTACTGCTACTTCCATCTATCGGTGACGTCATGTCATCGGTATAGTAGATTCCTCTCTCTCGCTCTCGCTTGGTTCAGGCCCTCTCTCTCGCTTAGCTCTGACCCTCTCTCTCGCTCTTGCTCTGGCCCTCTCTCTCGCTCTCGCTTGGTTCAGGCCCTCTCTCTCGCTCTCGCTTGGTTCAGGCCCTCTCTCTCGCTCTCGCTTGGCTCTGACCCTCTCTCTCGCTCTTGCTCTGGCCCTCGCTCTCGCTCTCGCTCTGACCCTCTCTCTCGCTCTTGCTCTGGCCCTCTCTCTCGCTCTCGCTTGGTTCAGGCCCTCTCTCTCGCTCTCGCTTGGCTCTGGCCCTCTCTCTCGCTCGGCTTTCGCTCTGGCTCTCTCTCTCTCTCTCGCTCTCGCTTGTCATTTCCAACTTGTCATTATTGCCCGCCCTTGGATTTGAATTTTTAGTACTGCTACTGCCATCTATCGGTAACGTCCTGTGATCGGTATAGTAGATTTCTATACACCTGTAGATAGGCAACCTGCTACACTTTTTTATAAAAATTAATGGATCCAACGAGTTTCGAACCAGGGTTCGTAAAGTACGTCTGTTTACAAGTCCATAGCTTAACCCCGAGACCACGGAGCTTGTCTTTTAAATTACTGCATACGAGTTATTTATAAAAATGCTTTCACGTATATTTGATTAAATCCAATTTATTTAAAAATAATTCCCGGAAAATATTGATAAATATTGTACATTAATAATATTAAATCTTTAGGATTCAAAAATTATAAGCCAATTATGATTATTATCATGAGTCATTGAGATGAGACAATTATTAACCTTATATGAGCCAATCGTGAAGAAACTCCAGAAATTTTTCTTGATACATCTTAAATATAACAATTTGAAAACTATATACAGATATTATTGAGGCCCGTAACATCAGTCGATCCGCGGCTTTTTATATCAGTACAAAATAATTAGATATAGTTATATTTACTATCTATTCTTTTAAACAGCTGTTATACTTTCCATGATTACTTTATAGTCGGGTATGTAGTACCATTATTATCCTACATTAACTTATATGAAAAATGAGATCGGTAAGGTAAAAACATGACGTCTTGATTGTAAAATTTATTTTCGGTAACGATGATTTCACCATTGCTAATGAATTTCCAATTAGCGGGTGTAGAAAGTTAAAATTCAAACATGAAAGACTATTGGTTTAATCGAAATATTTTAAAAGTTGCCGACGGCTAATTATTATTTAATAACAACCGTAAATTCTGAGTAAGTCTGTTTGGATATTTCCTGAAGCCTAAATCAATTTTGTTTGTATTAAAATCTAGAAATTTCAGAAAAATGGATTTAAAATAAATTGTATATAGTTATACATTGTGAAATAAAAAATGCAAGAATAAAATACATACACGGATTAAACTAAACTATATATATTAAGAAATATTAATTACGGCTTTTATAGGATCTTACAGGAAAAAGATTACAGTCAATCAAGATCACAACACATATCATTAACTAGATATAAATAAATATATTATATATTGAAGGTAAAGACATGAGGATATCCATCGTTTGACTAATGTCTATTTATTAAAACAAATAAGTTATGAAATGAAGCAGGGAGTCTATTCAATGAACATTGCCTAATACTTTTATGATTTTTCTAGCCTATAGATCAGCAGTTTGAAACACGGGCCTGCTAAATGCCTGCAATTCACCTACCCTATCAATATGTTGTACAATTTTAGATATGTAATGTATACGTTTTGTTTCTTACTTAAGTCTATTTTGTTTGTATGTTTGTAATATTTAGACATTTACGAAAATTAAATCAAGCTGAACAGCAGATTACTATTTTAAATTTAATAGATCATACGAATTATCTTTCTCTGTTCTGAATGACTGCATTGTATATCATGATGTGATATCATACAATTATATTCTAGTAAGAATTGTAATAAAGTCACTGCTATAAATAACAACATTCTTTATCACGATCATCTATCATTATCATAATCATCTAATGTCATGCAGAGTCAGCAGTTAGCTCCTAAGTTCGTATATGCGAGAATCGGTATTATATAACACACACATCAGTCTACATTCAGTGCTCTAATATTGATAGGAACTTTCTAGAATCTATAAAGTTGTACTACATATATTCAACTAATTTGAATATACGATAACTGATACTCATTATACTTCTATGCACACAATCGAGGTATCAGTACACTCCAACCGCGTGATCAAGATTGTAGTATTCAAATCAAGCTTCCTAGCCCCTATATAAGTATTCTAGAACACAGAATATTCATCACTAAACGTATTCTTCATATATGAAATCATAAAATTCGAGTCTAACTACTGACGAGGTGAAAGAATAGGTGCAATCGGTTTATGCCCATACCAGGCTCCCTATGATTATTATAAATGTCTTAACAGAATAAAAAAGGGTGAAATGAATATAACTTATAGGATTTAATCAAACTAGAAGAATGTCGATATATCCTACGTTGAGAAAATAATTATACTATGTAAGCAGCGATACGCTACATATGATTGCGAGCCTGAGTATAAGCATAAACCCTATACTACAGATTTTTATCCTTTTTCATTATATCTAGTACAGACGAGGTGAATGAATAGGTACATTTAACATGCGTATGCTACAATTATCTAATTTTCTAGGTTTCTAGACGTAATGTAATTTTGAACAGATTTTAACCCTTTTCGTTCTATCTACTACCCCTGTAAGCGATTTCTACATATACGTTCTTATTGTTTATACACCATATAGATATTCGTAGCATCTAAAGTAAACTCTTATTTAAACGTTATTTTACAATATATCATACATTTCAGCAACTCCGAAATATGAAGATATGTAATAATTTACTATATACTTTTGTAGGATATTAACTCGTATAATTAATACTAATTTGTAATTATCTTCGATACCTTCGAAATATAAGTCTATAACATATCTACCCAAAAGATTCGCCGACAAACTTACTGAAGATAAAGTGGTCGATCTCAACCAAAAGATAGCGAATACAACTCTGTCTCTAGGATTGGTTTACCTAGGTAAAGTAAAGACAGAAAGATATCAACTGTATGCTGACTGTATGTTCATCGAGACGAATAAGGTATGAAATGTAACAGGTAGTCTATTCAATGAACATTTCCTAATACTTTTTTCTGATTCTTCTTCTACCCTATGGATCCGCATTTAGAAACATGGACCTGCTAAATGCCTGCAATTCACCTACCCTATCAGTATGTCGTACAATGCAAACATTTAATATTATTATTAAAATTTTATAAATAAAAACGATAAAAGAAGTTTATAGTTTTCATTTATTTTTATGTTAAACATATACGGTAGCAGGATCTAGATCGATGTATACAAATTCATATATGACAGAAATGTTATGTATCTCAATACATACCTAAAACGTATTCTTCGTATATTCAGTAAGAGCTACCCATATTTTTCTTTTTTTCTAGACATTCGAATTTTGAACAGCTTAATAATATGTTTTCTCATTTAATCATAATTAGGTTAACTTTATATAGTATTTTTCAGGAAAACCTTCTTCAGAAAAACCCTAATGATTCTTTAATTTACATAAAAAAAAATTAAAACATTTGATTACACAATAATCCCATTTTCGATACCTTCGAAATATAAGTCTATAACATATGTTTAGGTCTTTATAACTTTGAAACACAGGGTAGTTTACCTCTTGCAAAATTTACAGTTATGAGAACCCTGAAGACTTAACCTGGAGAAATAAATCAGATAAATATTTTACTTTTATTGAAACGATAACTTTGCATACTAATATATGAAAATAATATAATGTATATCACCTGATAAATAAAATTGAAATTATTCTTATTCTTTTACAATGAAATGTGTTTTGAAAAAACACGATCAAACGTTATGTATATTAATGCAGGAGTTCTGTTAACGCATTCGTTATTTAGAGATTCACTTATAAGTACACTATCTATTTAGCTGATTCAATAAAAATTTCATTATTTTTAAAATTCCTAACGAGGGACCTACTGATAAGCGTTATATTATACCAGGTACGTATGATACTCTACTGCTGATTGCATACCTGATGAACGCAGTTGTACAAAGTAATATAGGATATACGTTACAGAGAAGTTTAATTTTCCGTGCAACAAATGACCTATATATATATTTTATGTACAATGCTGACATTAACATATTTAGCGCATACCTGTTGAACATAGCTCTACAAAGTAATATTTAAAAGACTTAAAAGGCTTATATTTTAGAGATCGGATACAGGCGCATATATTCCTGTATATTACCTCTAAATTTTACTTTAACAATACATGTAGTCAGGTTAGGCGTAAATAACAATTAGGGATATCAAAGCCATACTAACTGAACGCTAACATAATATGCTCTACAGGTCAAACTCAATTAATTAACCCTGGGGCTATACATCCTTAGGCTAGAAACAGTCTTAAAACAAAAAAAAATTGCTGAGTCCAACGTGTTAGACAAGAAATCAGAGTATGGGCGTGATAAATAAAACATATAAAGTTATTTTACCAACATTTATTTAGTATACATAACATAATACAAGAATATAGATCATAAGTTGTTTTCTATGACGACTGTTGTAGTTCTACGGGTCTCTGAGTCGTCGTATGCCCTCGCAGCAATACTAATACGTATAAAGTCCGACGACTGACTCATTGGAACTGTACCGATAACCCTTTCCTTGTTCAACTCTTCGTTACTATCATAGTTGGTAAACGAGGAACCACATTCATCAATACCCAAATGCATGGCTGAAGTCATATCTTCTTCTTCTTCTTCTGTCTCAACGATATCAGTAGGTCCATTTGCTTCCTTTACCAGAGCTGTCTTTACAACATTTGCGTTATTATGTACGTTTTTTAAATGCCTTTTATAGCTGTCGATGCGTGAAAGATATTTGAAGCAATTAGAACACCGGACTTTGATTGATTCGTGAACGCTTTTAATATGTCTTTTTAAGTGGTCACGACGTGAAAAAGTTTTGACACAGCTAGAACACTGGATTCTGTTTGAATCGTGCTTGGTTTTTACGTGTCTCTTGCAAGTGAATGGCCTCGCGAAAGACTTGAAGCAAACCGGACACTGTATTTTTGCAATCCTGTCGACCAGAGTCATTCTTCTTACATACGTCGTTAGCGTGCTGCTCTATTTCGACTAATGAAGGAACAGGAACACTACCCCGCCTATTTATACTGATCGACCAGCGCAATCGGTTGTTCTCGGTTATAATCGTAAGCGCTCGGAGCAATATGTATGCTCGAGAATGAATCGTAGGTTCTATCCTAAGTGTATGTAACCCGGAACCGATGTCCGTACATTTTAAATTATCAAACTTACCATATAAACATGAATATTTACTACATTTGCTTTAATTCTTGTTCCCTCCCTACCTACCTACCTACCGTAAACAATATGACATATCTGCGTCTAAATACAGTGAACGAAAGTACTAGAGGAACTTAATACCTTAGATCACGGCTGTTTCTAGATACGTGATTTCCTCTTACAATATCTATAGTTATGAGAACCTTGAAGACTTAGCCTGGAGAAATAAAACATCGTCAGTTTAAAAGAAATAAGTCCGTCGCCATATTTAAACGTTATTTTACAATACATCATACATTTTCAATAGCTTCGAAATACGCAGATATGTAATAATATACTATATACTCTTGTAGGTTATTCAACGTATCTATAGTAAACTCTTATGATTAATAATAATCTGTAACCTTATTGTTTTTTATTACATCACAGGTTAGAGCGTACGAATATAATTTAGATTAGATTAGGTTAGAGCCTACGAATACATTTTTAGGGCAGAACGTAGGGAGCAGAGTAAGTACAAAACAACATACTTTCATACAAGAACGTTTATTGATACGAGTAGTTTCGACGCTACTTAAAACATAATACATAACTTATATATATATAATATCTATTAAAATAGTACATTTCGTATACACTAATAATGGTACTACATACCCGACTATAAAGTAAACATGGTAAGTATAACAGCAGTTTAAAAGAATAGATAGTAAATATAACTATATCTAATTATTTTATAAAATACTATGTTAACTAAGAGGTTATATACAGAATATATACGCCTGTATTCGACCTCTAGAGGGTTCATAAGACTAGATTAGACCACACCAGACCAGACCAGACTAGACCAGACCAGACCAGACCAGACCAGACCAGACTAGACCAGACCAGACCAGACCAGACCAGACCAGACCAGATCAGATCAGACCAGACCAGACCAGACTAGACTAGAGTATAGATGATAGACTGTAAAATCATGAACAATTATACCACCTGTAATATAATAGAGCTTACTTGATATTTTAAAATTAGTGGCTGAATCTAATTATTACAGAAATTCAATTGTAGAAACTGAAGATGTAATCTTTAAAACATCTAAAGTTAGAAGTTTTTAGTAGTCAGGTTAGATTAATAGAGGGTGTTATAATCAAATCGTTTTTAGAAACTATTTGTTTTGTAAGATTGGCTCCGTAAGGAAAAACAACAAAGCTGTAGTCTTGATTTTGAAATTGAGATAGCTCGGGACAAAACGATGAATACAAAGTTTAGAAGTTTATTTCAAAATTCTGTGATAAAAAAACATTAATTCTTCATTACTTTACTTTAAAACCCAAAATTGCATGATAAATCAATATAATATTAATATAAATGATTAAATTAAATGAAGCAATCTAGGTTAGACCCCCAAAAATTATATTAAGGTTATAGATTTTAGACTCCGGTTGTTGCAAAGATTCAAGAATCTCTATTAAGATTAGTTCATAAAACATTTATTAGGTTAGAGCATGTAGCTACTTACAAAAAAAAATCTCTATTAAGATTAGTTCATAAAATATTTATTAGGTTAGACCAGTGTAGTTACTTACAAAATCGTCATTAACATTCGAAAAACTTACATATAATATTAGTTGGGTTACAGTCTACGAATATATTTTAGGTTAGATTTAGGTCGCACGCGACCTAAATCTAACCTAAAATTTATGAACTAATCTTAATAGAGATTTTTTTTTTGTAAGTAGCTACATGCTCTAACCTAATAAATGTTTTATGAACTAATCTTAATAGAGATTCTTGAATCTTTGCAACAACCGGAGTCTAAAATCTATAACCTTAATATAATTTTTGGGGGTCTAACCTAGATTGCTTCATTTAATTTAATCATTTATATTAATATTATATTGATTTATCATGCAATTTTGGGTTTTAAAGTAAAGTAATGAAGAATTAATGTTTTTTATCACAGAATTTTGAAATAAACTTCTAAACTTTGTATTCATCGTTTTGTCCCGAGCTATCTCAATTTCAAAATCAAGACTACAGCTTTGTTGTTTTTCCTTACGGAGCCAATCTTACAAAACAAATAGTTTCTAAAAACGATTTGATTATAACACCCTCTATTAATCTAACCTGACTACTAAAAACTTCTAACTTTAGATGTTTTAAAGATTACATCTTCAGTTTCTACAATTGAATTTCTGTAATAATTAGATTCAGCCACTAATTTTAAAATATCAAGTAAGCTCTATTATATTACAGGTGGTATAATTGTTCATGATTTTACAGTCTATCATCTATACTCTAGTCTAGTCTGGTCTGGTCTGGTCTGATCT
The DNA here is from genome assembly GCA_929113105.1 of Agrypnus murinus. NCBI lineage: Eukaryota > Metazoa > Arthropoda > Insecta > Coleoptera > Elateridae > Agrypnus > Agrypnus murinus. The sequence goes on along the minus strand of OV816024.1, from coordinate 225,042,843 downwards.
GATCTGGTCTGGTCTGGTCTGGTCTGGTCTGGTCTGGTCTAGTCTGGTCTGGTCTGGTCTGGTCTGGTCTGGTCTAGTCTGGTCTGGTCTGGTGTGGTCTAATCTAGTCTTATGAACCCTCTAGAGGTCGAATACAGGCGTATATATTCTGTATATAACCTCTTAGTTAACATAGTATTTTATAAAATAATTAGATATAGTTATATTTACTATCTATTCTTTTAAACTGCTGTTATACTTACCATGTTTACTTTATAGTCGGGTATGTAGTACCATTATTAGTGTATACGAAATGTACTATTTTAATAGATATTATATATATATAAGTTATGTATTATGTTTTAAGTAGCGTCGAAACTACTCGTATCAATAAACGTTCTTGTATGAAAGTATGTTGTTTTGTACTTACTCTGCTCCCTACGTTCTGCCCTAAAAATGTATTCGTAGGCTCTAACCTAATCTAATCTAAATTATATTCGTACGCTCTAACCTGTGATGTAATAAAAAACAATAAGGTTACAGATTATTATTAATCATAAGAGTTTACTATAGATACGTTGAATAACCTACAAGAGTATATAGTATATTATTACATATCTGCGTATTTCGAAGCTATTGAAAATGTATGATGTATTGTAAAATAACGTTTAAATATGGCGACGGACTTATTTCTTTTAAACTGACGATGTTTTATTTCTCCAGGCTAAGTCTTCAAGGTTCTCATAACTATAGATATTGTAAGAGGAAATCACGTATCTAGAAACAGCCGTGATCTAAGGTATTAAGTTCCTCTAGTACTTTCGTTCACTGTATTTAGACGCAGATATGTCATATTGTTTACGGTAGGTAGGTAGGTAGGGAGGGAACAAGAATTAAAGCAAATGTAGTAAATATTCATGTTTATATGGTAAGTTTGATAATTTAAAATGTACGGACATCGGTTCCGGGTTACATACACTTAGGATAGAACCTACGATTCATTCTCGAGCATACATATTGCTCCGAGCGCTTACGATTATAACCGAGAACAACCGATTGCGCTGGTCGATCAGTATAAATAGGCGGGGTAGTGTTCCTGTTCCTTCATTAGTCGAAATAGAGCAGCACGCTAACGACGTATGTAAGAAGAATGACTCTGGTCGACAGGATTGCAAAAATACAGTGTCCGGTTTGCTTCAAGTCTTTCGCGAGGCCATTCACTTGCAAGAGACACGTAAAAACCAAGCACGATTCAAACAGAATCCAGTGTTCTAGCTGTGTCAAAACTTTTTCACGTCGTGACCACTTAAAAAGACATATTAAAAGCGTTCACGAATCAATCAAAGTCCGGTGTTCTAATTGCTTCAAATATCTTTCACGCATCGACAGCTATAAAAGGCATTTAAAAAACGTACATAATAACGCAAATGTTGTAAAGACAGCTCTGGTAAAGGAAGCAAATGGACCTACTGATATCGTTGAGACAGAAGAAGAAGAAGAAGATATGACTTCAGCCATGCATTTGGGTATTGATGAATGTGGTTCCTCGTTTACCAACTATGATAGTAACGAAGAGTTGAACAAGGAAAGGGTTATCGGTACAGTTCCAATGAGTCAGTCGTCGGACTTTATACGTATTAGTATTGCTGCGAGGGCATACGACGACTCAGAGACCCGTAGAACTACAACAGTCGTCATAGAAAACAACTTATGATCTATATTCTTGTATTATGTTATGTATACTAAATAAATGTTGGTAAAATAACTTTATATGTTTTATTTATCACGCCCATACTCTGATTTCTTGTCTAACACGTTGGACTCAGCAATTTTTTTTTGTTTTAAGACTGTTTCTAGCCTAAGGATGTATAGCCCCAGGGTTAATTAATTGAGTTTGACCTGTAGAGCATATTATGTTAGCGTTCAGTTAGTATGGCTTTGATATCCCTAATTGTTATTTACGCCTAACCTGACTACATGTATTGTTAAAGTAAAATTTAGAGGTAATATACAGGAATATATGCGCCTGTATCCGATCTCTAAAATATAAGCCTTTTAAGTCTTTTAAATATTACTTTGTAGAGCTATGTTCAACAGGTATGCGCTAAATATGTTAATGTCAGCATTGTACATAAAATATATATATAGGTCATTTGTTGCACGGAAAATTAAACTTCTCTGTAACGTATATCCTATATTACTTTGTACAACTGCGTTCATCAGGTATGCAATCAGCAGTAGAGTATCATACGTACCTGGTATAATATAACGCTTATCAGTAGGTCCCTCGTTAGGAATTTTAAAAATAATGAAATTTTTATTGAATCAGCTAAATAGATAGTGTACTTATAAGTGAATCTCTAAATAACGAATGCGTTAACAGAACTCCTGCATTAATATACATAACGTTTGATCGTGTTTTTTCAAAACACATTTCATTGTAAAAGAATAAGAATAATTTCAATTTTATTTATCAGGTGATATACATTATATTATTTTCATATATTAGTATGCAAAGTTATCGTTTCAATAAAAGTAAAATATTTATCTGATTTATTTCTCCAGGTTAAGTCTTCAGGGTTCTCATAACTGTAAATTTTGCAAGAGGTAAACTACCCTGTGTTTCAAAGTTATAAAGACCTAAACATATGTTATAGACTTATATTTCGAAGGTATCGAAAATGGGATTATTGTGTAATCAAATGTTTTAATTTTTTTTTATGTAAATTAAAGAATCATTAGGGTTTTTCTGAAGAAGGTTTTCCTGAAAAATACTATATAAAGTTAACCTAATTATGATTAAATGAGAAAACATATTATTAAGCTGTTCAAAATTCGAATGTCTAGAAAAAAAGAAAAATATGGGTAGCTCTTACTGAATATACGAAGAATACGTTTTAGGTATGTATTGAGATACATAACATTTCTGTCATATATGAATTTGTATACATCGATCTAGATCCTGCTACCGTATATGTTTAACATAAAAATAAATGAAAACTATAAACTTCTTTTATCGTTTTTATTTATAAAATTTTAATAATAATATTAAATGTTTGCATTGTACGACATACTGATAGGGTAGGTGAATTGCAGGCATTTAGCAGGTCCATGTTTCTAAATGCGGATCCATAGGGTAGAAGAAGAATCAGAAAAAAGTATTAGGAAATGTTCATTGAATAGACTACCTGTTACATTTCATACCTTATTCGTCTCGATGAACATACAGTCAGCATACAGTTGATATCTTTCTGTCTTTACTTTACCTAGGTAAACCAATCCTAGAGACAGAGTTGTATTCGCTATCTTTTGGTTGAGATCGACCACTTTATCTTCAGTAAGTTTGTCGGCGAATCTTTTGGGTAGATATGTTATAGACTTATATTTCGAAGGTATCGAAGATAATTACAAATTAGTATTAATTATACGAGTTAATATCCTACAAAAGTATATAGTAAATTATTACATATCTTCATATTTCGGAGTTGCTGAAATGTATGATATATTGTAAAATAACGTTTAAATAAGAGTTTACTTTAGATGCTACGAATATCTATATGGTGTATAAACAATAAGAACGTATATGTAGAAATCGCTTACAGGGGTAGTAGATAGAACGAAAAGGGTTAAAATCTGTTCAAAATTACATTACGTCTAGAAACCTAGAAAATTAGATAATTGTAGCATACGCATGTTAAATGTACCTATTCATTCACCTCGTCTGTACTAGATATAATGAAAAAGGATAAAAATCTGTAGTATAGGGTTTATGCTTATACTCAGGCTCGCAATCATATGTAGCGTATCGCTGCTTACATAGTATAATTATTTTCTCAACGTAGGATATATCGACATTCTTCTAGTTTGATTAAATCCTATAAGTTATATTCATTTCACCCTTTTTTATTCTGTTAAGACATTTATAATAATCATAGGGAGCCTGGTATGGGCATAAACCGATTGCACCTATTCTTTCACCTCGTCAGTAGTTAGACTCGAATTTTATGATTTCATATATGAAGAATACGTTTAGTGATGAATATTCTGTGTTCTAGAATACTTATATAGGGGCTAGGAAGCTTGATTTGAATACTACAATCTTGATCACGCGGTTGGAGTGTACTGATACCTCGATTGTGTGCATAGAAGTATAATGAGTATCAGTTATCGTATATTCAAATTAGTTGAATATATGTAGTACAACTTTATAGATTCTAGAAAGTTCCTATCAATATTAGAGCACTGAATGTAGACTGATGTGTGTGTTATATAATACCGATTCTCGCATATACGAACTTAGGAGCTAACTGCTGACTCTGCATGACATTAGATGATTATGATAATGATAGATGATCGTGATAAAGAATGTTGTTATTTATAGCAGTGACTTTATTACAATTCTTACTAGAATATAATTGTATGATATCACATCATGATATACAATGCAGTCATTCAGAACAGAGAAAGATAATTCGTATGATCTATTAAATTTAAAATAGTAATCTGCTGTTCAGCTTGATTTAATTTTCGTAAATGTCTAAATATTACAAACATACAAACAAAATAGACTTAAGTAAGAAACAAAACGTATACATTACATATCTAAAATTGTACAACATATTGATAGGGTAGGTGAATTGCAGGCATTTAGCAGGCCCGTGTTTCAAACTGCTGATCTATAGGCTAGAAAAATCATAAAAGTATTAGGCAATGTTCATTGAATAGACTCCCTGCTTCATTTCATAACTTATTTGTTTTAATAAATAGACATTAGTCAAACGATGGATATCCTCATGTCTTTACCTTCAATATATAATATATTTATTTATATCTAGTTAATGATATGTGTTGTGATCTTGATTGACTGTAATCTTTTTCCTGTAAGATCCTATAAAAGCCGTAATTAATATTTCTTAATATATATAGTTTAGTTTAATCCGTGTATGTATTTTATTCTTGCATTTTTTATTTCACAATGTATAACTATATACAATTTATTTTAAATCCATTTTTCTGAAATTTCTAGATTTTAATACAAACAAAATTGATTTAGGCTTCAGGAAATATCCAAACAGACTTACTCAGAATTTACGGTTGTTATTAAATAATAATTAGCCGTCGGCAACTTTTAAAATATTTCGATTAAACCAATAGTCTTTCATGTTTGAATTTTAACTTTCTACACCCGCTAATTGGAAATTCATTAGCAATGGTGAAATCATCGTTACCGAAAATAAATTTTACAATCAAGACGTCATGTTTTTACCTTACCGATCTCATTTTTCATATAAGTTAATGTAGGATAATAATGGTACTACATACCCGACTATAAAGTAATCATGGAAAGTATAACAGCTGTTTAAAAGAATAGATAGTAAATATAACTATATCTAATTATTTTGTACTGATATAAAAAGCCGCGGATCGACTGATGTTACGGGCCTCAATAATATCTGTATATAGTTTTCAAATTGTTATATTTAAGATGTATCAAGAAAAATTTCTGGAGTTTCTTCACGATTGGCTCATATAAGGTTAATAATTGTCTCATCTCAATGACTCATGATAATAATCATAATTGGCTTATAATTTTTGAATCCTAAAGATTTAATATTATTAATGTACAATATTTATCAATATTTTCCGGGAATTATTTTTAAATAAATTGGATTTAATCAAATATACGTGAAAGCATTTTTATAAATAACTCGTATGCAGTAATTTAAAAGACAAGCTCCGTGGTCTCGGGGTTAAGCTATGGACTTGTAAACAGACGTACTTTACGAACCCTGGTTCGAAACTCGTTGGATCCATTAATTTTTATAAAAAAGTGTAGCAGGTTGCCTATCTACAGGTGTATAGAAATCTACTATACCGATCACAGGACGTTACCGATAGATGGCAGTAGCAGTACTAAAAATTCAAATCCAAGGGCGGGCAATAATGACAAGTTGGAAATGACAAGCGAGAGCGAGAGAGAGAGAGAGAGCCAGAGCGAAAGCCGAGCGAGAGAGAGGGCCAGAGCCAAGCGAGAGCGAGAGAGAGGGCCTGAACCAAGCGAGAGCGAGAGAGAGGGCCAGAGCAAGAGCGAGAGAGAGGGTCAGAGCGAGAGCGAGAGCGAGGGCCAGAGCAAGAGCGAGAGAGAGGGTCAGAGCCAAGCGAGAGCGAGAGAGAGGGCCTGAACCAAGCGAGAGCGAGAGAGAGGGCCTGAACCAAGCGAGAGCGAGAGAGAGGGCCAGAGCAAGAGCGAGAGAGAGGGTCAGAGCTAAGCGAGAGAGAGGGCCTGAACCAAGCGAGAGCGAGAGAGAGGAATCTACTATACCGATGACATGACGTCACCGATAGATGGAAGTAGCAGTACTAAAAATTCAAATCCAAGGGCGGGAAATCCAAGATGACAGATTCAAAATGACAGATACAAAATGGCGGATATGTAAATGACATTCAAAATTGACAGATTCAAAATGACATTTCAAAATGGCTATTCAAAATGGCGATTCAAAATGGCTATTCAAAATGGCGATCCAAAATGGCGTTTCAAAATGGCGTTTCAAAATGGCTATTCAAAATGGCGATTCAAAATGGCGATTCAAAATGGCTATTCAAAATGGCGATCCAAGATGGCTATTCAAAATGGCGATTCAAAATAGTAGGCGTGTCGTCCAAGATGGCGTCGACCAATCAGAAGCAAGGGGAGGAGCTACAGGAGTAGGGATAGCCAATCAGAGAGCAGTAGGCGTGGCCAAAAAAAAAGGAGAGGGGATGGACTCAACTGACCCAATACCTACTATTATTTCTTAAATAATTTTTTACACGTTTCAGAACGGAGATAGATCGTTCTCTAGTTGCATTACATATCGGTAGTGTTAAGATGTTTTTTAATTGGGTAGTGTTGGCAATTGACAAATGACATTAAGGAATTTCACCCATTCGAAAGCATGGTACAGTTCCCCTTCTCCGAATGTAAGTCGGACGAACGCGCAGAGTTTGCTAGAAGGCATTGAAGGTAAGCCATTCGAACCGACACAGATGATAATTCCTCGCAGGTCTGCTGTGAAACACACATTGCTACTCCGTTGCAATATTTTTCCTATCGCTCTGAGAGCTTGCCTTCTCGTACGAAACTCTAATACGTCAACCGTACGCTTTTTTTACCAGCCTGTACAAGTGTACACGATATGATCTGTTTCTTGTTTCACTTTTTGCAAGAAAGTGAATTCCCACGCCAATAATGTTTATTTGTCGCGTGTCCAGTGCGGTCCATGGCAGGAGGCCTCTGCGGAGCCCCCCTGACTTGTGGGGCCTGAAGCGGCCGCTTCCAACGCTTGTGCCTAAATCCGCCACAGCCCACACCCCCAGCAACCATCAACTAAAAATGTTAAACAACACCACTGTTGTGGCAGCTTATTTTAAAGGCCATAAAAAAAAGTTTCTAGTTCAAAAAAATTGAAACCGGGCCATGAGTTGCTGAGATAAAAAAAACGTTCTTTACCAACACTTCTATAGTAAATCATAAACTATTGAATAATAAAGAAAAGATTATTTACAATGCACTTAATTAAAAACACTATAGCTATAAACTATTTAACAAACTATTAAAAATGGTAGGTATTTACAAATTTATTTGAGGACTTTATATAAAAACTATTTTCATTTCACTATGACGGTCAAACATTAACTGCCCCCTTCTACTCGCGACTCAATTTATATCTTTCATACGATGACTCATACATCTAGAATGTTCGATGACGTGTTGATGAGTCATACATGCAGCTGTTGATAAGTGACGTCGATGAGGCGTGTCGATGAGTCATACTTTCAGGTGTTGATTGATGAGTCATACATGCAGGTGTTATTGATGAGTCATACAGTTGATGACACATACATCTAGAATGTTTGATGACGTCATATGTGGGTTTAGTATTCGTTACACTGCCCCCCTCTTCAAGTCTGTTCTGTCCCAGAACAGGTTTTATTCTCTGGTTTCTGTAGAAAGGGTCGTGACGGTATCGACAGTCTTCACCTCGACTACATGTTCCATTACGGTAGAAAAAACAGTCTACACTCTTTGTTGGCCTTGATGCGGGCTGGGGATCGAAGCTACAGACTAAGATCTTCACATCCGTATCTCTAAAAATAACTTCCAGAAGGTTTCGAACGATTCTCCAATCCAACTGGTCCCGCCCACAGCCGAGTTTGGGAACTGCCAATTTGTTAATTCCCCTGGTAAGCAACTCGGTCCTCAAATCCATAATGCCCTCCACAGGTCGGCGTAACTCGGTTTCTGGTAGTAAAACTGCTTGGTTACCAAGTAGTAAATGGAGCGGTCATGATCAGGCAAGTGTAAGGCTTTGCCAACAGAGAGATTCTGTTCTTGAAGTTCACTCAGCCGTCCAAATTTACTTCTAAACACTACTGCGATCCCCCTGGACATGCGGAGATCCTCGGAGACACAGTGGGCAATGGAATAATCACCAAGGACACGGAAGAGATCTTGTTGCATCTCGGTCGTGACTCCGAATCGGGCTTTTCTAGTTCCGGAAAACGCAGCCATAAATTCTCTAAAGGTTGGTTGATCATCTTCAGGCCTTACGGTATTGACAGCGACCTCAGCGTCATCTTCTCGATCCGGGACTACTTTATTGTTTCCCTCATAGTGCGCCAGACGATTGGAGTGTACCACCTTTGGTTTTCCTCTTGACAATTTCTGGGTGCCATAAATCAAGTCATTTATTCGTTTCCTGAGCTGGTATGGGCCCTCCCAATTTCGCTGTAACTTTGTAGAATAGCCACGACGTCTTTGCGGGTTGTATAACCAGACAAGCTCTCCAGGTTGAAACCCTCCTTCTTGGGCTTTCACATCGTACGTAGTCTTCATTCGGTCACTCGATATTCGGCTATGGTTTCGTGTTCGGTCGTGAATATCCTCCAACTTCTTTTTTAAGTTGATAACATAGTCATTCCCGGCTACCTCCTGCTCTGTAGGTGGAGATCCAAATTCCAGATCACACGGTAACCGTAACTCGCGTCCAAACATCACAGACGCTGGTGACTGACCGGTCGTTTCGTGGACCGATGCACGATAAGCCATCAGGAATAGATGCAGGTATTGATCCCAGTCTCGTTGATGATCGGAGACGACCTTGGCCAAATATTTGCCCATTGTGCGATTCATGCGTTCTACCATTCCATCGGACTGCGGATGTAACGGTGTAGTCCGAGTCTTGCGAATGCCCAACAATCGACAGACTTCTCCAAAGAGTACAGACTCAAATTTGCAGCCTTGATCCGAATGCAGCTCCATGGGCACTCCGAAACGACTGAAAAACTCTTTGACTAGTACGTCAGCCACAGTCGCGGCTTCCTGGTTTGGTAGGGCATATGCTTCTGGCCATTTTGTAAAATAGTTCATTGCCACTAAGATGTATTTATTCCCATCGCCGGTTTCGGGAAATGGTCCGGCAATATCTATAGCTATTCTTTCCAGAGGAATACCGACATTGTACTGCCTCATAGGTGATCTTCGGAAATCTTCGTTTCCTCAAGGGTCCGTTACCAGTGGCACATAGTTCGTATTTCCGGCATCACTCCTTCACGTCTTCTTTACAGTTGACCCAATAAAAACGCTCCCTAACTTTCTCCAGAGTCTTCTTCAAACCGAATCCTCCTGGGACACCGTCATGGAGATGTCGCAATACTGTAGCTACTCGGCTCCTTGGAACCACGAACTGAGACCTCATGGTGGTGCCATCTTCACTCTCCAGCACTCGCTTCAGTAGATCGTTTTCCACCTTCAAGGACTCCCATTGTGACCAATATGCTTTTAGGGTTCTGTTGAAAGGGCTGACGGCCTCCCAGGCAGGCCTTTCTCCCACGCGCTTCCATTCCAGTACCATTTTTAGTTCGGAATCAGCCTCCTGCTGTCGTTGCAATTCTTCCGGCAACCAATTGTCGTTGACGATGGTAGTTCTTATTACTTGGCATACCCTCTCTTCCAAACGAGAGCAATGACGGCAATCCGTTGGACAAGGTCTTCTTGAAAGAGCATCGGCATTTCGATGACTAGTGCCCGCTCGATGTACCGTGTCAAAATCGTATCCTTGTAGAGGAACAGTTCGATTAGCAATTTTCCCATCTACGAACAAGCTGCTGGTACTCTTGTTTGATGTTACGGCATGGATGGTGATCTTCGGGGCATCTTCACTCAAAGTCGACGTTCGCCCCCTCTCGTCGACCCCCTTTAGTTTTCCGACGGCTGAACTTGTTTTGGGTTTAGGGCAGCGGCGTCGTATGTGCCCTTGTTCACCGCAGTTCCAGCAACGGGGTCCTCGAACTTCCTGAGGATTCTTTTTACGGTTCTCTTCCTTCTGAAGAACTCTCATTAATAATTCTTCTAGACGATCTTTAGAACCTTCATCTTCTTCCACAACGGTCCGAACACGCCCGTGACCTCGGGACGCTTATTTTGCGGCTTCAAATTCTAAGGCGTGAGCAAGCGCATCATCAGTTGTTCTTGGTCGTGCCAGCCTCAATGATTGTTGTGTTCCCCGTCTCTTAGTCCACCAATGAAGGTCTGCACAGCAAGTTGTCCCAGAAATGATTCGGGTGCCGTAGGGTACGCCAATCGGACAAGCCGCGCAACATCGGCTTCAAACTCCTGAAGGCTTTCTCCATTCTTCTGGACACGATTCCTCACTTGCGCGTGATACACTTGTTGAAGATGCGCGTCTTCATATCTCATCTCCAATCTAGACACTAACAACTGGTAATCATTTTCCTGTCCTGCTGGGATTGTTTGCAGGACGTCTCCACGCAAAGCCACAGTTAAAGAAACTGCCTTTTCCTTGCCTGTCCATCCGTTGGCCCCAGCGGCTGCCTCAAATTGTTTGTAGTAGGTGGACCAAGGTATCTTTCCATCGAACGTGGATGGTTTTACTTTTATCCCTACGGCAGGACCCTTTTCTTCTTTAAATTGTTTCTTTACTTCATTTAACGGCCACTCCGAAGTTGAGGGAAACCGTAGTTCACTCATTCTATCTTCCAACATTTTAGTTTCACTATCTTTCTCAGTTGTTGGTGGTAATTGCATTTGGGCTATTTTCTCTTGTACCATCTTTATTACCCTATCCTGTTTCTCCAATTTAATTTCTAATAGTCCTAACGCGCTGGAATTTTATCTTTAACGCTTTGACATTGTCCTGCAATTCTTCTTTAAACCTTCTGTAACCTTCTTCGAACTTTTCTAATAATTCTACAAACCTTCTAGAATTCTCTTCGTGCTTTTCCAATAATTCTTCTTTAAGCATTCTAGAATTTTCATCGGACTTTTCCAGCAATTCTTACTTTAGCTTTCTAACATTTTCTTCGGACTTTCTAGAATTTTCCAAAAAGTTTATCTTCCATTTTACTTAACAACAAATTAGCATCAATTGCGGATCCAGGTATTTCGAAACGGTAATTTTCGGGATCCTCGTTATGTTCTAGAAGCCATTTTTTAGCCGATTCATTAGAACCTCTTTCTTTCCAATAACATCTAAGTCTCTCTCGTCCAATTCCCGTTTTAAATCTATCACTAAGAGATCTTTTAACAATTTCATCGCCATTTTAATTATTCGTTGGAATACTTTTTAACAACAAAAGTTTATTCTCACAGCACTTTGTTTATTACGCGATTTTATTTATTTTAAAACCCGACACCTGTACATCACTGTAACGTTCTTTTTAAAATAATAATCAAAAATGCTGTTTAAAATCGTCTATTAATAAAGAAAAGATTATTTACAATGCACTTAATTAAAGACAAAATTTTGCCCTAAGAATTTCCGACAAGAAAACAATAGAATGTCTTGAACTGATTTTTGATTTCTTCCGATCCTATTATTACCAGCAATCAGCAGAAATACACAAAAAATGTTTACTACATTCATACTTTATGAATATAGTAAATTATTAGATGCGATGTGCTGAATTTATTAAAATGGCCCGGAAGTGCAAACATTCTCTGTTGCAGATAGTGAACCTAATAATGCACCAAACTTTTAAAATAATAAAAAAATTATAACATACAATGCAACACAAAACATGTATACTTATGGGTGTAAATAATTTCGTCCCGCCAGATCGCGAAAATCTTACTTTGTGCGGCGCCCGCATGCTTCGCATGTCCGCTTCTGCCTGTCCTGCACTTACGTATAGGATAATTGAAGGAAAACAATGGAGAAATCCAGCTTAGAAGCCCCTCTTTACAACGGGCTCTGGAGTCTGGGGTCCATAAGCTCCGACCTAAGTGAGGGCCTGTTTGTAAAGAATTACTTTTTGTTGTACAATCAATAAAAAATAAGTCTTTCGTCTTGTGAATCTTAGGTCACACTGCATACCATATAATGTGTGTTAATGCATAATTGTAACTATTTTCATTAATACAGTTTATAATATAGTCAGTGCAAATACTATCTCTGCAGCCATTCCAGAAAAGATCATCAAGATACATATTTAAATTAATTTTGAAGATACGAACAGTTATAAATTAAAATGCAGAATCAAATAAATTAGTCTGCAGAGCTGCAGAACAACCAAATATACTCCAGAAAAATATCCATTATTATAAGTGATAAGTATTCAGCTGTTAAATATGTACTATGTACTAATAACTATTAATAATAGTCATTTTTCTCTAAACAAATTTGATCTTTAATGGACTGTATAATTTGATAAATGTTTAAGAACAAGAACAACACATAAGGAAAAAAATGAAAAACTTACCAAATTGGCTTGTCTTAAATCTTCTTTTTGCGGACCGTTCTTCCAAAAATTCTCGATACGAATAGCGGTGTAATTCTTAATTTGGTAAGAAATTCACACCGAAGAATGGTAAATCACGCATTCGAGAGCTGTCAGAATTTATACTTCTACTATCCATTTTTTTCCTAGAGTCTTCTGACTTTGAAAACTGGTTGCTCGTAAACTAGGGAACCAAATTAAGTACTTTAAAAACGAGCAAATACTAACTTTATTTCTACATACAACAGTAAAATATTGTATCAAGTGGTATACTTATATTTTTATCGGACGATACCTAATAAAAGGTGCCCATTTTTAGGGACAATTTCATTGAAAGTAAATTAAATAATTTTTTTCTTTGGAAGTATGTGCCTTATATCTATGAAATTTTTGTAGGGGTTAGAAATAAACCATGCGGTTATTATGTTATTAATTTTTAGACAAAATAGCGAACTATGTTTTCTTGTTTATTAATAGAGATAGCGTCAATATTTTTTTGCTAAATTAACGATTTTCACTAGTAGTACGTAGCGATACCTTCTATTCTCCACCAATGAAATGTGCAACAACACATACGGAAGATGTTCAAACATATTATATTTTCAAATAAATAACAAATAATAAATTTGTATAGTATAGGGCCCCAAAATAATTAAAAAATAAACTTCAATTATTATTTTACCCAAAGAATATAATAATAAAAAGAATAAAATAACTTTCTATTATTCCATTTAATTAATTATAAGATTTACAAAATGTGTGGACTAAACAAGATTATGAAATTAAAATTTTAATTAAATTAAATTATATTTTTTAGTTTTTATTTTAAACAAATTTAGATTTGCGTGGGAAGAAATTGAAAAATAAGGAAGCTCTAAATGAAATTTATATTTTTGCTATGGTTTTAGCAACGAAATTAATTTTTTATTCAATAATTTATTAGTAGATATATATTAAATACATCGTATATATTGGTATATACGAAATAAATACATATTTCAAAAATGGGCGTTATATTTAATTTAAGTGCAAAGTTCTGCAAATTAACTTATCAAGAACAATAGTGACAAAAGAGCAAGGTCGCCCTAAACTCGAATTAAATAATCAAAATGGCAGTAAAAGTCGCGGTAAAAATTATAAAAGACAATTTAATAAAGACATATGCTATTTGAGGAACAACTAGATTTGTAATCCAAAGAATGTTTTATTTTGTTTCCCATGTGTGTTGTTTTTGACGACTTTGGCTAGAAAATTTGGACGGAAACGATTGTAAGAGTTTTGGTACAGTTAAGTAAAAAAAATAAAAAAAAAAACTCTAAACCGCATATATGCAATATGCAAATGAAAGACGATTCACTTTATTTAGTAAAAAAGCAAAACATAACAAACATAAACATTTTGTGAGATGCAGCATATCCAAAAATATTTTGACATGGGCCACACCATCAAAGGCGGTGCGTGTTCTTAAAAAAGGTCGTTTAGCTGCACTGTCCGTCTTCTGTGCTCACTAAACACATCAAACATTTAAAAGCCACGCTCTGATCAGCTTTTTATCCTACTTGTTACTACAGAGCACGTACACATGCACTCCATTAAAAAAAAACACTTCAAAAACTTTAACATTGACATGACTTCACCATTGTGATACTGATAAAATAATGTTGAATTCATCATTTCCAACATTATCAGCAAAAAAAGATGTTATAGAATAAAAATCAAGATATAAATTTTCCATTTTTGCAATTAAATGTTAATAATCACGTGTGTTACTTGCCCTTGGATCGTCCTTTAATGTGATATTCACTTAATGATTAGTACATGATTACACTTTTTACTGTTTTGTTGGTTTGCAAATAGAGTAAAAAATCATAGAAGTGAAATAAAACAAAACATGAAATATAATAAATATAACTACAAAGATTAGTTAAAAGTTTCACAAGTTTTATTAAATTCTTAACCTGACAATTGTTTCAACATTAAATGTCATTATCAAAGGCAGATAAAAATGATAAACAAACGCGTTGCATATGATAAATACAGAAAATACGCAACTAGATATAATACATACAAAAACTAAATATCTAAAACAGTTCTAATAACAAAAATTAAAGTTACAGAATTAAAAATGTATTATCTAACGATTGTTTCGATATGAAAAAATCGTTGCTTTTAGTTTGTTTATTTCTTTTACTTTTGATAATAAGATTTTCATTTCGAAACAATCTTCAGGTAATAAATATTTAACTGTGAAACCGTTAATAATTGTTTTATTTTATTTCACGACAATGGAGTTTCACGAAGTAAGGCTGGATACAATAAATTATAAAACAATAAAAGCTTCTTTAATATTTTTAGTACTATTTAATTAAAGAAGTACTATGATTTGATTGGCTTTAAAAAATTGCTATGTAAAAAATGCCTTTTATTGTGATTATTTGATCAGTAATCATTCAACGAATTATGTATTGTACTTAATTAAATATAAAAAGAATCAAAAGATTCTTGAACTTTGCAGTTTACTATAAACAGGATCTCGCAGCACTCTAATTATTTTATTTAAAAATTTTAATTATGTAGAAACTATTTGTTAAAGAATGTTAATTAATAACAGTTATCTTTGCATCTAAAAACTATAGTTACTTTGCAAATACTATACATTACCGACTGCATGATTTTTTATAATTAGTACTTTACAGATCTGTGAATTGGTAAATTATACCTTGCAGTTATTGGCATAGAGCTTTTTTAATGATCTATATTCACTAGATTTATTTGTGCCGAAACGATTAAACATCCTATTCTTACACGGAGTTCTTTTATAGGAACAATTAAAAGACATTTGCATTTGAACAAAATATTTTATTGTACCAATGGTATGTACATACATGTAAAATATGGTATTATTTTTTTATTTTAAAAAATGTCAGAAAATACAGCCCTTCACAAGAAGTTCGTTATTGACATCCTAATTAGAAATCTTTTAGTAACTTAAGTTTAGTAGTACATTTACTCATAAGTAGAGTCCCTGTTAGATTTTTTTTGGTTAACTTCATTTTGTGTGTGGTTACACAAATCCTTGTTAAAAACAATTATCACTTGTTTACATGCTAACTTGTTAACAACTTTTACACAAGTGCATATTGACAGAAAATAAAAAAAAACAAATTGTGATGTTAATTCTAATAATATATGTATTTGTAATAGTAAGAAACAATAAATATACTTAAAAACTATAGTGGTCAATTAATCTATAATTAAATATCACTGATCTTGGTTACATCATATCATCTATGTAACACTATTGTCATACTAATACAATGCTTTACTAGAGGATACATAATGATAAGTATAGTGAAATATTTTTGCTTGCGTTAAAAGTACCTTAACCTAATAATCCTAATTTTAGCTAATCCATTTTACTATTACTCATCCAAAACCGTAATACAAAAATATATACATATATACAAAGCTGTCAATAATATTTATATTTCTAAACATAAAAATAGTAGTATGGACATAAATACAAAGCATACAATCAGTCTGAGGAAAAGGTACATATTCAAGAAAATATGCCCTTTCCATTCCTATCTTAATGTGTATGCACCATCAGTCCTTCAATAGTAATAATTTAAATTTTTATACTAACTAAAATTAAAAATAAAATTACGCATCTTTCTTATGTGTAACTAAAGCTTCCTGTCTTTCTTCTTTACTTTGATCTTTATCACCCCATCCCCAGAGTTCATGAGTACCGTCACCAGTTCTCTGCACACGCCTCTTGATCATATCACTAGGAACGGTCTTGAGTTCGTAAGCCCAACCAATTTTAGCCATAAAATCAATAAATGCAGTAGTGAAGTTTGTGCTGTACTTTCCAAGTTCAGAAGTTTTGTAATCCCATGGGAATGTGTGATGGTAGTTGTGCCAGCCTTCACCCATAGCCAAGACGGCAACACTTATGTTTTCAGCAGGATTAATAGTTCTGTTCAAGAAATAAAAAAACGCATTTAGGATTTTAAAATAAAAATAAGAATAAAAAATAACTTACTTATCGTATGGTTTGTGTCCGTAAAGATGGGCGGCAGAATTTACCAACCAAGTTGCATTCAAAGTGAAAGTATAACGGAATAGATTGATGGAGAATGCGTTGACGAAAGATTCGTTCCATAAATACATGGGGATCATGGTAGGTATAATGAAACAAACGGCAGGCATGAACCAGAGGTAGTACTTCTTTTGGTATCTCAAAATAGGATCTTCGTATAAATCAGAAAGATCGATTCCCTTTCCTTTGGCTTTTACTTCGGGATGCTTACGGCACAAGAGCCAACCAACATGCGAGAAGAAGAAACCGCGTTTTGCGTTATGGGGATCGGCGTCGGTTTCACTGTATTTGTGGTGTACACGGTGATCTCTTGCCCAATCAACGACGGCATCCTAAAATATTAGATTTTATTTAATTAAAAAGTAAAGGATAATTTTTCAAACAATTGAAAAGCATTAATAGTTTACCTGGAATGCTAAAGTGTTGAAAGTCGTTAAAAGAAGTCTCAATGGCCATTTTGCCTTGTAGGAACGATGGGCCCATAATCTGTGAGCGCCTGCAGTAACACCAAGACCACCACATTGATATAATATGAATGCTGTAAAAATAAATATTGTTTATTTTAATGATAATGAATCATGATCGTTTTAAAATTCAAGGTTATCAAGTAAAGAGATATTTCCCGTATAATATGCGAGCCAGACATTTTGGAGCCAGCGCGGTTATGTTTACGAGCTGGCAATGAACTTGAGATATTTATTCTATTTATAAACAATGCATCTATTTTTGTTAATAGGTGAGTTGTTTTTGTATGTTTAAAGCGAATTTAAAAGAAATTAATAGAAATAAGTGGATCATATACTGATAATTGATTTTTTAATTTAAAATAAATATCTGGGTTATCAATAATTTATTCATTGGTAAATACTTATGAGAAAGGTTTCAAGCGGAGAAAACATTGCAGAGGTTTTATGTAATTGAAAAAAAAAATGAAAATCACCTTGTAATAGATGAATATTGAACTAATTATACTTAGTAATTTTTCTGTATGGAAGTTTTCCAATGAAAGGAATTAATAATACATATGGGAAATAGATGATGAGAATAAACCCATCATCTGTGTTTGTGACTTAGAAAGATTGATTTTTCAATTATTATTCTATAATTTTCATTTTATTTCTCATCAGCAAGAATCTATGATATATTTATTTATTGAACTTACCCCATAATGTAGTTAGAATTTTCGCAGATGTGAGCATTAAATATGCTCCATAAAGAGAAACACCGTGAAGGTATATAAAGAGTATAATATTTCTCCAAACAAGTTTTAATTTTTGGCCATCGTTATTATTCTTGGTTTCCTGGTGCATTTGCTGGACGGAAATCTCTTCATCGGTCTCGTGCAAGACCCCAGTGGGTGCGGAAATATTTGGAGCCATTTCTAAGGAAGTTCTAGAAAAACAAAACGAAGTCATTAGCAAAAATTGACGTTTTGAACTTCCTTATTTCATTTTTAATATTAGTAACAATTCAGAAAATATCTACTTATATCTTGATGTTCCTAAGTAATCATTCAGGTGATAATAGTTACTATAATGCTAAAATACCCCCCTGACCTATCCCACTTGTTAGCCGTACGCTTTACATTCGGAGGTAGACACATTTCTACCAGAACACCGAATATCGACTGATGCCGCGGCGGCGTCGTTCCTTTTTAAAGGTCGCCGCGACGTCAAACAAATGACCTTGGGATGCTGTATGAAGGTAACGTGTGTATTAACTTTTTGATCAGTCATCTGTATGGGGAGTGTTTTATACCTCCATAAGAAATGAAACAAAAATTCTAATCATATGAGGGTAAAAATTAAACAAAAAGGTAACTGTTTATACTCATCGGCTGGAGGCAACCATAATTTTTATAATTATGCAAAATGTAGGAAGTTACACGTTTTAGTTTTTCAATTGTTATTGCAATTAAATTCTTATCATAAAATAATGAATTGGAAGTTATTTTTAAGTGGTATTTCGGAGATAAGTTGTTGATAAAAATTATCATTTTTTTTATAAACAGCGTAAAGATTATTATATTGTAGGACTTATTCAAGTGTCCAATATAACAAGTGTTTCCTTAATCATTTGCATAGAATAATAAATATAAAATCGTTCAAGGTGAATTTACTTATCGAATTTCGATTTGTAATTAATAAATTAAATGTTTTCCCAATTACTTAGTAAGATCGTTATCATAAACTCGTTGATACTTATTTGTTTGTAATGTATTAGTCTTAATTTGCTCTTGTTTGTTAGAATTGTCTTTTTGACATTGAAAACACTAAACATTTCAGAATTATCTTTTAAAAAGATTAAATTGTATAAGCAAAACTCGATACATATATTTATTCATTTGCAAATTTTCCAAAATCATGAAGTTTCTAAATTGAAATATCAAAAGGTTAGTAATTTGTAGGTCTATGAATAAAGATTTTATAGAACTATTATGCAACATGAATAAGGTCAATTATTTTACATAACAGGGCACATATGACAAAATCTGCAAGGCTTATTTATGCAATTACTTCCTTCATTTGCTATTCAACATATTGGTTATTGATGAATTTGTGCAAAGTTTTGAAATAGAAAAAACAGCTTCTAAAATATGAGCAGCAACTTAATACCATAAAAATACAAATGGCGAGCAAATATGTGCCTTGATACAGGTAGAGCCAGTGTTGAAAACTTAACTTTTCCAAGTTGAAATATATTTAAAAGATACTCTTCTTTTTGATTTTATTTCTAACAATAAAAGCAACAAAACTTTTTTAATAACTTCTGGAAAACTTACGGCTTCGACATTGGTCCTTCTTGTATCACGCCACCATAAATCGGTCGAAGATGCGGTCATATCAGATTTTTTAATGACGTTTTAGTGGATATGATTTCAATGGTGTGATAAAAATTTGCAACGTGTTAATTAAATTAGACGTTTCTATTACTTAAATCCCCTTTTCCTTTCAGTTTTAAAAATTATTGCCAATTACTGCCAATCTTTCAATTTATCCGTTTTAAAGTCCAAATAAAATGATATAAGGCTTTATTACATACAATTAATTTGTGCAACAGAACAATAGTAAAATGCAATTTGTAATACATGAATATTTTATATAACAATATTTTAATAACAACCAATTTTTGAAAATGCAGGAAGCAATTTTTCGTTATTACAGTGAAATATAAAAAATGTAAAGAAGTTGCGCGCAAAATAGCGTTTTCGTGTTATTAATAACTATTATAATATTATTTAATAGATTGGAATCTAGGATGTTTAATAAAAGTCCATAAATCCTTGAGAATGACATTTTTTCTTTTTTTGCCAATAGAAAGGAAATGCGTAAACTGAACATATTAATTCCTTATAATTTAAATACAAATAGCTAGATAGCCTATTGTTTTTATTTAAAAAAGGAAATTACATATTAATTAAATTTATGCAATTTTATTTACATAACCTTGGCGCGTTTAGTAAGTTTTGAAAATTGTTCTATAATCTATTCTGTAACTACAAAGTGGTGCAAGAAAAATAACTCAAGTAATTTGTATATACATATAATGAAGAAATTGTTATTTTTGATAATGAAAATTGTGCAAGGAAACGATAAAATTAAAAAATAATTACATATTGTTGGCAAGCGTTGCAGCAAGGGGACATGACATGAATGCTTGCAAATTTTTGATAAGCTTTTACGGTAAATGGTGGGAAATGATAGAAAGCAGATTATTGGCGTGCAAAAAAAAGAAAATTAGACAAGGTACAAAAAGAAAGTTGAGCTTCTATCGAATGAGGCAATTTTATTGTTATGTAGACTATAATTACAGAAAATTTGGTAATTTTTCTACGGAAAGAAAGGTGCCTATTGGAGAAGTGTGTTATTAGAAAGTAGTTTGGGTTAATTTTGGGATATTTCGGTAATTTATTTTTGTTCCTTTTTGTAATCAAAAATCAGCCAAATTTACTAATCTTTTTAATTTTTCTAACTAGCATTTTCAAGTTTACTTTTTATAGTTTTAGCGCTCATTTTGAATTTAACCGTTTTTCGGAAGGCGAACACATTTTCAAAATGATCCTTTAATTCTAATAAATTCATATAACTTAATTTTAATATAATATATATTTTTAATTAATTAAGTAAATTATTTATTAAAATTATTAAAAACACAATTTTGTATTTTGTCAAACGCCAAAAATAAGATATTTTTACAAATATAATTTAAATACGAAAATTGTAAATGTATTTTAATTAATCTAATAAATAATTATAATTTCTTCAAATTATTTATATAAAAGCAATTTCTATTTTACGAAACACAAAAAAAGAAAATATTTTGCCAAATTTTATTTGAATAAAATACGGAAATTGTCGATGTATTTAAAAATTTTACTATTAAATTATTGACACTAAAAATCTTAAATTGAATTTTATAGAAAGAATAATTTCTACATTACATTCAAACTTACAAATATTAATACTTACATTTATAAAGGTACTCCACAAGTGAAAATTATAATCCAAAAATTTTTTTGGGGTAAAATAACAAAAAATGCAAAAATAATAAAAACACAAACTTTTCACTGGATCAATAAATGAATACTAACGAACTAATTTACTGTAAAGGTAGCAAGTATTACTTGTTGCAGTAATAATAATAATAATAATACTACCTACAACAATGCTTACTAAATGTGAACTGGCTATGCAAGAAGTAGGGAATGGCTTATATACGGAAAATGCAATTAGTTCGGGATCCGATAATGTTTGATAAGGACTAGGTAAAACTGATAGTAGGGAATCTCCACTAGAACTGACAGTGTCAAAGTCTCACCAGGGCCAAGGTGCAAAGAACATGTCTCATTCTCATGTCAAGATCGCCGCATCCTGGGGCCACGTGGATCACGCGATGGATCTTTGCGATCGCGAGACCCGGTGATTTGGCGGCGCAGTGGCGTGATCTAAACCCGCGCCCCGCTATTCCCCTCAGCCGGTCTACGGTACGTTCCGGTGTGTGTATGTTGTGCTAGGTAACGTTTCATGTCAATTTTTAGAATTTAGACAGTTGGGACACGTATTTATTATAGTCGTATGAGCCAATGCATGAGCTTACAAACGGCATTAACCAAGTTTGTAACTTATTATGCAATTGATTAATCATACCAAACTAATTATTACGTATAGGAAAACGATCAGCATGAAATAAAATAATTAATAAAAACAAGTTGCAAATCAACATAATTAGTATTTTTATATATTTATTAAAATCAATAAATCTCGTGTTTATAGGAAACATTCATAAAATAATTTCTATAATAACATTTTAGTGCACAATTTTTTCATTTTCTGTTATATATATATTTTTAATATATTTACATATATTTATATTTATTTACATCAAGATATATTTGTTATGTATTTACACAAAATTGATACCTATACCTACGTCAAAATGTAAAAGTATTTCTCAAAAAACACAAGAGAGTTCCCTTTACTTTTTTCAACGCTATTTTTACACACAAGATTATAAACGATAAGTGATTAATAAATAGATTAAATAAAATTTCTTTCATCTTTAGTTTTATAATGTTCGACTGATTAACGTTCTACATTGTTTTTTAATTATTAAATAGTTGCATCATTTATTAAATTGATTTTTGACGTAAAGCTAGTATTAGTTACCACTTTATCAGGTTTAGAAACTAGAAAATATGGGTCATTCCAGTTTCATTTTTAAATAGTCGTTTTCGGCAATATTTTCTTTTGCGGTTATTTTTTGATTTGAATTTAATTTCATGTATTAATTAACATGTTAATTACATGCCGACTTTCCATACATTTTATTGAAAACCATAAACAAGCTAACTTTATGTTTTTAAAAAGACTTCCTAACATAAAAATTTAGTTTTGCGCTGACGTCATCCTTAATTTGTTTAAACGACAATCCCAATTTTTTCGACAAATTTTGACAAATCATAGGCTGATGGTAACGTAAAAAGATTAATACCCTGTAAACAATTTTTTGAGAATACACAAAAATTTTAATAAGTTTTATCTTAAATATAAGTTTGAAATTTCGAAATTAAGGAACATAAATTGTGGCCATTAATCAGTTGGCATCAGTGAAGGGTCGTGCCTTATAAAATAACGTTCTAGCTAGTCGACTTCATTTGTTGTACTCAATATTGCAATCGTGAATCTATATACAAAATTGTTTCTTAAATGACATAACCTACACTAATACGCGCCACCCCCTTCCATCGATTTTTTGGAGTCAATATGTTTTCTCTATTTATTTATGTTTTGCTGAAAATTTGGCAACACCGTATTTTTCATGTTTTCAGGAGAAATTACCTTTTATGTTACTTATATGTATTTACCTATTTTAAGGGTGACATCTTATTTTTGTATTAACAGAATGTAACTTCTTTTATTTTGTTTTCAATTTTTTTGCCCTTTTTCCATGTCTTCACGCTTCCCCCCCTTTGGTAATCTAACACCCCTTAGATCAGTGGTGGCGAACCTATGACCCGCGGGTCAGACACTGACCCACGAAGGCTTTTTAAATGACCCACGCGTTGATTTTTATAAACTTATTTTTTATATCGTAAAAGAGAAAACAGACAATCGAAAATATTAAAAAAATTAAAGTATAAATATCTAATGTCTAATTTTGCTCTTCACTTGCAAAAGTAAAAGTGGTAAAACAAAAAGTAAACGTAAACCTTTTTAAAGGATTTTAAAAGTGAGAGCCAAAATAACAGTCAACTGTCAAGTTTTTCTGTTAACAAATTTTCGGTGTTTTCAAATATTGGTACCCTTTTTACCCCCCTCCCTTCCAAGTGACGTAACTGACTTAGTGAACCACGGGCTAGTATTAAAAAAATAATGAACAAAATTTGACCCACTTCTCAAAAAGGTTCGCCATCACTGCCTTAGATCATTCTTGCTAGGAAGGAAATATAATTTAAGATAGGATGCAGTTTGTGGGAAAAATAAAAAATAACTTAGTAAGTTCTCATAAATTAAGTATTAAAGCTATTATAAGTTGTAATAAAAAAATCTAAAAACAAACTAAACTCTTAAATAACGGATAACAAACACATGATTCTTATAATCTACCATTTATAAACAAACAATACTTTTATATTTTTATGTTATTTATTTTTATATATTAAATCGATTCTATGAGTTTTTTGTTGCGAAATCATAGATTATTTTCTTATAGACAAACGTCGTTTTTCATTAATTTTTTAACCAACCCGCGCTCTATTGCTAAAAATGATTATTTAAATACGATTTCAATCTACTCTCGTGTCCCACAGGCCAGTGTGTTAGGCCCCTTATTATATCTTCTCTACACGGCTGATCTTCCCACTTCAAGGTTAACTACAACAGCAACTTTTTCCGACGATATTGCTATTCTAGCTACTCACCTCCAACCTGACGCAGCATCTCGCTTCCTTCAAGTGCATCTAAATAAAATGCAGCGCTGGCTCAAAACTTGGAGAATTCAGGTGAACGAATCTATCTAATCAAACATTGATATCCTGGAGAGATTCCAAAATAAAGTTCTGCGCATCATTGTTAATGCCCCGTGGTATGTGCCCAACAAACTTATACTAAGTGACTTGTGTATGTCTACAATTAAACCTGAAATACAAAACTATAGTGCTAAGTACAAAGACCGACTAAGTGTTCACCCCAGTGACCTTGTTCGCACTCTAATGGCTGAAAAGGACGATTCTAGACGCATAAAACGGCTCAAACCATCGGACCTGCCAACTCGTTTCCAATAGTGACTATCACTTATTCATATACTCTTGTATTATGTTTATTTGTAAGGAGAGGGCTTGCTAGATCTCTACTCCACAAGTCTATCTGTAAGGCAGCTTTCTCAGCCGCCATCCCCATATGAACAAATGTATTGCTTATTGCCTTAACTTGGGCAGATTGCATAATAAACGGAGTTATACAAAAAAAATACGATTAGGACGTGGTGTTTCTGCTGTAGGATTTTATCCGTTTTTATGTTGAAAAACTTCTTTCTGAGGATGCAGATGTTGGCGGGAGGGACAAAATTAAGTAAAATAAAATAATTTATATATTTAGGGTCGATTAGTAATACTTAAGGAAGTTGTGGTTCTAGAAAAAACTTTGAAAATGAAAAAAATAGTGCAGTTGATGAAACGATGAAAAAAATTGACACCAAAACATTTCAAGTAAAAACGTTGTATGACTGTGTAGTTAAAGTTTTAAATTTGTTAGAAAGAAAAGAATGAAGTTTTGCCGAAAAGAAAAAATTAATACGAAGAATTTCTTAATTGAACGCTTGACATAGCTCGCAAAGTAGCAGCGTCGTAGTACGGCAAACGAGCGGGAAATTTAAATGATTTATATATTTAGCTACATTCGGCGCTACTGGCCGCTCGTATTTATATCTCGAAAACAAAATCAGTTGTGTTAAATAAAAAGATAGATGATTCGGAATTTTCTTACTATGTTTTAAATGAATCTGAATAAATAGCGTTTCATCCATCGTTTTATATACATAATATACTGGTACCAACTTAAGGCAATATTGTCACAATTTCACTATGCTAGGATTAAATAATAGTTATTTATGTATTAAGGGCATAAAGAAGCTTTTATGGCCAGAAGCGTTATTTCTAGCCCGAGGCGTCAGCCGAGGGCTAGGAAAAGGCTGTAGGGCCATAAAAGCAAGTTATGCCCGAAATGCATACACTATTTTATGCACAGATTGTTTTTATCTCAAATCTATTATTGTGTAAAAAATATAATTAAATGAGTACGTAGGTTACATCAAGCCGCTGTACGTATACTTATGTGCATATATACGAAGTACGTTACTATAGTTACTATCTAAAATACTTAATTTCAGCTTATTTTCATTGGTGATAAGTTTACAAATTATATTAAGAACCAATCAAGTTCTACAAATACAGCTCTGACATTTAATTGACGTTTCATTATTGCCCGTCGGATCATAAAGAAGCCCTTGGGGCATAAAGAGACAGTTATGTTTAGATAGATCTATCAATAATAGTCTAATTATAATGCATCTGTGCATAAAATTTATTTATATTCTAAAAAGATTTTGTTTATATTTTTAGTGTTTACTAGGGTGGGTCGTAAAAAATAATATTTAAAGAATGTCTACTCCAGTGAGTTTTCTAGAGTCATTCTAACCTTGAGATCAGCTTTAAAAATTTCAAGTATATCGGATCATTTTTAGACCCCCCCTCCGAGGCCGTTTACGGTCGAGGCAGGACAATCTCGAGGACGCTAAAGAATTTCGCAGGCAAGATATACACAACATTTTATGTGCAACCGTAAAAAATAGTATATTGTACAACTAGTTATGAAAGTCTACTTTTTTTTGCATATTGATCATAGACGTTTGACTGTTTTTAACAAAACAATCGTAATGAAGGTAGCACTTTTTAAATTGTTTTTTTAATTAGTTATCGTATCGTTTGTAAAAAATCTCCTCGGAGATTATTGTAATTTTTTTTTTAAATTTTGCATAAATCCTTTTTAGGGCAGTTCTTCCCCACATAGTTATTTTTTTGACGAAAACTAAATTTTGCTTAACTAGGGACATACTACAACATGAACTAGGTTGGTAATTTTTACAAGATATGCTCAACAGAATGAACGATTTCAACCCAATAAAACTCGACTATACTATGTTTGAATTTTAAGAAGAAATTTTATTTTTAGTAAATTTATTAATAATTCAACTGAATTAGACTACTTATATATTATTGAACTAAAACTTAATAATGCAGAACGATTATACGCCACTTAAAAGCATTTTGAGAAAAGGGAAAATTGACAACAGGGCGGATGTAATTTGACACCTAGATTATAAAATATGTAGGGTATTATGTAATTTAAATATTGACATGAAACGTTATTGGCGTTGGCCTGGCTCAGGTTTCATTATTACCCGAGATACCAAAATTAAACACTTATACGGACTTGTTTATTGTTTCCAGCCTTACTTTGTGGAACTCCATATTCATGAAATAAATAAAGATTAGTAAAAAGTTTCACAGTATTTATTAAAATATAACCTGACAATATTGTTTCGACAGCTATGCTGTCATTATCAAAGGTAATATGAATATAATCAAACACGTCGCTAAGGTAGATACAAAAATAGGTAAGTAGATAAAAATAATGATAATCAGAATTAAATATCTAACACTTCCAGTAACGGAGAATTACTGAGCTCAAGTTGTTCATTCATTAAAGGTACCCTTAGTTTGTGTTTGTATATCTCAAAGGCTTCTAAAATGTCTAATTTGCGATTGTTATTACAAAAATGTAGGAATTTAATATTATTTTGAGGAGTCATTGTGTTATTTTGTTCTAAAAGGTGTTTGCCATAATTAAATTTTTCAGGATGTTTGTTTTTGTAATAACGTACGTGTTCTTTATATCTTATGTCAAAATTTCGAAGTGTTTGCCCAATATATACCGAACTACAAAAAGAACAATTTAAACGGTAAATGCCCGATTTCATGATATCATGTGTTCTGTCTTTAGCATTGAATAAAAATGAAAAAGTGTTAGTGTTGGTTTTAAATGTTATTTTATAGTTGTTGGTTTTTCTCAGTATATGTGCAAATTTTTTCTGATATTTTGCCAAAATATGGTATAGATATGTAATTTGTGTCTTCTGTTTGATTGTCAATGGGATATATTCTTTTGCTAGCTAACCTATAATCTTTTTGTTTAATTAAAGTGTGAATCATGTTTGGATTGTTTGTAATGATTTGCATGTGCTAGTTGTTTAATGGTTGATATCTCTACTAAAATCTGGCTTTGTTAGTGGAATAGTTAAAACTCTGTGTACTAATGATCTGTAGGATGCTATTTTATGTGCTTTATGGTGACAAGATTCATTTGGTATTGTTTTGGCCGTTTGTGTTGGTTATCTGTATAAATTCAAGTAGATTGTGTGCGTTAATCTTGCTATTTAAGTCTAGGAAGTTTATAGCCCTGTTTTGTTTTGTTTCTAGTGTAGAATTTATGTTTTGGTGGATATTATTAATAAGAATTAAAAATTCATTGATAACCTCAAAAGAACTGTCAAAACAAGCTAAAATGTCATCAACATAACGAAACCAGAAGATAATGTGTTTAGAAAGGTTTAATTCAAATATTTGATCTTCTAACTTGTCCATAAATATGTTAACTAATAGAGAATTTAGAGAATTACCCATAGATAAACCATCTTTTTGTAAATAAATTATGTTATTAAAAGTGAAATAATTTTGACTTATACAAAGGTCAAATAATTGAATTAACTCTAACCTTTTAACTAATTCTATATTACTATTAATCAAGAAACTATCTAATAAAGGAATACATTCTTGTGGGGGTATTCTGGAGAACATGTTACAAATATCAAAACTAACAAGTTTTGAATGTGGTGGAAGATGTATGTTTTGCAGCTTATCTACTAATTCTAATGAATTTCTAACAGAGTATTTCGATTTGTAACCTATCGTGTTAATAATCTGGTTCAGTTTTTTGGATAAAATGTGATTAGGTGCATTGATGTATGGTACAACTGGTCTTATAGGCATATTCTGTTTATGTGTTTTGACGAGTCCATACAGTTTAGGTGGTTGTGGGCTTTTATTTATGGTTTATTGCTTTTCTAATTCTGAAAAGCAGATATTGCAGTTTTCTAAATCTTGTTTTATTTCTTTTTGGAATTTTGTGGTTGGGTTTTTGTTTAAAGTTTCTAAATTTTCTTTATTAATAAATTCATTAACTTTTTGTATGTAAATATCTTTCGAAAGAATTACCAAAGTGTTACCCTTATCTGCTTTAACAGAAATTAGATTGTTCTCTGTGATTTCGTGTTTTATAGATTGAAGGAGTGATATGTTAGATGTTGTGTTGTACATTTTGTCCTGTTTCAAAGACATCTCTTTCAACAAATTCGAAATTTGGAATTTTGCATAGTTATTATAATCGTTCTTAAGTATAGTTTGGCATTCAACGGCCAAAATTTCTTTAATTTTGTTGGTAAATTTTGGAAAATGACAAAATTTGAAATCTTTGTTAAGAAATTGTGTATCTCTGTCATTGAATGTTATATTCGACAAGTTTATGCAACGAACACTGCAAACTTTTATCCTCGTTTCATAAACTTGTCGAATATAAAAGATACTGTAGAAAGATACTGTCTTCTATTCTGGTATATTCTTATTAGAATATAGAAAAGCAAGGTGTTATTAATAAAATAAAAATTAATAAGTTGATCACTTTGGAATTTTATTGGATGAAAGCAATATTTAATTTTGATCGATATGATTATTGGTTACTGGAGCATTGTTAAGAAGCTGTCAAAAATATCTACTAGCTCATTGAATTGGTCAAGCAATTCAATGCCACCGAGTATAATTTTGGCCGCAAATATTAAAACAATGTACAATTTATGTCCAACAATTTATTAAGTCATGAATACCATTCATTAGTAGTAAATAAAATTTTATTGGTAATCAATTTTTATTAATTATTTAACATTTATAGTTTTCATTAGAATTTCAAACAAAAAAAAATATATAAAGATTGTTAACTTATAGTTTTTTTATTTTTTTTAAATAATTTTATTAGTTTGTTTAGTTTAATTAAATTGACAAATTTATAAATCAATATCACTGAAATTTGCAAGGTAAGAAATATATTAAATCTAATTAATAAATGTCAAAAACAAGAGGCGTTAAAAATCAGAAAAGTGCCATCATGGTAGATACATGGTAGAAACAAATAAGTTACTTTTATTTAACAAATGTATACAGAAGCCGACACACAAAAATCTGTTGTATTGCACGTTCAGAAATCCTTTGTTTAAAAAAACAACATAAAATTTGTGAATTTTATGCAGAACTTTATCGCCTATCTGTGTGTTAAATACGGCCAAAATAATTAACATGAAACATCCAGCAAAATTGAGCATTGCTAAATTTAATAATTCATCGAATCATTAGATTCCGAAATCCATCAAAGATGGATTTCGCGCCAAAATAGATACTATTATTAAAAAAGCTATGTTTAGAAGCTATTTTAATCAAAATCCATATATAATATATCGAGCTTGTTGGGAGTTTATATCCTACAGAGTGGTCCTGAATGCTACCAGCGGTGCAAATTGTTAGTTTAAGCGAAGAAAAAACCTGACATAAAAGCAGCTTATTTTTGATATGAAAACAATTTCAATGTTCGTACCCACATTATTACTATATTAGTTAACTGAATTTAATTTTTAAAGCTTTGAATAACCGCCGCGCCGGTGTTCTTATGTGTATTTATTTATAATGCATGTTAGATTCCATACGATTTAAAATTTTCTGTTGGGTTAAAACTTCATAAAATTTTAATTTCTGTTAATATTCAAAGGCATGTAGTAAAAATCTTTCTACTCCGATTTTAAATTCCCGCCGAGGCCGAGGTGGTAATTCTTCATATCGGAGAAAAATGGAAATATGCATTATTTCCGGATACGGAAGTAAAATCCCGTAGATCCTGTGTTGAATGCGATGTTTGGCGGATTAGAAATCCTTATTAGGGAAGAAATACCCACCCCCCCAGATTCGGCGAAATTCTAGTATATGATCCTAACAATCGTACAATAAAGTAGGACTGTTCCGCTACCCCGATTTCTCGCCCAGAAACAAACAAATAAACTTACCCTTTGTAACGTTACGTTTCTGTCGGTTTTCAAATAATGCAATTTTGTATGCATATTTAACAAAAAACCCTAAATGCGGTCCTGCGTATTAATATATTTTTTTCAATGTAAAATCACCGTGGGTATACTGCATAAAATAAACCCCATAAAATATTAAAGGTCATCTCAAAGAAGCACTCCAGACTAATAAAATTGTTTTTATAAGAATTTACGGATTTCATTTCAAATAAAGGTCCTGTTTCCACACGTGTTAGTATCTACCATTTCATATTGTTTGTGGGAAAAATGATATTTTCAAATAGACTAGTCTTTTAAAATTTAAATTGTTAGCTATTCTCGTCAATGTGAAAGAGAATCTGCAAATATTCCCATTTAAACAAGTTGAAATTCTATGAAAAAATATCATTGAAGCCTCTCCTACTTTAATTTATGATTTCCTTGTAACCACGAAAATCTTTATTTATATTTTATCCAACCTAACTTTGACTCCAGTTTCTGGTAAATGGTGCCAGGTCATTATTCTAATTACCATCATTATCAAACTTTCATAATCAGATGGCGCCCAATTATTTGCATTTTATTGTGACTTAAAACCTTTATCTATTCTTTTACAATTTGAAGCTATTGGAAACAATACCTACGACTTGAAATTTAAATTTGTAAAGATAAGATCTCAAGCTGTGGTAAGTATAAATATTTGGAAGTTTTTATGAGTTTCAGACGTCCATCGTGCGACGTATATTTTTCTTATGTTTGAATTTTACAGTTAAAGTAATATTTTTAGTCCAGAAGACTAAGCTGTGTTTCACCTTGGAAAATTAAATCTCACACACTAGACTTTATGTTTTTGGAACTATCTAAGCTATTAATTTTTGAATATTTGTTAATTCTCAAGTATTGGAAGAAGTCTGTACGTTTGTAATTATCTTGAAATTTGTTTAAATGTAGAATGTTAATGTCTTGTACATATATTAACCTTACTACACTGTTCTGTAATTATCTAGCATGTTTCATTGTGCAATTAAAACGTCACCTTAATCAAGCATTATATACTGGTATTTTGTCATTGCCTATGCGACTATTTCATTTTTGATCAGAATTAGAATTTACGACGAAGCTCAAGGTAACGACAGAACTGCTAAATCACCTCGCTCTATCAACAAATAAATTGCGGGTGTACTTGTAACAACTTTTTGCCCGATCGGTCGTTTTCATTCATTTACAAGCTTTGCTTCCAGGGCGGTACGTTTAACTTACCGCCCATGGCAAGTTAATAAAGTACCTCATCATTTAAGTCGAAATACACTCACTACCATTCTAAAATTCGTCTGGATTGAAACAAAAATTGTTTTTATTACTCAACCCCATAACATCCAGGCGTATTAACCGACTTGATAAAATTCACATTCTCATTGTGATTTTTTTTAATGTTTACTCGATATGTTTAAAATTAACTCATAGATCCGATCGGGCAAAAAATAGTATAAGCATTAGGTGCGTTAGGTTAGGTACTACACTGAGAAAATAGTCAGGTTAATGTAACCAAAAATAAGTTGCAGCAACCTGAAATTATGTACAAATATTGATAACAATACATGTGTGTAATACGAACTATATGATTTTAGTAAAATGTTTTTGGTTAAATTGACGCAATAAGGTTAAATCAGTCACACTCCCATATGGTAGAAGCGAAAAATAGTTGAATTTACCATACCTGTTGGGTTATTTCAACCTTACTCCCTGGTTTGACAAAATTCGTGTTATAACAATGCAATAAATATTCGTATCCTATTTCTTTAAAAATATTCTTCTCGTGTGTATTAAAAGGAAAGAAATAATTATTGAGTTAATAATAAAAGGTCGACTAAAATCTCTTTCTTTAATTAGACATATTTAGTTTTATGCAGCCAATAATGTCTTTCATTTTGATAAAAAGGTTTTAATGAAATACGATATTATCTGGAACTCCAAACTGCTAAGCTATTTTAGTTTGACTTGTAAATTACTGTACATGTAGATTTAGCCCAAGTAAGGTAGTGGCTTATTTTACTAGAACCCGGGTAAAATCTACCAAAAACCGGTTAACTATAAGCAGATAGTTCATTTGCCAAATCAGTTGTTTATTCTGACCTTGGTTTTTAGTTAACGCTGCTAAAATTAGGTTAGAATAACAAAAAAATCGGTCTACTATATTTAGTCGTCACTTTATAGTTATCATTTTTCTCAGTGTACCAGTCTTGGCTAAATGGAGACCTCCGTTATGCGTCGGTCTCTACACTATTAGCCTCGACCGGTAAAGCATACCTACCGTCCTTAATACTTTAATTACTATAGTAGCACTACAGATTAGTGTTGTGATAAATAGAACCCTTTCCATCCATTAATTTAAGTTTTAATTTTAAAGTTTCTAATGTTATTATGCCTTATCAAAATATGATCCACTCTGACTTCCCTACAATCCATAAAAGTTTGTAATATATATTCAGTTGCACCTTGTATAACTAATGTGGTGAAATAGATACTGGTTTTTTCAAGAAAAGCCGAAAACCTCAGAAAGCTCGAAAGCTTTTCACCGTAATTCACACAATATCTTTTATCCTACGCAAGAAAAAAAATAGAACACGACTTTATTTCAGAACAGTTTATTAAATTTCTATTAAATTATATTTTTTTAGATAAGTTACATTATTTCATCACTTTGGTTACTATTAAGGCTGTTTTCCAAAACGTATGAATTTTATGTAAATTTTTCTCGACTGCTATACGACCTTTTTTAATTTTCAAATTGTGATGATGTTGATGATACAAAGGGATTTGTCGTCTCAATGCAAAAAATAATCTGGTAAGAAGTTATATAAAATTTTATTGAAACATAAAAAAAAATTAAAACGACAAATCTTTCGACCATTATGCAATGTTGGTAATTTCTGATGAATCTGTAGATTTGCTATAATAATGTGCGATAAAATATTTCATTAATCGTTTTTACCTATTTTGCGAACCATAATAAATAAATTCTTGATTGTGTTTCAAAACAATTAGTATTGCCTAAGTGTTTTTTATTATTATACACAATATTATTATGTACAATTATTATTAGGTGTAATAATAATATATTAATGGTCTCACAAACATACGGCACTCGAAATGATTTTATTCGGTTGTGCATTGTAAGGTCAGTGTACATAAGAGCAATGACGTCATACCCGTTTTGCGAGCAACCTCAGAGCAATCTGCAATTGATCAATCCGGGCTACAATTGAAAACGCCATAAATGTATTAGAATAAGGTTTGAATTTTGCAATAACATAAAATGACAATAAATGTCATAATGAAAATTTTAAGGTTATACAAAAGGTAGTAGGCATGTAAATTAAAATCTATGGCTATCCATAATAGAAAAGAAACATGAAGAAGAGTTTTAGTTATCTTTTAAAATTTAAACCATAGAATGATGACAATACATACTTTTAAGAGGTCTGCGATAATCCTTACCTTAACAAGAAAAAACTAAATTTAAAAAATCAGAAAACATATTTGTTAATTTCATTTTTAGAAAGTAATTTAAACTAATTAGAAAACAAACTGTTATTAAAAAATAAATCATATATGCATAACATTGTAAAGGCTTGACATGATTGAAGAAAATAAAAAGCATTTTACCTTGTGAATAGGAGTTACTAATTATTTCTTGAGGTAAGAGTATAGTAATATAGGTGAGGTTCCAAAATCATCCCTGGTGAAAACAGAATTAAGGTCTAAGTGGCGTTGCTGGGAGTTTGCACCTGTGAACAGATCTTCGGGGATAGCCTTTTGTGTACAGCGAACTAGGAATCCAGAAAGAAAGGATATAGGCTAGTCGCAGATCATCTAAATAGTTGTCAGTACATAGCAGAGTAATAGTGATAAAGATTGTGGGTGTAATTCATTTTGGAGGAAAGAAAATTTCAAAATACTTATTAAAATATCCTTTTGGAAGATAGTAGTTGAATAAATTTAATGTCAAAAGTCTGTTAATAAGCTTCAGGCTTCTTGTCTTTCATAATGTAATTGCTAAAAATAAAAATTTATAGGATACAGAAATTAATAAGAGAACAAGATAAAATCATACTGTCATAAACTCAGGTTAAAATACTAAAGCTAACATTCACTAACTAAATAGAGGGCGATAATTCTTTTATAATAAATATATTCGAATTTCGTATGGAGGAAGATTGAACCCCGTTTTCTCTGAATTATTTTCTTATAGGATAATTATCATTTGAGCATAATAAAAAAACATCATAAGCATTTATATTGATAAACCTCTAGTCAAGATAAAAAAATAATAAATAAAATAATTAGTAATAATAATTTTGAAGAACGTACTAAGCAGCACACATAACTAAAAAATTACGTTGGAATAATGTCACTATGTATTTGGTGAAAAAATGGTACTTTTGAACGCCACCCCCAAATAAACGCTACCAATCAGGGTGGGCAGACTAGCGGTTTCTGTCAAGAATTAAGACCACTTTCAACATAAGACATTAAACCTTTGTAATAAAACCACTATGTATTTTTGCGCTTACCGCTCGTATAGATAGGTACGACGACGTATAACCTATCTATAGAATATTTAATTTTATAAATAATTCTCTTAAATATGTAAGATTCCCACGGGCATGAAGAATTGCTATAATAACAATAATAATAATAATGACAATAGTAAGGTTTTGATGATAATAATCTTGATAATAATACCCTAATAAGAATTCTAATAAAGGAACACACAGTACGTAAGTTTACAAGAAATGTCAAAAAAATGATACAGGTGAGTTTTACATTTACATAAACTTACTTTTAGCAAATAAGTATCCTTAAGTCCTTGATACAATAGTAGAATTTTATAATTCTTTAAAATGTCACAAACACCACTTGCACAAAAAATGACCTTAATTCACTTAACAATAGGTATAATACCTCACAAGTTATAGCTGCAAAACGGAAAGAATTTGGAATTTTGGTAGAGATGCTGCAACAATGAACTAGGATTTCTTAAATGATGTTATGAAAATTATTTCTAAAATAATTCGACTAATCCACGATAATAAAACTCTTAAACTGCAATAGTTCCAGTATCTCAACTGTTAATTACAAATTTTATCTATAACTGAACTTCGTTATTGAAAGTTGTATTATTTCAGCTCAATAACTTTTATAGGACTGACACTAATTCTAGGACGGTAAGCTAAATTATTTATTAACACCGAAAATTATACGACGGTAGAAGCAAATAAGCTTCCTGTACTGGAACGAACTACACAAAACGGTATTTACACAATTAATTCATAATTTCCAAACTTATAACTTTGTTCCATACATTAAAAACTGTAATTTTAGGAACGCAAAATAACAGAAAACTACCGGAAACTTCTCCGAGTGGAGCTTCAGGTGACACGTGAAATTGCTCTCTGCTCAGTCCGTTCTTTTCCTCTGCTAGACTAAATCATACTAACTTAGTTGGGGATGCAAATCTGTACTTCACTTAAATTTTGAAAGGGGGAAATTTTTAAACTAACCTATTACGAATAGCCTAACTTTCATAAGCCAATCAGGAACAAGCATTAAAAAAAAGCTTCTAGAAGTTTCGAGGGAATTGATAGCGGCTTAAATCTGCCAAACAAAGAAAAACCCACAACTGAACATGTGGCCTCGACTATTTTTTATACGTCTGGATTTGAAGAAATTATTTGTGCAAATTGAAAATGGCACGTACGGGAAGTAATAAATTTTAACTAAGTGTCTTTTCTGACATTAAATTTCTTAGAAGAAAACGATATTATCCCTATACTTTTAAACTTAATTTTCCATCTGTAATTTCGCTACGAGACGCAGTTTGCAACCGTGAGAATGCCTTGAACTGAATTTTAACATTTACAAAGACGTCAACATGTTGATTTTAGAAGCAGTATTATCTATAATTTTATTCCAGAAGGAATGTCTTTTGTATGAAAACATTTTAGGGTAACCCCTGATATTTAAAAGCACATCATTTGGTTTAAATAAAGTCTACAGTTTTTAACTCAACTAAAACGTATTGAAATACGCAGGGCCGCACTAAGATTATTTGCTATTAATGCATTTAAAATTGCATTATTATAAAATTGAGAATTTAAGCATGTTACACCTGTGCGATATACAAACACGATTTCTGTGTAGAATGTTAGTTTAAGTTTTTATACTATTTATTTATTTTTACCTTTTATTTGCTGCTTCTACTTATTTTACTCTACCCAGGAACAGGTTTCCTTCCAAATCCATTACTATTGTAAGAATCAACGGCAATCATGAAAAAACCTACTACGTTTAGTAGCAATACTAATAACAACAGTTCCACTCAACGCAACGTACGAAATCGAAATGCACTTAACCTTTCTAGAAGAGGAAAATTATTTCTTCGACGGGAATTGTTACGACGTTTATTTTTACTTGTATTTTAAATAATGTCCAAGTATTTTCGCTCATATACGATACGTTTTTACAATAAAATCTAACATCAAAATCTGGAAGTGGTGAATTGTGATTCATAGCAATTGTTATCCAACAATTGATATCGATTTCAATAAATTGTTAGGCCATATCAATTAATTGACCAACATAAATCCTTACAGAATACCGTTTTTGACACATGAATTGTTATGCTTGTTGCATCTCAAGTATAACAAGTCTAACAATCTCAACAATTCGCTTACAGAATACGAGCCCTGTCTCAGTGAAGTTCGCACACTTCTATTTCTGGTAAACGGCGCCCCGCAATTTTCAGTCTGGATTTTCTTGGTTTTTCGAAGTAGCTATTCCTTGTTGCTAGAGTAAAGTACTGACCTCCTATATTATAATTTATGTTATTTTATTGTTATATTTCATTGTGTATTTATTTTTTATATTTTAAAACAAAGTACATCCCACAATCTTTCCCCAAAATTTCCTTTGGTCTTCAAAGTAACTGTTCCTTATTTTTAAAATAAAGTATTGCTTCTGCACGTTTTTTAGAATTTTACTAAGGCAAGGATTCCTCTTACCGACTCTTTGCGTCCGCAGACTGTTCGGAATGAAGGAGCGGCGTGAAGAAACCATTCGATAGAATTTAATGAAACTTAACATGGAATAAGTGCAAAGACAGTACTTCACTATAACAACAAGAAACAGCTACTATGTATATCGGAAAAAAATGCGGGGCATCCTTTAAATAAGAAAAATAGAGTGTACGAACTTCAATGAGACGGGGCTCACACCTGAATCTGAACAATTCGCTTACAGAATACACCTGAATGAGTGACTGCAATAACTGCATTCAGTACTGTCAAAAACTGGTTTATATGAAATAATTTAGTCTTAAATAAAGAAAAAATTAAGTATGTATTATTACAAACAAATATATCAAATTTGGGACTAAAATCGATAACAATTAGTAATGAAGAAAACCGTTTTTTTTTCTGTGCGATTCAACCCTGGGCTGGCCATGATTTGTCAAAAAAGTTAAATAGTATGTTGCAGGGCATGAGAGTTATCAAAAAGTTGTTAACATGCAAATATTAAAAATAGTGTGTTATGCTTGTTTTGTCTCAAAATTAGAATGTAGGATTTTATTTTGGCGGGAAGCAATGAAAATTACAGTATTAATAAAATTTTAATTTTATTAAAACAGCCAGTTAGGGTTCTGGTTGTCATCTCATTTACAACATTTGGTAGAAATCTTTTTAAAATGAATAATAACATGTTAACTGTAATTGGAATGTGTACGTATTTCGAGTGGTTGAATTTGTATGTGCGTAGTAAAATAGCATAAACAACAATCGCGTGTTTTTTATGGTGGGTGTATGAATGTTTGTGCATAATAATGTATATGTGCGTGGTACAATCGTATAAGCAAATATTTTTGTCTGTTTTATATTGATAAAGCTTCTATTTATATATAAAATATATAAAACGTGTATTTTCATCCATACACGTATGTCAAAAATTAGAGCCGATGAAATATTTCTAATAAACAATTTGGATTCAGTGTCCCAAAAAACCTTATAAACGCTTTTGATCCTGTTTAGAGATTATTTTCTACTAATTTGTATATGTGTGCAATAAAAAACTTTGAACTTGCATTTTTTTCAGTATCATAAAATTAGTCGAATGAAGAAGAAAATAACATATCTGTCAAATAACGGAAATGTTGGTCTTGATAATGATGAGTCAAACCGCAGACTAACCTAATAGTTGGTGTTAATTTAATAGGGTGATTAAGTTGAAATGATTGGAAATAGCACTAGGTAATGGCATCGAATAAATAACTTGAAAATAATGCATAATATTTATTATTCTACAAATCAAGCTTATTAAAAATACGCCCACTGCTTAATTTAATTAGTGCATTTAAGTCTATTTATATCATTTTGCATCTATTGAAATTAAAAATATCATTATTCTTCTATCCTATTGTTAAAACGCTTTTGTTTCCTCTACATAAATATGATCGAGCTCCAAAGTTTAAGAACCTTCGATTTAATAATATGTCAACGGCATTTTTGACACACTTGAAAATTAGATCAATTTTATTATCAGTTTCGGAAGTATAGTGCTCTGCTAAGGGCTTTGATAAAAATACTGGGATCTACGTAACTATCTTGTATAACAAATATTGCAATCGTCATTGTTATTGAATTAGCAAAATACAATGTTGAGGAATTGAGTTTTCACTTATCTTCACTTCGATGATAAGAGGATAAGATCAAGGATTTGACAAAAAACATTCTATTCGCAAGCGCAACCAGAAATAACTGTGGTGCCGTACTCCCCCGTCCAATTATTATTATACTATATCGAAATGAATGGTGATCTGAATGAAAATATAGATTCTGTTTTAATTTTTGTTAATTGTTAGTATAATTTGCCTTTGTTCTTTATTTATGGTTAGTATATTTTTTAATCAAACAATTGTTTAGTTCATTTCTAGGTTTACTGCTCAGAGCCGATTCTACAGCAATTCAGTTTGAAGATTTATTGAAGAGATATGTCAGAAGGCGATACTCTATGCACATCCCAAAGGTTTTGTTTATCGTGGCCCACTTGCGCTAAACTTGACCACGTACCCTAGGGGCCAATGAATTGTGTTACGCTCAATTAGCGCGTCAGTTACTTTTGTAAGAGCTACCAGCACGCAGTGGTGGGAGCGAGGTTGCTTATCCATCTTCTACTAGCTCTTCAGGGTAGTGCCGCTAGCCAATCTACGTGCTAACCCGTCGATGTTCGTACCGGAGGAGTCCTAATACAGCATGCTGACACTACCCGGACGAGTCCAACCGCAAGTGTGGGTGGCACTAGGAAGCCGAGTCTATCTAGTATATCCTATTATTTTGCAATATGTCTGTTATTATCATCAACTAACCACCGCCGCTCTATAAATTATCAGATCAGTATATTCTACTCATCACTAATTTCAATGATGGATGTTACAGAAGGTTGCAAACTGATGCACAGTACCCAAATCGATAATAAAGAATATCTTGATAAACTGGAACACAAATATTATACAAGTAGGCTTTAAGCCCGCGCTTCGAGCGTTTAGCTTACGGATGAATTTTTATATCCTTATACTGATTAAAATTACCCACTACTTGCTCACTATAATGAGCTCTCATTAATTTTAAGAATGTGGTATAATTTTATTGTAGGCTAAAGTAATCCCTGGGAGCGTTATTTAACAAACACCCACGACTTACCTCTCTCTCTCAAATAATCTCAATAAATTGTCGAAAATCCAGAAAAATTTCAATAATTCATGTTGGACATATAAGTAATGAACAGCTCTTCTTTTAATTCTAAATGAACGAATAGCAGTGGAGGAATTAACCCAAACAATTAACATATTGTGTTCTTTGTGGTAAATAAATAGTAAATAAATATTTTCGAAAATCAAAGAAACTGCCAAACATTGATGAAACTTACGTCAAATATACTTTAAATTATGGTTTATACACTCGAGGAAAAAAAACGCATCACTTGAAAACGCACCAAAAATACCAAAATTTCAAACCGTCATAACTCGGCGGATTTTGG
Organism: Agrypnus murinus; assembly: GCA_929113105.1. NCBI lineage: Eukaryota > Metazoa > Arthropoda > Insecta > Coleoptera > Elateridae > Agrypnus > Agrypnus murinus. Next base: position 225,002,171 of record OV816024.1, on the reverse strand, counting down.
ACGAAAATGGATGAACCTTTGAGTACACAAAAGTTTGAAGTGTCTAGTTTAAGGGCGTGTGAGCGAATGTTACGTTCAAGCTTTTCCGCTTCCCACCATCTCCCAAAGAATAAAAAATGTTTTTTATTAAAAAAATGTCAAACTTTAACAGCTTGTACGGTGTACCAAAAAAATCGTGGACCCAATGGACCGCCAGGGCAATAAACTTTAGCCCTTTTTCTGTAAAGTTCTCAAAACTTCGAATGCCTACGATGACTTGGCGCGAAGTTATGAATTTTTGAAATTTACCCTGCGTTTTGTCGGGAGTCTTTCGTCTTCTGCCAGCGACATTATTACCGGTTGAGTTTGAACATTTTTTCCCAAATTCAAAAATTTTCAAAAATGTTTTTAATTATTAAAAACATTTTTTTTATTAACTTTAATCTTTTTAACGTGTAACCGCCGACATCAGCGTTACCCGATGTGCACCATGAGGAGGTTGTCGGTCGGATTTTACACATCGTGTGTGTGTGTGTGTGTCGCATGCTAACTCCTACCTCCAAAAGAGCAACAATTCGTGCACGTTGAATGCCCGGTAATTGTGGCATTGTAACGCTTCGAATAACTTTCTGATACTGATTAATTTCAACATTAGTAAAATAAAAATCAAAACATTAATTTAGGCACTTGCACATCGGGTAACGTTGTCGGCGGTTACACGTTAAAAAAAATTAACGTTAATTAAAAAATGTTTTTATTAATTAAACATTTTTCAAAATTTTTTGAATTTGGAAAAGAAAAGATTCAAACTCAACCGATAATAATGTCGCTGACAGAAGAGGAAAAACACCCGACAAAATGCAGGGTAAATTAAAAAAATTCATAACTTTGCGCCAAAAAATCGTACGCACTCGAAGTCTTGAAAACTTGACAGGAAAGGACTGAACTTTATTGCTTTGGCGGTCGATAGGGTCCATGAGTTTTTTGGTACGCCGTACAAGCTGTTAAAGTCTGACATTTTTTTAATCAAAAACATTTTTTCTTCTGCGGGCGGTCGCGGGGGGCGGAAAGGCCTTTACGTAACATTCGCTTGCACGCCCTTAAACTAGACACTTTAAACGTTTTAGTACTCAAAGGTTCATCCATTTTCGTCCAAAATCCGCCGAGTTATGACGGTTTGAAATTTTGGTATTTTTGGTGCGTTTTCAAGTGGTGCGTTTTTTCCCTCGAGTGTAGTTTAATTAGGATTATAGTTTAAAACTTATTACATTTTGAGCATTTATTATAATGCAATAATTTGAGATTTATTCTTCAGTTGTTTTAAGTATTTAAATTTCAAGTGTTTGTATCCCAAAATTTATCCGCCATATTTAGTAACGCCAATGACTTTTTATTAGTCACTTTTTTGAAGCACTGCCAACAATTTCTGACTCTGATATCTCACTGTATGTAATCTGTACTGTATGTAATATGATGAAATTTGTATCTAAAATGTTTTCTATTAAGCTATGTAAACCTGTCTGTCTTAGCTATTTCTCCTAATTTTAAGGCAAGGGTACATACTATGGTATCAAAGTCGAATTTCACGTCAAAAATCAAATTACACATCTGACTGTTAGTAGTAGTCTCAACTGTTTTCAAGTTGTAGTTATCACTTATCAATATTGAGAATAAAAAGATATGAAAGTTAATAGTTGTGTGCGCAATTCTTATTTAATTATTAATTATTTAATAATAATTAAATCATTATTAATGTATTGTTATTTGTTTATCATTGTTATTTAATGAACAAATACAGTTTCACTTCACAACTCGTCACACAGGCTAACTATTGCCGTGACATTGCCCTTCTGTACCACCCTCTTCGCCAGTGTTTGCTCCACGCAAAATGAATCGAAATACAAGCATAAATTAGCGTGCGTTTTAGCAGAGGTGGATGGAGCTGGACTACATTACCTAGTGTATCTTCGATTTGCCTTGATCTTTATCTTGATATACCGAATCTATATATCGATATAACGGATGTTCTATCGATATGAACAGTGTATCGGTTTGATATAAACAATATATCGATATGTTATTGCTTTCGATATATCTTTGTCATTCCGTAGATGGAATAACAACGTAAATATCTTAAAACACACACGGAATCGCCATCAACATTAAATATCGAATGGTTTATTATCTCGAACACAGTTTAATATACCAACGCAAAATTCTATAGTACATGTATACTACTGAAGTAATTTTAAATTTTTATATTTTACTATTTTTGAGAAGCAAAGCCAACTTGGTTATTTTAAATAGAACGACAGTTAAATTTGGCAACGGTGTAAAGTGATTAACGTGAGTAAAAGTTAAATAACGTTAGTAAAGTGATGAAGTGAGAAACAAATATAAAAAAGTACTAGTTAAAGTAAACAAGAGGAACAAAAACAACAAAAAACATTCATTATTATTAAAAATAAAAAATAAATAAAAATATTTATACTAATTTGATGTTTCAGTAGCAGTCAATACGTAGGCTATTGAAACAAAGAAATTGGATATACAGGGTGTAATTAGTGTAAGTAAACACCTTGTAATGGGGTGGGGGTAGCTGTAATGATTTAGAATATATTTTCCTTATGAACATATATATGATCGCTACCTGCTAGTTTTCGAGAAAATCGAATTTTAAATTTTCAGTACGCCCATTGTGCTTACATTACATTAAAAATACTAAACAAACTAGAAATTAAAATTTTTAAAAAATTAAAAAGCACTTGAACAACTCGTACCTATTAGTTTTATTGTTAAAATAAATAACTATAAAATTTGTGCGTATGCTGGTCTTTTTTTTTGTTGATTTAGACTGAATGGTAATGGATGTAACTTCGACTTTCTCCTACACTCAAGAGTCATAACTCACAAATACTGTTTTTGATAATATTTGATCGATGAGATTTGATATTTGATTTATTTGAGTGGCGCCCAGAAACACACCCCATTTACTTTGCGTATAATTTGATTCAATGTACTTCTCTTGGCTTGAAATACATGTTGGTCTTGGCACTTTTGGTCTGGTTATTTACTTACTAGTTTAAATTTAAAAGATAAACTGTTTTTATGCTTGTTTTGATCTTTTTGGAATAGAATTAATGCATTGCCTTTGCGACACCAATTTAATAGATTGAGAGAAAAGGGCATTTTATGGTTGACACATAAAACAAATATGTTTTATTTCTGGGAACCTATTTCATATAAAATATTAAATTCAAGGGGCAAAACTCGCGTTGTTTTACCATTGGTAAAACATGGCACATAAAGCAAAACGGTCTAGAATTTTCGATAATTCTCTTTCTGTGTTAAACCGCATATTATGGTGTATGTTTTTTTTCCTTCTGGAAATTAAAAAGTGATATAGTTTCAGTTTGATCGACACAGGATACTAGTCATTCCGTTATGGGCTTTTGCCCCAACTAGCGCAGCTAGACCGCGTAGCTTCTTCGTAAGGCGGATTCACGTTATGCCTGGAAATCTCAAAGAGGGATATTTGAATGAGTTTTCTGTTTTGTACTTCGACATGTACTCTTACCGTATCGTAGTGTTTATAGCCTAATCCTTTAAGTAGAAATTAAACGTCTCTATTTCTCGTCTGGAACTCGTACGTCATTTATTTTTGTTAGTTTAATGTAATGCAGTGGCGTGCGGTCCATGGAAGCAATGGAAGCAATGCTTGCCTTGAGAATTTATTAAAAATAAAAACAATGCTAACAAAAATACTTTTGTAAAATTATGGTTATCGTTTATTTAAATTGAAATATTTATCAAATTAAAGCTCAATATCAACTATGTACAGCAAAAAGTATAATTATTTAGAGTACTATTTTAAATTAGGCTCATTAAACTTGCACGGAAAGGTAATACCTATTCAAATACATACACATACACTTCATATAAGCACTGTTTACAAATGCTCTTCTCTTAACCTTGGCGTGAATCAGCGAGCGTGGGGTGTTATAGTAGACGGATGCTGTTAACATTGTTTGGTCGTTATTTTTATTGTGCTTCGTTCCCAAATGTTTATTTATTATAATTTGGTTATTTGTTCGATTTAGTGTTACTTAAGTAATGTAAATCTGCGAATGAGACTGTATTTTGTCGCATTTTATTATTTTAATTTATAAGTTGGATTTTTTCAAAGACAAATAGTTAGTTCTATTTAGTTTGCCTATATGCAAATTTAAAATTGCATTATCGTCACGACTACAAATTCAACTGCTTCGGTGAAAGGTTCGAGTACCTTCGATATAACCGAATCGGGACGATTTTTTCTTCAGTTTGTAAATTATTAATAAGAAATTTTTCGCATACAGTTTTGGAGAGAAATTACAAATTATTAAGAAAGGAAGATCAAAACCAGATCTTTCAAATTTAACAACAAAGATTAAAACTTGTACCGGTATTTTGCTAAGAAAGACCGGAAAATTGATACGTAGTAGTAGTTTTTTTTTAAATAAAGAATGATAGTCAACAAATTCCATAAATATAAAGTGTAAAAGTGCTTTGAAAAACTTTTAAGCTTAATAATTATAACACTGTTTTTTATTGTACCTAGCAGGGGCGGATCCAGAGAAGTATTTTGAGGGGGAAATCTTTGGAAAAATAATTGTTTTAATAAATAATAATTAAACAAACATTATTTGTTTCTATTCTATGTAAACTTATTTCTAAATTGGGGGGGGGGGATTATTCCCTCCCCGTTAATCCGCGCCTGTACCTAGGAGTATTATAATTAAAATCGTGGTTGCTTCCCTAGCCTAAATTCTCACCGCACGCCACTGATGTAATGAATTTATAGTAAAAGCAAAACTAAAAAAAAAAACGCAAATGAGCAGACTAAGTAGGCAGATGCTGAGAAGGAACTAATTCTTGAAATACGAACAAACACTTTTTTAAGGTATATTTGAATGCAAGGAATTATATAATGTTATTGCATAATAGATAAAACTTCTCGAAATAAGGATGTATTGGGTTTTAAGCATATAGTTCTAGTGAATGTCCTCAGAGTGCCCATACCTAAGTAGCAAATCTGAACTTAGAGAGACGTAGAACCCTTCAATCTAAGTAGAATGTGGGTAAACAATCCGAATTGATACTTCCAATGTTTCTTCATCTTCAACCACAGAGTTCCTTTATTTCGCGAGAAATATGATGGTAGCAGCTTATGTAAGTTGAAACCAATCCAATACAAGGACCATAGACAATATTACAATAATTAAAATGTGATTACACCAATGCATCTGAAAACATCTTTTTTTAATTGAAATAAAATGTTCCTGTTAACGTATAATAATTTTAAGGAATAGTAACATGTTGAAGATTGTATTAATTGTGTGAACATACCTCCATGTTAACGCGAAAAATATCGTATGCTTAATGGTTATAAACACACTCTCATAAGGTCTACATGGCCTTGAGAAAAAAATGCATATGTTGTTATTATGTGCTATCGCATCGTAGTGACCAGAATGACACCGAACGCTTTTTTTTAACACCAGTAATAATCAACGACATTAGCGTCAACACAAATAATATATTTACTGTAAACAAGAATTGAATGAAAACAAGAATATACACATAAACAAACATTGAATACAATTAGGTAATGTAAGTAGCAATTATAAATACCTGTTTTTAGTGACCTTTTAGAACAATTTTTAAAACTGAAATGAGTAACAATAACCTCTGAACTAGGTTCTAGTTGTGTCTTATCTGTTTTATCAGGTAATATTAACATAATGTATGTTTATTCTGCATTAAGTTATTTTTATCCAGATATTCAATAACTGTATGAGATTCGATAATTTTGTTGAAAACATATTGGTTGCTTTAATTTGTTAATAATTTATTACAATATTTTTGAACCATCATCGTTGTCTCATTGTCGTCAGCATCTGCCTCCTTGGTAATCTTAAAACAATCCCTAGGACCGTGCGAGAAATGAAATTGCGCCCGGGGCATTGATATTATTTATGCACAGATTATAAGATTATAATTAGACTATTATTCCAAGACTCATCTAAACATAAATGTCTTTTTATGGCCCAAGGGCCTCTTTATGGTCAAACGGGCAATAACGAAACGTCAATTAAATGCCAGAAGTTTTTTTGTAGAACTTGATTGGTTCTTAATATAATTTGTAAACTTCTCACCAATGAAAATTAAATTAAACATTTTGGAATAGTAACTATGGTAACCTACTTTGTATAAGCACATAAGTATACGCACAGCGGCTTGATGTACCTACGTACTCGTTTAATTATATTTTACACAATAATAGATTTGACATTAAAACTTAATCTGTGCATAAAATAGTGTATGTATAGCGGGCATAACTTGCTTTTATGACCCTCCAGCCTTTTTCTAGACCTCGGCTAACGCCTCGGGCTAGAAATAACGCTTCTGGCCATAAAAGCTTCATCATGCCCTTAATACATAAATAACTATAATGTCCGGTCGGGCGATTATGACCGATTTAGCGGCCTGTTTTTAGAGCGTAAGTTGCTCAATTAGAGCTCTAAAACTTTTTAGAGCCCACTAGAAAAATAGCTACCCTTGTTTACGCCGCCTCCATAGTAATAACAGTTATTATATACTTATTTGAAGTTTTATCGCTGCACCTACCTACTTGAAGTTTTGCACTTTTCAAATTATTTTTATCTTAAAATTAAATATTAATTTAAACTTAGGCCGGATATAAACTAACGTATGCATTTCGGGCTTAATTAGTGTTTTAGATCCCTTTATCGTCTTAGCGCCTTCGGCTTTCACCTCAGGCGCTAACTGACTCTGCGGGCTCTAACACGCTCAATTAAGCCCTTAATACATAATATACTATTATGCTGCTATAGATAAAATTGAGAGAAATACCAAAAAGCAGCGACGGCTCGTCATATAACGCAGGTAATGCGCTGCTTCACTAAAGTTTTTTTGTAAAATCTCTATTTTTACTGTTTTAGAATATTAGAATCCATATTTTATTAATTTTATGAAGCAGAAAAATTAAGAAAAATAGAAACTAAACATTTTAAAAATAATCTATGCATAAAATACATTTTAAGTATCTACATATCACAGAAAGAAATGGCAAGCGCGACGCACGGAGCTCTCGCATAGAAAATATCAAGCGACGCAGATTTCAAAACAAACTTTTGCTGCATCAGTCCCCAGCATGAGTACGGTACCCCTCACACGGTTGCCATGACAACTGCACGTTACACATGCGCTTGTTACTGTGTTAGTGAAGCAGACATTTAACCTGTTTCATTTGTACTTCCAAGTAACCAGTTTTTATAATAATAATTTACATTAATAATAATCTAAAATGTTTCCTGAATATGACCCAGTATTTTACTAGAAACCGTTTAGGATTATCTTCTCTCTTCAACTTGAACAATACTGTCAGTACAATACAGTTATACAGTTTTCACGATAATTTGATTTAAGCCGAACAGATAGTCCCAAATAAAATTTTGTGTAAAATTAATGTTACCAAACTTTACTAATATTTTCTTCGTATGTTAAAGAGCATTTTCTGATAAGCTAAAAGAAGCCCCCCATCACATTTGTATATTTCGAAATGTGAGGATTGTAATGATAACATAAATTTTATTTAAAAAATAAACTCCATCTATTTTGGTCAATATCTTTCTAGGTAACTACTCAAAACTACTTAATTATTAATCATGAACATGAACAATCAAATTGCAATAAACGAAAATAAAAAAATCAAATCTAATAAATAAATTCAGTATTAATCATAAATGTATTAAATAAATTTAGTAATCGGTGCACCTTGTACGAATGATGGTTTCCGGAGAAGAGCATACAGACACCCATTTCTCACTACTTGTTCATGACCTGTGTTACAGTGGGTAGTGTGTAAGGGGATTACATACCTACCTTCAATTATATTCAAAGAGGGATTACCAACATCTAGAATCTCCCACAGTTTTTATACGTAAAACTGTAAAAACGAGTTAGGAATATTGTGATTGATACGATGTGGTTTTTCTTAATAATTATTATTTAGTTCATTAATAATAAAACTTTCAAAATACTAATATGAACTCTTGGGGGTGCTTTTGCCCCAAAATCACCCCCCTAAATACGCCATTAAATAGTCAATACATTATGATTTCTGCTTCACCTGTTCGCAAACTCTCGAGCCGCCACTGCCAAAAAGCTACTGGATTATTGAATTATTAACAGATATCAACGGCCCTTAATTTTCTTTGTCTTGCTGGTAATATTTGTATTATATGCAACACAACTTTTTGTGTCTGAGAAGTTAATCGTAAATCGTTTAACTGGCATTCTCAAAACACAAATACCACAGCGCATTCAAAAATCACTGTTAGATAAAAAACCGTGAAATAACTTGTAATTTGTTAAAGAGCAAGTTATTAATGATTATACATTAATGTGACATTCTGAAAAGAACGATCTTCCCATGAAAAATAACTCGATACTTGAGTAGAGGAACAACAGAAAAAGAAAGATAGGTGTGCGAATCGATACTATTTAACGTCTATCCTTTTTCCGCTAGTTCAGAAAACTTATAGAAAAAACACAAACAATAATAATTTCTGCGTAAAATTTAAATTGTCATTGTTACTGAACTACTTTTTGCACTTTTTCTATTTTTAGAATAAAACTTTTAAAAACACAGTTTGAAAATATATAAATATTGAAAATATATATGTTTGAAATATTTTAAGTTCTTATAAAAGTTATTTTAATTTTAACTAACTTCATTATTGTTCTCGAATATTAAAATGAATTCGTGGAAATTTGAAAAGGGTGAATAATTCTTGGAACTATTTTATAGTAGTATTCATTGGTAGACATTATTTTGCTCAAAGAAATGTTTTATTGTTAAAATTAGGAAAATTTTTTTGAAGAACATAAGGTGTACTAATGAAAAGTGTTGATTTAGCGAAAAAATATTAACTTATATAACTATAATCTCTATAATAAATTATTTTATATAAGATAAATAAAAACTCTGAAATAAAATCTTTTTTCCTAAATGGAAATGGATGTTTTGTAAAAAATCAGTTTTACGCATATCTTAAAACTATCTTACTATTATTATTATTATTACTACTACGATACAGCCTTATACAGGGTGTTCTATAAACGAGAAATTTAAGAAAAGTGTAAATCCTTGGGTTAATGTCTCTATCATCCAAAGGACACTCACTATCAAAGGACTATCAAACAAAAGTAAAATTAACAGTTTACGAAGATAATCAAATATCGAACTATTATTATTTATTTCTTTTTCTCTTGAATTAAAACATTTTGATTTATTTAACAACCTACATTTCAATCCGTTTTAGGATCTTCTTCAGGGTACAAAGGTAAACGATCGTGAAACGTAAGTATAACACTGTCAATTAATAACGAAACATTTGAGATATATCTGTCATTCATTCTATTGCTTATACGAGAGCGAAAAAAATGTGTGTGTGTGTGTGTGTGTGTGTGTGTGTGTGTGTTAGGGTGTCCGTGTGTGTTATGTACAAATTTATTTTCGATTCTAGTTATTGCTGTTTTAATAATGAATATTATCAACAGATACACGACAGTCCAACGGTTTTAAGTCTTAGTCCAATTCTTGCTGAGACGGTTCTTCTAAATGACACTTCTAAATGACTGTTTACCTAAACTAACATTTACAGTACGCACATTTTCTTTATAAATATGTTGACGACATTATCTGTGCCATACTTAATAATAAGACTAATGAAATTTTGATTGTTTTTAATAATCACAGTTAACAACCTTCATTCTAGATTAAAAGATAAAATTCCATTTAATCAACAGTCAAAATTAGTATACCAAATTCCCTGTACTAACTGCAACCAAATATATATTGGTCAGACCTCCCAAGTTGTTAATTAGACATAATAAAGATTCAACAGCTTTGGCTTAAACATGTTAAAAATGAATTTCATAAGATAAACTTCTATTGTTACATTCGTTCTCCTTATTGTCTAATGTTTTTCCACAAACAGACACATATACACAACATCACGTATATAACACACTCAGACACCCTGATACACACACAATTTTGCTCGCTCTCGTGTAAACAATAGTATGGATGACAATCTAAAATAATGTTTTGTTATTAATTGACAGTGTTACACTTAACTTTCACCATCATTTATTTTTGTCCCTGAAGAAGATCATAAAACGGATTGAAATATAAGCTGTTAAATAAATTAAAATATTTTAAGTCATTGACCAAGAGAAAAAAAAACAATATATAATTAATAAATAAATATTCGTATTATTATATATTTAGTTAATTCTCTAAACTGATAAGGTTATTAAAACAACATTCATATTATAAGTAGAAGTTTTTTCATATTACTGTATGTAGTATTGATAGCGTTTTAAATTAACTGTAAAATATACCTACTACCTACTATATGCGGGAACGCGTAGGTCGAGATTCACTCTAAACCTGCGTTATGTAATGTAAATGTGCTTCAAAGGTGTCAACGGTACACTCAGGCTACAAAGTTTTCGAATATTTAGCCACTCCCTCGTCCCGAAATCGTATCCGTTCCAATTACATATAGTATTTCAGCAGCTTTACTTCTTATATTATTGGACGGGGTGGGGTTTATTACGGTTTTATATTCCGTTGACAATTTGACATCTTTAAAATTGTCAGAGTTATTTAAAAAAATATTTTAGTTAAGATTTTCTAATACTAGAAAATCCTTTAGAAAATACTAGAAGTAAATTATTGTACGTACTAGTCTATTTTGTATAAAAAATATTTAGTAACAATTTCGACTGTAACATTAAATATTCACAAAATAAATAAAGGCATAAAGACTTATACTTACGCTATAAAGCTCCGGCTGAGACTACTTACTTAATCAAATTATTCACAGGCGTCATAGGTACATTAATCACAACCGCTTACTAATTTCAGACTAGACACAAATGAACAACATTATAGAGTGCGCCACTCACATTGTTTGTTATTATTGTTAAAAAAACTAGTGTCGGGAATTTATAATTTGGGAAAAGAATTCCGTCTAGTTCATGTTTTCGTATTTTTTTTCCTAATAATTGACTACATACAATTTGTTGCACTAATATATAGTAAGTGGTTTTTTAATTTAATTTTTCATTTATTAGTTCATGAACGTCAAATATTTGAAATTAAGTGCATAATCTAATGTACGACATATAATGCACATTTTCTTATTGTTTGAAACACAAATAAGTTCAAAAACAATCACAGAGTAATGTTAACTAAGGATTCCTTTTTAAAGTTCGCTGTTTTATTATTACGCAAAAAGAACATAAATCGAAACATTAATCTTTTCTGGAAATTCAAGAATGTTTGTTTAACAAAATGACTTACATTATATTCGTTTTCCTCGTTAATCCATTGAGACACTAAAACAGTCATTGGTCTCTATTTAAATCACACCAAAAATTTTACACCTTAACTTTTCTATTGGTAGAACACAGGTCAGTTATTGTTGAACTCTGAACTTTCTGCATAAAAATAAATCTTCAAATTTTACAATCATTTCCGCTTTTTAACTTATGAACGAAATTCTCATAACGCATTTATTAGTTGGTTTTCAAAAAGCAATGAGACGATTAATTACTTAATTAGTAATTAAAGCTGGTGATTATGAAAGTCTAATGCTCAGTATAATACCAAGACACACAGAATGTACTCAAATTTAATAGATAAATATTAAACGACAAAATTATTCCACCGAAACAGTTCACAGATCTATAACAAAAAAAGGAACCAAATTGCATCACTAATTTTATTGATCATTGGCATGAAGTTAACCAAAATAATAAACGGGAAACCTCCGAACTAAACACAGAAGCACGTAATTTCCACCTAAAGGATTAAACTATAAACACGACGATAAGATAACGTTAATAAACACGGGAACAGAAGACAAAACTCTGAAATCTGAAATAGAATTATGCGGCTGTCAGCTGCCTGGTGGGAAATCACCCGCTTTGGAAGATGTGTAAGTCCACGTTGTCAGAAACACCCCCCCCCCTCAATCGAAAATGTTCATATCTGTTTAAAGTCTGAAGAGGGGCGATTATATTCCAGAAACTTTTAACCAATCACATGTTGTGTTCAGCCTGATATCAATATTATCTATAACAAAATTAAACCTAATTTCCCCGTACTTCATGCCACCGATTGCTATAATCCTATGGCTAAGCTTTCTAAGATTTATTGACTCTGGGGAATTCATCTCCAGCAGCCACATTTAACATGCCAAACATTGCATTCACACCAGGCCTTCCTTATTCAAGAAGTTTGTTTTAGTTTTTCTCCGCTATGAAAAATTACTTATTATTATTACTTTTGAGATAAACAAGCTAACCACGAATGCATTGGAGTTGACTGAAAAGGAAGAAGCAATCTTGTAAAGTTCAGAATAAATTTTCTCAAAAAATTACATTCGATTACATTAAATTAGGTAAATACAATAGATATACACTGCAGCCAAAATGATAACTTATGAACGAATGTTTTTTTACGATCCAGTCAATTACATCAGGCGTAATGCGATTGGCAGAAGCAGGTCCTTCTGCTGAACAAGAATTTGGTCCATCTGCAACTGTTACTCCAATAGTTGCATCAACAAACCACTGATGTTTATAGAAATACATAAGTGGACCGCCTTGATCACCATAACAGGGTAAATACGTGTTGTTTTACAGTGGTTGTACACAAAGTAAGGCCGATGTGTCCTCTAATTCATCCAAGTAATCTGAGTTGTAACATTCTTCCTTAGCAAGAGTCACATTATAATAGATCTTTTTTTTATCAATTTCTGAATCGTCTGAAATAAGTATTTGAATGGCCTCTTACAAAATTAATTATCAAAACCTACCTTCTGTTCCCCAGCCTGAAACTATTAACGTTTCAAGGTTATCAGGTTCCCCTGGATTTCTTATTGGTAAACAGATAGGTCTGATGAAATCTATAATCATCACAGAAATCATTTCTTTGTAAGACCACAAAATGAAAATATTGTTAAAATACCAGAATAAATTACGGCTTTAGCTAATCGAAACAATGCGAAGCCAACTGATGTACTGTTGTCATCCTCACTTTTGCATCCGCTCTTCGATTTCTATTTCGATCGTAGATTCTGTGCATTCTTCAAAATGTGGATTTTCAATACAAGTAGTGTTCTTTTTTGTGTTATATTGTCCTATGCGAATCTTGAAGAATATACGAGAATAAGATACATACGCATGCGAGAAACAAATATCGTTGGTTAAAACATATCTGTTATTGATAAGAACGCCGCTACATCTAAAGTAAAAATCTACAGATTCAGGCAAAGGGCCCACTACTTTGCCATCCTGGTATATCCATACATTATGTGTACTAACCAAGGAAATTCATCTAACGCTACTTCAGGCTTGTCATAAAATCTGTCGTCAGTATGTTGCATACCGCAATATGTCCTAGAGGGTATTAACTTATTAAGAGCGGATTGCCTCCTCGATTCTTCTTCTTGCTGACTTTTATCTTCTAATGAAATTCTAGAAGTAATATTAGTAGTACTAAGTGTAGGTACAGTTACAGTTTTTGTAATTTCCGTTGTAGTTGAATCCGTTTGGTTTGTAATATGCTGGATACTTTCAGGGCAACAAACCACTAAATCCCTAAATGACCAATTGCGACATATGGACTGTTTTACAAATTATATTGAGGATGCTTCTTCTAACAGTTTTTGTAAAACGGGACATTCGAAAATAGAAATGCATGCACCAGGTTCCTTGTTAGGAGATGAACATGGAAACACTGGAATATATCCAGATTTTTATATTTCATTTTAAAAATTTATAAAAAAATAAACGAAATATAACTCACCAATTCTACTGTCAATTCTAACAGAAAAAAAGATAAAGGGGGATCTGATGAAAAAGAATATTCCTTTATATATCTTTAACATATTTTATATTTTGTATATCTAATATATCAATATCGTTTATAGCTACTGTATGAATAACACAATAAATGCAGTGTTTTTATATGAACCTTTCAAGCACATACTGACGCATCGTTGTTTATAACAGAAAAAAAAGGAAATCAATTGGCTTGAAGATATACACAAATACGCAGTAATTTATGCATCGGAAGATGGACCTTGGCATAATAACAGATTATATTTAATTAGCAATTTCTTAGAAAATCGTTTTTTCAAACGAATATTTCCGACTTTTATACCAACTCTTGTCAAAGTTTCCAAACGTACAATATTCAAATATATTCAATATAACCAATACATCAGAACATTAAACAGTAAAAAAGGATGCAGTCTTCTAGATAAACAATATCACGCGAAAATAATGTGATTTATAATTTATACCTGTTCCTCTTAAGAGTTCTCCTTCTTAATAACTATATTCTAGGTAATCTGAATATAACTAATAAAGTGAATTTAGTATTGAGGCTGAATTTTAGATACTAGAACTTCTCACTCTATCAAAACGGCCTCTAATTGTTCTCATATCAATATTCCTTTAAGAGGAGTTAACTTTTACTATGAACAGTATGTATGTTATGTCCTTGATCTCTTATTGATATATTCTATTTTAATTATAAATTCTGTGGTTGGATTTAAATCTCTAAAAATCTTTTAATGAAAAACATACTTAGTATATTTTCCAGGGACTTGTTATTAGGGACTTGGGTTAACCACCCAATCTTTTCAGAGATTTTGTCCGCGTTCCTTTTACGTATGTACATCAAGCGGAACCTATAATATCAAGATCGTTGCCATTCTGTAGGTGGATAGTGAATTATAAACTTATTAATAATGGGATGACGCTCAAATTTAGGTCAAATTTAAAGATACTATTTAGTCAGGAGAACCGCAACTAATGAATATTGTTATTGGAGACAAAAACAAGCTTGCTGTTATGCCATTCCAATATCATTTCAATTTTTCGATTCAAATGCATCATCATGTCTTATAAGGTAGAAATTCGCAAGAGTATTTATAAACTTCTTGGACCGATGTTGAAACCTCAAGTTGTACGACTCTTTGTGAATAAAAATAGATCTATTGCAAAATAGATCGCAAAACTGCTTATCGCAAAATTTGTAGAATACGAACAAGATATTTCATGTATACATTTACTTAAATCGGGACGGCTCTGAAAAATTACTCAACCTGTGGCAAACAAAATGATAAGAAGAGTCAAAGACAGAATCGGGATCCCAACACACGACAATTCAACCTCTCAAGATCAACAATTTCAAGGAGACTGCCCAGAAATGGCTAAGAATGAAATAAAACATGGAAGAATATACCCAAAATCAGCTGCAACGGTTGCACTGAGGAGAAACCACTTTTCGGGAAATACGTAGAATCACTATTATGGATGATGAGATATATCTCACTTTATTGGTAATTCAGAAACAAAAGAAAATTAGTATTGCTACACCGATAACATCAGCAAATGTCCAGATAAAGTAAAATACAAGGCAAAAGCTATTTTCGGATAAAGTGTTGGTGTGGTGTGTGATATCCAAAGCAGAGATTTCACGGCCATATGTGGCATGAGTAAAAGAAGAAGCGCCAGATAACGAAGTCTATATCACACGATGCCTATCATAGCTCGTTGTGTAGTAATGTACATCATCCTTAAGATGGTATAATGTTCCGGTCGGACCTAGCGTCATGGCATATCGCTAAAGCAGCGGTTCCCAACCTTTGCTTCGCGGAACTCTGAGGGTTCCGCGACCATTTCCTAGAGGCTCCGCTCGCGGTTACACGAACGCTCAAAGAAAATAAAATAAATAAAAATCGAAGGAAATAAAAGAATAAAAAACAAAAAGTAGAATTAAAATAAGAAAACTAGAAATTACATTCGGAAATTTGCCAAGTTGAATTTCGCGCCTTCTCTAGCAGATGATGGCGCTTGGTCATTTTGCTGCTACTAGCTCAAAGGTTAATGCAGGTTGCAATTTGTGAGCAATTTATGTATAATTTGTGTGCAATTTGTTTCCAATTTGTTTGGAATTTGTATACAATTTGTGCGCAACCTGTGAGTATTTAGTTTGCAATTTGTCTGGAATTTTGTCTTCAATTTGTATGTAATTTGTGTACAGTTTGTGTACAGTTTGTGTACAATTTGTGTGCCATTTGTGTACTGTTTGTTTTCAATTTATGAACAATCTGCGTACGGTTTGTGTGCAATTTGTGAGCAATTTGTTTGCAATTTGTGTGCAATGTGTGCGCAACTTGTATACAATTTGTGAGCAATTTGTGAGCAATTTGTGTACAATTTGTGTAATGTTTGTATGTAATTGGTGTACAATCTGTATGAAATTTGCGTGCAATCTGTGTCCAATTTGTGTGCAATTTGTTGAGACACGGGTGTCTCATTACGCATTACTCACTAAATTACATTAAATAGCTAAAGCTTTGACAATATCATGCGTATTAGTGGTAGATGAAAATGAATTGATATAATATAGTAAGTTTCAAAATTTTTTAAATATAATTCCACTTAATGGATATTGCTCAATTATTTAGATAGCTCTTCATTTCACATTACATTACTATATACAACGGCATCTGGAAAATAGAAGGAGAATTAAATAGAAAATATTCAAACTCAAGTACGTCAGTACCTTTCCTTTGTTTCTACATATTACACAGCTTTCAGTCATGCTTTTCGTTCAATTACAATTTTGTAGCTTCTTCTAGTTGAATTTTAGTTTTAATTCTGCCAATCATCTGCGAGCAAAGCGGAGTTCGTTAGGTTTGCGAAGGTGTACATATTTAAAACAAATCCAAGTGTCCAGAACAGAAGAGTGTAAAAACTCAAGTATCAAATTGGAGACCTGATCAGTAACACTATCTTTCAGGAGAGCTAGTGGACTTCTTTGTGCTTTAATGCAGCTACAGTAACAGGTAAGATACAACAAGAGAGCTGATAGAGCAACAAATCGTTCGCTGGCACGTGGTATCTGAAAATGTCCAAAAATCTTCGGCTGCACATGGATCAAAATCAACAACAAGCAGTAATAAACCAGTAAAAGTATAACAAAATGTCAAAAAGGAACCCAACAACAGAAAAGCGACAGAAAAAGCAATCTTTTGATAAAATAAAATAAATAAAGATTAGTAAAAGTTTCACAGTTACAGTTACAAATGGTTACTTTTCAAGAAAAAAATCGTGACGAATTTAATTATTATTATTTCTTACGACAAACTTATGAAACTGATAAATAAAAGTACCAAGTACTATAATAAAAATTTCTTCATTTCAATATTTAGTAAAATTAATAATAACAACTATTAGAACAGATTTTTGGAATAATATTATTTATCCATAATATTTATTATTCACTACGATGGACGATGAGGTACGTTTTCAAGTTTAGTAGATGCACTAACTTTGATTCGTTCCTACGCAACCATTTCATATTCTTGATTCTCGTTAGTCAACAGCTTCTTATTGCTGACTTATCCATCCATATATAATATAACCAGCTTGTGCGGGGTTGATATCCTACAGAGTGCTCCTGATAGCTAGCGCCACTACGCTGTGCAAACTGTTACTTTAAGCGAAGAGAAAACTGACATAAAAGCAGCGTTGTTTTGTTATAAAAACAATTTGAAGGTTCGTACCCACATTATTATTATATTAATTAGTGAAGTGAATTTAATTTGTTTGGTAGTGTAAATTAAGTAATCAAGCTTTGTAAATTAATCTTTACAGGCGAGCTGAAAAGTTTGTGGGGCGAGGAGACGAAGGAGCGAGCCTCTAGCGAGACCAGTAAAGATAAAAAGTGTGTCGCGTGCATAGTTTTTTCCATCTTCACGCAGTGGCTTTTTTAACTAATTTATTGTATATTTTTTTTACAAAAAAGCAATTTGTAATTAAAAGCGGTAGGATAATTTATATCTAGACGTTGTCATAATATTATGATTAAACAACAACAACTGGTTTATTAGCTTTTGGTTTTGATGAGTATTGTAAAATTCTCTTGGGGGGATATTGTCTGCGTTTTGCTTTCTTGATATTATGAATGACCAGGAGGTTATCCGTTTCCGGGCGGAGGTCTCTTTTATGAGCCTGTAAAGTTTTACAGGGCTATGGCTATAACTACTCATTTACTTAGTTACCATGAATGACTATAAAGTGCCATTTACATAAAAGCTGAAAATAATAGTATATTATGTATTAAGGGTTTAATTGAGTGTTTTAGAACCCTCAGAGTTAATTAACTTCAAGTAGATAGGTGCAGTGGGATATAATTACTGTTATTACTATGGAGACACGACGGAAACAAGGGTAGCTATTTTCTAGGGAGCTTTAAAAAGTTTTTTCTATTTTGTGTCTCTAATAAAGCTGTTAAAGCACCCAAAACAGTGCGTTAATAGCTCATTTGGGTGCTTTAATAGCCCAACTTTTTTAAAGTTGGTAGCGTTGAAAAAATAATTGAAAAAAACAGAATATTGACGAAAACTTCACTCAATTTTGTGTGTCAATCAATGAATTTTCGAATGTCACATCAGTGTTGCCAACGACCACAAAAATCCCTAAATTTTGAAATTTCGATTTTTTTATTTAAAAAGGGAATAAAAGACTCAAAATAGCATAAAAAACTCGTTTCATAAGTCATTATTGCACTCGTCCTTTAGAAAACTCGCCGCACGCGGCTCGTTTTCTAAATTTGGATTCGTGCTATAAATCTTGCCTTATGAAACTCGTTCTTCGTCAGTTTATTGTCACCGCCTATGCGTCATATATCTGGTGTTATACTCTAACAAACAAATGAAGGATCGAGGTCGCCGAAATCACGAAGGTTAACTTGCATACCGTATCGCAAATTACGCGTGTAACGTACGTCACTGACAGTTTTAACAGCTTATATAATATCAGTGTTGCTTAAAATCTGATCTTTTAGATTTTATGTGTTTACCAGGTGGTGATCACGCGGCACCTAGATCCTTCATTTGTTTGTTAGAGTATAGACACATCCATTCAGTGCATCATCTTACGCTAGCAGTTTTGAGGCAGTATTTCTGTGTAGTCGCCCAAAAGGATCTAAAATGTCATGCGAACAATTTCAATGTAGAACGAATAACAAATAATAAAGATGTATTAAAGGGCTTTGTTGAAATCTGTCCAAAGATGGTTTGATACTATGCGTGAGTACTTGAAGACGACGACGACTCGAAAATTGCATCATTACGACACGTCAATTGATGTGGCCAATGGATGGACTACTATGAGGGTAAAGTTGCGAGAAAAACGAGTCTTCAAAAAATCTTTTATTTCCTGAAGAAACAGTATTTACACTTTTTGCCACTGACTATACCTAATATGTTATAACTTATAACATAACCATCAGGATTGCTATTCTATAATAATACCAATAAAGCTTGAAATATTACTGCAATTGGAGATAAGAGCACGAAGAGTGCATGTCATTGAAGATAAAGGTCGTTTGTCTGTTATTTAATCTGCAAATCGTCTTGTTTTTATAAGTAATTCTTTTGTTTCAAACACAACTTATGTAATGGTGAAGGTTTAGTATTCAACTTTTGTTTGGAAAGCTTTTAAAACGTATGTTAAAGTGGGTAGTTAAAGAAAGGTAATACCAATGATGAAAAACAAATAATAAATAAACAAACGCAAATCTGTTATACGAAACCTGTAACTGTAGCTTTTAACGGTTATATGCTATAAATGATTCCCTGATTGTTTCTCATTAATCGTTTTTCATGGCAGTATTGTCGTCTGTAAAAATTATAGATGCGTTAATATTATGTATATGATAGAAATATTAACCCACATTTAAACAATGAATCTACAAGCACAGTGCTTCAGTGATATTTGCTTCAGTGAAGCACTTGACATTGATTGTGAAAAATATATGTCAAAAGACTATATTTTAAATAAAATCTATTTTACAGAAACACATAAAATATTTGATAAATGAATATAAAAGTAAGAATAAATAATCATTAGTGCCAATGGAAATATGCCTATAAAATTTCGATAATATTTAACATGGCACTAAATACCTGAAATCAGTCATACCTATTATAGTAGATTTCTACACATTTGTTAATGTTGTTAGTATTTAATCTGCATAAGGACAAGGTCTCGAAATATTTGCATCATAAACAATAATAAATTAAATGAAAAGACGTACTTGAACGGAAATTATTAATTTATACTGGTGTATTTTGTCTCCGTATTCTTTGTGAAAAATAAATAAATGTTGCAATAAACCTTACAAGTTGTGGAAAATATATATTTAAGAAAGCTAAATTTCATTCTAAAAATAAACTTTATCCTTAATTAAATAATTATATTTGTTATGTATGTTTATTTTTCTTCTTGCCGTATAAACATATACAAGCTACATATAACAGCTTTTATGTTTATTTTTATATTACTTATTACTTTATTAGTTAAACTATGAAAATTCTTGGTATTCCTGGTGCTCTTATTTGCTATTTTTGTATGAAGAGAATGAGTACAAGATTTAACATTTTTTTCGGTTTATTTTAATTAAATATTATACAATTGTTTGATATATTAATATGAGTCTGTGCGCTGTTCGCATCAGGAGTCCTTATATAATATATTCGTTTTTGTTCTGTATTTGGGATTAAAAATGGCTTTTTTCACAGGAAAAATTCTAGAGTTTCAAATTTTCAATATTTCAGAGTAGAGACAGTCCAAAAATCCCAGATGTCAGTGTTGTTTGTGTCATTGTTTACTTTCTTTTAGGATTTATTAGTCTTTAAATTTCAACGTTTTTTCGATTTAAGAGTTCTATTGAAAATTATGGATTTACAAATAAGGTATTACAGTTGCAGCACTGTACTGGTTCATATTTGTGATGACATAATCAGAGCTAGAGATGAAGGCACATGGAGTTACAGCTTTGGTGTTACTGTATTTCTCGAGAGCCTTTGACACTATAAATCATATCGTATTGTTGGTCATGTTAA
Source organism: Agrypnus murinus (assembly GCA_929113105.1). Lineage (NCBI taxonomy): Eukaryota > Metazoa > Arthropoda > Insecta > Coleoptera > Elateridae > Agrypnus > Agrypnus murinus. The sequence continues at coordinate 224,981,121 of OV816024.1, read as the reverse complement.
GACATACTGGATTTCATGATTCATCTTCTCTTTTAATTAAAGCTTATCTCACTAACAGGTCTCAGTTCAGAACTATTAACTCTGGTGTGCCACAAGGTTCTATTGTAGGCCCTCTTCTGTATACCATTTATACATACATTAGGGCTACAGGCCTTGATGGCGCTTGGCTTCTATCATTTTGACTACTTGTTTTTATTTCTTGCGTTCCTTCGCTATTTCCCTCCAGTCTCTTATTCCTACTTCCACTACATGATTTCTTGCCTCTTGAAACCAATTTTTCCTCAGACGTTCTTTTTTCTTTTACCACCTTCGCCTCCCTACAGTATCTTTTTTACCTTTTTCTCCCATATTGCTAGTTTGTTTTCGCTATGTTGATCACTATCTATGTTTCACTTGCGTATAAGACAGTTGGTCGTATTGTGGTTTCATATGCATGAACTTTAGTTGCTCTAGACACATTCTTTGCTTTTAGTATATTTATTAACAATCCGATTGCTCTATTTTCCTTTAATATCCTTTCTTTCTATTTTGTTTTTTTCTTGACTTTTACTTGATAACGTTACACCTAAATACTCGAAGCTGTCTACTTTTTCAAAATTGCTCTTTCTATTGTCCTGATTTTTCTGTACTTGTACTTCCGATTGCATTTCCATGAATTTTATCTTTTCTTTATTTATTTGGGGTCCATATTCCTTTAATTTGTCTTCGAACGAAGTCTTTTCTATCTTGATATTGTTAATATTGCAATGTCATCAGCATAAGCTACAAATTGGTGTTTGTTGGAATGGAAAAGCGCACCAGCAGTTTGTTTTCCTCATTACTGCTTCTAACACCAGATTAAACAGGTCCGTCGAAAGTGGATCACCCTTCCTTAATCCCTTTTTTACCATAAACAGGTTTGAAAACTTCCCTCCACTAGAATATACCACTTATTCATCAGTACGCGGACGATACGCAAATTTATTTGTCATTTGATTTCAAAGATAGAGCTACTGCCGGCAATCGCATTAATGACTTGTATTAGGACTTGGAGTTAGTGACATCTGTGGCTGCACAGTGCACACTCCTTGCATATTAATCCTTCATATTCCTTTGGCTCTGCAGATCATAGAGAATCTATTAGCTGATTTTCATATTTCTGTTAATGGTTTTGATATTCATAATTCAAATTCGACACGAGATTTGGGTCTGACATTACATAATAACTTAAAATTTAATAATTATATAATTTAATAATTATTTACATTGCAAGACCGTTACTTAGAACTTACGTCCGAGCACGGTACCTAACAAGCAAACGATCAGCGAGATTGTTATCCGTGCAAGCACGTAGGGTTCGTGTAACGGTCAAACATTGTACAACGTTTTAGGGTATACTGACTGGTAAATCTTTAATAAGTAATTACTTTATTTACTGTGAGTACAGCACAATATGTAAGATATATATATATATATATATATATATATATATATATATATATATATATATATATATATGAATGTTTTAAATAAATATGCATGTTGCTATGGTATTGATGATAACGAGCCCGTAATAATCTTTACGGGCTAGCCCGTAAAAAGAATCTTTACTCATATAGACAGAGCTCAATAAACAGATGTAACGAGTCAGTATACCATAACACTTATTTTTAACAGCCGCGATGTTTTAAATTAAAACATTAAAGTTACCTTGTGCGACGCTGCAGTGCTTTCACATTTCAGTTATTGTGATGTTATTTACGGACCCGACTTGACAGGGCAATGGCTAGAAATATTCAGGTGATGCAAAATTCTTGTTTATGGCTTATTTATGGAATTAGACGTCACCAGTATCTCTCATAAGTTAAAAGACGCTATTTGGTTGAATATGAACAATCGACGAATGTTACTTTCTCTAGTTCTGTTTCATAAAATAATCAAGCAGGAAACAGTCTCTTATCTTTATAATAAAATAAAATTTCGTATGGATGTATACATAATTTAAATCTCAGATATAGGGACCTTGTTGCAAAACTTTTTAAGTGTTCATTTACTTATAATGTTCATAAGCTACATATATAATTCTGTACCTAATTAATATAAAAAGTTGTCAGTGGGATCGTCAAAGATCGTATTAGAAACATGCTATCTATTAATTTAAATGTGTAAATAGCTATACTAATGTGACAGAAAAACGTTATTATTGTAACTATTATTATTAGATTATCAATAGTTGATATTGATCTGGAGAGAGCAGTAGCATTTCAGTGTTGAAGTCACCTGACTGCTATCACATTTCCATAATATAATGTGCTTTTTTCTCGTCTTTATAATTACTATTAAAAAAGAAATTTGTCTCTTTTTCATGTATATTTGTCATATTTTTATATATTATGGAAATAAACAATTTAAGAGGGCCCTAGGTGTCCTTGCGTCTGGCGCCAAATTTGTAAGTGTTTTTGCCCTGGGTACCAACTCGCTTACAAAGGGCGCGAATCTTCTCGATGATCGGTGGTATCTCTCGGGTGCCAGTTGTTTTAACGTGGCATGCTCCACGGAACCGGGTAACTGCTAGTTGAGAAAAGGTAATCCAGGGAACTGCTGGGGTTGTTATGGTCGGCCCTGTCTGGATCGCTTCACCTATCCCTACAGCTTTCACAAAACAATAGGGTGTTAATATTAGCAAATAAATCGCACAAACCTAATAGCTTTATTTTCCCCAATACTGCAGCAAGCGTTAAACTCAAAAGTGGACTGCAATACAACGTACGGTAACAAGCAAACGTGCGGGTCCGGTAGGGTAGAATAGCGGGGAATAGGAGAGGTTTCTAGTTTGCGGCAAAGAGAGGAAGCTTGGATGAGACCCCCTCACACGCACAACGAGGTCTCGGACAAGGTACGGTAAAGAAGGTGGAAGCAGGATGAGAACCCCAGGCACACGCATAACGAGGTTTCGAACAAGGTACGGAAAGGGATGAACGGATCAGATCGGGGCGGAAAGGGAATCGGAAAACTCTAATAATCCTTGCGGCTCGGTTGGCTGCTTCTTCTGGGTCGGCTGGCTGGTACCTTCGAGTCCTGGGAACGGACTGACTAAAACGGCTTGCGTACCTTCTTATATACGTGCTCTCGGAGCGTGGAGGAAATGGTAGGAATGAGACGGAGCAACGCACGCCAAATATCGGTTAGGGAAGAGACGCGTCCTCTCGCTTGAGTTGGCGGCTTATTCGAACGGTGACTGATTGCAACAGTTGATAAGCTTATATACACTGACACTCAAAATGGTTAATAAAAATAGTAACTTCGTGTCGCAATATTATTGTTATTCTGTGTTCCATAGTTCAGGGCAGATGTTCAAGGCATCAAACTTCTAGAGTTTCAGGGCTTTAAAGTAGACATCAATGTTCAAAGTTAGTTTAAAGATTTACGCTTTGCATGTTTCAAAAATGTTGGAGAAGCAAAGATTCAGAAGTCCAAGATACTCTTAGTTTGTGGTATCGAAATATTAAGAAACAGATTATAAATCAACGTCAAAACTTTTAACTAATAGTAGATATCTCAAAGTTGGAAACATGAAATTTCTGCATGCATAAAACTTGAATGAAATTGCATATACCAACTATGGTAAATATTTACAGCATCTTGCAAAAAACTTGAAATTGGATTCTGAGATTTACAGTTTCCAAATTTTTATAAGTTTTTATGCTAATGCTTCTAAAAGCGCAGAAAATAGTGCCTATATAACGCAGGACTAAAATGCCTAACTTCCTTGAAGATTGAATGTTGCCCTCGGGCAATGGTCACGGTGAAACAGGTTTGTACCGTACTAATCGAGTGTAAACAGTGCACTGAAATGAAATCTTCTTAGCCTAAACTATCTACGACTGGAATTTGCAGTGGTACCTTTGGCAAGCACGGTATGTGCAGTGTTAATAAGCCCTTTTATATGTTTACGGAAAAACATTTGAAGAAACAACGAAATCACTAAAAATTCTGAACATCAGAAAAGTCATGACGTCACAAATGAAAACGTTAACAATTAACACCAATCTTAATTCTAAAAAGATGAAAAGATAGTTAGTGAAAAGATAGATTAGTTGGTAAAAAGGCAATCTAAGCAACATAAAAACGATGAACGGCCACAAAACTCAGTAAAACTTAATTACATTGGAAACTAAAAGATCTCCAGCTATCTCTGTACATGGCTTATTTACATAGTTACACAAGGTAACTCAATCATATGGAGTTTACACAAATTATATTTACATAGTAAACAAACTTAACTTATAGATCTGACTACACAGTTCTTGTGATCAAAAGATTCTTCTGAGAGTTTAAACAAAATAAAAACATAAACTGAATAAAACCTCAACTATTCTCGTCTAGAATACAGTACTCCAGGTGACTTGCTCCCAACAAAAATGTAAAACATCAAATTAATACCAAGATTTCCAAAATCAATAAACATCAATACTGCCAAATATCTTCATTCAAATGACATGACTTTAAACAAATACAGAAATTAGTAAGTTAATTATAGCATAATGAACTTTCAGATAATGATCTATTTTAACTATTTTCAGTGAAATATCTACCCGAAACTGACTTGAGTTTTGTGGGACAAAAAGAAATCTGTTCTGCGTTGACTATGGTCAAAACTCAAATCTAACATGAAGATAAGCATTCGAGAAAAGTGGGAAAACTATCCTAAACTTGTAACCTATGTTACATAAAGCAATTATTGTAAAACAACATAATTAACTTATATCCTTTTTAAAACTATAAAACCTTTTTATAAGAATTGAGGTTATGTCTGCATGAGAATCTTCCTCCTATCAATTCTATCTTAACTTGTTAAATCTATTTGTAACCTAGTGTGTAACCTTTAGATTAAATAAAACTAGTATCCTATCATTTTTTTATTTGCATGAATACTTTATATAAGCATAATTTGATTCTTTTTGTGCTTCCGATGACTATCATAGCCTTTAAATATTTTTAATGAGTTCTCTAATCTGTTAAATCTTCAAATCGATGATAAGATATCATCTCAATATGTTGTTTCCTAAGTGCAGATGTTTAAAAGTACCGACGTATTACTTAATTTGAACAATTTAATTTACAATCTCTTGCACTTTTTTAGAAAATTCATATGTTCAGGAAATGCGAATATTTAAGTTCAAACAATATTCATTCCCAAAACGTGATACAGTAACTTTTTTGAGCAAATTCACTATAATAAAATAACAAACACTGAGAATCTGAAAGTAAAAACAAATCGAAAGAATGTTCAATTAAAACGATGCGATCGAGCGAGATGGAGCTGCGTAGGAAAGTGAGATGCACGCTAGTGACACGCGGACTGGCCAAGCGATGGCGTATTTGTGGAAAAGTAACATTTTCGCGCTTAAAAGAATATCCTTTTTTTAATTACTCGTAAAAATATAATTCATTCTTCACTGTCTTGTCCACAATTTTATAAAGAATACTTTTTTCGATTGATACTTTTGTTTCGAATATAGGGCGATGGAAATTGCAGATTTATTAAAATTGAAACGAATTTCCGTGCAGTCCGAACCGACATATGCACTTGTTTGTAGTATTTCGTTCCATAAGCGCCAATGTTATTTTAAAATTTCAAATCATTATAAAAATGGATAAGCTACAAAATTATTTTTGAATTTCATACAACACAATGCTTTTTTTCTCTATTTTACGACCATGTACATATCTTAAATTTCGAGTTTAGTGCTCTTTTCCATGGTCCAATTTTTGACAAATCTGTACCATTAGGACCTAAGTTTCATTCGGTATAATTTTCAGCTTGTAATCCCGAAACCCCACGGATGATAAAATAAGTTCCGCCAATAAGAGCACTCTACTATGTATCACGGTTTGAGTTTTTTTGTTAAAGACTACAAATAAGAGACAGGCTGGGATGGTATAGTTGGTATCGTTGGGTTCGGAATAACATTCTTCGCCTAACTACGTAGACGAGAAAATGAAGTCCATTTGAAAAATATGAGTTATACTGTATTATTGCAGAATTAAAATATGTATAATGGCAAACAAGCAAAATATGAGCAAATTAATCTTTTAGTGTTAGTTTACTGTTAGTCTAGTAGCAAATAAAGTGATTCATTTTTTACCCTTTTCTTTTTCTTAACCTTTTAGATCTAATAGGTAAAGCGGTAAAAGCCCATCTTTAAACAATTATGACAACGCATATAATATATAATATGTAGAAATATACAGAATGTTCCATTTCAAATCAAAATGTCGATTTCACTTCCGGTGAAACTGAAAATGCGTAAATGTTTGTATATACAAGATTGTCTGTATGTTTTACGTGGGGTACCCGTGTGCACATACCCCCACGTTCCCTTCCAAAAGGAAGTAATTGGGATACGCCCAATCAGCGCGCGAATTGCATAGCAATTGCTCCCAGTCTGCTCACTGGTCGGAGCGAGGTTGCCTATCCACCCTCTACTAGCTATCCAGGCTAGTACCGGAGCGATCGACTTAACACGTGCTCACCCGCCGGCACCCTCCCGTCCTCTTTTATACAGGGCTAAGTACCTCGTCCAGCAATAGGACTATTTCCCCAACTTAACTCAGTTGTATAGAGAGAGCCCTCCAGTCCTCTTTCATACCTTCATAAGCTCCTCCCCGAGACAGGGATTGGGGCCACTGCCCGATCGAATCCAACCTCAAATGTGGCGGGACTTGGTTTTTTAATGGTTTTGCCACCCCGATCTACCAATTTATAGGCTTGGTGGGCCCTAGACAGAGCTTCGTTTAAGTCTACACGTTATAGACTCCCAGTGTGTACCCGTCAAGGTGAAGTTGTCTTGATTGTGAGAGGCTATGTATTCGCTTCAACTATCCTTAAGTGTAATGGCTTTCAGAGCTTCTCCCAATCACTGTATCCGGCTGCAGTCCGGATCATAGGGTGGTCGGGATAGCTCCTAAGCACATTTACCTGGCGGCATGCAGTTTCCCATATGCCAAAAAGCGGGATAAACCTCACTTCGCTTCTCCGCACTTAAGATTCAGTCAAACAGCGGGTTCCTTTGGTGACCATAAATGACCCCGGTCAAACAGCGGGTTCCGTTGGTGACCATAAATGACCTTATCCAAGGCGAGATTCGAATCCGCCCACACCGGTCTCATATACCAGGGCTCTCCTGATCGGTATGAGTAACCGTCGAGAATTCTCGCGAATTTCTCTACCACACACTTGATCTGACAGCTTCATCCATTGTCCAGTTTCCAAGGAAACAAGGATAGGGTAGCAGACAGCCAGTTTTATGGGTGAACGTCGTGTGGTCTCCCGAACACCCAATGTTTGTATATACACGCAAAAATTTGTTATTATGGTTATTTCAACCTTTGAAATTTCATTCAAATCGCTTCATAAATAAAAATTTTATAACATGTCAACGTCACGTCATGTTATAACAAAATGTTGGATCTCACACCAGACCCTCGGTATAGTGTAACAATTAATAATAACAGTGTTATTATTAATAACATATAATATTGAAAAAGCGTTACATGATATGACCTGGTGTCTTTAACGGTTTTTTGCAGTTTATTGGATAAAAACGCTTACAAACTTTTCCATGTATTATATCCTATATGAGGAATTTCTCTAGAATTTAAGATTTTTAAATATTAATTATATAATTAGCTTCTAATTGACAATTAACGAAGAAATTGATAAAATTATTGTAAAAAAATTAAATCATAATTTGAAAAAAATAATAAAGGTTGATTAAAGAGCAGGCATACATTATGAAAAGACAGACAAGACTTGATATGCAATTTTGGGCCGAGGTGATACTATCAGCGAATTCTACTTACGCAAACTTCAAATATAATATTTATAGCATTGTTAAAAGTCTATTCTAATTAATTAAGTACTTTACAAAGGATGTATTGTTAAAGTAAATAGAATTTGAACCCTTTTAGCAATGGTGTCCTTGTTATTTGTAATTTAACTTCAAAGGCATGTTAGTAGTACGATTCTTGGTATTAAGTGATTATATTAGTTTACATATATTTATCTCTAAATATCACTTTAGAAGTATAAAAGGCTAATTCTTTAAATTAAATTATATAAAATTATAAGAAATTTCATAAAGCTATTTCTAATGCATAATTATCCGGAAAGGCATCTAAGTAGGGGGGATAGGGGGATTCTGGCGCCTCACTTCCTCACTTCTGAAATAACCTTGAACTGGTATGCTATCTCTCTCTAACCCATTAGTTTTGTATGCGACTATCTCCCTCACACAGCAGTATTGCCAACTATTCATAGGCGTGCAAGACAAATTTTCATAGGGGGGCTATCATTTTAACCATTTTTCTACCCACAGTGGCGTACAGGATCGGATAAAAAGGGGTCGAGAAATAGCCATTACGGGAATCTGTATTACCGACAAGAAATAGCTATTACGGGGATCTGTATTACCGACAACCAACATATCGTCAATAGAGGGCGTCATGAAGAAATCTGTATTATCGATTATGTATATTAATAAATCTCACCGACTTCTCAAAATAATTACCGTTAGTAATAAGTTAATTACATATAATAATAGTAATTTAAGATAACTGATCCAGCATTAAAAAATTTTTAATTCAGCTTTAAACACAAACCGCGGACCTGCGCGATATAAACGAATTTATCCCAACTACTACTCGGCGCTCATCTTGAAACCCCTACCCCTAGCGTTTAATGGCTTGCGTACCTAGCTATCTCTCCCTCTTTCTCACTACTATTACTTACAAGTTCTGCTGCTACCTTTCTCTCTCACGCACACACTGTACTCTTTCTACCTTTTCTAGAAGAAGAAATAATAATGCTAAATAGGAATTAAATTATGTTTCTACTTTTCATGTACCCTCTCTCGCAGATAACGATCCACCTTTTATATAGTTGCCCTTCTCCCCCTTAATCATGCTAATAAATGAGACATCAATGTTTAAATATATTATTTATTTAGCTATCTCTCTCTCTCTCGGTAACTTTTTCGTATATATCCCTCTCTATTCTGGTAACTTTGGCTATCGACAGGGATCGAAGCCCGTCACGCGGTTTCAATTAACCCAACAAAGGTCCTTACAACGACGACGACAGCTCGATAAAACGTTTAAAATTTTGAATTTGTCATTCTTGAAGTCACCATCATGGGGATTTCCCGCTCTGAATTTTATATTTCACATCTGACTAACCACCACGTGATCAAGACCGCTGTATTCTAATGAAGCTTTCTACCCAAAGAGATCATGAAATTTAAAGGAACCAACAGTCCTTGATACAACAGCGAGTTTTGCAGGCTCGTCTAACCATCATATCTATGTCAGTAGCTGCCCTTCGTGAAGGGCTTTCGGATCTCCATGTTAAGAAAATTACGTTAATAAATACACAGGCTCTTGAATCACGTTCAGGGATCGGGATGGTTTCTAACACTAATATGTATCAACGGTTGAATTAACTACATAAAAAGAGAAAAACCTAATTCTAATGCAGAAAAATGTATAGACTTACCCTTGGCGTATCATTTTTATATTAAAAACGGAAGAAAAACAATAAATATTTACACTTTTAATCACCTCTCACCAAGAAGAAGAATATTGAATATTCAGTGTAAACAGACACTTTTTTTTTAATTTAAAACCAGTTATTATTAATCTTTCAAGTCACTGTTATATACCACCCGCATACAGCGTATCGAAAGGACTGACGTGAAAAATATTATTTAGCAAATATTTAGCTCTCTCTACGAGACAAAAGGGAAACATTTCATTGGTCGCTTAAAATATAATGCCTTAGGCTATATACATTCCTTTAGACATTTCGAGGGTGAAAATCAAGATTCTACTTGTCCGTTGCCGTCATCAGGTTTTATCAGCTGAGGGATCTCTCTACCTGCCCCAGAACCCAAAACCAGGTATAATTGTTTTACCCTTTTTCTTAATTTGGTTCTTTTTGTAAAAAATATCTTTTTATAAAGATAAAAATATTACATTTAATTTATATTAAAATCAACATCAAATGACGTCAAATTGCTTTGCAAAACTGCCAGCAGACATCATCGCTAGAAAGATGCATCAGTAAAGGTAAAACAGAGAATGAATTGAATTTTGTATCATTTAAGTCAGGTATATATATATTTTAAAAAGCTATTATTATTATTTTTACATGTAGATTTTACTGTAATACACTATAAACGTTATCTTTCATGAATTTTAATTCGTTATTAATAAAAATTATATCAATTATCTTAAATTATTATTGGTAGAACATTAGGTAATTACTTTTATCAATAAAATTCCGTAGTTACTAAGTCGACTCATGTCATGTAACAGCGTGAAGTTAGCAGCGTTAATTCACATGCCGTTCTACTTTGTTTCTAGTAAGATATGACGGCAATGTCGCATAATCTAGGTTTTTCTTCTTCTTCTTCAGAAAAATAAACATTCACTATTATAGTAATTGGGATTGATATAATTCAAAACTATCTACCTGTTTAAATATTAACATCCATGAAGGTGTCGCCCATTAAAACAGATGTTGTAACACTATACTAGCATTACACTATAAACGTTATCTTATTTATTCTCATATATTATATTTTGAGTTTATATAGTCGAAATGCATTAACTGCGTTCGTTATTCTACCTAAAACAGACGATTATCTATTCCAGGTAAAAAACACCCTTTTCTAAAGGCCAAACCTGAATGCGAGATTTTAACTAAAGAAAATTATACCCTTGCAAATAACATTGATATAATATTTTAAAACATTCCAATAGACTGATTCGGACTGATTCAAAAAGGGATACAATGTTTATATTAAATTTTCCGTATTCTGTTAAAACAATAATTTACCGTACCCCTTCTTTTACTACTTAAAATAAAACTTTTTTTTTATAAAATACTTCTGAGATTATGAACCGTGTTAATAATGTGTTTTTCTGATTCCTCAATATTGGTTTAAAGGTCAATTAATAGTTTATTATAGTGTGGTTGGGAAACATGCGGATCCTTCTACCTGCTGATCGTTATAGGTATATGGATGTTGAATTATGTTCGACTGTTTTCATGAATTTTTAATTCGTTATTAATAAAAATTATATCAATTATCTTAAATTATTATTGGTGGAACATTAGGTACATAATTACTTTTATCAATAAAATAGGTTCTACAAGTCAACCTCAATTAATTAACCCTGGGGGCTATATACTTACAAACAGTCTTGAAACAAAAATGGTAGAGCTCACCCTGTTAGGTATGAAGCCAGAGTATGGTTGTGATAAATAAAACATCAATGTTTATACATACTAGAAAATAGTGTAAAATTACTCTTTATAACTAATTATTGTTATGATGATGAAACCTGTGTGATTGATTTATTGCCCCATGGAAATATATTATGCTATGTATACTAAATAAATGTTTGTAAAATAACTTTATATGTTTAGGATTTCCCGCCCTTAAATTCAAATTTTTAGTACTACTACTGCCATCTATCGGTGACGTCATATGATCAATTGGAATGTATGTGTAGGAGAGAGACATCCTTCTTAAATGAAACAACATACTATATTACAATTCAATATGGTTTATTCAACTATTTTCTCAATACATAGCATATGCAATTTTAGATCTAGATAATTACACATATACAGATTTATATCATATAATTAACATATCACATATGCAATTTATAGACTAAATAAAATAATTACATAGGTAGAGGGTTTATATACAGACTTATATAATACAAGTTATACATGTAAACTTAACTAGTTTCTAAATTATCATCGTTAGAAATCCTATAATTTCCCCCAAGCTGAGGTATTAATACATATCACATATACAATTTGTAGACTAATTACTTTCAAAGAATAATTACATAGGTAGAGGGTTTATATACACACTTATACAATACAAGTTATACATGAACACTTGAAATCCTGTAATTTCCCCAAGCTAAGGTATCTCCGTTCCCGCCAGCAATAATGTATCGTTTATCATCTTTCCATGATAACGCTACTTTATTTTTTAATTCTGTATAAAGTTGGTGGTTGTATGATCGGAAAGATTGAACATGTTTATAAATATCTATATTGCGTAATACCACGTTTCTATAGTCTTCCAAAGTCAGTTCTTTTTTGATAACAGCCTTCTGGATACCTTTAGCTGTTTTGGTAAGATTGCCCTCTACATCTACAGCATATGCTTTTGCCCCTGTTCCCAGAAATTCCCAGAGAATTCTACCCGCATATTCGTCCTTCATTCTACCAATTATGGATTCATTCTGCGGGATTCCAAATTGATTATCAGCCTTAAAGTTTGATGTATCATACTTGTACAAATATTTCTTCATGTCTTCATAAAAATCGTCTGTATACGTCAGTAGAGTTAATGAGTCGGTGTTTTTCTGGCCACGCCTGCTGCGCTCTGATTGGCTATCCCCTCTCCTCTAGCTCCTCCCCTTGCTTCTGATTGGTCGACGCCATCTTGGATGACACGCCTACTATTCTGTGATTGGCTGAAGGCGGCCATTTTGAAAACGCCTACTATTCTCTGATTGGATGACGGCCATTTTGGAACTTCGGGCGCCATTTTACCACGCCCTATGAATCCATGACTGGAAACTGTATTACCGGCAACATGCATGCTTCTAAGAGATGGCGTTATGGAGGGATACCGACAAACTATGTACTTTTACTACTAGGCGGCGCGTCATGAAGAAATCTGTATTACCGATCATCATTTTATATTAATAAATTTCACCGTTTTCTCAAATAATTATCGTCGTCGTCGTCGTCATTAATAAGATAATAATTACACATAGTAATAATTAATTCAGCATTAAAAATTTGAAATTCAGGAGGGCGCGTCATGAAGAAATCTGTATTATCCTACGCATTGAGGCTATTAGAGGTCTCATTAAAGAATCTCCTCTCTCACTCTCTCCTATTAGAGGTCGCATTAAAGAACCTTCCGTATAAATCATTCGCGATTTAAATAACAACGCAGGTTTATTATAATATTTACGCTAAGATGTAGTTTTATTAATATACAGAGAACTACAATTCTTCATCTAACGTGATCTCTTTTAAAATATTGTTATTTAAATTTATTAACAATAGGTTATTTATCGTTTCTTTCGACAGTTTCGACCTGTGTTCAGGCAACCATGCATACACGCGAGCATACGGGCTAATATACGGTTATCGTTCTCATACAGGAGCGTACAAGAGAAAAATATGAAAGGGGCTTGAATTAAATGCTATAAATCAGGTCAGGGGTAAATATATCTTAATACTCACCCTGCTTCTACGTTTATGAATCGTTTTCATTCCCTTTCTTTATTATTAACATATTACTTTTACTCTCGTTAAATTGGAATGTATGTGTAGGAGAGAGACATCCTTCTTAAATGAAACAACATAGTATATTACAATTCAATATGGTTTATTCAACTATTTTCTCAATACATAGCATATGCAATTTTAGATCTGGATAATTACACATATACAGATTTATATCATATAATTAACATATCACATATGCAATTTATAGACTAAATAAAATAATTCTGTATTACCGGCAATCTGTGTGCTACCAATAGAGGGCGTAATGCTACAATTAGTGTGTATTGCTAAGAGAGGGCGTGGTCAAAATGGCGCCCAAAGTTCCAAAATGGCGCACGTCCAATCAGAGAGCAGTAGGCGGGGAAATTAGTCAATGTTTATTTAAATTAACAACATATAAGCAAATTAATAAAACCTTTTAATCGATATCACACTTTTTAACAACAATCTAATTTAAACAAATATAGAGTTTAAATTGTTACTAAATCCCTTTGATAGATCATTATTATAAAAAATAAATAAGGAACGGCTAAAAGACTTTATTAATTTGCATTAAAATTGATCTTTATAATTAATTTATAATATTTAATAGTCTGCAGCGCATTTAAACTTTAATAATAATTAGTCAATGTTTATTTAAATTAACAGCATATAATCTTTGTTGTTTTTAGCCGTTCCTTATTTATCTTTTATAATAATAATCTATCAAAGGGATTTAGTAACAATTTAAACTCTATATTTGTTTAAATTAGATTGTTGTTAAAAAGTGTAATATCGATTAAAAGGTTTAAGATACACCAGGGGTATAAAGTTCAGTGTTCTATTTGTTTAAATCTAATTTAAACAAATATAGAGTTTAAATTGTTACTAAATCCCTTTGATAGATTATTATTATAAAAAATAAATAAGGAACGGCTAAAAACAACAAAGATTATATGCTGTTAATTTAAATAAACATTGACTAATTATTATTAAAGTTTAAATGCGCTGCAGACTATTAAATATTATAAATTAATTATAAAGATCAATTTTAATGCAAATTAATAAAGTCTTTTAGCCGTTCCTTATTTATTTTTTATAATAATGATCTATCAAAGGGATTTAGTAACAATTTAAACTCTATATTTGTTTAAATTAGATTGTTGTTAAAAAGTGTGATATCGATTAAAAGGTTTTATTAATTTGCTTATATGTTGTTAATTTAAATAAACATTGACTAATTTCCCCGCCTACTGCTCTCTGATTGGACGTGCGCCATTTTGGAACTTTGGGCGCCATTTTGACCACGCCCTCTCTTAGTAATACACACTAATTGTAGCATTACGCCCTCTATTGGTAGCACACAGATTGCCGGTAATACAGAATTATTTTATTTAGTCTATAAATTGCATATGTGATATGTTAATTATATGATATAAATCTGTATATGTGTAATTATCCAGATCTAAAATTGCATATGCTATGTATTGAGAAAATAGTTGAATAAACCATATTGAATTGTAATATACTATGTTGTTTCATTTAAGAAGGATGTCTCTCTCCTACACATACATTCCAATTTAACGAGAGTAAAAGTAATATGTTAATAATAAAGAAAGGGAATGAAAACGATTCATAAACGTAGAAGCAGGGTGAGTATTAAGATATATTTACCCCTGACCTGATTTATAGCATTTAATTCAAGCCCCTTTCATATTTTTCTCTTGTACGCTCCTGTATGAGAACGATAACCGTATATTAGCCCGTAAGCTCGCGTGTATGCATGGTTGCCTGAACACAGGTCGAAACTGTCGAAAGAAACGATAAATAACCTATTGTTAATAAATTTAAATAACAATATTTTAAAAGAGATCACGTTAGATGAAGAATTGTAGTTCTCTGTATATTAATAAAACTACATCTTAGCGTAAATATTATAATAAACCTGCGTTGTTATTTAAATCGCGAATGATTTATACGGAAGGTTCTTTAATGCGACCTCTAATAGGAGAGAGTGAGAGAGGAGATTCTTTAATGAGACCTCTAATAGCCTCAATGCGTAGGATAATACAGATTTCTTCATGACGCGCCCTCCTGAATTTCAAATTTTTAATGCTGAATTAATTATTACTATGTGTAATTATTATCTTATTAATGACGACGACGACGACGATAATTATTTGAGAAAACGGTGAAATTTATTAATATAAAATGATGATCGGTAATACAGATTTCTTCATGACGCGCCGCCTAGTAGTAAAAGTACATAGTTTGTCGGTATCCCTTCATAACGCCTTCTCTTAGAAGCATGCATGTTGCCGGTAATACAGTTTCCAGTCATGGATTCATAGGGCGTGGTAAAATGGCGCCCGAAGTTCCAAAATGGCCGTCATCCAATCAGAGAATAGTAGGCGTTTTCAAAATGGCCGCCTTCAGCCAATCACAGAATAGTAGGCGTGTCATCCAAGATGGCGTCGACCAATCAGAAGCAAGGGGAGGAGCTAGAGGAGAGGGGATAGCCAATCAGAGCGCAGCAGGCGTGGCCAGAAAAACACCGACTCATTAATTCTACTGACGTATACAGACGATTTTTATGAAGACATGAAGAAATATTTGTACAAGTATGATACATCAAACTTTAAGGCTGATAATCAATTTGGAATCCCGCAGAATGAATCCATAATTGGTAGAATGAAGGACGAATATGCGGGTAGAATTCTCTGGGAATTTCTGGGAACAGGGGCAAAAGCATATGCTGTAGATGTAGAGGGCAATCTTACCAAAACAGCTAAAGGTATCCAGAAGGCTGTTATCAAAAAAGAACTGACTTTGGAAGACTATAGAAACGTGGTATTACGCAATATAGATATTTATAAACATGTTCAATCTTTCCGATCATACAACCACCAACTTTATACAGAATTAAAAAATAAAGTAGCGTTATCATGGAAAGATGATAAACGATACATTATTGCTGGCGGGAACGGAGATACCTTAGCTTGGGGAAATTACAGGATTTCAAGTGTTCATGTATAACTTGTATTGTATAAGTGTGTATATAAACCCTCTACCTATGTAATTATTCTTTGAAAGTAATTAGTCTACAAATTGTATATGTGATATGTATTAATACCTCAGCTTGGGGGAAATTATAGGATTTCTAACGATGATAATTTAGAAACTAGTTAAGTTTACATGTATAACTTGTATTATATAAGTCTGTATATAAACCCTCTACCTATGTAATTATTTTATTTAGTCTATAAATTGCATATGTGATATGTTAATTATATGATATAAATCTGTATATGTGTAATTATCTAGATCTAAAATTGCATATGCTATGTATTGAGAAAATAGTTGAATAAACCATATTGAATTGTAATATAGTATGTTGTTTCATTTAAGAAGGATGTCTCTCTCCTACACATACATTCCAATTGATCATATGACGTCACCGATAGATGGCAGTAGTAGTACTAAAAATTTGAATTTAAGGGCGGGAAATCCTAAACATATAAAGTTATTTTACAAACATTTATTTAGTATACATAGCATAATATATTTCCATGGGGCAATAAATCAATCACACAGGTTTCATCATCATAACAATAATTAGTTATAAAGAGTAATTTTACACTATTTTCTAGTATGTATAAACATTGATGTTTTATTTATCACAACCATACTCTGGCTTCATACCTAACAGGGTGAGCTCTACCATTTTTGTTTCAAGACTGTTTGTAAGTATATAGCCCCCAGGGTTAATTAATTGAGGTTGACTTGTAGAACCTATTTTATTGATAAAAGTAATTATGTACCTAATGTTCCACCAATAATAATTTAAGATAATTGATATAATTTTTATTAATAACGAATTAAAAATTCATGAAAACAGTCGAACATAATTCAACATCCATATACCTATAACGATCAGCAGGTAGAAGGATCCGCATGTTTCCCAACCACACTATAATAAACTATTAATTGACCTTTAAACCAATATTGAGGAATCAGAAAAACACATTATTAACACGGTTCATAATCTCAGAAGTATTTTATAAAAAAAAAGTTTTATTTTAAGTAGTAAAAGAAGGGGTACGGTAAATTATTGTTTTAACAGAATACGGAAAATTTAATATAAACATTGTATCCCTTTTTGAATCAGTCCGAATCAGTCTATTGGAATGTTTTAAAATATTATATCAATGTTATTTGCAAGGGTATAATTTTCTTTAGTTAAAATCTCGCATTCAGGTTTGGCCTTTAGAAAAGGGTGTTTTTTACCTGGAATAGATAATCGTCTGTTTTAGGTAGAATAACGAACGCAGTTAATGCATTTCGACTATATAAACTCAAAATATAATATATGAGAATAAATAAGATAACGTTTATAGTGTAATGCTAGTATAGTGTTACAACATCTGTTTTAATGGGCGACACCTTCATGGATGTTAATATTTAAACAGGTAGATAGTTTTGAATTATATCAATCCCAATTACTATAATAGTGAATGTTTATTTTTCTGAAGAAGAAGAAGAAAAACCTAGATTATGCGACATTGCCGTCATATCTTACTAGAAACAAAGTAGAACGGCATGTGAATTAACGCTGCTAACTTCACGCTGTTACATGACATGAGTCGACTTAGTAACTACGGAATTTTATTGATAAAAGTAATTACCTAATGTTCTACCAATAATAATTTAAGATAATTGATATAATTTTTATTAATAACGAATTAAAATTCATGAAAGATAACGTTTATAGTGTATTACAGTAAAATCTACATGTAAAAATAATAATAATAGCTTTTTAAAATATATATATACCTGACTTAAATGATACAAAATTCAATTCATTCTCTGTTTTACCTTTACTGATGCATCTTTCTAGCGATGATGTCTGCTGGCAGTTTTGCAAAGCAATTTGACGTCATTTGATGTTGATTTTAATATAAATTAAATGTAATATTTTTATCTTTATAAAAAGATATTTTTTACAAAAAGAACCAAATTAAGAAAAAGGGTAAAACAATTATACCTGGTTTTGGGTTCTGGGGCAGGTAGAGAGATCCCTCAGCTGATAAAACCTGATGACGGCAACGGACAAGTAGAATCTTGATTTTCACCCTCGAAATGTCTAAAGGAATGTATATAGCCTAAGGCATTATATTTTAAGCGACCAATGAAATGTTTCCCTTTTGTCTCGTAGAGAGAGCTAAATATTTGCTAAATAATATTTTTCACGTCAGTCCTTTCGATACGCTGTATGCGGGTGGTATATAACAGTGACTTGAAAGATTAATAATAACTGGTTTTAAATTAAAAAAAAAAGTGTCTGTTTACACTGAATATTAACACTTAATATTCTTCTTCTTGGTGAGAGGTGATTAAAAGTGTAAATATTTATTGTTTTTCTTCCGTTTTTAATATAAAAATGATACGCCAAGGGTAAGTCTATACATTTTTCTGCATTAGAATTAGGTTTTTCTCTTTTTATGTAGTTAATTCAACCGTTGATACATATTAGTGTTAGAAACCATCCCGATCCCTGAACGTGATTCAAGAGCCTGTGTATTTATTAACGTAATTTTCTTAACATGGAGATCCGAAAGCCCTTCACGAAGGGCAGCTACTGACATAGATATGATGGTTAGACGAGCCTGCAAAACTCGCTGTTGTATCAAGGACTGTTGGTTCCTTTAAATTTCATGATCTCTTTGGGTAGAAAGCTTCATTAGAATACAGCGGTCTTGATCACGTGGTGGTTAGTCAGATTCGATCCCTGTCGATAGCCAAAGTTACCAGAATAGAGAGGGATATATACGAAAAAGTTACCGAGAGAGAGAGAGATAGCTAAATAAATAATATATTTAAACATTGATGTCTCATTTATTAGCATGATTAAGGGGGAGAAGGGCAACTATATAAAAGGTGGATCGTTATCTGCGAGAGAGGGTACATGAAAAGTAGAAACATAATTTAATTCCTATTTAGCATTATTATTTCTTCTTCTAGAAAAGGTAGAAAGAGTACAGTGTGTGCGTGAGAGAGAAAGGTAGCAGCAGAACTTGTAAGTAATAGTAGTGAGAAAGAGGGAGAGATAGCTAGGTACGCAAGCCATTAAACGCTAGGGGTAGGGGTTTCAAGATGAGCGCCGAGTAGTAGTTGGGATAAATTCGTTTATATCGCGCAGGTCCGCGGTTTGTGTTTAAAGCTGAATTAAAAATTTTTTAATGCTGGATCAGTTATCTTAAATTACTATTATTATATGTAATTAACTTATTACTAACGGTAATTATTTTGAGAAGTCGGTGAGATTTATTAATATACATAATCGATAATACAGATTTCTTCATGACGCCCTCTATTGACGATATGTTGGTTGTCGGTAATACAGATCCCCGTAATAGCTATTTCTTGTCGGTAATACAGATTCCCGTAATGGCTATTTCTCGACCCCTTTTTATCCGATCCTGTACGCCACTGTGGGTAGAAAAATGGTTAAAATGATAGCCCCCCTATGAAAATTTGTCTTGCACGCCTATGAATAGTTGGCAATACTGCTGTGTGAGGGAGATAGTCGCATACAAAACTAATGGGTTAGAGAGAGATAGCATACCAGTTCAAGGTTATTTCAGAAGTGAGGAAGTGAGGCGCCAGAATCCCCCTATCCCCCCTACTCATCTATAATTCTACTACGTAGTACCAATGTGCTTAATTTAAGTTTATCTAAAATTAACTAATAAAAATGTGTACATTGTGATGTGTACACTGAAAGTTTCAGCTTTAATAACAAAAATCTTTACTTTCGACGTTCAAATAAACGCATTTACTGTAGAGTTAAAAAAATGCAGGTTGATTTAAATGACATGTTTAGATTCTGCTTTTGTTTACTACTTTCAACTGATTTTTAATTTGAAATCCTTTTTATTTTTATGTTAATTAGAAATTCCTTGTTTGAACTGCAAATGCGCTCTTTTAACTGCTCAATCTTTTAAATGTAGATATATATTAAATTTCAAGGGGGTGGTATTTAAAATAAAAATGTTTTACTTCTGAAACAAAATCTATGTTTTTAAAACAAGGTATGTAGTATATTGCTTTTGATTGATTTATAAAATCTTTGAATTGAAGTGCACGTGCTCTTGTTATAAAAAGAAATGATAACTAATTTGAAATTAAATATAGGTAGTTTTTAATTCAAATGCGTGTGGTTTTAAAATAAAAGTATAAGTTGTTATATTTACACCTATAAATGTTTTTGACATAAAATATTTGGCTGTGTTTTGAAAACAATTTATTTTGATTTGGGTTAATTCGGCATTTTCATTGATATCGTTAAAACGTAGCCAATGTTAAATTACGTACCGAACAAAATGGAAGGAAATTTTCCAGTGTTTTAAAAGTGTTTTATGTTATATAGTGTAAGTGGTAGTTCTCAACAAGAACGTTTTGAACAAATTCTAAATGCTCCTATTGAAATTACTGCATCAGGAGCCTGAACAAAGCCTGAACTATACAAATTTTTAAAAACTTGAACGTTGAGAAAGCCTGTTATGTAAAATAATATATTATCTAACAACAGTAATAAAATTTTTGTGGTAGCTACTGAAATTAGTATTAAATGTTTTAATAAATACAAGCTATCCTGTGAAGTAGGATCACAATCAGATAATATATTATTAGAATCAATAACTTCATTCACACGTCCTTCGTTGCATATCTTTAATGTTACCAGAAAATGTTTTTTAAGAAATAAGTATTTATAAATAAACTGTTTATGTTCTGTATTTCTTTATAAGCTATTGTTTTATTTTTGCACTAGGTGTACTGTGATGCCAATAAAGCATTAATAAGAGTAAGTTTTTTTTACTGAAATAATATAATACATTAAATTCAACAGTGTTCTGCATTTAGCGTCATTAACTTAAAAGGATGTTGCATTTAAAAGGAAATACTTACACCCTCTAAATAAATGCAGTATTATTTTAAATTTAAAAAGAACATTAATTGCAAAATATTACTTTTAATAGAAAATATTCCTACTTTTCAATTGAAAACAGCATATTATTATTAAATTAAATACAACATGACATTCGTATAAAAGCACTGCATTTAAAAGTAAATGTTGGTACTTCCTGTTTGAAAGCAGTACATTTTTTCAATTAATTACAATCTACCATTCAAATAATGTTTATTTTACTTTTAAATTAACAATAAAACTATTTAAATCAACCCGCGAAATAAGCTTTTGATTTAAATGCACAATACTTGCAACTCGAAACACTCTTAAAGGTAGAGCTACTTTTAAATTTAAGAAATAGTTTGTTGGTGCATTTTTGAAAGTAAAGAATTTTGATGTTACCTGACTTTTTTTAATTTAAAAGCAAAATTTTTAGTGATAAATAATTATTTGAACGCTCAGAAATTTATGAGAAATTATTTTTTGTTTTGTCAACCTACGGACCAATTGTAAAGATAAAATTAAATAAATTACATTTGTTATAGAGAATATCTTTGCATGATTCTAAAAACGTACAAATATTTAAAATAAAGGAGAACAGAAAAGGTTCTAATAAGTAAACTGTGATATATTAAAGAAAAAACTGTATCAAAGTATTAACAAAATCCATGTGGTGTAGTATGTACGATCTCGGAAGCGGCATTGAATTAAGACAAATAACAAACAAAATAAATAGTTTAAACAACACCCAGTATTAACTTCCGTAAAGCAAAAAAACATTAGTGAATTGTAGCCCTTAAATCTAAAAGTGAACCAAAAACCACTTCCATGATCATAAGATAACTCAAGAAAAAAAGACTGCTTAATTTTTATCTATTAATAATTTCTAACACATAATGAACACTTTTTAACAAAAAAAGTAAGTAAAGGTTTAGCTTTTTTACCCGTCATTACTTTAAAACAACTGAAGTATGAAAAAAACAGTTCTTCAGAAATTATTATAGCTACTGTAAAACTTATGCCTCGGCAGAGACGTCTTTCTTATTAGAATTGTGTTCCGCGATCGTGAGTGCTAATTATTATTCAGGCTTATAAATAACAGAGCGAATGCAGGAATATATAATTAATAATGATATTTATATAATGTAATTAATTAAGGGCGCCACCCAATAGTTAGTAGATGTTATATAAAGAAACTTAAGAAATCCACAGACTGGGAAAAGATTTTCCAAAAGAATATATATTGATTTACGTTAAATCAATCTACTTAGTGATAATGAATTTTATTTTGTGAATAAAACACACAACAACGATTGGTTGTGCCGGTTTAGCATCATAAGAAATACGTTTAAATAGATTTACTCTTAGAGCAAAATTTAATTTAATACAACACTCGTTCTAAATGAGTTATATTAGTTGAATTCATTACATAAAATCTGGTTATTTAGTCATATTGACATACAATCATTATTACCTGTCATCCCATTCTAAATACAGGTTAGTAATTTAACTAATATAAAAACAGGAAGAAGTTTGGTTATACAAAGCATTTAAATATCAAATAAAGTTTATTGTTAACTTACTATAATTTCCCGCTACAATAATTCCTTCTCGCTAATACGACAATTAATGCGTGCAACCTATACAGAAAATCCCTCAAAAACCTCGTCGGATTGAATGTTGAATTGCTGACATTTATTTTTAAACAAATGAATGTAACGTAATGTAACGTTAATTTTATTAACACCTGATTAGTTCGTTGTAGCTTCAAACTGCCATCCTTCAAATTTCAGTTTAATGAAAATTTCGATAAACTATTAATTTATTAACTTTAGTTTGTGAATTAATCTTTGCAACTCTGACGCCAAAACGTTTTCCGCGATGTGTACAAATACGGAATTCTTATACATTTGAGAAACCATTTGAGATTATACAAGGAACAATAACTTTTTGTTCTGCTTCAGCATATTTTAACTGGGTACAAAATAGCTAGGTTCGTAGCACGCCCACAAACTATATCAAAACATCCTGATACGACAACTTACTTTCAAATTTATTATTGGTGAAACTTATTAGCTTAGTTGACGGAACGCGGGCAGATTCGTAGTGTGCGGTCCGTATCCGTATAGAAGAGTGAGCTTTGCATAGTTTTCTTTAGGTTTTTAAGTGAGTGATATGGGTTTAACCATTCGGACTGAAATATGACGACAGGCTTAACCAATAACAAAATTGCACAAAATTCTTTTAATATTAATTTTAAAAGGTGCATCGGGAAAATAAAATGAAAACTTAAAACTATCAAAGCTTGTCAGCTAAAAAGAATCATTACCTTTTGAGCACCTAGTTTTTTATACAAATGTTTTGATATATATAAAATATGTTCCCAACTGCAAACGCACATGAATTTAAATTAAGGCAATCTTTTAACTAGAATGAAGTCGTAAATTAAATTATTTGTATGAAAGTTTCGTTTTTGTGATTGTAAAAGGGTACATATCTTGTTTTTATCAGGATATCTTGAAACTTAACTGAGAGAAAACGAAAACAAAAACAAACATTTATATAATGACCGACTGTCTACATTTCTTAGTACTTATTTAAATGCAACTGCTTCTATTCGATGATAAAACCTTTTGTGTTTTAAATATAAACATAATTTTCAGGTGAAGCGGAATAACGCATTTTTATACCGGAGGAGGTTAGAAATTTTTTCAATTCTACATAATAATCGTTGTGAACAGAATACACCTAGGAATAAAAACAACTGCATCTCCCGTTTCTGTTCTTAAAAGCGAGATATACCTATTTCCCTCACTTTTCAACACAACTCCCGCAGCTCGCAAAAAGCTGTAGGGTATAGGTGATACCCAAAACTTTTTCATTCAAGAAAGAAATTGCTGAAACTTTACTTATCTGCCTTTAGGCAATATCTACAGCTGTGATATTAGAACTGTTATAATATGAAAATTCAAATTATACATTTAATTAGGTGTGCGGCTCTTAATGTTTTCAGTGCTACCCTACTAATATAAGCACTAGGTAGTTGAAACTATAAATTGAAATAATCCGGAGCAAAGATAAATCGGAACGCCTCTACAAGGTATTAAGTCCACTTATATCAAGAAAAACAGCGGGAAATTATAATAGGTTAAATTTATATAGATTTTCCCAGTGACTTGTTAAATAATCTTCTAAATCTTCAAATCCGTACGTGATGAGCCGGGAGAGATATCCAGGTGATCATACCCTAAACGGTATTTCAAGTTTTGCTTAAAAAATATATATTTATTGTTGCTTTATTGATAAACTGACTAGATTATATCTAAGGAGAATAAGTATTGAAATTTATCTGGACTCGAGAAAATGCACAAACTCGAGGAAACTTTAAAAATTAAAGTCGATAAGATGTTAGAAAAGTAGCCATTAATCAAAATATAGCAGCATAAGTATCCTAGGTACTACAATTATAAACAGTCAACCAATAAATAATGTTAGTAGATTAAAAATACGGAGCCATGATGGAATAAGTGAAAATCCGATATAATGGAAAAACCCTTATTAATGTGTTCCAGAACACACGTTGCATTTACATATATTGATTCTACATAAAACGGTACACTGTGGGCCAAATTAAATTGCACTTTTTTTGAATACTAATAGGATTTTGGTTTCATACTTAATATTAATAATTCCTAGATGTACCCTAAACTGAATATTTATCTCATTTAATTTACAAGAGACAAGAGACAAGTTGAGACAATATCAAATGCAATGCCGTCATTCAGATGACTAGGTACGTATAGACCTTTATCAACATTTAATAAGTAATAATTAACGTGATAATTTAAAATTAATAAATTGTCATACTTAAAGAAAATCTACGCATACCTGTGTTGAAACAAGTTCTCTAAGAATAGTGTTTATAAATAGAATGATTTGTTACTAAAAATAGTTACAAACCATTCTAAATAAGTCTTACAACACTTACAATAGTACGTCTTTTTTTACGTCTATTACTCAATTTAATAAATTTACTTGTAGTTCTGGTATTTACTGGTTCTGGTTTTTTTTCTTGACCTATTAGTGGCGTTTAGAAAAACAATAGTTCCTATTTATTTTAAAAATATGTGCAAGCATTGGAACATCTTCTACCACAGCGTTCCGCAACCTTTTTATCTAGCAACCCAAAAATATCAATAAAATTATAAGGCGACCCATACGAGAGGAGTAGGGGTTTACTTAAAATTACTGGATCTTATAGCATATATTTTTAACATGATCCTAAATGATATAATAAAAATAAATATTTATGCGGCCCATTTTTAAACTTTCGCGACCCAAAATTAGGTCGCGACCCAAAATTAGGTCGCGACCCTATGATTGCGATCCACTGTTCTAGCACACACTGCTCATCATTTATGCAATGTAAATAATATGGTAAATTTACAACCTATTTAACAGTATGTACCGTTGAAAACATTAGAATTTTTTCAATTTAATCTACGTCCCTTCTATTCGTGTTCGTATTGTCATTGTCCGATTCAGTACAGAGCAACCCTTAAAAACTAATCTTTGAAACACGCTAGTAGGTACTAACCAGGTACAGCGTTTTATTGCACCAACAAATCACAACGCAGTACAGTGCAATATCTTAAAATTGAGTGTGTTGACAAACTGAAGAGACCAAAATAGACATTTACAAGCGGTACATTCGACTGGTTGATAGTGCAGAATTGCGCTGTACTGCACAGCGTTTGGCTATTGCATTAGTCTGCTGTGCATGGTACAAATAGCACGTTCCAACGCTTAATTTCTAAAGATTTCACTGTCTATGATTATGATATCATATGACGTAATAATAGAAATTTAATTATTTGCTTTTACATAAAAAATGCAACTTCCATTACATGTTGTAGGGTCCGTTTTCCTTTGTATCTCTGCTATGCATGTTCCGAATGAGATATGCTTTTTCTTGCCCCAGTCGAGTCGGCTCAGCTGCACGACATGGATGGTTATAATTTGACCTAGGTCATTTTTGTCGATTTACAATTAATTCTATTACGTAATACACATAACCGTGCATTACATAAATACACTATTTGGGTATTGTTATAGGCGCTGTTAGTGCAGGCGATAACTTCGTTAGCATAACATTGAATAGCTGTCCAAAACTGTTGAAAATTGTCCAAACCAGTTACACTTCTCTTGAGGAAGGAGAGAACTTCAAGATACAGTGGTACCTTGGTTTACGAGCATAATTCGATCCGGACACGTGCTCGTAATTCAAAGCACTCGTAAAACAATGCAAATTTCCCCATAAGAAGTAATGGAAACTCGGATGATTCGTTCCACAACTACTTATTATTCATATAAAAATGATACAAAAATACAAAATACATATACTATACGTATACGTAAAAATAAAACAAACGATCACGCGCTCGCCTCTGTAATTTAACTGATAAGATAAACAGCAGACGAGTTTGAAAGGTTCAGTAGTCACAGATTGATTTTATTTAAGAAGAGCGAACATGATGCTTAACGTGTACATATTCGATTAAATTGATTTAATCTTCCCTATTTTGTACTTCTAACGGGTTATAACTAAAGATTTGCATAATTACTTTTCTTTAAATGACGTCATTACATTATGGCACTTAAAACGTAATCAAATTTTTAATTACAACCCGTTATTAGGGTGTATGTATTCATCGATGACAAATAAAATGTTAAAATCTGCTGACATTTTTAACAGTCGAGGTAACATTAGATGCTGTTTACACTCTTATCTTATCGTATATGTTTACACAGATGTTGATGGCGCCTTGACCCCAATTCTTCAATTGTTAAGGATAATATGTAGTTGTGATGACGTGACGGTCGGCAGACAAAGCGTATACCTATTAAAGATTTTACTCGTAATGCAAGACATCGCTCGTTAATCAGGTCAAAATTCATTAAACATTTTTGCTCGTTCTGCAAAACACTCGCAAATCAAGTTACTCGTAATCCAAGGTTTTACTGTATCTTAATTTTAGAAAATTCAGCCACTTCCCATCTAAAGAAAAAAGTATAAGTAACACTACGAGTGGAGCATTATTGAGCAGAAGGGGGCGCGTTGTAGTTGTAATGTATGGAGTTATGGAATCCAGGCAGTATAAGCAAATATGAGTTACCACGAAGTAAAGAACAACGACGCCTTTGTATTTATTTAAGCTGTGCAGAAACATGCCGTTGCTAGGTAACGAATGTACACACGCACATTGCACAAGTTGGTTTCTTGCAATTCGGGTATTGTAAGATGTGATAATAGACTTTGAAACTTCGATATTGTGAATATTTTCTGCAAGATAGAAATCTACAACGTTTCAAAGAAAACTATAAAAATTATATACCGATATTATGCATAACGACAACGTGCTTAGCACAAATTGTCTCATACATGACCATGACTTCAAGAGATGTGCTGCTAAATTAAGTTTGTCATTAATATTAACCCTTATTATGACGGAGAAAACAATACACTTGACAATTCTTATTCATTTAATTAACTCATCTACTGACTGACAATTAACTAAACCTTGCCATAAAAAAACCATTGAATAATCAATTATTTAACGTGAAAATTTCATTAAGGAAACTGATTGAGTTTCCTTAATTAATTATTTATCCAACCTACGACATTTTCACCTTAGTTACGTCAATTCTTAATAGCTTACGTCCGGAAAAGGGACATGATGTTTTAAATTAAATTGTGAGTAAAAGAATGGCGTGATTATCTTTCTGTCATAAATGGATAATATAATAGATGGATAATACCTGTATTTTCTTATGAAATTGAATCGTCTCTAATTTGAATTCACTCAAGCTTACAAATAATTTTATTCTTGTTTTCAACATGATTATCTCTGATAGCGTAAAATAGACGTTTGTAGATATCTGATAACAGAATATTTACTAATTGATATTAGTTTTTGGCGAAGGTAGAATAGTGCCGTGGAAAGTGAGTAGTTGGGTTTTCAAAATATAGCAAATGCTACTAATATTAAGGGAAGTACTATTGGTGTCATAATGATCTAGGACAGCAAAGATAATGTGATAGAATTTTTTATTTTATCATATGCATTTATACTGAAAATAAGAATAAAATAGCATCATCTTAGTCTTGCTGTCCTAGATCATTATGAAACATATAGTGCATAATACATATCGTCGCCGTTAATGCATACTGGCGTAACTGCAACTTTACATGTGCGCGGTTTAAATGCTTATAAAAACTTTATTACAGATTACATGATAAATTCCCTGAAATGTTGTAGCTAGGAGCATCGCTACTTACAACATTTCGGAGAACAGTTTTTATAAGTATTTAAACTGCGCTCCTGTAAAGTTGCTAAAAAACAGTTGCGCCAGTATGCATTAACTGTGACGATATAAGACTTAAATACTTAACATTTGACATTTATCGCTTTAAACTTTTCATGACAATAACTTTTGAATGGTAGATAATACGTCATTGTTTTAAACTTTGTATCCAGGGATATACGATGTGTTGTTATTATTGTCAATGACGCGGGCGTCATCGAGTTGGTAAAATCTCTTTAAATGGCAACCTGTACTTTACTCGTATATCCAGATCTTATGCAACATTACCTTAACATATCTTAAGTATTTTTGCTTGTATTACACATTACCTTCTTTCTATGAGTTATTGCTTTACAAAGTTTAGTGAAGTTTTATGTTAAGGGAAAGAACAATGCTTGAGTTTGGTTGGAGGTGAAGCTCAAGATGTTTTTAATGGTTCTTGCTTAAGAATGTTAGATCGGAGATAATTAAGTTTTTGCTAGTAATGTTGTAACGATAAAAATTTGAAGCCCTAACTTAAACTAACGTCGCACGATGGACGTCACTGTAACATCAATAAAGTTAAAAATACTGAGTACTTATTGCAATTGCCAACTTCGCACTAAAAACGATACTTACTGCACCACCTTAAGATCTCTTAATGACAAATTATTTCTCACGGGCTTAACTACTGGTCTCTATCTCTCTATAGCTTATAGATTGTAAAGAAAAACAAGGTTTGTAGAAATAATAAGGATATGGGCGCCATTTGCTCGCAAGTCATTATAATACTCAAAATCCGCAAGCAAAAAAGGATTCTGATTATATTGATTGAATTCAATTACTAATCGTAGTTAGTTAAGTTAATGTTACGCCGATTAATATATTTTAATAACTTCCACACGTAAACGGTCCAATACTATCACAATAATATCTAATTTAAAGATTCATTTATTCGTAGACAAGATAATCTTTTATCCAAAATGACAATAATAAGAACAGTCGTAATCATGTTCTAATAAGGATCCTTATTGAAAAGTAAATGTTTGCACAAATAACAAAAAGTTTTCACAGCAATGGCACAAGTAAAGTTTAAACACAGAACTTATTTCTATTATACAGTTTATCCGTTAATCCTTAATAAAGCGGTATAATTGTATAGTCCTTTAAATTTAACAAATATCACTTGCACAAGAATGCCCTTTAATTCACTTAACACTAGGTACAAAATACCTCACAAGTTATAGATGAAGAACTGTGAACAATTGTTTATTGCCTAAAGTTCATGATAGTTGTGTACTTAAGTTTGCAATATATTTTCCTTAATAAAGAATTAAACCATGTAATTTCCAAAGAAACGTGCATCCTTTAAAAAGTTACCACGTTGACACAACTGTATTTAACAAAAGGTTCGCAAATTTATACAACTCTCAATATTTGCGATACAATACGTAACAAAAATATAATTTCTTTATCTTTAAGATTCAAATAACTATTGAATTCACTTTATACATCATACACTAAGATTAATTTTTAAACTTTTAAATTTATGTACTGTACTATAAATTCTTTAATTTAATTGTTAACTCTATTAACTCTAAGAACCACACTCAGTATTATAAGCTATTAGCATATAATAGTACGATAAACGAGATGAGAAAAATGACTGCAAAACAACTCAAATCTTAACTATTGGCACATAACGGACCACACCAAAATCTCGCGGTACTTGACGAGATCACTTCCAGCTTTTTATATGTTTCCGACCCGGCAAACTGATTTCAACCCTTACGTGGGTTTTACAAATTTTCACAAATGTTACAAAGTATTAGTTTATTTTATTTATTATTATTATATTTAAGTACGTATTAACAATGACTAATGAAAATTTTCTCGTATCCTACTTCTGCACTTTCGCACTGCACTAATAACTTTTAATAACAAATACTAATAGTACAGGATTTATTGTTGTGTAGCTTATCACTGTTAATATTTTCTCTAATTGAAATAAAATCACTGTTGCATTACAGTTTATAGTTTTTCCTTTTTTATTTTGTTATTTACTGTTTCAAATTATTTTCTATGTACCTTACAATTTGTATAAATATCAAACTCTTGCTATATGTTTTGTACATTAGAAGCAATAAACATTATTATTATAATATTACTGCTACATTACAGTTTACAATACACTGTTTACAGAAACCAATCTAGTCTAATAGCATAATCATGGAAAAATGCTATATAGTTGCTTCATTAATGGTGAAGCTCCATCTTGGGTATTAATATTCATCCAATATTATATGTTCCGGCTATAACTGAAGCTTCCTAACCGGCTAGCCCGCGGTGTTAATAAGAAGTCCCGCTATATTAAAATTATAAAACAAAACATTAACCTGAAACTTTACTAATATCCAACAAAACGTCTGCTTTAAGATAACAGCCGCCGTTTGATCTCTGCACAAGCACTAACAAAAATAAAAGACAGGATACAAAAGAAACAGAAAGAGATTTATTCAAAAATACAAGAATAAACAGTAAAAAAGGTAAATATCAAAATCATTAAAATCATTAAAGAATCAAGTTAAAAATGATAAAAGTCACACAAAAATCAAATTACAAATTAATTCACAAATAACTCCTATCAATATAAACAAAAATTTTATATAAACACTAGTTACTACAGTGCTTATAATCTTAAAATCAATCTTTTAAGGTCAATTAAATTGAAATCAAATTAATCAGTATTTTATAATTTGTCGATAACGATTTATGCTGAAACGGTAATTTAGATTGAATCAGGCAACTGTGTAAACGCAACAAATATAATCAATTCAAAATAGCAAAGTTTATATTTGATACATAACCTAAGAGAGAGAGAGAGATTTTTGTTAAGAAGGATGTTATGTAGTCTTGTCTTTGTGAGGTTTTAGATTAAAACAGGTTAGAAGTGAGTTCTGCATTACTTTAACAGTAAGTTATCATCCACTACAGCATACCGAATTAGGTAGTATTATGGGTTTGGACAAAGAGCTCCGGAGGGATAGAAATTGTCTCTGGTATTTATGTAAGGTATTCCCACAAAACAAGGAATTGTTAGAAATAACCATGATGAATAAATTACTTTAGAAGTATACCTTGAAAACCTCGTATTTAAATCCCAATAATTACAGTTTATTGGATTTCCTGGAGAAACTTCAACTACATGAAAACCAAACGAGATCCACATGAAATAACTAACCTTTCACCACTTAAAATCCTCAAAGAGGGAAATTATAATCAAACTTCACAAGTGATGAAAGTGGACACTACTAAAAGGGGATACTTATATTTTGCAAAGGTTTTAAACGAACAGTGATTAGCAGAATTTACCAATGAAGAATCCTGAACTGAAACATAACCAAATAACGACTAACTAATAAGAATATCTGCAATCTGCTCAAAAATACAATCAAATTAGGAGTGACAAGGTTGATGAAACATAATGGGGACAAGGCTTTTAAGAAGAGAATCTTAGGTTGAACACTGAATAATAATATATTTCTAGTATTTGTATTTCCAAAAGCATTTCACATTTTTGTCAAATGTTTAGATTGATAAATCGAGAAAACCAAACCTGTTGATAAGAATATTACACTACAATATAACAAATATGAAGGTTTACATTGTAATATTCATCATATTCATTTTACTGTAATTATATTGCTTTTTATGACTGTTAATTACACTTAATAAAATGTATACTAAATAAAATGCAAATTAAATTATGAAATGATAATTATTAAATTAAAAGTTTTAATAATTAATTATAGTTACATATCAAGTAAGCAAAACAAAAATCTGGATGTCAAGATTTGTTTTACTTAGCCAACCTGCGTTAAGCTTTATGTCCTCAGTCTTTAGCGCGTCATTTAATTATCTAAGAGGTTGCCTATTCACCCTCTACTATCTTTCTAGGTTAGTGCCGGAACTACTAAGATTATCCTCACCTGTCGGGGTTCGTAAGGAGTCTGTTCGCCCCTAGTATAGCATACAGACTTACACTTACCTGGCCGAGTCCAACCTTAATGTGACTAGGACTTGGCCGTAGGTCTGCTTAGGATATCCTAGGAGTTTGTCAACCCGGCCTACCATAATAAGGCCTGGTGGGTTCTGTGCGTTAGTTGGTGGATATCAGATTAAGTCTGCTAAAGCTTTTAGCGTACGCCCGTACGTGTTTCATAATTTTTTTTATATAAGCTCTCCAAACACTCAACAAAAATTCTAGCGTATTACAATTTTTGGTCTCTAAACGTGGATTTGATTAAATTGAATATAGCTTAAGATAATAAATCATTTCGTGCTTTTTTGCCCCAATATGGCGGCGTTTTGCGGGCTGCTATCGCGTCTAGATGTAGTCTATGTCAGTGGATTA
This sequence comes from Agrypnus murinus, assembly GCA_929113105.1. Taxonomy (NCBI): domain Eukaryota; kingdom Metazoa; phylum Arthropoda; class Insecta; order Coleoptera; family Elateridae; genus Agrypnus; species Agrypnus murinus. The sequence goes on along the minus strand of OV816024.1, from coordinate 224,948,040 downwards.
TTAGCAATTACTAATCTTTTGAGATTTCTAATACCCAAATGGCATTTTCTAAATTAAATTTTAGGTATAATTAAAAAACTCCCTCACCGAACATTCTTTGACCAAGCTGGTGTCATGTTAACAAAATTCTATGCTGATTGTGAATATGTAAATCATTTTTGGGGCAAACACCCCAAAGGCTCCAAATTTGGGATCAAAAGTAAAAAATGCTTAATTTCCGTGACAATGAATAATAATAATTATATTAAGTTACTACGATTGCCAAATTGTGTAATTTACAATTACACAATTTAGTTAGGTTAGGTTAGGCTAAATTAGATTAAGTTGAAAAAAACTCGAATTTGCTTTTGCATAGCGATATGGTTAGGTAGCGGCGTTTGCCCTAAAAATTTACGATTTACGTATTCGGAATCGGCATAAATTACTTTTTACTGCCTTTTTCGTTGCAAAGTTTTTAATTACGTCATCAAGATTTACGTGGTTTGAATGGTGGGAGTTTGGTGCTTTGCCAGTCGTTAAGTGACATGGAAACATCGGTGTGACTACAGCAGCAGAGAAAGCGCGTGTATTTGTAAGTTGTGACGCGGAACCATATAAAACGCGGGGCAGTTTAAAGCGCGGGGCCGGGTTTTGGGGAACGCGCTGAACCCGCCTCGCGCCGGTCCTGTCAAATAGCGTTGAAGAACCTACACTGTTACCGGTTTTAAATATCTAAAAGTGCTTATATCTCTTGGAGGAGCCAGCAGAGAAGCAAATGTTTTTAGAGTTTTTAAAGCTAAGTAGCTTTTGAATAATGCGATGTGACTTTGACAGGCAACAAAATAACTGCTTGAATAATGTTCAAAGAACGCAAACAGGGTTTTAGCACCTCCTCCAGGTACTTGCCTCTGTAGATCAAGCTATTCATTGTATTACTTGACACATAAGCTGGAGAAACTTTCCCATCTTGTGCAATTGCCTTTCAAATAATCTCACTGCCCTTTTTACCTGTTTATCGCTTGTAGCTGTATGTATGGGAATATATCCCACGTACGCACTGTAATACAAATTTTTCGCACATTGAATTTTTAAATACATATACTCAAGTTACAAATTGATGGACATTTGTCTGAAATGTTCCCGCAAAACATTTGAGAAACGGATCTTACATATACTTGGGAACACCACTTCGGTTGGTGTGCCATAGTCATTAACGCCATAAAAGTCATTTTAATTTTTTAGACAAACTTTCTGTATAAATTGGTGGGAATGAAGTTGGTTATTATATTAATAAATAATGTTAGACTTTAATACCGTCAATAACGTGCATAAATAAAACAATGCTATAAATAAAAACTTCCCCGATTACGTCAGTAGTATTGTTATACTAATGTTTATATTACCTACTACATAATATATTAGCATATGGTAATGGCTCCTATGTACTATCTTTGAAACTGATCTATGAAGTGTATTAAGGTATAAGGCCTTCAAACAAACACTATTCCCTTTGTTATAATCTTTAATTTTTGCATTTGTTTATTCGAAATACCATGTGAAACCCAGTGGCGTGCGGTGAGAATTTAGGCTAGGGAAGCAACCACGATTTTAATTTTAATATACCTAGGAACAGGCGTGGATTCACAGAGGGAGATGGGGAAATCCCCCCCCCCCAAATTTAGAAATAAGTATACATAGAATAGAAACAGATAATGTTTATTTAATTATTATTTATTAAAACAATTATTTTTCCAAAAATTTTCCCCTCAAAATAATTCTCTGGATCCGTCCCTGCTAGGTACAATAAAAAAACAGTGTTATAATTATTAAGCTTAACAGTTTTTCAAAGAAGAACTTTTACACTTTATAACTTATGGAATTTGTTGACTATTATCCTTTATTTTAAAAACTACTACTATGTATTTATAATGCAAATCGATTTTCCGGTCTTTTTAGCAAAATATCGGTGTAGGTTTTAAGCTTTGTTGTTAAATTTGAAAGTTCTGGTCTTGATCTGCCTTGCTCAATAATTTGTAACTTCTCTCCAAAACTGTATGCAGAAAATTCTTTATTAATAATTTACAAACTGAACAAAAAAATCGTCCCGATTCGAATGTATCGGAAGTACTCGAACCTTCCACCGAAGCAGCTGAATTTAAGGTCATGACGATAATTAAATTTGCATACAGAACAAACTAAATAGAATTATTTGTCTTTAAAAAAATCCAACTTATATAAATTGAAGTAATAAAATGGGACAAAATCCAGTCTCATTCGCAGATTTACATTACTGAAGTAACATTAAATTTAACAAACACTAAATCGAACAAATAACCAAATTATAATAAATAAACATTTGGGCACGAAGCACACTAAAAATAACGACCAAACAATGTTAACCGCATCGTCTGTATGACCACGCCCGCTTATCACGGCTAGAAGAGCAGTTATAAGCAACGAAATTAGTGCTTATATGCAGCGTATGTAACACATTTGAATCGGTATTACCTTTCCGTGCAAGTTTAATGAGCCTAATTTAAAATAGTACTCTAAATAATTATACTTTTTGTTGTACGAATTTGATATTGAGCTTTAATTTGATCAAATATTACAAATTTAAATAAACGATAACCATAATTTTATAAAAATATTTTGTTAGCATTGGTTTTTATTTTTAATAAATTCTCAAGGGAAGCATTGCTTCCATGAACCGCACGCCACTGGTGAAACCATTAAAAACTAATTTTAGGCCAGTCTTGCTTGCTCAAGAAACCTGAACTTCCATGTCTGGCATTAAACACAAATCAATTCGTAGTAGTCATTTGGAATTCTTAAAGTTTATTTTTAAATATATTTTCAAAATTATTGTCTGAATATTAAATTCAATTACAAAAAAATCAACAATTAAAATTTGTAAGGTAGTAAATACGTGCTAGAGGTGAATATATCGATGCGGCTACAATTTGGTTATCATGCACCTGCTGTTATCAATTTTAGGACAATGATCAAAAATCTAGATGCCCAAATAATATTATGAACCGGTGCCCACCGAGTATCAAAATGCCATTTTATGGTGATTGTGGAAGCCAAAAGAAATTACATGCCTTGGCGTTTTGTCGAATATTTATTTTTTTATTCTGAATAATGAATATAATTAATTAAAAAAATAAATGGGTAATACGTGTTTTGAAATAAATAGAAACAACAATAAACAAATGCAAATAGTACTATTAATAATAAAAAACAAATAACATTTAAAAATATAAATCAAATAATATTATTAAATAATTATTTTTTCCAAAACTAACAAGTTCAAATAAACTAAAATTTATCGCAGCAGAGATCGATCCTGCGAACCACGCGTTATCAAGTAAGCATATTACGGACACAGCTGTGTTACGGATCAAGCCTCGCGCATAGTTGTTGAATGTGCTAATGCGCTTATTCATAAATCGCTACTGTATGATGAGATATTTTCAAAAACTATAGAGCGAGATGGAAAACAAAATGCCAAGATACGTATATTTTTGGTAATTGGTAACAATCACCAAAAAATAGCATCCATATTATGTTTTATGATTATTTATCATTTGTATACACTACCTGCTATACACCAGTGATATTCCGCATTTGGGCGATGTTAAAATTGCAACTTTTGCCGATGATACGGCACTACTCGCAATAGGTCAGGAACAGGATGTGTCCACCAGTAAACTACAAACAGCTAGTGATACAGTACTAGAGTGGACAAAACAATGGAAGATCAAGCTGAACGAGCTCAAATCTATCCATGTAATCTTTACGAACAAAAGACTAGTTGATATACAGCCACTAGATATAAATGGTACTTTAGTACCATACTCGAACAATGCCAAGTACCTTGGCATGACGCTAGACGCTAAGCTCCGATGGAAAGAGCATGTAAAGAAGAAAAGAACTGAACTTGGTCTAAAATATAAACAATATTATTGGCTCCTTGGAAAAAATTCAAAGTTGGCACTAAATAACAAAATCCTAATCTATAACCAGATCTTGAAGCCGATATGGTTATATGGTATACAGCTCTGGGGTTGTACCAAAGCTAGTAACATTAAGCCCATTCAGTCCTTCCAAAACAAGGTTCTGCGTAATATGGTCAAGGCTCCATGGTACGTCCGTAATAGTGACCTTCATCGGGACCTTGGCATTCCAACTGTTCAAGACGACATTAAAAGGTTTGCTAGCAGGCATGAAGCCAGGCTACATAATCATATCAATGCAGAAGCTCTTCAGCTGCTGGACAATCAAGATCTCGTCCGAAGATTGAAGAGGACAAAACCATTTGAGCTTGTGTAGTGTTTTGGGTAAAAGCAGAGCATTGTGCGCGAGTGAGAATGTTTAGTATAGTTTCAACCAGAACAAACTACAGAACATTAATGGATGAACTCTAGCTTATAAGTATTTAGTTTAAGATTTATTAGATAAAAATTAATGGTTGATCAGCTTTGATCAGTTTTAATGCAAAGCACCACACAGGTGTTTAAAGGAAAAAAAAAAAAAAAAAATTTGTATACAAATCGCCACGGAAAAAAGTCACTGTTTAAATTTAATTGTTGAATTGAAAAAATTGTTTATTTATAAAATATGTTTAATATTTAACCTGGATGATTTGTGCGGAACACCCTTGAATGTTTATTGCTTATGACAATTACATTCTAGTTACTTTACTGATTTATAAGATTTATTATTTGACGGGTAGGCGTTTTGTTCGGAAAACCGAAAACTGATCCATACAGCGAGTCCGGTAATAGAACGCATTAATTTTAAGGGGTGATAGAAGACACCAAAAAGAACAAAAAAGTCTTATACAACTTTGTTCTAGAACGTACCAGTTTTTCAGAAAAAAATAAGAAAGTTGGAAACTTTAACATCATTTTGCCGCGTTAATAGTAGTACTTTAACTATGGGGCTTTGTCGGCAGATGCATCTCATCTATCACAACAACGAACCTTAATAACGTTTTATCCTATCATATGTCGTTTCCGCGTAAAATCGAATTCATTTTACAATTACAAATTCATTTTACTCAATTAATAAACGTGACAACCCTGTAAAGTTTGTAATATTTGCTCCATATTCGTACAAAATGCTGATCTGCAGGTTTCTTGACATTGAAGTAAAAAGCAGGTTTTGAAGAATATTTGGGCAACGCCTGACCGCAACAGTGTAAATAATACTCTTTTATTATTATTAGGTGAGATCATACTATCATAGTGTTGGTTGAACAAACCACCGAGTTTGTTGAACTTTGAAATAATAATTTGTCGATAAAGCGCTTTGTTCTTCTAATTATAACAGTTTTTAATGATTTTATAAGAGAATACCTATCTGTTAAAGAGAAGATTTATCTAATTTAAATTAGATAATTAGGATAAGGGATTTTGCTGACACCTTGTTCTGGCTACATTAAAAAATCTTTAATTTTATGGTAATTAGGTGCCTTAATCAAATTTCTTTACATAAGATAGTATTTTTTATTAAAAAAACAAATACGTCAAGAGATTTTGAAAATATTCCGGAAATTAATAAATACAAAATGTAGATCAATGATTGTCTTATTTTTACAGTTGGTTTGTTATGAATCAGCGTGATTTTAAAGTACAACGTACGAATTTTGTTTACAGTGCCGATTACAATTTTAGTAGAATGTCACCCTACTAATCTGCTTGGGATGTTTATTATTTTTAAACAACGGCTTTCATCATCAGTTTGTTTGTTTGATTTTCTAAAACAAGGTCAAGACCCAGCTGCGATTATACTTAAGCAAGGTTGCCAGATATGGCAACGGTTTTTTCTAAATTACTCGAAACCTTATTAACATAGAAAAAAAATGATGCAGACTTCTTTGTTCCTTTTGATGTCTTCTATCACCCCTTAAAATTAATGCGTTCTATCTCATGACACCCTGTATATAATCTGGTCTAGATCGTAGTGATAAACAAAGTGAAAATATTTTGAATTGCTAGAGCCTGCTGGAGCAACGAATTGAAATTTGATGTTTGAACAAAAAGTTACAGGGCTCAAGTCAATAATAGCTATATGTACTATTATTTCCGTACAAATATTCATTTTTAATAATTAAACTACATATATATTTTATGCAGAAATATGCTTTCGCTTTTTAGAATATTGTAATTAGAAATATTCCATGTAATGTAAATGTTATTTTATTAAGTAACTTTTAGAGTGCCAAGGTCTCTTTGGAACCGAGCTCAACCTATTTATAGCATCTTATCAGGCGCGTTTGCTATGCATTTTCTTAGGACTCTTCTCAGAACATTTGGAAGTCAAACTAAGGACGAAATCAAACAAAGAATCAGTACTTGAGCAAAGTACTTGACCTTTGACCACCGAGTAAATTTTTTTGACCGTCTCCAAATATTTCGTAAATACAAGTAGCATATTCATACTTCTGTGGTTACGCAATGTTAATTATAATTAACATAATTTATAGATAAAAAGATTTAGTATTTAACATATTTTTATTTGTTTCGCTCAATTAATTATGTTTTAAAGTTTTGTTTTCTTTCTTGAATCTAGTAAAATAATGTATATTAATACTTCAAGCTTCGATATTTACCAGTTTGTTAATGTTTTATAACTATTCCTGACAGTATTTTAGTTTCCAATTGTTTTAACGATAGTGGATCTTTTTCCTGTTTAACTTGCATTTCCTTTGGTTAATATTTGAATTATGTTGTTATGATTTACATTCATTGGTTCGAATTGTTGATTTATGCCACCAAGGTTATCCTATTAATTTTTTGTGATATTTAAGAATTTTATCAGATAAAGATATTTGAGCATTTTCGGGTCTTTCTGCATTATAAAGTACGCGTAGATATACTTGCAATTAGAGGGACTTGTGGGTTTCTTTATATAACCTTAAAATTTAAAATATTCACCATTTGAAGATCTGGATCCCAAATTTCCTATTCCTAATTAGTAATTATGTACTTGTAATAAAATATAGTAAATGAAATATATATGTTGTTTCGTTTGTAGCAGAATATGAGCTGAATCTTTAATTAGTCCTTATGATTAATCTCATATCTTTAACACCAACTATTAACTATTCGGGCTCAATTAATTCAGATACCTTTTGTAACTTAATTTTAATTACTCGTGCTGAGTTCGGTATTTCAACTCTTTTTGCTTTAAAAGCTCTATTGCTATAGTTACAATTATTTACAACAATGGCTACCATAGGAACCGAACTCTTCGAGTAAACAAATCTGAAATACCGAACTGGCTTTTTTATCAATTATCTACGAGGGTGGTTTGGTAAGTCACTGACTTTTTGAATTTCCCGCGCAGTAACTTTAAATGCAGTACTGCTAGAGTCACTGCATGTAGTTACCTAGGCCAGCTGGTCGACCAGAGTACCGCAAACCGCAGCCATATTGGGGCAAACGAAGCACGAAATTGTTCATTATTTGTTCTGTATTGAATTTAATCAAATCCATGTTTACTTTAAAAGGTTTTTCTTATTCTGAAAGATCAAACCTCTAATATGTCAAACACGTAAAACGTTTTAATTTGTCCATTATTAAAAATCACCCTTCTCTGTCCCAATATGGCGGCGGTTTGCGTTACTCTGATCAACCAGCGCGGCCTAGGTGACTAGATGCAGTGACTCTAAACCCTGCTCCCATCAACTGCCATCTATGAATAGACTACTGTAAGATCTTGAGAAGGCTGCGCCATTTAGTTTGTGTTTGACAGCCATTGAAAGCAAACAACGTCGTGAATTTTAACGAAAATGGAAAAAGTGAATTTCATGCGCTGATTCAGCATTACTTTTTGCGTAAAAAAAGTCATCACTGAAACCAAGGAAAGGTTTGATAAATACTATGGGGACTCTGCACCATCAATTTTAATGGTTAAGAAGTGGTTTACTGAGCTCCGTTGTGGACGTACCAGCACAATGACGCCGAACGTTCAGGTCGCCCAAAAGAGGTCGTCACGCCAGAAATCGTCGATAAAATCCATGGAATGATATTGGACGGACGGAGAATGAAAGTGCGTGAGGTGGCTGAGTCTGTAGGCATCTCAACTGAGCGGGTACATCACATTTTACATGAATATTTGGACATGAAAAAGCTATCCGCGCGATGGATGTTTTATGATTATCATTTGTATACAAATCGCCACCGAAAAAAGGAACTGTTTAAATTTAATTGTTGAATTGAAAAATTGTTTATTTATAAAATATGTTTAATACTTAACCTGGAACGGGAACCGAACTGGCGTTTTGTAATTACAAATCTAGATCGCCCTCCACTCGGCCATTATGGCTGCTGTTATACCTTTCTTCTTTAACGAATGTCCATTTATCATACTTTTTTATTTGTTTTTTTAATTAGTATGATTACTTTTTAATTTTCTTTACAATATTACTAATTACAGTACGTTAACTTATCAATTGATTTAACATTAATTAGTCAAAAATTAATATTAAATCATTTATGCATAGAAAATATGGTCTGGAACTAAAATCTCTTACGTTGCGATGTTGGAAAAGAGAGGAAATGAGTGGGAAAGAGATACATGATTCCCACTACTCAATGTGGGCATATAATTTTAGCAAACGAATCCACCCACATTACGGAAGATTATGTCGAGGTTCGATGTCCAAAACGATGAATGCTCGTGAATACTATAGAGATAGACTCTTAAATCTTGTCACCTGTTGTACCCTTCGGTGTAGGTCCAACAAAGACGATTTTGCTTCACGGGTTAGCAAAGGTCATAGGATTCATGTATCAGCAAGGATATAGGGATGTTAAAACTTGGATTATGTTGCGTTTATTGATCAGACTTTTATCAAATATTGTCAAATATCTGAAAACATTTAGAATATACAAGATCGGTAAAAAAACCTGCAGGAATATACGAGGCGTCGTCAAACAATAATAAAAACTTGATTACTTGCGGGGTGCACACATCACCATAATGATTAAATAAGAATCATATATTATACATTTGAAAAGTAGACCTATAATAATAATAATAGTCCTCTTTCACAGGCCATGAAGGCCCATTGGGGTATAGCAGCGTAGGCTACTATTCTTGACCCGTTCGGTACTGTTGTGAATGGCTCACAACTTGCATTCATTGCGTAGATACGGAATGGTACTAGGCAACAAGAATAATAAACAAGTCATATAATATAAAAAATAAAATATCTCATAAAAGTTACTACTTGCGTTTTATTAACGCTTACAAGAGATATATGTAGCCCTAACACTACCATAGTGTTAACTCCATCGCTACATTTGGCGATCCCGACTTTCCTGAAGAAGACTTTAACAGTACTGGTCTTTGCCTGCTGCATTGAATTCTCCAGGTGAACAACCGCTAGTTCTCCTTTCATCATCTGTCATCAGCTACTACTCGACTCCTGTCATCGTGAGATACTGCTACCTGCTTCGCTTACGTGACTTGTCGTGGCTGGTTGGAGGTGACCGTTTGAACCGAAACTAGTGCTCCTTCTCATCCGATAAGTATTTTACTTACTTATTTAATATTTCAAATGGCGACTGTCAAAGTTCCATTTCCAGTTTTTACGAGTAACGATATCGACCTGTATTTTATTTTAGTGGAAAGATACTTTACTCGTATGCTGATCAACGATGAGCTCGCCAAATATAACTTATTAACACTAAACTTACCTTTCGACGTTTTAGGAGCTCATCGCGACCTGACCATTAACCCCCCTAGGCAACGACCATACACTACCTTGAAACGGGCAGTGATAAAATCTGTCCTAGGACCACGAGAATCTCGAATTAATAATCTTTTGGAGACTCTTCAATTCTCTGGTAGTGTCAAAGAACTACTTTTTAACATTCAAAAATTGGCAATCGATCTCAATTTAACTGAGGAATTAACCAAAGACTTTTTAATAGCTAAACTACCATCAGAACTTAATTTTCAGTCCTTAAATTTCAATGATTTACGGTTAATATCCTTTGTAGAAAAATTAGATTTAATTTATTCTATGCAAAAAGCACCGCAACCGTTAGCTACTCCTGCATTAGAAGCTAAACTAGACAATTTGACAACTAAACTTACTACCATTTCCAATGAGCTTTCTACCATGCACAAGCAACAATCCCCTATATCTCCCAAAATCTCTTCGTACCCCCAAAATCCTCAGCATTTCTATAAACGCCGTTCCATGCTTTCGGGCAATGACAATTCCCAATTGCAACCGTGTTATTTTCACAGACGCTTTCAAAATAATGCACGTAATTGTACGGGAAATTGTTCATACCAAACAAAAAACTAACTTCGCACTCTCCTGGCCTCCAGGGAGGGCCATGCAGGGTTAATTCAATCCCTCCAACTTTTTCTTTAATTTTTTTACAGGACCTAACCTACAAAATTAATTTTGTGGTTAACACTGGTGCTAATTATTCCATTTCACCCATCCACGTTGCAGTTTCCTGTAACCAAACAATCACGCCTGCCAACCTTTCATTTATGGCCGTGAACAACACGTCAATTCCTGTAACAGGTATTGTAACTTTGAGGTTACATTTCCCGATTCCTGGCCTACAGCCATGCCCCTGGAAATTTTATGTCGCTGACATATCTACAGCCATTCTAGGCCTGGATTTTTTGCAGCAGCACAACCTAACCATTGACTGCTTTTCTCGACGAGTTATTTGCAAGACAGATGTCAAGCTCGCCCGAAACCGCAGCCAGGGTTGTCAATTTCCAGCTCCAACAGTGAATCCTCTCACAGACTGCTCTTCTCAGCGGGTCATTTGCACGGCAGATGTCCAGCCCGCCCGAACTCGCAGTCGAGGTTCCACAACCCCACCAGTTGAGACTGGCACTAAACGCAAACTATTTTCTGCTCAGGCTAATGTTTTGACCAAGACATCACAGCCCCCATCGCCCCAACAGACAGTTATCGCTTGGTTGGCGATTATAGAAAACTCAATTCAATGACAGTACCAGATCGTTACCCGATTCCTTTTTTAACGGACTTTACAAGAAAACTTGCTGGCGCAACCATATTCTCGAAGCTAGACCTCCGAAAGGCCTATTTCGCAATACCAATCGCAGCAGAGGACATTCACAAGACTGCTATTATCACACCTCTGGGGCTCCTTGAGTTCAAACGGATGTGTTTCGGACTACGGAATGCAGCCAGCACCTGGAGTCGTTTCATGGACACTGTATTATCAGGTTTCCCATTTTGTTTTTCATACCTAGACGATATCCTAGTCTTTAGTGCTGATTCGCAGCAACATGTTGAACATTTACACCAAGTGTTTTCCCGATTAAAAGACAATGGCCTAATTATAAACCTACCAAAGTGTCTCTTTGGAGTCAATGAGCTCGATTTTTTGGGACATCACGTTAATACACGCGGTATCAAACCAATGGCTTCCAAAGTCCAGGCTATGATTGATTACCCATTGCCTTCAAGTCAGAAAGCACTCCGCAATTTTATTGGCTTAATTTCGTATTACCATAAATTTGTACCAAACTGTGCGAAAATTTTGGCACCGTTAACCTCTATAGTTATTCCTGGTAAAGCTTCGCTAAAGCCTGTCCAGTTGAATCATGAGCAAATAGAAGCCTTTGGCACGCGATGAATGCTTTGATTACCGCTACTTTATTGGTACATCCGCGAATTAATAACCCTCTTAGTATAGCTGCAGACAGTTCGTCTTCCACTATAGCTGGAGTATTACAACAGTTTGAAGATGGCATGTGGAAACCACTAGCTTTCTGTTCCCGGAAGTTAACCACCACAGAGCAAAAGTACAGTATTTTTTCTCGGGAACTTCTTGCAATATACTTTGCTTTAAAGAAGTTTCGTTACTACGTTGAGTGCAGAGACTTTCAAATCTTTACGGATCACAAACCTTTGTGTACGGCGATCAGAAATAATGGTGATCAATATTTACCACGTGAGTTTCGACAACTAGAGTTTATTTCTCAATTCACGACGGTCCTCCAATATATCAAAGGTCAAGAGAATATTCCGGCGGACGCTCTGACAAGTGCTAATCTTATTAACGTTCCTGGAACTGATCTTAATTACGACGAAGTCGCTCTATCTCAAGAACAAGATCCCGAGTTAAACCAGCTCCGATCTCGTAGTAACTTTCAATTCATTTCCCTTCAAACTGCCAACAAATCAAACCTCTGGGTGGATGTTAGTATAAGCCAACCACGACCCTATATCCCGCTCAAATTCAGGTATCCCTTATTCCAACAGCTACACAACATCGCCCATCCTGGCATCCGTGCTACTAAAAGATTGATTACTCAGCGATATCTGTGGCCATCTATGCACCACGATATTCAGAAGTGGGTCATATCTTGTGCTGAATGTCAGAAACATAAAGTTCGACGTCATACGAAAACCCCTCTACAATCTATTGTAGAACCAGATGAATGTTTTACTAAGGTCCATCTCGACCTAGTACACCTTCCTTCTTCGGGAGGTTATAAATTCCTCCTTACCATTATTGACCGCTACAGCCGGTGGCCGGAAGCAATTCCTCTGAAGGATTCTTCCGTGGAGTCAGTAATCACTGCATTTGTCGACACTTGGGTGTCCCGCTTTGGAATTCCCAAGTATCTCACCACGGACAATGCAAGAATATTCCTTTCTCATGCATGGATCAACTTCATGGCCATGTTAGGAATTAAACACGTCAAATGCACGACTTTCTATCCGATTAGTCAGGGCGTTATCGAACGTTTTAATCGGACACTCAAGCAATCCATTCAAACTACATGAACTTCCTCCTGGTTAACGAATCTCCCTTGGATTCTCTTGAGCTTACGTGCAACACTGAAATCGCAAGTTAATGTTTCTCCTGCAGAAATCCTGTATGCTACCCCGTTACGACTACCTTGAGATTTCTTTGAAGAAGAACAACTGGCTAACGACATGAACCTCCCTAGTTTCATAGCCAATCTCAAACGTCGCATGAGGAAGCAGAAGCATTTTTTTTACAAAAACGTATTCCGGTCAGTCCTTCGTCCCCAGCTTGACCAACTGCACACACGTATACGTTCGTAATGACACGCACACTCTGGGCATGAAAGACAGTTACTTAGGCCCCTAGAAAGTGTTAGAACGGGCAGTTAAATACGCCACCTTAGAAAATCACACTGTCCCTATCTTTTTAGATAGGCTAAAGCCTGCATATTTTTTAGGTTAGTTACTTTATAATGTTAAGCCAACAATGAACTGATTTCAAATGCTACGCGAAGGCATCTTTTGAAAGCCTTTTGCCTGTTGACTTTGAAAATTTCATCACTTTTCTGTTTTTTTTTTCTTTCTGTTTACAGGTTCCAAGAGTTGCCGTCGCAAGTTCCGTATTGTTAGTTAACTTAAGTTTTTTATTGTATACTACCTAGTGGAGTTTTTGTAGCTGGAGCATTTTACAACTTTATTCAAGTTCCTTTAAAATACTCCATTTTTTCTACAAAATACTATTCCGTATTTTTTTCCTTTTCATGTATTACCATCGTTTCAGATCGGGCGGGGTAATGTTGTGAAGTCATATAGTAATATAAAAAATAAAATATCTCATAAAAGTTACTACTTGCGTTTTATTAACTCTTAGAAGAGATATATGTAGCCCTAACACTACTTTAATGTTACACCACCACTACAGTACTCAAGGGTGGTAAAGTGGCTAGCTTTACGCACCGACCGCCTATTATTACCTCAGGAAATGATTTCCCAGTTACGCATTTTCACAGGCTGAGTCGACCTGGAAGCCTTAGATATTTTTAAAATTCCAATGTATTGGAAGTTTAAAAATATTCGAAAAGTAGACCTGGTGAAACATTAGTATATGGACGAACTTCTGAATTTTGCGTGAAATGCACAAAATGTCCGAATTAAACTGCTAAAGCAAATACGTTAGTTTTCGAAAGTACATAATTAACAAGTTGTAGTTATAGATGTCGAAAAAATATATATCACAGGGCAGAAGATCATGCCCTTAGTTTAAAATATCTTCTCTCTACGTGATCTGTTTCACAGAATAAAACTTCTCAATTTTTCTAAATGCTGGGTCATCAATAGAATGAGTTAAAAATAAGAATAGTCAAATAGTGATATACTTACTAGTGTTATTAAGATGATTGTCTATATCATTATGCAGATTGTTTTATTACGGATCAAATAAAATCTCAACATGCATAAATCATTGCAGCTGATGCATTTTTGTTTGCAATCAACTAATCAGGTTCTATTTATTAATTTGTGTTTTTCAGATTAGTCAATTTTTATCAAGATTTATACGTCATTCTTATCTACAACAGTGTTTAAGTCGAGATAAAATTTGAACGTAGTTTAAGAACAAGAAGGCATGCCTTTACGTCAGGTTATGCTGAAAGAATTCATAACACTAAACAACTTAATGCGCACTGAAAAAAGTAAAGAAGCACTATAATAATAATATATGGGTGTTTTACAGCAAAAGGACTTGATCCATGATTCTGTATCATTAATATTTTATACAGTTGATAAACTTCTAAATAAGAGGTGTATAAGGTCAATATTGTCATTAATAATTATAAAGTTATATATTTGATTATCTTATAATAACATATAAGTGCATAACCCACAATAAAAATCATTTAAAGCGATAAGTTAGCAAAACTATACTTTTCCAAAACTTTTCTTTTGTAAATCTTTTAAATACATTTTTCAGTCAGTACTAATCCTGATTGAAACTTAATCATAAATGATTTAATCATTAAAATAAAATATTTCCATATCGGCACCCAAAATTCGAAGCTATTGAAAAACTCATTTCAAATGTTAAGCAATTTGAAGAAGTAAACAATTTTAGAAAAAACGAGGTTACAAATATAAAATAAAAATTGATTTATATCCTAGAGTGCCAGTAAGTGTCTCTGACCCCGGGAGAATCCCCGGGAAAGACACAAGTACCAAGAGTTGCTCAATTTTCTGTTGCTTCGAGTCGGGGAAAATAAAACGAGACACGGAACTTTTGCACAAGGTATATTAATTAAAATTCTTACTTTAGAATTAGGTTTTATTTATTTCAATTTATTAAACAAATTATCATTTAAAAAAGGTATTCTGGACAAGAGTATAGCTAGGCTATACAGGTGGAACCAATTTTTTTGAAGAAACCAATAAACAGCCATTACAAATATATATAAATTATTTACAACCTGACAATAATAAAGGAAAAGGGATGAGTTTTAGTAAGAAACTACCGTTAGATACGACACCTGACCGGGCCATTTATTAAGTTGTGCTTTCTATTCAATTATATAAAAAGGGTTTCCATTCAAAATTTTCTATCTTATTTATAAACATGTATTACTATTTTTAAAAAGTATTTCTAAAGACCTAAACAGAATGCTAAAAAGAATACTCTTGATCACTTTATCAAGCAGTTGTTTTCAAGAGGTAGAGGGTGCCAACACAGTTTTAATAGTTTTTGTAAAGACAATAGTGTGCTTTTATAATTTCTATAGTGTGTTTTTACTACATTTTTTTACTACATGTGCTTTACTTAGATTAGAGAAGCATTTATCCATTCAATAAACCAAAAATAAGCAAATATTGCGGTGCAATACCAAATATTTTTTTCTAGGAAATGGGAAAGTGATTTACAAGGATGAATGTATTTTAAAATTTATTTATTTTTGAAAAAATACTTGCTTGGCTGAATCATCCTCATATTAAGGAAAAATGTTTTGTAAAAGCTGTAAATGACTTAAAACTTATCGACAAACAGGGCAACACTAAACAGGAAAGATTTTGCCAGAAAAGAGAAAAAAAAAGAAAAAATTATTGCATGATAGAGTTTATTTATGTACTGCTGTGCTCTTCTGCTTTGGGGAAAAGTAATTAGTTGATTAGTTAAAAATAATTTTAAAAACGAGTATTTGGATTTTTGTGGTAGGTACTACAGTGGCGTATTTAGGGGCTGTAACGGGCTGAAGCCCCCGAAATTGTTTTAATAAAGTCAAAATGTATGTTATGTTCGAACCCCGACCAAGATTCCTGAATACGCCACTGGGTACCTAGTAAATCTGAATTTCCAGAAGTGCCCAGGACTAAAAAGTCTCGAGTCGAGTCCAGGGAACAGAGAAATTGTGGAGACTCAAAAACTCTAGTACCAGTCCTAAATAACCTTATTCTTAGGAGAATTAAGAATTAACATTAGCATTATCTGTATAATTGACAAAATCAAGTACAACAAAATTACATTTTTGCGCATAGACGTTCAGTTACAATACAATATGTGCTACAGTCAATTAAGATCAAATCTGTACTGTACAAAATGTTGTGTGTGAATTCCACAATATTATTAGTCAAATGTTACAATATAGTAACCTATAATTAGTAAATAGTATCCATCACAGTAGGCCAACTATAATGATACAGAGCAATTCCACAGAAACAAATCAAAATCCTGGCTGATCTAAAATGGCGCTCGTATGTTTAATATATTTTCCAGAATGTCAATAAGATGGTTGCTTTGTATACCACTTAATTATTATTAATATTCAATCTCTCCTCCATTAGGTATTTCCGAAACTTAAACTCGGTTACAATGTAGACAATACGAAAAGTTTGGTTGCGTATGCCTACTGAACAAAACGTGTCGGCTGTCAACATATTTTTCTTACCGCAAGATCAGGACCAGCCTTATTAAGATCTAGCACATCAATTATATCGGGTATTTATACTCGATGATCTTGGGTCTGATTCTGGTTCACACTTGATTCCTGTCAAAAAGCGTAAATTGGCCTAAAAAGCAAAATATTTCTTCTATTCTACTAATTTGACTATTATATTTGTGATTTCATAATGCAACGAGGGCCATTGAAAGTCCGGAACAACGAGATATTGACCAATAAGATCCAAGAATATCAAATGGTTGCGGATAATGACTGCTATTGTTAATTTTATTAAATATTAATTTAATTAAAAAAATAAAAAATAAATAAATAGTGTATGAAATTTCCATATACATAAAGAATTCGCAATATGACACGTTGCTGAGGTGTGGTTATTGTTACTTATCAGTAACGAAACTTATTGTTAGTTACTGGCACAACACTTGCTTTGGACATCCTTTGAAACTGTGTTACAAGAAGAAAATCCTGTGCAAAAGCGTTTGCTTGACAAAGACAATAAGCTACGCAAGTGAGCTGAAAACAGTGGCGTGCGGTACATGGAAGCAATGAGAAGAATGCATTAAAAATAGAAACGAATGCTAACAAAAATATTTTTATAAAATTATGGTTATCGATTATTTAAATTTGTAATATTTAATTAACTTAAAGCGCATTATCAATTCCGTACAACAAAAAGTATAATTAGAGTACTATTTTAAATTACGCTCATTACTTTGGGAAACTGTAATCATGTGCTACGCATATTTACAAACTACATTAAAAATCGATACTACATACATAATAAAGAAAACAGCTTTAAATTAGCGAAAGTTAAATTAACGTTTGACACTGAATGACAAGCTTTATCTCTTTTTGTTTCGGAATGAAAATAGAGTTAGCCTGCGCTGAATATTACTCTTAAATAAATAAAGATTAATAAAATGTTTCACAGTATTTATTACATTATAACCTGACAATATTGTTTCGACAGCGAAGCTGTCATTATCAAAGGTAGTATTAGTTATTTACATTGCAAGACCGTTACTTAGAACTTTACGTGCGAGCGCGGTATCTAACAAGCGAGCGACCAGCGAGCTTGTTATACGTGGTCACATAGGGTTCCTGTAACGGTCGAGCGTTGTACAACCTTTTATGGAATACTTACTCGTGCATCTTTACTAAATAATTCTTTCACTTGCTGAAGTAGTACAGCACCATACGTAAGATATATTGAATGTTTTAAATAAATATGTATGTTGCTATGGTATTGATGATAACGAGCCCGAAATAATTTTTAAGGGTGTCATAACGGGCTAGCCCGTAAGAAGAATCTTTACCCATAGAGACACAGCTCAATAAACATATGTTTACAAGTCAGTATACCATAGAAATATAAACAAACACGTCGTTATATTACCTTTGATAATGCCAGCTTAGCTGTCGAAGTAATATTGTCAGGTTATAATTTAAATACTGTGAAACTTTTTATTAATCTTTATTTATTTCATGATTATGGAGTTCCACAAAGTTAGGCTAGAAACAATAAACAACATAACTCTTAAAGGTTACTTTCCTATGGTTTGATAACAGTTTGAGTAGAAATGAAGTCTTAACATTTTTCTAATAAATTTCCATTATTTGATTTTACAATAATTATTGCTTCGTATAATATATTATCATACCAACCAAGGACTAAACGTCAGTTACTCTTAAGTTAACTCCTAAATCGAAAATGTAGATTTTGATTAAAATTTCTATTTAGATATAGGTATGTAGGTATGTCATTAAAATAATTTATCCCACTTATAACCAGTAGATAAAAGGCAGCATTTTAAATATTTCTCAAAATATATTTTTGTCATTTGTATAGATTGTGAATCGAGATTGCTTTAGTTATGTATGTAGATAAATATAAGAAAACCGGAACCACTTGTTTGATTTTATTATCTAATTAGGAGTAAAACCTTAAATTAGTTAAAGCAATTTGTAATTAAAATGTCAACTTTTTGGTTGTTATTCATAGTTAATGTCAAACCGATGACGTTCTTTTCTTACTTATTTAAAACTGCGAAAAATAAGTATTTATGTATCAAGGCCATAAAATAGTACTATCTCGTTTGATGAAAATTCCAAGGAGGAAAACAATCCAAAGCCCAGAAAGTAATTTTGCGGCATGATGAGTTATTTTTCTCATACACTTTTTAATAAACTTTTCTGATTGATCCGGTTCAATTTTAGTAATAAAGTTGTTGTTCACCAACATTGTCATGGCAACCGTTTGTTTAGTTTAATTTATTAGATGTCCTCTAAAATGTTATAACTTTCTCTCATTTCTTATCAGATAGCAAGATTTTATAAATTTGTTTAGTAGAACCCTTTGACCGCTACTCAGAACTCGAATCAGAACTGTCAAATAAAACAAAATTTATTACAACCCGTATTACAATATATTTTATTTCATTTCGTATTTCAAACAATTCTTTATATACCACAATTAGTAATATAAAGTATATCTTGATCTCCGTTGTCAATGATACCGGAGTTCAAGACGTTGTTGATCTCCGTTGTTGTTGGCAACGTAAATAATTTGATGTTGCATTATAGCCACATGCATGCATGCATGCTGCTTTTTATCTCCTTAGTTACGCGTATAATGACACAGACAAGGCAACTTGCTTCTTTATACAATAAATTCGGATGGATTTTAAAAGGGAGAAATTAAGATTGAAATACGAAATAAAATAAAACAACTTATGCAATACGGAGATCAAGCTTCTTTAAATCCTCGAAGATGTTATAACGCCTCGGCTGGCGCCTCGGCGTTATACATCTTGGATTTAAAGTATTGCTTGATCTCCTAATTACATAATATATATAAAACGACACCTTAGTTTATTCAATATTCTTTCTCGTCATTTCTTTTTTTTAATACTGGGTCGAACGATCTCTGCTCTCCCATTGGCACAAGAAACAAGGCCACTTCGTAAAAGCAGATTGCAGCCCGAGTAATATGGTTAATATTCTGTTAATATTTTCACCACAAATTTGCCACTCATGTTCTGAATATTTAATTTTTTCCAATATATTTTGTAATTTTCCATATTCTTCTGCGGTTAGGGTTGTATGTGCTACAGGAACCGATGCATATTCATTAGTATTATGCAGTAAGACTGCCTTTAAACTTTTTTTGGAGGAATCTATGAATAACCTCCATTGTTCGCTTTTATAACAACCCGGTTTCAATTCATTCATAAGTTCTTCAATATCATGGCAATACACTAATGAACAATCATCTTGTTTGCTGAAATAATTCCTGAAGTTCTTCTCTCTGTCTCGATAATATGAGGATTTTACTTTATTTGGTATGAGGTTTTTGTTTTTCAACCATGATGTTAAATATTCGGCTCCATCTTTGGGTAACCCTAAATCACGAACCAAGTCATTCAAGTCTTCTTGTGAAATATTATTTCTGGTACTCTCATCCTCACTGCTTGTGCTACGTTCATTTTCACCTTCGATTTCTTCGTCATCTTCTACATCAACTTCCATATCCATATCATCATTTGCAATAAGATCAGTACATATTTCTTCATTATTTGACCCACTTGTACCCATTTCCCCATCATTCCCTCCATCAATTGTTGACGAAAATATTGGTTTTGTCATACTTAAGACTTGGGCATAAACATAATCAAATTTTTTTCTATTGATTCCACGCACATCATTCATACAGACATAACAGTCTTCCCGTTCTAATGGTTGTTTCCATATTGCCGGAACCGTCATCACTTCTTTCGCATTATTCGCACCACTTCCTTTCAACATTTTACAACACGCATTGCATATTGTTTTGGGGACCCAACTAGTTTCTTGGTGCGTAATCTCCATATTAAAGTACTTTTTATAAAGTTCTTTGATTTTCTCTGTTATATTTCTGCGATTCTTTGAAAGATCAAATTTACAGCAAATATAACAGAATAAATTGACTTCCTTTTCACAATTATGATAGGATTGCGAACATCCGATCAATCCACGTGAGGGCACTGTAATGCCTTCTCTTGTCGCATTATACTCTAAAGTAGCCAAGTTTCCCATTACTAGAGAGCTACGGTCGCTGGATGACGACACCTGCGGTCCGCTTTCACACCCTGACCAGCCGCCGATACTGGGCTTCCGACACCCTGCATCGTAATGGCTTTTTCAACCGTATTTCCCATAACGGCTTCATTGGTTTACCCAGGGACTTTGCCAGAAGGAATTTGTTGCCCACCGTTACCACGTGGAGGTGCCCTGGTCGCAAATACGAAAAACTTATAAAAAAAATCTGATACTACGACCGTTTGAAAGAATTAGAAATTAGATTTCAGTCGAGTATCAATATTTGTTAACACGTTCGTTGCGGCATCACCCGGGGAACCATAACGATGCTTTTCTTCAATTTTGAAATATTTGAACCTTTAGAAAACAATGTCAAAGTTCTTCTGCTAAGGAAAACTATCTAAAATTCAGTTAAATTGTTGCTACCAAAAATTGCAGAATTATGAAAAGTCATTAATCCATTCGGTTTCAGAAACTCGTAAGCGCCTCAAAACACATAAGAATGGTGAAGAATATCCAATTTACAATCCCCAAATGGGGGTGTAATGGTGATAAAATGGGTTGGTAGCGTTGAATTGACTAGTTGAAGGAATTTTTCTTCATCATATTCGGTTCCAGCACCGCAAAATACATGAGAATAGGGGAGTATTTGAAATTTTTACGATAAATGAATTTTCTACCCCGAAATGGGAGGAAATGAGGGGTAAAATGGGGTGAAAGCGTTGATTTGGCTAATTAGAGGAATTGTTCATCATCATATCCGGTTTCAGAGCATCAAAATACATGAGAATAGGGGGTTATTTGAAATTTTTACGTTAAATCTCATTTTGCTCATTTTTTGACCATTTTTTGAGGTTATGTACAAAACCTGAGGAAAATCGGTGATTCTGACCCCGGATTCGGATTCAGCGCTGAGAATTACATGGGAATATACCGGTCAGGTGCTTTGGCCCGGACACTTTTTGTTTGTGTGGCTGTGTAATTAAACTGAGAAAGTACTAAAAAATCAGTTAGCAATGAATTAAGGTTCTTATTACTCAAAAAATATCTGTGTAGATAAATCATCCTAGATTAGCATAAGCTTTTCGAATGCAATTGTTTATATGAATGTGTTATCTAAACGAGTTATCCATGATAAGTCAGAGGTGTTTGGCCTTTGTTTCAATGGGGATAGGATTGTCATTAATTAATAAATTGATATGATTTTTTATTACGGTAAGGCTGTAGGTCTACCAAACAGAAGAGCGACAGATTTTGAAAGTGAAGTTTCATGAATAGTTTTAAATCTTTATTAATACGATTAACAGCAGTTAATAATTGATCACCCAATTTAGAAGAATAGTAGAGTAGAATATTATCTGCATATGTATGAATATTACAATATTTGATGTATTTTGAGAGATTGAAAGTATAGATAATAAATAACAGAGGAGCGAGAATTGATCCCTGAGCAAAACCTCTCGTAACAAGCATTGAAGCAGACTTTTGGTTAAGTAAATTAACGTACTGAAATCTATTACTTAAGTACTGTTAAATCGCTATATATGGTGATATATAGCGATTTAACACTGTGGTTGGTGTGTTAGGGCTATATTTATTAATTCTTGTAGAAGGAAATAAAACGCAGATTTACTTCTATGAATTATTTATTTGACTCTCAAAGGTTTATTGATACGCGTCGCCTAGTACCATTTCGTATCTATGTAAAAATATATGAGTTGTGAGTCGTTCACAACAGTACCTAATTTTTTATTAACATCAATGTTTGAAGAGAAAACCCAACACAATTAAGAATAGATAGTAGAAGGTTGTGACCAAGGGTTTCCACTGCTTTGCTACAATCTAATAATGTTAGGACACATGTACGTATATCAGCTTGATCTCGCACTTAAGATGTCATCGGTGATTTTAAGTAGAGCTGTCTGTAGTGCAGCACTCATGCATTTGGATTGTATCATGAAGATGTGCACGTATTTATCTATCTATTATTTTTTCAAAATTTTTAGAAAGATACGTTAATATACTTATACGTTTTAGATCTTTAAATTTTTTAGGTTCGGAAATTTTATTATTTTTAACTCTGACAACAAACGATAAAAGTACTACATTTAATAGGGTTTGTTGAAAATAGCTATTTATGTAAGTCTTTTGACTTAAAATACATACTGTGCTTCAATGGACTTTCATGTACTTTAATGAACTTTAATGAACTATTTTAATGTTGTAGAAGAGAGAGTAAATATTTAACTTGACTTGTTTATTATATATTGATATCTCTCTTTGTTTACATTTGTGACCTTGGATATTAAATCTTATCCAAGGCATGGTGATCATCACCAAATGGTTTTATTAATAATACCAATAAAGCAAAGCATTCAATTCAACCCCTAACTATTACCCTACACTACTCTGTCGTAGTCACAGCAAGCGGGTGCAAAACAGCAAATACATACATTACTCTACGGTAAGGTGCAGCAAGCGGGTGCAAAGCGTAAGCAGCAAAATCAACGTGCGGGTGAGGTAAGGTATGTTAACGGGAGGGTACAAGAGTCTAGGGATTGCGGTAAGGGTGGAAGTTCGGATGAGACCCCCAGGCATACGCACAGCGAGGTCTCGGACAAAGTACGGACAAGAGGGCGGATCTAGGATGAGACCCCCAGGCATACGCACAGCGAAGTCTCGGATAAGAGGGTGGATTTAGGATGAGACCCACAGGCATACGCACAGCGAGGTCTCGGATAAGGTACGGTAAAGCGGGTGGAAACAGGGTGAAATCGGTGCTGAAAGAGGGGTCGGAATATACGGTCAAGAGTTCTTACTCTTATCTTCCTGGATGGCTGCTAGGCTGCTGGCTGGTTCGGGCTGGTTGTACTTCTGGAGATGAGTCCTGGATGCGCACTGAATAAATCGTCGCTCTGCGCTTGTTTATATAGGCGCTCTCGGAACGTAGGGGAAAAGGTAGGAGTAAATCGGAGCGGCGCACGCCAAATATCGGTTAGGGAAGGGACGCGTGCACTCGCTTGAGTCGGCCGCTTATCCGAACGGTTTAAGATTGCTTGCGAAGATAACCATATTTATTCATACATTCAAAATAATTAATAACATTCCGTAACTTCGTTACAAACTTCCTAGACTTAACGACCAGGATTAACGCACACAATCTATTTGAATTTTCCATGTACAGAAAACCAACACAATCGGACATAACAATACCGAATGAATCCTGTCACCCCTAACCGCATAAACTAGCAGCCTACAAGATCATTAGTACACAGAGCTTTAACTATTTTACTAACACAGCCAGATCAACTGACAATCAAACAAAAGACACAAATTACATATCTATACCATATTTTGGCAAAATATCAGAAAAAGTTGCACATATGCTAAGAAAAACCAACAATTATAAAATATCCTTTAAAACCAACACTAACACTTTTTCATTTTTATTTAATGCTAAAGATAGAACACATGATATCATGAAATCGGGCATTACCGCTTAAATTGTTCTTTTTGTAGTTCGGTATATATTGGGCAAAACCTTCGAAATTTTGATATAAGACATAAAGAACGTGTACGTTGTTACAGAAATAAACATCCTGAAAAATCTAATTATGCCAAACGCCTTCTGGATCACACAATGACTACTCAAAATAATATTAAATTCCTACATTTTTGTAATAACAAACGCAAATTAGATATTTTAGAAGCTTTTCAGATATACAAACACAAACTCAGGGTACCTTTAGTGAATGAACAAATTGAGCTTAGTAATTCTCCGCTACTGTGTTAGATATTTTATTCTGATTATTTTTTATCTTTTTATCTAGTTACCTATTTTTTGTATTTACCTTAGCGACGTGTTTGTTTATATTTATATTATTTTTGATGACAGCTTAGCTGTCGAAACAATATCGTCAGGTTATTACTGTGAAGCTTTTTACTAATCTTTATTTATTTCGTTTTTAAAACTATTTAATTGCAGCGATTAATATACTCTCTTATTAGACGGACATCAGCAACATTACTCGTTTATGGTGAAGGCTAATATATTACTTACCTTATTTGTAGCATACATTTTTTTTTGGAAAATAAAAAAAAAATTATTCAAGTATTATTCGACTTTTACGACTAGTTAAAAACATTTTGTAACTTGTTGTATAAATAACTATTTTAATAACAAGAAATAAATAGATTAAATAAGAGTTATTTATTGTACTAGTGTGTAATACTGCATATTAGTCAGGCAAGAAAAATTTAGCCACGAGACCGGCAAGTCAAGTCGCTAATTTTCGTAAGTGACTAATGTGGAATTACACACGTGTGCAATACAAAATTTTATCCAACACCTCTTTTTAATGAATTTTTATTCGAATAATAATCTTTTCAGTTTGGCAATTCATTTGACAAATTAATTTTTGTATTTGTCAAAAAAACGAAAAAAGACAATTGGACGAGAATTCTCTAGGTAGTGACTTCTTGAATATTCTCTCACTAGTGAGTAATAATATATCATATTCTTTATGCAAAATTGCCATAGGAATAACGTCATTATTAGGAGGTGAAGGATAAAGAAATTAAAGTACAAGGAGCAATCGTATGAAACATGAAATTTTATACAAAAAAATTGTTCGGGTAAAATACATATTTAATGAACAGTCGGCGATTCATTTCTACAGTACAGATTAATAAGGCATTAAAACCAATCGATTAGTCAAGATTTGTCTGCGGAAGTTAATCTTAACTCTATACAATTAAAAAACAAAAAACTAATGATAGCATAACAAAGCAATGATATAAATTAACTCTTTTATTATAGGGTAACGCTATCTACCTACATAACTGAATTGTATACCTTATTTTATAATATGAGGCTAATTATTTATCGACTATTATTACATGAGAGGCTTTTATTTTAGCAGACAAATTTTCAAATCAAAGCTTGTTGCCTAGGTAATTTGATGAAAAAACTGCCATTCAATGAGAACGCGAGACCTTTAAGTAATATAATAATAATTATGTCTCTTATATGTATATCACGAAGTTCACGAAGTAGACGATTTGTCTTTAATTAATAGCTCGTTAGGTAGTCCTTTTCTAACTTACGCGAAAAGTGATTCTATTTATTATGTAATTATTGATATTATGTTTAACTACATTACATCAGCCTCTTTTGAGTAGATGGATGTATTGAGTACACATGCAGTCAGAGTGAATCTTGGAAATGGGTTGAAAACTTTTTAACAAAAAAAAGAAACTGTCTTAACGCTGTTTGTAAGAACCTCCTCCTAAATATCCCACTGTCACAGAATGGTTTAGTGTATTGAATCCATAGAAGAGATTACTACCAAGAAATGTCCACGCTTCTACGGAAACCATTATCTCAGAAACAACCAATATTTTGAAGAAGATGACCTCTAGAGACAAAATGTTTAACATCCAGCTGTACATTATCAAATTCTACCTTATTTCAGCAGCACCTAAATTTATTTCAACAGCAGAATGAAGAGCGAGTGAGATGCTGTAGAGAGTACTCTGCGAAGGCCAAAAAATAGAAATCATGGCATGCATTATTATAGTGGTAACAAAAGTACGGTACTAAATGTTTGGAAAAGACTATTAGTGGAATTGCGTTATCAAAATATTATTAACCCGATGCAATTTTAAAAGAAAATAATGTCTATAGTTTTCTGAAATTTTCAGGTGATTCTTGTAATTAAGTTTAAAAACTATATACGTATAGTTTCTACTGTCGCATACGTTTACTGCACTTCCTAATGCATCATTTGAAGGATACTGCTGCTCTAAGACTACCTATCCGTACCCATATCGATGCTTGAAAAGAGTATTAATAAATGTGATTTGTATGAGCTGCGTCTTCCCCTCTACAGCTCTGACTTTCCCCAAGGGACTACTATCTAGTCTTGAAATTGGAACACTATATATCGTATGATCAAAAAGTCTTTTGGATGCAATAGCCATGGAATGTAAAAACCATCTATAGAATTATTTACTTCTACTGTCCGTAGTTTTTGTGAACTGTACAGAGTAGCGCCAACGTATCTTGAGTAGCGCTAATGGAGATACAGCCACCTGGGTCAAGAAAATACGACGCGCTGACACCGTACGCGTACGCTATTATTATTTCTTGTGCTTGCAGTTATTTTAAGTATTACTTAATAACATTTATAAAAAGAACACAGATTGGAATTTATTTGAACTATTATCTATTGACATGACAGTTGTGAAGTAAATGTCAAAAATAATAGAAATAAATAATTTCATAGATAGCTTGTTAATTTCATGACAACCCTGATCCAAAGATTTTTTGATCATACTATATAACGGTGTCTCCTAATTACACATTTTATTTGACTAATTACCAATGCGTAATTTGGTAACGATGTTACCTTTTTCTCGGCATAAAACCGTCTGACAGTTTTATGTCGAAATTAGTATTAAATCAGCGAGGAAAAGAAGACCGACGACATAATGCAATGGCAGATTTGGCACATTTAGAAGAATTCGAACTATTTTTATGAAGGTTTAGAAATGTTTATTGTATTACATATGTATATATGAAATACTAATAGACTATATATATTGAACAATAAAATACCAAGTCTTTTAAGTATTCTTCTAGTAAATCAGGTTTAGCGAGCCTTACTACGTTACCACTTACAATCAAGTCAGCTTATTTGAATAGATTACACGAGCAATTCAATAAAATGATCTGGTTTCCTACGTGTTTTAAGATTGCTACTTGATAGCTACGCTACTGAAGCCAATTTGCATATATCTTCTGCTGTAAGTGAGAAAGTAAATCAGGAAAAAATAAAACTGTGAAAGGTCATACCTGGAAAGATTTCTTTGCTACACTTCAACCACCGTCTTGGTATGAAACAGAAATTTAATTTTGATTTTATAACTTTTACAAATTTAACAGATATAAACTAGTTTTAAATGATTGTTGTCAAGGAAATTGAAGTTTTTAGTTGGCTAAGTAGAATGTGGGTGATCTAGTCAAAAAAATAACTATTCAAGATAGCTCGGGTGAAAAATTATAAATGGCCTACCCTGTATATTATAAAACTAGGACTATATAATTCAACTTGTTACGTGCAGGTCCATTTATTGAGTTAGTTTTAACCTTTTAGTGACTAATATGTGAAAAATTTAATTTTTCATCTTTAAATTTTTAGAGATTACATGTTAAATGGCATTAATTAACTTAACACCTTCGAAAATACCATATTTGTTTTAGTTTTTGTAAAAAACCATGTTCCCTTTTTGGGAACGTTGGACACTATTAGTATGGGAAATTGCATATTGGTCATTACATATAAAACAGCGGAATATGGGATGTTAACTTTTTATTGATATTTGCAATCATGTTTTAGAGAAAATTGGCGCTCCATGTCTACCGATGTAGACCAGTAATCGTTTTCTTTCGGAAGACTGTGATAGCCACTGATTAATAGCAGACCTAAGAATTGGGATATTTCTTCAGCTGTTACTGTAAAACTGTGCTGATTTTTGTCCCTTTTTGCATAAAGGTTTGTTTGCTCCGTCAAGTATGACATTATTTCTTTACTCCAGAATAAAAAAACTATTTCATACTCAGTTTTTTCCGCATGTTCTATTCCTACTTTTTTAGGTTCAGCAGCAGCAGTCGTGATTGCTACATTTTCACACTTCTTCCATTGCAATCTTTTTTTTGCGGGGGGTTCTATATCCTCTTCATCTTCCTCGCTAGACTCGCTTTCATGTAATTCTACTTGTCCTCGCACTTCCCGGGGAGGATTCACTGCTTCTAATATTTCATTATCAATTTCCTCTTCATCACTGTCCACTTCCTTATCACCTGATTCTGGAGGCAGTAATACGATATCGTGGATATCGTTAAATGTAGATGCTTCTACGACATCTAAAGCATCACTCAAAGAACGGCACGTAGTAATGGATGAACTGCTAGTAAAAAAAACTGTACTAAATAAAATAAGTAAAAGCAGAGTTGCAAAAATCATACCCATAAAATTTTTTGTATTCATTGTGAAGTAAACGCAATATAAAAATCACCAATAAAACTAATAATCACCATAAAAACACTAACTGCACTCTACAAGACTAGATCACAATGAGATGAGAATGAATGAGATGAGAAAAACCCTGTAATTGTAGCAGACTGTACAAATAATAGTATTCTGGGAAATAGTGGAAAAGTCACCCCTGACAGTCCAACGTTCCCAAAATGGGACAGCCCTAAGTTCTAAGAAAATATTAGAAAGTGCGGAAAGTCCGAATGCAGGAAATCACTCTACATGATAATCATATTATAAGGAATGTAAACCCCATAGAAAATAACAGCAGAAACAATAGAGCAGCAATAAAATTGTCAATATACCAACAATCAACAAAAATGTTAAAAAAAATTAAATTGATAACTTAATTAAATGATTACTAACACTGATGAAAAAAAATTACGTACAAACTAGTAGCTTATAGAATGTCTTTTACTATGCGGAGAAGCTAAATATAAACTATAAATTAAAACAAATAATAATGAAATAATGTTCCCATTTTGGGAACGTTGCACACTGGGGACCTCTCATATAAGTAGGTGCTCAAAATAGGATTTCTAATTTGTAGCCATTTGAAAAAACATAATGCAGGCATGTAGACAAGTATTTGACACATTCCTATGCTAAATATCGAATCGGTGACAGTTGTCATCGCGAAGATATGAAGGTGACAAGTTACTCTATTCACTCGGTTTTTCGCAGTTTTATTTTCTCTCTTGAAGATACTCGCGGCTTCTATGTGTTATTTCTTAAATTCTGCGACGGATTGTTATAAATAACACTATGTCTCGTTTAGAGCAATGTATGTAGATAACATTATCACTTTAAACAAACTATTTTAAACGATTACTTTTGTTTTAAAGACCAAAATTTAAATCAGGTCTATTCTTTCATTACAGGTAACTTTGAATAGATTTTTTTTAATTATCGCAAAAGCGTTGTTGCCATTTTAGTATCACTGTAATCTACGGGCTTTTGTTGTTATGAAACTGAACAGTTTTGCAATACGTTGTTGCGTTAATTAAAAAAAATCTCATTTTAAGTTAACTGGAATGAAATAATAGACGCAATTTAGTTTTTGGCCTTTAAAACAAAAGTAATCGTTTAAAACAGTTTGTTCAAAGTGATAATGTTATCTACATACATTGCTCTAAACGAGACATATTGTTATTTATAATAATCCGTCACAAAATTTAAGAAATAACACATTGAAACCGTATTTTCAGTATTTTCAAGAGAGAAGATAAAACTGCGAAAAACCGAGTGAATAAAGTAACTTGTCACCTTCATATCTTCGCGATGACAACTGTTACCGATTTAATATTTAGGTTAGGAATGTGTCAAATACTTGTCTACATGCCTGCATTATGTTTTTTTTAAATGGCTACAAATTAGAAATCCTATTTTGAGCACCTACTTATATGAGAGGTCCCCAGTGTGCGTTGGTCACTAAAAGGTTAATGATAATTAACAAACCAGAGAATAAAAGTACACAATTGTAATAGTATTTTACATTATTAGCAAGGTAAACCTGTTTTTACTGGCGATAGAAGGAAATGACTGGCGAGCCGGTAGGCGAGCCTGTCACTTTCTTGAGCCAGTAAAAACAGTTACCTTGCGTATAATGTATAATATTTTATTTGTTATTCATTTGTAAACAACACACAACATTTATTGTATCTATAAAACCTGGCCCTAATCCTAACAATGACAATAAAATGTTACACTTTTTAATAATTTTTTTGTACGACCATGCTATTTCGGATTGTTTACCATGCTTGGTTTTAGAACAGTAGGTTATATTTACTGGTTGCTAAGCAAAAACGCGTCGGTAAGTAATTACTTACCGTTCAGTTCTGTCAAAAACAGAACGGTAAGTAAATTATATGTAATTTATAAAATAAATGCATGATCTTTAGATGTCTCTTTCGCGAGAAATCATTTATTTTCTAAATAATTGGACTATTTAAAAAAATGTATGTTGTTTATTTAAATTTGCTCAGGCCTCTTCAATATCCCAATTATATTCGTTTTCAGATTCACTCATTCTCACGAGTTTGAACAATATCGTGACATTCAAAAATAATAGTAATTACAAACGTATCCATGGTAACGACAAAACCTACTTAATGTTTGGTGGGTATACAGAAAAAAATAAATTATCTTAAATCTATTTTTTTCGGGGATATTTTCTTAGTTAATACCTTTGTATTCATAATGGTCGTACAAAAAATAGTATAAGCATCTCAAACAGTAAGGAGTTTACCGATCTCCTCCAATATTGGCGACTTCGCTTCGCTCAGTCGCCAAACATTGTCGTCGATCGGTAAACTGTCCTTACTGTTCTTGATACTTAATATACTATATTAGCCGTGGAAGTGTGCGTAGACGTAGAGGTTATTATGACAATTGGTCTATGAATGTCATATTCTACTAACTTGTAAAACTTTTACATGTCAGCTGTCAGTTTTACAAATCAGTAGCTTGTAAAAGTAACCTTTCGTTGTTTGTATTCCGTCGCATAATAGTATATTACGTTATAAGTCCGGTAAACCCAAGTTTACAGTAGCGAGTTGAAAACGTTTCGGGACGAGGGGACGAAGGAGCCGAGTCTCGAATGTTGAAACGAGCTACTGTAATGGTTTACCGGAAGTATGACGTAAGGCGTTTTATTTCATACTGCCTCACATTGTTCATTTTTTAAAAAATGCATTTAAAATTTTCAGTCCGGTAAAATTTTTTACCGGACTCAAAGTAGATTTTCAGTCCGGTAAAACTTTTTACCGGACTCAAATTGGATTTTCAGTCCGGTAAAATTTTTTACCGGCCTTGTAACGTAATAATTCATTTACCGGACTCAAATGAGTCCGGTAAATACCCTTTTACCGGACAGTATGAAATAAAATGACGTTTACAAGTGAGTAACAAATAAATAACTTTTACCGACAAAATATGCATACTGTTGAAGTTTCTTCTATTTATATTAGTAAATTGTTTCTGTTATGCCTAAAATTTCAAATATGATGGAAAATTGATTTGCAAAAGAAAATTCTAGCATAAAAAAGCTGATATAAAACCAATTAATAATTCAAGCTATAAATTCCAAAATGGCACAAGACCATCAACCAAATCTCGAGAAAAACTGTTTATTTTATTATTATCTTATTTCATTAATATTTCTTTTTTTTGGGAGTACTGCCTTGACATATAGTTTTCTACTTTTTGTGTTTGGAAATGTCAGACAATCGATCTCTTTTAAGAAAGGTAATATTCTTGGACTTGTGCTGTTTTGGAAATCAAGTGATATCCACAATATTGGAACACGTTTGTAAATACAGATGGAGTTGTACAGCTTTAACATGACATAGATATACGGTAGGTAATCATTTATTCCATCAATGAGACACATTTTCTAATTGTAACATTATAGAGTAATGCTAAGTTGATGCATCAAACTAATTGGGATGCGCGAGAGATTGAAATGGGTTAAATCTATTTATGCGATGTGATGTTTTGAGAACTACCTTAGTAATGGGATTGACCTTGGGAATTTTTGTGTTGTTTTGAATACTATTGGATAGATCTGAGTTAGATGAAAAAAATGGTACCAAATAATTCATGTAATGTCAAAATGACTTCTGAAGTTTTGAATGTCATGGTTTCAATTATAATTTTAAATAATAATAATATAACTTTTTTCAGTGGCTGCTGAAGATGACAGTCTAGCTGTTGCAACATGTGCCCAGAGTGAAATGAGTATGTGTAGGGAGGGTGAAGTATTATGTCACAGTCTTGAGTTTACTCTTCTAGTGTATTTGTGTCTGTGATAACCTTAGAGAGTGTCACATATGTTATTGCTACATGGGATCTTTATTCTTAACTTTCTTTGCTAGTGTAATCATGAAATGTAAGAAGATACCATTGTATATATAAGATTTAATTCAGAACAACCACAACACTTCCACATTCGAATATTGACCTTATTTCTATCAGACATGATATATTTTTATAAATAAAATAGTTTTGAGTTTGAAAACAATGTTAATATAAGTGATTTTATTTTACAATACACAGCAAAGTATAAATAAATAACTTGTCTACATTACTACTTCCTTTCTAGTGCTGCCTAGAAGACGTGAAAATTGATAAAACATAGAACCAGTCATAAAAGTACTTAAAATTAATAATACAGTACTTTTATGTTCTTAATGTCTCCATAAACAAATTATTTTAACAAGCAATTATGGTTAAATGAGATTAAATGAAATTTAATTGACAGTAAGTAAAATAATAATTTTTATTTCATTTCGTATTTCAAACAATTGTTTATATACTACAATTAGTAAAATAAGGTATATGTTTATCTCCGTTGTCAATGACACCGGAGTTCAAGACGTTCTTGATCTCCGTTGTTGTTGGCAACGTAAAAATCATTTGATGTTGCATAACAGCCACACGTGACATACTGGTTTTTATCTCCTTGGTTCCTTGGTCCTTGGTTGATACAGACAAGGCAACTTGCTTGTTTATACAATAAATTCGGATGAATTTTAAAAGGGTGAAATTAGGACTGAAATACGAAATAAAATAAAAAACTTATGCAATACGGAGATCAAGCTTCTTTAAATCCTCGAAGATGTTATAACACCTCGGCTGGCGCCTCGGCGTTATAATACATCTTCTCGGATTTAAAGTATCGCTTGATCTCCTAATTACATAATATATATTATAATAAAAGTACACGTCTTTATGGATGTATTTAGACACTTTTAAATGCAGAGGGAAATTCCGAATGTAGTAAAAATATTAAAATTAATGTGTTTATATATGTAAATAAAACTACGTAATTAACAGTTTGTAGTAATTACTTTCGAATATTAATAGTGGAATAATTTATTTTCTGCAATTTGATAACGAAAATCTCATTTGCTTATAAATTATATTATAAAAACTTAAAAGCAAGCTAATTCATTTGAAATGAAGCATGGATTAATATTAAAAGTATTAATATAAAAGTATAAAAATGATGATTCAACTGATCAGCTGTTTACGTAAACTTCTACATAATCCTGCATTTAAACTCCGGTCTTCAGTTAAAGACATCATTCAAAAACTGGGTTACACATGAGCACATTTTTGGAAATTGTTTTCAAACATACACAGTGTCTAATAACAAAAGAAATATGTTTTTATGCGACTGTTTTTAAATAGAACACCCAGTACTTCTTTCGAGTTTTGCTTATACACTACCGCTATTGCTTTACTTTATTTTGTTGTGCATAATTGATCATTTCTTTAAAATTTTGTCTAACTAATAATTCAATTAACAAATCTATCTATTCACAAGTATCAATTCACATCAATATACTGTTAGATTCTCGACACACATTTCTTCAGAATAATAATAATAATAATAATAATAATAATAATAATAATAATCACCATACAAATGCATTTTCATTAAATGTAGTGCTTATGCAAATATGATGTATCAAACTGTACGTCCTTACAGTGAACAGCGATTGGGATTGCTATATCAACATTTTGCAACAATAAATAAATAATTTAAAAAATATATATTCTTTATTGGGCCTACATAATAATAATCGCCCCCTCCCTCCCACACATGCTTATAGCTTCTGGGGCCTTGGTTTAGGTTATGGGTTGTAGTAATTATTATTATTATATTATATTTTATTTACGCTCCAAAATACGACCATAAACTTAAAAAATATCCAACTGGCGATGTCGTAGTTTTTTCCTTTTAGGTACAATAGGTATTGGAACTCACGTGACTCGGATATCTCTTAATTTCATAATCGAAGTTTGAAACATAAATTAAATGTAAACAATATTCTTATTTCGGGTCGCGTTTGGAATTGAAAGGTGGTATGTCAGTGGAGAGAATACTTGTTTGAGGTTAGGGGAGCATGCAGCAACATCAAGGAAAAATGATAGTGTCTGGATTATGAGATTTTTATACCAACGGGAAGTTTTAAAGTAATTAAAAGCAAAAATATAAAAGGTTAAAGAAGCAAAGATTTTAAATAAACCTTTTGCTAATAATGATAATTGGATAACAATAATATAAATAATTTATATAAATTATTTATATAAACAAACTTTTTATATAAATAAATTGAATACAGCTCAAGACTGGAAAATGCAATCAGTTATTTAAGCTATCCCGCAAAAAAATAAAAGAAGGAATCTGATTAACAGAAAAAACCGATTGGGTGGTTCAATAATACCAGTCACACAAGCAATCCTATTCTATTTTGGTTCCTTTGCTTTATCCGTTGAGTATATCGCATGTCAGTTTGTTGCTCTGTCTAATATTCCTAAAGGTAATAGAAATCAATATTTATGTTAGCAGAAACCTTATTTGCATAATTAACACAGTCATTTCTAAAAGCAATAACTGTGGAAAACAAACAGTGTATCAATAATGGGAAAAACGTTGAACCACTACTTTAAACCATTTTATATCAAAACAACAGTATCGGTAAGATCTATAATAACACTCAAATTACTCACATATTTGTTTATTTGTAAAGTGCAAATCACATAAATTTAGTAGGTATTTTTAATATTAATAAAAATGAAAATTGTTTATAATTGTACCGTATTTATATTATTGTTATACATTTATCATATACTTTTGCAAGTAGATCAAACATTTTATATGTCAATGTATACATATAGGTATACTACATAGGAATGAAGAATAAAATACAGGATCTGTTAATTAAAATTAAATTTTTAATTAACTAAAGTGTATTCCAAAAAACCTTTTTATTATTTTTTGTAATCGGTTAAACAAATTGCATCGAGCTATTGTTCGAGAAGATAATTTTTAAAAAGCACTTTAATCAAGCAAGCGAGCAATTTAATCAAATAATCCACATAGCACTCAAACGAAAACATAAACAGTAGAAGATATTTGCTCATGATAAAGATTAACTATATAAACAAGGTATCAATACCAACTCAACAAAGGGTTAGAAGGAATATTGAGGGAAACACCCTCTAAAGTTGTTTACAGAGATGTAAAAAAAAGTATGTCAAAGTGTGACAATATTAAACCCACAAATATAAATGAGATGTGTATAATTCACAGGAGACACTCTAGGACAGCTGTTTCGATCTTTTTAGATCTCATCAGCTAGAGATAGTCTCCTGTGAATTATACACACATCATCCAGGCTTATATACATAGCCGGAAATAACATTAATACCGAGAAATGAATGTTGCGACATCTGTAGAGTCATATATACACATCTCATTTATATTTGTGGGTTTAATATTGTCACACTTTGACTTATTTTGTAAAATTTCCCCACTTTGAATTTTTAATAATGCAAATATTTTGTATTCTAATTTTTGATTTATAAAAAAGTATCTTCCAAAATTTGGTTACTTTGGAACAACGAGAGAGGATGACTTTTATTTAAAAGTATAAAAAGGGCCGGTTTATTCACTTTCAGGTAAAGTTCTCAGTAGTTACCGGTCAAATAAATTAACAGTTTGGGTATATTCAAACGATTATGTCTTGAAAGTAGTTACTGGAAAGTTTATGAGAAATGGTCCAACTTTTGCACACAGGTAGCCAAACAGCACAAATACGTCTTAAAGACATCCGAAAGATGTAAAGATGTGGAAATATGTAAATTCAAGACGTCTTATTGATGTCCATTTTCGCCTTATGTTATCTTAAATACGTCTTTAAGACGTCCATTGTTACAAAACCCAACGTGTTTAAGATGTCTTTATCACAACGTCTTAAAGATGCTTCTATAAAATATCTTTAAAACATCTGCTTGAAGATGTTCATTTACGGAAATATTAATACTAAGCATAGAAATAAAATTCATAAGGTCAATCAGAAAAAATATATTGTCTCTTTTTCATAGAATAGAAAGTTTTTTTTAAGAATATAGATTATAAGATAAGATTATAAGATAATATAAGATATAAGATATAGAATATAAGATTATAAGATAAGATTATAGAAAGTCATTTTTTAAATAAAGCTATCTGATCTATTCAAGGCCCTCCTTAATTATGTCTGGTTGGCATTTTCAGTGTTCTTTTGGGATTTAGCAAGTCCTGATTGCTCTGCTCAGTCTAAAAAATACATTAATTTACTATATATTACATTAATTTATTATACTATGAGACAATTTAGTAATCCTTAAGATATTTATATTGCTAAAATGCTGTTTTTGTTTTCTTATCAGCCAGCTGTATTCTGGAGTTTGATCGTTAGTGTTAAGGTTAAAATGCTTTTAACCAGATCATAAGCAGACGATCTTCTTTACTTATTAGGCAATTATTTAACCTAAAGAATTTCAAAATATCAGGAAGAAACTAAAAAAATATACGAGGATGAATTGATAAATCTCCGGCCTAACCCATATGGGATACAAATTTTTGCAATGTTTTTACGGCATTTTATTTTTTCATAATTTATCAGTATGGCTGTGAAATAATAAAAATTTCTGTCAAACAATAATTGTTTGGCAAGTTGTCAAAGTCGATAAAGTTTTGTGTGGTGTTAAAATGGAAAAAGCTGAAATTCGTGCGGTTATTAAATATTTTCACATTAAGGGTTTATCCCCAAAAGAAATCAAAGCTGAGCTAGACGGGACATTAGGCGAATCTTCTCCTTCCTATAGCACAGTTAAAACCTGGGTTGCGGACTTTAAACGGGGTCGCAAAAGCACAGATGACGCACCGCGTTCAGGAAGACCGAAAACTGCCACCACAACGGAAATTGTCGAAAAAGTCCATAGAGTTGTGTTGAATGATCGGCGATTGAAGTTGGCTGAAATAGCAGATACCCTGGGCATTTCAACGGAACGAACATATCATATCCTAACCGAAATTTTGGGAATGAGAAAGTTATCGGCACGTTGGGTGCCGCGGCTGCTCACAGTGGAACAAAAGCTGACTCGCAAAACAGTTTCAAGTGAGTGTTTAGACTTGTTTAATCGAAATTCAGTGGACTTTCTGCGACGGTTTGTAACAATGGATGAGACGTGGATTCATCACTACACACCCGAAACAAAGCAGCAATCAAAACAGTGGACTGCCAAAGGAGAACCTGCTCCGAAGAAAGCCAAAACAGTTCCGTCAGCCGGAAAAGTTTTGGCTTCAGTCTTTTGGGACGCCAAGGGAGTACTTTTCGTTGATTATCTTCAAAAAGGTAAAACAATCAACGGAGTATACTATGCTACCTTACTGGATGAATTAAAAAAAAATATTGATGAAAAACGACCTGGATTAGCAAAGAAAAAAATTCTGTTTCACCAGGACAATGCACCTTGTCACAAGTCGGCAATTGCCATGGCAAAAATCAATGAATTGCAATTTGAATTGTTACCCCATGCCCCTTATTCACCAGACTTAGCCCCATCGGATTTTTATTTATTTCCAAACCTAAAAAAATTTCACGCTGGAAAGAAATACGAGTCCGATGAAGAAGTGATTGCTGCCACAAACGCCTTTTTGACGAGTTAGAAGAAAAGGCTTATAGGGACGGTATAAGAGCACTTGAACAAAGGTGGACCAAGTGCATTGAACTCGATGGGGACTACGTAGAAAAATAAAATTTTTGTTAACCTGATATTCTTTTGTTTTATTGCCTAGGCCGGAGACTTTTCAATTTATCCTCGTACAAGTCTATGAACAATGTTAAAAATGAGGTTATAAGTTAATAACTAACAGAAAACTTACTATTATGTTGAACTTCGGGTGCCACGAGAACGCAAAACTCCAAAGTACACCATAAGCAGACGTTTTGAATTATAACGCCCGCTTATAATGCCCCGGTTGTTATGGAGTTGTTTATTTAGTTCGTATCATAGGTATGTACAACAAATAATATGTAAGTGAAACATAAAATATTTTATATTTTAATATAGTAACCTCTATAAGCTTAACCGCCAGAGAAATACGATAAAAAACCCTGCGATGCTTGGTAACCACCTTGGCACTCTGTATACACATTAACGGTGCTCGTTTTAAAAACCTTATTATCTACATATTTAAAAAATTAAAATTTCAATATCTAAATACGCAATCTAAAACAATTAAAACGGGAACAGGCAATAAAAGTCGATAAACGGCAAATTACAAATACTAATTAAAGTAGCAGCTTCAGAGATTTTAAACTTTTGCTTCTTCTCCGCCATCAAACGAATGTGGGATTATCTTCTAGTAGATAGCACGGCGCGTAATTCAAATTCATTAATTTGTTAATTGAATTTTCATACACAAACTCAAATATAATGTCGATTCCTAACTTTTAGGTTTTTATAGACTATTGACTAATGGCAGGTAAAGAATCATTATTATTAGATAACTGAAATAAGTAACTATACGTGTATATAAATATTTAAAATAGACAAGTAAGTACCTATATTATTCATAAAATTAGGATCAATAAAATGATTTAATAATAAATTGTTTTAAAGTACTTGAGCGTGAATAAACAGTTATGTTTGTTAAACTGTCAAGTAAGCTTACTGGGGATTTTACTTGATGGCGAATAGACCGGTTCTAACAAGAGTAAATAGATACTTGTCGAACTAGAGATGAAAACAGTTCGTCTCGCTCGAACTCGAAGTGTGCCTCTCGAGCGTCTGCAAGTAAGGAATTTTCTTATCGTTTTTCTTATCGAGCGAAAATTTATAGTGGATTTATAAAATGAAGCTGCACCCAAGAAGAGTTTTTTTCTGGGAGAAGAAGTTTCTAAGAAGAACCATGATGAAGTAGGGCATCGTTTCAAATACATGAAAATGGGTTTATATTCCCTCCGATTTCCCAGAATGTGGTGACCGATCTTTTTGTTTTTGCTGTTATGATTAGAGATGACAGCGATATTTTGAAAAAAATTAAATATTGATATATGTACTATTTTGAAATACGAGAGATACGCCGTTTTGAGATACTAGTATAGTAGTTAGAGCTGATAACATTGCACTATCAAAAACAACGACGCTTAGGTTAACTACCGCTGTCATTTCATTCGGAAAAGTCCCATAGTAAAGGCAGTACGGATAAACTTGCGGCTAATCATGGATTTGTCACGAGAACATTACCGTGCAATGATCTATGACGATTTTAAAGTTGTAGACAGACATGTGACAGACAGACATTGAATCCTTGCGCCAAAATAACGTCGAAGTAATTGGACACCCCCATATTGGCCGATTTATGCGATGTGTGACTTTTGGCTATTCAATAGTCTAAAAAAACATTTATGTGAACGACAGTGTACAACACAGAAACTGATCAGGCATTCATCAGTTTTTTGAGGATGTTCCAGAAAACGAATGGCTGCAGGTTTTTAAGTGCAGGCATCAACAAATTAGGTCATAAAGCACCATGAACTCGGTCTCAGAGCCGAGTTACTCTTCCGAATCCAGACTCGACATCATGTCCATATTGATGGCATTGCTCAATAAGCGTCATTCTAGTCTATAGTAAAGAGCAGAGCGACGGGTATCTTCACCATTAGGCCAGCCGGACCGATATAGTATTAATTGATAATCACAATAAAGTAATAATCAATAATTGCTGTTAAATAACAAATTATATTATTCTAATCTATCTACGCTTTACAAAACATTTAAAATAGAAAATTACTACATTCGCAATAGTGCATATATCAATTTGATATACAGGATGTTCCGGTAAATATGCAATGCTTTAAGGGGGTGAAAGGTGACTATATAGCGACCCCAAAACTCATAAAATAAAAATAAAAAAAATTTCGGATTTTTCCGTATTTTTTGCAAGACACGAGTCGACTATGGATTGTTTGTAAGATGTTAAGCAAGAATTACTGATAA
This sequence comes from Agrypnus murinus, assembly GCA_929113105.1. NCBI lineage: Eukaryota > Metazoa > Arthropoda > Insecta > Coleoptera > Elateridae > Agrypnus > Agrypnus murinus. Next base: position 224,907,328 of record OV816024.1, on the reverse strand, counting down.
AGCAAACAATGATCTCACGTCTGCATTACTAAATTAATAACTGACCTCCGCTACGTACGTATCAATTTACAGAAACAACAGAATTGAATTTCATCAGCGGTTGCCGAGTGACTCACTACCTTGATGACGTGATCATTTATTAAGGTCGGTAAATAAAATGTAACATACGTTCGTTGGACTAATTGTGATGGAAATTTCATTGCCTGCTTTTTTATTTTACGAATGTCATTTTAACAAAATGAGTAAAACTTACCGTTTAGATGCAAACAATCTTTATAACATGTGTTCAAAAACTCCCGTACCTGTCGAGCAAAGTGTAGTGGTGCTCAATAGTGGGAGTCCGTCGAACACTTCATTGACCTGAAAATGTAGGCACCAGTCACCGGTTAATCGTTGGAGCAGAATAAAAGATCTTATGTGGCTGTTGTGTGAATTAAAAACACCCGCCCGAGTAAAAGATTTTGTGCAAACTAGGGATTTTCCTGTTTGCGTTCCAATAGCCATTGACAAAATTGCACTCGCGGTATATGGAATGTACTTTTTAAAAATGGTTGATTTGAAAAGTTCCGTTCATTCAGCAGGCGTGTTTGGTTCTGCCATAATTTTAACAGTAACTAACTACGATTAATTAAACTACTAACACCACCTCACTCAAGTTATTAATTCGAAAACGTGTATTAATACGTAATCGAAACTCAAGTTCACGACCACCTTAACACAAAGAAAGTTGACAACAAACTGCATACTGCAAATTACAAGCTTAGAAAAAACGAGTCATTAACAGTTATTTATAGATGGTCAAAATGACTTGTTTATTATTTAGCTGAAACGTTTTAAAAGCACGTCCTAATGTTTTGTTTTGCTTACAATTTCGAAGAATTAATTTATCCGGCTTGGGTTTATTATGATTATTTTTTTGATGACTTTTAAAAGTATGTACTATTTAATAGGCATAATTTTCATACAATTTTATCTACTACTTTGCAGTGGCGTGCCTATTATTTTTATAAGGGGGGTTGTCATTTCAAAGGGACATTTCAGTAAATTGTTAGTAAGATGTTACTGTACACGTGTTTCCCTATTGCCCTTTAACGGGACGGGCACATTTTCCAAAACACCCTGTATACCCGATATATCGAAAAAAAAGTCGTTATATATCGTATACTAAATACATCGATATATTATATCGATAAATGAACAATTTTGATTTTTTTCAGCTTATAACCCACAAATTTCTATAGAAATTTATATAGATTTTGTGGGTTATTATAAGCTGAAGAAATTTCATTATTAATTTAATCTCCCACTTATGGTTTAACAATTTCTAGTGAACAATTCTTGCCATCCTTAGTCATTGTACTAATTTTTTGATGTATAGTTCTAGCTTGACTTATAAGAGCGAATTAGTAAGTCAAAGCTTGACGAATAACTTAACGAAAGTTAACTTTCATGTGACCAAATTCCTGTAAAAGTGAGAAAAGGAACGGAATTGCATATTTAAAATTTAATGTATATTAGTGATGAAGTACAGCTCTGGAAAATTCGGTGGTCGGGCAAATGCCGTTGATTGATGGAAAAATTTTATACATTTACCCAGGATACGCTATATCCTATTCTTCTTCATTTCAATTGTTCAACACGATAATTGACTGAGGTTGTAACAAATAAATTTAAGCAGTCTATTGACATTCACTCGTAATTTAATTAATAGTTTTTTTTCATATTGATTATTATTAACGAAAAAATCGTTATGAAAGTAGCACTTTTTCTTAATTATTTTTTAATTGTGTTTATACAAAAACAGATTTTAATTTTCTCGGAGATTGTTGTCAAAGAATACTATGTTTTTCTGATTTTTCTAAAATTTTGCATAAATGCATAAATTTTAGGACAAATCTCTCAACTTACAATATGCAAAAAACCCAAGCAGCATCTAAGTAGCGGTAACTGCGATCGGAACTTTGAGTAGCTGTTACGTAACTACAACTAAATTTATGACTTTATAGGTTTAATTACTTCAATTTGGAATATTTTAGTAATTATGTAGTTACTTCTACTATTTATTAGAACTATGTAGTTACATTACTTCTAAGTAGCTTTTTAAAGTATGTGGAACGGTATTCCTACTTAGTATAATTACTTTAATGTTGTTGCAACTTCAAGTGATATTATGATTGTAGCAGTAACTTGCCCGAAGCTACTTTTAAGTTTTTAAAACTTAAAGTAGCACTGAAAGTTCCTGCCACTGGTCTGAAACCATTGCTTAACCTTTAAAGTAACTGAACTATACAGTAGCATTGAAAGTAAAACTTACGTTTATGTTACCCAGGAGAATCACTTGAAAGTAATTTTAGTTTGGAATTTGGAGGTTAATTGTGTTTTCGCAGTGGTAGTAGTTTTACAAGTTTTTAATAAAAATGTCAAAGGCAAATGCAATAAGAAAAAAAAGAATTTTAGATATACGTCCACCTTTTATAGAAAATTAGAACAGCAGTTAGGTAAAATCAGTGGAAACAAAATCAACTGTTTACAATACAAAATAGAAAAAAATAGGGATGAGATCACTGATAAACTATCATGTAGTAAACAAGGGTGAAATATATTCCCCTTTTTTCTTTCGTCGCTACAACTTTAAAATGAGCCATAATTAAATAATAATTGTTATTAAGTAGCAATCAGTATAAAAATATTGGTTGTTTGTTTACGATTGACGTTTAAATTTGAGGTTAAGTTCCAATGGGAATTTTGCAGTGACATTAGGAGCTAGAAAGTGGCTACGGAAACCGTATTTTATACTTCGTGGTAACAACAACCTAGAAGTAGAATTTGTTTAGTTCCCGTTACTGTTTATAAAGCGACACAAACTTTAGACACACATTTTACAGTTAATACTACATTAAGGTGACATTTTCAAAACAACTCCATATTTACTTGTAAAATGTTGAAGGCTATTAATCAATTTGCAATTTGTTGCAATTGTTAAAAAGTCTTTTACTATAACTCTCAATAAAGATAACAAATCGATGTCAAATTGTGCCTTGGGAATAAAATAAAAATGGTTTCTATCATGTTTATCAATTTATAAGTATTTTTGTCATATTTTATTCAAGACATTTTTTATTAAAAAATATATTTAAAGAAGGCGCGTTGTTATTTTTCGATCTATCATCATCGCATTTAATAGAAAAGTTGCGATGGTTTATAATTTTGGTATGCTAGATTGACAAAATAACGAAACATTTCATCTCTTTATGCATTAGGTACGTATTACAAATAAAATAGTAATCCATTTTGTGACACGACCGTGGCATTAGTAGAGAAAGTGAAAGAATATTTGTTAAGTTGCAAGAGTAAGAGAGAACAACGACGCGACACGATGTGTCAAAGAGAAAAAAAGTTCCACGAAAGTAGCAATTACTACGCCGCCACGTTCCCGCTACGTAGCCTAAAGGTAGCTGGACAAGTTCCGGAAAGGTTTCTGCAACGTATCTGCTACCCGAGCATTGTTCCCCATTTTGGTTCCAGGCACGTAACAATACCGTAGCAATTACGTTCTTGTGACTAACGGCAAAAACTTTATAGTTCCACCGGTGGTTGCTGGTACGTAGCGGTGACTAAAAATGCTGCTTGGGAAGTCTCTTTTTTTACACTCATTTGCTTGATAAACTGGTGCTTCGCCCTCGTTAATCAATACTGCAAATTCGCGAAAAAATTATGACATTCATAGCTAGTTGTACAATATACTAGTGTAATCTTAATTTTCTTTTTAAATTTACTTTCTTTACAAGATTGCCACTATTTCTGATTTGGCACTCGTACAAAATCTTAGTCATTTTAATTTTGAAACTTTGTAGTAATAAAGTTTGGTTCATTAGCACCAAATGCACTAATTGTGAGTTCATTCTTATCTAATAAAAATATTTTCTACTGTTTATTTTTCTCTTCGAAACTCCTATCTGATTGTTATGAAATCTTTGAATTATATCTACAAACAATAGTCTTTTAATAAAACATTTATTTACGATAGTCGAGGACATGGTAACAACCTTTTTGACATTCGATTTAGCTAATTAAGTATCCCAATTCAATAGCTTCTATTTCGTTATTTACTTTACTTATTAAATAACGATTGAAAATTTTTCGTACTAAATAAAAGTAGGTACCGATCTATTTACAAAATATAATGATAAACGCAATGCTAACTTTTTGCTGGTTAAAACCAATTTGTATGTGTCTGTATTTTGATGTTTTACGTATTTGTTAAATGAATACTAAATTATTACAAATAAAATTTCATCCCTATAATTTAAATGTCAGAGCTCTCTCTACTTTTAATAAAACGTTATTTCTAAGTTATATTATGCCTCCCCCGTCTAACCTTGTAATTTACTTTTATACGGGTGTAACATTGTAACTATAAATACATATTACAAACTTCTTCGATTTGTCGGGGGGGTCAGAGAGGATCATGTTTTGATAAGGAACCCTTGCCCGGAAACGCACTGTTTCCATGATAAATCCTACAAACGCGGTCATGTTATGTATACGTGAGTATTATCATGTTCGTCAAATGTTACTTTACTGTATTATTACTTGTTATTTTTTGTCCGAGTCATTATGGCTGAGTTTACAAGTGCTGGGTACACCGACATAATTAGAATTTACGGCGAAGCTCAATATAATGGAAGAGGTTCTTAGAGAAAATATCAAAACATAAATTGAGGTGCGAAATTGGTGACGGTTACTTTAAACAGATACATAAATTAGTGTTGTAATAAACCTTGCTTTCATCCATTAAGTTTTCATTTCAAAATTTCTAATATGAGTATAAAAACATGATCCACTCTGACTTCCCTACAAGTCCTAAAAGTTTGTAATATGTATTTAGTTACACCCTGTATTACTATGATTACTGTTTTATTATTAGCCCTGAGCCAAGTTTAAAAAAACTACTATATTTATTAAAAATTTAGAGAGTAAGTACATACCAGGTAACATTATTTAGAAGTAGAGGTTATGAATTATAAACTAATATTGACAAACTAAATAAATACTATTAAATACTGAATTTCAGGGATTCTTTTCAAGTTTATGACAACTGACTGACATTGACTTAAACTGACATTTCAGGTACTTGTTATTGTAAATTAATGAACTCGTAAAAGTTTGAAGCGTCCGAGTATTTATTGACTGATTTATTACGTATTTACTTATTAGCTGCTGAATTATCAAATACTTGCAAAACTCCAAAATGAAGATGTACTAAATTATCTTTAGAAAATGCAACAGGTTCTCCTAATTGTAAGAATGCATTGCTCAAATATAATTTTGATCGACCGGGGTAAATATGAAACGAAAAATAAAAGTTTTAATTTTAAACTACTTTAAAATTAAAAAAGTCTTCGTTTTTATACATCATTAGATTCCTTTTAGCCTTACCTATAAGACCATATAAAAGCAATTTATTGTAATGATATTTTCAATAAAAAAAATAAAATATTAAAGGGTTAAAAATTTAATAAGAATTCAAAGGATACATGACTAACTTAAGATACTAAAAAAAGAATGATGGGGTATCTAGAGGATTGATTTTCTTTGTGGGTGAGACTTCTTGAGTCAACTTGGAGTTTGCAGCGAACTAAAAAGAAATTGTATTAGGTTAATAAATTAAACTATAAGATGTCATATATGAAAAATACCATGGAGATAAGCGATCATCAATAATCTTGTTTATTGTTTCCAGCCTTATTTTGTGGAACTCCATAATCATGAAATAAATAAAGATTATTAAAAGTTTCACAGTTTTATTAAAATATACCTGACAATATTGTTTCGACAGCTATGCTGTCATTATCAAAGGTAATATAATTATAAACAAACACGTCGCTAAGGTAGATACAAAATAGGTAACTAGATAAAATAATAATAATAAAAATTAATAATAAAAAATCATAATTAAACATCTAATACTTCCAGTAACGGAGAATTACTGAGCTCAAGTTGTTCATTCATTAAAGGTATCCTGAGTTTGTGTTTGTATATCTCAAAGGCTTCTAAAATGTCTAATTTGCGTTTGTTATTACAAAAATGTAGGAATTTAATATTATTTTGAGGAGTCATTGTGTGATTTTGTTCTAAAAGGTGTTTGGCGTAATTCGATTTTTCAGGATGTTTATTTTTGTAATGACGTACGTGTTCTTTATATCTTATGTCAAAATTTCGAAGTGTTTGTCCAATATATACCGAACTACAAAAAGAACAATTTAAACGGTAAATGCCCGATTTCATGATATCATGTGTTCTGTCTTTAGCATTAAATAAAAATGAAAAAGTGTTAGTGTTGGTTTTAAATGTTATTTTATAATTGTTGGTTTTTCTTAGTATATGTGCAATTTTTTCTGATATTTTGCCAAAATATGGTATAGATATGTAATTTGTGTCTTCTGTTTGATTGTCAATGGGATATATTCTTTTGATAGCTAACCTATAATCTTTTTGTTTAATTAAAGTGTCAATCATGTTCGGATTATAATGATTTGCATGTGCTAGTTGTTTAATGGTTGATATCTCTTTGCTAAAATCTGATTTTGTTAGTGGAATAGTTAAAGCTCTGTGTACTAATGATCTGTATGCTGCTATTTTATGTGTATTGTGGTGACAAGATTCATTTGGTATTGTTATGTCTGTTTGTGTTGGTTTTCTGTATATGGAAAATTCAAAAAGATTGTATGCGTTAATCTTGATATTTAAGTCTAGAAAGTTTATAGCCCTGTTTTGTTCTGTTTCTAGTGTAAATTTTATATTAGGATGGATATTGTTTATAAGAATTAAAAATTCATTGATAACCTCAAAAGAACTGTCAAAACAAGCTAAAATGTCATCAACATAACGAAACCAGAAGATAATGTGTTTAGAGAGGTTTAATTCAAATATTCGATCTTCAAATTTGTCCATAAATATGTTAGCTAATAGAGGACTTAGAGAATTACCCATAGGTAAACCATCCTTTTGTAAATAAATTATGTTATTAAAAGTGAAATAATTTTGACTTATACAAAGGTCAAATAATTGAATTAACTCTAACCTTTTAACTAATTCTATATTACTATTGATCAAGAAACTATCTAATAAAGGAATACATTCTTGTGGTGGTATTCTGGAGAACATGTTGCAAATATCAAAACTAACAAGTTTTGAATGTGGTGGAAGATGTATGTTTTGCAGCTTATCTACTAATTCTAATGAATTTCTAACAGAGTATTTCGATTTGTAACCTATCGTGTTAATAATCTGGTTCAGTTTTTTGGATAAAATGTGATTAGGTGCATTGATGTATGATACAACTGGTCTTATTGGCATATTCTGTTTGTGGGTCTTGACTAATCCATACAGTTTAGGTATTTGTGGGTTTTTATTAATGATTTGTTGCTTTTCTAATTCTGAAAAGCAGATACTGCAGTTTTCTAAACCTTGTTTTATTTCTTTTTGGAATTTTGTGGTTGGGTTTTTGTTTAACGTTTCAAATTATATATATTGGACAAACACTTCGAAATTTTGACATAAGATATAAAGAACACGTACGTCGTTACAAAAATAAACATCCTGAAAAATCGAATTACGCCAAACACCTTTTAGAACAAAATCACACAATGACTCCTCAAAATAATATTAAATTCCTACATTTTTGTAATAACAAACGCAAATTAGACATTTTAGAAGCCTTTGAGATATACAAACACAAACTCAGGGTACCTTTAATGAATGAACAACTTGAGCTCAGTAATTCTCCGTTACTGGAAGTATTAGATGTTTAATTATGATTTTTTATTATTAATTTTTATTATTATTATTATTATTTTATCTAGTTACCTATTTTGTATCTACCTTAGCGACGTGTTTGTTTATAATTATATTACCTTTGATAATGACAGCATAGCTGTCGAAACAATATTGTCAGGTATATTTTAATAAAACTGTGAAACTTTTAATAATCTTTATTTATTTCATGATCATCAATAATATTACCATTTTTATTAAAAAAAGATTGGGTGTGGATATTAATAATGTTTTCCCATAACAATAATAAATAAAAGAGAATAATTGAATTCAAAAAAATTTTGAAAGAAGAAAATATTTCTAATAAAATATTGATAATAGTAAATTATTTTGTGTCTCAAGGGCTGAAAATTAGCATTTGTAGCCCGCAGTTGTTTGATACAGCGGACAACTTATTAGGGCTACAAATGCTTTTCGGTCCGAGTGACATACAAAAGTTTTTCGCCTACCTGTTTGAAAGTTTAAAAAAGAATTCCAAAAGTTAAACAGTAACGTAACTTATTAGTAAATTAAATAGGCATATGTTAGAGGGAATGAATGAAAATGAAAATTACGCCAGACGTTTTTAGTAATTTATTAACTAAATTAACCTAATAATCATTACACTACATACAACACGGCCGTATAGTAAATGTTTTTATTATTGGTAAATAAAAGGAACAGGATATGACTTTTAATTAGGATGAGTAATTAATCTATCATTGTATAATTTATTGAAATTACAATTTTCTTTTTATTAATTAATTGTCACAACCTCCATTTATACATGCAATGACACTGTGAAAAGAAAAAAACAAACGACAAATTCATCGACGAAGACATGAAAATCAAAGTTATGATCTAAGAAGCCTAGAAAAATTTGACGTATGTTTTTTATATTTTTAAAGGTTAAGTAAAAATATGTTTGAGTTACATTTTCCGTCATATTCTGTTGCTAAAAGTTTTACGAATGAGTTATATTTTTAATGTTAAAAACTAATGATTTCATTTTTTGATTAAAATCTTTTTAGGATAATGTACAGGAGTGGTCAAAGTATGACAATTTAAAAAACAATTACAATTTTTACAGTATCTCCAACTTAACATAAATAAATCGTGCTTTCATTTAGTAGTAGTATAGAGGTTATGTATTTGACATAAGAGGGCAGTAAAAAGTTTGACATAAGAGGCCCGCAAAGAAGCCTTAACTGCCCTCAAAACAGGACATTTAGAAAGCGCTTTCTGATCAGGTAGGCGAAAAAATACTGTATCATTTAAACCAGATTTGTAAAGAAGTTATATGAAATATTATGTCATTGTAATTTGTACAATGTAAAATGTTAATAAAATTTTGTAAAAGAAATAAAACGTACCTACAGAGTATATCCGATTGCATTAATGATTAATTCCAACAAGAAGCGGATATTTATGGAAAGTGGACATTAGCAAAAGCTTGAAAAATTCATCCATTCTGCCGGGGCTGAGGCAATTATACACGTAAGGAAGCAGATTAGAGAAAGAAATAAGAGGTGATAATAAAGGTATCGAGAGGTAATATAAAAGTGAGTGAAATAAAAAGCAGAGTACAAGTGTGTGTCTATTTAATTAAAACAAATATCATAAAAGTATACTGCAATTAAATCAAGAGAAAGTTATACTTAAAGATAAATATTAATTTTTGGAAGTGTATATAGTATTATTTGGATGTGCAAAGGTTTGTTAAGTGAGTTGCAAGCTGTTGTTTTTTTAATTTTGCTTAAAAAAAATATATATTTAAAAAAGTAACATACATCTCACCAAAAGAGAAATAGTCACTTATCTGTCAAAAGGTAAAATTAAAGGTTAGATCATGTTCTTTTGTTAAAAGTTGATGATAATTTATTTTAAAACAGGAGCTAGCTGTAACTTTTGAAATTGATTTGATACCAGAAAAGAATGAACCCAGATTTTCTTGAGATTTTAACTTCTTTATTTTAATTAACTGTTAATAAATAATTTTTTTAAAATTATTTTATCTAAACAAAATAACCGTACATTATATAAAATTATGTTTGTAGTCATGAAGAGGTAAACACTGCGTTTCATTTTTATGGATATGGGGTAAATATGAAACACAAACGGAAAAAAGTGAAACATCACCTTAAGTGTTTATTTAATGAGGTTTCAAGTACGTCAAGAGCATACCGGGTGTCCACTCTCAAAGTCGATCAGAGACAATTATTATATTAAATCAATACATATTAAAGTAATGAACATTTTCAATAGTCGTTATTCAATTGTGCGGTTTAAAACCGCAATTAAGCGTGTATGCGCTAAAATAAAATAATTTGAAAATCATGGCTTGTTAATTTAGGGTGGCCCAACAAAAAAACAAAGTCGTAAATCTTATGCTGTCACCCCCTAGGATTAGTGTATATCGAAAAAAGTTACTCTACTTTTTTATTTTGAAATCGGACGATGTTTAGGGGTGCCTCAAAGCCCTTAAAGTTTCCCATGTATTTTATATAGGAAAAAAACACGTTTTCGTAGATTGAAAGACAGCTTATTCTTCCGGACTAACTTTACATTTAAAATCTTCAAAATATTTATACTTACGTTACGGTAATGCTCAAAATTGCCCCAGCTTAAGATCCTACCTTTACAAATTTAAATTTCAGGTCGTATGTGTATTGTTTCCAATAGCTACAAATTGTAAAAGAATAGATAAAGGTTTTTAAGTCACAATAAAATGCATATAATTGGGCGCCATCTGATTATGAAAGTTTGGTAATGATGGTAATTAGAATAATGACCTGGCCCCATTAACCAGAAACTGGACTCAGATCTAATAAATTTAATTCAACTTTTTCGGTCATATTCGGTAATTTCAAAGTTAGGTTGGATAAAATATAAATAAAGACTTTCATAATTATATGGGTCAATATTATTCAGTCTAATTAAGTTTAAAATATTGTGTTTATTCATAAACCAAAAAGATGGAAAAGATAACAACTAGTCAAAAAATCATTAAGTAAAATCACAGTACCCTGCATAAGAATTCTTATCAACTGAGAACGTTTTCATACTACAACCTAACAACAATAGTCGGTACATAAACAATATACTACTTACACAATGTTCACAAAATTCAAAAAGTTAACAATTCGCAATATCTCGTTTAAATTGTTTAATTCACAAAACTAAATCAGTACAAACTTACACTATATTGCCTTTTACCAACACAGGTATAAACAGTTGTCACTGAATTATAAAAAGTGGGAAACTTCGTAAAATTCTGCAATCACTAATAACCCAAAGCTGCGGAAATTAAAATTCCAATACTGTACTACTAGGGAAATACTCATTAGTAATATTCTCTCTTTCAAATAACCGATACAGCCAAATAACTTGAATAAAAATTACTTGTTTGAATAATTTTGTAGGAAGAAAAGACTGCCATCATTAACAGTCACATCCACTAAAACGTACGATTGAAGTTTTATTTAAGATTTAACGTTATCCGATTTCAAATTATATCCGGACAAGATTTTATAAAAACTTAATTCATTAAGAACTCAACTAGGCGACGATGGTCATTTATATTATAACTATATTCCTTAATGAGATCCTTTACAAAACTAAATTGCGACCACCAAAACACTAATTACCTGTATTATTTTTATCAGGAAACTGTACGGTATTAAACTTTAGATTTCGGTAAAATTAATTCTCCACTATCACTGTATTTACTGTACGTTAACATTAACTAAAACGCCGCAGAAATATTCTGAAAATGCCCTCGGCAATTAACTTTAAAAATACTAATTCATAGCTTGGGGTCCGCGTTTTTAGAAATGTCCTTAAGAAATTTACATATTAACATTTGAGCTTAAACACATATTATATATATCTAGTAATAATGTTAATAAAGAAACTTTTTGTTATTAAGTATTTTGGTTCTTTAAGCAATGTAATAATTCTCCAAGAATTTATTCAATATATTGACACTTCAAAATTTTGAAGTTTGGTCGACAAATTATACAACAATTACAAGATTTAAACCATAATCGACATGTATCTACAAATCTACATACTATACAGGGTGTTTTACTAAAGATTCCTATCCTCTGATAGTACACATAAAATTAAAGATATTTTAAGAGTCGCAGTTTGTGCTGAATGTACCTAACTACATTTTCAACGTGATCTCTGATACATTGATGCATCTGATGCTAGGTACTGTCACAGTTTGTCTTGACTATTATTTTCAGTAGTTCCTAAAAGTTGACCTTTTTAGCAAATTTCTTTCGATGTGCATAAAATAAAAAATGGCAAAATCAAAAAAGAATTGTTCGTATTGACGAGTACTATCAGGTATTAAATTTATACGAAAGTTTAGTGAAATACTCTGTATACAAAAAAATAACAAGTATTTAATTGACTAAAACAACCCACAAATATTAAATATTGTTAAACAGTCAATAACCAATTTTATAAATAATTCATTTATGGTTCTCAGAATCACTGTTTTTAACGAGGATGTTAGCAGTACTCGGAAATGTGTTTATAAACTTAGACTTGTTACAAAATCAGGGATATTTTTGAAGTTAATAACAAATTGGCATTTGGAAGGAAAATTATCTGCTCTGTTGAACACGGATGTTTGTTTTCTAAAATTCTGTTTATTTATTTAAATAAATGAAAGTAATTTGATTAACGAAATTCCAACTTCAAAAACCTTCAAATACGTTAATATTATTAATACCAGAAACTTATTTTGAAAAGTGCTAGATAAAGTTTAATAGTGCCTCTTGAGGTCTGTGTGCATCTACATTTGACATTTTTAAAATATTCGAAGTGTAATTAAAAAATAATCGTTGCGAGGAAAGATTGAATAATTTAGATAAATTATTATATATTATGTAATTAGGAGATCAAGCGATACTTTAAATCCAAGAAGATGTATAACGCCGAGGCGTTATAACATCTTCGAGGATTTAAAGAAGCTTAATCTCCGTATTGCATAAGTTGTTTTATTTTATTTCGTATTTCAATCGTAATTTCTCCCTTTTAAAATCCATCCGAATTTATTTTATAAAGAAGCAAGTTGCCTTGACTGTGTCATCATACGCGTAACTAAGGAGATAAAAAGCAGCATGCATGCATGGATGTGGCTATAATGCAACATCAAATTATTTACGTTACCAACAACAACGGAGATCAAGAACGTCTTGAACTCCGGTATCATTGACAACGGAGATCAAGATATACTTTATATTACTAATTGTGGTATATAAAGAATTGTTTGAAATACGAAATGAAATAAAAAAGTTTATATATGCTAGCATAACTACACCTAATTAATTAATTTAATAGCATATCTATCTGCGAAGATGGCGCCTCGAAAATGTCGCCTATTTGCATATGGTAAAGTATATCGAGTTTCCGGTATTAATAATATTAAAGTATTTGATAGTAATTACGTTTAGAAAAACATATAACAAAGTAATTACTGCATAACGAGTAAACGAGTACAGTTATGAGAAAACTGGTTCTGTTGCTACTGTTGCTGTTTAAGAAAAAAAAGAACAACCAAGATTACCTGATGAAGCAGCCCAAGTTGAGGTTCTTGGACAGTAGGGTGGTGCTTATTTGTATGGGTAAGAAAAAAAAATTACTATTTCAAAATACGTACCCTCCAATCTTTTTAAATTACATGAAACGAAGTTACCCTAAAAATTTCAAGTTGATCAGATCATGCTAAACCGGCCCGCATTAAGGTCAAAGTTCAGCTATTTTAGGCTGTTTTCACATGCGTGTTTTCAGTGAAACGGTTTTCCAACACGATTATTTAAACTGCGGCAAAAAGTTGAAAAGATTGTTTGCACCCTGGCATCAATTGGATAAGAACTAGAACAAAAAAAGCAATTTCTGCAGGCAAAGAGAAAATGTTTTTGAAGAACTAGATGCTTTATTTGCCACCACAGGTGCCAATGCACTAGAAATGATGAAGATCTTAGAAGACAATGATACGATCCTACTGCCCGTGAAAAGAGTTTAGAATACAGAAAGAAGGAAATAAAATGAAAAAGAATGAAACCAAAAGAGTAGACAGGCAGATGCATTTAGACGTACCAGAACCTTCAAGAAGAGAAGAAACTGGATCCACTGATGTAGGTAAGATTAAAAAGTGAAATTCACGTAATGTTTTCAATAGGCAAGAAAATCGTTTTAGACGAGGTTTTGGATCCTTTAACTTTAGGAGCGTCAGATAATGAAGAGAGTGAAAGAAATTAATCGATTTCAAGCTATACAAATTGGGACTTGCCAGTCTCGGTGGATTAGTGGTTTGCATGTTTGCTTCATAATCCAAAGATCGCAGGTTTGATCCCCGGCCGAACTGGTAATTTTTCATAGCGGAGAAAAATTTAAAACATGCCTTCTTTTCGGAGAGGAAGTAAAACTGTAGGTCCCGTGTCAATGCGATGCTTGACACGATAAAGATCCCTACTGGGGGTGGAATTCCCCCAGATTCGGCTAAATTCTAGTAGGGTTGGCCAAATGATCATAGCAATCGGTGCCATGAGGTACGACGGATGCTCCGCCATCCTGATTCCTTGCCCAAACACAAACAAACAAACAGATCTTCCATCTGGGAATACAGACAATATTTTAGCGTACAGACAGCTAACAAAATAAAATTGTCATTTTTACAAATATATTTACAATTTGCAGTCATTCACTGAGACTCAAAACTACTTCCAGCTTTAATTGGAAAATCTGAAGTATAGATTGGCTTAATTTGTGCCGATTAATTAATTGCGGTTTCAGAACTGTCAACAACAGGGCAAGAAGTATCTCCAGCAGTCTATGATACTCTCTGCGATTGGGAATTAACAGACAAAGTTGAAGTTTTTAAACACAGGAAGACTAAATGTTGCTTGTATTCTAGAGCAAAAGATCTTATTTTTAGCTTATCGCCACCATATTTTTGAGGCGTTCTGCAAGGAGTTCTTGCGGTGTCTAAGTTGCCATACCATCTGTTAAGTCGGCTGCAGCCGCACGTTGGTCCAGAGTAATAGTAATAATCACCTCTTCCCCCAGCACAAGCTTCATAGCTTCTAGGGCCTGGTTGGCCAAGTAATGGGTAGCAGCAAATATTATTATTATTATATATTAATAATAACTTCCAGTAAGAAGTATTAGAAAAGCATTAGAAATATTCTAGTAGTCAGAAGTATTGAAGAAAAGCACCACAAATGAGCAACATAAAATTTTTCAATATGTCACTGCACGGCTCGTAAACTACTGCATCTTATTTATCTTTCATAACTTAAAAACAGATTATTTCTCGAAAATGATGTACGGAACAAATTTATAGTAGATTAAATTTCCTACAAAAAAGGAAGAATCACTTTTTTTCGTAGCTGCAACCGTTTCACTGAAAATACGCACTATGTGAAAAACAGCCTAAAATAGCTGAACTTTGACCTTAATGCGGGCCGGGTTAGCATGATCTGATCAACTTGAAATTTTTAGGGTAACTTCCTTTCATGTAATGTAAAAAATTTGGAGGGTACGTATTTTGAAAATTAAAAATCAAAAAATAAGGACCACCCTATTGGGCAGTTTGCAATATATCCGACTTTATCGACTCGCAGGCAGTTATAGCAACAGGGTTATCATGCTAATCAAATAAGAAGATGTTCGAAAGTTCCATCCTTATAAGATGCAAATCCTTCAAGAACTTGGCGACGATGAACCGGACAGGCGAATTCAATTTTGAGAAATTGTGACGGACAGAACTATTGCTGGGCCTCGTCTTGTCAATTAATAAACATAACTGTCGTTATTAGAGTGATGAGAACCCACTTAGAAAAGGTCATATTCAGTACCTCGAAAATATTAATCTTTGGGTTGGCATGTTAGGATATATTGGCCCACTATTAATATACGAAAATTTAAATGGTGGGATTTATGCCAACATACTAGAGCGAGCATTCCATAGTTTATGAATTGTAAAACTAGAGGGACATACATGGATCTATTTTTAAGCAAGAATTTATTATATTTCCGGTTGGATGATCATTATACAAATCAATATTGGAAGAAGAGGCCCTGTTGAGTAGCAACATATATCCCCAGATCTATTGCCACTAGATTCTTTTTTCTATTGGTCATCTAAAATATATTGTTACCTAAAATTGAACAACCAACAACACGTTGCGCCTGTGTAATAGTAATAATTGCTCTTCCCTCCCCCACAAGCTTCATAATTTCTGGGGCCTGGTTCGCCAGGCAATGGGTAGTAGCAATTATTATTATTATTATTATTAGATGGATTGTTCTAGATAGCCCTATTACATGGCTTCCGCAGTCAACCGATGTAACCCCACTGACTTTTTTATTGTGGTGTTATGTGAAGAACTAGGGCTTACAAAACTGCTGTTCCTGATTTAGCAACTTTGCGACATCGAATAACAGCTGCAATTAAATTCATTAATTGGTAAATGCTTTCCAATGTTTGGTAAAAGCCTGATTTTCGTTTGGATATTCTTAGAACTATGGTGCAGTTGACGAAATAAATTAAATTATTTTTTGATGTTTTTTTTGTAAAAGTTGTTAGCATTTCCATGTTTTAAGATTTGTATCGGCCACAAACAGCTTTGAAATATCTAACAAAAAATTTGGTTACTCAACCTCTAATACTTTACTTTTTACTAACTTAATAGTAAATTTAGAGTTGGTTTGGACTACCATTTCCGTATAAATTAGTGAAAATGCTAATGAACTATTGATGGTCTACCCTAAAAGAACGATTAACATACATTTTTAATATGAATATAATAATATAAATATAACTGAATAATCAATGAAGAAAAATATAATTGAGATTACTTCTAAAATCCATATTAATTAAATGGAAAGAAATCGATGTATACAGGTACCACAACCATAAATGTGTAATACTTACTAAATATCGTAATACTCCGTCCGAGATATCTTATTAAATCAAGTTATACTCGGTCATCGTTGGTGTTAATCACTTCGAGTTAAAAGCTTCCGATTAGATAGTAGATTCAGGAACAAATAAGACACATAAAGGGCGCCACCAAACTGTATAGATGTTACATCATTTGAATAAAGGAGGGAAGTCCACAGTTGGGAAAAGACCTCCCATTCCATAGACCGACGTGTTGGCTACAAGGGCCGTTGGGGACTCCCTTCGGGTGCATACTTTCATGAATTTTAACATTTTTAAGAGAGGGGTTTATTAAACTGTTCAAACAAACCAAACTAAGGGAATGTTTATCCAATAAGAGAAAATGCTGAATTACTTCTTCTATTTTTGAATTTAAGAAGTGCTTATCAAAACTTATCGAATAGTAAGTAATAAAACTTGACAAATGGAACAGAATTTATTATTTTGTTGACTGATAAAAGTTTTATTGCTAGCTTAAAATACAAAGGTCACATCACAAAATAATATTGCAGACTAATAAATTATTTTTATACGAAATCTGTACGTGCTTTCAATCTAAAAAGAAGCTCAATATCTTTATTACTTAGAATTATTGTGAATTTCGTTTAAAAAAATAATTTTACCCATAAAAAACGATATTGATACTATATTAATTTAAACTGTCTGCAATTTTGAAGGTTTATTCATAAAATACAGCTCCTTAAATATTCCCCTTAAATATTCGACGATATTAAATATCCTTAAATATTCGACAAGAACACATATTGAACGTGGGGATTGAGTTTCAACTTAACCCTAACGAAATATTTTACTACACAGATTATCACATTACCAAGTTTATCTTTTACAAAATACTCAGATTTTTAGCAGATGTCGATTGCCTTCAAAAATATGGGAACATCGTTAGTGCAAACTCTTCCTATTAGCTTTTTGAAAGGATCTTGGGATATTTTGTGGATTTTGATATAAATAACACCGCTAGTGTGATACTCTCGTAATAATTCGTGATAATTTCGTTTTGAAGTGCCTATATATATTACGAAATAATAGGTAAGTTTTCTCGGAAATTAGGCACCTAGCTTGATTTCCAGTTTAATCAGATGTGAAATTGAAATTTTTCATTGGCTGAAATTAATTAAAATACCTGTTAGGTGAATTGTCTTTATAATGCATGTCTTCGGAATAGTCTTGAATTACTATAATAATATAATGGAGATGGAGATTTCCTTTACATTTAGTCTAAATTACTGGAAAAGTATTATATTTATGCAAACATATCATCAAGAATGTTCATTTATGAAGAATTGCATGCTAACGTATATTTTAATGCACGTGATGCGGTAATCTGTGTCTATTAGAATTTAAATTACCTATTTGATTACCCAAATGAACAAGAAAAGAATAAAGGAAAAATTATATCAATGATTTAGCATTTTTAAAGAAAAGGAAGAACTCTTGTACTTGGCGGTATTTTGATTTAACAAACAGGTGTATTATAAGTGTGTTTTGAGATTTATTATTACACAATGCATCTAATAAAACTATACTTTAAACGTTGTACGTTGAAATTTTTAAAAACTCAAAATAAGTAACTCGAGTTCCCAAATCATCACTACAAATACAACTATATTTGAGAGACCTAGAAGCCAAGGGGGACAGGTTCTACATTTTTGAATAATCAGAGCTAAAGTTTGATAATTGCTGTAATTGACACTTAATTAGTTTGTTTTTACATTTTACCTTTACTTATACTGTTTTGTACTTCTCTCTAAAATATGCGTTCTTTTTGTTCGTTGTTTATGTCTTATTAGTATTTTCTTAGCATGTGTTTGTATTTGTACTCCTTGTCTTGCAAGAATGTCTTCTTAGTCAATAAAAAACCAAGGTACAAGTGCAAAATAAATTTATTTAATATCTGAATATTAGTACGTTTACTTACTTAAAGTATATTTATTTATCTCGAGGTATTCCTCGTACCTCAAGGCACTAATTAATAATGTAGACATTTAGCCGACCTTATTAGAATTTGAGCGGGGTGAATTCCATCCTAATAGCGGTTTTTTTCGGCCAAACATTGCATTAACGCGGTGTGTTAACAGTTTTATTTTTCTCCGCTATGGACAATTACCAGCTCGGTCGGGGATCGAATCTGAGATCCTTGGTTTATGAAGCAAACATACAAACCACTAATCCACCGAAGCTGGCTTAAAATACTTATTAATAACTCAAGTGAAAATAAAATAAAAAGCAAAAAATGATTTTTTGGTGATTTTCCGTGCTGGTGCTGGATTCATATTTTACAATTTGGAATGCTTCTGAAAGTTCACTGCTTATTGTTTTGTGAAATAGTGTGAAATGATACTTAATTCTAAATTTCAGCCACTGCTCCTTGATTAAAGCGCAACAGATCTGATTTCAGTGACCGTGTTTTTGAGAAACGGTTTAAGGATATCCAAGCTAATGAAATCCTCATCTTTCATTATAACTATAGTGAACTTTTGGCTACTTTTAGTTACGAGGAGGTATCAAAGTTGCACTCAACTCTATCTACCCGAGTTGTATAAGTAAGTAAATTGCGTAATAAATAAATGTAAGAATGTTTACTAGCTAAGTACGAACGACATCCCTACAAATGCTAAGCAAGGACCCCTGTTAGCAAAAAAGGCCCATTCAATTCGTACATGTCGACACATTTTGTTTTTAAAATTGCCAATTTCTCACCCTTATTAATTTATTCTCGTGATACGGCCAAATTTGTCATTTAAAGGATGGAACTGGTATTACTATGCTTAATAAACTTAGACATTTTCTGGCGCATCACAAAAAACCTGAAAAAATAGTATGTGACGAAGGGCGCGAATTTCAAAATAGAACAGGAATTTTGTGAACTTCATAAGATAGAATTGCACTTTACAACAGTTAACAATCCGAGTTCCAATTCTCCCATAGAAAGGTTTTTCTAAAATCCTAGAAAAATTGAGAATAATCAAAATAAAAAATCCGAACGAACTACCGAGAAAGATGATTTCGACTGTAACAATTTATAACCAATCTATTCACTCATCAACGGGATTCTCACTTTTTACTTACCCTATGGACCTTATGACCAACAACCCATAGACATAGACATGACAATTTACAAAAAATAAGGAAAAAAGAAAGAGCGAACTCTTACCATTTTTTGACTGGGTCCTCAGAGAAACTTACAGAAATCTTTAAACAAAATTAACCAACGAAAAGAAAATACCCCTAACTTGACAAAACTATACTAATACAAAGAAATCGCCTTAGAGAAACGGACCCTTTGTTTGAACCCATACAACTGCCAGAGCAAGATCAGACGAAAATCGTTGGTTTAAGTAGCAAAAACGAAATACCCACAGCAAATATAACAAGCGGAGGATTTTCAGATATTTTAGAGTACAGAAGCAATTTCAGCCTAGTAGACGATTTTTTGCCTGCGAATCATGAAGAAGCAGACACACGGATTCTGCTACATACATACAAGGTGGCGCAAAATTAATCATCCAATTTTGTTTTTGAATAACTTTTTTACTAAATAAAAAAAAATGATTTTGAGTGATGGAAATCTTTATTTGGACCTCTACAATTTTTTCTGTTAAGTGGAAAAGATGATATCCGTCAAGTGGCTGCCGCCAGTGTTGATACACATTTGTGCCCGTTTTATCGCATTTTCCATGACTTTCCGCAAGATTTTCGGTGATAACTGTTCGCTTTCCTGTCGAATATTCTCCTTAAGGGCTGCGATTGCCTGAGGCTTGTTGGCATAAACCCGCGACTTCAAGTAGCCCCAAAGAAAGAAGTCTGAGACGGTCAAATCGGGAGATCTTGCTGGCCATGCCAAATCGCCAAAACGGGAGATTACGCGACCAGGAAATGCTTTCCTCACAATATCCATTGTGGCCCGTGCTGTGTGTGCGGTTGCACTGTCTTCTTGAAACCACATGTTCACCAAGCCCCGCCCATCCAATTCCGGCAGTAAGAAGTCGTTTATCATGGCCCTGTAGCGTTCGCCAGTAACAGTGACCGTATTGTTGATGACGTCCTCAAAAAAATATGGCCCAATCACTCCTCCCGCGTGAACTCCGCACCACACAGTGGCTTTGAGTGGATGTAATGGCTGTTCGTGCATCACACGCGGATTTTCAGTGCCCCAGAAACGAAGATTTTGCTTATTGACGTAACCGCTTAAGTGAAAATGCGCCTCGTCGCTCATGATGATTTTCGACACAAAATCGTCCTCTTCGTTGTTGAGATTGAGGATGGCTTGACAGTAATTCACACGTGACTGACGGTCAGCAGGCATTAACTGATGCACTGTTTGCACTTTGTACGGGAACATGTGTAAGTCTTTCACTAAAATTCGCTGTCTGGTGATGCCCAATTGCGTGGCCCGTCGTCTGGTTGATGTTTTTGCGTTCTCAGTGACATCGGCAGCCACAGCCGCGATATTCTCGGCCGAACGACCAGTCCGGTGGCGGCCACGCCCTGCAAGGTCTCGTGTGCTTCTAGTCTGTTCGAGTCGAGCAGCTAACCGCCGGAATGTGACGTCGATATTCACGCTGCGCCAACACCACCGACCGATTATTGGTCAAGAAAATCGACACAATTATTCCACGCTCTTGCGGAGTATAGCGCTCCATTGCTTGTCTGTTTGTATACTGCAGCTGTCTAGTTCACAAATGTCAAATATGATTGACGTACGACGCCATTTCCAAAAATTATAACATCTTCTGATAGGGTGATTAATTTTGCGCCACCTAGTATATGATAAGCTAAAAAAGCCGGGTGAAACAAAGCTTTTTTGCCAAGATAAAACAACAAAAAAATAACTATAAAAGCTATAAAAATACATCATACTTACTGTAACTGAAAACTCAAAAAAATATCTGCCACAGCTTGAGATTTAAACTCTCTCTTTACAAATTAATTAATCAAGTCGTAGGTATTGGTTCCACAGCTGTATAAATTGTGAAAAGGAATAGATAAGGGTTCAACACAAATAAAAACATAAAAGGGCGCCATCTGGTTCTGAGCTTAGTTAATGATTTATTAACCATTCAAAGATGTTGATTGAATAAGCATTAAAATTTATTAAATTCATTAACCAGAAAATGAATAGAATATTTAGTTAAAACAAAATTTTGTTTACTTAAAATTTTGAAGAAATGAACTTAAGCATTCATAACCAATATGGTTCCGTTTTGTAAATCCATCAGTTTGAATTAATAACATTTATTAACAAAAGAATGGGTAAAATACACATACAAAGATAAACAAATAAAACACACCTTGTATATTTATTACTAATCCAATCTAAATTTATTGGATTATAATTATGTCCAAAAGTTAATAAAAAAAATTCACCCAGAACATTTCATTTAATAAAGAAAACAAACAGGAAAACTTATTGGATTGACCACAAAATTGTTCAAAACACATACTACCAATATTAGAAATTTACATTGACAGATCATGATCGCAAAATATTTCAAAAGAATCGATTAGATCAACCATAAAAATTGTTCAAAACACTTTAATTTAGATATTAACCTTTGTATTAACTGAGCTTTTCCTGGACAAAATTTATAAACAAATCTCTGAAGGAGATTAGACAAATTAAATCAATTCGACAGTATCAATACAAATGATTTGTAATTACATTAAAGTTTAAAGCTTTTTAACAACTGACGAGAGTTCTATTGATAATAGAATTTCATGAGCAAACATTTATAATGAACTTCTATTAATTGAGAAACAATAACAAAAATGACTGCAAATTCAAGCAAGAAATTTATCTAAATGAATAACACTAAAAACAATAGTCACAATACCTTTTATTTTTGGTAAGTCACAAACCAAAATCAACGATAAACTGCATAAAATTTGACGACAACGTCACAGCAACTGGAAACTGGAAGATTTAGGATTTTTCTTTCATACATTAAAGATGTACGAGATAACCCTCGTAGAAACTGGATATGGCGAATTATAATTTGCAAATTCACCCCAAACGGCAGTAACAAAATGCAACCAAAGAGTTCCATAAAAGATTTGGCTATTCGTAGTTTTGATAACCATTTTATAATTTCATTGTTTTCAATAAAACAATACACATAAACATTAATTCTGAACTGAATTTAGAAGGCACACAGCACGAATTATTATTTAGCCGAAATTTCGATTACAGAGAAAGCGTTTGTAATTATTAACTTATTTCTGTACAATAATTATTTAGACGAGAGTACGGTACTGTAATACGGGAAACTGAATTTCCCACTTTTCTGAAGCACAAACGTCCGCGAAAATATTTAACGGAATAACTGTAACTTTTGTTAACCACGAATTATTGGTTAATTTCCGAACACTTATTAAACGAGAACTATTACATGTTGATTTTAATTAAATGCACCGACCATCCGAAAGTCGGTACTTGTTCAAACAATATTAAAAACTGAATTTAGAGTTTTCTTTCAAACTCCATTTTACTACAACAAAATGGCATTTTTAACACAAGATCGAACGTACGCTCTCGGCGTGCGATTTTGGAAGACAGCCCTCTCAACATCGTCTCGCCTTTTTATTAACTCTGCTCAACATTACTCCGCGTATAGACATCTGTTTTTAGGCGGCAAGGGTGCTTGTTACTTGCCCTACTATAGAATTTTAGACCTTACGTGTAAAAAATAGTACCAAAATTCTACCCGCCAAAACACACGTGTGAGCTAAAACACGCTGGCTGTAGACGATATTCATACACTGCATTGACTTGAAATTTAAGACGCAAATAACAGACAAAGGAAAGTGCATTTACGAATCGTATACACTCAAAATATTTACCGAAACATTTCTATAAATGAGATGACGAAGCGCTTCTCATGGTTTCTTTTCAAGGTTTCTTTTTGAAGAAATTGATATTATTTTTAAAATACCAGGTCGCAAGATACGAAAAACGACATCAAAATGACGTTACATTATTTCATTATAGCAAATATTAAACATTCCCTTCCTATAAATGCTTTCTGTAGGAAATGTTTGCCTGATGAACTACATATTTAAATAAAGCGATATCTACAGGACCGAACTTAAGATTTTTATCAAGAATTAATACAAAATTCTATATACTAAATGCCGGTGGAAAATGTACCCGTTACACTCGCCCACTCGTCAATGAAAAAGAAAAAAACAATAAAAAAAGAAAAGCTATGAAGCCCATCTTGTCTTTATACTTGAAACTAACGAAATGCCAAAAGGTATACGAAGATACCATACTAGTATCAAAACCAAAGCACACCAAAAGTGCTTAACGCCCAAATCTATAAGACCAAAAGTGTCTAAACATTCAAAAACGTAGTCAACACTACCCATTCGTCACCTCATTCATTCCAAATACCTATACAAGGTAAGTGTATACCAAACGGTATACCAAAACAAAATTCAAGATCAATACCTGAACAAAATGACGTAAACCATAACTGAAAGTCAAACGGTATAGAGTTACTAAAACTCCTTTTCAAATTCTAACATACGATAGGTTGCCTATAAATAAAATTCAAACGATATGAAGTTACTAAAATTATTATTGAATTCAAACCCAAAATAGGTTAGTCATAACTATAAGCTAAGAACTTAAGGTTGATAAAACCTCTCTCAATTACACACCTCAGGTTATATAGAAACCTCATCTAATTCTTAATGAAAAGTCATCAGACTGTATTACAAGCGAAAAAGTTAAGGTTAATAAACCTTTTCATATAACGCAATCACTGCAAGCTAAAGAATCAAGGTTAATAAACCTCTTCGGAATTAAATATTTACAAGTGGATAAATTAAGGTTAACAAACCCTTATTGTATTTACCAATGAAACACTAGATAATCCCAACCACCGATTGGGCGACTTAAAGTTACTAGAACCTTTTCAAATAGTCTCCAAAGTATATTGGGTCGTAGCTATTAACTGAAAGAAATAAGGTTAATAAACCTATTCATATTTAGAACTGGAGGTTAATAAACCTATTCAGAATAACTGAAGTCCGTTAACTTCAACGAGGGACAATATAGCTGAAGGTTGATAACCTTTTCAAAGAGCTTACTGACTGTAACCATAAAATAGATGGTTAAAGGTTAATGACCCTTTCCGTATTATCTGGCTCAAAAATTGTATCAGCCTCTCCAAAACATTATGTCACCAGACAAAAGACGCTCACACTAAAACAACCAAAAGCTGTTCAATTGGACAAAGAAGGAAACACAATAGTGCTTTGTTCTAAAAAGAACAGATTCAAACATTGCTAGTTCGTCCCTTAGAACGACATTAGAATAAAGCGCAAAATGCACTAAAACGCAAGACGTTACAAACAACTGTAACACAAAAATCCCAATAAAAGGATACGGTAATGGGTCAAAATCCCACAAAAAAGGTCGGGTAGTGGGTCAAAATCCCACAAAAAAGTACGGTAGTGGGTCAAAATCCCACAAAAAGGTAGGGTAGTGGGTCAAAATCCCACAAAAAGTACGGTAGTGGGTCAAAATCCCACAAAAAGGTAGGGTAGTGGGTCAAAATCCCACAAAACCAGAACCTCCCAAGAGATGGCACGACCGACAGGTACCCAGAAAGGGAATGATCTGCCCTTAAAAGGACACACTGATACGGTGATCTATACAAATTAAAAGATCGGGTACCTCATAACTGCGCAGAGCAAAAGATCTCACAAAGAGTATGGTTCCCAAAAAGAACCGACAGATTGGTTGGTCAATATAGACCATTAGGACAAAAAGTCCTCAAAGAAGGTAGTCGAAGGATGGTAATGGAAAGAACTACCTCAGCTTTACCAGACTTTTACTGGAACCCGACATCGGTGAAGGAATTTCTAAAGCGCCTCCCACCGCGCTATAATAGACAAGGTCTAAAACAGAAGGTCTAAAGAAATAGAAATTTCTATAAGGGGGGAAACAGTTTCAAAAAGAAACATCAAATTTAACTAGTCACCAAAATGACTCGAAGGACCAGAAGTCCTTAGGAAGAAAGTGGTCAAAAGATGGTAAAAAGAACCACAGATGCTTTACCGGACTCTTACCGGAACCCGACATCGGTGAAGGAATTTCTAAAGCGCCTCCCACCGCGCTATAATAGACAAAGTCTAAACAAAAGTTGGAGAAATATAAGTTTCTCAAGAGGGAAAGAATATTTCGTAAAAGAAACATACAAATTTGAATTGGTCAACAAAGTGACTCGAAGGACCAGAAGTCCTTAGCGGAGGAGTGGTCAAAGGATGGTAAAAAGAACCACAGATACTTTACCGGACTCTTACCGGAACCCGACATCGGTGAAGGAATTTCTAGAGCGCCTCCCACCGCGCTATAATAGACAAAGTCTATACAAAAGGTCTAAAGATGGTAGAGAAAGACCACAGATGCTTTACCGGACTCTTACCGGAACCCGTCATCGGTGAAGGAATTTCTAGAGCGCCTCCCACCGCGCTATAATAGACAAAGTCTATAATTCAAAAGAAGTCAAAACCCGAAAGCTTGTTCTGAAAAGAACACGACCTCACAACTCGATACGATAACACAAAGCTGGACACCATAAGATCACTAAGACCTTCACAAATTCTCAAATATCATATAAATTCCAACACAGGAACACTCATACTGGATTGTCACAGCAAACTGTAACGATACTGAACGGTACATACGAAGCACCATATACTTCAAAAAGCAAGACGGTAATGACGGTGATCAAAATCACCAAACGGTACGGAACAGAGACCATAATGCCTCCAAAAACACAGTACTAAGCGGCACTGCAAAACGGTACGATACGATATTGCCTGAACGGCACGGAACGGTAAATGGCACATGCCAACGATACGATAAAAAGACAGAAACTGTCTCCCAAAAGTGCAATACGGCACGGAACTGTACTACAAACTGTATCACAAACGATACAAAAATCGGTAAATGGTGGATGCCAACGGTATAAATGAGAACAGAACGGCATCACCAAAACCTTACACACCTAACTTCAAAATGGTTCAAAACCACAAGACCTAATAGATCTCAAACAGATTTATAATTTTGCTTTTAGAAAAAAGCTTATGGAAGTTCAACGAACTTAAAATGCACAAGGACTCAAAATCCCAACAGATTATTATGTTTCTGAATATTCAAAATGAAGTAATAACTTCACACAAATTTCTAAATAGACAGAACTGTCAAAATCGGTAAATATATACTGGACACAATCGGGAAAAAATTGTCTTACACCCTGCGGGCGTTCCGACCAACCTACCAAGAAACACCCAAGCGATAAAAGAATATCCCCTTTACACGCTTCACTCAATCACACTCCCACACAAGAATTCCACTAAGATATTCAATCACTCAAAAAGAAGAGGGCACTCAACAAATCACGCCATCATTGTATTATGTAACTCCCACAACTAGAGGAATGAAAAAAACTCAACAGTACCTATCGGAACCATGAAAGAATTAACGCCACAAAAGGATTAATTAATATTATTTAAAGATAAAACTTATTTAACAATAAGCATAAAAAGAATTTAAATGCAAAAATAGAAGATAACCCCAAAAGGTAATTTATACGGTAAATGTTTAATTTTTAGTTTGGTAGCGAGTAAACTCTCCTATCATCTCATACAAAAGGATTCATCGGCCGGGGACCACAGTCATAAAACATACAGCAACTTACATCATCAAACGTTCCCAATCATCATATTTCGTAGCTTTCAGATACATACACGAACATACCCGCCAAAACACAAAACCATAAGTAGCCAAAAAGTATTTTGAAAAATATCATCATCATAAAATATCTCAAAGAAAATTTTAAGGTTACTCCTCCAAAAGTAAAACACATTACTGAAACCCAAAAAGAAAATTTTAAATCACTACTAACCATAATCGTAATCAAATTACTAAAATTCGAAAACGCAAAACCAAAAAATTTTGTCCAACATATCTGTAACCTAATTTAAACAAGGAGAATCTTTACACCTTAATAAAGTTTCAAACGAACCAAACGCTCGATAATTTCTAATAAACTCAGCTGTAATATTTATTCAAATTCTAAAATAATTTTTCTCCATTAATTATTATTTACTGACAACAAAATATAATTTTGGAAATACAAACCGGCGATACTATCCAATAGTATTACTAAAAAATTTCAACATCAAAATTTTATTCACGAAAGAGAAAGAAACTCCCTGTACTTCAAACTTTCTGTAATTTAAATAACCTTTACTTATTATCGATAATTACTAAAACTTTCAAACAAAACTGAAACTTTACACAACTGTAAATTTTAACAAAGAAAAAAATTTCTTATCAATTCGGAAAAAACTCCTAATGGTTTTCTAACTACAGAAAACGTGAAATCTATAACTCGAAAGAATTTCAAAGCCATTTATCTATAATCTGAAATATCCTAATGATACCAAAATTAATTCTGAAATCGTTGTCATTCTTTTTAACTAAACGAAATCGCTAAATTCAAACAGACGATACGATACGGTACGATACGATAAATTTTCAAGTATCGAAAGTTTTATCTGAAAAACTCCTAACATATTTTCACACGGTAACATACTGTAATTAACTTTACTCAGTTACCTTCAACGAAAAACATTACGGTACAAAGCTATCCGGCGGTAGCTATAAATAAATCTCAAAAATAAACACCTTCCGACGATTAACGTAAATGCCTTCTAAATACAAAAGCCTATAAAAACTGTATCATACAAAATTTTAAATAGTTCGCCAAATCCTCAAAAACTTTATCGGTAATTAAAAATAATTCTGTAATCTGAACTACCAATACTTTGAATTTTAACTCATTGCATAATTTAACAACAAACTATATGACTGTAATTGAAGCTTCCAGTTTCCTCACAAAAAATCTGACAATATTGTTGATTCCAAAAAGGAATCTTTATCTGGATACATAATACAAAATCACCTGAAATCTTAAACCAATATTCAACCAATATCTCAAACCTTTTCTTAACTGTGGAAACAATATTTTATTCAGGCCCCACGTTGGGCGCCAATGAAACAAAGCTTTTTTGCCAAGATAAAACAACAAAAAAATAACTATAAAAGCTATAAAAATACATCATACTTACTGTAACTGAAAACTCAAAAAAATATCTGCCACAGCTTGAGATTTAAACTCTCTCTTTACAAATTAATTAATCAAGTCGTAGGTATTGGTTCCACAGCTGTATAAATTGTGAAAAGGAATAGATAAGGGTTCAACACAAATAAAAACATAAAAGGGCGCCATCTGGTTCTGAGCTTAGTTAATGATTTATTAACCATTCAAAGATGTTGATTGAATAAGCATTAAAATTTATTAAATTCATTAACCAGAAAATGAATAGAATATTTAGTTAAAACAAAATTTTGTTTACTTAAAATTTTGAAGAAATGAACTTAAGCATTCATAACCAATATGGTTCCGTTTTGTAGATCCATCACTTTGAATTAATAACATTTATTAACAAAAGAATGGGTAAAATACACATACAAAGATAAACAAATAAAACACACCTTGTATATTTATTACTAATCCAATCTAAATTTATTGGATTATAATTATGTCCAAAAGTTAATAAAAAAAATTCACCCAGAACATTTCATTTAATAAAGAAAACAAACAGGAAAACTTATTGGATTGACCACAAAATTGTTCAAAACACATACTACCAATATTAGAAATTTACATTGACAGATCATGATCGCAAAATATTTCAAAAGAATCGATTAGATCAACCATAAAAATTGTTCAAAACACTTTAATTTAGATATTAACCTTTGTATTAACTGAGCTTTTCCTGGACAAAATTTATAAACAAATCTCTGAAGGAGATTAGACAAATTAAATCAATTCGACAGTATCAATACAAATGATTTGTAATTACATTAAAGTTTAAAGCTTTTTAACAACTGACGAGAGTTCTATTGATAATAGAATTTCATGAGCAAACATTTATAATGAACTTCTATTAATTGAGAAACAATAACAAAAATGACTGCAAATTCAAGCAAGAAATTTATCTAAATGAATAACACTAAAAACAATAGTCACAATACCTTTTATTTTTGGTAAGTCACAAACCAAAATCAACGATAAACTGCATAAAATTTGACGACAACGTCACAGCAACTGGAAACTGGAAGATTTAGGATTTTTCTTTCATACATTAAAGATGTACGAGATAACCCTCGTAGAAACTGGATATGGCGAATTATAATTTGCAAATTCACCCCAAACGGCAGTAACAAAATGCAACCAAAGAGTTCCATAAAAGATTTGGCTATTCGTAGTTTTGATAACCATTTTATAATTTCATTGTTTTCAATAAAACAATACACATAAACATTAATTCTGAACTGAATTTAGAAGGCACACAGCACGAATTATTATTTAGCGGAAATTTCGATTACAGAGAAAGCGTCTGTAATTATTAACTTATTTCTGTACAATAATTATTTAGACGAGAGTACGGTACTGTAATACGGGAAACTGAATTTCCCACTTTTCTGAAGCACAAACGTCCGCGAAAATATTTAACGGAATAACTGTAACTTTTGTTAACCACGAATTATTGGTTCATTTCCGAACACTTATTAAACGAGAACTATTACATGTTGATTTTAATTAAATGCACCGACCATCCGAAAGTCGGTACTTGTTCAAACAATATTAAAAACTGAATTTAGAGTTTTCTTTCAAACTCCATTTTACTACAACAAAATGTCATTTTTAACACAAGATCGAACGTACGCTCTCGGCGTGCGATTTTGGAAGACAGCCCTCTCAACATCGTCTCGCCTTTTTATTAACTCTGCTCAACATTACTCCGCGTATAGACATCTGTTTTTAGGCGGCAAGGGTGCTTGTTACTTGCCCTACTATAGAATTTTAGACCTTACGTGTAAAAAATAGTACCAAAATTCTACCCGCCAAAACACACGTGTGAGCTAAAACACGCTGGCTGTAGACGATATTCATACACTGCATTGACTTGAAATTTAAGACGCAAATAACAGACAAAGGAAAGTGCATTTACGAATCGTATACACTCAAAATATTTACCGAAACATTTCTATAAATGAGATGACGAAGCGCTTCTCATGGTTTCTTTTCAAGGTTTCTTTTTGAAGAAATTGATATTATTTTTAAAATACCAGGTCGCAAGATACGAAAAACGACATCAAAATGACGTTACATTATTTCATTATAGCAAATATTAAACATTCCCTTCCTATAAATGCTTTCTGTAGGAAATGTTTGCCTGATGAACTACATATTTAAATAAAGCGATATCTACAGGACCGAACTTAAGATTTTTATCAAGAATTAATACAAAATTCTATATACTAAATGCCGGTGGAAAATGTACCCGTTACACGGGTAAAGTAAATGCATTAGCAAATGCGGGGTCACTGACCTTTTGGTTCTTATATGTCACTGTTTAATCCCAAAATTCTGGATGAAGGCAGGAAAAAACGATAGCATTCGATTCATACCATTTCATCTCTTAAAAATAGAACATCTTTTACAAAACCTTTTAGCGTTCCACGCCCTCACAGGATAGGATACTAGAAGTCAGTTTTCTGGCACCGGGAAGAAAACTTGTTGGAAAACATACCCGGATTCATACAAATTGCTTAATAATTTTCTATTTAATTTCGATGAACAGATTTTTCAAAACTTGCACAATTTTGTTATTATACCAAGCATTATACCAATAATCAAGACGTTAACTTCATTAATCAGCTTCGAGGTATACTTGCTGGTTTTAAAACTATTGATAAATTATCTCCTACAGAGAACAGCCTAAAATGTCATTGCTTACGAGAAGACTACTAGTGTAACATTTGGCTAAATGCCTTCAAAACTATTTTTTAAACTATTGCGATTACTGTTGGCAACTGAAGAGTAACTAGATTTTTCCTATAACTCTTTCATCATTACCGACAGACATTACAGTCTTATCAACATGCGGATGCAAAAAAGGTATACAGGTACATTTCTATATTTTTACTATTTTCTTACGACTTTTGCTTTCAGACTGCAAGCAGAAATGGTGCAGTTGCAGGAAAAATAATCTCGCATGTATAGGTTCGCGTAGGTGCATGGGCCAAGCATCGTGTCATAATATTAATAAAATATTGTGTACAATAAGCTCTTCAAATCCAAATTCTAATGAAGAAGATGCGGAAAGCGAAGTCAACAGTGAATAATATTGATTAATAGTACACACGTACACCCAAGTTTTTACATTTTTTCGTTCCTGGTTAATTTACTATCTCTTTACAGATGACACTAGCCAAAGATACAAAAATTTCTTACGAGATTCTTTGTTATCGAGTGTCTTGGAAAAAATGAAATGTCCATGTTGTAATTTTAACTATTCTGGAATACTGTTTTATTATTATTAGGTAATGGGTAAATAATGAATATATGAAAATATTATTCTATTTAAATTAATTATTTAAAAAAATTATATTCTAAAAAAATGCTTAATGCATTTAAATTTATATTAGGCATTTAATTAATTTAAGAGAAAGGAAATAAATTTTTAGGTGTATTTACAGCCCAAGAACATAGACTTGGAGAGGAAACGTGCTGCGCGCGGGAGAGGAAACGTGCGGGCGGCTTATAGGTCCTATAGGCTTATAGGTCGATACAATTTAAATTGCGTTTGTTAATTTTTATTAAGAATTATTGTAATCTCTAAAAATATAAAAGTGACAACGATAGAAGCAGATCGCAGTCTACAACTTTATAGGAACGACTTTTTTCGATTAAAGGCTTCGTTTCTGACATATGAGTTGATAAACACGAAAGTACCCTAAAATGAATTAATTTCTGAAGCTTCTAAAACGAAGTTATAAGCATTTAAAGTTTAGAATTCCCGTAAGACTCAATGCTTTGCAAAGATTTGTTTCTTTTGTTTTAGAAAAATGGCTTCAAACTTTACAGCGAAACCTACATGAAAAAATTGTTTTGATAACTGTTTCGGTCAACTTTTTTTGGTATAACAATTAAGTATAAGCTATCGAATACAACCAGCTTTTACTCTCAAAACCCCCACAAACAACAAAACTAAGCGACTTATCGGCGAGCGGGCACTCTACTGTTAGTCATTAAATTAGAATTATATTATTTTGTGGTGCATTTTATATCTTTTCTCAATGCAAACGATATGATACATTCTTACCAGTTTTATCAAGCATACTCATAGTAATGCTCATTTTGATCAATTTGTCATGAGACTACTAAAAAGGATGAAAACGTAAAGTATCGACCAATTTTAAATATTTAAGGTTATTCATTGTAAAAGAAAATGATGTTTCCATAATTTATTACAAATTATAGTCAAAAATTACTAATAAATATAAATATAACCAAATTGTGTACTAAGCTATTGCGAATAAATGCAGCTCAGATTTATGGGTAAACATTCCATATCAAACTTTTATGACCATGAAGAGACAAGGGTGGTACGTGTGACATAACACAACACACTTTTTACGGTTTTTAGGAAAATTATATTAGAACAGTTTCTAAGGCAAAAGAGTATTCTAAAAACTTTCCTGAAAGACACGAACTACAATGATAGACCCAATATAATAATTTACAGATAAAACCCTACCTGCCTAAAGGCTTATCATTACAAGCAAATTATTATAAAAAAGTATATTGTTTCTTTAAATTATAAAAAAAAAATATTAAATTAATTTAAATATCAAAATTTCAATATTATGTAAGTACAATAATTATCTCTTGTTCTTGGAGCAGTTTTTTCATGTTTTGACAGACCAGGAGTATGTTGCTTAAGGTCAAATTTCCGGAATAAAAGTCCATTCCTTGCTTCCAGCCAGAAGAAAAACTTTCAGCCTTTAAAAAGGAAAAACCTTCAACACCAAAGGAATGAGCAAAAAAACCTAAAATAAAATTCAATTTACTCAATAATACCCCATTTCTAAATGCTTACTCCAAATTAGTATGATCAAAGCATATGTTATATCCTTTTGTTGTTGATTACGGACTACAACCACAACTAAAATAAAAAACTCTGTCTCAATAAGGAAAATTATATTTCGATCCTCTTTTATAGATGAATTCTTAAGATTTTTGGAAAGGACAAACTTGTGTTTATTCAAAAAATCCCGTTTTTTACACTAAACATAAACTGAACAATTGAACACCTGTTCCTAAACCAACCAGCACATCGAGGTATGAATATAGCCAATTTCAAAACTATTAACTTACAAACGAAGTATACAATCCCTTTTAGACTTTAAAATTTTGAAGAGTGAAGTTGAAGTGAAGAAATATGAATTTAATATATCGATATTAATAAAGCTATGCTTTACACCCTGTGGCGTAATTGTATTGCCCATGGGTTGTAGAAATTATTATTATTATTATTATCCTTAATTGTATTTATTAAATAGCGAATTGTTGCTACTCATTTGTAATTTAATTATTTTTTAATATGCTGACACATTCACAATAAATGGAACTCATTGCTATATTAGTTTCATTGATTGAGCTTCAGCTAATCCAGGAATTATATTAGATAAATCTTTATTTACAGATAACATCGCAGATATTCTTCTTTTCGAAACATATTGTAAACTAGGAAGATTTTGGACACTTGACAAACTTTGAACTTTGAGACGTACACTCACATGTTACCAATTCCACAATCTTAATGACGAATATTTAGTGAGGTATTGAATATACATTTCTCAAAAGTGAACAGTGAACCGTTGGCGTGTCTATAGTCTCACGCAAAGGATATAAAATTGCTTTTAACCTTTAGACAAATAATTCCTAAATAGAAACGATAATAGACAAAAACAATTAATGAAATAACCACTATAAGTAGTTCGGTAGACCTTTTTAGAAACTTTGAAATAGTCTTTCTGGGGAAACCTAAATTCATAAATCGATAATGTTTCGCTCAGATCTGTTTTGAATGTTTTATGGAATAATGATACAAATCGTAATAGATATAAACGTGTACTTGTCTACGATCACGTACTGCACCATTCCATTATCCAGTAACCATTGGTGTATTGAGATTGGACTACAATTGCAATGTTTACAATTATTATAGTACTATATACATTGAATGAATCATTCTTCTATTAATGGTGTAAGAAAACATTCAAAGTAATTTGTATTGTTGATAATTATTGTTTATGCACTTTTTTGTTATCGTTCGAGTAAATGCGTGAGTTTTTTTACTGAACGACTAAATATCTAATATCTACAATGTAAATGTCAGTACAGTGAGACAAACTGAATATTTATGACTAAATTAAACGTAATTCTCAACTATTACCTCAATGATAAGTAACGTGTATCTAACTTGATGGATTGCATTTTAACGACACAAGAAATTGTAATTTAAAATAAAAAAAAATACAAATAATCTAAATTTAAATTACTGAATCATATGACTAATAAAAGAAAACCTTGACTGATTTTCTAAAACTCTATTGCATAATGTGCTATGTAATAAATAAAAATACTATTGAGAAAATCATCTGTAAGACTTATTAAAAATTGGAACATACGGAAAATGCAAAGATCAACAAGAAACTGTCTTAAATAACTATCATCCTTGAACTATGGGCCTGATTTAAAAATCTAGAATTAATTCTGAATTGTGCGTTAGATGATTTGGGTTTCCCAGAAAAAAGTTTTCCTCCTTTGTTTGGACTTTGAACTACGATCTCGTTTGTTTTGGGCATCTCATAGTAAATACAGGTGTGCTGTATCAGAATTGTTCTGTTTTATTACAGGTTTCCAGTAAATTGTAGATAAAACTGATATCATGGTTTATAAATACTGTATTGTTTATTGTCAATTCATTTAATAAAAACGTAAATTATGAGTACTTTGACCGCGTGCAATTCGCATGCTAAATCCAGTTTATATCTGGATAGGTACTTTCATATAATAATAATAATAATCTACAAGTGGTTATTTCGATTTAATTAATGTCATCAAATATGTTAGTGAAATATCTAAAATTAGTTTAATTTTCCATTCAAGGTTAAATATTCATCCATTCATTACGACTAAATTTTTAAAATGTACTATATAGCATTAAAAAAGTCAAAAGTATATTTGCTCTCCTGTTTTCATATTATGGTTTGACCAAGAAGTTTTAGAAAACTATAAGCTGGTCGTGATTATAGTCTACATAATCGTTAAGTTTTCCCGATGTGCTTTAATTTGCTCGGTGGCGTCGAGGATGTCTGGGCGACATCATATATGGCTTTTCCAGCAATAAATTGTTGGTTTATTTTATTTTCTCTTTAAAAAACTTTGATTTAATGAAATTCATTGTTGAATATACAGCAAATTCAAAATTAACTATAATAATTACTTCCTCGACAAAATTTCATATATGCAAACTTTTAGGTTGTGTTCAGCTATTTTATATTTTCCAAACATTAAAAATGCTTTCTGTAAACCTTAAAACGTATAGAAAGTTTTCATATTTTAAATTTTTCCAAAATTAATTCACAAATTTAGTACTTCAAAGTTTTTTATATTATTGAAGTATTTTCAGGATTGTTCACTTGTTCTTTCTGCTTTTTCTGAAGCTAGGAGCTGACTTCAATAAATCATTTCATTGCCATGATTAAACAGTGACAACCACAATTTACAAACGTGGAAAATCTTCCATCCAAAATAATTAATTTGGAATTCTATTCTGCAAATTCAAATGATTCAGATTTCTTAAGAGATTGCGACGCGACGCTAACCTTTTAGAAAACAAATAAATATCTTAATGTAAAATTAAAAGATAAAAAACACCTGAAAACATTAAATAAATAGATTAGTTTACATCACCTAACTTCAGTACTCAACTCGCATAAAAGGTTGAACAATATATCCGCCTCCCAATAAAGCATAAATATCATAAAGTTATAGCGCCTACAACATTTAATGTAATTATAGAAAAAGTTGACAAACACATTGTTAGAATATACATACTCATATTCCGAATGCAAATCCATATAGAAAAATTCGATTCCCCGTTTGGGAATTTAAATATATCTACTACATCTTGTATGTTTGCAATTGTCTAGTTCATATGGAACACAATTGTCATTT
Source organism: Agrypnus murinus (assembly GCA_929113105.1). Taxonomy (NCBI): domain Eukaryota; kingdom Metazoa; phylum Arthropoda; class Insecta; order Coleoptera; family Elateridae; genus Agrypnus; species Agrypnus murinus. The sequence goes on along the minus strand of OV816024.1, from coordinate 224,870,353 downwards.
TTTGATGGTAATGACCTTAGGTAGCTCACAGATAAAGTACTCGCCCGGAGAACGGAAGGTTCTGGTTCGATTCCCAGTTGGGGTAATAATATTTCTATATGGGTTTGAATTCAGAATATGATTTAATGTAAAACATTAACTAAAAAATTAATTAATATTTATCTTAAAATGTAAAATATTTATTTATGAATCGATTGGAATGAAAGTTTCGAGAGGAGAATATAACATAAAAGCGAATTTGTAAAGATTGCCGCGCTTACGGTTTCATCAAGACTGACACCAACTTTTTTATTTATTTATTATTATTAAACTTATTATCGGGTGCGGAAATGTTGCGAAACGTGTACTACTGAAATATCTGTACTGGTTGTTTAACCTAACATTTTCTTCTTAACAGGCTTTTTCCCCATTGTATTATTATCATTGGGTGAACGGGAGACCACACGACGTTCACCCTTAGAATTGGCTGTCTTCTACCCTATACTGCTGACGGGCAACGGACGAAGCTGTCAGAATAAAGTGTGTGGTAGAGAAATTCGTGAGAATTCTCGACGGTAACTCTGACCGATCAGGGGGGTAGATCAGCCCTGGTAGATGAGACCAGTGTGGGCGGATTCGAATCTCGCCTAAGGGACAAGGTCATTTATGGTCACCAATGGAACCCGCTGTTTGACCGTGGTCATTTATGGTCACCAAGGAACCCGCTGCATGACCGAGGTCATGTATGGTCACCAAAGGAACCCGCTGTTTGACCGAGGTCATTTATTGTCACCAAAGGAACCCGCTGTTTGACTGAATCTCTAGTGCGGTGACTAGAAGTGAGGTTTATCCCGCTTTTGGGCAATGGGAAACTGCAAGCCGCCAGGTAAATGTGCTTAGGAGCTATCCTGACCACCTTATGATCCGGACTGCAGCCTGGTACAGTGATTGGGAGAAGCTCTGAAAGCCATTACACTTAAGGATAGTTGAAGCGAATACATAGCCTCTCACTATTAAGACAACTTCACCAAATTCGGGTACGCACCGGGAGTCTATAACGTGTAGACTTAAAAGAAGCTCTGTCGAGGGCCCACCAAGCCTAAAAATTGGTAGATCGGGGTGGCAAAACCGCTTAAAAACCAAGTCCTGACACATTTGAGGTTGGATTCGATCGGGCAGTGGCCCCTCTCGATAACAGCGTCAAGTTGGGGAATAGTCCGATTGTTGGACGAGGTACTTCACCCCGTATGAAAGAGGACGGGAGGGTGCCGGCGGGTGAGCAACGTGTTAAGTCAATTGCTCCGGCACTATGCCTGCGATAGCTAGTAGAGGGTGGATAGGCAACCTCGCTCCGACCAGTGAGCTGATCTGGTAGCAATTGCTGTACTGCCGGTTGTGCAACTTGCGCGCTGAATGGGCGTATCCCAATCACTTCCTTCTGGAAGGGAACGTGGGGGTATGTTCACACGGGTACCCCACGTAAAATAATCTTGACATTCATGTATTATTATCAAACTTTTCACTCCTAATTTGATCGTACTTTTAAGCAGACATTTTTATAGGCTACTCCTTATTTGGTTATCTTTCAGTTTGGAACTCTCCATTGGTAAATTCTGCTTATCACTATTTTTCTTAAATATTGCAAAAGATAATGATTTTCTTTTATGATTTTAGCCCATTTGTTGCGTTAACGCAACACTCCAGATGAGATTTTTTTAAAGTATGTTGTGCCTAATTTATATCTGTTTTTATAACTTGTGTGATTTTATAGTGTGAAACTAAATGTAGCATATTTTTTTCTATTTAAATTCAGCTTTTATTTTATCAAGATTACAGCCTGAATTTATTGAATTTTGAATAATATTACATGGGTGACAGAAACGTCGTTAAAAAAATTACTCTTACAAATAAAAATTTTAATTTTTATCTAGAATGGCTCTGGAAAGATCGAAAAATGTTACTGTTCATATAAAAAGTCAAAAACTTATATAGTTTCGAAAAAACGTGATTATAAATTAGAGTATTGCGTAAACGCAACGTTGGCTTGATAAGGAACACACATCTACATACCCTGCGTTATTAAGAATTCCTGCATTTCTGGTGTTAAATAGTGAGTCTCTTACAATCTGTTGTGGTTGCGGTGTTGTTTCTTGTGCAAGTAAATACTTGCACAAGGAGCAAATTTATATTCGAAAAAGGGTATTGGATACTACGCCAATCGGACACAACCCCGACCGCGGACACTTTGTCGACCGTGGACACTATACTGACTGGCCGTTTTGGACACTTTGCCGACCCTTAAAATACATTTTGCTATTGCACACTTTTCCGACCGTGGACATTACGTCACCCGCAAACGGTTGACACTTTACTGACCGTGGACACTATGTCGACCGCAAGCAGTAGACACTTTACCAATCGTGGACAACCTAAGGTCACACTGTAGAAAACATCTCAGAGATTAGATTTGTGAAAACTATATCAAAATTGACCAACAGGTTAATTAGTTTTAGCTTTAGCTTTAGTGGAACTTTATGTTTGTATTCACATCAGAATTGTAACTATGCACGGTTCTTAAGGGTCTCTTATTTGCAGGGACGAACCTAAAGAGCTTTTTGGAGGGGGGTAACCTTAAAATTGCCAACTTATTACGATGAAAATACCAACTACTAGTAAGAAAATATTTTTATTTGTACCTAACATTATATGAAGCAAAATTAGTATTTTACACAAATCTTATTTTTATTTAAAACTCTCCAACGTGTATGCATGGCAATTAGATTAAATTTGAAAAAATAAATTGTTTTGGCTACATTTTCTTATCTTATCATTTTTCTCAAATTGTGAAATTGCCAACTCTCGCTCAAAATTATCAACCTTGAGGAGGGAGCTTCCCCTCCCATCCCCCCCATGGGTTTGTCCCTGCTTGTTTGTGATCGGCGCTGTGTCGAGGATCGGCGAGGTGTGCAGCGATATTTATTTAAGGGGTTGGCGTCGTCTCCAAGTTCGGCAAAGTGTCCACCGCTTGCGGTCGGCATAGAGTCCACGGTTGGCAAAGTGTCCACTGCTTGCGGCCGTCGTAGTGTCCACGGTCGGCAAAGTGTCCACTGCTTGCGGTCGGCATAGTGTCCACGGTTGGCAAAGTGTTCCCGGTCGGCGTTGTGCATTGACGTAAGTGGTATCCACCCAATGTTGCGTTTACGCAACGTTAAATTTTTTGATGTTCTAAAATATTATTTAATTTTTTTTTTGTATTAAACAGTCTCGGTTAATGTTAATAAAAATATCAAAACACCAAAAAAATTAATTTGTAGTTTTTCTTTAGTAGTGGTTTTAAATGGGTTAGTTATAAATTGTTTGGTAACAAGTAATATTGTGAACACACTTGTGAATTTTTCATAATTTCCTTTCTAGAGGTTTTAAGTGGGTGAAAGCTTAATTATTTCCTGTGGATCTCGTTTGGTTTTCAAATTAGATGAAGTTTCTAGACTCTGGAAATACAATTTGATTCAGATTTAACCGTTACATTTGCAAGGTATACTTCTATATCAATTTATTTATTATGCTTATTGTGTATTGTAGAGACTATACAACCAATTGCAGCCCTACCATACACACGAACAAGCAGGCTCCCGAAAAAGGCATTCAACATATTTCGGTTCAATAAATTTGAAAAAAGTCTTTGACTTAGTAGAACGTTTAATTCAAGCGTTGATGCATTCCACAAGTGAAGTTAGAGAACCCAAAGTTGCAATTTAAATTACAAAGAGGTGTTCAACAAAGAGATCCCCTCTCACCTGACTTGTTCAATGCAAAAGTCCTAGACTCTTTATCTGAGAACCCATTATGACAAAGTAAAGGTATCATAAAAGGGAAGTATCTAACTAATCTTAAAATCGCAGATGCTATTCGGCAAATATCAAAAAGCGACGATGAACTATAATTACTAGGTATAGGATTTGTATGCACTTAAAAATGCTGAAATATGCATGCACTTATGCACTATAAAAACGTGAAATATGCACTTAAATATGCACTTAAAAATCATGAAATATGCGTTTATTAGAAATTTTTAATAAATATATGTACTTTCATTATTAAAAAAAAACACCTGTTTAGAGTTATTTACATTTTATTTACAGAAATTATTTTAATTAGACATCCTATGCAATAATTTAACTAATTATACCGTGATATCAAAAATTATCTTGGTCAAGGGTTGTTATGGAATATAAAACGGTTGTCTTAGTTTGAATTTCTAAATCTTGTTCTTAAAATAATTCTGTCGTTGTCAAGCAACACTGACATCATCAATAACCTACAAATCTGACAGATTTTGGCACTCAAAAAATTATTGACATGAATTTTACAGCTGAACTAAGTAGGTAACACATTTTCTTAACATAGAGCGTTACAGTTCACAATGACGTACATTTTTAAATTTTCAAAAGTGAACATATGCCTATTATCCCTAAATATTGTTTTATATTTTGAGAAACTCCGTTCCACATCGCAAGACGTAATTGGGGCATACTTAAAATTGTTTAATTCTATAAGCGAATAATGTTTTAGCTCGTCTAAAATGTCTTGGCCAGATAATGCATCGTTTATGCTTTTAATTAAGTGAAAACCAGGATTTTTGTCTATAACGGATTTAAATTTTTGTTTTATAGTCAAACCCTTTGGCCCTTTTACTTTATTCAAAGAAACACCTAACAATTTTACATGCTCAAGAGATTCATCTAATGAATTTCCCTGACTTTCTAATTTCTGAATTACTTTACCTAAACGCACAAAGTTTGTCAAAACAAACAATAATTCTGCCCTCACCTCTTTAGTATTAAAAGCATCCTGTGCGCTTTGTATGCATAGTGCATCGTGTTTATTAAGTTTATTTACAAATGCTATAATAATATCAAAATAAGTTGCATAATATTCTGCTGCAGAAAGCCAAGTACCCCACCTTGTTATTACAGGCTCAGGTGGGAGAGGCACTTCTTGAGCAGTTTCCCTAAATATTTGTATGCGATATGGAGCTTTACAAACAATTTTTTTACATCTGAAATTATAGAGTTTACGTTAGGATATATTTCCCGCACTTTTTCCGCAACTCTATGCATTGCATGGGCAAGACAAGTTAAGTGGATCATTTTTTCGTACAGAACTTGTAAGCCTGCTCCAGCCTTTATCATGTACGGTGCCGCGTCGGTGACGAACAGGAGTACTTTGTTGTACTGTATGCCGTCCGGCCACAAAATAGACATCGAATCATTAAACAATTTTGCCACAGAATAATGATTGGTGCTCTTGAAAACGTCCATTGCTAATAGATAGGATTTGGGATTGTTCTCCGAATTTAAAACGCCAATTATAACGTTAGCCACGTATCTGAAAACAAAAATTTGATTTTTATTTTATCGAACTACATGATTAGTCGGTTACAAACAATTAGCGTAAAACAGTTATTTAAAAAAAATTATATTTTAATCAAGCAAAATATTGTTGTGATTAAATATGTAGCTAACAAAATAGAAAATAAAACATCCGTAAATTGCTCTGCTGTCTTTAATTAGTTAAATCTTACTAACAAAACGAAGGAAATGAAGTTTCTACGCACCTTCCAGTAGTGTCAGTAGATTCGTCAATGGAAACCCATATGTAGTTATTCGCTACATGTTTTCTAATTGATTTTATGGTCTCTTCGTATAAACGAGGTAAATAATTTTTCCTGAGTGTATACTCGTCGGGTATTGGCATTTTTGAAATTTCTTCCAGAAAATTACGAAATGCTGAGTGATTAATTTTACTTAACGGGATATCTGCAGCCACTAATGCACTACATAGTTTTTTATTAAATTCGATCGATTTGCTGGACTCACCGCGCGAATTATTAAGGTACCCCGGTAACAATGTTTGTTTTTTTGATTTCATGGCAACACACTTTTGATGTCGAACCTTGTTCAGATGTTGTGTAACTTGAAAGCGTTTCGTTGCAGTCACTTTATCGTCGCACAATACAATACAACACCTTATCGTCAGTTGTAAGAACACTGAATTCCTTAACATAACTTCGAAGTGTAACAGACACAGACCGTTTTTCTTTACCCATCTTTACACTCTAAAATTTCAAACTGAAATGCAGTTTGCAATTTCTGAACTGTCTTAATTGAAAGATTACAAGATTAGTAAACAAAAGTACAGGAAGATTTTTCTATGAACAGGAAGTTGTCAAAGGGTCTTTGGAATTTCCTAATACCTAATTATCACAATACCGCAGGATGTAAGTATTTAAATTTTAGTTGAAACTTTTTCTTTCTTAGAAAATACGTATTAACAAGTTCACAGATGGTTAAGGCAGTAAAATATTTTAAAGCCTAGTATTTAACCATAAGCTTAAATTATGGGTTTCCCCTAGACTCAAGTAAGCCGCCCTTGGTTGGTTGTCTAAAATGCTAAAATTATTTAAAAAATATTATAAATTTCATAATTAAAGCATGTAAAACGCTCAAAAAGTGGTAAAATATGCACACTCGTTCAAAAATGCTAAAATATGCATGCATTTATAAAAAACATTATAAAAAACCTAAATATGCATTTATATGCACTTTCAAATTGACATATGTGATTCATATGTGGCTTAAACATGTAGAAATATAACTCTGCATATGTTTGCTATAAGCAGAAAAAACATGCAAATGCATAGAAATCCTATAGCTATAATCACTGTTAAATGAACTAAATAAATCATATCAAAAAACTTGCTTAAAAATAAATATTAATAAAACAAAAATCATCATAACTGGTGCAAAACCCAAGATCACACTCGGAAACCAAGAAATAGCATATAACAGAAGACATAACGTGGTGTATTTATGACAATCAATTTTATTTGGGGAAAAAGCACTTCAAGTAGTAAATGGAAGAATAAAGCAGTTTTGGCCATTTTGGGAAATACTGCGGGTAATTTGCCTAATAAAAAAATCTTTAATGCTTGTGTAATTTCAGCATTTTCTAAAGGTGCACAGGCTTAGACTCTAACAAAAAGTGAATTGAAAAGACTGAAAACACAATATAAAATGACTAGAAACATTAGATTCAGTGATAAAGTGAAATTAACAGATACAAAATATAAGTCTAACACAATTACCGTAGTGTCTCCTAATGCAAAAAAATAAAATTGAAATGGGTAAATCATATCTCTAGATGAAACATCAACTGGTTCAAACTCAAGACCAATGAGTAGGAAAATAGGAAAACCTAAAAGACGCTAGGAAGATAAAGCAACTAACTGGGAAAGACTGGACTCAAAATGGAAAAGATAGGAAAATATAGAAATCTTTGGGGCCTTTGCCCTTTAACGGATCTAGTTCAGAGGCTATTATTATTATTAAGCTTATTATCAACCTTATAATTCTCATATTTTTAAGTGAAACACCCTTACATTTTTCAAATTTCCAATTTACGCAGACTGGTTAAGTGGCACTAGAAAAATACGGATTTGCTTGGTTTTTGTTTTCTCGCCATTTTATGGCATGTTATTTCTTCAATGCAGCATAAGTCATATTTTTTAAAGGGGACCTTTTTTTCCCACCTACTATCGAATGCAAATATTCTGATGCCTGAGTTTGAATGGGCATAGCAAAAAACTATTATCTCAAATTAATTCAAACAAAAACAGTCTTTTAGGAGTTTTGACGTATATCGTGCGTTTAATAATTCATATTTCAATAACTACTCGACAGAATTGAATGCAATTTTATATGTAAGTAGCTAATAGTGTTCTATGTACGTGGATTTTTTAAATTTTATAATTTAATATCTGTATTATTTGTTAAGTTATTTTATAAAATAAAAGGTAATGCATTCTGGTGTTCTGGTGGCGTAATCAAAATCTTTTTTTGACAAAATATACTAATTTTTATTAAAACAACAAATACGTCAATAAATTTTGAAAATATTCACGAATTAATTAATAAATAATTCTTTAAAGAATTATTTATTTATTTATTAATTCGTTAATATTTTCAAAATTTCTTAACGTATTTGTTGTTTTATTAAAAAATACTATATTTTTAAAAAAAAGATTTTGATTAAGACACAAGAACACCAAAATACCCTCTATTTCATAGAATAACTTGAGAAATAATAGAGATATCACATTACAAGAATTTCCACTTACATACCAAACTATTAGCTACTTGCATATAAAATTACATTCAATTATGTCGAGTAGTTATTGAAATAATAATTATTAACGATATGCTTTACGTCAAACCTTCCAAAAAAAACGGACTTTTTGTAACATAATTCGCCAAAATTCATAAACCTAACATTACATAATTTTACTAATTTACTATTTTATACAAAAATAAATTGTGTATCTAACTGTTTTTGCTTAAACTAATTTAAGATTTGGAGACTTTTATTCCGAGACTAGCGGTACCAAACTTGCCTAAAAAATGGATTTTTCCTGACTACTGGACTTCCCACAAACATAAAAAACTCAAGCTTGACATAAAATGTAGGCATTGTTACGTTACCGTAGCTAGCTATGAAACAAACGATTTGGTTAATTTCTCGATGCATTATTGTTTCACAAATTTTTAATTCGTATTAAATGTAATTTATTTTTTAAAATGCAGTAGAAGAATTTAATAAAAAAAGTTAAAGTATTTTTTTTGTATAAACTCTCCAATTTTGTTATTTTACCGTTGCATTTTGCGTTTGCCTGAATGTCGCACCCTTCGCATATTTCTGTTTAGAAAAATGGAACAATTTAGACGTGAACCAAACGAGACAGATAATGTTGATTCTGGAATAAACAAAGAGCATGGAGTATTATATACGAATGAAGTATTATTAAGGAATATACTGAAATGTAGAACGGCACTGATAGGTCATGTAAGAATTTAGTCCAGTGCCCAAATTACATGAAGGATTAAGCACCTTCATTTAGGACCAGGTAGCTATGCTGGTATATTCTTGTTTCGTGCGTCGCGTTTCGTCCGCCGACTAAAATCTACCTGACACTTTCTCGTTTCGTGCGGAATTAAAATGATGGCGTTAATGGTTTCTCATTTCGTGCGTTATTACCGGCACATGTTTATCTTATCTGAATATTGAGTAATATGTTGATCTGAACATTAGTAACGCTAAAAAGCAAACGGAAACTTTACTCAATTTCGAATATTGATGGATATTACAGATCTACATACCTACTTTGTTATGTACCGCTAATATTACCTGCAATTTCCTTGAATTTCATAACATAATCAGATTTGCAAAATAAAACAGAGATTCATAATATACAGGAGTTACATTAATATGGGAAAACCTTACTTCCCTTAAGTGTCGATGTCGATGATTTGTAAATTGCTATCTGTTAAAGCTGGTGCATTTTTATTCTTAATATCTAATAAATTTCTTATTTATATGTATAGTATGATCAAAAAGTCTTTGGATCAGAGTTGCCATGAAATTAACAAGCTATCTATGAAATTATTTATTTCTATTATTTTTGATATTTACTTCACAACTGTCATGTCAATAGATAATAGATAATAGTAATAGACGCCTGACTTGGAGAAAACACATATTCACTAAGAGGAAACAACTTGGCTTAAAATTGAGGCGAATGTACTGGTTTATTGTTAGATCATCTCAGTTAACACTGGAAAACAAGCTTCTGCTGTACAAGGCTATCATCAAGCCAGTTTGGACCTACGGAATCCAACTATGGGGAACGGCTAGTAATTCTAACCTGGAAATTCTACAGCGTTCCCAAAACAAAGTATTAAGACAAATAGTTAATGCCCCATGGTATGTCCCTAACATCCAAATTGCAAAAGACCTACAAGTTCCATCGATTAAAGACGAAATTAAGAGGTTTAGTGTGCGTTATAGTGATAGAACTCAAGCTCATCATAACTTGCGAGAAATTTGTACGAACACACAGGTGAAGTGTCGAGATTAAAACGATACAAGCCAGAAACCCTAATGGTCAGGTTTTATTAGGTTTAACTTTAGATTAAGTGCATTTTATGTTATCAAAACATCTCTAAGAGATATTTGTTAAGCGTAGCTTCAGGAAGTATCCCTACAAGTCATTTACTGCCTATGTTTATTTCTGTTGTATAATTATACAATTCAATTACTTATTGTCCTACTTATATGGACAGATTGTAGGTAAAGTGGGGTTAAAAAAATAATAAATGAATTCCATTCTGTGTTCTTTTTATAAATGTTATTAAGCAATACTTAAAAAACTGCAAGCACAAAAAATAATAAAAGCGTACGCTAACCTAACATTTTCTGTGTATTATGGGACTCTGTTTAGTGGTGTCAGCACGTCGTATTTTTTTGACGCAGGTGCCTGTGTCTCCATTAGCGCTACTTAAGATACATTGGCGCTACTCTGTACAGTTCACAAAAACTACGGGCAGTAGAAGTAAATCATTCTGTAGATGGTATTTATATTCCATAACTATTGCGATCCAAAGACTTTTTGATCATACGATACTTATCCATTATTATTTTCCTTTTATTAATTAGAATCTAAAAGCAGCTAAAATAAATATCTTTGGTTGATAGTTTAAAAAATCATATGATTACTTAAAAAACAGAAACATTCTTGATTTGGTCTTAATTAATAACTACTTTTTATTACTACTTTAGGTTTTTTGTATTTGGAGTGAAAAAATGGATAATATATTGAGCAGAAAGTCAACAATTTATATGTAGAAATCCTATTGTAAAAAGTTTTGGACAAAGCCTGCAGGTAAATTTCAGAAGAGCGCACGAAACGAGAAGTCATTAGTAACGAATTTGATTGTCTATCTGGTTTGCGCACGAAACGACAACGTTTTGCAGTTTAGCACGAAACGCTACGCACAAAACGCTCACAAATCCCTATGCTTGGTGCCCAGATTACACCCGCCGAATACTATGTTAAAACTTTCTAGTTTACATGTTCTTAATTTTTTAATTTATATGAATAGTGTTTATAAACATAATTACGGTCAGGTTGGAGTAAGATAGTCAGACGGGTTTGTAATATTTTTCATTAAATTCAAAGGTACATACAATTGTGAATATTTGACTAAATTGTATGTTCATATACAGTATATTGTTGGAATTTATACAAAAATATTGTATTTACCTCTAGATTTGATGAGAAAAACAATCCACCTTTATATGAATGAAGAGCTGTTAACATTTTTTTAACACTAAAACTTAGTTTAAGTCTGTCCTTTAGACGAAAGCACTTCATTTAGGCAAATTATTTAACATATATTATAATACATATAATATACATATATTAAGAAAACATTCTTAGAAAGGATTATAGAAATTCTTTAATTGGTGAGCAAGGATTTGTTAAATAAATTATGATAGATATATTTAAGTTTAATATATTTTAAGATTTTTGCTGTCGTAGAAAAGATCTTGTGTTTATTGCTAGCGGAAAGTGTTATTGTTGCTCTCGACAGATAACCTAACCTAATCTCTCTCGATCGGCAATCAACCACTTTTTGCTTTAATTCATAAACAGCTATCGTATTTAATTTGTAAAAGAATAAAATTCAAAATCTCTTATCGTATATGAAGTTTAGATCTATTAAAGTTATTGCTTAGTCGAATCCTCTAGGTCTTACTCAAGGAAAAAGGCAACGCAAAAATAAAACAGGAAATCTGTATCAACTGTTCTCAAGTACTAGTATCACAATCAAGATTTGAACATTTATTGGCTTATCTTATTTTTATAAAATCTCTAATCTATTTAGTCAAAATACTTTCGAGTATCCATTGTGCTTCTCAACTAAATAATATTACGTTAAACTTCCATTTTGTTAAACACGATTATCTATTGGCAGATAATGCGTTCAAGTTTTAGATAAAAATCTAATTTGAATTCTCGTGATATGTTACAGAGCGTTTTAGAACACTTCAATCTAAATCTATGGAAGCACCGATTTCTCTTTAGTGAAAAACATTTACTAGTAGAAATAATAGCTAAAACATGCATTTCCTACTGTTATATCTGTGAATGTCCTCCGAATACAGGTTCTTTAGTTATCTACTGTTTAATACCTACTTTTGTTTGGTTTACGATTTTGGCATTTCAGTACTTCATCCTAATAGAAAAGTGCACTACAAGTGGTAAAAAAATAAATCGTAGAGAACAGAATGAAAAAAAAAATTCAAAGTGCATTCGAGAAAATAACTAGTTTCATGGTAGATGTGACCACCACAGTGGCTTTAAAACAAAATAACATTGGTGTATTAAGGTCTATCAGTTTTTAATTTTATTGTTCTAGTACTTTCTTATTTGGATAAATAATTATACGCATGATAAAAACCTACAGTGCAAATTAATGTCTCAAGTTTATCACGCTGTATAATGTATAATAGTGTAGGAAGAACAAAGTGGCTTTTTATCCCTGCCAGGTCATCGCCTTTTTGGGCAATATTGTGTATTTATGTGTTGTAGCTTAGTAGCTTCGTCTAATAATTAGACGAAGCTTTGCCTTTTGTAGGTACCTTAAATTGAAAAATGTCTGTAGTCAACCAATGAAAATGTTTATTAATGTTAGGATTTATTAAAAGGAATACAATAATGTGTTCCAAATATATTCAACCTTTACAGACTCTGTATTTTGCATTTATAAGATCCAAAATAGAGTATTATATTTAGTATTGTGTAAAATCCATATTATACTAACCATATAATTATTACAGAAAAGATTCTTGCGTTTCATCTACTTTAAGAAATATGGACAGTATCTTTACGATACCCCTTACTGTGTATTGCGCCAAGAATTTCAAATACTTTCATTAGAAAGCAGACGTAAATTTCGCAGATGCTTTCTTATTGTTCAAGATTGCCAGGGGATTTATTGATTTACCAAATTTACTTCAAAACTTAATCTTTAAGATTCCAGAATAGAATTCTAGGACTTTAGAAGTTTTCTGTATATTTCAACAAAAAACAAACCATGCAATTAATTCTCCTATACATATATTGTGCCTCTTATTCCATCAAATAACCTATTGCGATGCATATCTAGTCTCAGTCAACAAATTTAAAAAAGTCATCAAATCTGATTATTTTGTTTTGTAATCTATCCGATATAATTTTATCATTATTTTATATTCTTATTTATATATATTTACATATTGTTATGATATTTGACATGCAACAAAGCAATTGGCCCATACAATAATCTTAACGAAGAAAATTTATTTACTTACCATTGATTAATAATAATTATTAGATTTGGAATACCAATTTGTAATTTTTTTGTTTTGAATATATTTATGAATGGATTATTGACACATCTTTTTCTTCTATTCTTTGTTGAGTTTAATGATAGTAGACAGAGATAGATACAAGGGGTTTCAGTGTATAAATTTGGTATTTACAAGGCGTCAGTTTTTAAAAATTAAAAAAGGCAGGAATTACTATCCTTGTAATTAAAAACCGTGAGTTTTCTGTAGTAATTAGTTTAATTAGTAATAAGAAATTTTAATGATACCAAAAAGGGCATAAAGAATTGTAAATAAATTATTCTGTTTATTTCATGAAGTAATTTTTTTTCCACATAAATAATATTTAATTATTTTGAGATTAATCAAAATTAATTATAGAATTGAAAAGGGAGAATGAGTATTCACATTTTTCATTAGTATTTAAATTATAAACATTTATTTCTGTCTTTTTTTCATATAAAAGAAAATATTTCTTTGATGGTATCAATTTTCGTTTTATTGTTAGCTGGTAATAAAAATAAAATTGTGCTGTTATTATCTATGAGATTTATTTGTGTAAATGTGTTTTTATATTACTGTCCCTAAATATAAAAATTTAGTTATCCATTGAGGCCTGAGAGAGCCTCGATTTGTGGAGAGTTCGGCTTTAAACCCCCCCAATTTATCGTATCAATATATATGCGTATCTTGCTTTATACCTATAATAATTAGGTATGTATTTTTTCTTGTCCGTATCTGTTATTACAATTTGCTTTTGTTTTTCGTTGGGTCTGTTTTGCTCTGGTTTTCTTGATTTAATTATTATTTATTGAAAGTGAATACTATGTTCTTTCATGTATATATATTTTTTGTGGCTAGTAATTGGTTAAAACCGTTAGTCACAATGTTCAATAAATAAAAATAAATAAATAAATATGAATGGTTGAAGGAATTAAAAAAAAATTGCTTACAGATACTAGTACCATCACCAGGTAGTCACAATAGAATACGTTTTTATTGCCAACATCACGGATAAATTATCACTTCTCCTTAATATCTTATTAAAATGGTTGTAGAAACTAGTAACTATAATGAGATATCCACAATAGATATTTTTATAAAAACATTAAATTGCTCGAAAAGAAATGTTTAAGTACATCAACTTATATATTTCTTATTTTATGTATGTTTGTGTTTATTATTATTTTGTGTATTCTTAAAGCTAGTTCGGCTTTACGTTTCCTTGAAAGTACATGTAAATATTTATTGTTTATGTATGATTCAGTGGTCTTAAGTATTTAGACAATAAAAAAAGTTTGAATTTGAGAAAATAGCAACCAATATATTAATTTATTTAGAAACACTTCAATAATTTTAGCACAAATATTAATTAGCATCTAAAAATCATTGTGATATGACATAACAATATGTGTTTATCTTAGGTAATGTATTGCTGCTCTAGAATAATAATTAAACGAACATTATGATATAGTTTTTAAGATATCAGCGATATCATGCAAGCGTTGATGACCCTAAGAGCAACAGTTTTATTTCAGTTTGTTAATATTGCAGTTGCTACTTAAAAAAAAATTGGTGATTTAACCACCTGAAACACGATAACGATAAAAAAATCATCTATGAACAGATGATATTCACGTGTCTTTCATTATTGCTAATTGTTGTATCATACATTCTCTAAGATTTATATAAACACTACTTAGAACTAGTGATCAAATTCTGTAGGTCAAAATCTATCTATAGTCTGCAGAGGAGGTACATAATATATTTTTGTTGAAGTGACTACAATAATTACATACTAGGGATATCAGTGTGCTGATATAATTTTTGAAAACTTTGCAAAATCTTCATTAAATCTACTTTTTGCTATGACCTACCACATCATGAAATATTTCATGTAATTCATAAATTATAATTAATAAATGAGCCATGATGCAGATAACACTGATAGAAGTAAACTGAACTGGAACGAAATAACTCCTTCATTTTTTATAATAATGTTTTATGATTAAGTAATAACACAACATATGTATAGCGCATTTCAATATTAAAAAAACAACGCCCTGTTGATATTGGCTAATTTATCATTGGCAACAACAAATTTCTAAAAATATTGTTTTATTGCCGTAGTAATAATATACAAATCTCGAAAGAAAAAATTTAACAACTTTTGCCTATATGAGATGCTTAACATCTGGAAAACTCACTTATGTAGTTAGAAATGTATTCGCCATGGCGCAGGAAGCACAGCTTCCCTAACACCATAAACTTTAACATAGAATTAATGGACAATATTGCATCTACATTCTTAAATTTCCTTTACTGGTTTCAATTTCTTTCAGTTTCGGATAATCTCACTTAACTTGAAGTAATGTAGGTGAGTTATTTTGGAGTAGCTTCCTTTTTTAGTAAACGTCTAAACGTTTAAACTGCATAGATTTGACCAAAACTAAATTAGTTTGATTAATTTATTGTTCTAACCTTAAAATAGTATTTGTCAATGAATCGATAGATGGCCATAAGCGTCCCTAACTATTAGCAGGGCCCCGCGATGATACCTTGATACCTACCTTATCATAATCAACACTTTTTGATCTACTGGGGGCCCCCACACAATATTTGTGTCCGGGGCCTCAAAATCCAAAGGGCGGCGCTGTAGATGGCAAATATAGAACTTTTTACACATTTGCAGATTTATAAGTCAGGTTCATATGCCTGAATGTTTCTATAACAGGTTGTGTTTTCTTACCTTTGCCCATTTGTTTTACCAATTCTATTAGATAATGACGTGCTTTGGATATTGTGTGTCCAGGCCGATTCACTAATTTCAAGATGCAAACAACATAATATTTTCAAATATTTCCAACACAGTTTCAAATGGAATAATATTGATCAGGCCGTAGAGAATATATAAATAAAGATTTGAATAGTTTATTTCGCTTGTCTACAAATCATGCCTTGTAACTAAATCCTTCAAAGTCTTGTGTACTGTTTTTTATTAATAATAACGTAGATATATCTCAAGCACCAGAAACTAAAATAAATAATGTCCTCATACCTGTCGTTGATAAAGCAAAAAATTTTGGCTTAGTTTTTGATAAAAACCCTAAGATTTAAAGATAATATTGTTAAATGTGCCCAAAAAGCTTTCATTAATCTAAATTATTATTATATCCTCATAGGCAGTATTTAAATGAAAAAATAAAAATAATGCTGCGTGAAACGCTCGTACTTTCACACTTTAATTATTGTGCTCATGTATATCACTTTTGCATAAATTATGAAACATCTGAACGTATACAAAGAATCCAAAATGCTTGCCTAAGATTTATTTATGGAATTCCCAAATATGATCATATTTCACATAAGTTATCAGATGCTAAATGGCTTTCTATGAAAAATAGACGTTACCTACAAAGTGCCACATTCTTCCATAAAGTAATTGTCGAAAAGCAACCACCCTATTTATATAACAAGATTAGATTCAGGACCAATGTTCATAGCCTAAACCTTCCTCATCGGTGTTTACTGACTATACCAAACCATAGAACGAGTCTTTTGAAAGGTCTTTTACTTATAACATTTCAAAGATTTATAATGGCATTCCGCCATCTCTAAAATCACTTTCAGTTAATTCTTTCAAAAGGAGACTTTTTATATATACAGCTAACGACTAACTAGTTAACAATGTTGCAATTCTAACGCTATCCTCTTGTTCAATTTCTTTTTATTACTTAGTTTCTGTTTATTATATATTTTTTTTAATTTTTGATTCTTCATGCAATGTTATAACCGCAGACAAAGATTCTTTTTTTTATTGTAATGCAAGATGTGGGTAGAAGACCAGTAGTTAAACTGAACCCTCACCTTGAGGATCTGCATTGTTGTGATTGACATAATTATAATGTTATAATTAAGGAACTGTTGTTGTTATAATATATATAGTTTTCTTGCAGCTGGTTATTGTGATTATTGTAATTTTAATTTTTTTCTCTTGGTATACTTCTATGTAAGAACTAATAAGTTCTGTTACTTAATCATTCTTTTAATTTTTTTTTTGTAAATTATTTATTTTATTTATTTAATATTGTTTTTTCCTATGATGAGAAGAAATCCGTGCAGGTCACTATTTTAATGGTTTTTTCTTTGTTATCGCTGACTCGGATCGTTGGTTTTTAATCAAATACGATGTTTGATATAGAGTTTTAACACATTAGGTTAAAGAGCGCTTAAAAGTACGTCGGATAGCGTGAAATTTTCTTTTTTTGAACACTCCCCAGAATTACTCAAACAGAAAGATTTTGTTACATGTTGTAGACATATATGCAACGTTACGAATGCTTTGTACAAAAACTATGACTAATTAATCCCAGTTGTTTAGCTCATTTGAAAGCGCAACTAAATATTTTGGGATTATTATATTTTTATTGCATGAAAAAGATAGCAAACTTTCAAACAATCATATCTCGAAAACTACTGAACATTCATTCGCCGCAAAAATATGAAAGTGGCTTTACTGTTTGTGTTTTCAAATGAGATGAGAATCTCAGATGAGCGCATCATAGTTTTTACACAAAAAATTCACAAAGTTGCTTATATCTTTTTGGAGTATACTTATGAGAGAGTAGAAATAACATGTATAATGTAGATATAGATGTATATATTTAATAAGATATAATGTTACGATTAATTAATTGCACAACGTAGTAGTTTTAATCTTTCTTTTTTAAATCTGTGGATCTTACATGCGATGCATAAACGTGAGTAATGACGATAGAAAACAAAAAGTATTTATCAAAGTAAAATTTTCCACACGTTTCGATCACGTTTGTACATTACATACATAAAGAACGTATAAAAGACGTATCCGTACAAATACATGCACATGTCCTTTCAAAATTGATAAGAACTGCACTTCTATTCTTTTAACCAACAATTCCTGTTTTCTGTAGCATTTGAATTACACACATATCTTAGAAAATAAGAAATACATTTATTTACGTTTTTAATCAAAATAATTTAAAAACTTCTAATCGAACAGTCCCATTTGTGGTATACATACCTCATGGATATTCACAGCGTTTATCACTTTAAGAGTTTAACCTCTTAAGAACTTTAAGGAACCACGAAAAAACCATTGATTAACACATATTAAAACAGAATAGCTAAAGAAGTAAAAATCTGAAAACGCATTTTCTGATTTTAGAGATGCACAAAATGTATCACATATTATAGTTTTGTTGATCTACTCGTAGATATACATTATGTAGTTGCAATGGTAGACGATTTAAATACTAGATGTGGAACGTAAAAATCGGAAGCTTAACAGATTTCTGTAACAGATTTTTACTTTTAGATCTGTCGATTATGATTCATAATATCACAAAAACCTAATTCACCCAAAACGTGAAAATGTTCCGTTAAGAGATAAAATCAACACTCAATGACTGAATGGTTAGAGCTATTATCAGCTGGCTAACAGTCAATGTCACCAATTTTGCTATTTAACTTAAGAAATTAACTTTACAGTGAGAAAGCTAAAATTATATCTTAGAGCCAAAAAATAAACACAGTAAGCAATAGGATAAAAGAACACTAAAAAAGTAATGAGTACCACCTGAACAGCTGCCTAGTAATGCAATTTTAATGAATACTCAGATCATTAGTATATTCTTGTTTTGTGCGTCGCGTATCATCCGCCGACGAAAATCTACTTGAACCCTTCTCCTTTCGTGCGGAATTAAAATGATTTTTTATGACTTCTTATTTCGTGCGTTATTTACCTGCACATCTTTAACTGATCTTATCTGAATATCAAGTACGATAGTAACTTTAATATGCTACACTTCCACATGAATCTCATGTCAATGCTTATGAATAAAACTCAATGATGGATACAGTCTTAAAACTGGCTGCATGGAATGCCAACGGCTTGTGGCAACACGCGCAAGAAATAAAAATGTTTTTACAAAGTTCAAATCTAGACATACTATTGCTGTCTGAAACTCACTTTACCACAAGAAGTCAAACAAAAATACGCAACTACAATGTATATAGTACAAACCATCCTAGTGATAAGGCACACGGAGGATCAGCAATCATTATT
Organism: Agrypnus murinus; assembly: GCA_929113105.1. NCBI lineage: Eukaryota > Metazoa > Arthropoda > Insecta > Coleoptera > Elateridae > Agrypnus > Agrypnus murinus. Next base: position 224,851,002 of record OV816024.1, on the reverse strand, counting down.
AAACAAAAAATTAGACACTATGAGCTACCTGTATACAAATTTAACAATATACAAGCCACCAATGTCGTTATAGAAGACTCCACCAGGAAAATTACCATATCAGCGATCTACTGTCTACCCAAACATAACAATAAAGAAGCCGACGTCACTAATTTCTTTAAAACTCTAGGAAATCGATTTATCGTTGGAGGAGATTTTAATGCTAAGCATACAATATGGGGCTCGAGAACTATCACAACCAAAGGAAGGGAACTTTTAAAAAACCATACAGCACAACAATATATTTTATCTATCAACAGGACAACCTACATATTGGCCGTCAGATCCTAATAGAATACCTGACCTGCTGGACTACTGCATTGCAAAAGGGCTAGATAGAGAGAAAAGCTTAGTTGAATCTTGTCTGGAACTCAGTTCCGACCATACTCCAATACTAGCAGCTATATTAACACAAGTTGTTGGAAAACCAAAAAAACCATCCCTGCACAGTAACAAAACGGACTGGAATCTATTCAGAGAAAATCTAGACCAACTATAAACATTAGATATCCCACTCAAAACCTTGAAATAGAAGACGCAGTAACAGATTTAACCAAAGCCATACAATCTGCTGCATGGCAAGCAACTCCAGACACCTGTCATACCCATATCATAGAGAATCTTCCTGTAATCATCAAAGATAAGCTAACTGACAAAAGGAAAAGATGGCCATTAACAAGGGCTCCAGAAGATAAACAACGATATAATAAATTAACCAAAGAACTTAAAAAGTTACTACACAAACTAAAGAATAACTTAATACAAGAATACCTTGTAGGTTTAACTCCGACTGAGGCTACGGACTACTCACTCTGGAAGGCTACTCGCAAATTAAAACATCCACAGCAACAAGTTCCACCGATCAGAAAACAAGAGGGCGAGATAATGTCAACAGAAGGCTGAAACATTTACCGAACACCTTATCACAGTGTTTCAACCAAATCCATGTCAGCTACCTGCGCTAGAAGAGGAAATTAATAAACTTTTAGAAATTCCACATCAGATGGCTACATCACTGAAGAAAACTAATCAATTGGAGGTAGAAAGAATTATACAACATGACATTAATCAGAAAAAGGCACCGGGATATGATCTCACTGATAATAAAACATACATAAAATTTACATACATTTAATAAATGATCTACTATTATGATTCATCCAATTATTTAATTGTGACTCGTTTTAAACTATAAGTCACTTGATAAAATGCTTTATTTAAAAGGTATTTCTGAACCACACATTTGTATTTGGCTGCCAATTCGTCTTTAGATAAATTGATTTTGTTCGAGACAAAAGAGCGTCTGCTAGTGCATTCCTTAGTTTGTAGTTCCAAATTTCCAATATGGCTCCTGTTGGCTATTTAATGGCATGCTTGTGTCTAGCAAGTAGTACTCTAAATTTTAACTCTTTGCTAAATAATTCAAGTTCGTTGTTATTGAAAGGGTTTTAAGGATTGGTTACATATTAATGATGCGTTTTTCAACAGCATGGGACTGTCGGGCAAATTTTATAAAATTTATTCCATGTACGTTTTATTTTATCGCTGACTTTATGATTTATTATATTTTTTATTTACATGATTTTGACACTCACGCCATTTTTTATAAACATCATTTTTTTTCTGAAATTGTACAAAATCCGACCGATTTCACCGATTTTGATAAAAATTGGTTCCCGAGTTTATCTTAAATCATTGAAGATTAACACAATAAGACATTAAATCTAAGGCATAAAAATCAAAAATCGAAAATGAAGTAATTTAATTTTAACTATTTTATCGCCTCTCTCAGAATTATATGAACTGTTATTTGTGTTACTTTTCATGTAGAAGAGCACAAATTTACCAAAAAGTTTCTAACAATTTGTAACCTGTATTAGTCGCTTAATATAAACAACAACAATAATGCTTGATTTTAAATGGGACAAAGATATATTTCATTGGCAATCAAATAGCCAAATAAGATAGGTTAAACCTCGCTGTTCAAAGATCTTTTCGGCTGATGATCCTGATGATCTGGAAAAATCAAAATAAAAGAATACGTTCGATTAAAGAAGCTAATATCTAGCATCAGAAAATCATAAAAAATATTTTTAAAAGACCTGTTACTAGGTTTGTAACTAATAAAACCTTGTCCACCCAACAAATTTATTTAATAAAAAATAGTAGTACTGAGAATGTTACTGTCTCATTGCCCAAACTCATACTCCTTTTTATATAATTTCAAGACTTTTATCTCGGTATGTTGAGGGTCTGTAAAAAGCTTTTGCAACAGTAACCATGGAAATTAATAAAACAATTATAATTATTATGATTTAAAGATGAAACACTATCTTTGAGCAGAACTTTTTATCGGGCAGGATACGAGCATCATCTCGAAAGATGGAGATACATCAGTAGAGAAAAATCTGTTAACTGAGGTATATCACAGGGAACAGTGTTGGGCCCCTTTTCTTTTTATTGTACATATGTGAATGATCTTCTTGACATGCTCTTCAATGGTAAACTATCATATGCAGATGACACAATGGTGGAGAGAATAAACTACTGGAAATTATTTAGAAAAGATTTAAAAAAGTTTTTATTCAAATACTTTGGCATAGCTTAGCAACAAATAAAAATTTTTATTTGTTTTTCCTTTTCGTAAAGATCTTCATAAGTTTATAAAATTTTAAATAATATTTCTATAAGAGTTCTATCTTCCATAAAAGTATGTGAACTTATAAAGTTATGTGACATGTATCAAAACTTACGTGCATGGTAGCCACATTATTTCTATACCGCAACCGCGAACACGAATAAAAATTAATTAAATAAGAACAGTAATTGTTATTATAAACAATCATCACTGCTACAAGAATGCAATTCAGTAGAATTAGTTAAATGTCAATAATATCTGATATTTAATAGAAATTATTTAGCTTCTCTGTGGTTTTCTTTGTAGAGGTAATACAACACTTCAGTATTTTTAGAACCTATTAAAAATTGTGGTTTTTTTAAATTTTCAATTTTAAATAAAACTCTGGATTTCTATATATTTCTAATGTTGTGTTCTAATGGTTATGAGGTTTTAAATTAATGAGCAATTTCTGTTTCTACTTCTTATTTATTAAAAGGTATCCATGCATTGCTGAGATTTATGTTTATTACCTCATATTAATTTATACTCAACTTTCGTAGTTTCTTACGTGCGTAAAGGACACTTAGCTTTTGACAGTGGCTCGCATTTACTTCAGCGTGTGTGCACAACTTTCTCTGTCTCTTTCTAGAACTAGAACTAGAACTACACTTAGTCTTCTAGTCAACTAGCCTTTTTCAGCGTTCAATTTAACTCAGACGAGTTCTATGAAATTCTGCAGATTTGAGAACGATATTTCTTCTTAAGGTGTCCTTCATCTCAGGCAAGATCCTTTCTGCAAATGAGTGTTTCAATATTTCGAGTTAATACCTCGAAATATCGACTCTTTTTTACTTCAGCTTTTTTTCCACGCGTATACTCACCTGCTACATTGAAGTTCGACTTGAAGTCTGGTCTTTTTAAATATTCCTATTAGTAACAGTCCAACGTTGGTGGAATCCTCTACAGCTTGCTGCCTTTACTTTCCGCTCGTCGCTTTGCAATTCAATTGTGACCGTTCTTGGTATGACGCTTTCGATAGTACAAGATCCTTTGAATGTTTTTATAAGAAGATTAATTACTAAACAAGTAAATAGGGATTTAATTCAGTGGCGTAACTATCATGTGTCAGTTCGGGGCAAAGTCCCTGGGCCCGGCGACTTTGGGGGGCCCATTGAGATACATGAAAAGGCTAGAAAAAGAGACTTTAAAATAAAAAAGAGTATAAATAATATCGAAGTATTTGTTGCTAAGTTGATATATTTATTATTTATCATTCGTGTATAAGAGTAGTTGTTTTAATAATTTATTTTTAATCTTGTTTTTAATTTTACTTTTGTGTTACTGAATTACTGACTGAGTTATGTTTCTTATTCTTAGGATGAATTTCACAAAATGTAGTGAATAGAAAGTCATACTGTATAGTTTTATTTGTTAAATCGTAAGCTAGCATAGTTTAGTTACTGAACAAGACATTTTGGTTACCAAACACCGTGAAACTGATCCTCATTAATTTAAGCTAGTTAAACAATTAAATAAATATTAAACAAATATCTATTCGTTCACTCTGTCAGAATCAACATAATATTTTCCTTCTCCCCTTTACGTAAGTCGTTTAGTATTTTGACGAAACAACTGCAACCGAAAGTGAAATATGCATAGTGCCAAAGTGCTCGTTGCTAGGTACGAAAGTACTACTTACGTGACCAGAACAAAAGAGTGAATTATATCTAATTTTTACGCGGAAAAATCCGTTGTTTGAAAATGTTGACAGGTCGCTAGGTGGTTTCCAAACCTCGGCTTCCCCCTTGGTCCTTAAGGTTTCTCCTTGGCAGAAGATTTTACTTATGCATCTCGCAATGTAAATAACTTTTGGTAGTTTTAACTAATACTTAACTGCACATTAATTTAATAATATTAACAATTTGGTTCTAAAAGTTATATTAGAAGCCTAAAAGTTAATACAGCGGTTCTCAACCTTTTTAGTAAATTAGAACTCAACTTTTCATTACCGTTTTTGAAGTCCTAATATCGTTTTCGATATCTATTTTCCTTTTACTGCTGATACGCGACTACAAGGCTAAAGTTTGGCAATATTGTCGCCCCCAACGTATTTCTCGCGTTTTCACGAGAAGTTCCGATCTGCGTCGCACATTCTAAAGATGCCCTGCTAGTATAAATACTGTTGCGTTTAACGTGTTGCTTATAGTATGTATTTACCTATTTTTGAGAGTGACATTTTATTTTTGTTGTTTATTGTTTCCAGCCTTATTTTGTGGAACTCCATAATCATGAAATAAATAAAGATTATTAAAAGTTTCACAGTTTTATTAAAATACAACCTAATATTAGGTTGTATTTTTTATTTTTGTATTTATTAACAGAATGTATCTTTTCTTATTTTGGTTTCAATAATAAGCTTTTTCGAATATTTTGTCGTTTTTCATGTCTTCGCGTCCCCCTTTTGTCACTTTGCGTTTCCTTAAAAGGGCGCGCCCCACAGGTTGAGCATCACTGAGTTAATAAGTGTTTTGGCAAATATCTATAAATCTGTCGTCGCTGGTTCTTGGTTAAAATCATGAAATGCTTAAATGAACATAAAAACAACAATAAAAGGCTGTAAACTATTACTAGTAATAGAGAAAACAACTCAAACTGTGGCGTAAACTTACTAAAACTGTACTTCACCTTAACTACACATACTTTTAATCGTTTTTGGACACGTGTTTCAACAGCTAAGCTGTCATCTTCAGCAGTCATTGAAAAACTAAAATCTAACCTTATTATACACACAGAATCTCACGGCTCGTCAGTAATCGGTCAAGTTTGACTAACGGTCAAGCTTGACTGATTACTGGAGCAATTCTAAAAGACTGGAAATTAATAGGACCTATATCAGTGTTATTACCAGAGATTACCGACGAGCCGTGAAGTTCTGTAGGCATAAGAGATTAGATTTTTTAGATTTTAGTTTAGTTTTTCAGTATCTGTTGAAGATGACAGCTTAGCTGTTGAAGGAAGCGCCCAGAGCGATTAAAAGTGTGTGTGTGTGTGTGTGTGTGTGGTGAGGGTGAAGTACAGTTTTATTACTAGTAATAAGAATACATACCAATGTCTTGTTATTAAGATTTTATTTAAAATTTTTCTCTTTTTTGCGAGCGTGTGGGGGCCTAATGATTATCTTGCCCCGGGGCCCAATGCCGTCTTGTTACGCTACTGATTTAATTTTATACTGTTTAAAATTTATTTTGATAGAATTTGTGTATGCCTAACATTACCACCTTTTTGATATGTTATCTTTAGATTAGTTTGCATTTATTTAAGTTGTGAAATATTTGTTAAATAGTTAAAAGCATTTCAACATTTCTGAATTTGTTCTTTATTCTATTAACTAGTTTTGAAATATTAAATTAACAATTTATTATTGTAAATCACAAATGTAAAAGTTACACTATTCATTGTTTAATCCATCATTCAAAATTAAAGTTCATTTCTTTGGCAAAACTAATCCAAATTAAAAGTTTCAGCAACAACTATTTAACGAATCAAAAATTAATTATTGGGTTAGAAATACTATGACTAGTTAAAAGGCACTTTATTAGGATTATTTTACCTTTATTAATTTTTTTTTGTATGTGTAAAATAACACAAATGTTTTTTATATTCGTGTCACTAGAGAAACAGCATAAAGCAGTGTACATTACGTTTTCTTATACAAACCCACGCTCTTTGTTATTTGTTTTTTTGCAGTTGAGCTAAGTAATTAATAAGTAAAAATTTATTATATGGGGGGGGGGGGTAGTCGGGAGATCCAGCGCGTACAAGTTTCTCTATAAACGTCGGATTTTCAGTTCATCCCATATCTCCTAGTTACAAAATATTTCAGGATGACCAATTATTATATCTGCGAAGGCAGGCAAGTCAAGCTTCATCTGAAAAGAAGCGCCATCCATGACTAAAATAAAAATAATCTAGAAAACAGTCCTGTCTATTGCAATCACCTATTTCAATTAGCATAAACTAGTTTATCACTATCCACTAATTAAGTTAATTACATTTTATTTTTGACCTTTGCAACTTTCGTGTTAAAAAATTCCAATCAAAAATCTGTTAATGTTCGCTTTGAACCGATTTAATTTAGTTTACTGTCATTTTCTCCTTGGCTGATATTCATATAATGAGATAAAATTTCAGTAATGAACGGTGAAAGATTAACTCTCATTAAAAGTGAACTTTGTCAAGTATTCGCAATATTTATAAAAAGGGTAATAAAGAATTATCATTAATCTCAAGTGTAGGCATCATTCACACAAGTGTTTTTCTGTAAAGGTTCATATAGAAAGGATCGTTGGCATGCCATTATTTTACAAACGAATACCTGAAAACCTATATTAATATTTTGTTATTAAAAATAATAGAATGTGTGTACGGAAAACAAAGTCCAATTTCCAATTTACATTTACCTTCTGTATTATCCTTTTTTTGCATAATATCTTTAATACTTTGCTTCTATAGATCATTAATTCATAATAATTAATAATTGGTTGGAAAGGATATAAAAAGATTTTAAAATGCCAATTATATTAGTTTATAAAACAATGCATGTGAATATGTCCTTGAATATAATAACAATATTTTCACACTAACTATTACAAGATTAACAAATAATTCAGAACTGATTTTCTAAGATATACTGTATTTATTGTTAGCAGTTTCTAATGAGTAAAGTAGGTATATTACCTACAGTACATATAATAATTACTCTTGATCTTAAGTTTCAAACTTATAAAACAGACCGCGTTTTTATCGCCTTTTGTTACCAATGTATTCGCGTGCATCGTTTTCGGTGGATATCTAGAGAATGCAGCTGAAAAATATACGAACAGTGTTGAGAGTCAATACCAATTCAGAAGCGTACGGTCTGCGGACATTTCTGACGACACATCTTTAACTAGACTACGTTCCCGACAGCTTCGCAAGAGAAGTTCTCGAATAATGAAAGTATTATAAGTCTTTTTGGCTTTTCGCTAGCTTGATTTGATTTTAGTTTCTAAACTAACATTTTCTTCTTAAAAGGCTTTTCTCCAATACGTTATTATCAATCTTGTTACTCCTAATTTGGCCATGCTTTTGACTTAGACATTTATATTGGTTATTCCATATTTTGTTATGCTTCAGTGGTAAATTCTGCTTATCACTGTTTTTTTAAACTTAATAATATAATTATTCTTTTATACCAGTTTAAAAGTGATTTCTCTTGAAACAAATAATGTTGTGCTTTCCTCTTGGGAAGTTTGAATTATAATTTCCCTCTTTGAGGTGTTTAAGTAGGTGGAAGTTTAATAATTATTTCTTTGGATCTAGTGTGTTTTACGTGGGTCGTAGGTGAACTTGTCTACACAGGAACATATACTTTTCCAGATAGGTACTTCTAAACTAATTAATTCATTAGGATTATTTTAAATAATTCCTTGTTTTGTAGGAAGATCTTACCTAGTTAAACAAATACGAGAGGCAATATTTTACCTGCCCGGACCTCTATTTCGGTATGTTTTAATTTATAGGGATACCCTTCAAATTATTTGGAGAATTCTTTTGTTGAGGTTTTTTCCTTTTACGCTACCTTTTCTTCGTTATGCATCTTTGGTACCATTACTGAAAGCTTCGTTCTGGGACGTTGGGTTATGCTTATCTACTACCCTTGGAGCGACGCCGCATCTAAAATCCACGAACGGCACTTCAAGGCCCGAGTTCCGAGCTGTTTGACTCTAGTGAGTCGAAGGTAGCTCGCTCATAGATTTCACACATCCAGCAGAGCCTAAATGGGATAGCACAAAGGATATCGAAATATTGGTTGTTACCTGGACTATTAGTACAAATGTGAACCACTAGTGGGCAATGCGATAAAATATCAAAGAGACCCTTCAATTAGAGTGTGGGCAATGCGTTGCCACGATGCCCGCTATTTTATATCAGAATATTTTTGATATAGGTAATATTTTGACTTTGACATCCTAATTTTAATATAATTTTACTGCTAAATAATGTCTTATATACACAACTCACTATTTCATGATTTTTAATTGAGTCAAATACCGTTTACATGCCTGCAAATATTTGGCCGTGTAACTATTTCTGTACTTTTCAGATTTGGCGCCACGTGTTGTGATATAAAATGCCTGCCTTGGCCAGACTCTAATTGAAGGATCTCTAATATCAAAATGTTACAATAAAAAAATAAAATGATACAAACAAATTCACTAAATGAATGACTGTGTAAAATCCACGAACGTGGTTTCAAAAAAATAAAGTGAGAGTACTGAATAAGAGACGAACAAAATCTTGATTCAAATTTATTTAAAAAAATGATGATGAAGCAAATTTGATAATTGACGAAAGACTGTTTAAACTGTGTTTGTCAAATTTTTATACGAATTAGCTATTTTTTTAAACAGAAAAACTAAATGTAATGTTTTCATATTAGAAATTTTCCCATCAAATTAAGCTGTGAAAGAATGGACTAAATTATTTAACTTGGGGCGAGAAAGTATGGAAGACGACCTTCAATTCTGTTGGTTTGCAGAAGCCGTCACTCCGGAAAGCATGCATTTTATGGAGACTGAAGATACCTTGTATCATTTCTTACTCTTGAAGTACATGCATTGTGTTTTCATTCATTCATGTGTCTCGGTACATTTTTTCTGTGGAGACAGCCAGCGCTACCTAGCGCTGGATGACCCAAACCCTATTGAACTACGCGATGTAAGAGAGAGAGGTGAGGATCCGAGCTTGAATTCTTTTTTCGTATTTCAACAAAAGCAACAAGTTACTAAAGCTTACCCATTAGGGTAAGCAGTTGGCACCTAGTATATTTTAAGATTAATGAATTTTATTAGAATTGGAATTGATGAATGAAATAATAGTAATACTAAAACTTAAAAACTATCCTATTTAATGTTTTCCTATTGTCCTGCTCAAAATTATCATTATTAACACGATTGTACGTTTAATTGTATTGATATCTTAGTATTACGATGACCAAATTTTATATCTTCCTGAATGTCGATATCTAAGTAACTGTATAGGTATTGTTAGTGATTATAATGAATGATTTTGTATTATTTTTAAACCAATAGAAAAAGTCTGATTAAATACATGCTACAATGCAGAAGTCATGCTATTACATTTCAAACATCTATGTATAACGTATAAAAAGGTTAAAGTGTGTAAAGAGTTTTAATTTATATTTTACACCCCACCTACATATTATAAAAGGTATAACTTAAGTTCGAGACTTTTCAAAATAAAACCGTAGTGGTAATTAATACTGAGAGCTCTGTTAAATTTGAAGAATCTTTTTACTTAATAACGACATCTAAGAAATTGTGGTAAACAATGGCCCAGTTCCATTTTGGAATGAATATGATGAAGCATTGCTGAATTTGTATATAAATCGAGTAAATGTGTTTATTTTGAGTGCGTTTTGAAGAACCTCGCAATAAAGTCAACATCCTTTAAAATGCAACCTAAATTAATTAATTGTTTTCTGCTCCGTATAATGGAAGCTCTTTAACTCAACCTATTCATCGTGTTAACGTAAAATCTTAAGAAAGTAATCAATTAACAATATTAACATATTAAACAAAAACGATTTGATCGTGTGGGGGTCCCAATTTCTTGTGGCCTCCCCCGTATTGCAGGGTTTGCGGGGGTGGTTGCTACATCACTTGGATGAGTGCACACATTATAACTTATGTTTATGTTTTGAAATATTATACTTCTAGAAGTTGTCCTCAGAGAATCAATCCTTCAAATTGTTATATTATTCATCCTTATTGGCCGCTATACGAACCAAAATTGGTACAGTTTGGATGTTACAAATAGTCTGTTTCATTTTCAGGAAGTCGAGTTTCAAGGTATATCCTATTTCTTATTTTATAATAATCACATAGCAGTATTTTAGCATTCTTTCCACAATGACGCCCACATTCTCTTAAAGAATGCATGTAGGCTGTTAGTAAAATCAAGAAAATTGAATACTTCACTTCTGATTTAATTTAAATGAATGTTTACGTAACGATCTGATGTGTCTAAAAATGAACTTCAAACAATTGAATGAAACTGTTATCTGACATTGTGAGATAAAAATGTTAATAAATATACTTACACGGTGATGCAATAAATAATAAACAATTATTATCAGAAAGTATTGAATGGAAAGTACATAAAAAAGCAACAAGTTAAATATAGCTTAAAAAGTATCAATTAAACCAAATACTAAAGAAAATTGAACCCGCTAGATAAAATAAGGATTGCAAACTTGTCAAGCCGTTATATCTAAAGTAATTTGTATCAAAGTATTTTTATATGTATAAATTATAATCACAATGCCTAGTTATTGGTTTTTGCAGTTTACATTTTAATTACAATTTAAAAACTAAAATCAAAGAAAGATAGCTTTTATATGTTTTCATGTGATGTAGCATGAGGTATATTTATGTATACATGCATGTAAAAAATTATATAAAACAGATAATGATTTCAAAGTTTTTATAATTTCATCATTTATTATTATTTAGTTTCATTATTTAGATAATCTACATATTTAAGTTAACTATGATGAAAATTGGAGTTTGTTCTTATGGTGTGATTTTGTCTGTCTTGCCCATAAAATAAAAAATGATTAATATTAAATTTTTCATTACTTCTAAAAAGAAAGATATTTTAATTTTTTAATTTTAATTTAATAATTACAAAGTATTTACAGGAATGTTCCCAAAAACAAATACTTCCTTAAAAAACAAAAATAAGAACACATATTTTCGATACATATTAGATATAGATAGCAAATAATTAAGATTAAATAGAGAATAGGTGATAGTACTACTTACTAATATATAATATACATATTACATACATGAATATAAACAACACTATAAAGACAAACATACTACTAAAAAAATGTAACAAGTAATTAAAAAACGCAAATTTCAACTGTTGTGACACATTACTTTTAATTTGTTTTTAAATGAAGCTAGAGAAGTAGAAAAAGGATCTAGCCGTGAATAACCGACATTATAAGTTCGGGCAGCCCGTATGAGTGGTGAATTATAAAAGGAGTTACACTCTAAAAAATTACCGGTGAATTATACCCTAAAAAATGGAGGCAACTATGTTACCTCCATTTTTTGGGGTAAATTTACTTCAAAGTGTAATTTTCATAGGAAGTGAAAAATTTCAACATTAGGTTAAGTTTGCATTGTAATGTTTCCTTTTTAAGTAAATTTACAGATTGAAATTACAATCTCAATGTAATTTTACATTTTAACATTAAAACACCTGTGTAAAGTTACATGACAAAGTTAATATTTCATGGCAATAGTACTTTTCAGGGTTAAAATACAAATGTGAAAATACTTCTTGAATGTAACGATGACTTGCGAAAGTACTTGCAAATTCAATCGTTCCTCTGAATATTACTTACATTGGTAAAGGAATTGTATGAAACAAAATAAAATCAAAGTAATTTTTATTGAACGTATGTACTTATATAAAATATAAGACATTAACAGAACTTCTTTTCAGGGGCTTTCGGAAATATTTGGTCTCTCAAAGACATTAAGATAAAGTTTCGATTCCACCTAGAAAATTAAAAAATTATAAATTATATAAACAATTATACACGAGTACCTTTCTCAATTACAGTTATGCTAGTTTATTTCGAATTCTTCAATTTTTGATTCATCCTAGAAAAACATTAAATTAAATATTTTTATTTTATTGGTTTAAATTTGTAATTTTAACATATAGGTACTTAGCGATTATTATTTTTTAACTTCTACTATAAAATAAAATTCTTCCCATCTTCGGTCATACGTGTAAATATTTGCCTTTAATAAATCCGCACTACACTACAACGAAAAACAAAATATTAATGAGCAATGAACACTTCGTTCGATATCGATAGAGTACGCCTCGCCGAAATCATAAAAGAATGGTACACACCATTCCGACCATTCCCCAAAAAGCCTATTTGGACTGTTCATAATGGATTCCTGAATTCTTTCACGAAACGAAGGTCACAAACAAGTGCGATCAGCGAAATAGCATCTCAACGGTTAAAAACATATTAAGGGTAAAATTACACTATTCTTGTTCAAGTTCATCTTATCTTTAATATTACACTAAAAATGAATTAAGTTATTGAGCAATTATACATTTGTAAGGAAAAAATTGTCTGAGTTATGTAAATTTATATTATGGATAGTGATTTTAACCAGTTCAATGTAGTAGAATTACTTATATTTGTATAATTTTACATAATTACAGGGCATTTTACCACAAATAGTAAAACTACTATTTGTATAGGTAAAATTAATTTTAGGGTAAAAATACCGCAAATAATAGCGAAAAGTTACCTCTTTCCCAAGGTAATTTTACCTCATTTTTTACAGTGTAGTTCTGGAAAAAGATGGTGCAAAAAGGTTTCTGTTTCTAGTAGAATATGACGGCACGTTAAAATTGATTGATTCCAATAGGTTTGGACAATCTACTGGACCATTTATTAGTTTGTAGAGAAAAAGCAAATCAGATATTTCTCTGGTCTTGCTTAACTGAAGTCATCCGATTTCGACGCACGATAACTCGTAGCTATTTGTAGGCATATGAAATTTGTTATTAACGTAATTGACAAATCTGTTTTGTACAGCTTCCAACGCGTTGATATAAATATTGTAACAGGGATTCCAGACTATACTTGACCAGTTGATTATACTGCAAACATAAGCAAAATATAGACTCTATGCTACGTAAATTTGTAAATGGTTTACAAATTCTTATTAAAAAACCCAGATTACGAAAAGATTTATTATTTATTAATATAATCAATATGTTTAGCGAAAGTTAATTTACAGTCAATTATAATACCTAGATCTTTGATAGATTGAACTGATTGAAGTTCAAGACTAGAAAGAGAATAAGGGTATGTGTACGAGGATGGTCTGAAAAGTTTCCGACCTTAACGTGAAGTTGGTAGCACTCGTCAATAAAAGCTAGGGAATGTAGTTGTGCATCTTTTGACAGGTACTCACCAAAATATCAGCCATTCTGGACGCGCAGTTGTTATTTAACAATCGTTTGAGTGAGTCGATGTGAGTGTTTTTGTGAAAATGGAAAAAATCGAGTATCGAGCTGTCATTAAATATTTGTTTTTGAAAGGCAATACGTCTACGCGAATCAAAGATGAGTTGGACTCTGTGTATGGGGACTCTGCGCCATCATTTACCACAGTGAAATTTTGGGCAGCTGAATTTAAACGTGGCCGTACTAGCTTGGGAGACGATGAACGTTCGGGACGTCCAAAAACTGCAACCACTGACGATAACATCGCTAAAGTTCACCAAATGGTGCTAAACGACTGTATTTAAAGTGAGAGAGATAGCAGAGGCTATGAATATGTCCAAAGAACGTGTTTGTCACATATTGAATCAAGATTTAGGCATGAGAAAGCTGTCCGCGCGTTGGGTGCCGCGTTTGCTCAGGTTAGACCAAAAACGTGTTCGAATGAACATTTCCAACGCTCTGTTGGCGCAGTTTAGGCGCAATAAATCAGAGTTTTAGCGCCGATTAATTACTGTAGATGAAACTTGGATACACCATTATACGCCTTAAAAAAAATACAGTGAAAACAGTGGACTGCGAAGGGGGAATCGGCTCCAAAAAAAGCAAAAACTGTTATGTCGGCTGGGAAAGTGATGCCGACTGTTTTTTGGGATAGTCATGGAGTTATCTTAATCGATTATCTTCAAACAGGAAAAACCATTACAGGAGCATACTACGCATCATTACTTGACAAGCTGAAGGCGGAAATTGAGGAAAGACGGCCACATTTGCAGAAAAAGAAAATTCTGTTTCACCAAGACAATGCGCCGTCTCACACCTCCGCGGTTGCCATGGCGAAAATCCACGAATTACGGTTTGAACTGCTTGACCATCCTCCTTACTCACCAGATCTAGCTCCAAGCGACTTCTTTTTGTTCCCTTATCTAAAAATTGCTCTCGGAGGACAGAGATTTTCGTCAAATGAGGAGGCAATCACCTTCGTGAACAATTATTTTGCAGAGAAAAACGCCGAGTACTATTTGGACGGGTTAAACAGATGGGAGCATCGATGGGAGAAGTGTGTAGACTTACAAGGAGACTATGTAGAAAAATAAAAATAAATTTAAAGAAAAAATGTCTTGTATCTTTGTTAGGTCGGAAACTTTTCAGACCACCCTCGTAAACATTGAAATTTTTTGTAAATGATATAGTAAAACATTCCTCAAAGTTTAAAAATAGTTTATTATCAGAACAGTATTATAGAAATAATTAAGGTTCTTCCTGTAACAGGCGACAATCAGCTATAGTCTCTATTGTGCGGAAAATTTTGATATCGTCGGCATACAGGAGAAGATGAGAATCCGACGGTAAGCCCATAATCTCCAGTTTACGCATCAAAATATTATGATCGATTTTGTCAAACGCCTTACTGAAATCGGTGTACACAGAGTCAACTTGGATGCGTTCGTCAAGAGACTTCTCCAAGAAATTTATGTAGTATACTAAATTAGTTTCTACCGACCGGCCAGGTAAAAATCCATGTTGTTGGATGCAAATTTTATCTTTTATTGTACCTAGGACTACTTCATACACAATCTTTTCGAATATTTTTCCAATAACAGATAAAATATAAACTGGTCTATAGTTCTTTGCAAGTTCCTTGTCACCCGATTTAAAAATAGGGATAATAAAGGCTTTTTTCCAAATCATCGGAAACACGCCTTCTTGTAAGGAACAGTTGAAAATTCTGGAGATTGGATAAGCGAGATTAACAGCGCAAAAACGCAGAAATACCGGAGGGATACCATCTGGCCCAAGTCCCTTTTTAACATCAAGATGTAAAAGATGATTGCAAACAGTATCAGATGAAATGCTTAATACGGTGGAAGCCGGTACATGCAGGTTGTTTATATCGGGATCTAATAACTCGCCATCACTGAAGACTGAACTAAAATGTTTAAGAAAAAGACTGCATATAGATAAACCATTTTATCCTCATGTTTCAACCTCAACTTCATGTTTCAATATGTGTGGAACGTTGGAACTGTGTTTTCTTGCTTTAACATATGACCAAATACGTTTGGGGTTGGTGACGATATCTGTTTCAGTTGAATTGACAAAATTCCGGAAATCTGAAGAAATTAAATATTTGGATCTACCGCGCAGTAATGAAAATGTTAAATAATCCAGTGGATTTTTATACAATATCCATTTGTTGTGAAATTTACGTTTTTCTTTAATTACTTTTATAGTACTAGAAGAATACCAAGTCAGATAAGACGGATGTATGATCTTTTTTGGAATATATTCATCAATTATATCATTTATAACATTATAAAAGGTATTTAACATATCTTCACAGTTAAGGTAATGTAATAAATTATGCCAATTAACATTACTTAAGCAATAATTGATAGTGTCGTATTCTGCCTTCTTAAAACTGTATTTGATCTCGTAATTGTTTGAAAGTTGCTTCAACAAGAAAGTGCGTTTTATATACACATCAAGTGGAGGATGATGTAGATCCTCTCGGAGAATAGGACTATTACATCTATTAACTAGATCTATACAAAATTAATTAGAAAGAACTAGTTCTAGAATTCTGTTATTACTATTGACTACATTGTTAAATTGGTGTAAGTTACAATACGAGAACAAATTGACAAAATTGACTGCTTGTGAGTTGTATTCCACTGGTTTGAGTGAATTGTCTTCTGTCGGATACCAAACGATACTGGGAAGATTAAAATCACCACAGATTAACAATGAACTGTCAGAAAATTGATCAGAGATATGCATAAGCTTATTGCGAAAGTTATCCGCGACATTAAGATTACGTGGTGGTAGATAGACACAACACAAAAAAAGTCTGCAATTACCGTATTGTAGTGATACCCACACATCTTCAGAGTCGCTTTCTAAGTTCAGCATACGCGTAGACTTAATGCAACTACGTACTGCGATTAGTACACCTCCATGATCCGCAGTAGATTCTGTTGATTGTCGATCACGGCGACAGACAGTGTATCGAGGGCTAAAGAGTTCCGAATCGGATATGCTATCATTCAAAAAAGTCTCTGTAAGACAGATTACATCACAATGTTCATCACTGGTGTTAGCGTAAAGATCGTTGGTTTTAGTGCGCACCCCGCGCACGTTAACATAATTAGAACTATGCTTAAAGTGCAGTTGAATCCATCGATTTTGAAAGATAATACCAAGCCGAAACAATAACAGATTCGTAGCTTACAAATGCTGCAACTCAATCTGTCAATCATTATATTATGTTTACCCTTGTTGTAGTGTTTGCTTTCCAATACGGATGCTGACTATAATTACTGCTACTTACAGGCAACTAGTGCTAGGCGTTTAACGAACCAGATTAGATTGATGGCACTGTCGATAACTTGCCACTCCCTTCCGATTTAACCGACTCCTAAATATCTCGTTAATGGCACTAATGTCGACTTGAGAGATTAGGTGCTAACCAGTGCTAGCTACAAGCATTTGATTTCATCTACTTATAATGCACAAAAGGTCATCGGGTGGGGTATAGCTGTCAAGCTTTGAACTGCCAATCCTATTGTGGTGCTAGCTTCCTAACATGGGTGCTAGCTAGTGCTAGCTATGGACTATCTAGTACTAGTTTGTTGAAAGAGATACAACGAATTGGTGGGGCTGGCGCTAACTTAGCACCCGCCCCCCAATTCACCATGTTTCACACAGATATCAGTATTAAAATAGTTCATTCAACACATTTCTAAAGGTTGTCAGAAATGTCTATTTTGAAATGTTTCAGGGAACACATTTCTGAAAGTATAACAAAAAATACTCATTGTCTAATAGAAAATTGTAAAAGTGTATTTTTAGATCTTTGGGAGCAGATATTCTTATTTAGAGGACGTTTTTTTAAATTCAAAAAACTAATAACTTTATTTTATTAGTCATTAAATTTGAATTATAATTTGAAATTTGAATATGTTTTCGCGAGTTTTTCCATTATTTTTCTGATTATTTGTAGTGTTTCTTGGGCTTGCATAACGAAACGGCTTGTTATTGAGTATAGTTTGTGAACAACTAGATATAAAAGAAAAATAATTATCATTTCGCAGGTAAGATTTTGCGTATGCTTTGCCGTCGTGCTATTGCTAGTCTTTGTGAAAATAGTGGTACATAAACTTTCTTTTATTTAAAATAGAAACTTTAACATAATTACAATGTTTTTTATAGATTTCCAAAGGATCCTGAAAGAGAATTCTATGGATTTTGAATTTAGGTTTAGATATTAATAGTATTAAATTAAATTGGAAAGAGTTGACGTCTATTCCAATCAGTGTCGGACTGTCCATAGAGTCAGTATTAAATTAAATTGGAAAGAGTTGAAGTCTATTCCAATCAGTGTCGGACTGTCCATAGAGTCAGGGTGGCGTTTGCCAGGAGTAAGGCAATCTGTAAGAGCTACGTACATGCTACCGGACATTTTTGTAGATCTTCTTGAGATCTACAATTCGTTCGCTTACAGTCTGCCTTTATCTCTTATCATTTTTGCAGCGTAATGCGTTTTGTCCCTGTTTGAGCCAATTTTCTTACTTACTTATTTCACGCTTTCCTTATTACACGACATTCGAAAGATTCTCTGATCAATCTGTATACATAAGAACCTTCTCTAAGAAATAAGCTATCAAATGGTGAAAACGGCATCAAAATCTATTCAGTGGTTCTCGAAACTCAACAGTTTTTACAACAACCGAACTTCAAAATCTACAAAGTTAATGGGGTCGTGCTGATTTTCAGCGATCGATGACGCGTTTTAAGCGGTGGTTCCTACACACGCCGTTGATTTTCAAACGAATATTATGCTAATATATAAGGTAGATAATATAATAAAGAAGTACATATATAATACACGCCTGCCATTTGTTTAAAATTATTTTGAAAAATGGCAAACTCATGTGTTTCATAGCATTTATTCGAGAAAAAGAAGTTTGGGACTTATTAGTAATTACGAAGAAAGGCATTGCTAATTATGAATCAAACGTAATTTTTTTAAATTATAGTTGCAATGTTACATGTTATGATCCTATTGACATTATTATTAAGGAAAATATAAATTCCATTGGAGTAGCACATCCTGAGATACAAGGCGACATTTCTTTCGCTAGGAATGTTATTGTTCTGTTTATATATAAGGAGCGACGCAACATCGGGCGAGTTTATTTCGACTGTTTCAACTTTTTTTACTTCGGATTTGCATTTAGCAAACGTTGTTATGAAGTTGTTAATATTTGATTTTTACAATGGAGAAACTGATAATAGAAGACGGTAAAGTCTCCCATCGCATTGTGAAAGGTAGGAATTTGCAAGATCTTATCAGCGTATCTTTTGATGGTGCAGGAAATATGCCAGGCCAATATGTTGGTCTTCAAGTAAAATTGAGAGAAGAGGTGCCAAAACTAATTTTCACGCATTGTTATGCGCATGTTTTGAATTTAGTGCTGGAGGCGCCACGTCAAGCTATATTGAAGCAACGAATTTATTCGGTCTCTTGGAGTTTACTAGTGTATTTATTCACGAATCATTCAAGCGCACCTTTGTGTGGGCGGACAAAATCACGGAACTAACAGCTGGTAGAGACGATTGCAGAACATCGAAAAAACTAGATGGTGGGCCAAAGACAAAGCCTTGACCACCATCATCAAGAAAGTTCGAGCCAATGATTTCATTTCAAGCAAAGGCATTGATGGATTCCTTTTTGTAATTTGAAACTATTCTGACAGCTTTCGCATTCAAGAAAATGTTCGATCTATCAACCCCGGCAAGTCAATACCTGTAAACTCCTACACAAGACTACCTTAAAGCCGTGTACAAAGTCATCATCAACACGGATCTAGTTAAAATAGATGAAAAATTCAACTGCAACGATCATTTAAGAAAGGATGACGCTTGTTTGGATCCGAAAATCTTCCACGGAATTGACAAGAACGGAATTCCTAATGCTGCATTAAAGCCAATCAGCATCAATTTCCAATGTATCGAGAACTACTTTCAAAAGAACTCGCATCTTTTTCAAAAAGTTTTAATGAACTTTCTAGAATTATTTGGGACGAACACGTTCCACCTAGGCAGCAACACACAAATGATTCAGATTCTCAGAGTGAGGAAGAAGACGAAAAGTAGGAAGAGATCTGCGAAGATGGTTTAGATCAAATGGCAAAGAATGCTATTTGTTTGTCACGAAGAGGTTCGGATGCTTGCCGAAGTTGCATACTAAGTGCATGTAAACTTTTGTCGCAATATAACATGCACTTCAGTAGGTACTCCAACTTATATGTTGCTTATTGTGTAATCCTCACAATCTCGTTTACGTAAGTATCTTGCTAGAGACGACTTTTCGCGCTGAAGCGCATTAAGACGAGGGTTCGTTCTCTGCTGGTGCAAGAACTGCTGATGGACTCGTTGGATATCCTAAACACAGAAGCGGATCTTATCAAGGGTGACGAGGATAGCAGCTTGTACGAACGAGTTATTGACAATCTAGCTGAAACTTCTCCCCCTTTTAAAAAATGCCGATTAGCTAGCTTCAATTATAACTAATGGGAACTTTTTACATAAAAAGGTATGACTTTAAAAATAAAAACTTCCAAAAACTCTTGCCTATTTGATTATTATTATCATTTGGCTTGTCGGTTGACCTGATAGTATCATCTGCCCTGATCCTAGGCGAGCGGCGGGCCCTTAAAGTCATAATGCCACCCGGGCCCCTTAGGCCCAGTCCGACGCTGATTCCAATCATTTTAAAGCAAGTGATTTTGTTATTCGAACCTTTAGTGCAAAAGATTCTTACGTCAAGATGCTGTTCCATTTGCTGCAGCTTCTCGGTTAGTAAAAAGGTAAAGGAATTATTAAGTAACGTAACTGCAAATTTTAATTTAATTAGCATTAATGACCATGAAAAATTATTATTGAAAATTTAATATATAAATCACTGTTATGTATGAAGTGACTTAGCCATCTTCGTTTTTGTTTATTTTTTTATTTAATGTTATAACAGACAAGAAGAAATACATAGACAGAAATACATAGTGGCATTATTCCAACGTAATCTTTTGGTTATATGTGCTTCTTAGTACTTTCTTTAAAATCATGTTTTCAAAATTCTGACAGACGGCAGCATTTTCCAAGCAGACGTTGGTAAAGTTGCCGTAAATTCACTAAAAAATAGCGGTTATATTCCAAGATGAAACTTACACCAAAAGATCAAAAAAATTACAGTTTTTATCAGCGTTAACAAAATTTCGGCAGACGGTCCCGTTACGTCAGCAGACGAAAATTTATTTCGCTAAAGGCGACTATGCAGCGTTAGGACAGTCAGGCGGTGAGACAAATATTTCATCATTATTAAGTAATACAATAAAGATTTTACTGAACTGCATTGTTGATAATATTTTTTTATTTTATTACCAATCTTGTAATGTTAGATTTTAATGTCAGAAATACAGTATTACATGTGATATGAAAAAATTAACAAAACTTTTATAAAATCATATATACATAGAATTTTTTTATTTTTATGTAATAACTCAAATAGAATAAACAAAAACCTACCTACTGCATCAGCAGTGAAGTACCATTCAATCCAATACTACTACCAAATATTGGAGTGGATAGTAAAACAAGAAATGGTTGATGCATGCTCTTGGGGATGGTTTGTGCGGAACAATGAATATTTTCCAAAATTAAGTGATTTACCTCTAGCTCCACGGGCTCTCCGAACTATTATCCGTGCAAGTGTACAAAGAAATGTGGAACAATACGATTTAGCTGCAGAAGAAATGGTCAACCTTTGTACAGATGCTTCTGGGCAGTGTCAGGAATCTAGCTGTGCTAACTTCGTACACGATCAATATGAGGTTGATTCAGAAGACTCCGATATGGATGCATAAGTGTTCATATTTCAGACCTTACATTAGAATTCTATGTTGCTTATTTTAGTTATTTATGTATTAAGGGCATAAAAAAGCTTTTATGGCCAGAAGCGTTATTTCTAGCCCGAGGCGTCAGCCGAGGGCTAGGAAAAGGCTGTAGGGCCATAAAGGCAAGTTATGCCCGAAATGCATACACTATTTTATGCACAGATTGTTTTTATCTCATATCTATTATTGTGTAAAAAATATAATTAAATGAGTACGTAGGTTACATCAAGCCGCTGTACGTATACTTATGTGCATATATATGAAGTACGTTACTATAGTTACTATCTAAAATACTTAATTTCAGCTTATTTTCATTGGTGATAAGTTTACAAATTATATTAAGAACCAATCAAGTTCTACAAATACAGCTCTGACATTTAATTGACGTTTCATTATTGCCCGTCGGATCATAAAGAGGCCCTTGGGGCATAAAGAGACAGTTATGTTTAGATAGATCTATCAATAATAGTCTAATTATAATGCATCTGTGCATAAACTTCATTTTGTCCTTTCTGTCATTTTGGAAAATATAAATAAAAGTTCAATT
The DNA here is from genome assembly GCA_929113105.1 of Agrypnus murinus. Classification (NCBI taxonomy): domain Eukaryota; kingdom Metazoa; phylum Arthropoda; class Insecta; order Coleoptera; family Elateridae; genus Agrypnus; species Agrypnus murinus. The sequence goes on along the minus strand of OV816024.1, from coordinate 224,828,726 downwards.
ATCACAGGAGATTTGTCATTACCATGGAAAAGTAGCCTAGAAACATATGTGTCACATTCATTTACTTGTTGGAATAATTAAAGTAAATTTTAAGTAATTTCCAGTAGATAAATTCTAACGGATTTTGGATATATATTGTAGCACATATTATTGAGAAAACTAGGAAGGATTTACTTCAAGGTTAGCTCTATTTTTTTCATAGTTTGACCTGACTATATACAGTTAACTTTATTTTTTATTAATGATATCAATATCACCATCAGCTCGTTATAATTTTAAACGTACTTTTGTAAAACGTCGTTCAAAATTATTAAAAATTTAGACTTTCCCTTATCAAAAAACTTTATTAAGATTTTTTGTTCCAAAAGCCATCAGAAATACACTGATTAAGTTTCATGCATGCTTAATAAAACACCCTACACATCTGGTATTACTAATATTTATTATGTTTTAGATGGTTTTTGCTTTCTTTATTAATACTTTTTAGAAGTTTATGAATTCAGTATGCTGAAAACTTTCAAGTAATGAGTTATGGCTTTTTATAAATTATCTTTGAAAAAATTGCAACATTTACTAAATTTTAATAAATATAATTTAACTCTTTTTGTAAACAAGTGCATAAAAATAAATAAGTAAATTACACTTTGTTTTATTGGTAGAATATGACAAAATGCAAGGGAACCTGAAAAAAAAGCGAATTAACTTTTCTTGACGTGGAAAAGCGTTTTTAAAAATAATACTTTATTTAAAAACGCAAAAGACGGAGTCCAAGTTACAAAAATGTACACAGTTTACTGTTAAATACAATAAGTATTTATTCGTTGTTAATAAACAATATGCACTTGCATAATAACTTAAACACTATACTGTTTTAACTTTAAACGAGTAATAATGATCAAGGCCGAGGTAAACAGTATTCCTGGATACCAGTTTCTACGGCTTCTGAGTAAGTAAGTTCAGAACTAGGCAAACAATATCCCTGGATATCAGTTTCTAACGTAGTCGAAACCTGAACTGATTTATTTTACCAAGTTGCGCTACTTTTATACTATTCTGCGGCCGTGAAGTGCGCATACGTGACGATAACGTTTTGCTTCCGCTAACATTTTCATAGAATGCATTTAGATATGTTTCTGAATACTGCATGTGTTGGCGGTGCAGCTGCTAACGTTTTGCTTCCGCTAGCGTTTCATAGAATACATTAGATAAAGTTACTTAGCATTTCACAGAATGCATTTAAATAAAGTTCCTGAATACTGCACATGTGGGCGCTATTTATCTCGCAGCTGCGAATCGTTATCTTGCACGTGGTAAGATTTGTAAGTAGGTCATAATTCTCTTATGTGTATATGAATAAAAGTTAACTCCTCCCACGCAAGAATGAAATATACTTTAAAGAAGAATATTTCAGTGTTTACAATAAAGTTACTGGCTACATGAAAAGTAAGAGGTGTCACATTTTACAAATATAATGATGATAATCATGCAATAAGAATACATAATAAGAGAGTAAATAATAATGGTACTTAGTATATGGAGATTACATAAATACATAATAGGACTGTCAGGGGAGTTCCCAGCGGTGTGCGAAGGTGTGCACGGCACACGGGCAGCCAAATTTTGGGACAGCCAAATGAATTTAAAGTTAATACACTGTATGGCGTCGGACAGTGATAATAAATTTAATAATAATAAGTGTAGACTGTAGACATCGATTTAAAAAAAAATTAAAAACCGTATATATCTTTCTGGCACGACATAAATTCTTATTATTAGTTGTTATTTATCACTTGTTGATGGGGTATTGGACAAGTTCAATAGCAGCAAAATTTGTGTAACCAAAACATTAGCAATTTCGTATAATGATTTCAGTTACTATACCTATACATATATAGAAGTAAATTTCTTAGTGCTTTTCTGAGTTTGTAAAAATTAGAAAAATAACCTACTTCCTTTAATTTAGACATTATTTTTGTAAGTACTATAATCCATATTGTATCAAAGTGGGATATTTTAAAAACTCATAGTAGTGTGTTAATTTTTTAACTCTAATAAAACGTTTAAGACACAGTCGCTGAAAAAGCCGGGTTGTGGATTTAATAAGACCATTATAGTAAGTAGTAGTCATTCTTCTAATAAATATGTATACCTTGTTTTTAGTTCGGGGACAGTTAAAAACGATGCATCAACAGACACTGTAACAGACAGTGAAGGAAAAAGACTTTTAATAAATTTTTAGAACTACTCTTCCTTCTAGAAGATAAATCTATATATTTGTTAGTTACATAATAAATTAACTAATGGTAAAATGTTACTAGTTTTTAGTCGTTCTTATAGTAAGTTTTTTTACTGGTTAATTTAATTGTAACTGCTATAGTAATTTTTAAAAAGCTATTTTCAGGATAAATCTTAACGGCGCACACAGGGCTGAAACCTGATTCTAACCGGTCAAAATTATTTTATAGGCTTAACTGAAAGCAAATTACTGGAATAGTACAAAAATGATAAAATAATAAAAAAGAAAGAAAAAACAATCCTTTTGAGCCACTAGAGCTGGATCAGTTTGATACTTTTATATTTTTCCAAGAAGAAGTTATTTACATAATTATGTTATTAGGAAATAAGGCAAAGACGTAAAATAAATAGCATTTACACGAATTCTTCTTTATTTTAAGAAATATTGCAGAACTTAAAATGCTATTTAAATATCTAAAAATGAAATAACGTGCAAAAATTATATTGCTAATCGTTTAATAACTACCCCTTTTCATTTCGATTGTATTTCAGTTTATGCATCATTGTGCATGATTATTTTTAAATATGTTATTCTTTATACTATAGCAAAAACATATTAAAAATACAAACGCAACAGCTTGCAAGATTTCTAAGTTATAAACCACAAAATAAAACATTTATTATTCGGAAAATAAAACTCACCGTTTTCTATATTAGAAGGGTATCAACTTACCTTTTTATAAGACTTTTTAGCACTTCGATTCTGTTTTTATAAATTATTGAAATCAATAAAAAACAGTTTCACGTTAACGAACAAACTACAAATACATCTACACAGATTGGCGCCTTCGGAAGTGTTTTAACACTGACTTGCACTTTACCGGAATTGTTGGGTTTTTTATGGTTATTATTTTCCGTAACGGTAAACGGCAGGTAGTTACGAGTTCACTAAGCTTTCTACTAAAATACTAATTCTTAGAATACCTTTGATTTTACCAATGGTTTTTGGAGTTTTGACCGGCTAGAATCAGGTTTCAGCCCTGCGTCGGCTTGGGACTTAACACCTCAAAAAAAAAAATAAATGAACCATCTACATCAATATCTTCTAGAACGTTAACATTTTTGTTTGCTGTTGTTTAATTATAAAGAAATGTTTTAAATGATGTTGATTTTTATATCTTTATTACCTGATTTAATAAAAGAGTGAAATATTTCTGTGTTACAGTGATATATTTCAAGATGAAGACGTTTTCACATTTATAAATGTTTCGGAAATGTTTCATAAATATTTCGAAATATTTCATATGTCTTATGTTTCAGAGTTATATTTCTAAAACATTTCTGAGATATTCTGCGCTGTGTGGGTAAGAGGATCCTAATGCTACGTTTTTTATTATTTTAAAATAGTAAAAAATCAGATTAAATACAAGCTAAAAATGTTGCGGTCGTGCTATTTACCTTTTGAACATCTGTGGAGGGTTTTTATTTATATTTTGCACCCCCACCTACATATTATAAGAAATAAAAAAATATAAAATATAATTCCGAAGGCCATTTTTTAATATTTTAATATGAAATCTAAATGGTTTATCTGAAAGGATGTCATAAGTTATTGTATATTTCTTATACGAAAAATGTTTTAAATTCTATAAGGACCTTTGTTTAAGATGCTTTTGTTGACAATTCAATGAACATAGTGATTTCAATACGTGAGCAAGAGAATAACTTGATCCATGTCTGAAAAAAATGTTTAGCTGAAAGCGATAAACATTACGATAAAAAAAGTACAGTTACTACTGTCTGGAAGGATAGTTTCAAATAAAACATTTAGCTGGTTATGATCATAAATAGACTAAAGTTATCTACAATCTAAACTAATTAATTAAGCTAAATAATTGTTCTTAGTAACAAGCTCGTTACAAAATGGTGAGAAAATTTAAAGTCAATAGAGAAACCATGAGACAAATTATAAAAATGAAGTTAGGTGAGGTCTCAATCTTAAGCCCTATAAAACAAATAAATAAAGAAGAGTGAAGGAAGAGATAGTTGCAAGAAACTTACCTAATGTAAATTTCTCTGATAAAAGGCTTTGTATTTTATAAAACACAATAAATAATTAACTTGGTCTATGGTTTAAATATATTAAATGTAAAGGCCAGAACAAAAAGGTTGTGCTGGGAAAAAATAGAAATCGAGCAAATCGTGTAAAATCTAGAGCTCGTCTTCTGTTTGTTCGAAATTGTTTATTATTATAAAGTAGATATTGATGATTCCATTTTCAAATGATAAATAAGGTAACTATTTATTTATCACCAGAAAACATAATCACATAAATTCTGTTGTGATGCAGCAATCCCAAGAGCTGTTCAGCGTGTGAAGGAGCGGTTTGATGTTGATCAAAATTCATTATTTAACTATTCTAGAAGGAATAAGCTAGATTTTAAACTTTCATGTCTTGTTATAAAGATATAATGAATCAAAACTCTCAAAATGGGATTTCTTCTATATTGTAGACCTGACATATCTAAAATGCGATGTGATACAGTAATACAGTCGAATTCTGGAGCATAAATTGATTATCGGAAATATACTCTGTTTCGTTACAGAAAACAAGTAGTAGCAGAAAACAACTTAAAAATAGACTTTTAAATCACAAAACAATTTATGTACATTAGAGATAGGTAATATCCATTCGCAATTCAAATCGCTAATCTAAAGAAGAATATTTAAAAGTGACCACAAACAGATTATTTAAGAAATAAGTAAATAACACCCTTAACCATTTTGAAATGCAACCCAACATACACCTTCACACTACATTGATTTTATCAGTAAAAGCAGTCAAAGCTATAACACAACAGATCGAGGTATACTTCAGTTGTCAATTTTCCAACCAATTATCATTTTCGTATAAAACACAACACACATACACCCTCAAAGGACACTTTATTAGCTTTTTATAAACGATTTTATAATTAATTATGAAATAAATAAAGATTAGTAAAAGTTTCACAGTATTTATTAAAATATAACCTGACAATATTGTTTCGACAGCTATGCTGACATTATCAAAGGTAATATAATTATAAACAAACAGGTCGCTAAGGTAGATACAAAAATAGGTAACTAGATAAAATAATAAGAATCAGAATTAAATATCTAATACTTCCTTTATTTATTTTTTATATTAATTTTGTTAGAATAAACAACATTTTATTATTAATCAGAACGTTTTGAATTTATTCGTCATCTTTAATTTGTAAATGTTCATAGCTTTTATTACTATTTGTTAAGTTGTAAAGCATAAAAAGTTAATTAATTATTCAGCAATCTACATATTCTAATCATGAAACGAATATTATGATTCTGGTTTTTATAAAATGCATTAAGATTGCAATTGCTGTTGCAAACTGTATCACTAACTGATATTTCTTTTGAAATCTGAGAGAAAGCCGGAATCTGAGAGAAAGAACAAACTGGTCTACAATTAAAGGAAGTATAATAGCTGCCGGGTAAAGCAATGAAACAGGTTATTGGTGTCATCCGGATCACGTGGCATTACGTGACAAAAGAATTTACGCAACTGTTGAAGAACATGGATTTTAGTTTACTTTCCAGAATGTTTGACAAAGTTTTCGAAACTTTTAGAGTGCTTAAGGAAGAATTACCGAAAAAGTCCGACAAAGGTTCTAGAAAGCTTAGGAAAATAGAAATTAAATTAAAATCCAAAAGAGTTACAACAAAGGCAGGAGGCTACTCCTGCACTGAAAATGGTAATGGAATGGAAGCCTGGAGGAAAAAGATCACCCTGGGTAGCCATCAGCTCTTCCAACAGAACCTTGAAGGCATATTGGACCCAGTGGGAGTTATTGGAGTTGGGAAACCATCTCCTAAGCGAGTCTTGGAGAGCAAAGATAGTATCAGGTCTCATCTCATAGTCCAAGAAGACAAGTGTCAACAGTACTAGGATACCTCCATGACGGTGTGTCAAGAGAACACTTCAGTGTGAAGAAGACCCTGGAGAACATTAGGAAGCGTTTTTATTGGGTCAATTGTAAAGAAGACGTTAAAGAGTGGTTCCGTAAGTTTGAACTGTGGGCCACTGTTAACAGACCTCTGGAAGGACTTATGAGGCAGTACCATGTAGGTAGTCCTTTGAAGAGAGTGGTCATAGCTATTGCTAAACCATTTTCAGCGACAGCTACTGGGAATAAGTAGATAAGTCTTGGTGGTGATGGACTATTTTAGCAAATGACCAGACGCATGCGCACTACCAAAGCAGGCATCTGCGAATACTGCTGAAGTATTGGTTAAAAGGTTCTTCAGTCGTTTCTAAGTGCCCCTGGAGCTGCATTCGGACCAATACCACAATTTGAAGTCCATACATTTTGGAGACGTCTGTTGATCGCTGGGTATTTGCAACACTCGGACAACACCGTGGTCACAAAATGATAAAACGCATCAATCGGACGATGGGTAAATACTTGGCTAAAAGGTCGTCTCCGACCATCAGCGAGACTGAGATTATTATCTGCATCTGTTCCAGATAGCTTATTGTGCATCTGTTTACGAAACAACCTCAGTCTGTGTGTTGTTTGGATGCGAGCGATTACTGTGCGACTTGGAATACGATGTCTATCTGCGGGGTAGGAGGTAGCCGGAGATGATAATGTCGCCAAGTTCAAGCAGAAGGTGCAAGATCTTCACGATTGAACCCGAACGAAAGATTAACCAAACCATGCGTGACCGGATGAAGACTGTACTATATGCGAGCGCAAGAAGAAGAATTCTAACTTGGGAGTCTGGTTTGGTTATACAAAGACGTCGTGGCTGATTGCCAAAGCTACAGTGGAATTGGGAGGATCTATACCGGTGGAAGAAGCGAATAAATGACAAACTACCGCATACAAAAATTGTCAAGAGGGAAACCAAAGGTGGTATATTCCAATCGTTTAGCATCCTGTAAAGGAAATAATAACGCAATCTCGGACCAGGAAAATAAGGAAGACTGGTTGGCTTTTGAGAATATGGCTGCGTTTTCCGGAAATGGAATATAAAATTTATAAATAATAAATTTATTAATAAAGGAATAAAATTGGTTTTGAATTTACCGATAAGTTAAGTCAAATGTTCAAGAAAGTTCAGAAATGTAGTAAATGCACACTATAAACAATTGTTTAATGTATCTCTAGTAAGTCGTGTTATAATAATTTTATTACCACTAATAATATTCTAGGATAAAAGTTGTTTTACATAATAACAAGCACACTGTTGTCTTTATAAAAACTATCAAAATCTGCTTTGAACCCTTTATATTTTGAAAACGACTGGTTGTTAACACGATCAAGGTCGTACTTCAATATGCATTTTTAATTAAAAACATTCTGTTTGAGGATTGGGGATTGACAAAGATTGTTTTTAAAAAATAGTCGTATCTGTTTATAAATAAAAGATGAAATTCAGGATGGATATCCTTTTTGAATATAATTGAATAGAAAGTACAAGTTTACCTAATGAATAGCCTGATCAGGCCTAATCTCTTTCCCTTTATTGATTGTTTATGGATAGGTTGTAAATAATTTGCATTTAAAATGGCGGTGTAATACTTCTTTCAAAAAACTAGTTAAGAAAACCACCTGTATGGCGCCACTATTTTTCAGAACTATCTCTTTTAATTAATAACAATTTGGTCAAGAAATTGAAAGAAATAAAACCTTAATTCTAAAGTACGAATTTTAATCGAATACCTTGTATATAAAAGTCTGGAATTATCTTTCAAGTAAATCAAAACAACAAAAAATTGAGTAATATCTGGGTTTTTGGTGTACAAATCATTTGAATTTGGTAAAGATATTCTCGTTAGTGTAAGAGTCATCCTTCAAAAAATGTATTTCAGTATTCTAGCATGTTAACAGCAGTAAAGAGTGTTAATGAAATTGCCAAGAAAACCGATTTAACCCTCGCGAGTGTCATCCACCGAACATACACCTCCAACGCGAATAATCACGATTGGACTTTTATTTACTGTTTGTGTTTGAATGTAGTTAGTTCTCTTTGAAAGTGACAATGATTTTTAAGATTCAACTAGCCAATAAAAGTAAATATGCTAAAATAGAAGAGGATGCATCTTTCTACGATATTGTGCAATTAGGTAAGATTTTAAAACTATAATTTCCAGTCCTGGTTGTGTCTATTCAGCTTTTTTTTATGTAAAATTTTTAGCAGCCATGTTGATCCTTTGTAATTTCAATCATCATTATGCATAAATATAAATAATAATGTTTACGTGAATTATGGATAAATAATAGATAAAATTATTTTCAGATTTTTGCTTTACAAAGAACCATTTAAATGTAAAACCGTTTCTGGTTCCTGCTATGTAGTACCTACATAAGTATATATGTGATGAAGTATATATGTCGGTATAGGTCGTTACTTGGACGGCCGAACTCAGCTTAAAAAGATGGCGCACATGTGCTTATAAAACGTGTGATTATTAAGAACTGACATTGTGATTAGTGACATATGTCGTTTCTATAATTACAAGTAAGGTTTGTAATGTAAATTAGAATGTGTAAATAATTTTAATAAAACTTTAATTACAGCAACTCATAATTACAAATGATAAACACAAACAGTCAACTTTGAACATTTTTACATTGGGTAACAAAATTAAGAATTCATGATTTTCAAATAATGAAGGAAAATCATCACAGTATGTATTTACATTGGATTATTTAGATTTAGAATGTATTTATATTTTGCATTTTGCTTTAAAATAAAACTAATATTTGTGTGCATTATTTTTTTACTTTTTTCTTTTTGTACACTCCAATAAATGATTGTAACCACTATAATTGGCTCCTTTTCCATTAAAAAAATGTTCCTTACAATTTAATCAATAATTTTTACACTAAAAGAATGGGAAATTAACACTCAGTTCGTGCATACTTTACACTCAACAAATGTCTTCTCAACAATATGGTTTGTCATTTTTACACTCGTTAGTGTCGTTTTCATTTCTGTATCGTGTAAGATATGTATAAAGAATCCATGACTTTAACCTGCATTGAAGGTTAAAGTTGTTATATAGTTTACCACTTTTAAGACCAATGTTATTTACACTCATCAGTGTGGATAAATAGGAACCACTCTGGGTGTTATTTGAGTGTAAAAGTTAACACTCCATTTTTTACTGTGTACATTCAGAACTTCTTCCTCTTAATAAAATCTAAGATTGTATAAAATTAATAACTACAATTCTGAAAAATAATATTTGCTTTATAGTTCCTAAGGTGCATAGCATAATATGCAGATTTTTTTTATTTAACTACATAACTATTTACTAGAAAAATAAAGTAAATAAAAATAAAAGTGGTTAATGTGTCGAGAAAAAGTAAATACTTCTAACTCAATTCAATGTTATATTTGCAAGAAAATATAAAGCATGCATATCTGTACAAAGGTTGTCCTACAATACTTATATATATTTAGATCAGTCGTACGACCTGTTACTAACTTATTATTAAATTATTACTAAATTAGGTACCTAAAAGTATTTTAAATATAAAGGCAAATGTACAAAATTTTTAATACATAAACAAATATCTACTAAATAACAACTTTTCTTTTTATAATTTAGCACGTGTCAGTCAATCTTTGTTATGTTCACTTTACGAATGTTTTGCATTTCTAACTCCGCACTTTCAGGAATTTCATCGTGTCCCCAAACTGGATGTGATCCATCACCAGATTTTAGAATTACTCGTTTTACTAATTCTTGAGATGGTTGTTTTAAATCGTATGCCCAACCAATTTTAGCAAAGACATCTATCCAGAAGGCAGTTAGATTGACACTATACCTTCCCAATTCTGCAGTTTTATAATCCCAAGGAAATGTGTGATGATAGTTGTGCCATCCTTCACCCATGGCTAGTATTGACACGGTTAAGTTTTCAGCAGGGCTGATATATCTGCAAACATTTTAAATCATAACAATTTATTTTAATTCTAATTTAAGACTTACTTATTATATGGTTTCTTTCCCCATAAATGTGCCGCACTATTAACGAACCATGTAAAATTAAGAGATAACGTGTAACGGCCGACACATACCAGCAAAATTGACCAAAACCAATCTTCTCCCCATGTTAATGGTGGAATTATAGTTGGTATAATAAAGCCAAACAGTAATTTAAGTAAAATAAAATGCCTATAATGTTAAAACAAATGAGCGTGTTAAATGGTAAAAATAGTAAACCACTTTACTTTTGATGAAATTGTACAACCGGATCAGCCAGAACATCACTCATGTCGACTTCTTTTCCTCTTTTTATAACTTCTGGATGTTTCTTCATCATTAACCAACCTACGTGGGCAAAGAAAAAACCCCGATTTGCATTGTGTGGATCTGCATCCGTTTCAGAGTATCTATGGTGAATTCGATGGTCCCTTACCCAATCGTACAATGTATTCTGTATAAATCTCGAGATTAGATAAATTTTGTATGGATATGTTGTAAGAGTAAGTACTTACTTGAGCAGCCAAAGAAAAACTTAACATCAAAATAATCCTTAACGGTAGTTTTGCTTTATAGGAACGATGACACCAAAATCTATGAGCTCCGGCTGTTACGCCAAATCCATTGATGCCACCAATAAGGAAACCTAAGCAACATAGGATGTTAATTTAAAATAGCATAACAACAAACCATTATTATTAGCTAAGTAGTAGCAATTTGAAAACAAGCAAAAATCCATGCAATTAAGTATAACAAAATTAGCATCAACTGTCAGTATAAGTATTTAGTATTTACGCTATGTGTAAGTATTTCAGCAGCTCTCTATACTTCCGTTTATTTTACAGTTAATGAAAGTTTTATTTAAATATTAAATACCATTTTTTTTAAATTGATATAAAAGTTTTTTCAAAGTGTTAAATAGCTTTAATAGCTTGAATGTAGCATTAATCTAAATTCGGAATATATGAGATATTGAATTAATTTCGATAGGTTATAAAATAGAATGCGATTTCATCAATCAATAGGGCAATCCAAACCAAGAAGGCCGTTGTGGGCAAACTCCTGTTGGAGCCATCAAAACACCATTTGACAGATCGCAATTAGACGCACTAAAAGTTAATTCTTTTAAAGTATGGTAATAAATTTGATTTAACAAGATATAGGTATAGCATTTTTATGGTCCCTTTTTAGACAAATATTACTTCAAAGTTAAAGTGTTCACAAAGAGACAAAATGCTCTTAGAACCATAAATTCATGTTTAAGAAACATAATTACATCATCATTTTTATAATCATACAACAAGAGAGATTATCGTCTGAATTTATTATCGGTACCTGTGATGCCATGGTTAACGCTTGATTGGACGGATAGTTTTGGAATATAATTGCCTCTCCTTAAATTTAAGAAAGACGGACGCACTTTTCTCTTCTAGGGGGTTGTTTTCAAACGCGTGTAAATATCCCATGGCAGACGGCAACACGTAAGCTATGGTGTGAGAGGATGATTCATATTACCCCGATATCTTCAGTTCTGTTTTAAGGAAGTTTCGTTGGGCTTATCGTTAAACTCGTGTGTGTGAGAATTTAGAGTTGCCAGTGTTTCGTTTGATAATTATCAATAAAATTAGAAGTATAAGTAGAAAAACGTACAAGAATTCCTGGTGTAACTTAGCCTTCTTCGAGAAATGAGAGAATTTGTCTCGGCGTGCTTGTCACCTTGTTGATACTTAAGAACTTTCGAGTGTCGTTTGTGGGAAGTTTTGCAATAAATAAATAAAATTAGATTTTGAAAATCTGGTGTTTTACTACTGACAAGTTAACTTCCATATTTTCCGAGAAGAGTCATTAATACACGTGGAGCGGAATTTGTTTTGATATTGATACCGATTATCGTATAGTATAAATTTATTAAAACCTAAATAATAATTAAGTTAACAAGTATAAAATAATTGCAACGACCGACACTTCAACTTCTATAAAATGCGTTCAGAGTTTAGGTAGGTATACTGTTTAGGGACCATTGCACGTTCCTGCATCTTTAATTTGGATAGTGCTTGTTTGTTCTTTTTGATTAGGATGATTAATGACCTTTACTGGTGTTAAGTGCCCATGTGGATGAAGGTTAAACCAAATGTACTAAATAGGATAAAATGATTATTGGCACAACATTATTTTAGTTACTTACTTTGTAATTAAATACTTTGAAGATTATTCACGACACCAATAAAGTGAATTGGTTCTCCGTTTAGAAAATAGCAAAAATGTATTTAGAATGGGATCCCTAATAGGTTAAAGTGAAGACCCTCGTAATGCTCGTAGGTTTCGTATAATAATTAAATGTAGGTTATGTTCTATTGCACGAATTGTGCATTGTATTGTTGCTAACCTATTTTTATGAATTTAAATTAATAAAAACAAAGTTTAAAATCACTAAGCACTTGCTATATCTTGGCACGGCAAAATGTCTGTAATTCGTTTACAAAAAATGAACGAATAACAATAAGTGACACAGAACTTAATAAGTAAAGTTTCCAGAATTGTCGGTCCCACCGTTGCTTTCAAACAATAACCTCAAAAAATTTGGGTGGCGTCCTCTATATTGTTCAATCATTCCTGCATTCTACCTGAAATCAGTAGGCCTTTGCGATTAACTCCCACTACTACCGACGAATAAGTAAGAAGTCTGTGCTGGGAGCTATACTTTGCGTATAAGATTTATTATAATTTATTTGTTTATTGGAAGTTTGTTGTTAAAGTAATTATAGTGTGTGATAATACGTTCTATTGGCCAGGAACTATGCATACGTAATCAAGAAGATTAAATATGTAATACAAATTAATAAAAGTTACAACTAGACCACCTGGTATGAAAATAATATAAAAACGTAGAGTACTCGTCCCTGGAAGGAATATTGAATACGACTTTCTTAACTGTGGTTGTGCACTTCCTAACATTCCTAACAAAATATGAAGATGTTACTACAATCTGGATTTTTCAAAACGGCTATAATGTAAATTAACGCGAGCAACAATAATTTAGAGCCTTTGTCCTCCTCCTCCGACGCAAATTTGGACAAAGTGTAGTACACATGTACATACATGGGCTGTTAGGCTACAAAGATAAAGATATTCAAACGTTAACAAATGAACAAATTATTAATGAATTTCGTAAAAGAAGACATGAGAGTGAAATAAAAAGGAAACAATGGAATTTTTTGCAGCTTTCAACCAAGATGACGGCTCCTTCCCCCTTCAAGGTCAAAAATTTGAATTTTTCATCAGGGTCCCAGTCTAAACGACGTACTATATCAAAATCCTTACTATTGTACCTTTTGTAGGGTAAAAATCTCTACTAACTAGAGTAGTTATTATCAAATTTATGTAATTTGTAAATTATACTTAAAATTAAATACGCATTGTAGGGCGATACGCCGATGTTGTCGAAACTGGTAATAAAAATTAATATCAGATTTTCGTCCTCCATTGTCATGTACATCTTATTTATTTAAACGACATCATTGTCCATTTTAACCTGAAGAGTCCATTTATCATGCCTGTTTGTCTGCTTCTTTAGTATTTTTAATTTAATTTAAGTGAGTACAACAGGGTAAAGAGGGTCGCACTTAAAATTTGATATTCGATTTTAATGAAACTACTAGTAAGTGACCACGTGTTGACAAGGAAAATATGTTTTAAATTATGACAGCTATCCCCCCATGAAAAGGTTTATGGTTATATTGGTTACACCCTGTATATGAGCTATATCGGTTTCAAATGAAACTCTCCATCTATCAGTGAACATACACACATCTATGTTCGTAAGGTGTATTCTACATTTTTGTTCGTCTCAAATGTATTTCAAAGTTTTACTTAGTATTTCAGCTCCAATTTGAAGGTAAATTTAGAATTGCATTTAAAATTGTCTTGTTTACATTAATTACTTTGATGGTTTCAACTCTTAAAAACGCATTAGAAGTAAATTATTTTGTTTACTTTCATCATAAAACATACTTACTACTTTTTATTACTTTGTTTTTCTTATTAAAAATAGACTAATAACTTGCCTCGGAACTTTAATACGACCGAGCAATTGTTAGGATAGGTTTTCAAGTTACGCAGTATATTATATGTAACTACCTATTCATTTTCTTTGGATATTTTGTGGAGACATTTAGTGAGTCATTCTAATAGTTTAGAAAACCATTTACAAAGCATTTACTGGTAATCACAGTAGTAAAATAGGATTTGTCACAGGTCAGTAGTGCTAATAATAAAATAGTAATGCTAATTTAGATAGTGAACATGTAATAAACAAACTATAACAATGTCAACGACGCAAAACGAAGGTCAATGTCAATCACACAGTCATTAAACGACCTACACCATTCATTGAAGTATGTATGTATGTACTATGTATCTATAATTCTTTGCTAAAAATAAATAAAAACAAGCTCAAATCTGTTAACCGTAGCTTTCACTCTTTTATTAAAAGCTTTCTTTACAAAGAATAGGTATTATTAGGCTCTTATTACTCAATACTAATTGAATTATATTAATCTTTTTTATTGTTTCCAGCCTTATTTTGTGGAACTCCATAATCATGAAATAAATAAAGATTATTAAAAGTTTCACAGCTTTATTAAAATACAACCTGACAATATTGTTTCGACAGCTATGCTGTCATTATCAAAGGTAATATAATTATAAACAAACACGTCGCTAAGGTAGATACAAAATAGGTAACTAGATAAAATAATAATAATAATCAGAATTAAATATCTAATACTTCCAGTAACGGAGAATTACTGAGCTATATTACGCCAAACACCTTTTAGAACAAAATCACACAATGACTCCTCAAAATAATATTAAATTCCTACATTTTTGTAATAACAAACGCAAATTAGACATTTTAGAAGCCTTTGAGATATACAAACACAAACTCAGGGTACCTTTAATGAATGAACAACTTGAGCTCAGTAATTCTCCGTTACTGGTAGTATTAGATATTTAATTCTGATTATTATTATTATTTTATCTAGTTACCTATTTTGTATCTGCCTTAGCGACGTGTTTGTTTATAATTATATTACCTTTGATAATGACAGCATAGCTGTCGAAACAATATTGTCAGGTTGTATTTTAATAAAACTGTGAAACTTTTAATAATCTTTATTTATCTCATGAATTATATTAATCTATTTACTCGTTTTGTACAAAACTTGTACTTTTGCATTTTCAACGTGTAATTGGCTGATAAGATTTCTTCCAATGTTTTACAGTGTGACATCTTTTTTTTTTTCGAAAAGTGTATTATCTGAACTTTTTTTTATCTCAATAAATAAAGAGCACTTTTGCAACTTGAATTTTGAGTATCTCGAAAATAAATCGATAGAATTTCAAAGTTTTTGTTGTTTGGTATCCACTATTCAGGGAAGCTCATTTCAAATGAGGTTACGCAAAGGTTTAAAAAAGCATTTCTAAGTGCAGAATTATTTATGCCTTTTTGATGCTAAATTCAGTCGAACTAATAAAACTGCCAAGTTACAAACAAACTGATCGACAATAATATTTTAAATATGCAGTTTCAGCTTTCATTTGGTATTGGATTTAGCCCGAAGTGGATAACGTAAAAACAACCCTCTTTTTAGTTGGACTGCGTAATCGTCCAAGATGTTACGTAGCCGACTAATTTATTAATACTTTACAAAGCGAAACCTTCAAAATAAAAAAAATTCCCTGAACAACCTGAAACTCACCTGCACGCACAACCTACCAAGATCCGTCGCGGCCGACCATTGTTTCTCTAACATATTATAGATGACCTATTCCTACATAATTAATTCATCTCGAAACCCGACGACATAATGTTTTTTAGACGCCGGTATATTGTGCATACTTCACAACATACATTCAAAAAGAGAACCACTGTAGCACTTTCAACAATCAAGGCAGTATAGATTTCAGTTTCCACTTCATATCGGTTTAGGACATGTGGGCGCTGTCATTTAGGTGCGGTCATCTCGCCGCGGTCGTTTCGGCGCAAAGACGGTTTGGCACGAGTCAGTTCGGCGCAGGGACACTTCGGTGCAGGCACATTTCGGCGCCGGAACTCTTGGACGCAGGCACACTTCGACGAAAAGACAGTTTGGTGCATGTAAATTTTTATTGCATTATTCCAGTGCTTTTTGTCTTAAGCACTGGACTGTAAGCACTGAGAGTATGCAATTATAATTTTACCTACTGAGACAAATTCCGTGAAATGGGTCACGCATTTATCAGTGGTACAATATTCAATGTTGATATGAATTTCCCTATGTCATTTAATGGCAGTAACCTGATCCTTAATTTATTGATTTTATAAAAGTCGACAATGACAGGAAAATTTATATTAACATTGAATATCGTACCACTGATAAATAAGTACGTGGTCCACTTCACGAACTTTGACTCGATTGTAAGAATATATTGTACAAGACATTTGATAAAATCACTAATTTAAATTTCTGGACCCACACTAGTTACTACTTAGTTACATATTACTCAAGAATCATTCTGGACTTAGAACAAAAGTCATTCTGTAATGCCAAAATTAGTTGATAATATTAAAGATTTGTGCAGAACTTAATGGCTATTCAAAACACCTTTGTGCAAAAAACTCAAAATAAGAAAAAGTAGCAATGGGTGAGTTTTGCAACCATACGCCTCAAATATGAAATTAAATAAAATTCCGACCCTTAATAGTAACGCTCTAGGACGTTTCAGCACCGCCGATTCATCGTCGCCGTTTCATCGCCGCCGGTTCATCGCCAGGCCCAGTTCACCGCCGTCCGATTCAGCGCCGCCAGTTTTTGTAAACATTTATCGTCGTGTTATGTATCAGATATATGTAGCGTAATAACAGAGAAGTTTATATTGTTTCAAATAATAATTTCACTTTATTTTTCAAAAACAAATTTGTTAACAGTTAGATACTCACTTTTTTTTAAATTGATATTTAAGATTATTTGATTGATTATTTACCGATTGATAAACTAAATTAATGAAAAAAAAATGTTACAGGATATCACTACAGTTAAATAATGTAAAATATGCGTTTACTTCAGAAATTCTCTTTATTTAAAAATAGATAATATTTATGACTACAGGCAATTAACTAATTAACCTATAATTAATTAAAACAGTAAATAAAAGCAATTGTACATAACTTATAAAATTTTTGTAAATTATAAGTAACACGTAGCAAAGTGGGAAGACCCATCCTTAATACTCCTTAATGCTGTACTGTACGTGTACTTACGTTAATAATCATTTTCTTGAAAGTTATAAATAAGACAGGCTTATGGCAAAATGAAAAGACCCATTTTTAATATGCTGTAATTTTTCGTTTGAATTCTGTATATTGAAATTGCTATCACTTGGCATCAGACTCATACATACAAAACATTTACGAAGCATTAAAAGAGCGGCGAGGAAATGGCTCGGCGATGAAACGGCGGCGATAAAATGGCTTTGCGATGAACCGGCGGCGATGAATCGGCGGCGCTGAAACGTCCCGTCCCCTAATAATAACTATCATTAAACTGTCATTTTTATTAATAATTATTTCGCTAAATCATTAATATTGCAAAATAAATTAATTTATTTTAAACAGTATGATCAAAAAGTAGTTTCTAAAGGGTTGCTAATTTCTAAGTTATGTGTATTATAGAAAAACAAAAAAAATATATAGCGACAACTATAATTTTTGCAACAGTGTTTGTAGTTAACGTTGATTTAATTACACTAGCATCAGTTCCAGATTATCCATTACGTTGGATATGAATAGGTCCGACCCTTTAGGAGACACTGTCCTTAGCGACATTCATTTTCAGATGCCAAAGAATTTCTACTAGCTAATTAAACAGAACTAAGTACGGTAATAATAAAGAATACTCACGCATTAATTGATAAATCCTCAGGCAGTACATACAAGTACATTGATTTGCAAGTATTGTTTTTTTTGATTGATCATACCTGCATTTCACCGATCATACTGTATTTATTATCTGTAACTGCTTTCTACACCGTGTCCCTGTGCCTAAGTGGCTTGCGCTGAAGTGTCCGTACGCCAAAGTGGCCTGCGCCGAAGCGTCTCCGCACCGAAGTGTCCCGCGCCGAAATTTCCGGCTCTATTAGAACTATTATAAAAGTTTTTGAGAAGCTAGATAATAAAATGATTTTATAGAATAGAAAGAATATAATACATATAAATATAAAACATACATCTCCGAAAATTTGCAAAGAAAACAAAAAAATTCTCTCCTCTAAAATTGATGAAAATAAAAACTTTTCCAAGGAAATGTGGAAAACAATAATAATTATCAGATTTCTAGCCCACGTCTTAACCTAATACATTGTAGCTTGGAGCCAGTGGCGGATTTAGGCACAAGCGTTTGAAGCGGCCGCTTCAGGCCCCACAAGTCAGGGGGCCCCGCAGAGGCCTCCTGCCAAGGACCAAGGACACGCGACATTGAGCGTACCTCAACTAAATCCTCTCGGAAGCAACGTGGAGATTAAGTCTAACGACAGGTGCTCCACGTAAAACACTCTTCGAATCTTGGACACGCGACAAATAAAAATTAATGATGTGGGAATTCACTTTTTCGCAAAAAATGAAACAAGAAACAGATCTTATCGTGTACAGGCTGGTAAAAAAGTGTACGGTTGACGCATTAGAGTTTCGTACGAAAAGGCAAGCACTCATAGCTATAGGTAAAATATTTGTAACGGAGTGTACTGTTTCACAGCAAAAATTGACAATTGAAAGCTGTCAATTTTTCAAATCTGACATCAGATGTGAATTCAGCGACCTCAAAAACATCAACTTTCAATGTCAAAAGAGAATATTTACTTTTTTATTCTACTTTGACAATTAATTGACAGCTGTCAACTGTCAGTTTTTCCAATCTGACATTAGAATTGAATTCAGCGACCTCAAAAACATAAACTCTTGATGTAAAAAGAGAATATTTACTTTTTTATCCTACTTTGACAGTGAATTGACAGCTGTCAACTGTCAATTTTTCAAATCTGACATCAGATTTGAATTCAGCGACCTCAAAAACATAAACTTATATATTTAAATAATTAAAACATGCTTTTGACATTTATAAATAGTATTAAAAATGAATAGTTTTGTAACGGATCTGTGGAGCTTTGGAGCTCCGTAGCTGCACAACATGGAGACTTTTGTTCAGGATGACAAAATATACAATATATCAAAAATTCAGAAAATTTTACCGAAACCCAATTTCCATAAGATTATTGCGGGGTCCTTTAGCTGTCAAATAAACGAATACAAATTCCACATGTAATTTAGACAACTGTTTGACCAAGATAATGCAGCAATGTGGCACCATATAGTAATTAGAGGTGCAATAATCGCTTGAGAAACATAAAATATTCATAAAGATGTACAGGTATCTTATTTTTTTCTTTTAAAATGAAATTTGATCAACTACAGGGTGATGGTCAATTACTGGCTTACTGACCCTATTAGAAATTAGAATATCTCTTAAATTATATGCTTAGTTTTATATACTAATTTATGTATTAGTTGTGTGTAATGTTTTAAACTTCTACTAAAATATAAGTTAACGCACATTGTATATGGGGAATCCGTAAACGCTTTGTTTACAACACAATTTTAAGATGAAATGGTAATCCCGTGCGAAATTTAATTATTGATAACTAATTATTCAAATGGCTCATTAATATCTAAAGTGGATGCCTGGCAACAATGTAATTATTAGCTTCCTGTAAATTGCATTATAAAATGTGAATGATACATTATTTTTGTAATTATTGGAACATATTGAAAAAAAATAGTTGTTATAATTACAATCTACTGTTGTATGCATATTTATTCGTAAGAACCCAAGAGAAAACAATAATTAAATAGATTTGGACTTCCCATAAACGATATAGAAATAAATGTTGTTATAATAACTAACTTGAAAACCCTGATAAAATTAATTAACTACAATCAATTGACGTAGTACCCCTTTTTAAAGAGAATGTATTAAAAAAGTATGTGAATCCAAGTCATATAGATTCTATCTATATAAAACTAAAGACAGGAAGTTCAGGATGAATCGAACTCCTCATCGATTCCTATATGAAGATATAAAAAGTGCATTATAATTCAACAGAAATAATCACGGTTGAGCAAGAGAATTTGCTTTAAGTAAAACTAGGTGATTTATAATCTATATTTAATGCGCTCAATGCAAAAATGGTTACCATTTCCTCCTTTTGCGCTGCGAGGGTTAGCTACCCTCACCGAACACTACATTTCTAAATCTTACACAGTTGATCAATTAAATTTTCCTCTAAAAAAACTAGGAGATTCGAAATTTGTTACATTGAAACGAAAATTACCTCCGTTTTTTGTATCACTTATTTTCTGCGCTCTGAAAGTTAACCATGAAAAAAGATATAATAACAAAATTCGATGAAAAACATCTCATGTAACCCCAAATTTACTAATTACTCAGTCTAGACCAAAACTGCACTACGAAAAAAAAAATAAACTTAATATGACATTTTTTTGAGCTTGTTCCTAGTTCGATTCCACCTCTAGTATTTAAACTAAAAAAACATTTTTTCTCCCCAACACTGTGTTATCTAATCTTTTCATTCATAATACGGCCATGCTATTAAATATACATTTTTATTGGCTACTACATATTTGGTAATCGTTAGATTTGGGATTCTTGAGTGGCGAATTCTGCATATCATGGTTTTGTGGAAAACTTTGCAAAGATGATTATTCTTTTTACCGCTTTTAAATTTAAAAACTTTGTTATTGTAGTTGGTTTGGTGTAATTGAGCATTTACACAGTTGTAAGATTTAATTAAGTGCTACTCTTTCTGCAGAAATCGTATCATGTAAGTACCTGAGATAATGGGTATGCTTCTGTTTAGCTCTAAAAATAGGTTTTTTCTATTGCTAGTATTGATTGGTTTTAGTAATTTAAGAACACTAATTATTGTTGTCAAATATGAATTTATTTGATTTCAATTTAATTGATTGATTTTAGAAATTTAAGTAGTGATTAATAATTGCTTAGATGGGTTTATTGTTAAAGTCATGTCATGTCATGTCAGGCTGGTTGCATAACTGTCAGGGGTATTTGTTGTGTTGACTTTAGTAATTGAACATACAAGTTTTATATACATGTCCAAAGGTATAAAATTCGCAATGTACAATGGCGTTACTCCACACAACTGTGAACTAGTTACCCATAATGGAAAAAGTATTTTCTTTACATCCTATACTATGTAGTATGTAATAATTCTTTCATAGAAAAGCTTTCTAAATTCATAGCAAACATCTTAACCATTTCCTTCAAAGTAAGCTAATATTCTGTTAAAGTTTCCTTTTATTTCCTGGAACCATTTAATGAATTTCGACTTCCTAATGGGAATAAAGAAAGAAAAGTAACGCAAACCTTGTTGAAGGTCAGAGTCCATGGATGACCACTGGTTTTTCCAAGTGGATTGTATCATATCGACAATAAATAAATAATTCGCAATTTCATCCACTATTGTGAAGGGCTTCTTCAAGAGCATCGTAGTATAAGGAGCACGCAACTCAACGTGCTACAACTCAACGTGCTAACCACCCCATTAGTAATACTTCACCATATATTTAAATATCATGGTTGAATATGCATAATACTCAGTAGGCTATTACATTAAGCTGGTTTATAAATTTATTTTTTGCTTTAAGCTCTTAGCATGTTTACACTTTAACTTTTATAGAGACACGTGTAGAATTGCATAAAGAATCGCTATTCAAGAACCCACATAGACAAGAGGATCAGTCGCAAAAATACTCGAGTTTATTCTGCTAGGAGTGGATGAGTCATAAAACTTATAACTCCATGCAGTCTGACAATACAGTTCAATAAATCTGAAAACTATAACATTTATTTTTTATATAGCACTAAATAGTAATTTAAGTAGTCGTTACAAATCAAAAACGCGGGAGCAGTTTATTAATCGTAGTTCACCTTACTTTTTGTTTCATTTAAATAGATGAATTAATAAGATCAGGAGAAGAATAATTGTAAATTAATTTTTTTGAATTTTTAGTTATTATTGGTGTCAAAAGAGGCCACTGCGGCCACTACATTTGCTAAATACCAAACTTGGTTACATATTCCGGCACATTTACAATGATTTGATCTTTTACACTGATGTTTCTTGGATCATCGGTATTCGTCATCATTTTTGTTTTTATAATATTTACATTTAATCCAACCTTCTCAGAGGCTCCCACTAGTTATGTCATCATGATTTGTAGGTCCTCAAAATTGTCAGTGTTCAGGATGATGTGGTCGGCGAATTGTAGATTGTTTAGCCGTTTACCGTTGATCTCTACGCCTTGTTGTTCCCAGAGCAGAGTCTTAAAGATGTCCTCCAATGCCAACGTAAAGAGTTTTGGTGAAATTACGTCTCCTTGTCTTACACCTCGGTGGATTGGTATAGGTTTCGTAGTTACCTCTAGTTTAATTGTCATACATGCTTTTTTGTAGATATTATGTATTAGGTTCCTGTATCGGGAGTCAATTCTACTGTTGCTTAAGGCACATTCTATCGCCCACAATTCCACCGTGTCGAAGGCCTTTTCATAGTCGATTAAGGCCAGGTATAGTGATAGGTGATATTCATTTGTTTTTTTCTATAAGGGTTTTTACAGTTAGCAGGTGGTCGGAAGTGCTATAACCCTTTCGGAAGCCGGCCTGTTCTACTGGTTGGTAGGCGTCCATTTTATCACTTAAACGGTTTGTAATTATTTTCATGAACAACTTATAAATTTGAGACAGCAGGAAGATTGGTCTGTAATTTGTTAATTCGAACTTATCCACATTCTGGTGTAATAGGATGGTCACTGCTTCGTTCCAACTGCTGGGGATCTTTCCGAAATGTAAGCAGTCATTAAATAGTTGTTTAACATTTCCCATTAGTTTTTGCTCACCTTCCTTCAACATTTCTGCTATTATTTCATCCTGTCCTGGTGCCTTGTTGTTCTTCATTTCTCTTAGGGCTTTTATTATTTCGTAATTCTCTATGTCAGGTAGATCCTCAGAGTTCACGTTCATAATTTTCCTTGTTAGTTGTTGTTTTATCTCCTCATCTGGAACTGTCTTAGAGCTATATAGATCTGTGTAGTACTTTTCTGTTATTGTGGTTATTTGTTGTTTACCCCTATGTTCTCTACCATCTGAACTTTTTAACGCGATTATTTGTGTTCTACCTAGTGCTGGCCGTATGCTTTTCATTTCTCTATTATTCTGTACTACTTTTTCTATTCTTTGTTCATTATGTTCTTTAATATCTTCTTTAATCATTTCCTTTATTGTTTTGTTCATTTCTGTAAATTCCGCTGTGTTTCTTTTCCCCTGTTTTATTAATTTTCGTCTTTGTTTCATCATGTCTTTTGTATTACTTCTGATTTTTTCTTCTTTTCTTTTTTGCTACTTTCAATCCCGCTTTCAAAATGGCGTTTGTTAATTTCTTATTTTTATTGTTTATCCTTTCAGTGGTAGTTTCGACATCTTCTTCTAGTTCTTGCTTTAATGCTTCTCTATATTCGTTACCTTTTTCTTTAAGTGCCCGTGTGTCTATGAGTGCTGTCCTTTTGGTTAGTTTTAATCTTTCTAATTTTTGATTTATATTTATTTTTGCTCTAACCAAGCGGTGGTCGCTCCCCGTGCTAAATGATATTATTACCGTAACATCCTCAAAAATCTTTTTTCTTGTTGCCATGATGTAGTCTATTTCATTTTTCGTAGTTTTATCTGGGCTTAGCCACGTCCACTTTCTTTGTGGTTTCTTTTTAAAAAAGGTGTTCATAGCGTACATGTTCTGTTTTTCCATGTATTCCATTAATTTGTCACCACTTGGGTTTCGAGTACTGTTCCATAGTTCCCAATTTTATTTTCATTTTCTCTTTTTACGCCCAGTTTGGCATTAAAATCTCCCATCAAAATTGTTAGCTTTTTAGGATAGTTCTCAATTGCTGCTGTTATATGTTCGTAGAATAAATCAATCGTTTCTTCGTCGATAGTTGACGTAGGTGCGTATACTTGGTATACTAATTATTTTTATAGCACAGGTTTTATTTAATTTTAGTATTAGGAAGGCTACTCGGTCTGAAATTCCTTTAGACATTTCGATGTGGGGTACTAGCTTTTTGTTTATTAGGAATCCGACACCATTATAAGTGTTCTCATCATTTCCTCTATAGTATAAAGCATTCCCTGTTTGTAATATGCATTGACTTTCTCATTTTCTTCTTATTTCTATATATCTACTACATCCCATCTTATTTCGTTTAATTACTCTTCTAGTTCGTATATCTTTTCATCTGCCAACATTGACCTTATGTTGTATGTTCCTATGTACAATCTTGTCTGATATTGTTGTGATTTATTTGATGTTTTCTTTGTATCTATCGTTTAATCGCCTCCTCCAGAATCCGCGAGGCTGACCGTCTGAGCGGTGTGGGATTGATTTCATGAGTTACCACGCCAGCCGTGCGTCTTGGTAACGTAGTGGTGACATGGTTGGTAACATCGAGGCATAGGGGATAGTTGTTGGATGCTCTAGCGCGCATTGTATGCTGTTAGAGCTAATGTTAGATTTTATTTATCCTTTACAATTAAATATTAATATCATTATGTTTAATCGTTTAATTTTATTTTCAATTAACATAAATATACATAGTTTAAACTTTAAACAATAACTATAAAATAAAGGAGTAATTTTATGTAATTACTTAGAATTTGGGTTTTGGCTGTGGTGAGTGCTATCCTACCTTTTTTTTACCTGTTTGTTTCGTTTTTATTATTACTTACTTTTAATTCTTTCTTACAATGTTACTAATTACAGTACAGACCTGGAAATTGACATAGGTTCACCTAGAATTTTTATATAATTTTTATAAATAATTTTTTATAATAATATAATAATAATTTATAATAATATTTTATAATTTTTTCCAATTTACAAACATTTAAAACATTTCACTTTTATCTTCAAATGTTATTACCTTTTGTACCAAACATGCAGATGTTTTGAAAAGGTAGAAGAACACATAAAAATGTTTAGTAACTAAGCCTTTAAAGTGGTTTTACGGTAAGATATGCTTTAACAAAAATATTTCAAAAATTATATCAAAATTATAGGTGAACCTATGTCAATTTCCAGGTCTCTATACTAACTTAGTATCTAATTGATTAATATTAAATAATCAACAATTAATAATAATAATTCATTTATGCATGCAAATGTGTTTTTAAAATTCAAGATTTTGTTCCTTTTGGTGTTAGGATTCTATAACAAAGAGAAGGAAAATGAGTAATGATTCCTACTACTTAATATGAGTGTGTAATCTCAGCAAAAGAATTCATCCACATTATAGAAGATTATTTTGAGTTTATGTCCAAAACGATGAATGCTGCTGCATAGCTGCATACTATATGCTCTTAAGAATTTAGAATAAGCAATACATTTTCTTATTCTTTTCAAATTGGATTACAGTTAAATGTATTTCTAGACTTTTTCGGTTTCCAGAAGACTTGCTGCGTTTACATTTGCAATTTTTAGAGTAAAGTTTCCATTATTCGTCTATTCACTGATAACCTTTTGTTTGTAGAATTCTGACGATAGTTAAAAAGGCCTTTGGAATCAAAAATGTGAGTGATGATGTCAACGGGAAAAAATGAAAAAGTCAGTGGGAGTGAAAATCTCTTTCTATACTCTTCACAATCATTAGAAATACATACTTTAAGTATTTGACAAATCGTTTAAAATGCATAAACTAATAATGCGTTATGCACTTATAAATGCAAATATGTATTGAATTTGCATATCCATTTAAACAGAATAAACGTTTTTAGAAAATTGAAGAAAACATTAAGTTTCCCTTTTAGAGCCTCTTAAGTACACGATCAAATAAAACAAAAGATTTACAGTTAAATAAAAATGAGTTAAACCAAATCTTAAAAGTCCTTTCTCCAAACTGTAAAGTTTTCAAAAATGTTGGTATCAAGAAACAGTAGCATCAGCGAAAATAATTTTCTCTTTTTTTCCTGTTACCGAAAATATCTACATTGGAAATATTATTTACTTGATTTGCATCTCAATAATTATATAGTATTTATATTTTTTGGAATTTCTTATTGAATTAAAAAAATATTTTTTCTAAACAGGCATTAAGAATAAATAAGAGTTCACTGTTTCTAGCCCGACTTTGTGAAACTCATGAATACGTAACTACACTTTTGTAACAATAAACAAAAGTTAGACATTCTAGAACCTTTCGAGATATACTTAGAACACACAACCACGGGGTGCCTTTAATGAATGAACAAATTAAGCTTAGTCATTTTCCATTTCTGGAAATGTTACATATTTAATTTCTATTATTTTTATTTAATCTATTAATGTATTTACCGTTGCAACTTGTTTGTGTATAAATATTTATATTACGTTTAATAATAACATCTTAGCTGTCGAAACAATTGCTAAGTATTGTAATAAACTTGTGAAACTTTTAATTAATTTCTTTTATTTATTTCAACAATTGAGACTAGAAACAATAAACTCTAATGCCTGATTAGAAAACATTTTAATGCTTTCCACCAAGCCAATCCTCGTAGAAGGTACTAAAATTTAATCTAAGGATACTGCAATTTATTTTTGTTGCATTCATCGAATGTGATAGGATGACATAAAAACTCCAACAGTTGCTTTAGTGTGATAGTTTGAGGCATTTGGCAAATAAATGTATTGAGATTAACCAACAATGTACAAGTCTCCATAAAAAAGCATTTGCAAAAAATTTGTTACGTAAAACTGGAAAAACCAATGCTATCACTAACATTTTAAAAATTAATGAAGTTAATATCTCTGCATATGAGTATGCAGGCCGAAATTCATTTAAAGCTAAACGTGAGACCAGTTTTTCTTAAAACGAGACAAGTTTTTTATAGAATTCAACTTAAATTGGATAAGGCATCCTGGAGCAAATCTGACACAAACTTTAATAAAGAAAAAACTAAGATGCATGTTATAGAAATTTAAGAAAAAAAATTTAGAAATTTCTATTTTATAGGCCTATTATCAAATTAATATTAAGTCGACGGTAAGAATTTTAAGTAGATAAAATTGTTAAGGTCCCTAAGTCACAAATTGAAGTTGAAGTTTTTATTAGGTTAGTTAATTATTACGGGTCATTTTAAATTATTTATCAAGAACAAAAGTAATTTTCAAACGACCGTGTGCAAAAATTCATTTAATAAAATTTAAAATTCTTAAAAGTAATTTTTTGGTATGTTTACTAAATACTAAATTATTTTTTGGTTTAAATGCAAGCCCTAAAACTACCTTAGACGCAGATGCCTCTGATTATGGAGTAGGAGCAGTATTATCTGTAAGCCCCACTTACTGGCGCAGTTCAAAAAGACTGACATAAATCTTTGCGAATCAAACTTATATAAAACAAACAAACTCACTAGTCATAATGACCCATTAGTATATTAATGTTTGGAAACATCCTTCGTGTTTAACTCATACAATCAGAGCAATTATCTTAACAGTAAATAAACAAGTCAGATACAAAACAGTTTCTATTTTTTGACCTATCTTTTAAAGATCTTACACGTATTTATGGACTAAGGCAAGAAAATGAGTGAGTAAAATTTCCAATCAATTAGTTTTCTAAAAGGTTTCTTTCTTTCTAAATTATTAGCATTTAAATTAATTTGGTTCGTTGCATATATGTATTTGTTACATTTTAAATTCAGATCATTATAACAGAGGGTCATTGTGTTAAAAAAATAATACATGCGTTGGAATGAGGAATTCCCACATTCTTCAACTCCTGTTAAACTTCAATATCGAGATTTTATGTCTAATGTAAATTTAAGCGCCAGTTATTATAAAAACTAAAGTTTTGTCAAACTACTATTATTATTTTATATGTACAATGGCGCGACAGGTATGTTAGTTATTCCAAAGCAAATACTCCGCATTATATTGTTTGAATATGACCTTAATCAATATAATTAAATGAAAAAAAGAAGTTTTCTAAGTTTGTGTTTTTTACGCGAAATCGTAAGACCTAAAAGTTTTTATTGTCTAATTTTAGTATCTTATAATCTAAATAAGAATCGTATAACCAAATCAATATCAAACTTTTCCCTTTTTTCGCTTCTCGGCGAAATTCTTTTTCCTTAATCATCGGTATAAAGCAGTGCCATACCGCAGCAGCGTGCCGTGGATAGGAGACAGTGGAAGCAGTCCCGATATGACGTATGCGCTATCACGCTCGTACACATTGCGTACGAGCGTAATAGCGCATACGTCGTATCGCGACTGCTTCCACTGTTTCGTATGCACTGCACGCTGCTGCCATATTGTACTGTATTAACGGCTAACCTAATGAAGCAAGGCAATTATAAGAAAGCAACATTAGCTTTTACTTACCATAAGCAAACAGCCAATACTTCTCCGTATATGGATAGGCAAATAAACCCCAACACAAAATTGCATGTATTATCGTGATGCTAATGATATTAACCCATTTTAAATCAGCACCGAAAGTTCCATAAAGTGTTTTAAAATCTCCTTGTTGAGCTTGACTGGTACACGTACTTTCTTTTTTATTATTATCACATAAAACTATATTATTAATATTATTTTCTGATATAGACGGGACTTCTTGTGTTGACAAAGTGGTCGTTACGGTTGCATAGGGAGCCATAGTGAATTGTTAATTCTGAAACAAAAATAATTTCAGTGAAAAATCAAATTAGGATATCTCACTAATGTTAACAAGGGGTTATTAAGGCAGTGCAATCATAATTTCTGATAAGAAAAAAGATTAAAAACAAATTAGAATAAGTGATACTTAGAGAAGATCTGAATACTGATTTTGGTAGATGAACAGCATGTTTATGTTTACACTCTAATTTGTTTACCTTCAGATACCTTGAAACTTTGTGAAATTTTGATAAATTTCCCAATAAAAACAGGTTTCCCACCGTTTACATACATTAAAATATGTGATTAGAAAGAAAGTTCTAGTGTTGTTTAAACACTTTTGCCAAATCAATTCCTACTTTTGTATACCGGAACACGATATTGTTTGCTTATGGTTTCTTATGCATTCAATTTGAAAAACACAATTGTATTTATTACCTGTAATGTTTTAAATAATAAAATCTTTACGTTTTAACCATTTCAAGCAGTAGGTACTATAACACTGAACTCTTTTTAAAAGTGCTTCCTGAAATATATACACAATATGCAGGTTCCGTTTTGTTTTGGCGCACGCTCCACATAATGGGTGTCCTTATTTTAACATTGACATTTGCATATAATTTGCGTTTTCCAATTCTATACATATTTATTAGTAGCATCATTTAATACATGTGCAACAAATGGGACCGAATATACATAATTATATAATAAATGTAAACAGAGTAGTAGTTTTTTATAGCGTGATCTCAAAAACGATTGGATATACAGGCTGTTTGCAGTTATTGGTGCACCATTGCTATCTCCGTTATTATTGGAGCTACGAAGTCGATTAAATTAGCAGTATTTCTGCTGATTAACATAGCGAAGACAAAAAACAATTGAATGTCGCGTTTTCGAGTTATTTTGGAAAGTAAAATTTTTTAAATGCGACACCCTGTATATTTTTGTATAGAATTGAATGGGCAGCGTTTTAATGGGGACATTTTCTCAGTTTAATCTGGTAGCAGCCGTTATAGGCGATGAGAAAATTACAAAAGTTGAATCCAAGCTAAAACATTTATTAGATAGTAATAATCATAGATACAAAATAAATATTAATGAATAATATAAAAGGATCTAAAATAATAGTGACAGAATCAATTAAATGTCAATCTTTTACAAGAGGTGCTCGAAAACTCCTCTTTCTTGCTCGATACATCTTCAAGTTCGGATTTTAACATGACGTACCGCTTTTAAAATTGTCCTGCCATTAATATTATTATTAATGTGGGTAATTCTGTTTTGCAACTCATTTGCTTTCTCGTATGCTTGCTTATAAACTTCATCTCTAAGGTACCCCCAATAATAAAAATCAAGCGGCGTTCTATCAGAAGAACGCGAAGGTCTTGGATCCTTGCGTTCCTATTCATTGGTCATCGACTTCTGTAAGCAAGTTCCATGCCGAATTGGAATTGTGCGCAGGGGCTCCGTTACGCTGAAAGTAGATTCCTTCATGTCTGTTATGAATGTCAGGGTTGTCCAGGAAATCATCTAATATCGGTGTGATGAACTGAACGTATCGTTGGGTAATAACGTTGATTTAAATAAATCAGCCCAAACATTTAAACTAAAGCGTTGTTGTGGATTTCTTGGAAGTATTACGAAAGGATTATCGGTAAACCAATAACGGGAGTTTTTAGTTTTTACGGTTAAATATACCAGAATTCGAAAAATTGGGCTCATCATTCCATAAGATTAGTCTGTGAAATTTGGTATTATGAATGCAACAATTAATAAACCATTGACAAAATGCCAATCTTCATTGGAAATCCTTCCACATCTGAGTATGCACTAGTTAGATTATGTTCGGGTTAGGTTAAGCTGGTCCGAGTTAGCTTGGGAATAACCTAGCTGACGTAACGGGTGGGAGATCAAGACCGCGTTAAATTCTTCATAAATGAGAATTTGAATACCAATAAACCGATCTACATATTTTTTAACGGATTTTATCTCGCCTTCAAAAAGTTCCTCAAAATTGGAAGTAAATAGTTAAAGGGTTGCCAATGCCAATTAATTCTATTTTAGACGCAGAACGCATCTGATTCATTGTTGAAGTAAAAGCCATTCTTTATAAAGACTAAATATGGATTCACTGAATTCAAAATCTGAAAATCCCGAGACGGATATATTATTGTCTAATATAAAACTTAAAATACAGGGTCCGTCTAATATAACCACAGTATAATATAATACAGTAGTTTCACTCCCTGGTTTTTTTGTCACATAATTTCTACGCGCATAATCGACTCCGGGCGAGCAGCGCAGTAAATTCTAACCTCTAAATCGTACTGTTAAAGTGTTAACACCACGTGTTTAAATGCGATCGGTTTCCACAGTGTGCTAAGTTTTTTGGTTTTCACCAAGATAAAAAATAGGGAAATGCCACGATACAAGTTTTAATTAGTTTGTTAATATATTAATTAAAGTGTTTTCTGCTGTATAATTTGTATGTAAAAATTAAAAACTTATAAGCAAAATAAAATATATTAATGCAATTATCTACTTTTTATTAGTAAATGTATATTTGTATTAAATATAGCATTTCTTACAATGAATTTTCAAGATAAAAATATAATCCTGGGGTACAGAGCTTTGCTCAAAGCTCATTCACACTGTATAAAAGGTATCACCTATGAATTT
This sequence comes from Agrypnus murinus, assembly GCA_929113105.1. Taxonomy (NCBI): domain Eukaryota; kingdom Metazoa; phylum Arthropoda; class Insecta; order Coleoptera; family Elateridae; genus Agrypnus; species Agrypnus murinus. The sequence goes on along the minus strand of OV816024.1, from coordinate 224,796,973 downwards.
TATAAGATTCAAGATTTCTCCAAGGAACGCAGAGGGACAAATAAACAGTTTGAAGCTCTGTAGTTCTAAAAATACTAAATGTTTTAAATATCTGTTTCGCATGTTAGTAATTTAAACATTCAATGTTTGCTTTAGGGTATATTTTATCTAAATAGAGAGCAATTTATGGTATCATTTGAGGTTATATCTTATGTTTGTCGTCCAGTAACTTGATACTTTTGGATTACCCTATTATGTTTATTATGATTATTCTTTCTACAAGAATTAAAGAAACAAGAAATTTAAATTTTGAAAACTCCACGTCATTAAATTATTTCTCAGCATTTTTTTGTTGGTTTATAACGGAACCTTTAGAAGGGCCGTACAAAAACCATCACTAAAGAGGTTAGATATTCAACTATCCCGCTACAACAATTTGAAATTGCCGCTAGAAAATAAGCGGGCATATCGACTCCTGGGTAGTTGCGCCAAAACACGACGGCGACACAAACATCAAAGAGACCGACACAGAGTGAAACTACTGTATTATATTATACTGTGATATAACTAGAAAGATCGTGATTGGTGCTAGCTGTAATGATATAGAACAAATCTTTCTGATCAACATGTGGTCGCATTCTACAAGTTTTCGAGAAAATCGCATTTTAAATTTTAAGTACGCCCCATGTACTCACATTACATTAAAATACTAAACAAGTAAATGATGAAATTTAAAGTAAGGCGGGCAGTAAGAAAACACCTTGAAATGTTCATAATAGTTCAAAATAAAACTGTAATGAAACTTCTTTTCAGAGGTCTATTGGGCCAGAGGATAGCCTCATTGCGATTATTATAAACAGCTTTAAGATTTACGAACCAAACAACCAAAAATGAGAAACGTTTATATTTCCAATATATCTCTGAACCCAGGGGTCTAGATAATTCTGTCTGTCTGTAATCTGTTATCATAAATAGCAGTAACAAGCGTAACTTGTACGCAATCATTTAAATAACCCTGTTGCTGTTTAAACACTAATTGTTACTTTTGAAAACCGTACCAACTACTGCAATTGATCAGCTACGTTCTCATTCTTATTCTACTAACTTTGACAACGATAATGGATTTAATTTTGTTGCTATTGATTCAGAAAAAGTTGGTCAAGTCATACGTGGTTTGTAGTTTACTAACTTTAATGCTCGAATATTCCCCCATTAACACAAACTAAGAAGAGCAAAGGTGGGGCCCGATATTAACCCTTCTTTATTTTACTAGCGCGTTCCTTATCATACATACATATGGTTTCGTAGATACTTCCAAGTTGTTTTTCTATATCTGTATGTTTTTGAAAGGTAGTTTTAAATAATTGGCATGTCTAATTTTTACTAACTCGATTAGTAATGGATCCGAAAAAACCGTATTTATGTCAGTAAGACCCCAATGCTAAAACATTTTAAAATAACCTACTAAGATGTGTGAATAATATAAGGGCGAAATTTCGAAAAACATATTGTGTAGCTATAGGTATCTATCAATTTTTGAAAGAAAAATAACTATACTAAGAGACCTGGAGGGAGTTTTATTAGTATTGATAACAATCATTACTCCAGTTCATTAATATTTCTCTCTTTTCATCTTGTATTCTACAAATGACAACATTCTCTCACAAAATAACTTGAAGTGTTTCCGTTCCTGCTTGTGAAAAAGGCACAATTGACAATCTTATTTATTTTAATTATCTTAACCAAATATATCAGACAAATTTTAAAAATACAGTATATTAATTATTATACAGTGTATGTATTAAAAATATAGCTTGTTCGTTCGGTGTGCCGTAGGGAACAGTTATCGGACCCCTGCTTTTTATAATCTATGTAAACGATATTAATCATGTTATAAAATCATCTAAATTAAATATTTTTCCTGACGATACCTTGCTATCAGTTTCTGGAAATAACATCAATGAAGTTGTAAGATCCATTAATTCCGAATTATAAATATTATCAAAATGGTTAACAGTTAATAAACTTAAACTAAACAATGATAAACCTAAGAGTATGATTATTGCTTCAAAAAGTGTTCATCGCACAATCAGAAATGCAGATATTGAAATTAAAATTGATAATATTAAAGTAGAAGTTGGTAATGAATTTAAATATTTCGGCGTAATTATAGATAGGCAATTAAAATTTAATTATACGTAGATTATACGTATAATAAAAAAATTGCAAAGAAAATAAGTTTTTTGGCACGATTGAGAAAGAATTTATCTTGTTGGGCAACGTTGATAATTCACAAACCATTGTAGAACCCCATTTCAACTATTGTAGCTCTGTTTTGTTCATGGTTAGCGTGGCGCAGATGCAAAGACTGCAAAGATTGTAAAATAGGGGAATGCGGGACATTGTGAACTGTAATAAATACACACCTACTATAAATATGCATACCCACATAATCAAAGTTAACCTCGATTGTCCAGAACCTGATCATTTATTAACCTGGAAAGTTGATCTATCCGTGGTATCTTATATATCCCCTTCGTGCATCCGTGAAGGTTATCAAAGCTACAGTATCCGTTACGTTCAAATTATACTTGAGAAACAGTTATTTTAAATAGTTAACTTTATCGTAACCAAAAAGGTTGACTTTTGACAAACATTCAAGTGCATCCTAATAGCGTCATATCTTTAAAACGACTTATAGTGGTTAGTTTTTAGTTACATGGTCAATAAGAGGTTTTAAAAGTTAACAAAAAGATACTTATACAGTGTAGCTAAAATTAACTATTATAAACAGTTAAAAATAATTATACATATATAAAAATACTGAAGTCACCTTAGCTGGTGAGCAAATATTTTATTGCTCTGTTGTAATTAGTAACAAAAAAGTAACAAAAGCAGATAAAAAGTTGTTTGTTAGCCTATAACACAATAAAATGAATTATGTGTTTATTTAAGTTCTCGGTCAAGATAATTTTTGCTATTCTTTTGTTATTTTTCTTGGTTAACTTTTTGACAACCCTCTGGTTTTTCCTTGGGGTTATCTAAAAGTTAATCCATGGGATTAACGCTTCTGAGACGTCATTTTCTTAACGGTTCATATTTTTCTATATATTTTAGTGCTAGAACACCCTTTTCTAACATTATTGAAACACGGTTATAGTTATAAATATAGTTATAAATAAGTATTCAGTTATTCAGTTTGTGACCAAAAGTAAACTTGTTGCTGGTATTGCTACGTAAAGTTTAAAATATCGGTCATAAAAGATTTACACAACGTAAATTATTAAAAGGGTGGAGGGTTGTGCATCATCAGTCATGCGCTGTATCTCTCGGACTTACTTAAGTCATTGGTATTTGCAAAGGTTGGTCATTCTATATCGTCTCTTCAAAGAAGTAGCATCAGCTCTCAATTGGTATTGAGTGTTAGTTCAATTAGTCAGTGTTCATTTAGTGTGTGTTCATCATTTCCAATAATTATTAAGGTAAGTTGATAATTCTTCTTTTTAGGTAAGGTTTTAATGTTTACTTTCAGTTGCAGTTCGAACTGGAAATTTTGTCATCCACGAAAGTATGGATCCAGAAGTATGCAGAAAGAATTAAGAAGTCGCTGTAAAAGAAGCCGCATGTAAAATATTTGTAAATAGCAATTACTTGTATATGTCTTTTTTTTATTTATAAATGTTTAATACATTTGATAAAAACAAGAAATTTATTATTATCAGTATTATTACTATTATTATCCATTCTCAAAGAAATAAAATGATCGATCTTAATCGAAGGCGTAATAGCATTATTTGGATAGATAGAAAGAAGCCTTATAGTTATACACCCCAAAGGTTATTTTTTTGTTAGAATGAACAGTTAAGTTGTAGTTATGTTTCTCGGGTCAACTTTTGTACAGTCGATATGGTTATCATTTGCACATCATTATAAGATAACTTAAGGATACTCATTTGGAATGATATAAAAGTTAACCACAGGGCTTAACTTTTTGGTTTGTTGGGGAGGTGTCCAAAAGATGACTTTCAAGGTTAACTTTCGGGTATGTCGAGGGGGTGCCCAAAAGATTACTTTCAAGGTTAGCTTTTGGATATCTTTTCTGACTAACCTTTTAACAACTTTGAGGATGCCTTAGGGTTGCTCTATGGTTAGATAATTTGTGACATAGTTAACCTACAGACCAACTTTTGGTTGACAAATGGTAACTTTGTATTTTTGAGAGATTAACTTTAAGAGTTACCTTTTAGGTAATTTTAGTTATGTGGGATAATTTATTAAATTTTATACCTGTACGTATATGTACGTATGTATTCATAAGCTCTTGATTTTTATTTACAAAATAATCCTTTGTGAGATACCAAATTACTTTAATAATTATTTTGTACTGTTGTGAACGACTCACAACTCATATATTTTTACATAGATACGAAATGGTACTAGGCAACGCGTATCAATAAAACTTTGAGAGTCAAATAAATAATTCATAGAAGTAAATCTGCGTTTTATTTCCTTCTACAAGAATTAATAAATATAGCCCTAACACACCAACCACAGTGTTAAATGACTATAGATGGTGATCCCGACGTTCCTGAAGAAGAATTTGGCAGTATTGGTCTTTGCCTGCTGCATTGAATTATCCAGGTGAACCACATCTAGTTATCCCTGCGTCATCTGTCATCGGCTGCTACTCGACTTCTGTCATCGTAAGATCCTGCTACCTACCTGCTTCGCTTGCGTGACTTGTCGTGGCTGGCTGGAAGAGACCGTTGGAACCAGAACTAGTACTTGTTTCTGATCCGATAAGTTTCAAATTTTATTTACTTTAATATTTAAAATGGCGACTGTCAAAATTCCATTTCCAGTTTTTACGAGTAACGATATCGACCTATATTTTATTTTGGTAGAACGATACTTTACTCGTATGCTGATCAACGATGAACTAGCCAAATATAACTTATTAACCCTAAACTTACCTTTCGACGTTTTAGGAGCTCATCGTGACCTAACCATTAACCCCCCGAGACACAGACCATATACTACATTGAAACGGGCAGTAATAAAATCTATTCTAGGACCACGAGAATCGCGCATTAATAATCTTTTGGAGACTCTTCAATTCTCTGGTAGTGTCAAAGAATTGCTTTTTAACATTCAGAAGTTAGCTATCGATCTTGATCTAACTGAAGAATTAACCAAAGACTTTTTAATAGCCAAAGTACCATCAGAACTCAAAATTCAATCCTTAAATTTCAATGACTTACCATTAATATCTTTTGTAGAGAGATTAGATTTAATTTATTCTATGCAGAAAACACCGCAACCTTTAACTACTTCTGCATTAGAGGCTAAGCTAGACAATTTGACGACCAATCTTACAACCATTTCAAATGAGCTTTCTACCATGCACAAACGACAATCCATTATGACTTCCAGCATCTCTCCGAACCTTCGAAATCCTCAGCATTTCAAACGACATTTCAAGCAACGACCTGCCACGCCTTCGGGCAATACTAATTCCCAATTACAACCGTGTTATTATCATAGACGATTTCAAAATAATGCAAGTAATTGTACAGGAAATTGTTCATTCCAATAAAAAAACTAACTTCACACTCTCCTGGCCTCAAGGGAGGGCCATGTAGGGTCGTTTCAATCCCTCCAATTTCTAATTTATTCTTTTTACAGGACTTGATTTACAAAATTAATTTTGTGGTTGACAGTGGCGCAGATTTTTCCATTATACCAACCCACATTGCAGTTTCCTGTAACCAAAACATCACACCTGCCAACCTTTCATTTATGGCAGTGAACAATACGTCAATTCCTGTGACAGGTATTGTAACTTTGAGGTTACATTTCCCAATTCCTGGCCTACCGCCATGCCACTGGAAATTTTATGTCGCTGACATATCTACAGCCATTATTCTAGGCCTGGATTTTTTGCACCGGCACAACCTAACTATTGACTGCTTTTCTCGACGAGTCATTTGCACGGCAGATGTCAAGCTCGCACGAAACCGCAGCCAGGGTTGTCACTTTCCAGCACCAACAGTGGATCCTCTCACTGACTGCTCTTCTCAGCGGGTCATTTGCACAGCAGATGTCCAGCCCGCCCGAACTCGCAGTCGAGGTTTCACAAACCCCCCAGTTAAGACTAACTGCTCTTCTCAACGGGTCATTTGCACAGCAGATGTTCAGCCCGCCCGAACTCGCAGTCGAGGTTCCACAACCCACCAAGTTAAGACTGGCACTAAACGAAAAATATTTTCCGCACAGGCTAATGTTTTGACTCCTCCTTCTGAGTCAATCGTTACTCCTGCGATTTCTTCCCCTCTTCTTCCCTTACCTTCAAACATTAACGTACACTCTTCAGGTACTGTTAACAACATGTCAAGCAATCTTGATGTATATAGCAAGATGCTAAACACACACTTCCCGGAGCTTTTACGTAAGTTCGACTACCATCAACCCGTAAAACATACTGTAGTCCATCACATTGACACGACCGGCCCTCCAGTTAAAGCACGCTGTCGCAAACTGAACCCTAATCATCTTTCTTTTCTAGAAGATCATCTTAATGAGCTCTTGGACGCTGACGTAGTACAGCGGTCATCGTCTAGCTACGCCACGCCAATTCACATCGTCGGAAAGCGAGCAGTAGGCGCAGCAGAGGCACTACCTCCTGGTGACGACCAAGACATCTCAGCCCGCATCGCCCCAACAGACAGTTATCGCTTGGTTGGCGATTATAGAAAACTTAATTCAGTGACAGTACCAGACCGTTACCCGATTCCTTTTTTAAAGGACTCTACAAGAAAACTTGCTGGTGCAGCCATATTCTCGAAGCTAGACCTCAAAAAGGCCTACTTCGCAATACCAATAGCGGCAGAGGACATTCACAAGACTGCTATTATCACACCTCTGGGACTGTTTGAGTTCAAACGGATGTGTTTCGGACTACGGAATGCAGCCAGCACTTGGAGTCGTTTCATGGACACTGTATTATCAGGGCTCCCATTTTGTTTTTCTTATCTAGATGATATATTAGTCTTTAGTGCTGATTCGCAGCAACATATTGAACATTTACACCAAGTGTTTTCCCGATTAAAAGACAATGGCCTAATTATTAACCTACCAAAGTGTCTCTTTGGAGTCAATGAGCTCGATTTTTTAGGACATCATGTTAATACACGCGGTATCAAACCAATGGCTTCCAAAGTCCAAGCTATAATTGATTACCCATTGACTTCAAGTCAGAAAGCACTCCGCAATTTTATTGGATTAATTTCGTATTATCATGAATTTGTACCAAACTGTGCGAAAATTTTGGCACCGTTAAACTCTATTGTTATTCCTGGTAAAGCTTCGCTAAAGCCAGTCCAGTTAAATCATGAACAAATAGAATCCTTTAGGCACGCGAAGAATGCTTTGATTACCGCTACTTTATTGGTACATCCGCGAATTAATAACCCTATCAGTATAGCTGCATACAGTTCGTCTTCCACTATAGCTGGAGTATTACAACAGTTTGAAGATGGCATGTGGAAACCACTATCTTTCTGTTCCCGGAAGTTAACCACCACAGAGCAAAAGTACAGTATTTTTTCTCGAGAACTTCTCGCAATAGACTTTGCTTTAAAGAAGTTTCGTTACTACGTTGAGTGCAGAGACTTTCAAATCTTTATGGATCACAAACCTTTGTGTACAGCTATCAAAAATAATGGTGATCAATATTTACCACGTGAGTTTAGACAACTAGAGTTTATTTCTCAATTCACGACTGACCTCCAATATATCAAAGGTCAAGAGAATATTCCGGCGGACGCTCTGACAAGAGTTAATCTTATTAACGTCCCTGGATCTGATCTCAATTATGACGAAGTCGCTCTATCTCAAGGACAAGATCCCGAGTTAAACCAGCTCCGATCTCGTAGTAATTTTCAATTCATTTCCCTTCAAACTGCCAACAAATCAAACCTTTGGGTGGATGTTAGTACAGGGCAACCACGACCCTATATCCCGCTCAAATTCAGGTATTTCTTATTCCAACAATTACACAACATCGCACATCCTGGCATTCGTGCTACTAAAAGATTGATTACTCAGAGATATCTGTGGCCATCTATGCACCACGATATTCAGAAGTGGGTCATATCTTGTGCTGAATGTCAGAAACATAAAGTTCGGCGTCATACGAAAACCCCTCTACAATCTATTGTAGAACCAGATGAACGTTTTACTAAGGTCCATCTCGACCTAGTACACCTTCCTTCTTCGGGAGGTTATAAATTCCTCCTTACAATTATTGACCGCTACAGTCGGTGGCCGGAAGCCATTCCTCTAAAGGATTCTTCCGTGGAGTCAGTAATCACTGCATTTGTCGACACGTGGGTGTCCCGCTTTGGAATTCCCAAGCACCTCACCACGGACAATGCAAGAATTTTCCTTTCGCATGCGAAGCAGAAGTATTTTTTTACAAAAACGTATTCCAGTCAGTCCTTCGTCCCCAGCGACTTGACCAACTGCACACACGTATACGTTCGTAATGACACGCACACTCTGGGCATAAAAGACAGTTATTTAGGTACCTATAAAGTGTTAGAACGGACAGTTAAATACGCCACTTTAGAAAATCACACTGGCCCTATCTCTTTAGACAGGCTAAAGCCTGCATATTTTTTAGATTAGTTACTTTATAATGTTAAGACAACAATAAACTGATTTCAAATGCTACGCGAGGGCATCTTTTGAAAACCTTTTACCTGTTGACTTTAAAAATTTGAACACTTTTCTGTTTTTTTTTCTTTCTGTTTACAGGTTCCAAGAGTTGCCGTCGCAAGTTCCGTAGTGTTATTTAGCTTAAGTTTTTTATTGTAACTACCTATACTGCCTAGTAGAGTTTTTGTAGCTGGAGAATTTTACAACTTTGTTCAAGTTCCCTTAAAATACTCCATTTTTTCTCCAAAATACCATTCCGTATTTTTTCTTTTTCATGTGTGTGATACCCACGTTTCAGACCGGGCGGTGTAATGTTGTGAACGACTCACAACTCATATATTTTTACATAGATACGAAATGGTACTAGGCAACGCGTATCAATAAAACTTTGAGAGTCAAATAAATAATTCATAGAAGTTAATCTGCGTTTTATTTCCTTCTACAAGAATTAATAAATATAGCCCTAACATACCAACCACAGTGTTAAATCGCTATAGTACTTAATAATGAAATACATAGTTACGGTACACGTAGTACGAATCACTATCGTGCTGTCTATGTCAGTAAAAAAATTACTTGTACATCTATTTTTGAAGAGGGTATCAAAATATTTAATAAATTGTCTGATGAAGTACGTAACGCACCTAACATACTCAAATTCAAAAACAAAATAAAAAAAATTAAATTGTGATATTTTTAATAAATTTTTGTAGTATGTTTTGTAATAGTTTAAATTTTGCGTTTGTATTATTATTATTATTATTATTTTGTGCTATTTATATATCTTTTTTATTGTTGTTAATATTTATTTGTTAGTGTTTAATCGTTTTTTAGATGATTTCTTATATTTCTTATATTCTTATATTATATTATGTATGGCTTCCTATGTAGTACCTGTATTTAAAGTAGCATAGTTATAAATAAAGTTTTATAATAATATAAAAATAGTGTTAGAATATTTAGCCGTCTAAGGTAGTACGCATCTATTTAAAATTTGCTTTGATTTTTGTTGTTTACATATACATATTATTTATAATATGGTGTTTTCTTGGATGAAATAAACTTAAAAGAGGTCAATTCCACCCTTGAAACGTCTGTTTAATATAAGACCATTTAGGTATTTTATTCTGAATTAGAGAACCTAAGAAAATTAAATTTTATTGATAAACTTAGGTCAAAAACATAACCACATATTAGCATTGATCGAAGAGATCGGAGAGTCTCAATGACAAGCAACTATAATCGTTGTATAAAACTCATCGAGCAAGTAATTATGAAATGAAGCCACATCGTCGCTTCGAAAATTATGTAACGATGATAAAAATATAATTATTCCTGACCACTTCGCTAATCTAATTAGCCTCGGGAAAGTCCATTTTTCAGTAAGAATGTTTGCCGAAATACTCAAGCCCTTTCTTACTCCATGTAGACTTACCAAGTGGACCATAGATAATGTCCTATTTACGCGATTTCAGAAGTACTTTTTAATGGACTGATCTACTGATCCAACGTTACCTAGGATCATCTGGTTCACTTATTTGTTTGTTCCATTGACACTGGTGCTTGATGATCCAATCTGATCTGTATTACCTCCCCCATTGCCTTTCAAGCACCTAATTTTTGAAGTGTATCTAATAATCTGGGGGAAAATATCCGCTAGTTGTGACTTTTAAAATAAACTAACCTGTTAGAGTTTTCAATGTCATTTGAAAACACATTATGGCTGGTAGGTATTATATGGTTATCTATTTTCCTGTAAGAACCCTTTAATATGTACATGTTGTATATGTGTATATGTTGTATCTGTGTGTGTGCTCACTGTATTTTTCCTCTCATTTATTTACGTTCAAATTATTCATTAGTGCAACAAAATCTCACTGTAAGCAATGAAAAAGTTGTTTGTTTTGTTGCATCTATAGGTTGTTTTGCGATTTGTCAGAATTGTGATCTAAAGTTGTTTCAATGGAAAATTATTATTTTTTGTTATGGCCTAATCTGCTCTGTAAAACTAAATCGGTAAATCAGTCCATTGGAAAACACTTCTGATGATAACGAAGCGCGTAAGAAATCTCTATATCATGAAAGGAATTTCTTCGCAGTTCGACATAATAAACCACTGGTGTTGGCTCCTATTGGCAGAGACGACTGAAGTTCATCCGCTGGATGGAATTACATTGGTAAAAAGGGTGATCCCGAGAGCCATGAAAGACCAGCTCTAAATATTTGAAAATCATCCTGATTTACATATATCTATAAAAGTTTTCCAATAAGAAAATTGCTCTCAACAGCCCCATCGATACTTAAGTTTTGCGAAGTGGACTAGACTCAGTACAGCTTTAAAGTACCAGCTCTTCCACCTGTAACTGCAGCCGCAACAACATATGTACCGTGTATATCACCAGGTCCAAACCTGGCTGCGAAAAGGTATAAATCCACAACAGTGGTGGTGGATCTTAAATAATGATTTCTTGGAGCCCCGTAGTTTCCAGTATTTTTAATACAATTTTTTGTAATTGTACAAAAGGTTATGGTGGAAACTATGTATGCAATTGTCATGGATAATCATGTCTTAATGGCGCGCCTGAAGCTTTTGTCGCTGGTTCTTCCGATAATTATTCCACTGGACATGATGAGGCCAATCCCATTGATCTGTTGATGGCAAATATATGTGAAAATGATAAATATAGTGAAGATGAAGTTCTCGTCAGCAGGCCCGGCGACAGGAGGGAGACAATGGGTACAGCTGTATCGGGCCCTGGCTGATAGGGGGCCCCATGTAATCCATAATCCGTTTCATGTACTTATTACCTCTATAATAAAAGATAGCCTTTGCTTTAAAAATAATAGATTTTTATTACGAAATGTCATCATAAGGTAGGTAGGTTAATGATGTCGATCTTTTTAATCTACGGCGCCACTCTGCAAGCACCGCCAGACCCGAGCGGGTTAATTTTTCCAAGTATCTTAACCCACTTGTACCATAAATAACTATTACTAAATATCGAAATAAGCAAATACGACCATAGTGGATTTCTTATACTTTTGCCGTTGATTCGTCTAAATTAATATCATGCAGCTCCACCTACAATTAATGCAATATTTATTATTTAAACATAAAAAGAATAAATTAAGCATAAAATAAAAGCAATCCCGCACTACATTAACATAACATTCCTCTACCATAAGTTTATTTTAATTTAAGGTAAAAATTTAGAATTCACTCAGACAGAAAAGCATTTGCAGCCTTTCAGCCCTCGAGACACAAAATGCTATTGTGTCTCAAGTGTAGAAGGTTGACATTTACCGCATTACATTAATTTGAGATTTTTACTTTAAAATAGAAAATATAATTTTGTTTGTACGTGCAGCGATACAAATTAAGCGTAAGTAATTGGAGGGACGGAATAAGTGTATTGAAAGAAAAATAATTGTCTATTGTTACAATTTTCAGAATAAAAGGTTCGAACTAGTGATGGAAACTTGGGTGTCGATTGTCGTGATACTATTCGTGGTCGTGACACTTGAAGTGTCACGACTCTTAGTGTCGAACAGTATCGCTCTTATTAGAGTGTAATTCTAAGTTGCTTGATCATTGTTACAAAGAAATTAAAGGCAGATTTGTTGAACTGGCCAACAATCATCGAATGAGACGTACATATAAAAATATTTTGTTGTGGATTTTTTTCTTTTATATTAGTATAATATTGACGGTGATAATTTTATCTTGGGTTTTCAGCAAAATAAATTAAAATCAATAATTGAAGTTGAATAAATTCCTCATATACCTAATTATTATTTCAGCTTTTTATATTTATACCTTATAATGTATTTTGAAGAAAGACTACTGTCAAAACAACGTGTAAATAAATACAATGATCATTAATTTTAATTAATTCAATTTATTTTGCTGAAAACCCAAAATAAAAGTATCATCTTCAATTTTAACAAAAACACGTTCTCGACTAAAGACCAACGTCGTCAGCGAAATTACATTTTTAAATAGTTTTTATAATAAATCCAATGAATACACTTGTTTACAAGTTATTTATAGAATTTGTTTCTTTTCTTTTAAATTTCTGTTTCATAATATGTATTTGCTTTTATAAATAATTTAATGTCTTTTAATGTACTTAATGCATAAATATATAACCATAACAGAATTTACTAATCCATAGTTTGTTTATGATTTATGTAGCTATGAATCTTGACTGCTTCTCGTTTCAATTGGATTACATTTACAGTAGCGCATGCATGATGTAAAGGCAAAGTGTCGTTAAAGTATCATGAAGAGTCGACACTTCTGACACCATATTGTTTCGACTCTCAAGTGTCGCGACACTCGGGTAGTATCGAGACCCCATCACTAGTTCGAACTAATAGTGTGTATATAGATGTAGATTTATTTCAATGTTTTGTTACGAAGCTTAAATATGCAGTACACAATCAGACAAACAATCAAGTACACAACAGAATTTAATTTAACTGGGGAGATATTTCAAAAAATACATTTAGTCCAGTCAATAGAGATGTGAAGAGTGTATTTGCGTGTTATTTTAGCTATTTTATTGCACAAACCTATTCAGAATAGTGTGTAGACTAATATATGTAGTTGCGTACTAAATCGTAGTGACAGCAGAAAAGTTGTTAACAACTTAAGACGCCATCAACCGTTTTTCAGGAGTTTTTACTGCGTAGCTCATCAGGATGGCTTACTACGAAAAAAAGTTTAGTATATGATTTGTTTATAATAAAAATTGCTACAAAATGGCACCAGTCTGATTGTTATAACTGGAATAATTAAGTTGCAAAATCGAAGAAACTGCCAAAATCGCGTATGTTCTTTAAGTTGCCATAAAAATTTAAATAGTCGACCAATATTGATGACACTTACGTTAAGTATAGTTTAGATTATGTACAATAAGCACCCAAAACTTGTATGCCAGGTATGCAAGATTTTTTGTTTAACAGGGTTTTATAAATCTACTGCGCCTAAAACTTTAGAAGTTTGCAAAAGCTGTTTGAAGCTTTGCATACTATTGCAAATGTGCATATATATATAGTTTAAGTCATTAACAATCGAACGCAATTTGTAAAGTTCGATTGCGTTTATTTTTGCAATTTTGGTGACGTTTTGCATCTCTTCATGGTTTTGCTACATTTATAAATAATTAGTTTTTTGGTTCGTATACGTGGTCATTTATGAAATATTCCATTGAGTTCAAATAGACGCCAAAAATACGCAGTTTAAAGAAAAGTTCAAGAGTCGATGCTTGGATCCTGCGATTTCTTGCGTAAGTATGCATTAGACTAAGTAGGCGATTGTCCGATTTTTAAGCGCGCGTCTCACTCTATTGCAATAATTTCTATTAGAAATATGCAACTAATAATTTTGGGCAATTGCATACTTATTCTACAAGGTCCACACTATGCACTCAATTTTGATTCATTTCAATATGATACATAATATACGAGTAGTGCATACTTACGCAAAAAGTTTAATATCTTAGGATCCAAGCATCGAAACTTGAATATCTTTTTTTAAATTGCGTGTTTTCTTGCCGTCCATTCTAACCCGATGGAATATTCCATAAATGACCAAGTATACGTACCAAAAAAATTAATTATTTATAAACGTAACAAAACTATGAAGAGATGTAAAACGTCGCCAAAATTGTAAAAATAAACGTAATCGAATTTTACAAATTGGGTTCGATTGCTAATGACTTAAGCTACATATATGCACATATGCAAAGCTTCAAACAGCTTTTGCAAACTTTCAAAGTTTTCGGCGCAGTAGATTTATAAAACCTTGTTAAACAAAAAGTTTTGCATACCTGGTATACGGGTTTTGAGTGCTTATTGTACATAATCTAAACTATACTTAACGTAAGTTTTATCAGTATTGGTTGACTATTTAAATTTTTATGGTAACTTAAAGAACATACGCGATTTTGGCAGTTTCCTCGATTTTGCAACTTAATTATTTCAGTTATAACAATCGAACCGGTGCCATTTTGTAGCTATCTTTATTATAAACAAATCATACACTAAAGATTTTTTCGTAAGAAATCATCCTGATGAGCTACGGAATAAAAACTTATCCAAAACGGTTGATGGCGTCTCAAATTGTTAATAACTTTTCTGCTGTCACTACGATTTAGTACGCAACTACATATATTGCTCTACCGACTATTCTGAATAGGTTTGTGCAATAAAATAACTGTTAACACGAAAGAACCAAAAACATATACTTTTGGTTCCTTGCCGACTGGACTAATTGGAAATGTCGAAACTATAGAAGGTCATACTTTAGAAGATGTTCTATAGATTTTGGATTTCATAAGACCTTTTCAGTGGAGAAAAAAGCGCTTTTACCATTTAAGATTTGTAATTACGACTTTCGTGTTTTAAAAGAAATATTAGAAATACAAAACGTATTTTTAACGTAATACGTACAAAGTCAAAATTGAGAAAAAACGATCAAAATAAATAAAAAATAAATATCAACTTTCAACATACCTCATGTAATTTCCAATAAATATTTGATTTCTAACAATTACCCACACAAAATGCATTTGAACAAAAAAGCGATCATCAGATCAATTGATTGTACTATGTACTAAAGAAAACACTATTTCTAAAACAAGGAAGAAAATGTAACGTTACTAAATAACTAACTGATAACTAAATACATAATAAGATTGCATTACTCCGCTTTACGAAAACATTGCTGCTTTTCACTTCCTCATTTTTAAACAATTCACCAACCACTTTACATTATTTAAAGTTTATTCAACACTGCACTTAAGTTATTTTACTGTATTGAATTTTTTAAAATTAATTATTTATAGATGTGCGTTTATTGCTCTTTGATTTACACAATCAAACAATTAAATGCTATTAAAATTACAGCAAAAAATTAGGAACAATGTCGTGAAGCAACTGCAATAGAATAATATGTAACTTTTTCCGTTTATAGTCTAAACAGTATTGGTTTCTACAAGGTTTTCTTCTTAAATTAGAAATTTAAAAATAAAAAAAATGAATAAAAGCATTCTAATAATGTGGGTAAAACATATTAAAAAAAGATTATTGTGCGTACTTACCATCTAATTTAGAAGTACAACAAGCACAACAATCATTTCTTAACACTAGCTTTAATGATGTTCTTGGCTAGTGAGCTTTATCAAACTGAAAGACATTTACTCTCTCTCAGCCACTAATAAAATTTTAAGTAGCACACCACCGTTGAGGTATACCATATAACCAACGTTTGTAAAACAATTAGTGGGATATGTATTACTAAAACACAATAATCCTTAACTAATCTCAGGCCATTAATGCGATTATGATAAAAATAATCCTGCATTATGGTTTCATATGCATTATAGTTAGGACACAGTTATTTACATTATCTCATTAACTAAAGACCAATATATGCCAAATAAATCTGTAAGAACTTATCAGTCAGACAAAAGTGAGAAATTCAATTTGCTAAAATGATATAATATTAAGTATTAAGTTGCCACATTCTTTTATGTTAAAAATAAACACTTTTAGCTTCTAGTATTTTAATAGTAAAATTAGTAATCATATAAAGATTTATTAGCGCAGGAGATTTCTCAATCCCAAATTCTGAAAAAAATATTTCACAGAAGCCTAATTCCTAACGAAGTAAGAAAGAAAACGTACAAAAATTTGATTGGCCTTACATTTGACAGTAATATTTTAATTTACACTGTTGTTTGTCGGAGTATGAAACAACTATGTAAAATCCAACTTACGATATACATATGTTACTTTTTCTATCCTTATCTATACTTATTCTAATATGTAATATATAATTGCTACTGCACATTACCTGGCGAACCAGGCCGCAGAAGCTATGAAGCTTGTGCGGGAGGGAGGGGGCGATTATTATTATTACGACTTAATTGATGGTATAAGCACAAACCCCACATTTGTGTTACAACTAAGGAAAACTGCAGAGAACCTTAACTAGGTCTGCCGGTACCGGGAGTCGAACCGGGCCGCTTAGGTGGGAGAAGAACACGCTAGTCGCTACACTACCAAGACTAATTCTATTTCTTCTATTCGTTTCTTCTATTTCTTTATTGTACGTTACTTAGACAATACATGAGCAATTCATGGAATTATGTGAGCAATACACGGGGAATACATGTGCAATACGTGGACTAGACGTGGGCAGTACATGTGCAATACACGAGCAATAAAACGGCAATTCATCGGAAATACATGTACGATACTTGGGAATATACGGGCAGTATGTGAGAAGTACATGGAAAATATATAGGGAATATACAGGGTGGGGCCATAGTGTGGGGAAGTCTGATAGCTCCTAAACGGCAACAGCTAGAAAAATCGTTCTAACACGGATGTAAACAGTGGATAGAGGCGCATCTAGAGATATTATTTTCAAATATACAGGGTGTTGCAGAAAAGTGTGGCACGCTTAAGGTAATTTTTTTTAAATAGAATTCCCCAACTATTTTTGAATATTTAACACCTCTCTCGGCAGGTTTATTTATATCTAAGATTTTAGCGTCATCTAATGACCGGTTTAGAAGTTATACATTTTTTTTCAAAAAAATTTAGTTTTAAATTATCCCATTTAAGTTTACCGCTTTCACGGCCGCAACTGTGAAGACGAATTTAAGTAGGGATTTTGTTGCAGGGGCTTGTAGGGTGCTCTTCTTTAAAAAAATGGACCCATGCACAGGGTGTTCAAAATTAATTTTTAAATTTAGAAAAGTTCAAAGCTAAAGTTCACAACTTTTGAAATGGAACACCCTGTATATTTTGTACCTTTGTGATGCAGAATTAAATAACGAACATTTTTTGTATGTTCGTTCCTATAGCTATCTGTAACCACTTTTAATTTATTGAGAAAAATCTGCAAGAAGTACACAATTAAAAACAATTATTTATTTATTTGTCAAGTGTGTTGGTTGTTTTTGTACAACAAAACATTAAAGCATCTAGCAATTGTTGTGCACGTATTCGAAACGTACATTTCTCGCAGTTATCGACCATCAGTGTTTAGTTCTAGTAGGTGTTTTAGTTTTTCAAAATGAATTTTAGTAACGTAAGGACTTGTAGACATGACTTTTGTTTTGGGCGAGTCGGAAAGAAATTGTTTGCTTGCCCGCAGAATTTACCCCACCAACGGTATCCTGAACGGAGGCTCCCTAAAGTTCACAGCTTTCAAAACCTGCTCGATAGATTTGTGAGGACCGGCAATGTACAGTATGAAAAAAGTGAACGAATTAACAATGTTGTGAACGAATAAAATAAGTTGAAAAGTAAAAAAGTAATCATATAAACATTTCTTGCAGGAGATTTCTCAAATTCTGAAGAACAATACATGTGCAATACATGAAGAATAGGTGAGTAATACACGGGGAATACATGTGCAATATATGGACAAGACGAGAGCAGCACGTGGGCAATCCACGAGCAATAAAAACGGCAATAAATCGTCAATACGTGAGAAGAACATAGACAATATATGGGCAATAAATGGGCATTACGTGGGCAATAGATAAGCAATTAGAACACTACGTGGGCAACAACTAGATAATGCATAGGCAATACAAAGATGAAAAATACGCTAGCAGTACATGGGCAATAATTAATGAATACATGGGAAATACACTAGCAATACATCGGCAATATATGTCAATATATAGGCAATGCATACGACAATACCTGGAAAGTATGAGTAGTACTTGGGGACTACATGGGCAACGCAATACATTGGACAGACAGTACAAGATTAGTAGTTAAATACTTTTTAAATAATTTTTCAAGTAAAATGTCAACTTTTTAGTTGTCATTTTTAACGTCAAACGACGTTTCTCTCGCTTTTGTGTTAAAATAGTGAAACAAAGTAGTTTTTTGCTCCTAGTTTGTGCGACTAGTGGAAAAAATACTATTTACAATTTAGACTATTCAGGCAATACGTGAGAAAAACATAAACAATATATGGGCAATACATGGACACTACATAGACAATACATGGGCAATAGATGAACAATTCATGGGCAGTACGTGGGCAATAAGTGGATAGTACATAGGCAATACAAGAATGGGAAATACACGGGCAGTAGATGAGCAATCATTAGTGAATACATGGGAAATACACTAGCAATACATCGGAAATACATGTCAATATACCAGTAATGCATGAGAAAATTTGGACAATACATGGAAAGTCCATGAGTAGTGCTTGCGCAATACATGAACAACGCGTAAGCAATACATTGGACAGGTACAAGGGTAATAGTTATATAACTATCAAATAATTATTCAAGTAAAATGTCAACTTTTTTGTTGTTATTTTGAACGTCAAACAACGATCTTTTTGCTTTTTCTATTAAAATAGTGAAGAAAAGGTTTGTTTCGCTCCTAGCTACTATGCTAAGACTAAGTAGCAGGAAAAAAACACTTTTTGCAACTTTTCCACTAACTTAAATACTAAATAGACATTATCCTATTTTTTCTCGCCTTTTAGATATATTTTAGATATACAGTTAGATGCAGTCCCTCTTTGATGTTAAATTTTGGAAAGCCTTTGGGAACAGGAGTAAAAAAAGCAAATATGGTAGTTACACACTTCTTGCACAAAACATGCATCTGGCAGTTCAGACCAGAGTATTGTAACAGGTATTTAGTATATAGTATCTCTGCAAATACTGGTAAATCTTATCTACTAAGATAAGTATAGATATGATGTTGTTTGTACCTGTAGATACAGGTAGCTGTACAGGGTGTCCCAGCCAAACGTGACACATTTTAACACCGACTACTGATTTAACAAAATAAGATGGAATTATGCCATTTTCACTATTAAGTTTTTACTTTGCGCTAATTCTTTTCGGTTTACGTAATATTGATTTCCCAATGATCTAGGACAGCAAGGCTAATATGATGCAATCTTATTCTTTTTTCGGTGTAAATACATAGGAAAAAAATAGTAAAAATAGCATCATATTAGCCTTGCTGTCCTAGATCATTATGAAATCAATAGTACTTATGTACTTATGTGCTTATCTACTTATATACATACATGCTTATGTATGTACGGCATACCTCTACTGCGACTTACCTCTAATCTACCCTTCAACATAACTTCTAATCTAACTTCTTACCTAATCCAACCTAAAAAAGTAACTTACATGAAAAGATTTAGTTTGACAAAACTTAAAGTTGTGTTTTTACATTTTCTTTCAATTTAGCACAGTTATACCGTTTTATATAAATTTTAATGACTTTTTTAATCATAAAGAGCAAGTTAAGAATTTATAAATTTTTAAAAGTAGAAGAGTTTAATTTGAGTTGAAAATAGGCAATTATTTTATAACTCCCTGTAAAAGTAGGGAAAAATTGAAACAAAGCTTAAAAAAAATTAACGCAAAATAAAACTTAATCGTGAAAATCCTATGATTTATTTTGTTAAGTCAGTTTTCGGTGGTAGAATTTGTCATTTTTGGCTGGAACACCCTGTATAAGTACCTGTATCTGCAGATACAGGTACAACATCATACCTACTTGCCTTAGTAGATAAGATTTGCAGGTATCTGCACAGATATATACTAAATGCCTGAAACAATACTCGTGTCTGAACTGGCTGTATAACATATTGTATTCCTAAAAAGATCGAAGGTACACTTTCTTAGATATTCAAGGTCACATCGTATGATCTTGGAATGAAAAACTGAATATTTTGTTATAAACTAATTTTTTATAAAGCATATGATCTATTAGCCTTCAAATAAGCCTAAGATGAAAGTTATCCAATATTTCGACGCGGAGTGATGAATTGTTTTTGTTCACCTTGTAAGAGTAAATTTTACATTTTTTATCATGTTTGCAGTCCTGCTATATGAATACTGTGTATCACGGAGGACTATAACTTTACATACGTAAGTTACTTACTTTATGCCCTCTACCATCCTCCCTACTAAGTTTCACGAAAATCTGAGGTAGCCGGGTTATGCGATACGATGATTTGGCATGGAATGACCCTTATATGAGGCTGACTGAATTAGGAGAAGCAGCATGTGCTTTGTTATTCGACATTTTTGATGAGATAAGTAATTAGGTAGCCAACCAGAAAAATAATATTGTATTATAAATACTCTATTATTTAACGACATTTGTTATGATGGTTATTTTGATGATGAATATCTCATCAACATAAGAATACAGAAAATATAACTGTTCATCAACTTGTACAATACACTAATGTCACATCGCACTTCTAATATAATATACAAAATCATTCCTTACTGTAAATAATATAACAAATCATCAAAAAGAGGTAGGATTTGGGAAAATAGGACTGGTAGGAACGGTATCCTTCAATTGAGAAAAATCGTAAGTCAATTATTAAGAGGTGGTGGAGGTACTTCTATAAGATCGCACTTGAAACTTAAATAATTTTTGAAGCGATAACCGAAATATCAGCAGAAAGAAAAACAAATTGTTAATTACAATAATTATATTTTTAATTATTTTATGATAAATAAGCATAATCAATTCTTATTTGTTTGACGATGCAGTTAAAAACTAATCTTTGCGATCATCTACCGAATTAAAATATTTTCTTTACCATCGAATGTTACCGATCCTTCAAGTACAAAACTTTCCCTGTAAAATGTCATCAATCGCATTATTGCGGGATGTTTTTTAAAGAAGCTGATACAAGTCTTGACAATAGGTACTCTAGGTGCCATATTGCAAAAAGAATTTTTATATTGGAGACTACTACTTATTTATTATTGTTTACAGTTTATTACAAAACTCTTCTGACTACATAACAGGCGTTTGTTTACCAAAGCCTTTCAACTACATTTCATGATAAAAAAAATTTTTTTCTCCAACGGCACGAATATAATATCAAATTATTTTGTATAAAAAGTAGAACATTTAGGAATTGTTACTTGTTACCCTAGCAATTGTACAAAAAGTAATCACTTTTTGTACTAATACAAGAAGTATTCTGAGGTTATGTATGAACTATTCTCCGCGGTGTTCTATAAGATTTTCTTTTATAGCAATAATGCGGAGTAATAAGTAGATATTTTTATTTAAATAATAATCATTTACCTTTTCTATGACAATATTAATATTATGACAATAAAATATTAAATTAATTAAAGACATAAAAAAAACAAAAACAAATTCGACGTTTCTATTAAAATTTTAGTTGCTGCTCGGAACGATGGCGCAAAAACAAAAACCAATAACTATTAATTATCTCTAATTATTATTCAACGGTAGTGAGATTATACATTTGTGAGTAGTTCTTAATGATATTAATTCTTAATATTCAAATTGCCAATTTTTACACATATTAATTGCAGTAAATAAAAGGTAGTTTAACGTCATGTTGTCTATTCTAAACAGTCCTCTCACGGAGTTTGCTATTTAAAAATAAGCAGTTGGGGAAAAAATAGTATGTTTAATTCGTACAAAAAATATGTCTTTGGGACTCGTAAGGTTGCCAGACTCCGCTAACGTATCGTCCGGCAACTTTCTTATTCATCCCAACAACATGCATTTTTTGTACTAATTAAACAAATAACTATATTAGTCTGTCCAGTCTTTGGTAGTTACTTTGCAAGTTAATAAAACAAATTATTTACTTACAGGAGTTTGTTAATGTCTGATAATAAGCTGTTAATTAATGAATGTTTCTGACACACTTATTCCGAATTTTTGTATGTAGTATATATCCGTTGCAACGCGACATTGTCCCTAACATTGAATAAAATTTAAATTTTGACCCAAAATTGCTGCAGCCATTTACAACAACACTGTATAAAACAAAAATTTATTTTAATGGTTGTTGCTTTGCTGAAAAACTATTATGCAATATACCATTTTTAAGTTAATTTCAGGTTTTTAAAGACAAACTCAATGCGTTATTAAATTTCAAAAAGGAAGTTCTTATGTTTCCTCAAAGTATCATTTTTTCATAAATATTTACTACTTTAACTACATTGTATGGAAATCAACGTATATTAGCAATTTTTATTTTGTTATAAATGCTTATCTGGAAGTGTTTGTTACGAAAAGTTTTTATTCATTAACGGTAATTTCTGTTTGTATTTAATTTTTCCCTACTATTCATTTGTGTAAATAGGTGAACTCTTTCTCTTATTTTTGTTTATTTTATGTTAAACATTATTATTAGAAAGCTACTTAAGAATTCGATGGTAAATCAATTTTCATATTTTCTTTTTGTTGATTGAATTCAAATATTAAGTGCGTGTAGTATATTGGTTAAAATATCCCTTACCCCTTTAGAAAACCACTTGATTAATCAATCCAAGAGAGTAAATCACTTAACAAGCATAAGCAAATAACTTTTTTCTACTTTCACCTATTCACTTCAAACGGCGATGATAATGATGACACGAAACTTACACTAACTAATATTTTTCTTCTTTTCTAATAGATTTTATGCATAATTGAAAAGATGCTCTTTAATGATATTTTTGTATTTTCAGCATTATAGTCAGGTTTGTGCATTATTTGCAATTTTGGTAGAAATTGCCAAGGCAATTTAATTTATAGTAATAATTAAATAAAACTTTATTTAAATAAAATAAACAAGGAAGCAATTGTGTTAGTACGTGCATATTTATTTACTTGTTATTACAGTTATTAGAAATTTATTTAAAATACGCCTTGAAGATTTATTACTAGGAATTTGAAAGAACATTGACATTGGAATATTACTGATGTATTAAAACAATGCTAATAAAGACACTTTAAAATGACCTCAAATTTTTTTGGTATATGTATATTAAAGCATGTCGATATTATAGACTGGGAATACTTTCTGAACACTCTTCTGTTTAAACATTTGTTACCACTGCTATCTTTTGGTTTGTAATTCTCGTCCTTTGTAACATTTTTGGTAGGACTTTCAGTCAAGGTTTGCCTATTAACAATTTTGCTTTCAACAATTGCTGTGACATTTTATCGATTACGCTTTAGAAAATTGTAGTATTTTTTAGGTGTTATACAAACTTTCTCTTGACAAACATTTTGAATGTTTTTCTACTAAATTTTCCACACGAATTTGATTGCTTGAATTATTATGTTTTTGATGTATAATAACTAATTTTGTTTTAGTATTTAGTAGTTAAAAGAATATGTGCAACTCTAGTATATATATGCAGCTTTTATAAATCTCGATTAACAATTTCTTGATATTATTTTTACTTGAAACTGCACCATAATAATTGAACATTACCCCCAAGCTACTTTGCAAGTAATATGAAAAATATGAGATGAATATAAAATTGCTTACGAAAAATAAGATAAATAATAATAGATAAAAATAAGTCATATTAATCTTTCAATAAATAAATATCTCAAAGTCATATTAGTATATTATATATTGAGGGCTTAATTGAGTGTGTTAGAACCCGCAGAGCCAGTTAGCGCCTGAGGTGAAAGCCGAAGGCGCTAAGACGATAAAGGGATTTAAAACACTAATTAAGCCCGAAATGCATACGTTAGTTTATGTCCGGCATAAGTTTAAATTAATATTTAATTTTAAAATAAAAATAATTTGAATAGTGCAAAACTTCAAGTAGGTGCAGCGATAAAACTTCAAGTAGATAGATGGAATAGTATATAATTGCTGTTATTACTATGGAGACGGCGTAAACAAGGGTAGCTATTTTTTTAGCGGGCTCTAAAAAGTTTTAGAGCCCTAGAACTTTAATTTAGCAACTTACGCTCTAAAAACAGGCCGCTAAATACGTCATAATCGCCCGACCGGACATAATAGTATTATGATACTAGCGTATAAGTAAGCCTTTAAGAGGCTGTCTCCGAAAAACTGAAATAAATCTACCTATTGGTCGTCTCACGTTGGCACTACAGCGAAGGAAAGATAGCCAATGTATTTCTTATGGGAGTTTGTGCTTCGTTGTTGCCACCTATTTCACTGTATGAATCTATAGAAATGTGGATTAAGATTCTAGAAGTTCTAAACCTTTGAAAAGAGTAACCGAAAAAGTGTAATCGTAACCATACAAATAGAGAATTTAAAAGAAAGTCTTATTAACATGTATTTGTTATTTTATTAAACATTACTTGGGATTGTTACATCGTACATGTATCTAAATATTCGATATTTTATTACTTATACTTTTTTGTTTCATTCTTTTGTCTTCAAATTCTTTCAAGATAAAAATAACGGCTGGTTAGGTTCTGTATGATCTTTTTAATCTTTTAATTCACAGGTAAATAAAGGAAGTCCCAAACGCAATTTTAACGGTAAAATGATTCATCATGATAAAATCATTCATTTGTTCAACTTGTTTCAAAAGAAACTTGCAAAAACGGAAATTTAGGATTAGCAGCAAATGCAAAGGATTTTAGTAAACAATAAACCCTTCTGGTTTTTTCTACTTTTACTTTGTGGAACTACATAATACAGTTTGTACTTACTGAAATTATAGTATAACGTTTTTTTGCCGGCACTATTCTTTGTCACCGAACGCATATAAGCAAATTTCTTAATACAGAAATAATTATTTGGTTTCAAATTTTGATAGCTTGCGCGTCTATAGATCTTCGCTTAGTTGTTTGGGTTTTATCGTTTGTAATTATTGGTAACATTGTCGTGTTGTTTGTTATAACTATTCGTATTGTAGTATTACATAACGCACATAGTATATTAGTACGGCAGTCATTATCAGTAATTATTCGACAAGTTTTTAAAGAAACAGTTATTAGCGAAAAAACTTTGTTCTCAGTACGTCAATAAAGTATTTCACCTGATGGAATAAAATCTCCAAGAAAAAGAACGAAGAATAAAAATACTTCAAATCGCATTGCATTATCTTTCCAAATCCATCATAAAAAATTAAGGTTTCCATTTAAAAAAAATTTCGTTATCGCCATTACTCGGAAACAAAAGACGATCTACACTTAACGATTACACTAAAATATGTCTCCTTTAAGATAAAAATCGACGTGTTCGAGGATTTTTCCCAAAAATACTTAATAAAAGATTTATTTCGATAGTTCCAGACTTTATACGCGCACTATATAAACAGCAAGTTTTGAAATTTTGTTTTACTACTGCTGTCAGAAGAAGAAGTGACTACCTGCAAATATAACTTGCTCGAACAATAGGGATTATAAAGGTTTATGCAGTTACAACTACAATATTTAGAAAGTGTTTTTAAAAGTTGCTTGCAAGATGCTTGGCAACCCCGTTGTCCATAAGAAAACACACTGGAGTCACAAAGTGAGACGACCAATAGAATGGAAACAGAAAAAAATTGTGTTCTCCAATCTACTTCAAACTTTCAGGAATGATTTGTTTGACGGGCTCGACGAGTAAAACAACTTTGTCATTTGATGCATCCAAAAATTCCTACTGTACGCAAAGTTATGTCAAGAAAACTACTAAAAAATGGAACCTTCTGGTGGTTTTAAAATTTTTTTGATAGATTCAGAATGTTTGTCACCATAAGCTGTATATTTTCAGAATCTACAATAAATTTCGCTTCAGATGCACTTACATTTGTGCATGGAGTCCGGGTCGCCTGGGAGATCTAGTCCAAAATGAATAGTACAAAAAACTACAACAAAATCTTCTTTTTTGTTATTCTTTAACGTAATACTTATCACTAGTGGTCAGAAATGTTTTTTTTGGTAAATGACCGGTAGCTACTTTAATCCTAAGCATAAGCATAACATATTATACATTTTCAGAACCTACTACATAGGAAAATAACTTTCTGTTATGCGGCACATTAATCCAAGCACTCCCTGAAAGATTAGGTTAAGCGATCTTCCCTTACAGTAGCAACTTTAAGTTAAAATTGGATTTAGGTTAAATTTGTTAGAAGATTATAAAGTATTTGATATAGATTATAGAATTGTGGCCTTAGTCAATACCTAACCTCCCCTCCCCCACATCAGTCGGAGGAAATTAAGTTGTCCTAATATAAGACAACCAAGTAATTTCAACCAAACTGTGTCTATTTACATACTATGTATGTACAAAATTGCAATGGGAAGAATAGCTGCATAATTAATGCTCTTTGGAGAATATTTCTTTTGCTGCCGCCTTTCTTAATTTCTTCTTAACATTTTCACGAAGTTCATCCGAATTCCCAAGATCGACGCATTCTTCTTTGTCAAATCTAAACTTCGTTCAGAGTTTTGCCATTGCAGAAAACGCCGCTTTTTTGAGCCGTATTTAGGTGTTGACCTCTAGAGCAAATACTCCTTCCTTAAATTAGCGCCCTAATCAAACGCAATAGCTTGACCACTTCATGAACTGATCTTGCAAAATCTTGTTTGTCGATTGTCAAACTTCCCGACTGGTCTTTTTTTGAAGAAATGGAAAGGAAGGAAGGGAACCGAGATATTGAAGAATGAGCAAAATGAATGCGCGTTTATTAGGAATATCTGATGAATAAGACTCAAATGAAAGTAGATTCCATTTTTCAGTAGTTTTCTTGCCATAACTTTACGCACAGTAGGAATCTTCAAATGCACCAAATGACGAAGTTGTTTTACTCGCCGAGCCCTTATGTGAGTATACGATGCTTCTATGCAAAGTTAGCATTTTGACCTATTAGTAGAGTCAATTTTAACAAAAACAAGCCCAAGTTCTTTTTTTTTGCTATCTAAAGATAGAGACTTGAAATTTTTTGTAATGTCTTTAGTACTGGACCAATATAAAATGTAATATGTTTAAAATGCTGAGGGGGTCGAAACCTCGATTTTACACTACAATTTAATAACTCTGGAAGTTTTCAACCAAGTTCAGCGAAATTCATGTTGGGAGGGCGTTTGGGGTAGCTGATTATGAATTCAATGAGAATATTGAAAGATTCAGTGGCAGACCCAAAATGACGGTCTTTGAGATTAAAAATACGGTTTACGCTGTTTATATTAATTTTAGAGAAAACAAATCAAAGAGTCAGAAAGTGTTTAGAATGTAATTTTGTCTAGGAATACACTATTTTGGTTACCTTATTATGTAACTCTTTTGCTCTTCTCTAGTGGGAAACCTACTACGCCAGAACCCCTTTCGGGAAAAAATAGCAATTGTAACATTGTTTTATACAGAAAATAAAGAGTAAGTTAAATTAATAAAAAATACTTCATGTACGGGAGTTATGCTGTTTGAGCAATTATTCCCATAACAATTTAAACCGGCTAGTGTGCACTGAAAGCCACCTTTTCTGCATCCACAGGAGGAAGTCGCACATCCAGTTTTACACGAGCAAAATATAATTTTTAATAAACTGCCAGGAGCTGCATTTTTGTTCATTTTGGAACTACTCGTAGTAAATCAGTTTTACTTTTCCATCCACATTTGAACGGTGATAGTAGTTTTTCTTTTTGGGTAGCTTCGTTAAAATCGCAATCGAAATTGCCTTCTACGTCATTGCCATCAGTATTATCATCATAAAATCGGAGTAAAACCGATGCAGATAGAAAGATTGTCAGATGTTTCATTAAAATGAATTCCACTTTAAATCAAATAGACAGTAAAAAAAGCAGTTGTAGTGTCAGAGGGTACAGATGTGATGGCCCTGGTTACAGTACTAAAAAGAAGATTTATTTTAAATTACACGGTGGCAAGCAACCAGAAATGGCATTTTCATCAAAAAGTATAAAGTATATTACATTTGAAGGCAAAAAATCAAGTTGATTACTTTTCAAATTCAATCAAGAGATCCTATTTTTGCACGCGTTTAATGGGTGTGATACTACATCG
The DNA here is from genome assembly GCA_929113105.1 of Agrypnus murinus. NCBI lineage: Eukaryota > Metazoa > Arthropoda > Insecta > Coleoptera > Elateridae > Agrypnus > Agrypnus murinus. The sequence continues at coordinate 224,768,481 of OV816024.1, read as the reverse complement.
TCATTTTTCCTAAAAGGCAAGCAAGCAACCATAAAAGCATTTGAACAAATCCAGATATTTGGGAATGTGCCTCTTCATCTGAAGAACCTGGTCAAAATATTGAAAACCTCTAAAAGAAAATGAGGGATACAGTAAACAAAAAAGCTAAAAACTTTGAAGAATGTTGTAAAATATTAGAAGAGTTCAGGTATACCTAATTCGTTTTGTAAAGCCACTACAGAAAAAGCAGTGAAATTATCAACTTTGGTACCAACTTGTGATGGATTTCAGCAACACCTAAAAAGGGTATATCTACAAACGCAATGTTGGTTGTATTGAAATCGAAACACATTTTATGAAAATAATACCGATGACGATGATGTAGAAGACGACTTCGATGTGATGAATCCTCCTGTGGATACAGAAAAGGTAGCTTTCAGTGCACACCAGCATGTTTCAAATTGTTATGGCAATAATTGCTCAAACACACACACACAGGAATGAGATAAAAATAACGACGAAACTATTATTGCAGATAATGAAAACATATATTAATATTATTATTAATTATAATTAATAATACAGCCCCACAAAAAAAAAATTCTGACCTGGGAACGGACTATGGTATTTCGATGTATTTTTCGACGTCGAGACCGAATCCGACCTCAGAAAAGCACATATACCCTCAAAATCTTCTCAAACAGAGTAAAACCACTCCTGACATATGGTGACAATAAATACATGCAAAAAGTAGTTGAAAACTGCAAATGTTACGCCCAGTTTATCAATGTAAGCGATGTGTTCTTCGGTCAGTACGGGTTTTTATGGACTAAAAAATCATTCTTGAAAGTTTGAAGCAAATTGGGGAACATATATTTTTTTCTGTGTCCAAATTTGTGCAGTTTCTCGGAGACCTCTTAAAGCACATGCAACGATTTTAAGAAAGTCGGCTTCAATTTGTAGTGGTGGGTGTACCAATATATATTAAATTAATACACCCGCCAGTCTAGTAGATCAAGACCGGACTGGGTTTAAAAATCGACCCGGGTGCAAAATAAGATTACCGGCCGTTTCTCATTTTCAGTCTTCATTTCAGTCAGTATATAGTTAATTTATTAATAATTTAACATGCCTAAAAATACGAGACCATTGTCCACTCTTCTAGCATCTAGTGAATTGATTTCATATCTTCTCAGCATATTGTGATTAAACCCTCTTTCTTCTTCACAGTTACTTCAGTACAGTTATATTCGACAAGAATTTACAATTTCGAATTATAAAACTCAGCGTACGCATATTTGACATAGGTTGAATACCTATTTCGAAAAAGTTAGCATATCGTCGGCTTCACATGAAAAGTGCATTCACGTGAAAAGTCAGAAAAACCTGTTTAGAAGAAATGTAACATTTTTCATGTTGCCTGTCAATGCTTTTGCACTTGTGCCTGATTTTATTTTTGCTATTTAAGCGACTTCTACTAATTATTTTCGGAATTTCTCGTATTTATTTTATAGAAAAAGCAATAGTTAACCAGATAACGTTAAAATATCAGTTTTTTCAATTTTGGCACTTACGCCCTTTTCATATGAAGCCGACGATATGGTCAAAATGCACTCGTAAATATGTTAGGTTAAGTAACAGTTATTATATGGGAAGTTGTCTCACTGCCCTTACAACGCATGTTAAACGCGGGCACGGAAAAGAGCAATGGAAGGGGAATAGCAAGACGGCTACGTGACGTCAATGGCGTACTTTACTCGCAAATATATAATCAGCAGGCAAAAATAAATCGCGTTGCTATGAAAACAAGTTGAAACTTTGACAAGTGCACGTGCAAAGTGTCAGCCCAAAAGGTGATGTTATTTTGAAATTGTGATTAAGAAAAGTAAACCACGTCAGATGAAGATTTTAGTTGATCTATTTATTTCATTATATTAGTTATGAATCGGGGGGTGGCTTACAAGTCCAAATTTTGTACACCTAATACCAAAACAGGTAATATCAATAATACTGATAATTATCAATTCATGTTGGGTGTCCTTAACTGTAAATAAATAAATAAATTATGTCGAATAATGCCAATAATATACGATAATACCAAATATTTTCACATAATTTTGAATAATTGCAGTAGCGGTCAATGAAATATACTCACTTAATAAATGTCATATATTCTCAATTATTTTCCCATGGAAACTAAATATATTGGTAAATTTTCAATTAATTTATTTTTTTACCCTATTGCAATGGATTTTTAAATAAAATTTGTCAATAATGTTCCTCGGGAACTAATTTACTTATAAATTGGGGAAATTAGTTGGAACACAAAAAAATTGAGTTCAATATGTCATTATAAAGTTACAACAAAAAACATAAATTATTACAGAAAACACATAGACAAGAAAAAGGAAGTGGGTATAGGCGATCAAAATCAAATGATTTAATATTTAATAGGCCTTCCTCTATTTTTTATAACAGGTTCACTGTTTGCCATATTTGTAATTTTGTACGCTCTTACACAAGGAAATTTAAATTACAACTCTTAAAAATTCTATATGCCGGTATACCTTACTAAATAAAGATAACCACAAACTTGTTCGCATCTTTATTAATGCAACATGAAGACATTTAATTTTTTATTATGTGAGTACATTTTATTGACCGCTACTGTACATAGCTGTATCTAATTAAACCTGCAATACTTCAGTATTATTAATAAAATTATTATTACTACTTACTAAAATTATTATTACTACTTGCAAAATCACAATACATAGCTTTAAATTTTTACCTACTGGGAAGTCAGATTAGGCCAGTCAAATTAAACCCGATTTGGACCGTTGAAACGTCGTGCACCACGAAACAAATATGGCTGCCATATTTCAATCAAATGGAATAAAAATAAAATAACAGTAGTTTTGATCTACCAATACTTAGGGGTGATAACACACAAAAAATTATCTTTTTTCGAAATGATCGAGCGACCATTACTGGCAGTGCCGTAACGAGGGTATGAAGCGCCTGTGGCAAGTGTCTAACTTGCGCTTTTCCGTATCACCCAATAATGACAAAAAAATTAAAATTTTTTAATTATTATGTAACAAGTTAAATTTTACTAAATGCAATATATTAAATATTATTAACCTCATCGAAATGAGTTTGCCTGTATATACAATAATGTATTTGTCAAGGTATTTGTATGAATAAATAATCTATAACCTAAATAAGAACAAATTTTTATTCATATTCAATGACGACCCCAGCAAGCACACTGACGTTAATATGGCCGTTATTTCGGCAATAACGACGTCAAATTATCGTAAAACTGACAGCATTATGTCACAGCCCAAGGACGTCAATATAAGACGTCATTAAAACGTTGTTCAATGACACCATTAAAACGTCCTATACTAGGACTAGATTTATAAATAAATAGTTGAATATTGCGAATAATATTTATTATATACTATTTCATACATAATTATTAAACAAAAGTAAATATTCAATAACAGAACATACATCTCTTCTATTAACTCAACATCTCATAATTATTAAAGAAAAGTAAACATTTACTAACTGAAAAGCTGCTAAAACAATATGTTGAATAATTGACGATACTAAAATAATAGTAGTAAGTACTAAGAAACCAATGCATTAGTATTAATTTATTAACAATAGTAATCTCACAAAATCGTCGAACGGGTAAAATTCTATAAGTTATGTAGTATTGCGACGCGACAAGTAATTATTAACCTCACCCTTTGTGACAAATCACATAATTATTATGCAGTAGTTGCACCTACACATACACTATAAATTTATGTCCGTCAACAACTTTAATAGTAAGTAGAAACGTTACTAATTAAAGAGTAAAACAAATACACGAAAAACGTTGTTGTTGTTTGTATTGCGGCATGTGGTGCGTGCACATTCTGCAAATGTAAAAATATAAAATATTTTATGGAATATATCACTTTTTGGTTACCTAGATAGATCATAATTAATAATATTAGAAGTCTAAAAACGACCTTATTGTACGTCTAATAGACGTCATTTCGAAGACGTCTACGTACGTCCCATAACATGATGTCTTATGGACATCATTTATTAGTCATATGACGTCGCCGACCAATAATCAGTTAAAAATAACGTTATTATAACGTCAGTGTGCTGGCTGGGACAAAATAAAAGAAATACAAAACAGGTATATGTTAAAATAATATAATAAAAACATAAAACAGTTCAGCATATTTTATAAAGTAATTTTTCTCGCTTTCATCTATTATATCATCATTTAATGTTTCTTCGCATAAGCTGATCTTATGAACGAGGAACGACCAACAAAGACTGTAGCGCCTTGCCTACATACTACACAGTATAGAACTTGCCCAGCCAATCAGAACCAACGTTCTGATGACGTGACGTTGATACGACTATCAACGTCACCTGCATTCTCCTGACGTTCTGATTGGCTTAGATTTTCGCCTCATGTGAACGCGAGTTACATATAGCTCTAATTTCTATTAGATTAAGTCACTTTACTTAAAGTACCTATAAATATTTTATGCAGTCGAAGATACTGCAATTTGTTGTGAAGAATATTTCATTTAATGTAACTGTTAAGTCAGTTCTAGAATGCCAAGGTCTTGTTGACATTGAGCACAATCTAAATATAGCCACGTTTATCAAGTCACGTACGCTATGCATTTCTACTAGCGCCCACGGATGTTCCTGGAAATCGTATGAAAGTCGAAGCAAGGGCAGAAGCAACAAACAAACCCACGCCCAAGAAACAGTACCTATAAAGGCAGGTTCCAGCGGTAACCTTGTTAGAAATAGTCCGACATCGAGCAGCAACGTTCAAGACCACCGAGCCAGCGATAAGTGCAGTGTCTGCACAAACGTAGAGTCAAATTTGTCGACTTAGACTTATTTGTGTATTTAACAATAAATACTTCTATTAAATTCTGACCTCCAAATTATTTAAATCTATTTCGCGGGCTAGGAGTGTAAGAAACTGAGGGAGTGTGATGCGGGCGCAATAACACGTGTCTCTGTCGAATTAGTCAGGAGACAAAAAACGGCCAGTGATTCATGTAGAGCAGAATGGTCAAGTAAAATAAAAACCACGTGCAACTCTCAACCGGATCGGTATCCTTTGTTTTGCGCCCCAAACTCAGTTGCGCCTGTGGCGGGCGCTTTTTTTCGCCACGCCCTCGTTACGGCACTGATTACTGGACCACCTCATGTAGATTGATCCTAGTTGCTATGATGGGGGATGACACGCAAATGGCTATTAATTTAATCCGACAACCTCTATAATATCAAAGCTTAGGTATTTCTCGACTTATATTAACAATCAGAATGAGTCCAACGGGTTTTTTTATACGGAAAGCTATAACAACAAAAATCTGTAAACGAAATGATGCCCCGCGGTTGGGCGCCAATTGTAACTGACAAAAATCAAGGCCCACGCTGGACCGTCAATTGTAACACTCAAAGTTTCCCTGAACTAAATAAACAATAAAAATTTAATAATAATTATAAAAATTATCATACCTACGTTATAAAGATGCTCAAGATTACCACGGCTTGAGATTTAGCTCTATCTTACAAATTTTTAGTTTCAGGTCGCAGGTATTGGTTCTGCAGTTGTCTTATTTATAAAAAGGAGTAGATAAGGGTTTCAGAACTCAAATAAATACTCTAAAAGGGCGCCATCTGATTATGAAATTTAATGACATTAATTAAGCCAGAAAAGATATTGAATTCACTAATCAGAAAATGAATCAACATGCTAGGTTTTGATCAAAAAAAATTTGGTTATATTTATTAATTTTAAAATAAAAAAATGAATAAAACATTCATAATTATATGGTTCCATTTAGCTCACTTGGTATAGACTTGAAAACATATTTATTGGATTGTAAAAAAAATAAAAGATCATATACAAATATAATCAAAGAACATTAGCAACATAAGTTTATTAAACTTAAATTAGTCATTCACTATTTAAATTTCAAATTATTCAAACTTTATTAAATATAAAATGATTTAGATTTATCAAAATTTATTCAACATAAAGTTATTTAAATTTTATTGAACATAAATTATTCAGACATTTGTTAAGATCAAGATTTATTAAACATAAAATCATTTGAATTTTAATGAACATATATTTATAGAAATATTACGGAATTAAGTTTATTTAACTCCAGAAGTATTACTGGAGTTAAGATATTTAAATTTTACTGAAGTTAACATACTAAAATTAAATCCTATTAGAGAGCTCTCTTTTAACTCTCAACTATCCATATAATCCGTAAACACAAATAAGATTACATAAAAAATAGATAATTCTTAAATTACAGTACTTTGATCCTATAAATCGAATTCCAATTAAACCACTAATTACTTTCATCACAAAAAACCATTACTCTTGACTGATAGAAACTGGAAACGCCTCTCATTGGAAGACCGTTGTTAATCGTTAATGGCGATGAATTATTATTTGACCGCAGCAGGTTCAAAGAAAATTGTTTTTGTTCAAGTTCAGTTCAATCACGCAAAACATTGAAATAATCCATATGATTTAACCAACAATCTTTGTTAAAACACTGTTTAAACAATCCGGATTCGGTTATAATTTTGTTTATAAATTACACACGATAAATAACGGTAATGTTTTTAAAAGCTTAAACGAATTTAAACGCAGATAGCACTTGCTAATTTAAATCCTTCCAATAGAATAGATAATTGTTTATATGTATCTACATGTAGAACGGGAATTTATTAGTTAAATTATGAGTCCGTCTGCAAATAAACTATAGTCCCAAATAAGAACGCATCTGGAGTTTTTTTAATGACAATGACTCCGTAACATTTTATAAAAACCACTAGATTTTTAATAACAAAACTGCACTAATTTTAAAACGAGAACTGTAGAAATAATTGTTTTAATGGCCCATTAGAATAGAACAAGCCACATATCACTATCAACTGTACTGTATATTAAACTTTTTCAAAAGAATTATTCAAAACTGAACTATATCGGAAACTCGCTACACGACAAGTGTCTCAGGCCAACAGCTGAACGGAAGTCCACTTTAAAAAAATCAGGATTCTTATTTCCGCGTAGGAATACATTACCAGATGCAAAATCGAAATCAGCCAATAGCGAGGTCTCACTTCAAGAACAAGTATTGATTTTTTCTTAAAAGCTGATGGTTGCATTATAATAAACGAGTCGTGTGTTTTGGCTTAACCAATCAGAGCACAGCAACTCAAAAGCAAGTATTGATTTTTTCTCTAAAACTGCAAACGCCTCAAGTTATTATTTTTAAACACTTATATGAGTAACCAAAGAGATTTTTTTTATAATTCTAAGATTTGAAACCAACTTTTTGTTTAAATAATTTTATAGGGTTGTTTATATCGAATGCTAACGCAAGTTTACACTTTAAAAGAACGTAGATTTGCAGAACCGGACTTAAGATTTTTGTAAATATGTGGACGAAACCACAATTATTCAGAGCTTGTAAAAATATACCGTTACAAAGCTTCTGGGCGTTCGGTGACGGAAAATCCGAAATTTGTAAAATTGCGTTTTTCGACTGTCGACTTCGACCATACCACTGGACCAATCTTAAAGTATTGGACACTTATCCGATGCAGAATTCAATGCTCTTTAATTCTTGGAATACTGAAGTTTTCGTTGGAAAGCGCTACTTTGGAGTTATAAGCGAAAAACTAAAAAAGGTCCAAAGATTTCGTGGTTCTTTTGATGCCCTCAAGTAAGCTCGCGTCAAGGGACCTAGGATACTTATATTTGACATCAAATGAAGCGATCGAAACGATCTCCCGCTTTCCAACATTTATTTCCACCAACGCTTTGGTTTTTATATATTTGGTTAAATATTTGGTTTAGTATTTAGTAGCTTACGAGTAATCCGGTTTCAAAGTCAGAGAACTCTAGAAAAAAATGAATAGTAGGTGTAGTGACTTTTAAAACAATTTAAATAGTTTTAGATAAATGCTTGGTTTTAAATCTCCGCGTAAGACGGATAGTCATTTTCGAAAACAAATAAATTGAAATTTTTTATGAAAAAATTTATATTCTCGGCATTGTGTTTTTAGCAGGAGAGAAAAAATTATTACTGGCTTAGTAGGTGAAGAAAATTAATTTCTTGAATTAAAAACAAGATAAATAATGGTACACTCATCTAACATAATTTGTTCTATATTAATATAATCTTTGGGTATGTTAGGTGGAGGGGGGCTGCAACCCAGCATATTTCACTTTTATATACGAATACGATATTTTAAATACGAATCTGAACTAGTATATTTAAATAAAGAGCTGCAGAAAAAAAGCGCCACTCATAGTTACTCAATTAATGCACTTTATTAAGAATTCCTTGTTATTTTGTTTTAATAACGTTTAGTTCATTTTTTATTGTAAATTCCTTAAGTAAAAGTTGTGCACTATTCTTAGGTTTAATGATTTGTAACCCAAAGGGAAGAAAATTTACCATACTATATAAATAGTAAGAGTGGTCTTTTAACCTTTAGATAAATCACTTTGTAATTAGACAAGTATTTTTTAATTAGTTAGTACATAATATACACCAACAGCTATTTGTTTACAATTTCTTGTAAAGTGTACACATAACTAAAAATATGTGTGTATTCAATAAATTCCATTCGCTAGTAATTTATGAAACAATGTGCTCTAAGAAATTGTTAAAAGTAAACTGTGGGCGACCGAAGATACCAATGTGTTATATTGACCACATAGCACAGTAATCGAGATTTTAATAGGTGTAAAATTAAATACAACTTTTTGTTTATTAGATTTACTTTACGATCTGTTAAGGTTATTAAAAAAATATTTTGCCAAAAATAGGGAAAACACCACTGCCATATGGTCAAAACAGTTAGTGCTATGAGGTACGAGAAATGTTTCACCACCTCGATTCTTAACCCACAAACAAACAAGCAAACAGATGTAACCCTAAACTCAATTTTAAGATTTAGGAGCAAGTAAATTTGCTTGCCTTTTGAATATTAAAAATTTTCACCTCAACTAATCCCAAAAGTCGGTCTTGCAAAGCTAACACATTTAAACTTTACATCACAGACGTGAAAAATTTTGTAACTTAATATAAAAGTTTTAAACTCGTGGGAAGTTTCTGTCTGTGTAAAGAACCTAAATAAAATTTGTGTTCTTTAAAAATTGTTTATAATTCGTTAAGACGAGACTTATTTCAATAAGTTAACCTATTTCTAAACTAAACTCTTTTTGTTAAGATTTTGTATTATATTTATGTATAATTGTATACAGTACGTATATTCAACAATACATATACTATTAATTTTTATTTTTAATAATATGCTTAAATCTATCCCAGTGGTGTAACTTCAAGAGATCTGTGGGTATTATTTATCTTAATTAACAAGAGCGAAATAAAGACTCTGAAAGATAGCTTTACCTTTTTGTCTTTTAAAAAACTATTTCAGGCCGTTACGAAACTAATTAGATAAAAATTATCGATAGGTACAAAAATTGTACTTGATTACATGCTTTTAAATCATTCCAAATTCACGTGTGAGTAAAATGTTAAGATATCGGTCACAACTCATAATAATCATAAATACACGTGATCTATTAGTAGTTAACTAAATTTGAACTTTTTATTTCTAATTTTTTTGTAGGTTAGAGCAGGTCAATGTTGTCAAAAAGATTGACTTTGGTTTAACTTTGCAATTCTTGATTAATTTGATAAATTAATCGTTAATTAGTCTGGCAACTAGTCTAGGTCATATTTTTTCCTAATATATTTACAAATGTACGCAACAAATGAATATTTTATAACTTCTACGTAAATATATCTGTTACTAGTTCAAATGGAAGGATTCCCTCTACCGGATTCCCTCTTTTATATACATCTACTACACAGGGGACTAAAAGTTATAAAAATTTTATTGCACGTCAACTGCACATTAAATAAGTTAAAGAATTACCATCTGAATTAAATTTCAGAAGGAAACATAGCGCCTTATTTTATTAATATTCAATTAAATAATCAGATAATTCGGTTGCAGTTGAAACGTTGGGTTGAATAGTTATTAAATAAAAAATAAAATAACGAACAATTTTGTAAGGATTTAAAAATAGTAATCCAAGGATTTCTGCACAGAGAAAAATGTATTTAAATTTCATCAACAATTGTGTGGTATTGTAAAACAAATTGGTCTTAAAAAAGTGACAGGGACAATTTGTGTACAATTATAAAACAAGATTGTGTCATTTAGTTTGTCAAGATTTTTTAAATAATGTTTTCAATTTTTTGTAAGGATGTGTATAAACTCAAATATAACATTTTGTGGAAGTCAATAGTAATTTTGTAGAATCAAATGAATAGTTGTCTATAAGTTTCCATGACAAATTGTTACTTATTAAAACAGAATGTGTAATGTTGTTGCATACAATTTTATAAAAAATTGTACAATTGTTGCGTTAGTTGTGCCACAATTGCTTAATAGTATTTAACACAATTACTTGTTCACATTTATACAAATTGTGCAATACTCTGGCACAAATATTCTATACAGAAGGTTAAGTACCACAAATAAAATATATATTTTTACATATATTAAAATATATGTAACTAATATGTATATAACTATACAATGTATAGTATATACAGGTATAACACTAAAATTTCCTTTTGCTGTCGCCTGTTTATATATAAATCTCGAATTTACATTAATAGCGACAATTACAAGTGGTAAGATCTATAAGATGTCATCCATAAACTTTGCGAAACACAATAATTAGTAGCAAGCAGTTTGAACACTAGATTATGATTTCATTCAAACAAAATATTGTATTTTTCTAAACATCTTTTACAATTATACTTCAACATAATATGCTAGCTTATCCTCTACAACATTGTTCCAAAGAATGCAGAACTAAATCTGACCGTGTTAAATAATTGTCGTACGTTCCTGTTAGACAATTCAGTAACGAAAACCTACACAACGCTGGACAATACGATTCTACAATTATAATATAAATTTCTCCAACACCGTTTTGAATAATATTGTGCAAAGCTCTTATGAAGTATTTCTCTCTGTGTGATCTCATATTCTGGATTCTTATAATTACACTAGAGGTCCAATTCTTAAATATTTCTAAATGGAAACTGAGCCAGACAGAGTATGCATTCAATTAAAGTCGTTTTCGGCCTTACGAATACTTGTACCCACTTTGGGTTGAAATTTAACCAAGTGACATTACACTTTTGCGTAAGAGGTAATAGCAGCAAAAAATTTTATAGGTAGTAATATTGTAAATAGTAAACATTGTAGTGATTATCATCAGTAGTCAAGGTAACCACAAGTAAACAACAACCAATAATTTATTTTTTTCATAACCAGCACATTGATTCTTCTCCAACAAATCTAATAGCCCGAGAGCTGCACAGAGAAAAATGCTGTAGCATACTTTTGTACAACGTTGGTTAGTTGTGATTGTACGATTTATTTGTACAATTGGGTTCAATTATTTTAAAGTGTTGCGTATTCTTACTTAATAAGATTGTTTGAAGATGTTGTGAGATTTACTTTAACAAATTGTGCAAAGCAAATTGAAGTAACTGAAGGAATTAATAGTTCACAATATTGTGCTGCGTTTTTCCACAATATTGTTGTATCTTTTGATACAAGTTGTTTAACTGCAATCATGCACAGTATTGTGCAGCTTTTTAAATTGTATATGCAGAAAAAATACAAATAAAATTGAAAACTGTAAAACAATTTATGCGAAACTTGTCAAGGTTATTTTTAATGTGGGATTGACCAATTGCGTTTATTCCATCTCAGATCAGACTCCAGACATAAACAAACTGCAATAAACGCTGTGCTAAGTGGAAATGGAACATATTTCGTTTAGTAAGTTCATGATAGTGATACTTGCAGACTACGGATGTAACGTAGGTGAATGAAAATTTAATTAATGTAAGTATTTTTAATTTTTGCCCTATATTTTAAATCATTATTATTGTGATTAGGGACGCATTTAATTTATCCATTTATTTTAGTGCAAGTGATATGTAATAAATAACTTATTTATACATTCATTTTCCAGACGTAATTGGGTGCGGAGTTTTCACGTCTTCTTGGGTCTACCACTTAAGAACGTTTTACAAACAAATTTTCCAGTAATTCGAAAATGGACCGATGATCTTCCAGTGTTTGGCATTATTGCGAAAATAATTGTATATAAAAATGAAACACTCACAGAGCTAGTCAGCAGTCGCTAGAAGTAACGATTGCTTCTAGGTTCTGCTCTCGGTTCTATCAAAATGAAGTCCGTTTTTTTGAGAAACTATATTCAATAAAATAACACTGTACCAAATTTCAGCTTTTTCAAATCACTTTTTTACATTGACTTCATTTTCAAGACCATCGCATTGGTGCTGATGCAACTCGTTCGATCATTACGCTGTGTGACGACTGCTTTCCAGTTTTTTATTACATATACTGCTTAGTGATCAATTTTCAGCTTTTAGAAAACACTTAGATGACACTACTTCTTGTTACAACTTTCAAACTGCGCTGACGCCTTGCCCCCATATCCGAGTTTCTTTTGTGTAGGATATTTATTTACACCCTAAATATAAGCTAATATTAAAATTTTAGCTTTTACAAAACTCTTACACTTTTTGGTCGCCAGCTCTTGGGCTATAAGAAAATAAAGCTCTCGTCAATACACTTTATATTTAAATAGCTTTTTATTTAAAGTAGTAAAGAAATACTACATGTAGTGACCTGCCGGCGTGATCCAACTCGTAACTTCCTGCTGAAAACTTTACCCCTACTTCAAGATACCTCGCCATTTTTAGACGACTTATCTAGGTTCTTATTCGTGTCTTAATTCTCGTTTTCTGAAAAGTTTAAGACAAATAAGATAAGTAACACTTCACTTCCTTCTCTTGCGTATAATCAGCTTACATAGTGGTCGCTCTATATTAGCAACAAGACAATTAGTTCAATCCGTCACTCATCATTTACCAAACATGCATCATATACCAAAAGTTGAATTTCCATCCTTTACAGCTATTGACGTACAATTATTCTCTGGTCTGGTAGAACGCTATTATCAGCTTAACTATGAAGTAACACACATTAACAAATTCGATTTATTGGTATGTCATCTTCCAGAGAATGTATTAACCAAATGTATTAAACCATTTTCTGTATTAAAAGATGTCCTGATAAAACGTTACGCGAATAAACCATTTTCAAGTGTACGCAGTTTACTATCAGAATTAACGATAGATGAATCTGCTCTTGATCTCTATCAAAAATCTTAAAGGTTAACTTCAGCATTGAGAATTACTGTGATCGAGTAGACGATTTACTAAGTTTGCAAAAAATCAGAAACGTAATTATCAAATACAGTGTGTAAAAAGTAAAGAATAAAATTCATATTTTTTGTATTATCACTGTTTGGAAGAAAAGCTCGGACACGTCAATTTTATTTTTTCCTGTGGATTTTATGGTCGTCAATCTTAATTTTTTAGTTTACTACTATGGGACCTACGACGTCATCGACTTTATTTTTAATGGAACCCCTTATTTTTTACTAGAAATGAAAAGTATATTTTCTTCTGAGTTCAGCAATATGTGGTATCTAAAATAGTATTTTTTGAAATATGGAGGACCAAATGTGATAACTTTTCACGAAACCATCACCACCAAAATCCACAGGTAAAAAATAGAATTGACGTATCCGAGCTTTTCTTCCAAACAGTGATAATACAAAAAATATGAATTTTATTCCTTACTTTATTTACACACTGTATAAAAATTTCAAATTTGATAGAAACTGTCGCTGATCTTAAACACGAGGTTATGTCAAAACCTATTCGTTCCCATTCATTCCAACAACCTTGAACTCAATCTACTTCGACAAATGGTGTTTGTTCGTATCATCAACGGTTTGGCAATCGTGCCAAAAACTGTATCCAAGCATGTTGTTTTGGACGGTTTAAAAACAGTAGTAAAACTGTGTCTACTAACCGTCAGGTGTCTACTAAGTCACGGTCAAGGACATTTGGGCGCGGCCGTTTCGGCGCGAGGACAGTTTGGCGTGGGATAGTTCGGCGCAGGGACACTTCGGCGCCGAGACACTTGGGCGCAAGTGCACTTCGGCGCAAAGACATCTCGGGGCGGAGATATTTCGAGGTATGTATGTTTTTACGCAAATTAGGATAAAACTTTGGAAGATATTCAAAAAACACGTTTTTTTTGGACCATTATTTTATTTTTATGTGCGTACAGAGATACGCATTTTTATATTATTCCAGTGGTTTTTGTCTTTAAGCTCTGAACTATTTAGTTTATTCATTAAGCAGTGTCCATTTGTAAGCGTTACTGTAAGAATATATTGGACGAGGCATTTTTAAACTCATAACTCTTCTTGACATAGTACTTAATTACGTTTAGAAAAGCGCATAACAATAGTATATTAAAGTATTAGTTTCATAAGACGCGTTTTTAGCGTACGCGTTCGAGCGCTAAAACGCCTTATGAAACGAATACTTTATACTATTTTTTATACTTGCGTCGTTATTTCGTTAATTATTAAAAAATAAATTAGTTTTAAATAAGATTTGTTAGTGAAATTTTGTTAAGTACTTTTGACAGTTGGCTACACTGAAAATTCAACTTCAGCATTTGTTATTTAAATTGTTTTGTTTTTATAAAATTAATTTAGTTTCTGTGACAAGAAGGTAAAATGGTCAGATATTCTCTCCCTCCATCTTATTAAAAAGAATTAACTTATCTTAATTAATCTTAATCTTATTAAAATATTGGAATTTAACCATATTGATAGATTTATAACAACTGCAGAAAATAACCAACATTTAGCTATGAAAGTAAGTAAAATTTTGTGCTAAATACTTTCAATTTTTAATATATTTCAATTATTTAAGGTTGCGTTAATAATGGGATTCTGTGGTGCGTGCCGAAGAGATGAATTGACCGACATGTTATTAGACGATATTGTGGTCAAAGATGATGTGTTCACTGTGACTGTAACAAAAACAAAAAATAAAGTTCGAAGAGAATTCTTAATTACAGAGAAACTGTGGATTGATTTAATTAAGCAATATTTGAGCCTAAGGCCTAAGAAAATAAACCACAGGCGGTTTTTTATAACCTACCGCAATGGAAAATGTATTTCTACTCCTATCGGTATAAACACCATGGGAAAAGTTCCTTTTATTATTGCCACTTCTTTGCATTTAGCCAACCCGAAGCTTTTTACAGGTCATTGCTTTCGACGTTCAAGTGCTTCCCAATTGGCAAACAAAGGTGGCGATTTAATAACTATAAAACGGCATGGAGGTTGGAAGTCTTCAGCTGTGGCTGAGGGCTGTATTGATGCTTCAGTTAAAAAAAATGCAGGTAGCTGAATTGCTATCTAATAACCCATGTACTTCCACTTCTACGGCTCAAGTGGTAATTGACCAGTCTCCCACTGCTTCATTTTTACATGAAGAATCACACACTTTTAGCAGCAACCCAGTAACGAGTCAACAAAACATTGTTGAGGGGCAAAATTTACCTTCATTTAAGATTAATGCCCAGGACACTGCTGTTACAATCAAAGTGTATAATAACTGTACTTTTAATACAAAAGATGTATAAAGAATAATTTGTGAATTTATTAAATAATTTTTAATTTAATTAATTTATTTTGTGTATGTTTATTTTATATTTTAAAAGTTTGGCATTTTATCACATAACAACATAACCGCACTTTTAAATATAATAAGTTTGACATTTAAGAACAGCTGTTAGGTGCTACCAACTTTAAAAAACAAAATTTTACTGTTTCCAGTACTCTAATAAATCTCATTAGGACACGCAAATGCGTGTCCTAATGGAGTTCATTACACAGAGAGAAATACTTCATAAGAGCTTTGCACAATATTATTCAAAACGGTGTTGGAGAAATTTATATTATAATTGTAGAATCGTATTGTCCAGCGTTGTGTAGGATTTCGTTACTGAATTGTCTAACAGGAACTTACGACAATTATTTAACACAGTCAGATTTAGTTCTGCTTTCTTTGGAACAATGTTGTAGAGGATAAGCTAGCATATTATGTTGAAGTATAATTGTAAAAAATGTTTAGAAAAATACAATATTTTGTTTGAATGCAATCATAATCCAGTGTTCAAACTGCTTGCTACTAATTATTGTGTTTCGCAAAGTTTATGGATGACATCCTATAGATGTCACCACTTGTAATTGTCGCTATTAATGTAAATTCGAGATTTATATATAAACAGCCGACGGCAAAAGAAAATTTTAGTGTTATACGTGTATATACTACACGTTGTATAGTATGTAAATACTATACATTGTATAGCTATATACATATTAGTTACATATATTTTAATATATGTAAAAATATATATTTTATTTGTGATATCTAGCCTTCTGTATAGAATATTTGTGCCAGAGTATTGCACAATTTGTATAAATGTGAACAAGTAATTGTGTTAAATACTATTAAGCAATTGTGGCACACACTAGCGCAACAATTGTACAATTTTGTATAAAATTGTATGCAATAACATTACACATTCTGTTTTAATAAGAAGAGTAACACAATTTGTTATGGAAACTTATACACAACTATTCATTTGATTCTACAAAATTACTATTGACTTCCACAAAATCTTGACAAACTAAATGACACAATCTTGTTTTATAATTGTACACAAATTGTCCCTGTCACTTTTTTAAGACCAATTTGTTTTACAATACCACACAATTGTTGATGAAATTTAAATACATTTTTCTCTGTGTAGGACACGCAAGTATAAAAAGTAATTTTTCATAGCGCGTATACGGGTACTGCCGTCAGAGAGGATTCCTCTTCCACTTTCGTCGAGATTATCTCTACGCGTCGTATAATAAATCGGAAAAAGTCGTTAAAGGTAAGCTAAAGTAAAAAAATAAATTCTTTAACTTAACGAGGGAGTCTATAAATGAGACATAAGAATAAACTTACCGATCTTTTATCTATATAGAAAAAAATGTTTAATTTTATATTAAATAAAAAGTGGGTGTTTAATTTTAAAATTTATTTTCATATAATACTATAATTTATAATATAATTTATTTTCATGTAATAGTACTAGTAGTTTCAATTTTGTCGGTTTTGCGTATCAATCAAATAAAGCAGGGGTGTAATATGATTACGCAAAAATTACCAAAAAATTGGTACCAAGAGTGGTATTCCTGTGAAGATTTTACAAAGAAGATTTTATCGCTGTAACCACTACTAGTGGTAATTATTGTTATAAAATCTTTTTCTTGCATTTCTCGTAGTTCACGAATTCTTAGAAAATCTGCGAAACAAGATTTAAAAATAACTGAAAAACGACAAAGAGAGCTGTAGGAGCTAAAATAATAAACCACATACAAATTATTATTTACAGCCCCCAATATTCCATTAGATTCCTGGCCATTCGTTAAGTAAACTATTGAATTACATTCAAAAAGTGATTTCCTTTTTATACACAGGTAAAAATATGTTTGCACCTTTTAAGTCTTACAGGGTTAGCACTGGTGTCAATAGATATGGAACCAGTAGACACTGATAAAATTGTAGAAAATTTTATGTTGCAACCTTGAAGAATAAAACTGTAAATTGTGTATATTTAATATATTTTTAAATGTAGGTATTTGATGTAAACGTATTTAAAATATTATTGATCAATTAGTAATAAACATTTCATTTTAAACAAAATGTTGTTTTTGTCAAAAGATTCTGCCCTCTCCAAATCTTTTTCTGGCTACGTGTTTGGCTTATTAGTTAAAGTCGAAATAATAAATATCATCAAAATATTAAAAATGATAAAGTAGTAAATAATGATCTTTTTGCAACAGTTTTTACAATTGTATATTATGCTATGGGTACCGTAATAAAATTACGAAAGGAACGAAAGCTTATCTTAGCTGGCTCTTAATATAAATAAGATTTTATGAGCAATAATAAGTATATTATTAACCGAGGTTTAAACATACGCTATTATAGCCCTAACCCGATTTTAAATCACGAGGCGCGTAGCGCAAAGTGATTTAAGACGCGTGGGCTATTATAGCATGTGTAAACCATGGCTAATATAATATTCCGCTTTTATATAAGTTTTATAATAGGGGCATCTGGCAAATATAAGGTATGTAATAGATGCTTCTGGCAGGGTGTTAAGAAAATCAATTTCTGCAGTTACATATAGGACAATAATCGTCTCTTCTAAGGTTAGTAGAGGAAAAAATAAATTATTCGCCTGCTCTCAGATCTTCCTAAGCAAATACTGAAAATCTCATTTGATTTTTTTTTGCTATTTTAGAAAATTATTGAGTTTTTTCTCATTATTATCGAATACTGTATTTCATCGATCATACTATACTTATTTCTTGTAAGTACCTATAGATTTTGTTCGTGTAATTTTTACTAGACAATTTCTCCAAATAAAGGCGTAGTAGTACTTATATTTAACACTGCGCCGAAGTGTCCCTGCGTCTAAGTGGCCTGCGCCGAGTTGTCCCTGCGCCGAAGTGTCCCTGCGCCGAAGTGTCCCTGCGTCGAGGTGACCCGCGCCAAAACGGCCGTGCCAAAACGGCCGCGCCTAAATGGCCGCGCCTAAATGGCCGCCCCCAAATGTCCGGCTCTGACTAAGTCATATGAACCATTATGAAATTATATGAACCATGTTAATCTACATAAAAACAAATAGTAAAACAGAAAATTACCGTCCACATTTGTTTAACTAATGACTTAATGGTTACCTAACTTCCGTTTATACGAAAATCAAAGCCTTGAAAACGTTGGAACAATGAATGGAAAATATTTGGTACCTAAATGTCATTTTTACGATTAGATTTAACTGCTTGACAGACAATATAATCTTAAGGAAGTTGTGACTGTAGAAAAATATGATGAAAATAATTTTAAAAAAATTAGTGCAGTTGATAGATTTTAATGTACAAAATTATTTTCTGAAAAATCATACATTCTGAAATAAATGTTTAGGAAGTTTGTTTATGCATAAATTTAAAAATAACAGTGATCTTATGCAAAATGGTAAATTGTTGATACATATTATGATAACTTCATGAAAATGATGAAAAAAATTTGACACCAAAACATTTCATGTAAAAACGTTGTAAAATTGTGTCGTTAAAGTTTCAAACTTATTACGAAGGTAGCTTTAAAAAAAATTAAAAGGAAGAATTTGTCGATTGAACTCTTGATATAGACTCTACTCTACGACACTACTCTAGAAGCGTATAACTTATTTATATTTTAGAGAGATTTATTTATTTTTTAGTGTTTACATTAAAATTATGCCTTCTTCTCGGATAGGAAGTAAAACTGTAGGTTCCGTGTCAATGCGATGTTTGGCACGTTAAAAATTCCTACTGGTGGTGGAATTTCCCCAGATTCGGCTAAATTCTAGTAGGGTCGGCCAAATGATCATAGCAATCGGTGCCATGAGGTACGAAGGATGCTCCGCCATCTTAATTCCTCGCCCAAAAATAAATAAATAGAAAGTAAACTTGAATGGAATTTCTGGTTAGAAGAATTGTTTTTTTACGTTCTTAAGCTTGGACTAGACAGTTACTGTCTAGACTTTAAAAATCTCTGACTTTAAAAAGACTAATAATTAATTAAAAACATATACCTATATAAATAATAACTAAACTGCTTTCACATGCATTCTAATAAAACTAGTATCGTTAGAGCCATTATTTGAAGCAAAACCATGTAATTATTTCTATTTGTCAAAATAGCACAGCTCCATAACTTTTGGTCTAGACTATCCCACCACAACTTCCGTAAAAGTGACGCAGGTGGCAAATATTTTCTTTTCATCGCTCCAATGTTTCTAATGCATGACTGATTTTTGCATAAACGGAAGTTTTTTTCTTTATATTTTCCGGTTACAATTAAATGCAATCCGTAACCAAAGGCATCATATTGTGCGTAAAGCGATTCTACACCCTGTATGTAGTTGCGTACTAAATTGTAGTTGCAGCAGAAAAGTTATTAACAATTTAAGGCGCTTATAACCGTTTTGGAGACATCAAGCATCTTCCGTAGCTCAGGATGATTTATTAACAAAAAATGTTATATGATAGTATATGATTGGTTTGTAATAAAAATAGCTAGAAAATGACACCGGTCCGATTGTTATAACTGCAATAATTAAGTTGCAAAATTAAAAAAAACTCCCAAAATCGCGTTTTTTAAGTTGCTATAATAATTTCAATAATCAACCAATATTGATGAAACTTGCGTTAAATATACTTAAAATTACGTAACAATAAGTACGAACGCAATTTGTAACATTCGATTGGGTTTATTTTTGCAATTTTGATGACGTTTTACACCTACTCATAGTTGCTTACGTTTACAAATAATTAGTTTTCCGGTACGTATACGTTTATGAAATATTCCATCGGGTTCGAATGGACGGCAAAAAACGCAATTTTTAAAAAGAAGTTCAAGTTTCGATACTTGTATCCTGAGATATTAAACTTTTTGCGTAATATTGCTTTAGAATAATTATGCAATTGCCCAATTTTCGAGTGCGCGTCTTGCAGTATCGCAATAGTTTCTATTAGAAATATGCAACTCATAATCTTGGACGATTGCATATGTATATAGTTATTCTACAAGGTTCACACTGTACACACGTATGTATGTTAAATAATATGCGAGTAATGCATGCATGCAAAAAGTTTAATATCTCAGGATCCAAGCACCGAAACTTCAACTTTTTTTAATTGCGTGTTTTTTGTCGTCCATTCGAACCCGATAGAATATTACATAAATGACTACGTATACGTACCTAAAAACTAAATACTTATAAACGTAACAAAACTATGAGCATATGTGAAATGTCACGCCATCGAATTTTACAAATTGCGTTCGATTTCTAATGACTTATACTATATACCTATATATGAACAAAAGCTTCAAACAGCTTTTGCGAAATTCCAAAAGTTTTAAGCTCAGTTATTGTACATAATTTAAACTATATTACAGCGTTGGTAGTGTACTGTTTAGCATGCTGGACTTCCACCCAAGCAACCCAGCTTGCAGCTTCGACTCCTGGTACCGGCCGATCTGGTTAAGGTTTTCTGCAGTTTTTCCTTATATGTGACACAAATGTGGGATTCGCGATGTTCCATCTGTAAGTCGGCTGCAGCCGCACGTTGTGCCTACGTAATAATAATAATAATCGCTCCCTCCCTTCCATACATAGCTTCATAGCTTCTGGGGCCTTGTTTCCAGGTTATGGGTTGCAGCAATTGATTAATAATACACTAAATATTATTATTCATTAATAATATACTAAATATATTTAACGTAATCATGAAATAAATAAAGATTAATAAAACGTTTCACAGTATTTACAAACACGTCGCTAAGGTAAATATTAATAATAGGTATCTAGATAAAAAGATAAAAATAATCAGAATTAAATATCTAACACTTTCAGTAACGGAGAATTACTGAGCTCAATCTGTTCATCCATTTAAGGTGCCCTGAGCTTGTGGTTGTATATCTCAAAAGCTTCTAAAATGTCTAATTTGCGTTTGTTATTACAAAAATGTAGGAATTTAATATTATTTTGAGGAGTCATTGTGTGATTTTGTTCTAAAAGGTGTTTTGAATAATTAGATTTTTTAGGATGTTTATATTAGTAAGGCTAGAAACATTAAACAATATTTAAGGTAAGTTTGATCAGTATTAGTTGATTATTTAAATTTTTATGGCAACTTAAAAAAACATGCGATTTTGGTAGATTTTGCTATGTACTTAATTATAGCGGTTATAAAAATCGAACCGATGCCATCTTGTAGCTATTCTTATTAGAAACAAATTATATACTGAACATGTTTTCGTAAGAAGTAATCCTGATGAGTTACGGAAGGAAAACTGCCTCGAAAACGGTTGTACGCGTCTTAAATTGTTAATAACTTTTCTGCTGTCCTACGATTTAGTACGCAACTACATATATTATTCTACATACTATTCTGAATAGGTTTGCACAATAAAATAGCTGTTAACAGGAAAGAACCAAAAACAGATACTTTTAGTTTCCAACGGACTGGACTAACAGGTGTATTAAAAAAACTTACAGCGTTTGACAGCTTTCGTATTGTGGTGCCAGCTGTAGAGTCATGTAATAATGTAAGTTTAATAAATTAAAAAATAATTTTTGGTATTATTTAATTTCATTTTTTATAATTTCTCATTAATGTTATAGATAAAGCCGGAAATTTGGCTTCGTTATAGACTCGCGATATAGCTCAAATATCTTAGTCCTCAGCTATAATAAAGCATCTTTCTCTTCGGTATGTAATAATACACTATAATCTTCAAAAAATGAAGTTTATTGAATAATATTTATCAATTTACTACTCATATATTTGATATCTCACCAAAATAAACCAAGTGCTTTTTCAGAATATAATGTAGTTTTGTGATTCTTCTGCCATTCGATAAATAACTTGGGGGCTGCTCCATACGTCTTCCTGGATATATGTGGTAACTTTAAAGATGTAGTTCTCGCTGGTTTTCAGAAGCGTCCCTAAGGTAGGTAAGCCGGGCGTATGCCCGGGGCCGCGAGGGCTAGTGGGGCCCCGCACCGAGCTACCTTATTTTAATCAACTACACAATATATATCTTACGCATTAATAAAATAGACTGAGAGACCGACATTTCATGCAAGTTCTTATACATAAAACTAAAGCTTACTTTTGAAATGAAGCCCACCAAATTTCCAAACGTTACATTAAAAATAATAATCAAGCAAACAATTTTTTCAACTTTAAAAAATTTTGCTTTTTTCGTATTTTTAATGTAATGTGAGTACAATGAGCGTACTTAAAATTAAAACTATCAGGAAACGACCCCATGATGATAAGGAAAATATGTTCTAAATCTTCTATTACAGCTACCCGTCATTACGAGGTTTCTAGTTATATTAGTTATGCCCTGTATATTTATTTATTCACTTTTTTATTTGTTGGGGGCCCCACTCCATACGTGTGCCCGGGGCCTCAAAATCCAAAGGACGTCGCTGCTGGCTTTAAATCCATTTTTGTTGTCGGAATCATAGTATGCACTGTAAAACAAATTAGCGTTTTGTTTGAATCAGCGTCCCCGGGTCTGGTGATGTTAGTTCCAATCTGTTAATTTGGTAAAAACCTTTGAAAACATTCAAATACGTTAAGTAGTGAGTAAATGAGAGCTTTATAACTTTATATAATTCTTTTGTTAAATCCAGATTAGAATGGTGACCAAACTATAGAAATGCTTCTATGTATATGTAACAAATAACAAACACAGCGGATCATAGCATTGAAGCTATTCAAACTAAATTTCTAAAATTTATTTATTATCGTAAGCATCGTTATTAACCGGAATGTGTAGAATTTCAAATACATAAACTTAGTACCAGACGATGTATGCAATTAATGCTAATGTTATATAAAACAATTATTAATTAAGGTGACTTCAATGTACCTTTCTATAACAGGAATTCAAACGATTCAAAGACATTTTTAATTATTAATTTTAGTAATTTTTTTAATTTAAAACAATTGAATACCATTGTTAATACCGACGGACGACTTTTAGATTTAGTTTTTTGTAATATTTCTTGCGAGATAACAGAAAATAATTGTTCACTGCTAAACATTGATAAATATCACCCTGCTCTCGATATCGACATAACATTAGATAATTTTTGCAAAAAAGATTTTCCGTTTAATCACGAATCTGGAATGTACAATTTCAAAAAGGCAAACTTTCCTTTGCTTTATGAATTAATACAGGGTGTGGATTGGTCTCATCTTATTCAAGTAACTGATATAAACCAAGCTTGTAATGATCTTTATGAAATAATATACAGGTTATTTGATATTTGTGTACCACGTTACAAAAACCGTAAAAGATCATATCCACCTTGGTTTACAGCAGTAATAATCTATAATATTAGAAAGAAACACTTGGCACACAAAAAATATAGGGAATACAAAACTGATTTTTATCTCGAGGAATTTAAACATCTCAGATACGTAATAAAAAGACAAATTAAAGTATCATACGCCGCTTACGTTCAAGTAGTAGAAGAAACTATTGTTGCAGAACCAGCAAAATTTTAGGCATATATTAATGCTAAAAAAGGTAAATCCAGAATACCGGGATGTTTATACCTTAATGATTCAATATATGATACGCCTGAATCTATAGTTTAAGGCATTTTCACAATTTTTTTCTAGTGTATTTTCAGATGCTTGCCCCGCCAATGAAAATCAACCCGTTTCCTTAGTCGGTAGTTGCATACAGCTGAATGATATTACTGAAAAGGATATTCTTAACGCAGTAGAAAAACTTAAAAACAAAATGACAACTGGAGTTGATAATATCCCTAGTTTTTTAATTAAAGATTGCATATATGCATTTATAGAACCGCTTTTAGCGATATATAATTTGATAATTAAAACTAAATCATTCCCAAAAATATGGAAAACAAGTAGAATATGCCCGGTTTTTAAATCAGGAGATCCAACATTAATAAATAATTACAGGCCTATATCTATTATTTGTAATTTTGGCAAGTTGTTTGAAATAATATTATATAATACCATATATAGGGAAGTTAAAACAAGAATCTCCATCAATCAGCATGGGTTTATGGAAAAAAGATCCACCACCACCAACTTAGCTTGTCTAACACAATATATATATGTGAAACTTTGGATCAAAATGGGCAAGTGGACGTGATATACACTGACATACAAAAAGCTTTTGATAAAATAAATCATACTTTACTGTTAGCTAAATTAAAAAATATCGGTCTGTCGGAATCTTTATTACAATTAATGGACTCTTATTTACGCAATAGACAAGCTTTTGTTAGTTACGGTGGTTATAAATCAAATGTATTCATACCAACGTCAGGAGTTCCGCAGGGATCAAATTTGGGACCCTTATTGTTTCTAATATTTATAAATGACCTATCTTTACTGCTAAAATTACCTCACTTACTTTTCGCCGATGATCTGAAATTATTTTGTAGCATTACAGAGTGGAATGACTGTGTTCGATTACAAAATGAAATTACAATAGTTAACGATTGGTGCAAAATTAATTGCTTAACACTTAATGCCAATAAATGTAAGTCAATGACATTTTGTAGAAAATTTTATTCAATTACATATACATATGAAATAGGTCAAGTCAATTTAGAAAGATGTGAAAATTTTAAAGATTTAGGTGTTATCTTTGATCCAAAACTTACCTTTATTAAGCATATTGATGTAGTTACTTCAAGTGCTTCAAAAATCTTAGGTTACTGTGTCAGGAATTGGAGGAATTTCGCCAATACTAAAACCTTGCAAATACTGTATATAACATTGGTTCGAAGTAAACTAGAGTATGCTTCTCTCATATGGTCACCTATTTACCAAGTACATGCTGAACGATTAGAATGGGTTCAACGTAAATTTTTAAAATATATATATTATAAATCTCATGGACAATACTCCGAGAGAGGTTTTGATCACTCTGTTTTGATTCAAACTTTTAATATGGATACTCTTCAACTTAGACGTAATTATAAATCAATAGCGACTGTTTATAAAATTTTGAATAATTTAATTGATTGCCCTTACCTAATAAAAAAAATTGAATATACACATTCCAAGATTAAACGCTCGTAATGAAAATTACTTTTATTTAGCTGCAGGTCATACTAACATTATAAATATGTCACCTGTATTCAAAATGTGCTCTACTTATAACATTATTTCCATTTTTTCTGATATCAACTTTGATGGATTAAAAACTCTAATTACCAAGTACAAAGAACATCATTAATGACAAAACATGCTCTGTCGACATTATTGTATTAGTTTATGTATTTATCATTGTTTCTGTTATTGGGTGTAAACCTGTAGAAATAAAGATTATTATTATTATTATTATTATTATTAATTACTGCATCAATTGCCCTTATCTGTTATCAAAAGTAATATTATATGTACCCGCTCGTAATTTGATGTGATCAAAATTGAAAACTATCGCACACGATGACGAGAACAATCAACATTGGTACAAGCGTTCAGGATGTATGTATAATTACTTAGCAATTTCTTTGCATTTGGAGATATTTGGAGTTCATACAACTTATTAATGTAATGTTTTTGATAATGTTATGTAATTTAATGTTATTGATATATACAGATTTACTCTCTTAATGCAATGAGCATAGAAACATACTTTTATTATTTTTGTTTTTTATAAAAGAAACATGTAATTAGACAATATGTCTATTTGTTTTTTGTATTACATAAATAAATCCAGTAAATCAGATTCTCTTGATATCGCCATCGCCATCTGCTAGACAGTAGCTGTAACTATTGGCATTAATATACAGCCTCCTCGATTCGAGAGGCCAATGTTTTCACAGGTTTTCACGGCTGTTCGTTTTGGAACAGTTTCCATTATTTCAGTATTGTGACGCAATCTGTCGAGTCTTATAGCAATTATTTTAGTAAATATGTAATAGCTGTAATAAATCTAATGATTTCAATTGGCACAGTTTAATTTAATTTTTACAATTTCTAATTAATATTATAGATACATTTCAGCTTGATTGTCCAAACTTCCAGTTGAACAAGAAAAAGTTCTTTTCAGGGGTATAATTTGTTATAAAGAAAAATTAAATTTCTTTGAGTGGTCTACTGACGAGGGTTTGATATATCTTAATCTTTCCTTTCATGTTTCGTTAAACTTAAATACTTGTTACATTTTTGTCAGTAGTGGCCTAACAACTAAATCAGGGGCCTCTGAAAGTTTGAAAACGTCGTAAACATCAGAAGTAAGAATTTTCGTAGCATTTTAAAAAATCTTTTTTAAGTACCTACATTATATTTATGTATAAACAATAAAATACAAACAAAATATTACATAATACTAATAACTAGATCACAATGAAGATTATTTAAAAATGTATTTTCTAAATACAATTACTTACATTATAAATTTTCAATATCAATTTCAAGAAATTGTTAACAATTAGAGAAGACAAAATTAGAGATTGGTTTCTCTGTTAACTGTAAACTATAGTTACATTTCTAAAATGTTGTCGACATTTACAATTTACTATTGATACAGTACGGTCCAGGCATGCTAAATGTGGAGCAAAATCTTTATAATTATCTGTTAACAGACGTTTTAAGATACAAAACATTCTGCGTTAGTATCATGGTTGCTAGTTCAACAAGTTTAAGACATCTATAAATTTTTAAAATTACACCTACGTAAATAAATAGGGCAAATAAATATATGATTAAAAATAGAGGGTGTTCCCCCAACTTTCCGCTATTCATGAAAATTTGTTCTGAATTGACTGGACGAATATTTTACAAACTGGTTGCTAAACAACTTAATACATAAAAATCTAAACACGCTAATATAATATGTACAGTTGCGATCATTCGCTAAGGAACGATTGGAAAAATAGTGATAACCGGTTTTTAAGTTTTTGTACAGTGTACGCTGTAATTCGACCTGATTTATGGACTAGGAAATTATAATATTCAAAAATGAAATGTTCTTGATTACCATATAATAAACTTACATGTACAAAAAGCTGAAAAATCGGCTGAGATGATTTTTTCATCGTTCCTTAGCGAATGATCGCAACTGTACATAACATAAATCACAAATTTAAAAAATATATCAAATACAATGAAAACTTTAGTTAAAGCGTTATGATCGTAGATAAAACGTTGTAAGATATACGTGTAAAAAGTTTCTTCATTGCACTCACATCCTTTAAGACACTCGCTCGTGTGTTAAACCTTAAACCGTTCGCGCAATAAAGAATGGCTTTTTACACTTGTATCTTAAACATCTAAAAGTTGGTACATGTTTTGGAAAATTAAAGTTATCTCTTCATCAGTCCAACGAGAATACGAAATTTAATATATAGATATAATGTATACAATAATAAGGGAATTTGCTTATTTACAATTAAATTTAAAAAAAGAATGCTTACAGATCAATATTTATAATCTTTGCTGTACTGCACAAATAGTTTTGATGAATTTTAATTTCAAAAATGATCTTTTTGAGTGTTATTAAACTGTCATGTATATTCTGGTTTCTTACACATTTTTCCAAAAAAATGTAGAAAACAAATTTCACATAACATTATAACACAGGAATAAAAATAATATCGGATGGGGTGCACTCCCTTTTCACGCATGGAAATGAAATTCAATTTATTGATGTCATTGTTTTATAAAATAAACAGAAAACACGTACAATGGAACCTACATTCCAATTTATATTCTCAAACTAATAACTTAAATCCGGGGCGTTTTAAAATTATGCCGTAATGGTGATTAATACTGAGAATTTTTTACAATAATATTTTTTACAATAAGGACATCATAATGACATGTCTTGGGTTTGTTTTCTAATAAATATAATGAATCGTTGCTGGATTTGTATAGAAACAACAAAGAAATCACCCCAAAGAAAAAAAAGGTTTAAAGGAAATCAATGCAAAAATATAAGTAAATACTCACGAACAAACCGCGAACTCAAACAAACAAGCAAAACAAAACCTAGCTCATTAAGTTAAGCAGAATTTAGTAGTCATCAAAAAATACCGTGCGGGGTGCGGTAGAGGGGGTTTTAATAAAAAAGGAATGAAATTGAATTTTCATGTCGTTTGTTGTAGGACATCACCCTATTTTGTAACAAAATTGCGAATGGTTGCATCGATATTTAAGTAGTCAAAAAAGAAACATTTAATAAATGCATTTACATTGCTTCTTACGAGAAGTCCTACTTTTAAAGTTAATTTTCTGGAAACAGCACTTTTAAGATTTAAGAAAATTACATTCAACTTTTACTAATATATCTTCAAATCTAGTATATATTTTGAAAAAATGACCGGAATAAATATTTTGTGTTGACTTTCTGTGAATACAATGGTGCTTTTATCTTTGTCATAGGTATAATACAAGCGAAGATATTTGTAAAACAACTTAAAGAGTACCGCGAATTAAGGGTAAACAAGATTTGGAGACCAGAATTAATAAAGTAGTTATTGGTAAATACACAAATTTGTTATTTATTACGTATTATAAACACTACACTTTCGTTGCTCGGTGGTCAAGTAGGTTATTGCTTGATGCTAGATGGATTAACTCTAACAAGGTTGCAGCTCGATACTGTATTTATAAGTTGAGCCTCCAGGATGTAGCTGGGTGCGAGTTTCTTTGTTTGATTTTGCCCTTACTTTGTCTCCCACGGTTCTGAGAAGAAATGCATAGCGAACGTGGCCTGATAAAGTTGTTATATTTAGCTTGTGCTCGGTTTGAAGAGGACCTTGGCACTCTAGAACTGACTTAATTTACATTAACATTTACATTTAAGTTGAATATGATTAGAATAAATTATATTTTATGAAATAAAATTAGAATAAATTAAAATATATTAAACTACATAAGATATATATGTTGTTTAATTAAAAAGTGAATTAATGTAATAGAGATTAGAGCTATATATGTAACTCACGTGTCGTTTTTGCTGTTGGTAAAAGGAATGGTACTTTATCACGCTAATATGTATACATGAAGCTGCGTCTCACCCACGGTAAACAGAATATATTTTATAATGTGTTTTACACATTGCATACCATAGACAATGGTATTTTTATTTTATTTTTTCTTAAATTTACACAAGCAAAAATATTTATCAATAAATGAAAGTCGTCCGCCGGTAGGGTTTCACATACCTACAATTAGTAAGCTATAGCTATAATACAGCATTACTCTGTGTGTAACCACAGACCATTTGTATGCAATAAGTTAAATAGGTAAACTAAAAGAAGACAAAATAAAAAGAATCACACAAAATCGAACTCAAATTACAGTAGAAATACATATTGTACAATTACTTATTAACTATTTGAGAGGAAGAAATTAAGGAAAAACAAAAAACTGAGTTCACTGATTGTTTGCTGTTGGTAGATCATTTTTCTTGCTTTTGCATCCCCCAGGTTAATAAACTGGACATCTATTTTAGTTGATGTTTGCCTAATAGTAACAAGAAGCAATCTGTTCCGTACATTATAAGGTGAACAGTTAAAGCGTAGGTAGCTAATACAATATGGAGAATCAACATAATTATTGACTAACTTATAAATAAAACAAATATCAAAAAGTTGTCTAATATTAAGATTTTCAATTTTGATCATAAGTGAATTAATAACGTTGGCGATTAAATCTAAAGTTAAGGCTATTAATAAACTTCTTCTGAACATATTCAATGCGATTTGCGTGAATATTGTATTAAGGATTCTAGATAATAGATGAATATTCCAATGTCGATCTAAATATAGAGTTGTAAACTATAATTATGCCATCTGGTTTTGAGAAGTTTTTTGTAATTTTTAAAATAAAGCCAAAATTTCTAAGATGACTGACTATTCTGTCAACGTGTATATCAAAGAGTAATTTGGCATCTAAGAATACTCCCAAGTCTTTAACCAAATTAGTTTCATTGATAGGTTCTTCAGATAAATATAAAATGGAAGTAGGTGGGGATAAGTAACATGAGAATAGTATTTTATTGCATTGATTAAGATTTAAATGTAACTTATTGTTTAGTTTGCAGTAATCTGAAAAAGTATCAAGATCAATTTAAAAAGTATGATAATCATTATAGGAAGTTATATTTTTATATATTTTCAAATCATCTGTGTACAGTGCAATATTAGTATTTTTGAAACATTCGCGTATATTGTCACGTGGGGGTTTCGTGACTAGAGGACGTAGTCAGAGGTAGAAAGAAATCAAACACAAGTTGTAAAAAACAACTATATACTAAAGACAATAAACAGAGTACAAAAGGTTAACATACATGTTGACATATTGTGAGGACGTATATGTCCTCCTAACTAATACAATACAGGGGAGGTTGGAACCAACCCTGTTATAGCACTAGGTCTACAGACTAAGCATAGGAGATAACCTCCTGGTAACTAAGCCGGGTAGCCTGAGCACAACTACCCATAATTCGCATAGAGTAGGCGATTAAGCGCCGCCTACTCAACTAGGCACTAAGCATAAAATAATTGGAAGGTACTCACCAGCTTGCTTGTTGTGTTGGAGCCATAGTCACTGACTGGTTTGAATAGCTCAAGCAAACTGGTTATATACTGCCGAACGAGGAAGTAATTAGTATCAGTAGGCGGAAGTTCTCAGTAAGCAGGCTTGTGGGTAGATTGCATGCGCGCTACTGGTGCCTGGCACGAATCTGCAGCTGTGCGGAAGTGTTGGAGAATTCTCTTGAAGGAATGTGCACCTGCATGCACATCGCGTAGGATGCCTCGCCTCTACGGATTAAGTAGGCGTAGATATTGCATGCCAACGGACGTAATGGTGGGCGAAGCGAGCGCGCTTCTGAGAAGACCTTGCAGGTGGCACCAAGTTGTCGGTGGCGAGACCGCAGCTGCTGAACTAGCGGAGGCAACTGAATGTGGCCTTGCACGCTTTATGTTGTACAAACGGAAGAGAGAAGTTGAGTTTTGAATAAAATATTTAAGTGTAAATATTTCCGTTTGTGACAATATCATTCAAGAATATATTAAAAAACAAGGTCCCAAATGAGACCCTTGTGTTACTCCAGATGTTACCGGTAATGTTGATTTAGATCCATTTATCACAACGTACTGACATCTACGTTTAAATATTAAATAAGAAAATCGAGAAATTTCGAAGCGCTTAACAATAAGCAATGAGTGGTGCACATTATCAAAACCTTTCGAAAAATCGGTGAACACGGCACAGGTGGGGGTAACCTCTCTCCATATTTTGTAATGATGGATCTGCTACCATAAAAACCATGTTGATAAAGGTTTATAAAGGTTTCATTTGAAAAAAAAAGATTTTTATTCACTATAGATTCTAAGATTTTACCAAAATGGCTGAGTAGTGAATTCGGGCTATAATTAGTGATATCATTTTTGCTGCTTGATTTAAATACAGGTAATACAATTTGTGCAATTCTCCAACGCTTTGGAAATTTATCGGATGCTAAGCATAGATTAAAAATTGTATACAATGGTTATACAAGTGAATTTGTACAGGATTTCATAAACAATGAAGGTATTGAGTCTGGCTCCGGATCTTTCTTTGAGTCCAAGTATTCAATAGCATTTCCTTATTTCGTCTCTAGTTATACAATTTAAAGAAAAGGTGTTGAGACTGTTCTCATTTGTTGCAATTACCGTTGGCGATGTATTTTGTTCAAAAACGCTATGAAAGTAATCAGAAAAAAGAGAGCATATGGACTGTGGGTCAGATGCTATATTATCGTGATATTTAAACATAGAAGGAATTAATTTTTTATTATTTACAAAAGACTAAAAATATTTCATATCTAACTTAATATTATCTTCAGCCCTTTTCACATAGTTTTTATAGTCGCTATTGATGTTAACTTTGACTTCCCGGCGTAAACGTGAAAAAGTTATATAACATTCAACATTCTTATAAGTTTTCCATTTATGATGAAATTTCTTTTTTGTTTTATTAATTTTGTGGTTTCAGGAGTAAGCCAGGGAGGAAATTTAGATTTTTTTGATTGTTTTCCTGCGGTACATGCGCTTGAATTTGTCGCTCAATAATGTTATAAAAACTATTAAGGAATACGCCGACATCAGAGACAGAAAAAAAACCCTATTCCAATCTTGATTATTTAATTCATGATTATATTATTATAATCACCGTTCGAAAATTTGTAATAAGAATAAGTATTACAAGTCATTAACTTAAAGTTTAAATTTATAATTACATCTAAAGAGGAATGGTGATTATCCTCAAAAACAAAATCATAGCAACGAGATGCTATTTCTCGCATTTACAAACGAAACTTTGATACCTCCATATTGTGTACGATTACTTACCAGACCAATAAATAGTATACTGTAAAACATCGGCTTTTGTATCGATTAACGAACACAATATACAGCTTGGAAACGCATAAGGTTTGTAGAATAGGGATTCTGGGAGAAGGGAACGATGTACTAAAGAACGCTCATTGTACGATAGTGGGGACGTTGATTAGTTGATATGCAGGTACTGTTCACGGGCAGAAGCAGTTAGTTTATTCTTGTCCGTCTGATGAAAATTAAATTTATTTTAGAGTATTTTTAAAATTGCAATTTCAACATAAAAAGAATTTACTGATACTGCATGTTTAAAAGGTAATTCCCTTTTAAATATCTTAAAATGTGATGATTATAACAACCAGAATATTTTTGTTTTAAAAATAAAACATGTTCTATTTTAACCAATATGTCTTTGTTTTTGTTTAAGAATTAGCACTTCTTTTTTATCATAAAGGTAATTTTCAGTATCTCCTACAAACGTATTTAGTTTTAGTGCTTACAGTAGAAAAAATTGAGAAGTACTTAGTGCTTTTAAGTTTAGTAATTACGAGCATTACTATGAATGCGAAGAAAATATTACTTTAGATTTACAACCCGATGTGATAGCGTCGCCAGCCGTCCAATTAGTATCTGTTGTATACCGTTAAATACTTAGTGATAATAAATAGGTATGTTGATGGTAGAGAGAACAATCGAGACTCCTCCTTTACGGCAAATATTTCACTATTCCACTCTTGTTTTTTATGAACGCTTTCATATCCCTATAGAGACCCCATCGGCTTCCGACCTGTATACCGGAAACACAGTAACTTATAAAAAGAGTTCAACACAATACTAAAAGCTGATAAAAGAAGTCGATCTATTTCATCATTTTATTGTATTTTTCTTGTTAACAAAATGTACATCACTTCAGAAGATCAAAGCACTCTCTAAGTAAATGCGAAACTGTAACAGGAAACGAACAGTTAGGAACGAAAGTACAAAAGTTTAGAAAACGCTTGAATAAGAATTGATGACCCCAGAATTCGAGGTAAGATATAATTGTTAAATATAAACTGCGTGATATCCTATTTTGAATGGAGTATAAAAATTGCTTTGAAAACTTGGAATCTACTTGATTCAAAATTAGGTATTTAAGATACAAATATAAAAAGTCATTTTTTATTGCGCGAACGGTTTAAATCACGAGCGAGGTACGAGTTAACGGGTACGAGGTAAGTTGTTTATCAACCAGTTTGTAAAATATTCATAAATCATTTATTATACATATCTGGTTGACATTAGCGTGCAATAAAAATTTTATAACACTATAGCTCAATAAACGTTAACTTTTTACACGAAAATCAGTTCAAAAAGTGGACACTTTTTGTATGATCGTTAATAATCAAAATTTATATTTTTAAATTATTTAATTTGAAAGTGATCATAATGATTGTTATAGGATAATGTATCTGGAACATTTTAAGAACAGTTTTTCACCATTAACAGGATTTTCTTAATGCGAGCACCTATACGTCACCTATACCATCAAAAAAAAATTCAATTACGAATTCAAATAATATACAGGGTGCGGGAAAGTCCCGGAACGGTCAAATATCTCGAGACATGCACGTAAGATTAAAAAAACAAAAACACGTCTTAAATATTTTTCAAAAAGCTATCCAATGAGACCACACTTGACCCCCCCCACTACCCCCATGGGGGTAGGGGGGCAACTTTGAAATCTTAAATAGAAACCCCCATTTTTTATTGCAGATTCGGATTCTCCATTAAAAAGTAATTTAGTTTTCAATTAAAAACTTGTTTTATATTTTCGACAGATAGCGCTTTAATAAAAAAAATACATAATGTCCAAAACATTTTTTTTCATCACTTAGCTTGTTTCGGGTGAGTCCCCTCGCTTCTCACCAACGGGGTGCTTTGTTTTGGGTGAGCCCCATCGCTTCTCACCATTTTTTGATACCATTTCTCGCTTCTCACCATTTTGATAAGTACAAAAAATCGTATTTCTACGATTACAATTCGATATTATCTATCGAAAATCGATAAAGATTTGTCAGATAAAACTAACTTACTTTTTAATGGAGAATCCGAATCTGCAATAAAAAAATGGGGGTTCCTATTTAAGATTACAAAGTTGCCCCCACTCCCACCCTCTGGGGATGTGGGTGGGGGATCGAGTGTGGTATCATTGGATAGCTTTTTGAAAAATATTTAAGATGTGTTTTTTGTTTTTTTAATCTTACGTGCAAGTCTCGAGATATTTGACCGTTCCGGGACTTTCTCCGCACCCTGTATATTACGATGTACTTTGCTTCAACCATTATCAATATATTAAATAAAAAAGAATCAAGAGAATAACTGTTAATCAAATTATATTTTAAAGGTTTATCTGTAAATGTAGATTATTTGGCAACGCGATGATATTAATCTTGATCAGTAAAATCCAAATATACAAAAATATATAGGGTGTTCCAACCACAAATCAAACTTTAGGGTAATTTCCGGTGAAAATAAAAGTCGGCCACCTTGGATCTTATGTCAAATAATTAATATAAGATGTTGACATTTATATACAATATATCCTTAAGCGGCTCCTAGACGCTCAATAATATTGCGCAATAATATTGTGCAATATTATTGATGCACCCTCCAGACATCTCAATAATTTATTAAAAAATTGTGCAATAAATATTGTGCAATAATTCACTTTATAACAAAATTTTGAGTGACACGGATGCTGCTTGTGTAGCTATTGCTTTGGTTCTTTTTAATAAAAAAAAGAGAAGAAAGGAAGAAGAAGAAGAAGAAATAAAAAAAAGAAGAATAAAAAAATGGTATATGAAAAGACAGAAGTATACTCATAAGAATTTAATGAACGATTTAAGATTTAGATTATGGAAATTTGGCTTTAGAAATTCAAAATTTGAAATATTTCAAAGATAAGGGCCGGCGGTGGACGAGTGGTGTCAGTGCATCACTCATGTTCCAAGTGTCGTGGGTTCGAATCCCACTTGGGGCGACGGGATTTTTCTAATTGGAAAATTCCGCCACCTCAACTATGAATGTGTGTATTCGTGTTGCATCTTAGATGGGTGACAGATGACCTTAGCTGTTCGTTCTCCCGCAGTGTAGGCGTGAAATAAAAAAAATCTAAGATGTATTAATTTAGCATCTGAGAAAAAAATCAGTCTTTCAAGCTTGTTGTTATTTTCATAATTTCCTAAAAAAAAAGGAAAACATCTTATTGCAATGTAGGACAAATTGATACTGAAGACCTGGAAACGGAAAGATTAGTCGCAGGCTGTTGAAGAATACAATCTTCTTATTCTTATCATTAGCCTCGGTAGTGTAGCGTCTAGCATGCTAAAGTGTAGCACCTGAGCGGACCGGGTTCGACACCCCGGAACCGGCAAATCTAGTTAAGGTTTTTCTGCAGTTTTTCCTTATCTGTAATACAAATGTGGGATTTGAGCTATACCATCTGTAAGTCGGCTGCAGCCGCACGATGGGCCTGCGTAATAATATTAATCGCCTTCTTCCTCCCGCAAAAACTCTAGTTTATGGGGCCTGGTTACTGGTTAGCCAGGTAATGGGTTGTAGCAATGATTATTATTATTATTCAAGAAGTCCTTCTAAACGTAACAAAGAGATAACTTTTCTAATTATTCTAGCAATGAGGGAAAAGTGCCATGGCAAACTAAATTTTGCTAATATATTTCCACTTACGGTATGTATACATTGTGTCCACGGATTGAATTCATAAGAGGGGAAAACTTTCATTTTTAGTTTTATCGAAGAATGTCATACTTGATAAAAAGTTTTGCTTTTTGTAAGACCCCAGAAAATTAAAACAAATTCACGGTTTATTTTACTTGCTTCATTTTATAGTCATTTTTCTGTGAAAGCATATGAAATTTTGCACTAAGTTCAAAACTAATTCGGTATTTAAAGGACGACTGCGAATAAAATAGTATACAAACCTCGGCAAAAGTACCATTCCTGTGTCTCGAGAACTAGTTCACCTCGAGGCTATCGCCTCTCGGTAAACTATATTGTTCTCTCGACAGGAATGGAGTAGTTTCGGCCTCGGTATGTAATGTACTAATAATTGTATTCATGGGCGCATCCAGCACACTTACCGGTGACTAAAGTCACTCTATATTACTTATAAGAGTTGGGCCAACCCCGCGTTGGCCCAATTGACGCTGATTGGTTGGATCCATTTGCACTAATGCCAATTTAAAAACACGAAGTGCGACAAAATTAGGTAATAACAGGAGAGGTCTTTTCACTTACTCAAAATTTATGTGGAAGTTACTTGCTATGGTTACAACTGTTTCTATAATTGTATCATCCATAACAATTAACTGCCAAATAAAGTTACAAGGTGGTGAAAAGATCGCCCTTAATTTGACAAATAATATGATGTTTAGTAAATCGAAGAATTTTTATGTATTTCTTTTATCTATTTCAAGTTTTTAAGAAATATAAATTGCAATTGAAGGGTTGATGTCAAACACCGTATTTGTCAAAAAAACTATAACCCTTAGGAGAACCAAAAACTAATGTAAGGCCAGAATTTTTATTATTTGGAACTATGTGCAATTTATGAAACATTCTTACACAATCCAAAAATCTGTGGTTTTTGACGAAAAATTGCAAAACAGATTTGTTACTTTTTTATTAAACGTAAGATACATTTTAATTAGAATATATCGGTCTGGCAGATTTAAAAAAAACTAAAATATATACTTTTTTAAACAAAAGATTCATATCTCTAGCATGAAAGGAAAAATATGTGGAAGCACTGCTGTTGTCGCCCTCGACAATCTCACCTGGGTATTCATTAGTGTCCAGAATATCATAGAAACCACGGTGCTCTATATTAGATAATACTTCACAAAGGGCTTGAAGATCTTTTAGTTTTGCATGATTGATCTCGATAGGTACAAGTTGTAATTCACTAGTAATATGGAGTCTTGCTTCTAATTATGCATTGTCTCCACGATCCAGAATAGCTATCTCTTACTTATTCTATAAATTTATTGAACACAAAAATGTTATTGCCTGAATGTATGCCATACATTTGCGAAAACTTTAGTGGAATAGGTGGTCGAGGATTCTTTACAAAAAACTTATCAGTCGACAGTTTGTAAAAATATCTTTCTTAGTCGGCCCATTTGATAAAATATGCAAAATATGTTACTGAGTAATAACTCTGTGTTACAAGTGCAGAAAAGTGCCAATTTCTCACGAGTGTGAAGATTTTGCGGCATGAGACGTAGTCGAATGCCGCAATCACATGAGTGAGAAATTGGTGTTTTTGCACGCGTTACACACTATACTTTATCTACGACAACAAAAAAAGTAATAAACAATCGGCTGCATGCGTTTATGAAGGCGGTGAATAAAGGTTATGAAGCTAAAAAGTCTTTCATTTTCACGGAGGCAAAACTTCGTAGATTTTTCGTTCAAGCTCCTGATGACATTTTCTTGCTTTTAAAGGTACCGATATACAATAGTTTTGACAGAGATTAGTAACAGTTGCTTCATTTTTCAGTTTGACGATTACTACGTCATCGTTGTCAGTTAATACTGGTGATCCTGTGATAACCGAAGCAAGCAATAACGAACTGGAAACTGCTGGAATCCTCATACAAATAATAATAATTGTACATTTAACATTTATTTAAAATAAAAGTTATACTGTTTGTTATATCTCACTAATGTGTAAATTACAAACAACTTTCTTTAAAAATGATGACGTCATTGTTTCTATAGCAACTTTAAAGCACTCCAGTGTTTTAATGTTGAGATTTCACACGCGTTTTAGTTTTTTAAACAGGTATTATGATGCAAGAGTAATAAAAAAACTTGTTTACATCTATATTTTCTTTCACAGACAGAACAGCTTTTATCATTGAAAATTTTGACCACAAACTTGAATTTTTATATTTCTTTGATAATTCGTCCAAATAGGCTAAGAGCCCCGTTTCATTAATGGTCCTTACTTAGTTTTTCCTACACCATCCCATGAAAAGTTCATATTCGGCTTCATACATTTTTCGTGATTTAGCCGGTAATAATCCCAAACTTGCAGCTTCAGCTTTCTCCTTAATCTCTAATGGAATATCCATGATTTCTTCATCATCACTGATGCTAATACACGGAATTGCATTCATTTTTGCAAATTTATAGCCACAGATTTTTAAACACATTTGTTTGTTTATGTTTTTTTACAAGGTTCTTATGACAGCCATGCACAGCATTACCATTGAAAGTCAAAACCGGCCCGAAATTTAAAATATATACAAAGTGGTGAATTTTATTAATTAACAAAGAGGTGTTGCAAAAAATTATGTATGAAACTCGTTTATAAAGCGTCTTTTCTTTACTCGTGGGTATACAACACTCGCTTCGCTCGTGTGTGCAAATTTCCCACTCGTAAAAAAAAGACATGCTTTATAAACTTGTTGCATAATATATATTATGTAATTAGGAGATCAAGCGATACTTTAAATCCGAGAAGATGTATTATAAAGCCGAGGCGCCAGCCGAGGCGTTATAACATCTTCGAGGATTTAAAGAAGCTTGATCTCCGTATTGCATAAGTTGTTTTATTTTATTTCGTATTTCATTCCTATTTTTTTCCTTTTAAAATTCATCCGAATTTATTGTATAATGAAGCAAGTTGCCTTGTCTGTGTTATCACACGCGTAACCAAGGAGATAAAAAGCAGCATGTCACGTGTGGCTGTTATGCAACATCAAATGATTTTTACGTTACCAACAACAACGGAGATCAAGAACGTCTTGAACTCCGGTTCATTGACAACGGAGATCAAGTTATACTTTATTTTACTAATTGTAGTATATAAACAATTGTTTGAAATAAAATACTATTAGTACACCGAGCTTTAACTACTCCAATGAAACGATCACATTTTGATAAAGAAATTTCAATCATCAAATAATTAGCACATACAAACCATTATAACCATTGACACTTTAATTCAACAAAAAGATTATAGGTTAGCTATCAAAAGAATATTTCCAATTGACACTCAAATACAAGACACAAACTACATATCAATACCATACTTTGGCACAATATCAGAACAAATTGCAACTATAATAAGAAAAACCACCAGTTACAAAATAACCTATAAAACTAACACCAACATCTTTTCATTTTTATTCAATACTAAAGACAAAACACAAGATATCATGAAATCCGGCATTTACCGTTTGAATTGTTCTTTTTGTAACTCGGTTTATTGGACAAACACTTAGAAATTTCGAAATAAGATACAAAGAACACGTACGCTCTTATAGACTTAAACACCCAGAAAAATCAAATTATGCCAAACACATTTTGGAACAGAACCAACCAATAACACCTCAAAACAACATTAAATTCTTACATTTTTGCAACAACAAATACAAATTAGACATTTTAGAAGGTTTTGAAATATACAGACATAAACGCACAGTACCTTTAATGAATGAACAAACTGAGCTTAGTAATTCTCCTTTATTAGAAGTGTTAGATATTTAGTTTTTGTATGTATTGTATCTAGTTACCTATTTTCTGTATGTATTTATCCTTAGCAACGTGTTTGTTTATCAATCTTATCTACCTTTGATAATGACACAAAGTGTCGAAACAATATTGTCAGGTTAAGATATTAATAAAACTTGTGAAACTTTAACTAATCTTTGTATTTATA
Organism: Agrypnus murinus; assembly: GCA_929113105.1. Classification (NCBI taxonomy): domain Eukaryota; kingdom Metazoa; phylum Arthropoda; class Insecta; order Coleoptera; family Elateridae; genus Agrypnus; species Agrypnus murinus. The sequence continues at coordinate 224,727,680 of OV816024.1, read as the reverse complement.
TTATATTTCATAATTATGGAGTTCCACAAAGTAAGGCTGGAGTCAGTAAACGCTAAAATGTGTATTTTCTCATTAAATTAACAAATTACGTTTTGGGTTAAAAACCTATTTGTATTTATTCTATAAATAAGTGTATTACTAAATACATGAAAATTAAATTTTATTATTTTCGATAAAACAAATAATCTTTTTTCATAAAATTCAATTTTGAAAGTTATTACTTTCGCACAGTTGGTTGTACTGTTATGTCACTATTTTTATATCTATGACGTTGTTACGTTTGGTCAATCAGTTTCATGAGTTCGGTACTTTTGTTATCTGACCTTCCAGTTTAGGTTTTGAAGGTTTCAAAGCTGGTGGCGCCTTATAAAATTTACACCCTTGTTACATATGTTACATAGCGATTCTTACCTGGAACTCGAATAATTCTCCTCTTCACTTAGGAAAATAAGTTGCCTACACGAATGCGCTTGTAAAATTTGTATCTTTATCGTCGGTAATGTTGATACGGGCTTTTACGTTTTGAATGTCGGCAGGTGTAGCTGGATAATCTAAGCTAGTTATTGTCTCAAAACGTATTTATTTGATGGCTTTTGGGTAATATTATAATATTTTTATCGGTGGAAAAAGGGGGGCCTAAACCCGTAAGTAGTCTGCAATTCTTTTTTTCGTAAACCGATAATTTTGGTATTAATATTTTAGCTTTTTGGTGGATACGGATTCGTCCTGCCTTCTCATGATCAATTACGGGGTATACTGGCATTAATGCGGTTCCATAATAGCTAAATTAGGAAATCCGTCGATATATTTATGATAAGTATAAAGGAAAAACAGTATAAAAGCATACCCGCAAATTTTGGGTAAGTTCAGATATTTTTCTACACACCGATAACCTGCAAGATAACGCATATGAAGTGTGGCCGATCGAACTATTACCATCATTGTTCGTATCTTTGTTCAGGACTGTGTTTGAGTGTTGACATACTAAAGGTGCATGAGAAAATCAGGCGCATAAAGTGCTACTGAATTGCATATAGATACATATGTATCTGTCTATGATTTTTATTGTTTTCCTTTATTAGGCTAATTTAATTTGCACTAACATATTAATTATATTTAGTGATTAGAATAAGTTTTCTCGTTGCATGATTAGAACAAACTGGCCAATTCGTATTAACAGTGTATAAGAATTTATAATGTTTGTTGAACGATCAGTGTCCATGTTATCTATTGAACCTAATATATGTTAATTCACTTGCAGATTATTGTTTTTAATTTTATTTGCCATACCCGAAAGCAACTTGTATATTCTGCGATGGACACTAAATGATTAACACTGCGATTATCCCTCACATAAAATAATTCCCACTGTAATAAATGGCGCCCGACGTGGAGCAATCGCTGTATCGCAGATATACAGGCATTGTTTGGTGATGGCTTTTACAATGCATGTTTTAACTGCATTTAATTGAAAGAATTAGGATTTACAATTTCTTGTTGATGGTGATAAATATTGTAGAGATATCTGTGAGGGTTATATACTTTATATGCGTTTACGTGTTTCTAAAATTTTATTTTATCTAGTTGCTAAAAGTAGCGCGGTAATTTATTGGTATCTACGTACAATTTATACTAGTACGCATTTAAGTTATGTAATTAGGTATAAATGCATGTTCCAAAATTGATTGTTGGGTATTAGAGATAATAATTGGAACCTGATTGGTTGCATACTGCTTACGGTTACTACATCTTAACTGTAGTTTGGAGTAATTTGAATATTTCTTTTAATAGTAGAAGTAGATTATTATATCGATATTGGATAAGTCTTGTTTATGAATTCTTCGCAGTGCTTTTCTATTTTGTTATTTGAAGTTTAAGGTTTAAAGTAATTCTAGATAATTTCAGTGAAAATGGAGGTTAATTACTTGTTTAGGGATGAACTCTGTTATGAGCTAAGCGTTCGCGGGTTTGGAAGCCGAGACCGTTTCTCAAATGCGCAGGCAATTGCAAGAAGTTTTAAAAACGGAATCATTTGGCGAAGTACCGTATACGGCTGACTTTGAAATCGTGCCTTTGACAGAGGTGGAAAATTGTACAATTAAAATCGAGGCGCTTGAAGGATACTTAATTCCGTTAGAAACTCTGGCTAGTAAGAATGTTAGGTATATCCAAGCAAAACTGAAACATCTATACTGTAGATTGGAGCGGGCGCGTAGAATTGCCGACGATCCGAAACTTACTCAATCTATAGTTAATCTTATAACGCGACTAGGGAATATTGAAGAAAAGGTAGATGAGTTGATGGAAGTGAAGCCAAACGATTTAATCGATATCACTGTTGAGTCCACAGCCGGGGCGCCCTCGAATAATACTATTACGACGGTACATAAGCAATAATTAGAACCTAGAAAGTGGAATATTGTATTCTCAGGGGTTGAAGGTGGTCTAAGTGTTAACGCATTTCTAGAAAGGGTAAACGAGAAGCGTACGACATGTCATGTTTCCAAGGGCGAACTATTGCAGTCAGTTTCTGAATTGTTAGACTTTAATTTGGTACAGATCTGTTCGCGAGGAAATTAGGGAATGGTCGCAGTTTGAGACACTTCTTAGGGAAGAATTTCTGCCATTTGATTATGAGCATAAGCTGTTAGACGAAATTAGATCCCGGAAACAAGGGGGTAAAGAATCAGTTTCAAGTTTTTTCTCATGTATGATAGGTTTATTCGGTCGCCTTTCCAAAACGTTTCCTGAAGAAGAAAAAATCTATATCATTAGGCAAAATCTATTGCCATATTTTATTCACAACTTGGGATTTGCTAGTTACTCTACGGTAATAGAACTTAAGGTTTTATGCAAGAAATTAGAGATGAACAAGTCCATCGCGGATGGAAATTCGGATCGGGATAAGGGTGATCGCGTTGTTTTGGAACCTGAATTGTCAACTCCGTCGGAAAGACGGAAACCACGACCTGTTATAACCGAGATAACCTCCCAATCTCAATTAAAATGCTGGAATTGTAATGGGATAGGGCATAGATTTCGAGCGTGTCCTGCGGAGGAACGAAATACTTTCTGTTTCAGGTGCGGGAAAAGGGGTGTTAAGGTTTCCACTTGCACTTGTTCTTTAAACTAATAAGGAATCGACGTGTCCCTCGTAAAGTATTTTTTACGGGGGTGATAATTGGGAAAATTGGCTGGAACGGGTTAAGTTATTTTATATGGGGGTAAATGTAAAGACGGATCCGCGTCCGTTTATATATGTGGATATTTTTGGTACTCGATTTAGGTGTTTGCTAGATACGGGTGCGACGAATACTGTTGTGGGTAAATTCGGAATAGGGCGTTTAAAGCGGTTGGGCGTTACTTACAGTACTAGGGATATTCCTAACGTAACTGTTGCGACCGGAAAACAATGCAACGTTACGGGTAGTTTACATCTGCCGATTTGTTACCAAAATAAAATTAACTTTGTTGATGCTCTTGTGGTTCCCAAGATTTCAACGGGGGTCATCTTGGGTGCAGATTTTTGCCGAAATGCCAGAATAAGTACAATACTGGTTCGGGATCGCTGGGAAATTCAGGTCAATGCTCTGGTTGCTGATCATGATAAGGATGTTTTGAGTCCACAATGTCGCGATCAACTTAATGGGCTTCTCGAAACGTATTTTAAGGATATGTGTGCTACATTGGGGTGCACTAAAGGCGCTTATCATGCTATCGATACGGGAAACCACTCCCCAATTAAGCTAAGACACTATCCAGTTTCACCTTATCTCCAAAAGATTATGAATGACGAACTCGATAAAATGTTGAGTCTTGGGGTTGTTGAACCAAGCAAGTCTCCGTGGTCATCGCCAGTCGTTCTGGTACGCAAGAAAAGTAATGAGTTTAGGTTCTGTATTGATTTCAGGGCTCTTAATAAAATTACGAAACGGGATGCTTAAGCCATCCCTCATATGTAGATGATATTGGATCGTTTGCGAGATGCTAAATTCTTATCGTCGATTGACCTTAAAAGCGCTTATTGGCAGATGCCTATAGAGGACTCTAGTAAGGAAAAAACTGCTTTCACGGTTCCGGGTAGAGGTTTATTTCAATTCACACGTATGCCATTCGGTCTACATAATGGTCCCGCTACGTGGCAGAGGTTTGTAGACAATACCTTGGGTCATGATTTAGAACCATTCGTGTTCATCTACCTAGATGACATTATTATTTCGACCCCCACCTTTCAAATGCATCTTGAAATTCTTGATAAAGTTCTTCAACGCTTACGAGAAGCAGGATTGTCGATCAATCGCAAAAAATGCGAGTTTGTCCGACCAGAACTCCGATATCTGGTATATATTATTGATGCTGATGGGCTTCATGTCGACCCGGGGAAAGTTGAAGCAATCGTAAATTTTCCCAGACCCACGAAAATTAAAGAAGTACGTAGTTTTGTTGGTCTAGCCTCTTGGTACAGGCGTTTCATTCCGGGGTTTTCCGAACGTATTGCTCGCCTTACAAAACTTACGGGTAAAAGAAAGCATTTTGAGTGGTCAGAAGCTGTTAAAAAGGCGTTTATTTATATTAAGAACTGTTTGGTATCACCTCCCGTATTATCTTGTCCCGATTTCGAACGACCTTTTATTCTGCAGACGGACGCTAGTCAGGTCGCTTTAGGCGCTGTGTTGGCTCAGGAGTTTCCTGAGGGCGAGAGATAATTTCTTATGCTAGCCGAACGCTGTCTTCTTCTGAGCGCAAATATTGTGCGACGGAACTGGAATGTCTGGCCGTTGTGTGGGCCATTAAGAAATTCCGGGGTTATTTAGAGGGCACGCATTTCAGGGTTATCACTGACCATTACAGCTTGCTGTGGCTACACAATTTGAAAGATGTCACAGGCAGACTCGGCCGTTGGGTCTTACAGCTTCAGTGTTACGACTTCGAGTTGATTCACAGAAAAGGCAAGAATCATCTTGTTCCTGATGCCTTGTCTAGAGCAATTCCCGAGTTGGCGGATATAGAAGTTGGCGCGGGCATTAAGGATAAATGGTACGTCGGTATAAGGGATAAAATTACCAACTCTCCAAAAAACTTCCCATTGTGGCGTGTTGAGGGTTCATCGGTTTATAAAAGAGTTAAGTTCAATTCAAATGTCAATGGAAGATTCGGAATGGAAAGTCGTTGTCCCTAAGGATCTTCGAAAACAAATCCTCAAAGAAAACCACGATGTCCCTACTGTAGGACATTTGGGGTATTTTAAAACGCGTAAGCGGATTTCTCAAGATTATTATTGGCCAGGTATGGGTCGCGATATCGCCAAGTACGTTCGCGCATGTAAGATTTGTCAGGCTCGAAAACCGGAGCAAAAGCTTCCGGGTGGGCTTATGGGCACTCGAACAGTGTCAAGACCTTGGCAATTCGTCTGCACGGACCTTCAGGGCCCTTTTCCTTTATCGTCTAGACGAAATAGGTTTTTACTGGTGGTGGCTGACATGTTTACTAAGTTCACGCTGTTGTAGTTGAAACGAAAACGAAAAAATTTTTACTATCTAGAATGGATTCAATTAATTATTGGTGCTAATTAGATTTAACAAAATAAGAATCAAGAGACAGTCTAATTTTCGTTGTCTTTATTATAATTGAAGAAAGAAACGAAATAAAACAAAAATAAAGTTGAAGTTTGAAAATAAAGTTTTTCAAATTCAAAGATTGTGACGCCACTTGAAAATTTTTGCACACACTTGGCACTATTTGGCAGTGCTCTGTAATAGTCAATAAATTTACCTGCTGATTTGTTGCGTTGGTGAATTCGCATTTCCATATAATTGTTCTTGTGGATCTTTTTTGTAATTTATTACAACTATTAAATATTGAACAATTTACCTCTAATACGTGAGTACATAAATCAATTGTCTATTTCCCAAAAATTCTTATTTTATCCAGTTTTAATTTCCTTCCAGCCAGAAATAATGTTACAATACGTTTTCCAAAAAAATTTCTTTTTATAAATAAATAATCCAAAAACCAAATTAACACTTTACTTTACTTTTAATTTAAATCACTTTAATTGTTCAATGTTATTTTCATTATTAAACACTTAAAAAGATTTTTAATTTGGTAGACATTTGTCATAACCTCAGTTTTTTGTCATTTCATTGACGTTTGACACACATAACCTCAAAATCTTATTAAGTTATTGCGTTATCTGACATGGCTTCTGCCTTACAAGAAAATCAACAAGCAAGTAACCAGACTCTCAACCCGCTTTTATATTTTTTTCGAAAACAAACGACAATCGTCATTTTTCCACTAACAAAATTTGATAAGTTACTAAGAACAATTGAACATCTAACCTAACAAGATCTACATAACCAAAATATGGTTGAAAAACTTAATTAAATGTTTAAATAAATTACATAATCGGAAAGAGGATAATCTTCCCTATATTTTGGTATATTGCATGTCTAAAAAAAAGCAAATTTAACTCCAGGATTCAATGGCAACCATCTTGAATTTCCTGACGAACATGGTTTTTACAAAATTAAGATAATAACATTTTCACGCCTTATTACTTCCTTTTTTAATTATTAAATAAATCCACAAATCCTATTTCACAATATTTACATCAATTTTGGCACCAAAACTATAAATATTAACTCTATTTTACCATTTTAACAGATCAGGTTCGAACGATACAAATTCTAAGCTTCAACAGGCTAAATCTTCTCTATATAGAGCTGCCCACTTGAAAATTCTATTGCTAAAGGTGCACTAGAATCTAATTAACAATATTGCAGCAAAACATTTTGGCTGCAAGTGCATAGAAATTTGATGAATCGTTAAACCGGCAAGGAATTTGCTTGAAATTTAACAACGAAAACTGTGAGTATTGTAGTGATTCCTTGCATACACCTTTCCATCTATGCCTTTTTATTATTTCCAGGTGAAACTACACCTTGCAATGGCTTCAATTATGAAAAACCAAGTCCAACGACCTAACGATATGCAAATTGTAAATTATCAAAATAATTTTTCAGTTTTAAGTGAAAAATACGTTTAATATCTACTTATAATTATTATCAAGTGATGTAGAGTGTAACCTTTACTTATTAAGTAACAAATTAATTTATTTAATATTTGGTCAAGTTGAGTCCAAACCGCTAAATATATAGGCAACCCAAATGACTTATATTCAATTATCAGCAGTGGCGGCTCGAGAGTTTGCGAACAGGTGAAGCAGAAATCATAATGTATTGACTATTTAATGGCGTATTTAGGGGGGTGATTTTGGGGCAAAAGCACCCCCAAGAGTTCATATTAGTATTTTGAAACTTTTATTATTAATGAACTAAATAATAATTATTAAGAAAAACTACATCGTATCAATCATAATATTCCTAACTCGTTTTTACAGTTTTACGTATAAAAACTGTGGGAGATTCTAGATGTTGGTAATCCCTCTTTGAATCTAATTGAAGGTAGGTATGTAATCCCCTTACACACTACCCACTGTAACACAGGTCATGAACAAGCAGTGGGAAATGGGTGTCTGTATGCTCTTCTCCGGAAACCATCATTCGTACAAGGTGCACCGATTACTAAATTTATTTAATACATTTATGATTAATACTGAATTTATTTATTAGATTTGATTTTTTTATTTTCGTTTATTGCAATTTGATTGTTCATGTTCATTATTAATAATTAAGTAGTTTTGAGTAGTTGCCTAGAAAGATATTGACCAAAATAGATGGAGTTTATTTTTTGAATAAAATTTATGTTATCATTACAATCCTCACATTTCGAAATATACAAATGTGATGCGGGGCTTCTTTTAGCTTATCAGAAAATGCTCTTTAACATACGAAGAAAATATTAGTAAAGTTTGGTAACATTAATTTTACACAAAATTTTATTTGGGACTATCTGTTCGGCTTAAATCAAATTATCGTGAAAACTGTATAACTGTATTGTACTGACAGTATTGTTCAAGTTGAAGAGAGAAGATAATCCTAAACGGTTTCTAGTAAAATACTGGGTCATATTCAGGAAACATTTTAGATTAATGTTAATGTAAATTATTATTATAAAAACTGGTTACTTGGAAGTTCAAATGAAACAGGTTAAATGTCTGCTTCACTAACACAGTAACAAGCGCATGTGTAACGTGCAGTTGTCATGGCAACCGTGTTTTCGCCGTGTGAGGGGTACCGTACTCATGCTGGGGACTGATGCAGCAAAAGTTTGTTTTGAAATCTGCGTCGCTTGATATTTTCTATGCGAGAGCTCCGTGCGTCGCGCTTGCCATTTCTTTCTGTGATATGTAGATACATAAAATGTATTTTATGCATAGATTATTTTTTAAATGTTTAGTTTCTATTTTTCTTAATTTTTCTGCTTCATAAAATTAATAAAATATGGATTCTAATATTCTAAAACAGTAAAAATAGAGATTTTACAAAAAAACTTTAGTGAAGCAGCGCATCACCTGCGTTATATGACGAGCCGTCGCTGATTATCAGTGCTGGAATCACAGCAATATGTATGTATTTTTTGTGAAATAGAAGTCATCCCCGCATTAAATAATATTTAAAATTGAAAGAGGCTAGATTCACAGCCGACTCAAGCTACTAGCCGCGACACAGGTAACATTGGCAACACCGCTGTGGTCCTGTGTATGTTCGCAGTAGTTCGCACCGGGTTACCGGCATTATGAGATTTTAAATGTCGTGCTCGAATTTGTGCGTTTGTTTATAACAATTAATGTGCTAACACAGTTCTGTGCTAAGCATTATGCTCTACTTGTGATCTGTGTTTCAATCATATATGTGTCAAGTAGTATAAACAGTTTGATTTTGATAAATCGAGGCTCTGTTTTTACGCATAACCTTAAAACCGTCAACGTAGCAGGTGAGTATTCGTCTTCTGTACAAGCGTCTAGAGGCTGAAGGCAACTACATCATTCCCGACATGCGCTATGTATTTTTGTGTGTAGTTTTAGATTTTTAAGATGATTGAAGTTTTTGTTGCAAGTGGTACATGTAAACTGATACGTCTTTTCGCAAAGTGATTTTTTAATTCTTGGTAATTTCGGTGCAACATCATTTGTATTTAATAGCGGATGATATTTTTTTAAATGTTTTCTCAAATTATAATTTTGCGTAAAAGTTTTCTTGCAAACTTCACAAGACAATGTTTTATTAATTGCCGAAGTGGAAGCCAGATCCATAGTTGTTCTTTAAAAAAGCACCTCAGTTATTTAAACACATTTACGATAAAATAAAATACCTATATTTACCTGAAGAAGATTTATTGGCTTCAAAAGAGAAAACAAAAGTCAATGTAAAATTGAATAGTGTATGTACTGACAGCACTCACTTCACTTTTCATGTTAATAAATATTCTAAATTTCATTAACACTTCAAAAAGCAAAAACGCATAGAAAAGAAACTGTTAATTTAAATACACAGTAAGGTTAAGTTTCTACTTCGGCAATTAATAAAACATTGTCTTGTGAAGTTTGCAAGAAAACTTTTACGCAAAATTATAATTTGAGAAAACATTTAAAAAAATATCATCCGCTATTAAATACAAATGATGTTGCACCGAAATTACCAAGAATTAAAAAATCACTTTGCGAAAAGACGTATCAGTTTACATGTACTTGCATTCACGCGCAACACAGTCCGGACCACGACAATCATCGCTCGCGACGTTGCCACATGGTATGTCATGGCTAGTAGCTTGAGTCGGCTGTGCTAGATTTCATAAGAAACAATTAATTCTTAGAAGCAGTAATGGACAAACAGATACGTGAATTTCTTTAGATTACTTTGTCCAATAGAAGAAACAGGTTTTAAAACGTTTCGTTATTTATTCATGTAAAATATGCTCTAAAATGCGCGTTCGGGTGTGAATTATACAACAAAGAAGGAATGTGAGCGGAAAAGAGACTCTCGGTCGTCGAGTAATGCCGAATATGTTGCCGTCGATCCGTTTCTGGCATCCGTTTGTTTCAGTCATTTTTATTTCAATATATTTGGGGGCACTTGATTTGGTATTGAATGACCTTCACCTTATAGTATTAAGCTAAGATCACACACGGCTACTTTTGCAGCGCAGTTTTAGAGTTGCGGCTGCAAAAGTTTCACGTGGTGATCACACATGTCCTAAAAGTAGCGCGCAGCATGCAAGTTTTTCTACTGCAGCTACCCTTTAAAACTGCAAGCCTAATAAAAGGCTGCAATAGTGTTAACACACAACACGCTTTTCCAGCGTCCAAACAACAGCTGCAGCATAGGTGCAGTATTCTATTATTATTATATTTTATGATTCCTTGGCGCAGCCGCTGCAAAAGTTTCAACCAAATATATGGAGTGTTTTTTAAATTTGACGTCGAAGGCGGCTATGGGTAGTTGATTGTGAACGGATCTTGATCGGATTAATAAATGTCATTGTCAAAACGTTCAAATCCAACCTGGCAACCTCTGTCCAATTTTCATATATAATACCATAAGTGGTAAAATTTTGTCGGTAAAATTTTCTTATTGTTACGAGCGTTTGTTGCATAGCAATTTCTCGAGTGACATTGTCACTAAAAACCACGAGACGTCAGTCGAGTGGTTTTTGATCAATGTCACGAGATGAATTGGCAACAAACACGAGTAAATCAAAAAGAAAATTTTGCCAAGACAAAATTTTACCACATATGTTATTCGTTATGATATGACTATTTCGCTAATAAACAACACAAAGAATAAAAATATTTAACATTTATTTCAATACTTTTAGCATTTTGATTTACAAGAAATATTACACACAAAAACTTAAACAAATCTACTTGCAAAATTCAGATTTCAAAATTGACTACTTACCATGATAATTATTAATATGAAACGTACAGTTTGTGTATACTATTTTTGTAGGATCGTTACTATAGCAAAAAAATTGTCGGTGAAATAAAGGGTAGGTTGCTTATTTGAACGCTTTCATTGGTAGAACAAGTTCGGAAAATTTTAAAAACAAAAAATAGTCGCCGGAATAGAGAGAATTTCGTTCACAGGATAAATTTTTATTGGTTCGTATAACATTGAGTGAAATAGTCAATTAAAATTACAAAAGTGAGGTTAGATGTCATCATCTGGTTTATTCACAATCGACTATTCACAGCCTACGTTGACGTCAAATTTAAAAAAACACTAGATATATTTTTTGCAGCCATCGCAAAAGCCAGCAAAAGTAGCCGTGTGTGATCTTAGCTTTATTAGAAATCCTTTGGCGAACAAATGTTCTAATCATCCTTTTCTGGAAGTACGGCAAACTGAACTTTCGATATTTTCTAGCCATCTTATGTCGTATGAGCGATTTCATCTATTGCAAATTTTCCTAGTCTCAATTATCGTAGATTGGGAACACTCACTATTAAAATATTATTATTTTTAACATGTGTTTTTGCTGACACATTCTTTATATTACTGTAGTTTCCGTTACAGTCCAGACACATATTAGGTAGTAAAAACTGTTTATTACAACTTTCTATACGGGTATGATAAACTTAGAAAAAGAGAAAAAATAAATCTATACACAGATTATACTTTAAAAGAATAGAAAAGCAAAAACCTGGTAAATTGAAAATCACAGAATATGTGTGAAATCGTGATCATTATACCAAGTAATATTGCTGTAGGAGCAACAAAACTCATAATCTTAACTGATGTTCGATGATACTTATCAATTTAAAATAAGTACCTGTAGCTTAGATAGAAACGAAGGTAGCTAGATTTTTGAAAACTTTATACTTACTGTCATAAATCACACGAAAAAATTGTGTTATTACACGTGACGTTTACTTAACAAATGCAAGTTTTTGCAATATGAAACCAACAATTCTAAGGAATAATATTCTAGGTAAGGAAATTTTATTGTTGCCACAATACTCTATCTCAAGTTTTATTTAAAATAGTAGAAATAAAAATCATTTTAGAAAAGTACATTTATCTTGACGTCTGCGTTTGTATAGCTGCATACTGCAATATACTGCATGTCATTAAACTGAGACGTTTGTAAAATACATCCTTTTATTACTAAAATACTTCCAACGAAAACTAAGTAGAACAAGTTTTTACTGAATTCATATTGTAAAGCATTTCACAGAAGCTTATTTTTACAGCATAGAAAATCTAAATAGAAAAACATAAGTAATTTAAACATAAACACTTGCGAGAAACCAAATAAATATATGGTGATATGACCCACTTTGTGGAAAACAAATAAATAAATGAATAAATGTTACGTAAACACAAATAATAATCTAAGAAAATATAATAGAATAAACCTTTTAAAATTCGTTTTATAATTATGTAGTTTGGATTAAGCCTGGAGCTTTAAAGAAAACTCTTAAAAAGTAAACTTTAATTGTTTTGAAATTACCAAAACAAAGTTTCTGCGATAATCTTGATCAATGTTTGATAAAGTATGAAATAATGTAAAATCCGATATAAACTTTAACAATATGCAATTAGATGATTTTATAAAATATAATTAAATATAGTATTTTTAAAGTATTTTGTTGTTTATTTTTCCATTCCAATAAAATAATTTGTGTCACGCCGGATGTGGACTTGTATTAACGTTTCTACGAGTGTCTTATATTCCACACTTTTGTTTTGACGAATAAATTTAAAACACAATTATAAGATGTACTCAAATTTATCACAATCAATGAAAATCATTCACTATGCAGTTTAAAATTTTAATACAATTTTATACTAATCAGTTTAAAATTTTGTAATATAACTTAAATTTAAATGTTTAACGTTTACCCAGTATAACGTCTCTGGTTGACAACTTAAATATAACTCAACCTTACAATATGACTTTTAAAATCAAACTGCAAATTTCATGCAACTGAAAATCGGATTTTATATATATAAAGTAATAACTATTATATATAAAATATAATAAAAATTATATTTCATGATTATGGAGTTCCACAAAGTAAGGCTGGAGACAGCAAAAACTATTATATAGTTTATACAAACATATACAACAGAGTAACTATGTTCAAAAGTGATAAATTATTTATACAAGATACATTACTAATCTTTATCGAAAAATGAAACCATATAAAAGGATCATAAACATAATATTCTAGAAGAATTGCATCGTATCTAACAGTTATCAGAAATTGTTGTTTATTATTATTATTCATAATTTTATGTAACAGTTTTATGAAAGTTAAACTAGGTAAGATCCTAACTTGAACACAATAACCTCTAAATTCCCGGACATCACCAGATCATTGCTAAAAGTAAAAGTTATCTCAATATTCAAATGTTATTTTAACGTTCAAGCAACTGTTACATATTCTTAAGTTTTTATGACTAAACTATATTGACTACAAGAACTCTTAAACTTTAACATTCATAAAGAGTATGTTGTATGAATAATAAATTACGTCATTTTATTTAATATTAAAGTTGAAATTTATTTTATTTATTTATTGATTTGTTTATTAATATACGGATGCTCCCATTACAAATAGAAGTACAAGAAAAAAATATACAAAAAACGAATACCTAAGAAAACGATTAAAAAAATCTAAATAGGATTATGATGCATATTAAAGTTTGACTAGCAAGGACATATTATGTTTAAGATATCAAACCGTTGGCAAATCAGCAACATTAAGAGGTGGTCAAAATGTGTTGTTTAATTGCGTTGAGAGAGCAGTTGAGTTTAAAAGAGACATTTTCCACTCGAATGACCAAATTTTTAAAAATTTCAAAAAATCACAAAATTTTTGGAAATGGAAAAATTTGCAATCCACATCAATATACATATGAGATTAATCAATAATATTGTAACAAGAGAGAAAAAGAAAGAACCTCTTTTCGAGCAACAAATGGTGTGTTCTATCGTATTCGAGAGAATGCCGCATTGCACAAGCATGTAAACCAGACGCGGTTTATTCTAGCGCTTTCTAGAATACATAGAAGGTTCCAGCGACTTCTGGTGCGATTATATGAGGGTATAAAAGCGGATTCGCGGATAAAAGAGAGGTAGTCAACTGCAAGTCATTAACTGTGTATTACAAAATAAATAGTGAATATAAATGTTGTATTAGAAATTCATAGTCTGTAAATAATAGTTTTTAATGGTTTATAATCATAGCGTTAATTTATAGTGTATTCATTAGTGTATAGAAATAAATATTTGTTTGTGAATAGACGATTTAAACAGCACTTGTATTATTATTTGAAAAAGAACGTTACAGTGTTGTCAGGTGTGGTGTTTTAAAATAAATAAAATCGCGTAATAATTAAATAAAGTGCTGTGAGAATAAATTTTTAGTGTTAAAATTAATTTCAACAAACGATTAAAATGGTGATGAAACTATTAAAAGATCTCTTAGTAATAGATTTAAAACGGGAATTGGACGAGAGGGATTTGGATAGTAATGGAAAGAAAGAAGTTTTGATAAATCGGCTAAGAGAATGGCTTTTAGAACAGAAGGAAGATCCTGAAAATTACCGCTTCGAAATACCTGGACCCGCAATTGATACTAGTTTGTTGTTAAGTAAAATGGAAGAAAGTTCTAGAAAAGCCGAAGAGAATTCTAGAAAGTCCGAAGAAAATGTTAGAATGTTAAAAGAAGAACTATTGGAAAAGCACGAAGAGAATTCTAGAAAGTCCGAAGAAAATGTTAGAATGTTAAAAGAAGAGTTACTGGAAAATTCTAGAAAATCAGAAGAGAATTCTAAAATGCTTAAAGAAGAATTACTTGAAAATACTAAAGCACTGGAAGAAAATGTTAAAATGCTTAAAGAAGATTTACTGGAAAATTCTAGAACGCTTAAAGAAGAATTACTAGAAAAGTCTGAAGAAAGTTCTAGAAGGCTTAAAGGAGAATTGCTGGAAAATGTCAAAGCGTTGGAAGACAAAGTTTTCGAAGAATTTTTTGAGAATGCCAGCGCGTTAGGACTGTTGGAAGGTAGATTGGCGGAACATGATAGGGTAATAAAGATGGTAGAAGAGAAAATAGCCCAAATGCAATTACCACCAACAACTAAGAAAGACGATATGGCCGAAATGCTGGAAGATAGAATGAGGCAACTACGGTTTCCCTCAACTTCTGAGAGGCCGTTTAATGAAGTAAAGAAACAGTTTAAAGAAGAAAAGGGTCCTGTCGTAGGGATAAAAGTAAAACCACCCACGTTCGATGGAAAGATACCTTGGTACACTTACTACAAACAGTTTGAGGCGGCTGCTGGGGCCAACGGATGGACAGGCAAGGAAAAGGCCGTTACTTTAACTGTGGCTTTGCGTGGAGACGCGTTGAACGTCCTGAAAACAATCCCAGCAGGACAGGAAAATGATTACCAATTGTTAGTGTCTAGATTGGAAATGAGATATGGAGACGCGCATCTTCAACAAGTGTATCACGCGCAAGTGAAGAATCGTATCCAGAAGAATGGAGAAAGCCTGCAGGAGTTTGAAGCCGATGTTGCGCGGCTTGTCCGATTGGCGTACCCTACGGCACCCGATTCATTTCTGGGACAACTGGCTGTGCAGACCTTCATTGATGGGTTAAGAGACGGGGAAACACAACAATCATTGAGGCTGGCACGACCAAGAACAACTGATGATGCGCTTGCTCACGCCTTAGAATTTGAAGCTGCAAAACAAGCGTCCCGAGGTCACGGGCGTGTTCGGACCGTTGTGGAAGAAGATGAAGGTTCTAAACGTCGTCTAGAAGAATTATTAATGAGAGTTCTTCAGAAGGAAGAGAACCGTAAGAAGAATCATCAAGAAGTTCGAGGGCCCCGTTGCTGGAACTGCGGCGAACAAGGACATGTAGAACGGCGTTGTCCCAAAATAACAAAAGTACAACCGTCGAAAAAGTTAAAAGGGGTTGGCAAGAGAGGGCGAACGTTGACTGTTAGTAAAGATGCCCCAGAGATCATCGTCCATGCCGTAACATCAGGGAATAGTACCAGCAGTTTGTTCATAGATGGGAAAATTGCGAATCGAATTGTTCCATTGCTCATTGATACGGGGGCGACAAAATCCATCATACGCCCTAACGTTCTACGAACAAGTATGAAGCTGTTACAGACAACTACTCAACTCCGTACAGCGACGGGAGAAGTAATACCAACACGCGGAGTGGTGAAGATGAAGATTGGCATTGGAAGTGAAGAACGTGATCATGAGGTGCTGGTAGCCGACATCATTGACGAATTCATCTTGGGAATGGACCTCCTGAGAAAATTTGGTTTTACATTGGACTTGAAGGAGGGTGTTTTGAAGGTTGGTAACGAAGAACTTCCGTTGCACCCACGAGAAGATCCTGTCGTAAGGGTTTTGCTGACAGAAGATGTGATATTGCCTGGTCAAAGCGAGATGGTTGTCGAGGCAGGTTTGGATGGAGATCTTCGGGTAGGATGTGTGCGAATGATGGAGCCTGTTTGTGATAAGAAGATCCATAGTGGCATATTGGTGGGAAAAGCGCTGATCAAGGTTGGAAAGACTGTACCGGTGAGGCTTATGAACGTTAATGTGGATCCGGTGACATTGAAGAAGAGTACCCTTGTGGGACAGTGTGTGCCAGTATTCCGAGTAGCCAGGTGTATGGCTGATGTTCCAAAACCAGTGCCCAAAGACCATGGTGGAAAATTAGTGGGTATGGTTACTAGTTCGTGCGAAGACCTTAACAGAACGGAAGTGAAAGAGGTACAGGGTTTGGTTCACCGATACCAAGATATCTTCGCTCTTGACGATAGCCAGAAGGGACGAACAAATATAGTAAAACATAAAATCAATACAGGCAACTCTATGCCTGTCCGTCAGCAGCCGAGGCGTCTACCTCTAGCAAGGCGAGCAGAAGCCGAAAAGATTATTACTGATATGGAAGAACAAGGGGTCATCGAGCCAACCAGCAGTCCATGGGCATCACCGGTGGTCCTGGTCAGTAAGAAGGACGGGTCAACGAGATTTTGTGTGGACTATCGTCAGCTTAATGACGTGACCAAGAAAGACAGCTATCCCTTACCACGCATCGACGACACGTTAGATACCCTGTCTGGTTCACGATGGTTTTCGACTTTGGACTTGAAGAGCGGTTATTGGCAAGTTGAAATGGAACCTGAAGACCGGGAGAAGACCGCGTTCACTATTGGTTCCGGACTATGGCAGTTTACAGTTATGCCTTTCGGTCTATGTAACGCTCCGGCCACCTTTGACCGTCTAATGGAGACCATCCTGAGAGGGTTGTCGTGGAAGACCTGCCTGGTATATCTAGATGATGTGATTGTAGTCGGAAAATCATTCAACGAACATTTGAACAATCTAGAGGAAGTGTTCCGAAGACTACGTGGAGCCAATCTGAAACTGAGTCCGAAAAAGTGCCACATATTCAGAAAGGAAGTGAAATATCTCGGGCACGCCGTATCACAAAATGGAGTGGCAGCCGACCCCGATAAGATTCGTGCAGTTCAAGAGTGGCCAACACCGAAAGATAAACACCAAGTTCGTAGTTTTCTTGGGTTATGTACCTACTACAGGCGTTTCGTTCCTGGGTTTGCCAATATAGCGAAACCTCTGACAAGGTTAACTGAAGATGGGCGCGAGTATGTTTGGAGCGGAGAGTGTGAAACAGCTTTCCAACAGCTGAAGCGTGCCCTGACAACAGCACCAATATTGAGCTATCCACGGACAGAAGGGAAATTCATACTTGACACAGATGCAAGTAATCTGGCCATTGGGGGGGTACTTTCTCAGATACAGGATGGACAAGAAAAGGTCATCGGCTATTTTAGTAAGGTTTTGTCGAAAGCCGAAAGGAATTATTGTGTGACCAGAAAAGAACTATTGGCCGTCGTGAAGTCCGTTGAGCACTTCCACAAATACTTGTACGGACGGAAGTTTTTATTGAGGACGGACCATGCAGCGTTGAAATGGCTTCTACAATTCCGAAATCCTGAAGGCCAGGTCGCAAGGTGGATCGAACGATTACAAGGATACGACTTTGACACCGAACATCGAGCGGGCACTAGTCATCGAAATGCCGATGCTCTTTCAAGAAGACCCTGTCCTACGGATTGCCGTCATTGCTCTCGTTTGGAAGAGAGGGTTTGCCAAGTATTAAGGACTACCATCGTCAACGACAATTGGTTGCCGGAAGAATTGCAACGACAGCAGGAGGCTGATCCCGAACTAAAAATGGTACTGGAATGGAAGCGCGTGGGAGAAAGGCCTGCCTGGGAGGCCGTCAGCCCTTTCAATAGAACGCTCAAAGCATATTGGGCCCAATGGGAGTCCTTGAAGGTGGAAGACGATCTCCTGAGGCGAGTACTGGAGAGTGAAGATGGCACCACCATTAGGTCTCAGTTCGTGGTTCCAAGAAGCCGAGTGGCTACAGTATTGCGACATCTCCATGACGGTGCCTCAGGAGGACACTTCGGTGTGAAAAAGACTCTGGAGAAAGTTAGGGAGCGTTTTTATTGGGTCAACTGTAAAGAAGACGTGAAGGAGTGGTGCCGGAAATGTGAACTATGTGCCACTGGTAGCGGACCCTTGGGAAAACGAAGAGCACCTATGAGGCAGTACAATGTGGGTAGTCCTCTGGAAAGAATAGCCATAGATATTGCCGCACCATTTTCCGAAACCGACGATGGGAATAAATACATATTAGTGGCAATGGACTATTTTACCAAATGGCCAGAAGCATATGCCCTACCAAACCAGGAAGCTGCGACTGTTGCTGACGTACTAGTCAAAGAGTTTTTCAGTCGCTTCGGAGTGCCCATGGAGTTGCATTCGGATCAAGGCCGCAATTTCGAGTCTGTACTCTTTGGAGAAGTCTGTCGATTGTTGGGCATTCGCAAAACTCGGACCACACCGTTACATCCGCAGTCCGATGGAATGGTCGCATGAATCGAACAATGGGCAAATATTTGGCCAAGGTTGTCTCCGATCATCAACGAGACTGGGACCAATACCTGCATCTGTTCCTGATGGCTTATCGTGCATCGGTCCACGAAACAACCGGTCAGTCACCAGCGTCTGTGATGTTTGGACGCGAGTTACGGTTACCGTGTGATCTGGAATTTGGGTCTCCACCTATAGAGCAGGAGGTAGCTGGGAATGATTATGTCATCAACTTAAAGAAGAAGTTGGAGGATATTCACGACCGAACCCGAAATAATAGTCGAATCGCGAGTGACCGGATGAAGGCTACGTACGATGTGAGAGCCCAAGAAGGAGGGTTTCAACCTGGAGAGATTGTCTGGTTATACAACCCGCAAAGGCGTCGTGGCTATTCTCCAAAGTTACAGCGAAATTGGGAGGGTCCATACCAGGTGAAGAAGCGAATAAATGACTTGATTTATCGCATCCAGAAATTGCCAAGGGGGAAACCAAAGGTGGTACACTCCAATCGTCTGGCGCACTATGAGGGAAATAATGACGCAGTCCCGGATCGGAAAGATGAGGCTGAGGTGGCTATCAATACCGTAAGGCCTGAAGATGATCAGCCAACCTTTAGAGAATTTATGGCTGCGTTCTCTGGAACTAGAAAAGCGCGATTCGGAGTCACGACTGAGATGCAACAAGATCTCTTCCGGGTCCCTGATGATTATTCCATTGCCCACTGTGTCTCCGCGGATCTTCGTATGTCCAGGGGGATCGCAGTAGTGTTTAGAAATAAATTTGGACGGCTGAATGAACTTCGAGAACAAAATCCTTCTGTTGGTAAATCCTTACGCTTGCCTGATCATGACCGATCCATTTACTACTTGGTAACCAAGCAGTTTTACTACCAGAAACCGAGTTACGCCGACTTGTGGAGGGCATTATGGAATTTGAGGATCGAGTTGCTTACCAGGGGAATTAACAAATTGGCAGTTCCCAAACTCGGCTGTGGGCGGGACCAGCTGGATTGGAGAATCGTTAGAAACATGCTGGAAGTTGTCTTTAGAGGTACGGACGTCAAGATCTTCGTCTGCAATTTTGACCCACAATCCGCATTAAGGCCAACGAAGAGTGTAGACTGTTATTTCTACCGTAATGGAACGTGTAGTCGAGGTGAAGACTGTCGATATCGTCATGACCCGTTCTACAGGAACCAGAGCATAAAACCTGTTCTGGGACAGAACAGACTTGAAGAGGGGGGCAGTGTAACAAGAGAGAAAAAGAAAGAACCTCTTTTCGAGCAACAAATGGTGTGTTCTATCGTATTCGAGAGAATGACGCATTGCACAAGCATGTAAACCAGATGCGGTTTATTCTAGCGCTTTCTAGAATACATAGAAGGTTCCAGCGACTTCTGGTGCGATTATATGAGGGTATAAAAGCGGATTCGCGGATAAAAGAGAGGTAGTCAACTGCAAGTCATTAACTGTGTATTACAAAATAAATAGTGAATATAAATGTTGTATTAGAAATTCATAGTCTGTAAATAATAGTTTTTAATGGTTTATAATCATAGCGTTAATTTATAGTGTATTCATTAGTGTATAGAAATAAATATTTGTTTGTGAATAGACGATTTAAACAGCACTTGTATTATTATTTGAAAAAGAACGTTACAATATCAAGACTGAACACGTGTCGTGTGACCAGTAACAGTTTTCTTCTGAGTTTGTCTGGATAGCATAATTCCTATTTTATAGTATCTTTTGGTTCTTGGCAATTTGAAAAACATGGTTCAAGAAAAATAAATGTACCTGAAGCTCTGTTTCAAAACAACATATTTTTATATCTGAAATGCCGGAGAGATAATACCGCCTATAGCTATTTTCTTGAATTGATTGTTGTAAGGTAAAGTGGGGGAAGTGCGACCAGGTTTATGAATAGTTCAACTTCAATAGGTTATAATATGTATAGCTAAGAAAGTAATCTGTTGGTCGGAGCGGTACTTTATAAAGTGCTTGAACGGATGGTCCTATTTCGTTGACAAAACAGAAAAAGTGTACTTTTATTATTATTATTATTTAAGTCTGCAGCAGATTGCATTTTCCCTTCTAAAGTGGGAAAGTGCAATCACAGTCTACAAAACTCATTTTAACATGCATGTAAAGTTATGGGGCAACTGCGTTAGATTCTCTAACACATGAGAATAAGTGTTTCACGATTGTCAAACCCTTTGTCGGTAATACAGCGAGCAAAGCTTACAAGGCCCTGTTACATTCTAGAGGATACCACAATGTTTCAAATCAGCCACAAAGATCCAGTCTAACTTCATTTTATATTAAAGAACATTCCGTGATTGCACTTTTCCTGATGTTGCACTTACCCCACCTTACCTTAGATCATTTTCTTTAATTTATTTATTGATAAAAATTGTACATTGTGCCAAAAACAAAGAAGCTATGTGAAAGCCTTTTTTTAATTTGAGGAAACTTTCTCCAGGAAACGGAAATTTATTATTAAACAAGAAAATTTCCCGTGATGTACGCGCCTCTGCCTAACACCTGTAGTGATCGGTGTCAATAAATACATATACCATACATTTAGATAAGAGTTGACCAAACACTTTCTAAATTTTTATTGGTTAGGTCCAATGGACAGTAAACGTTGATTCGACCAATCAAAGTATTTAACTATGTGCCATAGCAACCGTATTCAAATTTTAAAGTCAACTAATTTTTATCTTGACGTCATGTCATTGTAATTATCTAAAATGACTGGTTTTATAATTAATTAGAATTTGCAAGCTACCATAAATTAATACCATTAAAAATAAAGTAGTAGACAGATTTATTATAAATTAAATAAATGAAAATGATTAGTAAACAGTTTCATAAATTTATTTTAATGTACCTGACAATTGTTTCGACAGCTAAGCTGTAATTAGCAAAGGTAATACAGATATAAACAAACGCGTCTCCAAATTAAATACAAAAAATTCTTCAAGCTTTTTCCTTCAAGCTTCTCCACATCGAAAGCGAGTACATAACAAATCAAGCGGATGTTTTTTTATCTAAGAATTTTTTGCTTTTTGCATGTGACATTGGAAAATCTATCTGCATAATACGTTTTTGAAAATTTCAAACTTATTGTGTATTCAAACTGCATATATAAACCTAAATTTTAAAATCAATAAAAGTAATATTTGATTCAATTTCCGCTTTTCCTAAACACGATCTCTGGGTATGTTGGAAATCGTTCACAGAATATCCCAGCATTTAATTTTTTAGTGAATAATAAATGAATTTGTCAGTATTGTCGTTTTATTCGTTTTAAATGGAAGTTTAGATCAAGTAATAGCTATAAAAGTTGCATAAAAGCAAATTTCTGCATAAGTTTTGTATTTTTAATAGCAATTTCAAGTTATTGGGAAAAACAAGTTTGATAATGCAGTTTCTACGTTGTAGTTAGTTGAGAAATCTAGTTAAAGTGGAAAGTTTATCGGAATCTTTTTAAAAGTATAATGACAAAATATTTGTAGACTTTTTTGCTTGCACTTAAAATTAGCAAACTATTGTAGATTAAATCAATCGTTAGGAAGTGAAAACCAAGATGAAATATCAATGACAAACTGATAACAGTGATTGACTTTGCAAAATGAGTTATGTTTGTATATGAGTTATGCCATTATGCAAGTATATGCCAAATTTACATTCGTTAAATGTTTAATACTAGTCCAGTCAATTTAGAACAAATTTTCATGAATAGCGGAAAGTTGAGAAAAGTTCGTGGACTTTTGCATAGGCCTTCCTGGAGGGCTGTTAAATAACCCCCTAAAAGTCACCGTCTGTAGATCACGAGCTCGAGGAGATAATGAGGGTAAACCACGCCCCTAACGGTTTTTATCGTTTTTCTCGGAAACTATTAGGTTTATCGAGATGAAGGAGCTTAGGTAAATTAAAGTTTATTTAAATGCCTACCAGAAATGTCCGAATGTTTTTTCGTACCTCGCCTTCTTTTTGTGTTATCGAAGAAAGAAGATATGTCATACATAAATGAGTAATTTGCTCCAGTAAATTTTCTCAAGGAACTTTCGGGCGTAACTTTTTGTGGTCTCATATTCATCATGAAATAGATAAGAAACATTCGTTGGGAAGCGGACGTGATCGTGGTCCAGTCGTATTTTACGTTAGCATCTCTTCGGCAAAATCCAACAGGCGATATTATCGTTATCCTTAGTGCAAATCGGATGAAAGTTTCGTATTGGCAAATTAATTCTTAAGAGAGTACACTGTGATAGTCAATTTTTGTATCCAACCCAATACGTACAGGGTGTTTCGCTTTTTTAGAAATCCTTAGAAATATTTATGTAGGTGCAATTTTGTTGTAAACTAGCAACCAAGATACTAACGCAGAATGTTTTGTATCTTAAAACGTCTGTTAACAGATAATTATAAAGATTTTGCTCCACATTTAACATGCATGCATGCAGCGTACTGTATCGATATTAGATTGTAAATGTGGACAATACCAAGATATTAGAAATAAAGGAAATTAAAAGGATTTCTAAAAAAGCGAAACACCTTGTACGTATTGGGTTGGATACAGAAATTGACTAGCGCAGTGTACTCTCCTAAGAATTAATTTGCCAATACGAAACTTTCATCAGACTGGCATCAAGGATAACGATAATATCGCCTGATGGATTTTGCCGAAGAGATGCTAATGTAAAATACGACTGGACTACGATCGCGTCCGGCTCTCAACGAATTTTCCTTACCTATTTCATGACGAATATGAGACCACAAAACGCTACGTCCGAAAGTTCCTTGAGCAAATTTACTGGAGCAAATTGCTCATTTATGTATGACATATTTTGTTTCTTCGATAACACAAAAAGAAGGCGAGGTATGAAAAAACATTCGGACATTTCTGGTAGGCATTTAAATAAAGTTTAATTTACCTAAGCTCCTTCATCTCGATAAACCTAATAGTTTCCAAGAAAAACGATAAAAACCGTTAAGGGGCGTGGTTTACCCTCATTATCTTGTCGAGCTCGCCACCTACAGACGGTGACTTTTAGGGAGTTATTTAGTAGCCCTCTAGGAAGGCCTATGCAAAAATTCACGGACTTCCCTCAACTTTCCGCTATTTTTTCTAATTTGACTGGACTATACGTTAAGTATTCGAACTAGTTTTCGGGCTATGAGTCTACGAAAATTAATAAAACACAACTATAGACAGAATGTACGTAAATCCTGCTAAACATACCTTCATATAGTATACGAAAATGATGGGAAAAAATACATCTAACATCAACAATAAAAGTCGTTGCCTAAAAATCTTCTAAAACATCAAAACATTCAGCATCTCCCTTGAAAATCGAGAGATTATTCTTCTACTTTAATATATATTTTTACTTTTTGGTTGAATGTTGTGATTTACCCGCCAATTGGGTATTCTTAAATCTAAGATGTGTTTACTTGTATTCTGGTATAATTTCATCTAGAATATGATTTATATTTGCTGGAAAGGTTAATTTTCTTTCCGATTTTAATTCTGTGGTATGATTATTGCTGGAATTTCGTGTAATTTTATCTTGGACACATGATTTAGTAAGATTATTTTTTGAAATTGCTTAAAAACATATTTGCAAATCTGCGTTGTTCATCGTCAAGTTGATTTATGTAAATTAAACATATAATGCAGGTGTTTAATGAGAAAAAGCAGCTTGCAATTGTGTTTAAAGTAAATTACGTTCATTAGTAGTTAGGTTTTAAAATTACTCGTCGATTTAAGTGTGTTTAAATGTGTGGATATATTAGAAGGTCTTGTATGCCTATCGTGGTATATGTTTTTGTGATCAAGGAGAAAAGGGATTTCTTTCTGTGTTTTTAATTTAAATTTTATTGTAATTTTATAATCATAATTTGAGTTTATTAGATTTTATTTCATGAATCAAAAGTGTTTTGTTTTTGGAAAAATTATTTTGTTTTGGTAAAGAGTATGTATATACAGAAGGAGCTACCAATTCAGTATATATAATCCATAAAAAGGAAAAGACGCGTGTCTTTGCTACCCAAAAGTTAAAAAATAAGGTTAAATCGTTGTTGTTAAAATGGGAGGTAACAGTTAACGAGGATAATAATAAAAAATAAGGTTACGATACAAGTCAATGATAAATCATTATCATAAATAAGTATTGTCAAAAACAACGTTTTCAAAAATCGCAAAAATATTTCATTAAATTATTTTACCTGAAATATGACCCGAACATATAGAAGACAGTTGAAATATTTATAATTTTAAAGGCAAACAAACTATAAGTGATGTTATATTTTTGGATGCGTTTGTTGATATAATAAACGACAGAAAAGCAATAACTTTAATTTTTAGAAATAAATACTCTACAATAGACCAAGAGTTTAAGGTAGGAATATTATAAAAGGAATACGCCATTAAATTGGCTGTGCTAAAATTGCTACATGCTTTTAATAAAACTTGACACGAATGACTAGCCTATAAGTAACAAAAATGTTCTGCTAAACAATATTGAAAAGACTTATAGCTATTATAACTACTTCAGACGTAAAGTTCAAAAACTACTAAAATTGTTATGTTTTGCCGAATTGCTATTTTCCGTTTTCGTTCGCAAAATTAGATATCTATTTATAGAACCGTCTGGTAGTAATAAAAGGATTACACTGTAATTTATCTTAAACTTATCACATCCATGTCTTCTGGGTGGATCAATATTACCAATACAGTTTTAGACCCAATTCAGAGTATCGACGATCTTCAGACAGCTTCGGGTAATTGTTGAAATATTGAATCATGTAAATAAATGTAGTAAAAGCTTTTACTATACATCTATCGTATTCTCATTAATTAAAAATCATATCTGTTATCTTTTATTAATAGTAGTAAAAACATTTTATTCGCATGGCCCAATGTCTTGGCATGTTTAGTTTGGGCTTGGAAGGCTCATTGTGCGTTTCTATTGTTTTTGTATTAAATAGTTAGTTTACTTATTATAATATATTGTTAAATTGAACTCTGCTTTTTCTTTGTTTTATCGCTTGTTAGCTAATCTCGAAAAGTAATCAAAAAGTTACATAATCACAGTAAGAAATGCAAAAATAAGCCAAACAGATTATTATTCCTCAATAAATGTGTTATATGTAGTACTTATTTTTCTATATGTATTTAATTATAATTGTAATGCGGGAACTCTCCCACAATGTAACTGGGCAATGCCCGTTTTGTTGGGAGTAATTAAATTAAATTAAATTAAATTATGCAGTACTAATTAAACGATGTTTTTTTTACTTGTTTCTTTACAGTATATTTAATGTCAAGTTGTTTTACATACAGTTTTACGGTATATTCTCTGTAAAAGAAGAACGAAGCATTTTTATTATAGCGTAACAAGACTTTAACCGGGAACCCTAGCCAATACAAAAAATAAAAGGATCACTTTTTAACCTAGTACCGTTCAATGTATTAAGAAATATAATAAACAATTTCATTCACAGAGTGTATAAGAAAAATTTCTAAAAAAAGTAAAGTTGGCGTTATACGTTCTAGTTCACTTTACCAAGGAATTTTAGCAAACTTTATGTACTGTAGAAACTTTATTTGCAGCTGCTTATCATGAAAATAAATATTAAAGTAATTGTTAAGTCGGTAATTTGTCTGGTACATTAGCACTGGAAATCCATAAATTTGATTGCGTGATAGATTAAATTTAGAAAAATAATAATAGAATATGTAGAATAGTGGGATGTTATAATAACACTTTGAATATTTTATCTGGTTTGGCTAGCTTTAATAAAGATTAAAATATGACAACCCAATAGCTTTTCTTTTTCCCAGTAGGCAAACTCAGTTTTAATTCGATTGAGCATGAGATATATTTATCGTATTAATTCCTGTAACTGGAAGGAAAAACTTACTACAAACCACACTTGGAATCCTGCATCTGGACGAGCAATAATCTGAAACTCTGCATATAAAGAAAATAAATGGATACTTGCATCTCACATCAAAAATAAATAAACACTTTTTTAAAAATTATAAACACAGATTTTATTTTATTTATAAATTGGAAAATTTATCAAAAACGAATTCATAAATAGAGATCATAAAGGAAAATCTTTCCTAAGCTTGTTCAAATGAATTATTGGTCGTTGACAACCTGACATGTAGGTTACAATTGGTTTCATTTGAACTGTTATTGACTTTGTCCTTAACGAACTTCTTGAAATTTATAAGATTAATTGCAAAAATTGTTTCAAATTAATTGCTTTAATAATTGTTTCTTATCAGGAAACAAAATTTTATTAACTACCCAACTTGTATATCGTTTGACAAACCAAATATGTCGGTAAATTCACTTTATAAACTTCCTTGTGCGCAATCGATAAACCAGCTTGATCACAATCAGCTCTAGTCAATTCCATACAATGTTGATATCAAAATTGAAGATAAATAAAAATATTCTTCAATTTAAAATAAAATAAATCAGTTACAATTCTCAGTGATTGTTTATAATTGAAAACAAATTTTCTTCGTTCCAAATAATATAGGTAAATATCTGATTCAAATATGTTTGACGTTTATTATAAACAAATAGAACACGGGGCCCAACTCTAACCCTATTTTATTTTTCAGATTTTATTCTGGAGTCGAGCATAGGTTCCACCTTTATGCTTTTATCAACTGACTTTGTTCATTTTTGAAAACCCTTTTATACGTTTTACGGAAAAACATTTGAAAAACAAAGAAATCGTACTAAAGTTCTGAACATCGAAAATGTTATGACGTCACAAACATATGTTAAAAATTAACACAGATCTTAATTCTAAAAACATGAAAAGACAGCTGGTAAAAAGGCAATTAAGACAATATAACACATGGCCTAAAATCTAAATTTACAGGTAAAATCAATAAAAACGATCAGCTGTCACAAAACAAATTAAAACAATTACATTGGAAATACATACATTTCTAGCTATCTCTGTACATGGAATATACACATAGTTACTCTAGGTAATCTACTCATATGGAATAATAAAGAAAAACTTAATTTAAAAATATGGCTTTACGTTTTAAAACAAAAATGATGCTTTTGCAAGTTCAAGGTAGATAACAACATAAATGGATCGAAACTATACCCAGTCTCGTCCAGAGTACAGCACTCCAGGTGACTGAATCAAGATAAAGGTAAAAAACCTCCTTAATATATCGAATTTTGTAAAAATCAAAGAATATCCACACAACCGATATCTTCATTTAATTGGCATGATTTTAAAAAATACAGGAATCAGAAAGTTAATTGTGACATAATAAACTTTAAGATGATGATTTATTTTAACTATTTCCAGTGAAATATGTACCTGAAACTGACTTAGTTTTGTGGGAGGAGGAAAAATGCTAACTGCGTTAACAATGGTCAAACTCAAATCTAATGAGAAAATAAAACATTCAAGAAAAGTAGATAAACTATCCTACTAAAGTAGATAAACTATGTAACCTCTGTTACATTTAACATGTTTTACTATAAAATAACACAATTGACTGATATGCCTTTTTAAAAACTTAAACTTTTTTATATAAAAGTGAGGTTATATTTGCATGAGATTCGTACTCCTATAAATGCTGCTGTAACTTGATAAATTTATTTGTAACCAAGCATGTAACCTTTTCAATAATTATAAAACCAATATTCTAGCATGTCTATATTTCTTTTTATTGCATGAATACTTTATATAACATAATCCTGATTATTTTTGTGCTTCCGATCTTATTATAGCCTTTAAATATTCTCAATGTGTTATTAAATTGATAAAATTTTCAAATTGATGATACGATATCATCTCAATATATTAGACAATTTATTACATTCAGCCACGTAGATTACTACCCAAAAAAGCAACATGTTTGTTTAAGTTTAAGCGACATCATTAACAAAAATAACCTCATTTGGAAAATGAGGTTATTTTTGTTTATTTTTATTTACTCGTTGTATTATATCAAGCCGTTATTTACTCGTACAAATGAAAATCATTTTATTTTCAAACATTTTGTATATAAATAATAAAGCTTAAAGGATATTTGTTTAAAATTGAATATTTTACTCTAAAATTTAATATCTCGATGTGGTTACAATATTCGGAATTATACACAAAATCTTACCACTGACAGAATTCATAAAGACTTTCAGCTGTAACCGCAAATGCAAAATAACCGTGTTTAAATTTTATACTGAAATTACTTACATTATTTTCCAGCAAAGCGCATTACTTCTTCTGAATTAATCCTGAAAGCAGCTTCTGTTATTCTTTTAAAATGGGATTTCTGAAGAATTTAAGGTAAGTATATTACTTTTTTCTTTACATTAATATGTAACAAAACTAAAATGGTTTGATTCCTGTCTAATTCACGTTTAGTTAATAAAAAAACAAACAAATATTCAGCAAATTTCTTATATCGTTAAAGCTATAAATTTTATAGATGAGTTGGTGATGCAACTATATGATGGATTTTATCACAAAACTATTTAACTTTCTTTCCAGTAAGTACTAGTGACATGGTGTAATATTTGTAAAGAACGAAACTGTGGCTTAGTACTTGATTTATTCTCGGAAAGTTTTAGTTTAACACTTCGTGAACTGCAGTTGGGGAGTTTTAAACTTTGTCATTGTTTGAACTTTGTAATCGGGCATATGTAAGTACCATACATCTTACTGGCATATTTGTACTTGTTGCTAAACTTAAGCTTGTAAAGTAAGTAAGAAGTGCAATCAATATATTTCACTATTTTCACTTTTATAATCTTTTAACTATGTTATAATTACTATCTCATGATTAATTAGAATAATAATTAATTATCATTTCACTCAGAATGATCATTTAATGTTATTTCTTTTTCCTCTTTGTTATTTTAGATT
Source organism: Agrypnus murinus (assembly GCA_929113105.1). Classification (NCBI taxonomy): domain Eukaryota; kingdom Metazoa; phylum Arthropoda; class Insecta; order Coleoptera; family Elateridae; genus Agrypnus; species Agrypnus murinus. The sequence goes on along the minus strand of OV816024.1, from coordinate 224,697,831 downwards.
TATTCAGTTTGTCTCATTTTCGTTTTGTGCAAATAAGTAACTAATTCAAATTACAAGCTAAGAGCCGTGTTTAAAGATACTAATAAATAATAATTAAAACGTGAATCTATTACAAAGTAATTACGTTTGAAACATTTTTAAAGACGGGATAACTTTAAAAATAGAGAAATCACAAGTGATACACAAGGTGGATGTGTTTTTATTCAACGCCCGACTTACATTTACATATACAAAAAGGATGGAATATTTGATATATATGTATTCTTCAAAACAAGTATAATATACCTTGATGTTCATATCCATATATCCTACAAAGGATATCATCCATTGCTGTTGATACCGCTGACAATATGAGAGTGGACGATATTAGTCGACCTCATAATACAAAAAAACATATTAGCTCCGAAGCTTATTTTTCTAATTATCGCATGTTTCAGAAAACCAATGGGAAATAGTAGACTAACAATACGATACTAGGACTATATTTAGTTACAAACAAAGCACAAGTCTTTAGACTTACCTTTGCAACCAGGGCCATACTCTTGTAAAATCTGTTTAATTTACTCGTTTGAAACCGTGAATACGATTTAAAAGACCATTTACTGCTTAGTTTTTATACAAACACGCAATGTTGGGGGTTCCACAAAAACTTATTAATTACTTCATGAACTAATATTTGAAAGTGAAGGTGACCGCTGAAACTGAAAATGGCTTTGAGAATTTGACGAGTTTAAATTTCAAAGTGATTTAGAAGGATACGAAAATAAATTGTTAGGTATTACTAATAAATTTACGAGAAGCAACTTGTAAATTGGTTTGTAAATGTTATGTATTGACTATTAGGTGATAAAAGACAATAAAACGTATTATAAAATACACAAAGACACAAATGTTACACAAATTAATTAAGTGAGTTCGTATTTAAAATAAAAGTTAAAAATTGTTAAATTGACGATTATTATACTTAGTTTATAATAATATGTGTATAATTCACAGACAGCACTCTAGAATAACTGTTTCGAGCTTTTGGCTCTCTTCAGCTAAAGGCAGCACGTTTGCGAATTATACACACATCACCCGAGCTTATATACCAGCTCGGAAATAACGTTAACACCAACAAATAAATGTGGTGCCTCCTGTAGGTATCAAAACGCACTAGGCGGCATAATTTGAAAATCCACTACAGAAAATCAACAAAATCCGGTCATTACGTCAAACCGTATAAAATAATATAAAATACACAAAGACATAAACATGTCATGAATTAATTAATTGAGTTCTTATTTAAAATAAAAGATAAAAATTATTAATTGACGATTATTATACTCGCTTTATAATAATATGTATATAATTCAACGGCACTCTCGGACAGCTGTTTCGAGCTTTTAGCTCTCCTCATCCGGAAGCAGCGCGTCTGCGAATTATACACACATTACCCGAGCTTATATAACAGCCGGGAAATAACATTAACACAAAGAAATACGAATCGGGAACAAGCTCAGACGACACGTAGTACAAATTGTCAGCGGTGGACATAACGATATGTATTGATGAGGTACGCGATTATATGCTGCACTAGCATTGAATGACCCGCTCACAGTAGGTTATAAGCACGTGATTCCGGAAACCTACGACCATCACAAGCACGTGGTTTGTGCTTCTAATCTTTTCATTTATTCACGCGAAAACTAAATTTGTAGAATGCAATCTGCACGGCTGGCAACGATTATGGGTTCTCGTGAAGTAAAGAATACAATCCCTAGGTTTCAAAGCGATTATTCACTCGAAAAATGGATAGAAAACGTAAAGGGTCTTGCGTTACTTTACTGGAACGATTTGCATATGCATACGTCTATTTATGCACAAAAAGCAGTTGACCGGATTAGCCAAGCTATTTTAACAGTGTAAGCCAATAAACAGTGTTCAGTTGCATCAAATGTTAGTGGAACTGAAGACAAGGAGAGATTAAACGATTCAAGAAATTTTTGATTAACAAGGCAGTATAGACAAAATGTGTGATGATGTAGACAATAAAATGGGGTTGTATACGATAGTAAATTTATCTGATCTAGAAGAAGAGCTACGTGTGTAAACAGAAGTGCTACAAAAAGAAAACTTTCCGACAAACAAAGCAAAACAAAACAAACGACCGACAGGACACCCATCTTCAAGTTGTTTATCAAAAAGCAAAGAGTTTAAGTGATTCAAATGCAATCAGTTGTGTCATCGTTCGTTTGAATATCGCGCGAGTGTAATAAACAGAGAACAATATATGTACAAGAATTTAACAGAAAGACAATTAATAAATGCCATTAACGAGGTTTTGTTTGGAAGAATAATTAGTATACAAGATAATAATCTCGAAACTGTAATAGACACAAGAACTTATGTCAATCTCATCAAAGAAGAACTATACAAGGAGCTCGACTTGCTCGACCTGAGTGGTCGCAATATATGACTAGTTTTAGATAAAATGCAAACATAAATTTATTTCAAAAACCCATAGACCTGCTAATAGTTCTATAAAAATAAATTGAATCATAGGAAAGAATCTACTGCAGCATCTCAAAGTCAAAATCGATAGAAAAAATATCACTTACTATTTAAAAAATGCGATTCTGAAGTGATGGATTTACTGAATATCAATATATTGGCACTACCACCACATAACGGCAAAAACAAGAAACAAAAGTAGCTTTACTCGAGAGAAAGCGTATCCGGTCATCACCGAGAAAGACAACTACCGAGAAACCACAACCGAGAAAACCAAAGCCAAACTACCGTGAATGCATTCATGCATTATGAAGTAGTAATTAGTCACTTTGATAGATCTAACAGAGACAGCGGAGAATACATAGGGCAGGGAATGAGAGAGAAATACCAACGGCGTAAACGACATGCTATGGAGCGGAGGTTAGGTTATAAGTTTGTTTACGTAAGTTTGATAGATCTAAGAGGTACAAACTCCAATATTTAACGTGGTGACTGTGAGGAAGATTAACTGTAACAGGAAACGCTACGCCAAGTGAGTGTTAATATTATAATATTAATTAATTAAATAATTATTACTTCATAATGCATGGATGCATTCTTGGTATTTGTTATTCTAGGTAGTTTCCATTCTCGGCTTTGATTTTTCCTGTTGTGGTTTCTCAGAAGTTGTCTTTGTCGGTGTTTGCTTTCTCGGTGTTGACTTGAATCCGAGAGAAAGGGATTATCTCGCGAAGAATCAGAAATACAAGCTGAATTACAAAAAAATTAGAATTGAAGAAGAACTAAGACTATAGCTAGAACATCAATGAAAAAATACCAATGGAAGTAGTTTATACAAACGAAGCCTACAGCAAAAGAAGAAAGGCAAAGATAGGTGATTAGAGAGGTCCAAAGGTGGGAAGAATAAGAAAAACGATTAAGGCTGGAAGAAGAAGAACGAATATTAGAGCTAAAACGTCAACGCAAATTAGAAGAGCAACACACGTTGTTAATAAAAATGCACCTTGCAGCATGAGAAGAACGTCTAAGTGAAAGTATTACAGAAGCTCAATGGAAGAAAGAAGAAGAACAATGATATTAAAATAGGAAGCGAAAAGGAAAGCTAGAAAAGAATCTGAAGCACAGGAGGCTAAAGTTCAAAAGTTACTGACAACGGAAGAAAAAGAAAGAGAAGTTATACGTCAACGTGTTGAAGCAATTATGCTTTATACAAGGAATAACGTTGATACTACACCATAGGGTGAAGAAAAACATACCGAAATTGGACACTGTAAAGTCAAGGTTATGCGCAAAGTTCAAGAAGCTGATGAAGATTAGAAAGTCTTGAAGATAAAATTAGAGTATTAAGATTACTTCCTGAAACACAAATTTTAAAAAGGAAGAGGTCTGCTATTGGTACCGAAAATTATGTAGCTACAAATAATAAAACCAATTTTCAAAATGGGTCACTTTGGTGTTGTACCACAAGAGGAATAAATACAACAAGAGTATTTTGTTCCAAAAGCGAGAATCAGGATTGAAAAGTATATTTCAAATTGCGTACAGCGCATACTCGCTAACTGGAATGCGAGAAAAAAAGGAGAATCTTTAAATCCAATACCAAAGCAGAAGATACCTCGTCATACTTATCACACTGACCATTTGGATTAGTTGGAATCCACGAGTAAGTACTGTGAAAACTGCAGAGAAGAAGCGAAATGTTAAATACTGACGAAGGAAGTCCCAAAATCCACAGCTACAACAATCAAAATAACTTTGTTTCGGCCAGATTTAAAGTTAAGACATAAGTTTTGGAGGCTCTATAGCAATAGCTCTATGATTGCAACCCTTTTTCTTCCGGGACAAAAACAAAAGAGCCACGTATTTCTTACTCTAAATTATTGTGAATACTTGCAATAAAGCTCGTAAATTTCTTACTGAATATAAAATATGATACTTACTGTAATATAGAATGCTCCGGCTTTCTTTAAGACATCTTTTCACAAATTATAGCTCAGGATGTAGGTATTAATTCCATATCACACAGATTATAAGGAAAAGTAAGGTTTTTTAAAAGTCACAAAAAAGAATGGGCGCCAGTTTTTTGAAATTATTCTAACACGCCCCCAAATAACAAAAGGCTAGATTAAGTTGATTAAAGATTAAAAAAAGAAACTAATTAACATTAGTTTGATTGACGTTAACACAATTAAATTATCAAATAATTTCAATTAATGCTAGGTCAATTTTCAACACGGTAAGGTTTAATTTATAAATTCATTTATTCCAAAATAAAAAAAATATCGGATTATCTCCGATGACAATAAAGAAGTTTTGATGGTAATAATTTTAATAGTAAAATAAGAAAACCTTGATAAGAATTCTTATTCAAAGGACCAAAATACGTAATAATACAAAAACATTCGATGAAACAAAAAACAATACAAATAAATTTCACAGTTACATAAACTTACTCTTATCAAACAAAAAATCCTTAATGTCTTTGATGCAGAAGTAGAATTTTACAATTCTTCAAAATGTCACAAAACACCTCACAATAAAAGACCTTATTCGCTAAACTTTAAAACTGAATTTTGGTAAAGATGCTGCAACGATGAACTGAAATTTCTTGAATGAAGTTACTAAAATTATTTCTATAATAATTCGGCTCTAAACAACCATAATAAAATTCTTAAACTGCAGTAATTCCAGAAATTTAATTATTAATTTCAAATTTTATCAATGACTGAAATTCGTTATTAGAAGGCTATACTTTCAAATACTTTAAATTCTCTTCTTCAGGTATTAACTAATAATCTTCTGAATTATTTTTTGTTTATTGTTTCCAGCCTTACTTTGTGGAACTCCATAATCATGAAATAAATAAAGATTAGTAAAAGTTTCACAGTTTTATTAAAATATAACCTGACAATATTGTTTAGACAGTTATGCTGTCATTATCAATTATATAAGGTAATATAATTATAAACAAACACGTCGCTAATGTAGATACAAAAATAGGTAACTAGATAAAAAGATATAAATAATCAGAATTAAATTTCTAACACTTCCAGTAACGGAGAATTACTGAGCTCGAGTTGTTCATTCATAAAGGTACCCTGAGTTTGTGTTTGTATATCTCAAAGGCTTCTAAAATGTCTAATTTGCGTTTGTTATTAGTAAAAATGTAGGAATTTAATATTATTTTGAGGAGTCATTGTGTGACTTTGTTCTAAAATGTGTTTGGCATAATTAGATTTTTCAGGATGTTTATTTTTGTAATGACGTACGTGTTTTGTAATAATTTTATATAATAATAATAATAATAATAATAATAATTGCTACAACCCATAGCTTGGAAACCAGTCCCCAGAAGCTATAAGCTTGTGCGGGAGGGAGGGGGCGATTATTATTATTACGTAGGCCCTAAGTGCGGCTGCAGCCGACTTACAGATGGAACAGCGCGAATCCCACATTTGTGTCACAGCTAAGGAAAACTGCAGAAAACCTTAACCAGATCTGCCGGCACCGGGAATCGACCGCGGGCCGCTAGGGTGAAAGTCCAGCACTCTAGACATTACACTACCAAGGCTGTTAAGGTAATTTTTGTAATAACAAACGCAAATTAGACATTTTAGAAGCCTTTGAGATATACAAACACAAACTCAGGGTACCTTTAATAAATGATTTTAATTTTTTAATTTAATCTCTACTACAAAAGTAATATCCACGTTTATGATAAACTTTCTGGGTTTCTTGGTACACAAATTAACGATTTGTATAAATTTATCTGTGTAATTTATTTTTATATTAGAATAAAATCGGATTTTAGTCTTGGAATATTTTGGTTATCTAGAATTCATTGATGAAAAATCTATGCACTTAATTCTCATCAATAAAAGTTATAACCACTTTTCTACAGTTTTTTTATTTTTTATTTACACGTACATTCACTATTACGTTCTAACTATATAAATCTCTAAATCACATTTTTAAGTAATATTTAAAAAAAAAGTAAAAAATTAAGTACGTCAATGTCTTAAGTACAAATATTTACACGTTAAAGATATATAATTAGCGAACAACAATATAAAAACTTTAAAATGACATGTGATTGAAAAAACTACATTATATTAAACATTAACAAATATTTATTGTTTAACCATACGCAAGTAATTTGCTAATTCATCTTCAAGCACAGCATTATCAATATCTTTTAAGCTGCTATTGCTAATATCACAGGACGATGTAGAAAGATTTCTTTTTCCATTAGTTTTTTCGAGTTCCATATTAAAATGAGATTCTCTAACTGGAGATGCGAAAAATCCAGAAATATGAGGGTCTGAACCTCTTCTCGCAACACAAACGAAGAAATTCCAAAATGTGACGGCACTATGATGAGGATCCTTTCGAACGCGAATTTTAAAGAATTTTCCCCGATACTCTGAATAATCCTTTTCGGCTTTGGTTACTCTTGTTAACTGCCTTGGTCTGTAGGATGCACCGGCCGTATCCAACGTTTCGGATTTTGATTTGAAGCTACCTCTGAAACAGAATAATAATTTCAATTTAATTTGCTAATTAACTGCTTTTAATACGTTAATGTTTTAGATTATTCCAATAGCTCGTAAGGTATAAGAACTAACACCAAAAGTATGAACATTTTGTTTTTAGGATTAATAATAAGTTTATATTAATTTTTAATAAGAATAACCGTAATCTTTCAGGAAAGTTAGAATATATCCACAGTTAGTTGCTATAGAGAGTATATAGGGGAAAGAGGGGGGAATCGGATGAAAATGTTTTGGGTACTTGCATGTTTGCTGTCTCAACCCTTACTTCCTGAAACTCCATAATCCTGAAATGAAATAGAAATATTCATTAATAATAATTTGATATAAATAGCAATTTATTAATTATTTTATTTCTATTTCGTTTCATTTGTATAGTATGTCTTTAACTTTTAACTTTGGCGTTTAAAAATTAGCAGTCGTGACAGGAAAATGAAAACGTAGATTTCTTACTATATACTACTATCCATTTTTTTCTCTCCTCTCCTTTTTCCTTTCTCCTCTGATTTTGAAAGCGTATTGCTCGTAAACTACTGAAACAAATTATTTATTTTATTACTTTCTTCAAAAAAAATTAATTTTAACAATAAAAATGCAGTAACAAAAAAACGATCTTTTGCCCAAAACGTTTGTCACTAAAAATCGTCTTTTCTGTTACTGCATTTTTATTGTTAAAATTATGAACATTTTTTTGAAGAAAATAATGTCTACATGTGAAAAGTGTTGATGTAGCGAAAAAATATTGACGCTATCTTTATTTATAAGCAAGAAAACATAATTCGCTATTTTTTCATATAAATCTTAAATAAAACGCTTTTTCGTCTGAAAGTTAATAGCATAGGAACCACAAGGTTCCTTTCTAACCCCTAAAAAATATCAGAGATATATGGCATATAGTTTCTAAGAAAAGGATTATTCAACTTTTCATGAAATTGCCTCTAAAAATGGGTACCTTTTATTACGTATCGTCCGATAAAAACAAAAGTATACCACTTAGAAATATAAGATTTTGTGTGTAGAACTAAATTTACTATTTGCTCGTTTTTTAAACATTTAATTTGGTTCAGTAGTTTACAGGCAATAGGCTTTCAAAGTCAGAGGACTTTAGAAAAAAAAAAAGGATAATAGATGCATCTTAACGCTTTAAAAATGTTTGTTATCGAACTAATGAAGTAAACAGAATTTTTAATTACAATCCTTGCCAAATTTTCTTTATATATTTTTATAGTTTTCAAAATCTTGTTTATTTATATGTATTTTTAGCTGCTAAAAAGTGTAGAAAATAATCTAAACTTACATTTTTTATTTTGAAGTTAAAAAAATTCTTTAAAGTGTGCACTCAATTCAATTTGCATTTTTATGCTAGGTAGACATATTTTATGAAATTTTTATAAAATTGAAGACAACTTATTCTAAAAATACTTGCATTGCAAATATTACTATTCGTATCTTGTTGGAAGTTGTGCGGGCTGAAACCGAAAAATAATTAATGAAACCGCCAACAAAAATTGCGTTTCACTGACAATACATTTGTTATATTTGATGGATGAATGAGCACATTTGGTATTCTTGTTATGAACAAGCAAGAAAAAATAAATCAGTGTATAAATCTAAGTAGTTATTTTATATTTCTATCAAATAATTTTATTTTTATGTTGCGGTTTAAATCGAAAATGTAGTTTAATAGATTATACAGAAATGCTTAACAAAATACAAGATTTACCTTTTCTAGGTTGTTTCATGCTACTGTATCCGCTTTTAACGCTACCTTATTTACTAACCAACAGGATAGGAAGAACGAAAAAATTTGATTCGCTCGCAAAAGAATAATTCTTATCGTTCACAAATTTACCACGTATAATTCATTCGGGAGTTAAATAACAACGCAGGTTATTTAATATGTAAAGATGCAATTTTATTAATACACGGAAAGCAAATCTGTATGGTGCTGTATGCGCGCTGTCGAATTTTGTTTGATAATTTTTAATTAATTGATACCTTGTTTTCGCTCAACGTTGTCGCTCAACAAGCATTTCCAGCACACTTTTATTGTTTCTCAAACCCATTTCCTTGATATTAATAATAATAATAATAATAGCGTATGGGATTATTGAAGACGAACCTACATTTCGAAGAATGCATTATTTCAGCTCCACAGCTGTTTTAACGCCATTTTAGGAAGTTGGGGTGGTAAGTTGGTGGAATAATTAGCCAGCTAAGTAGCTATTATTATCACATACATATAACTGCGTATTCAATTTCAAGCAATTAATAAAACCCGATGCATAGATGAGTTTTAAAGATCGCCTGTTGATAATTGTACCGAAAACCACGAGTACGGTATCCTAGTACTTCTGCAGTAGTCTACTGCACCAGGTATACAGGCCACAATCTGAACAAAATAATTTACCTTGCCCAGATCCCATAGTACCTGTAGCATGGTTTGAGGCCTTACGTAGGATATTGGAGATAGGATAGTGGAATCTTAATCAAAATAGCGATTACGTGCTTGGTTCAAACTCTGGAGGCCCGCTTTGACAGCGGGGGTGCTAGCGATCTTAAAAAAAAACTTTTTCTCTTTAACATCATGTAATCTATTGCAATTAAATCTAATTAAGTAAAGGAATTTGTAATATAAGTTTTATTACAAATTCATTGTATATTACCAGATTTAGCGCCGCTTGGAATGTTTGCTCAAACCGGATCGAATAATAATTCAGCACTGACATATCAGCGATTTGATAATTAGATCGTAATTGAGTTTCCTTCAAATTCCAGATCAATAGCGCTAACCATTGACTAAAACTTAACGTTTTAGCCAAATAAATATTATTAAATCATGGACGCACCGATTAATTATGTTACAGCTCTGAAAGGATGCAACGAAAGGAGTTGAGATCATAGAACACGTGTAATACCTTGTTACGAACAACCGCATCAAATTTACTAGTCGCATATATGATTGGATATTCTTTAATTAATGACTTTAGTTAACTCCCGTGATTTACGTTAAATCTTTTATATACCAAATCGGTATATAATATGCCTATAGTATATGGTCATACAATTACGTATATACCAAATTATACCTGCCAACGTCATAAACCCCACTGTAAAATTACCCACGACAGAACTTTGTGGGAAATTCAAAAACCGCAACGCAATTCAATTGGAGAGGAGGTTGCATTTCAAATGAATCCACCATGATAAACCTTAAAGGGCAGACCAAGTTTCTAAAGCGCAATCAATGTCTGCAACAAAAAACCAAAGCTGAACTCTTCATGTTAAGCAAGTGCGTTTTAGGGCAACATTTTCTTTTGTGCGTCGCATTTCGTCTGCCGACGAAAGTTTACCTGAAGCCTTCTCGTTTTGTACGGAATAAAAATGATGGCGTCTATAGCATCTTATTTGATCCATTGTTTACCTACACATGTTTTCGATGGCCCTTTAAATTCTTTTTATAATCACACTTCATGTATGTTCAAGGGGAGTTTTTTAAGTTATCTAACTAGCTATAAAAGCAATATATTACAGCACAATTTTCTTATGTCAAGTTGCAGTGACATTTTATAGTGTCATCTCCAAGTTTGATTCCAATCGCTTAACATTTGTCATTTATATATCAGTTTAAAGAAGCGAAAATGAGTGATTTGAAGATTGAACACAGAAGCGTCATGAAACTTCTAATGAAAGAAGACAGTAGCTCGAAGAATATCCATGAGAGGATGGTGGCAGTGTATGTAGAAAATAGTCCATCCTATTTCCAAATCAAATATTGGTGCAAGCAGTTTAAATGGAGCAGGGAATCCATTCATGATGACCCAAAGTGTGGAAGACATCTGGAAGCACGAACTGAAGAAATCATCAACAAAGTTGAAGATTTGGTGTTGACTGACCGCAGAGTAAAAGTTTCAGTTATTGCTAGAGAAATGAGAATATCAGAAACGAGTGTTTTTAAAATTCTACACGAAGATCTTGGAATGAGCAAAATGTAGGCACGATGGATTCCCAGGCTGCTCAGTTCCTAACAAAAACTTTGTAGACGACAGATTTGCGAGGAGAATTTGACTGATTTATCCCAAGATGAAGACTTCTTGTATAGAATTATAACCGGGGATGAGACCTGGATATACCACTGGGTATATCCAAAAGTTCATGCAATTGAGCTCTGCATAAGGGCTCTCCACCACCCAAGAAGGCGAAGACGCAATTTTATGCAGGGAAAGTAATGGCCACAGTTTTCTGGGACGATGGGATTCTCTCAATTGAATATATGCCAAAAGGGACTACAATAACGGGAAATGTCTACAAAAACACAATTAGAAACTTGAAAGCGGTTATACGCGAGAAAAAACTCCACAGTTATGCTCAGAAAACTCTGCTTCTGCACGACAACTGCAGGGTGCATAAAGCACGAATTGTTCAAGAAGTAATCAATGAATGCGGCTTTGAGAAATTACAACATCCACCTTATAGTCCCGATCTCGCCCACTCTGACTATTATCTTTTTCCAAAACTCAAAAACACTTGAGTCGCTTTTTATCGATGACTTGGAAAACGCTGTGGAGTTATATTTTGCAGAATTACCAAAAGAGTTTTTTTTCGAAGGCATAGCGTTTTTAGAAAAACTCATATGTATAAGCAGAGCACCTAGAGCGGTTTGCCGAAAAATAAACACTAAACATAAGTGATTAAGGTGCAAAACCCACCAAGTCACAAATTACAAAAAATGAGTTATATAGGTCAACAGATTTATCTTTTAGTCCCGAATAATATAAAAGCTATTTTAGTTCTTAAAACCCAACATTTGCTCCTACATAGTAAAATGATCTATGAAGTTGCGAATAGTTTACAGCAATTTAAAATTACTATTCTGTAATTTCTGAAACAGTTGTTTCAAAAAATCACGTGTAAACTTACTAAAAAATTATGAGAAAATTATTTTTTCTGGTCCGAAACTATCACCTTTTATTTATACTTTAAATCTTTTTTTATTTGGTGTGAAAAAATATATACACTACTGAGAAGGAAATCAACAATTTGTATGTAACGAGTGATTATAAACCCTCGACATCTCGGTTGCTGTGAAATTTAAAAGGTATGTGTTTTATTACTCAAAAACAATAGTTTTTTGAACCTCAAATAAATTACATTAATTTATTATACGTCTAACACAGTAATAAAACACACGTTTTAGATTTCACAGCAACTGAGATGTCGAGGGTTTATAATCACCCGATAGAAATCTTGTTTTAAAAAGTATCCCAAGTCAGCAGGTAAATGCTATATGAGTGCACAAAACGAGTCATTAGTACCGATTTCTATTGTCCATCGGGTCTACCGTCCGTAGACACGATTCGTCCAAACGAAAAGGTTTTACGGCTTAATACAAAATGCTCACAAATCTATTTTGGTGCTATCAAGTGCTGTTATTTGAGGGGTTTAGTTGCAAAACCCGCCAAGTCACAGTGAACAACTGTTTGAGAAATTACAGAAAACTAATTTTAAATTGCTGTAAACTATATGTGAACGCAAACTTTATAGATCATTTTACTATAGCAAATATCGATTTTTAGAACTAAAATAGCTTTTATATAATTCGGGACTAAAAGACAAATCTGTTGATCTATATAACTCGTTTTTTGTAATTTATTACTTGGCGGGTTTTGCACCTGAAGCATTTATGTATAGTGTTTCTTTTTTGGCAAACCGCTCTAGGTGCTCTGCTTTCAGTCAATTATACAGGGTGATTCAGAAATAACTGATATCCTTTAAATGGTAGGTAGAGGAGAGGCAGTAGAGCTATTTTACCTTGACAAGTATAGGTCAAAAAGGAAGTTTTCCAGAAAATTAATTTTAGGGTTTTATTGAATTTTGGATTCGGTCCTGACCTTGGTCCTTTTGGATCAAGGTAAATTAGCTTTACTGCCTCCCCTCTACCTACCATTTAAAGGATTACCTTTATTTCTGAATCACCCTGTATAGAATTAATGAAGGATACTGAAGGATACAAATTCATGAATTTTTCTTTTGGATCCAAAATTCATTAAACATTAAAATTTATTTTCTGGAAAATTATTCGTTTTTGACCTATACTTGTTGAGGTAAGTTAGCTCTACTGCCTCTCCTCTACCTACCATTTAAAGGATATCAGTTATTTCTGAATCATCCTGTATAATTAAGTGTTTAATTACCCAAAGTCAGATCGTTCTAAGCTAACTTGTGTAATTGTTGCTTTCTTCTCGTATCGTGACGTAATGTGCCGTAGTGACGGGCAGCGCAGATAAGTACAGTATCTTATTGATCGTTATTTCAGCAACCTTCTTACAGCACGACGGTAGCATGATGATGATGACGTTCTCCCAAATCATGTCCCCCTTAGTAACTACATATCTTAATGTGTTTCTTTCACCTCAGTCTCTTCCGAAATTCTTATTGTATCATCTACGAATTGAGATTAAAAAAATATATATATATATATATATTAAAAATATCGCTCTCGGATTGTGCTAGAGATTAAAAGTTCTTTAATTTTAATTACTGCATAATCTCTCAAATAAGTGTTTTTTAAATTCTAGTAAGTTTCGTATGTTGTTGATCGACGACTGACACTTAATTTATTGTTAATTTTTTTTCTAAATCTTTCGAAACGGTTTCATTCATTCTTACATTATTTTCTTATCCATTACTACATTGTGCTTTTCCACTCTAATTGACATCGCTGGCTTTTATTCGGCTGACATCAAAGAAAATCGTCTTTATTAAGCACCTGCTCTAGCTAGCGTTAAAATTCAAAGGGAAATTTAACTTGCTTGCAGCTAGAGTTCATTTATGCTTGAATTGTAGCCTTATTATATTCCTTAAAATTACCATTAATAACAGTATACCTTCTTTATTTTCATGATAATTCATATAGTATATCATTATTATCATCATTATAAAATTCTTGAATTTCTGTTTTCAGAAAAACGATTAAGATATACATTATGTTGCTATTCAGTTGTTCCTTGCTTATGTGGATACATCTCTAAAGCACATAATAAAAGAAAGGATATTCGCTGGCTTATACTTCCTTCGAACGCATCTCAAAAAAACAAGTATAGAGAGATTGTATGCAAATAAGACGATCAAAAGCTTTGTGTACACATTCTATTCATGGATCAAGGTGTATAGGCCACGTTTTATGTTATAGATTATGTTGACCTTTCTAAAGCATAGTGTTGTATGATATTATCCGAAAAAAAAAACGTAAACAAAACTTTATAAAATATTTAAAGCCTGTAAAACGACAAGTTTAAAGTCAGCGAATAAACGGTTTTGTAATCTTTAAACTTATTTGCTATTAACTTACTGCATATTTAAACTTTGGGGTTTCCTGAATCATTTAGTATCATCGTCTATAATTATTGTAAATTATCTGTGTTTTAAGATACCTCCGACTGAATATTAGGTATAGTTCATATAGTTGGTGCTGAAAATTCAATATTCATTAATGGTTTGGAAAGTGAACTAGACATTGCTATTTACAACTAATTAGACTTAGAATTAATGGCAAATCTTTATAATTACTACAACACATTATTCTTCCCAAAGTAATACTTAGATATCCTTTCTCGTCTCAATTTAGAAACCCCATAACCCTTAATATTTAGTTGATAACTATAACATAGTTTATATTTATCACTTTCTGTTTCATTTAATCGATACAGGGCAATAATAGACGGTTTTAATATGACTGCAAGAAAAGCTCAAGATCTCCACTGTGTGATTCGCGTTTCGTATCGAGTGATTGTATTTCAAAGCTTAAAAAATGCAGTCTGATGATTCGGTAGCAGTTTACAACTAATAAGACATAAAATTCAATGTTATACGATTTTAGATTTTCTGAGATTTACGTTTTTCTAGGTTTAATGAGCTGATATTTTAATATATCTGACTTAAGGCTCCGTTATCGCGTATGTAAAGTACCGCTTAAACAGCTCTGAAGAATTTCGTTACAATTTTTAAAAATTGCACTTAGTTTACGTTTATTGTGCATGAGATCTTTTCTTCCGAGTGTTATCTAGGTTATATTATGCTTTATAGCAAATACAAAATTACAAAAGCTATTTCCTTTACGAATAAAAAAGTGTAAATTTATAAAAACAAAACTGTTTTTATAAAGCGAGCTTTTAAAAAAGTTAAGGTGTACTTCCTAAATTATTGATCAAGTGTTATTTGAGATAAAAATGCCCGAATATACAACAGTATAAAAGAAAAGAAGCGGGAAGTTTCAACGAGTTTTGTAGTTTCAACAAGTATATTTTTGTGATTGTCGATGTAAAGTAACAGATTATTGTTTATATTCTTTCCCATACTTTCCTAATCTTTTGACTATTATTTAATAAATTCCCGAAGTAAATGTTGTTTTTCTTTACATAAGAGCATGTGACGGTTAATTAAATTATTTCACTCTTAATTAGTCCTGATTAATTTCATAAAACGAATATATATTTTCAATATTTTAATATAGTAATACTTTTCTTTTTCTTAAAACCAGCAAGAACAACTGATATTTTTAAAGATATTTAGCAGTTTTATATTCCTCTTTTTAATTTCAACTACTTTAAATTATTCCTTGGCATTTAAAAATTAAAAATTTCAGTAAAACTTAAAATATTTTGAAATAGTTCACGCATGTCTGGCAACACTGAGAGCAGAGAACTGCGATGCGATCAAATAATGTTTCTATTTACATTTTCAAATTTTAGTTTTAAAGAAATTAGTTCCCTTTTGGAGACCAAATACCATCTTTAGGTATTTATAGTTAATGAAGCTTCCTATTATTACACTGGCGGCGATAACGGGCCCTTATATCTGAAACAATTAATCTTTTACAATTCAAAATGTCACAGCTCTCGCAGGATTGCAGATATGCAGAGCTACAATGATGTTTCAGGATAGCATAATTATTCAAAAACGTCAGAAATTTGTATATCTATCAGAAATCCTAATGAGCCTTAAGTGTCTAAACATTTTCAAACTTTCAGAGTGTTCTAAACTTTACAGTTCGTGGTCAAATCGTGCTTTTAAAGTTTTTGATTTAGACTTTAAAACATCAATCAAAATAAAAACGCCCTTAAACCAAAATTTTTATAGATAAAAATTTTCAATCTATAGAATATAAGGCTTTCAGCTATTTAGTTCTACAATTTTGTACAAGTTTTGTGTGTCTGAACTTTGTTTCGGAACTGATTTTTAAGAACTCAGAGACTCGGACTTATAAAATTCATATTTTAAAAGTAAAAGTTTTAAATTTTAAAGCACTAATGCCTTAAAGTATTTTAAAACTGAAAGTTTCAGAAACTCAGGAATTACAGTTTTCTAGTATTATGAGCAGATCAAAACTCCCCGAGTCTTAGTAAAAAAAATCAAAGAGTAAGATTCTTAAATTATACAGTTTCAGCGACTTCAAGTTTTCATTTCCGTTCCAAAAATTCAGATGAAATAATTTTTGAAGATTCAAAATTTCATTATAATTTCAATATTAGATGATTCAGTATTAAAGTATTAAAATCCTTCGAATTTAAAGTTTTATAATTCCATATCAGCTTTATACAGATTTTAGCATTAGCACTTTGAAATTATTAATTATTCAAGTTTCCAGAACATCAAAATTTTAAATTGTCATTGTTGTAGAGTGGAGGAGCTCAACATTTTAAGCAGATGATAATTATTGGAATTGTAATTTTGCTATGTTGCTAATTAGACTACTTCATATGTACTCTACTCACATTGACGATTCACCACTGATATCAGTAATAGAATTATAATGATTTGAAACATTGCAATATGACGTTAATTTTCCAAATTATTTTTTATTGCATTTTACTGTTTATTATGGAAAGTTCAGGAAATAGAACTGGAAACATTTCAGTATCAAGCAATAACTTGACTGGAGAATCTAGAGTGCGCCAACCATGCGTATCTTATGTCACACCGGAATAATAGTCCAGGCGACAGGAAAATTGGTATATGGGAAAAGTCACAAGACTTGATAACAGCAATTGTTTTTGTTTAGTATGTAGGGGGGGGGGTGTGGTGAGTCTACATTCAAGTTTTCGTATTAATCGGAGGCTGCGAAGTGTCTGCCATCTTGGAAAAAGAGGTTAAAGTGTTTTTTCACCATAACCTAATAAAGAAATTGTTTTGATAAAAGATAACGATAAAGGTGATCACAACTCTTTAGGAAATGGTGACAGCGAAGAAAGTCCTTCAGTAGAAAAAACACATTGAAAATGCTAGACAAATGACTACAGAAAATCACGAAAAACCAGTTAACAAGATGAAATCTACTTCTGACAAATCACATCCGCCAGCCAAAATTTGGAGACTATGTGACCATAAGAACAAGTCAATAAAGATATTGAAATTTCATTAAAGACTGCTACCAAACATTCAGTTGGAACGGGTAAGAAGGGTTTTGAGAGGTGCAGCTGCACCAAAAACTGTTCAACAAATAGATGTCAGTGCAAGAAAAAATGATACTTTGTAATTCAAAATACCACCACAGTACATCTTGCAAAAACAAATGATAATTTAATTTTTTATTTATTCAACTTTGAAAGGAGACTTCGAAAAATAATTAATATTGATTTTTTGTATATCTAGTGTTTTATTTCATTGTCTAGGAAATATGTATATATACATCCTAAAACAATCGCAGTCAGTTTAGACTAGGCCATATTAGTTTGTCCGGAGATGCACTTTTTCATATGAGAACAAACTAGATTTTCCTGGTTAATACTAACGCGCTTCGGATGTTCAGGTATGGCCTAGGAAAAACTAGTTTATCCTAAGATTGGGTTTGACCGGTAATAAATATACCATTTTAGTTTTACTGATAATGCCCACTTGGCGGGCGAAATATACACTGAAAGAAATTTCAGTTTTTATAACAAAAATCCTTATTTTCAACGTTCAAATAAATGCATTTACTTTAGAGTTAAAATAAATGCAGGTAGATTTAAACGAAATGGCTAGATTCTGCTTTTGTTCACTACTTTTATCTGAATTTTAATTTGAAATTCATTTTACTTTTATGTTAATTATAAATTATTATTATTATGTATATTAAATTTCAAGGGGGTGGTATTTAAAATAAAAATGTTTTACTTTTTCTCTTGTTTATTAATTTAAACAGATTTCTCAATTATATTATAAGTTGCATTGCTTTTAATTTATTTATAAAATGTTTGAATTGAAGTGTACGTGTTCTTGTTCTAAATAACAATGATAATTACTTTTAAATTAAATAGAAGGTTTTTAATTCAAGTGTCTGTGATTTTAAAATAAAAGTAGAAGTTGTTACATGCACAAATAAATGTTTTTAAAATAAGATATTTGGCTTTGTTTTGAAAACAATTTTTTTAATTTGAGTTAATTCGGCATTTTCTTTTATACCGTAAAACCTGCACGCGGTTAAATTCGTTAGTAGCCGTTTGTTTTACCGAACAAAATGGAAAGAAATTCTTAACAAGAGTTTTATGTTAGTGGAAATGATAGTACTCAACAAGAAAATTTTGAACAAATTCTAAATGTTCCCATTGAAATTATTGCATATGAGGAACCTGAACAGAGAGCCTGAACCATACGAATTTTTAAAAACCTAAACGTTGAGGAAGCGTATTATATAAAATAATAGATATTATCTTAAACAACTGTAATAGCTACTGAAATTAGTATTAAATATTTTAATCGACATTACCTATCCTATGAAGAAGGATCACAATCAAATAATATATTATTAGAATCATTAACTTCTTTGACAAGTCCTCCTCTACTACTGTATCTATATTGTTGCCTGAAAATGTTTTTTTAAGAAATACGTACGTATTTATAAGCAAACTGTTCTGTATTTTTTATAAGTTATTGTTTTATTTCAATAATAAAAGATTTTTACGAAAAGATTTTTATTTTGTGAGGTCAATAAAGCATTAATAACAGTATACGTTGTTTTTTTAATGCAAAGGAATATTACTTCCAAAATATTACTGTTAATAGAAAATATTCTTACTTTTCGATTGAAAACATCATATTGGGTCATTCCACGTCAAATCACCCAAAATAAGGAAATTTTCTGCCTTGATATCACAGAATGTCCTGATTTTTGGACATATTGTGAAGGTTCATGAGTAAGTTCACTGTGATTTTTTTTTAAATGTTTTGGTGCTAATACAAGCCCAGTATCCTAAGTCAAAGTTTAGGGTGGTAGACCTTTTTTTCGTCTTTTAGAACTGTGGATCATTTTCATTAAAATACTGTATCTTTCTTATTTAAAAACCGATTTTGATGAAATAAATTTTCTTGAATGCAGAAATTTTACTTCTATTATAATAAATTAGAATCTGTCATTATTTAAGTGTTCATGTGTCAGTAAACAGGTTTGCATATACAGAACAGGTGATAAATTAGTGCCATGTTCATTATTTTTTTAATCTCTTACCCTCCTGACACCCTCGTACATTTTTTTGCTGATTCCTTGTGTCGTGCCCTTTCTTGAGAAAAAAAAAATAGTGAAGGTGTTTTTTTTGTAAGGGCTAACTATTAAACATTTTAGTAGAGGTACACAGTAAACATAATATTCATAATATTCATGACATTCTCATAATATTCATGAGGATATTTTCATAAGGTATCCAACAAATGTCTGCAGCTGGTGGTCAACTATAACTGGAACATGGTACAGTTGGCGCTGAAAAACAGAAAAACTTCCCAGGCGTTGGTGATGAGCCGGCTACACCATCCTGAAAAATTGCGGACGAAATTGCCTTTTCGCTAATATTTGAGAAAGTATTAATTTCACGCGCATCAACGTTCAGAATGAAAATGTCATTGATAAAATTCCCCACACTTATATGTTTTTATCGAACCTCGTAAGTCCAATAGTTTCTGAAATAGATTTTTTTTTTCAGCAACTGTCATATTGGTTGCACGACATTCAATAACCTACTTTTTTATAGGAAATTTAATTCTCTTAAACAGCCAAGCTTGGAGCAGCCAAATTTGAAATAATTACAAAAAACGTCCAAAGAAACTGCACTTTTTGTTGGAATGTCGAAAATTAACAGTTGCTGAAAAAATCCTCTCTGAAACTATTGGACGTACGAGGTTCGATAAAATATAAAACTGTGGGGAATCTTGTCAGTTACATCTTCTGGGCCTTGATGCCCGTAAAATTGATACCTTATGAAATATTATCGAAAAGGCGATTTTGTCAGCCATTTTTTCAAGATGGCAATTTTCAGCTTTTCCCCAATCTTTTCCTTTATATGGCTGAAAATGACTTAATTTACCTGGGCTGAAGGTGTAAAGCAGTAGGGTGGTCCTACCAATGCGTGACATTTCTTTTCCAACAATTTATATCCTCTGATCACCCAGAATTTTTCTACGATGTAAAAAAACAATGTGTGTAAAATCTCGAACATTTTAATTAACATTCAGTGGTAGCTCACTACGCTCAAAGTTTTACATGTTATTGCATATAGTGTACATGTACATTATAGAATTATATATCAAATCTTCATATCAGAAGGACTTTTGCAACTCATCTGGAATGCGCTTAAGAGGTTTGTCGACCCCAGCCTTTTTCACTATGGGACCGAAGCATAGTTTCTTTAACCTGTGGATAGTTTCTTATCAAAAAAAGCCAAAGCCAGAAGGATTTCTCACTTAAATACCACAACTGCCCTTCGAGTTTCTTGCTAGCAACTTTAGAGATAGCAGGATTTACTTTTTCATAAACACTAATTTGTTGCAGTAGTCTAAGGCCATTAGACGGTGCTGCAATAGAAAAAGGATCTGTAAATGCAAATATTACACAATCCGTTTTCTTCTAACTTATTCTGGTACTATTTAAAATGCTTAAAAATGGCTATATCAGCCCAGATGACGTACATTGGGTAGCCTCATTGAACTTGCAAGAATTGATTCTAATATGGCAATATGTTAGTAGGCCCTTTTGCAACTTCTGCTCAAGTATACGAGCGCCATTCCTGTGACCTGTGTGGCTGGAAGTAGTGTCAAAGCACATTGAGCTTAATAACCCGCTGGATAACCCCCCACTCTTTAAAGGTATTGTAAACCCGTTGTCGCCCCAACTCGAACGTGGCCATGTGACGTCACGCGTGCCTGCGACAGAAGCACTTGCTATACGTATAGGGTTTAGTTCTAGTTTATTTAAGTGTTTATTACAATTTTTATTGATACAGTGTATAACATAGAATGAATACAATTACACCATATGCATTTAAACACTTTGAATGATTAGGAGGCATTGGTTAACGATTTATCACAAGACGAAGACAATATTAGAATCGGAAACGTCACCTGGTGTAATTGCGAATTTTGTGCTCCTATGAGTACAAATTATGAATCACATTGATGTGTGGAAACAAATAAAATTTCCAATTTTAAAGGCGGGTTAGTGTATAATTTTGCACGAATCTTTTCATAGTGTAGTGTTAAATCTAGACACTTTGCAAGCTTCTCGCTACCAGATGCTATTACGAGCGGATCAAACTAATAGAAAACGTCTTACCGAATTAAGCAATCATTAATGGTGGCCTATATCATATAAATATCATATCATATCATATAAACAATTTATTTACTGGGAAAGTTCTTGGTTGCCTTTAAGAAAAAGGAAATTAAAAAAAGGAATAATTTTTTAATATTTTGTGTTAACTAAATATTTATATAAGGTATAAAAAAGTAAAAATAATTTTAAAAATAACATGTACTCCTAGTTTTCACGTACCTATAATTAAAGTGTTACATTTATAAATATTATTCCTCCAACGAAGGACGCTCTGCTGTGGCTATATTTGTAGAGATTATGACTGCAGATTTATCATTTTCAATATTCAAATACTTCTCTATTACAAATAGTTATTATTCTCTCTCGCCATTCATTCGATTTTTTGGAAAAATTTCTTGATACAATTAACCCTTTTCACTCTTTGCAACCACTGCCGGTAAATTTTAAGATTTTTATCTTTATTTGGATAAGAAAAATTATATTTGCCAGCCTTTTCCGTATTCTTGCACACGAATATACAACATCGAGGCATGTTGTTTTAATGGCTAACTAAACAATAGTAATAACCAGTAAATAACCTAATAAATAATAGTTATTTATGTATTAAGGGCATAAAGAAGCTTTTATGGCCAGAAGCGTTATTTCTAGCCCGAGGCGTCAGCCGAGGGCTAGGAAAAGGCTGTAGGGCCATAAAAGCAAGTTATGCCCGAAATGCATACACTATTTTATGCACAGATTGTTTTTATCTCAAATCTATTATTGTGTAAAAAATATAAGTAAATGAGTACGTAGGTTACATCAAGCCGCTGTACGTATACTTATGTGCATATATACGAAGTACGTTACTATAGTTACTATCTAAAATACTTAATTTCAGCTTATTTTCATTGGTGATAAGTTTACAAATTATATTAAGAACCAATCAAGTTCTACAAATACAGCTCTGACATTTAATTGACGTTTCATTATTGCCCGTCGGATCATAAAGAGGCCCTTGGGGCATAAAGAGACAGTTATGTTTAGATAGATCTATCAATAATAGTCTAATTATAATGCATCTGTGCATAAACACTTTTTATTTACCTCCAAACAAGTGAAATGCACTGAATTGTGGTCGGATTTCTACTACCAAATCAGTTTAGTGTGCTGTGCTTATTAGGCGCGGGCACGCGTGACGTCACACGCTGCGAATCTTTCAATTTCAAAAATTAATTACAGGCTTATTTTTAAGAATTTAGAAATTTTACATGTAAAATGGTTATCTACATTTCTTGTTTAATTTATTAAGCTGAAGTTGTAAATCTGCTTTACAACACCTTTAAGCAAAGTAGCCACTGCTTCAGCCTGCGCTTCTCCAGTGTTCCAGTGCCTGACTTCTACTTCGGAACTTCGGTTGGCAGTTGCAGAAGTTGAAGGTGTTGCCATTGCTTGTTCAGTGCTTGCATGTGCTTTCTCCTCTTCAGGATCATCACTGTGCTGTGCTCGTCACTGGAGAAAATTAAATTGGCATTTTCAATCTGAGCCACTTGTTACTCCTCGTACTTCTGCTTAAACTATTGCTTTTTTCGTTTCCGTTATTCAGTTTTCGCTTTTTTTGATGCCAACACTATCGACTTGCCCAAAGCAACCACGGGGACCAACTTCCCTCTGTGCGAGAAGGAAATCCTTGTCCTCTTGGATCTTTATCATCTGCAGGGCTTCCTGATGAGCAATATCAAATAAGCTGTCAAGGTCTCTTGATAATCGAGGCTCATTGCCTCCCTACTCGGCTGTATTCTTATTGGAACTTTTTTTCAGCTTAGTCCACTTTTCATGAAGCTTCTCCAGTTTCTTGATACAATCCCGTCCATAACGAATGGCAATACTAGCCTGTTGCCAAAACACAGCAGTTTTCTTAACGACAGTCCTACAACTCTCACGAATTGTCTTCAAGGTTTTATTATGGTAGAAAAAGACAGTCAACACTTGTCGAGTTGATGGTAATTTAGATCCTTTGAGTTCAGTCTTCAGAGCCAATTAACCAAATTGTGGAAACCCGTCTAGTATTAGCTGCTACTGCCATATTCAGTTTTTACAATACCTGCAGCACAAGATATAGAACCAATTGTAAGTGGAAATTTCAACTGGCTTGAGCGACCTCTAAATATAGTTTGATCTGGATGAAACTTCTCACAAAATATTCTTATACATAATAGAACAACATAGAAAGGTCAGACAACAGCATTTCAAAACTTCAAAAATAAGGACCACCCTAGTAAAGCAGTAGTAATATAGCAATTTTGTTTTTACAAGTTTTTAATGATCATTCCTGACTAAAGCTTTCTTTTTAAAACTAAAACTTTTTCAGGATTACAAAAATAATATAAATAAAGTTGAATACACGGAGTTTTATAAGTAGTCGAACTTTTCGTCCTATGAAACCAAGACTTTTTCTTTGCTATTTGTTTGATGACGGTATTACCTACAAAGCATCCTAATCTATTCATTAACTCTTATCAAATGTTACTCAAAAGGCTTACTGTACCCTCCGAAAACAAAAGCTTTATTCTACATCTAATAATGTTACATAATAAGTATTATTTTATATAATACATACTTAGTAATATTTGCTTCCCCAAAAATGTTCTTTAAGTTTTATTCGCGTATAGCAGCATAATGATTTTATCAATAGGATCCCTCAAATAATTATTTGAAAACCCTTTATTGTTTACACAGCAGGAGTTTATTAATTTAATTAATTAAAAGTTTTATAACGATACCTTACTGAATTAGATAATTGTTTGAGTATTAAAAAACGAAATATAGTATATATACATAAAAGACTATCTTTTATAATGCATAGAGATATGAGGAATGTAATGTACGTTAATAGTTAGTCACAGAAAGAACTAGGTATGTTCATCAAATATTCAAATATTTTTATTATCATTTTATTATTGTTTTTATTTGTTTGATGAAGGGCTGAGGTAATAATATAATAGTGCTATTAACACACGGGTAAGTAATTTTGATAAAACGCTACGTTAAGATGCAAGATTATTTAGATTACGTGTAGGAATTATAATGTATACACCAAATATTATGTTTCTATTTAAATAAGCCCGTGGTATTGCCTAAGCCACATTAAAAGTTTTATTTAGAATGATGAGTAAAGGAAAGTTGATAAGCAAGATAAGCAGCTTAATAGACTATGGACCTGGAGCTTGTTGATTGGAAAACAGTAATTTTTAATATAAAGATTTGATAAATTATTCGTACAACAAAAAACACATTTAGTACTTAATAAATTCTTCTACTTTTGGATTCGAATAATAATTTAGTTCTTCTAATAGGTTCGTATAACAAATATTTGCCGATCTTACGAGAAGTAAATTATTTATTCAACTCGCATAAAAAAATACTGCTATTGTTTTCTGAATTGGATATTTGTAGTATTGAACGAGAATCTCGCCGAGAATGGGCAACTCTCTTTTCGGGGTCGATTTAATCTTGAATAAATAGTGAAAGCTGCGAATGGAACAGCTGAATGGTCGAGTATTCTGATTTTATGATGATGTTTTATCAGATGACCAGTATTATTATAATCTCCTAATGACACATACTTTAATCAAATATACATCGTTTCTATATATAAAAAAAAAGAAACTAAATTGAAACTTAAAGAACATTTAAATTTAAACCACGTTGACATAAGACATAATACGATAAATATATATATACAGCGTGGAAAAAAGTATGGACTACCCCTAATAACTTGGTAGTCTACAGGTTTTATGGAAAACGCTCGAACACGTCAATTTAGTTTTTCAGTTTCCCACATTCTGATAGAATTCATTTGTTTTTTTATTGACATCTGTCAAAAATAATCGTCATCAACATTTTTCTTAAATGACAATATTTGGCATGTGATACATCACTTAAAAGCTCTTGTTTCACTCAGTATCTTCCTAGATGTTTGTGCGATTCTGTAGCGCCGTTTAAAAATGGCGACCGTTGAATTGTGAAAATTATCTTAAATTAATTCCCAGTAAAAGAATAGCTCTTTCTTGTCTTAGTCTATTTAAAAAAACTTTGGATTTCAAATAACCCCACAAAAAGAAGTCCAAAGGAGTCATATCAGGTGACCAGGGTTGCCCATTCAATGGGACCCCGTCGGCCAATCCAATTTCCTGGAAACATCAAATCGAGATATTCCCGAACTTCTCTTGCATAGTGGGGCGGGGCTCCATCTTGTTGCAGCCAAATTTCTGGACTGGGCAAATCTGGATTATTGTGGTCAGGGTAAAGAGTGACTAAAGCTGGCAAAATTGCAAACTGCAAGAAATTCAAGTAGGCTTCACCAGTAAGATCTTTATTAAAGAAAAATGGTCCTAACACTCTATCTTTCAATATGCCGGCCCATACATTAACTTTCTGAAGTAATTGACAATGAGCTTCTTGAATGCAATGTGGATTTTCTTTGGACCAATATCGACAATTTTGCCTGCTTACAGTACCGTTGAGGTAAAAAGTTGCTTCATCTGAGAATAAAATATTTGTGGCAAAGTTTTCATCTTGATTACAAATTGATTGCATGATTTCGCAGAATTGCAGTCTTCGGCCGAAATCATCCTCATTTAATTCTTGTACCAGGCAGACTTTGTACGGTGCTATTTTTCTTTGTGCCAAATTCTTGCACAGACGTGTGACTTATTCCCATATCAAGTCTTCAACAGCCAATAGGACGTCAAGCTGAATATTTTTATCTACCTTCGGCCTTCCATTTTTAGGTAAAATCTGAACATGGCCATGTTCTTCATATTTTCTTAAAATCTTGCAAACGGTGGATTCCGAGATCGGCGTTCTGTCTGAATGAATTTGATTGAAAAGTTCACGTACCTCGTTAGTAGATCTGCGACGATCTCCGCAACCAACCATCATAAGAATTTCAATACGGTCTTTTTCACTGAGCGACATGTTTGGTTTATTATAAAAGGGATTTTTAAATACAACGCAATGACAGTTAAATCTTACTAATGTTCTACCTTACCACTTGACGTCAATATTGACGCCAATTTTTGTTTGTGTTTGGTTTGTCTAAGCTTACTATGACCAAAACTACTACAACATACTGAGTGAAACAAGAGCTTTCATTGTATCACCGTGTATCACATGCCATTATATTGCCATTTAAGTAAAATGTCGATGACGTCATATTTTTGACAGATGTTAATAGAAAAAACAAATTAATTCTATCAGAATGTGGGAAACTGAAAAACTAAATTGACGTGTTCGAGCGTTCTACATAAAACCTAAAGACTACCTAGATTATTAGGGGTAGTCCATACTTTTCCACACTATATCTGCAAAAGGAAAATTGCTCATGAAATAATTATTACAAAAAATTGAATAATTATTTTTTAAAAAATGTTATAGAAAGAACTATCAATAATAGTGCAAAAAATAAAAAGCAGGTTAATAATAAGAAGCAGAAAGAAAAGCGAGCTGAAACTGTTTTAATCTCTAAAATATATTAAACTTCTATATACCCATTTTACTGAATTTGAGTTTGAACGTTCAAAATATTTTAAATACTCTCAATATGATCCCTGCTTAATATCTGTTGAATATGACCTTTGCGATTTCTTTACCTCTCCAAGACAAACCAGATAGATAAGCTTACATAGTAATCTCATATATAAAATTAACTGTATATACTGTTCGACTGAATGTTGCTATAAAGGGAAAGCTTTACGTGTGGTTTGCGTGCTCAGAGTAGGAGGCAAACACTACTAAGCAGTTCATTTTATAACCTGTAGAAAAGTTTTCAAACAATACAAATATTTAATCAAATTGTGATGAAGTAATTCTGCCGTAATATAGGAAAATCTAGTAAGTTAGTTACTGTATTATGAAATATTATGGATATTTAAAATAAGTCCCTAAAATACCTTATTATATAATTTTTTTAAATAGCTAAAAGTGTCTAGCTCATTTTACCATAACTACTATAAACGTATAGGTAACTAATTTTTTTAATTCAACAAAATTTTGTAATCGTATTTACATAGTTCATTAATGTTAACCAATTAGTATCCTCATAGCGTTTGATAAGTTTTCCTATAACTGCTATAGCGGTCTTTCTATAGAAAGACACTAAATTAAATTTGATACTAATTTAAATAAACCGGAACATTACTTTCTAATAAAGAAACTTACAATAAAATATTACCACGGTCTTTTTATGCGAACTCCAACCCATGATTATTCACAAGACCGAAAATTTGACAAAAAGTTTTAAAAACATTACATTTTTGAATATTTAAGAAAAAATAAACGCATCAATGAATTCCTCTTAAAATTTCACCTTGTTTGATTGTAACGGGCTCGTTATTATGAATATTTAGTTCGCTCCATTTCAGTTAAACTGGGTTATTGTATAAAAGAAAAACGACTTCCCCTCTGGTAGGTACGTGCAGCAACGTTCAAATTGCAGATATTTTTTATATTTACCACCCTAAATAGCTAAATAAAATGTTTCATACCAAGCAATCCTTTGAGATCACGTATTGCTTAAGTTATAAAAACTTTAATAACTCAAATAGTGATGGAAATGATTGTGAAGCTTAAAGATTTATTTAACGAAAAAAGTGCGGAATTTGAGATTAACTGTCCTTTGTTCTTCTATTAGTAAGGTTAAAGATTAAAGGTTTTTTAGTGAGATTAAATAAAAGGCAATTAAGTGTTTAACTAATTTAACAAATTTGGATAATTAATGAATTGCAAGTTATTATGTTAAATAATTTTTATCTCCAAAAGACATTGACGTTTTTGACCGTGCTCTCTAGTAAAGTAGTATTAAAACGTTGCAGTTTAGAACGTGATCTCTGAATAAAGCTTGCTTTGTGATCCTTTGTGGATATTAGTGTTTAAACAAAAAGAAAACGGGTGTGTTCGCCGAATATTAAGGGCCGGTTGCATAAAGCATAGTTAACCACGTTGTTAAATGGATCACGCTGTTAGACAACCTGATTGGGTAAAATTTAACAACATGTTTAAATAATCATGTAGTTGACAACGCCTTATATGCAACCGGTCCTATATCTTGTAGTATATGTCTTATACTTTAATTTCAACTACTAGAGACCAATCAACTTTATTCAATAAACCAGAATTAAACATAACACAACCTCACAAAAAAAATGTTTTGTCCTGGGATCGAGACTATGGTATTCGGATGCAGTTTTCGACGCTGAATCTGAATCCGACCTCAAAAAAGCAAACATAGCCTCAAAATCTTGCGCTAGAGCCAGAAACAACCCCCCAAATGGAGTAAAACACTCCTGACGTATGATGACAATAAATACATGCAAAAAATGGTTGAAAACCGCAAATGTCTTGTATTTGGAAATAAACCTCTGGTATATGGCCAAGAACCCCCACCTGTGAGGGGGCTAAACCACCTCAAAATGGGGTATAACCACCCCTTACATCAGAGTTACCATAAACAAACGAACGCAAAAAATACGTGCAAATAAATAAGGGGTTGTGAATTAATCAACCACCAGCTATAGATTGATCCAACAACTTGTTTTTCAATTATATAAACAAGACGAATTTCCCCCCAAATCGTAGATTCCTGAAGCAATATTTAAACAATATTAACAATCAATTTGGGTGTCGCCCTCTATAATGTTGTTTATTATATAATTCCTGTGTTCAATATGAAATTAGTGGCCCTTTGTGACATCTGGAAATAATTGATTAGGTATTTATAGCTCTTTATTAAATATCTACAGAATAACTCCTTCATAGGCCAGTAAAATGGAATCCGTTGGTGAAAATAAATGTTGGAAAGCGGGAGATCGTTTCGATCGCTTCGTTTGAGGTCAAATATAAGGATCCTAGGTTTGTACGGTCCCTCGACGCGAGCTTACCTGAGGGCATCAAAGGAACCACGAAATCTTCGGACCTTTTTTAGTTTTTCGCTTATAACTCCAAAGTGGTGCTTTCCAACGAAAACTTTACTATTACAAGAATTAAAGAACATTAAATTCTGCGTCGGAGGAGTATACAACACTTTAAAATCGGTCTAGTGGTTTGGTCGAAATCGACTGTCGAGAAACGACAATTTTACAAATTTTCGATTTTCCGTCAGATCGGACGCCCAGAGGCTTTCCGTATAAAGAAACCCGTTGGACTCATTCTGATTGTTAATATAAGTCGAGAAATACCTAGGCTTTGATATTGTACAGGTTGCCGGATTAACTTAATGGCCATTTTTTTGTTATCCCCCATCATAGCAATTAGGATCAATTCATATGAAGCAGTGCAGTACTGGTCGCTCGATCATTTCGAAAAAAGATAATTTTTTGTGTGTTATCATCCCTAAGTGTTGGTAGATCAAAACCACTGTCATTTTATTTTTATTCCATTTGATTGAAATATGGCAGCCATATTTGTTTCGTGGTATACGACGTTGCTTGCAGCTTTTTGATGTAAACGTAACTCTTGATATCTCAAGAACGGTTGATCCTAGAGACCTGTGGTAAAAATGATTGTATTGCTCACATGTCGGACTACATTTTTAAATCTATGTTTTAAAATTTGTAAAATTGTCGTTTCTCACTGTCGATTTCGACCAAACCACTGGACCGATTTTAAAGTGTCGGATACTCATCCGACGCAGAATTTAATGCTCTTTAATTCTTGTAATAGTGAAGTTTTCGCTGGATAGCACCGCTTTGGAGTTATAAGCGAAAAACTAAAAAAGGTCCGAAGATTTCGTGGTTCTTTTGATGCCCTCAGGTAAGCT
Organism: Agrypnus murinus; assembly: GCA_929113105.1. NCBI lineage: Eukaryota > Metazoa > Arthropoda > Insecta > Coleoptera > Elateridae > Agrypnus > Agrypnus murinus. The sequence continues at coordinate 224,667,416 of OV816024.1, read as the reverse complement.
CGCGTCGAGGGACCGTGCAAACCTAGGATACTTATCTTTAACCTCAAACGAAGCGATCGAAACGATCTCCCGCTTTCCAACATTTATTTCCACCAACGGTCCAAAACGGGTCTAATTTTACTGGCCTATACAATTAAATTGTAAGGATTACTATATAGATAGCACTCCTCATCTTGAGAAACCGTGGCTAAATGTTTGGTAATATTAAGATATATATATTTTTTGGAAATAAGATACAAAGGGCTTTAGACCTTCTAAACTTGACCATTTCTTGTAGGAAAAATCGAATTTTAAGTTTTCGAGTTGGACAGACAGACTTGAAATTGACCCAGATAATGCACTTTTAGAAATAGGCAACATCAAAGTTTACAACCATGCATAGGAAGGGACTAACGTCAACATAACCAATTGGAGACACTCAAAATGCGTCAAATTATACAGGGTGTTCAAATTGAAGTCGGCACTATTACCAACTTTGTTACTACTAAAGATACGATGTTGATTAAATTACCAAAGTAGTACCGTTTTTTCTTCCGATTACGATGGTAAAATTTTAAAAACAATTGAACTTTAGGCCAGTAAAATAGAATCCGTTGGTGGAAATAAATGTTGGAAAGCGGAAGATCGTTTCGATCGCTTCATTTGACATCAAATACAAGTATCCTCGGTTTGCACGATCTCTCGACGCGAGCTTACCTGAGGGCATCAAAAGAACCAAGAAATCATCGGACTTTTTTTAGTTTTTCGCTTATAACTTTAAAGCGGTACTTTCCAACGAAAACTTCGCTATGACAAGAATTAAAGACAATTAAATTCTGCGTCGGATGGGTATCCAACACTTTAAATTCGGTTCAGTGGTATGGTCGAAATCGACGGTCAAAAACCGACAATTTTACAGATTTTCGATTTTCCGTTATACCGGACGCCCAGAGGCTTTCCGTATAAAAAAACCCGTTGTATTCATTTTGATTGTTAATATAACTCGAGAAATACCTAAGCTTTGATATTGTAGAGGTTGCCGGATTAAACTAATGGCCATTTATTTGTCATCCCCCATCACAGCAATTGGGATCAACACATATGAAGTGCTGTAGTACTGATCGCTCGATCAGTTCGAAAAAAGGTTTCGTTTTTGTGTTATCACAACTAAGTATTGGTAGATCAACAACGTCAAACAAAGTTGGCAATAGTGCCGACTTCAATTTGAACACCCTGTATATCATTTGAAAGGTAATTTTAAGTACTGTGCAACGGTATATGACTCAACGGCAGACATTTACTATGAAAAGGTCAACGGCCAAAAGTATGGTAAAATTAAATCAAAATTAAACAAATAACGGAAAAAATTAATAAGAAGCTGAAAATTGGTACAATTGTTGTCGAATACATACTGTTTAAGAAATTCATGAGTCTGAAGTTAATTAAGGTGTGCTCCAGCCGCCATCTTAGAAAATATAGCCGTTTAAATGAAAATAACGGAGAAAATTCATAATAAGCTGAAGATCGGCATAGCTGTTGAAAAATACTACATACTATTTAAAAAAAATTATGAGTCCCGAGATGAATACAATGTGCTCAAGCCGCCATCTTGGAAAATATGGTGGTTTAAATGAAAAATAACGGAAGGAATTAATAGGAAGGTGAAAACTGGCATAGATGTTGGGAAATACATCCTAGAAAATAAATAAAGATTAGTAAAAAGTTTCACAGTATTTATTGAATTATAACCTGACAATATTGTTTCCACAGCTAAGCTGTCATTATCAAAGGTAATGTAAATATAAACCAACAAGTCGCTAAAGGTAAATAAAAAAATAGCTAACTAGATAAAAAGATAATCAGAATTAAATATCTAACACTTCCAGTAACGGAGAATTACTGAGCCTAATCTGTTCATTCATTAAAGGCATCCTGAGTTTGTGTTTGTATATCTCAAAAGCTTCTAAAATGTCTAATTTGCGTTTGTTATTACAAAAATGTAAGAATTTAATATTATTTTGAGAAGTCATTGTGTGATTTTGTTCTAAAAGATGTTTGGAATAATTAGATTTTTAGGATGTTTATTTCTGTAACAACGTACGTGCTCGTTATATCTTATGTGAAAATTTCGAAGTATTTGTCCAATACATACCGAACTACAAAAAGAACAATTTAAACGATAAATGCCCGATTTCATGATATCATGTGTTCTGTCTTTAGCATTAAATAAAAATGAAAAAGTGTTAGTGTTGGTTTTAAAGGCTTATTTTATAATTGTTGGTTTTTCTTATATGTGTACTTGTAGTATGTGTGCTACTTTTTCTGATATTTTGCCAAGATATGGTATAGATATGTAATTGGTGTATTCTGTTGTCAATTGTCAATGGATATATTTTTAGGTAGCTAATCTATAATCTTTTGTTTAACTAAAGTATCAATCATGTTCGGATTGTAATGATTTACATGTGCTAGTTGTTTAATAGTTGATATCTTTTTGCTAAAATCTGGCTGTATTAGTGGAATAGTTAAAGCTCTGTGTACTAAGGATCTGTAGGCTGCTAGTTTATGTGCTTTGTGGGGACAAGATTGTTCGGTAAATGAATCCAGCTGAATATAAAATGAACCTGAAGATCAGTATAACTAGCTATTGACGAATACATACTATCTAAGAAATTGATGAGTTCCGAGTTGAATAAGGTCTGCTCGAGCCGCCATCTTGGAACAGAAGGTTGCAAATAAACGGCAACAATGCAATATAACGATCCACACTAAGCAAAACTGAAAAGAAAATTCTTATGAAATTCTCAGTGAAAACTCAAATGTTATATGTTAAGAGTGATTCTGGATCCCAATCACACATATCAGAAGAGGTACAATTAAATAATTTGGTACAATTGCAGAAAAATGCTCACAGTAGTACACAAGCGATAGCTGCTAACAATGAAATTTTTCTAGCTTCCGTTGTGAGATGCCTAAAGAAAAATAAATGGCATCCGTACAAAATCAGTTTTGTTCATAACTTGAACGAAGATGATTCAGACCGGAGGCTCGAGTTTTGCGTCAACCACATCATCATCTCAGACGAAGCTACATTTTACCTTAGTTGTACGATTAGTAAGCAAACTTGTCTTTACTGAGCTCAAGAGAATCCCCACTGGATGGTAAAAGTTCACATCCAACATCCGGAAAAACTAATGATTGGACTAACATTATTGGAGACAAAATTACAAGAACTTATTTATTTCATTGAAGGTACCTTAACGTCTTTGAATTTTTGGAATTGCTTAGAGACCTCCTCGTGCCTGCTCTGATTGTGCTGTATCCCAATCCTGATGAACCCTATCCCAATCCTGATGAACCCATTGCTGATAATGCTTTGTGGTATCAATAAGATGGCGCACCCCTCATAATTGTGTTACCGTCAGGAATGATTTAAATTCGATATTTCCTGGACGCTGGTGTGGAGGAGAGGGGGAATTAAGTGACCAGAAATACCTTAAAAATAAAACTTTTTAATGCCTTAATCGAGCATCGTCTGTAGAAGAAATAATTCGAAATGAAATCCGGGCAATCAGTCCTTTGATCCTGCACAATGTTAAGAATAAATTTATTCATGGATCTGCCATCTGTCAAGAAGTGGATGGGCTACAATTTTAACATTCAATTTCATTCGTCAAATTAAAAATAAATGCTCATAATTTTGCATAGTATTAAAGCTACATCATGGTGTCGCCAATCCTTGAATTCAGAATTTTAAGCAAAATCTGCATCAGTCAAAAAAGTGGAGGTTGCTATTTAAAATAGAATTGATAACGTCACTGTAATTAAGGGTAGAGGGTAGTTCGCTTCCATCTTCCCCAGTGACTACTGGAAAAGAAGCGCTATCAAAAAATAAAATCGACGTGTCTTGATACTTTGACCTCGGACCTGCAGAAATAGGGAATCTTATATTTAGAGGGTTCCAAAGCCGAGAATCGCACTGTATAAAAGGGAAATGTTATAGATTTTAGTGCAAAGTGTGAAGTTTGTCTTCCGACGTGCGGAGGAGGACGACAATCACAGAACGCTAAACTCTGAACTTTTTATCTGAACTTTTTACGTATAAATTCAATACTTTTTTTCTCTATAACCTAATAACCACTACAAAATATTAAAGAAAAAACTTAAAAAAATAAAAGCATGCTAAAAAAAAGAAAAAAGCTAAAAAAGAATTTTAGAATAGCTGGGTAAAATATTTAAATCCCCTGGGGAGAAGTATTTTAGCCCCAAGGGACTAAATGTGACATTTTAGCAACTGACAGAAGGTAGCAAATCTGTCAGTATTTTATATACACTGCTATTAAATTAAAATGTAATATGCTGGTGTATTTAGTTACAGTGCTATTAAAATAATCATCTCGAACCATTGCATTTATTGTACATGTTTATGCAATCAACAATACATAACCGCGCAAAATGCGCTAGCCGTTTAAACCATTCATTTCAATTAAAGATAATTTAAGACTAATCGAGTTTTTTAAAAATACAAACGTAAATGAAAATACCATTATTGTAAAATAAAAGATGCAAAGGTGTACTCTTTATAACAAACCACGTCTGTTTGTGGTAAAGTTCATACGTACTTGTCACAACCAATCAATTTAACTTCGAATTTTTTACTTGATTATTTTCAAATGCAATGTAGAGTAATAGAGTGCCTATGTTGCATTTTAATTTAATAGCACTGTAGGTAATAAAACAAATATATAGGGTGGGATTAAAGTATGGAATATTAAAAAAAAAGCGAACTCAACCGGTTTTTTTTAAAACGCTGAAACACGTCGATTTTGTTTTTTAAAAATACACATTAATATGTGCGATTCACCTCCCGACTTTCATTTGTTTCTAAGTTATGACGTCATCGCAAAAAATTTAAATGACAATACAGTTTTTCTATAATGGAATCCGATAGTGATTTTTCTTCCGTTTATGATCATGCAAATAAATCATAAGGTTGCATAAGAAAAATTCTGAGAAAAATCGATCTGATATATTGATACCATAATATTAATAACATTAAATGTTCAGATCGATTTTTCTCAGAATTTTTGTTATGCAACCTTATGATTTATTTGCATGATCATAAAGGGAAGAGAAATCACTATCGGATTCCACTACTAAAATCTATATTGTCATTTAAATTTTTTGTGATGACGTCATAATTAACAAACATTTACAAAGTTCAGATCGATTTTTCTCAGAATTTTTATTATACAACCTTATGATTTATTTGCATGATCATAAAGGGAAAAAAAACCACTATCAGATTCCACTATAAAAAATCTATATTGTCTGTAACTTTTTTTTGTGATGACGTCATAACTTAGAAACAAATGAAAGTCGGGAGGTGAATTGCACATATTAATGTGTATTTTTAAAAAACAAAATCGACGTGTTTCAGCGTTTTTAAAAAAACCGGTTGAGTTCGTTTTTTTTAAATATTCCATACTTTAATCCCACACTGTACTATTAGTTTCAAATAACGGTACAATATATACTTGGTAAGTGTAAAGTTGCATGGTATAAGGTGTTTCATTCTAACAACATCCAAAAACAGAAAAGGCAAGCAGTTTTTTTAAGGAATTCGAAACTTGCTTACTTAGCATATGGTGGGTCGTATGAAATCCTGTTCCATCGATTAAAGATGTCGTTATGGTCAAAACTGCCTAGGGCGTAGTTCTCGTTGCATCCAGTTTCAGGTTTTCTTGTCGACCACCGGAAATAGCATGCAATTAGAACCAATGTTGATGTAACATACAATGGTACGAAGTGAATAATGAAGTATAGATGATTGCAAATAAATCTAGGACAAGTCTTGAGAGTATTTATTGCGTTTTTAACTACGTGCGGGCCAGGTTTTACATTATAATTTCATAGGTAATTTCATGAAATTTATTAAACATCAATGAAATGAAAAAGCAGCATTTACACTACGAAATATTGGCTGTCCTAGATTTGTTTGAAATCAGCTGGCCCTACAAGAGACGTAACTTATTCTTGTATCACCGATGTTATTGAAATTTTTAGGTTTGAGGCTTTATAGGCATCGATGACTGAAGAGAAACACTCTTTCGAGAAAAATAAATGGCCAAGAAAACACTAGGAACTGTTGATTGACTCACTTTTAGTTTCATATAAACTGTAATTGTTAATTAAACATCATGCTGACATCACGAAATTAACTGGTATACCAAGTTATTCACATTTATATTCCAATTTAAGTTTTTATTCAATTTTGTCTTATAAAGTCATGTGTTTATTTATTTCGATACAGACCATTAAAGCATAAAAATCTTATTTCTATAGCGCTTTAAAAATTTCATTTAGTACTTTTTTTGAGAAAGTAACCCAAGCAGCATCTAAGTAGCGGTAACTGAGATCGGAACTTTGATTGAGTAGCTGTTACGTAACTACAACTAAATTTATGACTTTATAGGTTTAATAAATAATTAAGAATACTTAAATTAAATTAATTTAAATTAATCAAATTAATAAATAATAATTTGGAATATTTTAGTAATTATGTAGTTACTTCTACTATTTATTAGAATATGTAGTTCCATTACTTCTAAGTAGCTTTTTAAAGTATGCGGAACGATATTGCTACTTAGTATAATTACTTTAATGTTGTTGCAACTTTAAGTGATATTATGATTATAGCAGTAACTTGCCCGAAGCTACTTTAAAGTTTTTAAAACTTTAAAGTAGCACCGAAAGTTCCTGCCACCGGTCTGAAACAATTGCTTAACCTTTAAAGTAACTGAACTATACCACAGTATATATAACATACAGTAATGTCGCAAATAATTTCCATCCACCACACTACATGCTGGCGCGGTGGGCAGTATGCAGACAGCAGTTCTGTTTCAAACACGCAACAGAACGTATAGAAATTACCATAGCCGGATTAAACCCACAATCGTGCAGTATTAGTGCCAGTAAACAATGCATAGTGTTAGTCGTTGTGCCGCCAAAGGCTGTAAAAATACCTCGAAAAGAACTACAATTAGTTTTTTCAGGTTTCCGATTTCAGGTTATTTTTTCCTACATACTATTATGTTTTAATAAATACGCTCGTAAAACAATGCCGTATTTAAGAATTCACTTTTGTATATATTTACCAATTGCTTAAAATTGAATTACTAACACGTAATAGAACAAATAAGCGATTACGAAATCCTACATAATAAATTTTTTTATGTTGATTTATTAAAAGAGTTCAACAATAAAGAATCTAAGTCAACGCCTTATCAACAGGTGTGAACTACAGCGTCTTTTGTTACTCTCAACTGTTAAAAAAGTCAAAGCGTGCGTTAGGATTGTACTTTTTAGCATTTCATTTGTCATTGTGTCTTTAATTTAATATGAATGAAAATAAATTTTATTATTATCTATTAATTATTATTATTATAGTGTAAATTGATTTCATCTCCACTATTTTGTGCGTATGTGATTTCGGTGACCTATTCTCCATTTGTTTGTTGAACAGGTATTCAAATTGTATACAGATATGCATTTGTTTGTAATTATTTCTAAATAAAATGAAATGACTATTGCAGCGCAAGAATATGGTTAATGGCTTGAAAGAATAATGTAACTTTAGTTGGTAATTAACGATGTAACAAGAAACAACTCTTCTAACTTAGTTTAATAAATGTTTTAAATATCTAAATTGATTATAGTTTTATTTATTAGACTCTATAAGTAAAACAACTTCAATCAAATGGTTCACTACACATAATTCTACCTCATATTTTACTATACTATTATATAACAAGAGATTTTTTTTCCTATTTGTTGAATGCGTTTTATTTACCGGCGTTTTATTATTATTCGTAGGCGATGCCGACCGATAAACGTCGGTCCACTACTTCGTTTATGGGCGTGATATTCGAAGGTGGATTAATAAAATGAATGGTGCTGCATGCAAGTGAACCTACTGATTGTTATATATACTGTGACTATACAGTAGTATTGAAAGTAAAACTTACGTTTATGCTACCCAGGAGAATCACTTGAAAGTAATTTTCACTACTTATTTTGCATCAGAGTTACTAGAAAGTTCCAGTTACTATTAAAAAATTACAATGAAGTGACAGTAACTTCTAAAGAGGCATATCTCCTGTAGGTTAGTTTGGAATTTGGAGGTTAATTGTGTTTTTGCAGTGGTAGTAGTTTTGCAAGTTTTTAATAAAAATGTCAAAGGCAAATGCAATAAGAAAAAAGAAGAATTTTAGATATACGTCCACCTTTTATAGAAAATTAAAACAGCAGTTAGGTGAAATCAGTGGAAACAAAATCAACTGTTTATAATACAAAATAGAAAAAAATAGGGATGAGAACACTGGTAAACCATCATGTAGTAAACAAGGGTGAAATATATTCTCCTTCTTTCTTTCGTCGCTACAACTTTAAAATGAGCCATAATTAAATAATAATTGTTATTACGTAGCAATCAGTATAAAAATATTGGTTGTTTGTTTACGATTGACGTTTAGATTTAAGGTTAAGTTCCAATGGGAATCTTGCAGTGACATTAGGAGCTAGAAAGTCGCTACGGAAACGTTGACGTCGTTTTATAGTAAGAGTCACTTGAAAGTTCCAGAATTTTTTAACTTATTTTATACTTCGTGGTAACAACAACCTAGAAGTAGAATTTGTTTAGTTCCCGTTACTGTTTATAAAGTGACACAAACTTTAGACACACATTTTACAGTTAATACTACTTTAAGGTGACTTTTTCAAAACTACTCCGTATTTACTTGTAAAGTATTGAAGGCTATTAATCAATTTGCAATTTGTTGCAATTGTTAAAAAGTGTTTTACTATAACTCTCAATAAAGATAACAAATCGATGCCAATTTGTGCCTTAGGAATAAAATAAAATGGTTTCTATCATGTTTATCAATTTATAAGTATTTTTGTCATAATTTATTCAAGACATTTTTTATTAAAAAATATATTTAAAGAAGACGCGTTGTAATTTTTCGATCTATCATCATCGCATTTAACAGAAAAGTTGCGATGGTTTATAATTTTGGTATGCTAGAATGACAAAATAACGAAACATTTCATATCTTTATGTATTATGTACGGTACGTATTACAAATAAAATAGTAATCCATTTTGTGATACGACCGCAGCATTAGTAGAGAAAGTGAAAGAATATTTGCTAAGTTGCAAGAGTAAGAGAGAGCAACTACGCGACACAATGTGTCAAAGAGAAAAAAAATTCCACGAAAGTAGCAATTACTACGCCGGCACGTTCCCGCTACGTAGCCTAAAGGTAGCTGGACAAGTTCCGGAGAGGTTACTGCAACGTATCTGCTACCCGAGAATTGTTCCCCATTTTGGTTCCAGGTACGTAACAATATCGTAGCAATTACGTTCTTGTGACTAACGGCAAAAACTTTATAGTTCCACCGGTGGTTGCTGGTACGTAGCGGTGACTAAAAATGCTGCTTGGGAAAGCTCCATGACCTCCTCGCCTTTTACCGTTCTTTTAAATCATTTATTCCAGCCATTTCTTCTTCAAAAACCTCGGTTTCAGCCAACTTTTCTTGTGGCTAGACTGAACAATTTTTTTATTTCCTTTTAAATAAGAAAACGCTGGAAAACGTCTACTAACTTTTTTCGAATTTTCGAACTATAAACGTTCTCTCATTGATATGATTACAACACAATCATGACGATGCGATAATTGCGACTGTTTAAAAAGCGCGTAAGATCTCGAACTTCTCTTGCAATACAACTATTACTGGTAGGCCTAAAAACAGAAGAATTTATAAAAGCAAAATTGAATAAACAGTTGTATTACACTCGCGTTTAAAATAAAGGTTTAATTCGCGTATATTATATACTATCCTATAAACTATACGCTCATTGAACCTTTATTTTAAACGTTTGTATAATAAATAACTATTAAATAATGCAATATCTATTTTTGATTGTATTGTAGTGTTGATGCTTAGGTATACTTCCAAATAAGTGCCGAAAAAGGTTTGGAGAATCATCTCGTATAAGTCATATAGGTACAGCTGCGAGCATTCGCTAAGGAACGATTGAGAAAATAGTGACAGTCGGTTTCAGCTTTTTGTACAATGTACTCTGTAATTCAACCTTATTTATGGACCATATAATAAACATACATTTACATTGTATAAAAAAATCAAAAATCGGCTGTCATGATTATTTCATCGTTCCTTAGTGAATGATCCGAACTGTACTTGTTACGGTTCTAATTATAGTGACTTTTAATATAGAAATTTCGCATTCAAAATAGAGGGACTTTAACTCTTGCTTTTAATTTTTAGGCACAGTGTGTCGTACATGCTGATATCTTTGGAATGGATAAGATAGAAGTTAGTTTTTTATTTTGATGTACGCGGAGGCACAAATAGAAAATAGTTTCAAAATCTAGGTCTATCTAGTTTTAGTCTAAACCTCTCTCGATCTTAGGCTTATTTTAAATTTCCAGAGTTTTATTGTTTGTTTGTTATCTTTGATCATTAGAACAAAGATTGTTAGAACGTTAAGATCAGAAGAAAGAGATTACAGGCCACCGTTCATGACGTGCAAAACCTGACTGAAGGGTTGCTATTCAGAATATCTGACCTCAATTTTTGTATCCAAAACAATAAGATAAAGGCAAATATACGAGGGTGGTTTGATAAGTCAGTGACTTTTTGAATAAAAGATATTTATTTCGGCAAATAAGCGTTTTATTTCTCAACATAGTCTCCTTTTAGCTCAATACATTTAGTCCAGCGTTTTTCCAATTTTTTATTCCTTCCAAATAATAGGTTTTCTCAAGGCCCTCGAAATAGGCGTTTGTTGCAGTGATGACCTCTTCATTCGACCCAAATCTCTTACCGCCCAGTCATTTCTTCAGGTTTGGAAACAGGAAATAGTAACAGGGGGATAAATCTGGAGAATATTCTGGATGGGGTAGCAGTTCGTAGCCCAATTTATGGATTTTCGCCATGGTAACTACACACGTGTGCACCCGTACATTGTCTTGATGGAACAGCACCTTTTTTCTTCGCCAAATGCGGTCGTTTCTGCTTCAAATCAATATCGAATCTGTCCAAAAGCTCTGAATAATATTCACCGGTGATCGTTTTACCCTTTTCAAGGTAATCGTTTGAAGTGGTCAAACGATTGCGCTTATGGTCGAGTGTGAGCAATCGCGGCACCCATTGCGCGGATAGTTTTTTCATGTCCAAATATTCATGTAAAATGTGATGTACTCGCTCAGTTAAGATGCCTACAGCCTCAGCCACCTCACGCACTTTCATTCTCCGATCGTCCAATATCATTCCATGGATTTTATCGACCATTTCTGGCGTGATGACCTCTTTTGGGCGACCTGAACGTTCCGCGTCCTTGTGCTGGTACGACCACAACGGAACTCAGTAAACCACTTCTTAACCAGTCCCCATAGTATTTATCAAGCCTTTCCTTGGTTTCAGTGATGGTTTTCTTACGCAAAAAATAATGCTTAATCAGCACACGAAATCCATTAATAGGGAGAAGAAGTGCATACGTCATACCGTGCCTGACGTCATAATTCTTTCCTCGCAACGCGCATGTTCGCATCGCTCTACTTCGCTGTAAACCGTTTGTTTGACAGTTTTGACACTGTTGACAGTTGGAAGAGAAAACGTGACGCTACTTTGTGCGGTTAAAATAATAGATAGGTACTATCACAAATAAAATATTGAAACAACAATGGGTGAAAGCCATTGGGTAAGTGTTTTTATAGCTTGTAAACATCCTTTTTAACACTATCAATAATCAGAAATGAAAATATAATGTGCCTTATTGAAGTACATGCGCGTTGCGAGGAAAGAATTATGACGTCAGGCACGGTATGACGTATGCACTTCTTCTCCCTATTCACTAGGTTGTTTGCTTTCAATGGCTGTCAAACAAACACTAAATGGCGCAGCCTTCTCAAAATTTTACAGTAGTCTATTCATAGATGGGCAGTTGACGGGAGCAGTGTTGTATTTAAAGTTACTGCGCGGGAAATTCATAAAGTCACTGACTTATCAAACCACCCTCGTACTAATGTGAAAAACTTGTCCTTTGGTCAGTTTATCAATTATTATGGTTTTAGGAATACTAAAGAAATACTTGTCTGTATAAACATAATATCCTTAACTACAAACAGTTACAACAAAAATGTTCACTTATTCAGCAAAATTCCTTAGTTATTAGCATTTTATTAACGTTCAAAGTGAGAAAATTGAGTTCAAGCGGGAAAGGATGAAAATTAAATTAGTAGAGATTGCTGACAAAATTAAAAATATTTACATGAAGTTGCAGGCGTTACAGCGCTTGAACTGGAATGTTATTTCAGGGTTTATTTAATTTAAAATGAGCTGCTTCATCGTATTAAAATGTATCACTTTCTTTCAGTAATATCGAATACGATAACAATACGGTTTAAACGTAATTAAATAACGCGTGTTATCTAGTTTATTAGATTATTATTTTATAATGAATTAATAAGAACATGATACAAATGCAAACATTTTCAACCTGATATGTTAATATTTTGGACAGGTTCTAGTTGTTGAAATCGTATAATATTAATTATACTATAGGTATAATCAGCCGATAAAAATATAATTTTCCGTTAATCGTTAATCCGTATAGCTCTTACTAATTAGCAATTATTTTGTCTCTTGAGCGGCATTTGGAGCTTATTTGGACCTTTGCAAAATCTAGCCATTACAGTGGTATTAAAATACAATATAGTTGCTATCTTGCATTTTAAGTCATATCAAACTATTGCGTTTACTATATATTTGTGCAACCAACACTACAAAAATGCTTAAAATCCGCTATCCGTTTAACCTTCTCATTTCACTTGCTGATAATTTAACAGTTACTAAATTTAAAAAAAATGTAATATCTTTCGTGTGGGCATGAAAAGCTTCTATGGTTTAATTCACACAAAAATTACCAGGTTAGTCTTCTTAATTAAAGAACCCTTACTTTTCAAGTTATAAATTATTATAATCTAAATAGGCGAAGGTTTCGTCATCAGTTACTTATAAATATTTCAAGATGCAAAGTTGGAAAAAGATTAATCTTTACGTAGTTAAATTTATCTTAGCAATCTAAGCTATTAATTTCTGTCGATTTTTGGAGCGCACGGTTAAGATTTCTCGCAGAAGCGGTTAATTTATTTATTTGTTTGTACAATAGCTCGTGACGAATGTCTTCCAGTTTTGATACTAACAATGATTGTTTACAATAAATAAAGAAAATTCCTTACTTTACTTACTACTTTCTTATGAATGAAGATATTAGAAGCATACTGAAAATTAATAAATAATGACATAGTGCACTTGACAGTCTTTGATACAGAAAAATTCGCCGATTAGGATAATGCACAACAACAACCATATAATTGATTTAGATTTAGTCTGACCAACATAAATAGTGTAATGAACGGATATATAAAACACCACCGCGAAAGAGGAGTTAATCAGTCGACAACCAGTGAATTCAATACGAGCTTCTTGTAATAGTACAAGATAAATGTTGAAAATAAATATTGTTATTAAATAATAAATAGTCTGTATATATTAGTGTTTAAATCTTTTTTCTTGTTAATAGACAATTATAACAGAATTTTTAGTATTATTTAAAAAGAACGTTACAGTGGGGTCAGGTGTGGGGTTAAAATAAGTATATAAAATCACATAATAAATAATGCTGTAAAAATAGCGTTAAAAACAATTTCCAGCGAATAATTAGAATGGCGACGAAATTGTTAAACGAACTCAAAGTGGCGGATTTAAGGGGAGAACGAGATATGGAAATAACTGGAAATAAAAAGTGTTTTAATAAATCGGCTAAAAGAATGATTTCTAGAACATAATGAGGACCCCGCATTTTTTGCTTTGAAATACCTGGGGCCTCAATTGATACTAATGTGTTGTTAAGTAAAATGGAGAGAATTCTACAAAGTTTATGAAAAGTCCGAAGAAAATTCTGGAAAGTCCGAAGAAAATGCTAGAATGCTAAAGGAAAAATTACTAGAAACCTCCAGAAAATGCGAAGAGAATTCCAGAAAGCTAATGGAAAATACTAAAGCACTAGAAGATAAAGTTTTTAAAAATTCTAGAATGCTGAATTACTGGAAAAGTCAGAAGAATTACTAGAAGACTTGAAGAATTACTAGAAAAATCCGGAGAGAGTTCTAGAAGGCTTAAAGAAGAATTGCTGGAAAATGCCAAAGCGTTGGAAAAAAAAGTTTATTTCCAAAGTTTTTTTTCCAGTGCGTTAGGATAATTAGAAATTACATTGTCGGAATAAGATAGGATAATAAAGAAGGTAGAAAAAAATAGCCCAAATACAACTACCACCAACAACTGAGAAAGATAGCATAACTAAGATGCTCAATGATAGAATGAGTCAACTACGGTTTTCTCCAACGTCTGAGTGGCCATTCGATGAAGTAAGGAACAAATTAAAGAAGACGGAGGGAGAAGAAGAAGGGGCCCTGCCGCAGTGACACCTTGGTCCACCTACTATAAACAATTTGAGGCGGGCGCTTGGGTCAACGGATGGACTAGCAAGGAAAAGGCCATTTCTTTAACTGTGGCTTTGCGTGGAGATCCGTTGAAGGCCTTGCAAACAATTTCAGCAGGACAGAAAATCAATTACCAGATGTTAGTCTCTCGGCTGGAGATGAGGTACGGAGGCTTTGGAAGTGTAGAGCGCGAAGGAATGGAAGTAATGAAGGGGAGCTCTAGGCCAGGCCGACAGCAACCGAGACGTCTATCTCTAGCAAGGCGAGCAGAAGCCGAGAAGATTATTACCAATATGGAAGAACAAGGGCTCATGGAGCCATGCAGCAGCCCATGGGCACCACCGGTGGTCCTGGTCAGCAAAAAGGACGGGTCAACGAGATTATGTGTGGACTATCGGCAGCTCAATAAAGTGACCATGAAAGACAGCCACCCCTTACTACGCATAGACGGCACGTTAGCTACCCTGTCTGGTTCATAATGGGTTTCGACTTTAGACTTAAAGAGTGGTTATTGGCAAGTTGAGGTAGAATCTGAAGACCGGGAGAAGACTTCGTCCACTTCCTCGAAGACTTCGTCGTTAGTGGTTGCGGACTATGGCAGTTCACGGTTATGCCTTTCGATCTATGTAACGCTCCGGTCACCTTCCAGCGTCTGATGGAGACCATCTTGAGGGGGTTGTGTGGAAGACTTGCCTGGTATATCTAGATGATGTGATTGTAGTGGGAAACAGTTTCCAACAGGTGAAGCGTACCCTGACAACAGCACCAATATTGAACTATCCACGGACGTATGGAAAACTCATACTCGACACAGATGCAAGTAACTTGGCCATTGGGGTGCACTTTCTCAGATTACAGGATGAACAACACTGGATCATCAACGTGACTGGGATCAATATCTGCATCTGTTTCTGATAACTCATCGTGCATCGGTTCACGAAACAACCGGACAGTCACCAACGTCTGTGAGGTTTCGACGTGAGCCACAGTTACCGTGTTATCTGGAAATTTTATGTCTACCTGCGGAGCATTATCCGGAGCTTATCGCGAGCATTATATCCGGAGCATTATCTGAACTTTTATCATTTAGAATTTATTGTTTTGTTAATATGATAACCACAAATTATTTTGCGATTTATTTTAATAATAGCATTTTATTATCAAGCTTGACCTATATTTTAGTTATTGGAGAAATATGAAATAAGATTTTGTTTCCAACATAGAAATTGCGCTTGCTTTCAAAATAAAAACGAATGTTTCAAGTTAAAATAAAAATTAAGGATTTCTTATTTTTCTTCTCCTGTAGTCTGTAACCATGATATTTTCCAAAATATATCTTTCAGCTAAATTATAAAGCAACCTACATATACAGACTTCAGCTTCAAAAGAAACTTTTGCTGGGCGTAAATATTTTTTGTTTCCTTCCGCAGTTTTTAAGGGAAGTAAATTATTCATTGAACCGCCAAACATGTACGAAAACTTTCTTACAATGCAACTACCGAACCCAGTTTTATGAATTGAGTTTACTAAACTTTAGTAAGGAAGAAAAGGTTGCTGCTAAACTTCGATAAACTTTTATAATATGTGTGTCAGAGGATACGACACACCAAGTTATTGAGCGAGAGTAAGTGCTTAAGGGCTCTCCCGAATGCTCGCAAAGCGGTTCTTTCCACATATACACTAGTTTACCTCTAATATAGATTTAAGAGATAGTTATTATAAAAACCAAAGTTTGTCAAACATATTGTCATGATATTTGACATGCCAAAAAGGAATTCACCCACACTATAACTTTAATTAAGCATATGTATAAAATTTCAAAGCGACACGTAAGATTGGTTGCATAACCTCAATTTTCAAAACAATAATTTTGAGTAATTTTTCTTTTATTAAGTAGAATATAGTTATTTATGATTAACATGCACAGTTGTACACTCTAGTCAGATAAAGGCTATCTGGAAAACTGGATGTGGTAGATGATTATCTAGTTTTTAATTTAATGAAGTTTAGGTCAATTTTAATGTAAAATCTCACCTGAAACAGTCAAGGTGTACTGTAATAGGGTGGTATACAAGTATTTACTATGTTACCTTATCAATTAATAGTTAAAAATGTAATTTCATATTAACAAGATTCCTCAGTTGTAAAAATTTCTTGTACTTCAAAATTTTACAGCTCTTGGTTAAATTATTTTGTTGGAGGTTTGTAAAGCTGCTTCATCACCACATAATTGTTACTATCTTAAATGTAAGGGCTGCTTTTTATTAATGATATCAGATATGCAACATGTAATTATGTAGCCTCATAGGAACGTTTAATAAATATTGTTAATTAGTTTGAATTTTCATGTTTTTGATGCCTGTAATTATTTATATAATGTTTTAAAGGATATAATGTTTAAATCTGTGAAGATAAGAAGGTGTAAAAAGGCATTTTTATTTATTAAGGATATTTAGTTTTTAAGAAGATTTCGTTCATCGACATGTTATATACCATTAGATTGAGAATTTTTTAACTATAAAATTATTCAATTAGTTTTAGGATTAATTAAAATCTATAAACAATAACTTGATTATGTTAAAATGAATAGTCAAAGTTTTATTTGCTTCATGAAAAAAATACACTGCATTCACTTGTTTCAACTAAATCATGTAAAAAGCACATCCATCTTTCCATAACTCTTTTTCAATGTTATCTTATTGTATTACTGTACATTATTGTATTACTGTGCATCACTCGAACACGAGTGATGCACTGACACCACTCGTCCACCGCCGGCCCAAAGGTTATTATTATTGTTTAATATGCTTTTTGTTGAAGTTTGAGGTCAGCTTAGAAACAAACTCAGTGGCAGGCTTTGTATTACTTAATTTGGAAGTAATAGTAACATAATGCATGTGTGTATTTTACATTTTCTTGCCTGGTTAGTAACCAAAGAACCTACCTCGAATTCTTATCTAAATATGAAATATTAACTTTTTTATGACATGAGTTTAGTTTCAATAACAATTTTCTTTTCTATAATACATTTTTTAATGAATTTTCAAAGGTCCTTGGTTTTAAAAGAACACAATTAGAATCACGAATGAAAATTAAAGGCAATTCACTTTTACAAACACAATTTCCCGTAATTTAACATAGCCTATTAACTTCAAAAGGATTTAAAACGAGCTAAAGTTATCTAGCTATTTACTTCTTACATTTTAAAAACTGCCGGAATTAATAAAATATCATTTTAAAATTCGCAACAGAAAAACCATTAACATCAGGTAAAGTTATGACGCCACGATCAGGCGGATTTAAATTTTCGAGGCCCCAAGCTAAAAGTTCTTTGAGCCCCTCCCCCGCCGTATTGTCAATAACATTTTAATTACGAGAAACCGTTTCAGGGAATAATTACATTTTCGACTAAAGATTTCATATTTTTATTCCAAATTTAACATTTTTAATAAAAAAATAACTAGAGAGAAGAGTAAAATATTTATTATTAAAAACGTTAAAAATTGGAATAACACGTTTTGCACATTAAGGAGATAAATAACTTACCAGTAGGAAAAACGTTATACGGCTTACCTGCTTCGTTTTCGACTTACCTCCATTTGACCGCTGCCTTCCACTATACCAAAAAACGGAACCAAAAAAGTGAGTACCCAAAATTGTTCGTTTTAAATTGTCTACAAGAAAGGTAAAAACAATTTTTCTCATACGACCAAAAATGAAATAGTTATTTCACCCCAAAGATTTTCAACCCGTAAATTTTTACGGTTATTTGTTTATAACTTTTTTATTACAAACATTTCTCATAGAAGTGTATTCAGGAAGTTGTAGAGAATCGTATTGCCGACAAAAATTGTGGTAACAAATTTCTTACTCAGACGTATGGTTAAGGAGATAAATAACTTACCAGTACGAAGAACGTTATACGCGCTTACTGCCTCGTTTTCGATTTACCTCCATTTGGTGCTGCCTTTCACTATACCAAAGAACGGAACCAAAAAAGTGAGTGCACTAAATTGTTCGTTTTTAGATTACCTAAGAACAATTTTGCTCGTACGATCAAAAATGAAATGGTTATTTCACTCCAAAGATTTGCAACCCCTAAATTTTTACGGTTATTTGTTTATAACTTTTTTATTACAAACATTTCTCAAAGAAGTGAATTGAGGAAGTTGTAGAGAATCGGATTTCCGACAAAAACGTTATGAATTACTTCTTTCCTCAGACCTACGGTTAACGAGATAAATTGAAAAAACACTTTAACCTCTTTTTCCAAGATGGCGGACACTTCGCAGCCTCCGATTAATACGAAAACTTGAATGTAGACTTACCACACACCCTCCTACATACTTAACAAAAAAATTGCTGTTATCAAGTCTTGTGACTTTTTTTACCCTGTCGCCTGGACTATATCAGATGATTCCACTATTAAAAATCTATATTGTCATTAAAAATTTTTGTGATGACGTCATAACCCAACAAAAATTTACAAAGTTCAGATCGATTTTTCTCAGAATTTCTGTTATGCAACCTTATGATTTATTTGCATGATCATAAAGGGAAGAGAAATCACTATCGGATTCCACTATTAAAAATCGATATTGTCATTTAAGTTTTTTCATGATGACGTCATAACTTAGAAACAAATGAAAGTCGGAAAGTGAATCGTACATATTAATGTGTATTTTTAAAAAACAAAATCGTCGTGTTTCAGCGTTTTAAAAAAAACCGGTTAAGTTCGCTTTTTTTTAATATTCCATACTTTAATCCCACCCTGTACTATTAGTTTCAAATAACGGTACAATATATACTTGGTAAGTGTAAAGTTGCATGGTATAAGGTGTTAATCCCACCCTGTATGTTAAAAACTTAACATCTAAAGAATCCAAAAAAATGTTTCAATTACTGCTTTTTTAAACAACACCGTCGCAATCATAAAGGTGGATATAATGAACTGCTGCTATATTTTGGTGCAGAATCTCTAGAAAATTGACGCTTTAGTTAACAAATTACTTGCTTATACAAAATAGTAAATAACGTAACTACTGATCCTTTACTCTTAAAGGAAATCAAGTTTAATACAGCATCAGTAAATTTACGTAACTCTATAAGTTTCGAATGTGAATGTTCGAGAACAAATTATCATTTAAATTCTCCCTTAATTAGAATTTGTAATGTTAATTTGTAATGCTTTTAACAAAATCACTGTCGAAATACATATTTTCGGCATTTTGATTTTTTACATTTTGATTAATTACTTATAGCTTATATTTTTTATATTAAGTTAATAAATTCACATTTGATTCATCTTTTGCCATTTTATAATTATAATTACCTAAGTTTTTACTCTGTAATTGGGATTTTTCCTGTTGAGTGAATAAAGCATATTATTACTATAACTAAAACAAGTAGTTGTTTAACATGTCCCCAAGATTTTGTTGTTATATATCGTGTTTAATTATACCAACATAAAAGGTACAACCTGGGACTTTAGTTACGATTCGGGTATAAATCTAACTATACACAACACATTTTACAAATTTAGATAATATACATAATTTTACAATATTATAAAAAATATAAATATAAAATGTATATACAGAATTAAGAACATAAAATAAATTTCTAAAATATGATGCATAATATTACAGAAATTTAGAGCGTGCTTAAACTTTTACAAAAGACGATATTTTAAAGACTTCTGAATTGAACTTATTACTTATTAAACAAAAGCAAGAAAATCCTATTCAATTAGAGTTACTTGATTCTGGTTTACTATTATATCTTCTAATGTAGGATATTATTTGATTGGATCCTACCTGTGCCATCGGGAATGTAAGAAGTGCTTTTTAAGAACAAATCCATAACGTAACAAGCATATAACCTCACATTTATTGAATTAATCCTAGCAATAAAAAGAAACTAACCGTCAGAAAACAGCAAAAAGTAAATAACACACGGGCAGATTACCAAAAAAAAGCTATAAAATGATAAATTTTTGTAGCAGTAAAATCAACCAAATATAAACCTTTACCACATACAGAGAGCTATTTTCCTTTGCAAATGACATTAAAAAATATGTTATAAATAATTATGTTAAGTACATTATAATTTTAACTATCGGACGACGATGAGCAGGTAAACTCGGGCGATTTATGAAATTATGAATTTCAAATTCTTCGTTTTTCTTGATTCTTCGTCTCGGTACGAATTTAATTGAAAAGTATATATTACTGTGAAAAAAGGGCTCTATAACAAAAAAGTTATTTGAGAGTGTAAATTTTAAATTAAATTGCTGAAGAAGCAGCAATTAAACAATGTTTAAAAAATGTACATTATTACTCAAATCTATTATTACTGTTGTCTTCTGAACACTCTTGAGATATTTGTAATAAAACAATTTATCGTATAGATAGATATTAATGATGATGAATGTACTTTCAAGCTATAGAATGCTAAGATTATCCTGGGGATCTTAATACTACCTTATTTTCGACAAGATTACATGATGAATTGCTTGTCTTAAAGCAAATAGATAGCGGTAGACTTTTCTATTGATTAGTCTCCTAATTTATATTGCATAATGATACCTTTATCTTTGATAAAAAGGTTTTCAGGTTTTAAAATAATGATAATAATTGTTACTACCTGATGGTAGTATATTACCTTATGAACCTGATGAACCAGTCCCAGATGCGGGAGGGAGGGGCGATTATTACTATTACGCAGGGCGAACTGCGAGCTGCAGCCGACTTATCAGATTGTATTAGCACAACTCCCACATTTGTGTTACAGCTAAGGGAAACTACAGAAAACCAGATCTATCGGTACCGGCAGTCAAATCCGGGCCGCTTGCGTGTGAGAGAAGAGCACGCTAGTCCCTACACTACCAAGGCTGATATAAAGATAAAAAGGTTTTAAAAAAATTTAATTGCTTGTACAATATGGTACGTTTGAAAACTATGTCTTTTAGAGAAATACGGTGCAGCAAATCTAAACATTCCGTCATTTTTAGTTGCAATTGTAAACAATGAAATAGGCTTTTATAAAACTTCATTAACCGTACAATTCGAGTATTTCTAAACAAAACAAGAATATTAGATTTCTACCATTTTATGTAAATGCTGTAATATAATCAGTCCACTCATTTAAATAATAAAACAAAAGCAATGAACACAGCTGTCAGTTGCTACTAATAACAGAGTTGTATTACTTTGATATTAGAAAATGTGATTAATTACTTCCAATCAATCATTTGACGGACGCAATGACTCTTTGAATGTTTACACTTCAAATTAAACATAATTTACATTGTATCAATCAAAAACTCATTTTTTAGGGCACAAAGATTAAATCTTATTGTATTGTTTCAATTATTACTTAGTTCGTTAGTATTGAAAATTCAAAGTTATTTTTATTACCACGATCAAATGTTCACCAAATTGAAATATTCACACTGTGAGTTCAATATTCCTTCATTTAATCTCTTAACATTAGCTTTTATCGGTAAATTTAATTCTCTATAATTAATTAACTATAGCGTCGTAATTTAAATTTAAATCTCCATCGATTTAAACAATTTTTTCATTTAACCCTATAACCATTTGGTATCTGATAAACTCATACGAGGATATATAAAATATTATGTCTTGGCAATTGATTAGCAAAGAAGGGAAGAAAGGATTGGGAATTTGTTAATCTACAAGTTTATCTAATTAGTTTTTGTGTTAATTAAAATTTATAAACAATAATTTGGTTATGTTAAATTGAGTTGTCAAAATTGTTTTTGTTTTTTTTGGAAAATTTGCAGCACATGCAATTGTTTTGACAAAAAGGTATATAAACCCGTCCATCTTTGTAACAAACTCTCTTCAAGTTTCATCCTTTAAAAAGTGCAGATCGATTGTAGAGCATAAAATAAATTTAAGGTTATGCTTTGAGTAACAAAATGTAAACAAAGCAAATATGAAAATTTTGAGGTCATTGTTATGTTTGTGAAACGTCAAAGTGTTTAAGGTTTTAAGAAAGTTCGGTAAATCTTAGCGTTTTTTTTTTTCTTTACGACAAGTCCTTTAAATTAATCAGTCTCAATTTATTTAACTCATGAAAAAATTAATTTACTTACTACTATTACACAAATAGAATTCAACAAACGGAATTCAACTTAGTAAAGCCATTTATATGGAAATATTTGAAAGAGATCAATGCAGTCAATGCATGCAATCACATACTTTCTTCATTTCATTGCCGAGACGAATGAAAGCAGAGAACAGATATTTGGGAATGTATAACAATACAGTTGGCAAATATTTAAATATTTATAAACTTGAGTTTTGTTTGTAGTAAAAGGTATGACGATGCCAAAAGTATTAATCCCCAGATAAAGTAGATTAAAATATTTTGGGATTAATATAAAGATAATTTTGGTATCTGGGTTAAATTTTCTTTTTTATTTTGTTATTTGTTAAACTATAAAATAAGTTTGTGTTATTATTGTTGAAAGATTGCTTTGTGTACCTATTTTATTATTATCTCGTGACGTATTGAAGCCACCTGCCTGAGAGCCTCAAGTTGTGGAGAGTTAGACCTTTCACAACAATTTTATTTAGCCGGAGCAATTTTTAATTAAAGGTAAGGAAGTGAGCGAGTTGTGTTTATCATACCAACCCTTTATTACACGCCCATGTCTCAAAAATATTATAACAACATGTTTTATATAGAATACAGTTTTAAGATAAGAATGTAATTTCAAAGAAAAACTACGAAAACGACTGTTTTTTGAATAATCAACATTAGTGTTGGAAATGCGCAGGTCGCACACCGTGAAGTAGGATTACTTCAATTAATAGTGGAATTCTCTTTTGTTGAATAATAATACAAATATAAACAGTACCGATTCAAATAGTGGATAGAAAACATTAAACAATTAGTTACGAACAAGATTCAATTACAAAAAGTATAACATGGCAATTGGAGACTGGAGTTCTTCATCGTTCTCAGCTAGAGTACGATACACAATCAGCAAAGTTTGATCGCCTATATATCGCGTATTTCGTGGCTACTTTCCGTGACGCGTTCTGACGCATTTTTATGATTATACAATACTTCTGCAAATTCATATTCATAAAAAACTTACAAGTTGATTATTTATACAATATTAGAAAAACGCCAAAAATAATATATACGGTTTTGTAAAAATAATATATACGGCCATACCTACGGTTTTGTTTTAAGATGTTCTTAATGACCAATTTAGATCTTGAAGGCGTTACGTATAACGTCACATGTTTACGTACCGTGACATGCCAAAAATTGTATATTTCATTCAGACACAATTTCTTTTAGTTTAATCGGTTTTTATTTGTCTAACACATTTTTTTAACATTTTTGAAAAATTTTGAATACGCCACTGGAACAAATAGAATTTCGTTATTTACCTATGCTTGCTAGATAATTCTGTTTTATTAATTGGAGAACCAGAACTCAAAGCCTACTAGTCGTAAACCATTTTTCACGTTTTTCCTAAAAACTTTCTGATGTAAGAGTACGAACGTTTATTATGGTTGAAAAAAAGAACACAATAGTCTATTGATTTCAGTAAAAAAATACCCATCATGCAATTTAAAAAAGCTCGATGACGTCATATATATTGTAATGAAATTTTTCAAGTTAAATAAAGAAAAGACTTTAAGTCTTTAGTTATTAAAGGAAAATGATACATCAGTTTTAACAATAAAAAGGAATAGTAATTATATTTCATAAAAAGGGGAGTTATCAACGTTCTTTTTGAATGTTCGGTTATAATTATTATTATTGAGTGTTGCTGTTCTTGAAAAGGCTTCTTTATGAATATTCTTCCGTATAATACTTTAGTGAGCTACAAAAAGGAATAAAACGTTGTATAAGCTTAGTGTTTTCGTTTTATAAACATGAAACGACATAAATTAGAATAGAGCTTGTTAAAAGTTGTTTAAGAAAATTTAGAAAACCTTTAGAAATAAACATGCTCAAACAACTTAACTTTAAATCATTATTGTAAATATATACAAGAATGGAATCAGAATATAATAGTATTTTATTTTATTTTGACATGATAATCGTCTTTATTGGCACTCAATTGCGGGCGTAATTTGGCTTTTTTAGCCCGAGGGCGTATAAAGTTGCTAAGATACAAAGAAAACGTTTCTATAGAGTTCTAACAATTTTAATAAATAATTATAACTATTACATTTTTTCAAAATGAAATGTGCAATTGCTTGCAATTATCCTTTCCATAAAGCAAAATAAAATAAAACGTTGTATGTACCACGGGCATAATCAAGATAATGGCCCTCGAGAAATTAAAAGCCCTCCTTCGTCGGGCTTTAAACATTCTCTCATACCATAATCTAATAGATTATGCCCTTAATACATAAATAACTATTGTGTCTCAACGGCAGAAAATTAGCATTTGTAGCCCGCAGTTGTTTGATGCCCGAGCGAAGCGTATCGTAGCGAGGGCAGCGGACAACTTAGGGCTACAAATGCTTTGCGGTCCGAGTGACATTCAAGTTTTTCGCCTACCTGTTTGAAAGTTTAAAAAAGAATTCCAAAAGTTAAACAGTAACGTAACTTTTATTAGTCAATTAAATAGGCATATGTTAGAGGGAATGAATGAAAATGAAAATAACGCCAGACGTTTTTAGTAATTTATTAACTAAATTAACCTAATAATCATTACATTACATACAAGATGGCTGTATAGTAAATGTTTTTATTATTATTGGTAAATAAAAGGAACAGGATATGATTTTTAATTAGTATGAGTTAGATCAATTTATAGTAGACGAATTTGCTACATTTTTCATGCATACGGGCGCTTACGGCGGACAGCTCGCGTCTCGCACGGTCGCTCTGTTAGACTTTTAGTCTTTAGTACTGGGTAGGTCGCTAGACAGGATTGTTGTTGTCACTCAGCCGGCTTTACTTGTAAACACTAATAAATAATAAAAAATATATAAAAAGACAATAGCTTGTTCTCGAAGTTCAGGTGGTGTACAGCAACTCATCGCTTTCAATAATGCCGTTATTGTTGTCTATCATTGTATAATTTATTCAAATTCTTTTTATTAATTAATTGTCACAACCTCCATTTATACATACAATGACACTGTGAAAAGAAAAACACAAACGACAAATTTATCGACGAAGACATGAAAATCAAAGTTATGATCTAAGAAGCCTAGAAAAATTTTACGTATGTTTTTTATATTTTTAAAGGTTAAGTAAAAATATGTTTCAGATTACATTTTCCGTCATATTCCGTTGCTAAAAATTTTACGAATGAGTTTTATTTTTAATGTTAAAAACTAATGATTTCATTTTTTGATTAAAATCTTTTTAGGATAATGCACAGGAGTGGTCAAAGTATGACAATTTAAAAAACAATTTCAATTTTTACAGTATCTCCAACTTAACATAAATAAATCGTGCTTTCATCTAGTAGTAGTATAGAGGTTATGTATTTGACATAAGAGGGCAGTAAAAAGTTTGACATAAGAGGCCCCGCAAAGAAGCCTTAACTGCCCTCAAAACAGAACATTTAGAAAGCACTTTCTGGTCAGGTAGGCGAAAAAAGAAATTACTTTTGAAAGAGTGGCCAAATTTATTTCTTGAATACAGAGAAGGCAGTATTTCAGGTGCTACTATCTAAGGTTGATTGAATCCAACATTTAGAGGGACTTGGTACATAATTTGAGGACCGAACCGATCTGCGTGCTTTATTCATAAAGACAGAGTTGAGCTAAGATTTAAACTGTATAAATCTAAAAGCATTATCAGAGTAACCCGAGAAATTCAGTGTAGTTAAAGTGTTCAAAAATAGCAAAGTAAAAGTGAATATGTAAACAATTAACTTCATATAGAAGAAACTGTTACTTACTCGAGAATTCTTTTGGAAGTTTATAGTAAAGTTAAAAGTTTTGTTAAAAGGTTTACAAACCATTAAAGGTTTGTTTGATAAGCTGCTAACTTTTCCATCGTTAATTAAATTCCTAAAATATAAATTAAAATACAGTCAATTCATAAAAAAATAAAACAAATAGCAATATCACAATATTACATAGCTATAAAAGAAGATTATGATGAATTGCTTTACAAATTAATGATTCTTCTTACACTAAATAAAGGGCGGCACAATTATTATTTCATGGAGGTTATTTTAGATCTGTTAGAAATGGGATTAAATTATTTTGGAAGAATACCGAACCCCGGTTTTCTTTAAGAATTTCCATATCTTAATTTTTACAATAGCTTGTACCAAAGCCATCAAAGAAATATAACATAATAAAATTTAAAAGACATTAAAGATTAATCTTAACAAGAGGTTGGAGTCTGTATGACAGAATGGCCAGGACGTTTGATTGTCTCTGAATTTCATACTTATATTAATATATCATCCGTATAATTATCATCTCAATATATGCATCAGTTTCTCAAGAAAGGAGTTTTAAAAGGTAGGTAAAAGTATTTATTAAACTAGTACTATGCAAATACACTTCCCATCTAGGCAGTTTCATCAGCTACATTCATTTAACAAATAAGGTAGCTGTAGGGGCGTTCGTTGTAATAGTGCCAACTAAAATTACAAACAATTAATGAATATTCGCCTAGTGGGATAAAACTGTCAAACTCCCTAAAGTAAACTCATTTCCGGTACTGAAACGATAGTAAACTAGTAGTATTCTTTGTGGTAATGTTTGAAATTACACATGAACCTAGAAAATACACAGTGGAATAACAGAAGGGTCTATTTTATTGGTAGAATAGTATGCTGGTTACAAATATCCCGAATAAATAATTAACATTTTTGTTTTGAGTCACTAGAGAATGTTTCTTATGTATTCAGGCGTCCTACACACATAGTTTTCTATCGTTGCCTCCTTGGGTATGCATCATAGCCAGAGGCGGATTTATCATGAAACTAAATAAGCTACAGCTTGGGGCCTCGGGTTCCAGGGGGTTCAAGAATGACTAAACTACGGATTTGCTCAATTACAATGGAAAAAACGGTTATATATTTTGTATGGTCATTTAAATGTACGTCTGAGTAAGAAAGTTGTCAGCACAACTTTTGTTGGCAATACGATTCTCTACAACTTTCATACTACACTTTTTTGTGCCATGTAAGTAGTTACAAAGTTATTAAAAATAAACTGCTAAGATATAGGGGGTTGGTCATTTGTATTGAACGTATGGGATGAAACAAGTATTTAATTTTTTGTCGCACGGAAAAAATTATTCTTACCTTTCTTGTACACAATGTAAAGACGGGAATTTTGATATACTTACTTCTTTATAACGTTCTTTGGTATAGTGGAAGGCAGGAGTTGAAAATTTACCCATGGCATATAATACCGAATTTGTTGAACATATGCATTCTATACGCAAAATTGCTGTTATCAAGTCTTGTGACTTTTCCCATATACCAATTTCGCTGTCGCCTGGACTAATAGTGATTTCTTTTCCCTTTATGATCATGCAAATAAATCATAAGGTTGCATAACAAAAATTCTGGGAAAAATCGATCTGATATATTGATACCATAATATCAATAACATTAAATGTTAATAACGTTAAATGTTCAATTATTCAATTGTCAGATATAACAAAAAAGACATTTTGTAATCAAAGGCGGTAGCACATTTTATAGCTATGCGTTGCCATGGTGTTGTGGTCAAGCAAAATAGTTATTTACATTACAAGATGCGAAAGCTTACTTTTAGGTGCAAGGTGTTTTTGATTGGCCGAGGTGAAGCGTAAGCGTAGCCGAGGTTAGTTAAAGACACCGAGCACCTGAAAGGGCTTTCGCAGCGTGTAATGTATTAAACTTTTCATTCTCCCCTTGACATTTGTTAACCATCGTAAATAAAGAAATAAAATGATGATTCAGTGATTATAATAAAATAATATTTGTATATACAGCAGTATTGTTACCAAGGTAAATATTGACGACAGCCACCTTATAATATTATATTTAAAAAAATTCATAGTTTTACTTCGTTGTCCAGGGACCGAAAGTTTTTCATACCTACCAACCACCTCGCATATTTTACTTTCGCTTTCGGTTGCCTTATCAAGATAGAAAGTTACACTTTCGTAAAGGGGAGAATAAAAAAGTAGGTTTTTGTTGATGCGCATTGTAAAATTTTACAGATCTCTAATAAGAGCCTACGGGCTCTTATTAGAGATCTAATAAAGCTTTACGAAGCTTTACAGGGTTGTAGTTGTAACTACTCATTTACTTAGTTACCATAAATGCCTGTAAAGTGTCATTTACATAGAAAATGGAAATAAAAGTTATATTTATGCTTATTAATCAAAACAAATACTTTATTTGGTTTCAAACTAGTTTGAAAGGCTATATCAAGTGCAGGGTGCAAAAGATCCTCTCGGCCTAGAGCATCCGTATCTTTGGTAACGACATTGATTTCCACATTTGATAGAACAATATCCGAAATGTGTCCATGGCTGTTAATTATATCACTATAATGAGAGAAATCCAAGAAATCAGCAAAATTTATGAAGTTACTTGCTTTGCTGATAAATTAACTGAAGACTCCCAAAAAATATAATATTTATGTAAGTCAGTAATATTCACATCGCTCAAAATAACACAATTATAATTCATTATAAAAGGTAGATTGCTTAGTAACTAAAAAACCATGGCATACTCCCCTTCACTGACGTCTGGAGGAATATAAATTAAAACTATATACATACATAACTGATGTGCCTTTAATTTAAAACATAACATATCTACATTAGCATTATTATTGTTTAATGGATTTTCTTCTGCTTGAAAACATTGACTTATCGCATATACGACGCGACGCAACCGCCCCTCGATTTCTTTGTCCGTAAATGATCTCTGTCTTTCCTGAATATACTTTTCAGAAAAGATTTTTAGTAAATAACTCACTATCATGAATTCCTTCATATAACCATGTCTCTGTTAAAGCTATGACCACATGACATTACATTAATTATAGAATTTTGCATGAAATCATGCGTTTTAGTTCTTAATCGTCGCACATTTTGGTAATAGAAGGTATTCGATTTACGGTTGGCGTCACTTATGCTATGTACATCTTACTGTTTAGGAAAATCTTCTTTACATTTAATTTTTATTGTTAAAGAAGCGTCAGTTTTTTTCAGTTAAATGTCCATTTATTCGTCCACAGATGTTTGCAATGTAATCGATTTCTCACTTTTGTAGCTTTCCAAAGTAGTGTTTTGTTAGCAGGAATTAAGTGTTCGTTAATATAAATACATTCATTTCCAGTATCAGCAATTAAATGGTTGTTCGTCAGTTTAGTTTTCCTGACTTGTTCTAAAAATATAACCCTTACTGCCCTCCTCAGAAATTCTTCAGTAAGTGCATTCTTTATAGGAACTCTGTGAACAGCTTCTACATCTTGGTTTACAAAGAAGTAACATTTAAGTTTTTAACTAATTCCGGTAACAACACTTTCAGATTTTCATTTGGGTCTTCTTTTACTCCATATATCTCAATGTTTTTATTACGTAAGCACTGATTCAAATCATTTATATCTATTCAATTATTTAATTTCATTATTTTTATCAAACAGCGTATTTTCTAGTGTAATAACTTTTTCACTATTACATTGTATTTACGTTTTCTTATTATTATTTCTTTTTGTATACTATCCACTGCTGTTTGTGTTATTTACTAACATCGTTTAACGATGTACTTCTCGTTTAATGAAGATAATATTTTATGGTTTTCATTAATATTTGTTCTTCATAATATTAAAGTTTTCCTTATTTATCGGCAACACGTTACGCATAGTATTATCAAAAGAATGCCTACCACTATCTCTACTCTACAATGTAAACATTTCCATTTCTTTAATAATTTATTGCTGACCAATTATTTGTGTTCTTCAGTGGATATCTTTACACATTTTTTTTAATTTTCCACAGTTACTATCTGAATAATCTATTATTTCGTCATTTCTACTTATTTTAATTTTGCAGACACCACATTCGATACCTCTGGCCATCATGCTGCCAAATACTTAATAGTAAAGTCAGTTAATAGTTAATAGCCAAATCTTATAGCAAAGCGAATAATATTTGCTAATTAGCTGCCTGCCTAACAACGTGAGTAACCTCTTTTACAATTATAACGTTTTGTTATAGTTATAAAATTGAAATAACTAAAAAGAATGTGTACATCCTTGTGTAAACAACCGTTTGCTTTTGTTTTATAATTCATTAAACATACAATTGACTTTGTTTAAAAAAAATAAAGCTAATCTATTTTTATTTTATTAATTACAGACATTTAGTTGAATTTATTTAATTTAATTTCGAATTCTTATTTCCATGCGAAATCGATCACTAAAATGGGTCGATCTCACGGATTTCAATGAAAATCAATTATGAGGTAGTAATTAACTAAAGAACGTAACTTTCATTCATCAACTTGCTAGATTACGCAGAACTTCGGAAATATTTAAACTGAAAAAATGATCAAAACTGCTTGCACGTCTTTAAAGAAATATAAATATCTCGAAAAGTATTTATCCTAGAATAAATATTTTTTTTATATATTGCTCACAAGAAGACGGGCTTTTTGGACGACATAATGATTTTTGATTAGCAAACGTATTTTTAATTTTTTTGTAAACGAAATATTTTAAAAATGCAGAAAAATCGGTATGGTCACATTTTTAAAAATCTGAAAAAAATTGTACAGATTCTTTTAACATTTCTGTATTTAAATACAAAAGGCGCAGCATTGTTCATGGCCAGCCGGCGCAACCCGCATTCGCTACCTTCTAATGTATAATAATACGGTCCATATTACCAGCGGACCGTCTTAACTAATGTACATAAGATAAATGTATATCTGTGTGGATATGATTATACCTACTGATTAATTAATTACTTATATATTTAAATCGATTTTTTCGGGTGTGTTACATAAAGCATTTTTCTTGCGGCAGTCAAAGACGCTAAAATATTATATTGCAATAGCTTAAATACCATTTTTGTTTACACAAAATGCGTTCCTTTTCATCCTAAATTTAAAAAATAGGTGTTTACTGGGTTAGATTGGGTGCTATTGAAGGTAACAACTAGCAACCAATCATCAGCTTACGTTGAATTATGTTATTAAAATCCAGTCATCGGGCTAGTGTCAAATTTATTACCGTCAAACACTACAGACTAAACTATAGGTTTATTGCAAATTCAATATTAGAACTTGTGGCACACGTGAGTTAATGATATTATCTACTTCAAAAATTATCATAATACCTTAATTAACTCACTTGTACCTAAAATACCTATTACTGATTTCTATTGTAGGTTCTAATGTTTAATAAGGTCAGTTGCGGTAATTGGAGCGATGGGGTAACTGGAACTTTTATTTAATAAAAGGTAAGGTTAAACGTCTATGAAAATTATGTGAATTTTTATCGACTATACCCCATACACTCTTAGCTGCGATAATTCCTGAACTATTTCTACTGCAGCCCTAATTTCTTGGGGACATTTTAATTAATATCCTTAGAGCGTTTCAGTTACCCAGAGCATATTATAAAGTAATGTGGATATAAAATATAGACGATGGTTCCATTTGCCCCAATCTATTGGGTGATTGGAACCTCCTAACATGTCTTTTAAAAATAATTTTTAATACAGTAGTTGGCATCAGAGCTGCTTTATTTTTACATTTTCTTTTGGAAAATATATTAAAGTTATTATAAAAAAGTCCTAAACTTATACTTCATGATAAAAATGCTAAATAAGAGTGTGAAATGGGAGTTTAAAGCAAGATAATTGTAAAGCTATGACCCAATTACCCCAACAGACCTTAAAACTTCAATTAAAAAAGCTGTTGCATTATATTTTAGGGTTTTTGACAGCCGCAAGAAAAATACTTTATGTATCACACCCGAAGAAATCGATTTAAATACATAAGTAATTAACTTACCAATACTAATCACTAGGTATAATCATATCTACACAGATATACATTACGGACCGTATTGTTACTAACTAGAAGGTAGCGAATGCGGGTTGCGCCAGCTGGCCGTGAACAATGCTGTGCCGGCTGTCCGCAACGCAGTCTTTGAAAATTTGTCCTGCCAAAACTATTAAAACGTCCAGTGTGCCATTTTGTATTTAAATACAGAAATGTTCAAAGAATCTGTACAATTTTTTTCAGATTTTTAAAAATGTGATCACACCGATTTTTCTGCATTTTTAAAATATTTCGTTTACAAAAAAATAAAAATACGTTTGGTAATAAAAAATTATTAGGTCGTCCATAAAGCCCGTCTTCTTGTGAGCAATATATAAAAAATTGTTCTAGGATAAATACTTTTCGAGATATTTATGTTTCTTGACGTGCAAGCAGTTTTGATAATTTTTTCAGTTTAAATATTTCCGAAGTTCTGCGTAATCTAGCAAGTTGATGAATGAAAGTTATGTTCTTTAGTTAATTACTACCTCATAATTGATTTTCATTGAAATCCTGGAAATCGACCAATTTTAGTGATCGATTTCGCATGGAATGACCCGAAGGTTATATTTTAAGATTTTATTAATATTTGTAAACATCTCCATAATATTAGTTTTCCTTATATAGGCAACATGTTACGCATAGTATTATCAGAAGAATTCTTATCACTATCAATTTCTTCTACTTTACAAAGTAAACATTTCTATTTCTTTAATAATTTATTGCTTACCAATTTTTTGTGTTCTTCAGTGGATATCTTTACACATTTAATATGGTAGTTATTTCCACAGTTACTGTAGAATTAGCCCTTTTTAAAGCCTTGGCCAGCGCCACCACAGGTTGCCATTCCTTTCTATCTGCTGCCTTAATTTTTTAATCCTTAATTTCCGCACTTCCAAGGATCTTAAGTCTTCCTCCATGTCTTCGTCTTATCTTTTCCGCTTAATTACTGCCACAATATCTGGTTCGTTGTAAAGTTCTTTTAAATAATTTCTTGGTTTCTCCTTATTCTTCTCGTCTTGATATGAACAAAAACTTTAAAAACTTTCCTTCGTATTTCTCTCTCAAAAGTTAGTAGTCTATTATTGTTATCTACTGTTAACATGCATGTATCCGATGCATACGTTACTGTGGTTCTTATTATCGTTTTATGGATCTTCAACTTACTTGAAAATGTTTTGAAAAGAATAATAGCATCTATTTTCCGCCGCTACTCTTGGCTATACATCTGCCTTCGTGTCATTTCTCGCAATCTCCGTTCATACGCGCCTGCTAGCTATTTGAAGGTTTCTACTTCTTTGTTTCCAATTTGATTTTTTGTTGGTTGATTTTTAATCGGGTTACTTCTGCTTTGCTTTTTAATTCTGTAAATGCGATGTTTAGCGCCTCCGTTGTTGTTGGGATGATTACTACATCGTTGGCGCATTCTAGATATTGCGCTGAGCGATTATACAGAGACCCTTCGAGATTGTGATTAATGGTTCTAATACATTTTTCCAGGACTATGTTAAACAGGATCGTTGATAATAACGGATCTCCCTGTTTAAGACCTTTTTTCATCATCATCGCCAGTCTTATTAATTTATAGCGAATCCCCAATTCTTTCATCGTTTCTTTCAGGTAACCTCTTTTTACACTATTGTACGCTTTTTTAAAATCTATGTACTTTTGCGAGATAAATAATTGGTACGGCTGATTTATAAAGTGTGCAGATTTAAAAATTTTTGGCAACTTACACCAATTTTGACTGTGAAAGTTTTAAATTTTATGTTTTCATTACGGAAGAGAGTCAAATGGAGAATGTCCTATTTAAACAGGAAAAATCTGCC
Source organism: Agrypnus murinus (assembly GCA_929113105.1). NCBI lineage: Eukaryota > Metazoa > Arthropoda > Insecta > Coleoptera > Elateridae > Agrypnus > Agrypnus murinus. The sequence goes on along the minus strand of OV816024.1, from coordinate 224,632,987 downwards.
GTGGTAATCTTGCACTAATACTTATACTTGATTGTTGATCTGCCCCATCTAAAACCGCTTTGACTTATTACCTATTTGTTTTGTATATTGCTCCATGCTGCGTGCTATAATATTGCTGTCCAAATTTTGTACACTATGCCGAGGAGATGTCTCTGTAGTTGTCACAACGTAACATTTTATATATAGTGCACATCACTGCTTTATTCCATTCTGATGGCATTTCTTCTGTTTTTTATTTATCCGTTTTAGTACTGTTTGTATTTTCAGTGTCATTTCCCCTTCCCGGTTGTTTTATCAATTCTGCGTTTACTCCACCTTTAACTGGAGTCTTGTTGTTTTTAGTGTATTAATTAGTTCTCTTATTTCATTTAGTATGGAGGCTTCTATGCTTAAATGGGGCCCATACATTTGTGTGCAATCGTTCTGTCTGATATTCTATTCTTCCTCTTCGTCTTGATCGTTTAATTGCTGTTTAGAATGTTCCGCGTATCTGTCCATATCTTTTTTCTTCTCCAACCAGTCTTCCAGCATTAATTTCAATATACATTGTTTTTGTCAGAAATTCTCGGAATCGCGTTCCATCTTTTTTATTTTCCTTTGCTTATGCTTCTTTCTGACTTCGGTATGTATTGTGTGCTTCCCTTCTCCTGTTTTGATAGTCTTTGACTGTTTGACCTGGTTTTCTTTGTAGCATCTTATCACCTGCTTCTTTTTGTTTTTTGTATGCTTGTCTAAATTCTTTATCGTACCAATAATTCATCGGCTTTTTATTTATTACTTTCCCTTAGAATTTTATCTACTGCTTTGATTAAATTATTTTTTTACTTCTTGCCATTTACCCTTTATAGATGTCTGCTCATTATTGTTGTTTGACGCTTTTTCTTGGATATTGCTATGGTATTTGAATTTTATTTATCCTTGCTTCTATGCTTCCACAGTACATGGGGTATTATTTCTTGTTTTCTATTTGGTAGTGAAGTTTTGGTAGTGTAATACCAAGTAATAGTCTACGTAATAATAATAATCGCCCCCTCCCTCCCGCACAAGCTTATAGCTTCTGGGGCCTGGTTTCCAGGTTATGGATTGTAGCAATTATTATTATTATTTACGTTATTGGACTTTTGCCTGTATAGTCCCTTAACCTAGAAATGGGCTAAAGTGATGTGATGAATTCTTATCAGTATGCAATCAATATGTGGTTTCTGGCGGTCTCGGCTGGTGATTGGCGCACTTCACGTCCCGTTTTTCTTTTGGTAGTGAGATCACTACCTTTTCTAATTTTTCATAGAATAGCTTTTATTTCTTGCTCTGATTGTTCAATTCGAGGAAACTCTGCTAACATGAGTACCGGTGTGGGTTGATTTGATTCTTACCTGGGACAAGGTCATTCATGGTCACCGCGAGGAACCCGCTGTCTGGCTGAATCTTATAGAAGAGAATCTAAGTGAGGTTTATCCCGGCTCAGAGGGGTAAATCTGAACCAATGGGAAACTGCATGCCACCAGGTATTGTTCTAAAAGCTATTCGGTTCACCCTATACTAGACCTGATACTAGCTTGGGTACTGTGAGTTGAAGCAGCTCTGGGACTTTACTCTTAAAGGGAGCGATGCAAAAAGGGGTATTACAGCCTCTCACTCTCAAGACAACTTCACCTGAAAGGGTACATACCGGGAGTCTATTACGTGTAGACTTGAAAACGAAGTCCTGTCGAGGGCATACCAGGCCTATAACTGGGAGATCGGGGTGGCAAAACCATTAAAAAACCAAGTCCTGCCACAATTGAGGTTGGATTCGATCGGGTGGTGGTCCCCAACTTAATACGTTGAGGGATAGTCCGAAGCTGGACGAGGTAACTTCTGCTAGGAGAGGAAGCCGACGGGTGAGCACGTTTATCGCTCCGGCACTAGCCTGGAGAGCTAGTAGAGGATGGATAGTAACCTCGCTCCAACCAGCGAGCTACTGGTAGCATCGTGAGGTGTAGGCGATGCGCGCTAATTGAGCGTATCTCAATTCGTGTCTTAGAGATAAGACGAGACGGAACACCCGGACGTTCAGTAAATATTAAACTAACATACTACTAAAGTATCAAGTACGGCCTATTGTATATTTACAGGTAACAGGCTATAAGAGCTGCTAGAATGGTTGACTCCGTTCGAAGTGCAGAGTTGTATGTATGTATGTTCAATGGGAGCATAACAATTTACAAATGTTGGATTAATCCATCTTTCCTTTAGGCGTAATGTACAGATTTTTTATTTATTGTTTTGAATCTTTAACCGGATGTCGTTTCTTTCTGGTTAAGGGAAACCAATGACTAGTAGTGCGTGTGTGGTGTTTTCACTATTAAACAATGTAAACTCTTTAAAGTCCATTACTAATTGACCCTTCCATCGTGTCTCCTGTATTGGCACAATATCTGTTCTATATCTGATAAGTTCTTGTTGTAATTGTTGCATAGCTGCGATTCTTTGCAAACTGAAAACGATCCGTGTCTCTAACGTTCAAAGTTTACATTTAGTTACTTATTCTTTGTTGATTTTGAGAAAGTTAGAAAATACAAACGATAAATGTTCAACCTCAGTTTGTGTTCAGCGGCAAGAAATAAGCAGTCAAGTCAATTATTCTTAATTACTTGCAGATAATATATATGAAATATGCCTTTGAGTTGTGCATATAGGGTGATAATGTATACTTACCCAGCTCAGAAGATTTTTGCATTTGCTTGCGTTGGAGCTAAAGGCGATATTTATTTCTATTACAAAAATACCAATCTTTTTGCAAATGACTAGATTTTTCACTTTTTCTGATCTTTCGTTAGTTTTTTCATCAACATAAGGTTATTTTATATAGTAAGTATTAGAAAACATCTCAATGTTGATTCTTTCCAGTTTAACCAATTTCCTAGTTTAATGTATAGTATTTTAGTATTTACGTATTATATCGCTTCTGCTAAACTGCTCCTAGTTTCAGATATTTTGTTTTGGAACGGGCTATGACCGACGAATCATTTAACTATCTATACGTTGAGTGTCGGCCACATTGCGAAAGTCTAAACAGGTATACTGCTTCTTATGGTTACACTGGTACTTGACCTGGGATTTAACAGCAAATCGGTATCAGCAAATTCAAGAGAATCTCTATCACGGTCCTTACCATTTTCCAATCCAGTTCATCAATAGGAATTGAATCATCCGTCAGATACAAAAGTGCGCCGCATTGTAATTAGATGTAATTAGATGTAGTTCCAGATGATATAATCCAGTTCCACTGTCTCAGTAATAGGATTGCTTCTTTCATGTTATAGAGCTGGAAAACTTGTGGGGGAGAGCTATGAAGGAGCGAGCCTCTATAATCATGTAAGCCCAGTAAAGGTAAAGATTAGTTGCAAATCATATCGCGTACCTTCATCGGCGTTTTTTTCTTATTGTATATTTTGTATAAAAAACCTTTTGTAATCAAAGGCGGTAGGAAAATTTATAGCTAGACGTTGTCATGGTGTTGTGATTAAGCAACAAATTAGTTTCCATTAGCTTTTTGTTGATGTGCATTGTAAAATCTTAAAGGTCTATTTTAGGAGCCCCTAAAATCTTACAGGGCTATAGCTGTACTCATTTACTTAGTCACCATAAATGACTATTATGTGTCATTTAGGGTGAGTTGTATAAATGTGGGTTAACTTTAAACTTGGTTCAGCTGTTCTAGTAACCATTGTCAGAACAATCGTTGCCTCGGATATTGATCTTGGTGTAAAATTAATCTGTGTTTATACAACACGCCCTCAAATAGAAGTGGAAATAAAAATTCGACATGTCGACAATTATTACAATAATGAATATAAAAAAATTTCTTTGACATTATTAATTTAATACAATTACAACTGCAGAAATAAAATGTCCCTAAAAACAGCTTTACAAAGTTGACCTTTATGATACTCGGAGTAATAGCTGTATATTGGCAAGGGGAGTGTTTAGTAACTTTTCTAGTCACTGAAAATGGTATATTTCTGGGGATATTTCAGAAACTTTATTATCATTATTTTTCTTTGTTATAGTAGATGAAATGAAGGTGACATTTTTAATAGATATATATTATATAGATATAGTTCCCCATGTTGAAAATTTTTGAAAAATGTCGTTTGATTTGAAATAATTAATAATTTTGTATAATTAAATAGAAGTAATTATATTCGAATATGCAGGAATATTAATACTTTTTTTAACCTGGGGACACTCGAATTGCAATGCTAGACAAGTATACGTACCAAACACTGTTTCAGTTAATTAACAAAATGTGAAAAAGTGTTAATTAATTTTCATATAAACGTTCTCAAGGTTCAGAAAATTAGTTATGTTAGGCAACCAACGTAACAATATGTCAGGTAAGAGAAGACCGCCGACTAACAATGAACTTCTGAACACAGTTAATCCATAATCCTCCTATTATTCGTATTAGAGACATTACTATTATGTACAACAGTTGTACATACTGATATTTTGTGGGAAAATTGTTTTCATAATCGCCTATTACCTGAGTAAGATTTCTCAGAACAATAACAACACCACCTTCAATAAGTGACATAACAAAACGAAATTCAAAACAAGTTTACTGTAGAATTACATTTTGTGAAGAAAAATTTAAAAAATTGGAATAGTGTTTCAATTTTTTTTAATTTAATTATTAATAGATTACTTTTCATTCCTTTCGGATCTAATTAATTCCATTGTAAAATGCACTAACTTCCAGAAAAATAAGAAAGTACTAAAGTATTTATGTATAAATAAATCAATACCATACTATAATTTTTGTAACCATACACGAAGTAAACATTTTGCATACGTAATACAGTCCGCGAAATACAATTTGAAGCGAAATCCAATCAATGATAGGCCGATCATAGGCATATTCAATATTTTCAGGATTTTTTTACAAAACTTAATTGTTTTATTTGTCATTTCCATAAAAACTGTGTGCCAATACAGTACAAGGTACATTGACTTTTCATTATTAGATGATGCAGATGGGCCAACCGAGCAACGGGACTCTGTAATCTTCTTCTATTATAATAGACATAATCTCCTTACTATAATCTTATCCTCTGACCACTTCTTGCATTCAAGTGGTTATTTGACTGTAGTTTGAGCTATTGCCTACATTCAGGCGTTTAGAAAATTACCAATTACAGTAGAGCCTGGCATTTTGTTACTAAACACTCCCCTTAATTAACAATACTTTAATTTCAGTAATTAATGATAACTTCAGAGTTGCGTAAATTGCAAATTATAAAAATGGAGTGCACACCATTTACAAAAAATTGCAAATTACAAAAATTGAAACTGAAAATATATTTATGCACTAAAAATCTCTAATCACTAGTTTTGAGTAGTATTAATCACTACTATTGCTGATTTTTGCTGAAAAACGTAAATCATAAAGGTTTATTTAAGTTTTGAAACGTTCGCGTTGTTATCATTGTTACTTCGTGAGTAGGTTTGAAGGCTACGTGCGTTTCTCATACTTCACGTACTTTAGAATTTTAGAAACTGGAAGAAGTTCAATTCCCTGTAGAGATTTCTAACATGTAACAAAACACTATATTGACGCAGCACCAGAGGGACTTCACTTTTACTTTCTATTTTCCCAAGGAAAATCTATCTTCAGAGACTTTCAACCATAACGTATTGTATATCATTATAACAAAATAAACCGGGAAATCATCTATCTACCGTTGCATTTTATGGCGAATTACAGTTGTATGAATCATTCACACTAATTACAGAGAAAATCAACAAATATTTAAAAAATTTCTGGACAAAATTCAATAACTTATTTTGTCTAACAACTCAAAATAAAAGGATGCTATCTTGATGTTTTTAAGCAATTAAAGTTGAAGTTTGCTAACGTGTAGTTAGAAAAACTTTTCATCCACTGTAGAATGGTAATTGGCTGGTATTGTAGATAGCAACCAATCATCAGCTTACTTACATTGCATAGTATTATTAGATTCCAATCATCAACCTAGAGTATCAAATTTATTACCGTCAAAAACTACAGACTAACTATACATTGCAAATTCAATATTTGATTTTCAATAAAGAGGTATTGGATAAAACGTTGTATGACACACTTGAGTTAAGGATATTATCCACTCCATAATATCGTACTTAACTCACTTGCATCATAAATAGCTATTTATAACGAACTTTATATTTTACAAAGAATATATAAACTTTCTCTTTTACCTTACTTCCTACTATACTACCTGTGAACAGTTTATTGACAAGGTCAGGTCACATGTGACACATGTATACATATATGTATACATGTATAGTAGTATAGGAATAATATGATAAATGAAGAAAAATCAGTTAAAAAGCTGAAGATTGGTGCCATGTTCTAGGGAGGAAAATATTTAAGTTGAAGTTTTCGTCACAATACTATACCGCCGGATTTACAAGCAATAGGGATTCGTAAGTGGTTTGCGTATAATTACTTGTTAATTATACGGTAGCGCCATTTTTATAGTTTCAGATTACTTTAAAAAAATGCCAATGGTTAACAAATTTTATAGTAGTTCAGAACATTCTGTTTTTATGGATATTATCCATAAACGAAAAATTGACCCACGAGGACAGTCAGGGTTAATCTTTCTGATGTGTGCTCTGTGTTCCATATAACGTTTTATCCAACACCTCTTTATTTAAGTTTAAATATTGAATTTGCAATGTATAGTTAGTCTGTAGTTTTTGGAGGTAACAAATTTGACACTCTAGGCTGACGAGTGAATTTTAATAATATTATGTAATATAAGCTGGTGATTGGTTGCTACCTACAATAGCAGCCAATCATATTCTACAGTGGGTAAAAAGTTTTCTGTCCACAAGTGAATAATCTACAACTTTAATTGCTTAAAAACATTAAGATAGCACCCTTTTTGTTTAGAGGTGTTAAGGAAAAAAATACATAACAATATATAATTTCATTTTACATTTAGTTCAAGAGAGCTGAGTAACTCGAGAGTATCAATATGATCGCCGTGGCGCGTCATGGAAGGGCTGCAACAAAGCACATTTTCAAGACATGACATGACTTTCATTGTTTCATTAAGGTGCAATAATAAATACATATGCACATTTACCGTTAATGCTTTTTTCAAACGGAATTCTTTCTTGGTTGACTCGAAATCATCAATCGGACAGCCGAGAATATCTACTTCATCATTGAAACTCATTAATTTCGTATCTGACCGATTGGTTCATCCATGTTCCGCTACACGCGAACTTTGGCCTATATTTCGGCCTTCAGTCTCCGAAGTTTTTGATAAACTTGGTAAACTTCAACTGCAGAGCGCGATGTAGGACTCACATGCTTCGCAGCACTTCAAGTGCATCAGCTACGCAAGAGCTTCTGTCTTAATAGATTCCGATGATGAAGCGGACCTGCACGGCTGCTCGACTGATGATTTGGGCATGATGTGAGCGAGGACTTAAAATAAAGCATTAACGGTAAGTGTGCATATGAATTTAACAAATATTTTTCACTTTTTGTGGCGAAACGGTGAAAGTGATATCGTGTTTTAGAAGTAACTATGCTATGTTGTTGTAGCCTCTCCACGACGCGCCATGGCGACTACCACATGGTGCCGTCCTGGGTCGCTTAGTCTTGACTGCATGTAAATTCAGTTGATAGAGTCGAGTTCTCTATAGAGTCTAGAGGAAAAATCCAATTTGACGGATAGCTAGTTTCAAGATGGCGGCGTGTTCTCCATGTGCGATTTTCAAGACATATGTTATTATGGGCTATCTATCGAACATGTCCACTAATTCTCAGCTTGTTAATCAATTTTCCCCACTTTGTCCAAATTGCGCGCATTATGCCTTTACTAATAGAGGCTATTTGAGGTTATAAAAAGAACGGCTACAGCGACCTTTTGCTTATATCAACTACCCCAAGATAACTAACTGTCAAAGATCAAATCTCTAAATGTCTGAAGAAAGCCGTAAAAGTGTCGGATTTTAAGTCTAAAACAGCTATTTCATCCCACAATGGTGAATGGCTTGCCTATATTTTTACATATGTTGTATTTCACAACCACTTGATCAAAAAATATCTCCTGAGGATTCTAACTTATGTAATGGACAGTTTCTCACTTAAAGCTTGCTATACGAGTAAGTTTGAAAATCACTAATCGAAACATCATTTTTAACATTATCAACCATAGTCATATCTATAAAATAAAAGCTTAAATGAGGCCTTATATGTTAGTAATCATTAAAGGATGTTCAGAATGTAAACTAATTATGAATAATAAAGTACATATATAGTTTAATTTAAAAAATATTAGTAGATGAAAAGTAGATAACTTAGGAAATTAGCATCATTCTGTTATGACAGATATGACCCTACAGACTTTAGCTTTATTCCATAAATACTTAGTTTCTACCTTGTATAAATATTTCCATTATTGTACTATAATAGAATATTTAACAATAGCATCTTGCTGGCCACTTTTTTCTGAATTTCTTATATGTTTTTCATCTGAACCCTCGTCAAAGACGACTACATTCTCCTGTCTAGCACAGTCTGTTTAATAATAAACAAGATATCACAACATTCTTCTAATGCGAGAATGAACACCTGAAATTGAAGACAAAATCAATATTCGCAGTTAGCCTTGCTAACTGGGAATATTTTCAGTTTTCAATTTTGTAAAAAATCGTAAGATACTATGAAATTGTTTTTATTTTCGGCATAATTCTGTATAGACACATAACAGAGTGCTAAAGCAGATTTGTAGAGATATTCTAAATGAGTGTTGATATTAGCATTCAGAGTATTAAACAGTGTTGATATTGATATTTTTATAAGGAATGTGACCATTCCTTCATTCTTCCCATTCATCAGCATTCAAAATCAATATAATTGTAGTTGTTCATACTTTTAATTTACTTTATTGATTATCAAATTAATTTTTAATATGAATTCACACTAAAAGTGTTATTAACTTTAAAATAATAGTCCAGCCAATTTAGAACAAACTTTTATGAATTGCGGAAAGTTAAGGTAAGTCCTTGGATTTTTGCATAGGCCTTCCTTAAGGGTTACTAAACAATTCCCCTTTAAATAAAAGTCACCTAATAATAAAACCTGTAGTTTATTGGGATAAAGGGTGTAAAATAAAGTTTATTTAATTCTCTACCAAAAATGTCCGAATGTCTTTTCGTGCCGTACTTTCTTTTCGTTTTATAAAAGACAGAAAATATGTCATACGTGGATCAGCAATTTGCACCAGTAAATCTTCTGAACTATTGGACGTAACTTTTGTGGTTTCATATTCGTCATAAAGTAACAAAGAGAGAGCGAGAGCGAGAGCGAGAGGCAGAGGCAGAGGCAGAGGCAGAGGCAGAGGCAGAGGCAGAGGCAGAGGCAGAGGCAGAGGCAGAGGCAGAGGCAGAGGCAGAGGCAGAGGCAGAGGCAGAGGCAGAGGCAGAGGCAGAGGCAGAGGCAGAGGCAGAGGCAGAGGCAGAGGCAGAGGGAGAGGGAGAGGGAGAGGGAGAGGGAGAGGGAGAGGGAGAGGGAGAGGGAGAGGGAGAGGGAGAGGGAGAGGCAGAGGGAGAGGGAGAGGGAGAGGGAGAGGGAGAGGGAGAGGGAGAGGGAGAGGGAGAGGGAGAGGGAGAGGGAGAGGGAGAGGGAGAGGGAGAGGGAGAGGGAGAGGGAGAGGGAGAGGGAGAGGGAGAGGGAGAGGGAGAGGGAGAGGGAGAGGGAGAGGGAGAGGGAGAGGGAGAGGGAGAGGCAGAGGCAGAGGCAGAGGCAGAGGCAGAGGCAGATGGAGAGGGAGAGGGGGAGGGGGAGGGGGAGGGGGAGGGGATGGAGAAGGAGAGGGAGAGGGAGAGGGAGAGGGAGAGGGAGAGGGAGAGGGAGAGGCAGAGGGAGAGGGAGAGGGAGATTTTTATTGTAATTGTTTTATATAGTGTGCAAATTAATATAGTGGGGGAGGGGGAGGGGGATGGAGAGGGAGAGGGAGAGGGTGTGGGAGAGGGAGTGGGAGAGGGAGAGGGAGAGGGAGAGGGAGAGGGAGAGGGAGAGGGAGAGGGAGAGGGAGAGGGAGAGGGAGAGGGAGAGGCAGAGGCAGAGGCAGAGGCAGAGGCAGAGGCAGAGGCAGAGGCAGAGGCAGAGGCAGAGGCAGAGGCAGAGGCAGAGGCAGAGGCAGAGGCAGAGGCAGAGGCAGAGACAGAGGCAGAGGCAGAGGCAGAGGCAGAGGGAGAGGGAGAGGGAGAGGGAGAGGGAGAGGGAGAGGGAGAGGGAGAGGGAGAGGGAGAGGGAGATTTTTATTGTAATTGTTTTATATAGTGTGCAAATTAATATATTGTTGACGAACATTGGAATTTTGTGTTCAACAGTTGCTATTTTCAATATATAGTATTTTTTCTTTGTAATTTTTACATCTGCTTATTAGAATGTGTAATATAAATACTCTATTACCGCTACAGTACCATAAGTAAAGTAAGCGACGAATTATTTTGATCCCTCTGTGCACAAAGTCTCACAGAGCAAAAAGTTCAGTTACATCAAAAATCATCGAAAGTAAAGTCTATTGTGTCGGAAGTTTTATTGAACGAAAAGTATTGATGAACGAAAAGTTTCGTTAGACCAAACGTCCATTAGATCTCAGTCTTCTTGGACATAATCAGTCAATGTGCCAAAATTTCATTAGATGAAAAGTCATTGGAGCAAAAGTAGGGAAGTGTTTGCTATTTAGTCTAACTGCAACTAATGGACCGGATGCGAAAAGGTTCCCTTGCAAATTTTTCAATCAGTGATCCACTCTTTGGATTGGTTCGAAATCGCTCCGAAAAGCTTTTCTAGCACAAAGATTGCGCAATATAACTTTAATGATCGCTTATAAAGATAAGGCGGAATGAAGGTAATGAAAATTACCTTCATTCCGCCTTTATAGATCTTTAAGCATGTAAAAAGCTTGAATAGGCTTATAAAAAGTTTTGTTGCAAGTCTTCTTCCTTTTGTAGAGCATTTGAGATAAAATAATTTAAAAGCTTTAAATAACTTAAAAAGCTGGTAAATTTTTATTGCTTCTGATTTATAGTCACATTCGACGAAACATTATTTTTTTGATAATTCTAAGTTGTTCATTCTCTACACGATAGTGCATAACCTTGCACATAAATGTCTTGTGCGCTCGATAAAGACCATGGAAGTACAAAAAAGAAATCATTTTAAAGATATGCGTCATGCAATTATCCGCATTAGTCTCGATAATCTTTGGATAAGTACAAAGCTGTGCTTTAACCAAGACATTCCAAGAAAAAGCGCAGTAGGGTATTATGTTCTCGGGAGGTCTTAACTTTTTATGATACAGGTGCCTAGATGTAGTATCATTTTTCTTATTGCGGAATAAACATTTTATGATTGTACATCGGACTATTCAGTCGATAGTTGCAGGCTGTTAAACACAATGCGTTTTTTGCCTCATCTAGGAAATTATAGAATCTCGTTATATTGTTGACTTCGTAACATTTCATCGGTAATAAGCACTACTATCTTTTTGCCACAGAAATGATTCCGTGCTCACGTTAGACAAGATAAAATGAGGGATGACTATATAGACTATGGGTATATACCCACATAACCAAAATTACCTAAAAGGTAACTATATTATTATATAGTCTCTGGTTGTGAAGTTTTCAGAAGATTGCTAAGATCAACCTACAAATATACTAGCAAGCTTAATTTGCAGTCGGCTGCGAATTATGATGGGCGCAATTGGGGATGAAAGCTTTAGAATTCTGCGACCTCAAAATTGTATGAATAGAAATTACTGTAGTAGGCTATTAGGCAGGATACTGCCGATAAAACGCCCGTATCAATATCTTCTAAAACAACAAACATCCTTTTCGCTTTTCTTAATGCAGCCTCGAAATTATAATTTCCACAGTTTGCGCCTGGTAGAATAATCAGATCATTTTCAGACTGTTTCTTTTCTCCCGTTCCGTTCTAGCATTAAGAGATTCTGCATTAAGGAAAATCTGTTCGAGATTAAGCGGGGTACATAAAATAATTCCTTTCCACAAACCGTTTTTTATTAACACGCCTTAATTACCCAACTTTCTTTCGCAAAGTAGTTGTTCTTTATTTTATTGTTTTCAAATATTCTACAATAACAGTTCTATAATTGCCCGTTTCAATGATTTTAGAGCAATACCCATATATTTAATTTAATTGTGTTGTCTAATCAATTCAAAGTATGTAGTAAGTACGAATCATCAAACAAATCGTCGGCTTCACATGAAAAGTGCATAAGTCCGAAAAACCTGTTTACAAGAAATGTAACATTTTTCATGTTGTCTGTCAATGCTTTTGCACTTGTGCCTGATTTTATTTTTGCTATTTAAGCGACTTCTACTAATTATTTTCGGAATTTCTCGTATTTATTTTATAGAAAAAGTAATAGTTAACCAGATAACGTTAAAATCTCAGTTTTCTCAATTTTGGCACTTACGCCCTTTTCATATGAAGCCGACGAAATATTTAATATCTTCAATGGTACGAAACAATCGCTATTGTGGGGGATGATTATAATAATATACTAGTAACTTTCTTACCTATGAGTGCTAGTAGGAACATTCATAGATTCCTGGGAGTTTTTATGAGCAAATGTGATGTTGGTCTGGATACTAGGATCGTCTCGTCCAGTTGTTGAATCGGTGTGGGAGTCTGGTCCTCTCCTGAGTGAGCGTGAGAGTATCGAGTAGGTACACTCTGGCCGTTGCGATTTGACACATGCCAGCCCACAACACCGTGAGAACGTCTCCTGAAAAACAACGTCTGTTTTGCTTTAATCTAGATGTATAACCAATTGAAATATTAAAATTCGCATGCAACAAACACTTAATATAGTTAATATAGCAAAAAGCACCACTATATAACAGCAAGCGATAAATGAAAATGAAACGACAGAAACAGAAATGGAAATAAAATGATTAATGCTAGGTGAACGAATACGGAAAGGGCAGTTCGCAGTTTGAGTTAGGAAACTTTCATTACCATGATAATAAGTTTGGCTAGAATGGGTTTAGTTAAATAAATAAAGGTTACTCATTTACAATTAAAATTGTCTCTCACTTTTATCGTTGACGCTGAAAGGGTTTTATGAAATAACCAAATAAATGTTTCAAGATACACAAACAATAATGAAGTGTGCGTAGTTTACGATAATACAAAGCTAACTTGAAATGTGATACTACAACAATAATGTTGTTGATAACGTTAAAGGTTACTCTAACAAACTAAAGCTATATCTTAACTAAAACTACAACTAAGTTAGTATAACAAGACTAACAGTATAACTAGTCATCAGTTTAAACGCATTAAAGTAAATATTATCCTAGGAACTGGTAGGTGTAGAGGGATTTCAAGAATATTTGTAGAAGAAGCCTTGGTAGTGTAATGCCTGGCGTGCCGGACTTTCACCCAAGCGGCCCGCGATCGACTCCCGGCGCCGGCAGATCTGGGTAAGGTTTTCTGCAGTTTTCCTTAGCTGTGACACAAATGTGGGATTTGCGCTGTTCCATCTGTAAGTCGGGTGCAGCCGCACATTGGGCCTACATAATAATAATTATCGCCCCCTCCCTCCGCACAAGCTTATAGCTTCTGGGGCGTTGGTTTAGGTTATGGGTTGTAGTAGTTATTATATATTATTATTATTATTATATATTGAATTTTATTGTCAAAAGATAAATGTACGTAGATCATGACGATTGATATAAAAATCTGCATAGAATTATATGCAATGTTTCAACCGAATCGATAGCAAACCCTTAGTCTTAGCCGTATCAAGAGATATTCCTATAAAAGCACAAAAAGTTTACGTGTCTGCGATTACTGGGGTGGGGACGGATTCTGACTGGCAAACTTTTTCAGATTTGTCGTCCCCAGTTGATACATTTCTTTTCTAATACATTTTCTAAATTTCTTGTTCAATAAAAAGTCGTTTAATAAAAGATACTAAACGTAAATTACTGTCCGACCTCATGTGCTCGATTCCATTCACTAACCAAACTTAGTAACTGATTGAATGGCTTTATGGTCCATTAAGTCAGTTTTAAAACACGAAAATGAAATGAAAATTAATGTTCACCATGTCCCTCCTCGAGATTCCACTGCTGTCTGCCTACTATATTTCATTTAACAAATTTATCCATTTTATTTTAAAGTATATTAGTCTAGATTTCGAGTTGTTGTTGGAGGTTTCTGAACATTTTTAGCTCGTATATGAATGTCTTGTTACGATTGTTTGTGGAAACTTTAACTTACTAATTAAATTTATTAATTAAAATATTCGAGTGTAGTGGGGGTCGGTGTTTGTTTTTTGCTTAGGTGTTGTTCAGACGAAACCAAAATTCTTTATTTTCTTCTTTAATTAGATTTTATTTAATACAAAACTATTACCTTGTTTAATATTTAATAAGTAAAGTTTATCATTTATGTAAAGTTGGTATTATAGGGATTTCAGATCGCTTATTAGTAAAGAATTATTATCTTCAGATTTTGATAGATATATTACTTGCATTTAAGGTTAAGGTCGGAATGTTGTGCTTAGAATTGCCATAAGAACTTCTGTACGTGTTATTTACCAAACACTCCCAACATACCTCCTCTAGGCAACCACCTGACTTACCAACCCCCGGTGGTTTGCCTCACCCCACTTAACCAACCTTCCCCCGACTTACGCCCTTTGGGCTTACTTTATAACTCCGACTTAGCCCCCTCGAATTACCAATACTCCCGCCTTTAATCACCCACCCTTCCCCAACTAATCACCTTCTCACTTCCCCTGTCACTTAACCACTCTTCTCCCATGGACTAACCCATACCTACTACCCGACTTATTCTCTTCCGGATAAGGGACCATCCTTTAGCTATCCCATCCGGATAGGAATTTGTGAAAATAAACTACTATTTATGAAGTCTATATGTGTTTTATATTTATGGAAACTTGCCATACCATACTATACTTCAATCATAAATACATGAAATGAGTCATTTTCGTAATCACACCGGAATAAACAAATACGACCCGAGGTGAGATAAGAGACAAGAGTGCAAATTTCACGTTGCTAAGAATTCAGTGACGTACGTTAGAATCAACAGATTTTCATGGCTTCATTCGCATTTATTTTTAATTAAAAAGGGGTTTGTTCCGCTTCTGAATCTTTCTAGCTCATTTATTGTTTATTTTATCATTTAGATTACAGCGTGGCCTTCGCAACTAATTCTAGATGCATCTTACATTTTCGCCCACGTGTTTGTGATAACTCATTTCTTGCAACTTTGGTTGAAGTATAGTTGCTACATAAGTTGTGAATCACAACTTGTGATACTTAGTGGATTGAACTAAATCACTGATAATAATCTTAGCATTCACTTATTAGTCTCCAGTTATCAATAGAAGAATTTAACAAAAAACCTTCAACAAATCTGAACAATTTTAAACTTCCAGGGTTTGATGTTTGGGAAATATGTTGAAACAGTATACTCTGTCCTAGCGCATTAGTAATTGCTTGAGAAATCTGTGATCCACTTTGGCTAACCCTAATTCCAGTTGGTATATGTTATCTATACTTTCTTATTATTCGTTTTTGTTTCCCTGCATAATTTATTTCCTGGCTTGTTTGTCTATGTTCATTTAATTAACATGACCGGTATGTCATTTCCGAACAGATTCAATAGTTTTCATTTTCTTTCAATGTACAATAGCTGCTGAAGCTTATTGTACCTATTTATATGTTATTTGGGTGCAGTACACACCAGGGCAAGTTTATTGGTCTCTAATTCTTTGAACTATACCAAAATTACTAGAGCATACTATGGAAAAGAAGTCCTTGAAATGTTTTAATTAGTCTTTGCGAAACAAGGAACATTTAATAAAAAGGTTGAATCGATGATTATGTATCTTATAATCAAGTTGCCTTTTAAATATGATATTTGTCGTGGATGGAAAATTCAGATTACCAACAAACCGGACTGTCACAACCTGAGCATCATGACTTTGACGTTTACTGTTTTTGGACAAGAGAAAAAAGACCAACCTACGTTAAAAAAATGTTAAAAATGCCATCATTCATCGAGAAAGCAAACTGCTCCCTTTCGATATTCAACATCAAGTTTCTATACGATATCACATTAGACCATTACAATTGGCACAACATGGCGATTGATCAAGAACTAAATAACTGTAACTTGACAACTTAACAAGATCTTTATGAACAGTTTCTTCAGATCAATCTATTTATTTTTGGGCAAGGAATTGAATTTGAGGAATCCCCTAGTAGGGATGTTTTCGTGCTAAACATCCCATTGACATGAGGCCTACGGTTTTATTTCTTTATCCGAGAAAGCATGTTTTAATTTTTGTCTGCTATAAAAGATTATTTGACTGGGGGTCCAACCTTTCACATGTAACTCTGTAAGAATTGTGCTTATGACAATTTTCAAGACCTTGACATATAATGCTGCAAGATTTTGGTGGTTCGTGATTCGTGACATGATTTCATTGTAGGTATTGCGTTTTGTTCTGTAACGACTTCATCTAAGAAATGAAGTAAAAGAAGTATTGAGGCCAAAGATTAATGGATAAAAAGGAAATCCCAAACAAAATTATGAGAAGCCAGATCACTTCTCAGATTGTCTGAACAATCAGTAATGTCATTTGAAAAATTAAATTTGAAGATGCCGCATGTGAGTGACTTACTATAAATGCAATAATTGATAATTCCACCAATTTATTTTAGCAAAAAATAATAGTTTTGCCGAGATCCACAGGAAACTTTATGGTGAGATTTATGGAACCGATATCATAAGCGTTATCAGAAGTGGTTGGATAGTGGTGTCGTTTGTTTACAGAAGGACGAACGCATGTCAGTGACAAAGAGTGCGGAGGTCAGCTTAGTATGGATAGACAATTTAGTGGAAACAGTGAACACGAAAAATCGCGAAAATTGTTCTTTTCTTGCATTTCCCATCGAATTTCTAGCAGTTCCCTGCGACGGACAGATGTTTATTAATGTACTTATTGTGAATCGCTCACTCGCGGCATCTAACAAAAATTCGACAACGAGAGACAACTAGCCAACATACTACGTGGGGGTTATTAATGTAAAATCGAGTGTTTTTCTACACTATTCTGTGCGTGCGTACATCTTTATTATAACATCTGATGCTTCACTTTCTTGCGAATGCATTCTAAATGTCTTTACTCCTTCCCAGTTCTAGCACCAGATTTCTGCCTTTTGTGATTTAAAGATAGTTCGTTTGCAAAAACCACTTTAAGGAAGGATTGTACTGTTGTTGTCCACAAAATGTAGAAAGCAAATAATAACTAGTGGCA
Organism: Agrypnus murinus; assembly: GCA_929113105.1. Taxonomy (NCBI): domain Eukaryota; kingdom Metazoa; phylum Arthropoda; class Insecta; order Coleoptera; family Elateridae; genus Agrypnus; species Agrypnus murinus. The sequence goes on along the minus strand of OV816024.1, from coordinate 224,615,585 downwards.
GTTTCCACAGTATAACTTTGTATTTTCAAGATATTGGATTTCAAGGAAATTCTTCAAGGGAAAATCCTAGGAAATGCGTTTTTAGATAATACAATTTTTTTATGCCGAAATCAAAAGTTCTGTAATAGAATTTTGGATCAAGTAGTGGATAAGTTCAGTTCAATGTACGATGGGCCAAAAGTTTTATTTGTTATGGACTTTCAAATTAGACATTTATTCAGAATGATTTATTTAAGATTTTATACTTATGCCAGTTAAGACGAATATGGTACCATGAAGACTGAGATTTACCATACAGGTTATATTTTATTCGTTTCTCAGATTTTCATACTTGCCCGAGATTTTGACAGGTACTGTACAATATAAAGTATCATACATACTACCCACTCACAATATAATTTTCAAATAGGTTTCTACAGTTTTTATGATGTTTTTATCATGAAAACTCTTGGACAGGCTGCAGCCCCATAGCCCCCTCGGTAAGTCCAGGATCTCTTTAATTGATATGCGTATCAAGTAAACTTAATAACTTAATTGCATTAGTAACTAGTTAACTAAAACAAAATTTACATTTAATAAAATAAAATGTTCCATCTCCCTATTAAACTACACAGCGAATTTCGTATCTATGAACATACAAAGCCACTGCATATAATACTCGTTTGTACAACTCTTATATAATATAACACGTCAAATTCATTGACACCTCTGAGGGTTATGCACCCAATCTTACCTATTTTGACAGCTGATTAAAAAAATAAATTACTTCTTTAAGAAAATTTAATAAACTCATACACAGATAATCGCATAATTTCTTAAATAAATTTATTTAACAATAATGTAAACAAAAAAAAAACAGAAAATTTAGAATGGTATTGCGACAAATATAGTTTGATAATTATTTAGAATAAAGGGTTTTAAATACATGTTGGTATATAGTTTTTGTCCACGTTCAAGGTTGTTATTACGTATATTCTTTAATATTGTAATAAGTTTGTAAAACCATGTTTTTGCTTATTAGAGTGTAGGAAATAATTATAATTGTTAAACCAATTATGCATTTTCATTAATATAATACTTAATATTTATCGTTGTGTAACACACACAGTAATTGCCCACACGTACATTCAAAATTCACACATGTAAGATTAGTTGTTGCATCGTTGTCTTGAGGTTGCATCCTTAATAATTGAACATGAATTAAAGGAAATCTGCATGTTCAGAGGTATAAAATTTGCATTCTATATTTCTATTATATTTACTAAATAATGCATATAGTAACTCATTAAAAAATCACATTTCATAATTAATCGCAAGAAATGCTTTCTGCTTGCTTAATATTACCCCTCTTCATTAAAAAATAATAGTATTATCATTTATGCAAATATAAACATGTAAATATACGTTGCGTACAATTAATATAATAATCCTGATATTTAAAATAAACATCCATAAAAGCTATTGCACTCATAAAGTCTGAATCCTACCATTTATACTGTAGGTTAATATAAGGTATAAACTTTATGATTTGATGATTGATTATTTTGGATTATGAGATGGTATACTGTATACTTGAACTGCAAGCATTAAGTAGTTAAAACTTTATGCATACGTAATGCTTTTAAGATTCATTTAAGCTCAAAGATAAATGTTAAAAGAAAGTTAAATAACATTTTAAACTTTTTGCTAAGTACTCTTTTTTACAACTTAGACAGTTAATCTGAAAATCTTGCTGTTTTATGCATAAACCTGTGTTGGAGAAAATAAAAGTTTCCCAACAAATGAAACGAACAAGGTAGCAATCTTTCAAATCCTGCATTATGAATAACCAACATAAATTATTTAGATATTACGCACTCAGTAAAGAACTTTAAAGTACAAAAGTGAACTATGACTACACAGTTGAGGTGAAGCAGTTTGTATGAGACTATGAAGTTTCTTCTAAATGACCAAAGATTAAAACTATAATGAACTATTTTCATCTTGTACTTGAAAATGTTTCAGTTCAACTGCTTGTAATTTTCTTAATTTGAAAACTAACGCCAGAATGACGTATGTATAATTTAATAAAAAGTACATTCTCTTGTTTCTGTTAAAAAAAATGTGTTTTATGAAACACTAGCAGCGATTCATTAAAAATTTATAAAACGAATATTTATTTCGTTTTGATACGATGAAATAAAACAAATGTACAATTTCATATTGGTCTTCAACATTACATACCATAATTCATTCCTCTTTTACCGCATTTTGCAGTGCCGGCGTTCCACACAAACTCTTATGGGAGTGCAATGGAGGTAATGGAGCTATTGTAGCAAGTACATTACGTCCCCCCATACTTTATCACTCATACAACTTTCATACCTTATTAAGTATAATGAGTTCAAATATGATTGCATTAAATTTTTAAAATTCAGTCTCAACCGAGACTTTAACTCATGTCCCTTTGATCCTTCCTCGTGAAGCAGGATCTCTACCACTCGGCCACGGAGGATATTCATATTTAACCATACAACCGCAAAACTTTCAATGCAAATATAAAACAAATATATTTTAATTAGAACTAGAGATAGAATAATTAAATTGCGTAGGTATTCATGCCGGTCAACATAATACTACGGCTAATAATTCTAAATATATAATTATACTAAATAATAATATATAATATATTACTATATTTTAAATATTTTTGTAAAATTTAAAATAATGCATAGTTAGAATTAAAATTGCTCGCGTTTTACTTTCTTATCCTAAACAGATTTGCATTTGTTATTTAGCATCATCTCTTTTCACGACAATCCTTTTAATTTTAAAGGTACTATACCAAACATACAGTACACAAAATTTATTTTTCTGTTTTTCGGGTAATAAGCAGGTTTTTTGTAATTTGTATATGTAGCAATAGTGTCACATTAAAACTTAACAACTAAGTCATAAGATGGCAACTTATATCTGCTGTGTACATTTAAAAAATGTGTTAATATTTACTGCAATACCCACCGTAGTATAATATCTTTAATAGATATTTCTTAAATGTATTTTAAATATGAAATACTTTTTTATTATAAAAAATATTTAACAAATCTCTTTATTTTACATCTAATAATTTGCATTTGATTCTTTATAAATGTTTATATAATAATAAAAAATTAATATTTAAAAGTAAATATAATATACAGGGTGGGATTAAAGTATGGAATATTTAAAAAAAAAGCGAACTCAACCGGTTTTTTAAAAACGCTGAAACACGTCGATTTTGTTTTTTAAAAATACTACACATTAATATGTGCGATTCACCTTCCGACTTTCATTTGTTTCTAAGTTATGACGTCATCAAAAAAATTTTAAATGACAATATAGATTTTTAATAGTGGAATCCGATAGCGATTTTTCTTCTCTTTATGACCATGCAAAGAAATCATAAGGTTGCATAACAAAAATTCTGAGAAAAATTGATCTGAACATTTAATGTTATTGATATTAGAGTATCAATATATCAATATATCAGATCGATTTTTCTCAGAATTTTTGTTATGCAACCTTATGATTTATTTGCATGATCATAAAGAGAAGAAGAATGACTATCGGATTTCACTATTAAAAATCTATATTGTCATTTAAAATTTTTTTGATGACGTCATAACTTATAAACAAATCGGAAGGTGAATCGCACATATTAATGTGTATTTTTAAAAAACAAAATCGACGTGTTTCAGCGTTTTAAAAAAAAACCGGTTGAGTCCGCTTTTTTTAAAAATATTCCATACTTTAACCCCACCCTGTATAAGACTTAACATTCACAAAATTTAGCATGATTAGAAATATTTATTAAATGTTTCATTTTTAGCAAACATTCTTACTTTTAAATCTTCATATTTTATAAACATTTAACGTACATTTTCAAAACAGTTTTAATATAGGACGTATTATACAGATCGTATATAAATATTACATAGCTCATCAATGTTTGATTTACAATGTAAAATGTGCGTTAAATCGTAAAAATATCTGAAAACCTTCTTTTCATTTTCATTTCATTTAAAAAATATGGTATTTATAAACTTAAGGCTCCCAACGGTAATGCTGTTCTCTTTGTAAAAATACTTTCGGCTGATTTTGGCAATCGGCGTCAGTCTGATGGACATTAATCACGCGTATTAAAGTGTAGGTATGGTGCTTGTTTGCTGACAAACCTTGTGGGTAATGCACAATCAAATAAAATGGTGTGTTTTGTGAATTGGTAGTGGCTTTTTGATTTTGATTGTATGGATTATGCAACTTTATGGATATAACTTTGTGTTATAGTTTTTAATAGTATTTCGTAATATTACTTAACATACATATATATTCAACCAATGTTAATGTTTTATTTTTTATATTTTTGTAGTTATTTTCATGACAATAAACCAAAGACAAATGAATTTTTTGTGTTATTTTTTAATGAAGATTTCAGTCGCATGAATATTTCTAAATATTTATTGAATATATACAGTGTCTGCCATAAAGTTGGATCCATACGGAATTTTTATTTAATATTCTGATTGGAAAAAGACTTTGTGGGGCAATCACCTCTGCTTCCAAAAGTACTTGAAATACGCGATGTCAAAGTTGACAGGTGACATTAGGCATTTGTCAAATTCGCCATTCTTTTTTAAAATGGGCGAAAAATGACCTTATTTGTTAAAATATGGAAAAGTTTTATTAAGAAAAAATATTTCTAATGACATTTTAAGTTTACATACCGAGTTTGAACGAGATATTCCGACATAAGAAAAATTTTGTTTTTTAACTTTTTTTGATACACGCACGCACCTACTGGAAATTTCTCAAAAACGGCAACAATGAAAATTCTTTGATATTAATATACCAAAAATTTATCCACAAGATAATTTCCTTATACAAAGCTTATCTATCTCATACGATAAGGGCCATTTTTGTAGCATATGACAGTTTTTGTTAACATACTGTTAAATGGGTTCTTATCAGTGCGTTATCACGTTATTCACGTAGACTGTACCAGTCGTTCATATTCTCTTTATGCACATAGAATCGGCGACAGGCGTTTACAGACTTACGATTTTCTGTATGTATAATATCGATTTGTGTAACTGGTATATTTTTGTCCTTCTTTTTTCAATTTTCTCCGCCTAGAGCTTGTCCCCGAAAAGTGTGACAGCCTAAGACATCAACAAAATTACATAATAATTTGGTAAATAAGTCCATGCACTACTGGGATGTGACGTAATCTTGGGTAAGGGAAAAATGTCTCAGTCATAACGTTTATGAATGCTACGACTTTCAATGAACACGCAGCCGTCTTCAAACAATAGAAAAGCCAAAGGAAGAAATTCAGGCAGCTGGTCAAGCCGTAGTTTCTCTTTATAATGGAAATATGGAGAAGATGAGATTCGGCTTCAAGCTTCAATTAAAGGTGACAACATCTACAGTTTAAGTGAAACCTGATATGTTTTGCCTTTCACAGAAGATGCAAGCACATTTATAATTGTTTCAAAAGTGCATTGCCAGATATTCAATAGTAGATGGATACGCAAATGGATCTACTCAGCTGGGTCTAGGAATTGAGTCGCCGAAAAATAAGCAGTAAAACTAAGTCAAGCAGCAGCACCAGATCTTATAAGAATATCGTTGCACCATAAGTTCATTGACTTATGATGCAAGTCAATATTTAGCACATTTGTTATTCGACAATATGTATGTAAATTAAAGAGAAGACATTCTATAGCATATAGTAGAAGGCATTCTATGGAAGTAGACCATGACTAAAACAATAAATTATTTAAAAGATTTATGCTTTACTTGGTACAGAGGAAAATATTAAAATTCTTTGTTCATTTTAATAAAAGAAATAATTTTCAGTCGCACCATCCTGCATTGATAATAATGTTACAAACAAAGGAATTAATAAAAGACTTAATGATTACCTTTGAACGTTCTTATAACTTATTACCTTTAACTAAGTTATCCCTCCCTGCATCTGTTCGCTAGGGCCTTACTCAGCCTTACTATGCCAGTGGAAGCAGTGCTTAGCACTGAAAATTTCGATTTTATTCTTAATGCTTTTCATCAGGTATTCACAACTTGAGGTTTTTCTGATCAGCCAGGTAGAATCGCTTGATGTCGTCGATTGTTTTCGTTCATCGATATTTTTTGTACAAATTCGATGATTTGAATTCAATATATTTTATTGGACGCAGCTCTGGAAAGTTTGGCGGGTGCATACTCTATGTATGAATATGTGCCATGAGGCAATTTCAGCTGTGGCTTAGTCCAGTAAAACAGCGTAGAAATGATGTGCATTCAGATAAGGGGGAAGAGCCGTTTTGTTAGCCGATCTTTGATGTACATTACATATTTCAGTAGATTAAATAGTATATTCAAAGACTTTTTATTTTTGATTTTTTTCCAATTTCTCTATGGTGATTGAGTTTAGAGCATCTTTAAATATCTTAACTGGCTCTGCAACTTAGAACCTAGAGCCAACCAAATTGGAAAAATCAATTTTTATAGATGTATCATCGTTCATTTTAACGCAGACGTACTCGTGATCAACCAATTGCCCGTAGAACAATCGTGACGCCTAAAACCGCCTTGAATTATTTGGCGCCTTCAGCTTTTTCTTTTCTAATGCTTTATGTTACTAGGTTTTTTACCATACTTTTCATTTGTGTTTCCTCACATCATGCATCGATATAAATCTCCCGGTCTGTAGCGTTTTCAGGATATTAGCCTCTAATTCTTGGTCAGTCGCTTCTTCTTCGTTGTATAGTTTTGCTGACATTTGATTTGATCGTTTTCCATAGTTTCGCCATAATAAAATACGACGTACTAGGATTTTTCCACGTTCATGCAAGATTTTAATGCTGACTTCCTGACTTTCATTCTCCATTTATGTGAAATTACACGTAAATCTCGATTGTGACATACCGTTGTAATCAGTAATAATAATAATGCTAAATAACACTTCAAAAAAGAACAAGGTATGTTTTGTTTTGAAGGTTGTTTCCGTACTCTTCAAGACGGTCCTTAGATATGTTAGTGAATTATCTAATTTCGTAAAATAGTTTGCACGTTTTAGATTAACACTCATAACTTTGATTTATTGTTAAATTTTCTTAACTCTAACTTTTAGTTTGCGAAAATCTTTGCGTTGCATGGAAGGGTTATTTCCTTTGGCCATTTTAGACAGTTTCTGAGTCCCTTGTGCAACTTCCAACATCACATGAACTTTTAAATTAAACTACAAAACTTTCCCAGAATTCTCTTCAAAATAAAGGAAAACTATCGGTCTTAACTGGTAATAAGAGAAACATCTCAAGCAGTTCCCATCAATAATCGATACCAATTTGATTTACTATTTCCGAGAACGTGAATGATATCCCTGCAAAGAGCTTCCATTTGGTAGATTTCGATATGTTAATCTTCTGCATTTGAAAACTTTTATTACATAAAAATTCTACATCCTTCAAGTTTTTCTGCTTAATGGCGCATGCAGGGTTTACTAGTTAAAACTTCACAGTTCACTAACTCTTGAATGTTAAGTAATAGCTGCGATCCCAGAGCTAGGTATACAGAGCCGAACGGCCATACAACTGGTCACAATAATGTGAGCGCAATTACTACCACGGGCGTCGTAAAGACTAGTTAAAATGACTATTTATATTTCAAGTAACATATTCTGATTCTGCGTCTAATCCAAAATTTAATTACATTCGAAACTATCTAATGTTTTAAGTTTAACTCTTAAAGTAAGGATGAAAGTAAGTAAACTTAAAAAAATAAGTCTTACGGATGAAAAACTTTAAATAACGCTTAATGAAAGAAGGTTTGTTGTATTCTAAAAGTATTAGAATACAAGTTATAGGACATATTGTTTACAAATACGAAAGCTGTTAAGCATATAAAACATATCACGCTACTGACAATTTCTTTAAATCAGGTTGGTTATTTTACATAGATCCCATTTCACTTTGTATTTTTTTGCAAGAGTACTCCAAACCCACCATTTTCAAGCGCCCGCTTGTGTTACATTGCACTATTGCAAATTAAATTGCTTCGCTTCGCTGACATAGTGATTTTATGATTTACTAAAATGCACGTCTCTAGTAATGACTGAAATCACCATAACAATGGTAATATTAAAAAAATTAATAATAAATACGCTGTCAATGATAGCAGTAATGACAGTAGTAATGAAAATTATATGCCGTTGCCAACTATAATGATAATGAAATACCGGTCGTTATCATTTACCGCTGTCATAATCATTGACGTTGTTACATTATCAATAAAGTCAGTCTTATTGTTGTCATCGTCATTGATAGTCACTGTCACTGCTATTGCCATTGCCACCGACAGAATATTAAATCAATTGCAACCGCCATGTGACTGTCACATCGACAGGTATTCCAGTGACTTGTAAAAAGTAGATGTTTCTGAAACATCTAAACAGAAATACCCAAGATGCATTAAATACATTATTCCGATATGGTTTGGAAGGATTCATTGATTTTCTGTCTGTTTTACAACAAAAGCAACTGCTGGAGATTTTCATATTTTCTGATGTAGGTACGCACAAAGGAATCGAATTATAAAAACCAAGAAATGACTTAGATACACTGTCATATGTGTAAAAGTGCTATTTACATTTTGCATACCAGGATCAAGTCACATGCAGCTACTCCGTTTCACTTGAAAAAGTAATAAAAATATAACCCATAAAACGTGGACTTACTACTAAAATTCCAACTTACGCACTTAGGACTGTTGTCCACAGGCTGCTAATCAACCTAAGACCTGAAATAAGTACCTGTAATACGACCTGTAATAAGTAGGTTATTTCTCTGGATTTAATGGACATGCGATGATATCCTATTGTGAACTAAGGTGAAGCTCATTAAAGAAGTGAGACCCATGAGCCTCTACTGCAACTTAATGAAAATATAATAATCAATATCTTGCAAGTAATTGCAAAGATTAGTGATGAGAAATGTATGTGAAATATAAAAGGATTCAACCAATTTAGAGAAATTTTATGTATTTTCAAACAATGGAAAGAAATTTTGATGTATACATTTTGGGCAGCGGTTTTCTCATTATCAGTTTACTCTCATGGTATATACCTTTTAACATTATTAGCTTACAGTAAAATAGAGCTAAGACTACAACATTATGTTGGACCTATAGCCTGTTCTACTTTCTCTGCCCAACTGGTGATCAAACCAGCTTAGAAGATTTGATTTTTCTGCTCTCTTTTCTTTGAGTCGATTTTCTGCCCGGTTTTTCAACAATAAATACCTAATCTTAAGCGTCTTGGTGATGGACACTACTTCGTTGGCCATAATACCGTTGTATTGTCCATAATTAATAAATAATTAATTGTTAACCATGTAAAGAAGGCAAGTGACCTTTTTGAAGAATTTTTGGTAATCTTCCGGGTATTCGTAATATATGTACTACGATGAATTATTTGCTAGATTATTTTCTTGTAAATTTTTGTCAGCTTTCCTCTTTATGTTTTCTTTCTTTCGTTCAAACTCCTTTTCTCTATATTTTTCTGTTTTTATAGATATATTTGCTTGTAAAGGATTCTTCGTAGTATGTAAGGGAATAAGAAAGGTTCACGATGATGATCAAGATATTAAAGAATTGCAAAACATGCAAGCAAACAATAGTACATATTGCAAATAAAAAACAAAGAGAACATACAAAAAGTTTTAATATTTTAAGAATTTTTCACCATGCTTATTTTTAGTTGGCCAACCATGTATTAAACTTTTTAAAAATCTGACACATATAGAGTTAACAACAAATTAAATAAAAGTAAAGAAAATGAAGAAATTAATTATCTAATTTCTGTAAATAACTATTTAGTTTCAAAAGTTTTATACTTCTAAGTAAAGACTTTTCGTAAAGGCTGGGTAAATATTTTAAGCCGAATTAGAATTATTGTAAGAATGTATTAAATAAATAATTAAATTAACAATTATCAACAACAATAATAGTGCTAATTTTAATGATTATCAGTTAATGACGATATCAATGATAACGGCACTCAACAATGACAATGTCAATGAGAAAGATGATGCTAACCTCAACGACAGTCACAATGATAGTGCCAACTATACTAATAGCGATTAATGGCAATGGTAAATAAATAATGGTGGCCATAACAATAACAATGGTGAAGAAATCACCATACGAAGTAATAATGTTAAGAAAAATAATAATGGATATACCGTGAATGATAGCAGTAGGTAATCACAATGATAATGATGAAACTAGTGAAAATTATATGGCGCTGTTAATTATAATCATAATACCAAAAATGATAATGGAATTCTCCTGGTTCTCATGTATCATCATGTCGTAATCATTGACGTTGTCACATTATCATTGAAGCCTACTATTATCGATTTCATCGTCATTGTCATTGTCACTGTCAGAATTTTAAATCCATTGCCTGCCATGTTACATCCATTAAATCCATCGTCAATGACACTTCTGTTGTTAATACTATTCCCAATACAATCCACACTACCCTTTCCATATTGTGAGTATCAACACCTTGCTACTCACATTAACATTAATGTTAGCACAGACAAGTATCGTTTTAAGTAATAATAGTTATTTATGGTACAAGTGAGTTAAGTAAGATATTATCCACGAACGAAAAATTTACCCGCGAGGGCCGGCAGGCCCGAGAGGGTTAATTTTTCTGAGTGGATAATATCCTTAACTCACGCGTGCCATACAAAATTTTATCCAACGTCACTTTATTTAAGTTTAAACATCGAATTTGCAATGTATAGTTAGTCTGTAGTTTTGACGCTAATACTCTAAGCTGGTAAACGTAAGCTGGTGATTGGTTGTTATCTTTGAAGGAGTGAGTTTTTAAAAATAACCCACGTTGCTAGGGGCAACGTAGGTTATACTGTAACGTAAGAGTAAAACAATCACTTTCCTTGTTTAAAATGACCATAGTAAACATGATATTTATATAGAGGTGTTGGATAAAGGATTATTGCACGATATCTACTAGATTCGAAAGGTGATGTTAAAAATATCGATACCCTATGACGTATATATTGCGGTGAATTCGCATAAAAGGAAAAATTTGATCTTTTCCAACATTGGCTAGCAAAATAAAAATATATGCGATGAATTTGGCTAATTAAAAATAAAATATTGTTTTTATATTCAATTACATATCAAATACTTTCAAATAACGAATAATTGCTGTTAGATTGTAGATAATTGATTTATAAATAAATTGATTTTTAAAAAGACTGTGTACTTTGGAAATGCTTTTCAACTTCCCTCTTTTATAAATTCTTATATGATTCAAAAATACTTTTTAATAGTTTTAAATAATGCACTAGTTACATAACAATGTTACGTGAGTTCTTGACTAAATCAAGTTTACGTAATAATAAGTTGGGCGCCAATTAAATAACTTAAAATAACTGAATTAAGATTAATAAGAAAAACTCATCTCAGGGCGAATGTGGATTCATGTGGTTTTAAAAATATACAAATTGAAATTGAAATCACTTTTAAAATTGAAATCTTAATTAAGTTTAACTATTATTAAAATTGTTCAATTCACTTAATTGCACTTCACAAATTGTCTTTTCTTTCACAAGATACCAATACAGAAGGAAATAACTTCCTACCTTTTATATAGCGATGCTTCTTCCTTTCTACTATATTCTTTCCCAATTCCTATTGGCAGAGCAAGTCATTTTATGTTGTCCCAGTGCTGGTTTCCAATTCCGGTTGACTTCCTTCCTTTTGCATGGATTTCCCACATAACACCATCCACACACTTGATTATTGGTTACACACTTTTGGTAATACACTTTTGTCTTAATTTATTGCGGGTACTATTTCCCTTGTTCGAAGAATCTTTGTTTATGTGTTTAAATAAATAAAACACCGATTTATGGTTTTGACGTAGATTTATTGACTAGCAATAACTTTAGCTAGAACTTTTAAATTGAAAATTGCAGGTGGTTCCTTTAAACCTTATAAACACTCTTACACTTTATAACAACTATACACTTTCGCCGTATTCAATTCACCAATCAACTTAACTATCTATTTACATTTGTACTATATTATCATTTACGACTTTACACTGTCGCCTTATTTAGTGAACTCAACTTTACATACTTTCTCGTTCGTCGTATATCAGGAAGTGCCTTTACATTAGTATTATTGTCTTTAACACGACTTTACTGCGTCGCTTTATGTCAGGAAGTGTCTATTTACATTTTTACTATATTTCTTACACGACTTTACTGCGTCGTTTTATGACAGGAAGTGTCCTAAAAATATGATTTTCTAAGCTTATATACTATTTACTATTTACATAATTATATTACACAATTTGACGTAGTTTTGGTTATATTCTGTGGCCGAAGCTTTTTTAAAACTTTATTTATTGAATATAATAAAACACATTTATATATTTCGTTTGCAGTCGTAGAATACATTTTATTATTTTTAATCGAGAGAAAACTTTATCTCTTTTAACATTTAGAATACAAATATTAATATTACTTTGTCTGTAATTATTTGACGAGTTTAAGACGAGTTTAAATAAATAAATTTGAATTAACACACTTAACAGAACAATTTTAGAATTCACATTTAAATGACATTAAGCAAAATAATTAATTAAAACTCGAATGAGCCTTTATGTTTTTACTAGCAAGACAATTTTAAAATCCACATCTAGTTTTAGTACTCACTCAGGATAAACACATGTTGAATACTTAATAAAGACTTGTGTGTTGAATGAATATTTAATAAAGACTTGTGTGTTGAATGAATATTTAATAAAGACTAAAGACTTAAGATTAAAACAGAGATATTTATACTTTATCTGCCTACACAGTTCTCATGGTCATGAGAGAATAAATGCCAAAGAAGTTCTCATAGAGATAACATAGACTTAGCAGAAAAACTGTAATTTGATATCGTGAGTTTTATTATCTTAAGCAATTCTCATGTAACATGATCTTATCTATAGTGCGATTCTACGTACGTTACTACGTCACCTTACGATCTAATATATTTACAAACATAATAGCAGATTAAAACATAGTTTGTCACAGTGACACATCTATTACACAACATTGGCAATAATAATTATTTATTTACATGAACAAAAACCCAAAAAAAGAATCACATAACCCGTTGATATTAATCATTTGAAATTAATCATCACTGAATTATATCATAACAATAAATTGCGAACAACTGGATGTTACGTATACTTAAGAAATCGGGGAATAAACTATTTGATAATGAATAAAGAAACATGTATTATTTAACCTTATTAAAAAGTATACACATTGATTGTATAATCAATGACACACCATTAAATAACTTAAAAATATCTTTAACTGGAAACGTTGATAAAATATTTCTAAAGTGTTAGTCTTTAACAAAGATTTTAAAATTTTACAAAAATTTCCAAAATTTCCAAAATTTCCAAAATTTTGACACTAAATTCCACAGAAATATATATCGTAAATATCGTAACGGCAATGACACACAGTGACAAGCAATGCCAATTGGTATAAAATTTCCAATGTACTTTCTTTTGTAGTTTTTTTTAATAAACGCCTAAAACAGTTTACTCTTCATTGTCAAATGGTCATTATTATTATTTTGCCATTTTGACTTCCCTTGTGACTGCTTAGATGACCTTGTTCCACATTTTTTAAATCTTCTAGACTAGTTGCAGCATTAACGTTTTTCTGAAGATGTCGTTTAATAATAGCCCAATATCTTGCAATGTGACGTTCGTGCTTCAGGGTTGTTTAGGGGATTAGGCTCTTTCTCGACAAAATTGACTTTATGTTGTTTATACGTACTGGCCGCTGCATAATGCGCTGTACGCCTTTTAATCATTGACGACAGTCTTTCTAGAAACATTCTTTTCGGTCTAAATTTGCATTCAAATCTTCTTCAGTAAATAATGGGCTGGATTTCATGCCACATTTACACATTGCGTGACAGACTAAGACCTTTCTCTCATCTTTTTCCACAAAAACCGACATGTTCTTTTTGCCCTTTTGTTCTTTCTCAGTAGTGTAAAACTGGGGCGCGGGCAATGTTTTATGATCAAATTTGCAGTAAGTCTTCTCGTTCATTATAACACACTTATATCTTTATTTGTTAAGATGTTGTACAGTTTTCTTGTCTGTTTTCTTATAGCTACAGATTGTTTTTCGTTCCTTTTATATATTTTTATTTTTTATAAGTTTTTAAATTGTACTTTTTCTTTACCTGCTGAATCATTTCTATTGATGTGTCTGTTTTTTCTAGCAGTGTCGCGTACTAACATTGATTTAGTTTTAAAAATTACTACACCTTACTATCTAATCCTGATTAGAGGGTCCATTTTTAGCACCAGATTCCGGCAGTTTTTCGAACTATAAGTCTCGGCAAACTTTTTAATCAATTTATGACACGTTTTTGGCCAATCATGTAATTTTTAGCCAACTGTCTCTTTTATTCTGCACTGCTCGACCAAAATTGCTTTTCTTTCATTTATATTAATTCTCGTCATTGCTGTATACTGTATACAAACTTGAGATTTTCTTTACAAAGCGGTTGTTAATAAACAAATTATTATCGATATTCTTTAAAAAATATTTCACAGCTTGCCTTGTGATTATTTAAAAATGTCAATGTTCTTTTCGATGCAGTCCTTGGGCTGTATACTTGTGTTTTAGAGACTTTTTTAGTGCTGATACACGTTAGGTGGCTTAGTGTAAATCAATATTTAGTTTCAATTGTGGTAGCGAAAGAGTAACGAGTAGTGAACATAATGCTATATATATATATAAAGCAGTGCGGTGAGAGTTTTACTAATTACGTGTTAATAGATAATGTTTAAGAATAAAAATCAAAGCACAAAGAAAAACAATACTAGCCAAGATTAAAGAGAAATGTAGCAGCTAATAAAGACTAAACGAACAGATATAGAACAAACACAGAATATACATTTTTAAGACAGCTTTTTCCATTCTGTAATCACCTTAACCAGAAAAAAATCAACTGTTTACTTGTATCATCAACTCATCAATCTAACTAGAAAAGAAAAAGCTGATCCTAAAAGGATTGTATTTTTTATTTTATACAAGAAATTTACTTTCTTCATTCAGACGATCAGATTGGCATTTCCACTTCTTAAAGAATGCTTTGGGATTGTTTTAATCACACATTCGATGGGATTATGTCAATTTCCTTGCATGCACTGAACGCCTGCAAAAAGGATTTTTTTAAAGAAATGTAAATCTACATCATTTTTAAACATATTCTTATATTAAAGATGTTTCAAAAATGATGTTATTTGTCATAATAATTATACATATATACAAGTTACAAAAAAGAAGTGCTTCCTTCACCGGCCGTAAAAGCTGTGCAAAGAGGCTTTTCGAGGAAAAAAAACACTAATTTTGCATGGGTTGTATAGAATATTATTTTTTCAATTTTCGGAAAAATATGTAAAAAGTACAATGCATAAAATGTTTTACAACAGGAGATCGGGAAATCGGCTTTATTTGCGTGGTAAGAATTTTCCTACGAACTGCGTAACTGCGAGTGAGCAATTCCACTAAGTAAGCTCTCACACTGAAGCAATGCTCAACTAGCATCTAGAAACTGACAATAAGCAACAGACAATATTATTTTGACTACCTCTCACAGTGCAGCAACTGATTCCTTTTAGTTTGTGTAGCAATCTCAAACAATCATGTCATCCTTTAACAACTCTAGATATTCGATTTTAATTTGGTGGCATCTAAGGAACATAAATTTAATAACAGCGAAGAAATTAGCGAAGCTTCGAATTTATTAACAGATTAATTAAAAACAATATATGTAAATTGTAACAACCATTCGAACTTATTAAGTGCTAGATGAAGAAAGAATAATCCAATTGCGTCAGCCTTGAACGCAAAAATTTTTAACAACTTCCAATAACAATAATGAACTGTTTCTTTTTATGCAAAATATATGCATATTTTTATTTAGACCGTCTTTAATTACATCAGCCACTGACCTCATAACCTTGACTTCTATTTTGGCCACAATCATAAAACTACCTAATAATTCCAGTAAATAATAAAAAATTATCAATTTACAAGTATTCCTAATATAATAATAGCATAAATAACAGTTTGTTATACACATATGTCTTTATGTTTCTAACAAATGCTGAATCGTCATGTCTGTTGTATAAAAATTCTACTCTCTATTTATAATAATAATGGAAGTATTGCTCTAGATTGACACGATAACATCGGCTTTCAACATGCAGGGCATATCGCCGGCAACAAATATTAACGCATCCGGTAACGTTTTTGTAGAAGCGATAACAAGTTGCTCCAATGTGAGACTTTTCTGATTAAATTCAATGTAAACTGCCCGATGGCGATAATATTGCGCGTTTCCAATTGCTAGTTGTTGATTGCTTATTGCTTCAGTGTGAGAGCCCTCTAAGGAAACTAGCGGATTTCATCTTGAGTCAGAAATGCTATTTTTCTGCTTTATAACTATAGTGGAAAATTAGAAAATAACATACAAATCCTTATTTGTATTATTGTTGGAGTAAGGTAGAAAATATTTCGCGAAAAAAACAAAAGTAATAAGATCTATCAATATATACCAATAGTGAATATCTCTTGGAATGGGAGTCTGATTCACTTATGATAACATAATGTGTCCGATTTGCCAGAAATTGCGATCACTGTCGACTAACATCATTGCGCCGTTTTAGGATTTGCGGTGCACCTACGTCGATTTGGACTGTAAAAGGCCAGAAAATGAATAGAAAGCAGATTTACTTCTTCAACATTTCAATACCATATTGAATTGGCTTTACAGATTATTTTAATTTTCGACCAGCTGGCACATGTACAAGTTACGTAAAAATAGAATACTATACGATACTATCAGCAAGCAGATAAGATCGTATTACCTTTCATGATAAGATTGCATTACCTTTCTCGTGAGAACTACTTAGTAATATTATAGTTATTTTATACAGATAATTAACTTCATAGTGTTGTAGACCAATGAGACATTAAAAACAGTGTCACATGCACCAATCACAAGTTAGAAATGATTTCTTTAACTGAAAAGAATGTATGCTACTTTTCTTGCCGCTACCTCATTGTTTTAGCATTATTTTAGCAACCATTAATATTTAAACAATCAAATGTCATTTTGACAAAAGTAAAAATGTCGCGCTTCGGCAACATTCCTGACGCTTCAATTAATGAAAACATTCAAAATTCGATTCCGAGAAAGACAACTCAGTGTAGAGAAAGTGTGTGGAATCAATTTGCAGAATTTTGCCAACAACGCAAATATGAATTAAGCGAATCTTTGTCCACTGATATGATTGCAAGTATTTTAAAAGATTATGCATTTAATATGCGGAAACGTAATGGAGAAGATTATAAGGAATCTTGTGTCAAAACGATATGGAATACAACCGCCAAGTTAGTGCAAGACTTATATTTTAACAAATATAATAGAAGAATTGACCCATTCTCGGATATAGTCTTCAAAGCTGCACGAGAAGCGAGGAACACCAAACACAAGCAGCTGCAAACAATTTGACGTATTTAACGCTTCATTCAGTTAATTCTCCAACCGAAGATCATTCGTTCTCAACTCTTGTCAGGCAAGATTTTTATTTTTTTTATTCGCATTGATTGCTAAAAGGCAATTAAACTCGATCAAATTCTTGGGAAAAGAACCCTCGCGCTCCGCGCTCGGGTCTTTTCGTCAATTTGATCTCGTTTAATTGCCAAGCAACCAATGCTCATACAAAATAAAAATCTTGCCGAGAAGAGTTGAGCACTTATGATCTTACTGTTGATAAGATAGCTATATATAAATAGTGGTAGACGCTCCATTCTCAAAGTTTTGATTAGTTCTTAATCAAGTTTAAACCTAAGATCTAACGAGCATTTATATTCTTGATTTTGTAATTGTCATTACTTTCGCTGGTTAACAATAAAGGTCCAGGGAAAACAAAAAATCTTTTTAAAAACTCGTTTCATTTGAACACAAATGAAACTTACAAGTGTTACAACAATACAATTGTCGACACTGGTGTGTTCAATCTTCCAACTGGTAAACGCTTGACATGCCTACATTACATATCTTACATTAACATTTGTCTTGATTGAAATTTTCTCGAAGAGATGGTTCTTTAATATGTCAGCTGTTATATACAGGGTGGGGAGAAAGTCCCGGAACGGTCAAATATCTCCAGACACGCACGTAAGATTAAAAAAACAAAAAAGGCGTTTTAAATATTTTTCAAAAAACTATCTAATGATGCCACCTCGACCCCCCACACCCAGGGGGGGAAGGGGTTCAACTTTAAAATCTTAATTAGGAACACCCATTTTTTATTGCAGATTCGGATTCTCCATTAAAAAGTAAGTTAGTGTGATTAAATAACTCTGCAACTTCCTTTTCCAAATGTATCTTCAATTGATTTTAGTCGAGAATTTTCAGTACCCAGTAAAACAAATACGCTTTATCCTTTTTATAACTACATTTATCGATATTGTACATACATGCAGGTCGTATTCGTTGAATAAAATAATCTCCATTAAAAAACATCAAATATGTACGTCGATTTTATAATAGAATGAAAGCTTTTAGCGCACAACTAGTAAATACATACAAAAAGACTTGATAGGGAATGCTAATTCTATTGATGCCGCTTTGCTGAATTGAAAGAGTTTACTCTATCGATTTATGTTGAACGCTTTAAATGTTAGCTTTCATTCTCAGTACTGGAAACATCATTGCATTCACGTATTTTATACACTTTACACGGTCACAAGCATTTTAACCTAAAAGCTAAATATATTGCATGGAAATATCCCGTAACTATCTCTATAATACAAAAAACATTGTTCCTTGTTCTTACAAATTTATCATCGACGTACACTGTTCTATTTATGTTTATCCCGTTTAGTGTTTATAATACATAGTATAACTACTAATGTTATAAATTTCTAGACAGGGTTTCACGAATTCCTTCATCAACAATCTATCTAACACAAGATAGTTTATTTGGTTGTAGTTACTCTCCTGCTCCTAACCAAGTATGCTCCTAGCCCTAACAAAGTATGCTCCTAGCCCTAACAAAGTATGCTGCTAAATGTATGCTCCTAGCATACATTTCATGTTTCAAATAGAGACGGATTGTAGAGGAGTCGCTCGACTTCTGAATAATAATCTTGAACTGAAATCAATGATATTGTGATGCATAAATACGAAATTCCATAAAAAGTTTACAAGATCTTCATTTTGATGGAAAATGTCGAGAAAATTCATGTGGATCAACACAATAGACAGCAAGCTTTGGTAGCTCCTTTTTATTTTATCTTATATCAATCTATTTCCATAATAACAAATGCCAAACTTTCAAAACACTTCATTCAGTTTTTCATTCGTTGCTTTCAAAATGCAAAGTTCATTATTGGGTTCTTTAGTTCGTTCCTTGCTTAGTTTTTATTTTTGTCGATACGATTAAGGCAATATATTGCAGTAGAAACCCTACTTTGGGAGAAACCAAATAAATATGCAGTGATATGTCTCCATTTTGGGACAACCAAATAAACAAATTCTGTGCATAGTGAATTATTATAAAAATAAGGTAGAATAGACTTTTCAAAAATTATTTTATATAAATTATTTAGTTTGCCCGGTACCTTAAAAAACAAATCTTAATTTTCAAAATATCAAAATTTTATGAACTTGAGCTTGATGAACATTTAAATAAGTATGACTAATAAGTTTCATAAATCCTGATATAACTTGATAATGATTTCAGAAAAATATACTTATGAAATCTCCAGCTCAGGGTGATGTAAGGTTCTTAAGGTGATTAGGTGATTAATAAAACAACAATCTAACCAAAACTAATTATCAAATCATTTTTTTTTCTATTTTATTTAAACTAAAAAACTAGGTGGCTAATTAATTTCTATCCTGGCGAACCGGTCTTATTTACCAAATTTGGAAAATAATGTGTTTCTACGTAGCTTTTACTTGTAGTTGCTTAATACTGCATTCGAATAAACCATTTTGTATTCGTGTATTTTCTCTATTTGTTCATGATTTTTCGAAAACGACTATTTTCATGTTTAGCACTTTATAATACCATTTCCAATTCAATAACTCGTGTAGACAGTTCTATACTTTTTTATATTTTCCATAAAGCAATAGAATCGCATAAGCACTTAATTTTAAAATCTGTTATACTTAGCCTTGGTACTGTAATAGGGTCTAGGCCACAACGGCCAATTTGACCATATCGCCCAACTCGACACTTGACCATAACGGCCACCATGACCACAACGGCCAACTAAAAATTCCACCCCATATGCCATTTTGACCACAACGGCCACCGACGCTTATGTATTGGAGTCGCTGGCGACGATGACCAGAACGGCCAAAATGACCACATCGGCCAACTGTGGAGTGTGACCACAACGAACCAAATGACCACAACGGCCAATTTTTTCATTCTGTTATTTTGGTTTCATTAAAGCTCATTTCTCTCTTTTAACTTACACTGTATTTCAATAAGGTACGTCAAGAATTTAACAGCGGGGTCTAATATCTAAGTAGCGCCGATTTAACGTGACTTATCGATATTGAAAAATGCACCTCTATACAACTGCAACCCCATGAAGTTGAAGAAACTTTTTTTCTTATTTTCTCGGTAAGTATCTCAGGCAGATTAAAAGATAATTGATGATAAATTTGGTACATATACTTCTTAATACACTAACGATTTACAGATTCATGATACTTTAGTGTACAGGGTAGTTGATTTAACATCAAAAATTTGTATATAATTTGTTTATCGCAATATTTCCATTTTGGGGACGTTTATTGCATTGAATTGAACTCCATAATTTGCTGTTTTTATCAGTTTTAAAATTAAACTAAAATGTAAATCTTTCCCTAAAAAGCAAACAGGATATCTACATCCTGCCAAAGGCTTGGCTTATGTCTATGAATGCCGCCGAACAAAATCCATTTGGTCTCCAGGTCAAACCTGATTTTTGATGCAACTATGTGGATTTGTTCGGTTGTAGCGTATTGTCGACGAAGTCGAAGCTGGTAGTTGGGTATTCGCTAATTTTCGTCAATTAGCGACGATATTCACTTGAGGAACAATTCTTTAAAAACCATTGACTGGATGGGTTTTTCCGATTTTGGGACCATTGCTATTTGGGCCACCTTCTATTGGCCAGAGAAGTATCCCGTCCTCAATATCGCATTATAGATTATTGTTATCATGCCAAATCCCTCATATGAAAGTTCATTTAGAAGTTTTCCAGTTATTAGGACGGATTTATTTCAGTTTCGACAACCTTACTTACTTCGCGCTTTTTTCTTCTTGAATTATAAGAGGCGTAAACACGTTTGCCAGATGTTCACCAAAGGTATCTATCTGCTTTTGCGTCAAGTATTGCATTCTAATCGGAGGGTTTTGTGACTCCGGTTGATTGATTTTTGTGGCCTTCCATAATACAGTCAGTTGCTTTAGTTGCTGTTAGGGAGTGGAAATAGTTCTGGAAATCTTGATTTTTGCTCATCTAATCGGTGCGGTGCGTTTTATTATGCGGTGCGCGAGTAAGTAATCTGCAATTTTTTTCTGAGAGGTCTTTTTTCTTGTATTTTCTCTCGGATACGTTTGGAGCAATACTGTTTTGGATTATTGCGGTTTGTTTCTGGAGTTGCGTCGCATGCTGTTTCCTACATCGATTTTGTTAAGTACTGGACAGATTCGTAAATATATATCGTGTTTAATTTTTAGGGGAAGATTTACCTTTAGTTCAATAACACAATAAAACACTATTAAATCTTCACTTATTTATATTTGAAAAATATTATAATATTTTTCAAATATAAATAAGTGAAGATTTAATAGTGTTTTATTGTGTTATTGAATTTAATATGGATCTTCATCAAGTAAAGGCCGAATCAATCCAATTTACCTTTAGTTTAATTTTAAAACTAATAAAAACAGCTAATTACGTATTTTAAATTCAATGCAATGAAAATCTATATAAATAAAACGTAAAGTTTGTTGTTTTATAGTTGTGCTCCCATATATTCATTTTATTAAGTATTGGACAGATTCGTAGATATCCTGTTTACTTTTTAGTGGAAGATTTACATTTAGTTTAATTTTAAAACTGATAAAGGCAGCAAATTACGGAGTTCAATTCAATGCAATAAACGTCCCCAAAACGGAAATATTGCGATAAACAAGTTACAAAAAAACTTTTGATGTTAAATCTACTATCCTGTAAACTAAAGTATCATGAATCTGTAAATCGTTAGTGTATTAAGAAGTATATGTACCAAATTTTCATCATTTATCTTTTAATGTACCTGAGATACTTACCGAGAAAATAAGAAAGAAAGTTTCTTCAACTTCATGGGGTTGCAGTTCTATACAGGTGCATTTTTCAATATCGATAAGTCACGTTAAATCGGCACTACTTTGATATTAGACCCGGCTGTTAAATTCTGGACGTACCTTATTGAAATACAGTGTAAGTTAAAAGAGAGAAATGAGCTTTAATGAAACCAAAATAACAGAATGAAAAAAATTGGCCGTTGTGGTCACGCATCCTAGTTGGCCGTTGTAGTCACACTCCACAGTTGGCCGTTGTGGTCACACACCCTAGTTGGCCGTTGTGGTCATCGTCGCCAGCGACGCCAATACATAAGCGTCGGTGGCCGTTGTGGTCAAAATGGCATATGGGGTGGAATTTTTAGTTGGCCGTTGTGGTCTTGGTCGCCATTATGGTCAATTGTCGAGTTGGGCGATATGGTCAAATTGGCCGTTGTGGCTGTTGGCCGTTATGGTTACGGAAGCCGTTGCGGTTATGACCAAAACAGCCAAAATAGCGATTGGCCGTTGTAGTCATTGGCCGTTGTGGCCAGGCCCCCTTTAATATACGTAGAATACCTTTTCTTATTTTTATAAACGGCTTAACTTTGCCTTTTTATTTTAATAATCGTAGAACTCTTTTGTCTTATTAAAGGGGGTGTAGCGCAAAAATATTTTTTTGATTACCATTTGAAAATAAGAATTCTAAGAAATAAAATGAAAACCGCACTTGTCTGCTTGTCTAGTGATAGTAGTTTCTTAGATATGGACTCCTAAAGAATAGGGAGTTTAGTGTGTGACGTCATAACGACATGACTTTCTCGACTTGAAGTTAAAGAGCGATGCACACTGTGGATCCACACGTTATTTATGACAACTATGACTAGGCTAATACAACTAAAATCGAAACTTTATATACAAGTAACTATTTGCATAGCAACTATTATCAAATTAAAAATATACAAAAAAAAAGAAGTACAATGATGCCAAATTAGTTATACAACATAGATTAGTAATGGTTATCTAATAATGCCAATCTATAGATAATACTTAAACACAAAATGATTTATGGTAAACTACCATTTAACATTATTATTCATAAATTTATATACTTCCTGTTATAATAGCAATAATTGCCAGCTTCGGTGGATTAGTGGTTTGTATGTTTGCTTTGTAATCCAAGAGGAGAAAAATTAAAACATGCCTTCTTCTCCGATAAGAAGTAAGACTGTAGACCCCGTGACAATGTGAGGTTTGGCACGATTAAAATCCCTACTAGAGGTAGAATTCCCCCAAATTCGGTTAAATTCTCGTAGGGTCGGCCAAATAATCATAGTAATCGATGCCAAAAAGTGCGAGAGATGCTCGGACATCCCGATTTCTCACCCAAAAATAAATAAATAGCAATAACTTTTAAAACATTTGAACATTTAAAACAGTTTTATTAAAATTCAACTAGATAAGATCCTATTTGGAAAACAAAAATCTCTTCAATCCTCACATCACCAAATCGTTGTTAAAATTTAAAAATTTATTTCACACAAGTTAAAAGCCTTTTCAAGAGTGAATTCACTCGGCATTTACTCATCTGTTACGAATTTTTAAGGTTTTATAACTAACTGCAATGACTACTTTACATGAACACCTTACTTAACGTTGATAAAGAGTATGAAGTATGAAAATGATGCATTTTGATTGGCTGAGAGATGCAAGTGTAAAATAATTTCAGTTAATTCACATTCAGCTCGTAATTCGGTAACAGCAACAATTTACTTAGTAAAAAACTCTTTATTAATTTCCATACTTTGACTTTTAATAAACATATTCAATATGCTTTTAAAGTTCATCAGTTTTAAATTAAGACAACACAAATAAAAATGCAACTTACTGTTGGCAGAGAGATTGGTCTTTTGTAAAAACCCTATTAGTTATTTATATCATTCATATAAAAGCGTAGAACAAACTTAATAACAAAAAAGTAAATGTGACTGTCCAAAGCACTTGTTACAAGATAGGGTTTTTAAGAAATATAGTCCCACCTACAACTGGAATAAAAGGTTTTAAATTATTCTAGAACTTGGAGTATATTAAAAACAGAAAACAAGCGTGAATAAGGTAGTACGTGGAAGAATTACGATAATGTAAAATTCACGACTTTACTAAATCGAAAACTGTGTTAGAATCTTTCAAACATATGCTTACATTCACTGTAAGGTATAAACTAGAAACTGCTGAAAAACGAATATTAGAAAATTCCGTACATTTAATTTTTCCTTTGGGAAATCAAAACAAAGATATATCAAACCATACAGAAAATATAATTTATAGAATACCGAATAAGGAAAGTTGTTGAAATATATGTTGGGTTTAAGAACTTTAGCTAAGATTTACTCAAAGAAGTGCAAAGACTTTATTTAATGAAGTATGAAAGTCGAAAAGCATTTTATACAAAAGCTTTGTGGCTCAATGGGAATCGCTTTCGCTCAGGAACTGCAAAATTTGGTGGCGCTCCGTCTTGTCGTTATCATCTCCTAAGTTGGTTGGAGAAGAAAATATATTTTCATTCAACACGAAACCATAATCGATATGACTTATTTGTTACTGTCATGTCTATTATCATTAAGCATAACTATTTTGTATGGTTAGCTTTAGGTTACGCTTGCTCGATGGGGTATCTTTTCGTTTGTTACTTTGAAAGTGCAATAATTTTTAATTTCAAACTTTTGGGGTAGCATACGTACCACACACCTTAACCATCATATACAGCAGCATTATACAAGGGATACCTATTCTTTGCATGCCGTTCTAGCTGTTCTTACATTTCTGTTGTCTGCTGTCTTAATGTTCTAATATAATAATGTTTATGTACAGCTTTCATTATAAATAACTTAAGTTAAACTATTATAATAGGTAATAACTGGGGATCTTGCAGGCCATTCCAAATCACTCTTTTTGAGATCAAACGGTTTGAGAACTTTTGTTTCAACCAGTCAATACAAAGGTTAACAGTGTGTGATGTCCATCCGTCTTGCTGATACAACATTATTCGACGTATAATTTTTCTATTATCTGGGAGTTGGTTTTGGTTGCTTTTGACGTCTTTAAGTAACCATAGGTCTACTCGCATATGTATGTTTAATTAAAACATCTAGCAAACACAGTATTAATGTAATAGAAGAATTGTACAGCTGTTCTGTTTTAAATGGGTTTTCCACAGTGTAACACTTAGGAACCTGTGTATATAAACTTTAGAATTGTTAGAACTGTAGAATTGTTTAGAACTGTTAGAATTTATTCCTGCGAGTGTGGCCGTTTATTTTGATTTGCAAAGAATATTAACTAATTACTATCTACTTGGGGTATGTCCGATTGTACAATCTAGGTGAACCTATTTCTAATTTTCTGCTACCCTGATTTTTGACCCTTTTTTTGTAAATAAAGCACATTTGAGTAAATATTCCACTCGTATAAGTGCATTAGCTTAATAACTTTTGTTTATACAACCCTATTACTTTAAACTATACTAAAGTTTATTTACTCGTTATTTAGCATTGTAATAAAACACTTTTTATTTTATTTGGTGACCTATTATTTACGTGTAATGTTTGTGGATTTATTTCCTGCAAAGAAAGCGTTCAGCGTTTTAGATTCGTTTTATTTGGGCAGTAGTTGCAAATGGATAGTTCTTTATAGATGTCGACAGCAGATTGTGTCAGCGACACATGTTACACTTATACAGTTGTATTTGTAATTATAACGATGCAATACAATTGATATGAGATATATAATATACGAATTTGTTTAATAAGTGCTGAAATTGAAAAGCTCTTGGTAAATCTTAATGAAAAAAGTTTAATTTTCCACGAGATGCTTTATTTATATTTACATATATGAGTAAATACTATGATAGTGCTAGTAATAACTCTTCCTCTAGAAGCAATAAATTCAAATTTTAGTGAATTTAGAAACATCCCAAGCCTAACACAATAAAATACTAACTATAAAAGATGCCAGACAATGTAGTAGAAGCG
Organism: Agrypnus murinus; assembly: GCA_929113105.1. Lineage (NCBI taxonomy): Eukaryota > Metazoa > Arthropoda > Insecta > Coleoptera > Elateridae > Agrypnus > Agrypnus murinus. Next base: position 224,589,068 of record OV816024.1, on the reverse strand, counting down.
GGAGTAGAAAGGAAACTAAATATATTGCTATACTAAATCCTGCATTTATTGGATAATTTGTTTAGTATTGACAAAAAACCTTTGTATACTTTTTACAGTAATGTAGCCATGAGAAACTCATTTTGGTTTTATAAGAAATTCCACTTTTATGACAACTGCTATTGACATGCAAATTTCAACATGTGTATTTTAGCTACGGTAATAATATACGTAAGAGTTTATAGTGAGAGTTTTAGAAAGTTTAAACTTTATTTCTCGTTGTTGTGTTTATAATTATTTACGTAGGCGAACATTTAACTATTTATGTGTAGGAATTTGCGAGTATTGTGTCTATCTGCCAGCATTTAGACTTTGTACAACTTTTCTCAGTCGTGCTTCTAACTTGAGTTATGAAATGGTAAATCGAAAATCGAATAAATAGAAATGTATTGAGTTAGATTTCAATTTTTTAAGAAAACGCCAACCTCCAGGGACATAACTGCAGGGCCCGTGTTAAAAAATTTACTTCAGGCCGTTTGTTTAAGCCGATTCTTTTTTTATGAAATCTTTTCTCAATTCGAAAAACGACGATTTTATAAATGATTTGATTTATCCAATAAAATTACATATTTTGTACAGAAACTGGGGAAATGACGCATATTTGTGCCAACACGTGAGACTCAGTGTATCTTGGCAACCGTGAGCACAACACGACTGAGCGAGTACAATTTTAAAACTGTCTACGAGATCTATTCAAATATAAGTAAAACACTTCGCAGTGATTTAAGCTTAACATTTTTAAAATTGTTTTCTTGTGAGCTGGTTAACATTTTCGAAAATATCGCGATTTGTCTGGATAAGCGAGAGTGAAAAACGACTGGCATCACATTAAAGGTCTCGATAAGGTCTATTCAAATATACGAACAACATTTCGCAAAGGGAAATGATGCAACATTTCTTGGTAGACAAATCCGTTTAACTCAGTCTATCTCGGCTCTCGTGAGCACAACATGACTGTGCTGATATCGTTTTAAAACTATCGGCAACAACTCAGAAATACGAAGAAAATTTCGAAGTTGTTCGAACTGAACATTTTAAAGGGTTTTTCTTGTGAACCGGTGGAAATTTTTGACAACATCGCGATTTTTCTGGATAACCGTAAGTGCATAGCGACTGTTCGTGGTAACACATTATAGCTCTCGATAAGATCTATTTAAATACACGAAGAACATTCCGCAAGAGGTTTGAATTGAATATTTTAACAATCGTTTCCTTGTGAACCGGTGTACATCTTTAACAATATCGAGGCTTATCTGTACAATTTTATCCAAAAACCGACTTTTATCCAAAAGAAAACGCCAACCTCCAGGGACATAACTGCAGGGCCCGTGCTAAAAATTTACTTCAGGCTGTTTGTTGAAGCCGATTCTTTTTTTATGAAATCTTTTCTCAATTCGAAAAACGACGATTTTATAAATGATTTGATTTATCCAATAAAATTACATATTTTGTACAGAAACTGGGGAAATGAGGCATATTTGTGCCAACACGTGAGACTCAGTGTATCTTGGCAACCGTGAGCACAACACGACTGAGCGAGTACCATTTTAAAACTGTCTACGAGATCTATTCAAATATAAGTAAAACACTTCGCAGTGATTTAAGTTTAACATTTTTAAAATTGTTTTCTTGTGAGCTGGTTAACATTTTCGAAAATATCGCGATTTATCTGGATAAGCGAGAGTGAAAAACGACTGGCATCACATTAAAGCTCTCGATAAGGTCTATTCAAATATACGAACAACATTTCGCAAAGGAAAATGATGCAACATTTCTTGGTAGACGAATCCGTTTAACTCAGTCTATTTCGGCTCTCGTGAGCACAACATGACTGTGCTGATATCGTTTTAAAACTATCGGCAACAACTCAGAAATACGAAGAAAATTTCGAAGTTGTTCGAACTGAACATTTTAAAGGGTTTTTCTTGTGAACCGGTGAAAATTTTTGACAACATCGCGATTTTTCTGGATAACCGTAAGTGCATAGCGACTGTTCGTGGTAACACATTATAGCTCTCGATAAGATCTATTTAAATACACGAAGAACATTCCGCAAGAGGTTTGAATTGAATATTTTAACAATCGTTTCCTTGTGAACCGGTGTACATCTTTAACAATATCGAGGCTTATCTGTACAATTTTATCCAAAAACCGACTTTTATCCAAAAGAAAACGCCAACCTCCAGGGACATAACTGCAGGGCCCGTGCTAAAAATTTACTTCAGGCTGTTTGTTGAAGCCGATTCTTTTTTTATGAAATCTTTTCTCAATTCGAAAAACGACGATTTTATAAATGATTTGATTTATCCAATAAAATTACATATTTTGTACAGAAACTGGGGAAATGAGGCATATTTGTGCCAACACGTGAGACTCAGTGTATCTTGGCAACCGTGAGCACAACACGACTGAGCGAGTACCATTTTAAAACTGTCTACGAGATCTATTCAAATATAAGTAAAACACTTCGCAGTGATTTAAGTTTAACATTTTTAAAATTGTTTTCTTGTGAGCTGGTTAACATTTTCGAAAATATCGCGATTTATCTGGATAAGCGAGAGTGAAAAACGACTGGCATCACATTAAAGCTCTCGATAAGGTCTATTCAAATATACGAACAACATTTCGCAAAGGGAAATGATGCAACATTTCTTGGTAGACGAATCCGTTTAACTCAGTCTATTTCGGCTCTCGTGAGCACAACATGACTGTGCTGATATCGTTTTAAAACTATCGGCAACAACTCAGAAATACGAAGAAAATTTCGAAGTTGTTCGAACTGAACATTTTAAAGGGTTTTTCTTGTGAACCGGTGAAAATTTTTGACAACATCGCGATTTTTCTGGATAACCGTAAGTGCATAGCGACTGTTCGTGGTAACACATTATAGCTCTCGATAAGATCTATTTAAATACACGAAGAACATTCCGCAAGAGGTTTGAATTGAATATTTTAACAATCGTTTCCTTGTGAACCGGTGTACATCTTTAACAATATCGAGGCTTATCTGTACAATTTTATCCAAAAACCGACTTAGCTTGGTATCGTTAAAGGCTTCCGGCGAGAATACAAATATATAACAAAATATCACAGTGGTTTAAACTCAAATTTCTACTAACATTTTCTTTGTGTGAATTCGCGGAATCAAGTGAAGAAAATAAAAACGAGAGGCAAGAGCAAGTCTTGAGCAGATAAGACCAATCTACCCAACCATATTCCTCTGGAGGACATCGTTCCGAATCATCTCTGAGACAAATTTCAATTGTATAAGTTAGAAAAAAATACGTGGCAAAAAAGAGACTTGTTGTTTTGCAAGGCTTTGAACAACATGTTTGAGGGCTGCATGGACGATGACATCATGATTAAAATTTCGTGAAGTTGATGCTAGCAGTCACCAGAAGACGCCATCCATTTTATTCGCTAAATATAATGCAGAAATATACGCAGATCTGAGTACAATAAAACATTTGGAGGTTATTCAACGTTAGGTTGACATCTTGTGGTTATTTGAGGTTAGGTTTAGTCACAGATGGCATTTTGAGGTTGTTCAAAGTTAAGTTGGGTCGATTATGACTCTTTTAGGTTGATTGTGACATGTTGAGATTATTCTAAGTTAGGTTTGCATGTTTCTTGCCTTTCTAGGTTAGATTTGGCCCTCGATGACATTTTAGAATTATTCTAGTTTAGGTTGACATTTTTAGGTTATTCGAGGTTAGGATCGTTCGATTGACACTTTGAGGTTATTCGACGGTCGACGAAATAGTTTCAAATTAAATAAACGCTTTGAATCCATACTCAACTAGCTGATCTCAACTCTCCGATCTGCAAGCCGAAGTCCTACGTTCCAAACTGATATCAGTCAGAATTGAGCCTAGCTGTATCTTTATTAAAATATTTTTTATGTTTTGCGGCATTAGATAAATGTAGAGAGCTTAAAATAGCAAATCCGTTATATTTACAATTCATAAACTGTTGGTGGTGTATGGTTAATGATAATTCTTTATGGTTTTATAGGGTTGTGGCTTTGTCTTTTAAAACATTTTTTAATCTATAAGTTTAAGGGCCTATTATATAGGCCCTTTTGTGTAAAAAATTGTGGAAATTATTATTTGTTTTAAAAATATTTGACATTTATTATTAAAAAAATTCATAACATTGACTTGATAAATTTATTTATTGGTTTTTTGAAGATAGCTTCAGCTTTCACTATTTAAGTAAAAATATAAAGTAATAATAATTTTTGGAAAATTCATGGAATGTTTTTGTATTGATTTGGAATTTCAATCTTTTAGTTAGTTTACAATATTCCACCACCTAAATATAATTTTTCAAAATTAATAAACTTCTTAAGTGTGCTCTGCAGATTGAACTCCTTGCTGCAACGTTGTTTGATTCAGGAGAAAATTATGTAAACTTTTTTACATTTATATTTACACTAAAATTAATTTTCTTGTACAATTAAAACTTGTTAAAATTAAATTCTTGTACATTTGTACTGTTACACACAAAATCGATAGTCTGGGAATGTCCTACACAGAACAGTAACTATTAAGGAGTTTAATTAGATAATTATTTTATTGTCCTTTGCTTTTAAATTTTGAAGCTTCAGGAGTACATCCCTGAACCCCCACAAACACAGACACAGACATACAAAACTGACAATTTTAAAGCACAAACACTACAGCCAAGGAAGCGAAAGCACTTTAAGGTTATTTAATCATATTTACTTTAATAAATTTATTCGTACTATATACATCTAACGATGGTAGAGGCTTTTTATTTAGTTTGAAATCTTCTACTACCTTTTTTCGCCGTAAAAACATTACAGTGGAAATGTAAATATTTTACAACTTTACTCAATTTCCTACTTTTTTTCTACTCAATTTCATTATTTTCGCCCAGAAAAGGTAAACTTTATTTGCAAAGATTATATAAATTATTCTTCTTAAATAGTTATGTTGTTGCATCAGAGTTACATATAAGCAATGGAAATTTAATTTTCAAAATGCATGCTAAACAAATTAATAATTCATGCTGTTATTGATTTTATCAAGATAGGTGTCAGTGCTAAGATAAGTTTAAAACTATAAATAATAAATTTTAAGTAATCTTACCCTAAAAGCGTCCCGAAACTTGTTTGACATGATATTGTACAGAAGCGGGTTAATAGTTGTGGACACGTAATATAAAATTCCACTGATGTATGTCACTATTTCGTAAATATTTAAGAACTTTTCATGATCTTCATGATCTGGTGGTATTGTACTGTAGATCGCTACTAAACGTTGAGTGTGAAATGGTGCCCAGCATACGAAAAACGCCACCACAACAGCAACTGCAACAAAAAAGAAGTATTAAATACACACCATATTAACTAATAGGCAGCAATACATTTTTTTAGATAAAGATATTTTTGCAATTTTACTCTACAACTCAATATAACACCATAGCAAAAAACGTCAATACATTTGACTGATGTAACTTATGAAAACTAATGTAAATTGCCTTTTTCGTAGATTTTTCAACATAATTAACAATATCAAAACTTCAAAATGTTAAAAGTAAAAAATTCTAATCATAACCAAATGATGCCTGCCAGTACACAAGAATGTGTGTGTAGCACATCTTAAAGGAGCCATCGTAAAAAATGTCGATTAACTTTTTTATCTCGGTCTTCGTCAAATAAATGTGTTGCAGGCGATATTTATTTTGAAGCATTTCAATTTTTAAATCGCTTTTTGGAGCTTGAATTCCTTTGGATTTACTCAACACTTTGTACTCTCCAAGTGCCACGTCATCAATGTTGATTCTTTTAGCGTTTATTTGTCCTAATTCCAGATTGTACGTAACTTTTGTGTTAGCAGGGTCTTTCATAGAATTATTTCGCTTTAGTTACCTTGTTCTTAATACGTAATTTACTATAATGATTATTTTATTGGTTAATAAATTTTTTTCTTTGTTAATATATTTGTAAAGGCTTTCTAGAGCCAATTAGGTTTATTAATTAAATTTATATTCTATTTTCATCCCGCCTATGACATTCTTTGATTTTACGCGTTCTCTTGATTCACTTTAGCGATACAATTTATTAAAGATTGAGAATGTTTGAAACAGAATTAAAAATCTTACCAAACGTATTTTTTATTTTTTTCTAAACAAAATATTGTAGAAACATCAGAAAAAAATTGTGCAGGTACTTTCAACATTTTTGTATTTAAATGCAAGATGGCAAGCCGGACGTTTTAATAGTTTTGGTAGGAGATATTCCTAAAGACCGCGTTGCAGCCAGCGGGCGCACCATAGTCCACGGCCGGACTACAATATCCGCATTGGCTACCTTATAGTTAGTAAAAATACGGTTCATAATACTAGCGGTTTGTCTTAACTAGCGTACATAAGATAAATGTATATCTATGTAGATATAATTATACCTGCTGATTAGGTAATTACTTATGTATTTAAATCGACATAAAGTATTTTCTTGCAGTTTTCAACGAGCCTAGAATATTATAATGCAATAGCTTAAATACCATTTTTGTTTACAAGCCTTATTAGTTATTAGTAGTGTTTACTAGATCAAGCCGTTAGTATTTTCTTCTGCATCCAACCAAAAAATGAGTTATTTTTTATCCTAAATTCTAAAATATATGTTTACTGGGTTATACCGGAGAAGCTGTACCGATAATACCAACATTTATGGTACAAGTGAGTTAAAAAGTAAGGCATTATTCTGAGTTAATTTTTCTGAGTGGATAATATTCTTAACTCACGTGTACCATACAAACACCTCTTTATTTAAGTTCAAATATTGAATTTGCAATGTATAGTTGTATAGTTATAATTTGTGGAATGTATAGTTAGTCTGTAGTTTTTGACTTGATAAAAGTTGTTATCCGACTGATTGTTTTTAGACAGTTAAAGTTGAAGTTTATTCACTCGTGGGTAGAAAAGACTTTTACTACAGTAGGTAGCAATCAATCAACAGCTTCCGTTGTATTATATTATTAAAATCCATTCATCGGGCTAGAGTGTCACAAACTAAACTATAGGTACATTGCAAATTCAATATTTGAACTTGTGGCACACTGAGTTAATGATATTATTCACTCAGAGAAATTATCATAATATCTTACTTAACTCCATTGTAACATAAATAACTATTACCGATCTCTATTGTAGGTTCTAATGTTTAATAAAATTTAAATTAAAAAAAGCTTTTGCATCATAATATTTCAGGATCTTTGACGACCGCAATAAAATTACTTTATGCACAGATGCATTATAATTAGACTATTATTGCAAGACTCATCTAAACATAAACGTCTTTTTATGGCCCAATGGCCTCTTTATGGTCAAACGGGCAATAACGAAACATCAATTGAATGTCAGAAGTTTTTTTGTAGAACTTGATTGGTTCTTAATATAATTTGTAAACTTTTCACTAATGAAAATAAGCTGAAATTAAATATTTTGGAATAGTAAGTATAGTAACGTACTTCGTATGAGCACATAAGTATACGCACATGGCCCTACAGCCTTTTCCTAAAGCTGAAATAACGCTTCTGGCCATAAAAGCTTCATTATGCCCTTAATACATAAATAACTATTATGTTTCACTTGCATATTATTAGTTGTTTGTACCTCTGATACAAACTACATAAACAACTCCATAACAATCAGGGCATTATAAGCGGGCGTTATAATTCATAGTTTACTTTACAATAGAAACCGGCGTTACGTACAATATTAGGTCAGAAACTATATGTTTGCGTACGAGAATGTTAAACACAACAAATAACGAGTATTTGCACGTACTTTCTGGACGCGTGGTCCACGAATTCTTTTGTGCCGATTTAATTGCCGACAAAAATCTCTTATCTAAAATGTTTTTTAGATGAAATTAGTGCTATTAGCATTTTTGCAAAAACAAAAAACATTTGAATTTAAATTGTTATTTATCTGTTTGACTTTTGTAAATTTATTAAAAGTTGTTACCATTTGACAAACATAAAAATTACTAGCTTTATAAATATATAAACAACGCCCTTGGCAACGTCAAAAATTATAAATTAAAACTAATTTTCTACTTATACATAGGTATTCACGAGAAAAATAAAATTTTTTACGCGCCACAAGCGTTACTAGATGATAATACCCATCGGCCGACTTTCATCCCTCGGGCTGGAACATCGTCGCCCCTCTGGCATTATCATCATTCTAACGCCCTTGGTACATAAATAACTATTATGCTCGAAGAAATCGATTTAAATACATAAGTAATTAACTAATTAATAGGAATATTTACAGAAAACAGGTGTATAAATTAATGAAATATCTTTGAAACTAGTATTGAGAATGAGCTAGGAATGTAAATTTCTGCTACCGCTTTCCTCGTCAGTTTCTTCTAAATTGATGACCAGGGTTTCTATTAGTTTCAATATATTTAACTTTTACAGTTAAATTACCTGTTTATATAATTTAAGTCTTTACATTTTTATTATTTATTTTATCTCTGAAAGCTGCAGCAGAGGTTTACGGTAAGTTTATGCAACGAGATTTTATGAATTCGTTGTTATTTATGTATACTTACTATCTGACACCGGTCGCGTGAAAGCCTTAAAAGCCGTTAAAGAATTTCTGTATTTAGTGGTTGGACCGGTGACGCAGCGTATATATTATTTTGGATGTTCCTAATCAAATCCTGGTAGTTTAAGAATCCTACGACTATCGACTTCATTTGAGCTAACTATCACCTCGTGGGAAACCTTCCACGTCTTCCTTCAGTAATTCAGCAAAAACTTAATACAAATTTAATTTTTATTTGTTTTTGGCGTCATAGTTGAGAGCTTTAAATTTTGATTGATTAGTTATATTCTGTATAAAGACCTACTATGAATAACTTATGTAATTTTAATTTAACATTGGTACTTTTCCCGAGATCTACTCTCTAACAACGAAAAATGTTTAGTGTAATTAAGATTATCAAATTACACTAAAGTACTAAAATAGGGTGTGCATGAGCCAATTTTCTGTGAATTTAATCTGCCCTCACGAGAAACAACAGGGGCTTCTATGTCACAGTGTTAAGGAATTCTGATTGATGTGGCAATAATGAATTTCAGTCTCAAATTAACAACACTAAAGTAACATCACTAAAATCATACAATTAAGTCTACGTATCTCTTAATTGCAGGCTACACTTGAATATTAAGAATTAATTGCTAAAGGGAGAACTGCTTAAGGTTAACCCACGTTTAATCTCTTTAACAATTGTTTTGACAGTTGCTCCGGTTGGTATTAATCAAATGTTAATATCACACTGCAGTGGGAAATTTCAGTTTAACTAAAACGAGTTTATGTAATATTTAATGAATTTGTGTGGGAACACGCATTAACATCCTAGGATAAATTTGTAAGAGTATTCTTGGATTTTTATTTAATTATTACAGTCCAAAAAGGGTAATGTAATGGCTAATTTATTCAAGTAAAAAAGCTGCATAAAAAAGAGAAACATTTTTAAAGATTTTAAGTTAAATTAAATGTGGGCTCGTATATATTCTAGGTAACTTTTAATGGCTACTTTTAGCAGGCATCCGCTTTTTTGGAAAAGCTATTGGTTGGCTACTTCTGTCTGTAAACTACACACTTTAATTATTTGAAAACTCAACGTTTTCAAATTAAATAGGAAGAATGTACACAATACATATTTGGAAGTTCAAGGACTTAAACCATCTGCTTACTTCCTAAAATGTGCATAGTAGCAGGTAATAAAAGATAAATCAGCAATAAATACTCTACGTACCGTTTTGTTATTATTATTTCAATGAACACAAATGCAACTGCGAACCTTCGTTGTGATATCTGATATGTTTCAAAGTTTGTCAGTTAAAATTTACTCCTTTATTATCTATCTACAATCCATACGCATTTGTTGAACCATAAAAAAGGAAAAAAAACCTTTTTCCAACTCATCTTTGCACTTTCGTAGTTGGTTACAGTCATTATTAATTAATAATAATGAGATATTTATTTTTATAAAGAACATGCCTACTAAGTATTCATAAGAATTGTGACTAATAATTGGGCACAGCTGCATAATAATATGATAATAAACAAACCCGACATATTAAATTTAAACATTTGGTCAAGGTTAGGGTCTAACAAATTGCAAAACCTCTTACACTGCAGTTTTTAGTAAAACAGTAACAGTACTTATTTTTTAGTACGCATCCGTTCTGTATTGTTTTTATACTACCTAGTTATTTGCTATGTAAACAAGTTACCATCCATCAGGGTCGTTCTATCAAAACATAAAAAAGAATAGGTTTTACTAAAGGAACTTTGTACTGCTGTATTTAGAATTCCAATAAAAAATAACAGTACCTATATTGATGGATAGATTAAATGATCACACCATGTTTTTACTTAATTAACTATTTATTAACGAATAACCAATCAAACTGTAATGATACTTAAATGCGCCACTATCGGAATAATGTCATTTCTGCCCGCTTTCCCTACTGGAACGTATGGAAATCTCCTGGACTTGTTTTGACTACACTATTCCTAGAAGTTGCTTCAACAACATCCAAAATGAAATGTGCGCATCTGCATTATTTGTTCACGATCCGTGTTGTGCTTATTCAACAGATGTCACGTTTTATACTGATGGTGTCAACTTCTAAAGAATTTGCATTTAATCCTATTAGATTTACACTGACCTGCATCTATCGTACGTACTTTTCTAAAAACGTCATGCAAAATTTTCGAAATTTTTAAGCTCATTTCATCAAGAAATGTTACTAAGGCTTTATGTTTTTAATGACCTAAGAAGCTTATCATCAAAGTCCGATCATTTGCCATTAATCACCGTGTATACCTATAGTATTCAAATAGTGATTATCTACGATAGTGTTCACGGTGTCTGCAAAGTGTTATGGTATCTCTCATGGTGTAGCTTTTATAGCGGTGCTAGATTTTATCCATTGAGTTTGCTAGGATTAGCTCATGTTACCAAAAACCATTATGATCAAACAGCAGACGGTGAGATGTCAAAATGTCTTTTCGAATTTTTACCATGTGGAATATGTCGTGATTGCCTCATCTTGTCTGATTTAGCCACAAAGTTGAATAAGAGCAGGCTTGTTAGGTTTCGCAGTTTTAAAGTGTGCTTATGACAAAATCCTTTATTTACGTACTAATTTATCTTCTTGCAATATAGTTTTGCAAACTCTGGGTCTTGTCCGGTTAACGTTTAAGCTCGAAGTCTCCTCACGGCTACTGCCATGTCCTCCGCTAGTAACGTGTCATCGCGTTTTCATAACATTTCTGTCTGCTAACCACCCTTTCTAACCTGATAAATCCTCTATATTCTTGATTTTGGAGCAGTGTTCATTATTTCAAAAGCATTTAATTACTGTTTTACCATATTTTGCAACAACTCATCGTCGTTTTCCTTAAGGATAGCATATAAGTACTGACTGTATCTATTCTCCAACCAAAGTGTTGAATCCCACAGATAACTCATCCTAACTTTGTCAGCGCTGTGACTGGTGCATACATATCGGAAACCCTCCACAAGGGAGCGTGGTATAATCAACTGTATATGACTAACAAGTATCTCGACTCAGCAAAATAATCGGCTATAATATGACAAATGGTATTACACGAGTACTTTTGAAAATTACCCTCAAACACGCCCAGAATCTCTCAAAGTCTGTGAACTATACACTATAATAGAGTTGTGGGCAAAGAAGACTTTCTTTCAAAGTGATTGCTTCTGTTAAGAAGTACAAGAGTGAAGCAACCGGCTGGTGTACTCTCTGATGGAAAAAGTGGTGGATTGTACAAGTACTACCTGATTAGTTTTGAAAAAGACGGTTGCAATCTTAAAGAACCAAGTGGCATGCTGAAACCGCATGGATGAAAAAAAATATCTTGTGTTCATCGCTGATACCAATTGAGTAATGGGAGTAGTAACCAACGTTTTTCCAGAAAACGATATACATGTTTGCGTGGTGGGGGTCCAGATGGCATCATACTTACATATGTCACTAGGGGGATTATGTGTTTCGTAACTTTGATCGTTTGAGTGTTTTCTAAATATTATCTATTACCATAGATAAATCTATTATTCGCAATCGTATTGCTAATGAGTCCATTCCTGACCATTTAGAGGTCTGAAAATGCATCATTGTTTGTAACTTTGACATTCTCATGGTCCGAAACGACCTATTTTCGCACCTCTACGTGTCTTTAAATTCAGCTACTAGGTGGCGCGCAGAAAATTACATCGCCAAATGCGGTGATTAAATGGCTGTATAAATCATGTTTGGTAATGTTGCGGACCTTGGCTGCTAAAGAACGAGTACCCAGGCATTATTATTAATTTATAGATACTCCTATTCAATAAAATCCTCGAAATATTATGCGATCGAATTTGATGATGTAAGTGGCGACATACGTTATGCCAATCCCAACCGATGACATTTTGCATCTGTCAAGAATTTTAGATAATTCGGTATTTAAAGGACGATTGCGAATAAAATAGTATACAAACCTCGGCAAAAGTACCATTCGTGTGTCTCGAGAACTAGTTCACCTCGAGGCTATCGCCTCTCGGTAAACTATATTGTTCTCTCGACAGGAATGGAGTACTTTCGGCCTCGGTATGTAATGTACTATTACTGTCAGCAGAACTGTCATTATTCGTGTCTCTAATAATATTGTGATTGTTAAAGTTCTTGAATGTTGTAGATTGTGTCGCCGTTGCAGCTCGATGTAGTCTTGTAATGGCCTCATCCATAGTTTCTAGTCATATAGACATATTCTACAACCGTCGCTTACACTGCTAGCCTGCCCAAAATACCTATGTACTCATCTAGAATATACGTCATCTTACGAGACCAATTAATGTGATGTCTTCTTTAAGATTGCAATACCCAAGTCACTAATAGACCAAGAGCCAGCAACGTATTTCGAGTTGTCATTTCAACAGTCGTGAAAATCTGGGTACTAAATCTTATATACCTGCTTAACACTAAAAGTCAATTCTGGCAGCCCCCTGCGGCCAGGTTATACTACCCCAAAATTACTAAGAGGGTGAGAAATAAGATTCTCTCTCTAACCCGCAGGCCTCTATATAACTGTCTCGCTCGCACTAACAAGTAAACCTACATATACCTACTTTATTTATTGTGTCAAAATTTCAAGACTTTTAAAATAACAAAAATGTCACTTTTTTAAATCAACATTTACAGCGTTCTGGCAACATTTAGAGGGGAAGGAAATGTTCTGGCAATACTTTTTATAAATAAAGAATGCTATCGAAAGTAACCTCCTGAAATTTCATGACTGTTACTTTAAATAAATTGAATCTTATTTCTCACCCTCTTAGTAATTTTGGGGTAGTATAACCTGGCCGCATGGGACTGCCAGAATCGACTTTTAGTGTTCAGCAGGTATATAAGATTTAGTACCCAAATTTTCACGACTGTTGAAATGACAACTCGAAATACGTTGCTGGCTCTCCGTCTATAAGGTTGAACTAGTTACTAAATAGGAAAGTTTTGTATCTAAAAGTGATCAGAAATTTTTAAGTGGAAGCCCACTAGCTTGTTGTTGTTCCAAGGGCTGTGGGTTCTAGTCTCACTTGAGGCGGCGGGATTTTTCTAATTGGAACATTCCTACAGCTCAACTAGGGGTGTGTGTATTTGTGTTGCATGTTAGATTGCATATGATCTTAGCTGTTGGTTCTCCGTAGTGTAAGCTTGAAGTAAAAATAATTGAATGTAACAGGTTGACAGTCCAGATTATATTTTGATATCATGGTTGAACTCAATGAACCGTAAAACCCTTATAATGTAAACTTCCTCGAAAATGCTTATTGTCGTTTGAAGTCAACTGTCAAAAGTTTTTTTCATCAGATTCGTATTCAGCGCCATAATAAAGATACACATTTTTTAACGCAATAACATTGCAAAATAAAAAAGTTATGCCGAAAAAACTCTGAGAAAATACCAAACAAAAAAAAATTAAACAAAAATATCTATTTTTTCAATTTTAATCAGTTTTAGGAACACATAGGAACGGCTGAAATTATAAAAAAATTCACTAATTTTTTTAAAATTACCTAACTATTTAAGGAGTCCGCGAAACTATTGCTCATAAGCATTCTTTTGATATTAAATTACATTTATTTCAATTTGTATCTTTTTTATAATTCTTTTTATAAACTCAATAACTTCATAGTTTAGTATTTATAACGCTTTTATGTGGTCAGTAAAGATATCTAAAATCAATAATAATTCAAATAAAGGAAATTCAATTTTTGTCTTGGATATTGGATTATCCCCGTACGAGTAAACACTGCAATACTAGCTGGAATGTTATTTCAACAGCAGAAGAGTTATATGTTTCTTTCCAAATAATAGGAAATTTCATCTACTCTAAAGGTAAATTATATTGAGTCGTTGATTTTAGAAAACTTCTAATAAGACCCTGTTGCATTCTATTCACATCTCGCTGGGCAGATTTCTATGAAGCTTCTATACTAAAAAACTTCTGAAAGCACATTTCATTTGTTTTTTTGCCTATTTGTTGCCTAACTACAAAAACCTCTAGCTTATTTCTTTTCAGCGCACTCTCCAGATTCCTATGGAAGATAGGCCTCACCGAAATATTTATTTGTACACATGTCACGTCATTACTAGCTGGATTAAGACTTCTTTAAGGCTTACATCCTTCGTATTGACTAAAGAAACAACAAAACAGTTTATGGAAGTTCAATTCAATGTTGAATAGAATAAGTGTGTGTCGTCAGAGAATTCGTTAAAATCAAATTATTTAAAGACGGTTCGTAATTGACTTGTGTGGGATGTGACCGGAAAGAAAATCATTATATTATGAGAAAATACGCCGCATTTTTGTTTTGGAGAAATATCGAATATAAAAAAATAAGAAGGTAACTATTTTGTCTTTGCCTGTAACAGTATATTTTCTTTCACGTAAGTTTTACGTTTATTCGCAATGTAGGTTGTGTAGTTTTGAATTACATTAATTAATCTGAAACCTAAATCTTTCAATTGAAGACTTTAGTTAAGTCAGAAATCCAATGATAATTAAATTAACAAAGCGTTGTTTTGACATGTCATTGTAAATTGGAATTTAAGTTTAATTGATTTGGGAAATATTATTAAAAAATAATGATTACTAATGTTTGTAATATAATTATGGCTATAGTTAATTGTTAACTGGACATTTTACACGTGCCTTAAATGTAACTACTGTTTTTATATGTTTCACAAACAGTACATAATGCTTATTAGTTGATTTAACAACCTACTGTAAATAACGTGCTTTGGGGCCATAAATCTAATGGGAAATCTCGCTGATCCGGAACAGTGGTTGGTTTCCCTAGGTATGTATTTATTATGCCTGAGAGCGTGTGACTCCATGGTGATAACAAACCATATACATGTCACCATTATTTTTGCACACATATTTGATTTATGGTATTTTATATGTGATATATTTATTATGCGCCATTTTCCTTTTTGCTTGCTTAGGTATCTAGGTATGTGCTCTTGTAGCTGAAGTGGAAACTAACGCCCTACAAAAACACGTTTCTATGTATTTTTTATTTTACATGTGTACTTTATATACAATGAGATCATTTATGCTTGTCCAAAAAAAACTACCTTCCAAGTAGTTATCAATATTTCATTCTAGTGTGATATTAGCCACACTGCGCAATACATTTGTTCCGTTATTTGTTTTCGCTTGTTCTCTGTGTTACGTTTTTTAGTTTCCCTTTTTAATCTTGGATGCTGTTATTATTATACAAAAAAGTCTTTTTCAAGACTAATTAGGCATTGTTAAACGAAGTTTACAGTAAGTACAGTGTTTCCAATTAATTGAAAACAGTAATAATTATGTTTGTAAATTTTAGGTTATGTATTCCCTTGAACACAATAAATTTATTATAGAATCGTATTTCCGCAATGGCCAATGCAATGAGAATGATGGTGAATGGAAATATTCAGTAAATTTGTGTGTAAATGAATTCCTTAATCGTTTCCCCGACGTTGACTTTGATTACGATAATCTGAGCAGGCATGTAAAGCGCATCGTACATCGTTTCCAAACAACGGGTAATGTTGATACAGAAAAATCTCCTGGAAGACCAACCCTTTTAACTCAGGACACATTAGAGGATATACAGACACGCATTGAACCAGTCCTAAAAAACCATTACGACAGTTAGCGCAACAAACAGGTGTGTATTTTGTAAACTAGAAATTTTTGCATATAAAATTTATTATAATTTGTAATTGCAGGATTAAGCTATGGAACGTGTCCAAAGGCAGTAAGATGAAAACTGCATTTACACCCATATAAAATTTCAGTAATGCAAGAATTACTTTGTCCCGATTATGAAAAACGTGTGCACTACTGCAATTGGTTTAACCAAAATTTAAATAACGATGAAATGCTGGATTCAAGTTTCTTTTCAAATGAAGCCTGATTCCATCTCACCGTTTACATAAATAAACAAAATTACAGGATGTGGTCTGCAGAGGCCCCTGGTGAATTTTTACAAACTCCACTGCATCCGATAAAGATTGGCGTTTGGATTGCCATGTCAAGAAGACTCGTAATTGGTCCCATTTTTTTGAAGATACCATAACAGCTGACCGCTACATCACAATTCTAAACAGATTTATAAATCGGCTTCACGATGATGAATTACGTCAGGGATATTTTCAGCATGATAATGCACCTGCACATACAGCCTTTCGAACACGTCAATATTTACAACAATTTTATGAGGATCGCATCATTGCATTTCCCCCACGGTCACCCGATTTGACAGCCCTGGATTATTTTCTTTTTGGGCATTTAAAGAACACTATATATCAGACCCCCATGCACACACTTGAGCAACTGAAGAATGCAATTACTGCCGCTACTGCAAATATAACTGTGCAACAGCTACAAAATGTTTTTAACAGCATGAAAAGAAGAGTAGGGTGTTGTATCAACAATAATGGGGCTCATTTCGAACATGAACTGTAATTACTAATTAAGTATAATTTAGTTTTGTAAAATTTAATATTCTAATTATGTAGTTAATAAAACAAATAATGTTGTAATTAATTCCATTATTAACCTTAATTAAAGCTGATAGTAAATAACTTCTTATTTTCATAATTATTTTCCTCTTTTGAATCTACCTGAAATTGCTAACTTCATTTCATAGATGACAGCTGGAGGATGTAAAGATTGATATACTCTCTGTAGAAAGTAGTTTTTTTCGGACAAGCAATCTCGATCTCCCGGTACATGTTTGGTCACAATGTATCTGTTGCTAATCAAATATTTGTTTTCCGGCAAGGGTAAGTTCGTCCCTTTTACGCTGAAGGAGTTAAGAATAAATTAATAAAATATTACAATCATAATTATCTGTTCTTTTATTTGTGTTTATCTCTTTTCTTCGGTCCTTATAAACTAAAGCAATCGTTATCAGTTTAATGGTCCTATGTTACAATAAGTAATTACAACGTACGATCAAGTTTGTTCTTTTTGTATTATATTTTGAATCATAAAATTTGTCATTAGTAAGGTTGGTAGTAATGTACCAAATTCGTTCTGCTAAATATTTAAAATCACGCGGGAAATTTAAACTGGGCCGTGTTTATCTAGTGGTTAGGACTCTGGGACATCACAACTTCATTTTTCTCAGATCGAGTATAGGAAATAACTAGGATAATGGGCCCTACGGGCCTAAGCACTTAAGTATGATAGAAATAGCATTTATCGATTTTTTTTAAAGTAGGTCAATATTTACATGACCTACATAAATCTCCAATCGATTCTCTATCGATAGAGCACATATTAGTACCAAATAACACTCAATAGCACTAAATAGTACGATAGAATCAGCATTTATCGATTTTTTAAAACATAACCTAATTTAAAAATTTTCAAAACATAACCTAATTTAAAAAATTTACCAAGCCCATCTCTCCAACCCTTATAGAACGCGAGAATGGGGCTCGGATACACATACAAATCAACTTTAGTAGTATTGGATAGTTTAGTTAGTGGAACCGAGAGAACATTCCAAAGGCAAACTATTAGTGTTTATGTTTGTCTGTAAAGAGTGGAATGGCAAAAAGTGTATATCATAGTTTTCTAATAATATTTCACTGGCGTAGGTGTTTTTGACGAATATTAAAATAATCAAAAAATGAACTTTCTGGACGATTTTCCAATTTCCGAAGAGAAAAATTGTCATTTTAAATTGTGTTACATGTACAAAAAAAGAAGCAATTAAGGTTATTATCACCCTGTTCAGGTTAATTGAGCTATGGAATCATATCGGCATTTAAGCGCACTCCACTTCTTTTAATAATAGGTTTAACTAATTTGAATGATTTTTCCTAAATAAAGGGGACAGGTGTACCTTTCTTGTCATTTATAAGATATGAATACTTTTATGTCTATTCTATCTAGCCCCAAAATTAAAACCAGGCTAATTTGCGTAGGCAAAGAACTGGCTATAATTCATTTAGGAAAAAACTCGGAGGAAGAACGTTTAATGGAATTAGATTAATTTTAGATAATATTAATTACCAAGAAAACCAAGAACAAGACCGAAAGATTTCTCTAAAATAATAATGATAATAATTTAAAAAATACCTTATTTTCACAGATCGAAGGTTTAATTCTCAATTTGTAAAGACATGTACCATAAAAGAGGATTTTTTAAATTGCCAATAATTCTCAAAGTGATATGTGTAATATATTAAAAAACCTATTTAACGCCACAATGAATTCAAATTCAACCAAATCGTTACATTTAATGATACTACTATCACAAAGGCGCATCTCAATTCAACAGCATCCCCATGATATAGTTACTTCCAATATTCTAAGAAGCCATGCTAATAAAAATAACAAGAAGGCTTGAGGTTGCAAGACGCCGTTCAGCAAAGATTAAAACGTTTTTATTTGGTAATAATTTTTTAATAATAAAATGGCAATAAATTTCTTATTAATTAGAATGCAAAATTATCTAAACATTCATGTATCACGATATTGAGGGAGATTTTTTATCTGAAACTGAGTTTTATGTAATTTGTTTTATTAATATAGACAAAAGTCAACTATACTTAAAAATTGTACAGTAATGAAAGATAATAATAAGAAAATTTAAATAATATAATAAATATAAAAAGTAAAAATAAGAAGATGTTCTTATTCCAACTGTTTTCATACCTGTTGCCGATGAAAAATACATTTGAATTCCTTAACCTATTCTTTAAAATAATATTATTTTCATGTTATTTCCACTAGATCGGTGGAACCTTTCCTGAAAATTTAGATTGTTATTAGTATCGGATTTGGGAATTTACCAACGAAGTTACTTAAATAATATAATTTGTAGACACAATTTCGATTAATTAAATCCTATCCCTAAACTTTCCAAATTTTAAGCTTAACAAATTTGTATAATACCTCAAAAGAAGATATCTCTACTCTCTAATTTGCATAACCAATTTCTTTACATCTTTAATTAGTTTTATTTACTATCATAATATTATCAGCTTTGATTAATGCTCTACCGTATAATCTAAGCATAATTAGCAGCTGGTCGACATTTTGTTTCGATAAAAAGTAGTCAATTCTTCATCTTAATCCCTTTGTGTTTGACTGATCATTAGAGCTTTCCCAAGCAAGCCTGAAATTACGTACTTAACTAATATTAACTTTCGCTTCAAGATGAAACCTATTTCCGTTTTAATAAAAACTCCCCTTGGGAATTATTTTAAGTCTAGAAAGTATAAAGAACCAAATTTATTAGAGACTGATTTTTATTTGAAGTGCTGTTTGAAAAAGGTATCCATTAAAGTAAAAGAACGACATAAACTAATTTTCCAAACTTTGACTTATCCATTAAGACGGGGGATGATCTTTTTCTAATGGAATGATTTTACATTGTTGTCGCGACTTTTGAAATGGTCGAACTTTGATTCAATTCTTTTTTACTTTAGAAAAAGTTGCCAAAAAGCCACTCCAGTCATTACATTTAAGACAATGTATAAAAACGTTTTAGATTGAAGGAAGTGTAGCAAATTGTAGATTAATAATAAAACAAAAATTATATATAAAAGTAAAGAATTTAAATGATTTTAGGATATTGCTTTTGATAACGTTTTGGGTATATAAAATGTAAGACTAGCAAAAATTCCTGTTTCGGTTTTTTTACATAAATTTTCACTATTTAATATTAATAAGAATGAAACTTTTATTATGAATTAATATTACTATTAGGTATTTATTTTATATGGTTACGAGTAAGTTTACGTTGTTGAAGCGTTCCGTAACCTATGAAAACCGTTGAAGTGGAGAACTTTTTCCAGATATGAATTTCTATTTTAATTCTTGTTCTTTCTAAGTTGAAGGCAGTTTGGTTAGTATAACGCACGGAACAAAACTTACCGGAGTCGAATTTTCAATTTCTTTCGTATGGCATATAATATAATTCGCATGGAATATAGGTCGAAAACAGCCTTGTGTACTCCCAATACACTATTTTATGTACTGTCTAAAAGTTGGTATAGGCTAGTATACAAATGATAAGCCATTTTCGACTTTGTCTATGGAAACAGAGGTAGTGAGGCGGTCGGGGAAGAGCCCGACGGAGATAAGCTTCTATACTACTGAATACTCGATACACAGAGAAAAATGTATTTAAATTTCATCAACAATTGTGTGGTATTGTAAAACAAATTGGTCTTAAAAAAGTGACAGGGACAATTTGTCTACAATTTTAAAACAAGATTGTGTCATTTAGTTTGTCAAGATTTTGTGGAAGTCAATAGTAATTTTGTAGAATCAAATGAATAGTTGTGTATAAGTTTCCATAACAAATTGTGTTACTTATTAAAACAGAATGTGTAATGTTATTGCATACAATTTTATACAAAATTGTACAATTGTTGCGCTAGTGTGTGCCACAATTGCTTAATAGTATTTAACACAATTACTTGTTCACATTTATACAAATTGTGCAATACTCTAGCACAAATATTCTATACAGAAGGCTTAGATATCACAAATAAAATATATATTTTTACATATATTAAAATATATGTAACTAATATGTATATAGCTATACAATGTATACATACTATACAACGTGTAGTATATACACGTATAACACTAAAATTTTCTTTTGCCGTCGGCTGTTTATATATAAATCTCGAATTTACATTAATAGCGACAATTACAAGTGGTGACATCTATAGGATGTCCATCCATAAACTTTGCGAAACACAATAATTAGTAGCAAGCAGTTTGAACACTGGATTATGATTTCATTCAAACAAAATATTGTATTTTTCTAAACATTTTTTACAATTATACTTCAACATAATATGCTAGCTTATCCTCTACAACATTGTTCCAAAGAAAGCAGAACTAAATCTGACTGTGTTAAATAATTGTCGTAAGTTCCTGTTAGACAATTCAGTAACGAAATCCTACACAACGCTGGACAATACGATTCTACAATTATAATATAAATTTCTCCAACACCGTTTTGAACAATATTGTGCAAAGCTCTTATGAAGTATTTCTCTCTGTGTACGATAAGAATACCATACATTTGGTCGGTATAGGCAAAATGGTGGATATGCTGCTCTGAAGAGTAGTGTAAATACTGTATGCTGAACTACTGGGAACCTTGTAGGGTACAGAGACTCTCTAGGGAAGTTTGACGGGTGAGCACGTAAATAGGTCCTAGCCTAGAGAGTTAGTTGAGAGTGAATAGCAACCTTGTTCCCATTAGTCAGAACTGGCAGCACTCACATAAGTAAAAACGGGCTAATTGAGCCAGTCTCAATTTCTTGTCCTTAATAAGGGGGCAATAATAAGATACGAGCCGTTCAGTAACCAAATTCAGAAAATCTTTCTGCTGGAAAATGGACGCAACTCTGTCACAATTAATTCGTCATTTACCTTTGACTGGAATATCTTATTTTGGTTTCTTGCTTCTTAAAAATGTAACATGTTGATAGGAGCACGAAAATTATTTTCCTTCAGTTTCAGGTATTTATATATGTACATATACTAAATATAACCTTGTAAAGCATGCAGAATCCTACAGTTTACACTTAATAATTTTATTTCAGGATTACCCAAAATATTTTTCAAAATTGGCAGTACCAGTAGATATAACAAATTTAAAAACCAAAGGACTTAACAAAATCTACTCTCAGATGTAGACTAAAACAGTTCAATTCAAATAGACAGAGGAAACTTCTACCTCAGATGTCCTTCAGATAATAATCTTCAAGAAGTCCTTCAATATAGTAATGCAATTGTCAGCTGTTCATAGAAAAAAGTGTTCTGAAGGTGAAATTACAGCCTCAGACATCAACTCAGATAGTATCCAAAGAAAAGTTCAATTAAGAAATCATGATTAAAAAGGACACGCAGATAGCAGAAGCATAAACGAATTTCTATTTTAGGCACTATACTTCCCCTATAGCCTCTTAGCCCTACACAGCCATGTTATCATTTCTCCCATTACGAAGTACTGAGTGGAAAATGACGAAAAGGAATGTAGGTTATCGGTAAGAAGCTGAGACTTTACAAACAGAGTGAATAAGGTTTTCGGGTACAAATAATTCAAATTCTAGTCTTGGTGATCCGTTACATCATGCACTAGAAATAAATACTGCCATAAATGTAAATCTGATGATATCAAGAAAGCTAGATACATAGGAACTAAACAAAGACCAAAGCGTCATTTCTAATCCTACCTTCGGCAGGGAGTTCACAAGTTAGTGAGTTTAATGTTATAGTGATAACATACAATGAAGCCTTTGCCAAATAGAGATTCAATTACAATTGCAGGATGATGACGGAGATTCAAGTGTTTACACTTTCATCTAACTTGAAATATAAAAATTCTTAAAAGTCCATGTACAAAAGAAGGAATGTGTAAACCATGTAATTAAAAACCAAAATAAAAATCTTGATAACGTTGTCTAAATATTCCAAATCCAGCAGAGATTTGCTAAAGGCAAGAATTGAAGGATGTATAAAAATAACAGCATCTTCCGAAATGTACAACTATGAAAATCAAAACAATGAAAATATCCTTACAAATGATGACACTTTAGGAATTGACCTAGACAACATGAAATATCATGTTTTTGGCTGCCACAATCATTGCAGCAAAGTAGATTTTCGCATATACGAAAATCGTAACACAAAAAAGAATGATTTGACAATATCTCTTGGTAACAAATTCACTTAGCAAGTAACAGCAGACGTTTACAGTAATATGGTGCAACAAAAACACCACTGTCAGAAAAAGTTTTATGAGCTTAGTTTCCAAATACTTTCTGCGAAAAAGACTAAATGCTTTTCAAAGGTTTGGGCACAGATTGTAACTGCACTGTGTCCGAAACTCAATCCGAACGGGCAGAGTTATTTTTACCTGGCGCATCCTAATAATTTAATCACCACGGTCCACTTTTCGGTGATACGAATTGAGATACGCTCAATTAGCGCGCTAATGGTATTGCAAGAGCTACCAGTACACAGGTGGGAGCGAGGTATACCTATCCAGACCTATACTAGCTCTCCAGGCTAGTACCGGAGTTATAAATGTACTGACTCGTCGATACCCCTTCTCCCAGCGTAAGAGACGGCCAGCTCCAGCTTCGGATTTTCCCCACAATGTGGGACCACTACCGTACTGAAACCAACCTCAATGTGGTAGGCTTGGACGGTTATGCCACCCCGATCTACCAGTTATAAGCCTGGTGTGCCCTCGTCAGCGCTTCGTTTAATTTTACCTAAGCAGAATCCCGGTGTGTACATTTTGGTGGTGAAGTTGTCTTGAATATGGAGAGGCTATGTATTCGCGTTAATACCCGTCGCGTTAATATAAGTCCAGTGGCTCGAGTCGATTTCTTCAGATCACTGCTGGAACTGCACAACATAGTGTGATCCTCATACTCTCGTCTCTGAATCCTTCTGGCTGGTGGCATGCAGTTTCCCATCGGCCGGAGATTGCCCCCTCCCCAGACCGGGATAAACCTCACTCGAATTCGTCTCCATCAGGCTTGGCCAAATAGCCAAATAGACCAGCAGTGCGCCATAATTGACTTCACCCTCAGGCAAGAATCCAATCCACCCACACCGGTACTCATGTTAGAAGAGCTTCCTCCTTAACGTCAATGAGTCCCGTCGAGAACACTTTCGTGAATGTCTACCACACATTTGATTCTGGCTTTATCACCCGTTGCCTAGATACCTGGGATTGGGTAGAGTCAGCCAGTTGTATGGGCGAACGCGCGCCGTGTGGTCCGCTGCGTTCACCCAAAACAACAAAGTTTGGATACAACAAAGAGCAATGACCGCATTGTTTTCTTATGAAGGACCGTTTTGGATGGGAGATATATTTAAAATTGTAAAAGGCTTGATGTCAGCCAGTGCATGAAAAACGCGATCCTTAGCGTCAAAAAATAACACAGTGATTAGTTACATTTAGTAGCTTCAAAAAGCCTGAAAAGTCCATGGAGACTTGTATTATGAGCCAAACATCGACACTGACATTTTGATTAATGTGTTAGAAAAGCTCATCTGAGAAAAAATTACAAGCTGCAATTAGATTTGGAAGATGAAGTTAAAAGAGTTTGTTAACCAAGATTCTAGTAACAGATGACATATTGAACAACGTTACAGGATAATTAGCGGTAAAACGGGTCAAATATTCTTATTAGGCGATAGTACAAATCTATAATTATTCGAATTATGTACAATATTAATTCTGATCTTGATTGTAAATAATGATCCCCCGTTTGAACCACTTGCGAGGTCACTCCACGAGAAGAAAAAAGTGGTTACTACTTAACATTTATTATAGTATTTCATGCTTTTAACATTTACCTTTTATAATGAATTTTAATATTTTTTAAGCATCTTTACTCTCGTTTAATTCGATTTGCTTTGAAATCGAATTATTGGGGTCAGGGGGCTTTTCTGATAGTTTCTGGTAGTTTCCGGATTGCTTATATGGGTTGTATGTATGGTTACAACTAGTGTAAGGATTTAATGATATTTTTAAACATCTAAGTATTGAAGTTTATATGGTTTTCTCTCTTTAAATTTTAACGATTTTGGAATTTAACCCTAGAGTCTAAGCCTTTGTAAAACAAAGATAGCATGTAGTTTATAGAGCGCAGCTTTTATATACTTAACATTAGTTTTCCAATTAAGCCGCTTATACTACAGTGAAGATCGAAATTATGTAGATGTTCATAGAATTATATAGAGAATTACATACAGTAGTTACAGACTTATTCTTGTTTAAACCTCAAGTAAAAGTATACAATACAAGATACAGTTATTTCGAATAAACAATAATTTTAATAAATTTATTAAAGTTTATTCGAAACTTCAAAAATCCCAGCCTCTACTTCAAGATTTGAAGATTACAGAATTGGGCGAAAGAGATAAAAAGAAAGTTTTATCAAATATAATATACCAAGGGACAGTTATATTGCCGGAAATTTTTTCGAGCAGTCTTGACATGAGTGTTTGTAGCGAAAAAATTACACGAGGGCGTTAGCCCGAGGGTCATTTTGAGCGGCAAACACGAGGGTTAAACTGGGAGTAAAAATTTCTGGCAATATAACTGTCCCGAGGAATATTCGGCAGAGAATCGCCCAAAAAAAGCTTTAACAAATTGACATGAATTTAAGACTAAAAATCTAGTATGTGTCGGACCACGTCGTTATGGCTGCTATCGTTGCTATGACTATGTTGTTGTCGGTTGTTGTGTAGAATAAAATTTTGCAAAAAAAATCAATAAACCGATTTTTGCAAATAATGTGCAATGAATTCAAGATTTGGGGCAGTTAATACTGAAGAAATCGATCGTAGAATTAAGAAAAGCGTTCCGATTAACACTGTGCGATCGAAGAATTCAGTATGGTGTCAGTTTCAAGAATTTTGTAAGGAGAGGGGCTATGATATAATAGAAGAACCAGCTTCACCTGAAGTCCTAAGTACTGTACTAAAAGACTGGGGGCAAAATATGCGGAAAAAAGATGGAGGAGAATATAAAGAAGCAGTTGTTAAGGTTATGTGGAATTCAGTTGCAAAACAAATACAAGAAATTTATTTTGAGAAATTCAAGTTAAAGGTAGATCCATTTTCTGACATTCTGTTCAAAAGTGCCAGAGGTAGTAGAGATTGCAAAAGAAAATCGTTACAAATGAATCTGGATTATAGAACTTCAAGTTCTGCTGCATTTACGGAAGAGGAAGTCGGAAGAATTTTGGGCTTATATGACGAAAATACTCCTGATGGATTGCAGAAACTCTTTTACCATATTGCAGCACACGAGATGGCCTGGCGTGGTGGCGAAGGAGCGGCTTGTTTGACCACATACTTTAAAGAAGAATTTGACAATACAGGTCAACCGACTGGGAGAATCGAGTATAATCCCATCATTTCAAAAACAGCGCAAGGAGGATCTGCAAAACTCACTGACTCAAAATGGATAGTTACTAATAAAGGAAATAAATCTTTGTGTCCAGTTAGGTGAGCGTACGAAATTTCATTTATTGTACATAAAGTAATGTATTTTTTTACAGATTGTACAAGAAACTCCTTCAACAAAGAGGGAAAAACATTTCTACTGAGAGGTTTTTCCTTACCACAAATAAGAATTGGAAGCCAGGCACCAATTTACCTTGGTTTATCAATTGTCACATAGGAAAAAATACAATGTCAAAATGGACCAAAACAGCTGCGGAACAAATTGGTATTGACATAAAGAAAACTAAAATTACTAACCACAGCCACAGATCTACAACTGTATCACACCTAGCAAAGTCAGGAATCCAGGATCAGGTATTAATCAAAATAACTGGTCATTCAAGTACGTCCTCGGTTAAACCGTATTTGAAACTTGATTCAGAACATCACAAGAAAATCGTAGAAAATCTTCGATGTGTGGAAAATCGCTGCAACATAACTTTTGAAGATACCCAAGAAATTAGTGAACAACAATCAAACAAAAATATATATAATAATTGTACATTTTATATTAATAATTACTAAATAAATGAATTTTTAATTTTGTTAATTTACTTTCTATCGCATCTCCTGAAATTTCTCCATTGCCCTAGGGAGATTATTTCGGAAATTTTCCCTTGGGATAATTTCCGCTTAATTAAATTGTGATTGGTTGCTATCAAAAAATTCGGGGTTATGATTCGTCAGTTTAAATCATGTGACATATGAGGGCGATTCTCAAGAAAATTCAATCAAAACAGTATGTAAAAAGTAGGTTCTCATTTAAACTCAAAAAGTTTACATATAAATAGAAGTTTAGAATTTCGATAATCTCAGAGCGAACTGAATTAGTTCTACATCCTTAGTGTTGTAATTCGTATTACTTTCAAGTTAAGCCACGCTATTTCATTTCTATACGGTTTTAGATTTATCACATTCAATTCGAAACTTTTGCTATTAACAAGTTATTGCAACAATTCTAGTTTTTAAAATTTAGTAGGTTTAAAAATTTTACTTTTGTTTCTTCTAATGGATCAATTGAACATAGATTTTCAATTAAACGTATTTAGCTGCAATTCAGACAAGGAGGTGGATATGAAATCTAAAGGGAGACACAAACGAAATAAATAGTTTTGAGATCCTGCAAATCCATTTCAATCACGAATTCTATTTTCTGTTAAATTAAATTAATTGAAATCGAGAAAAACATGAGCCATTTTGAAGTTTTTAATAAAATGATCACGTTTCTAGAATTAAGAACCTTTTTTTTAGTTTGTCTGCCAGTCTATAATAACGACAGTATTGCTTGTAAATTAATAGTTAATTAAAAACAGCTTTAAGAATTTTCTTTAAAGCAACATTGAAGAACAAATTGTAATTGTGCCTGGTGACTTGAAGGACGTAAGACTGCAGATTTATTTCTATACTTTTAAAATGTTTCACACTTTTAAGGATTTTTTGTAATTATGTTCGAATAGTAAAGTTCGGCATATTTAATGTAGCTTTTTTATAGATAGTCATTTTAATGACATGAAGGTTTGTGAATTAATGGAATGGGTTTTAAGAGACGAAAACTCCAAAAAGACCACAAGAAAAAACGTATAAACGTTTTAATTGAAAACAGTTACAGAACACCTTTAATTAGAGGAAACAATCCAGAACTCATTTTAAAGGTCACTACATAACCTTGTGTTTGGGGTTTTTAATATCAATTATTCAGGTCACTTGAAAATATCTTTGTATGAGTGTTTGAGATTCTGTTTTTTCAAGAAAATGTTTTATATTTATATATGCTTGTGCATTAAACGTGTTGAAATTCCAAAGGTAATAGAATAATGGTAGAATAGAAATAACTTTGTATAAAATTACGCCTAACCAACCATATCATATCTAATCTGGTACTTAGAGAGGGCTATTGTTTTCTCCTGTGCATTTTGCGTGCTAAAGCATATTCATGTTGCTAAAGCAAGTCCTGTTTATCTATTATTGACCAAAGTTGTATTCATTACTCTTAAACTCGGGAATGAAATATGTTTCTTTTTCGTTCAGTTCATACTAAGGAACGTTTATTCTTGTTTTAGTTCTGAGTTGGAAAGTATAGCGCGACAAACTAATAGAAATTATTCCTTTCCGTTCCTTTCGGTACCGTTTGAATTATATAAATCAAGCTAGTTATTTATTTAAAATATGTTTGAATTTTAAATGTTTGTGAAAGTTAAACAATTTGAATTAAGTGAATTCCGTTTAGATTTACCGTACCGTTCGGATTTTATGCACTGTGATGCGCTTAGAAACTTTAGAATTTACTCTACTACGATTGCTTAAGTGTTATTGGAATTTCAAGTTAATTCAGTCTTGGTTGTTATACAACCAGTTTATTAAGTACCAATGGCTCTCCTGGTTAAAAAAATCTGGAAAAGCACTTTACCCACCATTTACCTTGTTTTGGGGTAACACTTAACAAAATTTCTGCCGACATGCAAATACGAAGGAAATCTAGCCACAGGAATGTTGGCATTGGTTGCTTCTGTGTGTACGACAAATTAGGAGCATTTTAGGTGAGCGAATTAAGTTTTTCTTTAAACTTTTTAACATAAACAGTTACATATCAACCAAGTACCAACTTAATATTAAACATATAAAGTATTCAATTCCTATCGTATTTTGTGACAAGAAAACGAATTTTTCGTACTTATGACACCGATTACTATGATCATTTCGTCGACCCTACTAGATTTTAGCCGAATCCGGGAGAATTCCACCCTCCAGTAGGGATTTTTATCGTGCCAAACATCGCATTGGCATGGGATCTAAAGTTTTACTTCCTATTCGAGAAAAGAGGATTATGAAGCAAACATGCAAACCACTAATCCAGCGAGGCTAACTTAATTTACTAATTATTATTATTTCTATTGAACAGTGCCGTAACGAGGGTATGAAGCGCCTGTGGCAAGTGTCTAACTTGCGTCTCTCCGTAACCCAATAATGACAAAAAAAAATTAAAAATTCTAATGTAACAAGTTAAATTTTACTAAATGCAATAGTATATTAAATACTATGAACCTCATCAAAATGAGTTGCCTGTATATACAATAATGGTATTTGTAAGGTATTTGTATGAATAAATAATCTATAACCTAAATAACAACAAATTTTTATTCATATTCAATGACGACAAAATAAAAGAAATGCAAAACATAGGTATATGTTAAAATAATAGAATTAAAACATAAAACAGTTCAGCATATTTTCCACAAAAGAGAGAAAATATATAAAAATAATTACGACAAAGCAACAACAGAGCTGATCTTATGAATGAGGAACGACCAACAAAGACTGTAGAACCTTGCCTACACTACACACTATACAGTATAGATCGTTCTTGTATGAGCCTGCATTCACATGAGGCGGGGAAAAGCAGCGTAACGTATCCGACGTAACTTGCTGTGCCAATCAGAACGTCACCTGATTTCTCCTGATGTTCTGATTGACTGAGTTTTTCGCCTCATGTAACCGCGGGCTAGGAGTGTCAGAAAGAAAAGGACTGTGATGCGCGCGCAATATTACGTGTCTCTGTATAATTGGTCAGGAGACGAAAAACGGCCAGTGACAGTCGGAGTTGATTCATGTAGAGTAGAATGACCACGTAAAATAAAAACCACGTGTAACTCTCAACCGGGTCGGTATCTTTTGTGTTGCGTCCCAAACCCAGTTGCGCTCGTGGCAGGCGCCTTTTTCACCACGCCCTCGTTACGGCACTGCTATTGAATTCAATCTATTATGTTGTATGTATGTATTGTATCATTATATTATACAATGCAAGTCAAAAGTAAGGAATAAATTCGATAAACGGGAAAGTATTGATTTTTGGGAAAATTCCAAAAATAGGTCAATTTTTATTTTAAAGTTCGCACTTTTTGACATAATATTCGGATATACAGGGTGATGCGTTCAAGTGTGGTCACTTTCGCGTCTTCATAATTATTTTTTTCAAAAATTTCCTTATGTAAGGTAACAAACTTATTACATTACCATATTGGAAACTGGATGAAGTGTTAGAATATGGAATAAAAAATGGGATTTGCTGTTTAAAAAAAATGTTAATGACGTCACCACAATTTAACGAATCACCCGTTATATTCGAATATAATATGTCAAAAAGTGCAGACTTTAACAACAAAATTGACTTTGTTTTTGGAATTTTTCCAAAAATCAATACTTTCCTTTTTATCGCATTTATTTCTTACTTTTGACTCGCACTATATATGTATGTATTGTACTATACAAAATAAAGGAATAAAATTAGGCTTAAAATAAAGTAAATTACAATATAGCGTTTAATTAGGGCACATGAACGGAATGTTAGAACTTCCACTCTAATAAATTCAACTCATTACACTATTAATTATTATCTAGTAGAAATTAATAGATACATAGAACTCTAGAAAATAGGAGGATGTTGATCTTACCAGCTTATTAAATTGCATATTATGTCGAAACATAAAACGTATTAATTACGGACACGAGTAAACCATGCTATTTGATAGGAATATTACTAATATATAAATAGTTAAACTTTCAGCTCACGCAAACTTCACAATAACTAATAATGAATCTGTTCATTCTCAATTTCTCAACTTTCTTCAACATTTCACAACTAAATAATATAATATATTATGATGAATTCTGTAAACGTAAAGATAATGACTTAATAGAATTAGTGTGTAGTTTCTAGTTTATTAAGTGGTATTGGCATATAATTTAATATTACGTGTAATATTAATCTATACAAAGCGTACTATGTACTATACTATTATCAAACGGCTATTAGTAGAATTCCAGCTACTGTCATTATTTTCTATTACAACGCTTGCAAATTTAGTAATGATGGTTTTTTAGTTAAAAGTTCAAACTATCTTATTTTATTAAAACGTAAACCTAAAAAGTTATTGCAATGGAGATTGTACTTATATATAAACGGGAGATACAGAATTTTAAAGACCCTTTATCACTACCTTTAGATTATTTAGTTATGGAGGTTCTAATTTAAAAAATCCTCTTATCTTGTCCTTTTTATTTCAGAAAACCGCGAATTAAGGGTGCTGTATAGCAATAATCTTTTAAAGGATATTTTAATCTTGTGAAGAGCGAGAAACGTTGTGGCTTGCACAGGGAAACCGAACTGTAAACGATGGTGATATGTTATGCCATGGTTAAATATTTTTCTTAATTAATTGGTTTGACTAAATAACAAACAATTAGTTATTTTACAGATCATACCTTAACAATAATGAAGATTGTTATTGACGCAATAACTATGTTGTGTCAGGCTCCAAAAGTAAAACTTGTTGGTCCAGCTAGTTCGTCGTGAAGGAGATCTTACACAAAATAATTTATTACAATATTACTAAAACCAATTTTACCAGCCAACTTATCTACAATGGGGTATAAAATCAGATATTTACAACTACCACAGGTATCCTGCTTAAATCTCAAATAGTTACTTCATGTAAAGTACAGACAATACCTCGTACCCGGAACACCAAATCTTCGTAACATATATAATGTTTTAGGAGTGGGGCACCAGTTAGTTAGGCATTAGTTAACGCCCATACACGTTCTGTAAAATTGTTTTTCTTCCGGCAAAATTTTACTCACAGCATCTTGCTGGCAGCTAATTAGAAAACAACTGTTGCTTTCTAAAATATGATAAAAAACAAAATCTAATCTTTGATGATAACGTAACTATTATAAAAATATTAGTACACCATATTTGTATTCTTGGTTTACAAGATCTGACCAACACTATATTATTGTTATAAACTAATAGGATTTATTCTACATCCATAAGAGTTTAACTAAATTATGCTAAAAAAAACCTAAACCCGCAGAGTGGCTGAAAGCGGGCAGCCATTGGGGAGTAGCGCCCCCACGGGTACCAGCTCAGTACACCCCGTCCCAACACACATACCTGCCCGTATACACAACCATATACACCCAGTTTTTCTAAATTATATCCAAACACACCTACACTAAATACACGTACACACGTACGGGCAGGTCACCAACACGCACACTCATTCCTAGTTTGACAGCGTGGGGAACTAGTAGCAGTCTGAAATCCTTGGGCTCGCCTGCTGGAGGGTACAGCGGATAAAACTGGGTTCGGGGGTGTGCACTCCCAGGCTGCAAGGTAGTACAGGGGCCCGGCTCGGTCTAGCCAACATGACCTGGCTGCCCTATCAACTTGCGAAAATCTCGCTTATTCCGTAATGCCAGGTGGCGCCTGGACCGTGAACCTTGCGGTATAATGCGGGGGGCTCCGTCGAGGCCACCAGAGTCGGGTTCTTTGTAATCCTTTGACTGTTGCTGGTTCCTCAAGCTGTCACACATAAAAGGAATGAAAAACACATACACTATACATACACAACGCTTTACACACAATTAAATTAAAATCTATGATGGAAGACAGTAGTACAAATGACGTATTAAAAGTGCCCCTTGATCAACGAACGGAGCTTCCCGGTTCCAAACCCCTACAAACCACTCCCTCATCCCCAATTAACCCTTTAACCCCTAAAAATCCCATACCGGGTTTTAGCGGAGAAGTCTTAGGCAATGCCAACTCCCCGCATAAAACAAGGCGCGTCCGACCGCATGGCGAATCAACGCCAGATATAGAATCAGTGGAACCAGTTTTAGATAAGATTCCTATTAGTTATTCTAGGGTCAATTATATAGTTATAGAGAGAGAAGACGGTACTAATTTCTCGAGCGTTAGTCCGTTCGTTATATCCAGAACTTTAAAGAATCTAGTGGGAGAAGTGAAAAATGTAAGAAAAATTAAAGAAGGTCTGTTGGTGGAATATTCAGACAAAGAACAGACGAAACGCCTGTTTCAAATTGAAATGTTTGACCAGTTTAAGGTTAGGGTGTATGCACATAAAGCTTTTAAACTTTTTGAAGGGTATTGTGACATGCAAGGACTTGGATAACTGTGGTATAGAGGAAATTAAAAAAGAATTGAAATCTCAGAAGGTGGTTGATGTGAAACGTCTTACAACTAGACGTCAGGGAGAGATACAAAATACATCTTCGTATCTCTTAACATTTATTGGGACTCGCCTTCCAGAACAAATAAAGGTTTGAAGTGTATACACTGTGGCGGTGAACACCCGACAAGATCTCTGAGTTGCCCGGTGTATAAACAAGAAGCCGCTATCCAGAAAATTAAAACTTTAAAGCGCATTAGTTATCTGGAGGCCAAGCAGGAATACCTCCGAATCTCTCCACCATCGCAGCAGGTAACATATGCAAGAATAGCTTTAAGTCAGCAGCAACAACCTCTTATATCTACTTTGATGCCGGAAATAAAGAATATAATAGTCGAAGCAGTAAAAGCAACACTTGAAGATTATAAAATAGTACAATCAAGATCGACAAAAACCATACCTGTACCATGTACACATACACCTACTATAATACGAACAATTCAACCCATTAACCCATCCCAAGAAACACCCATACCTACAACAGAAAACCCACCACCCATTGAGAAATGTTCCTCATTCCCTAATTTCCTCCCCATTTTCCCAACACCAAACGCTACAACACCAACATCTCAGTTGATATCCTCCGATTCTGAAACCTCGCTTGTAAAACCTGTCCTGTGGAAGGTGAGAAAGGAAGGATGGCCTAAGGGCAAAAAGAGAGGTTCAAGGTTCAAATCACACTCGCATAAATAGATCCTCATATTTATATTTATTTATTCATTTAACTTCTCCTACTTGTAGTCTTATAATTTCTCTTGTAGTCTTAAACAGGTATATAATATCATATTTATAAACAATTACAACCCATATAATGGACATTAACAACAACTTTCTAATACAGATAAACTGCAATGGCCTAATGCATCATTATCCTGAAATTAAAAAGATTATTGTAGAAAAAAATCCATTTTGTCTATGTTTTCAAGAAACTCGGTTAAAACCCAATCAACATTTCAATTTAAGAGGGTATAAATGTTTTCGTACAGATGGTATAGACGGTGATAGAGCAAGCGGTGGCGTAGTTGTCTTTGTTAGAAACGATATATCGGCCCAGGAAGTCGTCCTCAATTCTGCCGTTCAAGTGGTGTCAGTCAAGGTATCGTATCCGGTCAACATGACTATCTGTAATATATACTTACCTAGGGGACCGAGAAACCTTGCAGATATGCAATCGATTGTTGATCAGCTACCCACACCATTTCTTCTACTAGGTGATTTTAATTCACACAATGAAATGTGGGGATCAGAAACCACTGATATTGATACTGAAACGGTAGAATTATGGAAGATATAATGTCTAACAACGACCTATTTCTATTAAACAAAGACAACCTACGTTTGTGAACTCCAGATCTAACTCTTTTTCCACCCTTGATTTGTCAATCCGCTCTCCGACTATCTCCACGCACATAGACTGGAACACGATGGAAAAGGAGAAATCTTCTCTGACCATATTCCTATATGCATGTCCTTTTCTGGACATGCTAGTAATTCGTCACTTCCACCACGCTGGATTACCGATAAAGCCGACTGGGAAAAGTATGCATCGACAATAACTGAAATCTTTCCTACAAATAATATATCGGAATATGTCGATAATTTTACCATAGTTATCTTAGAAGCAGCGGCATCCAGTATTCCTAAGTCGTCGGGACATTTACCGAAGAGAGTAGTACTATGGTGGAATGACGAGATAGCAAACGCAAATAGGAGAAAGAAACAGACGTTTAATAACTTTAAGCGTAGACCAACGCCGGAAAATTGTTTGATATTTAAAAAATATCGCGCGGAAGCGCGACGATTAATTCTGTCTTCGAAACGTAAGAGTTGGCAGGAATATGTATCTTCCATTACACCTGCAGCATCGCCTGGTGAAATCTGGAAAAAGATCAGAAAAATATCCGGTAAGCAAGTCAATACTATACCCTCACGACTTAGCACTGATAACGAGACGGCGTTAGAACCTGAAGACATAGTCGAACTGATGTCTGAACATTTCAGAAGGGTTAGCAGCTCTGATAATTATATCCCAGAGTTTCGCCAACGTATAACTTACATCGACTTGCATATAGACTTCGTTACAGATTCTGATTATAATTACAACCATGATTTCACTATGGCAGAACTGGAACATGCTCTTGCGTTTTGTACTGACTTAGCACCTGGTCCAGACGGAATACCAGACTCTCTGTTACGACATCTACCATTCCCATGGAAAACCGCGTTACTCCATCTTTACAATAAAATATGGCAGTCCGGGGAATATCCGCAAAAATGGAAAACCGCCATCACGGTCCCCATTTTAAAACCGGGAAAATCTCCAGAGTCGCCTGCAAATTTAGTTTGCGCAAAAGTTGCGCAAATTTATTTTAGTGAAAGTGCTTTGAAGTTTACAAAATGGTACTTGGTGGTCAGAAAAGATTTTGTGATAATTAATGGTGTCAAATCGTCAGAGTTTACTCCAACGTCTGGGGTGCCGCAAGGAACCTGCCTGAGACCACTCTTTTGTGTCTGTTTTTTAATCTGTTCATTAATGACTTGCCACACACCGCTACGCAGTAAAAATGTTTGCATTACGTGTATGATTTCTGTGATAGAGACTAACCTAGAGTGTATAAATCTTCAAAATGATTTGAATAACGTACCTACATCGTGTAATCAAAACATTAAAAAATGTTGTGCTGTAAGATACTCTACAGTAAAAATTAAATGTATTAATAATTATAAATGTCATAACACTAATTATAATAGATCAGATTAAGTGCATGTTGAAAATACTGTACAAAAGACGGATAAAAGCCTATGCTTTATTTTGACAAATCGCAACAATTTTAATAATATTATTCTATCGTTAAACTCAATTTGTACGTAAAGTCTATATTACGCATCGATATTAGGCAAACTTTTCAATTTTTAAATGTTTTTAATTGTAGCTATATAATTGTATACATTAATGTTTTTAATATAATATTTCCCTTCTATATCGCATCGTTTCACTATTTTTATAAAAGCTTTTACTGTATCTGTAATTCAAGGAAACGCATGGGTTTTCAACCGGCATGTATAAGTTTCATTTATCAATAACTAAATTTCTACATTCAAAGGTCTCAAAGTTTGAACTGAAGAATTTTAAAATCAGTTAAAAACATGCACTTGAGAATAGAATCTTTGTGTTTTCAAGTAAATTGTTACAACTTTAATCTTTTTACGTTTATTTCTACTGCAAACTAAAACTTAAACAGACAAGAGCATAATAATTTGATCAATTAAACGTATTTTTAAACAAAGTTCCCTGCATAGAGATGTACCCAAACTGCACAACATAAAAAACCAGGACGATGAGGGTCGTTTACATCATCCTACATAAGGAAACCATTTTCATTAAAGCTGGAAGTATGGTGCTGCAGCTCCTCTCTAGTCATATTTTACAGATTTTATCTTGTAGTGCTTATGGGTTTACATAAACTCTCAAACAAGCATTATGTGCCTATTTACAGCGCAGCGAAAGTGTAAACTATGGATGAAGCATCCCTGATAAACTTTTACTCAATTTATCGTGGAATATAAAATGTGTACATGGTATTTTTATCACGGATCAAACATTTTTGCAAAGTAAATTTAAGTGCTTGTGATTTTAATAAAGTGCATAACTATTATGAAAATGTATAAATTTGTCTATTTAAGCTTCAAACAGACTATAGGATGAGCTCGAATTTACTAATTTAATTAGTAAGAAGAATTAGAAGAACATTAAAATATATTAAGATATAATCCGCGATCTAATTGGCTATGACATGACTTTTTAGTCATGGCACACGTTAGTTTAGAAATTCCCAATGACTAAAGCACAGCTAAAGCTTTAGTTCTGGAGATTACCGTTCCGGGGTGTGAGCTTAGTTTAATACTACGTATCTCGGTAGGATTTAACGTTTATAATATAAGTTCAAACATATAAATAAGTCGTAGGGTTATTGTCTACGATGACTAATTCTTTCAAAAAATTTCATACGCAAGCCTTGTCGGGTAATAGCGAATGGCGAGAGTAATCGGAACCCCTCGATTTTAAGTAGGGGCTACCATCAAGCTGCATAATGTATATAGCAAAAAGCCCGGTTCTTCGAAGCTTCACCAAGCAAATTCACCAATTCAGGAACAAGACCAGACAAAAAAGCCAGAAACAAGTACCAGCAGCACAAGGAAATTCACCAAGTGAAAAACAAGAACCCTCATCCCAGCTCACGCACAGATCTCACAACGGCGTTATTCGCTTATCCATTCTGAACTTCGTAAAATCGTTCAAATGAAGTTGGTAATTTAGGTCCTCGCCAAATTATTTAATCGATGAGGAAATTCGGTTTAAACAGGTGCCCGTCGCGAACGGTTTTCGGTCGCGGACGTTCGGTGATCCCGTTAAGACTTTCAGGTGTTATGGAAGACATCCTCAACCACTGCTTAAAACTAAAGTGGGATTTCTCAACCAGTTCTTCAAAAGAACACTAAGTAAGGTAAAGGAAAATTAGAAAAAGACTAAAGCAAGGTCGAGAACCTCTCTTTCTTGAAAGCCTGGGTCCGTGCACGGTATCGCTGTTGTTGTTGTTGGCAACGTAAATAATTTGATGTTGCATTATAGCCACATGCATGCATGCATGCTGCTTTTTATCTCCTTAGTTACGCGTATGATGACACAGACAAGGCAACTTGCTTCTTTATACAATAAATTCGGATGGATTTTAAAAGGGAGAAATTAGGATTGAAATACGAAATAAAATAAAACAACTTATGCAATACGGAGATCAAACGGTATCGCTTGATCTCCTAATTACATAATATATATTATGTCCGATTGCATTATAAAGTACTGTTTATTGTATTGTTTTGCGGCAGTGAACTGGCTTATTAGTGTACTCGTAAAATAAAGTGGTAGTAGTAAAATAAACTATATAGTAGTAAAATAAAGTATGACAACTGTCTAATGTACACGTCAAATTTTCTTCTGTCAAGAATAGATGTCAAATTTATAAACTGATTGTTTTTGATAATTAGCCAATTTTAGGAATCTAACATAAAGCTTTGTATGCAACTCTTACATAATAGGGCCTTATAGACTCGCCCTTTTTATAGGCCTTGCTTGCTTCGCTCGCTCGGCCATAAACTGGGCTTGTCTATAAAGTCCTACATTATATACTTGTTACATAAATAGCTATTATTTCCACTTTCTTTATAAATGACACTTTATAGGCATTTAGGGTAACTTAGAGTTCCTAAATATAAACTGAGCTCGGTGTTATTTAGAGTTAAGTCACGCATGTCAAATTTTCCTTGTGACATTTCATTTTTTGACTATTACAAGGTTGGTAATCATGAAAAGTAAATTAGACTGTCAATGTGACAATAAATCTGAAATTGGGCATAGTTAATACTTTATTAAAATCTGTTGTAAATTATTAGATATATAATGGATACAACTATACTACTAGTCTTAAAAATAAACAGTAAATGAATGATGAAAAACTTTTACATGAGTAAAAATAAAAATGACATAAAGCATAACCTAAAATTTACAACTGACAGCTGCTGAACTTTGTCACTAAAGTAAAATGAGACACAAAATACGAGGTGTATAAATTAAGTAATGAGACTGATTTTTTTTTCAATTTTTTATTCGAATAGAATTACAATTCAATATTGTCTCCCTCAAAATAACTTCCTTTGGAAGCCACACAGCGCTGGAGACGGTTCTTCCAATCCTCATAGCAGTGCTGGAACTCGGATACTGGAATAGCATTCAGCTGGTTGGTTACAGTCGTTTGAATGTTTTCGAGTGTCCCGAAATGAGTTACCTTGAGGTGATTTTTCAATCTCGGGAAGAGGAAAAAGTCACAAGGACTCAAATCAGCCGAA
The DNA here is from genome assembly GCA_929113105.1 of Agrypnus murinus. NCBI lineage: Eukaryota > Metazoa > Arthropoda > Insecta > Coleoptera > Elateridae > Agrypnus > Agrypnus murinus. Next base: position 224,549,469 of record OV816024.1, on the reverse strand, counting down.
TAAGGAGGCTGAAGAGCCACAGGAATGTTTTTGCTGGCCAAAAACTCGTTTATTGAAATTGCTGTGTGACAAGGCGCATTATCGTGATGCAACACCCAGTTGTTCTTGATGTTTGGTCTCACACGAATAACCCTTTTTCGAAGTTTTTCAAGAACCTCTAGGTAAAAGTGTTGATTGGCCGTTTGGCCTTGAGGCATAAACTCTTTGTGGACGATTCCCTGGCTATCGAAAAAACAAATCAGCATGCATTTGATCGTCGACTTGCTCATTCTTGGTTTTTTAGGCCTTGGACAGGTTGAAGTGTGCCACTCCATGCTCTGGCGCTGGGTTTCCGGGTCGTACTCAAACACCCAAGACTCGTCACCAGTAATAACACGCTCCAGAAAATGGTGATCATTTTCAATCGATTTCAAAAAGTCAAGGCACCTTTCCCTCCTGATGTCCTTTTGGTCTTGCGAAAGGTTTTTTGGAACCATTTTTGCGCAGATTTTTCTCATCCCCAATTCATTGGTCAAAATCTGATGAACGGTGGTGTGAGTCAAATTCAACTCTTCCCCGATCATTCTGACTGTCAACCGACTATCTGAACGCACAAGATCCCGGATTCTGTTGACATTTTCATCGGTTTTTGAAGATGAAGGCCTTCCGCTTCGTGGTTCATCTTCAATCGACTCTCTTCGTTCTAAAAATGCCTTAAACCTCCGAAAAACCTGGGCCCTTGACAAAACACTGCCTCCGTAGGCCTGCTGAAGTTTTGCAAAAGTTTCCTTTGCACTGTGCCCAAGTCTGAAGGAGAACCTGATAGCACACCGTTGCTCGAAATTGATGTCACTCATTTTTAGAACGCACTAGAAAAAACTGTTTCGCGAAAAAAATTGCTACGGACAACCAAATGACTTTAGCGAGTTCAAACTCGTACTGAAGACGTATCAAATGTTCACCTGCCGCTCCTCCAAGTCCCGCGTTCCAAGTGTCGCCAGATCGAACGCTACGTTGCCAGTTTCATTACTTAATTTACACATCTCTGTTTCAGACAGCTTAGTTTTAGCCTAGAAAGAGAACCGAGATCCACTTTGGGATCCGCGTCCTAACTCTAAAATAACCTAGTTAAACTTTTCATTCAGGAACTCTAGGTTAACTTAATAAATGAGTAGTTACAACTACAGTCGTGTAAAATTTTACGGGCTTTAAATTACCCTACCGCCTTTGATTACTAAATGACTTTTTATAAAAAATACACAATCTATTAATAAAAAAACGCTGGTGAAGGTGGAAATAAAACTTTATACGCGGCACGCATTGCAATTAATCTTTACTGGGCTCACTGGATTATGGAAGCTCGCTCCTTCGTCTCTCGCCCTAAAAAACCTTCTAGCTCGCCCGTAAAGATTAATATACACGTAAATAACTATTAGCTGACCGCAAGATACTGCGAGTAAAGTTTTGCCGGAAACTATTTTAGAGACCATGTATGGAACGTTGATTAGTGTTCTGGTACCGTACTCCTAAAATTATTATGTGACATTAAAATTTCAAGAGCATTACTTGTTATTTACTTTGGTATGTAGGCATGTCTGTACTTTACACGAAGTAATTATTTACATTCAAATCTACTTTAGTAGAGGTTTAAACAGAATACTTGTAGTAGTTGTAAATATTTGAATCTATGTGAGATGGACGTTGGCATAGCTGGAATCGCACGCAATACATCCGACACGAGAGTATGGTACAAGCCCAATCGATATCAAATTAGTAGCTACCTACATGTGTGGGATATAATCATAAATCAATGAAAATCGATTCTTTGTCGGGTTTTATCAAAATTGTTTAATTTTACTCACATGCACAATATTTTGTTTCATAAAATCAAAAACCAAAATTCCTCGCATTCCTTCTTTTCTGTTGATCCGACCAATTCCTAAAATCAATTTCTAAAACGATGCTAGCACGCTTTGGCACACGAATTGATATCGAGGACAAGAAGAGCATATTTCATTACTAACAGTTTTAGGGAATAAACATTTTGTGTTCGCATTTTCAAAAATTCTGAGTCCTTGATAACATTTTGGAATCGTAGTAATTATTCTCACGTAGAGCAAGAAACGCACCCTTTGGCATAACTAACAATAATAAAAATAAAATACTTAATTTATTAATACACCAATGAATAAAACTTTTGGTACTGTTTGAACTCGCATAAAGATAATAAACATAAAAGATAATAATAGTTGATATTAATTCATTTATATCTCAAGAAAAAGCGACTGTAAGCATATACTAGTTAGAAGTAATGCTCAAATTCCATATACATATATTATGCATTTCTTGGACGAATTCAAGCGTTTTATAAATGGAAGCCATTTTTCAACAGTAAGATCATAAGTGCTCAACTCTTGTCGGCAAGATTTTTATTTTGTATGAGCATTGGTTGCCTGGCAATTCAACGAGATCAGATTGACGAAAAGACCCGAGCGCGGAGCGCGAGGGTTCTTTTCCCAATAATTTTATCGAGTTTAATTGCCTTTTAGCAATCAATGCGAATAAAAAAAAATAAAAATCTTGCCTGACAAGAGTTGAGAACGAATGATCTTCGGTTGGAGAATTAACTGAATGAAGCGTTAAATACGTCAAATGTTGCCGAAGCGCGACATTTTTACTTTTGTCAAAATGACATTTGATTTTTTAAATATTAATGGTTGCTAAAATAATGCTAAAACAATGAGGTAGCGGCAAGAAAAGTAGCATACATTCTTTTCAGTTAAAGAAATCATTTCTAACTTGTGATTGGTGCATGTGACACTGTTTTTAATGTCTCATTGGTCTACAACACTATGAAGTTAATTATCAAAATAAGAAATAACGAGTATACTAGAAACTAATTCAGATGATGGGTACACCGTGCTCATTAAAACTTTGTATATTACACAGTTTTTTTTCTTATATACCTTACAAGAGAAGATGTATAAATAATAATTTTCAAAGCTTCCAAATACATATGAAAAATAACACGACAAATATAATTCTATGCAATATTTGAAAATATCTATTTAAATGCTTCTTGTTTCGCAAAAGCGATTTGTTCCGCAAATTCTGAATGTAGTGGACAAAAGTCCATTACATTGAGAATTGTGTTCTGCTATCTCTGTCATTTTTATAAAACTTTATGCAGAATACAGAAAACTAATTTTAAAACTAAAATTCAAAGCTTTTAGTTTTTATTTTCATGTCCATGGCTAATGCGGGGTCGTCCTCGATGTAAGTCTACCTGAATCCTTCTCGTTTCGTGCAGAGTAAAAATGATGGTGATTATGATTTCTTATTTAGTGCGTTGCTTATCTGCACATCTTTACCTGCTCGTGTCTGAATATCATGCATTCGATGGCTCTTTAAATTATCAATTTAAAATCAAAACGAAAATGTGTGAAATCAATAATATATTTATTTTTTGTGAACAGAATTGCATATTAACTCTGTTTTACTCAGCCGTAACTTTTATTTATTAACAAAGTTTTTTACAACATAGCCAACGTAAATCCAAATCTATAAGTACGTTTTGCTTTAAACTTATAAAATACATATATAGTGGCCTATGTAGCTAACAATAAGTAAACAAACTTAAAACTACTCTCATAATTCTCATAATGTTATTTATAGTATAAGTAGTTTTTTTGAAATTGTTGTACACTGTGTAATTTACTCTAATGTATTAATAGTATCATTTTATATATTATCAATTACATGTAAGGGGCAGCAATGCCGTTTGTATTTTGATCAATAAACCTATTATTATTATTATTATTATTATTTTATTTTGTTTTTCTTTTTTAAGTTCACAGTTTTCTGGTATCCCTAGTACATGTCGGGTGTTATCACCAAGACATATACCTCTATATAATTATAAACTAGGACTGTATTTCCGCTAATGTGAAATGCATGACGGGTTATTAACCAAGCCAAGCATATTTCATTTTATTGGTTGAGCACTCTTCTAATGATATGAGTGGTTCCCAATATGGCGGCTTTTTGGCATGAAATAATTAAACACGATGGTAGTGTTAGTTTCACTAAATTAATTGTGAAATTTTTGTGTACTATCCCATTGGCTGAAATAATAAATGGAATAACTTCAACCTTTTGCAACGCATACATAGCTCTTAATTCGTACACTAGATCTTGATATTTATTAATCTTTTCCGTGTATGATCTGCCGATATTGTCATCTAGTGGAATTGCTATGTCCACTATTTGCGCTGTTTTTTGCTTTTTATTCATTACAAGAATATCAGGCCTATTATGCATAATTGTTCTGTCGGTAGCCATTGTAGTATTCCAGAGGATCTTATATTGTTCATTTTCCTCGACATCCTTAGGTAGGTATTTGTAATATGGTAATTGATTATCAATCAACTCCTTGTTTTTGCAGAGTGCTTGGTGTAAGATCTTAGCTACATTGTCGTGTCGCGTGAGGTATTCCCTAGGTGCCAGGTAAGTACAAGCAGAGATAATATGTTGTACTGATTCAACGCCAGTATTGCATAAACGGCATTTTTCGCTTGTAATGTTTTCTTTAATAATATGTTTCAGGTATGACTTCGTGGGCACTACCTGACCTTGTACCGCAATGACCAGTGCTTCTGTTTCAATATGGAGTTCTCCTATTTTCAAAAACATAGTCGATGCGGACATGTCTGCATCTTCACTCTCGAGCGCTGGGTAGCGCCGCTGGGTATCGTCCGTGGAGGGCTTTTTCTTTCCATTCTATTTCTAGGTGACCTAGAGTGACTTCGTCTACGTTTTCTTTAGAATGCAGAGGTGAGTATTTATTTATTTCCTTATACATAACCGTTAACGGTGTCGTTTCCCCTGCGAAATACTTTCTTAATTTTTCTGTTTCGCGGTTGTGCAAAATTTGCAGGTTAAGTAAGCCTCTACCTCCCTTTTTGCGCTGTAGATAGAGCCGACTAGTGGATGAGTGTATATAATGGCATTTATATTGGGCCATCGTTGTTCGTATCTGCCTATACAAAGTCTCTAGATCGGTTTTCGACCATTTAATAATACCAAATGTATACATTGGAGCTGGTATAGCCCATGTATTAATAGCCGAGATCTTATCCTTAGCATTTAGTTTAGTTTTAAGTATTTTATGTAGTCTCATAAAAAATGTATCCTTAACACTCTGCTTCATCTCCTTATGCTTTATATTTAAAGCCTGCTGTATGCCCAGGTACTTGTAGTTCTCATCTAATTCTAAATGCTTTATAACAGATCCGTCCAGTAACTTCATGTGTTCCATGGTGTGTTTTATTTTTCCACTCCTTACATGTAAGACGGCACATTTATCAAACCCAAACTGCATGTTAATGGATTTGCTGAAGAGTCTAACTGTTTCCAGCTCACTTTGTAGTTCGTCAGCGTTTGTTGCATATAGCTTTAGATCATCTATATAAAACAGATGCGTAATTCGAGTGTTTGATGTCTTGTTAATAGTGAAACCATATTTTTCGTTTTGCAGCATGTGACTCAAGGGATTAAGTGCTAGGCAGAACCATAAAGGACTCAACCCATCACCTTGGAAGATTCCCCGTTTGATATGAATAACTGGAGTAGTATAGGATGTACCAGATTCGTTTACGATTGTTGCTGTTCTCCAGGTTTTCATGAGGTGGGTAAGTACTTTAATAATGTTTCTGTCAACCTTATATATTTGTAGAACTTTTATTAGCCAGCTATGTGGCACTGAATCGTAGGCTTTTCTGTAGTCTACCCATGCAACAGAAATATTTATTTTCTTTATTTTGGCAAAGTTTGTTATGGCTGCATCCATCAGTAGCAGTTCTTTGCAGCCTCTTCCGTTTTTCCGGCACCCATTCTGTTCATAAACTAAAATATTGTTGGTTAAAATATGACTCGTTAGCTTTTCGGTTATTATCGATGTAAATATTTTGTATAAGGTAGACAAACACGTTATTGGCCTGAACTCCGCTGGATTGCGAGTGTTGTTAGATTTGGCAATCATATATGTTCTCCCTTCTGTCAGGAACGACGGAATTTCTTCATGATGGTTCATTATGTTTTGGAATTGTACCGCTAATGTAGGGTGAATATTTCCAAAATTTTTCCACCAGTAATTCGCAATGCCATCCGGACCCGTAGTTTTCCAATTATGCAGCTTTTTAATACTGTTCCCTACATCTTCTACAGTAATTCTAACTTCTGGCATTTTAGGTATATCTGCCATCCTTTCTTCCTCACTAGCTATCCATGGAGCAGTTTCGTCATGGGGTGTTTCTGTCGTCCACAGTTGGCTCCAGAAATGATACATATCGTCAGGCGTCGGTGCTTGATCATTTGATTCTGTTTCGTTTTCATCCTCCAAGTGTCTGTAAAATCTTTTTTAGTCTTTTCTGAATTGTTTTGTTTGATTGTACCTTCGGGCCTGGTCATTGTATCTCCGAAGTCTGCATGCGTATACAGCCAGTTTTTGTTTTAGTTTTTCTTTCAGTGCCGTTAACTTCTGAAAGTAGTCAATGTGTTTAGGTTTAATTTTAATTTTGATCGCTAGTGATTTTATTTTATTTCTTAGCTTCCTACTTGCCTCTTGTGGCTTCTCAAGATACGCTTGCAGCCATGCAATCTTCTTACGTAACTCCTCTATTGTTCTTCTCAGTCTCGTTTTCCACCTTGGTTCCGTTTCTTTACGTTGATAGTTGCGTCTTACTTTTACTTCAACGTTTAATAAATCACACACTGTCCTCGCAGCAGAGTATACCATATGATGTGTCTCTTCTAAACTACTGCTAGTTTTAAATTCCTCTTCTAGTGCTTTGTTTACTTTTCTGACGCAGTCGTATACAGTTATGCTGTATCTTATTTTGGCTTGTTTTTAGGAGGAATTCCTTCGAACATAATATAGTACGCTATATAGGTTTCGATAATATTTTCATCAGTGGTGTCTAGTGGTTGTACCGAGCTTCTTCGTAGGATGTTAGATCTTCTAGATGATCTCCGATTAACTGACTCTGCTGGTATTTCGTTTGCATTTTCTCCCACAGTCTCTAACTGTTGTTTTGCCTGTTCCTTCAGTTCCTCTAACTCTCCTTTCGACAGGACCTGTCTTCTGAGTATCGATCTGACTTGGTTTGGTAGATTTTCTTCCGACACGTTTCGGTTCGGATATTTGTTATTCCATAAATCAAAAAGTCTTTTTGGATAATTCCTTTTCTCCTGTCCTAGTTTCGTGGCTATGTAGTATGCTCTAATAAGGTAGGTGTTTTCTTCCTTTGACCATCGCATACGCCCCTTCCTCGATCGTTGACTAATAGCGGGAGCTATATTTTGAGCATCCAAGCTACTATCACTATCTGAATTGTTTTCAGACGAGGAAATAGGACTTGTGGGTCTGTACACAGCCGAGTGCCACTCGCTTCACTCTGATTGACTGCGTGGGGCTGGACATCAGGACGTTGCCGAACAGCTGCAGCCCCTACCTCTGTCACGCCCTGTTTCGCTTGCCTTCTAGTATTCACAGCGATTTATAAAACTATTGGTAGGGTTGCTGGCCCCACCATAGCACGAACGCATTTTATACCTCCTGCCAGGTTTTCCTCCCTATTATTTTTTAATTCCCGGGAGAGTACGGGATAGGATCCCCAGGTATGTAGAAGTGAGATCATACATGACTAAGGTCGCTGGCTGTACCGTCTACCCGTCTAACAGTGAATCTTACGGTAGCAGGTCCGAAAACCTGGCCAGACATTATCATTATTATTATTATTATTATTATTATTATAAATAGATATGCTCTGTTTGTACATCACAGACAGTAAACAAAATTATTATTGTGTGCTGTAAACATAAACTGTCTGAAAGTGTTAGTTATATACTATATGGTGAATTATATCTTGTATACATTGCATTAATTACACTTTAATGATGAATTTCAATGAATATACTTACACATAGCAAATGCTGAACGCATTAAACAAAGACTTTGAACGGACTTTCCTAAAAGCACTAATCTTCTTGTTATATTCAAGTAACATTAAATACGTGTCCTAATACAATCGTTTGTGAATTGCTCAAATATTTATACCTACCTAGTAAGTAGTTAGTACTCGTAGTTGCTAATTAAATATTTTCCGCTACAGGAATTAGTATAAATTTGTACACCAACTTTGCTTAGTTAGACACAGCTTACGAAATGCGGTTCAAAATGAAATGCTTCTACGTAATATTCTGAAATTTGAATCCAATTAACGATTTGCGAGTGTACTACAGTTCTCGTTTCGCTGCTATTGTTTCTTTGGAAGATGCTAAAATCTACTCGCTCGTGTATATTATGTCTACAATACCAGACAGACTGTCATTAGGAATTAATTGTCTGCATTGATAGGTGTAACTAGAGTTAGTCGAAATCCATACACAAGTTCGAATGAGATTAATGATAATAAGTGGTATAAATTAGACTAAAATTTAATCATTCCATTTAATCATGGATTTTTGAGCCCAACTTTGCAGAACTGGTATAGATATTTCCCCTAATTGTTCCTGCAGTTGCGATGACAAAAACCCAGTGTCCGACAAATAACACATCAATTTACAGAATTTCAAATGCGTGAGATATTTGACATAATATCATTTAAATAAAGGTCTGTGGTAAATATGAAAAACAAAGCTTATAAAAAACCAATTGAAATGCGCAAGCTATTTTGCTAGAACGAACTTAAAAGAATTTTTTTTCACTATTGCCACCGTTTTTACGGCGTTCCTTAAAAGATATCAAGTTAGTGTTTGTATATATTTTGTCTACATTTTTCATGCTCTATCTAAATCTGAAGGAAAACTTAAAAATTAAAAAAAACTGGACGACGGACTTTTATTTCAGTAACGAACTTTTAAGTTCGTTGAAAATACAACCCTATTGTACATGTTTGGCCTGTTGTAACAACTACAATTGCTATTTAAGCTGTTTTTAGGAAGGTTGGTAGGGCGTTTGGAGGACCATTGGGTATGTTTCGGTTGGCACATTGGGGGTATGTCCACTTTTTGCCTTTTCCGGACATATTGCTCAACCTGTACATCTAAGTTTTTGTAATTGGCAGCTTTCGGGCTGTCGCGTGGATGGATGCCTCAAGTTAAAAAGTCGGCTCCTTGCTCAGGATGAACAGCCTTTACAGGCTTTGAACAACTCTTCTTTCGTTGCGAAGTTGCGCTACTTTCCACTAATCTCTCGTACTTCTACTGATCTCCTCATTCAATATGTGGGATTGTCGTCTCCTCCTTGGTTTTTAAATAGATTTCGGGGTTTGTTTTAGGTTGAGTCGACTTGTTAAGATTTGTTGGTAGTCAGGGTTGATTTGACTGCAGTCATTGAAAGTGCATTGCTGCTGATTGTACTTTGGGCCTGAACTGGCAACGCGTGCCGCTTCATCTGCTGCAAACGCGATCAGTATTTGATGTACTTTACGATTTCTGTTGCCAAAGCGAACATTCTTATAAATCTTTGGGCAGATTTATAAAGAGTTGTTTCTATTAGTAAATCAGTTGTAGTGGGTTGGTTTCTGTGAATTTAATTTTACATATAGCTCCTCCTTAATTGCAGCTAATCTCCATATATGGAACTGAATTCCTGCTTGCACCTTATTTCCTGGTTTATTATTTTTTATTTTGTTTTTGCCTTTTTGAAATACTTATGTCGTCGTTTGATTAGCTTTCTGTTACTTAGTTAACTGTTTAAGGGTGTATTACTAAGTTTAAGAGTTTTGTTTTCATTTACTCCCTAATTACAATAGGTTGGAGACTTGATGATTGCTTTAGCTTTTACTTAAAAGAAGTAGAATTGAATGTTTATAAATTATTAAGTCATTATTGAGAGTTTTCATGGTTATGTATGTAATTTTTTTGATACTCATATAAATTGATGCTTTTCCTTTCGTCACTATAAAATTAAATTGAAGTTCACGTTGACAAGTATTTATGCCAGTATGTACAGTAACGTCACGCATTTTTATTTAAGAGTTTATTTAAAAAAACTCATTATTAAAAAAAGTTATCAATTACTGAACTCATTTGAATTTAAAACGGTAAAAACGTTATAAGAAAATATCACTGAAACTTCGACTTTGATAGAACACAATTTAGAAAAAAATCGAAAAAAAGCATAGCTAAGATTTTATTATGTTTAAATGTCATGTCTTAAGGATATTTTACACTAAAAAATCAAAAATCGGTGGACACATATTTTGGGAATTAAATTTTAAAAATATATCTGCATTTTGATCTTTGATATTTATCAGAATTTTACCAATAGTATCTGGATAACTGGTCAGTAGTTGAAGAATATCAGTTACTGTTATTAAATAACTAATTTTTATACTTATTACATAGTTTAATTTATAAGCAACTCTTACTCACCTGATAAAATGGATAAGGTTGTCAAGCTGTAAAGTAAAACACTCGGTATATTTGCTTATGACTGTTCAATCCTTTAGACTAAACATACAGTTTTGGACAGAAAATCTTGTTTTTTCAAATAAGACATCCTATGTAGTTAAATTTTAAATGATTCAAGTTTTTTTATACTGTCTCTCTATATTATTATTATTTATTATTTTTATATTGTAACGTTCTTTAAATAATACTGTAACGTTCTTTTTAAAATAATAACACAAGTGCTGTTTAAATCGTCTATTCACAAAGAAATATTTATTTACAAACACTAATGAATACACTATAAATTAACGCTATAATTATAAACCATTAAAACTATTATTTACAGACTATGAATTTCTAATACAACATTTACTATTTATTTCGTGATACACAGTTAATTACTCGCTGTTGACTGATCCTCTTTTATCCGCGAAGTCGATTTTATACCCTCATATAATCGTACCAGAAGCCGCTAGAACCTACTATGTATTTCTCGAAGGCGCTAGATAAACCGCGTCTGGTTTACATACTTGGTGCGATGCGTCATTCTCTCGAATGCTGTAGAATATTCCATTTGTTGTGTGAAGAAAAGGTTCTTTCTTTTTCTCTCTTGTTGCACTGCCCCCCTCTTCAAGTCTGTTCTGTCCCAGAACAGGTTTTATGCTCTGGTTCCTGTAGAACGGGTCATGACGATATCGACAGTCTTCACCTCGACTACACGTTCCATTACGGTAGAAGTAACAGTCTACACTCTTCGTTGGCCTTAATGCGGGCTGTGGGTCAAAACTGCAGACGAAGATCTTGACGTCCGTACCTCTAAAGACAACTTCCAGCATGTTTCTAACGATTCTCCAATCCAGCTGGTCCCGCCCACAGCCGAGTTTGGGAACTACCAATTTGTTAATTCCCCTGGTAAGCAACTCGATCCTCAAATTCCATAATGCCCTCCACAAGTCGGCGTAACTCGGTTTCTGGTAGTAAAACTGCTTGGTTACCAAGTAGTAAATGGATCGGTCATGATCAAGCAAGCGTAAGGATTTACCAACAGAGGGATTTTGTTCTCGAAGTTCATTCAGCAGTCCAAATTTATTTCTAAACACTACTGCGATCCCCCTGGACATACGGAGATCCTCGGAGACACAGTGGGCAATGGAATAATCACCAGGGACCCGGAAGAGATCTTGTTGCATCTCAGTCGTGACTCCGAATCGCGCTTTTCTAGTTCCAGAAAACGCAGCCATAAATTCTCTGAAGGTTGGCTGATCATCTCCAGGCCTTACGGTATTGATAGCCACCTCAGCCTCATCTTCCTGATCCGGGACTGCGTCATTATTTCCCTCATAGTGCGCCAGACGATTGGAGTATACCACCTTTGGTTTCCCTCTTGGCAATTTCTGGATGCGAAAAATCAAGTCATTTATTCGTTTCTTCACCTGGTATGGGCCCTCCCAATTCCGCTGTAACTTTGGAGAATAGCCACGACGTCTTTGCGGGCTGTATAACCAGACAAGCTCTCCAGGTTGAAACCCTCCTTCTTGGGCTCTCACATCGTACGTAGCCTTCATCCGGTCACTCGCGATTCGACTATTGTTTCGGGTTCGGTCGTGAATATCCTCCAACTTCTTCTTTAAGTTGATGACATAATCATTCCCGGCTACCTCGTGCTCTATAGGTGGAGACCCAAATTCCAGATAACACGGTAACCGTAACTCGCGTTCAAACATCACAGACGCTGGTGACTGACCGGTTGTTTCGTGGACCGATGCACGATAAGCCATCAGGAACAGATGCAGGTATTGGTCCCAGTCTCGTTGATGATCGGAGACGACCTTGGCCAAATATTTGCCCATTGTCAGATTCATGCGTTCTACCATTCCATCGGACTGCGGATGTAACGGTGTGGTCCGAGTCTTGCGAATGCCCAACAATCGACAGACTTCTCCAAATAGTACAGACTCAAAGTTGCGGCCTTGATCCGAATGCAGCTCCATGGGCACTCCGAAGCGACTGAAAAACTCTTTGACTAGTACGTCAGCAACAGTCGCAGCTTCCTGGTTTGGTAGGGCATATGATTCTGGCCATTTGGTAAAGTAGTCCATTGCCACTAATATGTATTTATTCCCATCGTCGGTTTCGGGAAATGGTCCGGCAATATCTATAGCTATTCTTTCCAGAGGACTACCCACATTGTACTGCCTCATAGGTGCTCTTCGTTTCCCCAAGGGTCTGTTACCAGTGGCACATAGTTCACATTTCCGGCACCACTCCTTCACGTCTTCTTTAAAATAAGTTAGTTAAGTCTTTTTCACACCAAAGTGTCCTCCTGAGGCACCGTCATGGAGATGTCGCAACACTGTAGCCACTCGGCTTCTTGGAACCACGAACTGAGACCTAATGGTGGTGCCATCTTCACTCTCCAGTACTCGCTTCAGGAGATCGTCTTCCACCTTCAAGGACTCCCATTGGGCCCAATATGCTTTGAGCGTTCTGTTGAAAGGGCTGACGGCCTCCCAGGCAGGCCTTTCTCCCACGCGCTTCCATTCCAGTACCATTTTTAGTTCGGGATCAGCCTTCTGCTGTCGTTGCAATTCTTCGGGCAACCAATTGTCGTTGACGATGGTAGTCCTTACTTGGCAAACCCTCTCTTCCAAGCGAGAGCAATGACGGCAATCCGTTGGACAGGGTCTTCTTGAAAGAGCATCGGCATTTCGATAACTAGTGCCCGCTCGATGTTCTGTGTCAAAGTCGTATCCTTCCTTGTAATCGCTCGATCCACCTTGCGACCTGGCCTTCAGGATTACGGAATTGTAGAAGCCATTTCAACGCTGCATGGTCCGTCCTCAATAAAAACTTCCGTCCGTACAAGTATTTCTAGAAGTGCTCAACGGACTTCACGACGGCCAATAGTTCTTTTCTGGTCACACAATAATTCCTTTCGGCTTTCGACAAAACCTTACTAAAATAGCCGATGACCTTTTCTTGTCCATCTTGTATCTGAGAAAGTACACCCCCAATGGCCAGATTACTTGCATCTGTGTCAAGTATGAATTTCCCTTCTGTCCGTGGATAGCTCAATATTGGTGCGGTTGTCAGGACACGCTTCAACTGTTGGAAAGCTGTTTCGCACTCTCCGCTCCAAACATACTCGCGCCCATCTTCAGTTAACCTTGTCAGGGGCTTCGCTATATTGGCAAACCCAGGAACGAAACGCCTGTAGTAGGTACATAACCCAAGAAAACTACGAACTTGGTGTTTATCTCTCAGTGTTGGCCACTCTTGGACTGCATGAATCTTATCGGGGTCGGCTGCCACTCCATTTTGTGATACGACGTGCCCGAGATTCGCTTCCTTTCTGAATATGTGGCACTTTTTCGGACTAAGTTTCAGATTGGCTCCACGTAATCTTCGAAACACTTCCTCTAGATTTTTCAAATGTTCGTTGAATGATTTTCCGACTACAATCACATCATCTAGGTATACCAGGCAGGTCTTCCACGACAGCCCTCTCAGGATGGTCTCCATTAGACGCTCAAAGGTAGCCGGAGCGTTACATAGACCGAAAGGCATAACTGTAAACTGCCATAGTCCGGAACCAATAGTGAACGCAGTCTTCTCCCGGTCTTCAGGTTCCATTTCAACTTGCCAATAACCACTCTTCAAGTCCAAAGTCGAAAACCATCGCGAACCAGACAGGGTATCTAACGTGTCGTCGATGCGTGGTAAGGGATAGCTGTCTTTCTTGGTCACGTTATTGAGCTGCCGATAGTCCACACAAAATCTCGTTGACCCGTCCTTCTTACTGACCAGGACCACCGGTGATGCCCATGGACTGCTGGATGGCTTGATGACCCCTTGTTCTTCCATATCGGTAATAATCTTTTCGGCTTCTGCTCGCCTTGCTAGGGGTAGACGCCTCGGTTGCTGACGGACAGGCATAGAGTTGCCTGTATTGATTTTATGTTTTACTATATTTGGTCGTCCCTTCTGGCTATCGTCAAGAGCGAAGATATCTTGGTATCGGTGAACCAAACCCTGCACCTCTTCACTAATTTTCCACCATGGTCTTTGGGCGCTGGTTTTGGCACATCAGCCATATACCTGGCTACTCGGAATACTGGCACACACTGTCCCACAAGGGTACTCTTCTTCAATGTCACCGGATCCACATTAATGTTCATAAGCCTCACCGGTACTGTCTTTCCAACCTTGATTAGCGCTTTTCCCACCAGTATGCCACTATGGATCTTCTTATCACAAACAGGCTCCATCATTCGCACACATCCTACCCGAAGATCTCCATCCAAACCTGCCTCGACAACCATCTCGCTTTGACCCGGCAATATCACATCTTCTGTCAGCAAAACCCTTACGACAGGATCTTCTCGTGGGTGCAACGGAAGTTCTTCGTTACCAACCTTCAAAACACCCTCCTTCAAGTCCAATGTAAAACCAAATTTTCTCAGGAGGTCCATTCCCAAGATGAATTCGTCAATGATGTCGGCTACCAGCACCTCATGTTCACGTTCTTCACTTCCAATGCCAATCTTCATCTTCACCACTCCGCGTGTTGGTATTACTTCTCCCGTCGCTGTACGGAGTTGAGTAGTTGTCTGTAACAGCTTCATACTTGTTCGTAGAACGTCAGGGCGTATAATTGATTTTGTCGCCCCCGTATCAATGAATAGGAAGACAGTTCGATTAACAATCTTCCCATCTACGAACAAACTGCTGGTACTGTTCTTTGATGTTACGGCATGGATCGTGATCTCCGGGGCATCTTCACTAAAGGTCAACGTTCGCCCCCTCTCGTCGACCCTCTTTAGTTTTCCGACTGCTGAACTTGTTTTGGTTTAGGGCAACGACGTCGTATGTGCCCTTGTTCGCCGCAATTTCAACAACGGGGCCCTCGAACTTCTTGATGATTCTTCCTTCGGCTTCCTTCCTTCCGAAGAACTCTCAATACTAACTCCTCTAGGTGATCGTTACAACCTTCTTCTTCTTCCACAACGGCCCGAACACGCCCGTGACCTCGGGACGCTTGTTTTGCAGCTTCAAATTCTAAGGCATGAGCAAGCGCATCATCAGTTGTTCTTGATCGTGCCAATCTCAATGATTGTTGTGTTTCCCCGTCTCTTAACCCATCAATGAAGGTCTGCACAGCGAGTTGTCCCAGAAATGAATCGGGTGCCGTAGGGTACGCCAATCGGACAAGCCGCGCAACATCGGCTTCAAACTCCTGAAGGCTTTCCCTATTCTTCTGGACACGATTCTTTACTTGCGCGTGATAAACCTGTTGTAGATGCGCGTCTCCATATCTCATCTCCAATCTAGAAACTAACAACTGGTAATTATTCTTCTGTCCTGCTGGGATTGTTTGCAGGACGTTCAACGCGTCTCCACGCAAACCCACAGTTAAAGAAACGACCTTTTCCTTGCGTGTCCATCCGTTGGCCCCAGCGGTCGCCTCAAATTGTTTGTAGTAGGTGGACCAAGGTATCTTACCATCGAACGTGGGTGGTTTTACTTTTATCCCTACGGTAGGAACCTTCTCTTCTTTAAATTGTTTCTTTCCTTCATTAAACGTTCACTCAGACGTTGAGGGAAACCGTAGTTGATTCATTCTATCTTCCAACATTTCGTCGTCTTTCTTAGCTGTTGGTGGTAATTGCATTTGGGCTATTTTCTCTTCTACCATCTTTATTACCCTATCTTGTTCCGCCAATCTACCTTCCAACAGTCCTAACGCGCTGGCATTCTCAAAAAATTCTTCGAAAACTTTATCTTCCAACGCTTTGACATTTTCCAGCAATTTTCCTTTAAGCCTTCTAATTTCCCTTCTATAATTGTTTCTAGAATTCCTTCCCGGCGTAGAATGCGTCCAATTAGCTGGTCTCGTCTTTTCTGTATCTGTTTCCACATCTTTTTCTTTTCTTTGGCCCTTTCTAGTACCTCGTCAGTAGTAACTCTATCCGTCCAGCTAATTTTCAGCATTCTTCTGTAGTACCATTGTTCCAGAGCTTCTAATTTCTTTTTTTCTTGTAGGCCAATGGTCCACGATTCGCAGCCATATAGGCGACACTCCACACGAAGGTTTGTATAAATGTCTTTTTTATATTTTTGCAGGTTAATAGGCTGCATTTTATTTATAAAGGCTCTTTTGGCTTGTAGTATGCGGTGGTTTATTATTTGTTATAAAAATGTTATAAAATTATAATTTCGTTACCCTAGTGACAATACCACGTATCAACAATTTTTACAAAATTTTTGGTGATCCATGATCATGGTATTCTAATGCATGTTTTGTTAATAGCACGTATCAACAGGACCAATAAAAAGGCAGTTATTGGCTTATTTGAAATACCTCGTTTTATCTTTCACTTAAAACTACCGCAAAATAAAACGTATTAACAGAAATGCACATGGCGTGTTTACAGTTCTAACGTTGCTTACTTTCGTTGATTTGTTAATTCAGGTAAGGTTTAAATTAAAATATATTACTCAGTTTATTATTTAAAGGTTTTACACTAGCAATTTAATAAACTTACTTTAATTACTGCATAATTTTGATAGCATTATTTGAGGTTAGTTGGACTACTAGTTGATAAGTGTTATTTGTATTAGTATTATAAAGCAATTTTTTTCTGATACGTGGTATTACTTCGGCCTATAAACAGAGAAGGCGGTTATTGTGCCTTATTTTTGGCGCGTTAATTGTTTTAAAGGTTTTTAACTAATGCAAAAATATGTCATAGTTACTAACTGGAATTGATTAAATTTCACATATTACCACAAATGAAAAATATTCAATTATTTTAAAGTGTTTCGATAGATTTCCGTGTTTTTATGTTTAAGAAGTTCAATGTTGTACAATTGTAGAACAGAAAAGATTTTGTCCCTTGCCAAGGCTGCTACTAAAGATAAAAATAGAGATATTGGAACGCGCTTTATCAAAACCTATTATTATTTTTAATGAATCTTCCGAAGTTACTGGCAAAGATATCCAAACAGCAAACAGTATCAAGCAACATTATTCAAAAATGAAGTGCGACAACTACCGAAAAATGACTGCAATATTAGTTCAATACTAGATAACAATACCTCGGAATACGTTTTTTCCGGAAATGAGGTAATTTCCTTGTCAACCATTGAGGAATATTTGAATGCAGAAGTCACTTTCGCCAGTTGTATGGACGAGAAAGTTACTGCCCTCGAAGATGGATTGGAATTGTGGCGTTCTAGTGACATTTCCATGTTTTGTGATAATAGAGGAATAGTTAATCATACAGAATTTGAAAATTTACAACTCGAGGTAATGAAAGCTCCAGATAAACATACAAAACAAGCAACTAAACCTATACAAACAGATGAAGAACAAGATGAGGCAGATGGTATAAACGACCCGAACTTCCAAAACAGAGATGGCAATGGAGCTGTACATGAGCAGGAAACTGACGAAGATCAAGATGAGTTGAATAATATATGTTATATGTTATGTTTTATACAGTATTGTTGGATTGCCTTTATAGTTATGTTATTGTTGTATTGTTGTATGGTTATAGTTAAGGGTTGATAAAATTATTTTTGGTTTCCATGAGAATGGTAAAAAGTGGGTGTACAAAAAAGTCAATAAAATAGTATGTCACATGTACATTGGTAAATTTTTAATAAAACACAAGATTAGATAAAATTGAAATCTAATCAAAGACATAACAAACGAAATATTACTTGCAAACATTATCATGGTCCTTCGCAGTTGGATGGAAAAGCAAGTAATCTGACGGTGAAGCAGTACATTGAAAGTTAATGTCAACGAAGATCTCTAACCCAGTTGTACCTGTAGAAGTTCACATATTACCGACTGGTAGAATCTGCGTTGTTTGAGAGTTTAGTAAGCTAAAATTACTACAATCGGAAAGAGGTTGTCTAAATACAAAGCAGAATTCACTTTGAAAGTGAAGTCTTGAAACAGTGAGTACTGTCCTTATAGTGAGGCATTTGAGTTGTTTATCACTTTTTGCTTGTACAGAAGTGTATAAAGGTATTAGCTTTTACGAATTTGATTAATTTAATTACCACTTCTTGCAATTTTTACTTGACACTTTATTAATTGACAAGTAGATAAGTAATGGCTGAAACGGATAAGCGTAAAAGGGGAACGCTTAAAGCCAGATTAACTAATTTTGCAAAGTTTATTGAAGCAGTTTTTACCAAACCTGTTGACCAGGTTACTCAATTAGATGTGATTCAATTAGAGAATCGTAAATTAAAAATTGAAACGTTAATAGATGAATTTGAACAGATACAAAATATAATTGAATGTAGTTACGCGGAGGGTGATGAGTTGGAAGCAAATTTGGAGCTTGAATATAAAGAAAGAGATGAATTTGAAAGCAATTTCTTTATGCAAATGTCATTGGCAAAACAGTTTTTAGACAAACACAAACTATCGAATAATCTAAACAACGCTTCCAGCTCTTCAGCTTTCCAATCTCCTGGTGGTCAATTTGGTAGTCAGTTAGGAGTAGTGAAGTTACCTGAAATAAAAATACCCATATTTGATGGTAAACATAGTGAATGGCTTGAATTTCGGGATACTTATTTATCTTTAATTCATAATAACACTGATTTAAATGAAATACAGAAATTTCATTATCTGAGAGCGTCATTGGAAGGTCCTCCTGCGGAAGTTCTAAAGTCACTTGAATTTTCTGCTCCGAATTATATAACTGCTTGGAAATGTCTTACTGAAAGATATGATAGTACTCGATTATTAATTGATTATCATATAAAAGCATTACTAAATATGGATCAAGTTAAAAAAGAGTGTTCTGAAAGTCTTAGGAAAATGATTGACTGTATAATGAAAAATTTACGAGCCCTTAAGCAATTAAATCAACCAACAGATCAATGGGATGTATTAATTATCGCGTTAGCTGCGGAAAAGCTTGACAAACCAAATAAAAATGAATGGGAAAAGCTTAAAGTCTCGAAAATTAATACTCTTACACTCAATGATTTTAAATGTTTTTTAAAATCTAGAGCTGATTTTCTGGAATCTTTGGAACAAAATGTTACTAGGGAACAAAAATCTGAAAAAGGCTTCGACAAGCGTAAGAATAGCTCTGCAAAATGTTTTTTAGCTCCAGATTGTAATAAAATGGTTACATGTTGCCCTGTTTGTAATAAAAATCATTTTATTCAAAGTTGTCCAGATTTTTTGAATTTTGATATAAGTGGCCGTTTTGAAAAGGTCAAGGCTTTAAAATTATGTATAAATTGTTTACGTAAAGGGCACTTTAGCAAGTTTTGCCGTAAAACAACCTGTCGAAAGTGTCATGGTAAACATAATACCCTTTTGCATATTGATTCTAAAAAACATGTAACTGATTCAGTAAGTGCTAACGTTACATTGTCTAAAACTAATAATAATAGTAGCGATTCTGATTCTATGCCTAATTCAAGCATTATGACGTTTAGTGGTGGTACAGCTAAACAGGTATTATTATCTACCATTTCCATCGAAGTATTCGATAAGTTTGACAGAAAAAAGGTTGTGCGTGCTCTCCTTGACAACGGATCTCAGTTGGTCTAGTGGTCTAGTTTCATAACGCGTAAGTTATGTGAAATGTTGGAGTTGAATATTGAGCAAACAAACCTTACTATTAACGGGTTAAATGGTATGACATCTAATTCGAAACTTAAATGTAAGGTTTCCATCTCTTCAAAGTATAATACGTTTTCAGCTTCTGTTTGTTGCTTTGTAATAGATGAGATAAAAGGGATGTTTCCTGATGTCAAGTTAGATTTGAGAAAACTTTCAATACCTTCTAGCATACACCTTGCTGATCCTTTATTCTATGAGCCAGGGATTGTTGAAATGATACTTGGGGGAGATATACTTTGGCAGATACTGCTTCCTGATTTAATTCAGTTAGGCCCCAATAAACCCACTTTACAGTTAACGCAGTTTGGTTGGATAGTAGGTGGTACCTATGGAGAAATGCAGCGTAAATCGGTGGTAAGTAATCTCGGTCGCAATAATGAAAATGATGTTCAGGCTCAATTATCGCGTTTTTGGGAATTAGCGGAGCTTCCAAAAAGCAGAGTATTTTCAAAGGAGGAAATGCAGTGTGAAGAACATTTTATAAAAAATACCCAACGATTAAGTGATGGTCGATTTGTTGCAGCATTGCCTTTGAAGATATCTACTAATACATTGGGTGAATCTTATTTTCAGGCAGAGAAACGTTTTTTGTCCTTAGAACGTAATAGATTAACAAAAAATGAAAGATTTAAAAATCTTTATTTGAATTTTATGACGGAATATATAGAATTGGGACATATGAAAAAGGTAGATGTTGATTTGAATAAATTAAGTTCAGAACCTCATTATTTTCTACCGCATCACGGTGTTTTACGTGAAGATAGTCTTACAACTAAACTTAGGGTAGTGTTTGACGCATCTGCCCCGACATCTACAGGGTTCTCTTTAAATCATCTGCAGTTAGTAGGTCCTCGAATACAGCAAGATCTATTTTCTATTTTAGTTCGTTTTCGGCAACACAACATCGTTATAGCAGCTGATTGTGAGAAGATGTACCGTATGGTAAACCTTAGATCAGATCAGTTACCTTTCCATAGAATTTTATGGCGTTTTAATCCAAATGAACCTCTTCAAGTTTACGAGTTGCAAACTGTCACTTACGGTACAGCGGCTGCTGCTTTTCTGGCTATTCGCTGTTGATTCCAACTTGCTTATGAAAATAAAGAGCATCGTCCAGATCTCGCTGAAATTATACAGACAGATTTTTACGTTGATGATATGCTAACAGGGGCACAATCGGTGGAAGAAGCGATATATATTTGTAAAGGCATTTCTAATATTTTAAGTCAAGGGTGTTTTAATTTGCGTAAGTTTTACTCAAATAATTCAGAAATTCTTAAATTAATACCAGGTAGTGAGATTCCTTCAAAAATTGTAAATCTGGGAGAAAATGAAAACGCAAAAACTCTTGGCCTGATTTGGGGTCCTGCTGATGATAGTTTAATGTTCTCCATACCAGCTAAAATAGAAAACAATAATATTTCTAAGCGGTCTTTACTCTCTGATATCTCTCAAATCTTTGATCCTTTAGGGATTTTAAGTCCATGTACTATTATGTCGAAGATATTTCTCCAAAAAATGTGGTTAGAAAAGATATCGTGGGATGAACGTCTCCCGCCACCTTTGCTAAAGTTTTGGTTAAAGTTTAGAGTAGAACTTCATCTCTTGAATAACCTTAGAATCAACAGACATGCCATTTGTAACAATCCTAATAAAATAGAAATGCACGGTTTTGCAGATGCATCGAAAAGCGCGTATGGAGCATGCATATATTTACGGTCAATTGATGAAAAGGGAGATATACATGTTAATTTGCTTTGTGCAAAATCTAAGGTTGCTCCATTAAAACCGGTTACAATACCACGATTAGAATTGTGTGCAGCAGTACTCTTGTCTAGATTGGCAAACAAAGTTTCAGAATCCTTGAGATTGCAATTGCATGAAAAGATATTCTGGTCTGATTCAACTGTGGTTCTGGGTTGGCTCAAAACGGAGCCAAACAAATTAAAGACATTTGTTAGCAACAGAGTATCGGAAATTCAAGACCTTACAGCATCTGACATTTGGAAGCACGTACCTTCTGAAAGTAATCCTGCTGATCTTGTATCTAGAGGTGTTAGACCTAGTGCAATACAAAATATTAATCTTTGGTGGCATGGCCCTGGGTGGCTTTTAAAACCAAGTTCTAAATGGCCAAATAAAATCATTTCTTATGTTAATTTACTTGACCAACGTAAAAATAATAGAGCATTTTCTTTACATGTTAATATTGAAGAATCCATATTCAAAAGATTCTCTAATTTGTCAAAATTGAAAAGAGTTACGGCTTACTTATATCGATTTATACACAACACTCAAAAATCTTCTAATGAACGTATAGATGGACCTCTTACGTTGTCTGAACTTAATTCAGCATTTGAAGTTTTGATAAAGCTGGCTCAAAATGAATCTTTTTCCAGAGAAATTCAATGAAGAAAAAATAAGCCTCTATTCTGTGAAAGTAGAATTGTTAATTTAAATCCATTTATTGACGAAAATTGTATTATTCGTGTTGGAGGTCGGCTTGTTAACTCTCGTTTTACTTTTGAGAAAAAGCACCCTATTGTATTATCAAGTCAACATCATTTAACAACATTACTGTTGAAAACTGAACATTTGAGATTGTTACATGCGGGACCTCAGCATATTTTAGCTTCTATTCGTGATAAATATTGGCCTGTAAATGGCAAGTCTTTGGCAAGAAAAATTGTTCATGAATGGGTCATTTGTTTTCGATATAATACAAAAATTACAAAACCAATAATGGGCAATTTACCTTCACAACGATTTCAGTCTAAACAGCCTTTTGAAGTAGTAGGAGTTGATTATGCAGGTCCTTTTTTAATAAAAGATAGACAGGGCCGCGGATGTCGCATTTCCAAGTGCTATATATGTTTATTTATATGTTTTGTAACAAAAGCAATACACTTGGAGCTTGTTAGTGAGTTGTCAGCAGAAGCTTTCATTATGACCTTGCGGAGATTTACTGCACGCCGTGGTAAACCTTCCATAGTGTTCTCAGATAATGCCACAACTTTTGTGGGAGCAAATTCAGATTTAAGGGAACTGGGTAACTTTATTAAAGAAAACCAAAACAAACTAGTAGAGTCATTTTCAAGCGAAAGTATAGATTGGAGATTTATTCCCCCTCGCTCTCCGCATTTTGGCGGTTTTTGGGAAGCAGGAGTAAAAAGCACCAAACACCATCTTAAACGAGTAGCAGGTAAAACTCCCCTTACTTTTGAGTGCCTTTATACACTTCTTGTGCAGGTGGAAGCCATACTCAACTCTAGACCTATTTCGCCTCTGTCTTCAAATCCCCACGACGTGATACCCTTGACGCCCGCTCACTTCTTGGTAGGCAAACCTCTTACATCAATTCCCGACTGTGACGTTACTCTAATTCCTGAAAACCGTCTTTCGTTGTATCAACATATTCAATGCTTAAAACAACACTTTTGGAAAAGATGGTCTCAAGAATATATTTCGGAATTGCAACAACGAACAAAGTGGAAAACAACGCAGAGTCAATTAAAAGCAAATACTTTGGTCTTAATTAAAGAAGACAACCAAGCACCCATGCATTGGAAGATTGGAAGAGTTCTGGAGGTTCATCCGGGCAAGGATAGTATATCTAGAGTAACAACTATTCAAATCTCTGGAGGCACAATAAGAAGATCATTTTCTAAAATCTGTCCATTGCCAATCCAAGGTATTTGTGAAGAAAAACAAGATGTTCCAGTTTCAAAAGAGTAAAGTGATTCGCGTTTATTGTTATTTTTTTTCTTTCTTTCGTTTAAAGGTGAAATCCTTCAAGTTGGGGGGTATGTTATATGTTATGTTTTATACAGTATTGTTGGATTGCCTTTATAGTTATGTTATTGTTGTATTGTTGTATGGTTATAGTTAAGGGTTGATAAAATTATTTTTGGTTTCCATGAGAATGGTAAAAAGTGGGTGTACAAAAAAGTCAATAAAATAGTATGTCACATGTACATTGGTAAATTTTTAATAAAACACAAGATTAGATAAAATTGAAATCTAATCAAAGACATCACAAACGAAATATTACTTGCAAACAATATCAATATAAATGACTCGGACTTTGAACTTGAAGAAATCTCTCAATCAAATGAATCAGCGGAAGAGGCTGAGAATGTAAAAGGATCTGAAGCTGAAAATACTACCCGGAAACGGAAGAGAAAACCTCATAAAAACGAGTGGTCGAAAGAAAAATCTAAACTTAAAAGGATGCACGGTAAGAATTATTTAGGTTATACCCGAAGCAAATCAGGACTAGTATTGCAAAACAAAGAGAGGAGTGGCAGAAAAATGGGACCAGCATGTGGGTCTACAAAATGCCTGAAATACAGAAACCGCCATTACAACACCATAACGGAACAGGAACGTCTGTCGATATTTCATAAATTTTGGGACGATATGAATTGAGACCAGAAAAGGGTTTATGTAACGAGTTTGATGGAAATAAAGGAAACAGCAAGAAAGTATGTTGAAAAGTCACGAAGAAGAAATACGTACGAATATTTTTTAAAAATAGGAAACACAAAGAAGCAGGTATGCAAGCAAATGTTTCTGTCCACTCTCGGAATTAACGAATGGATGGCTAGTAACTGGTGCTCTAACAGTTTTGGTGCTATACAAAAGCGAAAATCGTTGCGTTCTAAATCAGATAGAAACTTAAGGGTTGAAAAACAGCTTCAAGAACTGAAAAAATTCTTTGATGACATACCAAAAATGCCGTCACACTATTGCAGAGCGAGAACTGCGAAAATGTATCTGGAAACCCAGGTTGACTCTAAAGCACATCTTTATAGATTATATCAGCAAACATGTTTAAACAACAATACAAGCACTCTAAATTACTGCACCTTTTCCAACACGTTTGAGGAGCTAAATTTGACACTTTTTAAACCTAAAAAGGACCAATGTAATATCTGTGTGGCTCATAAGGTAGAGAATATTGAGGACACGGAATATAACATTCTCCTGCAACTAAAGGATCGCGCAAGAAGGGAAAAGGATTTGGATAAGCAACAAGCAAAAGACGGGAATTGTATGGTTTTTGTTACGGATGTTCAGTCGGTAAAGTTATGTCCATTAAACAATGCAAATAAATTCTATTTTAAAACAAGACTGAAACTTCACAACTTCACCATTTATAACATGGAAAGTCACCATTGTATAAACTACTGGTGGAATGAAGTTGAGGGTGATTTATGCTCTTCTGTATTCACCACAATAATAATATTGTTTATTGTTTCCAGCCTTACTTTGTGGAACTCCATAATCATGAAATAAATAAAGATTAGTAAAAGTTTCACAGTTTTATTAAAATACAACCTGACAATATTGTTTCGACAGCTATGCTGTCATTATCAAAGGTAATATAATTATAAACAAACACGTCGCTAAGGTAGATTAAATTTTAATAAAACTGTGAAACTTTTACTAATCTTTATTTATTTCACAATAATAGTACATCATTTAGAGGAATACTGCAAAAATGGTCTGCCTATTGTGTTATGGAGTGATGGGTATCCATACCAGAATAGAAACATTGTATTATCGAATGCACTTCTTGCATAATCTTTAATAAGCTCGTCTTGCATAATAAGCTCGTAATTCAAAAATATCTTGAACCGGGTCACACTCAAATGGAGTGTGACTCGGTCCATAGTCTAATAGAACGCAAGTTGAAAAACAAAGAGATCGAGTTACCTTATGACTATGTGAAACTGACCAAAGAGACAAGACTAAAACCTTTTCCCTATGAAGCAAAAAATACCTGTATCACGGGAACATCAGGAACTATGACAACAAGGATGGTATGTCGTATCGCAGTATTCGACCAGGAAGAAAAGCTAATGACCCTACTGTGGCAAATCTAAGAGAAATCCACTATTGTCCTACGGGAAAAATTAAGTACAAACTGCATTTTGACGAAAAATTGCAAGATCTCCCTCAAAGAATTCAACCCGGTGCAGAGCAAGTAGCACCATCAAGGTTATTTAAAAGTAGACTGAAAATTTCCAAACTCAAATACGACCATCTGCAAGATCTGAAATCAACTATACCTAAAGACGTACATAATTTTTATAATGATCTTCCCTACGAATAAGCGTTGACTGCGTTTTTTAACGAATTTTGTTTTACTTTTAGTGAATAATTATTTTTTTATATTATTTTTATAATATAATGTTACTTTAATTATGTTAATCAAAATGAAATGTAATATTTATTACATTATTTTCTACAATAAAGTTTATTTTCTGAGAATTAGGCATGTTATACATACTTAATTAGTATGGTTATTATATAGTACCACCTATCAAATCCAAAAGAACTATCTAAAAACACGTATCAAACAATCAATTATTTTAACAACATAATTACAAGAAAATGTGGTATGCAAAGCTGACATGACATAGTAGTAATGTGAAATACCAAGAAATAGCGAATTATGGCCATTTTCATGACCACCACGAAGTTTTTTGTCTCTCCTGTAAAACGCCAAAATTGTTGATACCTGGTATTGTCACTAGGGTAACGATTTACTTTATACCAACCAAGTTTTTCGTAACTTTTCATAAGTTTCAGATGCAAGATAAGATTCAGGCCATCTTACGTAAGCCACCATGTACAACCTAAAATTGGTAGGTATAAGCAGTATGTCAGAGCTAAAGAAATACTGTTGGATAACCTTAATATTAAACGTAGACTTTAGTAATTTAGGTTAGATATAAATTGCTCCTTATATTGTTACAAATACCATCTAAATGTTTAATTAAAAGAAAATATACAGGGTATCCCACAATGCTGTTTACACGCAATATCTCCCTTATTTGAAAAGATAAAGAAATCAACCAAAAACTATTGTAAATGACTCAAAATGGATCTTCAGAAAACATCCTTAAACTCTGGTTGCATAGCAACGTTTCAGAGATAATGCCAACTTGATTAATTTTTCAAATTGCGCCCTCTGTTTTTTTTCACGGAAATGTATTCTTCACTTCATTCTGCATACGATAGTATACCGTACTTAATTATCTAATGTGCATTTAGGGGTTGAAAAAAATATTTTTTATAAATTGAATTTATCTTAAACTTACAGCAAATGCTCAAAATGCCCTCCTGCGGACTTTAACGGACTTAAATTTAACTTTAACTTTAACGGACTTTAAAGTGCCTCAGTAGTTCCATTGTAGACACTGCTCTAATAATATTTTTTAAATACATAATTTAGTTAGTGAATATGAAGGTACAATTTATAAAAAATATTTTTTTCAACCCCTAAATGCACATTAGATAATTAAGTAAGGCATACTACCGTATGCAGAATGAAGTGAAGAATACATTTCAGTGAATAAAACACAGAGGATGCAATTTGAAAAATTAATCAAGTTGGCGTGATCTCTTAAACGTTGGTTAATGATGTTTTCTGAAGGTCCATTTTGAGTCATTTAAAATAGTTTTTGGTTGATTTCTTTATCTTTTCAAATAAGGGAGATATTGCGTGTAAACAGCATTGTGGGACACCCTGTATATGGTTTGAAGAGCATCTAAGAAACCTAATAAAACGCCGCCTAAAACATATCCCACGTCAATAAAGATCAAAATAACAGCAGTACACTACATAATGAAATGTTATGTTACGCAAACATTTCTATACTTCTAAAAGGTCCTTTATAGAAAGTCTTATTTACCAAACAGGTCATTTATGATATGTTTTTTATTATTTATCG
Organism: Agrypnus murinus; assembly: GCA_929113105.1. NCBI lineage: Eukaryota > Metazoa > Arthropoda > Insecta > Coleoptera > Elateridae > Agrypnus > Agrypnus murinus. Next base: position 224,521,629 of record OV816024.1, on the reverse strand, counting down.
GTATTAATGTACTTTAGTGTACCCCAAAAAGTACCTAACTCTCCCACTCTCATCAAAACAATAAATAGATTGGGGTGCTTTCCAGCTTCGGTTGAATAAAGTCGTGCAAAATTGAGGCCTACTACATTTTTAAGAAGAAATAAACGATTTATACCACTATTTTAAAATAACTAATCGAAAAGGTATTGGTAATTTTATATGCTATCGTTAATGCCGTTTAAGGTTTGGGTAGGTTAACAGAATAGACGGTTAAAAAATTGGAATAACAAGCAAAATCTCAGAACTTCTAATGGTCCTGTAACTCTTAAGGGAGAGATGCGAGAGATGTACATCTAGTAACTTATCATATAGCTGCTAATATACCTTGACAGGAAAACCCACCCAGAAACGTTTCCTCTTCAGTTCCTTTACTCGCAAAACTTCTTATACAATATGTCGCCCATGTCATTTTTGACCTTATTGAATTTTACTCCTGTACATGTGATAATTATTCATAAATAGAGTGTCATTCTACGTTTCGACATGTCTAACCAGCGCTTACGGTCCTATTTAAATAAGTAGTTGACGATTTCTAAACTAATTATAAGTTTTAGATTGAATATTCAACAAAAGTACATAGACTGTAACAAGTAAGAGGGTATATTCCTGAAATAGACATTTGTTGAATATTCTATAAAGATATACTTTGAAAATCTAGATTTTATATAATCCTTAGTAAAATAAGGTCAGCAATGCGCAACAACATCATTAGTGAAACGACACTGGAATCCATGACCTTAATCTTAGAAGAAAAAATCCTAAAGCAAAAAGTCGTGGGTTTACAATCTACAACAATATTCTAGGAGAAATAATATACCTACGTATTTTTGGGATAAACGAAACCTGGAGACCCATGTTTCGAATATTTCTCATCTGAAGTTTAATATAGATAGCGTGAAATAATCCATATTGAGAATTCATCGTACTGGCAAATATACCCATGGAAAACAAGGCCAATTACAATTAATACTTGATATCATGATTGAACTACGATTGAAACTTATGTCAACGGAGAAAATCAGCGCTTCTAATTAAATCAGACGAAAATTGTAATAAATTCCTTATGGAAACGGCTAGTACTCAATTTGTAGTACCCTACAAATAGTGTGATAATAGTGTATTTACGATCAAATAAGTATATGTTTGTTATATGTATAAAATGACAGTAAAGTAGCTCAACCGTTATAGGCCCGGTGGTAAACCCCACTGTCAGCGAAGCTGATGTGTGCGACTGACAGCAGGGCTGAAAGACATAACGACGCACGGTTTACATTTACTATCATTTATGCTGTTTGCGAATTGGCCACATGAATGCATGTTTACTGCTACCAAAAATCAATCAACTTTTAGAATAATTACAAATTTTAAAATTTTGGAATTGAGTGAAACTTGGCTATTTGAAAATGTACAATACAAAGCGGATGACTGACAATTATAAATTGGTTTGTAAGGGTTCGGGAGGGTTTTGTATATAAGGCATAATATTTCTAATTCCATATATAATATAACGTATATTGGGTACTTCGGAAATTGGCCAATAGAAGGCGCAACTACGCGGTATAAATTTAAATGGCCTTTATAGCGGCGTTATAGTAGGCGCCATTGTGCGGTGCAAAGTTTAAGTTAAAAAGTGCATTCGAGCGAAGAAAAATCCGACATAAAAGCAGCTTCCTTTTGCTATGAAAACAGCGTACTTAAATTCAAGGTTCGTATTACAGGCACACACATTATATTAACTAATTATATTAGTTAAGTGCATTTCTAGTGCGGAAAAAATAATTTTATTATAATGTGATATAATATAATGTGAACACTCCATTTTGGTCTGGTGAACGTGAAACATGTTCACGTATTATAAATGCAAAATGAAAAAACCAATGATAATTACATAAATATTTGTTCAATGTAGTTTTTAAGGAGGTTAGATAACATATTTTAGTTTTATCTTTTTTAATACGGGAAGCATTAATATACAACAACAATGATATTAAATATTTTGATTATTATTATAAAAATAAATATATAAAAACACCAAAAACCAACAACAATAAAAAGCTGCCTGAAGATGGCCTTGTAAAAATTAAATACTGTTAATAAGGCTGAAACAATTGTAGCAAAATAAATAAAGATGTTTGGATGGACTTTGGGAAAATAATTATTATTATTATATTTTTTATATTTTTAATTACATTAATTTTATTATACTTTATTTAATGAGCAAGATCAATAAATGTAAGTCAGCGAGAACGAACTGGGTTTGTATCCTAACTTTATTTACTTTGTTTCAGTGATAAGTGCATGGACCCAGGCTTTTTTTGACCTTTTTGCTTTACTTTGTGTCCCACTTTAATTTTAAGACTGGTACTAGTGTTGTGAGATCAGTGGGTGGGCTGGGCTGGGGGTTCTTGTTTCTCACTTGGTGAATTTCCTTGTGCTGCTGGTTCTTGTTTCTGACTTTGTGAATTTGTATGGTCTTGTTCTTAAATTGGTAAAGTTGCTTAGTCAATGTTCGAAGAACCGGCCTTGTTCGCTAGTGTATTATTGTTACAAGCAATTAAATACAACTGCGGATATTAGTGAAAATTAATAATAAGGGTCTTGTTTTGGGAGTATTTTACACACCTCTGACTTTAGGAACTTTAGAAATGATGCGGAGATCCGTTATGTTGTGCTATATTAAGTTTTTTTAATTAACAAGCTTCTTGGAAAACTATTGTAATAGTAAAAAATATTCGACGTGATAATACTGGATTACTGATGCGTTTGAGAGATATGGCAGAAAAATTAGCTAAAATCACGGATGCATGTAAATATTACAGGATGTCGCGCAATTACATATACAAATACCGCATTAAAGAACAACCGAAAAAACCCTTCTTGCAATTTAAATTTGCTCACACTAACAACTCTAAGGATTATGGAGGGAAGTCAGAGCATTGAATGTACTACTACGTTTTGAAATTAACGAAAACAACGGTGATAGATGGTGATATTGATCAAATTAAGAGCTATTTTGTTAACAGTATTCCACATATGTATTTCCATTGTTCTGCAAGTACTACAATTTTACGAGAACAATAAATTAAATAATGCTGGAGAATTTAGTTGTAATCAATAAAATTATTATTTCATATATGGCACATATGGCACCATATAGTATGTTGCATATTTGTACAAATTGTAGATATATGTTTCTTATATATGGCACATATATAATTTTTTACATGGGGTATATCATTTTTAATAAACACACAAGTATATTCAGTTCAGTATAAATTGATCTCATTTTGGCTTTGCAGCAAAATTGTTTGATCTGCGAAGTTACGAAAAGTGATACGTGAGTTGTTAAAGAGAAATGATGAAATACATTTCGAGAGTGCAGTTTTCAGAGAAAGGACGATAAGATAAACATCTTATAAGGGTGTACTTTCGTAGCTGTACATGAAAAATGTCATAAACAATATACAAATCCGAAGTAGTCGCCGCATTATTAAAGCATAAGATTTCTGAAAGAGTTCCGTCAGTGTCACAGGGACGACAAAAGCGTTTGTATACGATGCGATACAAAAGCGTTTGTATTTAATTTTAGTAAAGGGCGTTTCTTGTGCGGTGAAGATTTAACGGACGAATTTTTGAGAAGCCAAAGAAAGTTAAATGATGAAGTTAAGAGTGATGTTGTGTATGAAGTCCGAATTTTATCGGTTGCAGACACAGTTTTAAACGTGGCGAGAAATCTCAATAATGATTGGGCACGTCAAATTATTGAATGGGTCGAGTTTTGTCTGGATCTCGTAACAGCAGACGCTAGTTATAACAAGTTTTGTATGCTGAAATTATCTAGACCGCCTCTAGAAATAGTAAATTGGGGCATCGCCCACCAGCTAGAGCTTAGAAAAGTAGACAAGGCAATGAAACACATATACTTGTTCCTGGAGGAACACAGCGATGAATGTCAATTTAATCTAGACCAGCTTATTGATCAAATTAAAAGTGACTTTAATTTTCTATTTTATAGAAAATTCCAATGGTCTTCATAATTGTAATTAAGTAATCTTTAATTAAATTTAGAACAGGAACTGCACAAAAATCATTGTATCCTTGATGTTACTTATGATTACTTATTTTTTTATTTATGATTTTATCCAGTTTCTTATAATTTAATTAAAAATTATTCAACTTCAAGGTGACTTTTGTCCGAATCCAAGGACAGTAAAGGATAGATTAATGAATTACTGAAGTTGGAACCCTCCCCTCTTTAGTACACAAATAATGATTGATTGTACAGTTGCTGCAGTGATCTGCAACATGCAGCAGTTCCTAAATGACCTGTTTTTTATACAAAATCTGATATTATAATGTCATATTATATATGTACGTTTTTTATTGTACTTAGTTACGGGGGGGGGGCAAAAATCTTAAAGGCTCCGGAGCTTAACTTGCATAGTTAATGAAAACAATGCACATTAAAATATTGCTAAACCTCAAACCACTTAATAGCCATATTAACAACTGTAATGGTTTTTCCAACAGTTTTAAAAATAGTAACTGAATTCCATAGTTCGTAACATTAAGTAAATGTATCATATAAAGAAACAAATCGACCATTTAAAATTACCTGTAAGTGTGTACTAAAATAAAACTAAAACGTTTTCATATTATGGTTCCACTCTACCACCCAGCAATGTAATAGATTACTAAGTACAATTAGAGAAAGTTTCGAAAGAAAAGAGGTATGTGTAACTGTTTTACTGTTCACTATGTTCAACAAGCCTTTGGTATAGGCCTACTATATAAAATTAAAAAGAAACTGCCCGATCAACTCTATCTAATACTCAAATCCTACCACGAAGATCGCCTTTTCCAAGTCAAATACGGCCATGTTGTCTCTTTCTACCAACCTATTCGAGAAGGAGTACCTCAAGGCAGCGTCCTTGGGCCGTTTTTATATTTACTGTTTACTACAGATCGCAATCAAACGACACGCTGATGATAACACTTGCCGATGACACTGCTATTATGTGTGCGGACACGAACCCCATTAAAGCATCAGATAAGCTGCAGACAATCTACTAAACACTTAACAGCTTCATTAACGCAGTTAATGAAGAAAGAAGCCGACTGCGTGTCAGAAGAAAATCAGGGAAGGGTTTATACTATCCGAGGTCAGTTTTCTAAGTTATACGAATACGAGTAGGATTGGTACCCGAGTTGTTATTAGTGAAATCCGGTGAAGAAAATTGACGACATTTAGGCTTACATTACAGTGTAACGTGCAGAAAATTTTAAGATTCAATTTATAAAAATAACCTTAGTATGGCCCTGTATAAGAAGGAAATATTTCGTTTGGGTTCGGATTAAATTAGATTCTCAAGCTAAATTCGCGTTCGTTTCAATATATTTACAGACAGCTGCATTCAAACTTGTAAACAGTTTAAATTGATAGAACTTTCGTTTCAATTCTCACTGTAAAATGGTTTATGCAGACGAAATTTAGATAAAATAATAGATAAAAAGGCACGTACAAACGATATTTAGATTAATTTATGTGTCCGTTCTAATATTTGTTTTAATTTTTCTAAGTTTAAATTTTGTTGTTCGCTTCACTTCTTTCGTGTAATGCTATAAAACTTTGCAGACAAAAACAGTCGAGTACTGTTTCTGATATTCAATCCTTCAGATATAAAAACCACACTGCAAGTATGGTAAAGTGATTTCTGACTTGGGGCTTATTTCAGTAAAATAATAACGGAGATGAATTTTGCTTGTTGGCTATTTGTAAAAGTTTACATCATTCTAGTTTCGGATAGGTGCATTCGAATAACCTTTCTCTTAAAAATGTTAAATGCCATGCAAGTTTCCACCCCGATGAGGCAGTTCTCAACAGCTCCTGCAGCCAACACATTGTCCTTTTGGCCGGCGTGGTTACCTATTCTTATTGTCATATTAATAATATAAAGATTGGTATGAATCTTTTTCAGTGTTCCGTATTGCAGCGTATGTTAATATAAAATTAATTCAGTGATAAAAATTAATAATAAATTCACTATTGTGAGTTAACCGTTTTGTTATGTGGAGAATTAATTGTATTTCGATATAACTTATTGACAATAGAGCTTAGTTAAAGTTAATAATTAAATCGAATTTATCCCGTATTGGAGATTATTGCAAAGTTTAAAGTCTGCAATTAAATGTGAAAAACAGTCAAAAATTCAGAAGGTGTGTTTCCCGCAACTTTAATTCCAGTCAGCAGTTTTTGTGTGAATTTTTTTGTTATAGCAATTGATTTTAGTTTTTAAATGGTTCGAACCATTTTTGTGCATAGTTTTGGAAATTATAAAGTGTTAAGGATAACTTTATTCAGGATTATAGTTAAATTGTTTAATGTAAGTTTCAAAAATAATGTTTGATTAATAATGTCTTGGTACTTATGAAATTACTTTATTGTTTAAAATTAAATATGCTATTGGTTTAAATTTTATTTGGTTTAGATCGCGAAATTTAAAGTAAATCTTAGTATGAATTTTTGTTTTTAGGAATATTTTTATGAGTTTCATTAGTTAGTAATATTACCGCTATTGAACAAAGAAAAATGAAGTTTATTAGTTTTAATTTTCTTATTAGTTTTCCTTTACAAGCTTATCATTAGATGGTCACAAAACTATTAATTATTTAATTAGCACAAAGCGCTAAGCTTTTCTTTACTGTGAACGGAACGGTAAAAACGGTACGGAAAACTATTCGCCGTTAGCAGGTAGAGCTTGACTATAACTACCCGCTTCGATAGGCTATGTTTGCCTTGGCGGACTGCATCAGACTCTCCTTTAAAAATACAATTTATGTTCAACTTTTTAATATTTTTAAGAAAGGGAATATCTAAACACCCTATCGAATGTTAAAGTGAAATACATTGCACCAATGAGAAAATTCTGTCTGTATATTTTATCAAGGTAATAAAATGTTTTCTAGCGAGGGGTTTGATATCACAAAAAAATAGTATAAACTTTGTTTTTATCTGTAAATTCTTAAAACATTTATTGAAAAGGCACGAAATAGGCATACGGCGGAAGCAAGTTTTTTTTTAATAAATAAATTTAGTTTAAATACATTTGGTACGTATTATTTTATTTGTAACGCAAATTAATCTCTTTATTTCGTTGCTACGAACAAATTTATATGCGTGAGAAGTCGTTATGATCATTTTTACAGCTGCCTTTAAGTTAACGAAAAAACATTTTTATAGTTGGAATGCTATCTTAAATTTTAAACGGATAAAATTTTTTTATATACAGGGTCGCACTAAGAATATTTTTATGAATACATTTTATTGTATAAAATTGGATTTTGGAATTTTAAGCATGTTACTGTATCAAGATAGTTTTACGAAATATAACATTAGTAAAGCAGTGAAAACTACAACGATAAAAGACCCGTTATAAGGAAGATATTTAGTTATTTTGGGGTATCAGTTCGTATCAAGAAAGCAACTATCACTCATCGCACAAATCAGGTAGAACATCAAAACCAGACGTTTCTTAAAGCTTCCACGACGATGTATGAACGCGAAAACAGAAAGGTCTTGAATCAACATTTGAAAAGTATTAAATTTGTTGATTTACACGATTTAAAGAATTCCATTACTTAAAAAACACGAAAATGTGTTGCTATTTGGGTATCATCCCTGAATTGTCCTGCAAAATCAAGTAGTCTTAGCTTTACAGTAGACCATTGACGAAAACTAAAATTTTGAAGATAATAGACCTTTGGATAGATATTCGCGACGAACCTAATTAAACTCCGGTGTAGCGTGAACATAAATTATTCAACTGTAAAGAAAAGCTCTAGTGCAGATGAAACCGGAAGGGTTCATAGGTTAGCATGACTGAACTGTAACAAAAACGAAAAATGTCAATTCGTTAGTAGTGTACTAATTTAGTGAATAGATAATAAATACGTGTGCGTAATTATGCCTAATTATACAACCTGCTATTGTTTATGAATTTTATTATTTGCTTAGCTACCACTTTCAGTATCTTAGGATGCTTAATTAATAATTTAACCTAAATCTACCCAACTGCTTACTTCGTAATCGCAAATAACTACTTAAAGTAAGCGCGAGATGTATTCATTAGCATTTATTTTATTTTTTAAAATTAACACATTTATACACTCCAACAGAAGATTATTTACCTCGTATTTCAACAAACCTTTCTTTTTTCTTGAGACGCATTGTCCTCCAAATCCGATTTTTAAAGATCACTGAAAAGAAAGTTCCTTAAAAGTTCTTTCAGAATTAGGTTTAATGTGTTTTGCTAATACCTTTAGGAAACAAGGAAATTCATAGGAAAAGTATTAGCAAATCACTTTAGGACTTTAGCTTAGGACTGTTATGAACCGAATCAACTAATTTATTCACAAAGGGTAACCAAGTATATGTGAATAGAAAGTTTAAATAGAAGAAAGGTAGGTAACTAGACTTCTTGTCATGGAAAATAAGAGTTACCGCAAATAACCGCAATCACAAAACAAAATAAATGTACTATTACTAAAAAGAAAATAAAAATGTATAGAGCAAAGTTCAAGGAAACAATGCCTTTGTGTAGAATAAATTGTTCGATACCTTCTCTTTGTGCAACACGACAATTTTCTTATAATCCGTTGTCTACGACAATTTTTTGCTAAAATTTTTTTAATTCAAGATACGGCGTTTGCGTGTATTTTACGTTTCTCTGAAGGCGCTAACTTTCGTTTTTCGACTGTCTGTCATAAAAACAGCAAATTGGATTTACATTGTTTGAACTGTCTCTAAAGAGATTAATGCGATTTTTTCTTACAATAAAAAAGCTGAAACGCTTTTAATTCTGAAATATGATTGTTGAAATCATTTTATATTGTGTAATATATTACGTGTTAGGTTTCTATGAATAAATGTCTTGTTGAACGAGAAAGTTCGAATGATGTGTCCATTCATACGTGCTCTCATGCCTAAAGCTTATTAGCACTAAAAACGTCAAAAAAGTAAAATCGCTTTGGTACAAACTTTTGAAAAGTTTCAAACCTTTTGAAATTTTACTACTACGATTTTCAAACAATGGCAGAAGTGGTAATTGTCATTGAGGGGAAGTTATAAAAAGTAATTCTGCACTGGTGTTTTTCTTGGGTCTAGGACAACTGACCTCCGCGACCCGCCGCTGACTGGTCGTGCGACTGGTCGTTGGACAACCGGCCGCAGGTACAAGTGGCCGCCGCGACAACTGGTCGCGGGGTAACATGTGGTATTTATTTTTATTTCGAACATCTGAATTCAATTCAGGGGTTTAAAGTAAGATTTTTGTTTGTTTATAAGCTTTGACGGCGTATTTCAGATAATCTTTGTTATACATTCATAAATGAAAAATGTTTAATAATAATAATATATGACACTAGCTGGTATTTTAAATGGTTGATTTCAAGCGGAAGTTGGCCGACTAAGCTTAAGCTATCTAAACTTATACCAACTTTAAAATCGGGTGATGGATAGATTTAGTATGGAGAATAATCAACGATTTAGCAGGGCTGGACCATTGTACTGAAGAGCAATATGATCTTCTGCATCTATTCTATTCTTGGAAGCTAGGGGGAGAGATAATTTAGCCAATTCCCTACGAATAGGTTTGACTAAGACATTTGACTACCTGTCACATAATGTCCTATTAGAAAACTCATCACATTCGCATTCGAGGTACTGAATTAAACACTAACCATAGATAGTCCGATGTTTCCCGGAACGAGGTATGGGTAGAACCTTACTCGCCCGCTTATATGTGAGGATAGACCTACAAAACTGAAGGATTAAGCTTATAAACTTATAGATTGTAAGGACTGTGGTTTATCACAACACTATAATTTAACGGTGTCTCTTAACCACACATTGTATTTGACTAATTGCCAATACGTATTTCTGTAACGATGGTACCTTTTTCTCGGCATGAAACCGTCTAATTCTAAAAGTTGTTAATAACCCTCTCCTTCTGTGGGTGAATTTACACAGCCAATTACAACCATGCAAAACTTTTTAACACCAACATGCAACTAAGGATATAGATATATTTTAAACATAAAGGAAAGAGAAGGAAAAGCTTGGCCAATTTTTATTGCTACCACATGCTCACAACCCAAGGGTGACGACCCAAAACAGCTTAAAAATTTTGTTGATTTCAAAATGTTCCTTTTTATAATACATAAAAAGAATTTTATAACTTTTATTGAAAATCACGTTATTGTTTGAAAACAATGTTAGAATAATTCTTAACCAGCAAAATTTATTATGTTTTAAACTGTTTTGGTCCACTATCCCCAGGTTTTCACTTTATTCCGTGGACCAGCAGTTAATTCACTGAACTGTTTATATATCCTGGCTCTTTATTTAATAAATTTTTGTTCTTTTTGATAAATATACTTTCGTGGGCATCAAGTTCTTTGGCTGAATGAACACTTTTATATGAATTTGTCAATTTTAATCGCGTGCGTTGTCATATATATATTAAGCGACACTTGATGTTTCTATGCCATTGTTTTTAAAATCCCCTATATGTTCTTTGAATCTAGTCAAAATTGATCTCTATGTCTTCCCAATGCAACTCTTATTACAATCATTGCAGTCAAGTTGGTATATTCCCATTTCAATTTTTTATCAGTTTTATCTTTTGGATTTCCTAACAAGTCTTTTAAATAATTTAAATTATCTCACAGAAGTAGAGTGTTATAATTAACAACTTTTAAGAAGATAACATTGTTATACGTATTGGCAATTAGTCAAATACAACGTGTGGTTAGGAGCCGCCGTTAAATTATAGTGTACTGAATTAAAACTACAAATTGATCTATAGCCGCTCGGTTAATCCGCCAACAAACAAGAGCACGCGTCCCTTTCTTTAAGTGTTTATTTGGCGTGCACCAATCCGTTTCACTCCTACCATTCCCCCCACGCTCTGCGAGCACCTATATAAGAGTGTACACTAGCCATTCAGCTCCTTCGTTCCCGGAACTCAAAGCGAACCAGCCAGACTACCCAAAAGGACCAGCCTAGCAGCCATTAGCTTGATCTTCAGAGATTTAAGAGTAAGTCTTCTTAACAATTGTTTCTATTCCCTTTCCCTTCCTTGCTAGAATTACATCCGTTTTCTTTGTGAGAACTTTAGGCAAAAGTAATCCAGACAGAGCCGACCTCAACGACCTAGCAGTTCCCTGGATTACCATTTCTCCACTAGCAGCTAGCCGTTCTAGCCGCAGCAGTTCTCCGAAAGATCATACAAAATGTTAATTGACGTGCAGCAACATGAAGAGAGTTAGAAAATAGTTAAATATCATTAAGATAGCTAGAGACAACGGCTGCAAGGATAACTTAATTGATGGCATAATTTCATAGAAAAAAAAAGAAACTGCAAACAAAACTTTGTGTAATGCCAATCTTAAAGTTTAATAAAATGTATAAATTTGTTAATTATATTCCCCCAAATTAGTGATAGGATATTAAACAACCTTAGGAAAGCAAATTGTAATATAATTTGTGCCAATAAAAGTAATATAGGAAAACAATTAATTAATAATAAGGATAAAATGGAAAAGATATAGACAAATCTGGCGTAAGTATATACAATTTATTGTAAAGATCGCGTTTTATGTGGGGAAAAGTGATATAAACTTAAAAAAAAGTCTAGGGAATAAACCACATGTTTTATATAAAAAAAGTCGTCTGGAATAGCTGCGCATTGTATTGATAACAATCATTTCGTAGACATAGATAAAATAGATCTATTGCATGCGCAAAAGAAGGATAAGAAGTTAGATATACCGAAAAAATTTTACTTTTATTAAGACAACTTAATTTCCTACGAGTGGACATCTTAACGCGGAGGAGAGGAAGATGTAAGGTACCACTAGGAGCTGATTAAGGCAACAATTCTATGTTTGAAGCGATGTTTATTGAATTAGGCAAAAATAAAGATTTTGTTTAAAAGATGTGAAATAAAGAAGAGTAATCAAAATGAAATAAAAAAAAAGGAATTGAAAAACGAATCTCAGATGTTGGACTAGATTAAGCTATAAAGCATATTTTTGCAAAAGATATGAAATTGAAGCTTAGCTTTTCCGCAGGGAGGTTTCGATGTTCTTTTTATTGTATTGTATATTTCTTGGTTAAAAATTGTATCACGTTCTGTATAAGAGCTAGAGAAAATGATCACCTATACTGAAAATAATAAAAACATTCTCCAGGATTCAAATCCCACATATTTCTTCTCAAATGGATTTGATTTTCCACAGATGTAGTTAATTTTCAATAAGCTGATGTTCTTTTTATGAAACTGATTTTTAATATTATACAACTAGGTACATGAAAATGCTACGGATCTCATAAACATACTTGATTTAATTTTGTTAAAAACTTTCTACTATAAGAATTTTCGTAAAAGTTTAGAAAAAGTAGAGCTACTTCTTAAAACACCACTAAAGAAATTTAAGTAATATTTTATGACCTCAGAGACGCAGGTTTTTAAAATGTCAACAGACAAACCAAATTTTCACAATTACAATACGTTTCACCCATTCAGAACTAGGTAGAAATAATAACGACTAACGGTTGTTTGTTAGGATTTCCACTTAAAAAAACTTCAGCAGGATCGATTTGTCTCGCTCAAACAAAAATGGAATTTATAAGAATGCGAGTATTAAAAATGAGGCGAGAAAAGAAAGCGGAAATGTTGATTTGCAAAGAAAGATAAAATGTACTGTCTTTTGTTCGAATGGTTTTGAATTGACTGGGGAAATAATTTAAAACCTGTTTTTCTTTATTCATTTGTCCATTTCGTTTTTGGTTCGTATAATTAAAATTAATCAGTGAGCGAATGCAAAATGAGAAAATACTGGAATAATAGATGGTGGGATAGAACAGATCGATGAGAATAGGATATAAATATTTACAAGTATCCGCTCTCATCTTTTATTAGAGATTTATTTATGAAATTAGGTGAAACTTGTAAAAGCAACCTACCATAATACCGACTGACGTAGTTATACGAATTCAATGCTAAATACTTTTAGTGACGTGAATATTAGGCATGGCCTAGTCATACAAGAAATAAACAAGAAAAAAGCTGTGGAGATTTGACTAACATTTGAAAAGTATACCCTGACGTGAGTGAAGAAAATAAAACAAACGCCATGTTATAAGTAGATAAACTATACCAGTTTTGAACTACTTTCACTTCTGGTTTAGCGTCTCCTTAACAGCTGTGGCTACTAGGTGCTACTTCTGGCTTCCGGTCTCGCGCCAACTTAGCATTTCTTTTTTGTTAATATAAGCTAGTTTTACTTTCTGTGGTAGGTAAGGTCGGTAATCCTAAGGTAGGTGTCTATCGCTCAAAAGCAGGACTGTCGATCGGTAATATAGGCACCTGTGAACCTGATGATACGCAACCGGTAAAACTTTTTTAAGGAGCCACTGACTTTTGAATTTGGGTAGCCTGCTTGAGAGGCAAGCGCCTCATCCACTACCTATACTAAAAGGACTTGTATAAAGCTATGTTAGTCGTATAAAAAGAAAAAAAAAGCGTTACTAGAATCATTATTCTTCAATAATAAAAGCCTGTCAGAGATATCCTAACGTACTTAATGATTAATTAATAATGTTTATTCCATTTCGTATTTCAAACAATTCTTTATATACCACAATTAGTAATATAAAGTATATCTTGATCTCCGTTGTCAATGATACCGGAGTTCAAGACGTTCTTGATCTCCGTTGTTGTTGGCAACGTAAATAATTTGATGTTGCATTATAGCCACATGCATGCATGCATGCTGCTTTTTATCTCCTTAGTTACGCGTATGATGACACAGACAAGGCAACTTGCTTCTTTATACAATAAATTCGGATGGATTTTAAAAGGGAGAAATTTGGATTGAAATACGAAATAAAATAAAACAACTTATGCAATACGGAGATCAAGCTTCTTTAAATCCTCGAAGATGTTATAAAGCCTCGGCTGGCGCCTCGGCGTTATACATCTTCTTGGATTTAAAGTATCGCTTGATCTCCTAATTACGTAATATATATTAATTATGTAGAAATATGACTTTTTCATTTTAAAATAGCTACTTTAAAAATAGTTATTTAGCACCAAGTGAGTTTGGAACCTGTAAAAACGGCGGGAGAAGATTTGCCCGTAATGGCATTTAAATAAGCAGAGAACGAAAGTTTTATTTAAACAAATCCAGAAGTAAATATACCGCAGTCAGTTACAGTCTATCAAACGCAGTTCTGTCGGTAGTAATGATTGGGAGCGAAAAAACTCGATCATCATTTTACCCAAAAAGTTCGAGGAGTTGTTTGCATACAAACAGTGACTTGTGAGCGTTTCTACTAAGCTGTAAAACCTTCTCGTTTCGTCCGTAAAACCCATGAAAAATATACTACATGCGGTACTAATAACCTTTCGTTTTGTGCGCTCATCTAGCATTTACCTGCTGACTGGATATTTTTCTCATAATTTTTTAAGTATGAAATATAATACACTTCTCCAAGAAATTAACGCACCACCAAAAAATAAGAGCCACATTAAATCGCTGGTCTAATTCTTCGATAACTCCAACCTTCTTCAGACAATATTAATGCTTGGGCACATTCTTCACGGGTAAGATTTCGTGTTTAACGTTCCATATTGACAAAAAAATTGGAAAAACACAGCTATCAACACAATAAACACACTCCTGTCAACTGCCTTTTCACATTTACCTTTTTTTCATAGCATGCTATAAACTTGTGTTTTTCCGGTACTAATAGAAATAATAAAGTGAATCAAAAACGAGAATATTAAGAAACGATAAAGCTAGAGTACGATATGAATTTTAATTTGCTGGTGTAACTGTTAAATGTTACAGGGTGTTACAAATTTTATAAAAAAAACACGTCGCAATTGTTACACACTGTATTCATAAAAAATAATTTCTTTGACAAAACAATAGTACATTCATATTTTGGAATAAAAAACGAATCATACAAAAAAAGAATCATTGAAATCGGACACATGGTCTAGACACAAATTAACTTCAAACTTTTGGTTATTTTTTGGTGGTGCGTTAATTTCTTGGAGAAGATTAGTTAAAGTTTCACAAGTTTTATTAATATCTTGACCTGACAATATTGTTTCGACACTTTATCATTATCAAAGGTAGATAAGATTGATAAACAAACACGTTGCTAAGGATAAATACATACAGAAAATAGGTAACTAGATACAATACATACAAAAACTAAATATCTAACACTTCTAATAAAGGAGAATTACTAAGCTCAGTTTGTTCATTCATTAAAGGTACTGTGCCTTTATGTCTGTATATTTCAAAAGCTTCTAAAATGTCTAATTTGTGTTTGTTGTTGCAAAAATGTAAGAATTTAATGTTGTTTTGAGATGTCATTGGGTGGTTCTGTTCCAAAATGTGTTTGGCATAATTCGATTTTTCTGGGTGTTTAAGTCTATAAGAGCGTACGTGTTCTTTGTATCTTATTGCCTAACCTAAGATATACTGGCCTAACACAACCTAACCTAAGCTTAATCCAAAATTGTCTAATAACTTTTGCTGTTTTTACAAAAATACTCAAACTTTATGCATAAAGCGTGATTTATAAAAAGAGTTTAAAGAGCGTCTGAATGCTTGATATTCAGATATGAGCAGGTAAACAACGCACGAAATAAGAAGCCATCAGAAGTGATTTTTATTCCGCAAATTCCGTTTAATGTGTCAAGAATGCGGTTACATGTCTAAATATCACAGTCATAATATCACACGACAATATATCATAGTCAAAATACCACATGTGATATATCACATGCAAAAATAACCTAAGGACAGAATATCTTATGAAAACATATCCTAATACAAAATATCACTATTATGTTTAAAATATAATAATAATTTATTTTACTCAGTAAAAAACCTCTATCGACATTTAAATACTCATATACAAATAATTGCATTTACGTTCTTATTTACAACTGTAATTATAGTATGCGTACAAACCATATTTCCTTAAACCTAACCTAACATTGTAATTAAATATATCCCTCGATATTAAATACAGTATCACAGTAGTTCTTACTAACTTTAAGATATTTTATCATGTGATATTTCCTATTATATTAATACATACTATATTTTATTAAAAATAATTTTTTTTCTTTTTGCTTTAAAATAAATTATTTAAACATATAAAATTAAATCTTGGGTATAGCAGCAAATTGAGAGCCACATAATTTCACACCCTAAAAAACACCCTTAGACAATTGTTTCGCCCTCACTTTGGGCTCCTCAGCAGAGACTGGAACCTTTTACAAATATAGGTTCCGGTTCCAGTTCCGGTTTTTGAAAATTCGAAATAAAGGTTTCGGTTCCGATTCCAATTTTAATTTTCTAAACATTAAGGTTCCGGTTCCAGGATTTTTTTAGGTTTCATAAGGGTTCCCGAAGCAAAAGTAATGATGTCACATTTTATGTTGGTATATAGCTCCAAATATCTCCAAACAAATATGACCTTGATAACTGACAGTCGATGCATGTTAGGTTAAGGTATTGCTTATAATATAGGTGATAATTGATAAATATATTTGCTCTTACGGTATTTCAACTCTTTTTACTCGGGAAACTCTAGTGCTATAGTTACAATTATTTACAACAATGGATACCATAGAAACTGAGCTTTTGGAGTAAACAGATGTGAAGTACCGAACGTGGTTAATATTGTAGATTCTTTTCAAGATGAAATTTGTTTGGAAATATTCAGGGCTACCAATATAAAATGTGACGTAATACTTTTCTAGTCAATTCACATACTGCTATTGGTCAATTAGTAGTGGAAATGGATCTAGTATCAACATCAACTTAGTAAGAAATGGTTATGGTAGCGCTGTTGGGAGAATATTGAACTACTTTTTTTATTTACCAGTAGAACCGAAATGTGAAACCGAAAAATACCGGTTCTCGTCTTAACATTAACACGAATTTTAGTAAGGGTTCCGATTCCGGTTTCAGTTCCATAAAAGTAATAGGTTCCGGTTCCGATTCCGGTTCTTTTGGGTTCCTGTTCCAGTCCCTGCTCCTCAGTATGGGAGGCATTGTCTGAAACCCTGAACTTCTGTACCTGTTGCTTCTCTATATGTAAATCTCGAATTTACATTAATATTAACAATTACAATTGGAGACATCTATATAATGTTGTCTTAAAGCAAACTTCCATGTACACCCGGAAGTAAATATTATTAGGTAATTATTCGATATACCGACCCCGATCGTACATTCATACATACGGAAATACCAAGCGCTACGGATTTTCGTTGAAAAGACGTCATAAAAACAGGTAAGAATTATAAAATCTTCCTGTCATATGACACATTTTTACGCCATTTTCACGTAAATACAGTCAACTTTTTTGCTAACTGTAACCTAACATCATAACATTCTAACCTCAAAATAGCGATTTTAACATTGTTTTTCTTATTATTTTTATTTTCTTATTTGTTCTCTGAGTTATCCTCTACAACTCAGTGTCATTGGTTTACCTGGGTTCAGAAGGGTCCGTATATCGAATAATTAATTATTATTAAATATAAAATTTTACTAAAAATAAAATTTTATTAAAACTATTAGCATATCTCGTCATGTGATATTTTGTTCTTGAGATATTTTTTATTATGATATTTTATTCTTGGGATATTTTTTATTATGATATTTTGTTTTGTGATATTTTAAACGTGATATTTCGTCGGATGATATTACGTCTGTGATATTTAGGCGTGACACCAAGAATATGACTATAGATATCCGATAGGTTTTGATAAGCACTTCTTAAATGCCAAATATAATAAGTAATACTGTATTTTCTCTTATCGGATAAAAATGTCTTCAAGTTTGGTTTGTTTGGACAGTTTAATAAACCCATCTCCTAAAAGTGTAACAATGAGAGACTTTTCACACACCGAGGGAGTAGTCCCCAACGGCTCTCGCAGCCAATCCGTCGGACTCCGGGCTGGCGTGGTTAGATTGTATTTGTTTATGTACGAAATTTCAAGATACTTATAGTTTAAATATATTTGTGTAAAATTTATCTAGCTAGATCCCGAAATTAAGTAATATGTAGGAATTATTATTGCATTAGGAATGATGAATTTAAGTAGTATGGTTTTTGTGTAGTATATTGAGATGATATCTTATAATCAGTTTAAAAATTTAATTATTTAACAACAAATAAAAGAATATTTAAAGGCTAGGATAGGTTTCGGGAGCATACAAATAATCAAATTATGTTTATATAAAGTATTCATGCGATAAAGAGAACAATAGACATGCTAGGATAATAGTTTTATTTATTTAAAAGGTTACATGCTAGGTTACATGTAGAATTATTAGTATAAAACAGAATTAAAGGAATACGATCTTTTCGTGCAGACATAACCTCACTTTAATAAAAAGGATTAAGTTTTTAAAAAGGTATATGTAAAAGGTATGAGTTTTCTTGAATATTTATCTTCATGTTAAATTTGAGCTTTGACGTTAATTAACGCAGATGAGAATTTTCGTTTTCCCAGAAAGACAAGTAAGTTTCGGGTAGATTTTTCACTGAAATTAGTTAAAAGAAATCATTATCTTCAAGTTTATTATGCCACAATTAACTTACTGATTATCCATATCTACATTAATCGTGTTGAAAGAAGAAATCAGTGAATTTCGTTAGTTTATATTTTTAGAAAATTTGATATTATTATGATGTTTTTCGTCATTGTTTGGATTCAGCCACCTGGAATACTGTATCCTGGACGAGAATGGTTAAAGTTGTGATCAAATTATGTTTTTATTAATAAGGACTTGCATTAGCATCAATTTTGCTTTAGACGTAATGGTCAGTTTTTCTAATATTTAATTATAATTTTTGTGAACTCCATTTGGTTAGGTTACCTAGAATAACAATGTACTAATATTCCACAACTTGAATATTCCATGTACTGAGATAGCTGGAGATTAATGTATCTTCAATGTAATTAAGCTTTAATGAGATTTGTGACAGCTGCTCGTTGTTTTATTTTCTTTGTAAATATGAATTTTGGACCATAACTGTCTGATATTGTCTTGATTGTCTTTCTACAAGCCATCTTTTCATCTATTTAGAATGAAGATTAGCGTTAATTATTAATACATCTTTTATTTTGTGACGTCATGATTTTGGCGATGTTCAAGATTTTCTTATTTTTCGATTTTTTTTTGGTTAAACATATAAAAGGGCCTTCGAAAAAGAACAATTTCAGTCAATAAAAGCAAAAGGGTGAACCCACCTTGGCCCCTGAAGCAAATTCGATAAAATAAAGTTGGTTTAGCTTGACCCACATGTTTTTATGTCAACAACAAACGTAAATCATAATCAAGAATATTTACCTTCAATATAAATGGAACAAAGAAGAATTGTTTTCATTAATAAGCACAATCTCAAGGATTTGTGATTGAATTATTTTATTTAAATCAAAGAAGATTTTTTTTGTCATCTATTTTCATTTCGATATTTGTATGGACAAAAACTGAGTCTGGATCAGTGTTTGTGTTTACCGATTGTGTTTCAGTCGGTATTTTGAAACGAATGTAGCGCCACATATTTAGGATTATTCAACTATATAAAAGTAAGTCGCTTTTAAAATCGTTTTCTGATCAGAAACTTTGGATAAATAATTTTTATGAAACAATTTTAAATAATCTTGTTTAAAAAATTAGTTCGAATAAGAGCAAAGCTACTTGTTTTCTTTCAATTTAATCTTTTTTTGTTTATTGTTTTTAACAATAAAATTTATTTTATTATAAATTTGTTCTATGTTGGTCTATTCAAATGATACTTGTTTTAACCCATTTGTCAGGTTACCAACAAAATAATAATTCATTTGAATAAACTTAAAGAAAGGTTTTTTTCTATGGGATTTATATGTCTTTGATTTTATTACATTTTCATTGCCATTTTTTTATAAATAAAATAAAATTTGCGTTTATAATTTTAAAGGTGTTTATTTAATATTTATGTGGGATGCAAGTATCCATTCATATTTAAATACAGAATTCAAATTTATTTCTCGTCCAGAAGCAGAATTCCAGGTTGTGGTTTATAGTAAGTTTTTCTTTCCAGATATAAGGATTGATCGAGTCAATTTTGACATTTGCCTTAGACTCATGATCAACCAAATCAAAACTAAACTAGCCCATTGGATAAAAGAAAATATAGTGGGGTGTTGTATTTTATAATTACTATTAAAGCTAGTCGAATTTATTTCGTTATTAGTATTTTATTAGAACTGTTAGGAAAAGTTTTTTCAATTGATTTTATTTATAGCTATCCTTATTTATTTAATACATCATCTCAATATTTTCAACTTTTATTTTTTATTCAATATACAGATTTTAAATTTAATTATTTTTGATATATTTTGGTTCAACAAACTGCCGATGTTTATTTTATTAACAAAATTTTTGATTTTTAAAAAGATTTGTTCACATCAATTCAAAGTAAATTTAAAAGGGAGGACTTTTCCCAAACTGTGAACTCCCCGCCTTTCAGACGATGTAACATCTATTCAGTTTGGGTGGCGCCTTCTATCTTTTTTATTTGTTCCTGGATCTATTATCTAATCAGAAGCTTTGTGATTAACACCCACGACGCCTGAGTATAAATTGATTTAATAAGATATTGCGGCCGGAGCATAAGGATCTTTAGTAAGTATCGTATTATACATGTATGGTTTTGTTAGACTTCAGTTATTGTTTTGGATTAATTTGATTACCTCTACATTTAAATAACGTGGTATGCTAATGTTACTACCCTTTTGGCATTTCGAAAGACTTATATGTTATTAGTCTGTGCAGTGCATTTTTGTTTCAAGCTGGATTATACTTAATAACTTAGTTTAATATCGCTTAAGTAGTTGAAAATCATTTATGACGATATTGTTAGAATTAATATCAGGTTACTTTCATGAAGAACTACTGCATGTATCTAATAACTTGGCCAATCCTACAGTTATTGATATATTTAGTTAGGTATCAGAATTATGAAGTCATTAGAATAAAAAACAAATCTAGCAGCACTTATCAACTTAGTATATTATACTTGGAAAACTCCTAAATTTTATTTTGATACGTAAAATACTGTGTATTTTAACAAGAGTTTTAGAGGAACTTAAAACGTCCACGTTATTTGTATTAACATGACTTGAGTTTTGGCAAGTACTTCGTCTTGAAAGTCTTCCAGGCTATAAGTACACTTTTACTGAAAATGTTGAATTGGATAATATCCAAGAACTTTTAGAATAAATCTAATAGAATTATTATAATTTTGATGCAACGCACGAAGTACTTTTCAGATTGTTATTGTAATGCAATTGTAATGCAACTCTTCTGCTTAACTTTAGTGATGTAGCTTTGAAAAGCATAGTTATATGTAACTAGGTTTTTAAATAGATTTACCTGAAAAGTTAATATAATATAAAGAATATGGAAAAGAACAACGAATGTCACAATTTTGAAAGAAACTAAAGAAAGAAACGAGATGTGTGCGGCATCTGTTAGGAAGTGACTATTTAGTGTACAAACCACCATGCGAAAAGAACATGCCTAATCAATGGATAGAAATACGGTTTTATATTTACTATATTCAAAATAATGGTGTTGTCAACAACAATTAAAATATCTCTAACCAAAGATACTGTGACATTCGTTGCTCTTTCCTCATACCCTTCATATAATACCATAAAAAAGTTAAATAAATAATTTGATCAAAGTTTTTATAACAAAAAAACCTACGTATATTTATTTTAACTTTATTTGAAATAAGTTTGGTTACTTAATAAAAACAGTTACTGCTTTAGTAAATAAGGCTAAATTGAAAGATTGACCTTTTTATGTGCGCTTGTTGAAGCTTTCTTAATTTAAATAATTAATTATTCTTTTTATCCTACCTGTATTATAAATGTCAGTTCTTAGATTATTTAATGACAAATACACTGGAAGTTTTAGAGTTAATGAAAACTTTTTATTAGCTATAATTACTAAATTGGAAAATTAGTCCATTTGGAAATCTAATTGTTTCAGAAAATCCAATCGATAATAAATTAATGACTCTATCTAAAAATTTAAATTAAACTTTATGTCTACACTGACACAGGTAATTAAATACTGGTGATTTAGAATGTCTCATGTTAAGTGATTACTTTTTTCTATATTTTAAATTGTCTATTTCTTCAAGACAGAAGAATAAATTAACCGACATAAATGTGTTATTTTATCAAGGTATCACTTAATTTAATGTAAATAATGGTACGGTTGAAAACATTTTGTTCGAGAAAAAAAGGAAAAGCGTGTAGAATATAATGATCCTTCCAACTTGATCTTTTTATTTATTTAACTAAAATACAAGAACAAACGACAGAACACATGAAACGATAAAATATAAATTAAAGAATCATTAGATTTCGACAAAGCACGGGTTTGTATGTGGGGTTCGCCACTAGTTGAGCAACACAAATCAACACAAGTAATAGGAGTAGGTAATTGAAAGCAAACAAATGCTTACTACATTTCTTCAAAAGGGGCATGTACTGATGATCTGAATAATAAAAACTAAGGTATAATCTTACAAATAGAAAATATAAGGTAATTGGACCCATTCGTGACACGGAAAAAATCAATCCGTAAGAGGAGGTCTAGGAGTAATGTCGACAAAAAATCCTTCAAACTTTATCTTTTTATTTATTTAACTAAAATACAAGAACAAACGACAGAACACATGAAACGATAAAATATAAATTAAAGAATCATTAGATTTCGACAAAGCACGGGTTTGTATGTGGGGTTCGCCACTAGTTGAGCAACACAAAGCAACACAAGTAATAGGAGTAGGTAATTGAAAGCAAACAAATGCTTACTACATTTCTTCAAAAGGGGCATGTACTGATGATATGAATAATAAAAACTAAGGTATAATCTTACAAATAGAAAATATAAGGTAATTGGACCCATTCGTGACACGGAAAAAATCAATCCGTAAGAGGAGGTCTAGGAGTAATGTCGACAAAAAATCCTTCAAACTTTATCTTTTTATTTATTTAACTAAAATACAAGAACAAACGACAGAACAGATGAAACGATAAAATAGAAATTAAAGAATCATTAGATTTCGACAAAGCACGGGTTTGTATGTGGGGTTCACCACTCTGTTGAGCAACACAAAGCAACACAAGTAATAGGAGTAGGTAATTGACAGCAAACAAATGCTTACTACATTTCTTCAAAAGGGGCATGTACTGATGATCTGAATAATAAAAACTAAGGTATAATCTTACAAATAGAAAATATAAGGTAATCGGACCCATTCGTGACACGGAAAAAATCAATCCGTAAGAGGAGGTCTAGGAGTAATGTCGACAAAAACTCCTAATAGGTATTTTTTATTCCATCTTAATAGAATGACGAAATTGTTTACGTATTTCCTGACACATCATCTTTAAAGAATTGAAACAAGAAATGTTACTGCCAAAGCTATCAAAAGAACTATAAAATTTATCTCCAAATATCTACTACTGTCTTCATAAAAATTGTGATATAAATTTAGGCCCAAACTTAATAGAAGTTATCGATCGTACAGCATATGAAAAAAGTGGCATATGCATAACACATTTAGTTACAGGTTTAGTTATACCTTCTCTAGTTTTTGGATATTTAAGTAAAACTTCCTTACCTACCTGTTGGTTTATTCGACAAGTAAGAATACGGTTTTGTGCACTAAATAGCAGAAATGAAAGACAAGCAATTACGAAATCCACGCGTATCAGACATGTTGATCCCTAGGTATAGGATTTGTATGCACTTAAAAATGCTGAAATATGCATGCACTAATGCACTATAAAAACGTGAAATATGCACTTAAAAATCATGAAATATGCGTTTATTAGAAATTTTTAATAAATATATGCACTTTCATTATTAAAAAAACACCTGTTTAACGTTATTTACATTTTATTTACAGAAATTATTTTAATTAGACATCCTATGCAATAATTTAATTAATTATATTTTCTAAACATAGAGCGTTACAGATCACAATGACGTACAGTTTTAAATTTTCAAAAGTAAACATATGCCTATTATCCCTAAATATTGTTTTATATTTTGAGAAACTCCGTTCCACATCGCAAGACGTAATTGGGGCATACTTAAAATTGTTTAATTCTACAAGCGAATAATGTTTTAGCTCGTCTAAAATGTCTTGGCCAGATAATGCATCGTTTATGCTTTTAATTAAGTGAAAACCAGGATTTTTGTCTATAACGGATTTAAATTTTTGTTTTATAATCAAACCCTTTGGCCCTTTTACTTTATTCAAAGAAACACCTAACAATTTTACATGCTCAAGAGATTCATCTAATGAATTTCCCTGACTTTCTAATTTCTGAATTACTTTAGCTAAACGCACAAAATTTGTAAAAACAAACAATAATTCTGCCCTCACCTCCTAAGTATTAAAAGCATCCTGTGCGCTTTCTATGTATAGTGCATCGTGTTTATTAAGTTTATTTACAAATGCTTTGATAATATCAAAATATGTTGCATAATATTCTGCTGCAGAAAGCCAAGTACCCCACCTTGTTATTATAGGCTCAGGTGGGAGAGGCACTTCTTGAGCAGTTTCCCTAAATATTTGTATGCGATATGGAGCTTTGCAAACAATTTTTTTTACATCTGAAATTATAGAGTTTATGTTAGGATATATTTCCCGCACTTTTTCCGCAACTCTATACATTACATAGGCAAGACAAGTTAAGTGGATCATTTTTTCGTACAGAACTTGTAAGCCTGCTCCAGCCTTGATCATGTACGGTGCCGCGTCGGTGACGAACAGGAGTACTTTGTTGTACTGTATGCCGTCCGGCCACAAAATAGCCATCGAATCATTAAACAATTTTGCCACAGAACAATGATTGGTGCTCTTGAAAACGTCCATTGCTAATAGATAGGATTTGAGATTGTTCTCCGAATTTAAAACGTTATAACGTTAAACGTTAAAACTCAATTATAACGTTAGTCACGTATCTGAAAACAAAAATTTGATTTTTATTTTATCGAACTACATAATTAGTCGGTTACAAACAATTAGCGCAAAACAGTTTTTTTTAAAAATTATATTTTAATCAAGCAAAGATATTATTGTGATTAAATATGTAACTAACAAAATAGAAAATAAAACATCCGTAAATTGCTCTGCTGTCTTTAATTAGTTAAATTTTACTAGCAAAACGAAGGAAATGAAGTTTCTACGCACCTTCCAGTAGTGTCAGTAGATTCGTCAATGGCAACCCATATGTAGTTATTCGCTACCTATTTTATAATTGATTTTATGGTCTCTTCGTATAAACGAGGTAAATAATTTTTCCTAAGTGTAGACTCGTCGGGTCTTGGCATTTTTGAAATTTCTTCCAGAAAATTACGAAATTCTGAGTGATTAATTTTACTTAACGGGATATCTGCAGCCACTAATGCACTACATAGTTTTTTATTAAATTTGATCGATTTGCTGGACTCACCGCGCGAATTATTAAGGTACCGCGGTAACAATGTTTGTTTTTTGATTTCAGGGCAACACAATTTTGATGTCGAACCGTGTTTAGATGTTGTGTAACTTGAAAGCGTTTCGTTGCAATCACTTTATCGTCGCACACTGTACAATACAACACCTTATTGTCAGTTCTAAGAACACTGAATTCCTTAACATAACTCCGAAGTGTAACAGACACAGACCGTTTTTCTTTACCCATCTTTACACTCTAAAATTTCAAACTGAATTGCACTTTGCAATTTCTGAACTGTCTTAATTGAAAGATTACAAGATTAGTAAACAAAAATACAGGCAGATTTATCTATGAACAGGAAGTTGTCAAAGGGTCTTTGGAATTTATCACCTATTTATCACAATACCGCAGGATGTAAGTATTTAAATTTTAGTTGAAACTTTTTCTTTCTTAGAAAATATTAACAAGTACACAGATGGTTAAGGCAGTAAAATATTTTAAAGGCTAGTATTTAACAATAAGCTTAAATTATGGGTTTCCCCTAGACTCAACTAAGCCGCCCTTGGTTGGTTGTCTAAAATGCTAAAATTATTTAAAATATATTAGAAATTTCATAATTAAAGCATGTAAAACGCTCAAAAAGTGGTAAAATATGCACACTCGTTCAAAAATGCTAAAATATGCATGCATTTATAAAAAACACCTAAATATGCATTTATATGCACTTTCAAATTGACATATGTGATTCATATGTGGCTTAAACATGTAGAAATATAACTCTGCAGATGTTTGCTATAAGCAGAAAAACATGCAAATGCATAGAAATCCTATACCTATATGATCCCTAAGCCATAGTGTAAATGAGACGTCCCATCTTTCAAAGCCAACTGATTCATCAACGGACCTTCAGTAAACGTCAACTTTAGGTTCATTGCTATGAATGAACCGCTGATGAATACAAAAAAAGAACGAAGCTAGTCAAGAAATTTTCGGAAAAAGTAAAAAGGTTTCAAGATCGCCTGAAAAAATGTGCATGATGAAGAGGCAGCAGAAGAAAATGATGATAATGGTTTAAGGAAATAATGTCACAAACATTTGAAGGAAGTTAGGAATGGAATCACGAAGGGATATGAAACGTTATATGGAAGAAATAAAAACGTTGTAAGCTAGAAACTTTAGAAACAAGAATTACAAAACTAGAACGTCGCGGGGGAAAAGCAATATAGTGTAATAAAAAACAAAGCAGCCAATATACGTGAGGATATGGCGAAAACAGGAGTTCAAAAATTCTTAAAACACAATTGGGAGTACTGGCAGAAGTGATAAAAACTAAAAGCTCATACTCGACGATTATCGCGAAAATAGGTGAATGGGAACAAAAATGAAAATGATGAAAAATAAGGCAAAATTAAAGGGTTAAAAATGACTTGATTTAGGAGGATAGAAAAATACAGCAAAAGCTCCGCGAGATTGCAAAAACGGAAAGAGTAAAGGGAAAAAATGTTAAAATGGTGTTTAGAAAAATTGTTCTAAATAACGAGTTTTGGATTTGGGATGAGAGGACAGAAGGAATAGTAGTTTCTAAAAACTGATTGAAAATTTAGATCAGGAAACAATTACGACAGATTTGTCAGACTACAAATTCAGAAAAGATTTTTACAGTGCACTGAATAAAGTAATGTAGAGTATAAACAATGGTGATATAATATTATTGATAGGTGATTTTAATGCGAAGGTGGGGCCAAACAACGAGGGAAACGATAATGAGTAAAGAAGGGATTGGGAAGAGAAACGCAAATGGAGATATGCTAATAGAATTGTTTGGATTTTATAAAATGAGGGTAAGGGAGTTCTGTATTTAAACATAAAACCTGTTATAAAGTAACCTGGGTTGACCAAACCAGAACGTGAAAAACCAAATAGACCATATTTGTATAAACCAAAGATATAGCCGACTTTTGATAGATACCAAAAATAAGATAGGAGCTGAAGTAGAGAGTGGTCATTTGTAACGGTATTTTTTTATCAGTTCTGAATAAATGTAGTTTTGTCTACATATTTACTGAAAAATCTTAATTCCGGTCCTGCACATTTGCGTTCTTCTTGCGATATAAACTCGTGTTAGTATTTGGTACAAATAAACCTATAAAAATTATTTTAAAAGGTTGTGTTTCAAATCTTCTTAGAATTATAAAAATATTTGGGCAATAAAATACTTCCTTCTGTGTTTTATTTACGCACGTGTACGTTGGTTAAAATGGCTTCTTTGTTAAAACCTTGAAAACTATTAAACATGGTTCGTGGTAAATCTAACTTTATTTAGTTCTCATAGATATTGTAGTTTGGTTTTCAATGAAAATATTGTTTATTGTTTCCAGCCTTACTTTGTGGAACTCCATAATCATGAAATAAATAAAGATTAGTAAAAGTTTCACAGTTTTATTAAAATACAACCTGACAATATTGTTTCGACAGCTATGCTGTCATTATCAAAGGTAATATAATTATAAACAAACACGTCGCTAAGATAGATACAAAAATAGGTAACTAGATAAAATAATAATAATAATCAGAATTAAATATCTAATACTTCCAGTAACGGAGAATTACTGAGCTCAAGTTGTTCATTCATTAAAGGTACCCTGAGTTTGTGTTTGTCAACGCAACGTGTCGAGTCAAACGCAAATTAGACATTTTAGAAGCCTTTGAGATATACAAACACAAACTCAGGGTACCTTTATGAATGAACAACTTGAGCTCAGTAATTCTCCGTTACTGGAAGTATTAGATATTTAATTCTGATTATTATTATTATTTTATCTAGTTACCTATTTTTGTATCTACCTTAGTGACGTGTTTGTTTATAATTATATTACCTTTGATAATGACAGCATAGCTGTCGAAACAATATTGTCAGGTTGTATTTTAATAAAACTGTGAAACTTTTACTAATCTTTATTTATTTCATTCCATGAAAATACTATACAAAAATCTCCTTTATCTAATAAATTATGTGTGCTACGTGTTAAAAATCCCTTTTGGTTATTTACATCTGCGCCTAAAAACATAATATGTCTGCTAGACTTGCTTTAAAATAACATCGGTTTACATTTTCTCTTTCGTGAAAACAAAACTGCGAAATTTCTAGTATTTTAGGGTCAAAATCTAGTATTGGAATTAAGAAAAGTTACCCTATTGACTACACGTTCAATTGCTATTTCGAGACAGTGCAGTTTAACAATTCAGTCAATGGTCAGAATACAGTACACACATCTTGAGCATCTTTTAACGTAAGTATAATATTATTATTATTATTTATATTTGTAGAGAAACTTTTGCGGTTATACATTATATGATAATGGAAAAACTAGCACTACATATGGAAAAGACCAAAGAGAAAGGAAGCAGAATAAGAATAAAAAGGAAACAAGTAAAATATGGTATAAAATAGGTCGAAGATAAAGAAATTAAAGATAAATCTAGCAAGGCTTTGTTAGATAAAAGTAAGAATATAAATTATAATAAAGATATTGAATATGCATGGATAGACTGCAAACGTGTTTTTCATAATACATGTATAGTCACGTAATACATCAGGAGAAATTGGATGAGTGATAGTACATGGGAATTAATTAGGGAGAGAAGAAATATTAAACATAAAAGATTATCTAAGCTAAATGAAATAAAGAAAAAAGAATTACAAGAAAGTTAGTAAAGATATAAGAAATGCTGTTAAAAGGGATTTTAGCGAAAGTATATTGAAGACGGCTGATACAGCACAGCAAACTATTACTCTTCAATATTTCTAGAATATGTAGAGATTATTGTTAATATTACTCATTAGACTTTACCTTCAGAAAATATCTGATTCCATTTTCGTTTCACAGACGTTTTCTGAGCTGACCCATGTAATGAAATCATTATTGTTTAATATTTATTTCGTTATTTTTTCAAACAGGTTATAAGAAAAAAATATTTTCGTCTTGGTATTCATTAAAATAAAATTACCACTTGTTTTGACATTTGTGAAGTAAACAAAATTAGAATATACGTAGACCTACGTAGACAAACCATGAATCACTATACTCCTCAAGAACGCGGGATAATTGTGTCAATGTTTTTGACAAATAATCCGTGGTAGTTTTGGCTCAACGTGAATTTCGTCGTCGATTCCCTGGCAATGTGGTACCAACTAAGCAAAAACTGCGGCGTTTACCCATGTAGGAAATAACAAAGGGCCCACGACTGGCTCAGGCCTGGGACGATGCTTATCGACTCTGGCACAAGCCTAAAATTCAAGAATGGCCCATGGCTGGCCTAAAATCGGGATAATAACTTCGTGCCAAGCTTGTTCGTCACTCATGGACCTAGATTAGTGATACATCTTGGCCCAATATAATGCCGGCGCTGAGTCTTGGCTCAAGGTAAATAACCAATATTGGACCATTCTTAATATTAATATGGTATCAAGGCTGACAATTAATTGATAGTGTAGGATCGCAACCAAACGGTGGCCCAGAGCAATTACTGACCATTGAATATGATCAATATAACTTTGATGTAGAAAACAAATTAATACAAAAATTCTAAATTCATAAAGGATTCACCAATTATTTTAATTCATTCAATTATTCGTAATATAACAGCGTAACTTAAAAAATTTGTGACAAGAACAAACACGAGACTGATTTTATATTAAATTAATAATATTTTAAGTGTCAAACAAATACATTTTAAAGAAAAGTGGTTTAAAAAATTATTAATACTAAGAATTCTGTTCAAGCTTACTTTTTAATTTTTACAAGTTTAATTTTTCCACTAAAAATTGTATTTATTCTTATTAGCGTAGATTTCTTTCAAAAATAAACACGTTCTATTTCATAAAAATTATTTTATTAATAACATTACAAAACATAACCTTAAACGTAACATTACTTATGGTAGGCGGATGAACACTGACTAAACCGGTAAAAGCTTCTTCCCCCAGTCCTTCTCAGCAGCGGCAGCAGCTCGTTTTGAGACGACTGGCTCAACGCGGGACCGTAAAAGAGGTGGCCGGCCTCTGAGCAGCCGTTCGGCAACGAATATCGCTGCTGTAGCAGCAAATGTTCAAGAGGACCTTCAAACATCAACCAGACGACGAGTCAAGCAATTGGGCACCACAAGACGGCCTTTACAGCGAATCTTAGGGAAAGACTTGAAAATGCTCCCGTAGAAAGTGCAAACAGTGCATCAGCTACAACAGTCTGCCAATTGCGTGTAAATTACAGCCAAGCCCTCCTAAACCTCGACCATGATGAAATCATCATGAGCGAC
Organism: Agrypnus murinus; assembly: GCA_929113105.1. Taxonomy (NCBI): domain Eukaryota; kingdom Metazoa; phylum Arthropoda; class Insecta; order Coleoptera; family Elateridae; genus Agrypnus; species Agrypnus murinus. Next base: position 224,490,652 of record OV816024.1, on the reverse strand, counting down.
GAGGCGCATTTCCACCTATGCGAATACGTGAATAGGCAAAATTATCTCTTTTGGAGAACTGAAAACCCGCGTGTAATGCACGAAGAGCCATTACATCCTCTGAAAGTCATTGTTTGGTGCGGGGTTTACGGAGGAAAGGTGATTTGCCCATATTTTTTTGAGAACTGTTAGACACTGTTACTGTGACTAGTTAGCACTACAGAACCATGATCCGACGACTTCTTGCTGCAGCACGCGCCTGGTAGGTTTACCAAAAGCATTTGATCGACTGAAATTGTTAATTTTGGCTGGAGCGTATATAGGTTTTGTAGAAACAAATGCCGATTCTGTCACTTTATCAAACAACCGCATTTCGAAAGATTTTTATGACATCACTATTTCCACACAGATGATAACATTTTCCACGGATCTAAATTCTATAAAGATAGGATTATTGCTGGTAAAACATCGATCAAAATAATATTATACACTCCTATTCTACAATGCATCGTAACGAAGATATTTGATAAAAACGATTGACAATGAACAAATCTCATTATGACCTAATTATACAAAAAACACATTAAATCCAGCTTTATCCTTTACAAAATGGATACATAATTACACAATATAACTAATACATATAAAATTTACACAGGAACATCTTTACAATAGAAGAAAATCATACATTAAGATTTCATTCTACGGTCTTATAAACCCAATGATGCATCTACAAAAATCCTCGTTTTACATTAACTCAAATGAAGTCAAATTATAGTCAAGTTGTCCAGCAAGTCCTGCAAGTGTTTGCATTAAAACAATGGCGAGAAAAGTTGTATAAGAGTCAATAAGTGTGAAACACGAAGCATATCAACGAAGCCGAAACCTTCAGTAAAATAAATGCTCAGGATTATTAAATAAGAATTTATAAGTTTATTCTGCTATATTAGTCATTACAGGATTGACCTACTTTACATATTTTTAGTTAAATATCAGCCCAGAACTGAGTCAGTCTCTTGGAAAACAGAAAAATTCATCCTACGTTCAATAATCGTAGAACCTAAATTTAAACAGAAAGACAAATCTTCCAGACAAATGGAAAAACCATCACAATATGTAACTTGGGTTGCATAAACATGTATTATCATGAAACAATCTAAATGATTCATATCCTTTTTTAAATATAAAACTTTTTTACATATTAAAAAATTGAGGTTATGTTTGCATGAGATTTTATTCTTGATTCCTATTTTAAGTATTGATGAATCTATCTGTGACCTAATGTGTAGCCTTTAAACGAATTAGACCTAACCTCCAAGCATGTGTATCCTTTATTTTATTTTGTTGTGTGAAATAATTATTTTTATGTTTCCGATCATATCGTCTGATACATTTTGAATGAGATGGATCAGGACATCTCAATATGTTTAGAGAGAATTATTAAAAATCAACAATCACTTTCAAGTTGAGAATTGAAAAGTATATACAGACGTAAACGACGTGCCTCCAAAGTGTTCTATATTTCTAAATAAAATGCCACATGAAGGAATATGTAATTTATTTCAGTAAGTACCTATACTTCATTGAATTTCTACGCTGCAGTTCCAGCACTATCCTAGTGCACAGATAGACAACATATTTTACGATTTCAACAAATTCAAATCATCATATTGAATCTGGCGTGATTTATATTTCATTGATATTGAAAAATCCACAGAGCAAAGTAAATTAGTTAGTAAGTTAGAATAAAATAAATACTTTTTTTATAAGAAAGGAGCTCAATTTAATAAAATCCTTAATCATTCTAAATGTATTCTCTATTAAGTCATTTTCTATTTTCTTCGTAAAACCACATACCTAGAAGATATCTGCAGATCGCCATACTTATACTTAATATGCTTCTGTTTGCAGTTAACACTTGCAGCTGACATCGTATTTCCTCTACTTCATTAAAATCCTCATCTTTGCAATTTTCTTTATTAAAAATATACCGTATAACAAAATACCCCTTTTATATAATATATATAAATATCATTGAAACACACGATTTATACCTTAGAGGTTTGTTAGCTCATATTTGACATTGCGATCAATAACATATGTTTTCTCGTGTTACGCTCGTGTGATATGAAAGCAGAAGATAAAAAATATGAAAAATTGAAAAGTTGCTACTACTGTTGTGAATTCAGTCGAACGAATAGATGTAAAATCAATAGGTAATACTTTCAAAGGACTATTGAACATCAGTACAAGCTTTAAAAGCATCGGTTTATTTTTTTTCAAAATATGTATAATAGTTGTTCAATAAAATTTAAATTAAAAATTCTTCATAAACAAAATGCTACAATTACAGTCAGACATTCAAAGCACATTTTACCCAAAAATAAAAGCCACAATATAGTTTTGTTTTAAATAAAGTTCCCAACATGATTCGAAATTTTACTACGTTCTTTATTGTCTACATTCTTGTTTTAGTAATAAAATTTTATATGGTCAGTAATATTTTCCCTTCATTTTGTATCTCTATCTGATATTATGATAAAAACAACTACAGGTTCTGTAAATTGAGGAAAAGTTAATAAAATCTATGTTTTCATTTATAATACCAATACGTTTTACGAGACTGGAAAAGAGAAAAAGACTGACGCTTAAAACTTAAAACTTTAAATACATTTGTATCATTATGTTACTACTATTTCATATAATTAATTGTATCGTATCCTTGATTTTTTCCATTTTTATTGTGTAACAAAAAAAGTCGATCGTTTATAATTTCCTTAAAGATATAAGTATTCAAGTCTTTGTTTTTTGTGTTATTATAATAATTATTTATATTATATTAAATTATTATAGATATTTAAGGTACAAGTGTAAAAAGTCATTCTTTACTACGACTCATACTCGATTCTTTCGTACTAGCTAGTGTTTTAAAAGACGCGAGAATCAACTTTTGGAAAAGCGTTTTTAAAACAATACTTTATTTAAAAACGCAAAAGACGAAGTCCAAGTTACAAAAAATATACACAGTTTACTGTTAAGTTAAATAAGTATTTATTCGTTGTTAATATAGGGTAAATTGAGGAGAGACGCCACGTCGGGAGAGATGGAACTGTTGTCACATCTCCAAAACTAAAAAAGATAGGATATAGTTATATCGCATTTCAATAACATTATTTGTATCTATGAAATCAAAATAGCACACGCTCGATTGTTGCTGCGCATGACGTGCCCTTAGAGATTTCAAACACAAAAGTTCAACGAAAAATCATGTTAAAGTTTTAAGCGTGTGATGCTTATTTGATTGCTGCAAGTGTAAATAGGGAGATTAAAGCAAAGTCAGTACCTAATTTATTTTTTTGTGGGGATCTTTATTACTGTTTGAATCAAGTGTTCAAGTCTTGCAAAAATGGCTTAATGAGTATTGTACAATGTACGTCCCATACTGTAACGAATGCAGGAGAGAAAATATAAAAAAAAATATAAAAATGAAGAAGTAGTGCACATGGCATCTCACCTCATAAGTATGACTTCTCTCCTACAAGATCTGGGGTAGACGCCACTTTACTAACCTTTTTATTTTTTTATATAAGTAAGTGTTGATTCTGCTTAATAAAACTTTATAATGGTTTTTATTTGTTGAAGAAGATAAATGCTGAATTAAGATAGGAAATAAATATCTTTAATAAGTGCAAAAACCTTTTTATTGGAAGCCCTCAAGCAAAATGGGTGGCGTCTTTCCTGAATTTACCCTACAATCGACAATCATAATAACTTAAACACTATACAGTTTTAACTTTAAACTAGTAAAAATGCTCAGAATGCAGAGGTAAACAATATCCCTGGATACCAGTTTATACGGCTTCTATGTCTAGCTTGAAAGAACAGTAAACAGAATCCCTGGATATCAGTTTCTAGCCTTCAAGCTCGTCGTAACTCGAACTGAAGTAACTGACCAAGTCGCGCTGTTTATCTACTCTCCTGTTGGTCGTAATATTCTTTTTTTGTTTTGCTTCCGCTAGCACTTTAAGTTACTTAGCATTTCTCGGAATGCATTTAGATATACTGCACTTGTGGGCGGTATTGATATCGCAGCTTCGAAGCGTTATCTTGCACGTAGTAATTCATAACGAGTTCAAGTAACGTACGTAGAATCGCACTATAGATAAGATCATGTTACATGAGAATTGCTTAAGATAATAAAACTCACGATATCAAATTACCAGCTTTCTGATAAATGGACGTTATCTCTATGAGAAAGTTCTTTAGCATTTATTCTCTCATGACCATGAAAACTGTGTAGGCAGATAAGGTATAAATACCTCTGTTTTAATATTAAGTCTTTAGTCTTTATAAATCATCATCCAACTAACAAGTCTTTATAAATCATCATCCAACTCACAAGTCTTTATAAATCATCATCCAACTCACAAGTCGTTATTAAATATTCAACAAGTGTTTATCCTGTGTGAGTATAAAACTAGGTGTGGATTTTAAAATTGTCCTGCTAGTAAAACATAAAGGCTCATTCGAGTTTTAATTAATTATTTTGCTTAATGTCATTTAAATGTGAATTTTAAAATTGTTCTGTTAAGTGTGTTAATTCAAATTTAATTATTTTAAGCTCGTCTTAAAACTTCGTTAAAATAATTACAGACAAAGTAATATTAATACATTTGTATCATTAATGTTAACAAGATAGTTTTCTACTAATTAAAAATTAATAAAATATATTCTACGACTGCAAACGAAATATATAAATGTGTTTTATTATATTCAATAAATAAAGTTTTAAAAAAAAGCTTCGGCCACAGAATATAATTAAACTTTCATACTTCTCTTATGTGTATATGTTTACTAAATGAATAAACGTTAACTCGAGTGCAATGAAGAGACTTTTTACACGTGTATCTTACAACGTTTTAATTACGATCATAATTCACTTTATTTGATGTATTTTTTAAATTTATGACTTATGACATGTACATCATCGTGCATTGATTTTTATGTGCTTTAAGTTATTTAATAACCGGTTAGTAAAATATTCATAAATCATTTATCATACATCTGTTGCTGATATATTAGCGTGAAATAACTTTTTTTTATAACACTAGCTCAATAAACGTTAACTTTTTACACGAAAATCAGTGTAAAATGTAGGAACTTTTTGTATGATCGTAGATAAAATCAATATACCTATAACTAGTCTTTGGAATTTCATACGATTATTTCAGTATCGAAGTAATCACCATATAAATAAATTTCTAAATAAAATCATGTGAAGGTTTTTCATAAATTTTCGCATATTTATAGGTGGGTATCACACTCACTTTGTAAATCCATAACCTTAGTCTCCCCAAAAGTTGTCGACATATACTGAATAAGTATAAGCTATCTTCTATCTATTCTTACACACAATGGCACCTGCAATATGTATAAACAAACACCGTATTGCATATAGCGCACAGAGTTACCGTGGACTTTAGAATGCCTTTTTCACTATTTTAATTTTGTAACGTATTTTTCAACACTATAAGCAGATTTAATTAATATCCAAAATAATAATTTCAAAATGTTATTTATAAATTCTCTTAAGGTACTGTAAACATTATTGAAACATATATATTTCTTATTCCCTTTTAGATTTTTCAATATAGAAGTTTGTATTGCTTTTGTTTTGTAGTTTTAAAGTTTAAACTTCTTTAAACAAACTTAGAAAACTTACTTTATAACAAATTTAAATTTTTATTATACGTGAAGCAAAACTGATTTGACACCTAAAAAGCAAATGGTTAAGTTCAACACAGCTTGCAGCAACTTTATGACTATCAAGGCAATGTTCTGAAAGTAATTTGCTCTGTTCGTATCTAGGTAGTTACGTGATGCATGGGGATATGCGTTTATGAGATATGAACGTTGTACTTAACAAGTGTTGACATACAGTTCAGAAAATTTAAAACTACATCAAATTTCCATATATTTTTTAAGACAGGTATATTTGTATAGGGCATATTTTTTATTTTATAACCTTAGAGCTATTACATTTTTGATGTTTGGTATGAAACATAATAATTAGTTTATGCAAAGAAAAACTGTTATTTAAATAGCGTCCTCATGTATTTATTAATTCAACATTTTACATTTAAATAATCCGCGAACAAAACAAAAATGAACAAAGAAGTTCAACCTTAAAAGGACAAACACAGCGTGTACAAACATAATATTATACGCGTGCATTGTTTGCAATGAAAATAAAATTTATAACACTTCTGCGTGTAACCTACTTTAGGTTGAATTTTGATGCATGCAAATAAATTACGTACATTTATACCCTTTTGCAGTATTGAAACATTCAAAAGTTTGTTTAATGTTTGTATCGTTAGGTTACGTAACGTTGGGGTTAACTAAATATGGTATGATAATGAGTTTGTTATATGTATCTAACAGTTTCTACAAAAATACAACCGGGTTGGATGTTGGATTGAAGTACACTAAATCTACAGTTTCATCGGTATGTTGTCAAATTATTTTATATTCGACGACCTCGAGTTTACCAAAACTAGTCAGAGAATCCTTCACATCGATGTATAGCTTCAGTACACTTCGCCGTGTTGTCAGATGGGTTCGCGAAGCAGTGGATCTCGGCAACCACATAAACATCTATCTGAGGGTGTCGTTAATAAAAACTTATATACATCAGTGGTTTGGAAATACTAGTTATAATTAACATTAATACTACCTTATACAAATCTGTGGCAGAAACTAGCTTTCTTTGCTATGCAGTTATGTAGTCCCGTTTTATTTTCCCGTGGAGTGGGTGTAAAATAAGAACAAATATAAAACGTCTTTTTACGATGATGTGCGTTTCATACGGTCTAATTTGAACTCATATGTGCGCGTATATGTGTTCAGTATAACTACTTCAGTATAACAGAGTATAACTAGGTAAGTATGAATGAGCTATGAACATGAGGTTGAAAACGAACTTTGGATAGACAAATATCTGGTAAACAGTTAATCTCATTACTTAAGACACCTAGACTTGGTCATCGATATGACACTTGTGTTGGGATAATTTATATGGCTACTTAGCAATAACAGTGCTCTCATGAAGATTAATAATTACACTTAGTAAGTGGTAAAGCTTATTGTTACTTATTAGTTTTTCTAGAATTGTATTGAGAATTGTTGTATCTTTTATGTATGGGTGTTTACAATAGAAAATTGAATATATGGTATATATGTTAGTAGTTTATTTATTTCTAATTTCTTTAAAAGCTCGGATTGTAAGCATAACCAAATTAGCGACTCGCTTCCTTCTGAGCAACTGTTATTAATTAATTGTGTTTGTGCGCCAGACTATTTAAACTATACACCATATAAACAGACTACTATTTAAACAGACATATCTGCTGCGAACAGCTTCTAAAAAAGGAAAACAGTGAAAATTAGTAGAATATCCAACTTTAGTAAATAAGAACGAAATCGCTTATGCGATCACGTGTGTACGCAGTGTGGTTTGTATTTGCGAAATTTGTGAGTTTTGTACAAATGTAACATAGAAAAGAAAGTTTAGTTGGCGTAGTTATAATTTATTTAACTCAACGAAACATTTAGTTAGCAAAACTAAGCTTTTATTTGATTTAACTAAATATTTAGTTGATTTAAATAAATTTTAACTGCATTAACTAAACTTTTTTCAGTGTATTATTTGTACGAAAAGGTATCAATAACATAATCGAAGATGTACTGGGGAAAATGCAGGTTTCATTAGTGCATTCTATATAAATGATTTAACTTTAAATTATATTTTTGAATGCAAATTCATATAGAAGAATTTCTCGTCTCGGCTGAGTCGAACCCAGGACCCTCCACTGTCTAGGTGGTATTTCTACCAACTGAGCTACCGAGAACGACTATCAGCAAGGCGAGAAATCCTCCATATGAACCAGATATTTAGCAAACATACAAAGTAACTAGATATTTTTTTGAATATTATTATTTTTTTTATTTCACGCCTTGCTGATAGTCGTTCTCGGTAGTTCAGATGGTAGAGATACCACCTAGACAGTGGAGGCCCCTGGGTTCGAGTCCCAGCCGAGACGAAAAATTTTTCTATATGAATTTGCATTCAAAAATATAATTTAAAGTAAATCATTAATCAATTTAATAAAAATTAACTTCATTTAAATGATTTAAACTATACCTTGATATAAATGTACTTTCTTAATACTTCTTTAGAGGTGTAATTATTTTTCTAAATAAAACGCACGCCTGTAAGAATGAATTTACATTTAATATTTTGTTTACGTATCTATTCAGCAAACTATATTTTGAAGAATTTCAACACTTTGATGTTTTTTTAATTCGTTTTCCAATTATATCCTGAGAAATCTAATTTTTAATTTAGCATTAATCAAATAAACTTCAATTAAGAACTGTAACGGTATGTTTTTATCAGCTCTGAATAATTGTGGTTTCGTCCATATATTTACAAAAATCTTAAGTTCGGTTCTGCAAATTTACGTTCTTTTCATAATGTAAACTTGCGTTAGCATTCGATATAAACAACCCTATAAAATTATTTTAAAAAAGGTTGGTTTCAAATTTTAGAATTATAAAAAAAATCTCTTTGGTTACTCATATAAGCGTTTGTAGTTTTAGAGGAAAAATCAATACTTGCTTTTGAGTTGCTGTGCGCTGATTGGTTAAGCCAAAACACGCTACACGTGCAACCTTCAGCTTTTAAGAAAAAATCAATACTTGTTCTTGAAGTGAGATCCCGCTATTGGATGCGATTTGCATCTGGTAATGTATTCCTACGCGAAAATAACAACCCTGAGTTTTAAAGCGAACTTTTGATCCAGCTTTCAGAGAAGACAGTTGACTTCGGTCGACATTACAGAATTACCGTTTCACACCGTTTAGTTATTTAGAATTAAAAAAAAATCTAAATTTAGTTTCTGTATAGTTTGATCGACTGCCGGTTTCGTATGCCGTGCAGATGTTATTTAACAAGATTTACAGTTAATAATTATACCGTTTAATTGAGTGTCCGGATATTAATCAAGAATTTGCGGTTAATAAAAAGTACCGTTATATCGCTAAATACTTTTCCGGATGTTTGTGCTTCTGAAGAATGGGAAATCTAGCTTTTCCTATTATTACAGTTACCGCATCGTATTCTCGTTTAAACAATTACCGTACCGAAATAAATTAATTACAGACATTCTCTTCAGCGATCGAAATTTCGATTAATAAATAAATTTGAGTTATGTGCCTTCTAAATCCAGTTCAGATTTAATTAATAAGTGGGTTGTTTTAATAAAAACAACGAACCTTTGTGATGGTTATTAAAATTAAATTAATAACCAAATCTTATGGAACTTTAATGGTTGCATTCAGTTATTGTGTTTTGGGGGTGAATTTCTAAATAATGGTTCACCACATACAGATATTACGAGGGTTAATCCATTGCATCTTTAATTAATGGAAAGCAGAAATCTACGGACATTCCAGTTTCCACCTGCGGCCATTGCTTGATGTATGCAGGAGTCATATTTGTGCAGTTTATCGTTGGTTTGATTTGCGAATTATTGACAACTAAATGTATAGTGATTTATGTATCTTTTTGTGCTGAACATTCATGTAAATTCGTTTTGAATTCTGGTAATAATTTTACAGTTTGTTTCTCATTTATATGTACTTCAATACAATTATTTTTATTCATTAAAATTTCATTAGTAAAAGAGCTCTTAGGTAGGAACTTATTATTTGAATGTTTTTGAGTTTAAAATTTGTAATCTTTTTATATTTTTATATTTTTTCTGGTGTTTTCTCAAATAAAAATGATTTTAAAGTTAATTAAAACCAGTAAGATTGAACCATATAATTATGAAAGTTTTTATTAATATTTTCATTAAACTAAATTTTGACTTTGTCGAAATTAACCAATATTTTGCACTAAATTTATATCGGTCTGATTTCATTTTCTGATTAGTGATTTCAGACAGATTTACTAGATTTATCTAATCTATTCGAACTATTTAATTATCATTATTAAGCTCCATAATCAGATGGCGCCCTTCTTGTGTATGTTTTTGTGTTTTTTGAAACCTTTATCCATTACTTTATAAATTAGACAACTGCAGAACCAATACCTACGACCTGAATTAAAAATTTGTAAGATAGAGCTAAATCTCAAGCCGTGGTAATCTTGAGCATCTTTTAAAGTAAGTATAATGTTTATTGTATTTTATTGTTAATTTAGTCTGGCGAAAAACCAATGTGTCAGAACAAGGAAATTACTTTTTGCGTTTTGCCCAATTTAATCAAAATTTCAAATTAATTTCACAAAAGCTAATAAATTTATCAAATCCATAATGAAAAACTAAAGTACCGATAAAAACAACAATTTTAATATTTGATAGGATAAAAACTTGCAGTTTTTTTATTCATTGATAACTCGGAGACTTGGTTATTCAATATGCTACCCACATAAAGTTATCCTACTTTGATGTTGTTTAAATCCCAGGAGTTATTATGTAAATGTATAACAATATCGAAAAAAGATGAGTAGCGTGATACTGCGGAAATGAAAACAGTCAGTGGATTGAAACAAACGTGCATACTATGTCCCTCAATGTAGAAGTTAAAACTTTCAGGCATTTAAATAGTATAACATGTAATCGAAACTTAAAGCTCAGAATGTGGAAAGTGATAAAATAGAAGTTTCTGATACACACATGTGAAACAAACCGTTAATGCCAAGTGGTGAAGCACTAATCTATAAATGAATAGAAGCATTTATACACTGAGTTCGTATTTAAAATTTTCAACAGACGATGCAATAACGACAGAATTATTACACGGCGAGCATATTCAATTTGCAACTGTTTTTAAATGCCTCGGTTATTTCTCTTTGGTCCATTTTTATTATTTTCAATTAAGTTATAAACAAAATAGTTTTCATGAAGTTTCTAACATAATTCAGATTAGGGACTAATTTCTACCAGTTATGTATGTAAAGGGATACGTTTTGTGAAATTGCTAAAAAATATACAAAACTTTCGGATATATAAACCTGGAAATAATCTCTATCACAATTTTTTCACTTTAATTTTAGTTTACTCAAAATTGTTGGGACCATTAGATTGAATAATACGTATTATAAGCAGTGGAAATTAAGTTTTTATTATAATTTTCATGTTTTTGCTTAATTGTCAAAAGAAAGTTGGCTACCTTTCGGAAAGCAATACTCTGGATCTAAAATTTAACATTTTAATAAAATATCAGCGAAACAATCTTCTAGCCTAATATATCAAAATTCAAGAATATTCTTTCCAAAATGTCGTTCGTTCTGAGAAGAAATGGGTACTTTCCAAAACGACTTTATACGTATGACTTTGTAAAACTGGCTCCTAATCTAGATTATGACAGAATACCAAACATCAACGAAATGAGAAACGTTCATACATTCTAAAGAATCGACTGAAAAAAAGGAATATGTACGACTGAAATAAAAAAAGGTTCAATTCAATTTAATAGTGAGAAATAGCTATACTATACACTGTAAATAACTCAAAGTCCTTAAACTAAGCTCATTAGTGATTCTGTGGACGACTATTATACAATATCTATTATGAAAAAAGGAGTTACATGTTACATTTTGTTATATTCAAGCAAAAATGTTTTAAGTGATATGATTTGGCAGGAATCATGCTTAGGAAATGATATAACATTTCTAAAAATAATTTTTGTAATTGCTTATAAAAGATTAATTTATTGAGGTGATATTAGACCACCTCATTGAAATTTTATTAACGATAGATTGTAAACGTGAAAACAAATATTTCACATATCAAATTTAAATTAAAAGATGGACATGCTAGGTGATAGGCATAATTAATATAAAGGCTACACATAGGGTCACAGTTAGGCTCATCAATATTTAAAATAGAAATCAAGAATAAAAATTTCATGCAAACATAACCTAAATTTATATGCACATATAAAAAGGTTTGATTTTTATAAAAAAAGGATATCAATCATTTAGATTGTTTTATCATAATACATGTTTATACAGCCCAAGTTACATATTGGGATGGGTTTTTAACTTGTAGAGAAGAAGTAATCTTCTTGTTTAAATTTAGAGGCTACGATCTTTAACGTAGGATGAATTTTTTTATTTTCCAAGAGACCAACTCAGTTTCGTGCTGTTAGTTAACTGAAAACAGATAATTTGGGTCAATCTTGTAATGACTTATATAGTACAATTAGTTTTTAAACTTTGTTATAAAAATTCTGAGCATTTTCATGATTGAAGGTTTAAATCTTGTTATGATTCAGTTTGACGATTATTAACTCTTATACCGTTTTTCTCACCATTGTTTTTATGTAAACACTTGGAGAACTGTATGCTGGACAATTTCATCATAAATTGATTTTATTTGAATCAATATTAAAGCTGGAACTTGCAAATGCATTAATTGGTTGATTCGATGTCGTAACGGACTGTAAATTATGTTTTTTGTAAATTATAAAGATGTTCCCGTGGAAAATTTATATGTATTAGTTGTATTGTGTGATCATGCATCTATTTTGTATAGGATTAACCTGTTTTATTTTAATTTTGTATGTAATTAAGCTATAACGAGATTTGTACATTGTCAATGGTTTTCGTCTTATATCTTTGTTACAATGCATTTTAGGATACAAGTGTATTACATTGTTTTAATCCTTGTTTTAAGTACTACAATCCTGTGTTTATAGAATTAAGATTCTTGAAAATTAAGAACAGCTGTGTGGGACAGTGACGTCATAAACTTTACGTGCTTCAATTTTGTTTTGAAAAAATGTCAGTGCAGGCAGTTGTTTTGAGTAAACCTATATAAGCTGGAGCCAAATTTAACAAAGACAGTCGACAAAACGTTTCGTGAATATTTTTAAAAGTTTAAAGAAGATTTCATTGTTGTTCCACAATGATTTAAAGTGAACGTAATTGTTTAAATAAATTCGGGAGAATTTATTTCCATTATCGATTTACGTATTGACGTACTCAAACAGGAAATCAGTGGATAAACACTATCGCAGTGATACCAATTTAGGATTATAAATAAAGGAAATTATTTTTATAATATACCAGGTTGGTCGTAAAGAAAGGGTTCTTTAATTTGATTGACACTATTAAATCTATAAAGTAATGTAAGCGCTTCTTACAGGATCCCGACGTGCTGCATTCACTAGTCTTCGATCCTCGCGACGTGTAGTAGAATTAGGGCGACCAGATCCTTGACGACGACGAAAAGTTTCCGTGTCTCGATGCCGGGACCGCGTACTAGACCCAACACTATGGTTAATCCCATACCTAAATGCGACTTGTCGCATACTAACTCGTATCTCCAAAAGAGCAATTGTGCACAATTTGTGCAGGTTGAATATCCGTTGATGGAAGCATTGTAACGCTTCGAATAACTTTGTGATACTAAGTTCAAAACATTAGTAAAGTCAAAATCAAAACGTTAATTTAGACAATTGCACACGGGCAACGCTGGTTAAACGTTAAAAAGGAAACATGAATAAAAAAATGTTTTTATTAATTAAAAACATTTTTCAAATTTTTTTGAAGTTGAAAAAGAAAGGATTCAAACTCAATCGATAATAATGTCGCTGGTAGCAGAGGAAAAACGTCCGACAAAATTCAGGGTAAATTTCAGAAATTTATAACTTTGCGCCAAAAAATCGTAGACACTCGAAGTGTTGAAAACTTACAGAACAAAAGAGAAAAGTTACAGAAAAAAGACTGTACGTTATTGGCCTGGTGGTCGATTGAGCCCACGAGTTTTTTTGTATACCGTACCAGCTGTTAAAGTTTGACATTTTTTTTAATCAAAAACATTTTTTTCTGCGGGCGGTCGCGGGGGGCGGAAAGGCCTTAACGTAACAGTCGGTTACACGTCCTTAAACTAGACACTTTAAACTTGTTAGCTCTCACAGATTCATCCACTTTCGTCCAAAATCCACCGAGTTATGGGGGTTTGAAATTTTGGTAATTTTGCTGCGTTTTTTTCCCTCTAGTGTATCTTCTCCTTGCATTTCATTTTATTAACATCATATTACGTTATTATTATATATTTTTCCAGAAAATAAATTATATTATCGTTTTCGTTAATAAGAATTCTCCAAAAAACCTTTTATTATAATAAATAGTTAAATAAATAGTTAATAAATCAATTTACAATTTCTTTCTGTATAAAATTAAATTTATTGGTTGTTTTAGAAATGTACATCTACATGTTGTCATGATATCTAAATGTTCCTTAGGAGATATGGTGCGTAATAAGATTTACTAAGCAAACATTTCAATGTCAATTTATAAAATAAATTTTGAAAAAGGGTTTCTTAACTTGAATTATATTCAACAATTAAAAGTATAATGCACATAAATGCATTTAATACCGACAAAAGATACTGTAGCAGTAAAATTTTCTTTAAAACCGGTAATTTTTATTCCATTAGTATTTCGTACATGTATTTCTCAATGTAGAAATGTATTGACTTGTATTCTGGTAGAGTTTTATATAAAATAAATAAAGCAGGTTATTATTAATGTGTATTTATAAATAAAGCGACTTACAAGAAGGAATTGTTGTTAGCTGTTGAATGTCATTATAACGTTATTAGTGTAATATGGATTTGTTGATTTATTTTTAATTTTATAAATTTGTGATGTGTGAGCATTTTTTCCTCCAATTTCGTGTAATTTCATTCACCACAAGATTTAAAAAGATTTCAGTAAAAAGATTGAGCTTCTGCGTTAAAATGACAGAAAAACATATTTGTAGACTGTCATACAGATTTACGTAATTTGGGTTGCAGATCAAGCTGAAATGCTATTAAAAGTATTCAAATGATTTAGTAACACATAATGAAGGTGTTTAATGATATAGAACAGTGTGCAAGTGTGTTTAAAACTAAAACAAGTTAATTAGCGTTATCGGATTTGAGATTTTTTCTTTGAAATTTAAGGGGATATTAAAATTTAAAATAAATCCCAAGTGTTCTACATCTTTGGAATCAGGTAAATAAGGCCTAAATTTCTGCTTGTTTAGTTTTGTATTGTATTATAATTTATAAAATCAGAAGTTAGTTACATTAATTTAAAAACTCAAAAGTATTTTGTTTTTAATGGGGTTTTTTTGTTTTTGTTAAAACTATATAAGGGACTGCTTTCAGAAAACAATTAAGTAGCATTATTCTATTAGCGGTACAAAGCGTGTTCCTGCTGATTTAAAAATTAAAAATTGCAATATTAAATTTCAAAATAAAGTGAGGTTATAATTTAAACATCAAAAACTAAATAATGTGAGGTTCCAATAATGTCAACCAAAAAAGTTTAGTGTTAATATACAAATAAAAGTTTATAACCCAAGTTATTTTTTAAAATATAAACATTTAAATTATAAGTTAAGAAGAAAAATTTCAAATGAAGAAATTTATTTAACATCTTGATTAAAATAATTTAGAAGAAGGTAATAATAATAATAATAATAATGCTTTATTGAATATAAAACTTACTTGTTTATTGTAAAGAATATCTTATAATTATAAACAATAACATACTGGTTTTTTATTGTATGGAATTAGTAATTTGGTGGTTCGATAATATTTATTATGTGGATATTAAAGGACGTGTCAAATATTTCGACCAGATGATTTGGATTCGAGATGAGTAAGGTATTATAAATTTCTTTATAATAATTATAATAAAGAGTTTGTGAAAAAATTCGAATATAGAGATGGAAGCTATTTTGAGTGTCAATTTATAAAAAATTAAAAAGAGAGTTTTTAAGAAATCATTTATTTAATTAAATTCGGATGAGTAATATACAATTTGGCTTGTGGTCAAAACATTTGACATAAAAATAGCTGAAAGATTTCAAGTTATAAAAATCTAAAAAAAACAATTTTTATAATTTTTTATTTTTATTTAGCTTAATTGGATTATTTTTCTTGATTTAAAATTTCTTTGTGTGAAGAAAAGTAAAGACAACAGAAAGATTGAATATTATTTCGTTTCAATTTTTTTATAATAATTACAATCAGTCTAGCACAATCAGTCACAGCAATACATCAAAGCCGGAGCAAAACAATTTTTTTAAAGATAAGAATGATAGGAAGGTTTACTTACAGTGTTGTACAGTGTTCTCATCTTCAACTTCAACATCTCATCTTCAACCCTGGAAACATCTTTCGAAACAGTCGGTAACATTATTTTTTAGTTTTTAGTTTTTTCACAACATTCACTTTTATTTTTCACAATATTTATTTTTCTTTATGCTTTCGACCTTTTGTTGTCTGCATTATTCTTTTAACGTACTTTTTCTTAGCTATTAGTTACACCTGTTGTATTCTCTGAATTTTTTATCAACTTGGTCACACCTTCCACGACACCTTGCCCACCACTCTTCCGTCGAAGAGGGGGAAAGTGTCACAAACGGAATTATTTTAAATGAAATCCTTTTTGTAACATTTCAACTTGCATTCATTTAGTATCAAGAGTAGTGCGATACTCGCCCACATGCCGCCACGCGCGGTACACAATCTGCATAAGCCTTGAGAATAATTTATACAGATTGAATCTCATTAGACTAAAATATACAGTTTGAATCTCATTAGAATAAAATATACAGTTTAAATCTCATTAGAATAAAATACACAGTTTGTATCTCATTAGAATAATTTATACAGTTTGCATCTTATTAAGTATTCATGCGTTCTTCGTATCCCACTTAATGTATTCAATTATTCAGTAACGTTTCCGCCTTCAGCAGTATATAAACCCGCTTGTTTTGGCTTCAAATCAGTCTGTGCCAGGACTCACCAGAAGCCTCATTAAGAACAAGCGGGTAAGTGCTCTTTTGATTAATTATGGCTTAGTTTGCTTAGTTGAGTGGGCGGCGCTAAAATCGCCCACTCTCTGCGATAATTATGGGTAGTTGTGACCAGGCTACCCGGCTTAGTTATAATTACTAGGAGTCTAGCTCCTACGCTTAGTTAGTAGATTTATTGCTAGAACAGGGTTGGTTCCAACCTCCCCTGTATTGTGTTAGTTTAGGAGGACATATACGTCCTCACAATATGTATCAATATGTCAACATGTAAGTTAACCTTTTGTACTCTCGTTATTGTCTTTAGTATATAGTTGTTTTTTACAACTTGTGTTTGATTTATCTCTACCTCTGACTACGTCCTCCAGTCACAAAAACCCCACGTGACAGTATTCAGTTTTCAACTTATTCTTTTACCAGAATAAAAGCTAATAATAATACTTCTACGATAAAATATTTATAACAATATGTATAAATCAGAAGCGACGCTTAAATCCCAGTTTGATTCAGTTCTAATGTAAACCATCAGTTCTCTAGGGAGGTTAGTATTAATTAGTTATAAGAATTAAAATGTTTTAAAACTCAATCGCATAACACCGCGTTTCAGACTTTCCATCTATCTAATCTCATCTATAAATATGTTGTGTAAATAAACAGCGAGCTAACCAACTGAATATTTTATTTCTACAAAAGTGTAATTAAAAAAATGAGACAATTAAACAGCAGGAGTAAGCATTCAACTCTTTACACCTCGAAGAGTTACATGCTAATGAAAGCGGTAGTTGTATAACAAATACATGTTGCTTAGTGTATGAATTTTAATTTGCGAAATGGCCGCCACAACAGAAAAATATTGTTAGATGTGGATTTTATTATGCAACTTCAATCATTAAATCACACAATACAAAAATGTCGTTATTGTGCGTGAGGTTTCTTTTTTAAGAGAATAGGATGTTACTGTGTGTGATTGTTAAAATATCTGTACACTATTTATTCACAACCTAAACAAGTGGAAGTAGTATTTGTTTCATGATCATAATTAATACTTGTATGTTTGGTTAAATTAAATTGCTTGTATCGGTCCATATTGTATGAAGTTGGTTAATGATTTATATAAATAAAACTGCAGAGTAGTAAGAACTATAAGTAGTCTAAAAGAATAAGAACTGAAAACAAATGATTCATTTACGCTTGTATTCATTCTCAAATGGAATTTTTTTAAACAGTTGATTTTGCATTCGTTCGCGAACGAATAAAACTGTCTTCGTTAAAATTTAATTCCTGAAAGAATGAATCATAAATTTTTCTATATAAAATTCCTACACATGATAAAATAAGAAAATAATCGAATTTTTTTCATTCGCCTGTGATAATTTCCGTAGCCTGCTAATTAAACAAATAACTATTGATAATGCCAGTATATGAATAAATATTTATCTGTGAAGCTTTTCAATACTACTATTTGCTTTAGTTTATTTCATGAATTTACTGTTTTGTGTAGTATATGCACGTACAAACGAAATGTCACAGTGGGACATGGTTGACAGCACAGGTTCACTGAAAGTATCAATAGAAACCTTTTAGTATTAAGCAAATAGAAGTAACAGTCTTACAGCATAATGTACAAGTTCATTAGATGTATTTACGTTCTCGTTCAAATAGTGTAAATATAGGGTTTAGATCAACATCAATCAGAAGCAAAAGTGGAAAAGCTGTTACTAAACCTCAACTCTCAAAGTTACTTATTTATGTTTATTAAAAATTTATTCTAAAAATATTTTAAAATGTTTTCCTTTTAAACACAGGTACATAACATCTTTCAACCAAAGCATTTAAAGGTATTGAAGATGCGAACAAATCGGGAAACGAAGGTAAACAGCGTATTTGATCTTTCGGATTTGAGTGAAACATCACAAACCTCTGAAAAAAGGAAAACATTCAAAAACACTTTCCTCGAATATCTTTTTTTATCATTTTACATTTTGTTTGCAACGATTTCATAAAGAATTTTTAATCTAAATACAGTCATTATTCTTTACATTTGGAGTTTGTTTACGTATAAAAAAATAAAGATTAAAAATCTCCATACATAAACCCTGTTTAATAAGAGGACTTCAAAGATTAGAACGATGACAGCATGGTTTTACGCTGATATGATAATATTATGTTCATTTTATAAAAGTGAATGTTTGTGTAAGTGTCCCTTTTTGATAGACACAAAGTGTATCATTTATTATATACAATATATTAAAATGCTTTTGCTAACAATTTGTATGAATATTGTTTATATAGAATACAAAGTAAAATGTTTCACATAATACGCATAAAATGATTATTGCAAAATAAATATTCGTTCATTTTTCTAAAACATATTCTTACTATTTTTACAAGGAAAGAGAGAATATCAATATTTTAGAGAACAGTTTTGAATATAAAATAATACTTAATATTTTCACGTTAATAACGTTACAAATATTTAAGATTAATTACTTTCAATAAAATATCTGGAAAAAATAAACAATACGGTTCTGCGAATATGGTTTTGCGAATTTCTTTAAACACTACAAAATATTGTCAAACATGGATATTCGTTTTATTAAAGCCTTCTATTAAAAAGATTTAAATTAGAATAGAGTGCACTTTTAAACTAGAAAAATAAGATGATAAAAGCTATTGGATAAGAATCACCACGTGTATAGGAAACAGGATACGGGGCACGGCACCGAAAATAACTAACAGTTTCACACAAAAAATGTAGCATGCCCACACAACGTTGATGTCGGGCACATTTCACGCGCTCCTGAGCTGTGGTCTGTGCTGTGGTACTGCAAATAGCTGTATGTATACGAGTGAGCTAGAACTGTTAAAGGCGCCTAGGAAAAACTAGTTTCATATACCGGGTGTCTATTTTCAAAGTTGATCATAGGCAATTAACATGCATTTTACTTTTATGTATTTTGTTGTTCTTCTATACTAAATCAATACATGTTAAAGTAATGAACAGTTTAAAGATTCGTTATTCAATTGCGATGTTTGGAACCGTCATTATTAATTTCCTAATATCCTAGGTAAAAAAGTGTTTATACGTTAAAATAAAATAAATTAAAGACATGGCTTGTCATATTTAGCAACAGTTAACTTTTAAATTAGTATTTTAAAATAAAAATCGCAATCTTAATATTATTATTAGTATCATTTGCTATAATAAAAATGGGGAGGAGGTAATTTTTTAATAATTGTTGTAAGTTGTTTATGAAAATGACTTAAACTTGATAAATTATTAAAAATTGATTGAATTATCAGTATAAACAACACATAAAACAGACTTCAAGAAAAGCACAGTGAAAATATATACAAAATATAAACCACCTACCTTTACCATAAAAGAATATTTATAGGGCAATAATTAAATATGGATCTATGAAACATAATTAAACTACACACAAAACTAAAATACAAAAATTCACTTCTCTTGATATAAATGTCCAAATTAAATGGTAATAATCGAAATTATTAAACAACCAGCTGTTTTCTTGAGATTCAATAAATAAATTGATAAGTTCCCTTCCATCACACAATTTATAATTAAGATTGATAATCTCATAACTCATAAAAAGATTTCTTACAACAAAGAAAATATATATCCCCTAATAAAATTCACAGCACTGAATATTATTTCAATTGAAAATAAATTATTGTTAAAACAAACTAGTTAATATCAAAAAACTTCAACAAATTATTAATCAGAGAAACAAACGCCAATTTGGAACTAAATCTACATAACCACATAATTATTTTGTTTATAATTATTAATAAATGTTTAAATTAATTCTATAGTTAGATAGAGAAAACATTCTCTTTCTAATGATATCAAATACTGGTACCAAAACATAATAATAAGATGGCTAGAACTTGTCAACCAAATCAGTTTTGCGAATGTCACCAAATGAATTTAATTATAAATTAAAATTAAAATTAATTAATTAAGACCACCTAGTTACATCCTTCTATTACTACAAAAATCCATCCTTACATCTTATTGAACATTATTCACATAATTTTAGATATCTAAACTATAAAACAACAACTAAATTACATAATTTCAGATTACTATGGTAAAACGCTAAAATTTGTATTTTCAAACCAATACATCCATAAAAAACCAATCTCAACATTTACATTTATTTCTGGGTTGTTCCCAAGAAACTGCTTGACAACAAGTTAATGAAATATCTCAGCCCATAAGTTTTTTAATCCATATAAAAGATTTAAAAAATCTTCACAACCATGCACCTTGTCTGTTTTAGGTGAGATATGCATTGAAATAGCTTCAAATTCAAATTTATGTACAAAATTAAGTAACGATTGCAGATCGGTAGCTAAACAATGAAATTACATCCAGATAGAAAGACAAATCAACTTTAAAATTTTTCCCTTTTCTACCTAGTGTGTTCTAGAGTGTTTATTTATCAAATTAAAACATTTTTCTTTGGTTTCATAAAAAAAATGTTCCTCTTAGAAGTTATGCAACCCAAATAACATTTTTTTTGAGTAGTTGCATATTTTCAAAACCATGCCATATATCATGGCAATATATTGTGCTTACGCTTAAACCTAACTGCTACATACTTACTGTCATTCTAATACAGAACTGAAAAAATAAGAAGTTGTAGCAGTCCGGTCTTATTATTTGTTTGTTAATAAATGTATTGCTTATTTTGTAATATTTTATTTTTATTATTTAATTTACTTTTCGCTACCCCATGTTTATACTCGTAATGTGACAATGTAACACTTATTTATAATTAAAATCCGTTTACTGGAAAGACATGGACATTAATAAAAACGATTGTTAAACGAAACTTCACGTATGAAAATGCCGCTGTAACAAAGCACAACAATGACTATACCACATCACGAATTATTTTTTATTTTTATTTATACGTTTATTTATTTTACTGAAGATCAAAATAGTAAATCACAAATATTATTCATTACTACTTATTAATAATATGAACTTCGAATTGAAACCGTTTTAAAATGTGAAGTCTCGATTACATTTGCGGTAAAAACTAAATGTAATTCGATATTTTTTTAATGGTTTGTAACGATGTTATATTTTAAGGACTACCTACGTTGAAAGAAATAAATATTCAGTGGCGTGTAGCTACGATTTTAATTCAAATATCAATACTAAATTTTATCTTATCGAAATCTACAGGAAGTATTAAAGTAACGCCAATGAAAATGACGTCATCAAAGAGTTTCAAAAGCCAGGCCAGCTATTTTGTTCTTATCTATAATTATGATATTGATACGGAAAACCAGCACGGATGTATTTAAACAAAACTTTTTAATTATACAGTATGCAGGACTGGTACCTACCTGATTCAGTAATCAGATATCATTACACATTGCTTCACTTATTGAATAAAAAGAATGTAGCTGCAATTTATGGTTTAATTTATCTGAATGTTTAACAATCAGCAGATTAGATATGAGAAAAAAAATAAATGTGTACATATTTCTAATAACCAGCATATTATTGCAAGGAAATTAATAAATTTTCATTTTAAAGTAAACAATCTAAAGGTAATAAAGATCCAATTAGTTCAATTTCTATAAGTTCTAATAAGGTTTTATAATTTACAGAACAAGCTTTTTCACAGAAAGGAAAGACCGAGAAAGAAATAACTTGGATCTAACTTTTAATTTACGTTTTTTCTTTGTCAATGTTTAATCTGTTTATTACTTTTATAAAAAATATTTGCGTGCTAAACGGCTTCAAGCTGAAAAACTGTTTATTAATTTGATATAGCCGCTGGAGATATGAAATTTTGCTCACATAAAAAAACTTTTGTGTAATTTTTATCTTTTGTTTGTTATGTATCAGTAGCATATTTGTAAACACCACTGTGTAATAAACGTATTATTTTTAAACTGCGAGAAAGTAAGTAACCTGCAGACATTTTAATGTGTAACGCAAATATCTAATTACGCTTTAGTAAATGTAAAATATACGGAAAAAGTTTGGATCTGTTTCAGTTAACTTCCCACGTGAAGGAGATTGCGTAGAGGTCATTGTAAGGTTTACAAAAAATGCATATTAAACAAATAATAATAGCCAGTTTCGATATCCAATGCCCACCGAGAAATATCTCGATAACTAGAAGTCTTAGTAAGCTGAAATTTTACAGGCAGGTGAGCCTTTCCTCAAAGGGGGCACACGAGTATATTTTTAATCCTAAAAAACCCAAGAGGGTCGCAGGGGGAGGCATTTCTTGAAAGATTATTATGGCTATATATATCTCTTGAGTGACGTGAGCCACAAGCTTCAAATTTTCACAGATTATACTTCAAGCAATTCGAAAGGTAAAGAAACACAGAAATTACCGGCGTTTCATCCAGGGGTTGTAACGAGTACATTTTCCACCGGCATTTAGTATGCAGAATTTTGTATTTATTCTCATTAAAAATCTTAAGTTCGGTCCTGTAGGGCTGCGTTTTATTTAAACAAGCATTTCATCATGTAAACATTTCCTATAGAAAGCATTTTGAGAAGAGATTGTGTCATATTTGATGTAATTAAAGAAGTAACGTCATAAAGATATTGTCTTTTTCGTATCCTGCTAAATTGCATTTTAAAATAATATCAATTATTTTAGGGAGAGACCTTGCTAAGAAACTGTGAGAAGTACTTGATCATCAATTTTATAGAAATATTTTGTTAACATTCTGAGTATACAGGATTCGAAAATGAAGTTTCCTTTGTTCGTAAATTGCGTTTTAAATTTTAAGTCTGTTTATAGCGTAGGAATATTGTCTACAAGGCAGATGTTGTAGCATTCCACACTAGTTTGGCGCGCAATTTTAAGTGCTACTTTTTACACTTAGAGTCGAGAATCCTATAGAAGGCCAAATAAAAGCGCCCTTGCCGCATAAAAACAGATGTATCCACGTGCAACCACAGGATCCGAGTTCATAAAAAGCCTTCGCTGGTTTTGACGCGAGAGACTCGCCACTGCACCCTGCTTTCATGCGGTCGACATGGTGTTAGAGACTTCTGTTCAAGCCCTTGCGGCATGCGGTCGATATTGTGTTAAAGATGCCGTTTAGCTTAAGTGCTATGAGATTTGAAAGATAATCCTAAATACAGTACAGTACAGTTTTAATGCTATTTTGTGTAGAGTGCAAGTTTTAAAAGAATTTCCGTCTCGTTAATTCGTGTTAGAAGAATTTTTATAATTTTGTAACGCGGGTAAATAAATGTGTTTCACGCTATAGTGAAGAACTATAAAACAACAAACAATTATGTTGCTTCGTTTGGGTTTAAGACCAGTGCAGTTTTTTTAAAGCTAAACCATTTAAAGCGATCTCGAATTTAACGATCGACTCTAGTGCTTTTATAAATTAAAACCCCGCTTAAAGAATTTAAACGCATTTGGTGCTATACGTGATTACAAAAACAACCTAAGTTTCTGAAACATTATCGTTATTTTCCAAGTGAAAACCCCGTTTGTTCATGAAATCATATGGGCGAATGACAATAACTAAATATTATCGCATTTTTGGTACGGAGAATCAACATTTCAATACAACGCCGAGTTCAACGACAATTTCCCCAAATGAAAGGCCGAATTTCCAATTTCCACTGGACTATATGTATGGTATTCCACAAATGTGAGGGATAATATTCAAGGTACTGTAGTTTTAAGGATTTGTTTATAATTCAGTTAACTAAGAATCTCACAGTTAAGAATTTTTTTTTAGGGGAGAGCTCTCTTCGGTATTAAGAAATCTTTAAACTTTAATTTAATTACAAATCATTTATATTGATACTGTCGAATTGATTTAATTAGTCTAATCTCATTTAGATATTTGTTTATAAATTTTGTCCAGAAAAAGACCAGTCAATACAAATTTTAATATTTGAATTAATGTGTTTGAACAATTTTTGTGTTCGATCCAATAAACTTTTTGTTTATTTCCGTTATCTAATGAAAAGTTCTAGATGAATTTTTATTGATTTATTCTGTTTTAGTTATAATCTAATGAACTTAGATTGGAATTGTAATAAATGTATGAGGTGTGTTTTATTTCTTATATATATGAAAAGTTATGTCGTTACCATTTTTCTAATTAAATAAATGTTATTAATTCAAAACTAAGGATCTAGAAAACGGAACCATATTAGTTATGAATGCTCTGCTTCATTTTACTTCAAAATTTTAAATTAACAAAATTTTTTGATTCAACTAAATATTTTATTCATTTTCTGGTTAATGAATTTAATCATTTTTAATGCTTATTCAATTTACATCTTTGAATGGGTATTCATATACCTTAAGCTTCATAACCAGATGGCGCCCTTTTAAGTTTTTATTTGTGTTTGAACCTTTATCTATTCCTTTTCACAATTTATACAGCTGTGGAACCAATACCTACGACTTGACTAATTAATTTGTAAGAGAGAGTTTAAATCTCAAGCTGTGGCAGACATTTGAGTTTTTTAGTTACAGTAAGTATGAATTATTTTATATAATTTTATAGTTAGTTTATTGTCATTTAGTCTGACAGAAAAACTAGTGTTTCACTGGCTTCAACCTTTTGGCCTTTTTGTTGTCGTACTTTTGTGCAGAAAATTATGTAAGTTTCACTGCCGGTCCAACGTGTGCCAGAATTTAGTAAGTTTCAGGGTAAGGCAACATTTCAGGAGGAAAAGTTTTCCGAAAAACTTGTTATTAGAAAAATCTTGATTGTGAGTAACCTGTAAGAGATACATATATGCCACCATGGACTTTTCTGTAGATCTTTTGAAATCTACAATTCGTTTGGTTATCTGTTACCGTTTTGGTTTCGTTTGTATTTGTTTTACCAATTTTTCTGATTATTTCTTTTACATTTTGCTCATTATTGACTCTAGAAAGATCCTCTGAACAATATTTATATAAAAACACATTCTCCAAGAAACAAGCTATTGAATGGTAAAGACGGCATTAAAATCTATTCAGTGATTTTCGAAATTCACTATATATCATTTTCTATATCACAAACCATTGATTTTTCAACGGGAGTTATATATGCTAGTACAACTATGTTTGCAAGATAAGTACATATTAGCAGTATCCTGTAGCCCACAGACTACTTAAATATTTTAGTTACTGAGTTTCAAACTATATGAATTTATTAAATAAAAATTTATACTTTAAAAGACTTTATGTTTTAATATTTTTATGATGTATTACTCGTATAATTACATTTTCACTTACCACATTGCTTGTTTGTGGCTCATTTATAAAAGTGGATTTCCAACTCACCTGAAAAGAAAACAAAATATTAAAATGTATTAAACAATTTTTTCTTAAAATAACGAAAATCATGTTGGCAAATATGAATACCATGTATGTGATCCGCATTAGGTTTATGTACTCCACAGAGATCTCTAAGTTAGTCTTTTCCAAGTTAGTACTCATGGTCGGTGATGGCTTGTTTTGAATTGTAGTGTTTACTATTTCTTACTCTGCAATTTGTACGTATCCTTATTCCGCCCAGCATGTATTTATTAGCAGTACCGTAATGCGTCACTAAGGGGTATAAAGGAGTAAAACTGATATTATTATTATTTATTCCAATGGCGTTATTTTTTTATCATCATAAATTCAGTAAACCATACTAACGGTCATTTAATACAAAATTAAAAAACCTCAAAATGTACAACTTTATAAAATCATTCAAAAATATATATTATTAATTATATTAGTATTAGTATAATTTTATAAAATTATTAAAAAAATAATGTTCTTTAGTGTAGGGGGAGGCAGGCGGCGAAGGTGAGCTCGAGAAGGCCAAGGGTAAGAATGAGGGAGAGTGAAAGAGAGGGACGGCGGGAGGTACAGGTAGAGAAAGAGAATTAAATCTCCAAAGAATGTTAATTTTCGAATATTTAAAAAATCTAGAAATTTTTATTCTGATTTTTATTGTCATTTAACTTCTATATACCTTAAAACAACAAAAATATAATTTCTGGTAGCTGAAACTTCAATAATGCGAAACTCTTGAACATTCAGATTATCTATATATTTAAAACGCAAAGTTTATTTTTGTTCCAGTTTGTTTGAGAGTTCCACTGGGCCGATTTGTGTGATTATTTATTTATATTGAAGTTCTTGTGTAGATTTGTCAACATTTCTTAATTTTTATATTTTTTTAACGTTTATATTTTTAAATTAAATAAATATAAAATAATTAATTCGAGATGCACGAGATTGAAAATCCGCTTGGGGCGCCATCTTAAATTCTAGCGTATCAGCTTTTGGAACTACGTTTATAAACAGATCACTTCCATCACTATTTTTATTAGCGTCAAGAATTACAGCCGTCGATATGTGCTGCGGCTGTTATATCATTATCTTTATCTCTCATCTTTATATTTTAGTCATTCAGTTTATTATATTCAAAAGATATACAAATCTTAAAACAGTTAAAACTAGGAAACATATGTAGTAGTTATTTCTGTATTAAGGCACCAAAGTTTGAGCTTTTATCGTTTTAATGTAGTTGGCAAATGAAAATATTTTCATGAGGATTTATAACCTCATTTTTAAACGTTGTAGATCGTCTTTTCGCAGTTTTTAATTTTTAGTACAAAACACCAAAATTATTAAAATTAAAAAGTAATAAAATAGAACTATTATCATCATTCATCCATCATCAGTGATAAACGTAAATTTCATGAGGACCGTTAGTGTGCCATATGCTGTTTTATAATTATTTGTTTTTTCATTCTTCCTTGGAATGATGTTTAATTTTTATTTTTTTAACAAAAAATTATGCTATTTTCAGTCATTTATTGATTCACCTAGATACCTCTTAAACTGCGTTTGAATTTCGTTAATTTTTTTGACATTTGCCATTTCAATAAGTTTCTGGGAAATTGTCCGGAAATATTTCTATGGAAAGTTTCCAAAAAATAAATTGCCGTAAATTTGCTAACACTATATTTATCATGTTTTTGGAATGTGCAGATACTAATAGACGTATTCAATAATTTTTGTAAACAAGATCGTCTTAAGATTTTATTCTGGTCATTTCTTCTTCTGCTAATTCCTTTTTTATAAACTTTGACATTATATTTTCTTTAGTCTTTAAAACCATAAATTTAAAATGCTTTATACCTATTTAAAACACAAGACTTATTTTTGTTACGCGTCGTTTCAGAGTTCTACTGGGCCGATCTACACAATTCCAAGTTAAGGTTTTACGCTGTAGATTTGCCAGCTTTCCTTAGTTTTGAGACTTTTTAATTACATATTTATATTTTTAAAAGCGTTATTTGTAATCGATGCATTTATATACGCTCGAGACCGAATGCTTACTTACATCACTCGCTTCGTCACTATCCTTCCTCTACTTGCTTATACGTTACCGATCATTTGCTTATAAATCATATTACAAACAATTCTCGGTTGAGTGTTAAAGTATTTAATGTGGAGCATTTTTATGAAATTCGATACGTCTGTCTATGTCAATCCGCTTTTTTCGAAATTTTTAATTTTCATTTCAGACTCGAATATTTGATGAAAAAGTAGAATAGGAATGTCTGAAGAACCAATTAGAAAGTTGATATATTAAGCATATGATACATGGATTTAAATGTATGTATGTATGTAGAATAAACCGGTAGGGAGGGGTAAGCAAGAGGGAGATAGATACATATTGTAACGGGAGAGAAAAGGAACGAACCTCTTTTCGAGCGACAGGTGGTGTGTTCTGCCGCCTTCGAGAAAATGACGTATCGCACAAGCATGTAAATTAGACGTGGTTTATTCTGGCATTTTCTAAGAATACATAGAAGGTTCCAGCGTTTTCTGGTGCGTTTATATGAAGATATAAAAGCGGATGGCGGATAAAAGAGAGGCAGTCAACAGCAAGTCATTAACTGTGTATTACAAAATAAATAGTGAATATAAATGTTGTATTAGAAATTCGTAGTCTGTAAATAATAGTTTTTAATGTTTTATAATCGTAGCGTTAATTTATAGTGTATTCATTAGTGTATAGAAATAAATATTTGTTTGTGAATAGACGATTTAAACAGCACTTGTATTATTATTTGAAAAAGAATGTTACAGTGGTGTTACAGGTGTGAGGTTTTAAAATAAATAAAATCGCGTAATAATTAATTAAAGTGCTGTGAGAATAAAATTTTTGGTGTTAAAACATAATTTCAACAAACAATCAAAATGGTGATGAAACTATTAAAGGATCTCTTAGTAATAGATTTGAAGCGGGAGTTGGACGAGAGGGACTTGGATAGTAATGGAAAGAAAGAAGTTTTGATAAATCGGCTAAGAGAATGGCTTTTAGAACAGAAGGAAGATCCTGAAAATTACCGCTTCGAAATACCTGGACCCGCAATTGATACTAGTTTGTTGTTAAGTAAAATGGAAGAAAATTCTAGAATGTTAAAAGAGGAATTACTGGAAAAGTCCGAAGAGAATTCTAGAAAGTCCGAAGAGAATTCTAGAATTTTAAAAGAAGAATTACTGCAAAAGTCCGAAGAGAATTCTAGAAAGTCCGAAGAAAATTCTAGAATTTTAAAACAAGAATTACTTGAAAATACTAAAGCACTGGAAGAAAATGTTAAAATGATGAAAGGAGAATTGTTGGAAAATGTCAAAGCGTTGGAAGATAAAGTTTTCGAAGAATTTTTGGAGAATGCCAGTGCGTTAGGACTATTGGAAGGTAGATTGGCGGAACAAGATAGGGTAATAAAGATGGTAGAAGAGAAAATAGCCCAAATGCAATTACCACCAACAACTAAGAAAGACGATATGATCGAAATGCTGGAAGATAGAATGAGGCAACTACGGTTTCCCTCAACTTCTGAGTGGCCGTTTAATGAAGTAAAGAAACAATTTAAAGAAGAAAAGGTTCCTGCCGTAGGGATAAAAGTAAAACCACCCACGTTCGATGGAAAGATACCTTGGTCCACCTACTACAAACAATTTGAGGCGGCCGCTGGGGCCAACGGATGGACAGGCAAGGAAAAGGCCGTTTCTTTAACTGTGGCTTTGCGTGGAGACGCGTTGAACGTCCTGCAAACAATCCCAGCAGGACAGGAAAATGATTACCAATTGTTAGTGTCTAGATTGGAAATGAGATATGGAGACGCGCATCTTCAACAAGTGTATCACGCGCAAGTGAAGAATCGTATCCAGAAGAATGGAGAAAGCCTGCAGGAGTTTGAAGCCGATGTTGCGCGGCTTGTCCGATTGGCGTACCCTACGGCACCCGATTCATTTCTGGGACAACTGGCTGTGCAGACCTT
The DNA here is from genome assembly GCA_929113105.1 of Agrypnus murinus. NCBI lineage: Eukaryota > Metazoa > Arthropoda > Insecta > Coleoptera > Elateridae > Agrypnus > Agrypnus murinus. The sequence goes on along the minus strand of OV816024.1, from coordinate 224,460,457 downwards.
CATTGATGGGTTAAGAGACGGAGAAACACAACAATCATTGAGGCTAGCACGACCAAGAACAACTGATGATGCGCTTGCTCACGCTTTAGAATTTGAAGCTGCAAAACAAGCGTCCCGAGGTCACGGGCGTGTTCGGGCCGTTGTGGAGGAAGAAGAAGGTTCTAAAGATCACCTAGAGGAGTTAGTACTGAGAGTTCTTCGGAAGGAAGAAAGCCGTAAGAAGAATCATCAAGAAGTTCGAGGGCCTCGTTGTTGGAACTGCGGCGAACAAGGACATGTAGAACGCCGTTGTCCCAAAAGAAAAGTACAACCGTCGGAAAAGTTAAAAAGGGTTGGCAAGAGGGGGCGAACGTTGACTGCGAGTGAAGATGCCCCGGAGATCACGATCCATGCCGTAACATCAAAGAATAGTAATGGCAGTTTGTTTGTAGATGGAAAGATTGCTAACCGAACTGTTCCACTACTTATTGATACGGGGGCGACAAAATCCATCGTACGCCCTGATGTTCTACAATCAAGTATGAAGCTGTTATCAACAACTACTCAACTCCGTACAGCAACAGGTGAAGTGATACCAACACGCGGAGTGGTGAAGATGAAGATTGGCATTGGAAGTGAAGAACGTGATCATGAGGTGCTGGTAGCCGATATCACTGATGACTTCATCTTTGGAATGGACCTCCTGAGAAAATTTGGTTTTACGTTGGATTTGAAAGAGGGTGTTTTGAAGGTCGGTGACGAAGAACTTCCGTTGCACCCACGAGAAGATCCGGTTGTAAGGGTTTTGCTGACTGAAGATGTGATATTGCCGGGTCAAAGCGAGATGGTTGTCGAGGCAGGTTTGGATGGAGATCTTCGGGTTGGATGTGTGCGAATGATGGAGCCTGTTTGTGATAAGAAGATCCATAGTGGCATACTGGTGGGAAAAGCGCTGATCAAGGTTGGAAAGACAGTACCGGTGAGGCTTATGAACGTTAATGTGGATCCGGTGACATTGAAGAAGAGTACCCTTGTGGGACAGTGTGTGCCAGTATTCCGAGTAGCCAGGTGTATGGCTGATGTTCCAAAACCAGCGCCCAAAGACCATGGTGGAAAATTAGTGGGCATGGTTACTAGTTCGTGCGAAGACCTTAACAGAACAGAAGTGAAAGAGGTACAGGGTTTGGTTCATCGATACCAAGATATCTTCGCTCTTGACGATAGCCAGAAGGGACGAACAGATATAATAAAACATAAAATCAATACAGGCAACTCTATGCCTGTCCGTCAGCAGCCGAGGCGTCTACCTCTAGCAAGGAGAGCAGAAGCCGAGAAGATTATTATCGATATGGAAGAACAAGGGGTCATCGAGCCATCCAGCAGTCCCTGGGCATCACCGGTGGTCCTGGTCAGTAAGAAGGACGGGTCAACGAGATTTTGTGTGGACTATCGGCAGCTTAATGACGTGACCAAGAAAGACAGCTATCCCTTACCACGCATCGACGACACGTTAGATACCCTGTCTGGTTCACGATGGTTTTCGACTTTGGACTTGAAGAGTGGTTATTGGCAAGTTGAAATGGAACCTGAAGACCGGGAGAAGACCGCGTTCACTATTGGTTCCGGACTATGGCAGTTTACGGTTATGCCTTTTGGTCTATGTAACGCTCCGGCCACCTTTGAGCGTTTAATGGAGACCATCCTGAGAGGGCTGTCGTGGAAGACCTGCCTGGTATACCTAGATGATGTGATTGTAGTCGGAAAATCATTCAACGAACATTTGAAAAACCTAGAGGAAGTGTTCCGAAGACTACGTGGAGCCAATCTGAAACTGAGTCCGAAAAAGTGCCACATATTCAGAAAGGAAGTGAAATATCTCGGGCACGTCGTATCACAAAATGGAGTGGCAGCCGACCCCGATAAGATTCGTGTAGTTCAAGAGTGGCCAACACCGAAAGATAAACACCAAGTTCGTAGTTTTCTTGGGTTATGTACCTACTACCGGCGTTTCGTTCCTGGGTTTGCCAATATAGCGAAACCTCTGACAAGGTTAACTGAAGATGGGCGCGAGTATGTTTGGAGCGGAGAGTGTGAAACAGCTTTCCAACAGCTGAAGCGTGCCCTGACAACAGCACCAATATTGAGCTATCCACGGACAGCAGGGAAATTCATACTTGACACAGATGCAAGTAATTTGGCCATTGGGGGGGTACTTTCTCAGATACAGGATGGACAAGAAAAGGTCATCGGCTATTTTAGTAAGGTTTTGTCGAAAGCCGAAAGGAATTATTGTGTGACCAGAAAAGAACTATTGGCCGTCGTGAAGTCCGTTGAGCACTTCTACAAATACTTGTACGGACGGAAGTTTTTATTGAGGACGGACCATGCAGCGTTGAAATGGCTGTTACAATTCCGTAATCCTGAAGGCCAGGTCGCAAGGTGGATCGAACGATTACAAGGATACGACTTTGACACCGAACATCGAGCGGGCACTAGTCATCGAAATGCCGATGCTCTTTCAAGAAGACCCTGTCCAACGGATTGCCGTCATTGCTCTCGTTTGGAAGAGAGGGTTTGCCAAGTATTAAGGACTACCATCGTCAACGACAATTGGTTGCCGGAAGAATTGCAGCGACAGCAGGAGGCTGATCCCGAACTAAAAATGGTACTGGAATGGAAGCGCGTGGGAGAAAGGCCTGCCTGGGAGGCCGTCAGCCCTTTCAACAGAACGCTCAAAGCATATTGGGCCCAATGGGGGTCCTTGAAGGTGGAAGACGATCTCCTGAAGCGAGTACTGGAGAGTGAAGATGGTACCACCATTAGGTCTCAGTTCGTGGTTCCAAGAAGCCGAGTGGCTACAGTATTGCGACATCTCCATGACGGTGCCTCAGGAGGACACTTCGGTGTGAAAAAGACTTTGGAGAAAGTTAGGGAGCGTTTTTATTGGGTCAATTGTAAAGAAGACGTGAAGGAGTGGTGCCGGAAATGTGAATTATGTGCCACTGGCAACGGACCCTTGGGGAAGCGAAGAGCACCTATGAGGCAGTACAATGTGGGTAGTCCTCTGGAGAGAATAGCTATAGACATTGCCGGACCATTTCCCGAAACCGACGATGGGAATAAATACATCTTAGTGGCAATGGACTATTTTACCAAATGGCCAGAAGCATATGCCCTACCAAACCAGGAAGCTGCGACTGTTGCTGACGTACTAGTCAAAGAGTTCTTCAGTCGTTTCGGAGTGCCCATGGAGCTGCATTCGGATCAAGGCCGCAATTTCGAGTCTGTACTCTTTGGAGAAGTCTGTCGATTGTTGGGCATTCGCAAGACTCGGACCACACCGTTACATCCGCAGTCCGATGGAATGGTAGAACGCATGAATCGAACAATGGGCAAATATTTGGCCAAGGTCGTCTCCGATCATCAACGAGACTGGGACCGATACCTGCATCTGTTCCTGATGGCTTATCGTGCATCGGTCCACGAAACAACCGGTCAGTCACCAGCGTCTGTGATGTTTGGACGCGAGTTACGGTTACCGTGTGATCTGGAATTTGGGTCTCCACCTATAGAGCAGGAGGTAGCCGGGAATGATTATGTCATCAACTTAAAGAAGAAGTTGGAGGATATTCACGACCGAACCCGAAATAATAGTCGAATCGCGAGTGACCGGATGAAGGCTACGTACGATGTGAGAGCCCAAGAAGGAGGGTTTCAACCTGGAGAGCTTGTCTGGTTATACAACCCGCAAAGGCGTCGTGGCTATTCTCCAAAGTTACAGCGAAATTGGGAGGGTCCATACCAGGTGAAGAAACGAATAAATGACTTGATTTATCGCATCCAGAAATTGCCAAGAGGGAAACCAAAGGTGGTACACTCTAATCGTCTGGCGCACTATGAGGGAAATAATGACGCAGTTCCGGAAGATGAGGCTGAGGTGGCTATCAATACCGTAAGGCCTGGAGATGATCAGCCAACCTTTAGAGAATTTATGGCTGCGTTTTCTGGAACTAGAAAAGCGCGATTCGGAGTCACGACTGAGATGCAACAAGATCTCTTCCGGGTCCCTGGTGATTATTCCATTGCCCACTGTGTCTCCGCGGATCTCCGTATGTCCAGGGGGATCGCAGTAGTGTTTAGAAATAAATTCGGACGGCTGAATGAACTTCGAGAACAAAATCCCTCTGTTGGTAAATCCTTACGCTTGCCTGATCATGACCGATCCATTTACTACTTGGTAACCAAGCAGTTTTACTACCAGAAACCGAGTTACGCCGACTTGTGGAGGGCACTATGGAATTTGAGAATCGAGTTGCTTACCAGGGGAATTAACAAATTGGCAGTTCCCAAACTCGGCTGTGGGCGGGACCAGCTGGATTGGAGAATCGTTAGAAACATGCTGGAAGTTGTCTTTAGAGGTACGGACGTCAAGATCTTCGTCTGCAGTTTTGACCCACAGCCCGCATTAAGGCCAACGAAGAGTGTAGACTGTTATTTCTACCGTAATGGAACGTGTAGTCGAGGTGAAGACTGTCGATATCGTCATGACCCGTTCTACAGGAATCAGAGCATAAAACCTGTTCTGGGACAGAACAGACTTGAAGAGGGGGGCAGTGTAACGGGAGAGAAAAGGAACGAACCTCTTTTCGAGCGACAGGTGGTGTGTTCTGCCGCCTTCGAGAAAATGACGTATCGCACAAGCATGTAAATTAGACGTGGTTTATTCTGGCATTTTCTAAGAATACATAGAAGGTTCCAGCGTTTTCTGGTGCGTTTATATGAAGATATAAAAGCGGATGGCGGATAAAAGAGAGGCAGTCAACAGCAAGTCATTAACTGTGTATTACAAAATAAATAGTGAATATAAATGTTGTATTAGAAATTCGTAGTCTGTAAATAATAGTTTTTAATGTTTTATAATCGTAGCGTTAATTTATAGTGTATTCATTAGTGTATAGAAATAAATATTTGTTTGTGAATAGACGATTTAAACAGCACTTGTATTATTATTTGAAAAAGAATGTTACAATATTAGCCCAGTTTGAACCCGGACATTTTAGGTGTAATGCTGAATTTTGGTATATAGGTAGTAAGTACTTGATGTCCTTTATAACATATTAAAAGTCCCCATGCGTGGGACGCTTGCTTCCTTGGGGATAATGAAAAAACTACCCTTAAGCTCGCATTTTAGGAAAAAGAGCATAGTTCGCGAACTAATTGAGATAGCGTTGTCATTTTCATCTTAAAATATGCAAAATATTATACCAAACCAGATGCAATTATCATATATTTCATTATAAGAATATCACCGCAAGAGGGAGGAAAAAATAGCTTAATTTTGCAACTAAAAATTAATTACATGAAAACTTATTGCGATAACTTTTTAACGAGATTCGTGACCAAAGATATGTTCAAATAAATGTTGTAGGCCTATGTTTTCTGAACATAAAGATACCCTTAATTTCTTTTAAACATGGATAATAACGTGTGTAATGTTTGATTGAATTCCGGACCGTCGGCTGACGTCGCTTCTTTAACTAGTCTGCGCAGTCTGTTCGTATGAAGTATTATGTTCCACACGTGATTGTTAATGTGTTTATATGTATACATATTATAAAAAAATGATTTTTATATTAATTTAATTATATATTATATAATTAAATTAATATGAAAGTCTTTTTTTTGTTTTGTATTTTTTAATTTTTGTTTTGATTTTATATTTTTTTTATTATTTTAATATTTTTTTATATTGTCTTATCATTTTATATAGTACCTAATTTTAACACAATAATTATAATTTCTAACTTGTACGCATTCTATTCTGAGTCATGCTCCAACTCATCAGATATTATGACAACATTCTGTACCCCTACAATATGCGCACATAGGGGAGCATGACAGACCAGCTCGCACACACTTGCAGTTTTTGTTTCAGTTTGCCTTACAATTTAAGCTTATTAAATGAAGCAGCTTTTCTGGAGCAGGTGCAAGAGAGTAGCAATTGGTGTCAATTCACCATTTATAAAAATCCAACCCTATTCTGTGGGAGGTAAATCGTTGCCCAGCCACTGCTGCACCTGTAAGCATGCTGTAAGCTGCATCAGATGTAGGCGGAAGAATTGCCAAATCGAACTCTGCGGCCACACGTTGACGTGCAACTAATTTATCATATTATAGTATCGCAATTCCTCCAGTGTTGGAGGTGTTGCAATCTTTTCCATCATAAAGCCATAAAAGAAACTTAATGCCAGCAGCAACCGGATTATTCGTATCTGCATTAAGATCATTAAATATTTTCACTTCTTTGCAAAGTTCCTCAGACTTTTCAAAAGTTTCCAAGCCGAAACTTTTCCCTTTTTGAACAGGGCAGAATTTGTGTCCGTGCCAGTTATAGCGTGAAGAAAAAGAAGTACGTTCTTCATATATCCGATCTTAGTTTATATGCCCACGACAGAAAAAAATTTATCAGGCTTTTGACCTTCACCTGACCCTGCATTACAGAAATACTAGTTCTGTTGCGAACCAGCACGTGCAACAAGAATTGCTAACAAATCAGTATCTGTTCCCACAATACAGACAGTATATTCATCGACAGCCATTATAATAGCTGTTGTCACTGTAAGCGTATTACCATCAGCAACAACCTGAGTTACACTAAATCCAGAAGATTTTACTTTTTCCGAAAGAAACTGAATTAATCGAGTTTTGTTCTTCGAATTCGCTAGAAATTCTGTTTGTGAAGTTGATACAACCATATTAAGTCCAAAAATTACATCGACAGATCGAGCTTTTGCACCTTTCCTGTTGTTCTTGACATTTTGTGCTACTAGTTTCATAGCCATCAAAAACTACTGTGCTCTGTCGGATGTAGTTTGCTAAATCGTAACTTACGTAAGCAGAACAGATTTGATCAAACGTGGCTAGCCTTTGTCATAGAACCTTGTGTAATAATTAACCACTATCAATAACAAATCTAGTTCCATTAGAGACAGAATCTTTACAAGGTATTTGCTTTGATATTAAATCTTGCAATGCGGATTTTACAGTTTTTCTCATAGATATGCCATCAAATAATGCTGGGGGCTTCGGGGCTAGCTGAAAAGACAAATACTCGGAGGCAGATTGTAAAATACATGTAAAACCGAACAAAAAATTGATGGGTATTAATTAACTGGAATATCATGGTCTCTGACTCTAACAGTACTAGCCATTTAAAAAAAATGGCTATAATAAAAATTTAGCTATTTTTCCCTCCTTCTTTCGCTGATATTCTTATAATTAAATATATTACACTTGCATCTGATTTGATATAATATTCTGCATATTTAAGATGAAAATGAGAATAAGAATCTTAATTAAATCGCGACATACGATTGTTCTCCTAAAATATGAGCTTAAGGGTAGTTTGGGGTTTAGTTGCATGGGGGCTTTTTATATGTTTTAATCAACATCAAGTACTACCTATGTACCTAAATCCAGCTTGCTACACCTATAATGTCGAGTAAAAACCTACACTGGAATGTTAACAGTGAAGTGCTGCGTGCAGCCGCTCGATGCGTTATTCTTATCTAAAACTATAAAATTCATAACTCGTAATCTAGACAACATATTGACTTGATTCCTTTACTAAAAATAATTATGAACCTTTCTGAACATATCTTCCGCGATATGTATACCAAAATTCCTAACAGAACGAGCTTTGGTAACGGAATACTTTTTTCACTACACAAAATTTACGTTCAATAATAATTTATTTATTTTTGCATTTGTTATAAACAATTTATTATTTTTAGTACAACAGTGACGTACCAAACACTTTATATTTATTGTGTTTAAAATCTGAATGTAATATCTTCAATAGTTTACGAAATATTATGAGTTAAAGTTAAAAAATCATCAAAATTGTACTCGTAAGGTTAAGTCAACAAAATGTTAATGCAATTTTAGTTAATAAGTACACACAGTATATATGTATATTTAAAATGCACTACTACTTGTACACCCTGTATATAAACATGAAAGATGAATAAAGTTTTCCAAAAGCTCTGAGTATTTTTGTTGTTTTCTTTTATACATCAACGATTAATTACCTCTTCTTATGTACCTTTGTTTGCAGATATGACAGATTTATCCACAGAAATTAAGGAAATGATGTTGTTATTTAAAGGTAATAAACTAAAGGTTAATAATAATTAACCAGACTAAATAAAATTCAATACCCAAATAAACGCGCTATCACGATAACGAACTAGGCCCAGCGTTTATCATTGATAAGAATAAATACTCAAAAGAGAATGTACGGTACCAAATTTTAAATAATAATTTTAATTTCTGTTTACAAAACAAGACCAATTTAACATTTACTTAGTATCAGCAATGAACTCAATAGTAGTACTTTGACAGTTCAGTAAATCTCGTAAATAACTGACATGATCTTAACCTGTATATCCAATGTGAATCATAACCCCAAAAAAAATAGAATGATTTCTTTACTATTAAACAAAGAACCTATGATTAATTTTCCCAAAATATACACACGAAATAATAATGGTTATGAAGAGCTGACCTTCTGTACTCGCTTTCTATAAACTTGCACCTGGTAAATGAGTGAATTCCAGTAGCTGTATCTCCCAACGAATATATCTTCTGCTTCTGAATACCGTGGCAATCAGTAGCTAGTACTGAGCGTAGACGGTAATCCTCGATGCGTTTGCACTGGAGTCTACGTTAAATACTTGATCTTCGTATGATACACAAAAAAAAGGTTCAATGTCCTTAGACACAGGCAGGTAGGTAGTCAATCAATTCGGTAGTTAACCAGTTCGATGGTCAAACAGTTCGGTGGTTAATTAGTTCGGGTGTTAAATAGTTCCCTACAATCAATTACGATTTATTCGAGAAAAGAAAAGAAAGAATTAAATGATGACGTACCTCGTGGCAATTCCAAAATCCGCCTAAGCGAGCAATTTGATAACCACTAACCAATCAACAATTCCAATAATTATTGTTCCCAAAGTTATCAAATAGTATAAAAAGGATAAATTCTGAAGAATCAGTATCCAAAACCAATTAGATATAAATATTCCTTTCTATTTAAATTACCACAGAGGGCCCACCGTTTAGTCAAGTTTTATGAACAACTTCCTTCACGGAAATCGGAAGTCACAAAACAACAAAAAACAAAAATGCGTCGGTCGCACAGTTGACCTTTCGAAATTTATTAATGCCTACTAACCATATTTTAGAAAATTTGTTAAAATGAATGAGTACAGTGTGTTCCAAAATTAGTTCATAAAAAAAAATCCAATGGAACAAATCGAAAACTCAAATTTGAACGTTACACCAGCTAAAGGTTTTATTTGAAACTATACTTTCAGACAAAGTTTATTTATTGCTTTCAGCAAAACAATTTTTTTCACGCATGTGTCGAGTTACTCTTTTGGTCACGTATTGAAATCACTCTGTTCATTGTAATTGTCAACAAAATCATCTTATTATTCCTGGTTATTCTTTTGTAGTATTATAATACATTTTTCGTATAAGAAATATCCAATAATTTATGACATCGTTTGAGACAAATCTTCTAGATTTCATAATAACATATTTAAAAACGAGTATATGGCCTTCGGATGTATATTTTATATTTTTCTTATATCTTTTATAATATGTAGGTGGGGTGTAAAATATAAATTAAAACGGCCGCATTTGGCTAAAAAGAAAGTGTTGTTTCATCACGACAACGCGCCAGCTCACAAATCCGTTATTGCAATGGCAAAAATTAATCAATTAAAGTTTGAATTGCTACCTCATGCACCATATTCGCCAGATTTAGCCCCCTCAGATTATTTTCTGTTCCCAAACTTGAAAAAATGGCTCAGTTGTCAAAGATTTTCCAGTGATGTCAGCAGTTAATGGCTATTTTGAGGAGCAAGACAGTTCTTATTATAAAAAGGGTATCGAACTTTTTGAACACCGCTGGGAAAAGTGTATAAAGCTGAAAGGAGATTACGTTGAAAAATAAATAAATCTATTTCCAAAATTTTTGTGTTTTCTTTGTTGGGTCGGGTACTTGTGGGACCACCCTCGTATTTCATGAAAAGGGTAGTTTTTCCGTTATCCCCAAGGAAGCAAGCGTTCCACGTATGGGGACTTTTGATATGTTATAAGGACATCAAGTACTACCTATGTACCAAAATCCAGCTTTACATCTAAAATGTCCTGGATTTGTGAGAAAAGATGCTATAATGCCTGGGCTATATGTCGGAACGGATGAGGATAAGCTGGGAGAGGGAAGTGGTGGGCTTAGAATTTTCAACTGGTTATGTTTGGTTGTGTTTATTTAAATAATCACTCATGAAAATCCGAAGGATTGTAATCACACAACGAATGATGTATATAAGATCTTATTACTTCAAAGCAGAACGTAGCTACGTTAAGGACTATACGGGACGTGAGGAATTTATGGTACTTGTTACACAACTTCTTTAAAACTGTATACAAATTGTGTAGCCGAAATAACTCTGAATTCTAGGACATAGAAAAGCCTTAAAATGCTTTTATAAAGTTAAGAATCTTTAGAAAATTAAAAATACATATTGGGAAATTGCAAGCCCTTTCGTCGAAATAAGGTGTGATAGGTATTAATAATAGCATGAAGTTTTGAAATTTTTAAATTATATGTCGATATTGTATTTAATATTTTATGTAGATATAGTTTATTAAGAATTTAGTATTTATTTAGCATAAATCTATTGCTAAAGCAGGCACATTGCTATTTTCAAACATCCACATGAAATATTTATCTCAATTTTCGTTTATAAATTCATAAACATAGGCGATATTAAAAGTTATTAGTATAGGGAATTTTACATTAGTAGATAATTCTGTCTGATGATTGATATAGGAAGAGCAATATCGCTAAGATATTGCTGAAGCTAGCACTATAAATCAGCTACTTAAGCAGTAATTGAAATTCTGTATGTTTGCAATCGATTAGAATGTCAAAGATTTATCTAGTGGCTAATGCAGCAAAGATATTATAGTTATACATAGATACATTATTACGCTAATTGTAATTATTATATTATTATCAACTGTTGCTAAGCACTTTAACACAGTTTAGAATTAATAGTGCTCTAATATAATGAATCTATATTAGTATTGGAACAATTTGAAGTTCGAATGCTTTCTTTTAACTTTGCTATTTTTATCTAACACATCTTTCAAATTTATAGCAGTTTCAAGAATACACATATTTTAATTTAAGGTTTAACGTTGTTTCCTCACAATTCTAGATAGACGCAAATCTATAAAATAAGAACCTTGAAATTTGTAACATTAGGTTACATCAAATATTGGAAATCTTCTGAACCGTAACGAAATCGTAAACTTCTGGATACTACAGTGATTTTTAACCACATAAAATACTGTAATGTTTCTTTTCATTTCGTGTTTCTGAACGCACTGAAAGATTATCATCAATCGTTTTGAAAGTGAAAATGATTTTCCCGGTGGGAAATTACATCCGTATGCTTTCAAAGGTTGAAAGAGATGTCCATTGACTATATTTAATCCAAATAGGTCCTCATTAGTGATAAGATGATTCAATTAGGGCACACTGGAAATTCGTATATGACTAGATAACAGGTAATAGGTAGTAATGACATACGTATAAAGCCATACATGCACAGAAATGTTAAAAAGATTACATTATCAGCTTTCATTAAAAATACATTTTTTTAATGGCAACTAACTCGAAAAAAGACGTTTATTCTAGAAAATTGAAATAGAATTTTTGATAAACGAGCAGGGAGAGACTTTCTAAATTACATATTAAAGGTATCACCCCTCCACTAGCCTTGCACTTTATTATAATTTATTCACGGATTGCGCGTGAACGGTTTAGTTAAGAAAAAACTTTTATCAGAGTCACTTTTCTGGACTTCCATTTTGGTTAATACATATTATGAGGGAATAATATTTATCAGGACCTTTTGTGCAAGTTTTATATCTTTCACAAGAGGGTTTTTCCTAGTAAAGTTTGTGCTAGGGAATAGTTTTTAAAGTTGGTATTTTGGTAGTTAGAACGAATTACGTCTTTAGGCGGATTTGAGAGGAAATATTTTCCTTTTCCTCCTGCATAACCTCCGAAGGGCGTTCACCACACCGACTGCAGAGGTGGTTCTAAGATTTCTCTTTAAAAGTATAAAAATAACTTTCAGTATACGACGTAAAATTTAAATATCGATAACCGAACTAAAACTAGTTATATCTTGACGGTTAGTTTTGGAGTTGTTTAACATATATAAGGTATTTTATTGCTGTGAGGAGTGTAGCAAACTGATAAGTTTATCACTTTATTAGTAATTATCAATTGATACAGTATTTGTCGTTACAAATTCGTTACGAGAATTCGAATTTAATCGAAACCTCCTCGTATTCATTTACAGATTACTTTATTGATTATTCAACATCCATTATAGCATAGCACAGCTGGATTTAGCCTTGCATAGGCAGTATAGACTTACATTAGAGTTCATAACACAAAACTAAGGTTTATTGAAAAATTTAAATAGCTTTTCTCTAGTTCTATGATCGCATTCCACTTCTTGAGAGGTAAATTGATTCCTTGCCAAATTGTACTTGGTGGAACACTCTACGAATGTTGACATGGTTTTTTGTTAGGAGGCAACGATGCCGTTGCGTTAACAACATACACCAATAAGTTAAATTTGTGATTTGTGACCGATTTAACGAAACATTTGAACCGCAATTCATTTACCTATTTTTCACCAAAATGAATTCACGTACATGATGAGAAAAATGTGATATTCCGCTTCATGAATTTCTTGGTGTGTTTTGGGTTCTCGTTCATGAATACTTAAAGTTCGATGTTCAGTTTTCCTTCACAACAAATGTGGAATAGGACTTCCCTTTCCTGCGCTGTAACGTGTTAAAAATCTGAGATTCCGTCCTAATGCAATTTTAAATACATTTATCATAAACAATCTTACGACGGCCCTGTATATTTCAGTATATTTTCGTTGGGTTAATATTCCAGATTTTATTTCGAATCAAATGGTGTTTTCTTTAATATCAAAGCTCACCCCAAAGTGTTTTTACACAGATGAAATTGTTTTTAGAATAAAATACAGAAATAAATTTGCCTTTTTAACGAAATGATGTCAAAAAACGCATTTAAGCCAAATTTATGTTTCCTGCACCTGTTTATCTGTGCTTTCGATGAATAGATTCTCTAAATGCAGACACATAAAAAATAGGCTGCACCAAATGTAAAGTATTCAGTTTCTCGCTTCGAAGCAAGTCTTTGACCCTGTAAACCCCGGTAAAATATCCCAGAAAAATTTTATATGGTTATTTCTTATTGGTTTAAATTATCGTCAGCTTTTATATTAGTGGTGGTTTTAAAATATCCCTCTCTTCATTTCATTTCAAAGCTGGGATAGTTTTCGAATTCCCGAGTCAGTCTGACAGCGGCCCTTGAAGCCCAAAGTTACGGGGTGCACTAATGGTGCGTCGGCTACGACCGACATTATCGTCACATATTTACAGTACAGTTTAGAACGTAGCAAATTTTAGTGTTATACCGTACAGATTTTGTTGTTATGGAATTAATCCAGTGAAGATCAGTCAATTCCCGCTTGTTTGAACAATGTTTTGGCTTAATGGAATTTGTTTAAAGCTAATCAACAGCGGACTTTTAAATTAACACATTGATGCATTTATTAATAATAGTAAATTAATAATTGTAGCACGTTTCCTGTAGTGCAAGAATTTTATAATAAGAATTCTCAAGCAACATTCAAGTTGATCTAAGTACCGTTCCAGTTATTATTATATTAATAAAGAATTTATTATTTAATGGAGATTATTGCAAATTATCATTTTGAAGTTCGCCTTTAAAATAAAAACCAGTTCAAAATTCAGTAGATTTGTTTCCCGTATTGGTTTTCCAGGTCAGCAGTTTTGTAGTGAGATTTCCGTGTATGGTCATTATTGTGTTTTAGTGTAATATGTTTTAAAGCCTTCCGTTTGTGCAAGGAAGTTATGAAAATTACGTTGGATTGAGGATAACTGTTTCAAGGTATTGATAGTTTTTATGAGTTGCTTACGTAAAATCTGGTTAACTGAGATCCCGAAATTAATTAACCTTTCGGAATGATAAATTTTATTTAACTTTGTTGTGTATTGTATTTTTTAATTTCCCATCTTTAAGCAATGTACAGGTTTCTTTATCGTTTGATACAGTTAGACTCAACGAACTGCTGATATTTTTGTCAATTAAATTTTTTTTATTAATTAATGTGTTTGATTAATTTAAAGTCAATTTTAGATGGGAAGTTATTCCCACTGATGACTTCTCGCTTACTATAAAAAACTATATGAATATCATTCAGTTTGGTGGCGCCCACTATTTTTTTATTTGTTCCTGCCTCTATAAATTAATCAGAAGCTTTTGGGGTTAACACCCACACTTGTATTTGAATCTGCAGAATTAGAGATCTCAGCCGGTGCATTAAAGTACAGTAGGTATCCTTTTTATTGTGAAGTAAGCAATTGCAAGTATTCAGTATTTGAATTTTAATGGTGTTATAGTTGACGTCCATCGTGCGGCGTTTGTTTTGTATTTGGTTTAATTAGGCGTAACAATTTAATATCGTTTTAAGTTAATATCGTTATAGCGCAAAGACGTTGTGCCACAGCCAGTAAAAGCATGAGCTAGAAGAATATATTTTATATTAACATCGAGCTACCTCTGGTTTTCCGGCGAATATAGGAGCTTGTCCAGGCCTTAAAAAATATTTATTTCGATCAACCGAAGACAGTCCGCAAAGAAGAACCGCTAAATCGACATCTTCACCAACGATGACAGTATCTTCAAGGATTGAGACGGTACTAGCTGTTTCAGCAATAGCTGCACCAGCATCGTTGGTTGCCACGACAGTTCAATATCGACACTGTTTCTCCAAGTACTAGTAGTAGTAGTAGTAATTATGGGTAGACCTAAGTCTAACAAGTAGGCCTCTATGAACCCTTTTTGCCAACCCCTGATCGTCCCTTTAATCACCTTCACTGCCATCGTCTTCATCTACCTCATCTCCCTCCGTGAACCTCCTCGATTCTCTAATGAAGGTGAGGATGTCTGTCCACGCCAGGGAGTGTAACTCCTCCTTTTCGAGCGTAACCGCCCCAAAGGTATTAAAACTTAACCGCTCATATGTTTCACATTCCCTCAGATAGTGGTAGGATGTTTCCTCCACCCTTCCGCATCTTGGGCATATGGGATTCTGTTCTACTCCTATCAAGGATAGGTGTCTCCTCAATTTACAGTGTCCTGTCAGAATCCCTACCAATAGGTTTAGGACCCTTCGGCTTTTCCCCAGTAGCCAGGTAGTCTTTTGTAAGTTGAACCCCGCTATATGTACTTTGCCTGTCGACAGCCTCTGCTCCTCTCCCATCTTTTCTTAGATGTCTCGTAGGCCCATTCACATAGACTTGTTGAGACATGTTAGCTTGTTATACCTAGGAAGGGTTCCGCTCCAAAGCATGTTTCCATGGCTCCGCGTTTGGCTAGCTCATCAGCCTTCTCGTTGCCTCGAATAGCTACCCTAGCATGGCCCGTGCATACTCCCTGGCCTATCCACAACCCAACGTCTCGCATTCGCAAATGGGCTGCCATGGCTTCTTTCTTTATCCAGGTATCAAGACTTGGAAATCCTAATAGCCCTTCAAGTGCTGCTGTTGGGGTTGTTCTCATTGCCCCGGTAATGCCTATACATGCCAACCTCTGGATTTTTGCCAGCCTGGTCGAGATGGTAGTCCGTTCTACACTAGGCCACCATACCACTGAGCCATATTGGACTCTAGGTCTGATAACCATTACGTTGAGCCAGTACAGAATTCGAGGACTCATCCCCCAATTCCTGCCTACCGCTCGGCGCAACTGCCAGAAGGTTGCTATCGACTTGGTGACCACCTTGTTGACATGCCTCGTCCAACTTAACTTACTATCGAGAGTCACCCCTAAGTACTTAACCTCCTGCACTAGTGTTAGAGGTCTGCCGTACATAATGGGTGCTCTGAATTCTTCCAAGTTTCTCCTCCTGGTGAAGAGAATCATCTCTGTCTGGGTCCATGAGTTGACTGAGAGGCCATCCTCTTCACACCACCTTTCTATAATTCTACAGGCTACCTTCATTCTGTTGCAGACGACGCCCAAAAACCTCCCGGTTACTAATACAAGCCCATCATCTGCATATGCTTGGGCGTAGAAGCACTCTTCTGTTAACCTCCCTAGTAGTCTGTCCTTTATGAGGCACCATAAATGAGGTGATACTCAGCTGCCTTGTGGGCAACCTCCCCTCACCCCTGCTTCAACTCAACAGTCCCCCAAAGCGGCTATTACTGTCCTCTCTTCTAGCCCCGATCTTACCCACCTGACCACGGCAGGGTGTGTCCCCCTGGCCTGCAGGGCCTGGTCGATTGTGGCCAACTTTGCCTTATCAAAAGCGCCTTCGATATCGAATAAAACTGCCAGGGATACATCTTTATAATGAAGAGCCCTCTCAACCTTCTGCACGATTGCGTGGAGTGCTGTTTCTGTGGATCTTCCACGTCTGTATGCGTGCTGATGTTTGTGGAATGGGTTATCCACCATTACCCTCTCCACAAGATACCTCTCCACAATCCTTTCCAAGATTTTTAAAAGAAAGGACGTTAGGCTTATGGGCCTGAAGGATTTTGCAGCTATGTAGTCTTTCTTACCCGGTTTGGGTATGAAAACCACTCTAGCTGTCCTCCATTGTTGCGGTATGTACCCCATCGCCACACTAGCCCTATAGATCCTCATCATTCTCCTGTTAAGGGTCTTCAGGCCCCTTTGTAGCAGTGCAGGGAAAATTCCGTCTGGCCCAGCTGACTTAAAAGGTTTAAACTCGTTCACTGCCCACGTGACTGCACCCTTCGTTATCACCCCCTCGGCAAACAGCCAGTTCTCGTTAGGAGCTCCTTGTTGTTCTGCCGTGGGTGTGTTTTTGATGGTGCCATCTCCTGGGAAGTGCGTTTCCAAGAGGTAACAAACACTGTTTCTCCAAACTCTTTATTCTTCTTTCTGTGCACCCGTAGAAGATGCGAGTGCACGCGGAATGTTTAATATAGTTTAATGATCAAAATTAGAGGGTTTTCTTATGTACGGAAAATTTTTAATTGTTTGTTGACATCTGCAATAATTATAGACCCCTTCTGTATGTACTCTATCCAAAAAGTGCCCTCATTATTCCAAAAAACTGTCGTCATCAGCTTCTCTGCAGATGATTGCGTCTTTGCTTTTTTTATGTCGTGGGGATCCTTTGTGCAACCAAGTGATACTTGTTTTGTTGTGGGATCCCAGTTGAACAGCCACGTATCATCACCCGTTACAATTTTGAAAAAAAGGTTTTCAGTACGAGGTAGAGCCGCCAAGTTTTATTCGCAAATTGCTTGCCTGCGCAACTTTTGTTCAGGAATCAGGATTCTCGGAATCAGTTGAATTGATTCGTCGATTCTGCAACATTTCTTCCACTTTCTTGATGCTATCTTCGGTCCTTGCCTCCATAGGCCTTTGTTACCATATACAGTAGTCATACGTTCATTTTTGGCTGATTGTCTCCTTTTTGTCAAAAACGCGCGAAAATGAGTGATTATAAAAAGTAGTCAAACTATTCGAAATGGACGGTAACGTGTAGGATGTCAAACATTGTATATTTAGTAGTAGTAAAAGTAGTAAAATACTGTTAGTAACTAACAAAATTAATGTGTGTGTTTTAAAAAACTAAAGGACTTCTTTGATTACAAAATTCGTTTAGTTTTTATTAATTTTATTGAAATACCTATCCGATAGTTTTTATTTCTATTTACAAAAACAAATTTATTCGGATTAATGATTTTCTAGAATAAATTAACGTAAATAGTAGCAGATTATATTTAATAACAGATAAAAAAATATATAAATATTAATAAAGCAATTAGCTCCTGCATTAATTCAAGAAGTAAGCATAAGGCATTATTAGCATCAACCTCTGTTAAATTAAATTTACGTCAGCGTGTAATGTTTGTGGTAGTTGAATCGATTTAAATTGTAAAATAGTTGTGACATTCCTCCATGATTGCGAAATATGAATCTAAATTGAATTAAAAGCATGATGAGATTATCCTGCTTGAAAGACTATTTCACGAAAATTAGCGTTTCTATTTGAATAAAGGCTCCGATAGTTAAGCCAATGAATAAAGCAAAAACATAAACTCAAATTTGACACATATCGTGCAAAAGTATTTAGAGATTTGAGTAAAAAATGTAACTGATGCCATACCTGTTGTATGTGTCCGCTTTTTATTAGCCGAATTTTTATCGGTTTATTATGTGAAATGTAATAAAGAAAGGAATTGTGAAAACACAATGAAATTTCTTTTTTGATAATAAAAAACGTTACGATATTGGGATCCAAACAGTATAAAAAATGTGCATTACCAAGAACAAGGAACAGGCAAACTATTCCACGCTGAAGGAATTTTTAATAAATTCTTTCATCCCTTTTACTTGTATGAAACCGCGGAGCCTCTTTTTAAAACCTCAAAAATACGCCAGTTCATACTATAAAAAGATGTGGAGTAATTACACTGTACAACAAAATTGGACATTGGAATTGGAAAAAAATTTCAGGTTCTAATACTCTTTTTCTATAGGTTTTTAAAATGTAGATCATAAATCTGCTATGAGATTTTTCGGTTCAGATCAAATTTCAGTTATAATCCAATTTGTTTTCAAATAAAACTCGTTTTTAAATGCATGAGGAGGATAGGCAAACTTTTACGTTTTGGTGCAATTTTTGTTCTTCGATACAAGAACTGGCATTGCCGTAGCTTATTACCCGGTTACAGAACTCGTTACCCAGTTGTTTGAAAAAGACTAGTTTTAACATTTACCATCAGGTAACACAATTTATTAGCTACTAGTAATTAAACACGGTTGGTGCAATTTTTGTTGTTCGGTAACAAGACCCTGGCATTGTTGCAGCTTATTCCCTGGTTACAGTAAACTCGTTACCCAGCTGTTAAGAATAGGCAATATTTAGCTTTTACCAGGTAACAAGATTTATTACCTGGGGGTTATAAAATACTTTTTGGTGCAATTTTTCGGTAATGAGAACCGGCTTATTATTAATAATAATAATAGTTTATTCAGCTCAACAGCTTATTACCTGGTTACAGAGATCATTACCCAGCAATTAAGAATATGCGAGTTCTAGCGTTTACAAGAGGTAAGTTCGGCATTGTAACTCTTTTTCCTCCAAAAGCTCTATTGTCATAGTTACAATTATTTGCAATAATGAATACTATAGAAACCGAGCTCTTCGAGTTAAATAGATCTGAATGCCGAACTTACCCGTAGATAGATAGGTAGATACGCATGGGTAATCGGTCCGTAATGAATTCAGACTTAAGCCGCAACCACCCATCACAAAGAGCTGAGGGCACTAGACCAGTCCAGATGAACGAGAGTTATAGTTACCACACCCGTCATTTTTATCTATCGTT
Source organism: Agrypnus murinus (assembly GCA_929113105.1). Classification (NCBI taxonomy): domain Eukaryota; kingdom Metazoa; phylum Arthropoda; class Insecta; order Coleoptera; family Elateridae; genus Agrypnus; species Agrypnus murinus. The sequence goes on along the minus strand of OV816024.1, from coordinate 224,440,885 downwards.
AGATCGAATCGGGGTACCCTATTTATTATACAATAGCCTATAGGATTTAGCCTAAGTTTATTTAATAATAATGTATTCAAAAAATTAGAATTTTTTTTGTTTTGACAAAAATTATTTGAGAATTATTTAGAACAAAGAGTTTTGAATACGTGTTGTAAATTGTTTTTGTAAACGTTCAAGGTTGTTATTCATATTCATTAAAATTGCGTTGAGTTTGTAAAATCATGTTTTGCCTATAGGGCCTATGGGAGATAATTATTATTGTTAGAAAACTTATGCGATTACATTAATAAAATACTTAATATTTATCGTTGTTTAGCACACGGTGTTTTCACAACTATGTTCAAAAATTCACTATTGAAAAATGAAGCAAAAAATGAATGAGCAAAACGGATGGAACTTATAATCCCACTGTAACTCACAGCTCTCAGTTAAGCTTGGTTACACAACTCAGGTCATGTTCGATAAGATTCGTAATCTAGGACGTTATTGTCTACCTCCTTTAGGATTTCAAAACGACCTTTTGGCGACCTTTGTGTTGTATTTTCCCCCTCAAGTTTTGTTTTGTTTTGGGTGGGGTTTAATTGTTGTGGGTTGGTGTGGATCTTGGTCTCATGGTGTCTTATCCACAGAAGTGAGGTTTATCTATTTTTGGGGTGGTTCTTGCTAAGATTCGTTGGTGATCAGAATTGGTGTAATTGCGGCGGATGTATGTACCCTTTGATTGTAGTTATCACCTATAATATCCCAAGAGCATTGATAACAGTACGAAATAATTTTATCAGTTTTCGAAAGCACGTTACTTGGTAACAGCCCGACGCCGTAGGCGGAGGGCTGTTAACCTAAAGTAACGTGCTTGAGAAGTTGTGATAAAATTATGAGTATTTATCAATGCTCGCGGGATATTCGGTAAGAAAATTTTTTGCGATTCAATGAAAATTATTTATTAAAAACACAATTATTGAAAGAATAATTCGTAAAATTATATTTCGATGATGATGTATTCGCTTCGGTTACTGAAGATGTGTTTCCACGCATACTATTGATTATTCTATTGTGATGTTCTTGATCGATATTTAAATAAGGTTTTATAGAATTTGCATTGTTGTGGCCTGTAATTTTTAACAACTGTTGTTCGTCAATTCCATTTTTAGCAAGTGTACTAACAGCAGTTGCCCTATTGGAATGATTGGTGATTTTCCTCTCTTTGGTATCCAAACCAACTGCTTCAGCAGAAGATTTTGTCCATCCGTTGATGGTATTCTTACCCAGAGGTACATTGTCGTACCACTTATCATTTTCTGTTTTCCAATGGCGATTCGGTTTTAAAAATAGTCTGTTTGTTTTGATATTTTTTCCTCTTTTCGATAATAATTTTAAAAATAATCTAACAGGGCAAACGTTGCTGTCACTATTTTGAACTAACCATTTACTAGAAGCGCAGTTCTTTGAACCTCCTTGGCAGGTCTTAGTGAAAACTGGATTGTATTCGACCCTGTTAGTTGGAGAGCCATCATTGTTTTTCTCGATATGAAAATATTCAACCAAGCAAGCAACAGCCTCACCACCTCTCCATGCCAATTCTACCGCGGCGATATGATAAAATTTGCGTAGGAGACCTAGAGGGGTATTTTCATCCCAAAAGTTTATAATTTTGTTCATTTCGGTTGAACTTAATGGGACTGAACTCGTTTTACGTTTAGTGGGATCTATTTGTAATTTTTTTCGTGCTGCGTCGCGTGCATTTCGGGCTTGTTTGAATGCAACACTGTTAAAGGGGTCTATCATGATATTATACTCGTTGTAATATTTTTCTTGTAGTAATTTACTTGTCACATTCCACATAGTTTTAACTGTAGCTTCCTTAAAGTCCGTGCCATCTCTCTTTTTCATATTAACTGCCCAATCTTTCAGTATTAAAGCAAGTTCTTCAATTGTACGATTTCCATCCAACTCATATTTCCTGGTGTTGCAAAAGTCCATAAATGTTTTCCATGTGTATTTTTTACTATTAATAGTATTTTTTGGTACATTTTCTTCAATGATTTTGTCAATTGACTCATTATTTTGAATACCAAAACGAGAAAGTGACATTTTGAAAAATTTTATACAATTAAATTAGATAAGCGTCAAAACCATTGCGTAGCAACCTCTTGATGACAGAAGTGAAAACTATCCTAGGGTTGTTATCAGTTAAATGATGAGTTTAATGGTTATTTTGAGACATGTGATCACAAATAGACGAATTTGATAGGATTCCATTTTAAGCAAAAAATTTTCAAAGCAACAGCTTCCTGACAGTCTTAATAGGTTTATCACAAGTTGTTTTTTCAAGTTGTGAGTTGGTTCTATTTAATTTAGCGATTTTTGGCCACCGAGAGACTTAATATTGTGCGGATGTGGTTATTAATATTCTTGGTACGGGTTTGGTTTTTATTGCTTTTCAACTTTATCAGCATTTATTCAAGAATATTTTCTCGGCGATTTAACATTGGCTTTTCCACCCCGTGTATTGCTTTTGTTTCTGAGTCTTCTTTAGTATTTTAAATTGCTTAACGTGGGATTTAACTTCCTCTCAGCTACCAGTTGTTTAAATTGTCGATTGTATTTTTTGGAGCTTTGTTAGCTAAAGTTGTTTAACAGTTATGGTAATTTAACTCTGCATTTCATTAAATGGTGTCATAAATTCGTATATACTCGTATATAAAATGGCATTTTTCAAGTGTAGTGTGATATACAGGTTGAAAACGCATGGCCTTGTTATAGGAATATAAAAGCGCATAAAAAACAAGGGTGGGATAGTAAAATGTTTGCAGTAAAGGAGTCCCGATTATTCTACCTACCATGAACACACCTTAAATATTTAGCGACATACGACCGATACTATTTGGCAGGCGACGACATACTGTCGGGCGATAAATCTAAAGTAATATTTTCTTGGCATTCACAATAATGTCAGTAATTGGTAAACTTAAAAGCACAAAGTAGTTTTCCAGTGTTTCTACTGTAAGCACTAACATTAAAAACATTTGTAGGAAAAACTGATAATTAACTTTATGATAAAAAAGAAGTACTAATTCTTAAATAAAAACAAAGACGTTTTATTTTTAAAAACAAAAATATTAAGGTTATTGTTATAATAATCATCTGCACCTGCCCCATTTAAATTTAATGAAATTTAATGAATTTCTATCAGAGGTTCCCTTACATCCCTTCTTGCAAATCTTGAGAGCTTTTTGCAAAAACTTGAAGGGGCGGTGTGATAGAACTCCCAACAGAATTTCACAAAGTTTGACATAGAGTAGAAACAGCGGTAATATACCTTCAAATGAATAGTTTGCAAATACTAGAAATCAGTAGTGGAAGAACTGGTATAACAATTTCAGATATGATAGAACAGTAAATCCCATATTCTAGTGTATATAGAATAAACTGCAATTGTGTCTGTTGTTGCAGGGATTACTCCTGTAATGGACTACGTAAAGTGCATTATGCAATTGTAAACATGTCCCTTAAAGTGTATAAATGTGTCAAATAAAATTTATAAAAGCTGACATAAAACCTCCATTAAACTGACTCGGAACGTTGCTATAAATACTTATATGTAACACTTAAGTATTACAAATATATAAGCTACAAGCAGCGTTTAGAGTTTTACTTCATTAACGACGGATACACGCATAAAATAAAAATTAAATTTTCAACAAATTATTCATTGTACATGTTATATTTTATAATATGCGTAAGTGCAATATTTATCTACAGAAATGATGGTTTGAATGAATTTTTATTTATGAAATGAGATTCTACTTACCTACAAGTTGCTTTACGCTGAATCTTGATAACAGCATTTTGTTATTATCAGGCTTGACTTATTATATCTGGTTGTTGGAGGAATATGACAGTATTTTCTTAATGGTTGGTCAATTTATTGTTTCCGTTCCACCCCATTCAACTTCCGATTCAGTTTCGTGTTGTAAAGACCTTCTTCTGATCAAATTCAAATAGTCAACTTCAAGTATTTGAATACACCTCATGCGCTAGCCTATTTTGAAAGTGGCGTTATGTTTATTGTTTGGTGCATCTTAGAGTGCTGTATATCTTTATTACTTACTTTTTGCATCTACTATAGTAGTTTATGTTTAACTAACATCTTTCATTTAAAGGATAAGATTGACACACTATTGAGATAAAAATATTTGGTAATTTTTCATTGTAGTGCGCTTTTAGTCTGGTGGAGTAATATAGAGTACGACAGCCACACGCTAGTGCTATGATCGTATACTTTAGAACGCTATACATATCTAATAACTTGATCTACGTACTTTTATATTTGGGATATTGATTTTATTTGTACATGCATTATTTCTTAGTAGTAAAGCGTTTTTCTTAATATAAACCGTAAATCTTCTTTTCCTAGTTTCCAAAAAGCAATTATATTACATTAAACTACCTTACTGATTCTGTAAAGGTAAAAACACAGAGGATGCCTTAATCCCTGTTTATAATCGAATTTTAGATAACTTCAACAGCCATCTAAAAACGGTTGGAATCTTCTTTGACCTTTCACGCGCATTCGATACCATAAACCACAAGCTGCTGTTAGATAAACTTGATTGTTATGGTATTCCAGGGATTCCTCTCCTTTGGATTAAATCCTATCTAAGCGATCGATCGCTGATGGTGAAGATAACTTACCGAGGTGCAACTTTTAAGTCGGAGGACTTAAAGATCGAGATAGGTGTACCGCAAGGTAGTGTATTGGCTCCTGTTCTCTTCCTCTTATTCATCAATGATGTTGCAGGTAACCTAGACCACTTTGTCACCCTTTTTGCGGATGACACCTCACTGATTATTGGAGCGGACTCGTAGAGGGTTCTGGCTGATAAAACTACTACCAGTGTGAATCAAATGTCAAAATGGTCACTCAGTAATGGCCTGGCTTTGAACACAACAAAAACTGATATGGTTTTATTTACACCCAATCACTCTCTGGAAAATGCTAGTCTCCTAGTAAAGTCAGAAAATTTTTATATAAAACAAAATAACAGCGTTAAATTCTTAGGTCTTCAGATGGATAAAAAATGCTTATGGCAGGATCATATTAACATTTTAATCTCGAAACTAGCAAAAAATAACTTTATTATATATCAACTTCGTAAAATTGTTCATCTTGAAACTTTAAAAATGTTTTATTTTGGCTGTATCCAGTCAGTCTTGTCGTATGGAATAGTATGCTGGGGTAATAGCACTCATGTTGAAAAATTATTCCTAATGTAAAAACGAATTATCCGAAATATGTTACATTTACCGGCACAAGAATCATATAGGCAGCATTTTCTGAACCAAAGAATATTAATTTTATATTCCATTTATATTCTAAAATGTGTTTGCCATATAAAAAACACGAAAAACAACTTCCTAAGGTGGGTGATAAGGGGTAAATAAGTATAACACACGATACAAGGACAATCTGTATGTACCTTTTAGCGGACTAGCTCAAACAAAGGATGGCCCTCATATCACAACTATAAAATTAATCAATCATTTGTCGAAAGACATACGCAACGTTGAAAAGTTAAATTAGTTTAAGAAAGAAGTGAAAAAACTATTATTAAGCTCTTGCTACTATACCATTCAAGAATTTCTTGATGATAAGTTAGATAAATAACTAGGATTCCTCCTTTCATTATTGTGATATTGTTTGTAGGTCCTTTAAATATTTTATGTCTTATAATATGTAATATGTTTTTGACTATTAGTACAAATTTTATACGTATCTGTTGTTTCGTATTAGAAATTAGTTATTACTATTTAAATAATATTGACTGTATCCTATACTTTCTAGTCACAAGGAAATAAATGCTATTTTATTTTATTTAATTTTTAAAAATTAATTTTTTGGGCAATAGTACGCAAAACTGAATATTACATCATTCTCACATATTGACCTCCATTTCCTATATGTTAAGTAAAATACACATTGGTAAAAATATTAATCTTACAAATCCCTAATTTCTTGGTTTAGTACCTGCTTCATTAAATTTTATTGAACAAATTTGTTACATTTCTTTCTGAGGAATATCTAGAACTACGTGTAATTGGGTAGGACTCTCTAACTACTTTAGGTTTAGACTTTTAATTAACTTTTCTTATGATCTTTACGGCATAATTTTTGTTTCAATTTTTAAGTAAGGGGTTCATTAACTATTAAACTGAAGGGTTAGAAAAAACTATTAAACTTTGTTAGCAAACTGGTTTCACTTAATTAATCCAGTAAACATTATGATTAGGTCAACATATTGCTGTGATTCCAGTACTCATAATTGAATATGTGACGTGGAATCAAGAAAGGGACCAAATGTCGCAAAATATCGATTTTAGGTTTTTAAGTGATTCTTATAGACAAAAGCATGATGCATCTAATGCAATGGGTTTGGAATCTCTACGACCAATATTCACCTTTGTATGAAGGGTTTTTAGCTGATGATGATCACACGTTTTAGCGATATTTGACATGATGTTGAGATGTTGTAAATGACATTGTAATAACCGACATGTTAAAAAAATGGATCATATTTAATTGTTAAAAGACTCATATATTTTTGTTTATTGTTTCCAGCCTTATTTTGTGGAACTCCATAATCATGAAATAAATAAAGATTAGTAAAAGTTTCACAGTTTTATTAAAATATAACCTGACAATATTGTTTCGACAGCTATGCTGTCATTATCAAAGGTAATATAATTATAAACAAACACGTCGCTAAGGTAGATACAAAAATAGGTAACTAGATAAAATAATAATAATCAGAATTAAATATCTAATACTTCCAGTAACGGAGAATTACTGAGCTCAAGTTGTTCATTCATTAAAGGTACCCTGAGTTTGTGTTTGTATATCTCAAAGGCTTCTAAAATGTCTAATTTGCGTTTGTTATTACAAAAATGTAGAAATTTAATATTATTTTGAGGAGTCATTGTGTGATGTCACACAATGACTCTTATTAGTTAAACCATGTGTACGACCAACCAAACCATGTACATCAAAATGTTTAACCAGATTTTTATATCTTTTAATTCCAACTTCATGTATAAACAAATACATTTCACGGCAAATATGTAGATTTAAAAATGAGAAAGTTGTTGTATTTACAATAAGTCATTTTAACGTTTCTCTTACCGTATTTATCTTCCAGTGATTTATGCTTCCTAGAACATTCTAAATGGCTTAGTATTACTAAATCTTGGTCGTGTTTCGACAGTTCTTTGAACGAATTGCGAAACTGAATAGCGATAGATTTAGGTATGAGACTATTACATTTTGAAGTGCAACAGGGTTGAGCAGTTTCTCCGTACATTTGTAAAATTGCTTTGTCCTCCCTTATATCTTCTATGGATTTATCAAACGAATCACTAGCAAATGATGTTGAAGGTGCACATTCAGAAGCTGTTCCAACTACAGATGCACGTTGAGCATCCTTACTTTGATCACCACCTTCAGTATCGCTGTCATCACCACTTACGTTATCACTGTCGTATTCATTTACGTTTTCTACATAGTACAGTTCATTCAGTTCGTCCAATTCATTCTGTAACGCCATGCTGTAAGTGCTTCGTAAAATAATGTTCCTAATAGATAACTTGATAGGTACGTATTACATTAATATTCGCCAAAAAAAGTACAAAATAACTACTAGTCGCGATAAAAAAGGTCACAGAAAAAACACATTCAACACACCAACGCAGTAACTCACACTAAATATAATGAATCTCTTTGAACAAGCTAAAGTATTTATAAGATAACATAGTTTAACAACCGAGAGGGGTAACTAAAACTGCACGTGACAGTTGTAAATACCACCCCACACAATAAAAGTACCGCTATACTTTACCTGCTAATATTGCAATAATATACATTGTTTTCATACAATTGGTCCCTTTCTTCATTCCACGTCACATATGTCATTTGGGTTGCCTATATATTTAGGGGTTTGGATTCAACTTGCCACCAATAAAGTGTGAAAATGTTATTATCTTAATTTTGTAAAAACCATGTTCGTCAGGAAATTCAAGATGATTGGCATTGAATCCTGGAGTTAGATTTGCTTTTTGTTAGACATGTAATATACCAAAATATAGGAAAAATTATCCTCTTTCCGATTATGTAAACATTTGTTTAAACATTTAATTTAATTTTTCAACCACATTTTGATTATGTAGATCTTGTTAGGTTAAATGTTCGATTGTTTTTAGTTACTTACCAAATTTTGTTAATGGAAAAATGACGATTGTCGTTTGTTTTTGAAAAAATATAAAAGCAGATCGAAAATCTGGTTACTTGCTTATTGGTTTTCATATAAAAAAGAAGCCATGTCAGATCACGCAATAATGAAATTTTGTGGTTATGTGTGACAGATTTTACGTCAATGAAATGTCAAAAAAGTGAGGTTATGACAAATGTCATCCAAATTTAATTTAAAAAAAAAGTGTTTAATAATGATAATAACAATGAACAATTAAAGTGATTTAAATAAAAAGGAAAGTGGAAGTGTTAATTTGGTTTTTGGATTATTTATTTATAAGAAGAAAGTTTTTTGGAAAACGTATCGTAACTTTATTTCTGGATGGAAGAAAATTAAAACTGGATGTAATACGAATTTTTGGAAAATAGATAATTGATCTATGTACTCACATATTGGAGGTAAATTGTTCAATATTTAATAGTTGTAATAAATTACAAAAGAAGATTCACAAGAACAATTATATGGAAATGCGTGTTCACCAACGAAACAAGTAAGCAGGTAAATTTACTAACTATTACAGAGAACTGCCAAATAATATAGCGTGCAAAAATTTCCAAGAGTGGCGCAAGAGTTCCATTATTTTCAAACTTCAACTTTTTTGTTTTTTTGTTTTTTTGTTTCATTTCTTCCTTCAATTACAATTTAAGATCGTGGGATTGATCAAATAAAAATTGAGCAGGACAAATAGAGTTAGAATGTCTCTTGATTCTTATTTTGTTAAATCCAATTGGCACCAATAATTAATTGAATCCATTTTATGTAATAAGAATTTTTTGTTTTCGTTTCTCTTTTCATTCTTTTTATGTGTTTATTAATAAAATATTTTAAATGTTAAAAAAGAGATTCATTTGTATATTTTTCTTGTTTTGTGTCCATTAACAGAATTTAACAGGTATAAGCTGAACAATATTTTATTATTTTGTCAAAGAGCGACCCGCCTGAAATTTTCTAATGCAATTTTCCTGAGGTTGTCTTTGGATTTTAAAATCATAGCCGGAGCAAATTTTCTTTTCATCGCAAAGGTAAGTGGTGTTTGTTTTTGTATAACTTTTCAGTTTGCCTTACTACTATTAAACATAAGTGATAGTGGTCTTTAAATTTAAATTTTATGATCAAGTGTTGTAAAGTGTATACTAGTACAGCGCTTATCACGATAAAATGCTTATGCATTAAGATGCTTATTAATCAATTAAAATATCATAGCAATATGTAGTTCATATATTTAAAAGACAATAACTTCCATAATATAAGAAATTACAAGGGTTTATCATTAGGGAAAGTCTTTATCATCTAATTTTTATTGCATCTTGTTAATCTGTGCTTTGATGTATGTATGTACTTGTACAAACAATAAACATTCAATTGATTTAGCAAATTTATTATCTACACGATTTTTAAGTGTTACTGATTTATTGTACCTTTAGGTGGCTTATGTTTTGCAATAAACTGGTTCAATTTAAATCTTATTGACAAAATTTGGTAAAACGTAGGCAGAAGTCGCTGAAATTTACCTTAAGATTTTATGGTAACCGAAATTTAATCAAATTTCCTCGCCGATTAAATAAGTTGATGAGGGCCTAAATTACCAACTCCATTTTAGGTCATTTTGCAAAGCTGCATTTTTAATGTGGAGCGCAGCTGCTTCTAGAATTTGCGTTTAATCAACAGTGCAGTTGTGGAACCAGTCTTCTGTTTAACTGGAATTGTGAAATTAGTGTGTGTGCTGGACTGAAGGTTTTTGCTCCTCACTTGGTGAATTTCCTTGTGTTGCTTGTTCTTGTTTCTGGCTTTGTGAATTTTCCTGGTCTTGTTCCTAAATTATTGAATTTGCTTGGTCAAGGATCGAAGAACTGGTCTTGTTCAAGGCCCTAGCCAAGGGGGGCGGATTATATTAACACACTCTAGCTTTCCTCTCAGGAAATACTCAAAAGCGTCTGCTTTTTTAAAAAGTGTTATTTGAAGTGAATTCGTTATAGGTTTGTTGTGTGGTAGAGGTTTTGTTTGGCTATACAACAAATCTTATTAAAATACTTCAAACTGTTAACACTAATTTACCGCCTGCTATTGCTTTCAATGAAAATGTGAAACTTCTGATTGGGAAAAATCGCGAAGACATGGACCATTTTTTCCATAATATTCTTAAGAATGCCAAAAATATGCTTACGTCAGTAAATGAAGTTGTTACCATTTCAAGAATTAAATGTAAGCAAACAAACTCTAGAAAAATACTATAGAATCGTGATAGCTATTTCTTTTATAAATGCTTTTCTCTTTCAAATTAATAGTACATCTCTTCAGCATAAAGAAACTTAAAGATTTAAGTCCCTAACTAAATTATTGTCTAAAAATTGGAGAAATGATACCGATCTCATTAACGTCGAGTTACATACATTGGATTTTTATAGTCAGTTCATAAAAAAATAAGTGGCTATATCTGAAATAAAAATCTGGCAACCAAATGGGAAAACAATACTAAAAATATTCACCTGAATGCTACAAATCCATTAGATTTGTGCGATAAGAGGTTTTTCCCAATGTATATTTGCTTATAAAGATTTTAAGCACATTGCCAGTGACCACCGCAACCACAGAGTTCTACTATGAAGAGGTAAGAGCTATGTAAGAAATAGGACTGGACAGGAAATAATGTCCGACTTGACATTAATGAGTGTTTATAGATATTTAAATATTGCCAATCAAAAAGTACTCAATATTTTTGCCGAAAAAGCTAAACCTTTAAAAATATGTTAATTTATACACACAGCGAAATCAAGAATGCTTGTCCTGATCCTACACTACTTTCCACGAGCTTGATGTCAATATTTATATCCAATTTTTAAAGTAGGGCTAGGGAAATCTGGAATATCATCCACATGTCACTGCTTTTGTTCTAACCCTCATGTGATGGGGTAAATATTGATATCGAGCTCTTGCAAAGTAGTGTAGGATCAGGATCATCCTTTTTGATCTCACTGTATGTACGTACATAATTATATATTCATTAGATTTTTGAACTGTGAATTTTGGATTTTTCTTAATTCTCCAGATCCTCCACTGACATAAATTTCTGGCTACGGCCCTGTTCTTATTCGTTAGTTTAAGAATAAGGGTTGATCGTGGTTGCCGTTTGTTGGTTTAATTTTTGCCAGGTTTTGTGTAGTCGACAAAACTGTTTTTAAACTGTTTTAAAAAGAAGTTTTTTTTTAAATGTTTTAATAAAAACTCGAATGAAAAATAATATGAATAATTAATTTATGTTTCTTTCAGTTTTTATTTAAAACATTGTAAAACATGTTTTAGATCTTTATTTAACATCCTTTAAAAATCAACAATGAACTTTTTTATGTTTATTGACGTAAGAGTAAATATCAAAATTTAGCGATGTGCTTCTCTAGCTTTGGGCGATTTAGTTGAATTTTTCTTTTTTCCATTAAATGAATTTCCTTCTGCTTCTAACTCTTATGCGTGCTTATACCTTCCACTTGAGATAAGCTTCTTTCGGTGACTTTTCCTTTCTTTTCTAGTTTTACTTCGATCTATTACATTTGATATAACATCGTCGTTTAAAAATTAAAAAAAATTACCACTACATATGACACAAACGTATCAGATACATCTGTTCTATAGAAAAATTTTCTACATTTTTATTTATGTTTTATAATATTTTTAATAATTTTATATAATTCTGCCTTACAAAGTCATGTTTATTTACTTCGATACAGACCTTTAAAGCAGTTATTTAACAAACAAAAAAATAAAAATTGTATTCCTCGATCGATTTAAAAATCTTATTTAGTACGTTTTAATAAAAATTTTAAATTTTTTGGAAAATCAACAATTAACAAATTTTTAAATGAACTAATTAACGAATTAAAGAGCTTAATTCATTCTTAGATATTTCATCGATAATAAAAAGGCGGAACAACTCGTTTATTTCATTTTAAGGAGAAGACGCTGGAAAACGAAGTTTTTTAAGTTTTCGATTATTTATAAACATTCTCTCGTTGCTATGATTACAACACAATCATGATGATCGATACAATAATTGTGATTGTCTAAAAAACGTATAAGATCTCGAATTTCTCTTGGAATTTAGCTATTAATGGTAGGCCCAAAACAGAAGAATTTATAAAAGCAAAATTAAATAAAAACAGTTTTGTTACACTCGCGTATAAAATAATGGTTTAATTCGCCTATAATAAACTATGCTTTCATAAGCCATTATTTTTTATACGCTTGTGTAATAAATATTATTGTTTACATTTAAAACTTAGTGGTATAAGCTGTTGATTTTAATACTGCAAGCGCAATGTCTGCTTCGGAGTCCGGTAATACGGTAGCCGTAGCCGTAACTTGAGATATTGGGCGATGCAACTAGGGATTTTGCGACTGATATTAATTTCAATTCGGGGTGGCAAAACCATTAAAAACCAAGTCCCGCCACAATTGAGGTTGGATTGGATCGGGCAGCGGTCCCACTTAATAACAGCGTTAAGCTGGGGAATAGTCCTATTGCTGGACGAGGTACTTCACCCCGTATGAAAGAGCACGGGAGGGTGCCGGCGGGTGAGCAACGTGTTATATCAATTGCTCCGGGACTATGCCTGCGATAGCTAGTAGAGTGTGGATAGGCAACCTCGCTCCGACCAGTGAGCTGATCTGGTAGCAATTGCTGTACTGCCGGTTATGCAACTAGCGCGCTGATTGGGCGTATCCCAATCACTTCCTTCTGGAAGGGAACGTGGGGGTATGTTCACACGGGTACCCCACGTAAAATAATCTTGACATTCATGATATTAATTTCATTTGCGATGTACATTTATCATTTTTACAATAAAAAAAACTTCGTGATTGTATTTGCGCTATCTCAGTGACTGAGCGTATCTCGATTACTTCCTCCCAAGCGAAGGAACGTGGAGGTATGTTAACACGGGGATTTCACGTAAAGCATTCAGATAATCTGTATTTGTGCTAGTCCAAGTGCCAGACGTACGTTACGTACAATCTCCAAGATCAAGACAATTTCTGTCATCGAAAATAAACGTATGCTGCACATTTTTAAAACTCGGAAGTTTGACTATACAGGGTATCCTGTTTAACAGTCTACACTTAAACATCTGGACAAGCTTCTGGCTATACCAATGGAATTAAAAGAAATTTCTATAATGCGACCTCCAGTTTACGAAATTAGCATTAGAACCCATGTCGATATTTGTAGGTTGCGATCTAGATAGTAATAACTGTTCTTGTTGTTGCACACACTACAGTGTTATAATAATATATTATGTATTAAGGGCTTAATTGAGTATGTTAGAGCCCGCAGAGTCAGTTACTGCCTGATGCGAAAGCCGAAGGCGCTAAGACGATAAAGGGCTCTAAAACACTCATTAAACCCGAAACGCATACGTTAGTGTATGTCCGGCCTAAGCTAAAATTACTATTTAGTTTTAAAATAAAACTAATTTGAAAAGTGCAAAACTTCAAGTAGGTAATGGTATATAATTCCTGTTATTACTATGGAAACGGCGTAAACAAGGGTAGCTTTTCTCTAGCGGGCTCTAAAAAGTTTTAGAGCCCTAGAACTGTAATTTAGCAACTTGCGCTCTAAATACAGGCCCATAAATTGGTCAAAATCGCCCGACCGGATATTAGTTAAGGAAAGGTTTTTTGGTATTCTCATGCTGTTACTTATTGAAATACGATTTCTGTATTTAATATGGATAAGTCGGATGTCTCCTCTAATAGAAATCTAAAATGTAACATTAGAACGTAAAAAGGGATTAGTTTAATTCTAATCATTTTGATTTTGACATTAAAATGACATTAGTTGTGAAGTGAAGTGGTCGTGATATACATTATCTAATGACATCGTACAGGGTGGAATCGTACATTTAATTAATAGAAGGCGCTATCTACTAAAATTCGTTGTTGTGAGCGTTTTGGTAACTAGTTTCCATTATTTTTTATTATGTATACGAAATGTAGGTTAATGTTGTGAATTTTTATTCCCTCCTGAACAGTGGCGGAGGAAGGTGCGGGCGATTTGGGCCACCGCCCACGGCCTCGCGCCTTAAGGGGGCCTCGCACCGCAATATAACAAATACTATTTATTCTGAAACATGGATAATTCGCCCACCCGTTTTTTAGAACCATATTGCACAACAGGGAGTTCACTTTGCCCAATTTTTGAAATGTATCACATTGCCCAACACGACCATTTCGCCAAACTTCCGTATAGACCCTGAACGCCAAAAACCCGTTCGTTAGAAATCGGTTAATGCACACAAGTGTTGAAAAATAGTAGCGAAGTTGTGCGACCACAATTTAACCGAATTAGATATTTGTATATCAAGCCGCGAAATGTCTTTTTAACGTACCGAGGGAATCATTGTCGCCGAGGCAGGAAAATCTCCATGACGCTAAAGAGTTTAGCGAGCAAGGTATACACAATAGGTTTTGTAAAAGCGTAAAAAATATTTGTAATTACAAATTTCATTACCTTAAAAACCCAACAGTTTAATTCATTGCAAATAGAAAGGCGGCTTTCATTTTACAGTGTTTCTATGGAAAGACAAATAAAACATTTTGTAAAAAATCGTAAAAGTTGGTGGAGGTTATGGCATTAGTTGGGCATTAAGTTACTTCGCGGCCGTTACTATATGTAGCACGTAAGCGAAATCCAATTTCGCGGTCTGTATTTATTCTGCACGCGAACTGGTCACTTCGCGTACGGTTACACAATATAGTTATTTGTATACTAAGGCTGCGATATCTGTTTTTAACATACCGAGTGAGTAATTGTCGACGAGACCCCTTGCTGCCGAGACATAGCAATCTCGAGAACGCCCAACAATTTTGCAACATTTTTTATTTCGCGGCTGTTATTAATAGCAACAACGGCGAAACTGGATTTCGCCTCCTGTATTGCTTATGCGAAGTGTGCACTTCGCGTACGGTTGCACAAAAACGTAATTTTTAATTGAGATAAATTATGTCAAATTCTGATGTTAAATTGCTAAATTGTGGTCGTTGTGAGTTTTCTACTTATTGTTTGAAAGGTTCGGCGCTAGATTGGACTGAAATTAAATATTTTCAATCTTTTGATGAATTTAAATCTAACTTTTTACGAAGGTACTGGTCAATAGAAAAGGAACGTAACACCTTTTCTAATTTAAAATTTGGTAGCTATCGTCAGGGATCAAGAGCTGATTATTTTTTAAAATTAATCAAAGAAGCTTCATATTTAACAAATCACCTAGATAAGAAAGACGTTATTGAAATGTGTATAAATCATTTTTCTGTAGATATACGTCGTGGTATTATAAACTCTGGTTTCAGAAGTGTGGAGGAAATAGAAACTCATTTGCGTAGATTAGACGAAAATGATAACGACAATGAGGGAAATCGCGATAGATTTTCAAATAATAATTACAGTAGTAACCGTAGATCTGATTTTGCAGGTCGCAATACGAATAATATGCATAATTTATATTTTATATTTATATGTTATTATTATATTCCAAACAGTAATATAATGTAAGTAAACGGGTGAGACGCGTAATAATTCTTGGAATTTATATGACTGGCGGCGCAAAGATGATGTCGACGGCACAAAATATAGATCAAATCAGCCAAAAACCATCAAATCGGCTGAGCCTTATAATAATGACAGTAATGAATCGCGAAATGTGTCTACAATATTTGCTGATAAGTTTGACGAGGTTTTAGAGGAGGGGGAAATGAATTTAAAAGAAGTGGATGTATTGCCTAACATAAATATTGTTTTCAATAATGAACAAAACGTACGTTGTTTAGTTGACTCTGGAAGTCAAATTATGGGTATAAGTGATTTATTTTTAAATGAATTGTTAAATAAAGATAAAAATATTCAACGAATTTCCGCTAAATGTACCACAGTTACTGGTGCAATAGGTACCAAATCTACTAAAGTAGCTGATCAAATACTTTTAAATTTCAAAATAAAGAATGTATGTTTTGAATATCCATTTATAGTTATTCCTGGTCTGGCTCGCAAAGTAATATTAGGTTGTGATTGGATGAGGGATAATAGAGTTGTTATTGACGTTGATAAAAATGTTTTAAGCGGAAAAACTAATGATTTAAATTTTGACATTCCGTTTATTGGTGAACCTAACCCAGGTGTTCACATTTCTGTTTCTGGGATCATAAACGATGACGTAATAATTAAACCAACCCAGAATCAAGTACTACATAAGTATTCTGAAAAAGAAATTTTGAAAATTTCGCAAAAGGTTGAATCTTTTAACGATGAGTATAAAGAAAAATTAAATAATATGTTATCTCCCGATGAGTGTTTTAAACATTTGAAATACATTTTTGAAGAATTTGTAAAAGCCGGAATAACTGTTAAACTTAAAAAATCTAATTTTGTTAAGAAAGAAGTTGAGTTTACTGATCATATAGTTGCCATGGATGGAGTGCGTATGAATAATGAAAGATTATCAGAAATTCAAAACTTTGCTTCACCTCGGATTGTAAAGCAATTGAAATCTTTTTTGGAAGTGATGAATTTTAACTCTAGGTTATGTAAACTTTATGCTGATTTGACAGTCACTCTGGTGCATCTTTTAAAAAATAATGTGTCCTGGAATTGGGGGGTTAAAGAGAAGATAAAGCCCAAATTAGAGTCGAACGACGTGCTACTGTGTGTTGGTAAACATTTGTTAAGTAAAACTGAAAAACGCCAGCTGCATCATTCTAAACTTACCAAGATAAAGTCATTTAAGGTTGCATACAGGGTGTTGATTCGTAGCCATCTACAGTCGTCAAAAGAATTTAAGGAGATTAAAAAGTTATTTTTTCATTTTATTAAATTGTGGACAAGGCTTCTGGTGTATCCATGGGAGTCCAAAACATCTATAATTTAAAATCATATGAAGTTCAATAAGTTGGTCAGCTTGGTTTGGCGTTTTTGGGGGTTTTAGATTTCGCTATCATGCTGATTGCTCAATTTAAAAGGGGGGTTATGTAATGTACCCAAGCCAATCTGTCCAAATTCAAACGTTGTATTAGTAGGCTGATTTCAAATATTAGCAGAGTAGGCTGATATTGTTTTAAGTTCAGAGAGGTTTTGTTTGACATTAGTAGGTAAAGGTGAATAAAGAAGATTATGTATTTTTCTGTAGATACAAAATTATATACTTACTAATAAATAATATTTGAAGCCAGAAAGATAATTATTATGGAAAATAACAAAGTGAAATAAATGATATTTGAATCCTGAAATATAATAATTGAAATTAACAAAGTGTGAAAATGGAAACACAGAAGAATGTATTAAACGTAATGTACGTAAGCTCAAACTGGAATGACCAAGTCTCATGCTCTTTAAACGGTTTGGTTTACTGCAACCCTTTATTGTATTTCGAGTATATTATTATTTTATTCTATAATATAATAATATAATCATATTCCCAAAATACTTATAATATACCGCATGAAACCAGATTAACATCTGCACTTCGTCATCGTTTAGTTGTCCAGAGAGCTCGAGAAGTTTTGTTGCTTTTTTGTTCATAATAAGAGAGCGTGAATGAGCCTTTTAAAAGCAGTTTTTCTTTACATAGTAAGCGCAATTTCGGTAAGGTGGCCAAATTTTAATTTTAGTAATGTGGGACAAGATCGACCGGGGGGGGGAAGGATTATAAAAGAAAGCAAATAAAAACATATTTCAAAAACAGAACATCTTAACACAAAATTCTGCAAACATATGACAAGAAATTCAAAAATTTAATGAACAATATTAAAAATGTAAACAAAATTGTATTTCCTGACTATATGCCTCATTTAAGTGAATTTTCCTAAAGGGTTGGAGTCGTTAATTAAAATGTCATCAAATTCTTCACCTGAATTAGGTACTCAAATTATACTTCACGCATAATATGAATTTCATAGTCCCATACTAACCCGAAGATATTAACAAATGTTTTGTTCTGGTCGACATGTGACCGGTCGCATTTTTACACGAACTATGCCATTATGACCCAAGGGTGCTAAAAGCGAAAATTAAATGAAAATGTTTTTAGGACTACAAACACTATACTGTTTAAGCTCGTATGTTATACCTCTTAGTGCCAAAACCAAATAGGATTTATAGTTGAGGTAATATTCATTAACTATGCGTTTTCGGCACCTCTGCATTGTTTCTAGAAAAGAAAAGCGTAGGACTTATGTATGCCTTGTATGACCTTATTTATAGCCTTGGTAGTGTATGAACTAGTGGCCTCTTCTCTCACCCAAACGGCTCGGTTCAACTCCCGGTACCGGTAGATCTGGTTAAGGTTTTCTGCATTTTCCCTTAGCTGTGACCAAAAGCGGGATTTGTGCTTATACCATCTGTTAAGTCGGCTGCAGCCGCACTTTGGGCCTACGTAATAGTAATAATCGCCCCTCCCTCCCGCACAAGATTCATAGCTCCTGGGGCCTGGTTCGTCAGATAATGGGTAGTAGCAATTAATATTATATATTTATTATATGCACAATAATAAACGTATTACATAAACGATTAACATCCAGTACATGTTAATGCCTGCCTAAAGCAGTACTTATCATGAAGTTATGGTTTAGATAGGTGAATTGAACAAAAACTATTACATAACGGATGAAAATGCAGCTAGTATTCTAAGAGAAGTGCACTTGCACAAAATAATCAATATTAATAATGGCCCCGAAGGATTAACTTTGGAACTAAGAACAAAGTTTACAAGCGTTTATTTTAATGAAGAGTGGAATAAAATTCAAAAAACGACAGACTTTTGTAAGAATTATTCATGGCACCATTAAAAAAAAGCCATGTAAATGAGCATTAAACTATTATTTGTTTAGTAATCCATAGTGCTTTTATTTTATTGAAATCTCTATAAAAGCTATATAAATAAACAATTTCTTATTTCCATTCAATAGTATATCTTCTATTATTTGGAAGTGCCGAGTACGCATAGCAATTGCAAGCAATATGTAAACTACAAACCCATTGCAGTTTTACACTAGACGTGACGGATGTGCTGTGTGTGTGAAAAGTATAATGTTTGAGCACGTCCGTCATCTCTAGTACCCTACAGACATTTCTAATCAACATGCGGCCTTAGGACTGTGGTGCCACAACGGTATAGTTGTAAAAAAGAAATAAAAATTATATAGTGTAAAAATGCTGTCCAGTCACTAAATTCACCACGCCAAAAATGACATCAGCCGAAAGAAACCGAATTATTTGCGCAGCGCAAGCGTTACTTAGTTTATGTGAATGTAGTATGTATAATATGTATACAGGGTGTAACTAACATAACTACAAACCTCGTAATGATTTAGAAGATATTTTCCTTATCAACATGTGGTCGCTTCCTGCTAGTACGCACCTTGTACTCACATTACATTAAATTATCTCGGTTACACCCTGTAGGTATATTTTAATTTTTTGCGGTAAACTGCAAAAAAGTATATTCTTTTCAAAATGCTGGACGCGAGACAAATTGTTGAAAATCGGAACTGTCCAACCGTAAAGAGGGACGTATGGTCACCTTAGGAATGCGACCTGCAATCGAAAGGGGGCCTCGCAAAACGCATCTTGCCCACACCCAATTTTGGTCTTGCCCCGCCACTGCTCCTGAACGAGATACAATATGCATAAAAATTCTCCCTTTACTTTATGGTATTTGTTAATTATAAATATACTGCATTATATTTGTAATAACAAATACCTCAATGATCAACCTCTGCTAAGATACTGATCTTAGCAGAGGTTGATCATTCAACAGTAAAATTATCGTTGTGTTTCGAATGTTTCGAAACATTCGTAAAAAAGTATTGTTTTGGTTTCAACATTTCTTAGTTTAGCACTAAAAGTTATAAATATTTATGTGTTTTACGATGTTGGATAGTTGCAGAGAGTGCTCCAAGCCGTCAATGTTGGCTCAAAGTCGATAGATTGCATCTTTAGTTAAGATCATACAGTATGTTTTTGCTGAGCGCAATTCAAAAAGTAGCCGCGTGTGAACGGAATTTTTAACAGTTGCGATGGCTGCAAAAAATAGTCCTTTGGTTGAGACTTTTGAAGCGTCCGCGCTTGCAGTATCAATCTAATTCTGATTTGGAGAGTGTATTTTGTCACCTTAACATCGTAACATTACGTTTTTTTAACTTAATAAATACCATTTTATAAGTATAAATAATAAAGGAACCCAGTACGATCCTGTGCAGTCTAACAAAATCAGCAAAGTTTTCATTGGTGTGAACGGTCATTTTAAAACGTTCCCAGGTTTATAATCTTTGTTTCATAGAAAAACACATTAATAAAATCCATTTGGCTTTAATTTATGATTTCCCTGTACGTGCTCTTTAGTAGGCTTTGGATAAACAACTTCTGATCCCAGTGTATCATATTATTATAAACGTTGCAGATTTCGATCATGGGTAAAGTCCCTTTTTCGTGAACGTTCCTTTGTTCCAAAATATTAATCTTGACTGGCTTGTGGAAGTCACGTTGCTCCGCTATTGATTAATTTGAAGTATCCCTCTTAAAAATTATTTGCCACTAGGAACAACCGAGGTTTTTTCTTAGTGAAGTCAGTCCGCAACAAACACAAAAAGAGTGCGGAGCTGTTATTATTATCGTACAGAGGTTGTTTTGCCGACGGCACTTCCCGAATATAGCAACGTGCTTTGTTGTTGTGAAGAGTAAAGAAATCTAATTTGATTAAATTAGAAATGTTATTATAATTATAGTAAAGAAATCTAATAAGTATTTTGTCTGTGAAGTTAAAAGTTAAGTTCCGTGAATAAATAATTTAGTAAAATTTGAAGATTTACAATTAAAGTGCAGCAAGTATTTTGTTATCGTATTCTGGTTTTCCGAGTAACTTCTATAGATTAATAATAGAGTTATTATTAATGAGAAATCATAAATATTAACCTACGCTTAATGTAAATTAAGTTTATAGAAGATCTTATTTACAAATTCAACCATTAACGGAAGATTTTCATGAACTTTAATTCTTTTTCCTGGAGTAACAAACGGTGTCAGCAATCGAGGTGTTTTCCAGATTCTTCAGCTTCATCAAGCTGTTAATTGTGGTAGCTAGTGCTTATGTGAAAACAAACAAAGGCATTCTGGTGTTAATTGATGGATATTATTTTGCTAAAATTAATGTAAGTTGTGTAATGATTTATGTATCAAATCTTGACTATTATTTGCATGTGCATATTTTTCCCCTTCGACAAGAATTCTTATTCTGGGTAATGTTTTTTATCAAACCTATAATTACGTTTTAAATGAAAACCATTTATTTTATTTATAAATAAATCTATTTTTGAATTTAACCTTATTAGATAATATTGGACCATACATTTATGAAAGTCCTTAAACATACTTTGACTAATTTAATTTTGGCATAACTGAATATGACTAATAATTGAATTAAAACTAACAGATCTGATACCGGTTTCTGTTTACGAGTATCAAGTCATTATTTTGTAATCCTGAACTTTCCTAAACAGATGGCGCCCAAAAATACTTATTTTTATAGCCCCTTTATTTTCAAATAGTAGCGACGACGCATGATCTCGTCGCTGGAGCAAAAGTATGTTAGTGACATTGAAAGTTACCAGATTTGACATTTCGTTTTACAGTAAATCCTAGGTTTAATAATCATCATGCACAAAAATATTCACAATTTAACTTGAATTTGATAACGGGCATTCATGTTATGTAAAAACGATCATATTAATGTAATATACAACTACGAAATTGTAATTTTTAAATAAATTTTTATTAAAATGACGAAACAAATGCATGTGGTGATTTTTTCTTAATTAAATTAATTAAATACTTTTTTATAATTTGTCATTTTTCAAAGCTAAAATTTTGCTCTGCTTTTACGAATGATTTTTAATATTTTAAATTTATCATTTTACTTTAAACTAATGCTTATTATTGCTGACTTATTGTAGGGCATTCTCCTCTCCTTAGTTTTATTTGTTTTATTAATACAAAATGTGGAAATGCCTTTTTATTTTCTTTAACCTGCGTTATCCTAGATTATTAAATTTGATTGTGGATGTAAATCGAATTCTTGAATTTGCCTTCTTTTACAGCGACATCTTTTAATTGCTAGCTGAACCTAGACGCCAAAGCTTTTGAAGGCCATTGAAATTGGGTACATGAAAAACGAATAGTTATTCGTTTTTCATGTACCCAAGTCAATGGAAGCATGGACAGTTGTCCATGCTTCTTATTACTATACGCTGGTAAAGCTATCATATTAGTACTACATGATTGGTTGGAATTTACTATCTACTATTTACGATTATTTTGTTTTATTTCTTGTTGAATAAAACATGTTAATTTAAATAATTCATGAAATATTCTAATCATAATATAAAATAAACCATTAATAGAAATAATCAAGAGATAAAGTTAGTGCAGTAATGTTTACATAATATTACAATAAATCGTAATTGCTTTTCGGTTTCTTTACATATTTATGCTAGAATTATGTTTCTGAACTATAAAATCGGTAGATCCCGCAACGTACATAACAAATTACATACTGTAACGTTCTTTTTAAAATAATAACAAAATGCTGTTTAAATCGTCTATTCGTAAGAGAAATATTAATTTACATACACTTAATTAAAAACACTATAACTATAAACTATTTAACGAACTATTATCTAAATGCTAGGTATTTACAAATTTATTTGCGGACTATTTATATGAAAACTATTTATGTATTACAACAATTATTAACTAATTATTCAGAGTACATTTCAACACGACGCCGGTTAAACATTAACTGCCCCCTTCTACTCGCGACTCAATTTATATCTTTCATACGATGACTCATACATCTAGAATATTCGATGACGTGTTGATGAGTCATACATGCAGCTGTTGATAAGTCACGTCGATGAGGCGTGTCGATGATACTTGCAGGTGTTGATTGATGAGTCATACATGCAGGTGTTATTGATGAGTCATACAGTTGATGACTCATACATCTAAAATGTTTGATGACGTCATATGTGGGTTTACTATTCGTTACAATACATTGTACTTGTACGCCAATGGAAAATTCACAACCACTGCAAAATTTTTTGCAATGCACAAACTATGTAATAAATCTGGTATTATATTGTAAAATACCAAGGGTGAAACGAAAAGCACGACCACCTACGTACATGCTTTACCCTAGCAACGATCGTGTGCTGGGTGTTAAAGGGGGATCTTCGGATACGTATTGGAATAGCAAAGAACTAGGAATAATATAGTATTTACGGATGTAGTTGTATAACAATGGCGCTGTTGGCACTTTACCTTGCCGGTTTTGTTAGTCAGTTTCTGTGCCGCAACACTCTTTGAATAAAATTTCCTTTTAGGACACATTCACAACAAAGCCGTACTTATAGGGATATTGCAGTTGCCTTTCAGTAAATCGATACCATTTCCATACCATTTAGTTTATCGGTTGGCAAAGAACCTTCTACTTATTAATAATAAGGAAATTAATACTGGTACGGCGCACTATGGCTGGAAACGTTAAAAAATCGGCATTAATTATTAGTTTCACACAAAATGCTTTAATATGTTACTTTTCTTTAATGACATAACGTATAAATTATATTTCTATACATTTTTCGGAAAAAACGATCATGGCGTCAACCATAAAAGCAAATTATGCTTTTTTTGTATACAAATTTAATGCGAATAATAAGTTTGCACATACAAATTAAACTATAGCAATGTGTGTGGTTTAGCAAGCCAGGAGTGTGGTTTAAGCTTGTTTTGCCAAAATGTTATTTTTTCTACTAGGCTATTATTATTAATTTGTTTAAAAGTTAATACTTATTAAAATAAAAAACGGAAAATAGGCAAACCAATTAAAATAGGGGCTTCGAAATTATCTAACATTAGGAGCTAACAGCGTAATTGTAGGTTTTTGTAATCAGGCGACAAAGCGACAGTATCACTTACAAAATTCATGAAGGGAAATGCAATACGTTTTAAAAACTGTAAAGAAATTAACTAGTAATAAGAAATTATTTATAAATTTGTTTAATATGTATTACCTGATATTAAATCAACCTCATAATATTTGTATTTATAAATACATAGTTTATTTATCTTGAAAACTAATTAGTAATTACTGTTCTTCTGTTATTATACATTTCCTAAGTAATAAATACTCGACATAACATTTGGAACGAGATATTACTAGTAGGTGGCCTGGTTTGCCAGGTAACGGGTAGTAGCAATTATTATTATTATTCTAGTAACGGAGAATTACTAAGCTGAATATCTGAATTTATTAAAACTACCCTGAGTTTGTGTTTGTATTTCGAATTTGCCATTATTTGGGTGTTTGCGTTAATGCGTGATTCTGTCCTAAAAGAAGTTTGGCGTAATTAGATTTTTCTTGATGTTTATTTATGTAACAACGCACGTACTCTTTATATTTTATGTAAAAATTTCGAAATGTTTGTCTAATATACATATATTTACCGAACTACAAAAAGAACAATTCAAACGGTAAATGCCCGATTTCATGATATCGTGTGTCTTTAGCGTTAAATAACAGTAAAAAAGTGCTAATGTTGGTTTAAACAATTATCAGGTAGATTCAAATAAATTTGTGAAACTTTTAATTAATCAGTTTTATTTATTTATTTCATAATTATAGAGTTTTACCAAACAAGGCTAGGAACAATAGACTTAGTTTGTTCATCACCGAAAATAATATGTTATTAGTAGGCAGTAATTTAAAACTTTTTGGGTAAATATGAATAATTTACAATATAATACTTTTCAGTTTCATTGTTTAAGTAATAAAAGTTTCTAAAACCGCTAGTCACTGAAATTTTACATGTTGATAAAACTCTAAACCATTTTAGTTTAGTGTGTGAATATAAAATTTAAATAATCGTAAATTAAATGTTTAACGTTTAATGTTGAGTGGAGTACTTGAAAGACTGATTTTTTTTTATTTTCTCACATTCTCTATTAAAATTAACACGAATCTATTCAGTTTCAAAATTGAATTTCTATAGGCCCATTATTTTACTCCTCTACGAAGGGAAGATATGCTTTTCAACATTAACTAATCGCATTAACTAACTTAAGGGTGTCCTGCAGACCTCCTGAAATTTCTTTACGAGAGAGTTAATAAAAGTTCTAAGAAGGATAAAAATATTTTCGTTATATTTTTATAGGCAATGTAACATTGCATTTATTTTTTAATTTTAATTTTTGCTTACGTAACGCAGTCGAAAACGTATTATGGGATAGTTATTTTGTAGCAAATAGCAGTTATCTTCTTAAGTTACCAAAACACCTTGGATAATATTAATATATAAACACGTGGTTTAATTATTGTTCATCAGACAAATATTTTCCGTGTGGTTTTAACTACTACATTTATTTAATGTAATTTCTTTTTTCAGCTACAAATTTTTATTTTAGGCAAACATTGATGAATTGATAATTTTTTTGTTTTCATGTTAGTTAACAACCAACAACAAAAAGATTTCCATTTAAAATATCATACCTATTCTTAGAATATAAAACAGTTATAAAAATAAAAATATAAAAAACATGTTTTGCCAACTAGATATTATAGAAAAAAATGTTATCACTACTTAAAAGTACACGAAATGTCCTACAACATTTATGCTAAAATTACGAAGAATTTATTTTTCTTTAACTTTAAAAAAGACTTGATACTGAATGGATAGATCGTTCATTTAACACAACATGAGTATATAAATTGTTTATAAATATTTGCCAAATTTTAGTGAAAATGTTTTACAATAGCCTAAAAATACATAGAATGCTAGAATTACAAGGAAATTATTTCTTTTAACTTCGGAAAAGGCTTTTAAAGGTGAAGAATTAGATCGTTCATTTAACGCAACCTGAGTACATAAATTATTTATAGATGGCATGTTTGCCAACTTTTAGCAAAGATTTTTATTAATACTTTAAAAGTACATTAAACATCCTAATTCGTGGGCTTACAAGCAGAAGGCATTAAGTCAGAAAATACAGTTTTGAGTAAATCGCATTTTAAAGTTTGTGGGCCTTTCATAATAATTTATGAAATAATTCTAATGCTTTTGGTACTCTAATGTGGAGGTAAACATGTTCTAATCAATATAAGTAATAAATAAAAACATTAATTTTATAAGAAATCCATTTTAATCCCCTTTTTGACTTAGTGCGTTTTTCTTGTAAGCCCACGCTATAACATATGCTAGAATTACAAGGAAATTATTTATTTTAACTCTGAAAAAGTTTTTAGGAACTAAATGATTAGATCGTTCATTTAATACAACAGAAGTACATCAATTGTTTATAGATGGCATGCTTGCCAACTTTTAGCAAAGATTTCTTACAATAGCCTAAAAGCTAGAAAGCTTGTGTGGGAGGGGGTGATTATTATTATTACGCAGACTCTAGGTAAGGTTGCAGCCTACTTAACAGATAGTACAACACAAATCCTACATTTGTGTTACAGCTAATGAAAATTGTAGAAAATTCTAACCAGATCTGCCGGTACCGGGAGTCGATCCTGGCCCGCTTGGGTGTGAGACAAGCGCGCTAGTCCCTACACTACCAAGGTTACAAGTGTTAGATATTTAATTTCTATTATTTTTATCTAGTTATTTATTTTTGTATTTATATTAACAACGTGTTTGTTTATATTTATATTACCTTTGATAATGAAAACTGGAATTTATATCAAAATTCTAAACATTAAATACTTAAAACTTATTTATTCATTTTACAAAATATATTTTAACAATGTTTAAATATAAAATACCTATAAATAATGTTTACCAAGCCGTTTTGTAGTCGTACCGTACCACCAGATTTAAGTATACACAAATTAAAATATATCAAAAATGCATTCAAACATTAGCTTTAGTACCACCTTCACTACTCTCTTATTCAAGCCAATCACGGCTAGCAAAGGAGTCAAGCTAATTGACTAACTTCAATTAGATTTTAAAAAGAGGTATAAATTACAGTTTGCTTCCAATTAAAACAAAATAGAAATGGCTGTTCAGTGAGCTTGTCACAGTATAATTGCAGCTAATATTAAACATTAAATAATTGCAAACTTGAAAAATCTAATTGTTAATTTAGGCGCTGTATAACCTAGAATTTGAACTGAATGTGAGTAATAATTTTATTTATCGCTGTACATAAATACTGTAGCGTGCTAAAAATTTAGGTACTCATTTTATACAAATAACCTCAGTACCGCTCTGTATAATAATGAATTATTCAGTTTTGGTTGGAAATAAAAAAAAAGAAAAATAATAATTTAAACATAAAAATGTCTATCTTTAAATATGGTATGGCAACGGTACTTTAATAAACCTTGAAAATTGCAAACAGTTCAAATTAATGTAGTATCCATATCGTTTCTCACGGTCTAGATTCATTTTGTAGACGAAAATTTATGGAAATATCTTCAAGTAATAAAAATACTAAGCTTATTTTTAGTTTAAAAGCACGTATAAAAGCTATTAATGCTAATTTATTAGTCTTGGCAACTGAAATATTTTCTTGTTCATTTAGGATTCTTTGTGTTCAAGTTATAAAATCTACAAAAGTTGTTTATAAAAGCATTTCAATAAGAAAATTGAGCTACTTCGGAAATCATAATTCCTTCTAGTCTAAACAATTGGAGTATTTCAAGTGTAATTTACGACTTGGATACATTTCTTAAAAATGCCCGTAAAATATATTTTCAGCGTTTTTACGATTCTGTTAAAATAACGTTACGGTGTTTCTGATACGATCATGTGAAATTACCCTACTCTAAAATATAAAACACCATGTAAAGTTTGCATCCCTCCAGTCCGTTCCGCTATAAAGCCCAACGTCAACAACTCGGCCCTGGGACCTAGCGACCAAGTTCCAAATAGTTTGAAGTTTCAAGAGTAGAATCGAGATGTAGTAAACTATCGTATCATTTCGGAGTATTTTAACTTAAGTGAGTGCTCGGTAATGTTATTTGGAGTTTATTTAGAAGGTGTAAAAAGGGGCATTAATTAATGTTCCTATTAATATTGTCTTGAGTGCTGGATATGTATGGTCCCGTATTTATACATCCGGCGACAAATAAATTTTTGGTCAGTGTTACAAGACGTGAATAAAGAAATCAGTTTATCGAGGTTTTTATTCACTTAATATTTGAAGTATAGAAGTCTGGAACTGTGATAAAGAATCAAACCATCATTACCTTTGTTAATGCAAATTCTTCCGGTAGCAATTAACTAACTACAGGTATGTCGTAAATTTCTCTTTTTAATTAGAAACTTTCCCACTAAGAAATGCAAAAAGAAACTTTAGTGCACCACTAAAAAAGGGCTTGTGTATATTCGCCTACTGTGATTTCGTTAAATTGAACCAGATCATCAATATTCAAAGTTCAGCGTTAAAGTAGTTCGAATTAACCTGTAACCAAGATGTGTTTTCATCACTATGGATGCTTCATAGTGCAATAGTGGTTAGGGCAAGGCTTTTTAAGTAAGATTTATGTGCAAATGAAGGATTAATCGTCCAAGACTGATAAGGAACTGCAATTATTTCCGATAATTATTTTAAGCTAAATTTATGTAAACCAAGATATTACAAACTTTACAACTTATGTTTTCTTGTTGTAGTAATATGTAACATGTTTCAACTAACATAGTTTATGTCCTATTTTTTTAGAATATTGTTAAAGTATATTATTAAAGTATATCAAATATTATCTAAGATTTGAACCCACTTTTACTATTTACATAAGTACTGTTTAACTTAATATTAAACCCACAAATATAAATGAGATGAGATCTAGCTGATGAGATCGAAAAAGATCGAAACAGCTGTCCTGGAGTGTCTCCTGTGAATTATACACATCTCATTTATATTTGTGGGTTTAATATTGTCACACTTTGACTTATTTTGTAAAATTTCCCCACTTTGAATTTTTAATAATGCAAATATTTTGTATTATATTTTTTTATTTTTAAACTCGAATGGAGGACAAACCATTCATATTTATTGTTGTTTGGTAGAGAACACCACTTAATGTGGTATATGCCTCTACAGATATCGCAACATTCAATTCTCGGTATTAATGTTATTTCCGGCTATGTATATAAGCCTGGATGAAGTGTGTATAATTCACAGGAGACTATCTCTAGCTGATGAGATCTAAAAAGATCGAAACAGCTGTCCTGGAGTGTCTCCTGTGAATTATACACATCTCATTTATATTTGTGGGTTTAATATTGTCTCACTTTGACTTATTAGGATTCAATAATTTGTTAATTTGTTGATAACAAATACTACTTTGCATTTCATTTTATTCGACATATTACTGGGTAAGTTGTTAATAAAAGCCAAAGATTTAGATTGCCCTTGCATCGGCCCATCTGTTAATTAAAGTATATTATAGTTATACTGTCAAAATACCAAATGGGTCGTGGCAAAGCAATTTCTGAAATTGTTAAAATGTCAAATTCAGGAGTTATTACAAAGTACAAACTATACCCAACGTTACATCAAAATTCAATGTATGACAATCAGCAGTAAAAAAAGATCAAGCCTTTACTTAATCAACAAATCATTGAATCTGAATATTATAATTTTGGTTGAGTCTAATTCATCTACCACGTACTTTAATGTGTTTGATTGATTTTTATGCATTTAATTTCGAAGAACGTAGTTTTAGTTGTTACAATTGACAGTCCAATCGTCCAGTCGTTCAAGACCCATGTTAGATAACACATGCTCTCTGAGTTTACCTAACTATTTCACCTTATTGACTTATTGACCTATTTATGACTTAGTTAGGATTACCACTTGAAAAGTATGACGATTGTATGAATTAATATATGTGACATTCAAGGACTTCTTTCAGAATGCCATTCATAAGCGCACTCTAAAAAATTACCGGTGAATTATACCCTAAAAAATGGAGGCAACTATGTTACCTCCATTTTTTGGGGTAAATTTACTTCAAAGTGTAATTTTCATAGGAAGTGGGGAAATTTCAACATTAGGTTAAATTTGCATTGTAATGTTTCCTTTTTAAGTAAATTTACAGATTAAAATTACAATCTCAATGTAATTTTACATTTTAACATTAAAACACCTGTGTAAAGTTACATGGCAAAGTTAATATTTCATGGCAATAGTACTTTTCAGGGTTAAAATACAAATGTGAAAATACTTCTTGAATGTAACGATGACTTGCGAAAGTACTTGCAAATTCAATCGTTCCTCTGAATATTACTTACATAGGTAAAGGAATTGTATGAAACAAAATAAAATCAAAGTAATTTTTATTGAACGTATGTACTTATATAAAATATAAGACATTAACAGAACTTCTTTTCAGGGGCTTTCGGAAATATTTGGTCTCTCAAAGACATTCAGATAAAGTTTCGATTCCACCTAGAAAATTAAAAAATTATAAATTATATAAACAATTATACACGAGTACCTTTCTCAATTACAGTTATGCTAGTTTATTTCGAATTCTTCAATTTTTGATTCATCCTAGAAAAACATTAAATTAAATATTTTTATTTTATTGGTTTAAATTTGTAATTTTAACATATAGGTACTTACCGATTATTATTTTTTAACTTCTACTATAAAATAAAATTCTTCCCATCTTCGGTCATACGTGTAAATATTTGCCTTTAATAAATGCGCACTACACTACAACGAAAAACAAAATATTAATGAGCAACAGAATGAACACTTCGTTTGATATCGATAGAGTACGCCTCGCCGAAATCATAAAAGAATGGTGCACACCATTCCGACCATTCCCCAAAAAGCCTATTTGGACTGTTCATAATGGATTCCTGAATTCTTTCACGAAACGAAGGTCACAAACAAGTGCGATCAGCGAAATATTAATTAAGGGTAAATATTAAGGGTAAAATTACACTATTCTTGTTCAAGTTCATCTTATCTTTAATATTACACTAAAAATGAATTAAGTTATTGAGCAATTATACATTTGTAAGGAAAAAATTGTCTGAGTTATGTAAATTTATATTATGGATAGTGATTTTAACCAGTTCAATGTAGTAGAATTACTTATATTTGTATAATTTTACATAATTACAGGGCATTTTACCACAAATAGTAAAACTACTAAATGTATAGGTAAAATTAATTTTAGGGTAAAAATACCGCAAATAATAGCGAAAAGTTACCTCTTTCCCAAGGTAATTTTACCTCATTTTTTACAGTGCGGGAGTGGTGCACTATAATAATTCTTATATAGAACATTTTAAGAATGAATGATTCCACGAAATTACTTATAATTCTCTTCTACACTTCATTCTTATTAAAAAGAGTGTTTCTTACATTTTACGCAATTTAATATTTTTTTGCAACTTTTTAAATCATCTTCAAGTTCATAAAAAGACGTTGGCGTTCTTGAAGCAAATAACTACGTAGATATAATCCACGTTTAATACGTATACTAAATTTGGATTTTAAAAAGCAAGTAATTTCATTTACTAACTTCCGAAAGATTTAAAAATAGATTTATTTTTAGAGAGAAAAGTACCTAATTAGATCTAACACGTAACACAGTAAAATGACATTTTTCATGTGGAGCTCAACGTGTTATTAAAAGCTGGGTCATTCTATGCGAAATCAATCACTAAAATGGGTCGATCTCACGGATTTCAGTGGAAATCAATTATGACTCAATTATGAGGTAGCAATCAACTAAAGAACATAACTTTCTTTCATCAATTTGCTAGATTTCGCAAAACTTCGGAAATATTCAAACTGGAAAAATTACCAAAACTACTTGCACGCCTTTAAAGAACTATAAATGTCTCGAAAAGTATCCTAAAACAAATTTTTTTATTGCTCACAAAAAATCGGGCTTTTTGAACTGCCTAATAATCTGTTGTTAGTAAACGTATTTTTATTTTTCTTCTAAACGAAATTTTTAAAAATGGCGTTGCAGGCACACTGTAGTCCACGGCCAGCCGGCGAAACCCGCATTCTGTAGCTTCTAGTCAGTAATAATACGATCCATTATACTAGCGGTCTGTCTTAACTAGTGTACATAAGATAAATGTATATCTGTGTAGATATGATTATACCCACTGATTAGTTAATTACTTATGTATTTAAATCGATTTCTTCGGGTGTGTTACATAAAGTATTTTTACTTGCGGCCATCAAAGACCCTATAATATAATTCAACTCTTGTTGCTTTAAACTCTTATATAAACTTCCAATATAAAAAAATATATGTTCTAGGATAAATACTTTTCGAGATATTTATATTTCTTTAAAGACGTGCAAGCAGTTTTGATATTCTTTTCAGTTTGAATATTTCCGAAGTTCTGCGTTATCTAGCAAATTGATGAATAAAAGTTATGTTCTTTAGTTGATTACTATCTCATAATTGATTTTCATTGAAATCCGTGAGATCGACCCATTTTAGTGATTGATTTTGCATGGTATAACACAGCTGCGATTGTTTACGTAGTAAACTTTATTTAAAAAGCCGTTCGCTGGGATCGTATATGCTTTAGAATGTTCATATCTAAAAAAGTTTTAAACAAACACAACTGTGAGTGCTTCGAGTTGTGTGTACGATCATACAAACAGTATTGCATAACAGCTCTAAAACTTCTATACACAGTTTTAATGTACGTTTGTTTTGCAACGATGCAAAAAGTTAATTTTATGTACATACGATTGTAGAGCATTTCCTTGCTACAATTGCATGCCCTACAGTTATCCCTCAACATACTTTATTGGCTACATTTTCAAACACGGATTCATTTCTGACATAGTCTCTTTTTTAAACAAATTACAGATATGATAAAATAATTGCTTACGCTCTATCTAAAGTTGTATGTACATTTTTTTTATTCCTATTAATTTTCTTCCTAATCTCGACTAATCTGGAAATGGTAAATCAGATATGTTGAAAAAATATTGACCCTCTTGTGGCTGTATAAATGAATTACGACTCGAATTGTACTCTATCCATATATAAAGCAAGACGCAAAATCGCACTTCTCCGATTCTTCGATCCAAATTAAGGATTAGTGATCGGTTAATGTGTTAAATCGCTAACCAAACATATAAAGTCGGAAATGTTTTCCACTACATACAATAGATAAACATTCTCTATTGTTGAATAGTTACCTATCGACCCTTGACTTAGTATTGTTCCTATTGCATAACTCAAAGTGTCTATTGTTATGTTAAACAACTTTTCAATTCAGAAAGTAATTATTTAGCTGATTTTATATGCACTTCTGTATTCATGTGCCTTTTAAACCGTTTTGAAAGTAATGACAATGGGAGAAATTTAAGTTTATAAATATATACTTTCATGTTCATTTACATAGTTATTAACTTTTGGTTAAGTAACCTTTTGTGTTATGTATAACACCTTATTCACAAACAGTTTTACAAGAAATAATAATAATAGTCCCCTTTCACAGACCATGAAGGCCCATTGGGGTATAGCAGGGTAGGCTGCTATTCTCGACATCATAATAAACTTTTTATTTTTTTTAAATTACCAGAACTGTTACATCAATTAATTATTGTTAAAGACCAGATTCAATAAAATTATAACTTACCAAGGACAAGTTCTTAGCGGATGGCTTCTAAAATAGGAATATCCTTACCTGAAAAAGAAAAATAATATTAATATATATGTAAATAAACAAAATTGTTTGCAGGCGAGTTGAAAGTTTTCAAATTTTATCTAAATAATGAACTATGTAGGTTGCACGGAATATAAATGATAGAATTTAACATAGTATAAGTAGTACATAGATGGAAATTATAAGTGCTCAAATATTATTCATGAAACAGTAAACCGAAACCTCAGAGATATTTACATTTGAAATAGTAGATTCCATCATGTAAGCCCATTTGGTAAACGTTATTATCGGATATAAAGCTATATTTATCTGTATATATTTTTTTAAAAATACGTAACATATTACACAATATGGTAACGGTAGTATCCCAAGCAGCAACTAACCAGCAGTAACTGAGATCGGCACTTTGATTGAATAGTTGTTACGTAACTACAACTAACTTTATGACTTTATAGGTTTAATTAGTTCAATTCGGAATATTTTAGTAATTGTGTAGTTGTTTCTACTATTTATTGGAACTATGCAGTTCCATTACTTCTGAGTAACTTTTAAAGTATGTGGAACGGTATTGTCACTTACTATAAGTACTACTTTAAGATCGTTGCAACTTCAAAGTGGTATTAAGATCGTAGCAGTAACTTGGCCGAAGCTACTTTAAAGTTTTTAAAACCTTACAGTAGTATTGAAAGTAAAACTTATTTGCCAACTAGTAGAATCACATTAAAGTAATTTTTCATAAACTACTCCATCTCGATATTTACTTGTAAAATGTTGGATTAATCAATAATCATTAATCGATTTGCAATTTGTTAATTGTTAATAGATGTTTTACTATATAACCTTCAATAAAAATAACAAATTGTTCTTTAGGAATTGTTATGCATGTAGCTTGAAGTTGGCAATATTTATTTGTAGTGATGTAACTAGCTAATTCTGACATTCCTGGCCCGTCCATCAGTACCACTTGAGTCGGCTTGGAGGACACACGTCTTGTACAGTTGTAATGCTCCCTGTTCACTCAGTATTAATAAAGTTAATTAATGACAATAATTGTGTGTCTTTTTTAAACACACAAAAGAACATAACAGAAATAATATAAAAATGGTTTCTATCATGTGCATCAAGTATTTTTGTCATATTTTATTAAAGACATTTTTTATTAAAAAATATATTTAACAGAAAACTTGCAATGGCTTATAATTTTGGTATACTGGAATGACAAAATAATTAAACATTTCATTGCTCTTTGTATTATTAAGTACGTACTTATTACAAATAAAATAGTATTCCATTTTGTGACACGATCGCAGCATTAGTATAGAAAATTATAGAATATTTGTTAAGCTGCAAGAGTAAGAAAGAGCAACCACATTACAAAGAAGTTCCACGAAAGTAGTAATTACTACGCCCCCACGTATCTGCTACCCAAGAATTGTTCTCCATTTTGGTTCCAGGCACGTAATGAAACCGTAGAAATTACGTGCTTGTAAATAGTGGCAAAAACTTAATAGTTCCACCGATAGTTGCTGGTACGTAGCGATGACTAAAAATGCTGCTTGGGATGGTGCATATTGTACTTGGTTTGTTAGGGACCAAAATACTTGCTTTCTGTTTTTATTGATGTGATAATAAAATTACAATGATTGATGTTTGGTAAATGCAAGTTCTATGCAAGACTTGTCGTAAGTAAGATGTAATAAATAATTTTACGAGGTAGTTTCCATTTTTATCAATGCCTTTCTACAGGCGGTTAAACCAGCCATAACTTTTCCTTTAGTGTAAAACTGCTTACGCCTTGCCTAATAACATCAAAAATCTAATGTAGAATGCGCAATTAAAAAGTAAACTATGAAGAATAAAGGCTAATTAAAGATTATTTAAATGCTTTATTTTCAAATTTAAGGCTCAGCTGATTTGTCTTTAAACCACAGGCTTTGCTATCTATAGAAAAAAGTTAGTGGAATCCGTACCAAATATTAAATGCAGAATACATGATTAAAACAAATAATCTATGAAGAATTAGAGGCTAATTAAAGACTAATTATATGCCCTATTGTTAAATTTAAGGCTTGATTATATTTTCTTTAATCGCGAGTTTCACTAACTTTAGAAAAAGTATGACGGACCCATGTCAGAAATCCAATGATAGCTTGCAGAACTGAGAAAAATAAGCTATAGAGAATTAAAGGCTAATTAACGACCCCAGAATAGAATTCTTAATAACGATCTGTAGTTGATTTTGATGATGTAGTATATATAAAAGTTCGAGACACGTAAGCGGAATCTTGAATTATATAATCTTTAATTCTAAAGTATTTTAACAATAGCGCATATTAGTCTTTAATTAAAGACTAAAGCTAGCGAAACCTGCGGTTTTAGAAAAATTAGCTAAGACTTAAATTTGAAATTAGGGCATTTAATTAGCCATTAATTCTTCATAGGTTACTTTTTTAATTACGCATTTTATATTAGATTTTTGATGTGGGTTCCGCTAACATTTTCTAATGCTAGCGCAACCCACTGCTTTGCATGTTCATAAAGAAAGGAAAATATAACATATTATATACTATTAAGCTTTAATTTTATTAATTACTCTTTAAACAAATTAGTTTTTACGTACTTTCTCAATAATTTTCCGCAATTTGAAATATTTTTGTAAAACTATGTTAAAATTATGATTATTCACGTTTCTTTTCATCAAATCGGAAATTGTATTAGTGCGAAGCCTCTTTTTACCGTCTTTGCTCAAGTTTTCAATTTGTTCACAGAAAATGTACCTACAAAGAATTTCAATAAATATTGCTCTATATAAAGAACGTTTACATCAGCACTTACTTCAGAAACTTTTGATTAAGGGGCAACTCAGGGGAATCCATTAATTCCAACCACAACTTATTTGCATTCCTTTCGCCAATTGCTAAATAAATCTATATTTAAAGAAGTTGTGCCTCTAGAAAAATGATGAAAATGAAAAAAATATATAGTGCAGTTGAAAATTTTAATGCACAAAATTTGTTCCTGAAAAATTCTTAATGTTTAGAAAGTTTGTTTATGCAAAAATTGAATTAAAAATAACACGATCTTATGCAAAATGGTAACTTGTTGACACGTTTATTGTAATAACTTCCTAAAAAATGACGAAAAAAATTGACAATAAAACATTTCATGTAAAAACGTTGTGTCGTTAAAGTTTCAAATTTATTAGGAAGATAGTCTTGCCAAAAAAGAATTAATACGAAGAATTATTCAATTGGACGCTTGATATAGCTCGCAAAGTAATAACGTCACAATACGGCAAACGAACGAGAAATTTAAATGCTTTGTATAGCTGTATGCAGCGCTGCTGGTTGAATTCACATCTCGAAAACAAAACAAGTTGTGTTAAATAAAAAGATACATAACGGGTGTCACACATGAAATAAGAATTTAGTTAGCTATGCCTGTAGGAATTTGCATAAGTCAAACGATTGAATTTAGTTATCTAATTGCTTGTTTGATGTGTCACTTTTACATTTAAGTTAATAGATTTTTAGTGTTTTTTCTTTAAATGGGTTATAAGAAACAACTTTTTGAGAGGATAAAATTGCTTTTTGGACGCAAGAGTAGAAAAATACATTGTATGTCACT
The DNA here is from genome assembly GCA_929113105.1 of Agrypnus murinus. Taxonomy (NCBI): domain Eukaryota; kingdom Metazoa; phylum Arthropoda; class Insecta; order Coleoptera; family Elateridae; genus Agrypnus; species Agrypnus murinus. The sequence goes on along the minus strand of OV816024.1, from coordinate 224,403,248 downwards.
TTCGCACCAAAGAATTTGCTGTTTTTATCATATATGGACACTTGCGAAATGCTTGTGAAGAAAATCGTGAATTATTTACAACTGCAAGGGGCCATTCAGAAATGAAAATCCGAAGGTCGTAGTCTAGCTGGTCATTCTTCTAGAAAAAATATTAATGCTGTTAATCATGACTCATGAGCAGTAGCCGTAACTTCTCAGGTGTACATACAAGAGCGTATGCCTAAATTGTTAAAATCTGTAGAAGAATATCATAACAATGATGAATATGTTTTTTGATCCAACATGGCTCGTTCCCACTGTGCAAAAGCAACCCTTGAATGGTTCGAAGCCAATAATGTAAGATACGTATCTGACAATTGTAACCCACCTAATGTTCTCAAAGTTCAGCCAATTGAAGGCTTTTGAGCTATATTGTCTCGAGCAGTATAGACAGTGGCTCGTAAGCTTAAAATCAAGATCAACTGAAACGCCATATTAAACAAAAATTAAGATCAGTAGATATGAATGTTGTCCGAACAATGATGGCTATGGTCTGGCCAATATTGCGAGTTATATAAGAAGGCATATCTGACGCAGTACTTTAAATAATTAAATTAATTTACTAATTATTGTAGTTTAATATAAAGTTGTAAAATTTTAAATATATTAATTGAATAGCCCTGAAATTCAGCAATTCTTATTTCTCATTTCATATGTGACACCCGTTAATTCGATTTTTTTTACTGTTAGGTTTCGTATAAGTCTTAAAAAATAGTGTTTTATCCATTTTCTCGTTTCCCGTTTTTTATACATATTGAGATGATATCGTATCATCGGGTTGAGAATTTACTTAGTGAATTATAACTTCAGAATATTTAAAGGCTAGGATAGGCTTCGAGAACACAGAAATAATCATTTCATGCATTAAATAGAAAGGTAGACATGCTAGGATACCAGTTTGATTCATTGTAAAGGTTACATGCTAGGTTGAGTGTAGGATTATTAGCATAGAATAGAAATATAGGAGTACGATAGTTTTCATCAGTATTTAACTTCACTTTATATTGAGTTATAAAAAGGCATAACAGTCAATTATGCTATTTTATAGTAAAACATGTTTTATGTAACCCATGTTACATGTTTAGGATGGTTATTCATTTTTCTAGGTTTTTTATCTTTTTACTAGATTTGAGATTGACGTTAGGTTAACGTAATACGGAATTTCCTTTCTCCCACAAAGCTGAATCAGTTTCCGGTGGATATCGTATTTCACTGGAAATAGTTAAACATATCATTACCTTGCTGGGTATAAGGTTACAACTAACTTACTGATTCCTGTATTTGGAACATTTGAGGTCATGTAAATGGAGATATCGATTTTGTGTATATTCAGTGATTTGTACAAATGTTGGTTTTAGTTTGTTGTTTTTCACTGTTGTTTGAATTCAGTCACCTAGAGTACCGTATTCTGGACAAGCTTGGTTGATGTTTGAATTCATTTATGTTCTTATTTATTCAAAACTTGCAGAAGCATCGTTTCATGTCTAAAACGTTGTAAACAGATTTTTAAGTTAAGTTTTTTATAGTATGGGATTATAATTTGTGTGAACTCCATGTGAGTAGGTTACCTTGAGTAATTATGTAATTATTCTGTGTACAGAGATAGTTGGGAATTCTTGAATTTTGAATGTAATTAAATTTTAATGAGATTTGGGACAGTTCGTTTTTATTGATTGATTATTGATCACTGTAAATATTAATTTTAGACCATACATGTGTTATATTGTTTTGGTTGTTTTTTGACAGCTATCTTTCTATCTTTTTAGAATTAAGATTAGTGTTAATTATTAACACATGTTCGTTTTTGTGACGTCATGACGCCCGCGTTATTCGATTGTGATAGTGTTTTGTGATTGTTTTTGTCTCAAACGTATAAGCTCAGGGCGAGACCCACGTCGGCTCAAGATAAAATCTGAAAAATAAAATAGGTTAGGTTAACCCACACATGTTTTTTCGTTTGTAAACAAACGTCTATCATATGGAATTGGAAATTCACCTGTATTATTGAATCAAAGAAGATTTGTTTTCATTTTGAATAATCACTGGGAATTATGATCGATTTATTTTATTTAAATCAAAGAAGATAATTTTATTGAATTCGATTTTAACAATTTGTATTTGTATGTAGTGATCAGCTGATTTGGATAATTGCAATTATTACCGATTGTACACAACAAATCAAAATAAATTTTGAAGTGGATTCGTTGACAGCACATTCTCAAAAATGGGCGCAGTGTTCAAAGGAAATTTTTATTTGGAGAACTAAAACAGTCTAAATTGTAGTTACATTTTCCTCATTATATCAAACTTACAAGCCAAGCTATTTCCACCTTAGTTTCCATTATAGGAAGAAAATATTGTAGTACAAATCTAAACCAAAAGTGATGCGAGATATAATATTTTTTAAGATTATGTTCTTCAATCATTATGTTGTCTAAAATATAAAAATTTAAAAATGAATTTGGTAGTTAATATAATTAAGGTACTAAATTACATTTTTTATTTATTTTGCGTTCTTGTATAGTTATTTGATAAAATTGTAAATATGCACGACCATAGTATTTGATTCGACTATTTTTGGATTAATTCTTACAACTTCCCTTTGTGACGCACATGCAATGTTAAAGTTTATAGACAATACATAAAATTCATAAAAACTCGAAAAAAAAGTTGTTTTATCACCTCCTTAAATACGTCATCTTTGTGGATACCCATGATCCACGCAAGTGACATCCATGGAGGTGACATCCATGGAGGTGACATGTTCCAAACAAATATTTTTTTCCTAACCTCTTTGACGGATTTCAAATTCTGACAACAGATTATGAAACTACGCACTGTCACATATGTTTTTATGCCAAAAGTTAATACTTTCTCACTTACCTTCTTTTTTATTAATAAACCACAAAAGTGACCAACATAGCTTGCTAATATTAAAAAGTATATACGTTTTCTCTCACCACTCCGCCATTAACTTTTACCAAGTGACAGAATATTAAAAAACAGATAGATGGTGTCGTTTGCGTTGTCTACGATTAGTAAGACGTGTATTTTTATAGTATAGTACACGTGTATTTTTTCAAATGATAAGATGCGTTCATTACTAGCACCATGGAGGTGACAATTCCGATTTGCACAACATTAAAATAAGGGCCAAAATAACAATTTTTTTAATATTTGATTTTGTCTATGCAATCTTGAGTATTCCTATTTATCAAAATTATTACCAAATGTGATATCTAAACAACGAATACTTTATATTTTTATAGCAAAATTATATACAGCGGAAATTACACACTGCATGGAGGTGACATTTTCAAGAGATTTTATTCGTGTACTTTTAAATAAAATTATGAATTGAAATAGATATCAAAGTTCCAGAACATATAGGAGGTGTTTTCAATATTACAAAAAAACCGTTGCATTTGATAATTATTAACATTTCTAAGACATGTGCACAAAAAAATAACCCAAAATGAGAATGTGCCTGACATATTTGGTACGTCAATTTCTGATATACAAATGGGGCATAAATAAGATTTGTTGCCTGTTGGGAACAATTGTTACAACAATTTAGTCATTCTTGTCAAATTCAAGAGGTTCTTTCTGAACAAAGTTTGTTGTTTGTCAACAATTTTTTGTTTATTAAATCTAAATATTTTATTTTGGTTGGATAAATATATTTGGTATTAGTTTGTTCAAATGAAACTAGTTGCAACCCCCATGTCAGGTTGATAACTACTTTTAATTCAATTAAACAAGCTTAAGGAAGATTTACCTTTTTAATTTCTTTTTAAGGAATTTGTTTGTTCTTTGATAAATTTTTATTTATTTACAATAAAATAAATAAAAGGCATACCAATACCGATAAACCCTTCCCTTTTTTTCCGAAGTCCGAAAGTCAAACGTTTTTAGCGAATACATCGGCACCCGCTGCTCCGATTCCGACGCGGTCGGTGGCTTTGTTCGGAACTTCGGCGAGGCGCGTCCGGCCCCGTCCGACCGTCCCACCCGAGATAATCGATTATTGTCGAAAGTTCAAGGTCTACTATATAAAGGTTTAAATTAATTAATAATCCTCTCCTCCAAATTTCGATATATGTATTAACCGAAAATAATTACGATAAAGTGTAAAATCAGAAATCGTAAAAATATACAGGGTGTTCTGTTTAAAATAAATAAATTTATACTAGCCGTGAAGAGACGACTCACCCTGTATGTACAAAAATTTTATAAAATTGACGCTTGTTTCATACCGACCAACTTTGGTATTCAACTTTTTTTTGTAGATCTTACAGTTTCCAAGATAAGGTAGAATGTCGTCTTAGGTAAGCTGAATTGTGCATGTAAAATGTTTATTACAGAGATACCTTTGAACAATCACAGCGTCTTTGTTTATCAACCCTTACAAACCAAACTTGGCAGGACTAGCTGTCAGCCATCTCTCTCTGCCAAGTTTTCTAACCTAACATTTTTTGAGAGATATACCATATAAACGGGTGAACTGTGTTATGTACCCGGCGTGTCAAAGAGTCCGGTATTTAGTGTTAATAAATAGGCGAGCTAGGAGGGCTCAAACCTAAATGGAGGGAGCCGGTCCGTCCCACCTCAATACCAGGCGTTTTGGAAAATCGAGATTTTTTTACGGAATCGGGGCCAGTATAGTTAATTGTTGGCGGCTTTGATTCACCGGCTACCATAATTAGGCCCTTTTCGCACTCGTTTCGAATTTTTCACTTTGTGACTATGAAGATGGCTTCCATTGGGAAAGATGCTTATAAGCTCTCTTACAGACCATACAGAGGGCTATCGCCAGGTATAACTTTCCCCATTGCAGGTCTACAAATAGTGACGCTAGATTTGCCAAAGTTCAGAAAACTAGAGTTTTTGGCCACAACTGTACCTAAAAACGGTCGACGATTGACAATCCCCGGATATGTTATGCAGGGTCCCGGATACTATCCCAGAACCCTAGGATGACCGTCTTTTGTTTTTTATCGAAACTCGGTGCCCGTCGGATCACGGACATGTAAATCGCAAGCCGTACTCCGCAAACCGTGCCTCCGTAGGCCTTATAGTTTCCAAGCTATGACAATTTAAAGTTTGAAATGCCCTCCCCCCCTCTATCTACTCCACTGTAAATCGGAAGAAAATATGTTTGGCGCTTCCGTAAACAGGTCCGCCCAGGACGATTGTTCGCCGATTCTCGTGGTGATATCTCGCAAAAACCCCCGGCATCCACCCGCGCTAACGATGCCGAAAAGTATAACTCTATAAATTTATTAAAAGGAAATGAACAAAAAGCTGTTAAACCAGTATTTCAAACTTAAAATTTGAAACCTTCTAATAAAAATTACATTATCGTCATATAATTTTCATACGCAACCGATTAATCAAATAAATGTATATTATATTTTGCAACAGAGATGCCAAGCAGATTGAAAGACCACTACTTTTTACGAGGATTCGTATTTGTCAATTAATTGGCATTCTCGAATAATCTGAGGGTTTATTAACGGAGTTGCTGTATGTGATTCAATCATTTTGTGTGTTCTGGGATTGCGTGGCTAAGATACGAGAACACATCGTATTGTAATAATCATGGTGGGTGAGTATCATTATAATCCATTGTATGAAGATAAATCTGTCGGGCCTTTGGGCTTACACGACACAAATTAAATTCATCATAATGAAACCAACATGCAGCATTTTGCCTTATCTCCGCATTTTATTCTGATAAAAAAGATTACCTAACTCACGCATTTAGTAAAATTTGTTAAAAACTTATACTTGCATGTTTCGAGATACTATGTATTAGGTGGTAACGACTTATTGTTTTAATTAATTGATTATTGTCTTAAGTGTTTCTTCATTCACTTTACAGTTAGATATTAGACTGACAAACGATCGAGGATTGGAGTTAATTAATGATGGGTAAATCTATCTCGTTACAAGAGATTTGTATAGTATGTACAAATGTACATTGTTGAAACCCTTAATATAACTGTTGTTTCAGACTTGGCATTAGCAGGTTTCAGATGTAATTATGGTTAAAGATGAAATTCAGCCTTAGAATACTGTTCTCGACAGCTTACGACCTTTAGCCACATTTTAAACATCATGTAATTGTAAAAAGTAATATTCCCGAGATTTTGTTCCTTTTCTTAAATGCTCAATTTTATGTTATTCAACTAGCTGCTCTAACCGACGGACTTATAGATTTGTATATTATAAATTGGTATCGATTTGTATCTCGAGAAAGGAATTTAATTCTGACTAAATATACTGCCTTGACCACAAGGACACTTCGGGAAACTCGTCGACAAATTACATCCGTCTCATGCATTCTTTTCTACCACCACTCACTTTTTAAGCTGTCATTTTCAGTCAAGCTCTTTTTTTAGTTTTTCTATTAAATTTTTTTGTTAATTTCTATTAAAATGCCTATTCCATCCAGCATACCTTACATACTATTCAACTTTTCATGTTTAAAGTAATTTTTAAATAATCTAAATTTTACAAGCAGGTGGGCCTTACCCCAAAGGGGTGCATGAGTATATCTTTAATCCTAAAAAACCCGAGGGGGTCGCAGGGGGGGCATTTCTTAGAAAACCATTATGGGTATACGTATATCTCTTGAATGGTGTAAGCTACAAACTTCAAATTTTTACAGATTATACTTGAAGCAATTCTAAAGATAAAAAATACAGAAATTAACGGCATTTCATCCAGGGGCGGAGTAAGGCTACATTCCAGGGGGAGAAGGGTTTTCCGTAAAAATAACTATTATAAAAATCTTGATTGTCAGTAATTTGTAAGAGATACGTATATGCCATCCCGGACTTTTTTGTAGATTTTTTTGAGCTCTACAATTCGTTTGCTTACAGTTTTCTTTATCTGTTATCATGTTTGCAGCGTAATGCGTTAACGACTCTCCAAAGATTCACTGAGCAATCTATATAAATAGAAACCTTCTCTAAGGAACAAGCTATCAAATGGTGAAAACGGCATTAAAATCTATTTAGTGGTTCTCGAAATTCCACAGTTTTTACAAAAACTGAGCTTACAAAAACTACAAAGTTAATGAGGGCACGCTGATTGCCAGCGACGGCGCATTTTCAACTGCGGTTCCCCCACACGCCGTTGATTTTCCAACGAATATTATCTAATATAAAGTACATAATATAATAAAAAACTACATATATAATTAAAATAACTATATTATGTATTCTCTATGAACACGCATGCCATTTAATTAAAGTTATTTTGAAAAATGGCCAACTTACGTGTTTTTATAGCATTTATTTGAGCAAAAAAAGGTTGGGGCTTATTAGTAATTCCGAAGAAAGGCATTAAAATAATCAAACATGATTATTTTAAATTATAGTTACAATGTTACATGTTATGATCCGATTGACATTATTATTAAGGAAAATACAAATTCCATTAGAGTCGCACATCCTGAGCTACGAGGCAACACTTCTTTCCCTAGAAGCGTTGTTCATTTATATAAGGAGCGACGCAACATCAGGCGAATTTATTTCGCCCGTTTTCACTTGAACTTTTTTTTACTTCGGATTTGCATTTAGGAATCTTACTTACGGAATTGTCTTGAACTTGGTTTTAGATTTTGGATTGTTCGTTATCACCTGAATTTCGTTTGTCATTTCGAATTTGGATTTAGCAAACTTTGTTACGGAGTTGTTAATATTTGATTTTTATAATTGAGAAACTGACAATAAAAGACGGTAAAGTCTCCCATTGCATTGTGTTAATGAGTGGCGATAGGAACTGCCTATTTAGAGCTATCGCACACTGTGTGTTTAACAGTTAGACAGTGCACGAGGTGGTAAGGGACCTCATTTTCGGCCACGTGTGCAACAACTGGGAAGAGTTTGTGGTCCTAGTTCCTAGTCCAGCTACCCAAATCTTTCCAATTGTATTTGAAGTGTTGAGGGACGGCAGCCTCTTCTATCAGACTACACCTCAGGTTGAAGTTGACCTCCATACAAAAGTGCTACTTTCCTCAGGGAGACTCTCAGAGAGTCACTTTGATGTGCTGAAGGAAATTGAAATACCAAGTCAAGAAGGTTTCCAAAAAAGGAAGTCAACAACAATTAGGGGCAAAAAGATTCAAGTCAGAAAGCGAGATGGAGAGACAATGAAGAGTCTGGCCCAAGAGAAGATCGATTGCAATAAAGAAAGAGACAAGCCGGGATTAAAGAGAGTGAGGAATCAAAAATGAAAAGGTTGGAGGATAACAGAGATAGACATACAAACGTCTAAAATAAAGAGGCTGACAAAGGAAAGAAGAAAAATGCTGTAGGGGAAGAAGGTGAGGAATCGAAAAAGAAAAGGTTGGAAGATAACAGAAATAGACGTGCAAAGGTCGGAAATAAAGAGGCTGACAGGGAGATGAAGAAAAATGCTCGGGAGAAAGATGAGAAATCGAAAAGGAAAGGTAGGAAGAAAAGAGAAATATACGTGGAAAGATTGGAAATAAAGCGGCTGATAGGGAGAGGAAGAAAAATGATAGAGAGAAAGAAGAAGAGGAATCAAAAAGAAAAATGTTACGACAAACCTTCTGTACGACGAAATATTTAATTAAGGAATCATGTCCGTTCGTTCGTTCGTCTGCCAAGGCTACTCAACAATATGCTCAAGTATGCATGCATATAAATTGCTAATTGTTTATGGTAGTGGTTAAGGACTACTAAAATAGGTGGGTGAGTGTTAGTGGTTGGTTCCAAAAATTAACTTTTATAAGTAGAACTGTTTTCTTACTTCGTGTATAGACCAGACGAGTGACATGAATAGAATGGTATCTACCGTTGATTTTTCAACGGGTATTAGGTTAGGGTTATGGTATTAGTAATATTAACCTCTTTTTTAAACAATTAATTTGATTTTATACAAAATTAAAAATTTTCCTTTGAAAATTGACAATTTAGCCGAAACCGCAGTAGGATTTGAATGAAACAACTGATTGAGATGAATAAGGGATGGGATGATTATATAATATGAAAAAATTAACTTAGTTTTTGTTAGTTTTATTTATCATATCACATATTCATAGCTTGAATTGTATGTCAGATTCTCTGCCTAACATTGTTTGTATATCGAAATAGTTTCCATCTTCTGTCTTGACTACACAAATAAATGGATTTTGAAGCATCCAACCACATATATGAGCAAAACAAAATTTAGGATTAAAGCAATACACGGAATTAATTAATGCTTTACTGATGTCCGTTTAGTACAAACTCCATGATATTAAACAGGTTGTCAGACGCGCGATGCAATTCACACTGTTTCACAATTGATTACTGAATACTAAAATTACATTAGCACAGACTTTACAGCAAAGTGAACATGTGCGTAATTAATGACTTTTATAACAGGTTTTTCAAATTATTCGTTAAATTTTGCTTGCACTTACTACAATTACCTTTTCTTGTTTAATTTTGTTGCGTCACAAACATAAGTTCTGATCGATGTGTTGATGTTTGAGAGTAGTGGTTGTTTTTGTTTGTAAAACATTTTATATCAGAAAGAACAGTTGTCCCTTGTAGTAAGTTAGTTTTCAGTCAGCGAATTCTTTAATTATTCCCGTGATTTGCAATTAATACTCCAAATATAGTAAGAAATATTACTACACGGTGAGTTTTCAATATCATATAAATTAGTTATGTAAAACACATTCTCTGGTATAAACATTGGTGAAGTATGTTTTCGTGTTATTTGTTTTCTGTTAGGGCTTAGATATTGAACAAAAACTGTTTTTGTGTCACTATATATTTATCTAGAATGATTAGAGTAACGCATCACAAATTAATTAAATATTAATTAATTAATTAATTAATTTAAAAAAACGTTCGGATTGCGGCTGAACATCGCCAAACACTCCTTTGAAGTGGTCAAACTGTTGCGCTTATGACCGAGTGTGAGCAATCGCGGCACCCATCGCGCGGATAGCTTTTTCATGTCCAAATATCCATGTAAAATGTAATGTACTCGCTCAGTTGAGATGCCTATAGCCTCAGCCACCTCACGCACTTTCATTCTCCGATCGTCCAATATCATTCCATGGATTTTATCAATGATTTCTGGCGTGACGACCTCTTCTGGGCGACCTGAACGTTCAGCGTCATTTGTGCTGGTACGCCCACAACGGAACTCAGTAAACCACTTCTTAAGGGGAAGATTCGCTAGTAGAAAAATAGTGTGTTCGTATCTGTAAAATAACTTTTTTATTTATGTAAATAATGACACGGAACAAAAACCAATTTGTTAAGATAGGTTTTCTGTAGGTACCTACGACTCGAATATCTTTACAAAACGTAATCTGTTTTAGAAAAAAACTGCTTAAGTTAGTATATTTTCGACTAACCAAAGCATGTCTGATAACCATAAAATTAACTAAATCTCGTCGTAGGTACTTCAACTGACGTTTTTTCTTTCATTTAGTAAAAACCGCATCGTATAGTGCCTTCTACTTTTTAAAATATCTTACATTTACGATGATAAGATACGGATTTTTTCTTAATACAATTGCCTAACTATCAGGCGCAATGGCAATAGTTTTCGATGGTAAATTACTCATGCACGCTACACTGTTAAAATAAGTTCACATTATGCGCGGTCTATTATTATTTATGGAATTTTATTTTATTCCTTAATTTAATTTAATTGAATCTTATTTCTTAATTTAATTGAAACCTTGATTGCAAAAAGGGTATACTAAGTTGCAATTTTAACAAAAATAAAATTTCTGTCGGAAATTACATGTCATACTAAAAGGTGTATCAACCAGCAGTGTAAAAAAACTTTTCATTACATACTAGTAGAAGGTTTTGAAGCTACATACATTATATATGTATGAGATTTTGTTTTCTTTTACTTTTTAAAATAAAATTAAATTGAAATTTCAACTTTTACAAGAAATATAATTACAAGTAAGATCATAAGCAACAATAAGTAGGTAGATACCTACCTAATTATTTTCGAAGGTCTTTTATTGGGCGTCCCTGAGGATCAATCAATTCAGGTAACAAGCACTTATAAAAGAAAGTCGTTAACTCGTTTTTCATTTTTGTTTGCCAAAACACATCGTCACGATCAATTTTCTCACTTATCATTTCTTGCGGTGTCCATACAACGAATATGCAATAATCGCGGTTCGTAATATGTAACTGTCCTTGTATTTGAAAGTAATAATTATGAGAACAGATGACCTTTTTAAACAGATTTCACCAGCCCGGTTTTCCAAAAAATTAATTTTCTTTTCGTTAACAGCACTCATAACATTCATTTTTGCAGCTGATGCAGGGCATTTGATTTCAATTAATCCGTCTTCACTTAATAGTCCGTCTGGCGACGCTGCCAAAAAGAAATCATCTTTATCAATAAAAAGTCCGCATTGTTGAATTTGAATATTAGATTGCTCTTGAAATTCCCGAGTGCTACTATTTCATGATCTTGTCCCCATCGTGTAGCGAGATTTCCTTTAAACGTGCTATACAACAAATTTTTTACTATATTTTTACAATGTGTTAAGCTTTTCATTTTACAAATCTGGCCAAAATTAGAAGCTGTTATTCGCGACGATCTTTCTTGACGCCAAAGTAGATTATTATGCTGACCAATTGTTTCTAACTGTATCAGATGTAATTCGCCTTCAGTTTTTTTCATTACTTGTAAAATTTCGTTTTCCTTTAAAGAATATTCTTCTGCTGATAACTGCATGTTTTCTTCCTCTATTTTTCCATATTCGCTATCGGCTGGTGCTGACTGGTAAATCTTCCTTCTTTGTGATTTTTCACTAAACAGTCTCTTTCGGCATTTAACCCACTTTGATTTGGTTTCCACAGCTTTCACGTATTTTTTCGTAAATTGTCCAGGACTTTTGCCAACTACCTTTTTATGGATTACCTTCGAAATATGGCCTGGTTCAAGATTGAAAGTCAAAGCGGCTGCTTCGCATCGTGTTTTATAGGAACTTTTTCCCGTAAAGTTAATTCGTTTACCTCCAATATATTTTGCAACTATCGAGTTATAACATTCGGCAGCGTTATTGTCCATATTTTGCAAAAGACTTTCAGAATTTCGCGCTACTCTGTCAGTAACAACCATTATATCTTGATATAAGCCCGAGTCTTTGAAGTTAACAATCCAATTGTTTTCATTTTCATGTTTGGGTCCGTTGCAAAAGTAAGTGGCACAATTATTGTGATCCCCAAAAACATGATGAGGACAATTCAAGATGTCATTTCTCAGCTGTTGTATTTTCTCACTATGAGTTAAAGTTGCATTTGTAATATAAAAAAGAACGGCACCTTGTATACCCGACCTCATTCGTTTGATAGAGTTGTTCAGCGTATTGCGATGTTGTAGAGGAACAATTATCATTTTGCTACTTATTCTTTTTTGGGTCAGTTCTCTTAATTTACTACAAAAATTACGCAGAAGATGGTTACGACATTCGATTTTTTGAATTACTTTCTGCCCATACGGACGAACTTCTGCAAGACGTTTTGTTACACTGCTGTCGCCATCTTCAACCATATACAAGTATTTCAAATTATACATTTCTATACTTCTTCTGAAGCCCTCTATGATAATATCAGCTTCCATTCCTGTAGATGGTTTGTCCCAATTCTTAAAGCATTTATGCAAGGGAGCTTCAGGATTTAGCACGGCTACACATACAACAATATTTATTTCTAATCCTTAAGAATAACACTTTTTTTGTTTTTTCACCAACAATAACGCCAACTCCTGCAGCTGCATTATAGTTGGTTCTGTAGGATCTTTTACTCCACGCTCCATCTGCAATCACAGTAATGAATGGAATGCCGTCCGAATCAACTCGGCCTTCTTCAATTGCTAAACGGGATTCTTCTAAAGCAGCTTTTAAGTAGCAAGAAGTTGTTCTGTCTTTGCATAAAGATTTGGGCCCATGCAAGGAATATCGCAAGTAGCCAACATTTCCTTCAATTGTGAGTATCCTATTCCTGTTGTGATACTTCCTAGAACTGCAGCCTTGTTTATATCCATTGCCTGATCATTACAGTCAGTTGATATAACAGTATTTACTCCGCACATCTCACATTGAACAACAATTTTCTCTGCAGACCAATTCTTTGCATCAAATGAAGTTGAAGGTTGATCTAATGAAGTTGAAGTGTGATCTAATGAAATTGAAGGTTGATCAACAGGAACAAATTCTGCTGATTGAACTTTTTGGGCAGACTTTTTAAAACCAGAAACGTTTTGCATTCTTCTACGTATGCTCTTTTTTCGAGCTGATAGCGTTAATCGCGACATAATCTTAACTACATAAATAAATTGCACGTACAATATGATATATAAGTATTTGTTACACTACACTACGTTACACTAAAATGATAATTACACTATGCTCTATATTAATACTTGCTACACTTACTTATAAAAAATGTAGTACTATCACGAAAACTATACCAGTGCTGTTGTTACCGTCGCGCTGTGCTTACGTTCACCGCTGGTTTACTAACTTGGTGTGCTAGGGAAATTCAACAACAACTCAGAAATAATACTCTTAAAATGATGTATTCACACCAAAACACACTAAAATGGTACAGCCCTGAAATAGAATAGGGGTGCAATATGTTATTATGTATTTAAGGTGCCTAAATAACCAATAAATGTGTCAGTAAGTAGCCGGTGACAGTAAACAGGTTTCAAAGAAAGGATTAAGGGATGATTCATTGCGGTTCCTTTTCATTACCCATCCGGTTATAAAACCAAATGTTAAAAAAATTTTAGAAAATCCCAAAATAAGTAGGTAAACCTTTTAGTTTTTAATTGATTTGTTGTTAAAGAAGATTATGGCATTCGGTTTGTTTCTTTGATCTTATCTGTGTACTTTTTGACATTTTAAATCTATTTTGACATTCGATAAGAGAAGTGAAAAGAAAATGATCTAGCAAAAGAATTTAGAATTCAACCGAATACGCCTTCCACAATTTTAAAGAACAAAGAGAAAATCTTGGAATTCTAACGAAATTTGTGTTTCTAGGAAACGTCTACGAGAACTGCGTTTTGGTGAATTAGAAGAATGTGCTTTAAGGTGGTTTAAACAAGTTCGCGATAACATCGCGGTAAATGGACTTGTGTTACTTAACAAGACGGAAGAATTTTCAAGAATTTTAAAGATTAACAATTTTAAGTGCAGCAGTGGTCGGTTAAATCGATTTAAGGAGATACGTGATTTGTCTTTAAAAAAATGTGGCTAGAGCGCATTGGTTAATTTTCAAAAAATTCCTTAATTCGAATATTCATTAATTTTTTTCACTCCCTTTGACTTCGAATTAACGAGATTCTACGTATTAGGTAGCTGTCGACCTACGAGATTTAGTGCTCTAAACTGGCAATAGGATTAATAGTACATTTAAAATAACGGTAAAAGGTCGAGAAACGCTGGACTTAACGAGACCACTTGTCCCTTATGTATTTTGGGGCGCTGATTACGAAAATGGGGGTTAGAACTTGCAGCAATGGTTGGAACACCCCTAAAATTGCAAAAAACGCCCCTACATAGGGGTGTTTTTCGACTGTACTGCGGAATTCCCTTACGAAACCTCCCGCGGACATTTGACCTTGCCTATTCAGTTTCTTTCGGTCGCTGATATTCAAAATCAGAGTCCCATCACGCGAAAAGGGGTGTTACACCCCTCACATGCAAGAAACACCCCTCCCAAAGGGTGGGTTTTTGAAAAAATTGACCAGTTATGCCGTTTCGCAAACTAAGCCATCTTATATGTTTTTTCTGGACTCGAAAATTGGCCTCTCGACCCTTTAAATTTGAGTTACAACTCCCAAATTCAAGAAACACCCCGTCCAGTACACTCCAAATTAATTTTAATTTTTGAACAAAAAGTATCAAGATCTTTCTGATACTCGTATTTTTCTTTGAGTTTTTATTTTAAGTGATCTTCCGAAAACAAGAATTACCCGAAAAAAAATCAATATTCCTATGAATTAAAACTCCTGTTTAGTTTAAATATGCCGCGTTGGAAGCACTAGGGGACTCCAGAGGGCGTGCGAATACAAGGCCGTAGATTCAGGTTTCCTCTCTATATTTCCATCTATATTTCGTGCATTCTAGCATCAATGTTTATCAAAAAACATATAAGATGGCTTAGTTTGCGAAACACCGTGACTGGTCATTTTTTCCGAAAATTCACCCCTTGGGAGGGGTGTTTCTTGCATGTGGGGGGTGTAACACAATTTTTCCAGTCTCGACACCCCGATTTTCGAAATCAGCGACCCAAAAAACCTATAAGATGGCTTAGTTTGCGAAACGGCATAACTGGTAAATTTTTCCAAAAACCCACTCTTTGGGAGGGGTGTTTCTTGCATGTGGGGGGTGTAACACCCCTTTTCGCGTGATGGGACTCTGATTTTGAATATCAGCGACCGAAAGAAACTGAATAGGCAAGGTCAAATGTCCGCGGGAGGTTTCGTAAGGGAATTCCGCAGTACAGTCGAAAAACACCCCTATTTAGGGGCGTTTTTTGCAATTTTAGGGGTGTTCCGTAATTTTCGTAATCAGCGCCCCAAAATACATAAGGGACAAGTGGTCTCGTCAAGTCCAGCGTTTCCCGACCTTTTACCGTTATTTTAAATGTACTATAAGTGAATAAAATAAAATAAAAAAATAAGAGATATTCCTGATAATTGATAACATTATATTTTATTTTTATTTTAATTAAATATTAGGTGCATTATCGTATTATTACCATCTATACACAGAATTTAAACTAAAATGAACATTCCATTGTAACAGTGTATATCATATTTCAGTCACAACATAATTCTGACTCATTCACGTTAGAAGCAATTAAATTTTGCTTGCAAGTTAGATCTGCAAATACATGCAGCATTTATTAGTCAGCTATGTGTGTCTCACTTCTAACTATTTTATCTTCGTTGCAAAATATATTAGGCTATAGCGAATCTTGGCCTTAACCATTGAAATTGATGGTGCAGAGTTCCCATAGTATTTATCAAGCCTTTCCTTGGTTTCGGTGATGGTTTTTTTACGCAAAAACTAATGTTTAATCAGCACACGAAATTCACTTTTTTCCATTTTCGTTAATATCCACGAGGTTGTTTGCTTTCAATGGCTGTCAAACACAAACTAAATGGCGGAGCCTTCTCAAAATTTTACAGTAGTCTATTCATAGATGGCAATTGACTGGAGCAGTGTTGTATTTAAAGTTACTGAGTGGGAAATTCAAAAAGTCACTGACTTATCAAACCACCCTCGTATATTTGGGGAAAGGCAATCTGATGTCTATGGTAACACCTAAGTACGTTATGTTACTATAGCAGGTGCTATTTTATTATTAGGTAAGAGGTAAGAAAAACTAAATGTCAGAAAATCTTTAGTAAAAGAAATACCAAAGAATTTTTAAAGTTAAAAAAAGTAAGATTACCCAGATGTATATTATGCGGTATTCCTCGTATTGCTGATAGATAATCACTAATAAATCCACTAACCCTAACCTCTTGACATTCAGTTACTGCAATGATTGTTAGAGAAGGGCCCTTTAGACTGAATTTTTGATCAACACATTAGACAAAAGCAATTTTTTAGTATCCGTAATCTCTCGAACCTCGGAAATAATCCCTTTCCTTATCATTAAAATGCTCATAAATATTTATAAGGTCGTGATTGTAAATACCCAGATAAACAAAACTGATGACTACCAGAAAATGGCGTCGCCATCGCCAGGTTTGTTTCGGAATTCAAGATGTATAAAAAGAATATAATGTACGGACAGTCCAAAAGAGCCCAAAGTGATGTACCCAGACAAACAAAACTGATGACTACCAGAAAATGGCGTCGCCATAGCCAGGTTTGTTTCGGAATTCAAGATGTATAAAAAGAATATAATGTACGGACAGTCCAAAAGAGCCCAAAGTGACGTGCCCAGACAAACAAAACTGATGACTACTGGAAAATGGCGTCACCATCGCTAGGTTTGTTTCGGAATTCAAAATGTATAAAAAGAATATAATGTACGGACAGTCCAAAAGAGCCCAAGTTGAAATCATCATCAGATCATGCACGCCGTTGCGGAAAAATCTTGGGGGTACATCCAAATAAATGGTAATTGTAATTACATAGTTAATCATCCAGATACCGATTTGCGAAAGTAAGAAGATGTAAACGTCGACAGAGTAGTCACTAATTTTAATTTCCTAATAACATAAAATTGGCATATCTTCTGGTAGGGTTACTTGAAGAAAAGAGTAAAAGTTGCAAGAATTAAAGAAAGAATTGGAGAAGACATCGTTGCAATTCATGCCGGATTCCCCGCATCGCCTTGAGGTGAAGATGTGAATATGACTTTCGACATACGATTTAAAAAAATTACCTTATATTGTATTCATGCTAAACCCATTTCTTGTTTTGTTTGAATCAAAGGTATAAAACTACATGTGTTCATGTAAATGACATGTGTTGTTACAGTATGTCAGTTGCCTATTAGTACAGTAGAATTAAATTAAAATTAAGCGAATAAAGGCAAAAAATTAATGAAAGGCTGAAAACTGACACAGATGCTTACACAACGCTTACAACAAATGCTTACTGCTTAACAAACCGATGAATCCCAAGATTAGGAAAGTGTGCTCGAACCGCCATTTTGGAAAAGATAGCGAATGGCGATAGAAAAATGGCGATTTAGCCGAGTCTGCAGTCGGGCATATTAAAATTTATTTTTACAACTAATAAGGATGTGAAAAAGATTAAGAGTTTTCATTGAATTTACCCTTTCCTCCTTAATTTATCCTTTTCGACTGTTTTTCGCAGACATTCACCTTATCTGTATAAGGCTACTCTCTTTCGCATGGCGTCAAACAGGTGTTGAATACTGTCTTAAGGTACAGCATTGCAAGCCTCATTTACCTGTCCCAAAAGTTCTTTGATTAGTGGATTACACCCATGTTCGATGGGTGATAAGTCGGGTGAACTAGCGGGCCTAGGCAATGCTACGACATTATTCTGAGCTAGGTAGGACCTTACACTACCAGCAGTATGTAGTCGCACGTTGTCGTGTTTAAATGTGAAATGTGTTCTCTATCCCATGTTGTAAGAAAAGTAAGACTTCCAGTTCCAGCACTTTCTGTAGGCCTGGAGAAGTGATAGTGACCCGAATGAGTATAAGGCGAGTGCGCAGAGTATACTATAATGCCAGCCAGCAGTTTGTGCAGTGTAGTGTGTATCAATCCTGTCAGGATTCTGTCTCTTGCCAGCCTGCCGCCTGACAAAAACACATTTCAAAACCACCTTTTCATTGTCCAAGTCAATCTTGCACGTCGATGTTAAACAGTAAGAAGTAGCTGCAAAAGAGGAAACCTGGCCCGAAGTTCAAAGTTAAACAAAAGGCAGCTTATAGTGATTGATAAGATCGGACGAAACTGAAGTCTACTTAGTTATTGTGCCAACTCCATCTTCACGTCCACTTGCGACCTAAGAAGGGTCAGGTCGATGGTGTGTCTCGCGACGTTTTGCAGTCCATTTCCTCCATGCACGTTGCAGTTTACAAGCTTCGGTCAACCTTTCATGCAGTTTCACTGATCGAAGTACCCGCGCTTTTCGCAGTCCCACTGTACGACTGCTTTCAAAGTCCGATATTTGATGAAAACCGAAAGGACGATTTTAGAGAGACTGTACTTTTTATTAAAGCACTTTGCAAACTTAAATTGCTTTATTATTGTTTCAATAATTACAAGGCATTAAAATAAAATAATGCTTTTTCGATTGTTATGATAAGAAACCATTTCCTGTAACAAAACTCCAAAACCTAACACAATGAAATTTTATCAGTTTCTTATAACTGTAAGGACAAGTGTTTTAACGTATAATTTTTAAAATTTACAGAAAACAGGTGTTCGGCTTTCCATGAACAGTAGTGTATATATACGTAATGAAACGTTATAATTTATTTTATGGTTATTAAACTTATAGAGAAGACTGTATATTTTTTAAATATATTGAAGGCTTATTAGAACTTGGCCAAGTGGTTCCAAAGAGCAAAGTTATAATTTTAAATCATATAACTAAACTGAATCAATTTTTATTCCCATTATCGCGCCAGCTCTTGGAAATCTTCAGGTACGTTTTACAATCCATCCAAGTTTTGATACAGAAAAGTTAATTTTAATTGTTACTTTATTGCTTTCAAATTGTTCCAAAAGTTTTAGAACTTTGATTACTGCATACTCCAATTAAAAAACATTTAGGTACCTTTATTAAATACGATATAACCCATAATACAGTTTCATTAATATTGGCAGGACTATTTCTTCTTTTTAACTTCGTTGATGACTTAGGTTTGTTTAGGAGGAGTTTACGTAGGAAATTACTTTCCGACGTATTAATTAGTACTTCATTTCTTTGATAGTTTGGACGTAATTCATAAATAATATTATAAAGTAGCGGGAGCAGAATTTTGTTTTTAGTAATTAGATATATTTTAATAAAAAGATATTTTTGTTATTATTATTGGCTGGACTAGTAGACATTTCAACAAAAACAAAGTTTATAAAATTGGAAATTAATCTATTGACATAAAATTCAAGGTTAAAGTGTTTAATTGCAGAGTAATTTTTAACTGAAATTTTATTTGAAATAATATAATTTAAAATAATCTAGATTAACCTTTGTAATACTGTCACAAACGGAATTATTTTAAATGAAATCCTTTTTGTAACATTTCATTCACACACACGCCGCCACGCGCGGTACACAATCTGCAAAGCCTTGAGAATAATTTATACAGTTTGTATCTCATTAGAATAATTTATACAGTTTGTATCTCATTAGAATAATTTATACAGTTTCATTAGAATAATTTATACGGTTTGCATCTCATTATGCATTCATGTATTCTTTACATCCCACTTAATTTATTCAATTATTCGGTAAAGCTTCCGCCTTCAGCTGTATATAAACCCGCTTGTTTTGGCTTCAAATCAGTCTGTGCCAGGACTCACCAGAAGCCTCATCAAGAAACAAGCGGGTAAGTGTCTTTTGATTAATTATGGCTTAGTTTGCTTAGTTGAGTGGGTAGCGCTAAAATCGCTCACTCTCTGCGAAATTATGAGAAGTTGTGACCAGGCTACCCGGCTTAGTTATAATTACTAGGAGTCTAGCTCCTACGCTTAGTTAGTAGATTTAGTGCTAGAACAGGGTTGGTTCCGACCTCCCCTTGATTGTACTAGTTTTGGAGGACATTACGTCCTCACAATATGTATCAATATGTCAACATGTATGTTAACCTTTTGTACTCTCTTTATTGTCTTTAGTATATAGTTGTTTTTTACAACTTGTGTTTAATTTATCTCTACCTCTGACTATGTCCTCCAGTCACGAAAACCCCACGTGACAATACTCCAAGTAGGGTAAAATGAATTTGCTAAACTCCATGTAGTTCTAAAGCAGCTAAGAATTCAATATCAGTAAACTAAGTTTCATCTTCGTATTCATACATCCGAAGGCCTTCCAAACATTTTTTATTTGTTTATATAATCTACTTAAGTATTTGGAATAAATATGTTATTATTTTATCTATCCCATCAACAACACCTGAATAAACCGATTTAATTGTCGATTTCTTCCATGATTCTTTATATGAAATGAATGTACGAAAAATTACTTTTTGTGATTTATTTATTAATATGATGATTTTATATAATGATGTGTATTGATGTGTTAGTAAAGCTTGTTTCAAAAAGATTTCCTTTTTCTAATTTAGAATCAACCATTTGAAATTATGTTCCTATATTGGAGAATATATATTTTGGTAATTGCACTACGCTAATGAGCTCTCTTTCACAAATCTAGCAACATTTCTACAATTAAAATATATACTAGTAAAGTTTTATTTAGCCAGAAACTGCCTTAGTTTTTATTTTCGTTGAGCACACCTTGTAAAAATTATCAACCTAGCTCATGTTATAGTTTATCCCTAAGTTAAGCAGAATTTAGTTGTTGTCAAAAAAATAACTGCGGGGGTGTGGGAGTGGGGATTTTAGTAAAAAAGACGTGAAATTGAATTTTTATGTTATTTGTTGCAGGACATCAGTCGGCATATTATGACAAAACTGTGAATAGCTACATCGATATTTAAGTTGCTAAAAAATAACATTTAAGATATTCTTTTATTTTGTTCCTTACGGAAACTTCTACCTTTAAATTCGATTTTCTCGAAACAACGCTTTTAGGGTTTAACAAACATTACATTTAACATAATATCTTCAAATCTCGTACATATTCTGAAAAAGATGACTGGAATAAACGGTTTGTGTTGATTTTTGTCTTACGTATAATACAAGCGAAGGTATTTTCAAAACAACGTACAGAGTAAAGAGTAACCTCATTTCGTTTTTGTTAGTTGTAAAGGGAAAGGGATTTTAGCACGCTGCATGGACCTACGTCTCAATCACGGTAAACAAAATATATATTTTCCTACGACCCCATACGAAAGTGAACAATAGCAATCGCTACTGACATTTAGAAAGTCATATAACACGCGTGTGTTAGGAACTAACATAACACATGTGTGTGTTACGAATACATCGCAGGCTAAGCATTATGACTTAAAATGATGACATTAACGTTTAATCCAATTTTGAGAAGCATTTTAACCATTATGTATCCATTCTTTTCTTATAAATATAACTTCAATTAATGTTTAATTCGTTATTTTAGCTATCAAAAAGAAATATCCAGTATATTATACGTAACGTAACCTCACTATAATTATAAATAAAAATTGTTGATGCAAGCTTAAAATCAGCGTTAAAATCAGTTAGGCAACCTCTTTCACACCTAGCATTATTATTGAATAACTTGTTAGTGGTTAAAGTTATGATTATTAACTATTAGGAAAAATTATTAAATATAAATCAAAAATAAATTCTGTGCGTCTCAAATTATTATATTATAAATTGTATTAGTAATTGATTTAATTATTTTTGCTGCTATACCCAAGATTTAATTTTATATGTTTAAATAAGTTATGAAAATATGATTTTTTAAAATTAAAATTTATATTTAGCAAAAGCAGTGGCGTGCGGTGGGAATTTAGGCTAGGGAAGCAACCACGATTTTGATTTTAATACACCTAGGTACAATAAAAAAACAGTGTTATAATTATTAAGCTTAAAAGTCTTTTAAAGAAGAACTTTTACACTTCAGTAGTGTTCTTTTACTCTATAATGATTAATCGGATTGGTAATTTTTTAGTACATCTCGTTCTTTTGAATACTGATTAATCCCCACCTAGTAAGATATTTTTAGCATGATTGGTAATTCTCCTACCCCTTTGAATCGTAGAAATTCTGTGATTGACATGATTGAATCATAAAAAGTGCTGTGACGAAACTTGTAACTATTGCCAACGTTCTTTTGTGACAAAGCATTTTCAAATTTTTATGATTGTCTAGATTTAATCACAATGTGCAAAAGAATATGTTCTTTATACTTATGAAAGTTGTTGACTATTATTCTTTATTTAAAAAAAAGTACTACTATTTATTTATAATGCAACTCGATTTTTCGGTCTTTTTTAGCAAAATCCCTGGTGCAGGTTTTAATCTTTGTTGTTAAATTTAAAAGTTCTGGTTTTGGTCTGCCTTTCTCAATAATTCCCTCAAAACTGTATGAAGAAAATTCTTTATCAAATAATAATAATACTTTACAAATTGAACAACAAAATTGTCGCGATTCTTCGAACAAAATTTTCGACTACATAAACCTAATCACACGTTCTATAAAAAAAATCCCTATTTATCTGGGGTGTCATTTGTACAATACTTTACCACAAGAAATTAAAAATATTTCTTTGTATGTAACATTCAGACTAAGGTTGAAATGCCTTCTTGCAAAGCGAGTCATTTACACCTTAGATGAGTTTGTTAACTGGGATAAAAGTGATTGAATTGTATTAAAAAGTCTCATTGTAACAATCGTAATTATTAAATTGTGTTTCTAAATATTTCTAAATATTTTTCTGTTGTTATAAACACCATCTACTTAATTTGATTTTAAATCATATAATTATATACTTAAGTGATTTCCTGATTTTCTATTATAACGATGTCAATGGCTTTTATATATGTAAGATGATATGACTAATAAAGATATTATTATCGGAAGTACTCGAACCTTCCACCGAAGTAGCTGAATTTGCAGTCATGACGTCATGACGATAAAGCAAGTTTAAATGTTGCATACAGAACAAACTAAATAGAATTATTTGTCTTTAAAAAAATCCGAACTTATATAAATTGAAATAATAAAATGTACCAAAATACAGTCTCATTCGCAGATTTACACTGCTTAAATAACATTTAACAAACACGAAAAATCGAACAAATAACGAAATTATAATAAACATCTGATCACGGAACACGCTAATAAAAATAACTCGACCTTATACGATGTTAACTGTATAAGCCCACAACGCACCCGGGACCCGACCGCTACCGAAAGTAAGAAGTGCAGGAAGCAACGAAATCAGTGCTTATATGCAGTGTAAGTAACGCTTTTGAATCGGTATTACCTTTCCGCGCAAGTTTAATGAGTCCAATTTAAAATAGTACTCTAAATAATTATAATTTTTGCTGTACGGAATTGATATTGAGCTTTAAGTTGATTAAATATTACAAATTTAAATAAACGATAACCATCATAATTTTATAAAACTATTTTTGTTAGCATTGTTTTTTAATTTTAATAAATTCTTAAGGGAAGCATTGCTTCCCTTGCTTCCATGGACCGCACGCCACTGAGCAAAAGAATCTATTAAATAAAATATTAACAAGCTCCTATTCATTTTAGCAATTGCCATAACAATACCTTTACATTTAACTTCTATTCAGCTCCAGAAAAATAAAATGAAGTTATCATCAAGTGTTGCGTTCAGTATTTCAACTCGTTTTGTTCCTAAAGTTCTATTGCTATAGTAACAATTATTTGCAATAATGTACTATACTATGGAAACCGAGCTCTTCGAGTAAATAGATCTGAAATACCGAACACGGCTAAGATAGCTTAATTTTATTTTTCTAGAAATGTTTTGATAGAAATTTCGTTATAATTATTCATGTTGTAAAATTAAATTGTTTTAAGAATTAAACTTTATCTTCTAAAAATAAATGGTTTAAAAAAATTAGCTTTAAGTGTGGTTTTTTTGTCAAACCTAACCATACAAATTTTCGTTTAAAATTATCAAAAATTATATACTTGAAAATTTTAAAAATTTAAATATTTTTAAACATTTGAAATTTGGGGGGTCGTAGGAAAAATATTGTACATTACTCGTTGGAAAGTGACTTTTCTGCACTCGTGTGATTTCCGTCACACAATTCATTTCATTGTCAATTCCCACTCGTGCGTGCGAGTTTCACTTTCCACACTAGTAATGTAATATACTATTTCTTATGCGTTTTATACATTGCAAACCATACACAGTGGCGCATTTATTTGTTTGTTCTTTCTTAAATTCATACAAGCAAAGCTATTCAACAACAAATAAAAGCCGCCCAAGGATATCATTCGCATATTCACAATTCTAAAAAGAAAAAGATTGGTCCAGATCACATCATCACATACCGCATTTTAAACATGCATTGTAATTGTCGTGCAATTCTATACTAAATAAAATTAAATTACTAGTGTGATTTATAATTCATTTCACTGTCAATTTTATTCGCTTGTCATGTTAAAAATTTCTTTAATTTTAAACTTAATATACTTTACCTTACTGGCTTCTGCGACAATTAACATTTAAGGCTAACTTTTGCCATTTTATCTACCAGATTTAATAATTATACGGGTAGGTACCAACCCAATTGAAAAACACAAGCATTAATGATGTTTTTATATTTTCAGTATAAAAAGCAAATGCAAAGAGGCAAAGAGTGAAATTTCGGCTTAATGAGAATATTTTATAAAAGTTCTTAATTACATACAACACGTAATACTGAGGTTAGGCCAGATATTTAAATTTCGTTAGACTTTACTAAATTGACCTTAATTAGAAACTAGATGAAAATCGAAAGTAAGTATTAAAAGGAGTGTTTGTCTAAAGCTGCAGACAGCGCCACCGGAGATTAAATAATTCAGAAGTTGAAAACTTTCATGGGTCGAGCTTCTCTCGACTTTAAATTAATTGCTGCAAATAACTTTTCGTTGCCTTATTAAAATAATTTAAGATGAGAAATGTGTCTGGCTACTCAGATAAAGACAATTTGGACCAAAGGATGAATTACAACCGAAAACAGAAAATGTCTTAGTTAGGTCTTCCATTAAGGCTAACCGAAATTATTTAAAAAAACAATGTTGTCAGTTTGCCGCTATACACCATCCGGTGTATAGAAAGGAATAATGACCCCTTTAAACCCAATGACGTCTGTATTAGGGATTTCACTCAAAACAACATTCATAAAGTACTTATAGAAAGCACTTGAAATATTTGTTTAAAATTAATTGAAAATTCTTTATACGTAGTGACAACATAAATCAATGGTGGAATTTGGGTTTTCTGGAATTATGATTTAGTACCTGCTTTTTCAAACGGACAAATATCAGAAAAGAAGGAAAAGGGTAATAAAATTTGCAAATTGCTACATGTAAGTAGCAGATATTATAACAGTGGTTGATGCATCAGCTTTGATATCAATTTTCATCTTGATCATGTGAAAACAAAACACCAGGCGTACGATCTGTACTGATGGTCAGCTCGCTGACGGTCAGCGTCAGCGTCCATGTGAAACGGGACTTAGAGCTGGATGTATCCTTCTATTTAAGTTTTCGACACGTGCAAGCATAAATGGCTTTCTAGCAACATTTTTAAATTTTCTTTTAAAAAATAATTCAAACAAATGCAAAAAGGAGGTATTCAGCTTTTTCATTCGTCTTGACACGACCAGAATCGCTGCTTGAAAGATCTTTTATGTAAAAGTTATAGAATTACTGTAGTGGATAAAAGTGGAGTTTTTAACAATTCCACATAATCATATCGCGAAAAAATTGCAAGATAAAAAACTCACGGAGCAAATTAATGAAAAAGGATCTGAAACAAGAATGTATTCACGTTAATAACAAGATACGGATATTACACGAAAAACTTGTTACTGCTTTTATTAAACTTTTTTCGTTGACATTATTTTTTCATTTCTGTTTTCAGGAAGCCGTATAATGCTGTAATATTATCTGGGGATCAGCCATCCAAATAGGTAGAAATATGATTTTACAAGCACGCGAACCAGAGAATTAGATCATTTTCATTTAAGAATTACACTATTATTACAGTAGATTTATTTAATTCGTTGATTATAATCTTTATTTTATTATGAACTTTAAACATACTTTTTTTACAATTTAATTGTATTTCGCAAATTAATACGCAATACTAATATACATGACTAGGTATAGGATTTCTATGCATTTGCATCCCAAGCAGCATTTTTAGTCACCGCTACGTACCAGCAACCACCGGTGGAACTATAAAGTTTTAGTTAGTCACAAAAACGTAATTGCTACGGTATTGTTACGTGCCTGTAACCAAAATGGGGAACAATTCTCGGGTAGCAGATACGTTGCAGTAACCTTTCCGGAACTTGTCCAGCTACCTTTAGGCTACGTAGCGGGAACGTGGCGGCGTAGTAATTGCTACTTTCGTGGAACTTTTTTTCTCTTTGACACATCGTGTCGCGTCGTTGTTCTCTCTTACTCTTGCAACTTAACAAATATTCTTTCACTTTCTCTACTAATGCCACGGTCGTGTCACAAAATGGATTACTATTTTATTTGTAATACGTACCTAATGCATAAAGAGATGAAATGTTTCGTTATTTTGTCAATCTAGCATACCAAAATTATAAACCATCGCAACTTTTCTATTAAATGCGATGATGATAGATCGAAAAATAACAACGCGCCTTCTTTAAATATATTTTTTAATAAAAAATGTCTTGAATAAAATATGACAAAAATACTTATAAATTGATAAACATGATAGAAACCATTTTTATTTTATTCCCAAGGCACAATTTGACATGGATTTGTTATCTTTATTGAGAGTTATAGTAAAACACTTTTTAACAATTGCAACAAATTGCAAATTGATTAATAGCTTTCAACATTTTACAAGTAAATATGGAGTTGTTTTGAAAATGTCACCTTAAAGTAGTATTAACTGTGAAATGTGTGTCTAAAGTTTGTGTCGCTTTATAAACAGTAACGGGAACTAAACAAATTCTACTTCTAGGTTGTTGTTACCACGAAGTATAAAATACGGTTTCCGTAGCCACTTTCTAGCTCCTAATGTCACTGCAAAATTCCCATTGGAACTTAACCTCAAATTTAAAAGTCAATCGTAAACAAACAACCAATATTTTTATACTGATTGCTACTTAATAACAATTATTATTTAATTATGGCTCATTTTAAAGTTGTAGCGACGAAAGAAAAAAGGGTAATATATTTCACCCTTGTTTACTACATGATGGTTTATCAGTGATCTCATCCCTATTTTTTTCTATTTTGTATTGTAAACAGTTGATTTTGTTTCCACTGATTTCACCTAACTGCTGTTCTAATTTTCTATAAAAGGTGGACGTATATCTAAAATTCTTTTTTTTTCTTATTGCGTTTGCCTTTGACATTTTTATTAATAACTTGCAAAACTACTACCACTGCAAAAACACAATTAACCTCCAAACTAAAATTACTTTCAAGTGATTCTCCGGGGTAGCATAAACGTAAGTTTTACCTTCAATGCTACTGTATAGTTCAGTTACTTTAAAGGTTAAGCAATGGTTTCAGACCAGTGGCAGGAGCTTTCGGGCAAGTTACTGCTACAATTATAATATCACTTGAAGTTGCAACAACATTAAGGTAACTATACTAAGTAGCAATACCGTTCCACATACTTTAAAAAGCTACTTAGAAGTAATGTAACTACATAGTTCTAATAAATAGTAGAAGTAACTACATAATTACTAAAATTATCCAAATTGAAGTAATTAAACCTATAAAGTCATAAATTTAGTTGTAGTTACGTAACAGCTACTCAATCAAAGTTCCGATCTCAGTTACCGCTACTTAGATGTTGCTTGGGATGTTTTTTCTGCTTATAGCAAACATATGCAGAATTATATTTCTACATGTTTAAGCCACATATGAATTACATTTTTGAACGAGTGTGCGTATTTTACCACTTTTTGAGCGTTTTACATGCTTTAATTATGAAATTTCTAATATTTTTTAAATAATTTTAGAATTTTAGACAACCAACCAAATGCGGCTTAGTTTAGTCTATGGGAAACCTATAATTTAAGCATATGTTATTGTTAAATACTAGGCTTTAAAATATTTTAATGCCTTAACCATCTGTGTACTTGTTAATATTTTCTAAGAATGAAAAAGTTTCAACTAAAATTTAAATACTTACATCCTGCGGTATTGTGATAAATAGGTATTAGGAAATTCCAAAGCCTCTTTGACAACTTCCTGTTCATAGATAAATTTGCATGTACTTTTGTTTACTAATCTTGTAATCTTTCAATTAAGACAGTTCAGAAATTGCAAACTGCATTTCAGTTTGAAATTTTAGAGTGTAAAGATGGGTAAAGAAAAACGGTCTGTGTCTGTTACACTTCGAAGTTATGTTAAGGAATTCAGTGGTCTTACAACTGACGATAAGGTGTTGTATTGTACAGTGTGCGACGATACAGTGACTGCAACGAAACGTTTTCAAGGTACACAACATCTGAACACGGTTCGGCATCAAAATTGTGTTGCCCTGAAATCAAAAAAACAAACATTGTTACCGGGGTACCTTAATAATTCGGGCGGTGAGTCCAGCAAATCGATCGAATTTAATAAAAAAGTATGTAGTGCATTAGTGGCTGCAGATATCCCGTTAAGTAAAATTAATCACTCAGCATTTCGTAATTTTCTGGAAGAAATTTCAAAAATGCCAATACCCGACGAGTCTACACTCAGGAAAAATTATTTACCTCGTTTAAACCGAGACCATATATAACCATTATATGAGACCATAAAATCAATTAGAAAACATGTAGCGAATAACTACATACGGGTTTCCATTGACGAATCTACTGACACTACTGGAAGGTGCGTAGAAACTTCATTTTCTTCGTTTTGTTAGTAAAATTTAACTAATTAAAGACAGCAGAGCAATTTACGGATGTTTTATTTTCTATTTTGTTAGTTACATATTTAATCACAACAATATTTTTGCTTCATTAAAATATATATTTTTTTAAATAACTGTTTTGCGCTAATTGTTTGTAACCGACTAATTATGTAGTTCGATAAAATAAAAATCAAATTTTTGTTTTCAAATATGTAGCTAACGTTATAATTGGCGTTTTAAATTCGGAGAACAATCCCAAATCCTATCTATTAGCAATGGACGTTTTCAAGAGCACCAATCATTGTTCTGTGGCAAAATTGTTTAATGATTCGATGGCTATTTTGTGGCCGGACGGCATATAGTACAACAAAGTACTCCTGTTCGTCACCGACGCGGCACCGTACATGATCAAGGCTGGAGCAGGCTTACAAGTTCTGTACGAAAAAATGATCCACTTAACTTGTCTTGCCCATGCAATGCATAGAGTTGCGGAAAAAGTGCGGGAAATATATCCTAACGTAAACTCTATAATTTCAGATGTAAAAAAAATGTTTGTAAAGCTCCATATCGCATACAAATATTTAGAGAAACTGCGCAAGAAGTGCCTCTCCCACCTGACCCTGTAATAACAAGGTGTGGCACTTGGCTTTCTGCAGCAGAATATTATGCAACTTATTTTGATATTATTAAAGCATTTGTAAATAAACTTAATAAACACGATGCACTATGCATACAAAGCGCACAGGATGCTTTTAATACTAAAGAGGTGAGGGCAGAATTATTGTTTGTTTTGACAAATTTTGTGCGTTTAGCTAAAGTAATTCAGAAATTAGAAAGTCAGGGAATTTCATTAGATGAATCTCTTGAGCATGTAAAATTGTTAGGTGTTTCTTTGAATAAAGTAAAAGGGCCAAAGGGTTTGGCTATAAAACAAAAATTTAAATCCGTTATAGACAAAAATCCTGGTTTTCACTGAATTAAAAGCATAAACGATGCATTATCTGGCCAAGACATTTTAGACGAGCTAAAACATTATTCGCTTGTAGAATTAAACAATTTTAAGTATGCCCCAATTACGTCTTGCGATGTGGAACGGAGTTTCTCAAAATATAAAACAATATTTAGGGATAATAAGCATATGGTTACTTTTGAAAATTTAAAAATGTACGTCATTGTGAACTGTAACGCTCTATGTTTAGAAAATATAATTAATTAAATTATTGCATAGGATGTCTAATTAAAATAATTTCTGTAAATAAAACGTAAATAACGCTAAACAGGTGTTTTTTTAATAATGAAAGTGCATATATTTATTAAAAATTTCTAATGAACGCATATTTCATGATTTTTAAGTGCATATTTCACGTTTTTATAGTGCATAAGTGCATGCATATTTCAGCATTTTTAAGTCCATACAAATCGTATACCTATACATGACTAACGCTTGTACGAGTATATAACACTAAAACTGACCAAACTACAATTAAAGGTTTTTATGTCCGATTGCATTATAAAGTACTGTTTATTGTATTGTAAACTGGATTATTATTGTACTCGTAAAATAAAGTGGTAGTAGTAAAATAAAATATGACAACTGTATATTACATGTCAAATTTTCTTCTATCAAGAGTAAATGTCAAATTTATAAACTGATTTTTTTTGATAATTAGCCAATTTTAGGAATCGAACATAAAGCTTTGTATGCAACTCTTACATAATCGAACTTTATAGACTCGCCCTTTTTATAGGCCTTGCTCGCTTCGCTCGCTCGGCCATAAACTGCGCTTGTCTATAAAGTCCTACATTATGTACTTGTTACATAAATAGCTATTATTTCCACTTTATATGTAAATGACACATATAGGCATTTATGGTGACTAAGTAAATGAGTAGTAACAGCTATATCCCTGTAAAATTCTACGGGCTTCAAAAAAAGACATGTTGAGTTCTACAATACTCATCAACAGAAAGCTAATGGAAACTAATCTGATGCTTAATCAAAACCCTATGATAACGTCTAGTTATAAATTGACTCACCCGCCTTATATTATAAAATGCCCTTTTACACAAAATATACAATGAATTAATAAACGCCGGTAAAGTTGATTTTTATTGGGCTCACTGGATTATGGAGGCTCGCTCCTTCGTCGCCCACCCTACAAACTCTCCAGCTCGCCCATAAAGATTCATTTACAAAGCTTGACACGTAAATAACTATTAATCTGCCGTTCAAAATTGTATTCCCAATAATCTGTGTTCTTATGCTAAACTCTTATGTTATTTTTCGCCTTAGTCCTGAAATTATTTTTCTGGTTGCAAAACTGGTCTTTCCGAACAGCAAAACAGCAGGTTCTCTAACTTTAACATGTAAGAAGATCACTTCCAACACTTACTTCTGTACTTCAATATCTTCAATTTTGTCTTTTTTGTAATTGTGCCACTATAACAGTCTATATTGTGCACATATTCAGATCTTGCCAATTAGTCTATTGTATCGACACCCTTTAGTAATGACAACGTTTCCTGTTTCTCAAAAACTGTTTCTTCTTTGAATGGCGTGCTTTTTTGCAGACGGATGGCGATAACCTTTTATACTTGTCTTGTGCGTATTCAGTGATCGCAAGTATAGAGGACTTACAGCTTAAGGCGGACTCCATAGTATTTGGTTTCTCTTAACGTCCGGGAAGTTTCATGAGCAACATATACCTCAGTGATTAGCTATTGCCTTCCGAGGAAGAAACAATTAAACAAACACTATTCTTCCATCACAAAATTACTATTCTACGGAATTACCTAAATCTTTACAGTTTCTCTGTATTAGTTTTATTTTTCTTGCTAGTTTTTAATTTTATTTTACTTTTAGTGACTATATAAATATTTTTAATAGACGTTTTAACTACGTTAAATTAAATCAAAATCTACTTTAAACAGTAACTCCTCTAATAACCTGTATAAAGCTAAAGCCAAAACAAAGCTAAATCGTATATAAAAAATTACTTACCACCTACACAGACAGCTCTTAAGCAAGACTAAAAGGCTAAAGTAGTCAGACGTTGGAAACGACAAATAAGTATGCGATGGTATGCCACACATTTGACGCCAATTAAATGTGCAATGGTAGATCCACTAAATTATTTTGGTTTAATTTGGCCGTCGGCTAAAATAATCTTTATTAAAATAAATTTGGATCATCAGTTATTTTTTAAATTGTGTTTTAAAATTCACTTTATAAATAAATAAATCTCAAATTATAATAATAAGGTGCGTATACTAAGTTGTCTTACTAAGTACGTATAAGGATAAAAATTGATGACAATTAATGCAAAGCATTAAAAAAATTAATTAATAAATTGGTATACATAAGGTGTTCCATAGAATGGACCATGCCAAACCAATTATTGTTTTTTTATCGAAAATATAAATTTCATTCTATACAGTTACACGAACAACCATCTAAAGTACCAAAATCGTATAGCAGTATTTTTCCTTCTGTTTTAAGATCGAAATGGAAGCGTATTAGGTAATCCATGGCACACTAGACTATAAATAATTGTAGTAATCGCAACAGGCAAATGAAATAAATATTGAAATACCGCTATGTCTTCAAAGTTTAAAAATCAGGAATTACAAAATAATGTCTCAGGCAAATCCAATAAATGTTGAAATTCGTCGTTAATTAAAACAAACGCGAAGTTATTTTAGGCATTTTAAAAATCCTTGTAATCTTTGTAGTTTGCTCACTACTTTCTTAAATATTTTAATGCAGTTATACATCAGTACTTTTGATGTTGTTTATTTCTTCCAATTACATTAACATTTGCATTAATACGAACACATTCCAATTTTTGATTTCCCTTATTTTCTTTTTGTGATAGACACCATAAACACTTATACCATTTTTTTAGTGTTTTGTGCAAATGAAAGAATAAACTTTAATAATAATAATCTTTATTCTGCAATCATTTAAAATATATACAACAGAAACGTTATAAAAAAAACTATAATGGGTTTAATAATATTGTGAGTATAACAATAATATTTGTAATGACAAAAATAATAATAGTGATAGCGAGAGTTCAGTGCAGTACTGCTTTTCCACTCGGATCTTGATGTTAATAAATTAACAATTGCCTCAATACCAAAATTAAACTGAACTGATTGCTGGATGAATGGTGTATAATGTCTATCTCAAGAAGATGCACATATCAACAAGACGAATTTCATGTACATAAATAAAGATAAAAAGATAAATAAAGATAAAAATAAATAAAGATGGCGTTGTTGTCGATATAAAATTGAGTATAACCAAGACAATAGATGACATTATAATATTGTTGGCCGTATCAGTTATCTTACCGTTTTACAACGCTGCAGGTACGAATCACCAGTATTAAGTCATTTACAGGTTATTATTTCTTTAATTTGGTCATTTCACTTGGTACAAAAAGAGTTAACAGTTAGGAATATGTGGATATTTTCTTCTTAGGTTATTATTGTAACGAATGGGAAAACCCCTACGAGGGCGACGAACAAGCTAGAAGTTAATTAAACGCCCTCAAGGTGTAATGAGAATATCAATAAATATCTTTGTAATATAAATTATAGTGAAATAAATAGTCAAATAATAAATTAGATTAAGTTCGTTTAATAGTTTATAATTGGGTTTTGTTATTAGTTAAGATTAAATTAATGTTTGTTAGTGTAAATATTTTCCTTTGTTAATAGACGATTAAACAACATTTTTGGTATTATATAAAAATAACGTTACAATCTGTCTTTAAAAAATGCACGACGTTGTACCTCTGTTACTGAAAATCCAATTTCAATATTTCAGAAACGAAATAACCAAATAAATCAAATAGGGCTCTAAAGACTACAAAACGGCCTCATTCTAAACATTATTTCTGGCAAATGACAGTCAATTTGTTTTTCAAATAGATATATTTTACTAGCAATACATATATTTTATCTCGTTCTGACAGAGATTTTTCTTTAATTAAATAGTGTAATACTTTTGGAAATTAATTTCGCGTAATAAACAAAAACGAAGTGTGTCCCGGAATACAAAACAATAGAAAATTGCGTTACCTAGTGAAAAAAGCAATATAATAAGACACAAAGGTGCCTAATTATTAATAACAGAGTTACAGCGTCGTGCGTTTTTTATAACACAGCTTGTATGTAGGTTTTTCAAGAAAGCTATTAGAAGGAAAGAAATAAATGTAAAAATCTTAAAAAAGTCATGTAAAAGAGAGGTTACATAATTTACTCTTTGTAATTATATTGAATTGTAATTGTAATTTTAAATTGAAAGTTATGACTACGGTTAAATACCAACTAAATAAATATTGTAACACTAAATAGACAAAGTTGACCCTATGATGTGCTGACCTCAATTACAATAGATTTACGTATTCCTATATTATAACAACATTGAAAAGGTAAATTGGTTTTGGAAACGGAAATCTGCTTTTGTTAATAATTTATACAACAATGCAGCAATTAATTTATCTTGTAACACAACTGAATTATTATAGTTCGTGTGCGGTTGCGGATATTGCATATTAATTACACTTACATACATGCAGCAAAGGTACTGTTGTATTTCATAGACAATAAATTACAATAATAGGCAATAATATTAATTACAAAACTTTTGCTGTAATATGTATCTACTACTTTATCGCATAAAAGTGAATATGTGCAGGAATACAGAAATTTCTATTTAAATTGACTCTGAAATTGATGATCGTTCTTCAGATAATACAAAATCTACTTTCATTTTCTATGTTGTTATTCTAGTTTTATATTTCTAGACAGACATTGATGAGAGTTGTGCATTTTAACGGACACTGGCACGTCTTTATTTCTAATATTAGTTACTTTTATATCTTTGAAGGCGTAGTTTAACGTCTGTATTAATTAACTCTGTAATTATATAATTTTCTTAGCGGTTTACCAAACGGTTGGGTAAAATCTTCTACTGAAGCAATTGCATTAAATACGAAAGAAAAGTATGCAACAAACCATTTGAATAGATTGTGTAACGAGCTCATAATGGGAACACAATTTATTTCTCAAGGTATAAATCTTGCTTTAGGCACGTAATCTTTAAAAATTCCTTTTAGTATTATTTAAAAATTAAGAAAATGTTGACTTGTAGGCTATAAAATTGGGTACATACGAAACCTAATCTATGGTTTGATTTTATTTTTTATAGATAATCCCCTATACCGCATTTTTCCTGGAATTTCAAAAGAACAAAATATTCTCAAGCCATTATGCTTATTTGGTTTGGCAGTTTTTATTGCTTCGAGGTTTTAGTTATTAGCCTGGTGCATCTTTTGATAAAATGAAAGAGAGAAATTTGTTTAATTTTATTATTGGCTAGACATGTCATATATAAATTTGAGTAGTTAAATGCATACAACCGTTCTTAAAATTAAAAACGCGATTCTCCTCGGCGGATTTTTCCGTGCTTGAGTTAAAGGGTTTAAATGGTAAATAATTAATTAAATGTTAAATGTTAAAAATTAATATCTTATAAAAGAGGAAAATATTTTTTTCCATAAAAGTGGGGTCATTACAAATTGTTGGTTTTTCAATATTATGTAGTTATTTTCTATCTTGCTACAGGGTGGGGTTTGCTAAAATATTATTGTTTTCTAAATATTTTGTCAAGAAAAAAATCGACGCAAGCCCAAGAGAGTTGTTCTGCCTAAACAGATACCAGCAAATATTTAAAGTGTCCAAAACGGAAACATAAAATATAAATTAATAATGAAATTTTTGTGTTGTGTTTTACAATTAGTTGTAAATAATTGCGATGGATTTCACAAAAATTAATTTCTTTATTGTTCTGCTTTGAAGTATCAATTCATAATAGCTTCCTACTGATCAAGCTTAGAAACAAGAGTTAAAACCAATTTGTTTTCTAATTAGTGAAAGCAATGTAGTGGAAACTTATAAACCTTGTCGATGAAATTGGAACGAATTAATTAGGGGTAACTTATAATGTTGCAGGTTCTAAACTTACAAGCTTGTACAACGGTTCTCAATAATTAGTACCTATAGCAAAAGTTTAAACTTGTAATAGGTGTTAGTCTCTTGTAAAATATGTCATTATGAGCTTGTTAGGAGCGTAACAAATATTAAATTTCGAGTTTAGATGTAATACAATTTTTCTTATAACAAAAAACAAAATAATTTAAGCTTTTAATTGATATTATGAGAGGACAATCTAGTAAACCGGAAATAAGGAATGATCTACAATGTACTTAATTACTGCAAAGAAACCATTTCTTGTATTATAATTTATAAAAATGCTTTATATTTTGTATGAAGATTTATCTTTCAAGCTGTAGTTGGGAAATGTTAAGTATAGATTAATTTTTTCATGCCTAGCTTAATTAAATTAAGATTAAAATATATTAGTTTAATAATAATCAAGATCTTCCTAATATTTTAAATAGCAACACCATAACATTCACTCAAAGGAAAATTATTAGCATTAAATTCACCGATTTCCATTTCACTAGTAAATGTACAGTTGCTCGACTTGCCGCATGTAATTTATCATGCTCCAGTATGTCAGTGTAATTCGCCATTTACTAATACAAACTTATGCCAAACAAGAAAAGCTGAAAAGCTACCCTATGCTCGGCTTGCATCAACCTTTACATAATGCATACAAAAGAAGTTCAGTTCTCAGTGATACAGTCAAGAAGAGTATTATGGAAGGTTTTTGATTTTCCGGCTCATTTACTTAATAATGTTAGTGACAGTTGGGACACAATCTATATGCAATTGATTTGAATGCTAGAAACTTGGTAAACTGAATTCTGTGTTCATAGAATTATTTAACGTAAGATGCACGAATCTAGCTATGGCAATATCTTTCAGGCGTTTAGACCATTCCTATTCTTTTGAGATGCCGTTTTTAACGTCGGCAACCTTTCTTATGTCAACAATCTTCTTCACGAGGCACTGAGCGGAGTTAAGAAAATTATCGTATCTATGATGTGCATGCATTTATTTGAAATTTATTTGTGGGTTTGCTTGAATGGTGTGGCAGTAATTCGTTGAAATCACTGCCGGCCGGCGTGCATCAAACCACTGCATCAAACCTCTCGTTGTCCACAAGTAACACTAGCATTACATTACAAGCACATGCATTGTAACAGAAAATTGTTAAAACCTCTCAAACCTGGGTTTGCATAGGTGGGAAAACGTATGCATTATTGTCCACCCACAAAACACAAAAAACGTATACTTACGTAATACTCAAAATCCCGGATGAGACGTTTTGGAAAAGACTTGACAAGGTCTTAAGCAGTTAATTAAGTCTCTTTAAAATATTAAATTAGTGCTATGTTTTCCCTAATATAAATGTTAGTAAAGAGAAAATGTGTTTAGTTTGTAACACATTAAGAACATTTAATAGGCTGCGATAGGCTCCGGAAGCTTTCAAATAGTCAAATAGCACTTATACGTAATATTCATGCAATAAAAAAAATAGATACTCATGCTAGGATATTAGTTTTATTCATGCTTAAGGATACAATACTTGGTTACAGATAATTTTATCAAGTTAAAGTAGGAAAATAGGAGTACGATTGTCTTAATACACACTCACTTTATAAAAGGTTTATAAATATAAAAAGACATATCAATCAGTTAGATTGTTTTTGTAGTAGAACATGGTTTATGTAACCCATATTACATGTTGTAACGGGTACATTTTCCAACAGCATTTTGTACGCAGAATTTAGCATTTATTCTTATTAAAAATCTTAAGTTCGGTCCTGTGGGCTTCGTTTTGTTTAAATCAGCATTTCATCATGTAAATAATTCCTACTGAAAGCACTTTTAAGAAAAGATTGTTTCATATTTGCTGTAATTAAAGAATGTAGCGTCATAATGATGTTGTCTTTTCGTATCCTGCTAAATTGCATTTTAAAATAATATCAATTATTTTAGGGAGAGACCTTGCTAAGAAACTGTGAGAAGTACTTGATCATCAATTTTATAGAAATATTTTGTTAACATTCTGAGTATACAGGATTCGAAAATGAAGTTTCCTTTGTTCGTAAATTGCGTTTTAAATTTTAAATCTGTTTATAGCGTAGGAATCTTGTCTACAAGGCAGATGCTGTAGCATTCCACACTAGTTTGAGGCGCAATTTTAAGTGCTACTTTTTACACTTAGAGTCGAGAATCCTATAGAAGGCCAAATAAAAGCGCCCTTGCCGCATAAAAACAGATGTATCCACGTGTAACTACGGGATCGGAGTTCATAAAAAGCCTTCGCTGGTTTTGACGCGGGAGACTCGCAACTGCACCCTGATTGCATGCGGTCGACATTGTGTTAGAGACTCGCCACTGTACCCTGATTGCATGCGGTCGATATTGTGTTAAAGATGCCGTTTAGCTTAAGTGCTATGAGATTTGAAAGATAATCCTAAATACAGTACAGTACAGTTTTAATGCTATTTTGTGTAGAGTGCAAGTTTTAAAAGAATTTCCGTCTCGTTAATTCGTGCTAGAAGAATTATTATACTTTTGTAACGCGGGTAAATAAATGTGTTTCACGCTATAGTGAAGAACTATAAAACAACAAACAATTATTTTGCTTCGTTTGAGTTTAAGACCAGTGCAGTTTTTTTAAAGCAAAACCATTTAAAGCGATCTCGAATTTAACGATCGACTCTAGTGCTTTTATAAATTAAAACCCCGCTTAAAGAATTTAAACGCATTTGGTGCTACACGTGATTAAAAACAACCTAAGTTTCTGAAACATTATCGTTATTTTCCAAGTGAAAACCCCGTTTGTTCATGAAATCATATGGGCGAATGACAATAACTAAATATTATCGCATTTTTGGTACGGAGAATCAACACTTCAATACAACGCCGAGTTCAACGACAATTTCCCCAAATGAAAGGCCGAATTTCCAATTTCTACTGGGCTATATTATGTATGGTATTCCACAAATTTGAGGGATAATATTCAAGGTACTGTAGTTTTAAGGATTTGTTTATAATTCAGTTAATTAAGAATCTCACAGTTAAGAATTTTTTCTTAGGGGAGAGCTCTCTTCGTTATTAAAAAAAAATCTTTAAACTTTAATTTAATTACAAATCATTGATATTGATACTGTCGAATTGATTTAATTTGTCTAATCTCATTTAGATATTTGTTTATAAATTTTGTCCAGAAAAAGACCAGTCAATACAAATTTTAATATTTGAATTAATGTGTTTGAATAATTTTTGTGTTCGATCCAATAAACTTTTTAGTTATTTCCGTTATCTAATGAAAAGTTCTAGATGAATTTTTATTGATTTATTCTGGTTTAGTTATAATCTAATGAACTTAGATTGGAATTGTAATAAATGTATGAGGTGTGTTTTATTTCTTATATATATGCAAAGTTATGTCGTTGCCATTTTTCTGATTAAATAAATGTTATTAATTCAAAACTAAGGATCTAGAAAACGGAACCATATTAGTTATGAATGCTCTGCTTCATTTTACTTCAAAATTTTAAATTAACAAAATTTTTTGATTCAACTAAATATTTTATTCATTTTCTGGTTAATGAATTTAATCATTTTTAATGCTTATTCAATTTACATCTTTGATTGGTTATTTATAATTAATAACTTAAGCTTCATAACCAGATGGCGCCCTTTTAAGTTTTTATTTGTGTTTGAACCTTTATCTATTGCTTTTCACAATTTATACAGCTGTGAAACCAATACCTACGACTTGACTAATTAATTTGTAAGAGAGAGTTTAAATCTCAAGCTGTGGCAGACATTTGAGTTTTTAGTTACAGTAAGTATAAAGCATTTTTATAGTTTCGTGTATGATTTTTTATGTATGTTTCAATGTTCAGGATAGTTTATCCATTTTTTTAGAGGATTTTATCTTTCTTTATATGGGGTTTGACGATAATTAACGTAGAAGAGAATTTTCTTGATCCTACTAAGCTGAACCAATTTCGGGAAAATATTTCACTGGCAATATGTAAAACGGGTCATTATTGTAATGTCTATAACAGTACATTTAACTTACAAACTCCTGTATTTGAAAAATTTATGTTAATATTAGTGAAGGTATTGGCTTTGCTGATATGATTCAATTTTTCAAAATATTGATTTTATTATACTATTTTACACCGTTGCATGAATTGGAGTACTGTATTCTGGACAAGAGTGAGTATAGTTTGATTTAATTTATGTTGTCATTTGTATGGGAACTTGTAAAGCGACGTTTGACTTTAAAAACGTGTAAACAGATTTTTTATTTAAGTTTTTCTTTTGTTGTAAATATTTTTCTATGTAAACTGCATAAATATGTATGAGTTACCTTGGGTAGCTAATGAGTTTTCATTGTAATTAAGTTTTAATGAGATTTTTGACCGTTGGTCGTTTTCGTTGATTTTCTCAGTTTTCGTTTATTTTAGACTATAAGTGTGTTATATTGTTTTAATTGTATTTTAGCCAGCTACATTTCTGTCTTTTTAGATTTAAGATTAGCGCTAATTATGAACACATATTTTTCGTTAGTCACGTCATGATAAAATTTTGATGTGCGATTGTTTTGAAAATTTTTGTTGTTTTCAATTGTTTTGGTGAAACCTATATAAACTCCGGGAAAAAAGAACAATTTCGGTCGATAAAACGCATTGGGAGTGTCCATGCTCGACTCCAGACCAAAAATCTGCAAAATAAAGTAAGGTTAAGTGATAACCAGATGTTTTTTTGTAAACAAATGATAATTTTTAACAAAGTGTTTATGGAATTAAAGAGTTACCTGAATATTTAAATCAAAGAAGATTTATTTTCGTTCTTCAGCAATTATATGAAATTGTGAACGATTTATTTAAATCAAAAGATTTTTATTTATCATCAATTCGGATATCGGTATTGTATGGATCAGCTGTTGAATTGAAGCTGTCTGTATTACCGATAATACAATATAAAATACATTTGAGTGGATTCGTTGACGTATTTATTGTGAATACAACGCAAGACATACCTAACTTTAGTTTTGTAATTTGTAATAATAGCTAACGCTTAAAATTTGATATTACAAAATTACAAAAGTAAGGTTATTATAGTTTACGGTATGTCAACAATAAGCGTTTCGCAGGCATGTTTATGTGCTGTGAGTGAAATATTTTGCTGACTCTATATATACTTTCTTGGAAGATTGTAGTAATATATGTACAGCGATTGAAGGAAGTAAGTACGTAACACGTGGTTCTAGAGTTAAGGTTGGAAATAAGATAATACGCCAGAGGATTCCTAAATGTAGAATTTAATTCATTACTCTTTATAAATAATGGGTCGAGTAATTATATTTCGAGTAAATTTTAATTTTTAATAGTCCTCAACGTAGTGACTCTATACTAACAGAGTCACTACTTGATTGCAAGATCAAGTTTTTCTTTGGAAGAAGAATGTGATTGTTGATAATCATACAGATCAGCACGGGACTTGTTGTCAAGAAATAATTCTATGAGTCCGACAGGACGAGCCAAGGAAATACTTGTAAAAACTAATCGAAGCTCCGCTACAACAGTAGAATATTATTAGTATAACTTTTACATATCTATTGTATTTTGTAAATACGGATCTAAATTAGTAATTATTGTCAAATTGAAAATATCTCTTACACCAATTTAGCTTTCTACAATTGGTCATACCATATCGTCGACAAGTTGATGTATTTTCCTTATAACGGTGATTTAATAAAATATGCAGCATATAAAAGAGAGTTAATCGAAAAAAAAATAAATTTGATCTGGTTTATTTTCAAACGATATTGGAGTGACTTTATGAAAACGGCAGTAAAAGAAACCTATCCCGTATCCACAGTGAAAACAAACAATACGGGAAAATTTCCTCTTCGGTTATGCAGGCATCACATTTCAGGTATTTCCTTTAGAAAATGTTTTAAATATCGTTATCGCTAAATTATAAAAACTGTTAATAATAGAAGTTGTTTAGTGTATACAAATTTTAAAGGATGTCTAGAAATCTTTATATGTATAAAGAAATTAATATCTATTTTGACCAACCTTGTTGCTATAATAGGAAAATGTGACGTATGCTCTTTTCATACAAATAATAACGTTAGTTTCTAGGTAAAAAGTTACATTAATTTTATGAAATATTCATTTTGCAATCATTTTCTTTATGATGCAAGAAAATAGTGTCCGTTGCGCTTCCACAAATACTGTCTCAAAAAACAATATTTTTCAATCAAAAAACCAGAGCAGTTGCTGAAATTAACATTTATTATGTAGAAAATTCCATGTAATGCTGAGTTCGCTTTTCAGAACATTAAAAGCACGTAAAGTGCGTTTTATAGCCAATTTTGTAAAATCTCCGCTGCCTGTTTACGACGTGATTTTGAGATGTAATGATTATTTCCTTTATATACTGTATTCAAACACAATTTTAAATTTGTTTAATTAATTTATTCTGATTTAATAAATGTGAATTAATAATGCTGTAATGGCACTAATGTAAAGCCATCGTGTTACACCTGTTGATGATATTTAAACATGACATATTAAGTTTCAGGAGAAGATTCAAAATTAAAACAATGAAGTTAATGTAAGAAGTATAGCAGGTGTTAGAAATGCCTCTGGAAATAAATGGGATAAGAGAAGAACAGTTCGAGAGATATTCTAAGTGGCATGGCGCGTGCTCTACATTTGAATATACTGCTGCGGTTTGTTTTCATAGCATTAAAACGGCGAATAGTTTATTGTAATATGGTTGGCAAATAAAGGGTGTGCACGAAAAAAATATGGCCACCTAATTATGACATCAGGCACCCCTACACAGGTACTAAAATGGCATTGCAGCAATAGATTCTTTGAATTGATAGCTTACTGTAAATAACATATTCAAAGTTTTTCGTTGTGTAGTTTTCAAATAAATTCAAAAGAATACAAGCTTCGTCAAAAAACATTGTGAAAATCCTTCATTGTTAGACTGCGCGATCGGAAAATGTCAAAATATATCAGAATCGGCCGTAGGAAAAGTTTCAAGCGATTTCTCTGAACGTTTAACGATAGATCGGGAGTCAGGTTCTTGTAGGAAATCGGATGCAATATGTAAAAAAACGGAAAGGAAGGTGATGCAAGCATTCACGCAGAATCTGAACTTGTCCGTGGGGGATGTGGCTTAAAAGATTGGAAAATCTTCATTACATGTTCAAAAAGTAAAAAACAGGGATGGACTGAAAACATTCAAGGTGCAGAAAACTCCGGATCGGGAAGCAAAACAAAATTCCAAGGCGAAGGCCCTCGCAAAAAAACTGTACACCAATTTTTTAACGAAAGCAGATTGTGTAACAATGGACGACGAAACATACGTCAAAAATGACTTTCAACAGCTTCCATATCAATAATTTCTTACTTGCAAACAACTTTGCGGAGTTGAGGACAAATACAAACAAAAGACAATTTCGGAATCTTCTAGAAAATATTTGGACTGGCAAGCGACTTGCACTCTTGCATATACGGGCGAAAAAGAAGTTCAAGTTTTGTAAGGAAAGGC
This sequence comes from Agrypnus murinus, assembly GCA_929113105.1. Taxonomy (NCBI): domain Eukaryota; kingdom Metazoa; phylum Arthropoda; class Insecta; order Coleoptera; family Elateridae; genus Agrypnus; species Agrypnus murinus. The sequence goes on along the minus strand of OV816024.1, from coordinate 224,359,401 downwards.
ACCATCAATACTGAAATCTATTTAGAAGGTTTAAAAAAAGTACCTGCTACCATTTATAAGAAGTCATAATGTTTCTATTCTGTTTTGGCCATATCTGGTCACATGTCACTATGCCAAACAAGTGACTGATTGGCAAGCAACGAATGGGATCACTTTTGTACCTAAAGATAGCAATCCACCGAATTGCCCCAAACTGCCGCTGATCGAACAATACTGGGCTATTGTAAATCAAACACTCATATAAGCAAAAGAATCTGCTAAAGAAATTGTTGACTTTCAGAAAAAGTGGAATAACCTTACAGAAAGATTACTACTACGGTTGTACAAAATTTGATGTCTGATGTGAAACGAAAAGTTAAATATTTTAGTTATAGACAGTAATAATGTACAATATATGTAAATACGTTTCAAAAGCAACATATTTGTTAAAAGTTAATAATAGTTTGAGGTAATAAATAATTTCAGAAGATGCTACTTTGTTGATGTTTCTGTGGCCAGATTTTTTCGTGCACAACCTTTATGTGTAATTGTGTACTTGATTCTGCAAAGAATACTGAATTATCGTTTATTACATTATTATTTACATCCCTCGAGCTGTCGTAGTTGGTTGATTGGTTTGTTCAAAGTGAAACGTAAATGGGTTTATGTTAAAACTAATCAACTGAGGATAATCGAAAGATGAATGTATTAATATTAGTATATGTTTATGCTTTAGTCTGTTGGAGTCCCGTTCCTCTTGTTTGCTAGATTTACATATTTCCTAACTGATATTGTCTAGGTTTGTGCAATAATTAACCGATTGATTAAAAAATGAAATAGCTCTAAAGCAGACTAGAAGTTAACCAGTATATATTCATTCATTTATTTAAATCATAGTTAAATCACTCTATTTAAAATACTCGTATACAATAATTTCTAAACTAGGTTAGACAACATATACAAAGAGTATTCATTGATCATGTAAGTAATAACAAATTTTGCTACGGTTGTGCTGCCAATTTACATATATTAAAAATTACAAGACATACATACATACATAAACAGCCTTGGTAGTGTAATGTCTGGCGTGCCGGACTTTCACCCAAGCGGCCCGGGTTCGACTCCCGGCGCTGGCAGATCTGGTTAAGGTTTTCTGCAGTTTCCCTTAGCTGTAACACAAATGTGGGATTTGCGCTGTTCCATCTATAAGTCGGCTGCAGCCGCACATTGGGCCTACATAATAATAATAATCGCCCCCTCCCTCCCGCACAAGCTTATAGCTTCTGGGGCCTTGGTTAAGGTTATGGGTTGTAGTAATTATTATTATTATTATTATACATATTTTTAAAGCATTAATTTTCAAATCGTTTTTTAATCTTGATTTCCTTTGAATTTAAGCAACCCTTTGTACTCATGCATTGCCACGTTTTATTTCTTTAATGTTTATCAACTTCGAATTGCTTCGGAAAGTCCGTCCCCAATTTTAGTAATATTTAGAAGCCTGTATTAAAACATTTTTGTACTTGTCTATGATTGCTGGTTTATTTATTTAATTGTTTGTTTCTTACAGATATTTATTTATATAATTATTTAAGCGTTTGTATTAACATCAATTATGTTGTTACCTTGTCTTTATGAAAGCTACAATTGAACTAGCACCTTTAAGCAATTTCCCTAAGGATGAAAAATTTATAGAAGAATCACGTGAGTTCCCACATCAAATGTGTTTGTCAGTTAAACCATAAACATTTCGTAAAACAAAGAAATAATTGACAAAATTTCTACCACCCAACATATATGAACTAATATTACTTAAGTGGCAGACATTTATATGTGAAACATGATAAAAAATACACCGATATCTTCTCTATCTTGTCAGAAGTCCTCCAAGAAAGCGTATTAGGGCCCATTCTCAGATCTGCCAACAAACAACAAGACTGATAACGGCTGCAGATGGTACTACTATCCTGGCATCGCACCCGTACGCACGCTTGCAAACAAAACTAAAAAGCAACTGTCCATCTGTTCCCACCCCCCAGCTGAAATATAGAAACCTGCTAGATGCCTTGAACTGCACCTTGATATGAGAATTCATTGGAACTCAACTTGATATCCAACTCTGGGAGAGCTAGTACAGTAGAATCACTTTAATCCGAACTTATAAATGCAAGGGTAATTCGTATTAACGAGAAATTCGGATTACTGGATGTACAAATATAAATATTGTTTTATGCCATGGTACTTTATTATAAAGAACTTAAATTATGTAATTTACTAATTTTGTTACAAAACTTTTATTTCTAATTAAGAAAATCAGTAATTTTTTGCTTTAAGATTTCTCTTTCTCCTTTTATAGCGTTGTGCTCTCACTTTATGGTCTTCATTTCAGTATTTCTCTATTTTCTGTACCTTTGTCAATAGATGAGACATATTCTAGGATTTTTGTTATGCTTTTCTTTATATCACTGGTTGTCTATTTACCAACACCATATTTTAAACCAATCGTTAAACACCAACCCAATATTTAATTGCTGAATTTCTCTGATAGTTTTAATAATATGTGTTTACGTTTTGACATTTTTTTATTGAATTTCGAACGCCACGAATACAAATTATCTATTAACAAAATTGTAAGAAAAAAGTTTTAAGGTAGATGATGTCATTATACAAACAATTGCGGCAAAACTGCAACGTCAAAACATTTAGATCTCCTTTGTGATGCTATGATTACTATATTTATAGCTTATTTTTTACATCTGTAGCCTTCAGGGTTTTTATTACTCTTTATATTAATAACAAAAGCGTTTGCTGATCTTCGTAGAATTTGTTTACACCTGTCGGGTCGTAACAGTATCAGCCAAAAACTGCATCAGCAATCTGCTATAATCTCATTTATAATTAATATTCACCTTCCAAGAACTCTACATATTCAATTTTCGTATGTACATAGAATTTTATTGTTCGGATTAAAGAGATTTGTTCGAATTAAAGAGGATTTCGGATTAAAGAGGTTTGTTCGGATTATAGCTTGTAAATGTTGCTGTTCGGATTACTGGATGTTCGGAATACAGTGTGTTCGGATTATGGATTCCTACTGTAATTCAAATTCTGAAATTTTACAACGATAATCAGAGCAAACTGCTCCGTTTAATCACCTGTGTTAGCCTCACTTACGGGGGACTCAACTGAGGAGACGAAACGAGTCAAATAAAGCGTCCCCGACCTTGAACGTTAATTCAAGTTTGAACGTTACTTCTAGATGGCGCTACGATTCTGGACAACGCTGACAGTGTTGACAGATTATGCGATTTATCGCAAATTTTATCGCAAATCTGGCTAATTTTTATGAAACATTGCGACCCATATGGCACTCCAGCGAACTGTCAACAATGGCCAGCGTGGTCTGAGCGTTGTCAAGGACCGAAGCGCCTTCTAACGAAAATTTTTTAAAATACAGGCCATTGGGTACGCAAATGTTTGGAACGCCCATTGCCGATTCGTCTCCTCAGTTGAGTCCCCCGTAGCCTCACTGTAGTTTGTAACATGCACAAATTTCCAATTTCATAGTAATGCATATAACAACGATATTTTAACACAAAGAAATGCCCCGCGATCAGGCGTCATTTATACTTACTATACAACTCAAGATTGCCTCGGCTTGAGGTCTTTACTTTACAAATTTAAGTTCAGGCCGCAGGTGTTGTTTCCACAGCTCACTAATTATAAAAGAAACGGATAAAGGTTTAAAACGCAAGAAAATGCATATTGTTGAGCGCCATCTGTTTAGGAAAGTCCAGGAATTTTATAAATATAATGACCTAATACTCGCAAACAGAAATCGACATCAGATCTATTAAATTTAATTCAAATATTAGTCATAATCAATTGTGTTAAAGTTAGGTTGAATAAAAAATATTTAAAGACTTTCATAAATATATGGTTCTATAATATTCAGATTAATAAGTTTCAATAAAAAATTTATTTAAAAACCAAAAAATAAGAAAGTTTCATATAAAACATCGTTGTAAATAATAATAACAATGATACCCAACAACGTAAAAATTCTTAAAGATATGGGAAATAATATAAAAAACATAGGTCGAAAATGTTTAATACAAAATAATAGTTCTCTTATATTAACATTGAAAAAATAAAATAAAGTCACAATACCTTCTTCAATTAGTTCACTCCAACGTCACCTTACAAAGCAATTATTACAAGATTACCTTTTAAATCTGAACAAACACTTATCACCAAGCTCGGACGTCAGATGAAACAGAAGAATCTGGAAAACACCCTAATTTCTGATACGCTACGGAATATTTGAACCAAGGAATTAAAGTTCGATATAATTGTCTTACTGTAGAACTAATATTTAATTGCGTTCCCTTTTTAACTAGTTAGAACAACCATATAAACTCCATTATTAAGTATTTAGAATATTCTTCTTAAACCACCACTGATTAGTAAAGTTGATCGTGGAAATGTTTTTCTTTATTACGGAAAACACCACACATAAGTGTATCATTTAAAGGTTATTTAGATTTAAAACTTCCATTTACGAATTACTTTAAGACGAGATTCCGTTTAATATTAATTTATGATGCGTTAAGTTCATTAATTATAATTTTTCGTTGTACTAACAATATTAGTATCAGAAGAAATTGTTCATAAAACGTAAATTCGGTAACAAAACTATGGCCCACACTTTAATTATAAAGTCGTACGGAACTAATAATTAAGTATCTTTACGGTAATTATTATAGCAATTTTTAAATTTAATCACTTAAATTTCTACAACTTTAACGGTAATTAAACACGGTACTGGATATTTGGGAGTTGCCGACGGCAAAACCAACCCTATACGTAAAATATAATAGCTCAGAGCTCCGTGCTCTTTGAAAGTTTATTTCGGACTCTTCTTAAAAAAGGATTCAAACTTACATGATGACGGGCAATCTTAAGGGGGAGCATTTCGAATAGACCAATAAAAGAACGAAATGACTTTTTTAAACCAACCAAAATTAATATTTTTACACAAAGAAAGATTCAGAGCCCGGGGTTTCACAACGACAAGTTTTGCAGACATGATATCTTTCGAAGCGCAGATGTGTTTATTTAAAATTTACCAATAAGCACGTACAAGAAATCATAAATTAAGGAAGAATAAAAGAAGGAAGATAAGTTTTAATAATATTTTTTCATAGAATTTCAACTTATACATATATGGGAATATTTAAAATGTTTGTTCACATCAACTGAAAGCGCTGGCCTTTTTAAATTTAGAGGGCAAATTTATTCGAGAATATTCTTTTCCACGAAAACAAGAGATGGTAGGTACTAACATGCGCAAAGACGGTACCTTTGTTTAGAGCGGAGTCTATAGATTTTTCTACAAATAATTTTATTATTCTGGAATATTTCTTTTTAAGTAACCTTTGATATTTAAGGGCTCACATTTATACCGAATACCAACACAATTTTAAATCAAGAAAAGATATACATTAATATGCAGGACCGCACTAAGGGTTTCTATCATTTATGCAAAAAATTACATTTCTCAGAAGTTCAAAAAATGAACCGTTACATGCAACCTTAAATGTATTAACAGCAAATAATCTCAGTACGGTCCTGTGCAGTTCAACATATTTTAGTTGGGGTAAAATCTGCAAACTTTGCTTTAAATTAAATAATGCTCTTTCATGTATCAAAAGTCACCTTTACATGTTTACACAAAACAAAATCGCTTCTGTAATAAAAAACAGACGATATTACGAAGTAAGTAAAGTTTTCTTTAGTGTGAAAGGTCACCTCAACACGTTTCCATAGTTATAAAAGTTATTTCGTAGAAAAGAACCTTGATAATAACTTTGATAAATTAATTTATAAATATTTTAAACTAATACCGCCTTTTTTACAAAGGATTTCAGTTCCTAAAATGCATTTACTTTTTATTTATGGTTTCCTGTTCATACTTATCGACATTGTGCATAAACAAATTCTCCCGATTGCAGACGTATAAAAAAGTATTGAAGCCACGTGTGGATATCGAGTTATTTTCGGTAAGCGGATTTTAGTTGCGGTAAAGCCCCTTGGAATTACTTAGAATTATCTCAAAGCTTTTTGAATGCTTATTCCTGATTGGCTTAAAAAGTCACGCTATTTTGCTATAGGTTAGTTTAAAAGGTTAGGTTTAATTGTGATGATATAAAATTCAAATGCCTTAGTTCAGTTTTAAGTTTTAACAGAGACGACAACCATCAAAGAAGCTGGTGCCTCGAGGCTTCTCGGGGCGCTTCGTTCCCCGAGAATATTTTAAAAGGGTCGTCATGGTGAATGTATGCCCTTATTATTAAGTATTTAGTTCGGAGTTAGTGAATTTGATAAACTATTCCGTACTACCGTTTATGCCCTCAATTTAAGTTTAGTGTTATATCGTACCGATTTTATTGTTTGGAAATTAATCCAATACAAGGATTATTTCGCAAGTTTAGTTAGGTTATTGAAGAAAAATAATATCGTTTCGTTATATTGGAAAATTAAGTATAATTCCGTATTACCGATTGAAGATTTGTTAAGCAGCTTTCAAGTATGCAGAATTAAAGTACCGTTACCATTATAATTCATGAAGACTTTGTTTTGTTTTGGAATTTATTGCAAATAATTATGAGAAAGTTCGATGAATCTTGTTAAGACAAAATCGTTCAGAATTTAAAATAATAATGTGTTCCAGCAACCTCCAGGTCAGTGGATTGATATTGTGTTTTGTGTAAGGTCATTATTGTTTTTATAGTGTATTGTGTTTGAAGTTTTCCATTTATGCAAGAATTTTTGAACTTTGTGGACTAATGAAAATGTTTTAAGGTATTGATTTTTTTAATTAAGTTTTTTATGTAAAATTTATTTGGGATCCCGAAATTAATTAACTTCTAGGAGTGATAGCTTTTCGATTTTGATGTGCTTTGTTTTATGTTTTAATATACAGATTTCGAATTTATTTATTGATTGATATAGTTAGGCTCAACGAACTCTGATGTTTTTTGTCAATTAAGATTTTTTTGTTGTTTGACAAATGCTTCATTAATTTAACGTAAAATTTAAATGGGAAGTTATTCCCTTGACTGATGACTCCCCGCATTTTTTTCTAAATCCAACATCCTCAGTTTTGGTGGCGCCCAACATGTTTTTATTTGTTCCTGACTCCATTACTTAATTAGAAGCTTTTGGGGTTAACACCCACACCTGAATTTAAATTTGCATAATTAGATATCTCAGCCGGTGTATATAGTACAGTAAGTATTTAGTGATTTTTGTATTAAGATACAGTGACAGTCCATCGTGGCGCTTCATTTTTTTAGAGTGCTACAAATGGTGCCCAAGTGTGGGACTTTTATGACTTTTTCTGTTTTTTGCAAAAATACTCGAACTTTATACATAAAATGTAATTTATAAAAATAATTTAAGAGCCATCGAATGATACTAAGAAGTTATAACCTCATCGTTTTAATTCCGCACGAAATGAGAAGGGTTTAGGTAGATTTTCATCGGCGAACGAAACGCAACGCACGAAACAAGAATATACACTGAAACACGTGTAGAGTATTCTGTATAATTTATGGAAACATTTAAATACAAGAGTCTTTCTTAAAACTTTTTAAATGCTTTATTTTTCTGGAGGAGTATAACCGACGAAACCTTAGTATTAATCTGATCTGAAATAAAATATAAACAGGTGTGTATATTCTGAAACGAGATAGTTATACTCTCTCTTAAGAGGAATCCGTACGATGAAAATAGTATCGATTTTATGGCTTTCTGGATCTGCTTTACAGCCGTTAATATTAAATATTTTTGAGATTTTCTTTTTTTGTTAGAAAATACACCCCTTCTACGATTCCGTCAGACGCAACTGAGGAAAGCGATTAATTTTTTGTTAAAAATAAATTGTAAACTTATGAAAAAATGCACATTTTCATGTGCAGAATACGCGAATTTAGGTAACATATTAGAAAAAAGAATGTAATGTAAGTCTTCAACTATATTTCTGTTAAATTTTGTCATTGTAAGATAAAATATGTAAGAGCAACGTTAAATCCAGTAATACCCTGCAAACATATTTTCAGAACATCGTGCACCCCGCTCCGATACAAAACTTCCCCTTCGCTAACGAATCGAGAAACCTCGTGGTAATAAGGTGGTCGGACTTCTGTACTAAAAGAAAGTTCTTGGCAATTCGTTATTTCTCCACCATTCCCTTTATTAAAAATTACAGTGGGGATAATAGAGTAACGAATCTGAAGACCGACTATCGTACGGATTCTTCTTAAGAATTCTAAATATTAGGAACGTGGGGTTTACTTCAACACAGTGATGGCAGGCTAATTAATTATCAATTGGTAGATCAAAGCACAGAGTATTCAACAAACAACAATTAATAAGCAACAAAAGCATACCAAATCAAATTGAGAAATTCCGTAATTAACAAAATTTCTTTAAAGGAAAAGGGTATTAGTTTTATACTTCTAATTGAAGTAAGCCCTAACTGCTGTAGCAACCGTAACATCAAACGCTACTATTGACATGCTTTATAAAGTTCTTACAAATTTTTCTTCCGTATTTTAATCACTAGCTTTTTGGTAACTTAAATATAAATTTCATAAATACATACAAATTATATTCTATTACTGCAATAACGAATCTGCCTTTGATAATCTAAGTATTGATTTCTATAATCTTTTTAATGCTGAATTTCAATACATCTACCAAAATGACGAATCACACAAATGTCTTAAACATGATATATGACGAATAAAAGGTGCTAAAAAGACATTTTTTGGTTGCTTTACGAACATCGTGCGACACAAGCGGTATGGTCAGGCTTGTACCTTTCTTGTTTATGAATGGATTTTAATGAAATCTAGTACGTCATGCATTAGACGCAAGTTCCGATTTTTGTTGGCATACAGATCCAAAATGCCCGACTTACAATTTCGCCGGAAATGACCTCAAATTTACACCATCAATGCTTATTATGTTCAAATACGTTTGTTATTTTGATTAAGTATATGGGTGCAGGCCCGGATTAACACTAATGCCTACGAAGTTCGGGCTTTAGGTGCCAGGTTGCAAAATCGCAAATACTTAGAAAGGCATGGAACTGGACCGCCAGAAGTACTTGTAATTAATAAAACTGAATTGAAAAAAGGTAAACCACACTACCAGTTAAACAGAAGACTGATCCCACAACTGCACTGATTAAATGGAAATGCTAGATGCGGCTGTATCCCTGTAGCCCTGCAGTCAACATTAAAAAAGTACTGCTGCATCTAGCATTTCCGTTTTAATTATTTATAATGTAATACGAACCTTGAATTTAAGTACGTCTGTTTTCATAACAAAAAAGCTGATTTTGTTAGTTTTTCCCTCGCCAGAATGCAGTTTTTAACTTAAACTTTGCACCGCACAGTGACGCTTTCTGTAACGCCGTTATAAAGAACAGTGAAATTTATATCGCGTAGTTGCGTCTTCTGTTGGTCAATTTCTAAAGCAGGACACGTACCACGAACAAGCTTGTTATATTACATATCGATGGATGGATATGTCATCAGAAGAATCCAGCCGCAGAAGAGCTTCAGGGTGCCAGGAGATTAATCCGTGTTTGTATGGGTGACACACAAGAATAAAATTTAAAGGATGTTTTTAACAATATTAACTAAAAAATTCCTTATTTTAAACTGCGTTAAAAAATAGAAATACCATTCCAAAGAATGGTGTTAGAAATTTACGTCAATTGTATATTTTACATGTTTTAGCTCACAGTTTACGAGATCAATTTAACAAGAGACATTTGAAACTTATCGACTCTCCCTACTTGATCCTGTGTAAATAGACATAGACTATGAGTGCAAAGCTCATTTTGATTTGTCGACTAGAGAAGCAAGTTTTCAATCAAATACATGAATCGTATCTCAATAGTGAAAGTGGTTGTACTTTCAAGATCCTAGTTAAATTACGTAGTAATTGCAACCCAGCTAGACACTTTAGGCATTGTTGTTTATATTATCCCTTAGCATATTCAGTTTCACAAAACATGTCAGCATTTTTAATCACATTTATTAAACACATTAATAAATACGTTTGAAAAGTGCCAACAAATCTTATTAAACTGGCGACTAGAAATTAAAACTGTTCCGTAAAATTATTTGTTTGAACTGAAACATAGGTTTAAATACTACTGCTTTATGCATTTATTATTTTTTGCACGTTGTCTAGGAATCGGTTTATCTTTCTTCGATTTTGTCCTTTCAGAGTTTTGAAGAAAATTATTATTGATAGACATATATAATTGGTACTATTGATAAGTGAGCTTTTTGTCGACCTTCTTTCTGGAATACAAAGCTTTATTTAATTACCTGGTAGAAGGTAACCTGAAGAATTTATTATTATCATTTTGCAGGTTCTTTAGAAAATTTCTTTAGTCTTTTTGTGAATGTTAGATAAAGTTTTTCTTGATAAATTCGAATAAATGAATTATTATATATTTATACGTGATTACTTCATTTTTAAACAGCTAATCAATAATGTTTATGCCTTAATGAACTTTTGGTATTATAGGGATTGTGAAACTTATTCTAGCTTTGGCTAATGAATCGATGTTGGTAAATACAACTTTGATATAGTACATATACGACGCATATGCTAGAACTAAGGCTTTAACTAAGGATATAAAGTTAATTACAAGCGATCTTTAAATATCATGGCGTAATTTTAATATTTGAATATGACCAACGTCTAAGTATTAATTGTTTTATAAATAATAACAGAACAAATTTGCTGAATCCGAAACTATTCACTAAAATGTTTCAAGTGCTTAAATATGACGTTTTAAGCTACTTAAAAAATACATGTTTTACGGGTACATAGGAAATTCTAATACATAGCAGAAACAGACCAGTTTCAATCGCAACTGCAACATGGCAACCAGTGGCGGATACAGAAAACTATTTTGGGGGCAGGGGATTTTTGAAAAAAAGTTGTTTTAATAGTTATTAATTAAACAAACATTATTTGTTTCTATCCTAAGTATATTTATTTATAAAATTTTGGAGGGAAATTTCACTCATCCCCCCCGTGGATCCGCGCCTGATGGCAACTATAGCACATGTAACTTTTAATGTATAAAAATAATTTTAAGATTATAGCATTATGATATAAAATATACACAATCGCCAATCCGATTGCGCCCGCCTTCGCAATCATATTAGAAAAATGGTGGCAAAAGGTTATTTACAAAATATTTTCGTTTTATGACAAAAGTTTGTTTTATTCCTAAAAAAATTTAAAGGACACTTTCTTAGATATTCAAGGCCAAAGGTCAAATCATGTGACCTTGAAATGAAAAATTAAGTATTTAATTATATAACAGATTATCTTTTAGCTATAAAACAAGCCGAAGACGAAAGTTCCGCAATAATTAGAAGCAGAGTTATGAATTGTTTTTGTATATCTTGTAAACGTAAATTTTACATATTTTATCATGTTTCAGTCCTGCTATAATAATACTATGTATTACTGAGGGCTATAACTTTACATATTTAAGTTACTTTATATCCTCTACAGTCCTACAAAATTTCATAAAAATCTTTGTTATGGAATGATCCAAAAGTCAGTATTCCTTTCGTAACAAGTATTTATTATCTACATTTTCTCGAATTACTTGCTGTTTTGCCTCTACTGGAAGAATATTAAAAATATTTTTGTTTAAGTTACCGCTTCTTGCAGTATATTTACGATTTTGTCAAATGCCTAAAATTCTAAAAATAAAGCGCAGTGCTATCTAATCGAATTAACTAACTTTAGTATTTTTTTAATAACTTCTCAGGATTCTAAAGATCTCACAAAAATCAATGATTCTTCTGAGGATATCAGAAAAATCAATGATTCTATTACCAAAGCATTTACGAGCGCTCGAACAGCTTTAACAACCTTAACCTGATGAGTTAATTTTAATTATTTTCATAGCTTCGGAGAAATTAAATAATACTTCAAAATTTGAATGGGAAAGAAATAAAACTTCAAAAGCAACTTTCCCTAATCTTGATGAGCTCTCAAATTTTCTCAAATCTACTGATGCTTGAGAGTCGGTACAAGAAAATTCGATGGAAAGAGCAAGGAATAGTCCAACTCATGATTTTCTATCAACCGGGAAAAAGAAAAATCCTCAAAATCCTCCCTTAAGTTGTCCTTGTAAGAAATCGTATTATAACAGAATTGTTCGGATTTTATAAACATGTCTGTTAATGAACGCACCACTAAAATAGTTTTTTTTTGCAAATGTTAACTAATTGCTTACGTAGCAGTCATATTGCCGAAGCATGTTGTCAATCGACGTGTCGTAGATTTCAGGAAAAAATAACAGGGCTATACCTTCGAAAACCAAAATTTTTAAATTGAACCCATGTTTACATAATAAAGCTATAAAATAATTCGCATTAGCAATTCGAATTTCAGTTTTGATAAATAGCACGCCATCATTTAGTCAGCTATCGGTTTACTAAAATTTTACTTGAATACAAATTAGTAAGACTTTACATTACTGACCACAGTAACTGTTGACTGCAATTCGTGAATCTTGGCTAGTGAATAGCAGGACGTCAGCATATACAGTGGTACACAAATGTATCCGTTATAATACAAAAATTGCTAAACCCCTTATCGGTGATTTACAGGTTTACATGTCTAATGACTAATTACCTTTCGAGGTTGTGGGGATATATTACCTGGTGCTATCTTAATACAGAACAAGTTTGGACGTTCGTATCGTGTAGGACGGTTTTGTGACCAACGATGCATTTATTCCGTAGATTTTTATGTCGTCGTGGAAAAACCGAGGCAAAAACTTTATACCGGCGAGTTATTTTCTTTTCCGTTCATTTGTTGTACTCCTGTACTTTCCTGTTAGAACTCATTTAAGTGTACACCAATCTTTAGATTTATTTTAAATTGTTCTTAAAACACTAATACAGCTACCAATCATTTATACCGGTTCTTCGACCTGCTGTTTCGTGGTTACATACTGCTACAAAAGTAGATTAATTTTCGAAATAATAGAAATACAAAAACAAAAATTAATTTCAAAAAAGATATAGGTCTTATGTTAATAATATTTGTTTTAAACTCTTCACTCTTGAAAATTTCTTAAAAAGATCAATAGAATATAAGGGACTCAATAGACCAGTGGCGTGCGGTGAGAATTTAGACTAGGGAAGCAACCACGATTTTAATTTTAATATACCTAGGTACAGGCGCGGATTCACGGGGGGGATAATTCCCCCCCTCCAATTTAGAAATAAGTATACATAGAATAGAAACAAATGTTTGTTTAATTATTATTTATTAAAACAATTATTTTTCCACCACAAAATAATTCTCTGGATCCGCCCCTGCTAGGTACAATAAAAAACAGTGTTATAATAATTATTAAGCTTAAAAGTTTTTCAAGGAAGAACTTTTACACTCTATACTTATGGAATTTGTTGACTATTATTCTTTATTTTAAAAAACTACTACTGCAACTCGATTTTCCGGTCTTTCTTAGCAAAATACCGATGAAGGTTTTAACTTTTGTTGTTAAATTTGAAAGTTCTGGTTTTGATCTGCCTTTCTTAATAATTCGTAATTTCTCTTCAAAACTGTATGCAGAAAATTCTTTATTAATAATTTACAAACTGAAAAAAAAATCGTCCCGATTCGGATGTATCGGAAGTACTCGAACCTTCCACCGAAGCAGCTGAATTTGCAGTCGTGGCGATAATGCAATTTTAAATTTGCGTACAGACAAACTAAATAGAATTATTTGTCTTTAAAAAAAATCCAACTTATATAAATTGAAATAATAAAATGTGACAAAATACAGTCTCATTCGCAGATTTACATTATTTAAGTAACATTAAATTTAACAAACACTAAATCTAACAAATAAATTCAAATTATAATAAATAAACATTTGGGCATGAAGCACACTAAAAATGACGGCCAAACAATGCTAACAGCATCGTATGTATCACCACGCCCGCTGATCCACGCCAAGGTTAAAAGAAAAGCGGTTATAAGCAACGAAATCAGTGCTTATATGCAGTGTATGTAACACATTTGGATCGGTATTCCCTTTCCGTGCGAGTTTAATAAACCTAATTTAAAATAGTACTCTAAATAATTATACTTTTTGCTGTACGAAATTGACATTGAGCTTTAAGTTGATTAAATATTACAAATTTAAATAAACGATAACCATAATTTTATAAAAATATTTTTGTTAGCATTGGTTTTTATTTTTAATAAATTCTCAAGGGAAGCATTGGTTCCATTGCTTCCATGGACCGCACGCCACTGCAATAGACTACATGCATCAATAGTTAAAGCTCAAGGAACTAGTTAAAAGAAGTACAACACTGTAACATCGATGTGATGCTGGTTAGTAAAGCAAGATGGACAACTATCTGAGCAATTTAAATCTAAAATCAGCGTTAGGCAGGTGCATTTTATTCCGACACTGAAACAAATTTTGGTTTTTATAACAAAAATCGAAAAATCTTTCGACTTTCAATTAAATGCATTTACTTTAGAGTTAAAAAAATGCAGGTAGATTTAAATGAAATGGCTAGATTCTGCTTTCGTTTACTACTTTCAACTGAGTTTTTAATTTGAAATCCATTTTACTTTTATGTTAATTATAAATTTCTTGTTTGAAATGCAAATGCGTTCTTTTAAATGCCGAGTCTTTCAAACGCAGGTATATTAAATTTCAAGAGATGTGGTATTTAAAATAAAAAGTTTTACTTCTGAAACGAAATATATGCTTTTAAAACAAGGTATGCAGTATTTAATTTTGCTTTTAAATCAAGACTTATTAGACATACTTCTCAATTATAAGTTGCATTGCTTTTGATTTATTTATAAAAACTTTGAATTCAAGTGTACGTGCTCTTGTTATACATAGAAATGATAAGAATCTACTCTTAAAGTAAACAGGGGGTTTTAATTTAAGTGGGGGTTTTAATTCATTAGTATAAGTTGTTACATGCACAAATAAATGTTTTTGAAATCAGATATTTGGCTTTGTTTCGACAGCAATTCTTTTAATTTGAGTTAATTCGGCATTTTCATTTATACCGTTAAAACGTACACACAGTTAAATAAGTTTGGCGTTGTTTTTGCAAATTTGCAACAAGTGTTTTATGTTAGTGCAAGTGCTACAAAAAGTAATGTAATAGATTTAATATAAAATAATAGATATGATCTTAAACAACTGTAATAAAATTTCTGTACTCGTAATTGTAAAATAGGTACTAAAATTGGTATTAACTGTTTTAATGAACATTACCTCTCCTTTGAAGTAGGATCATCATCAAATATAAATATTATTATAATAGAATCATTATCTTCTTTCACAAGGCCTTCGATGAATATCTATAATGTTACCAGAAAATGTTTTTTAAGAAATAAGTATTTATGTATAAGCAAACTATTTATGTTCTGTATTTTTTATAAGTTATTATTTTATTTCAATAATACAATATATTTTCCTTTTATTCTTGTACTAGGTGTAATGTGATGTCAATAGAGCATTAATAACAGTAAGCTGTTTTTTTACTAAAATAATATAAAACATTCAATTCAAAAGTGTCCTGTATTTAACTCCACTAACTTAAAAGAGCGTTGCATTTAAAAGGAAAACAGCATTATTAAATTAAAAGCAACCTGACATTTATATATAAAGTACTTCATTTAAAAGTAAGTATTGATACTTTCCGTTTAAAAGCAGAACATTTTTAAATTAATTACAATCTACTATTCAAATAACGTTTATTTCACTTTTAAATTAACAATAACACTATTTAAATCAGCCGCCGAAATAAATTTTTGATTTAAATGCACACTACTTTGAATTAGAAATTCGAAACGCTCCCAAAAGTAGAGCTACTTTTAAATTTAAAAAATACTTTGTTGGTGCATTTTTGAAAGTAAACAATTTTGATGTTGCCTGCAATTTTTTTAATTTAAAAGCAAAATTGTTTTCGGTGCACACTTCTATCTAATTGTAATGTTTTAATTATCAAGTCTTTGGTATCATCATAAACTAAAAAACATAGAAGGGAGTGTTAGAAGACACAATAGTGTAGATTATGTAGTCATACCTTTTTTAATCACTAATCTATAAATTGCACCTTAAAAGCTGCTGCACAGAAATTTGGATATTAAAGGCAAGTATGATTGATTACTAGAAAACTTTTATTGAAATTGAGAGTGTTCGGAATTAGAAAAACAAGTCGGTTGAAATAAAACATCTTTTCTACAGCTGTCAAAAATGATGACATTTTTTCATTAATATCCGTAAGCAAAATGCCACATTGGTTTTGTTTACTTGACAACGTGCACGAAATATTTTTCGCTTTAGAGCGAAAAATATTTCGTGCATTTATGGGATTCATGCATATTTGCGCAATGTCGTTTCCGTAGCAACAACGAAACTGTCCACTTTGCGCTAAAATATAAATTTCTTAGTGTTATTTTTTTATGATTTTTTTTTCTACTTTTTCGGTTATTTGAATAACGATGTAGAAAAAACGTTGTATGTAATTCGTGCTCGAAATGACTTTGGTGGTCTCGAATGAGATTTTTGAAAAATACTTTCATTCTTGACCACCAAAGTAGCATTTCGCGCACTAAATACACAAATATCTATTTTGTAATATCAAATATTTTTGGTAATGAAAAAAATGATTTTTTATTACTCTTATTACCATCAATCACAAACGTGTAGTTTAATGTAGTTTTTACATTTAGACCGGAATGAAAGCCATAAAACAACTAGCATTAACTTGCTATTAGATAGGTATATTATTAAAGCAACAGTAGGTATTAATTGCATTGAGCTAAGTATTCTAAAAATATTCCTGATATTAACTATGAAAGTGGTTATATCATGCTATACTACCTTATAGTCCTAATTAGACCCTTTCATGTACGTTCTTAAAGCAACCACTAACATGGTTCTGCTTTAAATCAACGTTGTCAAATAATCTTAATTATGTAGTTAACAAACAATATTATATTAATTGAAAGACTCGTGGTCGGTTTCAGAAAGCTTGATTAAGTTCTGATTAACTTAATTGTCATTAAATTTGAAATCCAGAAATTTCATTGGCTGAGATTTAACAGACCTTGAATTTTATCCAATCATATTTCTAGATTTCAAATTTAATCACAATTAAGTTAATCAGAGTTTAATCAAGCTTTGTGAAACCGGCCATCGGTTGAGTTAATATAGGCAAAAAAAAGCTTTTTAATTAAGTGTTAGTACTGCTTGTTATAGTTAAACATACGATATATAATATATAAAGCTAAACGAAGGGAAACGTGTAAATATTATAGGTTATTTAATAGTTTAAAAAGATTTCTTCAATTTTTCTGGCTATTATTGGTTGTTTTATTTTTAATCTAATAACATTAAAAGTTACTTAACTTCAGTATAGAATGAATGTTCTAAAATCTAAATAAATTAAACTATACTGATGCGTGATGTACAGTCATTAGCAAATGTCTTGTCCCGAGCAGGCAACACATTTAACAATTCTGGTAAAAGAAACGACGTACGTTTCGGAGCATAGTTTCTTTTCTTTACAAACAACACACCTAATGTAAATAGTTTTAAAGGTTGCTACCCTACCTACAGTGGCTTTGTATAACAACAATAGAGTAATAAAAACTGCTATTTTCAAGTGAGTTTCTCATTTTACGGGAATACAAAACACCCGTTTCATTACTACTATCGTTTTTTTCTATTTTAAGAAATAAATATCGTATGCTTTTTTCTACTTTATTATAAACTCTATTAATTTATTTGTTTGTTTACATGGTTTAATTATTTTGTAAACACTAAAAAAACTAAATTTTTAGTTCTAACTGTAATAAGTTTTTATTGTAAAAATTAGTAAAAATAATAAATAATCAAAACTAATAATCATTCCCCGAGTTTCCAAAGTAGAATCAGATAGGGCACACAAACGAGGCATATTTAAACATTAAGGGCCGGTTTATTCACCTTCAGGTAAAATTCCCAGTAGTTGCCGGTCAAATAAATTTAGTTTAATAATAAATACAGTTTGGGTATATTCACAGGATTATATCTTGACAGTAGTTACTGAAATGTTTTATGAAGAAAGGATCCAACTTTTGCACTCAGGTAATACATGCAAGAGAGAGAGATGGGTAATTGACAGAATAATGTGTTATAGAGAAGAATTAAACTCATTGACTAATCCACTTAAAAGGAGGCGGGATTTAAAAAAATCTGTAATCTTTCACAAATATTTTCTAAAAATTTTAGGTAAACAGATATTAATGATGCATATGATCTAAGGTTTTATGCTTTGCCAAGGGTGTTTCTTAATTTTTGTTTTGTGACTGTTTTGTTTTTAGTAGTTACTATATCTATGTTTCTAGTTTTTTCTTAGTTTGTAGTATTTTTATTAAAAAACTGAATATTTAATAACTTTTTAAAATTTTAATGTATTTACATAAATAAATACCTATATTATTACTTTATTTTTATTTATCGCTTACATTAATTTCTGCGATTATTTAATTATCTAAAGTACTCCTAAACCTCTATTTTTTGATTATTGTTTTCATTATTATTTTCGTTTAGTTATTTTTTATTAAAGGTAAAGAATGAAACATAAACATGCTATATAACTTTGTTTAACTAGTAGATGCTTCCATTTAAAAGGACTATTTTATAAAGTATGTCAAAGAAATTTTGAATAGAATGAGTAACAAAAGTTTTTACAAGCGTGTCTTCAAAACAAGCTTTAAAGAATTTAAATATCTTGCCCAGGTAGTTGTCCATCTCTGTTTAATTCGGTCTCTTTCGTACCCAGTATAAGGGGTATTTCGATTCTTAAAGTAGCAACGCCCTTACTCGGGACAAGACATTTGCTAATGACTGTACATTACTGTTAAGTGTATCCCAAATCTATTCGAAACTAAAACTGAAGTCTTCAGATAAATAAATGACAAAAGTTAGGTATCATGAGTGTTTCAGTACTTCATGCGTAGAAAGTATTCATGTGTGTTCGTTGATATAGAGGTGCTATATAATGGGTGTCCTAAATTGTGAGTTGTCTCAGTCACTTATCAAAATAAAGACAATGCTTTATTCATATAGTTATCTCGGAGATTAATTACTATTTAAAATAGTTAAAAAGATATACGTTTTTGAATCCATATGTTACTAAAAAACTCCTGTTTTAGAACACACAGTAGAAATTGGATTTAATGATTTATTTATTAAAAGTAAATGCCCAAAACGATATTCTTCTATATATATTATCGTAGTTTTCGGGTTGTCGTCGGCAATCCTCGGGTTGTTTTAACGTGGTAAGACCGCGATTCCGGATAGCTGCTAGTGGAGAAAAGTAAACGTGGAGGTCAATATAGTCTGCAAAACTCCACAGCCACGTGGAGCATACTTCACTTACTAAGGCTCTTAAAAAAAGAAAGATTTCTAATCCTAAAAAATAAAACACACAAACTCTACACCAAGTAGCTTTATTACAAAAAGAGGCACGGTAAGCACTAGTTCTACGGTCATACGATTAATTACGGTTATCAGGACAAGCGGAGTACAAAATACCGGCTAATATATGTGCTGAAGTAAAAGGAGTAGAAAAGGGAAGACAAGCGGGTTGCGGTCAAAGCGGTGTATCTAACGAGGGTACTTACGGGAAAAAGGTTCAGGGCCCTTGGTGATGGTATTTGGGTGGAAGGAAAGATGAAACCCCCAGATGTACACACAGTAAGGTCTCGGGGTGGAAGGAAAAGTGAGACCCACTGGTATATACACAGTAGGGCGTGTATACCTGTACACGCAGGTATACACAGATACACACCCTACTGTGTGTATACCTGTATTTTCACTCGGAGTGGAAATGATGAAAGATGTGGGGAAACCCTGAGATATACATGCAGTGGGGTCTCGGGTGGGAACGGTGAAAGGTAAAAGGAAAGAGATGGGGCCCCTAGGTATACACGCAGTGACGTCTCTGGGTGGGAACGGTGAAGGGTAACAAAAAGGGCGAGAGTTGGTCCTGCGATGTGGAAAAGGGACCTGTACTAATGAACAGAAAACTTACTTTTAGATTCATGTCCTGGGATCGCGCGTCTTGGCTGGTTGGTTCTTCTTCCAGAGCAGTCTTCGAGTTCAGGTGTGCTCAAGCTCTAAGAGTGTGAGGAGGAAATAACAGGAGTAAGCAGGAGCAACGCACGGAAAACGCACACCAAGGAAAAGGACGCACAAGCACGCCTGAATCAGCCGCTTATTCGAGCGACTAGCGATTGCAGTGACGAAAATATTGTATTCACCACCAATCTAACTCCAAATGATAAATAAAAAAAAGTAACTTTGTTAACACCATTTACAAAAATTTACACAGCATATAAGTATGAAGATTATACCACAGGTATTGCTAGCTTAAGTAATAATTTGGTATATTATTAGCGCTTTCGCCATAGCCGCCTTTTTGTAGTGTTTTAAATTAGACTTGAAATCCAAACAAACTATTCAGCCATTAGAGAAGCATTTGTGTTTTCTCAGATCGCAAGCCTAATGCACGCAACTAAATTGGCCATGACGTCATACTGATATGCCTGATTTCACCAAAAAGATATTTTATAATAGACATTTTCACTAATTATTTAGTTCTAGTAAGCTTATCTTTGTAATTAGTAATTGCATTTACTTATAGCTATTTAATAAACTAATTGGCTTATTCTCCCTATCTTCAACCAAATTAATAATTACAATATCAATCTCTATTGTTGTTGACAACTCTATTAAAAAATATTAAAACTTGGCAAATTGTATTGACTTAAACAAGAAAACTCTGCTTTATTTTGTTGATAGTACTTTCTACCTTTTTTAGTTTATTTAATCATATTCTACAAGTTTATTCTAAGGATTTTCTGTAAATTTAAAATATAAAAAACTCTAATTCAACTTATGTCAAGATATCTTATTTAAACCCTGATTTTCACGTCATCCAATCTATAAAATAAAATTAGTTGTCACTTTAGTGACATGAAACAAGGAACATTTTACCGTGGAAAATAACTTAGTTTGGGTCTCCTAAAAACTTTTTTCGCTTATTTTGACATTATTTTTAGTTATTGCATGTTTATGAACAAAGTATTAGTATAGGGCGTTTTATTAGACAAATCATCAGTTTTATATTAATGTATATGCATGGGGAGGAACACCTATTGATTTGTTCCATTTATATTTTAAATGCCCAACCTTTAATATATAGGTATCAAATGTTAATCGTAAAATATTATGGCTGCCTCTATAAATTACGCTCTAGCGTCTAAATATAAAAGTTGTCGTGTAGTGTTAAGAGTTTTTTATAGTAGCCACATAAAAGATTAAAAGTAACATTAGTCAGTTACAAGGGCAACAAATTAGTATTTTGATTTTTGATGGCAATCAAGAATTAATATCAGTTCTATTTAAAGCTAACTTTTCGAACGTGTTATAAATGATTTGGCTGTCATTTACTAGGCTATTATTACTTATTGATACTATGGTTATATGTCTACGTCATTATATCTTCAAGATAAATGTAAAAGGAAATAATTTCTTATAAAGATGATTTATAAAGACCGAGAAACCAATCCTTGTTGTTGAAGTTAGTACTCCGGTACAATTTATTATATGCAGCAGAAATTGATGCTAAGAAGTTCCTAATAAGAGTTGTATTCTAGTATAAATTACGCTGCGGAGCGACTGATATAAATACCGGTATATTGTTCAAGTTTAACAAAATTCTGGTTTGGGAACATGCAATTGAACATTCAGCGCACACACTAGACAATACTTTAAAGAACATGTTTTGAATTTAAATTTTACTAATAAGCGAAAATTGGGACAATACCAGTACATATCTATTTTATAATTTGTTTTGTCTATATACAATATGTTTGCATACAAAATGTGATTGATATCGGCGATTCGCAGTGATTTAATTACGTTGTAGGAAAACAAAAGTAGAAAAACTAGTTATCAGAAATAGTTTAATATATTTAAAAACATCATTAATCTTAAACTAAAGCAAAAGAGGTTGCAATAACAATGTCTTTTATCTTATGATGCAACGGTGTTTACAGACTACTTGTTTTGTAGTAGGATTGAAAGATTGTTATTATAGCAACATTCCTCTACAATTAAATTATATACCTACATGGAATTAAATTTTATTTTATTTAGTAATGTTAAAACTCATAAATTCCAGTACTTTTAGTAGTATGGAGTTTACATGAGATATGGATAACTTTTATTTACTATTGGAACTTGATTGAAAATTGATTATAACAAATTTTTACAACAAAATTTGTTTTTTTCGATACTTATTCTTTCCAGTATCAATTGTATCTCCTTTAACTCTGCTGCTAAAGTTAATTTCCTTCACAGCTCACTGATTTCATTATTCTTAAGAAAGGAAGAATTTGGAAAGTAAGAAAAGTTTAATAATTTAAATCAAAACTAGGGAAACAGCGTCAAGACATGACGGTCAAAAGCATTTTGAAACTGTGTTGAAACCTTTGGACACGGTTGAGCCAGATCTTCGGGGAAAATTTACCATGACATCTTACGAACACGAACCACATTCGTTTGCGTATTACATTAAGTGTTCGTACGATGACGCGTTATCTAAATTTGAATTGTACCGTGGTCCGAATGCAGCAAGTGAATTTATGATGCGCTTAGAAGCGGATGTTAGAAGGTTGTATAAGGATCTTTTAAGACATGCGACTTTTATCGTACCGACAAACTTTGAACTATGACAATGCAACCATGTGTCATATTTGTGACAAACCCTTTGGTTAAAACGACGTTAAGGTGAAAGATCACTGTCACCTCAGCGGCGAGTACCGCGGTGCGGCTCACTCCTTGTGCAATTTAGTGTACCAAATTCCCGACTTCATACCGATATTTTTCCATAATTTGACCGGATATGATTCACATCTATTCATAAAGCAATTGGCATTAGAAAAAGAAGCAATCGACGTGATTGCGCTCAATAAAGAGAAATACGTTTCGTTTTCGAAACGGCTTTTGGTAGATGAAATTAGGAACGGGTCCCAACGACAACAGGTATGTCTTAAAATGCGCTTTCTGGACAGTTTACGATTTCTAAATTCTAGTTTGGATAAGTTGTCTCAAAATCTAACTTCCGACCAGTGTTTGACTATTAAAAAGTATTTTGGAGATGGGGTTAGCTTCGACTTATTGCGACAGAAATGTGTGTTTCCCTATTCGTACGTCGACAGCTTCTCCAAACTCGAACAGGACACGTTGCCGACGTATGAGGACTTTTTCGATCGGTTGACAAGGGAACACATCTCTCGATCGCGGTATACTCGCGCTGTGGAGGTGTGGAATACGTTTGGATGCACGACTTTGGGTGACTATTCCGATCTCTATTTGAAAACCGATGTCTTACTTTTGATGTCTTTGAAAACTTTAGACGTGTATGTCTTGAAAATTACAAGTTAGATCCGGCGCAGTTTTTTACTGCACCGGGTTTAAGTTGGGATGCTATGTTGAAACGCACGTCTGTAGAATTGGAGCTGCTCACTGATCTGGACATGCTCCATTTCTTCAAGAAGGGCATTGGGGGGGTGTCAGTACCTGTGTTGGCAGGAAGTGTTTCGCGAATAATACGTTTCTTCCAAATTATGACGCGTCCAAGCCCCATTCTTTTATTATGTATCTCGATGCTACCAATCTCTACGGTTACAGTATGCGACAGTATCTGCCGCAGCGCGACTTTGAATGGCTTAGTCCGTACTAAATTGAACGGTTCGATCTAAATTCCGTGGCGGAAGACGCTGATGTGGGTTACGTGCTGGAAGTAGATCTACACTATCCAACGCGGTTGCACGAATTACACAATGACTTTTCTTTCTGCCCCAAACCTCTTTGGGTGGACGGGAGACCACACGACGTTCACCCTTAGAACTGGCTGTCTTCTACCCTATCCTGCTGACGGGCAACGGATGAAGCTGTCAGAATAAAGTGTGTGGTAGAGAAATTCGTGAGAATTCTCGACGGTAACTCTGACCGATCAGGGGAAGCCCTGATAGATGAGACCGGTGTGGGCGGATTCGAATCTCGCCTAAGGGACAAGGTCATTTATGGTCACCAATGGAACCCGCTGTTTGACCGAGGTCATTTATGGTCACCAAGGAACCCGCTGCATGACCGAGGTCATGTATGGTCACCAAAGGAACCCGCTGTTTGACCAAGGTCATTTATGGTCACCAAAGGAACCCGCTGTTTGACTGAATCTCTAGTGCGGTGACTAGAAGTGATGTTTATCCTGCTTTTGGGCAATGGGAAACTGCAAGCCGCCAGGTAAATGTGCTTAGGAGCTATCCTGACCACCCTATGATCCGGACTGCAGCCGGGTACAGTGATTGGGAGAAGCTCTGAAAGCCATTACACTTAAGGATAGTTGAAGCGAATACATAGCCTCTCACTATTAAGACAACTTCACCAAATTCGGGTACGCACCGGGAGTCTATAACGTGTAGACTTAAAAGAAACTCTGTCGAGGGCCCACCAAGCCTAAAATTGGTAGATCGGGGTGGCAAAACCGCTTAAAAACCAAGTCCTGCCACATTTGAGGTTGGATTCGATCGGGCAGTGGCCCCAATCCCTGTCTCGCGTAGGAGCTTATGAAGGTATGAAAGAGGACTGGAGGGCTCTCGCTATACAACTGAGTTAAGTTGGGTAAATAGTCCTATTGCTGGAAGAGGCACCTCACCCCATATTAAAGAGCGTGTTAAGTCAACTGCTCGGTCACTATGCGCGACTTAGCTAGTAGAGGGTGGTAGGCAACCTCGCTCCTACCAGTGAGTCAATCTGGTAGCAATTGCACGACTGCCGGTTGTGCAACTTGCGCGCTGATTGGGCGTATCCCAATCACTTCCTTCTGAAAGGAACGTGGGGGTAAGTTCACACAGGTAACCCACGTAAAACAAACTTGACATTCATGCCCCGAACCTCTGGTGCCGCTTACGGGTAACGCGCGTCACCCAAAATTAATTCCAAACTTGTTCGATAAAACGCGTTAAAAACAATGCGTTAGAAATAACCGATGGGTAATTATCGAAACAGCTCCCGCAGATATGCGTATTTCGGTTGATAAAGAGATTTATTATAGACATATACGTTTTCGAAGCGTAAACCGTTTGGATGTTCTAGTAAACCTATAATTAGGATGGTTTTACCACATCCGGAACTGCCTACTATTATACCGCGTTTGCATCCTGCACCCAACAATACACTATGTTTAAAAACTTGCGGCGTCGGTGAACAATTGTCCCGATTTATAATAGACCTCTGTCTCTGACGGACCAACTTTAACTGCTCCATGTAGGACACGTTGTGAAAGAGCGTATATGGGTAAAGGGTATAAATATATAAAGATGTTGGAGTAAGTTTTCAGTCACTCTTCTCCTGTGGTAGGAGTAATGTGTTATGAAACGTACTCTGCGAAACTCGGAGAATCGCCAATCAACTTTTAAGGGGAAGGGAGTGATCAACACTCTCATTAATAAGTTACCCTTAGAATTACATTTACCAGGGTATAACTACTGCGGACCTGGCACCCGTTTACATCAAAGGCTTCCTCGTGGAGACAAAGGAATAAACCCGTTGGATGAAGCTTGTAAAGAGCACGACATAGTCTATTCAAAAACTAACGATCTTGGTGAACGTCATAAAGCCGATAGTATATTAGGGCAGAAGGCGTGGACGAGGTTTCGTTCTAAGGACGCTCGTTTTGGAGAGAGAGCGGCTGCACTTACTGTGGCCGGCATTATGCCTGGAAAAAGAAAATTGGGTATGGGTGTTCGACGACGACGATCTAAGGTAAAAAGAAGGGGTACTTTAACGTTCAACAACGCCATCAAATTAGCTAGAAAACGAACGGTCTGCTCGTCTTGCCCTAGCGGCCTTGAAACGTAAACGTATCATTGCTCCCAAAGGTCGGATTATACATATCCCCAAGCAAGGTGGTTTCCTACCGCTGATTCCTTTATTTGCCGCTCTCGGAGCTATAGGTTCGTTAGGAACTGGAGCAGCTGCGGTTGCCAAAGCAGTGAATGAAGCAAAAGCAGCGAAATCGCCTTTCGCAACTTACCACCCACGTTTCGTCAACAAGCTACTTGGTTAATGCATAATCATCATTGTCTTGATTGAAATGAAGGATTCACTCCTCCCTTTATGCTTCTTGTAATTCTGCAATGCTAGACTCAGCAGGCGGATACCGTTTACGTGAAGGGATCTGAAAAGAGCAACTACATTCGACGTTTCGTATCACAACCGGTGGTGGAGTTACCAGAGGGACCAGCTCTCCAGGCTATGCTTCCATCATGCTTTTATCATCATCATTCACTTTGCTATTGTGCATTAAGTAATGTATACTACTTATATAAAATGTAATGGATTGTTCAGAATAAAGTATTTTAAATTCTTTAATGGTTTTATTAAAACAACATAATATGATTACAACTATTTATTCATTGTCTATTACAAACTTATATAACTATTCACAATTGAATATATAACAATTACTACCCTTTAATTCCCAATCCAGATAACGCACCAAACCCGCAGGAAACCCAGCAGCAAGGTTGCCACGTGCAAGTTGAGTTGCAGCAAACCATTCACTATATGATGTAACACACTTACATTTGAAAAGAATGAAATCACATTTATCAGGCAACAAGTTAATAGTATGACGATGTTGGAACGAATCATGTTCTGTACACGTGGAATTTTGTATATTTATAAGTTTACCATTTTTTAACAAATAATGGACTTCTACACCTGCACAAGAAGTGTATCGATAATCGTCTTCACTACGTATAACCACAGTGTTCGAAAGTTTAACTCTTTCGATTAACAACCCGGTATTGCGAGTTTTATAACGCGAAAATTTAATTTCGCCCTTATCTGTTGTTTCAAGAACCCAGTAATGTTGCCAACCCACTTTGATTGAACCCATTTTTGTAACTGAGGGTAAGCGACTGGCGTGACTATTTAAACTATACTCCCACCACTTTTAAAACGTGTATTATATATACCCTCTCTATACTCTTCTTTCAAAACTGGAGCGATTACATTTTCCACGTAGCTTATTCGTCTCTGAAATCGTACCCTATCCCTTGCTACTATCTCCCATTGACTTCTGCGTGCTTTACGATGTGCATACTCCCATGTTAACATGTAATGCATTTTGTTTTTACTTTCATCAAATGTTACTAAACCACCCATTTAATCCTCCTCCTCCTCCTTCTCTACTAAGTCATATGCAAAGTCCTGTAGCTGTTCCTCAATGAGTCCTTTTACCAAACACTCATCGCACATCTCACCTCTAATGAAGTCTTGACACAACTGCACGCCTTTTCTATATCGTTGTGCTAACTCTTGACAATATTCCGGACTGAATATCCCCGTACCATGAAGAGCTTCGTGTGCCGCATCCTCCTCTAGCGCTTCTAATTCACACCATAGTTTCACCACAGCATTGAGTTTATCAATAGCTTTGCTTGATACGTCTTCACTGTTACGCGTCCCCATTCTATTTCACTACGTTACGCCTAGATCATGTGTTCTTATATTCACCCGCTCCCCCCCTTTCCCCTCTTCATTCTTCCATTACACAACACACTTTTTGACTTCCACATCCACTATTATCTTTTCTGGTAGATAATGCACAACTTCTAACATTCCAAACACGTTCGGGATTTGCATCTTCATTAACGGTTCCAATATGTTGGTGATGTTCATTATGCAGTCCCCCGGCATGTCTACAACACCATGTATTTATTATGCTATGGTAGAAATTGAAAAAATCCAAGCCCTTCAGAAGGTTTAATCGATATGTCAGTAACGGTATTAACTGCCACAGCTCATATAAGGACTCCCACGCTAAATAGAATTCATCACCTCCTGCATCAGTTATCTTTAGATTTTTGTTTTATCGTAAGTTCTGTTAACACGCTCAAACGAGATAGTTTTTGTACCAATTTTCAAAGGACCACTCTTCTCCTGCTTTAAAGTACTTATTAATGACTCGTTCCACTCCGTTTCATCAAACAGCATACACTGATTCTTTACTCCAGCTGCTTTTATTACAGGAGCGAATCCCAAATGTGCATAATCCAACAAATGCAACTTTACTTTTTGATTTGTTTAAATAAAACACTGATTGATTCACTAGAGGTGCCCATTTAGCATCCTTAGGAAGCTCGTTTGGAGCCATCAACTGCTTTTCTAGAGCATCATATTGTTGACCTTAAGAATGCGTTGTTGCCACATTTAGGTGATAGAGATAGGTTCAAGGTCACCATGTGTTAGAGAGAGATAGGTTCAAGGTCACCAACATTGTTGCCATATTGATGACCTTGAAGTTACATTGTTGCCATTTTGATAACCTTGGGTTCAAGGTTAAGGTCAGGAGTGGGGGGAGGGTGGTGGTAGTGGTGTTTCAGAACTCCCTATTTTTACCTACTTCCATAAGAAAACAACTATTACAATAAACTATAGTCCGTGCAAAACCAGGCGAAGTCGTAAATCAAAATTAGAAGAAATAGTAATGTTATTTTCATAGAAGCGACTCTTTAATTTTCAAACTTGTACGCACATTTTGCAGAATTTACGGTTTTAAGAAGCAAATGCTAATAGAAAACCCTTTTAGTTATCCGCTTACCTTAAGCTGGCCTGTCAATTTAATTTATTAGTTCGTATGGTTTGCACACGGACTATAAATCAATTAAATACTTTTCATACATTGAGTAAGTCAGATTAAATAAACTTTATCGTTAATCGTTGATTGATAAGGAATAATCTCGATGGAACTTCCATTAAATTCAGAAAACATCGATTAAGGTAGTTTATAATTATTTTGAGTTTTGATTATATTCTGTTGCCGAAGTTTTTTTTTAAACTTTATTTATTGAATATAATAAAACACATTTATATATTTCGTTTGCAGTCGTAGAATATATTTTATTAATTTTTAATTAGGAGAAAACTCTCTTGTTAACATTAATGATACAAATGTATTAATATTACTTTGTCTGTAATTATTTAACGAAGTTTAAGACGAGCTTAAATAATTAAATTTGAATTAACACACTTAACAGAACAATTTTAAAATTCACATTTAAATGACATTAAGCAAAATAATTAATTAAAACTCGAATGAGCCTTTATGTTTTACTAGCAGGACAATTTTAAAATCCACACCTAGTTTAATACTCACACAGGATAAACGCTTGTTGAATACTTAATAATGACTTGTGAGTTGGATGAAGATTTATAAAGACTAAAGACTTAATATTAAAACAGAGGTATTTATACCTTATCTGCCTACACATTTCTCATGGTCATGAGAGAATTAATGCTACAGAAGTTCACATAGAGATAACGTCGACTTATCAGAAAAACTGTTATTTGATATCGTGAGTTTTATTATCTTAAGCAATTCTCATGTAACATGATCTTATCTATAGTGCGATTCTACGTACGTTACTTTTGATGATCAACGCAAATGAATGCTTCAAGCGTTTTTCTTAAATACGTAAATACTTAAATATTAAAGTGTTTAATTATGAATTTTTAATATGACTTTTTATAGGCAAAAATTCAATAAATCGAATAAAAGTTTTTAATACTTACAAATTGTCCTGTTTCATAACACTCAAAATCTGGTATCATTAATTAGTCGTTCAGTATTCTTTTGTGATGCAGGAAACTCAAATTACTAGGCCCGATTTATTTACCTTTGACATATGATACAATAGAGATTGATCTTTGAAATTTAAACATTTTTTAACAATCTCCGTAACTGGCTGTCACAAACTCAAAATAAACGTTTACAGCATTTTCTCTTAATATTTTAAAACCCACTTTCATCCCTTTCAAGAATTCATACACAAAGCACCACATCAAATTGCTTTATTGTACCTCCAAATAAAATTTTCAGACGGTAGCAAATTTGGCAAAGGTTAAAACATTTAGTAATTTATGGTTTTAGTATGCACAGTTGTCCGCCTGCTATTGCTTACGTCGTATCACGGAGAGGATTAAATTTTATATAAGGGTTACCTATCTGGCTAATGGGTCTCAAGAGCAATTGTGTGTAACGTAATATTTTTGGATGCTCTGTTCAAAACTGATTGCTCGACACCCCATTTAATATAAAATATTGCCTGCAAAATGAAGGTCTACAGCATTTTTACATCTTCTAGTATTTTTTTACATTAAAAGAGTTTATGGCAGAAAGAAAATATCGTTAACAGTTAATCTTTTGCGCAATGCTTTGTTAGAAATCCTTACAGCAAGTAAAGATCGTGGGCGTGCAAAAAGGTAACAATAATTTGAAGTTTGGAGAGAAAATGAAACAAAAGGTAACAGTTATTTTATGAATATAAAGTTTGAACTTTACAGATTTAAAAAATAGTTTCGAACATTTCCAATATCTGAGTGAAATTAACTGCTATAAGTTGCTATAAGTTTGTTGGTATGAATCTTTTTGTGTGTTCAGTATTGCTGATTATATTAATACAGAATTAATTCAGTAAGAAGAATGAATTACATATATTCCGGTACAACTGATTGAGAATAAAGTGTAATGGTTAAGTTTTCTCATTTGCACGCTATATTGGCTTAAACAATCAGTGCAATGCTAGTAAATAGTGAATTCATGTTAAAACGACGCGTTTTAATAATAATCATATAACGCGTTATGTTGAATAAGAATCGACAATAATACATTCAAGCAACATTCTAGTTAGTTTTACGTACCGTTCAGTCTGAAGCTATTATAGTTTTTAGTATCGTTAAGGTTAAGATTTATAATGAATGTGGTCCGTATTGGAAATTAGTGCAAAGTGTAAAGTCTGTTCAATGTGAAAAAATTGTTTAAGATTCAAGGTGTGTTTCCCGCAACTGTAGTTTTAGTCAGCAGTCTTTTATACACATTTTGGTGTTATGGTTTGTAGTTTATTGGCTTGAGCTATAGTTCTGGCAAAGCTTTAGTGAAAATTGTGAATTGTACCGGATAACTGTTATTGAATTACGATCATGTATGTAGGTATGTTTTAAAACTGTTTAACCAAGATTGTCTATGGTATTTGATAAACGTCAAAATGTTTTAAGATTAATTGGGTTCTTTGTGTAAATCTTATTTTGTGGGGATCCCGAACTTTAACGTCCATTTTTTTATAGTTAAAAATGTTTAATGAATGTAAGAAATGATAATTTTTATGTAATCTCGGTACTCGTTTCATTTCTGTTTTTAATATATAACCTAATCACCGCTTTTATAGTTCGGCTCAACAAACTGCTGATGTTTACTTTATTAACAAAATGTTTTACTGTTAACAGAGATTTTTGATCATACCAATTTAATGTCAAATTTAAAAGAGAGGTCTTTTCCCAAATTGTGGACTTCCCGCCTATATTAAAGTTTGGTGACGCCCTCTATTTTTTTATTTGTTCCTGTATCTATTATTTAATTAGAAGCTTTGTGATTAATACCGACGACGCTGGAGGATAATTTGATTTAATGAGATGCCTCGGTCGGAGCATTAACATCTTTAGTAAGTATCATCACGCAAGTTTAGTTTGTGTTCAAATGAAACGAGTTTTTAAAAAGATTTTTTGTTTTCCTTGGATTTTTATTTTAAACCAGCGGAAGTAATGACAATTACAATACACAATAATATAAATGCTCATTAGAGCTTAGATGTAAACTTAACTATGAACTGATAAAAACTTAATGAATCTACTGTCTAAAACTCTTTATATATGATTCTCTTATCTAAATAAAATATTACTAAGCAATTCCCACGAGAAAAGTAATACAATATTATCTGCATGATAAGCAATTCTCATGAGAAAGTTAATACTGCATTCTAAGCAGTTCCCACGATAGATAAAACTTTATTCTTATCTTGAAATGTAATATGATATTATCTGCTTGCTGATAGTAAGCAGTATTTCTACGTAACTCGCAAGTATTATGCATTTACGGTGTTGTTTAATTATAAGTATTGATTTGAATCAATTTGTTTTTTTGAGTAAAAAGTGTGAGTTACACACCAAAAAAAGGTGTAGTTAATCAAAGTTCGCGATATATTTGTTTAAATAATTTAACGAAATGATGACAATAACACTAAGGAACAAGAAAATATTAACATTTATTTATATATTGTAAAAGTAATAATCGGTGACCATGGTTTTTGAATATTATTAATCTACTCGGCTAATTATTATCGTTTTCTATTATCGGGTTTTGCTTGCTACGCCTTGTCCACATACTATAATTATCGATAAAAAAAAGCTCGATTTACTTGCTAATTTTACTGTTTCATCATCATTTTATCATTTTACGAGGTAAAACTTATCAGTGTAATATCAAATGTTGATCAGTTGCAGATATATTGGAAAAATTAAATGTTTACAGAAACTTGAAATCAACTTCTTTGCAAACAAAGCCACTTACAAAAATAGTTCTATCAAAAAAGCTTCTATCAAAAGAGAGATGATTCACATTACAAAAAAATCTTGAACATTAGTTAGAGTTGACTATTTTTTTTTATTTCACACCTACACTACGGGGGAACCAACTGCTAAGATCATCTGTCCCCCATCTAACATGCAACACGAATAGGCACACCCATAGTTGAGGTGACGGAATTTTCCAATTAGAAAAATCCCGTCGCCCCATGTGGGATTCGAACCCACGACCCTTGGAACACGAGTGATGTACTGACACCACTCGTCCACCGCCGGCCCAGAGTTGACTATTATTGATTAAGAACGTTAAGTGGATTAAATACAGGTGGTAAAATTAAATATTGTATAAAAAATAATTCCACGAGAAAAATAATTAATTTATAATAACCATTATTTCCTCTAATAAACGTTTTTAACAAGGCTTGAAATGCCATTTGTATGTTTCAGATTACCATTCTTCCTATTTGCCTACGATGCTTACATTACACACTGCTGAGTATAGCGTATGCACGGCATATGAATATAGAAATATTGTTTACGTTAGCTAAAGATAAGTATACAATTAGTTCGTTTATAGACTTAACATGACTCGATAAATAGAATTATCAATCTCGCGTCGTGAAACGTGTCGGAGTTTTGAATGAAATGTTGGATTAGTGAATGAAATGTTGAGTTTAACAACTAATCAATGTTACATTGCATATAGGCCTAATTAAAACTTTAGATTACCTGAAAACATTTGGTGTAAATAAAAATAGAGTTGATTAAGTAAATGTTTCATTTTTACAAAAGTGTAATCTCGAACAATACTAATTAAGCATCAGACGTAAGTGAGCGACATAACAAAACAAAAATTTCGATGCGTTTGGCCTAGAAAAACAAAAACAGAATAGTGTCGGAAAACCAAAAGTTAACATTAAATTGTTAGTTAAACTACATAATATTCAGAATCAAATGAATAATTTTCATATGCAGTTGGGAATTACTTAGGGCAAGTGATCTTATGTTAACCAAATAGAATATTTTCGCATGAATTCCTTCCGCCCTTAAAATGTTGTTTTAGTGAACTTCCGGCATAACACATTTGATGTGATAAAGGTTTGAAGACGGCAACATCTTTGAGGTACGGAGTAGTGAAATGTGTAAAATCACATAATAAAACTTATCCTTTTAATTATTTTATTATTTATTATTAACTAATTTTAAGTAACGGAAAGCATAAAAATTGATCCTTTATAATTAATTATATTTCCACAATAAATTATTTATGTCATATACATTTTTTTTAAATAGGTACTATAATGATATCTGCTATTATATATTTATTGACATTATTATGATATAAAGTATATTGCATTTTAATTTAATAGCACTGTATATGTTACGAAGACGCGTAATTGATTTCATTATTATACCAAAATATCCCAAGCAGCATTTTTAGTCATCGCTACGTACCAGCAACTACCGGTGGAACTATTAAGTTTTAGCCACTAGTCACAAGCACGTAATTGCTACGGTTTTGTTACGTGCCTGGAACCAAAATGGGGAACAATTTTTGGGTAGCAGGTACGTGGCGGCGTAGTAATTGCTACTTTCGTGGAACTTCTTTTCTCTTTGACACATCGTGTCGCGTGGTTGCTCTCTCATGCTCTTGCAACTTAACAAATACTCTATCATTTTCTATACTATATAATGCTGGATCGTGTCACAAAATGAATTACCAGTTTATTTGTAATACGTACTTAATACAAAGAACGATGAAATGTTTGATTATTTTGTCATTCCAATACACAAAAATTATAAACCATTGCAACTTTTCTGTTAAATATGATGATGATAGATCGAAAAATAACAACGCGCCTTCTTTAAATATATTTTTTAGTAAAAAAATGTCTAATAAAATATGATAAATATACACGAAATACTTATAAGTTGATACACATGATAGAAACCATTTTTATAACGTGTGATCCAAAACAACTTTCATCAAAGATAGCCAAGGAAGAGAGAGATAGACACTAAGTTATGTGCAAAATTGATTCGGTTCATTTAAAATTATTAACGTCATTTTGATGTCAAACAAATCTGGCAAAACTTTCAAGTTGTGTATTTATAAGCCATGGTATTCACTGACTATCAAAAACGATGCATGTTAGAGATGTACTTCCGAAACGGTAACAAAATCAATGGTGAATGGGTTTACTCCATTAGAAATGCTTTTGAAGATTTTGTGGAAACTTTTCCAAATGTGGCCGTTCACTATGACACGTTCAGTCGAGCTCTTCGTCATATTGCGAATTTATATCGCGAAACAGGAAGCGTAGGCCGTAAGTCATGTACAGGAAGACCAAGAGTACGGAATGCAGACAACATTGAAGCTGTGAGAGGACTGATGGAGGAGCAGCCCCACTTGTCAATTCGACATTTGCACCAGCAGATGAATCTCTCATATGGTACGTGTCAACGCATCCTGAAACAAGACTTACATCTACACCCCTACCGAATACAAGCTTGCCATGAACTTCTCCCGAACGACTTGCCCCAAAGACAGGAGTTTTGTCAAATGGTTCCTGAACAACCTCGGCGATAACAATGAAGCACTGGAAAAAACATTTTTCACTGACGAGTGTTGGTTCTATCTATCTGGGTATACCAACTCCCAGAATATGCGAATGTGGAGTTCGGAAAATCCGCATTATTTTATCGAAGCACCCTTACATCCGCAGAAAATAGGAGTGTGGGCAGCCATCAGCAAAACGCGCATAATAGGTCCCATATTTTTTGCAGGTTCATGCTAACTTAATTTTGATTTCTTATCCACTGAAAGTTGTTTTTTGGGTTATTTTAGGAACATTGAATGCAGAAAGATATAGATTAGAAATTCTGACACCATTTATAAACCAATTAACGGATGAGGAACTATTAGAAGGGTATTTTCAGCAAGATGGGGCCCGAATCCACACCACGCAAGCAAATTTGAATTTTGTTGCGGAGTTTTTCGAAGACCGCATTATAAGTTTAAGAACACCAATTATATGGCCTCCAAGATCATGCGATTTGGCCCCTTGCGACTACTTCTTGTGGCCACACATTAAAAATTCAATTTTTACCACACCCGTTGGTGACATGAATGACCTTCGGCAAAGAATTCTCAACAAAATTGAAGAAGTGAATGATGATCCGTGGATGTTGAGCAATATTTCGGAGGGTCTTAAAAGAAGAATTAGACTTTGTAGAGACGTCGGCGGTGGTCACATTACACATCTTGTTTAATAAAGTTGCAGTTTTTTAAAGAAAAGAATGGACTATGAATTATTTCTAAATTATTTAGTTTAAAAGATTTTTTTTTCATGTTGAATATGGCACTCCAGCGAAATGTCACTTAAAGGACAACATGCTCCACAGCTGTTGAGTTTAGAGCCTTTTATGAC
Source organism: Agrypnus murinus (assembly GCA_929113105.1). Taxonomy (NCBI): domain Eukaryota; kingdom Metazoa; phylum Arthropoda; class Insecta; order Coleoptera; family Elateridae; genus Agrypnus; species Agrypnus murinus. The sequence goes on along the minus strand of OV816024.1, from coordinate 224,323,335 downwards.
GTATTTTAGCAATTTTTGTAACAAGTACTTTTGAAAATGCTTGCTTTTTGTTGTGTTGTAGGATGTGGAAACCGTGGGGAGAAGAAGACAACGTGATTTTTTTTGAATACCCTCGGTTACACACTCTGCCGGCTCTTGTTTTATTAATTACACATCATTGTCGTCATTGTTTTAGAATTGCAAAATCACTTTAAAAACGCTAAAATCCTCCGATGACACTAATGGCAATTAACGCTTTGTACCTATGCCCCACAGGCCCCAGGCCCCACAGATATCATTTTGACTTTTAGGTGACAGGTTTGAGGTTAGGTACAAAATTCGACAACGACGTACGTGAATTTTTTCTAGGCTAACTTTGATGAAAGTTGTTTTGAATCACACGTTATTATTCCTGTTCTTTTATGTGTTTAAATAAAAGATACTCTATTATTGTCATTAATTAACTTTATTAATATTGAGTGAGCAGGGCGAATTACATACACAATGCATAGACTGTAGAAGACGTGCATCCTCCAAGCCCGCTCAAGTGTTACTGACGCTCGCCCAGGATTGGTTAGTTGCATCACTACAAATAAATGTTGCCAACTTCAAGCTACATACATAGCAATCCCTAAGGCACAATTTCGCACCAATTGTTATTTTTATTGAAGGCTATAAAGTAAAACATCTATTAACAATCATAACAAATTGCAAATTGATTAATGATTATTGATTAATCCAACATTTTACAAGTAAATATGGAGATGGAGTAGTTTACAAAAAATTACTTTAATGTGATTCTCCTGGGTAGCAAAAACGTAAGTTTTACATTCAATACTACTGTAAGGTTTTAAAAACTTTAAAGTAGCTTCGGGCAAGTTACTGCTACAATCATAATACCACTTTGAAGTTGCAACGACTTTAAAGTAAGTATACTAAGTGGCAATACCGTTCCACATACTTTAATAGTTACTCAGAAGTAATGAAACTACATAGTTCCAATAAATAGTAGAAACAACTACACAATTACTAAAATATTCCGAATTGAAGAAATTAAACCTATAAAGTCATAAATTTAGTTGCAGTTACGTAACTACTCAATCAAAGTTCCGATCTCAGTTACTGCTACTTAAATGCTGCTTGGGATCTGGAGCATTTGCATATTTGGAAAAACGGAGCAAGTTATTTTTGCATTTTTATTAATAATAATTGCTACTATGGTCAGTCCATGTAAAATCATCAAGTGGGTGAAGCTGCAGCATTTTGTATATTGATGAAAATGGGCTAGCTTGTTACCCTATCCTTTAGATGAAAGAAAATATGTTTTTTAAATTTTTACAGCAACTATTTGATAATGGCGGCAATTTTTCATCAGCAATGTCAAAAAATTTTACCAATTTCAGAAGTTTTTGCATTTGATCACAGCTTGTTGTGCAGTTGACCAATTTGAAATATTTTTATGTCATTTTAAAGCTTAAGATATGCGCATATTATTTATATATTTACAATTTGATAGTAACTTATTTTTCCAAGATGGCATTTGTGCGCATTTGCGAAATTGCTGTTTTTTCCTGATTTGTATCCCATGCTGCACTCCCCAGGCTAAATTTACAGACCTGGTTTTTTGTGTATATTATCTCAACATATAGTATAATAAGTACATACAAAATTATCTTCTTTAAAGCCCTGCTTATTTAAAAGAATAGTTTCGAAGTTGACAAAAAATGAAAAAATTATTAAAATTTGGAACCGAAAAAAGTTATGTGGTGGACCAAATAAAATGTTGAAACTTTTGTAATAGGAAGTCTTTGTGGGTATCTATATTGGGAACTTGGGTTCATTCTTACCCCCTTTCTTTAATACAGACCTTTGAAAATGCAAAAAAACTCATTTTTGATGTTGTGTCTTGAGGTGTGTTGGTTAAACTAACGTATCTCTATATAATATTTTTAGGACTTTAATCGTTTCTATATTTGTAAATACTAAATATGTGGTACTGAATAATAGTAACCAGCTTCAATTATGAAGAATATACATTTAATGTGAAAACTTACTGCATTGTTTGTTATCTTTATTAATGACATCGCGGACTGCTTTAAATTTGTCAACTTTATTCTATATGCAGATGACTAAAAATTATACGCTAAAATCACTAACAAACAAGATTACATTAGATTCCAAGAAGACTTGGATTCCTTTCACAGCTACTGCATATTAAATAAGTTGACATTAAACATAGATAAGTGTTGTAGAGTAACTTTTACAAGAAATCGATATTACTTTGACTTTCCTTATAACATTAACAACCAGCAACTAAAAATAAATCTGAAGTTAAGGATTTAGGCGTAGTGTTTGATTCAAAATTGCTCTTCAATACTCACTGTGAGAATAGCATTCGCAAAGCAAAAAGGAGTTTGGGATTCATTATTAGAAATACTAAAGATTTCAAATCAGAGAACACACTCGTAATCCTTTTTAACTCACTTGTAAGAAGTCATCTTGAATTTGCTTCGGTTATATGGTCGCCTCAATATCAAATTTATATAAATCGTCTGGAAATGTCCAGAAAAAATTCATAAAATTTTTAACGTACAAATTTCCACATTCTACATTTATACCTGTATCTCTCGAACATCGCAGAAACATGGCCTGTCTATTAGTGGTTTTTAAAATACTTACAAATTTAACTGATTGCTCTCCATTACTTTCATTATTTTCGTTTCATGTACCTCCTAGACCAACAAGAACTACATCCTTGCTGTCTCTTCCATTTTTTCACACAAATTCAGCTTCCAATTCTCCAATATCTCGGTGTTCGCTTATACTGAACAACTTTATAAATAAAGAAAATCCGGACATTTTTAATATATCTTTACAAAGATTCAAAAGACTACTTCAAAAGCCTTCAATATGAATTCTCCATGTAACAACTTTTCGCAATCAACCTATTTTAGTCTACTTACTTAATCTTTTCATTCCATTTGTAATTGTAATTATAGCATTTATTCTGGATACACATGTACTACAGTATGATTTTATTTCTTTTTGTTCTTTTTTGTAGTTCATACTCACTTTGTAATTAGTATTTTTTTTTGTAAAACCAGGGAAGTTTGTTATTGGACTTTAAATCTGTTAATTTCCCGAACTTGTAAATAAATAAATAAAAATAAATAAAAGTTATATTGCAGGTAGTCAGTTCTTCTGACAGCGGTAGTAAAACAAAATTCTAAAAAATATGAATGTGATTCAAGGTATCACAACTAACTAATGAACAAAAGCTTTGGTTCAAAAATGTATACAATATAAGCTATGCTGGGTAAATTAGATAATCTTATTAATCTTTTAAATGCAGTTATTAAATATACTTCTGGAAATAGAAGTAACAAAAACTAGAACTCGGCGCTAAAATTCTGCATCCAAATTAAGTATGTCAAACACTATCAATAAAAAGCACTGGCAACGTCTCACTTAGTTTATTAATAATATTGTCGTCGTTTATTTATAAGTCGGCTGCAGCCGCACATTGGGCCTACATAATAATAATAATCGCCCCCTCCCTCCCGCACAAGCTTATAGCTTCTGGGGCCTTGGTTAAGGTTATTAAAATGTTTAATGAGTGCTACAATTTGGTAGTTTTTTGAAGCAGAATATTGCCTAGATGTTGTTTGTCTAATAGAATGAAACTGTAAAAACAGTCTGGTATTAGGAATAATCTCTGCTTTCTCAAATCGCTTTTCAAGTAACTTGTTTTCACACTCAATGTCTTTAGAGGATATAAAAAGAAAATTTATACCAGGAATCTTACTTGAACAGAAATCAAACATAGCTTGTGGTGACAGTATGTAGTTATTACTGTTCTTTACAAACTTGCCTTTGTGACCAACCTTTTAATTTTAAATGACAAATTAAGATTTTCTGGAAAGCATGAACTGCCACAGTATTGGGCACTAAACTATCACTAATAATATACAATGTTTCTGATTTTATAGAATTGTTGTCTTTAAAATATACTACAAATGGATGCAGTGTGGCTTGCTCATTAACCCAATGAAAATACTGCACTTCATCTTGCATCACAAATGCGTAATTTTCAGAAAAATTCCCTAAAAATATACACTCAGAAGCAGTAATGTCTTCTTTTTTAGTTTTCAAAAACTGAGACTGACATTTTGTAATAAAATGGGTTTTTAATTTTATCAACTTTTGTTTAAAATCATCTAAAGTGTGACAAGTGTGCAGATTGTACTTAATTTCAGTCAATATTTCATTAGTATCACAAATTTTTCTATACACTGTTCAATTTCAGGACACTCTTGACAATGTGAAAGCATACAACTTGCATTTGAAGTATCACAACAATCATGACATTGGGGTTTTGCAAGACGCTACCTTTAATTTTACGTTTCGATGTATCGAGCAAACACAAACTCTTCATACTTAAAACTGGTTACTATTTATGCAGTTCCACATAGTATTTACAAATTTGGAACCAATTAGAGTCCTAAAAATATCATATAGAGATACATTGGTTTAACCTACACACCTCAAGAAGCAACATCAAAAATGAGTTTTTTTGCATTTTCAAAGGTCTGTATTAAAGAAGGGAGTAAAAATAACAGAATGAACCCAAGTTCCCAATACAGATACCCACAAAGATCATCTATTACAAAAATTTCAACATTTTATTTGGTCCCCCACAAAACTTTTTTGGGCTCCAAATTTTAATAATTTTCTTTTTATGTCACTTTAAAGCTATATTTTTTAAATAAGCAGGGCTTTAAAGAAGATAATTCTGTATGTACTTATTATACTATATGTAGAGATAATGTACACAAAAAACCAGTTCTGAAAATTTAGCCTGGGGAGTGCAGCATGGGGGTGCAAATCAGGAAAAAAATAGCAATTTCAACGGCAAATGCGCACGATGCCATCTTGGAAAACTATAAATATAATTGTAAATATATAAATAAAATGCGCATATCTTAAGCTTTAAAATGGCATAAAAATATTCCAAATTGGTCAACTGCACAACAAGCTGTGATCAAATGCATAAACCTCTGAAATTGTTAAAATTTGTTGACACCGCTGATAAAAAATGGCCGCCATTATCAAACAGTTGCCAGTAAAAATTTAAAAAATATATTTTCTTTCATATAAAGGCTAGAGTAACAAGCTAGCCCATTTTCATCAAAATCAAAAATGGTGCAGCAGCCGTTTTTTTTAAATTTGATGATTTAATATGGAATTGTCAATTTTAATTCTTGAATTGTTAACCCTTTTTTCTATAAAAAATTAATTAAACCATATTTTGTTTGTGAAAATACCGCATTATTAATGATCCAGCATCTCTTAAGAAACCCGCATTTTTATGGAAGATAGTTTATTGAACAACGCATCGCATGATTACGAAGATTTTGACTGATACCACGCTCGTTCAATTTTGGAACTAAGAAGATTATTTACAATTATACTAATAAGTTGTAGTTTCTGCAGAGCCAGCAACAAAAGGCAAGATTTCTACCATCGGACTGTTTAGTTATTGAATCCTGATTCTGGGTTTAATTTTGCGGCAACATTGAAGACCCGACCGATGTACAATCTGGAAATCAAAGCAAAATAGCCAATTGTAGAACGAAAAAAGAATTTTTAATAACCCTTCCTTTTTTGAATCAAATCAACTACATTCCAAAACGCTAAAAATTACATTATAGTAAAACCGTAAATCTGCAAACCATAACTCAACACTAACTGCACTACCTGTTTGAAAGCTTTCATCCGTTATTGTACTTTTAAGAAATATTTAATTAATGGTAATCAAGCGACAATTGAGATGAAATCCCAAAATTTTTATCTGTTGACATCTTGAATATTTTAAAGTGGACACATTGAATGAGACAACAATAAAGTATAGTGAAAAATATCTAAGTAACTTGCAAACTTCATACTAACCTCCTTGCAATAATCATCTTAATAATAGTGCAATCATTCAAAAACTAAATAGAGTTCGTAGTCACCACGTGTTTATAGATTGTAAATAGTTAATAAATATATCATATACAACATTGTATGATTGACGTAGCGAATGCATGTCAAAAGTACATCTAAACCAGTAGATAAAAATTGAGAGTTCTGAACCCACCCCCCTACTCCTGACATTGACCTTGAACCTATTTCTCTCCAACAAATACTACTTTACTTTTTGATTTGTTTAAATAAAACACTGATTGATTCACTAGCGGTGCCCATTTAGCATCCTTAGGAAGCTCGTTTGGAACCATCAACTGCTTTTCTAGAGCTTGCGCTTTCGCATTCTCAATTGATTTAGCGAGGCTTTCCATTGTAACACTGCACTGTACACTGCAACTGCAAACGCTTTACTCTTCCCATACATGTAACCTGCTATATATATCCAAAGCTTGACCTTGAATGGTGTTTGATGACCTTGCGCATGGCCTTGAATGGTGTTTGATGACCTTGAAGAGTGGTTTTGAGTTCAAGGTCAAAACAGTATTGCCATATTGTTGACCTTGGTAATGCGGTGTTGCCATATTGATGGCCTTGAGAATGCGTTGTTGCCATATTGTTGACCTTGAGAATGCGGTGTTGCCACGTTTACGTGACGAAGATAGATTCAAGGTCACCATGTGTTAGAGAGAGATAGGTTCAAGGTCAATGTCAGGAGTGGGGGGTGGGTTCAGAACTCTCAATTTTTATCTACTTAAACCGCATTACATCAGTTACATCTGAAGATCTAAGCGGCAGTTGCAGAATGGTGGTTGTCTGACATGATAATTATTAACAGCAAATTGGTTAAATTTGAGCAAACGTCGTTTCGTACATTCCCTACATCACTTAAACTTATGTTCTAGATGTCTTCTACGAGAGATCTTTTTTATGCGATATAACATTGCGTATAAATCAATTATTTAAAAAAAAAGTTTTAATGTATATAACGTCCAATAAACTAATAAATCATCCTACACTAATTACTACCTACTTAACTTCTCAAAATTAACAGCAATGACTTTTAAATTTTACGTAGCACGAAGTTGATAGATAGGAAACCTTATTTTAAGCTAAAAACAGAAGTAGGTAATATTAAGTTTCAATAGTATATGAAGAATGTTTTCTGATAATGCAGATATCAAATTTAAATTAAAATCTATATTCCCATCACAAAAAATTATATTAAAAAAGATAAGATCGAATTTTCCAAATATAGGGCTTGTATCCCTTTCTACAACTTTCAAGTTTGTTTTCTACGGAAGGGTCGCTAATTGGGAAATCAATATTCAACTACTGACCGCAGTTAATACCCACACACAAATAATAGCTACAAGTAAGATATGCTTTATTGCAATAAAAAAAAATTAAATGTATTATGTAGAGCTAAATCTTCGGTCTCTCTAATATTATAATAGCACAGTCTGATTTCAAAACAAAAACATATCATAGCAGCTAGATTATTTTACTCTAGCAGTCATTCGCTAACTTAACTAAGTAATTATATTTCCATCACTGATGTTATTAAATCATTAAATTACTGAATTATTGCGAACTCGGCTAATTACCTATAAAGGATATCAACAGTAATAAATTAATCAGTAGAAGTCAATTTAAAATCAGAGACAACGCTAATGAGGGTACTAGTTACAAGAAAAATCGCAGATATTAAATTCTTCAATATTCTATGCAATTTCAAAGGAACGTGTTCACTTGCATGGTAATTCTAACATAGCATACCTACACCAATAATTTATTTGCTTAAAGGTGACGAAAGAAAGCAACCAAATCCCCTCCCCAAAATAGAAGTCCACAATAAACAAACGAATTGCAAAAATGCAATTCGCAGGATGCAAAGAACTATCTAGGTTGGCCGTTTCGGAAATGGCAACATTGTTTACGGAGTTTAAGGTTCCTCAGGCGATTGATAAATTAATTCTGGATATATAATCACATAAAAAAAATTAAATGTGGTACATGCAATAATTGCGAAGGTGTAAAAAATGTATTCGTAACCTCTAAAAAAGAGTACTGGCATAAAATCTTCAAAGTAAAAAAAAAACAATACGCCAAGGAAAACGTAATTTTTTCAAGCAATGTTACCAAGAAAGATCTTAAGAATATATGGTGTAAAAACGCACCAGAAGGGTAGCTTATTACAATCAGAATAACTTTTTAAAGTTTCTGACAGTGAGAACGGCAACTAAAACAGCTAAAACTCAAAAAGTGTTAAACGAAAAAAAATACGGTAATAATAAATGGGACTAAGATCTCGACTTCAATGCTTTACGGCATTGGACGCAGGAAATGTTTTAGTTATAACGCTTTATTACAGAGTTTTATGATGATTTTCGTAATCCATAACTGCGACCAACACTGTAAAGCGATATCATTAATTTATCTGCATCGATTTACAAGGTTGTTTGGTGTGGGTGCAGAACATTTGAATTGAAATATTGAGTAAATTTGGAAATGTCAATATATACACAGTAACTAATTTTCACTTTTCTTTCAAAATTAAAAAACATCTATTGAATCTACGTAAATTGAGATTGCCGCAAGAATTCTTGTTTCTTATTGAATTGGTATTAATTAGGTTACGGTCCATAACATAAATAGTCAATCATCCGTTCTGAGTAAATCAATTTTAACCCTCCATTTACACGGTTTCTGTTGAGTGTTTCTGAAATATACACCAATGAATTTCCAGGCGATTAATAACAGAGACACTTCGCAGATTTCACGCTATTTAATTTTTCGATTCATTCAGGAAACATGCCGGATACACTTCAGATAATTTTTTTAACACGCTTTTAGTGGAAAGATAAACGTGTTGCATCAGCCATTTTTATTTTATTACTAATACATAAAAAACGTTAAATTTAAAATTACCAAAATCAGTAATAAACCGTAACAAATTGTTTTTTCAAAGTATTGAATAATTAGTGATTGTGGATATTTTTTCTATAAAACAAGACTTGCGGTGTATTTTTTTAGTATTGTACAGCGTGGAAATAAATGATTTTCATCAAGTTCCCTTTGGAATTTTTTCACATGTAAATTTTTCTGTACCGCTCTACTCTTTTTGATTTAGTACTAAATTAGTTCTGTCAATAAATGAAATCAATCTGTCAAACAATTCATAGAATTTATTTAATAAATTATTATTTTGAGGTTATGGTACTGCCTTCTCTATTTTCGTAGAGCGGCACGTCGTGCTTTTACATGGGGAATGCAATGGTAACTTGATGAAAATCATTTATTTCCACCCTGTATTTTTTCTCGAACACAACATACAAATGTATAATATATAAAAACAGTTTTATATTTATGAAAATATTCTTTTCGTCAGACTTTATGACTATACTGGGGACTAGTAATTAACAGATGTTGTATCCTAAGTGGTGTGGCACACCGAAGGCAGTTTGGTGTTGAACTTTTGTGAAAGAGGTGACCGTTTGTAGTGTTAGTATGTCCGATGCGGAGGCGAGTAGGTATAATTTGTTGATAGCGAGTGAAGCGGTGGATCTATTTCCATGGGTTGCACAGTGGATTTGATGGTTTGATTGGGCTCAATGTTGTAGGATGATATGCTGTAGTTTCCTTTTATTTATAACAGCCGTAAATATAGATTATTTAATGTAAAATAAGATTTAAAAATATTCTTTATATTAAAAAATCTTATCGAATTTAATACATTTATTTTCATTTATTTTTTCAAATCCTTTATTAGTGTTTTATAGTCTGTACACAAAGCCTTTGTATTAATAAATTATCACTTTTAGATTCATGGATGGTGGTTGTAATTTAGAATTTTATTTACGTTGTTGCTATTAATCTGAATTATCATTTACCTATTTAAGAGCACTATCTTTGAAAACAAATACCAATATTTTATTAATGCCATAAAACAAAAACACAGTTTACTATTGCAGGTTATTATTGTTTTCAGGGAAGCAATATTGAATTTAGTACGCAATGTAAAGGTAGATACACATGTAATCAATTCTAGTTACAAACTCAAGGTAATTGGCGTTAATAAATATATCCCTACTAACCCCAAACGTTCGTAATCATTACGCTCTCTAGCCACAATCATAACAATGTACTGTATCACAATTACATGTACCTACCGCAGCTGTAGGAGTAAGATCATATGTGTACACAGAATTGACAAATTGTCTAACCACTTTTTTGTCGTTTTCTTTGCAATTAGCAACAGCACGGCAACATATAAAAAATAAAACAAGTGTAGCTGTTGTATGTTTATAGGGTGCAAATTAGTTGCAGAAGACAACAAAAATTGCTGAAATCTCAACTACATTCATTATCTTCATGTTTGATCATTGTTTATTACTATCGTTCAGGTTCTTGTTACAAAGAAAAAGTCTATTTTTAAGTTCATCGATAAGCTTGTTGATCCTTCAAACATTCAGTAATGCCATTGCGAACAAAAGAAACAATATATTGTACTTGCAATACATATATTGTAAATGTGGTTGTCTGGAATACAAGATCCTAAGTTTTATTTTAACGTGGTCCACTTGCGTTGAGTTTGTGTTACCACGCCCCCTTTAGGTGACAACGAATGGAGTTACGCTCAATTAGCGCGTCACTTACTTTTGTAAGAGCTACCAGTACTTACTGGTGGGAGCGAGGTTGCCTACCTACCCTCTACTAGCTTTCCAGTCTAGTGCCGGAGCTATTTACATGCTCTTTGCGGACTTTCACTGCCCGAACGAATCCTACCTCAAGTGTGGCTGGGATTTTGAAACTGGGTTTGCCTAGGATATTCCAGAATTTAGCCACACCGCCCTACCATATTTAGACTTGGTGAGCCTTCGATAGAGTCCTGTCTGACTTTACTTGAAAGTAGAGACCCGGACAATACCAACTAGGAGGTGGGGTTGTCTTAGATCTGAGCTCTAGATTCGCATCAACAGCCATTTTAAAACGATCTCCTGCATTAACCTTTCTGAGATCGGCCTTACCTATAGATTTTAAGCCACCGAAATAGCTTAAGCTACTGGTCCATCGCAGATTTCCCTCCCCCCATCCAATCTATAGCCCAATGCGACTACCCAGGGAGAAGTACTTGGCGAAAGTCTCCGCTTGGACAGCGTTAAGGAGGTCGCTGCCGGGATAAACTTTGCTAGTATCACTCGTGTACTGAAGTCTAGCCCCGTTCTGGGCCCGCCTCCAAACTAAAAGACGCATCCCTGAGACCAGTCAAGTCATAAGTAGATAGCGATACCTAACTCCGGCCTGTCTGGTATACAGACAGAACTTTGGAAAATATGTCCATGAGCGAGCGGTATGCGCATATATCTACGATCCTATATAACGATGCTATTTTCTGGTTACACAGTCACAACAGGTCATGTTGACATGTGTCATCGATTCCTACATGAACCATTTCGTGATATGCCCACGTTTGTGACCTATTTACAGCTAACCCAATCAAGAAGGATAATGCAAATATATGTCTTTGTATTTCCCTTTAAATGTGCTCTCTAATCATTTAATTAACGTGTTTACAAATTTTACGATCTTTGACTTAGATCACTTATAACGCTTTGTCGAGCTGGATTACAAAAATAAACCTGAAGCTATTAATTAAAAGTTATTAGTTAAATTAGATTTCAAATAGGATGATTATAGACGAAGAGCCAGCAACGTATTTCGAGTTGTCATTTCAACAGTCGTGATCTAGGTACCTAATCTTATATACCTGCTGAACAATAAAGGCCGATTCTGACAGCTCCCTGCGGCCGGGGTATATTACACCAAAATTACTAAGCGGGTGAGAAATAAGATTCAATTTATTTAAAGTAATAGTCATAAAATCTCAGGAGGTTACTTTCGATAGTATTCTTTATTTATAAAAATTATTGCCAGAAAATTTCCCTCCATCCTAAATGTTGCCAGAACGATGTAAATGATTATTTAAAAAAATACCATTTTTGTTATATTAAAAGTCTAATAAAATGGCATTTTTTTCCTTTAAATTAAATTTGAGTGCCGTTTAATAAATTTCTTTGCAGAATTGCTACTGTAAAATCTTGAAGATGTTTATTAAACTTATGCAGAAATTTTCTTTACTATACATTTTCGAAGAAAAAATTACTTATTTTTTAAAAAATTACTCATAAGAAAAGAAAAACTCACCAGTCTTATCAGTTAGAAAGATAATGGTTCATATACGAGAGTGGTTTGATAAGTCAGTGACTTTTTGAATTTCCCGCGCAGTAACTTTAAATGCAACACTGCTCCCGTCAAATGCCATCTATGAATAGACTACTGTAGAATTTTGAGAAGGCTGCGCCATTTAGTTTGTGTTTGACAGCCATTGAAAGCAAACAACCTAGTGAATTTTAACGAAAATGGAAAAAAGTGAATTTCGTGTGCTGATTAAGCATTATTTTTTGCGTAAAAAAAACCATCACCGAAACCAAGGAAAGGCTTGATAAATATTATGGGGACTCTGCACCATCAATTTCAATGGTTAAGAAGTGGTTGACTGAGTTCCGTTGTGGTCGTACCAGCACACGTGACGCCGAACGTTCAGGGCGCCCAAAAGAGGTCGTCACGCCAGAAATCGTCAATAAAACCCATGGAATGATATTGGACGATTGGAGAATGATAGTGCGTGAGGTGGCTGAGGCTGTAGGCATCTCAACTGAGCGGATACATTACATTTTACATGAATATTGCTATCCGCGCGATGTGTGCCGCGATTGCTCACACTCGACCATAAGCGCAACCGTTTGACCACTTCAAAGAAGTGTTTGGCAATGTTCAGCCGCAATCCGAACGAGTTTTTGCTGCGTTTCGTTACCCTAGACGAAACATGGATCCATCACACTACACCAGAGACCAAGGAACAATCAAGACAGTGGGTTTCTCCGGGTGAACGTGCACCAAACAAGGCCAAGGTGGGTTGTCGGCCAACACGGTCATGGCCAAAGTTCTTTGGGATGCATGCGGTGTCATTCACATCGATTACCTTGAAAAGGGTAAAACGATCACCGGTGAATATTATTCAGAGCTTTTGGACAGATTCGATATTGATTTGAAGCAGAAACGACCGCATTTGGCGAAGAGAAAAAGTGCTGTTCCATCAAGACAATGCACGGGTGCACACGTGTGTAGTCACCATGGCAAAAATCCATAAATTGGGCTACGAACTGCTACCCCATACAGCATATTTTCCAGGTTTAGCCCCCTGTGACTATTTCCTGTTTCCAAACCTGAAGAAATGGCTGGGCGATAAGAGATTTGGGTCGAATGAAGAGGCCATCAGTGAAACAAACGCTTATTTTGAGGGCCTTGAGAAAACCTATTATTTGGAAGGAATAAAAAAATTGGAAAAACGCTGGACTAAATGTATCGAGCTAAAAGGAGACTATATTGAGAAATAAAACGCTTATTTGTCGAAATAAATATCTTTTATTCAAAAAGTCACGGACTTATCAAACCAACCTCGTAGTTCGGAATGTATAAAGTGTCAGTGTCATTATCACTAAAAGAATAAACCTTCAACATCGATGTCATGTTATCCTGTTGAATCAATGATAAGCATTTATAGTAGAAATCAACATCTTTAAAGAAGAATAAAATTTATTTGTCATCACTGCACGCTTGCGATTTCGTGACGACGGAGTCGCTAAATATTAGAAAATTTTGCAGCTTGAGTGTACCGCTGACACCTTTGAAACAAACTTTGAAAGTGGGGGTACTACAAATGATTACACGACGCAGTTTTATCGTGAATCTCGACCTATGCGTTTGTAGTATCTATTCACTTGTAGTATATTTTACAGTTGATTTAAAGGCGCTATCAATACTACATGTCCTATCACCTCTATAATTGTGAATGTTGTTTTAAAAGCTTTATCGGTTTAAGTTTAAAGAATGAAATAAATAATGCATTTTCTTTAAACACAATAAAAATATAAACTGAAATACTTGAATAAACTTGTAATATAACTTATAAAATCTTATTTACAAATACATAGATACATATGCAGTTGTAGAAAAGAAGGTTTATTTATCAAATCTATTTGTCAATTAAAAAAGAATTTACAACGTTTATTATGAATGCACTAATAGTATTAACTTGAGCCACAAATTGTAAAATAAATATGTTGTGCGGAAGGTCGATTTTTATAAAATTACACATTTCTTATCTATCAGATGTTTAATAGAAAAGGTGGGAAGGCCAGGCTATCTAATAGTACAGTCATCGTAAATACGTTATTGCAAATTATACACCCAAATCCTAAGCCGCTCATCAGAATGAAACCCATGCTCACACAACTGCGACCCGAAGATTGTTGAATTTATAATTTTGTTGAAGTTTGATGTGTCTCCTCCTCAGTCATCTCCCTCAGAGTACCACGACATAATTAAATAAAAAAAATGTTTATTGAAAAATAAAAAATACTTTTAAATAAACATTTTTAGATGATTAATTAGATTTATTTCAGACCGTTCCTTGCTTTTGTAGGAAATCCATTGCTTAATATCCAAAGATAAAATCATATCGTTCCTAGAAGATCCCTGATTATACTGAATCCGAAGACCAACGTTTTGGTATGCCTTGTTTTATTGTGAGAACCTTTTAGTTGATTGTAGAAATTTTTATAGGCTTCTAATTTCCTCCTTTGTCTTCTTCCGTTGGAAATAACATGTGGACTGGAACATCTAAAACGACACATTTGTTAACCAGTTCAAGTTAGTATCAGCAAAGGAACTGACAACACCTTTAGCTTCTCATTTCTATTATTTTTTGCTTCATACTGTAAAATTTGTAAATCTTTTCCACTAACGTTTTTAGCATATACGACTAATACACAACCTTTGCCTTGCGGTTAAATAGAATATTAACATTGTTGCATGCTTTATTTAATGCTACCTTTTCTGCGGAAAATGTATTTCGTTAGTGCTATTTATATTTAGTTTTCTTTAAAAACATATGTAGTTTTATTTTAATAATTGATAAACAGATTATTATTAAAAAATAGTTAATAGTTATAATAACATTTGATTGATTGGTGTTATATTATTACATTATTTTATTGATTGATTTATCTTTTAATTATGAAATAAATAAAGATTATTAAAAAGTTTCACAGTATTTATTAAAATATAACCTGACAATATTGTTTCGACAGCTAAGCTGTCATTATCAAAGGTAATATAAATATAAACAAACACGTCGCTAAGGTAGATACAAAAATAGGTAACTAGATAAAAATAATAATAATAATCAGAATTAAATATCTAACACTTCCAGTAACGGAGAATTACTGAGCTCAAGTTGTTCATTCATTAAAGGTACCCTGAGTTTGTGTTTGTATATCTCAAATGCTTCTAAAATGCCTAATTTGCGTTTGTTATTACAAAAATGTAGAAATTTAATATTATTTTGAGGAGTCATTGTGTGATGTTGTTCTAAAAGGTGTTTGGCGTAATTAGATTTTTCAGGATGTTTATTTTTGTAATGACGTACGTGTTCTTTATATCTTATGTCAAGATTTCTAATTGTTTACCCAATATATACCGAACTACAAAAAGAACAATTTAAACGGTAAATGCCCGTTTAAAGTTAAAAAAAAGACAGAACACATGATATCATGAAATCGGGCATTTACCGTTTAAATTGTTCTTTTTGTAGTTCTGTATATATTGGGCAAACACTTAGAAATTTTGACATAAGATATAAAGAACACGTACATCATTACAAAAATAAACATCCTGAAAAATCTAATTACGCCAAACACCTTTTAGAACAAAATCACATAATGGCTCCTCAAAATAATATTAAATTCCTACATTTTTGTAATAACAAACTCAAACTCAGTGTACCTTTAATGAATGAACAACTTGAGCTCAGTAATTCTCCGTTACTGGAAGTGTTAGATATTTAATTCTGATTATTATTATTATTTTTATCTAGTTACCTATTTTTGTATCTACCTTAGCGACGTGTTTGTTTATATTTATATTACCTTTGATAATGACAGCATAGCTGTCGAAACAATATTGTCAGGTTATATTTTAATAAATTCTGTGAAACTTTTTACTAATCTTTATTTATTTCATGATTATGGAGTTCCACAAAGTAAGGCAGGTGTAGTTACTAAAGGCAGTACTAATTAGTTAAAGAAAATACTATTATATCGGGTCGCTTAATGATTTGCTAGGATACATAAAATGCAATAATCAAGAGATACAAACAAATAAAAGACAACCTCTGTATAAAATGTAGGAATTTCAGATAAAACCTTTACCCTATTGAAATTGAGTTTTAGCTCTACAAATCTTCCTGATGACTTCGTTCGTGTATTTAATGCCCTTGAAATCTATTGCGGTCCACTAAATAACCTGGAATAGACGACAAAGTAGTGTTGAAAAAGTATCCAATACCACCAATTCTTTTTACTTAGGGTTTTTATTTTGTTCCGTTAGTGATAAAAAATGGGATAGGGTAGGATATACATTAAATTCGTAAACAGTGGTGCAAATTCAAGCGGAGTTATTTTATATTTAGAAATAGTATTAGGGATGCCTTTGCTAATACGGCGCCTTTTTAGTTTGAAAATTATTGTGTACCTATAATCTAATACTACTAGCATCACAGACGTTCATATAATTATCATATTCTTGTTATTACAAACATGAAAACAAAAAAAAATACTAATAGCACGTCATCTAAAGAATAAGTTTATTTTATTAGAAATTTCTGCAAAAGTCGGCACAAAAGAACTCGTGAATCACGCGCCCAGAAGATTACATTGCAGATACTCATTAGTTGTACTACACACACTTGTAGGCAAGCATGTAGTTTCTGGCCTAATGATCCAAATTACTATTGAACGTAACGCCGACTCTGATTGCAAAATAAAACCTGAGCGGGCGTTATAAACGGTAATGCCCGCTTATAATGGCTGGTTGTTATGGAGTTGTTTATATAGTTTGTATCGCAGGTATAAGCAACAAATAATTTCGTTTACTGTCTCGAGCCTTACTTTGTGGAACTCCATAATCATTAAATAAATAAAGGTTAATAAAAAGTTAGACACTATTTATTAAATCATAACCTGAAAATTGCTTCGACAGCAAAAGTGTCATTATCAAACGTAATATGAATAACTTAAAGCTCTATGTACCAAGGATCTGTAAGCTGCTTATTTACGTGATTTGTGGTGACAGGATTCATTTGGTATGGTTGTGTCCGTATGTGTTGGTTTTCTGCATATGGAAAATTCAAGTAGATTTAATAGCACTGTTTTTTCTGTTTCTAATGTAAAATTCATGGTTTGGTGGAGACTAAAAATTAAAAATTCACTGATAACTCCAAAAGAACTGGCAATACAAGCTATCTCTATTACATTTTTGTAATAACAAACGCAAATTAGACATTTTAGAAGCTTTCGAGATATACAAACACAAATTCAGGGTACCTTTAGTAAATGAACAGATTGAGCTCAGTAATTCTCCGTTGCTGGAAGTGCTAGATATTTAATTCTTATTATTTTTATCTTTTTATATAGTTATCTATTTTTTTGTATTTACCTTAGCGACGTGTTTATTTATAATCATATTATCTTTGATAATGACAGCTTAACTGTCCAAACAATTGTCGGGTTATAATTTAACAAATGTCGTGAAACTTCTTATTAATCTTTATTTATTTCATAACAAATGATATGCAAGTGACACATAAAAGATTAAAAGTTTAAGCCTCTTGTGTGATTTCACATAATACCTTTGTTAAAAACAGTTTCCTTAAACTGCTCGATTGTCAACCCTTGCGTATTCCCAATTTTACTCATCAAGTAGCCCCACACAAAAAAATCCAAGGGGCTGAGGTTCGGGGAAGCTGCAGGCTATTCTTTGCAGAAGATAAAATCGGGCAAGTTGTCTGTTGAGTGAGTACGTTTTGATTGATGTAAAGGTACTTGAATCCTTGTGGAAGTAGTACTTTTCTTCTCCATACAACTTTGAAGCATCAGGCATTAAATGGTTCTTCAAAACATTATGATGATCAATACATAATATTTTGCGTCGTTTTTTACTCCTTGGTCGATGAACAGTAGACAAAGCTTTCTCTTTTTCGAAACATCGCCCCAAGCCAGATTTTCATAACAACATTCTGGAATCCTTGGACCGTCAATTTATCTTTGGGAACATCAATAATTCATGTTGCATACAAACCCGGTCACTGTGTAGGTTGTGATTGTATTGCAACAAGAAAATTTTTCATCTAAAAACATTTCAGAACCTGTACACCGATTCAACAACTATCGACTTCCTTCAACTCTTGCTTTTCTTGCTTTCTTTTGCCTTTCCGTTAAACCATGAATTCGCTGTTTTTTAATATGCTTTTAGGCCCCAAATCCTTTTTCAGAATCCGTTGTACTGAAGATTGTAATATTAGAAGCTGCTTTGCTATCATAATTTCAGATTACACTGGATTTCGGCGAATTCGCTCCCATACGTGCTTTATGAACACCTACGATCATGTAGTTTTGTTGGTCTTCCTGCGTAATAAATGTTTCATCTGCCTCTGTCTCTGTCTTCTTGTGCCTTTAATGGTCCACAAAATAAACCTTTCGTTCACACCTAACGGGTTCAGTCGTTTTAAAATATAACTCAGTGGCCACTTTCGCGAAAACAGTTTTATTACTCCCGCTCTGCGTTCATGACTATAAACAGTAAACAAAAAAAACAAGCTTAATAACCGAGCTGCCTCGGTTAGTTTGTTAAAAGATGGATACATTTCTATCAAAAAAATGTTTATGTTAGTATATGATTATCACTTTTTAAAATAGCCGCTAATAAAAACACCGATGGTTGTCCTAAATCACACTGTAAAGTTCTTCTCAATGGCGATGCTTAATGTGAAGGAATACGCTATGACATTGAAAGTAAAACATCTGATTGACTGACCTCATGATTTTATGACAGGATCAGAATGCAGGTTGCAATGAACATAACCTTTTTCCACTTCATGCAGAGAACATTCAATTTTCCTCTTGCAAAATATCGAGGAAAATTGATTTTTCCCTCTAGTGAGTAGTAAAAGTGCAAAATAGTGAAAACATCCGTTTTCCCTACCTAGGGAGGAAAAAATTGCAGTTAAAAAGTTCTCGGCAGTTAATTTGCCGAGAATCAAATTATGTAATTTAATTCATTGGATATTTGTAAAATAAAGTAGTTTTTGCAGTTGAAGATTAATAGTTATTTACATTGCAAGACCTTTACTTAGAACCCTTGTTTACAGTTGGGCTTTTCTTAGACTTTTAAACAATTCAATAAAAATTATCACGATTGTAAGTCGTGTACTGCCTGATCGTAATAATCTTTATTGAATTATTTAAAAGTCTAAGAAAAGCCCAACTGTAAACAGGGATGCATTTTTACTAAAAAACTAATTTGAAAAAAGTAACGGAGCCAGTGGGAATCGAACACTAGGCTGACCGTGTATAAAGCTTAGCAAGCTCGTTATCCGTACCAGAACGTAAAATTCGTGTAACGGTCGAGCATTGTACAACGTTTTATGATATACTGTCACAAACGGAAATATTTATACTTAAATATTTTATTCAATACTCAACATCTCTTCCGTTTGTGTAACATAAAGCATGCAAGGCCACATTCAGTTGCCTACGCTAGTTCAGCAGCTGCCGTCTCGCGACCGGCATGTGCAAGGTCTTCTTAGAAGCGCGCTCGCTTCGCCCACCATTGCATCCGTTGGCATGCAATATCTACGCCTACTTCCTCCGTCGAGGCGAGGCATCCCACACGATGTGCCTATAGGTGTGCATTCCTTCCAGTGAATTCACCAACACTTCCGCCCAGCTGCAGCGTCGTACCAGGCACAGGCAGCGCGCATGCAATCAACCCACAAACTTACCGAGAACTTCTGCCTACGGATTCCAACTACGATACGAATTACTTCCTCATTCGGCAGTATATAACCAGCTTGCTTGAGCTATTCAAACCAGTCAGTTTCCATGACTCCGACACTATATCTACAAGCAAGCTGGTGAGTACTCTTTTAATTATATAAATGCTTAGTGCCTAGTTTGAGCGGCGCTTAATCGCCCACTCTATGCAAATTATGGGTAGTTGTGTCCAGGCTACCCGGCTTAGTTACCAGTAGGTTATCTCCTACATGCTTAGTCTGTAGATCTAGTGCTGTGACAGGGTTGGTTCCCACCTTCCCTGTATTGTAGTAGTTTAGGAGGACATATACGTCCTCACCATATTGTCAACATGTAAACCTTTTGTACTCTGTTTATTGTCTTAGTATATAGTTGTTGTTACAACTTGTGTTTGATTCCTTTCTACCTCTGACTACGTTCCCCAGTCACGCAAACCCCACGTGACAATACTAACTCTTAAATCTTTAATAAATAATTCTTTCATTTACTGAAGCAGTACAGCACAATACGTGACATATATATGAATAGCGTTTACTGTCTCCAGCCTTACTTTGTGGAACTCCATAATCATGAAATATAATATAAATACAAAGATTAGTTAAAGTTTCACAAGTTTTATTAATATCTTAACCTGACAATATTGTCAGGTTAAGATATTAATAAAACTTGTGAAACTTTAACTAATCTTTGTATTTATATTATATTTCATATATATGAATGTTTTAAATAAATATGTTTGTTGCTATGGTATTGATGATAACGAGCCCGTAATAATTTTTACGGACTTCATAACGGGCTAGCCCGTAAACAGAATTTTAACGTATAGAAACAGAGCTCAATAAACAGATGTTTACGAGTCAGTATACCATAAGACATTTTATAGTGTGGAGTCAATCCCTTTGGGGCATGTGAAAAAATGCTGTGTCTAAACGAAAGAAAAGCATTTTTAACTCTCGATCAAATGTTTCACTGGCTGACGCTCGAAAGGCACACTCTACCTCGCATGTCTAACCGTATTTGGTGGTGTGTCTAACCGTATTTATCTGTTAGCGCTGCGCTGAATACAGTTTTTAAGCGCTAGATAAAGTACGTTAAATGACCTTTTTTGTGCTGATTTAGCTCAAATAATGTTATAGATATATTTGAAAATTACACTAACCTCAAACAACAGATCAATCAAGAAAGAGTAAACTTTAAGCTCATTTTCAAGTTAACTACGACTATGGACACAATTTTAATTACAATTTTATTAATTTTATTAATTAATAAATTGTTCAGTGATTACAGGTTTTGTTCAAGTTTAAATCTAGCACAAGATTTTTAGGCTAGTGTCGTCTGACAAGTTACGCTGCATTCCGCGGTTAGACGCACCCACTGTATATTTGTAAAAATTGAGACAAAAGTCTTTTATAGAAAATAGTACCCACCTAAATTAATTTGAGCTTGGTGTCTTATACAGATTTGATTAATATCAACCCTAATAAAAGCTAACCTCATTTCTTCTTCTATAATATTAGTAAGGGTATGAGTTAACGACATCTTATAACCCTACAACAATGACGATAAGTGAACGGTATACCAAAATTGTTGTAATGAAAGGCATTTGCAATCATAAATAAATAGAAAACAAATCGGGGACTTACCTGATTAAGTTGATTGAAATTCTCAGGTGTAAGTGCTGTTGCTTTGTTCGATCTGGTCCCTTTTCTATATGGTTAAATTCAAAGTATCCAAACTGTCCCCTTAGGAATATCCAAATTCAAATCGAAATAACACACTCGAATCCCACAGTTCTAACGATCACTAAATTCTAAATAATAAACACAATTCCAAATTTATTTTTATTGCAAAACTCACGTAATCACCAACCGACCGCGATCAAAATATCTTTGAGGACGACAATTATTATTCTCCAAAAGAAATTATTAAGACCAATTTCTTTTTTATATTTTGATTATCTTGTGGTCAAAATCGTAAAAAGCGAACTAGCGGTCGTGGCGACGGTTACTCTACCGACAACTCGAGAAATATAAATCGATCTATCCAAAATACAATCGCGAAAGATTACATCAACAGTAAGTTGTTTCTCAACATGTGTTCCGTGAAACACATATATGTCATATCGGTCATATCTATGTGAACTCGGTTTCTCAACACTAAACGATATAAACACTAGAAAACGCGAAAGACTTACTGATGTTCTACATATTCGAAATCAGGAGAAAACTCCAAATGATAATAGCTGAATTAAAAATTTCAGGCTGTAATTAATAAAAATATTTTCATTTAGTTAAGATCAAGATCGTCTACATTCGGAAATTCTCGTTTGTGTCAATAACAAATGTACGTAAGGATTCTACCATTTAAATTAGTAGAACTAATTGTTGTAGGTATATATCTTGGAAACATTCTCTTGATAGTTTCCGCATGGACCCAAGACATGCTCACATTCTTATTGCCATTCAAGTAACCTCGTTAGCTGAGACGCATCGCGCATTTGCTAAATAGGTGTAAAAACGATAAAGTGTGAATTGATTAACAGGTCGCGGTGGTGATGACACGTTATAACGTTGAAATTAACAACCCATTGATTGTTTTACTGTCACTGTTTAAAACCAAGCTTCTCCGTTAGTTTTGGTTGTCACTGGTTTTCCTCTCCCTCTCTTTATCGTAAATTCGCGCTGGCGCGGTCAATGTTGTTTGACAATGTTGCGGTTAGCATAACAAAATGATGGGCTTTCATTAGAGGATGGTTGATTGTGAGATGTAATAGGAAGTTGGTTTGGTATAATTCGCTTTAGCGGAGAAAATCTCGCGTCCATCAAATCGATCACTTGAATGGTTATATTTGATCGATCGTCGACTAGATGGAATAAACTGTGGTGTTAACCACTTAGGTAAACCTTTTTTTATTTTCCACCATGTGTTAAAATCTCATTAAAATCTTATTCTATTTTAGGTAACAAGGCCCTATCATTTGCCTTGAAGAAATCGTTTAATAAAAGACCTTTCAGTTTATCGAAAGGTAAAATTCTTTTCAAATATTTAAAATTAATATCACATACAGAGTATTTTATATTTTAGGTCTTTTCTTTTAGTTTCCGTTCTTGCTCGTCCTTTTTTCTTATTCTTGCCTTTTGACCTTGGGTTTGGTTTCATTTGAAGGTCTTCCCTTTTGGGTTTGTACCTGCATACATACCTACAGGGTTGTTGTACGTAACGCCAGGTTATACCGGAGGAGGTGAAACAAAAAAACCCTAAGCAAGGTTTTTAAACCGTATCATCCGTGGGTCATCAAATTTGTGGGATGTTTGTTTGAAACTGTATGTATTTATATATATTATGTCATTTTATCTATGTGTCTATGTATTTATAAAACGTTTATACAATTTATTTATTCATGCATGTTAGTGTTTAAGTACTAGTTCAAACGAGATCTCGAGTAGTGAAATTATCATAGGGTAGTTTTTAAGATTTATAACCAGCTGTGATACAAATTACCATTCTGTTGATTTTTACCAGACTTATTAAAATTCTTAATCAACATAATTAAGAACGTTTACAATTTGCTATAAACAATAAAGCCCTACTTGGAGAGTTTACATTTCACTACATGTTTGTGTTTTATTTATTACTATTTATTTATTTTGTGGTTTTAATATTTGCTTTCCACCTTGTCATCTGTAAGTGTATAGTATGCACCGTACGACCAAAATTGTGAAAGTTGCCTATATGGTAGCAAAAGATCTATTTTTTCGTTTATCTATTAAGTTTGAAGCTTTAGTAATGAGAATTGTTTTAAAACGAAGTGGCGCGTGTGTTTCTTATGTTGCATATCTTGTATTACCCCGCCCCTCGCTGACTTATTGGGGTTAGCCGGCAAAAACTAAAGTAGTGTTATTTAGGTGAAGCTGATACTTCCAGCACAGCTATATTTTGGTAGGTTTGGTGTTTATCTATATAAAAGTAGTCTTTGTGATTCTGTAGGCCGAGATATGTCCGTAAGAAGACGAGCGGAAAATGTTGCACATTTATAATTAAACCGATTGATTGTTATAAATAAATTATCGGCACTGGATATCGGGAGTCCTGGATATTAACAATAAACAGATGTTGTAAGCTATACTTACTAATATGCACTCTAGGTTGCCTAGGCTATCCCCGTAAGCTGAGTTCAAACTCACCTGAAAACAAAAAGATTAATAATAATATTTCAAAATTAAAGTTTTATTTTTATTTAAAATCTAATTTGAATTTACAATTAATAGAATGCAGGGAAATTCTATGAAGTAAGTAATAGCTTTAATATTAATATATTACAGATTTGTTTGTTTATTAATAATCTAAGCCTTTGTGCATTGTTAGCGTATAGTTCTAATCGTATATGTATTTCCAAATATAATTATTTGAGGTTAATATTCTCTAGAGATTAAACCGATTAAACATAAAAACCAAGATGTACAAATTGGTTTTCCTTCTAGTATGTTCTAAATAGACAAGAAAAATAGCTTTCTTATTGAATTAAGCAATTGTGTTACTCATTGCTTATTGGTTACTATGTTGTACAACTTGTCAGTTGCACTACAATGAGTAATTGTATTTGCCCCATTTACGATATTATTTCCCAGAAAATTGCGGTATAAATTCTTAGGTTATCTTCCATCGTCCTTCTCCATTAATTACATTAGTAAAAAGACGCTGACAATCAATTTATAGCACAAAACCAGCTCTGCTTCAGCTTCATGCCAACTCATGTTTCATTTTTATTTTAAACTGCTCACAATAAGTGATATAAATGATACAACTTTAAAAGAGTTAGAAAGCTTTACAGTTTTTATCAGCAGTCCTAAAAATCGCCACGATAAAATGAAAATACGACTTTGCAGTTATTTTGCTCTATAATATTATAACCAACTTGTACACGTGTTTTCAATTTTCCAGAGAACATATGTGATGTGTTAGCTATAAAATATCATACATGTAGATGGTTTTATGAAGTTTTTCAATTTGCAAATTTTAATAGGTAATAACCCATTTTAAACAGTGCGCTATAATGCACCTGTTGCAAAGCTATACATGTAAATATACAAGTAAATACATAGTAAGCGTAAGGTAATAACACTTTAATACGTCTCTGCAACGAACATTTTTTTAAATAACTTAATTACAATCGAAAATAAGCCAATCATCATTAATCTAATACTGCTGCTCCCTGTAATTTGCAGCTTCAAGAAGTGACAGTTGTAGAACATTTACGAAGGGTGGCCTAAATTCTGGGATTAAATAACATTGCACAATACTGAAGGCCCCACGATGGACCGTCAATTACGACGCGCCAATTGGTAGGAATACAAAACTACTATTTTATTTGCAAAAACAAAAGTCCCACGCATGGGCACCAATTTGTAGCATACAAAACTTCTAAATATCAATCTTACGTTATGCTTTGCTTGAACATTGAGCACGACTCCCTCTCTTTTTAAATTAAGGTAGGTCGTAGGTGAATTGGAATGCTAGTTGATTTAACAGATCTATGGATCATGGGCGCCAGCAGCATGGTTAGATTAAGCAAATAAAGTGTTATCAGTAGTTCTTCACAACAACGGAGCTATAGATCTCAAAGGAATCCATTCTAACTATACAATAAGCGAATTTCTTCACTCCGTTATAACACAAAAATATCACACAACAAATAAAATAACTTCAATAATATCAATTATTTATTTGTTCACACATAAAAATCGTTATCCAATCATTAGATTGATAATGAACTGGAAGGTTTTCAGTCGTAATTTAGCTAATGTCTTATTATAGTTAATAATAATAATAATGTTAATAATAACTAAATAAAAAAAAGAAAATTATACTTTGATCATTATTAAGTTACATACGTGAGAAAATAAATTCAGAATCTTATAAACATTGATTTCTTATCATTCATGGATCTTCATTAAATTGTAACTTTATGAACATTCTAACACATAATTCCAATAATTCACTCTTAAATTTTGATACAACAAACTAAGTGACGTTACCACGTGAAAATCAGATATAAAGAAGCCACCTGGTTATTTCAATAAACTAACCTTGATTTAACAACATGCTTCAGGTGACTCGTAGTGGATGATCACTAGGTTGTTAAGATCCTTTGACGAAGGCTCCCAGAATTCACAAGTAGGTATTCAACAGTTTGAGGAATACAAGACCATTAATAATGTCTTATATTCAATTTCAGCCTTAAGGGTATTAAATTAAGAAGGTTAACAAATCTTCTTTATGAGTAACAGGAACGAATACGTATATTCTCTAGTAACACCAAGCGTACAAGCATCAAACTAAAATATCATCCAAAATGGACACTGGACTTAAACACCAAATTGAATTAAGGTCTAGCTCGATCTCACTATAAAGAATCATTATCTTTTAGAACAAAGGCTTATTGATTGATCACATCAATAAAACAAGAAGAAACCTTAACAAATTAAATAAGAATGTTACCTTCCAAATTTAAAGGAGAAATTCAAGATGGCAGCCAATATACAGGGTGTCTTCCAAATGATAACCCAATAACATTTTTATCAATATACGAGATGATATTAAAACAAAAAAATAGACAGAAAAAGTGTCTGTTACAATATTGACTGTATTTTGGTATTTAGTCCAACAGACAATTTCACAGTATCACTTTTCAAAGCATCTTTTTGATGTAAAAATTGTATAAACATTTTTAGCAAGATAACGTCTGCCATATTCATAAGACATTTTCTACCCGACAAAAATAAAATTTAAAATTCAAAAGACTTGCTCCAGTTTTAATTAGTGTATAAAGAATATGCAATTAAGATTTCGAGAATGTTGTAAAACATCTGAAAATGAAAATTCAAGTGAAAACAATTTAGTTATTATTTTTATAATTTAAAGAAATAAACTTTCCCCGTAAAGAAAATTGCTTTTTCGTGAGGACTTGTTTTGAAAACAATACGGTTATTGAATAATTTATTACATTGACTTGAAATTGCTTTCGATTATTTTAAAGGAATTCGTTGGAATTTTCCAGTTACTTTTTAAATCTAATGTTTTCTTAATTTCCTTTCAAGTATTATCAGAGCAGAAATTATTATAATTTTAAATTTGATAAAAACAAGACTGTTTTTGCAAAAATGCTTTTCCTATTTAAATTAGGTCTTTGATATATATTATGTAACTTTGAGGTTACTTATTTAATTATAAAAAAATAAAAGGATAAACAATGATTAAAGTTATTATTAAAATATTCTATAACTATTATAAAATTCTATTTGTAGTTGTTTGTTCAATGACTTTGTTTATTATTACAATAATTATACGTTCATGGTAAGAAAAGGTAGACGTCATAGTTGACGATGAAATAACAAATAAAAACCAATTTATAATATAGGTATCGTATATTACATACTTGATAAATATGTTCGTCACATATGACGCTTTTTATAGAATATTATGCAAGGTAATGATTAGCTTATTATGACAATGAACGAGTTGATTGATACGATTTTTAAATAATTAATCGAACTAATCAACGTTATGGAAATGAGAACATATTATCTGATGAACATAATTTATTATGTGAACTAACGGATGCATTTTATAGTCTCCACGATCGCGTTTACGATGACGATGAAGTCGGCATACTCCCAATAATTGGCGTTGTTATACTTGGCTAGGGATTACGACGTTCACCTGTCGTGTTACTTTGACTTAGTAAGCGACAAGCTCGACATCTTCTGCTATCTGCCTCATCTGCTAGATTTAGTAGGACACTTTGCAATCAGTCTAAAACCAAAAGGGAAAAGCGATAATATGTAAGAAAAGGAAAAAACTGAGATTTAACAAAAGAGCTCAACGATTACAACAGCATTATGAAGAAAGTAATAAAGAAAATATTATAGACATCCTATTTACAATATAAATCAAATAAGAAAAATCGATATTACAATAAAGATCAGAAAAGTAAATTTAAATACGTTAATTGATTCATGGTTCGGTTTTAATGTAATTGATACACTAGCTTGAGAATATATAACGCCGAAGGAAATTAAATGCAAATGTGAAAAAATCATAACATACCTAAAACTATACGGAGAAAAAACACTAAAAGTAAATGGAAAAGTACGTGTAAATTTGAAATCAAAAAATTAAAGTAAATTAATAATAATAATAATTGCTATAACCCATAACCTGGAAACAAGGCCCCAAAAGCTATAAGCTTGTGCGGGAGGGAGGGGGCGATTATTATAATTACGTAGGCCCTACGTGCGGTTGCAGCCGACTTGCATATGGAACAGTGCAGATCCCACATTTGTGTCACAGCTAAGGAAAACTTTAGAAAACCTTAATCAGATCTGCTGGTAACAGGAGTCGAACCTGGCCCGCTTGGGTGAAAGTCCAGCTCGCTAGACCATACACTGCCAAGGCTGTTTAATGGAAGAAGTTAAACCAAAAGTATATTTACAACCATACAAAATAAAGAATTGGAAAATTTTCTTGGACTAGTAAATATTTACAGAAAGTGTGTAATATAGTCCGTCCGCAAACCATGCGAAGTAATAAATTAAATTGACAGCCAGGTAAATGGATTACTACAAAAGTTTGCTATTGTTATTTTACTAGCATTTTGCGGCTACTTATAATAACAGCAGAATTTACAGTTTTAAGTAGCAAATGACAATAGAAAACCCTTGTAGTAATGCGTTTATCTGGCTGTCAGTTTAATTTATTACTTCGCATAGTTTTCGTACGGACTATAGTTTATCATAAACAGCATTTATACTAAGAGATCTCATAAAATCAGATTCACAGTGATAAAGAATGGGAACAAAAGTATAATGGTGTAATAAAGTTAGGAGTATTAAATTTTTTAGACACCTACAGTCTCAGTCTGTTAATTTTTAAAATTTTTGTGTTGCGAATAAGATATTTTTGTCATAATCGGAAATAACTACATGCTTTTTTTATGATATAAATTGAATTCTTGTAAACAACAACAAATTGATTTTTTTAAATAATAGAGGTAACTGTAGTTCCTCTATCGACTGATAAAGGTATAAGTTATGCTTTAATAACATAGCAGCAGCATA
Source organism: Agrypnus murinus (assembly GCA_929113105.1). Taxonomy (NCBI): domain Eukaryota; kingdom Metazoa; phylum Arthropoda; class Insecta; order Coleoptera; family Elateridae; genus Agrypnus; species Agrypnus murinus. The sequence goes on along the minus strand of OV816024.1, from coordinate 224,294,282 downwards.
TAACTTCTTAATTACATGCCTTCACATAGTTCGCATCCCCATTCCTCCTGGCTACTCTAATTTCCGGAGTTCTGATCTAAAACTTTCTGTTAAAAAGATTTAACTCAACCTGACTTGAAAAAATCACCTATCTTCAAGAAATTCTGGATTCGCTACTGTTTGGAAATGTTTACCATATTTTTATTTTTAATAACTAAAATACAAAACGTATTTTTTAATTAACTGCGAGAAAACTGTGCATCTTAGAAAAAATGTCAAGAAAAATATTTCAACATACTCCCCTATTTATAACTACTTAATTTATTCTTAGTTTTTTCCGATAGGTGATGTAGATTTTGATAGGTTAGATCTTGAAAATTATAAAATTCTCAAAATATGAGTTTTTCCTAAATGGTTAATGAAAACATGAAAAAATTAAAGCATTATTGCTTATCTGATACATTTAATAATATGTCACAGTTAACACTGATATGACTGTTAGCGCCGAAAAGACTGTCGCCGAAACGTTCAAGAGGTTATTGATGTTGTGTATAATGTTCATACGTAATATTAATAAACCAGATTTATTAGTCAAAACATTTCCTGTTGTTTCAATGTAGAGTGTTCTTAAATTCAACAAACTGTAGTTATTAAATGAACAATTGCACTAATATTGATAAATTATATCCATAAACTTAATGAATAATACACGTAGATCAATAATTGAAAATAATAGATCAATTAACAATGATTTACTGGTTACATGAAACTGTTTTAAACCAATTTTAATTATTATATTAATTAAAAAAATATTCTTGAACCATAAATGTATATTTACATATCATTATTTCTCTATATTTGGCTTATTTTATAAGATACAGAGCTTCAAATAAAACACCACTAGGCAATTGTTTCGGCCTACCCTTAAATTTATCAGCATGAACCAAAAACCAAAGAATTTATATTATTTTAGTTATTTTCCTTTTAACTAATAACTTTTCTTTTGATATTACGTACCTTTTTTGTTGAGTGTATATAATATTCATTTACTATGCATGACAAAGAAAAGTGTTTGCTCTACTTAAAAACTGTTAGTAGCAGTTTTACTCAAATTACTTTGTACTTCCCATAGTGTAGAAATAAGATTATAAGTAAAAATATTTTAATTAGTGTAATATTCTCATAGTATTGTAACAAGAGAGAAAAGGAACGAACCTCTTTTCGAGCGACAGGTGGTGTGTTCTGCCGCCTTCGAGAAAATGACGCATCGCACAAGCATGTAAATCAGACGTGGTTTATTCTGGTGTATTCTAGAAATACATGGTATGTTCGGGCGATTGCTGGAACGTTTATAGGATGGTATAAAGTCGACGTCGCGGAGAAAAGGGGCAGTCAACTGCAAGTCATTAACTGGGTATTACAAAATAAATAGTGAATATAAATGTTGTATTAGAAATTCATAGTCTGTAAATAATAGTTTTTAATGGTTTATAATCATAGCGTTAATTTATAGTGTATTCATTAGTGTATAGAAATAAATATTTGTTTGTGAATAGACGATTTAAACAGCACTTGTATTATTATTTGAAAAAGAACGTTACAGTGGTGTTACAGGTGTGAGGTTTTTAAAATAAATAAAATCGCGTAATAATTAAATAAAGTGCTGTGAGATTAAATTTTTAGTGTTAAAAATAATTTCAACAAACAATTAAGATGGCGATGAAATTGTTGAAAGATCTGAAGGTAATAGACTTAAAACGCGAACTGGAAGAACGGGACTTGGAAACAACGGGCCTTAAAAGCGTGTTAATAAATCGGCTAAGAGAATGGCTTTTGGAACAGAAGGAAGACCCCGAAAATTACCTCTTCGAAATACTTGGACACGCAATTGATACTAACGTATTGTTAAGTAAAATGGAAGAGAATTCTAGAAAGTCTGAAGAGAATTCTAGAATGTTAAAAGAGGAATTACTGGAAAGTTCTAGGAAGGCCGAAGAGAATTCTAGAAAACTAATGGAAAACACTAAAGCATTGGAAGAAAAAGTTTTGGAAAATTCTAGAAAGTCCGAAGAAAATGTTAGAATGCTAAAGGAAGAAATACTGGAGAATTCCAGGAGATCTGAAGAAAATTCCAGAAGGCTTAAAGAAGAATTGCAGGACAATGTCAAAGCGTTAGAAGATAAAGTTTTCGAAGAATTTTTTGAGAATGCCAGTGCGTTAGGACTGTTGGAAGGTAGATTGGCGGAACAAGATAGGGTAATAAAGATGGTAGAAGAGAAAATAGCCCAAATGCAATTACCATCAACAGATAAGAAATACGACATAACCGATATGTTGGAAGATAGAATGAGGCAACTACGGTTTCCCTCAACTTCTGAGTTTAATGAAGTAAAGAAGCAAATTAAAGAAGAAAAGGGTCCTGCTGTAGGGATAAAAGTAAAACCACCCACGTTCGATGGAAAGATACCTTGGTCCACCTACCACAAACAATTTGAGGCGGCCGCTGGGGCCAACGGATGGACAGGCAAGGAAAAGGCCGTTTCTTTAACTGTGGCTTTGCGTGGAGACGCGTTGAACGTCCTGCAAACAATCCCAGCAGGACAGGAAAATGATTATCAATTGTTAGTGTCTAGATTGGAGATGAGATATGGAGACGCGCATCTTCAACAAGTGTATCACGCGCAAGTGAAGAATCGTATCCAGAAGAATGGAGAAAGCCTGCAGGAGTTTGAAGCCGATGTTGCGCGGCTTGTCCGATTGGCGTACCCTACGGCACCCGATTCATTTCTGGGACAGCTCGCTGTGCAGACCTTCATCGATGGGTTAAGAGACGGGGAAACACAACAATCATTGAGGCTGGCACGACCAAGAACAACTGATGATGCGCTTGCTCACGCTTTAGAGTTTGAAGCCGCAAAACAAGCGACCCGAGGCCACGGGCGAGTTCGAACCGTTGCGGAAGAAGAGGAAGGTTCCAGTTCCAAAGATCGCCTAGAAGAATTATTAATGAGAGTTCTTCAGAAGGAAGATAGTCGTAGGAGGAATCCTCAAGAAGTTCGAGGACCCCGTTGCTGGAACTGCGGTGAACAAGGGCACATACGACGCCGCTGCCCTAAACCCAAACAAGTTCAGCCGTCGGAAAACTAAAGGGGGTCGACGAGAGGGGGCGAACGTCGACTTTGAGTGAAGATGCCCCGAAGATCACCATCCATGCCGTAACATCAAACAATAGTACCAGCAGTTTGTTCGTAGATGGGAAAATTGCTAATCGTACTGTTCCACTACTCATTGATACGGGGGCGACAAAGTCCATCATACGTCCTAACGTTCTACGAACAAGTATGAAGCTGTTACCAACAACTACTCAACTCCGTACAGCAATAGGTGAAGTGATACCAACACGCGGAGTGGTGAAGATGAAGATTGGCATTGGAAGTGAAGAACGTGATCATGAGGTGCTGGTAGCTGATATTACTGATGACTTCATCTTGGGAATGGACCTCCTGAGAAAATTTGGTTTTACGTTGGATTTGAAAGAGGGTGTTTTGAAGGTCGGTAACGAAGAACTTCCTTTGCACCCACGAGAAGATCCGATTGTAAGGGTTTTGCTGACTGAAGATGTGATATTGCCGGGTCAAAGCGAGATGGTTGTCGAGGCGGGTTTGGATGGAGATCTTCGGGTAGGATGTGTGCGAATGATGGAGCCTGTTTGTGATAAGAAGATCCATAGTGGCATACTGGTGGGAAAAGCGCTGATCAAGGTTGGAAAGAGAGTACCGGTGAGAATTATGAATGTTAATGTGGATCCGGTGACATTGAAGAAGAGTACCCTTGTGGGACAGTGTGTGCCAGTATTCCGAGTAGCCAGGTGTATGGCTGATGTTCCAAAACCAGCGCCCAAAGACCATGGTGGAAAATTAGTGGGCATGGTTACTAGTTCGTGCGAAGACCTTAACAGAACAGAAGTGAAAGAGGTACAGGGTTTGGTTCACCGACACCAAGATATCTTCGCTCTTGACGATAGCCAGAAGGGACGAACAAATATAGTAAAACATAAAATCAATACAGGCAACTCTATGCCTGTCCGTCAGCAGCCGAGGCGTCTACCTCTAGCAAGGCGAGCAGAAGCCGAAAAGATTATTACGGATATGGAAGAACAAGGGGTCATCGAGCCATTCAGCAGTCCATGGGCATCACCGGTGGTCCTGGTCAGTAAGAAGGACGGGTCAACGAGATTTTGTGTGGACTATCGGCAGCTTAATGACGCGACCAAGAAAGACAGCTATCCCTTACCACGTATCGACGACACGTTAGATACCCTGTCTGGTTCACGATGGTTTTCGACTTTGGACTTGAAGAGTGGTTATTGGCAAGTTGAAATGGAACCTGAAGACCGGGAGAAGACCGCGTTCACTATTGGTTCCGGACTATGGCAGTTTACGGTTATGCCTTTTGGTCTATGTAACGCTCCGGCCACCTTTGAGCGTCTAATGGAGACCATCCTGAGAGGGCTGTCGTGGAAGACCTGCCTGGTATATCTAGATGATGTGATTGTAGTCGGAAAATCATTCAACGAACATTTGAAAAACCTAGAGGAAGTGTTCCGAAGACTACGTGGAGCCAATCTGAAACTGAGTCCGAAAAAGTGCCACATATTCAGAAGGGAAGTGAAATATCTCGGGCACGTCGTATCACAAAATGGAGTGGCAGCCGACCCCGATAAGATTCGTGCAGTTCAAGAGTGGCCAACACCGAAAGATAAACACCAAGTTCGTAGTTTTCTTGGGTTATGTACCTACTATAGGCGTTTCGTTCCTGGGTTTGCCAATATAGCGAAGCCTCTGACAAGGCTAACTGAAGATGGACGCGAGTATGTTTGGAGCGGAGAGTGTGAAACAGCTTTCCAACAGCTGAAGCGTGCCCTGACAACCGCACCAATATTGAGCTATCCACGGACAGAAGGGAAATTCATACTTGACACAGATGCAAGTAATCTGGCCATTGGGGGTGTACTTTCTCAGATACAGGATGGACAAGAAAAGGTCATCGGCTATTTTAGTAAGGTTTTGTCTAAAGCCGAAAGGAATTATTGTGTGACCAGAAAAGAACTATTGGCCGTCGTGAAGTCCGTTGAGCACTTTTACAAATACTTGTACGGACGGAAGTTTTTATTGAGGACGGACCATGCAGCGTTGAAATGGCTTCTACAATTCCGTAATCCTGAAGGCCAGGTCGCAAGGTGGATCGAACGATTACAAGGATACGACTTTGACACCGAACATCGAGCGGGCACTAGTCATCGAAATGCCGATGCTCTTTAAAGAAGACCCTGTCCAACGGATTGCCGTCATTGCTCTCGTTTGGAAGAGAGGGTTTGCCAAGTATTAAGGACTACCATCGTCAACGACGGTTGGTTGCCGGAAGAATTGCAACGACAGCAGGAGGCTGATCCCGAACTAAAAATGGTACTGGAATGGAAGCGCGTGGGAGAAAGGCCTGCCTGGGAGGCCGTCAGCCCTTTTAACAGAACGCTCAAAGCATATTGGGCCCAATGGGAGTCCTTGAAGGTGGAAGACGATCTCCTGAAGCGAGTACTGGAGAGTGAAGATGGCACCACCATTAGGTCTCAGTTCGTGGTTCCAAAAAGCCGAGTGGCTACAGTATTGCGACATCTCCATGACGGTGCCTCCGGAGGACACTTCGGTGTGAAAAAGACCTTGGAGAAAGTTAGGGAGCGTTTTTATTGGGTCAACTGTAAAGAAGACGTGAAGGAGTGGTGCCGGAAATGTGAACTATGTGCCACTGGCAACGGACCCTTGGGGAAACGAAGAGCACCCATGAGGCAGTACAATGTGGGTAGTCCTCTGGAGAGAATAGCTATAGACATTGCCGGACCATTTCCCGAAACTGACGATGGGAATAAATACATCTTAGTGGCAATGGACTATTTTACCAAATGGCCAGAAGCATATGCCCTACCAAACCAGGAAGCTGCGACTGTTGCTGACGTACTAGTCAAAGAGTTTTTCAGTCGCTTCGGAGTGCCCATGGAGCTGCATTCGGATCAAGGCCGCAATTTCGAGTCTGTACTCTTTGGAGAAGTTTGTCGATTGTTGGGCATTCGCAAGACTCGGACCACACCGCATGAATCGGACAATGGGCAAATATTTGGCCAAGGTCGTCTCCGATCATCAACGAGACTGGGACCAATACCTGCATCTGTTCCTAATGGCTTATCGTGCATCGGTCAACGAAACAACCGGTCAGTCACCAGCGTCTGTAATGTTTGGACGCGAGTTACGGTTACCGTGTGATCTGGAATTTGGGTCTCCACCTATAGAGCAGGAGGTAGCCGGGAATGATTATGTCATCAACTTAAAGAAGAAGTTGGAGGATATTCACGACCGAACCCGAAATCATAGTCGAATCGCGAGTGACCGGATGAAGGCTACGTACGATGTGAGAGCCCAAGAAGGAGGGTTTCAACCTGGAGAGCTTGTCTGGTTATATAACCCGCAAAGGCGTCGTGGCTATTCTCCAAAGTTACAGCGAAATTGGGAGGGTCCATACCAGGTGAAGAAACGAATAAATGACTTGATTTATCGCATCCAGAAGTTGCCAAGGGGGAAACCAAAGGTGGTACACTCCAATCGTCTGGCGCACTATGAGGGAAATAATGACGCAGTCCCGGATCGGAAAGATGAGGCTGAGGTGACTATCAATACCGTAAGGCCTGAAGATGATCAACCAACCTTTAGAGAATTTATGGCTGCGTTCTCTGGAACTAGAAAAGCGCGATTCGGAGTCACGACTGAGATGCAACAAGATCTCTTCCGGGTCCCTGGTAATTATTCCATTGCCCACTGTGTCTCCGCGGATCTCCGTATGTCCAGGGGGATCGCAGTAGTGTTTAGAAATAAATTTGGACGGCTGAATGAACTTCGAGAACAAAATCCCTCTGTTGGTAAATCCTTACGCTTGCCTGATCATGACCGATCCATTTACTACTTGGTAACCAAGCAGTTTTATTACCAGAAGCCGAGTTACGCCGACTTGTGGAGGGCACTATGGAATTTGAGGATCGAGTTGCTTACCAGGGGAATTAACAAATTGGCAGTTCCCAAACTCGGCTGTGGGCGGGACCAGCTGGATTGGAGAATCGTTAGAAACATGCTGGAAGTTGTCTTTGGAGGTACGGACGTCAAGATCTTCGTCTGCAATTTTGACCCACAACCCGCATTAAGGCCAACGAAGAGTGTAGACTGTTATTTCTACCGTAATGGAACGTGTAGTCGAGGAGAAGACTGTCGATATCGTCATGACCCGTTCTACAGGAACCAGAGCATAAAACCTGTTCTGGGACAGAACAGACTTGAAGAGGGGGGCAGTGTAACAAGAGAGAAAAGGAACGAACCTCTTTTCGAGCGACAGGTGGTGTGTTCTGCCGCCTTCGAGAAAATGACGCATCGCACAAGCATGTAAATCAGACGTGGTTTATTCTGGTGTATTCTAGAAATACATGGTATGTTCGGGCGATTGCTGGAACGTTTATAGGATGGTATAAAGTCGACGTCGCGGAGAAAAGGGGCAGTCAACTGCAAGTCATTAACTGGGTATTACAAAATAAATAGTGAATATAAATGTTGTATTAGAAATTCATAGTCTGTAAATAATAGTTTTTAATGGTTTATAATCATAGCGTTAATTTATAGTGTATTCATTAGTGTATATAAATAAATATTTGTTTGTGAATAGACGATTTAAACAGCACTTGTATTATTATTTGAAAAAGAACGTTACAGTATGAATGTGAACGTTGAAGTCCATTAAATTTCCAAATATAAAACAGAAGCACTTTGAACACACTTCCTTAACAAAGAACAATTCAAAGTGAACAAAACAAAACTTTTCATGATAAATACGTTTTGACTTATCAGAAACGACAATAGGCACGTTTCTTGTTTAATTAAATTACAACATCCCTTTTAGTACAGCAAAATCTTTTGTACATTCATGAATGGGTTGCACGAAGTGTCAGGTCACACCAGATAATTTCAGTATTCACAGAAGTCGAATTTTAATTTGTTTAACTGCAAAATAAACTGAAATGATGTATGCAGCATGCTAATAAGGACGAATTTAAATACAATACATATATGGGTAATTGTTCAAATACTGAGTAAAATTTCTAGGTAATTCGTAAAAGACTTATAAAAACACGGCTTTGTGTTGAACCGGTTTAAAAATGTTTTTTTTAAATGCGTGCACTTTTGTATGTAATGAGGACACGGGAATGATTATTTGTAGACTTTTTAAATTTTAAAGAATAAATATCAACATTATCTAAAAATTTACTATATACAGTAAAAGTGATACTTCTTTCACGTTATATGTAATAAACATATAAGAAAAAATATTTATTTACTCAATTTTTTTACTTATCACAGGAATGACTACCCAACAGGTTAACTAGTTTGATAGAAACCGTGCTACGGCTTTTTTTAAATGTACAACACGTGTACCTAAACCATCTCGTTCTTTTTCTCAACTGCTGGCTTTGACCATACGACTTTACAGGGATGTTATAAAATACAGTCAAACTTCCATATTACTAACTTGTATATAGCGAATTTCTCTATATAACGAATTTTTGTGCTGTACACTGCCCTTTTAGAAAAAATACATGTAAAAGTGTCTCTAAATAACGAAGTAAAATTTCTATTTAACGAATTTTTTAGGCCAAACTAAAATAAGTTTTTCCAGGTAAATGTATGTATTCTGCATCAATCTTTCTTAGCAGCATTAAAAGATTATAAATTTACCCATTTTCCAAGAAGCCTGCATACATTTTTAAGAACCTGTAATCCTTGCAAAAGGATTTTGTAAATTTGTTTAAATGGAAATTCTAAGAAGGATTAAAATTGTCATTAAAATGTTTACAACTGGTTTATCTTTACATTCTTAATTTTTCAGGGGATTTTCGAAAATTTACCTTGAATGAGAGTTTTAGGAAAGATTAAACTTCAATGCATTATACACATTGCTACTTGTCTAAATGGAGATTCCACCCCTCTAAGAAAGATTAAAATGCAATTAGCATTTACTTGCAACTTGCATTGCAAATTTTTATTGTAACTTTAGTTTTGTGTGTGAACAGCTCTACACTAGAGTACAAAAAAAATCAACGCGAAAGTTTAACCATTATTGAGAAAAATCAACATTGCGGGAAATTGATAACTGTATACAAAAAAGACAAACATCGCGGCTAGCGGCAAAGTTTGGAATTCCTGCCAGTAGTTTATCAACTATAATAAAAAATCGCGAATCAATTTTAAAATCAGTTGGTGAACTTACAGCAAAACGTGCTAAAACTTATGTTTACGACGCCGTAGATGAAGCATTTTTAAAGTGGGTGCATTTAATTGGCGACAAAAATACACTATTATCACGACAATTAATTAAACACAAGGCATTTACAAAAGGTGATATTTCTTTATAACGAAATTTCCCTATAGCGTATTTTTTTTCAGGATTTACCGACTTCGTTATATAGAAGTTCGACTGTATACATATTTTAAGGTTATATTCAACACAACAGCCCTTTAACTATCAGCAGGAGAATGGCGAAAATTTATCAAGGATAATTTTTATCTAATTTTCTTACAGTTTCATCAAGGTCCTTTTTGGTTATGCTGTTACCCCAACAAAATAACATTATCTCTCATCTATATAGAAGTGCCACTAAAATAATTTCCTTGTTTTTTCGCACTCATATAGGGTCTGCTTAACACACGGGAATAATAATTTAGTCTTATTTTTTTAATTCCTTAGATTAAATCTCTTTCATTGATATTGCACTGACCATTAAAGATATATGTAAATACAATGATAGAAATTAACTTTACATTTTTAATAAAAACTTAAGACTAGGCTGTAAAGAACAGGGATCTGCAATTACTCGGTATTTGTACAATTATCCACTGTAATGGAATCAATTTGTAACTAAGCTCTTTAGGAATTTTTATGCAAATTACGTACATCAATTACGCTATGGTACAAAGTTTTCTACTTTTGTAAATATATTTATTTTCGAACTCAAGATAGAATTGCACATTTTCTATTCTTTACAGTTAGAACTTCAGACATGTACTTTCTCCGAGCTTTTATAATTTCAGACATAAAACCATGTAGGTATTTTTAGTGTTTCTATTTTTGAGGATGAATTTTTAGTATCATGTAATCCATGTCCCTTATTAATTATAAAAAAAAACACTCAGGATACTGCTAATTTATTAATCAATTAGCAATGAGTCTTATTGGTTTTCGAATATATCATGCTTTTAGCAGTAAAAACTAAAGTAAATAAGATCAATTGCCGCATTTTGCAAAAAAAATCAAATATAAATAAAAACAAATGCAAATTTTAAACTTTACACAATGTAAATCAAAAATGTGCAACCATTCCATAAATGATTTGTTGCTGAGCAAAAAGATCAGTTAGGGAAACGAATCAAATATTGCTTGGTCACCGTAAAATAATAAAAGCGAGATAAAAGTAAGCAAACGTAGAAAAAGGAAACCATTTCTGAAAGCTCTTAACTTTTACTGCCGTACTTCTTTTATAAAAGAACGTTGCTATAGAACAGCTGTACAAATAGTTTTATCTGTCAAAAGAAATTAAATGGTGTCGCTGTATCAGATTATCTTTGTTGTGGATATTAGAAGGTGGAATGAAAAATAGTGTGTTATATATTTTTAGGTACAATACTAAATACAATTGAAGTTAGCAGGTAATACTGAATTGAATATTAAGCACATCTTCAAAATAACTCACGTAACTACGTAGCTCGCAACGTCCCACTGTGGGGCGAAAGATAGGGAAGAGCGCGCAAGCCCTACAATCCACTAAAATAAATCATTTTTACAGGTTGTTGTTGTTCATATGTACTTTTTTAAATTATATGAATTGATATAAGAATGTTAGAGCATTAGTCATTAAGTGTGGCTATGGCGTTATGTTTCATATAGGTTAAGGAAAGTTTATCTATTTTCTTTATTATACCTGCAGCTCATTAGAAAAAGTAAGAAGATTTATGTTATTCCAGGAAAGGTATTCTAAATCTGTATTTTAATATATTAAGAAGTATATGGGAAGACGTTTTAAAATTAAGGGTGACAGCCGTGACAGGGGTTTTTCAAGGTAATTCAATTTTACTAATCTGGTATAGTAATGTAAGTAGTATTATCACTTGATTATGTATTTTATACTACAATGAGGGATTTGAATATTTAAAAGACCTTCCAAGAAAGAATTTCGAAAATATTTCTAAGTCGGCATTTATAAAGGAATTACTATCACTTAAGAAATAACAGTACTTGGAACTTTTTACAATAATTGCCAGGACCCAATATTTCATTCAAAAATGTTCTCCGTTTTATTAAAAAGTTTTATTCATGTTGTTTGTTAGGATGCTTTGTGCTTTGTTAAACTTTTATTATTTACAGTTATTAGAAAATCCCCAACTTCTTAAAGGGCGGTATTTAGTCGTTTTTAACAGTTGTGATATAAGGTGTATACAGCGTGCATGTTATAATAATACCTTCACAAAAATGACCAAATTTAGAAATAATATGGACTTATATTTAGCATTAAAAAGAACCAATGGTGAATTTAATGATCATAATGTACTTTTAAACTTAATTTTGCCAGACACTGGTGTAACTGAACAAGAACAAAATATAACATATACAGATATCCTTTAAATGGTAGTGTGGGGGACTGGGTAAAAGACACCCACTTCTCAACAGTGGAGAGATAAATGGAGCTGTATAGTTTAGTTTGGGATTATGAATTTTGTTATAAGTTGGAGTTTGATTGAATATTAGATAAGTATAATGACAGCCTTTAAGATATTACCTTGCATTAGAATCTTCATTCTTGCCAGTGAGTCCAGTCAACTTGCAGTAGGTTTGCAGGGTGGTCCAGAACATTCAGGAAAATGATGGCTCGCTGTAGATATATGGAGGGCACCAAAATAAGCGTGTCCGTGAGACTTGAGAGCTCCTCAAGTGGAAGTAGATATAAGGTAAGTTTGTTAAAATAATTCTTATTCTACTTGATATTTTGAATTATCTTCTTGTTGCAGGGAAAAGGATACCTCGCCAGCTGTGGTTCTAATGAAGCCCAGAAATGTTAGCTGTATATTTAGCAGACTTCATTCAAATTAAGAGACATTCCAATTAGTGGTTAATAATGGTGTTTAATAATAAAATATTAATAACAATTTATGCATTTGTGTAATATTATGTTACATTTGGTTGTAAGATATAAATTTTATATTGACACCTTTTGTAGAGTTTTTTGTATCAACAACAAAACAAAACTTGGAAAACCAGATCACTTTATTTTTAGCAACTACAAGATGAAACCTTAAAGGCATCTTATTCAATAAAAGTTTATTCTTAAATGTACAACCTGTAGTTGATGTGATGGATGTGATCTGGGCACAACAATTAATAATCTAAATAATAATTATTATGTGGACGAAACAGGTAGGTAGAGGGGAGGCAGTAGAACTAATTCACCTTGACAAGTATAGGTCAAAAACGAAGTTTTCCAGAAAATTAATTTTAAGGTTTTATTGAATTTTGGATCCGGTTCTGACCTTGGATCCTTTTGGATCAAGGTAAATTAGCTCTACTACCTCCCCTCTACCTACCATTTAAAGAATTACCTTTATTTCTGATTCACCCTGTATAGAATTAATGAAGGATACTGAAAGATAGATACTGAAAGATACATATTCATGAACTTTTGATCCGATTGGATCATTTTGGATCCAAAATTCATTAAACTTTAGAATTCATTTTCTGGAGAACTATTCGTTTTTGACCTATACTTGTCAAGGTAAATTATCTCTACTGCCTCCCCTCTACCTACCATTTAAAGGATATCAGATATTTCTGAATCACTCTGTATTGTGTTAAGTTACATTCTAAATGCGTTGAGTGTAGATACTCCGAAGTTTGCTTTTTGAAGAAGAACATAAATTGGCTGGAAAGCCAGCATATATGGCCTACGTTTGTAACAGGTGAATCTTCATCGTCATCTTCCCAGGAAAGATTTTCCTCTTCTAAATCATTTGAAGAGTACCCCAAGTCATCAAAAAGACGAAAAACCCAACGAATTCGACAGGATTATTCATCCACGGAGTTGGCATTTGCAACAAAAATGAGAATGAAAGCAAATGACAGTGTTCCTATCTCCAAAACTATAGATCATTTGCTACAATATCCGGAAAAAGCCGAAGAGGTGTGGGATTTTTGCCAAAATAAAGAAACATCAAATAATAAGCTATATTCAAAAGACAAGGCTTTGTCAATTTTTGTAGGTTCAAAACTCACCAGAGCTCAATATAACTTTCTACGATATAATGCAATAAGATCTGGGGTAAATTTATATCCATCATATCACCAAATCCAGTTGGCAAAGAAAAACTGCGATCCATCCATTCATTCAATTTTATTTACCAACATGTCCGCTACCATTCAACTTCAGTCTCTTTTTGACCTTACTGTCAGAAGACTTTTGGAATTCTTGACGGAGAATAATTTTCCAATAAATAGCGACATGCTATTATACACAAAGTGGGGATGTGATCGAGCGTCACGATTTTCACAATATAAACAAAAATGTGAAGACAAAATTGAAGACAGTAGCATTTTCCTAGCAAGTCTAGTACCTCTAAAACTTATTTCTGAGGGTACCAGTGAAGTTATCTCAGAAAATCCGGCACCCTCTTCTACTCGATACTGCCGACCAATAGCGCTGGAATTTATAAAGGAAACTCCAGAAGATACTCGTCGAATTGTAAAGTCCATTCATGTACGAGTGAAGCACCAATTGTTTATGACGATGGTAAATGAAAAGGTTGCATCAGTAGTTGCTGAGAGTAACTCATCAATGTGCTGCCATATTTGTAATGCAAAACCTAGTGAAATGAACAACATTTTAGAAAAAAAAACAATAAGACCAAAAACGTTAGAATATGGCATATGTCCACTTCACGCTAGAATTAGAACCATGGATTGTTTACTTCATATAACATACAAAATAGATTTTAAAAAATGGTCAGCAACAACAGCACAACACAAACAGATGCGTTTGAAGAAAAAAACCGAAATTCAAATGCTTGGATGTACATTTAATTAACCATTTTGCAATAATATTCCAAGTTATTGTAAGTGGCGAAACAATTAATGTTTTATGATTTCAAGAATTTGCTCTTGAAACCGCTAAAAAGTGTTTTATTGTATCCTTGGTATTATATGCCACGAACAGTACATGCTCTTCATTACCTATAGGAAAATTTTCGGAAGATGCGCAAGAAGCGCGAAATAAAGATATTAGCAAATTGCGAGAACTGATTCTAGAAAAAGTAGCAGGAAATCAACCATCCGGGACATCGTCTACAGACTGCTCGTGACATCAGATCCATTTATAACGTCTATAACACCAGCCCTTGTCGATACAAAGAAAAAAACTTTATGGCCTGAAACTTTACAACATTTGCAAAATGATCAAATAAGTCACGACGATAAAGAAAATATCGAGGTTTTATTCTCAGATGAGGAAGAATCCGCAAACGAAGTACGTCTCAGCAGAAACAGCTCCTCTTCTGAAGAGAATTAAAAAGTAGGTGAAATCACGTATGTTTGTATATGTTAATAATGTTAATATATTTTGATAAATTTTTCAATTATTTCATGTAGAGCTAATTTTACAAATAATATTTTTGTATATATCATCTGTAATGAAAAATTATCACTCCGGCAGGGAGTCGAACCCATGGGTTATTTACCTTATGTCTTAATTGAAAAATTGATACCTATCTTAAATTATAATTTTACAAAGGTGTTGCAAGTTTGAATACACATATACAAATTATACATACATAATGTATTCTGTAGTAGTAACCAGTAAGTAGTACTAATAAAATAAAATATTCTCTCAAGCTGTCTATTTTTATTTTTTAATTTTACTTTCAAAAGGCTATACTATACCAAAATGCTATTGAGATATATAGTATAATAAAAGAACACCACAAAAATTCAATCACGATGCTTCATTAACAACTATGCATGCAGTAATACGAATATTGCCGGTAATCCGGTAAAGATCTCTTGTAGTACCTACAATAACGGCTTTTAACTTTTTAAGTTGGATCGAGTTGGATTTGGTTTTTGTATGAAATAACCAGGAAGCTTTGGTTCTTTCATCGACATATATTTTAAAGCGTGCATATGCGGGCGTTTTTTTAAAACTCCAGCAAAAGTTAAATTTTAGCAAAAAAGCTCTGACACATTAGGATTTTTTAAAATAAAACCTACAAAACATTTCCATGTTTTTTTAAGTTGTTTAGCTACAAATACTATCCCAATAAACATTTTTATTTATATAATAGTAACCGCAAACATATGGTGCTTAAAATTAGTGATATTAAGTTTGTTGTTGTTGCTATTGTATAAATACAATGTTTATTGGGATGCCTCTTTTTAGCTTTTAATTTTGGTTTCAATAAGTGCCACACAACAAAAGCAATTTAATTTTAAATGTCAGCCTGGAAATATCTAGAAATTGTTGGTTCAAGTAGTAACAACTTTAAGCATCAAAATCTTTATAAATAACTAAAATTTTTAAATTTTGCTACCGGTTCCAGGTGGCCTTAACATTTCATAATCAAAAGCCAATATGTTTTTTATACCTGGCACAAGTTGGTATCTTACTTACATAAGCGGCTTTTGTTAAGGGCTGGCCCCACAATGCGTCACCAAGAAGCCGTCACACAACTACGATCTGTTCATGTGCGGAAAATTGAATACGCTTATTCATTGGCTAAATGCAATAACTAAATATAATGTTTATTGTAATTACTATAATGTAATAAATGTGTTTTATGTATTATAAAGTATCGATTACACAGCCACACAAAAATAAAAAAGTGTCCGGGCCAAAGCACCTGACCGGTATATTCCCATGTAATTTTCAGCGCTGAACCCGAATACAGGGTCAGAATCACCGATTTACCTCAGGTTTTGTACATAACCTCAAAAAATTGCCAAAAATGAGCAAAATGAGATTTAACGTAAAAATTTGAAATGTCCCCCTATTTTCATGTATTTTCATGCGCTGAAACCGGATATGATGATGAGAAATTCCTCTAACTAGCCAAATCAACGCATTCACCCCATTTCTCCACCCATTTCGCGGTAGAAAATTCATTTATCGTAAAAATTTCAAATATCCCCCTATTCTCATGTATTTTGATGTGCTGGAACCGAATATGATGATGAAAAATTCCTTCAACACGCCAATTCAACGCTATCACCCCATTTCATCACTATTACACCCCCATTTGAGGATTGTAAATTGGATATTCTTCACCTTTCTTATGTGTTTTGAGGCGCTGAAAGTGAATACAATCATTCAAAATTCCATCAACCAGCCTAATTAATATTATAACCTCAGCCTACGCAATATTATCTTGCATGGTAAACAGTTCCCATATTCATTTGCACTACTAGGAAGGTTTTTTAATTAATTAAGGAAATTTAATGCAGTGAAAAAATTTTGACTTCTTGAGCAAGGTCTCATCGTCTCATAAGCCATTTCAGTCGAGTAATCAATATTTGTTAAGACGTTAGCTGCGGCATGAACACCAGGGGGCCCATGACGATGCTTTTCTTCAATTTTGAAATATTTGAACCTTTAGAAAACAATGTCAAAGTTCTTCTGCTAAAGAAAACTATATAAAATGCAGTTAAATTGTTGCTACTAAAAATTGCAGAATTATGAAAAGTCGTTCATCCATTCGGTTTCAGAAACTCGTAAGCGCCTCAAATGCATAAGAATGGTGAAGAATATACAATTTACATTCCCGAAATGGGGGTGTAATAGTGATGAAATGGGGTGATAGCGTTGAATTGGATAGTTGAAGGAATTTTTCATCATCATATTCAGTTCCAGCACATCGAAATACATGAGAATAAGGGGATATTTGAAATTTTTACGATAAAAGAATTTTCTACCGCGAAATGGGGGGAGAAATGGGGTGAAAGCGTTGATTTGGCTAGTTGAAGGAATTTCTCATCATCATATCCGGTTTCAGCGCATCAAAATACATGACAATAGGGAGATATTTAAAACTTTTACGATAAATGAATTTTCTACCCCAAAATGGGAGGAAATAGGGTGTGAAATGGGGTGAATCCGTTGATTTGGCTAGTTAGAGGAATTTTTCATGATCATATCCGGTTTCAGCGCATCAAAATACATGAGAATAAGAGGATATTCGAAATTTTTACTTTAAATCTCATTTTGCTCATTTTTTGGCCATTTTTTGTGGTTATGTGCAAAACCTGAGGTAAATCGGTGATTCTGACCCCGGATTCGGATTCAGCGCTGAAAATTACATAGGAATATACCGGTCAGGTGCTTTGGTCCGGACACTTTTTTTGTGTGGCTGTGTTATTTAACACACTCTTCCTTAAATGAAACTTATAAGAATGTTTATAATGATTAGAATAAGGAAAATTAATTTTCAGAGAAATCAGTGTTTTACCTGGAGTACTTGTAATTATTTCAAGCATTATATTTCAATGCTTCAATATGAGCTAAACTTAAATTTATATCCTTATAGATAAATTGAGGATTTAAAACACTAGATACAGGTAGCTCCAGTATCGATCATTAGTCTACGAAAGGGGTTGGTTAGAATAATATAGGGTAACATTTTTTTTTCGAAATTATTCATTTCAAAGAATTCTATGTTAGGTTGTCTGTAAAGGTGATTAATATAAAATTTTGGTTGTCATCATTTGAACCATAACTATAAGACTGGTTATTAAAATGATGACCAGAACGATTCTGATTAACTTGCAAATGCATCTAGCCAAATCTTAGAATGATTGCCAGTGCCAATGTCAGTCGCAACGCTATGTGGTTAGTCATAGAAAAGAAGCGTAGTGCAGTTAAGGTATTTTCACTTCCGTGCGGTCGCACTCGAGAATTGATTGCGCTAATAAAGGCGTCTATAATGTGTATTATTATTATTATTATTATGAAATTTATGTTTAATGAAATGTATACTAAGTATCGATTATGTAACTAGCGTGCTGAAAATCTCTGATTCGTTTATTACATATTTTCCACTTTTAGTCTGTTTCTTATATAAGAAACAGTACACTTCTCACAAGATGAATTTTTAATTGAAAATTCTTTAACGATTCTTGCACATTGTTTTTTTATTTAATATTTCCATAAAAATTTTGTTAGCGTTTTGTTTGCCTTCAATAAATAAATTAACCTACTTTAAACATTACTCAAAAATAGCACCTTTCTATTTATATTGATTAAAAAATTAATAACATTTACAGTAGAGTTATAAATAACTAAGCTGCAACAAAATGACAAAGATGTTCTTCAATACAAGTTAAAACCATTACAGTCGATATTGAATCATAAACATACTTCTCCTCCCTTTCTTAATTTGGCATTGTTTATAATATTTAATTCAGATGTCTATGTGCATAGATCTAGAAAGTAATAGTAAAAAAAGCATTAAAAGTTGAATTGCATGCCTTTAATTATTA
This sequence comes from Agrypnus murinus, assembly GCA_929113105.1. Taxonomy (NCBI): domain Eukaryota; kingdom Metazoa; phylum Arthropoda; class Insecta; order Coleoptera; family Elateridae; genus Agrypnus; species Agrypnus murinus. The sequence continues at coordinate 224,275,652 of OV816024.1, read as the reverse complement.
ATACATGCTGGAGTTCCAGATAAAATTAAACTAATAAGAGAATTACTTGTATTTATTGCATGTGAACCTACGGTGTAGGTATGCATTATTTACTAAAAGTTTAAAATACTGATATTATTTAAATTACTAACCTTGGTTGTTTCCATAATTTATATCACATCTGTCATCTTTCTTTTTTGCTATTCCTGTTAGTAAAAGAAAATGTAACCCAAAACTGAATTCGTAAATCTCATTGGTTGAGGTGAGAAATTTATGTCGTATGTATTCGGATTTTGGTATCTATTTAAATCGAATCCGAACTTTTATACGATATTAAGTGTGCATGAACCAATTTAACATTAATTGAAAACTGTCACAATTTACTTGTTCTATTTTATAGGGTAATATAAATAATAAATAACAAACAGTTCTATCTTTAAATAAACAATGTTTTCCTGTATAATTAATAGCAACTGCATATGACTTGACTTTCATTTATTAGAGTGTACAGTATTGCTGTCAGCAAAAGCAGTCACGTTTACTAATATAACCGTAACAACCATCATGTGCTTGAATAAATAGAGTTTTTACCATTATTTCTGTTTTTCGCTTGAATTGTTAACAAACTTTACAAAATTATTAACACAAGTCTTAGTTGAGATCCATTAATTTATAAGGAGTTTAATCATGATAACTAAGTAAAGTAAAATGCCCTTAAAATTTTCCAGAACTTAACAGGCACAGAATATTTTAAAGAATGGGCTATTAGAACACGAATCACCGCCAGCAAAGCGGCCTGCAAAATTGTTTCTCTTTTGGATAATTTTACTCCAGTACTTTACAGGCAGGACATAGTAAAATATCTACTGCTCTTCGAGTGTTACATTGTAATGGAATATGAATTTTAGTCTTCAATGATAAGATATTATAAAAATATTAGTATGCATTTACAAGTCCGAATTGTTGGCAAGAAATAATAATAAATATAAAAATGCTACTCGTGTTAATGCCTTTTATTTAAATAAAAATAGAATATAAAAAAAATCAAGAGATTAGTTAAAAGTTTCACAAGTTTTATTAAATTCTTAACCTGAAATTGTTTCAACATTAAATGTCAGTATCAAAGGCATATAAGATTGATAAACAAAAACTTTTCACAAATCTTTTGATTTTTAGCCTATTTTATGATTATGGAGGAAAAGTAAGGCTGGAGACAGTAAACCCTTTTATTTAAGATTCCTAAAATTACACCAATGATGTAATAATGCTATAGGTATTTTTAACAGTATTCATATTCATATTACAGGAATTTTATATTCTTAAGTTATAATTATTGTAAGACCACTTATTTTCCGTTTTTATTAAGTTATCTACGAAAATGTCTTTCGCAGACATAATTTTGTGTTAATACAAATTAAATACTAACCAATTACGTACAACCTGAAGAACACCATGTACTCGTACAGTATTTAATAATTCAGCTTGATTGTAAGCCCTACTAAAAATTCAATTTCATTTACCACCAGTTGTATTCCACAATGCCCACGTATATGTGTAGATAGGAGCATTTCTTACTGGATTTATGTACCTTGGGTGTAACAAATAGGATTCAAAGTGTTTTAAGTAAGATAAGTAATCTTTATTGAATTTATATGCTGCTTATGCTAAATCACATGCATAGAATTATCAAACCCGATTTTATCTGTGGTGACGATTATTTAATGATCAATTGCAGGAATTATCATAAACATTATTTATAGATATTATAGATTTTGGCTTCACAAATGCAATATGAAATGAAATGACAACTACAAATTTTGCAGAAGAGATAAAATCGGTGATTCCAACATTTAGTTTCATCCTATTATTATCAGAGAAATAAGATTTATTGAATATTGAAACCACAAACTAGTCCAAGCTAATGGTTCTAATTTCTATAGATAAACAATGTTTTATAGACAGACACGAGAAAGAGTTGCTGATAAGCCTGTGCAATATGTCGGATCATCGGCGTACCAATCAATAATTTTGTCTAATACTAATGTTTCTTTATGTGGTTTAGATGGAATAAAAGTTGTTACCCACAAAATGGGGAATGTTTATTGGGAAACGGTAACAACCTTTAACCGCAGTTAAATCTGTCGGCTGCCAGCTAACTAGTGGGAGGTCGTGGGTCTCACTATGGTATTGGTGTTGGCCGACAAAACCTGAAAAGAACAACACATTTGCGACTACTACCAATGTGTCGACTTTTCTCAATATTGGCTCCACGATAGCTGAAAATATAAACCACAAATACCAAACATATAAATAATAAGTCTTCAAGTAAGGGATGTACAGTGCTTTATTAACTACTAGACAAAATATCAGGTAGATCAATTAACATAAATCAATAAAGTAAGGTTATATTTTAATCAAGGACAATTAGCTTTGGCAAAAATTCTATGTAGGTTATTGATTTCTATTTACAAATTTGATCTGCGTGAGGATTGATGCGAGCAATTTATTTACTCTAAAACTGACTTGACTTAAAGTCTCAAAAATGTAACAAGCACGGTAAATTAACGCGAATACCTGTGATGTAGATTGCGCAATCGTTAACTCAGATTTTAATTATTTAGCCAATTCATTACGGAGCAAAGTCATACCAATTCACTCGCAAATATTCCTAACAATGTAATAAAATAAGTAACATGTGATAAAATTATATATATGAAACAGATAGGTATAAATGCTACACGCACACTGGGGAAAAACCATTTAACACATAAAATTATAATTTACAAATATACAGAAATGTTTTATATACAATAAGGGTTGTCAAACGTTATTGCTGTTGTAAATAGTTGCTACAATATAACTGACTCACGATACAGATGTACGTTCTTCAAAATTATTGTAAGACAACCAGGAAGTTACAAACTGAGTAAAGGTAAACCCAAAAGAAAAAAAAGGTCTGTAACAAATAGAATCAAATTACCAGAATGCACAAACAAACACTTTTTAAATACCTTCGGTGTAATGTGACCTTAAGAGATAATTATATCGCCTCCATATAACGACGATTATATATCGAAACCTAACAAAATAATTAAGTATAAGAGACTGAATGATAGAAAAGTTAACCTAAAAACACTTACGAGAACGTGTGCTTCTATAACCTCTAAAGAACAGTGGAAAAATCCCATTAAGGTTACAATCTTGGAAAACAGTTGGAAAAACTACCGCCACAAATTAATCACAGATCTGAATCACTGCAATTCCCAATTCACAACATAACGGAAGAGATTAATTAAACGGCGATGTCCACTAAAATATTCTTTAAAAAGGACTAGCTTGACTACGTACGAAATCGTAGAAAGTGTTCTGCTATCAACCGGAAGTTAGTTTCAAAACAAAAAGGCAACTAATAGGAGAAAAATGCAAAAATCCCTAAGCGCTATGCAACTGAACACAAAAGCATAGTATACAGGGTGCTACGAAATTAGCACGTAACAAAGTGTTATATACAAACTCCATACCACTGTCTTAATTTTATTATATGCTTTAGCTGATAATGAGAAATTCAAAACAAACATGTGCTGCAGTGGAGCACCTGGAAATTCATGCGGTTTCTTTATAAATTAAATGAACATATAAAATTGTTTAGACGATTATCTCAATGTATAATTTCTTGATTTTAACCACTTTATTTGCGAAATAAGTTTAGGGGTGTATACAATTTCCCATTTAAACTATTATTCACATGTGTTTATTTCATTTATAAATAAATTGCTGCTTTAGACACACATTGCATTATTTCGCATTTATTTCTTTATAATCTTTTAATTCTCCTCTTTGTTTATGAACAAACTAATCGGTTCATTTAATGTTCATTTAACGTTAGTTTGACTTTTTACAAACTTCAGTAATTGCAATACTCTACCAATAACGATGAATTTCGTTTACTAATAAGAGGTACTTTTTTACCGGTAGCGTAAAATTTAGAAATTTAACTTTCACGATAATCGGATATAAAATTATTTACATATTTAATAATAATAATATCAATTTATTATTACAAATATTTACAATGGTTTAACAAGTAGTTCAAGTAGTATAAGTAGAGATGATGTTACCTTTAGAAGTATCGAACCTTGCATACCTATACGGAACGTTAACGCCTTGAGCTTGCTAAACATTATTTATCAAGTACCTTCAACAATTTACCTGGTTATCCAATTCAATTTCTAGAATGTTTCTAACTCATATATCAATTTCGTTGACTAGATTTACTTCCAAGATAAGTATTAATCTAAAATGGGTTTTGAAGCAATAAGTACTATAAGTATTGTTATTAATGTTGTTACAGCCTAATTTATGTATTTTATTTGTTCTTTCATTATTGACTATTACTGAAAGGTATCCTCTTTACAGTTGCTATGTATGCGACGATCGTTATTATTTCTCGGAAGTCGCCTTTGGAAAAATTATTATAAATTCAGAGAGACAAAAACAAAAATTGAAAAAAACTGACGGGTAAAAACCCTACTCTCAAATACCTAAGAAAAACAGAACTCTGGGTGTTATTTGGACGACAAGTGTTGGTGGAAGTGTCCCCTATAAGAACTTAAGACCCAAGTCAAAGAGATTCATAAATCCCCGGACCACATCCTATGGAAACAGTACATTTAATTATTCAGGTAGGTGAAGAAACCCATCAGTTTAATTACTCTTCAAGATCCTTTGAAATTTTACTCTTGTTTTGTTGCTCAAACAAATGTATTACACTAAAATTGATTAATACTAACTTTACATTTTCGTAGAAAATAAAAAATAAAAATGTAAAGTTAGTATGAATCAATTTGAATATAATACAGTTGTAAAGTGCTAAAAAATGTAGGTACTCATCTTATAGAAATAATCTCAATACAGCCCTGTATAATATAGAAATATTCAATTTTCAGAAATAGTCATCTTTAAATATCGAATGGAAGCTGTACTTTAATGAACCTTCAATAACCAAATAACAGTTCAAATTAATATAGTATCCATATCGTTTCTCGCGGTCAAGATACATTTTGTAGACAAGAATTAATGGAATTATCGTCAAGTAAAAAGATATTGAGCTTCTTTTTAATTTAAAAGCACGTATAAAAGCTATATTAAAGCTAATTTATTAGTTTGAGACAACTCAACTATTCTCTTGTTCATCTAGGATGTTCAAGTTAGAAAAACTGCAAAAGTTGTTTATAAAAGCATTTCGATAAGAAAATTGAGCTAGTTTAGAAATCATTATTCTTTTTAGTCAAACAATTCGAGTATTTCAAGTGTAATTTTCGACATTTCTTTTACATACGATACATTTCTTAAAAATACCAGTACAATATATCTTCAGCATTTTTACGATTGGGTTAAAATAACGTCACGATGGTTCTGATAGGATCGTGTGAAATTACCCATCTTCAAAATATAAAACACTATGTAAAAATTTGCATTCCTCCAGTCAGTTCCGAAGAAGGCCCAACGTCTGTAGCTCGACCCGGGGGACAAGCGTTCAACGGTTGCAGCGATGCCGCGTCCCTCCGAATAGTTTAAAGTTTCGCTAGTAGAATCGAGATAAAGTCAACTATCGTTTCGTCTCAGAATATGTTAACTTAACAGATTATGTTAAAATTTGGAGTTTAGTTAGAACGTGTAAAAAGGGGCAGTAATTAATGTTTCCAATAATATCGTCTCGAGTGCTGGATATGTACGGTCCCGTATTTAAATGCATCCAGCGACAAATAAGTTTTTAGTCGGAGTTAGAAAGAAACTTAATACTGATCAAACTATCATTATCTTTGTTGATGCAAATTCTCCCGGTGGGAATTAATTACAGATAATTCGTAAATTTGAATCGATACATCAAAGGGAATAATTTATCTTCTGTACGTAGAAAATTTCCCATTATGAAATAAAAGAAAGGAAACTTTAGTTCACCACTAAAAAGGATTTGGATATATTCCTTGACCCGTCTGTGATTTCGTTAAATTGAACCAGGCAATCAGTGTTCAAGTTCAGCGTTCAGGTAATTCAAATTAACCTGTAATCAAGGTGTGTTTTCATCACTACGGGGGCTTCATAGTGCAACAGTCATTAAGAGTTTTTTAATTTTCTTATTGAAAATTTTTCTTATATTTTGCATCATATCTGCATTAATAAAATTTGAAAGCAATTAAGAAGTTTCATTCTGAAAGCATTACGTATTATTATTATTACAATTATTACGTCTGTCGTCACAAATTTGGAATTTAACTCTATAAAAAGAAGTCGTTTGGTGCTAAATCTAACAATCGAGCGAGCCAAGGTATTTTTCTTGCGTACTTAGTAAACGTCTGGTGAATACTTATATCATTCAAATATTGTTTGGCGTAATGTCTGTTATTTATGTCATTGAGTATTGCACGCCCGTACCTATCATCAGTTCACAATCTTTATTGTTTCGGACTTTTTGAGATTTTATGGTTCTGAGGTGACAAACAGCCGCGTACATTTTTAAATGTTCTAATGTGTCAATAAATAAATTAATTATTTCTGGCACAGAATGACCACTACCATACCCCCTGACTATTAAAGACAGGAATTCTTAAGATTTTAGGCTGGAAATCTCTACGAGACAATAACATGTTTGTTTATCACCGCAAAGCATCCAAGTAAAATAAATTACTACTAGCACGCTACACCTGCAAGTATCACTCCCCACTTAGCACATCCGATATTACGTTGCTCGTATCTCAAAGCCTGTCGTATTCTTTCTATATCATGTGACTTATAATATCATTCTCCCTCCTTTGCTCTTATTACAAACTATTATGGACCAACATTAACTATTCCTACCTACCGTATAGTTCATATTGAAATCTAGATTTTTCTCTAATTCGCCCCCCAATCGTTGTAAATAAAGAGCGTAAGGAGATAATATTTATGTATCCGTTTTTTAAGCTAAATCAAGGTTTAGGCAATCAGTCTACTACGTTAATGTTAACTCAAATTTATTTTTTCCGCACTTACTTTTGTTTAATTTAATGAACCATTTCACTCAGCTAAAGTTAAGTATTGTTGTGCAGGTATTGGGATATGTTGTTGGGCAAATATTGACATAAGTTGTTGAACAAATTGCAGAATGTCTACACTTTTCATTGGTCCAATATAAAGAAATTCGTTTATATATCTTCACAATTGGCCTAATATTGGAAAAATGTAGTAGGGCTCTCCCCGTTAAGGGATTAAAAACCCTTTAAATTATCCTTAAATTTATGGTAGACGTTCGTTCTTAATTATAAGCCACTCGAGCTTTGCTTTACAATTTTGTATTTTTATCATCTTTTAACCCCCAATAGGTTTGTAGAAAAAATAACGTATAATATACATGTTAAAAGTGAGTTTAGAGTGTTCGAAGAGCAGCTTCTCTTCTCCCAAAATAAACAATCACTTTTGACACTTATACCACGTGCTATATTATAGGAAGAAAATATTGAAGATAAATTCATGAATATAAATCTAAACCAAAAGTCACACCAGATATAATATTTTTTAAGGTTATGTTCCTCAATCATTATGTTATATCAAACGTAAAAAATTAAAAATAAAATAATTGTATTAAATTACCTTTACAATTTATTTTTTGTTCTTGTATTTTACTTATTTGATAAAATTGTAAATATTTATTCATTCATATTTGATTTGACTAGTGCGTTTTTAAATTAATTCATGCAACTTCCGTTTGTGACGCACATGCAATCTTAAAATTTATAGACAATAGAGTTCGTCGTTTTCCTTTTCTTAGCAATGGAAATATTTAAGTATTTTCTTTTAAAAGTAAAAGCGAATTCTAGTTTATGACATCTTTGCTGTAGATTTTAATTATATTATTTGATAACAAAGAGTGAAAGGAAAGGGCAGTAAATGTAGTTTCATGAGATGAATAGATTTTCGATACTCTTATCACATTCGTTATAAAAACATCAATATCAAGGTTACATAATTTATTGTAAGTAGGAAATTAAAAAAAGAGCAGCAAAACACCAGAACTTAAGGGCGAGAGGTGCATCTTATAACTTCTCATACAATCAAGTAATGTCAGGAACTACAATTTAAAGAATAAAAACTCACCAAAAAGAGGCCAGCGGTAGCAAAGGTTTCCTCTTTACTTTATCTCAAGAATAACCTATAAACAATAGCGTTACAGAATATGAACAATTGAGTCTTTAGATTTACGAGTATAACAAGAACAAGCCGTCCGATTACTACTTAACTTTGAAGACACTACCTACACAGTCTTAAGATGAAATGTATTTGATTGGTAAAACATAATAAAATAAAATACTTCTAATACACAATTAAAGTTTCCACAAATCTTTTAAAATCAACGCGGGAGTTGAATTTGCAAAACGAAGTTGATGGTTAAACAGGTGAAGAATGTGTTTACTTTCCTGATTTTTCACTCACTGCAAATACACCAAATGTGTAGCTTGTGAAAAAATATAATTAAAATAAATTATTCCCTTGATATCGGGTTTTACTATTTGTAAAATATTTCTTTATTAATTCCAGGTCGAATTCACCAATGCATCTCTTCGTTTGCAATTTATTGTGACCATAATTTACGGAATCGCAATTCACCGACACTATAATAGTCAGGCGGTTTGCACGGAATTGACTATCATGGTCAAGTTTCACAAAGTGTTTGGGGAACGAAGAAGTGTTTAATTATAAATAATACTTAAGGACCTCTCGTGCTTCTGAATTTAAATTAAAATAACTAAAAGCAAAATGTTGTTACCGCCATTACATTGTATTTAAAACGTTGCCTCCGAACGACACATTTCGTATTTGACTTCTATTATTAGTGATTTGACTACTATATACGCCAATAAGTAAAACGTAAGTATTTTGATAGTTTGATTGAAAATCTAATATATTTTAACAGCTCTGGTGGGTGTCTTTTAAAAGGGACCGATCATGCATTATGCAAGACTTCACTAATCTTTATCGTTTTCGCATGTTTTACGGTGCTGAAAGAATTTCGACTGGAAAACAGTTTAACAAAAACATTTGCGTTTTTAAACACTCTTTTCATTACCTAAATCAAGCCTTACTTAATAAACTATTTACAATAAACTATGTTGGTCAATAAACCTTAATTGTTAAATGAGATGAACTGAATTGGTTTTTCAATTTTCATATATGTTTCAGTGTAAAAGCGTAAGTAAAATTAACTGTTATAGCTTTCCGGTTTCTTTGTTTGTTGAAATCGCTGCCTTTTTTGTAAAGATGCTTGCAAACGCAACAAGTTTTTTGAACACTAACTTTAACAGTAATTTTAATTTATGAACATTAATTTCGTGTGTTGTGATGTATGTACGAGGTAAGCGCCATAAATTCTAGGCCCGGCACGGTTCAAATTCTGTTGCGTCATAGTTGAACATGTAAGAGTGAAACACTAGTTTTTCTGTACGATAAAATAACAATATTAAACAAAGCTTAAACCTTCAAACGAAGAATTCACATTACTTAAACTAAATTTAGGACACAAATTACGATACTTACTGTATATAAAAATGCTCAAAATTGCCGGCTTGAGATTTAGCTCTTTCTTACAAATTTATTATTCAGGTCGCAGGTGTTAACCCTAAAAGCTTCTAATTTTATAATGCAGTCATGAATAAATAATAATATGTTGGGCGCCACCAAAGCTGAGGATGTTTTTCATAAACACATAAATAAGATTTGGAGAAAGTGAAGGTTATCAGCTAAGGAACTAACCTTCTGATTAATTTTGACGTTAATTTAATTAAAACATTAATTAAACAATAAAAGATCTTGATTAGCCAAAGAAAACAAAAAACATCAGTTTAGCCAAACTATGTCAAGTAGTCAATTAAATTTGAAATCTGTATATTAAAAACAAAAGAAAATGGCACATACAAAACACATCAAAGAAGTTATGCATTAATGAAAATTTGTAAATTCAAAATACAAAGCACATCAAATTAAAATAGTTATTGTTCCAAAAAATAAATAAAATTCCGGGATCCCAAATGACTAAATATTACCTAAACAATACAATATTAATAAAATTAAATACGTTAACAGTTTTTTTATGATCCTAAGTAGTGTCCGTACAATTCTTTTCGCAAGTTGAAGGATTCGAACTCTTGACACTCAAAATACCATAAAAGCTTTAAACAAAGCTACAATAACAAACTGCTGAGCTGCAACGATGCGGGAAGAAGTCTTCTGGATTTTGAACTGAACGTTATTAGCGAGATTCATCAAACTTTAACATAATTGTTTACAATAACTGCCTTTGATAATAAATTCTTTATTATTCTTCTGACTCGAAATTGCTTGAATGTTGCTCAAAATAATTGTGAAAATTATTATATAACAAATAATCAATCGTTATTTGGTATGTTTTCAGTAATTCAAAAAGACCAATGTAACGGTATGAAAATCCCCTTTTTTTATACATGGGAATTAACACTAAGTTCTAGTGACAAATGTCCGGCGACTAAACCATTCTTCAATAAATAAAGAATCACGAAATAACTATATTTAAGCGGTACTGTAATACTATATTTTTATTCAAACAACTCGAAAAACTAAACGGCACTTTAAATAGTTAATTTGTTATTTTATAATAAACAAATCGAACGGTAATCACAACATACTCAAACGGAAAATTACTAAATTCACTTAACTATTTCAGGTTGTAATCAATTCGATTTGATAGATTCTCGATTTCAATTATATATCTATTTTGTCTTTTAGATTGACTAATAGATTCTTTAACGAGTTATTAGACGTATAACATATTCGCATAGTGCTTGCATGAGAAGTTCATTCTCGGTTTGTATTGGTGATAAGGTGTTAGCGTTTCAATTGCTATGTTTGTATCTGATTTCTCTTAATTGTGCAGGTTGAATCGTTATCGTGAGTTTTAGTAATTTTATCGGCCGAAAGCTTTTTAAAAACTTTATCCAACACCTCTATATAAATACCATGTTTACTATGGTCATTTTAAATAAAGAAAGTGATTGTTTACTCTTATGTTACATTATAACCTACGTTGCCCCTAGCAACGTGGGTTATTTTTAAAAAACTCACTCCTTCAAAGATAACAACCAATCCCCAGCTGACGTTACTTAATATTATTAAAATCCAGTCATCGTGCTAGAGTATTACCGTCAAAACTACAGACTAACTATACATTGCAAATTCGATGTTTAAACTTAAATAAAGAGGTGTTGGATAAAATTTTGTATGGCACGCGTGAGTTAAGGATATTATCCACTCAGAAAAATTAACCCTCTCGGGCCTGCCGGCCCTCGAGGGTAAATTTTTCGTTCGTGGATAATATCTTACTTAACTCACTTGTACCATAAATAACTATTATTTATTTATTTGCTGAAGTCAATAAAACATTCAATATTATTATTAAATTTATTTAAAAAATAATTTTTACATTTACTAATTACTTAATATAACATTCTTATTATCATTTATTAATTATTTGAATGAGTTAAATCTTTATAAATTAGTTAAAATACAATTTAAGTATTACAGCTTTTAGTAGAGCAATATTTAAAACGCACACCTAAAGAACGTTTGCAAATAACTTAATTATACGCGATTGAATATTATAGTTTGTGATAGAGCAATTGGCGAAGCTCATACTTAAAGAGTTTGTAAGGAATTGTTGATAACAACAATTAAAGTTAAATCAATTTTAGTTGTATTTCTTCTTCTTCTTCTTCTTCTATAAGTGCTATGCTCTGTTGCAGAGCGTTGGCATTTCCCTCCTGATTATACTTCTTTTGTGCGTGTTCAGAGATCACATATATAGGAGACCTACAGCTTAAGGTGAACTCCGAACCGCCTCAATTCCATAGAGTACTTAGATTTTATATTAAATTTTTGGGAAAATTCCCTGGACAAAGTGTACATCGATAGTTTTCCATTTCCCAAGGAGAAACGATTTTTTTTAAATCCGATAATATATTAGCCGGGGTTCAAACCCAAGTCCTTCAGTTGTTAGTCCTGCACGCAACAACCGCACCACAATCGCTTTCTAGTTATATTTACAAATTAAGGAGTTAGTAAGTTTGCTATTTTTTATGATGTTAAATACTATGACCTTATTGAAAATACTTTTGGCCATAAATAACAGGTTTTTATGGTTTATTATGACAATACAGCCTGGACTCAGCTGTATAAGTTTTGAACCAATAAGTTCTTTTCGGTATGTTTGACTTTTACATTCAATATCTAAAATGGATCTGGAAGGGGAAGTGATTAACCAGGTTACATAATTAATTTCGGAAATCTTTACATCGGTCAGTTCCGAATATTTAAGATTATTTCATCTTAATCATAAACAATACTTTACTTGAAATAAATAAAGATTATTAAAAGTTTCACAGTTTTATTAAAATACAACCTGACAATATTGTTTCGACAGCTATGCTGTCATTATCAAAGGTAATATAATTATAAACAAACACGTCGCTAAGGTAGATACAAAAATAGGTAACTAGATAAAATAATAATAATAATAATAATAATAATAATAATAATAATAATAATAATAATAATAATAATCAGAATTAAATATCTAAATAATACTTCCAGTAACGGAGAATTACTGAGCTCAAGTTGTTCCTACATTTTTGTAATAACAAACGCAAATTAGACATTTTAGAAGCCTTTGAGATATAAAAACACAAACTCAGGGTACCTTTAATGAATGAACAACTTGAGCTCAGTAATTCTCCGTTACTGAAAGTATTAGATATTTAATTATGATTATTATTATTATTATTTTATCTAGTTACCTATTTTTGTATCTACCTTAGCGACGTGTTTGTTTATAATTATATTACCTTTGATAATACTTTACTTACTAGTCTCCAATCATACATTTTTCTAAATCTCCAGATTACATAACCTTTTGAAAAAATTTCCAAGCACGTCAAAGTAAAATAACTTTCTATAGTGCGATGCAGAATAAAATTTTAATCTTTAATGGTAATGTATTATAAAAATATTAGTATGACATGTAAAAACTGTTTCCTTGAAATAATAGTAAATATAAAAATGTCGTATAAATGCCTTTTATTTAAGATCCCCAGAATTACTTTGCTGTAATAAGTTGATAGGTAACACTTTTAATGATAGCGCAATATAAATTTTATATTTTTAAGTTATTTTATTAAGGTAATTATATTAATTTATAATTACCGTAAAACGTACTCGATGTAAATGTTTTCGTAGACATGATTTTGTGTTTACTTTATATTTCATAGATGATTTGTCACTATGTATTCCTAATCTGTTATAAAATAGAAGGCGCATTTCTTACTTTATTTATGTGCCACCGGTGACAAAATAAAAACGGAAAAGTCTTGGTAGCGATTTTAACTTTATTTTATTAATTTAAACGGAGGTTCGTGTGTTCAGTCAGTCATAATAGAATATTTAAGGCGTCTGCATTTTCTATATCGTCCGCGGTACCTAGATTGTCAGTAATTTTTTACCATGGAAACATACCTTTTAACACTTATTTATCATCAGAGCACTATTTTCAGAACACTTATTATGCTTGAATCAAAATCAACAACCTTTCCTTTCAATTTCCGCTATGTGAGTTAGACAGATTCTTTGTAAAACTTACATTCACTTCCTTATTTCCTTTTACTTTAAATGATTCCTAAAGGTCCGGACGAGCACTTACTTTCATGTGCTATTGAGTTTAGCTTGAACAAAACAGAGCTACCTTTTAACCAAGCAAAATTTTTGTAGGTACTTTATTTTACTTAAATCGTAACATTACGTAAATAGAACGTTAACATTTTAATGCTCGTATATAACAAAAACCTCATTTTTATGTATATTTTGGACTTTTGGTATACGAACGTATTTTCTTTGAACGAATACACAATTTAATACTACTATTTTTATACATGCCCATTTTAATGAATAAAAGAACAAAGAGAAAACTCAATACTATTACGGTTTTACGAAATATATTGGAGAATTTCGAATAAAAGGGGGCCGTATAAAAAAACATGAAGTAAGTTCTTTTGTGACAATTACTTTGGTGGCAACGCAATAACGTAAAACTTGTCGGAACAAAGGCAAAAAGATTCACTTCAAATTATAATAAAGCTTTCATTGTTACTACATGCCTCTTTGATGCAGCATTTTTTTGGTAAAATATAAGGTATGATTATTTTCCTGTATTTCCTTATTTTCGTTACATTTTGAATTTTAATTTAATTAAAACGTAAAATTGATGAGCGACGCTATTTAATTTGTCTAAATCCCACTTTTCTAGTTAATCTAGCGTTTATAAGTACGCTTTGAACGTAACGTTCGTGAATTTGCCTTTTGTGAATAAAAATTTTTATGAAATAAATAAAGATTAATAAAAAGTTTTGTAATATTGTGAACAGAATAAATATATTGTGAAACTTTTTATTAATCTTTACTTTATCATGATTATGGAGTTCCACAAAGTAAGGATCGAGACAGTAAACGGAAACACTTTTATGTTTTTATTATAAATATTTTTCTAGAGTTTATATTACGTCACAGTTACTTTCAGGCTGTATTTTAGCTCTTAAACTGAAAAACGTAAAACGTGAAGTTATACTGTAGTGGTCAGACCTACAGTCAACCAAAATTATCAAAGTAGCTGTAGCAAGTCATTTAATCACAAAACAATTTTTATAATAATCAATTTACCTAGTTCTGTTATTACATACAGGTTCAGGCAAAATATGTAATTGATTTCAAAAATATCAACTATTTGGTTCAATATAAAATGTTGGGAATGTTTATTACAATTTCTTTGGGGTTGGTAACTTGATTTTATGTTTAGGGATGTTTATTTCAGTTTTTATAAAGTTGGTAGTTTTGATTTTTTGTAGTTAGGGAACGATGCTTTTTTGTTTTTTGTTTGGAGATAGGATGATTAGGGGGTGTAAACAAGAATTAGGTGGCCATTTTGGTCAGTTGCTTTTAAAGTAATTCTATTCATGTCCATTTTTGTCTGTTTAATTTATGTTGATTCTAGTAGTGTGATGTGATTTTTATATTATTTAATTAATCTGAAACCCAAACCTCTCGTTTGAATCTACAGTGTGTTTTTTGTAAACGATAATATAGGAAATCCAATGGAATTTTATCATTTTCCTCGTAAGTTTGTACCCTTGCAAATGTAATTAGAAATCTTGGTATCAATCGAAAGAAGAATTCATTTTACGTCAAAAAAATATTAAACTTTATGAAGAAAACCAAAATCGATTTAGAAAAAGACTTAAAAAGCTTATTGATTTACTGCTTTTGGAAATAAGTTATTAAAAAAATCTGGAAGCTGAACGCCGATTGGTGTAGCGGTTAACGCTTCAGATTCCTAATCAAAAATCGCGAGTTCAAACCCCGTCATCGTATACTTTTTTTTTAATTGTATTGCTTACTAATTATTATTTTTAGAACTTTATTACAAGGATTATTAGTATTATGCCCTTTTTTCATTTGCCTTTGTGATAGGTAGTTAAAATTGTACAAAAAGTAACGGTAAACCCCCGTAGTAATAAAAGTTTTTTACCTTCAAATGCTGAACATTTTCAGAATTTAGAATAAATTTTTTTAAGTGATTTAGTTCGGTGGAAACCGTTGTACGTACCACATTCTGTTAAGCCCTTTTTCGTCCAGCTCCCTCGGCCGTTATAGCTTTTTTAACAGCCCTTAAGAACCAAGTGTGCCAAAAAAATACTGGTACATTTAAAGACTATAAATAAAATTACAGTGGATTTACCTATATTGTGTATAACTGTACTAAATTTAAAAAAATCATTAGAAAGTGGCCATTTAGACACTAAAATACGGTGCATAAATTTTTAACCGCATGATTAATAATCGTTGTTTTTTCATAAATAATATAATAGTATGATAATTTTGATTTTAAATTCATACTCTAGGAATGTTAAATATTTGCTTTACCTAACTTGTTTTGGAAAACGGTGTTTATTTATAAAATTTTCACGTTTTACGTGAAAAATTAATTTTAGAGAAACTGTACATTCAAAGTTAACCAAGAAAATACCACTTAAGTTTCATAGTATTTGAACGATTTTCTCAAAATTTTAAGAAAATCGCATATCTAGCGACTAAATTATTGCCAGAAAACATACTTTTTACAGAATAGAAGGTAATAATACTTGTTGGCGACTGGCCAGGCCGTCTAGATCAAAAACAGCACTAAATAATTTGAAAACGTCACTTTGCGGGAAAAAGTTAGATTTAAATTTAATAATTTTTATATTAACCATATCTTTGTTAAAAACTAAAAGTTACTTTATTTATTTATTGATTAATCTGAAATACTTCATATTCTAGGAAATGTAGTAATCCAGAAATAAAGAGGAGTCTACAATTTCTGAAACAGATTTATCTTTGAATATGGTTCGAAACACCACTTAAAAACAATATTGTTTAATTAAATTCTAAGATAAACGGAATAAAAAGTTAAAAACAACAGTAAAACACAAAGTTTTACACACTGCAAACGCAGAAATACCTATATAACGCAAAGGTCAGATTGTAGACAATAGACAAAACAAAATAGACAAAATATAAACCATAAACAGTACCTTATCACCCAACAAATGAAACTAAATACATCTCTGTATGTTGTTTACTTGAGAAAGAAATGAACCTGATCCGTTAGTTTTATTACTTTACTATCCACCGCTATTGGCCGGTAGGTGGCAGCAGCTCTCAGACAGTTAACACGTGCTTTCTTGTGTCTCTTTCTAGGCGGATTGTTTTAACGTCAGACGGCCACCTTAATACATATATTGCTGTCTGGTAGACTTGTTTTCCACAAATACACATAAAGCTCCATCGCTACGAGATTCATTATGTAAGCCATTCAGTAGTTGGGCGGCTCTTGTAAACTTCCTATTTGTTTATCAGCTAAATCTTTTAAATTATTTATTTCTAGAACGAAATTTGCCAGTGTTACATGACTAGCATAGTATTTTTTTCTCCCACACGTAAACTATTGATCATTTCTAAATGGCTACAGGTAGTAGCTGGAAACAACAATAAGCGTATAATTAACATTAAATAGTCCCTGCAAATGCCTAAGCAAACCTAAGCAAAAACAGATTAATGTCCTGTATTAAGAAACGAATGCAGAAACTTTTAACCAAAAAAACAAAAATAAGCTTTTTTATGTATTTTAGAATTTCTTGTACAACGTTGTATATTGAAAACAGTAATTCTAAACTTTCGCTTTAAATAGGATGGTGGTAACTAATAAATTATAACAAATACATAAATTAATACAAATGAATTATACAATACCAACCTGCACCAGCATCAGCCAGTATAAATTGTTATCGTAAAATATATTTGAAATAATTTAATGCCAAGACAAACTTCAGACGTTTAGTATGTATTTACACTTTACTTGCACAAACACAACTACCACAACTTTCCCAACCGATAACACAATAAACAATAGCTGCACTTGCAAATGTGTATTAAAAACATCTTTAGTAACGTCTGTTTTATTACATAGGCGACTAGCATGTAAAACACAGTTTATCAGATATTCTTCCCTAATTATTTATAGGAAAAATCAGTTTAGCAAAGTTTTAGACCTTTTTGATTGCTGTTCAACACTATATCATTCTGTGCTAAATAGTTTCCAAGATATAAGCAATTTTCTGTTGTAAAAAATTATCATTCAATAAGAAATTCCTAATATCATTTAGCAAGTTGAATTTAGACATTAAATGTAAAATTATAAAAACACGACATCAACCTGGTAGAGATCCTTTAGATTAATTTGAAAACTATTGCCATAGCTAATAATACTTTATAAAAATAAGTTCCTTGCACAATTTTCATCTATTTCATCAAAAAATTTGAAAAATATTGCAAAGAGATATACAGTGTATTCATTTGAAAACTTTCGAACCTGAATATCTCTTAAACTATATAAATAATCAACTTCGACAAAAACACGTCGATTGATATCTCGAGGGGGACATTTAAATGTGGTATTATCAAGATTTTGCATTCCCCCACCTCAGCAGCCATAATTTGAAAATGTCAAATGACAACACCGTGCTTGTGGCAGCTTATTTTAAAGGGTATGGATAAAAAAGAAAATTTCTAGTACAAAAAAATTTAAACCGTGTCATGGGTTGCTGAGATAGAGGGAAACGTTCTTTAACAACCCTCTTCTATAACATAATATAAACTATTTGAGATATTAACATTGGACTCATGTCAAATCCGTTTTACTAACGTCTTTATTTACAGCCACCCTTTTTTATTATTGTATTCTACCAAAACTGTTAAATAACAATCCCTGTTGCGAGATACCTTATTTTAATGGGTATAAACAATACAATTTTTCATGGAAAACTTAAATAATAAAAAATAAAGTTAAGTTGGGTGTGGATAAAGGGATGAGTTAGAAATATTTGATAAACTTCTGGTGTTGATATCTCAAATAGTTTGTGAGATATTAAAAGAAGGTTGTTAAAGAACTTTTTCTTTTATATCAGCAACACATGACCGGATTTCATTTTCTTTTAAATAAGGTGTCATAAAGATGGAACAGACCACGCTCTACGACTATCAAATGCGTACTGAGTAATATGTACCAAACCAAAATGGCAGCCAAACAAAATCGTCCACAACATAATATTCACCCTCACCCTATATGTTATAGAATGAATAACGTTCAACAACTGACAACCGTTAAGCTGTCAATAACACCCTGGTAACATATAGTCCAGTAAAGGAGGGTATCGTTTTCTGGGTTCCATGCTCCCGGTGATAATCTTTTGCACACATGAAAAATTATTATCAATCACACAGAATTTTAGCTTTTAAACCATTCCGGAACACCTTTAAATACATTATTTTAGTGGTGAATTCCTGAAGAGCAAAATACACATTTTGACAGCAGAGTTTATTTATTTTCTTGGTAACGCCATAACGTATATAATAAATATAATAATACTAAAAATAAACTGATTAAAAACTAAAAACAGTATTTTATAACTACATCCATCATTTTTAATCATTTAAGACAAAAAACTGTTTTTAAAGCGCCCAAAATCCTGCATCCTAACGATATCCTTCTTTAGAACAAATTTTCATGAACAGCCGAAAGTTGAGGTAAGTCCTTAGATTTTTGCATAGGCCTTCCTTGTAAAGAGTTCAAAAAAGGCAAAACCGTATACATACTGGATAAAAATGACTAGTACAGTGTACTCTCCTAAGAATTAAATTGCTATTACGAAATTTTCATCCGAGTAGTACCAAGATTAACGATAATATCGCCTAATGAATTTTGCCGAAAAGATGCTAGGTGAAAAATGAGTGGACCACGATCGGTACCTGCTCTCAACGAAGTACCTGTTCTCAGCTACTTCATGAAGAATATGAGACCACAAAAAGTTACGTCCGCAAGTTCCTTGAGCACATTTACTGATGCAAATTGCTGATCCATGTATAACATATCTTCTTTCTTCGATAACACAGAAAGAAGGTGAGGTAGGAAAAAACACTCGAACATTGTTGGTAGGGAATTAAATAAAATTTATTTTGCCTAGCCTCCTTTATTTCGATAAACCTATTAGTTTCCGAGAAAAGTGTCAAAAACCGTTAGGGGAGCGTGGTTTACCCTCATTGTTTCTTCGAATTCACCACCTACAGGTTGTGACTTTTAGGGGGTTGTTTAATAACCCACAAGGAAGGTCTTTGCAAAAGTCCAAGGACTTACCGCAACCCCAGTAACACAAGATATTGACCCAATATTGGTGCTATATGGGTAACATTATATTCAGGCACAATATTTGGAAGATTCAACCAAGATTACATCGGTTAAAAACTGGCACCCAATGTTTGTAGCCAATATTGTTCCTACAAAGGTCCAGTATATAAATAATAGGTTTAAAAAATATGTTTTCGTCTATATTGATTCTATATTGGGACAATAGTAAATATTTAATATTATATATCTAATTAATATTGATGTTATATTGGTTCAAAGTTGGCGCCTAATATACCTAACCAATATTTTTTCCACAGATGCCCCAAACACAAATTATTCATATTGAATTATTCTCTACTGGTATTATATTGCCCATATAGTGCAGTATATACAGTATACTAAAGTGGTTATCCAGTGTCGGAACTATAAAGGTGAAATACTGCACTATATGGGCAATATAATACCAGTACAGAATAATTCAATATGAATAATTTGTGTTTGGGGCATCTGTGGAATTAAAACCCGATTTAATAAAAAGAATGAACAGTAAATGGTTAACAAATTATTTTTGAACCTCTGACTGCAGAATCTATTTCTGAACTGCACACAATCTATTTCTAAACAAATTTTTAATAAGAGAACCTATGGTCGTATTGACACTTAGAATATAAACAGCAAATAGTAAAGAATATAGGAGTTATCAAATCGAGTCAGTTTGTCGAATGATCATAATCTTGCTATTGAAATAAATATAAAATTATTTGTTTTTTGAGAAAAATGAAGTCTTAAGAACCCATAGACATAAATTCCAAGATTCTTTAAAGCTGATTTTTTGAATAAAGTTCCCCCAGACCATAAAAATCCCACATTGTGCACCGCGCAGGTCCCTAATATTGCAACCTAAATAGCAACCTTTTTCCCATATAATCTATGGTAAATAATGCTAAAGGTGCATGGGTTTAATTTTAGGCAGTTTAACTCACCGGCCATAACACTAGCACTATCGTAACACTGGGCAACTTCTTTAACAACTAAAGGGTTCTAAAACGTTAGCTGTATTAGAAATTTATCATATAATGCATTTGCAGATCTATGAGCGCTTACGTCAAATAATCCTAAAAATCGTTCTTCTAAATTTCCATTATTTACAAACCGGGCAGCAATGGAGCATTGTGATTTTTCAGTAATATCTATTGTATCAGCAATTATTGCAAAATGATTTGCATTATTAATTTCACTATCAATAGATTCTCTTAAATAATTCTCGCAACAAGAAATTAATTGATTTTGAATAGTTTTTGACTGACCAGTAAAAATGTTTTTATCTTCTTAAATATTTCAAGCACTGAAATATTTCTTTAAAATTGCCAAGATTATTTGAACGATTCATCATAGCTCCGAAATGACATTTTCTGACTGCCTAATAAAATTGTAACGTCAATTAAATAATACATAAGTTGCCGATTTTATTACATTCTCATCATTGTATAACATTTTATTTAAATAGATATGCGTGTTCTTGCAAAGCGTCTATAATTGTAGTAGTTGTGTTCAATACGCTTAATAAGACCTAGACAATTTTTTATATGTTATTTTAAATCGTTTTGTTTTTTACGCCTTTGGAAAAAGTTTTTCCATACTGTTTTAACCATACATTTTTAACAGTTCCCGCCACATAGCAACTTTAGTAGTGCATTTCATACCAAGAATTATAAAAAACCCGATTTTGTAAATTGTCAGCACTTTTAAAATAGCTCTTGTTGCTCTAAAATGTTTCGCTGTTCTACTGTATTACCAGCGTATAGTAATAAGAAGTACGGACAGTTATTCGTTTTTCATGTACCCAATTTCAATAGCCTTCAAAGGCTTTGGCGTGTAGGTTCAGCTAGCAGTAAAAGATGTCGCTGTAAAAGGAGGCAAATTCAAGAATTCGATTTACATCCACAATCAAATTAAAGGACCTAGGATAACGGATAACAGTTTTATTTGTTTTATTAATGCAAAATGTGGAAATGCCTTTTTATTTTCTTTAACCTGCGTTATCCTAGGTCCTTTAATTTGATTGTGGATGTAAATCGAATTCTTGAATTTGCCTTCTTTTACAGCGACATCTTTTACTGCTAGCTGAACCTACACGCCAAAGCATTTGAAGGCCATTGAAATTGGGTACATGAACATCAAAGACGCCGGTAGCAACTGTCCGTACTTCTTATTACTATACGCTGGTATTACGCTTTAAAAATGGTGTTTCTAGTAAACACATCACGCAATCGTATTATATAGGGTTGCCAGGTCTCCTATATTTAATAGGAGTCTCCTCTATTTTGTCAAAATCTCCTATATCCTATCAATCCTTAAATATAGAAGCAAAATCTCCTATATTTTGGAAATATTTAAATATGGGTGAAATATTCGACGAACAAAAAGCTCGTCTCTGAATTCGTGAAGTCTGTCTGTCTGTCGGTCTGTCGCCTTTTTCCATGTTGACTTTTTGAGTTTTTCTTTTTGGAATCTTATAGTACATCAAATTCTAAGAAACTTTTAGTTGAAACATTTTTATTGTATCTCTTCGGGAAAGTGGCCGGGAAAATGACCACCGAAAATTTCGGTAAATATTTGAAAAATGAAAAATTTTGTATTTTTTAAAAATTCGCGAAAAAATAAACATTTTTAGCAACAAATAAAAATTCGAAAAATCTTAGGACTTACAATTGTAGTTTTTATGACAACTAATGTGTTACGTGAACATTAATTTTCAAAAATAAATTAGTTTATTAAGTATACAGTTGTTTTTGTTCGTCATGGCAATGCTAGCTCTGCGCAGTCTCACTAGTTGAAATATTTGAATTGACGAACAACGTGAATTGCGTGAAGCTCCCCGGGAAACTCTTAAATTTAAATTGTTAAATCTTTAAATTGTACGCACACACGCCCGTTCCGACAAGTTTTAAATTTAGATAAGTCAAAAGCAAAAAGTATGGAATAAGAGTATTGTAAAATAATATAAGTACCAAGTGACTATTGATTATATTATTTACACAACTGGTTTAATTTCAATAATAATCAGTGGCTATTAAGGATTTCTATTTTGCAAATAAAAAAAGACAGGTTTTATAAATTTGAAGATTTTTCCATGATATATAACTGATTATATTTCAGCTGGTACAATTTTTAGTGACAAGCGGTTTGGACAAAAATAGTTATTTACATTACAAACTGCGAAAGCTTACTTTTAGGTGCAAGGTGTTTTTGATTGGCCGAGGCGAAGCGTAGCCGAGGTTAGTTAAAAACACCGAGCACCTGAAAGGGCTTTCGCAGCGTGTAATGTATTAAACTTTTCATTCTCCCCTTGAAATTTATTAACCACCGTAAATAAATAAATAAAATGATGATTAAGCGATTATAATAAAATAATGTTTGTATATACAACAGTATTGTTACCTGAGGTAATGTTAACAACAGTCACCTTGTAATATTATGTTTTAAAAAAATTGACAGATTTACTTCGTTGTCCAGGGACCGAAAGTTTTTCATACCTAGCAACCACCTCGCATGTTTTACTTTCGCTTTCGGTTGCCTTATCAAGATAGAAAGTTACACTTTCGTGAAGGGGAGAATGAAAAATTTTTACTGCATTTTTGTTATTAAAAATTAAGAACATTTTTTTGAAGAAAATAATGTCTACTAATGAAAAGTGTTGGTTTAGCGAAAAAATATTTACGCTATCTCTATTAATAAACAAGAACGCATAGTTTGCTATTTTTTCATGTAAATCTTAAATAAAACGCTTTTTTATCTCAAAATTAATAGCATAAGAATCACAAGGTTTCTTTCTAACCCCTACAAAAATCTCATAGACATATGACATATGACCTTCTGAGAAAAAAACTATTTAACTTACTTTCAATGAAATTGTCCCTAAAAATTGATACCTTTTATTACGTATTGTCCCATAAAAACAAAAGTGTAGCACTTAGAAATATAATATTTTACTGTTGTATGTAGAAATAAATTTACTATTTGCTAGTTTTTAACAGTTATTTATGTACCAAGGTCTATGATAATGCCAAGAGGGTAACGATGTTCCGGCCCGGGGACCTGAAGGGCCCGAGGGATGGAAGTCTCCCGATGGCGACTTTTATTAAATTTAAGTCAAACAGAGATATGACAATCTAAATTCAAATGTTTTTGTTCTTGTTACCAACATGAAAACCAAAAAAGTCCTAATAGCACTGTCATCTAAAGAATAAGTTAATTTTATCTAAGAAATTTCTGCAGAAGTCGGCATAAAAGAATTCGTGGATCACGCGCCCAGAAACTACGTTGCAAATACTCGTTATTTGTTGTGTTTCAACACGCTCGTACGCAAACATATAGTTTCTGGCCTAATGATCCAAATTACTATTAAACGTAACGCCGCTCCGGCTCCGATTGTAATGTAAACTATGGGCGGGCGTTGTAGACTGTAACGCCCGCTTATAATGCCCTGGCTGTTACGGAGTTGTTTATATAGTTCGTATCACAGGTATAATCAACAAATAGTATGCAAGTGATACATAAAATATTTAATTTGGTTCGGTAGTTTACGAGCAATACGCCTTCAAAGTCAGAGGACTCCTAAAAAAATGGATAGTAGAGTACCTACCTCGTAGTCGTTGTGTTTGTTAATAAATACAAATATTAAAATCTCCTACATTTCCTGTAAATCTCCTATAATATTTAAGACTTACTCCTATATTTCATTAATATAAACCTGGCAACCCTAGCATTATACTCATCATTACCTTGCATCTAAAACAAAAATTTGTTACTATTTTTCAGCTTAATTAAAATCCCCGACTTTTTTCACTAATATACCTAAATGTTCCCGTAAATATCTTCTAAAAACACCTGTTTACCTAAGCATATAAATACATAGCACACAAGTAATAAATCATATTAAAGTATGTTTTGAAATTAAAAGAAATACCGTCTTCGGTAGTATTCGCGACGGTAAACTAACATGTACGAATCTTGATCTTTCATTGATTCACGAAGCTATGAAATTCTACGCCTCAGTTCTGCCTATTAGAAGAATTTACTATAACTGTAATGTAAGCTGGATTTCATAAGAAGCAAAACACGATACACATATTTTACAGCTTAAATTACCGTTCTGTTATAGACATAAAATTCCTTCATGCAGTCCTGGAACCTACATTTGCCGGATAATTTTCAAATTTCAGCGCCACCTTTTCGACAGTGTCCAAACTAAATTAGGAATCTTTTTTCCATATCTAATTCCATTGTTACAGAGATCATTTTTACCTCAACATAAGCACAGACATACTTGTGTTTATCTCCTTCATGCGTTTTAAATTAATGACATCTTTGTCTAGAGTTTACGTCTGTCTAACCTTAAATCTAACATTTTTAGAGTTCCAAAAATTAATATTAGAAACTTTGAGAGCACGCCTAAGAAAAACTAGTGGAAAATTCGACAAAAGTTAAATAGCACAGTGAAGCCATATATGTGTGCTAGGTGCAGAAGATTTCTTGTGTTTCTAAGAGAATTTATTCCGGTATTAGAAGCAATTTATCCGACACCGAACCTTGTAAATTTGTTAAGAATATGAGGTATATTAAAAAACAAATTTTTCTTTTTATTATATCAAAAATGTAGGTGTTTTTATACTTAGTTACTAGTTTGAAGTTTCTTTAAACCAAATATCTCAAAATTATTTCGATTCTTTGTTCCTTTTTTGAATGGTGTGCTTTCAAAACAAAAACTGCAGTATAGGAAATTTTGTATTGTCAGACGGCCACCTTAAGACAAGATCTGCACTTATGAAGATAAGAACAAAAAGAAAAATGAAAGTATAAGAACAATTTTTGTAGATAATTGCATGATCTATAACTTTTATCTGACCTATTTTTATAATAACACTTGCCGTTTACGAGAAAAATGCCAAAAACTGATACTTTTGACCTTTGACCTTGAATAAATTTTTTATCAGACGTAGGATCGGTAGGGATTTTTAAAATTTTATTTGTAATAGTGTACCCAAGACCTGTACCAATTTTCAGCTCTATGCGAATTATTGTAAATTAAATTGTCTATTTTGACCGGACTATATAACCACTTTTGTGTTCAAATGAAGTCTTTGGTAATAACATGGTGGATCTTTTTTGTTTTTTTTTGTAGAGGTAGCACATACGGTATATTGTGTGATAGGTTTTTAAAACTCGAGAAATGCAATTTAGATTGAAACATTAATTAAAATATAAAAACTTCTCACACTAAATAATGTACGAAATGAATAAGTTAAAAATATTTTTTGCAATGTTAAAAATTCGAAACATTTGGTGATTATTATCGGTTATATTTCTTTGGTCCACGTAGACTTATACAGCACAACAAATCAAATATTAGTTTTAGGTATAAATTATCCCTTATACTGTTAACACGTTATTAAAATGTATCTGTCATTTTTAAACTTATTTGTCAGTATTAGATAGAATGATTTGGACTACTAAACAGTGGTACGCCCATGTCATATACCGATTCTTGCAAAGCGATAAGACAGCCCTAATAAGAAAAATTTAAAAATACCTATTATTAAAAATAAATGTATCCTATTTAATTTAATGATGTTTTAGCAAATTGACAGGCTAATTGTCGTTATTGATGTTCTAATTGAACTTAACCTAGACATATTCGATTTTTTCTAATAAGTTATGATAATTATCATTAATTATATATTAGTAAGAGGGATATTACGTGTAAAAATTAATTATTTTCTGTTAAAAATAATTATTATTCGTTATGTATTCTCATCATATTCTCAAGTGTAAAAGATTTATGTGAGTATTGAAATAATTGTGGGGTTTCTTAATAGAGGTATTCTCAAACAATATGTTTGACTATTTTCTATTCAATTTTTCTATTTTTTCAAGTATATGAAGACATACACAATAAACCTTAGCAATAAACCAAAACTACAGAAAAACAATTTCTGATTTATTTCTCTGACGAGCATAATAATATTAACGGATAGGCAATAACAACTAATTCAAGAACTAAACGATCGCTGCCCTATAAAATCGGAGAAAGAAGGAATAGAACGAAAACACTATTCACATACAAAAAGTACCATGCGATATAATAAAAGAAAGCTTTAGAAGTTGGTATCACTACTTCTGATATGTTCTTAATACCTGTCAAAGTCAATTGTAGAGAGTAGAAGTTAATTTTGACAGTTTATTGTAGTTTTTTATAATTTATTTATTTGCGCAGTTGATGGTGTCGCCGTGTAAACGATGTCCTTCATCACGCCTTAATAGCGTAGTCGTCGCCTGCTCATTTCATTTTTTTCTAGATTAGATGGTAGAATATGATTGATGAATATAATAATCAACATAATTAAATGTACTTAATAGAAAGTAATTAGAATTATATAGTATATTATGATACAAGTGTATAAGTAAGCTTTTAAAGCACGCACTACAAGTTTAAAAGCACGCACGACAAGTTTAAAATCACGACGCGAAGCGGAGTGCTTTTAATGGCGTAAGTGCTTTAAAAGCACTTATAAACGCGTGTCATACGCTATTTTTTATTACAATTGCATCATAATTCGAGAAATACCACTGAAATCCATATTTAAATCAGCATTTTAATTTTGAATTTGTATCATTTCGTACAGTAGCCTGTGCAATGACGTCATGTCGTTGATATGGAGATTGGTTTGCATTTATTGTTTACTTTGCTATTTTATAAAAAATGAGTCAGTGTGAAGAAAGTATTCCACGGGAAATTCAAAAATTAGCCGAAAAAGCGGAATTAAGATTGATTCCGGAGTAATCAAGAGACGCCTATTGTAAAGAATATGAAAACCTGCTTACGTGGATGGAAAGTAAAAATTCGAAAAGTGTAAATGAATCATTGATGCGTGCCTACATGATGGAAATGGTAACATTGATTACAATATTATAATTATTTGTTTTTCATATTTTATGTTTTATGACAGGCTAGTGTGTATAAATCGTCTACCTTATGGTGTATACATTCAAAATTACAAGCAATGTTGAGACTCAGAAACGGAGTGGATCTGGCACCTTTTCACAAGCTGCGTGAGTTTATGAAGGCGTTAAATAAAGGTTATGAAGCTAAAAAGTCTTTCGTTTTCACGGAGGAAGAACTTCGTAGATTTTTCGTTCAAGCTCCTGATGACATTTTCTTGTTTTTAAAGGTACAGATATACGATAGTTTTGACAGAGATTAGTAACAGTTGCTTCATTTTTCAGGTTGTCGCAATTTGTGGTGTATTTGGTTCATGCAGAAGATACGAAATGTGTGATTTACGTATGTCTGATATTAAAGAAGAAGGTTGTGCTTTAATCATTAACATTCGTCCATCGAAAACTGTGAAAGGTTGAAAATTTACTATCATTGACGATTCTAATATAGAGTATGTTAAGTTGTTTAACAACCTTTCTCTACGCCCCAAAAATGTAGCTACAGATAGGGTTTTTTTGAAGTACGCTAATGGGAAGTGCATCAAGCAAGTTGTTGAGATTAACACCTTTGGTAGATGCCCTTCTCTTGTAGCACAATTTTTGAAACTTCCGAATTCTGCGAGATACACCGGCCATGCTTTCAGACGCACATCTGCAACGATTATGGTAAATGGAGGGATGAGTGTAGATGAGCTTGAGCGTCAAGTAGGTTGGAAATTTTCGACGGTTGCTTCTAGTTACATTGAAGAATCTATCGTGAACAAATTGAAAGTTTCGAAGTGCATTGCTGGAGTTGTTAATGGGACGATTACTACGTCATCGTTGTCAGTTAATACTGGCGATCCTGTGATAACCGAATAATAATAATAATAATTACTACAACCCATAACCTAAACCAAGGCCCCAGAAGCTATAAGCTTGTGCGGGAGGGAGGGGGCGATTATTATTATTATGTAGGCCCAATGTGCGGCTGCAGCCGACTTATAGATGGAACAGCGCAAATCCCACATTTGTGTTACAGCTAAGGAAAACTGCAGAAAACCTTAACCAGATATGCCAGCGCCGGGAGTCGAACCCGGGCCGCTTGTGTGAAAGTCCGGCACGCCAGACATTACACTACCAAAGCTGTTTTACGAAGCAAGTAATAACGAGCTGGAAACTGCTGGAATCCACATATCAAATAATAATAATTGTACATTTAACAATTATTTAAAATAAAAATTATACTGTTCGTTATATTTTACTAATTACATGTGTAAATTACAAATACAACTTTCTTAAAAAATGATGACGTAATTGTTTCTATAGCAACTTTAAAGCACTCAAGTGTTTTAATGTCGAGATTTCATACGCTAGTTAACATTTGTTCATTACCCAAGTGAAGTGCGACCTCATTATAAATGTATGCGAGCTAAACGCCTCAAACGGGGCGCCCACGATTGCAGGCGCGGTATCAAACCCACGGCCACGTGTGTGCATAGCAAGCATCTGCAGTATGCAGAACTCTATAAGGAAGTCACGTAGGCCACAGCAGCCGCAGTACGCAGAACTCTATAAGGAAGTCACGTAGGCACACGGCCACGATTTCACGCCCAAAGAAGGAGTATATAAAGATCAGCACTTTATGGGACAGTTCAGTCTGAGTTACAACGAAGCTCGAAAGGTAGAAACTGTTTACCAGGGTAAATGTTTACCTCCTTTCAAGCAATACTCACCCAGAAAACTGTAGAAACTGGTAGCCATGGTTACTGTTTACCTCGATCTTTCTGAACATCATAATTACCAGCTTTAAGTTGAAATTGTATAATAGTATTTAAGTGATTATGCAAGTGCATACTGTGTAAATTCACGACGAATAAATATCTTATTGTACTTAACTGTAAACTGTGTTCATTTTGTAACTTGGGCTCCGTCTTTTGCGTTTTTTGCGTTTAAAGTACCATTTTTAAAAACACCTTTCTTCGTCAAGAAACGTTAATTGGCGCAGTCGGTAGGATAGGCAAAAGGGCTCAGAACACCGTTTTTCGAAAATTAAAAGCGCCGTCGAGTTCCTTGGCTTTTAAGTCTTTATTTGCCTATCGAATCTGCATCTGGAAACCATCGATTCAAAGGCCAAACATCGCCTGAGACCGTAGCTGTTTCCAAAGCATCACCTGTAAGTAGCCGTTTCCAAGAGACAAGCATCGCCCGAAGAACGCATTGCTGCTGCAGAATCCTGACTATTGTAGTCATTCCTGACTATTAGAGTCATTTAACGGCATAATTCAAGCCAACAATGAAGATAGAGTAAGAAACTAACTATCAATTATTGTTAAATGCGCATTGCGCAAACAAATATCATACAAGTTTACAAATTATATTCAAAAATCAAACAAGATTAACAATTTATTAATTTTATTCGACCAAGTCCCCAACCACGAAATTTCCTTTCAGAAGAATTATATTGAACAGAATTTCAAGAAGAAATCCCACCTGTTAATCAAATTAACACTGACTTTGAATACGACCACTACGATGAGACCCACGGAGAAGAAATTAACGAAAATTTTCGCGAAGAAGCCTCGGAGAACAATTAAAATCTTTTACATTTAACACTAAGTCGTCTACCCCCTTTATAATTATACCCCAAACAAATGAAAAACTCCTAGTAGACACAGGGAGTAGCAAAACTATCCTTTCACCCGAATTTGTTTATAAACATTACCCCAAATCCATTTTTAAATATCCTTTTGAAATTACAACCTCTCACATTACAACGTATCACAATCAAGTAGCAACAGTTCCTATTTCCCTTTTACTCGATAAAATAGAAGGAAAACATTTAGTATACCTTCTTAATTTTCATTCCAATTATATTGGCATTCTTGGAAATGACCTCTTGAAGAAATTAGGAGCAAGCATCAATTTTCGTGGAAATTATATCCAACAAAACGGAAAAACCGTAGTACCATTCTTTTTCAACGAACCATCTCTTAAAGAAACTGTATTAATACAACCATCCTATTTCGAAAATCCCGCTTCAAAGAAATCAAAAATTTTAAATACTTCAAACAACTTTACTCCGCAATTTGACCCAACATATATTAGTTTTAATCAACGTGAAAATAATTTTCCTTCACCAAATCTGTCGGAACAACATAAAAATGTTCAAGAAAAATCAAATTCAAACAATGTTTATTATAACGACTTTGAAAATATTTTCCAAAATTTTCTAACTCAACCAAATAGAGAAAACATTGTCCCGACGGTAACTCAAGAATCAAATCAAAAGGATCAATACAATTTAAACGATACAGAAATCATTGTTCCAAAACCAATTCGTATTAAAACCAATAATCTTAATAGCACTAAAACCCAAAAATTACATAACGTCCTACAAGGACCAAAAAAACGCAAATCTTATGAAGCAAAATCTAACCCAAGAGCAAAACGAATTAAAATCAAACAATCTGTCGGTATAAATAAAACACTCAAAGACGGTTTCCGTAAACCGAAACGGAAAAGACATGTTAGAAAATGCAAAACTGTTTTGCATAAAGCTAAGAAAAGTATTTTAAGAAAATCAAGTCGTAAAAAACTTGGTTGAAAAGAAATAACCAACAACTAATGGGACACCTAAAATTTCAAGATAAAAATAAACAGATAATCCCTCTTAGGAGAAATAATAGACGATTTACATATTTAAAACCCAAAATGAAATAATCATCTGACAAACTAAATTTCAAGTAGATCAAAATGACTTGCAGGCAAAGAACCTTTGCGAAAGAAAGAAAGAAAGAACGATTTAAAATAGAAAATACTTTCATATACTCATATTTATTAATATATTAAAGAGATTTCAATTAACAAAACCCCCTTTTGCAAAATTCAAACTGTACATATTTGTACATCAGATTTGTTTAATCATTAAGAGTCGGATAGAGCAAATCTCGGAATATGACCTCTATTTATTATCTAATGAAATGCTAATTAGATGCAACATTAAAATACATTTTAAAGATAAGCTTACGGTAGAGTCTGCACTATTCATTCTACCTTTTGCCAATCCTTAATAATAAGAATCTTTGTTTTTAAATAAATAACCACTTTTACAAATATAAGGTCTTTATTCCAATAAAGGCTAGACGTTGTTCAACATTGTGTTCCTATAATAAGCAGATTGCGTAAAACGTAACACTTTTTAATCATTTGTCAATACTTTATTTATAAATTTGCTACTAGAACAACAATTAATTATTTTCCAAATTAACCTTCTTGGTAGTACTTATTCCCTTTGACGAAGTTTATAAGTGCATTATACTATATACGCTAAATCTCGGAATGTGACCTTCAGCAATTACACTCAGAAAATCTATTTTAAGACACCACCTGTTTCAGAAGATAAAATTCTTCAATGCTTACTTTGATAAAATAAATAAAACTTTACAATTAACCATTTATTTAATTAAGCTTCAGCAAATAACTTTTTCGAGTAATTTTAACAATTTAATTTAATTAAATTAAATAATGAACAATTTCGTGCTTCGTTTGCCCCAATATAGCGGCGGTTTGCGGTACTCTGGTCGACCAGCTGGCCTATGTAATTAGATGCAGTGACTCTAGCAGTGCTGCATTTATAGTTACTGCGCGGGAAGTTCAAAACGTCATTGACTTATCAAACCACCCTCGTAGATAATTGATAAAAAAGCCAGTTCGGTATTTCAGATTTGTTTACTCGAGAGCTCGGTTTCTATGGTATCCATTGTTAACAGTTAACAGTTAATAATTGTAACTATAGCAATAGAACTTTTAAAGCAGAAAGAGTTGAAATACCGAACTTAGCACGAGTAATTAAAATTAAGATACACAAGGTATCTGAATTAATTGAGCCCGAATAGTTACTAATTAGTGTTAAAGATATGAGATTAATCATAAAGACTAATTAAAGATGCAGCTCATATTCTGCTACAAACGAAACAACATATATATTTCATTTAGTATATTTTATTACAAGTACATAATTACTAATTAGGAATAGGAAATTTGGGATCCAGATCTTCAAATGGTGAATATTTTAAATTTTAAGATCATATAAAGAAACCCACAAGTCCCTCTAATTGCAAGTATTTCTCCGCGTACTTTATAATGCAGAAAGACCCGGAAATGCACAAATATCTTTATCTGATAAAATTCTTAAATATCACAAAAAATTAACAAGATAACCTTGGCGGCATAAATCAACAATTCGAATCAATGAATGTAAATCATAACAACATAATTCAAATACTAACCAAAGGAAATGCAAGTTAAACAGGAAAAAGATCCACTATCGTTAAAACAATTGGAAACTAAAATACTGTCATGAATAGTTATAAAACATTAACAAAATGGTAAATATCAAAGCTTGAAGTATTAATATACATTATTTTACTAGATTCAAGGAAGAAAACAAAACTTTAAAAACATAATTAATAGAGTGAAACAAATAAAAATATGTTAAATACTAAATCTTTTTATCTATAAATTATATTAATTATAATTAACATTGCGTAACCACAGAAGTATGAATATACTTGTGCGTGGTATATGGCGAATTTCTACTGTTATCGGCAATCACAGGTAGGTGATTACGTGATTGTCGGGACCGACTGCTTAACTGATAATTGAAAATATTTGGAGACTGCATTTTCTCGTTGGTCAAGTACTTTGCTCAAGTACTGATTCTTTGTTTGATTTCGTCCTTAGTTTGACTTCCAAATGTTCTGAGAATAGTCCTAAGAAAATGCATAGCAAACGTGCCTGATAAGATGGTATAAATAGGTTGAGCTCGATTCCAAAGAGACCTTGGCACTCCAGAAGTTACTTAATAAAATAACATTTACATTACATGGAATATTTAAAATTACAATATTCTAAAAAGCGAAAGCATATCTCTGCATAAAATATATATGTAGTTTAATTATTAAAAATGAAATAATAGCCATATGTAACTTGAGCCCTCTGACATCATCAAGGAAATTAAATGTGCAACCGGAGATGTGCAATCTGTAAGTGGAAAACAGTATAAATAAACCAAAAGGTCGAAATAAACTCATTGTAATAGGTAAAAAGGGACAATAATTTTTAAACAACAAATTAAATTTAATTACATAAACTCTTTTTGAGTTAAATAAAGTATTTTTGTCACTTCCCTCTTTGAACATTATATGGTCAATCCACTAGAATTTATTCGAATACGGTAGAATGGTATCTTCAGTCCGGATTTTCTAAATGTCAAAATTGAATTGATGCGGAGTCTCTTTTACTTCCTAGTGTGAAAAACTGAGATTTTTGTGCTTTTCTATTTGGTCTTTATCTTCTATTTGAGCTGTTGGTAAAAATATATATAACATATTGCCATGGTTTGCTCTGTCAGTAAGCTCTGTACAAATTAATTATTCTATCTCTTACAATAATAATTTTTATGATAAAATTTTTATAAGCTCTTTATTAATATCTTAAAATTTCTACACTTAACATGACCTTCCTCTTTTTCCGCTGGACTACTTGATCTTTCTTTCATAACTGAATCTTACTACAATATATATAATCGGACTACGATTCAGAAAATTATAATAAAATTATTGAAATTCCAATTTTATTAAATTAACTTTTTTTCAAACATCAAATATCAATTCGTTGCTCCAGCAGGCTCTAACAATTCAAAATATTTTCACTTTGTTTATCACTACGATCTAGACCAATTTATATATGGATCAGTTTTCCGTTTTCCGAACAAAACGCCTACCCATCAAATAATAAATCTTATAAATCAGTAAAGTAACTTTAGAATGTAATTGTCATAAGTAATAAACATTCAAGGGTGTTCCGCACAAATCTTTTTAATTTTCAGTAAATTACTGAAAAAAGACTTAACTCAAATCGCCTTACCCAGCGCAAAACATATGCTGCTACAGTTTCTCATTCCTCTTACAGACTGCATCATTGGAAAGGGCTAGTTCTTTTTTAATATTTTCTTAAAACCAGATTATAAGCTCTGTTTCTAACTACATCTTTACCACTTATTGTTCTAAGATTTCTTTAGATTATTTACTTCTTGGAACGACAAAAACAAAATCTTTCATCTTTCATTTCAAAACAAATGCATTTTGGTAGATTTTATTAAGGTTTGTATATTTTAAGAGTTTAGGTCATAAAATTTGAAAAATTAAAATTCCGAAAAATAGGTATTTAAAGTTGTATACGTTTCTTAGAATATAAAACTTTAGGAAGGAACATAACCATCTACCACATACGACCAGGATGGCGGTCTAGGTGTTTCCGGCCTAGGATACGGCCTCAATAGGTGTTTCCGGTTTTGTAATTAGATATTTCCATTGGCGGTTCGCACTGTCTCAAAATGCGCGCATAAACTACATAACCTCAATTTGAAAGCTTAATATCTTGAAATTAATTT
Source organism: Agrypnus murinus (assembly GCA_929113105.1). Lineage (NCBI taxonomy): Eukaryota > Metazoa > Arthropoda > Insecta > Coleoptera > Elateridae > Agrypnus > Agrypnus murinus. The sequence goes on along the minus strand of OV816024.1, from coordinate 224,240,412 downwards.
TAGAATATAAGTTTTATACTTAATATTTTAAGCAAACGAATACTTACTTATGAAATGTAATTAATTGCCTTCGACTTCATAGAAGTCGAAGAAAAGCAAATTTAGGTGGTGTCTAATGGCGGCCAGTGTGCCGTCATATCCGTCGCTTTTCAAACTCATTGCGCCGGGTAGTTACGCTCCTTCCTACAGTTTTATATTCTAAGATACGTTTATACAGCACTGCATATTTCCGGAAAAGTACAAAAGATTTCTTGTAACCGGAAATTGAAAATGTCAACAGTCAAGTGCATGCGGTTTTGATGAGAGAGTATCGCAAACTTAATAACTCTACATATAAGATATCAGTTATCGCAATAGCACAATAAATAAACTTTTCTAATACCTGAACAACAAAAATCTTTGAAAAGCGTAAAATTGAAACATTCAGCTTATACCAACTTATAAATACTAAAAAATACTTACCTATAAACGCTACCGATACATAATAATCTATAAACTGCGTGTTAAAGTGGTTGCTGATGTGCCATACCAAATACAATTTTTTGTTTGTGTTTAAGAGTAAATTTCAGTTATGAAACTAAACTTAATGCTAACCTTCAGATCACGTACGATGTCTTTATTAATCAAACTATTTAACATTTAGTTCTTCGAGTTACATAACACACAGCTAAAGTTAATGTTACACGCGTAGCACATCAGCGCCCAGTTACATTAAGAAGATTAAAGTTTGCTGTTTATCTTACACTTTGTGTATCTTCATCTTTCCATTCGGCCATGCATACACAATATGTGATGAAACAAAAATTTTAGAGAAGTAATTTGCAAATCGTAGTTCAAATGCTGAGTATACTTCATACTTGGATTTACAGAGAAATTTTAAACTAGTTTCGTAGAAAAACAATTTATTTTTATTCATATAACAGAATAACAACGGATTTTTTCAAAAGTTCTGAAAGTAATGCAATATATTTCTATACAGTCACAAAATAAAAGAAGGTCAGCATTAAAACACAACAAATACCTTTTTACTTTGAGTTTACTTTTTTACAAATTTATGAAAAAACAAAATATAAAAAAAATATTATTGTACGCATATTCGCATGAGCTTTATTAATTAAAACTCCAATTAATAGCAGTTTTACGCAAAACATACTAACCTAACCTTTTGTAATTCAAATGTCAAGACATTGTGGACGTCTAGCGAACTCAACAGCTGATGTTAGCACTCAACGTGTTAACCGTTTCATTAGTGTCAACTGTTGCAAGTTCGCTGAATTACCGACGACAACAACTCATATTTTGATATATTCTGTATCTTTTTTGTAAAAGAAATTAAACAACGAAAATACAACAAAACAAACTGTTTGGCTGCAACAGCAGTATTATTATTATTGTTTGAAGTTAGAATGATATACGATGAACGCCGGCAGCAAATAAAACCGCGCTGATGAATTTATTAAGCAGTTGTCAGTCAGCGCACACTCAGCAGCACCGTTCAGTGAAGCGCTGTCAGTCAACGGTTGCGTTCGCTAGACGCTTCCATTGTCCGTCATCTATTTGTTACAAAATTAGAAAGGTCAAGGCATGTTTTGCTGTATATTCACAATAAACCTTTCGCAGCCGACCTCGACAACAAATTCAAAAAGCACTTGTTGTAATTCCAATTTGTAACATACTTAGAATATAAAACTGTAGGAAGGAGCATAACTACCCGGTGCAATGAGCTTTAAAAGCGATGTTTATGACATCACTCTGGCCACCGTTAAACACTACCTAAATCTGCTTTTCTCCCAAACTCCGACTAATCTTTCTTATATACTAATTCATGAAGACAAAGCTACCGGTCCCTTTTTCTCGGCCCCCAAACCACTTTGAAGGCTGTGGGTGGTCTCATTTTGAAGCTAAGACCCACCTGGCGTCACAAATCGGGTTTTTGTCGTTTTTTAAATTCATGAGTGGGAGAAGGAGGAGGCGGAAGAGGACATTAAAGGTTTTGCTCTTTCAGGGACAGTGTAGTGTCGCGAGCCTACCCAGTCGGTCTCCATGGGCCAGTGGGTAGAAATGCCCTGTAGAGACCGAAGTGAGTGTGGTTGACCCAACCGAAAAAAGGTGGGTCGACCGAAGCTAGAGACGGTGGCGTAGGAAGATAAGACGGAGAGCTACAACATAAGAAAGCGCCACCGTCTCTAGCTTCGGTCGACTCACCTTTTTTCGGTTGGGTCAACCACACTCACTTCGGTCTCTACAGGGCATTTCTACCCATGGAGACCGACTGGGCGGGTTTGTTACGGTAGTACCCGAATAATTCCCAAAGAAGGGAATTACATTTCATAAGTAAGTATTTGTTTGTTTAAAATATTAAATATAAAATTTATATTCTAAGATTAATTCAAAAATATAATGTTTTAAGATTGAGGTTATGTAGTTTATGTGCGCATTTCAAGACAGTTAGAACCGCCATTGGAAATATCTAATTACAAAACCGGAAACACCTATTCCGTCATATTTAGACCCCATCCTGATCGTATATGTGGTAGATGATAATGATCCTTCCTAAAGTTTTATATTGTAAGGTAAAATGGCATAATTTGTACAATGGTATGTTATTTTTATTGTAACTTTTTTACAGTCCACAACTAAAGGAGACTTAGAACTGTGACTGTCTAAACTAAGACTGCGGTTCGTAGGCCACTTGTGAACCGACAGGCATTTTTATGCGGCCTACTAATTGAATACTGAAGCCAATGGCCGCTTGCGAGTTATACGTATTTTGAAACTTAGAAACTGAAATTACAGAAATTTGTCTTTATTTTAAACAAGTAGCTTGACGGATGACATCTTAAAAATTCGCCTATGTTAACGTAATATTTATCACGTATCACCCAATATTTGTCTGAATATTGTTCAAATTTTTTATGGATAGCAATGTCTGAAACGCCTTTTCAAAAACCATAATTTTAAAAGTATACTGTGAGTAAGTAAGAACTGTGATTGTTTATAAAAAAATATTTTTGAAAACGAGTATATACGTTAATAGTATAATTTTTTATTTACTAGAATGACGGAAATTATACAGATTGTATTTTATTACTATTTAAACATTTAATATTCACTTTTGTTGTTTTCTAAATTTTAGATTTATCATGACTGAATCCGATTATGAGAAAATGGAATGTACACCTCCAAACATCGCGGAAGCTATGTGAGCATTTCATCTCTTAATTTACTGCCAGAGATTTCACTTTTATTACTTTTTTGTGGTCGTAGATAAAGTATAGTGAGTAACGAGTGCAAAAACACCAATTTCACATTCGTTTGAAATTGGCACTTTTCTGCACTTGTAACACAATATACTATTATAAGGAATCGTCAATGAAGCTGTAGACATGTGTTCACGTCTAAACACCGCATACGCTTTCTCTAAATAATGCAACAATTGTAACGAGATGTATAATAGGGACATGAATACAAACAATGTAGAGGAAATGATACATTTAATAGAGAATACAAAGCAAGGGAAATAAACATATTAAAAGATGAAGTGTGACGCTCAAGAGAAACTTAATTACTATTAAAGTTAGTACGAACAGCTTATAAGCTATGATCAGAAATGAGGTGTTACAGCTTTAAGCTGCTGTTTAAGCTTCTCTAATGGTTGACTGCTAGGTGAACTTTTCCAGATAGTGTGAAACGATCCAATTTAAAGCAAATTTGTTATCTATTGTTTGATCATAGTATCGAGGTAGACAGTTTTACTTCTTAATCGAGTTCATAATGAGTTTTTTTATAAAGGAATTTTCCCAAATTTTACGAAACTATAAGTTTTGTGGGCTCTACAACATGTATTCCTAGGATTTTAAATGCCTGAACACTATGATAATTATACCTTAATGCGATTTATAGATTCTTCTACTGCTTTCGTCTGTTATTTGAAAAATACTACATATTCTGCGAATGTATGAGTTTATAAAAACATAACATTAAAAATCACGGGAAGATTATTTGTATCTTGAATCCTATTTAAGTCTTTTCGTTTGAAATTAAAATTGCTTATGCATTAAATTTCACTGTCAGGTTAGAGAAGTTTTTAAGTTTACTTTCCAAAGTTAAATAATCGATATGAATATTGACCGATTTTATATAAAAAAAATTGAAACGAAATATCTATTAAATTATTAATGCTATCATATGCTTTTGACACGCAATTCTCTGCAATGCATTGTTTAATATTTTTCTCATATTTTGAATGTTTGTATTACAGAAGCAAGCTTTATACATACCGAAAAGGATGTAAACAGAGTCATTCGAGAAAACCACAATTAAGCTCACCTGAAAATGAAACAAAAAAACCCAATTAGATAACTAATACAATTAGCATCAACCAACAGTATATATCATATTTTTCATTTGATTGTGCTCTTTAATATGCTTTGTGCAATGTGCTGTAGGGTAGAACAAGGTTTGTCCGAAATTTAAAATACCTGTGTTTATGTTTATGAAAGCTGCGTCTATCCAATACTACTAAAGTTGATTTGTATGTGTGTCCGAGCCCCATTCTCGCGTTCTATAAGGGCTGGAGAGATGGGCTTGGGCTCATTCGACGCGTAACTTGTCGAGGATAATGACGACGATAAATTTTTTTAAAGTAGGTCATGTTAGAGATGGGTTGGGCTCATTCGACTCCAATATTAATAAAGTTGATTTGTATGTGTGTCCGAGCCCCATTCTCGCGTTCTATAAGGGCTGGAGAGATGGGCTTGGGCTCATTCGACGCGTAATTTGCCGAGGATAATGCACGACCGTTTAAATTAGGTTATGTTTTAAAATTTTTTAAATTAGGTTATGTTTTAAAAAATCGATAAATGCTGATTCTATCGTACTATTTAGTGCTATTGAGTGTTATTTGGTACTAATATGTGCTCTATCGATAGAGAATCGATTGGAGATTTATGTAGGTCATGTAAATACTGACCTACTTTAAAAAAAATTGATAAATGCTATTTCTATCATACTTAAGTGCTTAGGCCCGTAGGGCCCATTATCCTAGTATCTATACTATAACCAAAGTGACATGAAATGAGTCATCACTAGGTATAGGATTTGTATGCACTTAAAAATGCTGAAATATGCATGCACTTATGCACTATAAAAACGTGAAAAATGCACTTAAAAATCATGAAATATGCGTTTATTAGAAATTTTTAATAAATATATGCACTTTCATTATTAAAAAAAACACCTGTTTAGCGTTATTTACATTTTATTTACAGAAATTATTTTATTTAGACATCCTATGCAATAATTTAATTAGTTATATTTTCTAAACATAGAGCGTTACAGTTTACAATGACGTACATTTTTAAATTTTCAAAAGTAAACATATGCCTATTATCCCTAAATATTGTTTTATATTTTGAGAAGCTCCGTTCCACATCGCAAGACGTAATTGGGGCATACTTAAAATTGTTTAATTCTACAAGCGAATAATGTTTTAGCTCGTCTAAAAGGTCTTGGCCAGATAATGCATCGTTTATGCTTTTAATTAAGTGAAAACCAGGATTTTTGTCTATAACGCATTTAAATTTTTGTATTATAGTCAAACCCTTTGGCCCTTTTACTTTATTCAAAGAAACACCTAACAATTTTACATGCTCAAGAGATTCATTTAATGAATTTCCCTGACTTTCTAATTTCTCAATTACTTTAGCTAAACGCACAAAATTTGTCAAAACAAACAATAATTCTGCCCTCACCTCGTTAGTATTAAAAGCATCCTGTGCGCTTTGTATGCATAGTGCATCGTGTTTATTAATTTTATTTACAAATGCTTTAATAATATCAAAATAAGTTGCATAAAATTCTGCTGCAGAAAGCCAAGTACCCCACCTTGTTATTACAGGCACAGGTGGGAGAGGCACTTCTTGAGCAGTTTCCCTAAATATTTGTATGCGATATGGAGCTTACAAACAATTTTTTTACATCTGAAATTATAGAGTTTACGTTAGGATATATTTAGGATAAGTGGATCATTTTTTCGTACAGAACTTCTAAGCCTGCTCCAGCCTTGATCATGTACGGTGCCGCGTCGGTGACGAACAGGAGTACTTTGTTGTACTGTATGTCGTCCGGCCACAAAATAGCCATCGAATCATTAAACAATTTTGCCACAGAACAATGATTGGTGCTCTTGAAAACGTCCATTGGAAATAGATAGGATTTGGGATTGTTCTCCGAATTTAAAACGCCAATTATAACGTTAGCCACGTATCTGAAAACAAAAATTTGATTTTTATTTTATCGAACTACGCAATTAGTCGGTTACAAACAATTAGCGCTAAACAGTTATTTAAAAAAAAGTTATATTTTAATCGAGCAAGAATATTGTTGTGATTAAATATGTAACTAACAAAATAGAAAATAAAACATCCGTAAATTGCTCTACTGTCTTTAATTAGTTAAATTTTACTAACAAAATGAAGGAAATGAAGTTTCTACGCACCTACCAGTAGTGTCAGTAGATTCGTCAATGGAAACCCATATGTAGTTATTCGCTACATGTTTTCTAATTGATTTTATGGTCTCTTCGTGTAAACGAGGTAAATAATTTTTTCTGAGTGTAGACTCGTCGGGTATTGGCATTTTTGAGATTTCTTCCAGAAAATTACGAAATGCTGAGTGATTAATTTTACTTAACGGGATATCTGCAGCCACTAATGCACTACATAGTTTTTTATTAAATTCGATCGATTTGCTGGACTCACAGCGCGAATTATTAAGGTACCCCGGTAACAATGTTTAACTGGAATGCAGTTTGCAATTTATGAACTGTCTTAATTGAAAGATTACAAGATTAGTAAACAAAAGTACAGGCAAATTTTTCTATGAACTGGAAGTTGTCAAAGGGTCTTTGGAATTTTTTAGTACCTTTTTATCGCAATACCGCAGGATGTAAGTATTTAAATTTTAGTTGGAACTTTATCTTTCTTAGAAAATATTAACAAGTACACAGATGGTTAAGGCAGTAAAATATTTTAAAGCCTAGTATTTAACAATAAGCTTAAATTATGGGTTTCCCCTAGACTCAACTAAGCCGCCCTTGGTTGGTTGTCTAAAATGCTAAAATTACTTAAAAAATATTAGAAATTTCATAATTATAATATAATAATAATAATAATTGCTACAACCCATAGCCTGGAAACCAGGCCCCAGAAGCTATAAGCTTGTGCGGGAGGGAGGGGACGATTATTATTATTACGTAGGCCTTAAATGCGGCTGCAGCCGACTTACAGATGGAACAGCGTAAATCCCACATTTGTGTCACAGCTAAGGAAAACTGCAGAAAACCTTAACCAGATCTACCGGCACCGGGAATCGCCCGCGGGCCGCTTGGGTGAAAGTCCAGTACTTTAGACATTACACTACCAAGGCTGATTAATTAAAGCATGTAAAACGCTCAAAAAGTGGTAAAATATGCACACTCGTTCGAAAATGCTAAAATATGCATGCATTTATAAAAAACATCTAAATATGCATTTATATGCACTTTCAAATTGACATATGTTATTCATAAGTGTCTTAAACATGTAGAAATATAACTCTGCATATGTTTGCTATAAGCAGAAAAAACATGCAAATGCATAGAAATCCTATACCTAGTCATCACAAACACGTGGGCGAAATTGTAAAATGCATCTACAATTACCCGGAGGTCGCACTGTAATCTAAATGATAAAATAAACAATAAATGGGCTAGAAAGATTCATTAGCGGAACAAACCCCTTTTTAATTATAAGTAAATGTGAACGAAGCAATAAAAATATGTTGGTTCTAGCGTACGTCACTGAATTCTTAGCAACGTGAAATTTGCACTCTTATCTTATCTCACCTCGGGTCGTATTTCTTTATTCCGGTGTGATTACGAAAATGACTCATTTCATCCATTTTTGGCAGGGGTATAGGTAAAAAATAAATTTTAACATTAGAATGTATGTTATATATTCCACAGCCAAAAGGGCTTTATTCATTTATTTCTTACTATCTTATTTTGGCGGTGTAAAAGTGTATTGAATTAACTCTTATTTAACATAAAACTTAACTTAACTGTAGTGTCGGAGATCCGCACCAAAATTCTAGGAGTGCAACGAAGTTAATGGAGCTATTGTAGCAAGTACATTACGTTCCAACATAATTACATTATCATTCATACAACTTTCATACCGTATACTAAAGAGCTCAAATAGGATGTACTAAATTTTAAAATACAGTCGCTACCAAGATTTGAACCCCTGTCCCTCTGATCGAAAAGCAGGATCTCTACCACTCGATCACAGAGGGTATTAAGTGTAACCTAATATAAACTAAAAATATTAGCAAATATTTTCAATTTATAAAATTTTACCAAACAAAAATGTTACCGTCAAAATTTATTTTTTTAACTACACACCTTTCCTGGGCATAGGAATTTTGAATTTCTGAAAAAAGTGTCATTCCACTCCCTGATAATGAAAATTATAAACTCTAAACAAAACGTGCTAAAGTTGTACTTTCAGCAATTTTTAGTGATGAACTCGAGCACGAGCCAAGCTCGACTCGACTCGAAACTCGACTCGATTTCGAGCCGAGTTTCGAGTCGAGTTTGACAATTCTTTATTCGAGTAGAGTCGAGCTTCACATATGTCGAGCCCGAGTCGAGTCGAGTTTTTCGAGCTGTTCGAGCCGGCTCGAGAAAATTGTACAGTTTACAGTATTTCCCCAATTTTGTACTTTAACGGATTATAACTAAGAATTTGCGCAATTACTTTCCTTTAAATGGCTTCATTACACTATAACACTTAAAACATAATGAAATTTTTAATTATTATATAATTATTTTATCCCGTTATTAGGGTGTAATGTATTCATCAATGACAAAACAAAATGTTAAAAAGTAAAACTCCTGCTCGCCACTTTATAAGTTTTTAACAGCTGAAGTAACAAGAGTTGCTGCTTGCAATCTAATCTTATTTTTTATGTGCAAAACGTGTTGATAACGTCGTGAATTTATTAACTTATATTAAAAAAATTAGTAATTTTAGCTTGTTTTGTTTTTTTATTAAGATTAACGATGACTTTTAATTTATTAATATAATCAAACACTTCACTTTCAGTGAACTCTTAATTTTCAAAATATTGTTGCTTCATTATTTGATGGTGGGATTCTGACTTCATCTTCTAATTCATCTTCAGACAATGAGTTTTTGTTAGTTGTTTTAACTTCTGAAACGATATCATTTTCATCAAGTGTACCGCAAATAACAGCGTTATTGTCTATTTCTATGTATTCATTGAAGGAAATCTGAGTTTATTGTATTCCACTTTACAAGCTCCTCATTAGCAAAACATTCTTCCAAATGATTTTCCTTAAATTCTGTGTAAAAACCCGATTTCTTAAAACAATTCTTAGTTGTTTCTGGTTTAATCTGACTCCATGACAAACACATCAAACACACAGCACCGAGAACATTTATTGCTTTAAGTAAATATCTGTAGTCAGTCTACAGATTTCTTTCAGTTGTTAACAACGATTTGTTTTAAGGTATAGACTTAGTGGTGAATCAGTGCAAACATTAATCTTTTTCTTGTTTACTGAGATTTTGATTTTTATGTTCAATATGGCAGACTTTGACAGTCACGACAGTTAGTCGCCGCAAGCACAAGTAGAAACGTTTTACAGAATTATAAGTATTTTTGTGCCTAGAAAGTGGTTATGGTGGCCAATAAAATTTTTATTATTACAATTACTTCTGCTGGACCAGAAATGCAGCAAGAAAAAGAAATGCAGAAAAGAATTGTTCCGGATTTCAGCTCGTCAACTGGAGAAATGTGTATACAATTATTTTATTCATTGAATAACCTATGTAACCTATCTATACATACGCATGTAAATATTCGTTCTACTTTGTGAATTACAATCAGAACGACAAAATCAACAAATACAAGTACAGCCTACCACATAGTTTAATAATTCAGGATTAGAAACATTACAGAACTAGCTAAACTACATATAAACAGTGATTAATGTTTTGTGTAAAAATAACAATTTCAAACTGGTGCCTGAAATATGTTCGTTTATAATAAACAGGGTGTATTTCGTAAAAAATATTTTAGCACAAAAACATTTATTTCAAATTAGCTTTTAGAGGAAAAATGTATATATAAGCTATATAAGGGAGAAATAATGACGGAGGACATATAGTTAGCTAACAACCTGTAAAAACGGCATCGTTTATGTTATAAGGCTTAAAAGCATTGCTATGTTTACTTGCTACATTTTTTTTACACCGATATCCCATAACGTGATGTTTATCAACTAATCGTTCTTTCAGGAAATAACGACTTTTATACAGTATAGCTATCATTAGAAAGAACATTGTCAAAACAAACTAATAAATGTATACTGATAGTGGGGTACATGAATACGTTCATTCGTTGTGTGATGAATGACTATTTTCAATCATCACACAATACCATTAATATGAGAGAATTTGGTTAATAGGGTGTAAATATTATGTTTACTTTTTCATAGATTAGATCGATGTATCGAAACAGAAAAGTAATCACCTTATTTTCATGTCTAACGCTACGACTACAATAATAAACTATCAGTTACTGATTAATACTCAACCCTCATTGTTGTTGATAAACAGAAAAAAAAAGGTGGAAACTTTTTCCAACAATTTTGCTAGATATTCTTGTTGTTAATAATGGAAACAATTAGAAGAGATTAGCATCACAATAAAGAATTAATTTTTTTATAATATCAGTATAAGATTCAGATTAAGGTCTCCGAAATATTATTAACTAAATAATAAATAATTAAAACTAATTACTCACTAATTGATCACAAGCTTTCTTAAGTCAAACAAATGAAAACTGTATTGGGGTCATTTCTGGTTGATTATTTAAGCATTTCACGTAAAAGGATTCTCGTAATCTATAAATTAGTTCAAATTTATTTTTCCGGTGGTTAAAATCAAACTGAATGCGGCTCTGTATTGTAATATCTCAAATTAAAATAAAACTTAGTATGTACTGTATGTATGTATTTCGTCGTTATTAATTCTTCGTGGCAGAAATTTAGTAGTCTGTTCATTTTTGATAAAAATATTGGATTTAAGAGGTAAATCTCGCCATTTTGTCATTGTTTATTCGCTACTTACACTAAATGCTCCAGAATTTTCGATAGTCCTTTTTCTTCATTCAAGTCGCGTTATGAGTATGTTTTCCTCATTTTTTAATTCAGATGTGTTGGGTTCAGTTTGACCGACACGGTGAGCAAGGCGTCAATTCGTTACTGGATCGAGCACAAGTAACGAGGAAAGCTCTCGGAGTTTTCCACTGAGGGCAGACTTATGTTCTCCGCATGATTTACGATGGCTTTAAGTCAATTCTACCAAGTCGTTTAAAAGTTTGTTTTAATGCATTTTGTTAAAGTGAACAATTTGTTACTGTCGAAATAGTCGAAATAGTTTGTGGCGTTTGAAATACGTTAAATTTCAGTTAGCTGTGGTAAAATTTAAACAATTTCGAGTTTAGTGAGAGATTTTGCAGTTTTACCGTATCGTTGTACATGGCACACAACAATAAGGTATGATAAGTGACTTTCTTAAAGCTTCAGTAGCATCACAGGGGAGAAGAAAGTTGTAATTACTAATATTCTTGTTTAAAGTTTAATCAGTTAAATAATCGAAATACCTGTCAATATTAAAAAACTTTAATTTACAATTAGATTCTTTTTACACTCTTAGATTTCCTTTTGTTAAATTAAGTTTTCAATAGAGTTTTTTAAACCAGCCTCATGATAATTCGGCAAAACCAAATATCGATTTTCCAAAATAATTAAAATTTCCACCTAGAAAAAGGAGTTTCTGCTCGTTCACGTGGTTCTTGCTATAGCTTCAATCCAATAACAATAAATTCTTCGGGATATAAATAAATAAACGGGAGGCTAAAACTTCAAGAAATTCCTAATTTAAAACAGCAAAAAAGACTCTTCTCAATCAATGATTTCCAAATTACGCAACCAATTTGTACAAGATCTGCAATTTAAGGAGGTAAATTGACCCAAACTAACATTCACTGTTGCAAAGAAAGTTGTAACGTCATATTTCCTCGATTTAATAAATATCATTTTATGTGTATAAATAATAAAGAAACCCCATACGGTTCTGCGTAGTTTAACAAAATTCGATTGCGTCAAAACTGCAAACATTGCGTAAGTTAAATAATGCTTTCTTTTATGTATTAAAAGTTATTTTTGAATATTTATAAATAATATTATAGAACCAGCAAAGTTTTCGTTGGTGTCAACGGTCATTTTAAGATGTTCCCAGGTTTATAATCTTTGTTTCGTAGAATAAAGACATTAAAAGAATCCATTTGGCCTTAATTTTTGATTTCCCGTGTTCTTTAGTAGGTTTTGGATAAATAAACTCTCGATACCAATGTATCAGATTACTGCAAATATTGCAGACCTTAATTGCGGGTGAAGTCCCTTCATTTCAAATATTCTCTGTTCCGAAATAATAATTTTTGATTGGCTTGTGAAAGTCACGTTGTTTCGTTATTGGTCAATTTAAATGTCCCTCTTAAATTTATTTGTCAAGATATAAAATTCAGATCCTTTTTAGTTCAGTTTAGTTTTTAACAAGACAGTCGAAGAGAACCACAAAAGAGGCTGGTGGGTTGAGGTTCCTTCGGGCGCTTTGCGCCACGATGATATTTTAAAAGGGTCGTTACGGTGAATGTATGCCCCTATTATTAAGTATTTAGTTCGGAATTAGTGAATTCGATAAAATATTCTGTACTATAGTTTATCCCTCAATTTAAGTTTAGTGTTATATTGTACCGATTTCGTTGTTTAGAAATTGATCCAATATTTGGATTATTTCGCAAGTTTAGTTAATTTAGCGAAAAAGGTAGTGCCGTCTCGTTATATCGGAAAATTAAGTATAATTCCGTATTACCGATTAAGGATTTGTTAAGAGACCTTCAAGTATACAGTTTTTCAGTAAAGTTACCGTTAAAATTCTTGAGAATTTGTTCCGTTTGGAAGTTATTGCAAATAAAATAATTATGTTAAAGTTCGACGAATCTCGTTAAGATAATGTAGTTCAAATTTCAAGATAATAATGTGTTCCAGCTACTTCCAGGTCAGAAGTTTGTTATTGTGTTTTTTTGTGTATGGTCATTATTATTTTTGTGTTTGAAGTTGTTTGTGCAAGGAATTTTTTAACTTTGTTGGACTAATGAAAATGTTCTAAGGTATTGATTTTTTTTAATTAAGTTTTTATGTAAAATTTATTTGGGATCCTGAAACTAATTAACTTGTAGGAATGATAACTTTTTGATTTCGATGTGTTTTGTATGTCTTTTTTGTTTTCCTTTTATGTTTTAATATACAGATTTCAAATTTAATTATCGTATGATATAGCTTGGCTCAACAAATTGCTGATGTTTTTGTCAATTAAAATTCATTAGTATCGATTGATATGTGTTTGATTTAATTAATGTCAATTTTAAATGAGGAATCTTTCCAAATTGGGATTCCTAAATTTTGTTAACATCAATTTCGTGGCGCCCACTATTTTTTATTTTTTTTGTTTGATCTTGATTCCATTAATTATTCAGAAGTTTTTAGGGTTAACACACACACCTAAATTTAAATTTGCATAATTACAGATCTCAGCCGGAGTATTTAGTACAGTAAGTATCCAGTAGTTTGAATTTTAGAATAACAAAAAAGTTACGTTTCAAAGTACGTGTGGTTGTTTCAACGATGAAGCAAACCAATATGTCCGATGGGCTGCTATATAGTCCAAGATTCACAATACGTGGATCGTCACGATCGTACAGCGGACGTGGCGTATCTTACACTATTCTTTAAAATCTAATTGGTTTAATTAAAAAATCTACCCAAGCGAGTTATAGAGCATCAAAACTTTACGATTTACACTCCAATCAAAGAGCTGGAAAAGCGTTAGCACCATAAATAAAAAATTGAAAAATTTATTAGTTTATTCCACAATGGCTATTTATCAATGTAGAAACATTAAAATTTCAATTTCACCAAAAGGAAAACGTATTAATTTAGTAATACTCAAAGTGGATCTAAAAAATGGAAATAAGATAGTACGTAATGAAATAATGCATATAATTGTAGACTATTATAATTTTTAAGTACACCTCCCTAATAGAAGAATCCTCATAAATTAAACTTACTGTAATTAACAGTCCGAACGTGGACTTGTATGCATCCAGAGAGATAAAATATTATGAGATTGTTAATATAGGTAAGCAATTATCATTAATTTATGTTACATAAAATATGCTTAGCTAGAGGAAAATGTGGAGAACTTTTAAATAAAATACAGAAAAATACGTATTAGTTTCTGTACTAAAAAACCAAATGTTTTTAAGTTTTACCTCGTGGCACGTTTTATTGCTCGATTATACTTCATTCGTAGCTTATAGTATGTAAATTAGGTAATTAATGAATAGTTAATTATCATAAAACATAATATGGTGTAACTTATTCTACATTATGAAAATGTATTTAAAAAACATTTGTAAATAACCACGACGCGACGTCAAAGCTGTCGCATATTTCAGGTTACTGAATTTTTTCTACAACGCCCCTGCTAATAATTTAGCAGGGGCGTAGTTTATTAATAACTGCGAATATGAAAAGTTTATGGATATGTTTGTAAATAGGCTGAGTACTTTTATTTAAAGCGTTGAGTTGTTGACGGTACTTGAGTATATATTTAACTTTGCTCCGCATCATTCGATTAATTCATACTAAACTGGTTTTCAAATTAAATCTGTGCTTTCTGATAATCACAGAATTGTAATAAAATAAAAGCTTACTTATCGAGGAATCATGGACCCTCTAAAATAAGCAATCAGCATGGAAAAATTTTTCATTAAGATTAGGTTTATCATGTAGATATCAGCAGATGCAAATAGGATAATCATCATACAAGCAACCAACAGCTACAAGTACTCACAATCGGTATTTTGGATCTTTCGACCAATAGTTTAATTGAATATTGATCAAGTAAATCGTTGTACTTTTGACTTGTTATTTGATTTTTTTTTAATTTTTCTTATTAATTTGCCTTTGCACAGCCATCACTGTATCAGATCATTAGAATTAGTAGAATTAGTAGATTAGATCATTACTAGTTGTTTATATTATTACAGGCAGAGTTACTAAAACACGGAGCAGTCTACATTGTCGGATTTTAATAACAGTTGTATTAAACCAGACAGTTTCTACTAATATATTAACAAATGGTTATGCAAAGTCTGGGAAAAATATATACAGCAAAGACGTTCAAATGTTGCAAATTTGTAGATTTCGATGGCTACATTTTCAGTGTACACAAGCAAGTGTTATCTTGGAAGGTAAACATTATCAGAAAAATAAATTTAACTAGTAAAATAAAAATACAACTCCCAGCGGCTATTTAAAATTAGATATCAGAAACTAGCTCACAAGATAACTTGATGAAATACATTCACGTTTTTCAGGCATTTTTCCTTTTCTTTGTTAGACTCACTATTCTGGTGCTGCATAAAATTTCGCAGCACAGCAAAGAGGATTGACAAAAGAGTGAAAATGAATGCAATAAATCCTGAGAGCTGTAGAAATATCGTATAAATTGCCATTTAATTTAGAATGCAAAATAGCAGGTGTTGCAGGTTATGTTAATTATTTCAACTTCAAGACTATTAATTATCACTTCGTATTGTCATTAAGCAACTTTTTTGTATAATCATTACAAACAGTAGTGTAAGATGATATATATAGATGAGTGTAGTAAACACAACTTGAGATACGGTTAGAAAAAATCTGACAAGCTTTCTGGTTGCAACCATAAACATTCTAACAAACGAGCGTACTTGGAGTTGTAGCTTCCAGCTACATAATGTGATTTTTCAAAGCAAGGTGTGACACTGGGTGGTCTTTATTTAATCATGGGATCATTCCATGCCAAATCATCACAGCTCAAAATCCGACCATCTCAGATTTTCGTGAGATATAGTAGGATGGTAGAGGACATAAAGTAAATATACAAGTAATTATTGTAGAACTTCCGTCTCAGACTTGTTTTAAAGCTAAAAGGAATAGTTTTTATAAAATATTAGATGACCTTTGACCTCCACTATCTAAGAAAGTGTATCTTCAATTTTTTAGGAATAGAATATAATATAAATCTAGATGCAGTCTCTCTTTGTTGTAAATTTCATTTTGGAATGTCTTGTGGAAATAAAACTTATCCAAAGAGAAACTGCATCTAGCTGTATAACATATTGTATTTAAAGGTACACTTTCTTTTAAGCTCAAAGATCACACCATGTGCCCTTGGAATGAAATATTCAATATTTTATAATAAAACAATTTTTTATAAAAACTATGCTCTTTTAGCTTTAAAAACAGCCTAAGATAAAAGTTCTACTATGATTAGGAGCAATGTTATGAATTGTTTTTGTTCACCTTGTAAGCATAAATTTTAGATTTTTTCTCATGTTTGCAACCCTGCTGTACCAATGCCGTGTATCACTGAGGGCTATAACTTTACATACGTAAGTTATTTTATGTCCTCTACCATTCTACAAATTTCACGAAAATCCGTGATGGTCGGGTTGAGAAGTTCATTTGTTTGTGATGATTTGGCACGGAATGACCCCATGGTGAAAAGCTTTTTCAAGCTTTTTTCGCTCCCCCATAGATCGGTTCCAATTAATAAAAAAACAATTTGTAAAAAATTTCAATTCAATCGGATAAAAGGTGCCCCTGGGCTCTAAAATATTCAAAAAATTATTTAAGTGCAAAAAGACGATTTTATTTATTTAATTATCTTGCAAAATATTGATAATATCAAAAAATGTTTTAAACAAAAATTATAAATCTAGAGGAGAACCACACATTATCATCTCTTACTTTTTTCCCCTACGACTAACGGTTTTCGAAGAAAATACAAAAATAGGAGGAAAAATAACTTTCATAACTAGGAAACTGTCGACGGTAATCGTTTACAATTTAAAGGGCATACTGTTTTTGTTCGTCACTTTTTCTGAATAACTTATTATATTTTTCCATTAATTTAATCCCCCTCTCTGTCGCATTAGTAACAACTGTCAGTTTATTGACTATTTCCAGCCGTTTAATGTGACTTCCATTCTTATGTTGATGGCTCTATCTGCAGAAATTGAACATTTGAGACAAATCTTTTAAAAATGCTGTAGTTTCAGCAGCAAGGAATTGTTCAATTCCCCTTTTAACAATTTTCGGAATTATGTAGACTTGTATTTATATTCGCTTTACATTTTCATTCGATGTTTCTGATTCGCTATTTAAAGTATCAACCATTCTCTGTTTCGATGCGAGTGACAGAAAGGAACAAAAAAAATCCAATGCGATAGCTTCAGAACTTAAATAATATAAATAATTACTCATTGACAAAGTTTAGACAGATCCCTGGCCGGTACGGTGCTTTAACAGAAGAAAGTGACTAATTGCTGACAAGAAAAATGCAAATATTGCAGATTGCATTTTCTTCTTCCGCTGATAACACAAACTCATTACGGAATTAAAACATCTTTATAAAGCAATAAATAGCGTGTGACAGCCTTAAGTCTCTTTGATATTAAATGTACTTGATAAATATATCTGGAAATTAAATATTATGATAAAATTATAATTAACATAAACATTATTTAACATTTACAAAAAAAACGATTTTAATATTTAGTTACCGAATACTGCAGATAATCATATCATAGTGAGAATAATATAGCAGATTAGGTACAAAAATGTTTTACTACACTTTCTTGTAAATTTTTAATTTGTTTAAAGAGTAACCACTAATAAAGAAGATGAGCTACTGAAATATACACATCGAGAAACATTTTATTTAATACGTTAGAAACTAAAAACTAATGTGATAATCCTTTGGCAAACGATCGATTTATTGATATTATGGATGTGTTCGATTTTCAAGACCCTGTTGTTTTTTTACCATCATCATTAAATTCATTGAGCAAATAATTAGCAAAACAATTTTAATGCAAATTACATCTGATTTTGATTTAAGATAAAAATATAAAAACAGATTTATAGAGAATAATTAGGAATAAAATAAAATTATTTAAAATTCAACACTTTCAAATTAAATATTTTTTTATTAACTTATAATTATTTAATTATATTATTAATAAAAATTAATTAATAATTTATATTAATTTATTTGCAGTATACGGTAGAATATTAGAAAAACACACGTTTTGGTTTAAAGTAATTATATTATAATATTATAAATGTTTTCCATATTTTTGGAAAAGAACTATCTGTATATTATTGTCAATAGCTCAGTTTTTTTTATATTAATTACACTGTATATACCGGTTGGAAACGCATGGGCTTGAAAGAGGATATAAAACCCTTCGTAAAAACAGTGAAACGATGCAACAGAGTGGGGGAATATTATATTATAATAATATATTATCTATACTGTAATATTATTATATAATATTCCTCTTTTTTATCGCATTGTTACACTATTTTTGTGAACGCTTTTATATTCATATACCAAGCTCATGCGTTTCCAACCGGTATACATAATAGCAAATTAAAAATTCACATAAACTGCTAACAAAACAATTTTGAAATAATAAAAAATAATTTTTTGGGTAAAGGTTAAATTAATATCGATTAATTAGTGTAAAGGCCGCTGATTCTATTTTAGTACACACTAAATTAAATAACTTTAATGGACTCTGCCTAATGCAAAAAAGATCTTGATCGGTTGCAATACATTCAAAGAGAAAATATTTCAGGTCGTAAGATATACGACTTACCTTGATTATTGATAATTATAGTGGCGTGTCTTCTAGATAAGGTGTTTTGGGAAGAGATTAAGACGGAGTTCGGGAACACATTAGCTAGATATCGAATTTTCAACTTACATTTTCTACATATGCCGACGTTTCGATAACATCGGCATATGTAGAAAATGTAAGCTGAATCAATAACAAATAGACCATAAACTCATAAAAATCGTTTTAAGTATAGAATTAATAAATAAAAACTTTAATTCACTAAACGGGACAAACAGTTAGTATTAATTAATTAAAAAATCGTTAAAGTATAAAAAACCATGGAGTGAAATTCGTTTACATGCCCAATGAAACTATATTATTCTGGTCTATTTTAAGCCGAAATTGTTAATTATTAGTAGAACTTAACTGAATTATTAGTAGATATTAATATTAATATTTATGGGAATTTGGATAGTCACCTATTTTTTATAATCACCCTAGCGGCACATATGAAACTTTTAATTTCTTTAAACTCAGTTAATATACAATAGTATCTATCAGAATATTCATCTTGATGGGATCATGGATAAAACAATTGATGATTACCGAAATGCTAAAAGGATTGCATACATTTATGCACCGGTGCTGCATCGTCACTTGCAGCATTGGAACTGGCTTGTTATTTAGAACACATTCGAATATTGACTACCAAATATATTTTAACCAAAAATGCCATTATAGTTTTTTAAAAGGATAGTCAAAGAGAAGTTCTTTTGCTTAATTCTACCTCGTTCTATTTGTCCTGCTCAGAAACTATTCTTAAAAACGTATTTTCTAATTTTTGAAGATTTCAGCAAAAACCAGGGAATACATTTTTAAGAATAGTTTTTAAATGAAACACTAGCAAGGAGTAAACTTAGGCAGACTTTTCTAATCTTTCCACAATCTCTAATATAACAGTGCAACACCAGATATAGGTCGAAAGGTGAAGTTGTAATTAAATCTTTTTTATGTTTTTGTGAATTCAGATGATGTAATTTAGAATTTAAGGCAGTTTTATTTATCGAGACCATATTTCAATTTGTAAAACATGATAATCTGAGTACAAAAAGAAAAGCATGTTTGCTGTATATCAGTACATACATACAAGAAAGCTCTACAAAATCAGACGTATATTCTTGTTTCGTGTGTCGCGTTTCGTTCGTCGACGAAAATCTACCTGGAGCCTTCTCGTTTCGTGCGGAATTAAAATGATGCCGTTAATGACTTCTCATTTCGTGCGTGATTTACCTGCATATGTTATACCTAATCTTATCTAAATATGAAGTATGATAGTAACTTTAATATTCTACACTTTAGCGAACACAGAGCTAGCTAAAAAGTAAGCAAATTATCCATCTCTTTGGTACTCTCTTTTAATTAAGCATCATTTGTTTACCATTAGTAGCGCTAAAAAATAAACGGAAACTTTACTCAATTTAGAATATTGATGGATTATACAGACTAATTAAGAGTAGTTTTTTATTTAAATGTTTTTAATGTTAAAATTTAAGTAAAAAACCAAGAACATTTTTTAATTACTTATATTAAATCTATAGTGCTTTTCTTTGTAAAGAAATTACAAATAAATAGTAAGAAATATAAACCAATTCTTTGTAAAGATTCAAAGAATTTGAAAAGGATAAATTCGAAAATATTACCAGCAATTTCCTTGAAATTCATAAAACATAATTAAATTTGCAATATGAAACAAGAATTAATTATATACAGGATTTAAAGAAACATTAATATGGGAAACCTTACTGTATCCTTAACTTAAGTATCGATGTGGAAGTTTTGTAAATTGCCATCTGTTTTTGTTTGAGTGTTAACGAGTATTCCTATAATTATATATTATATATTTTTATTCTTACTATCTAATACATTTCTTATTTATATGTACTTATCCATTATTATTTCCCCCTTTATTAATTAGGATCTAAAAGTAGCTAAAATATTTACTTTAGAAAATTCATATAATTGATCAAGCAGTCGAACTGGTTTAAAAAAATCATATGATTACTTAAAAAACATGATAAAATTCTTCATTATTATTTCCCCCTTTATTAATTAGGATCTAAAAGTAGCTAAAATATTTAATTTAGAAAATTCATATAATTGATCAAGCAGTCGAACTGGTTTAAAAAAATCATATGATTACTTAAAAAACATGAGAAAATTCTTTATTTGGTCTTAACTAATACTTTTTATTACTACTTTAATGTTTTTGTGGTTGGAGTGAACAAATAGATAAAATATTGAGCAGAAAATCAACAATTTGTATGTAGAAATCCTATCTTAAAAAGTATCCAAAGCCAGTAAGTAAATTTCAGATGAGCGCACGAAACGAATTTAATTGTCCATCTTATTTGCGCACGAAACGAGAAGGTTTTGCAGTTTAGCACGAAACGCTACGCACGAAACGCTCACAAATCAAATCAAAATTTTACTTTTCAAGTACAAAACACCAAACCCATACCGTGAAGGATGACGTTACGACCTTCTGAAGCATTGTTGATGATGAATGAACCTAACCTAGAAAGCCCTTATACACTTTAAAATTGAAACAAAATCTATTCTACAACAACAATTAGTACTATATTCGAAATAGTCGTATTAGTAGATGCTATAAAACTATAAAGATCTTGGGATAATATATGATCCAGCTTTGTCATTTTGATTCCACATGGAAAAGTTATGTAATGCAGCGAGTAAAACTTTTTATTTATAATCAGAAATACTAGACATATCGATGATATTCATTGTTTACAATTGCTATTCAATTCCCGTGTACATTCTAAACTGGAGTACTGCTCGTTAATATGGCCACCCTTGTACATATTAAACAAAAATCAATTGAGTGCAATTGAACAAAAATTCCTAAAATATTAACCATACATTATATTTGACTAATTGCTAATAACGATGTTACCTTTTACACAGGTAAAAACCGTTTAATTCTAAAATTGTTTCAATAACCCTAGTCTCTTCTGTAGGTGGGTTTTAAAGGGCCAATCATAACCATGCAAATCTTAACACAAACATGCATCTTAAAATATATACAGTGTGTAAATAAAGAAAGGAATAAAATTCATATTTTTTGTATTATAACTGTTTGGAAGAACAGCTCGGAGAAATCAATTTTATTTTCTTCTTGTAAATTTTAGTACGTCAATTTTAATTTTTTAGCTTACTACTGTGAGACCTATGACGTCATCGACTTTTTTTTAATTGGAACCTCTTGCTTTTTTGCTTTTAAATACTTTTAAATACGACAAGACGGTATTATTTTCTTCGTTAAACTAACAAAACTTTATGAAACTATTCTTATTTTGAATCTATTTCCAACCAACGGAATCGGTACGATATAAGACTAACTTAAATTGAGGCATGAACAATAATACGGAATATTTTGTCAAATTCACTAATTCCGAACTAAATATTTATTAATAAGGGCGTACACTTATCGTAACGACCCCCTTTGTACCACCGGAGCGCGAAGCCCCGGAGATGCCTTAAGGCACCATCTTTCTCCATGGTGGCCTATTGCAAACTTTTAGCTAAAAAAAATTTCAATTAGGACTCTAGTTGAGGAATAATTTTACTTGATGAATAACACAGAAAACAGAATACTGGGACAAGCCTGCTAACTTGGGGTAGAACACTCACTGTCCGAACGGACGCTACATTAGGGTACAAGACCCACTGTCCAACTTACTTGAAAATTCAACTCAACTAAGGGATCCAAATTTTAAAGAAGTGACTACGTCACATCTTACGTCCAGAACAAATTATATTTTAGTCTACCAAACCTTTCCCATGTTAAAACGTGCGTCGTCGGGATAACTCAATATCACTCACAGTTTTAAAGTAGACATCCTGTTTTGGAGAATATTGCTTTCCGGTATTTGAACAAATGTTTAACCACCATTTACTGAAGCTACAAATTAAAAGCCTTTATGGATTTTTGACGTGAAAACCTTTGATAAGGAGAATAATCTTCCTTTTTTAGCCTAAATAAGTACAATATTGAAAACAATTTTGTTCGAGAATATTCCATTCCACAAGAACAATTCCTGTTCTCCATCGGAACATGAAATGGTAGATGCTAACACCTGCAAGCACGGAACTTTTAAAACGAAATCTGCAGATTTTTCTAGAAACAATTTAATTAGTCTGGAATAATTCTCTTGGAAGTGACATTTGATATTTAGTAGCACTAATATTTATACAGAATACCAACGTAATTTTAAATCAAGAAGAAATATACAATAATTTACAGGACCGCACCAAGGGTTTTTATCTATTATACATACAAAATTGCATTTTTTGGTGTTGAGTTGAAGTTGAAAAAAACGAACCGTTACATGGCAACAGGAAACAACATACAGTTGTTGATAAACAGAATTAAGAAAGTTCAGTTGTATCAAGTTGGAATAAAGAGTTTTCTAGTAAAGGTACGGTTTATATTTGAGTATTCACTATTGACTAGTAACATACATAACATATATATTTCTAATTATAAAGGATAGAGGAAAAGAAACCCTAACAAATTTTATAGCAGCCACGTGTCCTAACCAGAGCATGTTTGACCCAAACAGTTTAAAAAAATTTGTCCCTTGATTTTAAAATCTTGTAACTTCCTTGTCCTACATTAGAAGAATAAGAAAGAGAAATTCAAGCCTGTTTTTGTTTTCTTCATAGCTAGGCTTACTTGTTAATTCTATAGGATTATGTATTAGCAAACAGTACACTAATGAATATGGATTAATTCCAATCTATTCCTCGCACGCTTTGTTAAAACTTCAAACGAACATAATTTACATGATCCCTACTAAATATATTAATCCAAGAAAGCTTTCCACAAAAGTATAGCATTTATCAAACTTCCGTAAACTGTAGTGAACGTATGATTTAATTTAATCTTGTTTATATCAAATAAGATTATAAGTTTGTTTGGTTAGGAAGTTCAACAGCACACAGGAAATTCCATTTTTTGCATTACAAAAAGTTTTTTTTGTTAGAGATAACAGTTGTTTAAAATAAGTTTCGTGTGTAAGCCATCGGCATTTAAAAGACAAAGATAAACACAACTTTAAAACAACGAAATGGTCGAAGTGACTCTTGTATACAAGTTTTTTCGTTAAACTTGGGCAATTTTTCATCTATTCCGGAAATTCCTAAGGGTTGACACCTTCATCTTACTTTTTATTTAGCTTAAGGTCAGATCCCTGAGGACAACTACATTATAAAATTTTATCCAACCCAGAAAAACCGAAAAGTAATTTGCAATTAGATATAGACCAAGCTGAAGTTAATAAATTATTCTGAAAATTAGCCATTTGTTATTCAGAAACTATATGACTGTTATCTGAATGAATAATATATGTAATTCATGAACAACCAAGAAAGAAAATAATTCTCTGTTATTATTAAAATGGTATAAATTTGATTATTTTGAAATTGGTTCTACTTATAAGTTTGGAACTAGGTTAATAATATTCGGTTTGGCCCCTAACACCGACCGCATTGTGGCCATGTAGCAGCGATAGTTACTGAAATAGCAGGTGCATCTGATATTGCTCAGAAAGGTCAAGTCCGCTTTAATTTACAAAATTAATATTGACATACCATATGTAGGTATATTATAGTTAAAGTAAATATAATAAAAAAACAAAGAAAAATACATCCCAATTATAAAAAATAAACTAATTTATTATTTACATTAATATTTATTATTTAATTTTCATGAAACATGAAAATTAGTATTAAATGGTATACAGTGTAAAAGTGGAACTAAAGATTACAATAAAACTTATATCAAATGGAAAGGTATATTTAACAAAATACCTTAGGCTTCTCCATAGAATTTAATAATTATACAAACTTATTAGTCTTAACGGACTGTAGGTTCATCTGTCGCCATTTTCAACTTATATTCAGAGTATTATTTCCTAAAGTTAAAATTAAATCGAAAACAAAGAAGATTGATGATCAATTTGTCTGAAACATATAAGTACGAAATAAGTATTATTGATGATACATTAGATAAAAGGGGTATGTATTGAAAATAATCTAGTTTATCATATAAACTAAGTTATGTATTGTCTAAACTTACCAAACAGCATCCATCGGGAGAAGATTATAATAGGTCTTAAAAAAACTACACATTGACTACATTAAGTAAAAAATGAAATAAATAAAGATTATTAAAAGTTTCACAGTTTTATTAAAATACAACCTGACAATATTGTTTCAACAGCTATGCTGTCATTATCAAAGGTAATATAATTATAAACAAACACGTCGCTAAGGTAGATACAAAAATAGGTAACTAGATAAAATAATAATAATAATCATAATTAAATATCTAATATCTAATATGTTAGCTAATATATTTATTAATATATTAGCTAATATTCGTGGACAAGTTTGAAGATCGAATATTTGAATTAAACCTCTCTAAACACATTATCTTCTGGTTTCGTTATATTGATGACATTTTAGCTTGTTTTGACAGTTCTTTTGAGGTTATCAATGAATTTTTAATTCTTATAAACAGTATCCACCTAATATAAAATTTACACTAGAAACAGAACAAAACAGTGCTATAAACTTTCTAGACTTAAATATCAAGATTAACGCAGACAATCTATTTGAATTTTCCATATACAGAAAACCAACACAAACAGACATAACAATACCAAATGAATCTTGTCACCATAATACACATAAAATAGCAGCCTACAGATCATTAGTACACAGAGCTTAACTATTCCACTAACAAAATCAGATTTTAGCAAAGAGATATCAACCATTAAACAACTAGCACATGCAAATCATTATAATCCGAACATGATTAACACTTTAATTAAACAAAAAGATTATAGGTTAGCTATCAAAAGAATATATCCCATTGACAATCAAACAGAAGACACAAATTACATATCGATACCATATTTTGGCAAAATGTCAGAAAAAATTGCACATATACTAAGAAAAACCAACAATTATAAAATAACATTTAAAACCAACACTAACACTTTTTCATTTTTATTTAATGCTAAAGACAACACATGATATCATGAAATCGGGCATTTATCGTTTAAATTGTTCTTTTTGTAGTTCGGTATATATTGGACAAACACTTCGAAATTTTGACATAAGATATAAAGAACACGTACGTAATTACAAAAATAAACATCCTGAAAAATCGAATTACGCCAAACACCTTTTAGAACAAAATCACACAATGACTCCTCAAAATAATATTAAATTCCTAAATTTTTGTAATAACAAACGCAAATTAGACATTTTAGAATCCTTTGAGATATACAAACACAAACTCAGGGTACCTTTAATGAATGAACAACTTGAGCTCAGTAATTCTCCGTTACTGGAAGTATTAGATATTTAATTATGATTATTATTATTATTTTATCTAGTTACCTATTTTTGTATCCACCTTAGCGACGTGTTTGTTTATAATTATATTACCTTTGATAATGACAGCATAGCTGTCGAAACAATATTGTCAGGTTGTATTTTAATAAAACTGTGAAACTTTTAATAATCTTTATTTATTTCATGATTATGGAGTTCCACAAAATAAGGCTGGAAACAATAAACAATATTAATTAAAGCTTATAAATATTTCTTTTTATCTTTTTATTATTCTACCAATAGATGTTAAGGTAATTCTAAATAAACTTACTTAACTATAGATCCTCTTGGGCCATTCATTTTTATTCTTTGCCGCTCGTTTCCCTTCGCTCCATGACAGTACTTTTTGTCTGAAATGCTCTTTTACTGCCTTGTCCCATGTTTCCTTGGTCGTTCTCTTCCTTTTTTCTGTTGTAATCCTGTCTCCCATATTCTTTTGGTTGCTCTTTTCTCCCCCATCCGAAATCCAATATATGTCCAAACTATCTTAGCTGTTGACGCTGAAAGTTTTTGATTCTGTCTCTTATCGTAACCCCCTTAGGTATAGTTCTGAGAAATCGTATTTCCATGGCCTGAATTTTACTTTTCCTTTAATTTGTCAGTTGCTTCCATATATCAATATCGGCTTGAAAATGGAGCTGTTTTTACACATCCGAGAATTTATACGAAATTCTTAACCAAATTTTTGTTGAGATTTTTCAACAAAACTTTAGTAAAGAATCTTTGACGTATAAATAGTATTTTTATTCCAAAATTTATTGTGAATAATTTATTAATCTTAAATTGTACTGTATCCTAAAATAAAGGTTAATTAACTACTTATAAAAGTTGTATATGTTATAAAAATTGTATATAAAACATATTTAAAACTCTTAAAACAAATGTCATGAAAATATTTATCACGCATATTTATCAATAATAGTTTCATTACAATGTCTGTCAACAAAATTTTTCTGAATACACCAACCATTTTTTACGACGTCATTCTTTGTTTACAATGAACCCCTAGCTAATATACGCGTGCGTATGACAATACATCTGGCGATAATTTGTGTTATATTTCAATTGCACGTGTAAAACGACGAAATTGTTCGTCAAAATATTCTCCGCAAATTTATTGTAAAAATTTTGTCAAAGATTTTCAGCAAAGTTTTGGTTAAAAACTTCGCATAAATTCTCGTATGTGTGAAACAGCTCTTAAATACTGTGATTTTGATTTTTCATTTTCCGTATGAATGAATTGTTTAGTGGATGATGCTAAACCTTAGCTGCACTTTCCAATTTGTCGTTTAGTACTGCATCGATTCTTTCATTGTTCTGCAACTTCACTCCCAAATATTTGAATGTTTGTAATTGTCCAATCTCTATATCGTTGTCCTATATCGTGTATATGTTTATGTCCGTGTCTTCTTTTCCTATGACCACCACCTTAGTTTTCTCAACATTTATTTTTAAGTTTCTATTCCGTAGTCCGTTCCTCTATAATTCTAAGTTGTGTTGTAGGTCTTGCTTGTTCTTTGCATATCTATAATTAAGTCGTCAGCAAATACGCTCTCAGATATTTCTATTAATTTCATGTTCTTGTATCCTACCTTTAGTTTATTTATTTTATGTATTACTTTCTTTAAGACGCCATTCATTACTATAATAAACAACGCGGTGCTAACGACTCCTTGTCTTCCTTAGTTATTCCTTAGTTAAGTCCTTCCTTAGTTATGAACTCTTCCGATTGCAGATTTCCAGTTCTCAAGTAGTGTTTTGTGTTTTCGTAAAGACTTCTTATATGTCTTATCAACTTTTTGTTTACTCCTCTTGAAAGAAGTAAACTTAACTCCTCTTTTTTAGGTTACTTCACACTGCTTTTCTTGAAACCCTGAGAAATACTTTTTCCAGGTCGATGAAGGCTGCAAATATTTTGAGGTAAATTTTTATGTTAGTTGTTTTATCACAAATATGTGATCTTCCTCTACTTTTCCTAAATTCTAGTGAGTGCTTTAATTGATTATCTGTTTCCTTCCTTAGTCTTGAGTCTAGAATTCCTTCACATAATTTTGCTATTATAAGTAAAATCATGATTCCTCGATAATTTGTACAGTCCCTTCTATCGCCTTTTTTGAATAATGGAAGCAGTATTCCTAGTTTCCAATCTTTAGGGATCTTTTCCTCCTGCCAAACTTTATTGATCAGCTTGGTTAGTATTTCTACATCCATGTTACCCTAATTTGTAACTATTTCTGCAGTTATGCCGTCATGCTTTCTCATAGCTTTTATGACTTCTTCTATCTCAATTTCCCCTTGTTCTTCACCTTCTTCAATGTTTCCTTTACTATTTGTTTTATTCCCTTCGTCTATTGGTATTTTATGCAACCCTTCTACCGTCGCCATTTTCTAAAAATACTCTTTCCATCTTGCTGTAATGTCATCTTTATTTCCTAAAGTTCTTCCATCTCTTTTTTGTTTAACTTTATGTGATTTTTCTGTTCGAAGCGCTCTAAGAACCTTCTAGAATAGCTTTTGATTCCCAAGGCTGTCTCTTTCCATCTTTTTGCCAAATTCTTCCCGCGTTTTTAACTTCGCTTGTTTAACCTTTCCTTTACGTGAGTTCTCTGTTCCTTGTACCTACTGTACTTTTCGTCTGTTCTATTTTCCAAGTACTCTTTCCATAACTGTTTCTTGATTTTTATTTCTTTTCTTATCTCTTCGTTCTAATAGCTTGTTTGTATCTTTTCTTCGTTAAAAACAGGAATTGTACTGAAGTTAAAAACAAAAAAGGTATTGTAACAAATAGGAAAACCCCCTATACGCTGCCGTCGATCATTTGACAGCTCGCGTAAGTGGTGTATGATGCATTGACGGCGGCCGTCGATGTGCTGGAGACTTCTAGAGGATTCTACACACTTTCATGTGGATATATATCGCGGCCGCGTAGAAGAAGGGGTCAATCATTGTTTTGTAATGATCTTGGCATTCACATGATATCATCACATACATATACATCAGAAAGATATTCTAAAATATTGGAACTACTGATAAACCACCATAAACCACTATAGCTCAACCGGTAAGTTGAATATGTCCTTGTGTAATTAGTAGTCAAATATCAGTGAATAAATAAATGTTATAAATAAATGTTGTATTAAAAATAAATAGTCCTTAAACAACCTACTTTAAGTATGTAAATATCTAGCATTTAAGTTCGTTAACAGTTAATAATTATAGTGTTTGTAATTAGTGTATATAAATAATAATATTATTGTTAATAGACGATTAAACAGCATTTGCTTGGTATTATTTTAAAAAGAATGCTACAATATGCTGTATATATTAACGGCATTACAGAATATTAGAAAGTTGTTAACATATTCAGAATGAGCAGAGAAGTTGAGGTCACAACTCAGGTAAAGAATTTACTATAAAAGGAGTACCTAGTCTGCTTAATGTACCAAAACTAAACATAATAAATATAATATTGAAATTTAAATTAGTTAAAAGTCATAACTAGGTATAGGATTTCTATGCATTTGCATGTTTTTTCTGCTTATAGCAAACATATGCAGAGTTATATTTCTACATGTTTAAGCCACATATGAATCACATATGTCAATTTGAAAGTGCATAAACTGCATATTTAGGTGTTTTTTATGCATGCATATTTTAGCATTTTTGAACGAGTGTGCTTACTTTACCACTTTTTGATCGTTACATGCTTTAATTATGAAATTCCTAATATTTTTAAATAGTTTTAGCATTTCAGACAACCAACCAAGGGCGGCTTAGTTGAGTCTAGGGGAAACCCATAATTTAAGCTTATTGTTAAATACTAGGCTTTAAAATATTTTACTGCCTTAACCATCTGTATACTTGTTAATATTTTCTAAGAAAGAAAAAGTTTCAACTAAAAACATCCTGCGGTATTGTGATAAATAGGTATTAGGAAATTCCAAAGTAACCTTTGACAACTTCCTGTTCATAGAAAAATTTGCCTGTACTTTTGTTTACTAATCTTGTAATCTTTCAATTAAGACAGTTCAGAAATTGCAAACTGCATTTCAGTTTGAAATTTTAGAGTGTAAAGATGGGTAAAGAAAAACGGTCTGTGTCTGTTACACTTCGAAGTTATGTTAAGGAATTCAGTGTTCTTACAACTGACGATAAGGTATTGTATTGTACAGTGTGCGACGATAAAGTGACTGCAACGAAACGCTTTCAAGTTACACAACATCTGAACACGGTTCGACATCAAAAGTGTGTTGCCCTGAAATGAAAAAAACAAACTTTGTTACCGGGGTACCTTAATAATTCGCGCGGTGAGTCCAGCAAATCGATCGAATTTAATAAAAAACTATGTAGTGCATTAGTGGCTGCAGATATCCCGTTAAGTAAAATTAATCACTCAGCATTTCGTAATTTTCTGGAAGAAATTTCAAAAATGTCAATACCCGACCAGTCTACACTCAGGAAAAATTATTTACCTCGTTTATACGAAGAGACCATAAAATCAATTAGAAAACATGTAGCGAATAACTACATATGGGTTTCAATTGACGAATCTACTGACACTACTGGAAGGTGCGTAGAAACTTCATTTCCTTCGTTTTGTTAGTAAAATTTAACTAATTAAAGACCGCAGAGCAATTTACGGATGTTTTATTTTCTATTTTGTTAGTTACATATTTAATCACAACAATATTTTTGCTTGATTAAAATAAAAATTTTTTTTTAAATAACTGGTTTGCGCTAATTGTTTGTAACCGACTAATTATGTAGTTCGATAAAATAAAAATCAAATTTTTGTTTTCAGATACGTGGCTAACGTTATAATTGGGGTTTTAAATTCGTAGAACAATCCCAAATCCTATCCTACTAGCAATGGACATTTACAAGAGCACCAATAATTGTTCTGTGGCAAAATTGTTTAATGATTCGATGGCTATTTTGTGGCCGGACGGCATGCAGTACAACAAAGTACTCCTGTTCGTCACCGACGCGGCACCGTACATGATCAAGGCTGGAGCAGGCTTACAAGTTCTGTACGAAAAAATGATCCACTTAACTTGTCTTGCCCATGCAATGCATAGAGTTGCGGAAAAAGTGCGGGAAATATATCCTAACGTAAACTCTATAATTTCAGATGTAAAAAAATTGTTTGTAAATCTCCATATCGCATACAAATATTTAGGGAAACTGCTCAAGAAGTGCCTCTCCCACCTGAGCCTGTAATAACAAGATGGGGTACGTGGCTTTCTGCAGCAGAATATTATGCAACTTATTTTGATATTATCAAAGCATTTGTAAATAAACTTAATAAACACGATGCACTATGCATACAATGCGCACAGGATGCTTTTAATACTAAGGAGGTGAGGGCAGAATTCTTGTTTGTTTTGACAAATTTTGTGCGTTTAGCTAAAGTATTTCAGAAATTAGAAAGTCAGGGAAATTCATTAGATGAATCTCTTGAGCATTTAAAATTGTTAGGTGTTTCTTTGAATAAAGTAAAAGGGCCAAAGGGTTTGACTATAAAACAAAAATTTAAATCTGTTATAGACAAAAATCCTGGTCTTCACTTAATTAAAACCATAAACGGTGCATTATATGCCCAAGACATTTTAGACGAGCTAAAACATTATTCGCTTGTAGAATTAAACAATTTTAAGTATGCCCCAATTACGTCTTGCAATGTGGAACGGAGTTTCTCAAAATATAAAACAATATTTAGGGATAATAGGCATATGTTTACTTTTGAAAATTTAAAAATGTACGTCATTGTGAACTGTAACGCTCTATGTTTAGAAAATATAATTAATTAAATTATTGCATAGGATGTCTAATTAAAATAATTTCTGTAAATAAAATGTAAATAACGCTAAACACGTGTTTTTTTAATAATGAAAGTGCATATATTTATTAAAAATTTCTAATAAACGCATATTTCATGATTTTTAAGTGCATATTTACGCTTTTTTAAGTGCATACAAATCCTATACCTAGTCATAACAAATAAACGAAAATCATAGTTATGTAAATTACTTTTAAGCTTATAAATAATCAAATCTAATAACCTAATAATAATTATTTAATAAAAATAGATAAGCTACGGCTAATAGAGTAATAAATAAGTAATAAATGTCATTAAAGGATCAATGAACCAATAAACAACGTTTCTTTTCTTAGAAATTTCTTATAACGAAAATATGTAAATAGAATATGATCAAGGAACATGATTAACATAAACGGTAATCATTAAAAGATAAACGAATATAGTTTATCTTTATAGTAGATAGTGTGTGTTTACAGAACGCCGGGCGAAGGCCAAATTCAACTAGATTTATTTTTAAGGAAAATGAATGATATTTTAAACTGGTTATTAATTAAGAAAAAATTATATGTAATCATAGGCGATTACAATATCGATTTTTTAAATGTTACTAACAAAAATACTCAAAATGTAGTGTCATTGCTTGAAGCTTACAATGCTCAAGCATTATTATCAGAGTACACCAGAGTGCATTATAATGGAAGTAGGACTTGTTTAGATAACTTTATAATAAACCGTGTATTCTATAAGTATGAAGCAAGAAGGGTAAATATTTATGTATCTGATCATCTAGGTATAACACTTGATATAGAAATCGAGAAACAAAAACCTGAATATAAAAGGATAAGATATTTTAATGATCAAAACACAGATTGTTTTTTAAATATGTTAAGTGAGGAAAGATGGGATAATGTTTATGCTACAGAAGCATCAAATGTTAATAAACAGTGGGAAAAATTTATGTTTTCTTTTTAAATGTCTTTAATCAAAATTTCCCTTTAAAAACAATTTTATTAAATCAAAATCGCAAAAAAATTTATAATACAACAGAGGAAATAGAAAATTCAAAAAAACGATTGAGTAATTTATCTATACTTATGAAATACAGGCAGACATTTAAAGAAGAATACAATAGGGAAAAGCAAAACTTACACAAATTAATAACACAAGCAAAAAAAGAATTTCTAAGTAAAAAAATTAGAGATTCAAACAATATTTCTAAAACAATATGGAATGTTATAGACAATGTTAATGGAAACTTAAAAAAGCAAAAAAACAATGTAATACAGTTTAAAGGCGAACCAAAAGAAATGGCCAATAGTTTTAACGTATTTTTTGCAAATACAGCAAGAAAGTTAGTAGAACAATTACCAAATGTCAAGTATTCTGATAACATACAGATAAATAATGTTTCATTAGAATTTCAAGCTATTACTACACAAGAGTTAATCAACATAAGTAGGGAATTCAAAAATAAATTGAGTACTGGGTACGATGACGTATCTATACAAATCATTAAAAAAGCTATCCATATAATTTCACAACCACTATGTTACATTATAAATAATTCTCTTAAATATGGGATATTTCCAGAGGCATTAAAAATTGCTGTAATAACCCCGATACATAAGAAAGGTGATGACACTAATGTTGAAAATTTCCGACCGATAAGTCTTTTACCAGCATTTTCAAAATTGTTCGAAAAAGCTGCTTATATACAAATTATATCCTTTTTTAATGATAATAATTTATTTAGCGTTAATCAACATGGATTCTTAAAAGGAAAAAGCGTTGTAACTGCTATTTATAATTATATTAATGAAGTTTTTATTGCTCTGGAGCAAAAAATAATCCCTTTGGGAATATTCCTTGATCTCTCAAAAGCATATGATTGTATTAGTCATGAAATATTAGCAGATAAACTTTACAAATATGGCGTTAGAGATATTCCTCTTAAATGGATTATATCATACTTGCAAAATAGGAAACAAATGGTAAGATTAAACAGTGGGAATGGACAAGTAATGTCTGAAATTGAAAAAAATTCAATAGGAATCCCACAAGGAAGTATTATGGGCCCCCTAATCTTCAATATATATATAAATGACTTTTGTAATGTACTGAGAAACACAAACCATCCAATTACGAATTATGCAGATGATTCATCATTACTAATTAAACTAAAAAACATAGACCAGTTATCCGACGAAGTTTTAACTGTGTTAAATACTGTCAAGGATTGGTTCATAAGAAATAAGTTAGTCTTAAATAATGAAAAAACTAAATATGTATTATTTCAAACAAACCGAACAAACTTGGAAGTAGAATCGATTACGATTGGTAATGAAGAAATCATTCTGGATGATTCAACAAGGTTTTTAGGGATTCAAACAGATTCCTCATTATCCTGGACAGGTCATATAAATGAGTTATCTAAAAAGTTAAACAGCGTGATATATAGCATGAGAGTTATCAAAAAAACTGTTAATATCCAAACATTAAAAACAGTTTATTATTCTTGTTTTATTTCAAAACTAAAATATGGGATTTTATTTTGGGGTGGAACAACTGAAATTAACATTAATAAAATATTAATTCTACAAAAACAGGCAATTAGGGTTCTGTTTGATATCCCGTTTGGAATATCCTGTAGAAGTTTCTTTAAAAGAAATAACATGTTAACTGTGGTTGGAATGTATATATACGAATGTTTGATATTTAATTTTAAATATAAGCACAATTTTGTTCAATATGAATCACAACATGATCACAATACAAGATGGAAACAAAATTATAATTATCCTATTCATAATCTTTCAATGTATGAGAAGAGTCCTTGTTATGCCAGTATAAAAATTTTCAATAAACTACCAAATGAAATAAAAACTATAGAAACTTTGAAAAAATTTAAAAGAGATGTTTGTAAGTATTTAGTAAACATAGAGCCGTATACAATTAATGAATTCTTTGATACAGCGTAATTTATACTGTTTATAGGTTGCTTAATTATTATTGTTAGAGATAAGAAAGTTGTTCTTTGACGTGTTTCAACACACTCTTATCTGTATTTTGTGTATGCTTGAAATAAAAATTATTATTATTATTATTATTATTATTATTATTATTATTATAGCAACTTAAAATATATTTTTTGAATTTTCGTTAAAGTTCATTAACTTAATAAGGGTTATCGCTTCCTATGTTATTCTTATTTGCGCATGATTACGGCTGTCCATTCCACTAAAAAAATAGTCTAGTTCTATGCAAAACTTTACACAAATATTTACTGTAAATCTGTTTCGTTTTCGCTAAATAAATATTTTTTAATAATATAAGATTATTAAATTATTAATAGTAATTAGGGTAACTGTCCATTTAAAACATGGTATTACAGAAAAATACTTAGACACGGCTCAAAGATTGGTAGGTACTAAGTTACACAAGCAAACTAAACCGTTTTACTTACGGAAGTTTTCGGTTCCCTCAAGTCCCAAGGGATTCAGATTAGAATTCAGTATAAACCGCACACTTTAACTGTTTAATTGCTACGGATTAGAGATAATGTTTGAGTGTAACACTTGGTGTTTTCCACGTTTGAGGATTCTTCCATTCCATAGTCATGGCCTTCCTTAAGTTTGCTTTTACTTTTAATCGCAATTCCACTTGCTGCTCGCAATTTGAAAAATATAATATATAATACTTTCCTAAATTTCTTTTAATTGCTTCATAGAATACAAAATAAGCCGAATTTGTATTTAAACTAAGAAACATATAATTAATGAAACAAAACCATACATAGGTTCTTTATACTGTTTTAAATTAAGGCATAATGAACTTGCTTGATCTAGTAAAAATACATAAGAACCTCTGCTGTAATGAGATTGGATACTATACTGAACGAGACTTTTGTTCAAGCATTCTTTTAAACCGTCACATTTGATGTCTTGATAAGTGGTCGGCATAAACAGTGTCGGACTGGGCCGCCGGGCAACCGGGCAAATACCCGGTGGGGCCCCCTGGAGGACAAAGAGTGGGTCCCAAGACCCTAATAGCAATTTGGAAAATTCAAATGTTATTGTCTCTTGGAGGAAAGCCAGACATCGTGAATACAAGAATAAAACTGTCTATTTTTTATAACTTGAATAATTAATAGTTTTAGAAATTGAATAAAACCTAGAATATACAAATTGCAAGGAATTAAACCATTGTTCTTAATCCTATGCCTTTCTACCGTTAAGTGTAAGGCCATAACTTTACTGTTCTTTCTTGCATTTTTCTCTCCATCCCTTTCTATCTTGTTTCATTTGTCTGACTTCTTTCCATTCGATTCTTTTTCTCTCTGACTCTTCTTTGATTCCCTCATTTCAGGTCTTCTTCGATCTTCCCATTCTGTTCTTACCATCTATTTCTACTATATCTGGTTAGTTTCTTCTCATTCATCCGACATACATAACCAAACCATCTCAGTTGTTCTTCTACTAGCATTTCATACATTGGTTTGCTTTTGAACTGTTCTCTGATGGTTTCGTTCCTAATTCTGTCTCTTCCTGTTTTGCTTTCTAGTTTCCTTAAAAATCACATGTCCATTGCATTTATTCTTGATTTATTCCAATTTGTTATTATCCATGTTTCGTCGCTATATAGTATTGCCGGTCTTACTATTTTCTTCATAACTTCTGTTTTTATATGTTTTGGTACTTCTCTTTTACCCAAAACTGTTGTTTTCATTATGTAGTATAATTTTCCTGCTTTCCCCAGTTTTTCACTTATTTCTTTGTCCATCTTACCACTTTCTTCTATTACTGAAATACTTATAGCTTTCGACTTGTTCAATTTTCTTTCCCTGTACTTGTACGTTACGTGTTTTTATTTTTGATGACATCATGTTCTTTGTTTTCCTGCTTTAATTTTACATTACACTTATTACCTCTTTTTTCTTGATTTCTTCAATATCTTCACTTTCTTCTATATTCTCTTCTTCGTCTTCTATAATTTTTGTCACATCTTCTGTTAACTCTTTGAAGTGTTGTCTCCATCTGTCCATTATTTTGGTCTCATCAGTAATTATTTTTTCTTCTTTATCCTTTATACTGACTATATTATATTCTTTTTTTTCCTTATTGCTTAATCATTACATAAAATAGATTTTGATTTTTTTGTGTAGTTATTTTTCGTTTTCAGTCCGAATCTTTCTCACGAGTTTTTTTTTGCTTCTCTGATTACAACTTTTGGTTCTTTTCTTTATATTTTTCATAATGTTCGGTGTGTTTTGTACTTAGGTATTTTATAATTCTTCTTTCCTGCTAAATTATGGACTACAGTCATTAATTGATAGTTATCCAAATTTCATGACAATTAAATAGGTTCATCACAACTATTTAAAGTTTTAGTATTGTCCATTCTGTAGCAGGAAATCAACCAAGTAAATTTTTAAATTCTTGGTATTTCTTTCTAATTTCTTCGTTTTTCAATTTATAACTCCTTCTCTTTTCTTTTAATATCTTCCTTCTGTTATCGCCTTGTATCCCTTTTTATGTTTTTAAAACCAGTAGTTAATTTAGAAATGGTTTAACTCTTTGTAATTTGTTTTTGTATATTTTATTGAGTAAATGCAAGACTAGCTATAAACTAATAAATAAAGATCGTAGAAAACCGACAAAACAAAATGTTCAAATAATAGAGAATACCAACCCACAATGAAAATTATTTCAAAATTCTTCATTCGCAGAAACTTTGACTGGAACAGCAGAATGCACTACGTATCACTCAGGTGGTGTAACCCGTGCTTTTTGTCTAAATCTTGATAATTTTGCAAAAGTAACCGTAATATTTATGTTATTTAAGTTATTGTAAGCGATTTCATATAATACTCAAGTCGCTAAAAAAAAGTGAGACCCCCTCCGCTGTTTGCCCGGTGGGCCCCAATGACACCAGTCCGACGATGGGCATAAACCTTCCCGGTCAATAGAGGGTGTTCCGGATAAGTATTAAATGCTTTAAGGGGGTGAAAGGTGACCATATAGAGACCCCAAAATTCATAAAATAAAAATTAAAAATGTTTTCGGATTTTTCCGTATTTTTGCAAGACACGAGTCGACTATGGATTGTTTGTAAGATTTTAACCATGAATTACTGATAAAGCAAACAATGATCTCGCATCTGCACTACTAAATTAATAACTGACCTCCGCTACGTACGTATCAATTTACAGAAACAACAGAATTGAATTTCAGTAGCGGTTGCCGAGTGACTCACTACCTTGATGACTTGATCATTTATTAAGGTCGGTAAATAAAATATAACATACGTTCATTGACCTAATTGTGATGCAAATTTCATTGCCTGTTTTTTATTTGACGAATGTTATTTTAACAAAATGAGTAAAACTTACCGTTTAGATGCAAACAAACTTTATAACATGTGTTCAAATAAATCACCGTTTGTCTGTAAAAACAAGTTTATGCTAGCAAACATATCGGCATTTGCGCGAATTCATTCTGCGGCGATTTAAATGCGTGCGCGTAGCTCTTCCTCGGTAT
Organism: Agrypnus murinus; assembly: GCA_929113105.1. NCBI lineage: Eukaryota > Metazoa > Arthropoda > Insecta > Coleoptera > Elateridae > Agrypnus > Agrypnus murinus. The sequence goes on along the minus strand of OV816024.1, from coordinate 224,201,709 downwards.
TCAGTCCTCTCCTGTACACTAACGTTTTAAAATATCCCCAAATACAAAATCCAGGGGAGTCAAGTCCGGTGATCTCACAGGCCGAAGCTAAGAGCATACTCTCTGGCGGTGGCAGCAGCATTGCGATGACATTCGCCGTATAAAATAATAAGTTCCGTCCATTCAGCAGGCGTGTTTGGTTCTGCCATAATTTAAACAGTAGCTAACTACAATTAATTAAACTACTTAATACTACCTCACTCAAGTTATTAATTCTAAAACGTGTATTAATACGTAATCGAAACTCAAGTTTACCGCCACCTTAACACAAAGAACGTTAACGTCAAACTGCAGATTACAAATTTCAAAGATCTGAGTCATTAACAGTTATTTACAGATGGTCAGAATGAATGTTTGTTATTATTTAGCTAAAACGTTTTAAATGCACGTACTTACTATTTTGTTTTGGTTACAATTTTCGAAGAATTTATTTACCCGGCTACCTGCTTGGGTTTATTATAGTTATTTTGTTAATAACCTTTAAAAGTATGTACTATTTAATAGGCATAATTTTCACACACTTTTATTTACTACTTTGCAGTGGCGTGCCTATTATTTTTATAAGGGGGGTTGTCATTTCAAAGGGACATTTTAGTAAATTGTTAGTAAGATGTTACTCTACACATGTTTTCAAATTGTCCTTTAACGGGAAGGACACATTTTCCAAAACACCCTGTTTGTATTTGTCACACTAAGACTTTCTTTTTAAATTTCTTTTTCTTAATGAATTTTATACTATAGAAGAGGCGGAAGAAACATTACTGAGTAAATTTGAAGTAAAGTAAATTGAGAGTTTCCAGTGATGTGTGAATAAGACTTATCTACAATAAAATCTAGTTTTGAGATTTATCGAAGTAAGAATTTTCTTTTCTATATGAATTAGACTATCTGTTTTGCTTTTTAAATTTTATAGGCTACACTTTTTGAAATGGCAAATCTTGAAGCTGCAGTTTAATTGAGATGAGAATCGCTGTTATTAAACATCCCTTCAAGTTACTTCATCTTATCTTGGGTAAAAAAAAATAGTTTTCTTCCAGAGCCGGAGTATACTTTTACCTCTTTTTTTAAAACCTCTTGTTTATATCATATACTGTTCTTCTGCGTGTTCCTTCTACGAAATATAGTGATGTAAGCTCTCTAGACATGCCAATTATAGCTGGAAACAATTTGAATAAGCATTACTGGAAATATTACGTCTATTATATTGTGCGGGTTTATAGTTGACGCACCTTGTATTTGATATATTGGTATTTTAAGAAACTTTAAACTATAGTTAAAGCAATATTTATTGGCATCCTTGTTCAATTCCAACGCTTCGTTCAAAATTTCATTTAACCTCAATTAATCAATCTATAATTGAATAATTATGAATAATAATAAATAATGCAAAATTGTGTGTGTAATTAAAATTTAATTTGTTAAATTTGCCTAAAATCTTACAAAAGTTTACAACTCCCTGAAGTACAGAACGATACTTTTTAATAAAGTACATCTTATGAAAAAGGTTATCTGCTTTTCAGAGCTGTTGAAACGGAATGAACGATAAGAAGATAAAGCTTGGCATATTAATGCATGGAAATCCGGAAAATATCTAATCGTTTTACACTCAATGATCTTAGGGAGAAATTTGTAGATGCTATCTTAGACACAATGTCACGTATTGATGGTAGTTCAAAGTACGCCTTTGATGGCCAAATTAATCCTGATTGCAAATAATACCCACGCATGAAATTTATATTGGATAAGTATTATCACTATCAAAAAATCCATCTTTTCAACGAATTTTCAGTGATTGTTTCAAAGAAAATTCCCAATTTGATCACTAAATTACGATAGCAATGCATTAACAGAATGCATTTGCATTTTGTTAACCATTAAATTAGAGCGGTTGGGTAATTAAATAATGGACTATCCATTAGATACTTAGCGTTAAAATCAATTAAATAATTTTCAATTATCATTACTTTTTATATTTCAATAAAATACAATTTATTTATACAGTTTGCATATCATGTATCTGCATTTCAAAATAGTCTAATCTGCGAGCATATTATACATTATGTGTTATATGCAAATTATAATAATAATAACGGGATGTAAAACTATCATGTAGGTATACCTAATCAAAGGATGATAGCGTTATTTTAAGGTGGCCCTTAAGCTTTTGGAGTAATAGAAATTGAGTTATGCTCAATTAGCGCATAAATGTTAATGCAAATTTAATTTATTTTCTCTACAAATCGTACAAAACCAAAATGAACCTGGTATTTTATAAAGTTAACACATTCGGCATGATTAAACGAGGAACATGCACGAGTGCATTGTAATCACGACGATTTGTTATTTAGCGGTAACGTACGAATTATATATACAGAGTGGAAACGTATGGGCTTGATACAGGGATATAAAAGTGGTAGTGACATAGCGGGAATTGCTATAGGGTGAAAAGTTTTATTCTACTGTACTATGTAACGTTACGTTTTTTAAACTAACAAATATTAAAGGAATCCTAGTACGGTTCTGGTAGTTTGGTAAAATTTATTTACGTTGGAACGACAAATATTACTTCAAGTACAAAAGAATCACTTAGAAATAGATTCGTAAACAATATTTTGAATTTCAGCATTTTAAGTGGTGCGAAAATGCAAGCTAAAGCGTTCCCATATGGATCAAATATTTCTTTCCTAAGAAAATGAATTATTTGAGAACAAGATTGTTTTTAATTCTGAGCTTGTAAGGGCTAAAATCTAATATTGGCGTTAACAAAAATCTCCTTATAGTTAAAACGTATGAAAGTTCGAACTCATAGCTTTAAAACATTCCCTTGTAAATAAAATTCCGTCAAACGAAACCTTCTAGAATAAAATTCGTGCTTATAAGAGCTACAATATAGTACTAGTTTTAATAAAAGTTTCCTTATGGTTAAAATATATTAAACCTTGAATCTGCAGTTTTAAAACTACGTTGTATTGAAACTCCACTAGTAAACAACTTACCGCCAAAAGGAACTTTCGGAATAGGCCGTCTAGACACCATCTGTGTGTTATTGGTCTTAATTTTGTACGTATATTTTTAGGGAATCATCGAGAGTTCCGTTGAGATTTTTCCGTTGAGACTAGTGACGTAAAATATTTCTTATTGGATACGAAATCCCCCGCTATTTTGTCTATTGGACTGTTTAAAAACTTCGCCCCCCTCAGAAAATCTTACCACCGCGAAATAGTTTTTAGTTGAGAAGGGTTGACAAGAGAATCTTGAACTGTAAACAAGTAGACGGGCCAAGTGGAAGATAATTTTTCGCGTTTTCCTGGGGTTCTCTCTTGGAGAGATGCCTACTACCGTTTTGTGCGTTTAGTTCCGTAATCGTATCGGAAGCTCACTTGCTTCAATTTATCGTTGACTTTTTGGACTTAATAAATTAATCAAACTATAAAGTTTTCCCGTTCTTTAAAAGTTGTGAAAAATACAGAATGTTAAGTGATTAATTTAGAATTGCTCTTACCGAAACTTAATAACTAATTTACAGTGCAGTTAACGTTTAGTAGAGGCATTTTCAGTTTTAATGAATGATCTTGTTTGACTGAAATGCAGTTATTGGAATGAATAATTATAGTTATTAAATTTATCGTGAAATAAGTTCCTTATTGGATTCCGTTTTAACATAATTTAAACTCGGAAATGTTAAACTAAATAATATATTTTAGTGTAGCGTTACCTTTATTAATGAAGAACGTTTTTTAATAAACATCTAACAATTGAACTTTTATGGTTATTTCGGTTACTGTTTTATGAGGAAAGAGAGATCGTTATTATGAACTTTACTTCTTTGGAGCAAATTCTAGTTGCGGCATCAGTAAGGTGTTTTCCAGGTTCTTCAAGTTCATCGAGCAATCGAGTTTGGTGATATGTGTTTGTTTTGATGGAAAAGCAATATTGTTTCAATTGCTTTGTAAGGTGAAATCAGATTAAACTATCTGAATAAGGTATTGTGACTTAATGAATTTTATTTTGTTTGATGTAATTTGAACCATTACTTTTGTATTGAATATTTTTGACTACAATTTTTGTGAACTATATAGTTAAGAATTCTTACGTTGGGTATCAGTTTTTTACATATATTTAAATCTTGTAACGATGTTTTATTTGGAAACTACATTTTTTCATTTACATTTTTCAATAAAGCTATAATCAAATTTTATTAATCTGAATATTACAGCACCATATATTTATGAAAGTCTATAAATATTTTATTCAACCTTTGACATAACCGATTATGACTAAATAAAATAAAATTAAATTTATTAGATCTGAATCCAGTTTCTGGTTACTGGTACCGAGTCAATATTTTTATAAAAATTACTGGACGTTCCTAATCAGATGGCGCCCTAATAATATGTATTTTCTTGTATCTTAAACCTTTATCTCTTCTTTTATAATTTGGACTGCGGAAACAATACCTGCGACCTAAAATTAAATTTGTAAAGATAAGATCTCAAGCCGTGGCAATCTTGAGTTGTGTAGTAAGTATTGAACATTTTGTGTTGTACAGTTTGCGTATGAACTTTTAAAAGTTAAAGTAATTTGTTTTGCTTTTGTTCCCGGAAAATAACGTTTGTTTTACTGGCTTTGCTTTTTTGTGTTAAAATAACTTATTTCTTCTACCATCAAGATTTATAGTGGTTGTTTATTGGGTTAAAATGTGAATGAACTTATGAACCGGGACGAATTTAAAGTATTAATATCAAGTGTATGCATATCCATTCTGTATACGACACCTAGTTGCAAGTTTTTAGCAACTGCTTCTATCCCACTACTACTTTTATGAACACTTTTATATCCCCATATCAAGCCCATGCGTTTGCAGACTGTATACACGAATAACCAAATATAAAAAACCTTCAAGAATAATCACCAATCACCTATTTATAACAACTACTACGCTATACAAAAATAGTGTCACGTTTTAGATGAGACAGATTTTAGTTACAGATAAATTTAAATAACACATAACTTTAATACAGAAAATTAGGCATGATAAACAATGATTGTTATAGGAAATTATACTGAATCTTGAGATAAAGCAGTGTCACAGTATAATAACAACTAGTAGGAAAACTCTCACAAATATTGAAAGCCGCCGTGTGTGTCCTTGTTGTATTATCGGGCTGTTGGAACAACAGTTATGCTGTGATATCCCCTTCTCGTTATTACCCGTATGCAATGACGATGACGATTGGCAAGCCTCGGCGAACTGATGTTGGTGTGTCAATGTTGTGTGCAATACTCGGAGCTGTCTTAACAACTTCAAAGCGCCGACAATTGAATTGGTATACTACGAGCTCTGTCTCATTGAAGTTCGCACACTTCTATTTCTGTTAAACGGCGCCCTGCAATGTTCACGCTGGATTTTTCTGGTTTTTCGAAGTAGTCATTTCTTGTTGCTAGGATAAAGTACTGACTTCCTATATTATAAGTGACGTTGTTTTATTGTTAGATTTCTTTGTGTATTTATCTTTTATATTTTAAAACAAGGTATATTCCACAATATTTTTCCCAAAATTTCCTTTGGTCTTCAAGGTGGCAGTTCCTCATTGTTAGAATAAGGTATTGCTTCTGCAGCTACTACATGACACGTTTTATAAAATTCTAATGAGGCGGTGATCCCTCTTACCGCATTGCGTCCGCAGATAGATCAGAGTTAAAGGGGCGGCGCGAAGAAACCATTCGATAGAATTTCATGAAACTTAATATGGTATAAGTGCAAAAACAGTACTTCACTCTAACGACAAGAAGCAGCTCATGCATATATCAAAGAAAAAATACCGAGCGTTCTTTAAATAACAAAAATAGAGTGTGCGAACTTCAGTGAGACGGGGCTCGTATATATTTTATGTTGTGTTATTGGATAAGACAAGATAGAGCACTAAAAGGTAGATTTACTAAGAAGTCAATAGTAAGATCAGCCAGTTTTTGCAAGAAAACGACAAGAAAAAGCTATTTATGCTTGCAAAATCATTAATTAGCTTAATTGACTGGTTACATAATGACTTAATAACAACCTTAACAAAAACTGTTATTTGCGTCTATATTATTAAAGAACTATGTCACTTATATCCTTTTTCCTTGTTTATTAACAGACAATAACTAATAAATTTTTTATTAGTTGATATGACACTGTTTTATTCATGTATTATTGCTAGATTCCTAATTAAAATGTATTTATAAAAAAAGTTTTAAGTCTTAAGAAGTCAGGAAGATGGTGATACAAATTAATTTATTAACACCAAAAATCCCTCCTAATTAAATATTTTGTTTTGAAGAAAACTGACAAGGAATGATTTTTAATACATCTACTAATTAGTTATTATCATATTTTTTACATTCTTGAACCTAGCTCCAGGCATAATTAAATTTAAAAATCATGGGAACAGTATTACAAGCATTATGAATTCCGTCTAAAAGTTTAAAATTTTCTATAATAATAATAATAATCGCATATATTTAAGTATTATTTTTCTTTAATTATATAATCAAGGGATCCTGCATTCTAGACAAACGTAATTATATTAAAAATTTTCTGACGTAAAAGTGAAATGTATTTCTTGTTTAATTAAGTATACTTTATTATGGGCTAGTTTCCAAAATTGGTTTACTATTCTCAAGGACCTCTATCGAAATAAATGTCTTTAATTTGACGCAAATGTATATAAATTACTAGGCATACCGGATGCTACATTCTAGGAAAATGTTTATAAAACCAAAACTTTTCAAGTATTTGTTTAATAACAAATTAACATTATATTTTTTGTGGATCGTGTAATTTTTTTACGAATAAATACAGGTAGTTCGTCAGGTCTGTAATATTTGTTGATAGCATTTGCGCCAATGACTTTCTAATTTTTTAAGTTTCGTCGTTACAAATTTTAGTTTCAAACTGACAGACTTTCAGGTACTCACGTTTTGAGGATTTCAGAAGTTTACGGAGATGGAAGTTTTACAGTAACAGCAGAGACTAAAAGTTCTAAATTTTATTCATCTCTACAAAATCTTCCTATAAAATTCAATCTTTAATCTGTTTAAAACACACCAGCAATGATAAATCAGCAGAAACGGTATTAAATAATTTTAATTCTAAACATTATTATTAGATTTAGTCGGAAATTACAGAATAAGTGTTTATTTAATTTTTTAGCATCTTTTAGGAAAATTTTATTTTTATCTGTTATATAATAAAGGCCGAGTATCTATAGAAGAAAGGGAAAACATTTTTATTTCCATCTTAATTACATTTTTATTATTTAAAAAAATTTTATTCAAAAAGTCTTGAGTTTCATCATTTTCTAAGACAATATCATTACAAAAAATTTTAACTACTTCATTTTCTTCCTCCAAATTTTGATCTTTTGGAGCTATGTAACTGCCACTGAAACTGTGAAGGCCTTTTAATATAACTAGTAAATTAATAGTTATTTATTCAACAATTTGCAAGAATGCAGGCGCTTTCTTCAAGAGCTGTAAAAGTTGCCCAAGGAGGCTTGCCGAGTTAAATAATTACGAGGAATTATTATATATAGATATTCCTTGCAATTTGCTAAAAAGAGTAAAAAAGTAAAAGGGTGAACGAAAAGACCGTCGTATCGAAATGACAACTAAAAAGTTTAAAAGTTTTAGTTTTAATTGAAATTTTCAAAAAACAAATAATATTTGCCAGAAAAGTAAAAAATGTCTTGATATCACCATCCACAGGAAAGGAAGTTAGTTTTTTTCTTTAACAATGGCGATTTTGTTGACGAATGCTTGTTTCTTTCTCGGTCACAGCGTTCACAGCTGAATTTATGAGTATTTGAAGATCTATGGCTGACGTTTTTTGAAATTTATAGTAATATTCCCTTCTCAGTCGTTCCACGAAAGATGCGAGTAGTTAAAGTTCCCTAGAAATTATCACTATCTATCGATTCGATTTTTATTTGTTGTTTTATGAAAAACTGAAAATTCACAATTATAAATTGTTAGGAATTATTCACAACAAAAGCCACTTATACATACATATAACTTTAATATCAAAGTATTTGAATCCGAAAAGATTTGCAAAATGCCAAATGTGCATTCGCTAAATAAAGGGATGGCATCATATTCCCTTAACATATAAATGTCGAATTATCCAAAATAAACGTCAACGTTTTACAATTACTAAGCCTATGAGCTATTAAACATCAATAGTTGTTGTAACCTGTCAATTGTTTATTTTAATCAAGGCTCTTAGCTTTCCAATATTATGAAACACGTTATTTTACTTTCATTATTACTTTACTCAATATTTTATTGGAATTTTCATTAAATTTCATATGACCTATTTATTAATATTTTGGCTTCTTGAAAATTATAGATGATTTGTAACAATTGGAAACGAAGCAAAACCGTTAATAAGGGGCGGATTTCGAGTTTTCTCTATTTGAGAAATTTTAATTATCCTGCAACAGCTTTTTGGATTACAAAAAAAATCTCCGTTAATGATGATAATATAGAGATGTTTTAAATTTGGATGCCTTCGTCATCAATCGTTAACAATCTCCAATTTGCTTAAAATGCACACGAAAATTTTTCTAGGTCGTTAACCCTTGGATCTTTTTCTTCTTCCTTCGTATTGGCTTCTAGCAGAACAGCTATTGAATATAGTTGTGGTATGTTACATTTCCTTCGATGAACGTTGAATTATCGAGAAAAAAAATAATTTACGCAACGAAACAATTGAGAATGTTAAATTCCAGTTGCTAAGGCTGTCAGCTATTAATAAAAGATAATATTTCTTATAATCTGTCAAGTAGTTACTTTAATTATGGCTTTTATTAATTTAATAGTTATTTATGCATTAAGGGCATAATGAAGCTTTTATGGCCAGAAGCGTTATTTCTAGCCCGAGACGTTAGCCAAGGGCTAGGAAAAGGCTGGAGGGCCATAAAAGCAAGTTATGCCCGCTATACATACACTATTTTATGCACAGATTAAGTTTTTATGTCAAATCTATTATTGTGTGAAAATATAATTAAATGAATACGTAGGTACATCAAGCCGCTGTGCGTATACTTATGTGCTTATACAAAGTACGTTACCATAGTTACTATTACAAAATGTTTAATTTCAGCTTATTTTCATTGGTGAGAAATTTACAAATTATATTAAGAACCAATCAAGTTAATTGACGTTTCGTTATTGCGCGTCTGACCATAAAGAGGCCCTTGGGCCATAAAAAGACGTTTATGTTTAGATGAGTCTTGCAATAATAGTCTAATTATAATGCATCTGTGCATAAAGATTACTTATTAGATTCGAATTCCACCTATTTGTATTTTGTTTATACTGTACTTGTACTATTTGTATGAATGTGACTAATTATTATTAATTTACTCAATAATTGATTTATTTGGTATTGGAAGTGATTAGCATATTATTAATTGAGTTGTGGTGATCTACTTTCAAATTATTTAATAGTATAATTGACAAATTCTTATTTTTGCACTACAAAACTTTTTAATTAAAATTAAGATATCATTGAACTACCTTCAAAAAGAACATGAAACGATTAAGAGTTTATAATGTAACTCTACTACTTTTATATAGCACGTTTTGACAAAATGCCTAGTTTTTGAGATACAAATTTACAAATTAACATTGATGTATGCATTCAAAAAGCTGCATTGTAGGTATTCTCAAGCCTATCTTTTACGAAAGAGCACCTCCTCTTATGCGAAATTCATTGGTGTCTGTAAAGGTACAGTGCCGCCCATTTGAAAGTGCACGACTCTTTATATGTAATATTCCAAAATGACATCGTGTAAGTCAGGATTTCATGGGCTATATTACCAGCTTAGAGTAAGTTATAGAAAATATAACTGACGTAAATCGGGTCTATCATGCACTTTCAAATGAACGGCAGTGTACGTAGTATTCATGAGCATGTATGCCGGTTTCCTGCTTTTAGCTTGTAGAAATAAAAACAATTGGCTGCCTCATCTCAAAATGTAGTTGAGTTGTTCCTGTGGTGCTATATTAAAGAAACTGTCTAAACTATTCTAAACTGAACAAAATTTTTAGTATATCTAGTGGGCTATGGATTAATTACCAAACTCCGAAACATAGGTCGCTTTTAAATAAAAAAGAACCAGATTGTGAAGAACCTTACCAGCAATAAGAAAAGTATATAACTTTTGTACGTCAAATCAGCTAAAATGGGTATATTAAGAAAATTGTACGTTAGATGCCATGTTTTTCTAGATTTTTTTATGAGTTAGTTAGCATAGGTAAGTTTAAAATTTTACATTTATTTATAACAATATTTCGCATGGAAAAGTACTTACCAATTTCTACACAATAAAAAATTTAGTGTTAAAAGTCAACACTAAAGCAACACTATCTCGAGTTTATATAGGTCCCTCTAGACAGTGTTAATTTTGAACTCTAAAAATAGTGTATTTTTTAGTGAGAATCTACTCTATTATAGTGAAAATATCACGTGTAAAGTAACTCTACTGTGCAGTTTAGATAAACACTACCGTAGTGAAGATAACTAGTGTAAATATTCACTAAGTTACACAAGGCGTTATATTATAGGCAGCTTGAAATAAATGCTGAGAATTAATATAAACATTTATTTAGAAAAGAATACAACAATATACAAATAATTATTTAATTAATACATATTGCAGTGATATGGTGTATACCCTAACAAAACAAATTACAACACAACAGCATACCACTACAATATTTTATTAATAGATTTTTGCCCCGTCACTAGCTCCAACTTTAGTTTCAGTAAAGCACTCGACAAATATCTCTGAAATTTAGAATACAATAACCTTACCTTACCAATTTCTACTATCAATGGGTCCACCTTTAATCGTAACACCTGAGCTGGGAAAATTGCAACAAACTGAAAATCATAAATTATTTCCACACAAGGAAGAAAAATGAACAATAAATAAAAATTAACAATATATAGGAAGAAACAGAAATTTTTATTTCATTTAAACACAAATAAAAAAATAAACAATTGACAAAAACTACTAATCAGCCTTTTAATATTTTTTTTATAGGTTATGTTAATGTTTGGGATTTCTACTTCAATTTTTGTACCTTATAACTAAACTACTTATAACAACAATTTAAATAAAAATTAATGTAGTCGAATTTTCTCAATTCTTTTTTTTTAATATATAATAGAAATAGTTTAAATTGTCTCAATAGTTAAGTCTTGTTATATTTTTTTATAATTTTAATAAGATTTGTCCGAAATGATCTTTTTATTTTATTTTACCTTATTTTACGTTACTGGCCAGTATAAATTTAAATTCACTTACAATTTTCGGTCGCACACTAGGCACTTCTTCAGATTTGAAAATTCTGCTATGGTAACCACAACCAAACTCTTGACTGTTGGTGAGATTTTTAAAATGCAAGTCTGCAAATTCTTCTTCAAATGTATTTCCAAATAATAAGTTCCATAAGTGTTGAAATTATCCAAATCAATTCTATGATTTATAATTTTCTTGACATAATGACAAACAGGGTAAGCCATATCCATTTATATGCATGAATTTCAATTATTCAAAATTTGTAACCTCACTTTATCTTTCCAATTTATTATCATGCTTGTTTTTTTTAGGTTATAAAATATGAGAACAACACGTCCTCCTTCCAATACGTTTTAGAGATTACTAATTGTATTAGTAATATTTCCATAATACAAATTGCATTAAAACATATAGAAAAACAATAAAATAACATAATCAAGTATTCCTTGGACCAAAATCTGACATTTCAAATTATTTTTAAATAAAATATTATTTTCTTTAAACTTTAGATTTCAACACATAAAAAGAATCCCCAACACTACCTTAAACTAATAAAATAACATTTTTATTTCTAAAACCCAACAATAACTCACAATTTTGAGTCGAACAAACAACTATTCACGCTTGACAAAAATTGTCATAAATTCCATTTAAATCTGTCCAACCACCAATTTAACCCATTAATCTTTACATAATCTGATTATCTACCTTTTCCCAATCATTTGACATCAATAACAAACACTTACAATACAAAATTAACTAAAAAAAAATATATTCTCGGCACAGGTGTATGGACATATTTAAATTGAATTGGCTGATAAAACAACCATAGAACTACAAAAAGCTTTATACAACTTACACAGCCAAGATGTTATCCAACGAAATTCCACAATAACATCATGAACCTAAATTAATTAAATGAGAACGGTGGCTTGACAAGCCAATACCATGTATCGTAGAAGAAAAAAATAATCACCCTATGAAAATTAAGCAAGGTAAGTCTCTTTTATAGATGCTAACTAACTCATAATAGCCCGTTTTATTTTATTCTAGGTGCAATTTACCAAGTTTGAGCTATTGACGGTTCCTTAAGGAAAACACTTCAACGTACCAAACGTTGTATTATAATTTATAATTATTAAATTATATACACACTTAAATAGTATCCTTTTGTTAAAATATAAAACTTCTTATGCATGTTAACATAATGTGAATAAATTATTCTTCTAAAGAAACCCATTTTGAAAATTATTTACAAAAATTGAGGTTATGTAATGAATAGATCGGATCGTTAAATAATCTTGCATGAAATGTAACTTTAACAAGAAATTATTACAAAAAGAATGTATTTAACTTAATTCCTGCATATAGCTAGCTTCAACCATACTTCTGATACTATTAAATAAACCTTTTAACAAAGATTCAATAAGAACGCCTGAAAGATAGGCAACCCAAATTACCTATTTAACATTTCTACCTTCAAATATCACAGCAATATGTATGTATACCGTATTATAAGAGAATAGAGAGATTATATATTCAGAAACATAACACTATAATAAGAACGCGTAAGTATTTTGGAACTAAATACAACTCAGTTTTTAGGTGGCACTTGCTAAGATTAAAAGGTTCCTTAAACAATAATAACTGAAGATCGATAACACTACATGCAACTTTCTAGGGTGCACAACCTTATGCCTTTGTAACAATCATATACGCACTAGAACACTTACGAACAAAGACGCTTTCAATGAGATATCACGAGCATCATGTGCAATACTGCCAAGTGCGTCGGCGCGTTTTAGTGCTGGTATACACTAGTAGTGAAAAATACGACTGTACGAAGTGTTATATGTTGAATATTAACATTGTAGTGTCAATTAGCTCTAAAGTCGTAAAAAATACTAAAACTTTTAGTGTTAATTATCCCGTGTTGTGAGAATTGTCACTGTACAGAGTTTGTTAGCTAATATATAATGTAAATTAACACTAAAAATATACAGTGTCAAATTAAGTGCAAAGTAACACTTACTTAAGTAAGTAAAATTTACTTTATTATTTTAACCGGAACACTAAGTTTTTAACACTAGACTGGTTTTTTACTGTTTAGAACCATGGGTTCTTATTTGGAATGTTAATAGTTTACAAAAGAATTTATTTTTAATTATAAACATGTGTGACATACTAGTTTTAGTTTGTTTTTATTTGTTAGTGAATATTTAATTTTTAACAAATTAATTTATTATTATAATAAATATTTCTTTATATTATGCTTTGCTAACAAATATAAAAATAGATGCATAAAATAAAAAAAATAGATAGAGGTATATCTTGAATTCTTTGGGTTCGGCTTAATTATTAAAACAGCAAAAAATCTTAATGTTATTATCAAAGACGAGAATTAAAAGCTGATAAAGAAATAAATGTAAAATAATGCAATGTGTGTCCAAAGCAGCAATTTGTTTATAAGTGGAATAAACACATGTAAATAATAATTTAAATGTAGAGTTTTATACACCCTTAATCTTGTTTCGTAAATGAAGTGGCAAATATCAAGAAATGATACATTTAGATAATCGTCCAAACAATTTTATATGTTTATGTTCATTTAGCTTATAAAGAAACCGCATTACTTACCAGGTGGTTCACTGCAGCACATGTTTGTTTTGAATTCCTCATTATCAGCTAAAGCATATATAATAAAATCAAGACAGTGGCGTAAAGCTTTTATATACCAATTTTATTCCATCTAAATCATATAAAGAAACATTACTAGACAAGATTATTGGTACACCAATGATCCGACATATTGCACAGGTTAACTCCAAATCTCCTTGTCTCTGGTTATTATAATAAAAGAGAACGAATCGTGACCACTCTCTTATCCGAATACTGCAAACTTATTTACTTATTCCACTGCCCACTACCCACATGTTGCTAAGCTTTGAGTTAGTATTGGAGGATGTGTGTAGTATTAAATAATTTACACATAGTAGAGGGAAATGTCCTCTACAATTCACTGAATTATTTCGAGTGAACCTCTTGGCGCTTCCGTTAGTTTATGGTTTAAAGTGTAGTTGGGTCCATATTTTTTTACTGTGTGGATTCATAATATAATTGTTCTACAAAGCTTAATGATGGCTTACGGGCTTTCCAAAGAAAATATCTGATACATTATAAAGATTAATCTTCAAGATTAGCACATGATCTATGGTTCATTTTCTAAAAATTATGTTTAAAAAGGCCTTTTTCCAGACGTTTATTGGAATACTATTTGCTATACCATTGCGCGCATGTTACGAAATGTGGTATTCGTTACCAATACCAATTGAAAGATATTTAGCAAAAACAGCATTAGTCCAAAAATCGTTTTTTCAGAAAACGGAAAAACATTCTTCATACCCTCCAAAATTATGGAATGTTTCAATATTTTGTATTTTAGTAATAATACAGTACTCACTTCTAGAAAAATATTTATTTTTGCTTTTAATATAAGATACAACAAGAAAATTAAAAAAGATGGACATATGTGGTTTTTACAAAAAAGGAATATAAACTCAAACAAGTCAACTAAAATAAATTTTATTACATTTAGTCTTCACAACCGCCACTATTGTCGGCATTGTCCATTTCCACTAATTCTGACCCGGGTTGTTGAATTATTGATTCATATAATTTTGCATTGTTATCGCTACTGAGAAACTGCTCCAGGGTCTTGACATATTCCAATTTTGTCTTGGAAATGGTGTTGGGGCATGTTCAGGGTGGCCTGTTAAGGGATACATCTGTTTTACTTTAAACTGGTGCATATGACAATGTGGGTGGTGTATCCCTAAGGGCCTTGAAGAATCTTAAGATGTAAAACAAGAGTCTCTTCAGATCAACGGAACAGAACGGTCGAAAAGTGTCGCTTCCTCTTTAATTATAATATTTGTAGTTAAACTGTTTTTATTTGTTTATATTTTTAATATACGATTAAGGTTTTTACCGGCGTTTCAATTACATCAAAAAATACAGTCCACTAACATCGAACATTTTGGTCCTTCGAGCCGGATATTTCTTTGTAAGAAATATTTCAGCGTGAAAAATCAGTGCATAATAGATAAAAATAGTGTATTCAAGGAAGCAGTTTAATTAAGGGAATGTTGCTATTGTAAAATGTTTAAGTGAGTTGGGATTTACAGTAGCAATAAACATACAATCAAGTGATAATCGTTGGGTCAAGTGCAGTTTCAAAGAAATAACCGAAGGGAAGCGGCACCCAGTGAGAGCCATAAAGCAGGTCAAGAGGGTCAACGGGCATTCAGCAGAGGACGATTGGAATAGTTTCAATGGTTTCTACCGCACATTTTTAAGTATTGGGTATTTTAAGAAAAAATAAAAGGTTTGCAAGGAGCGTGTCTAATTGACATCGGCGTAGGGTCGACAACTATTGGTGAGTACCGATTTCCGTTCACAAAATCCTTTGTTTCTCATTGTTATATATATTTCTTTGTATTCTGTTTGAGCAATATACCTATATTAATTTGATTTTCAAAATGCCAAATGAAATAATTGCAAATGAATGCACACAAAATGCCGAATTAGCCGATTTAATTCATAAGCGTGGGATAGTAAAGGGTCAATTGACGCGGTTTGAAAATTTTATAAAATCAGTCAGTTTAGATGATATTAGTAGGGTGGAAACAAGAATTCAAAAGTGTAATGAATGGTAGGCTGAATTTCAACATATTCAATTAGAAATTGAAAAAAATGATAAAAGCGAAAAACAACAGGAGGAAAGGGTACATTTTGAGGAAACGTATTATGATACACTTGCGTTAGCAAAAGGTTTAGTTGCAAAAGGAGTTCAAAATACGCAAAATCAGAACATGCAAAATGTAGAAAATCATTTACGGCGAAATGTACAATTTCAAGGGGAACAGCCTAATAATGCCAGTATACATATGCAGTTAGCGCCTATTGATGTACCTAAATTTGATGGGTGTTATAATAAATGGGTTAGTTTTTGGGATGCATTCAGTACACTTATAGACTCAAATTCAAAATTATCAAGTTATCAAAAGTTTGTTTATTTGAAACGGTCATTGATAGGTTCAGCCGCAGAACTAATTGAAGACATGCAAATTACTGAGGCTAATTATAGGGATGCACTGGATTTATTAAAAATAGAGTACGAAAATAAAAAAATTATTACATATAGTCATTTAGAGGCACTGGATGAATTTCCAATGATGGGTCATAAGCAGTCGTATGAACAAATTAGTAAATTTCTGAGTGCATTAAGAAAAAACATTAGGGCATTAAATAATTTGGGGCACAATGTAGAAGATTGGGAAACATATTTTATTTTTCACATGCAAAAGAAATTAGACACAATTACAAAAAAGGAATGGAAGGCCAAAATTGGGGTAAATAATTTTCCTTCAATAGACCATTTCTTGGAATTTCTTTCTGATAAATCTAAGTTATTAGAACCAGACACGTATCATAGGGTTAGTGGTAAAATCGAAACAAATAAGCCGAACTTCAACTTCGGAACAAATAGACACATTTTTAGTAAATCGGATACAAAAAACAAACAGTGGGAACCAAGACGTTTGTAACAAATGGGTTAAAGAACTTGGGTCAAAAATGTGTCATTTGTAAGAATGAATCCCATCCGGTGCACACATGTGAAATGTTTTTGAATTTGTCCTTAGCTGACAAAAGAAACGAAATTAATAAAGCAAATCTATGTTGGAATTGCCTTAAATATGGGCATAAGGTACAAAACTGCTTCGCAAGGGGTTGTAAATATTGTGGAAGAACACACAACTTTGTATTGCATGAACATCAACAAACAGGGGCATCGGTACCGGCAGAGAATGCGGTTGATGAAAATTTGGTTGCGAGCAGTCAAGCATTTGTGACAGACGATAATCTTGGGGTTGCAGTGTCAGATGTACTGTTATCGACGGCCATGGTAGGAATAGAAGACGTGCAGGGAAATAAACATTTATGCAGGGCATTATTAGATGCAGGGTCGCAATCTTCATTCATGACCAAGGAACTTCGGGAAAAACTGCAGCTTCCTGCAAAGGGAATTAACATGTCGATAATGGGAATTGGGAAGGACATAATGCATATCGATAAAGTTGTAACGGGAAAAATAACGTCATTATGTGGTGATTGGATTTCAAATAATTCCTTTTTGGTTATTGATAAAATTTCAGATAGGGTACCGTCTTTTGCAGTAAATCATCAGTTATTTAAGATCCGTAGGGATATGGTATTAGCTGATGAAGGGTTTGCTACTCCGGGCAAGATAGATATTCTATTGGGTTCTTCGATTTTCTGGGATCTTGTTCTTGGGGAGCAATATAAATTGGGAATAGGGAAACCTATAATGCAAAAAACGAAATTGGGTTGGATCGTTGCAGGACCTGTCAACGGTTTAAATTATAGATTCGGTACTAGGATGCAAAGCTGTCATTTGGTATCAAATGCAGCTCTGCGTGACCAATTAGAGAGGTTTTGGGTAATGGAGGAACTTCCTCAAGAAAACAGAAGGTCTAGGGAAGAAGAGAGATGCGGAGATTTTTAGGGAAACTACGAAGAGAGATGAAAGGGGTAAGTTCGTAGTAAATTTGCCAATAAAAGACAACGGGTTGAAGTTAGGATTTTCCTTTAAAATAGCTCTTAAACGTTTTGAGCATATGGTGTTGGGGCACTTGTAGAGTTATAGCGAATAAATTCCTTTGGTAGACAACATTTATTTCGTATAATACATCGTCGGCAGGGACCATTGTAGGAATCTTTTTCTTTCAAATCGAAATGCTTCTTGTTCATCTCCAAAATCCTTGACTTTTTGATTGATACCTTGTGGTTCGGGATTCCGTAAGAAGTATTTCTGTGTAGCTTCATCTATGTCATACATTTGTGCAGAGTCAACCTTAACTAGCTTAAGTGGACTTGGCTTTGCACGAGCATTTCTAATAAGTTCATCCCATTTTTCTGGAAGTTCTACCGCACCATATTTTCGTTTCTTTTTTCGATTAGTACAAAGTCCTGATCATTAGGTAAGTAGGAGTGCCCTGGCACAGGGAAAATGTATTTAATGGAATCGAACATGCGTAAGGCATGGGCAAGGATATATAAGAAATAGACCATAGTGTAATTCTAATTTTGTTCTGGGCACTCATTGCTTAATAAAACCAGATTTCTGGTACAATCTAAATTCTTCAAATAATGAAAAAGCATGGAAATTACATTGGATGATCCTTTCTTACACGTGTTCTTCATAATACGTATATATACTAGCTTCGTTTGTAGCAAGATCATGTACACCGAATACATAGTACCAGAACTGTCACGAGAAAAATATTGGGTTAGTTCCCTCTTCATGCCTTGGAAAGTTTTCCATTATTCACTTTACACCGCTTTTTATTTAAAACACTAAAATATAGCAAACAACACTCCACAGCACAGTGAAAACTTACTGCTTTTTAAGGTTAGACTGGCAGCGTCCGGGACATGCTGTTTTTTCTAGAAGTAATCCGGACATGTGCTGTTTTTGCAGAACTGCCTTTAATTTAATGCAATAGTTCTCGATAGTTATGTCGTTTTTGAGGAACTTAGTGACTATGCTAGTTGAATAAATATATATTTTCTGGTAGATAGCGCAAAAATCTCCATTTTGGCAATTTTTGACATATGCTGTTTTTGTACACCGTTGTATTTCTGATGACATTTTGACATTTCGCGTTGTTTTTGCGGGGGCGTCATGTGAACAACAATTTCCTACGGTCGTAATTCTCATTTTATACAAGGGTGGAATTTAATAATTATTTGTGTATTTAGTGCGCGAAATGCTACTTTGGTGGTCAAGAATGAAAATCTTTTGAGGAAAATCTCATTCGAGACCACCAAAGTCATTTCGAGCACGAACTGCACACAACGTTTTTTCTACAGCGTTATTATTAACCAAAAAGAAGAAGAATAGTATATTAAAGAACAAGTTTTATACGACATGATTTATTGCACGAATGCTAGTTTAAAAAACGACCGCGTAGCGGGAGTTTTTTAAAGTATGAGTGCAATAATAGTATATTATATACCAAGGGACTAAAGTGCCTCTTTTAATCCCGAAGGTGCAGTTTGTTGCCCGAGACGTAGTCGAGGGCAACAATCACCTGAGGGATTAAAAGACACTTTAGTTCCGTGGTATATACGCTATTTTTTGCACTCCGTTTTGCCTAATACATTGAGTTAAAGTTATATTATATAAAAAAAGAGTTAAAAATGTACAATCTAATTGTATAGTTGTTAAATAAATGCAATTATAATTACAAAACCGATTGGAAATGCTAAGTATAGTATTGCCAGACGATTCAATATTAAAATAAAATTTGATCTGGTACAAATTCCTCTATCCGTACATCTACGAACAACCTGACATCCCGATTGTACTCGAAGAAGTGAAGGTTGATAATCTAACAGCTTCCACATTATTTCATAAACCTGAAGATTGACTATTTAGTTTTGTTAATTGTGCTTATGTCTATGTCATTGTACATATAAATCACAATAATTAGCTCATATTGTATTTTGAATTTGGTTAAACTAGTATTTTGAATAAATTAGTTGGCATAGTAACATCAATTTGTTTGTTTACTTTTAATCCCTCCAGAAACGTTAATTGTGAACATGCCGCAAACACACCTAACCTTACTATTGTACTTTTGTGTAAATGTGTGACATAATAACGCTTTGACATTTCAAAAGTAAGGTTAGCATGTTTTGTGGTATGTTCACAATGACTGTTTCGCGGCCAACTTCGACGTTAAATTAACATTTGTTTTACTTTTAATCCCTCCGGGATTAAAAGTAATTCTAATCCCTCCGGGACTAAAAGTGACACTTTAGACTTTCAAACGGAAGATTAAAATGGCACTTTTAGTCTACGGAGTGCAAAAATGTCTTATAAAACGAGTTCTTTATACTATTTTTTGTACTTTGCACCTCTACTAATTTTATCTGTTTTAAAATAAAAATTCGCATTTTTAAAATTTGGGGAATTTTATCGTGGTTGGTACCAACAATCGATAAATGTCAAATTTTGACATTTGAAAATTCAAATTTTAATTTAACAATGATTTCAATGACATTTCATTTGTCATGGTTCATGACTGACAACCTCGAAAAACTAAATTACACTAGTTCTAATTCGAAATTCAAATGAGCTAGTTCAGTACTACTTTCGGTTCTGAATGAGCCTTGATATAAACGTAAAGTACAAAAAAATCATAAAGACAAACACAAGGAAATGTTTATTTTAGCGCAAAGTGGTCAGTTTCGTTATTGCTACGGAAACGATATTGCTCAAATATGCATAAATTGATGATATATATGATATGGATATTAATGAAAAAATGTCATCATGTTTTGACAGCTGTAGAAAAAATAAGTTAGTTAACTAATTACATGATTTAAAAGTAGACAGAACCACCAAAATTGTCTAAATTAAAGTAAAACAATTGAAAGGCCGAAATTGCTAACGATAAATTTTCGCATGCTAAAATAAACAGCTTTATCTATAATTCGTGTATTCGAAAGTAAATGATTTCCTGAATCTCAGGGCTGTTCGCCATCCGCGGTTACTTCCACTAATTCCGTTTTATCAATCGTTCTTGTTGCTTTATTAATGTAGGCGGTAGAGGAATTAGCGAAACATAGTCACAAATCTATCTGGATTATCCTCCTCTTCGAGCAGTTCTTATTTAGTCTCTGAACAGTTCAAGGTGAATTCAAGTTCAAAAGGGAATTTGTGTCTTTGATTAACAATTTGGATTTAATTCCTCTTCATAACCTACTCGTTTGGGATTTTTAATAATAATAACGAACGAGAATTATCCTAAATGGAATGATAAATTTACGGGAAGCTTAAAAATCATTTGTAGCATAATAAGTTAATATGTTAATTAAAATATCAACATTGCCGATAAACCAACATAATTCTTCAAAACGTCTTTAAACAAAGAAATGTAATAACGCTGCTTGCAAGAAAATATATTTACAACAGCATTTTCCCTTATAAAGTTTTAGTCCTATTTATTTCCTAAAATGAAGTTTAGCCCAATTGAACATGTTTCACGATACGATTAGTATCTGTATCTGTAGACTGTATCTGGAAAGACGAAGCTGATTGTGTCCCATTGAATTACTGTATTAAATTCCGCAGGCAATGTTTTCTAGTCTTTTTACTAGTAGTTCTTTTCTGTGTGATCTTGATCGTCAACGGCAGAAATAAAAATATCAGAACACACCATGCTTTTAGTTTCGGTTTATATTAACCAATAAGGTATACGGAAGGAAAATTTAGACGTTTGCACCTTATTTGTTTATGCGCACAAGATATCCTAGGATTTCTGGGTCTCGACAGTTTTGTTATTCCCGGGACTCGAGACTTCCTTTTCAACAAAAATCCAAATATTCGTTTTATAAAATTCTATAATTAATCCTCTAATCACTTTTTCCCAGAAATTTCTATTGGAAAATAACTGTAATTATTTAATGAAAAGCACAGCAGTACATAAATAAATGCTCTTATTATAAAATTCGTTTTTTCTGTCTTTTATTCCAAAACCTTTCCTGTTTAGTGTTGTATTGCTTGTCGGTAAGCTTTAAGTTATTCATAGCTTCCATAAAACACTTTCCTGAATATGAACACGATAAATATTATTAGCAATAGTTCGAATTGATATTCCATCTGCGACCTATTGAGATACATATACAATTTCACTCAAGTTCCTTGTTTGTAAAATTTTAAAATTCATTGTTAATTTTTTTTTGAGGTACAAGAAACGATATTTTTTTGGCTTCAGGCATGGTATATTTGTTTTGAGAATGCTTGTTAATCTTCACGATCTTTGTTCCTTCCAGGGTCTATATTATACGGGTTATACGGCATTTCTTCACAGAGAGAATGTTATGTATTTATAATAAACTCGTGTCGTTAAATTAAATTCTATGTAAAAACTTTCATAACAGTTCAACTCTTAAATTAGATTGAATATGTCAAAATGATAAGGTTTCAGCATGTTCTACCTATGGACATTATTACATTTTTTAAATTAAAATGTAACTGTAATGTAAATGTAACATTACCTTAATAAGTCATTATTGCGTTATTGGTCATCAATAATTACCAAAACCTACCTTTCCCTTTCAAAACTACCATTAAATTATACATTTAACTGATCGATTATTAAATCTTGATATAACAAATTTCCGGAAATTACAGAATAATACAGCAAATATGCGTCATAGAAACAATGATGAATGTTTCCGTAGTTGTAATAATATAATTTCAAGGGTTCCTTCGTAATGCTTTTTTCTTTGTACTATAGGAATGTTTAAGAGGTTATTAAAAACATATTTATAAAACAATAAACGAAAGGGAGTAAACCGTACAATTACATGACATTGTTATTGACAACTAGAGACGTGCATTTTAGGTGACCTTGCTTGAAAATACCTTGATTAGCTCATCTTTCATAAGCGCCGTCGCTACAAGTCATAGGACATATCGTAGCCGTTAATGCATACTGGCGTATCTATTTGTTAGTAGCTTTACAAAAGCACGGTTTAAATGCTGATAAAAACTTTAATACATATGATATGAATCTAATTCTTTTAAATGTTGTAACTGGCAATGTTGTTAATTAAAACATTTCAGAGAATCAAGTTCATATCATCTGTAATAAAGTTTTTATAAGCATTTAAACCGCGCTCTTATAAAGTTGTTAAAAAATAGTTACGCCAGTATGCAAACGACGACGATATAGTTTACACATACGAAATCTGTTATATAAAACTTGTCACGTCACTGACAATTTCTTTAATTCGCGTTGTTTATTTTAAATAGACCCCTTTTCACTTTATGTTTTTGCGGCAAGGGTACTCCAAATCCATCATTTTCAAGAGCCCGCTTGTGTTATATTGCTGCATTGCAGTTTAAATTGCTTCGCTCCGTTGACATAATGGTTTTACGCTTTACTAAAATGCATGTCTCTATTGATAACAGAGCCAACATATCCACGAACAAACTTTAAATGCCAATATTGCCTATATTAACTTGTAATTTTGAAATGCATGTACATAACCACATATATAGGTTAAATAATGAAAATGAAATATACATCTGTAAAATTAATTTTAATTTTAATAAACGTATCTTCTATAACTCATGGAATTCATTTTGAAACATACACTGTGTCCATAAAGAATGAAATAAATTATTTATCTGGGGAGTAATTTGCCTCATTTAAACAAAAAAATTCAATTTTACACTTGGGGAATACAAATTACAACAAACTCATCAATGATAATGATGAGTTTGTTGTTGTTGATGTCACATTTATCATTTTCTCCCACTTGATTCCATCTTTTGAGTCTATTGTTCTCCAGATAATGAATTTGTTCCATAATTTATGGACACAGTGTTTAATTACCCGTATCGTATATACGTATTACAAATTAAGTAAAATATGTAATTATGAATCAGAATTCACATCCTCTATATATAACATAACGAATTGTTCGGGGTATGTATCCTACTTTGGAAATTTATAACGGTCTTTATAAGGTCCTTATAACGGCGCTACAGCAGGCCCCACTGCGCGGTGCAAAGTTTAAATTAAAAAGTGCATTCTAGCGAGGAAAAGTACCTGACATAAAAGCAGCTTTCTTTAGCTATGAAAACAGCGTACTTAAGTTTTACGGACACTCACATTATAATTAGCTATCTATGATCTTGGTCTTGAACCTTTTAAATGTATAATAAAAATACACAAGATGTCAGATTCTTTGGTTTTAGGTTCCAAAAACATATTACTAAATATGCAGGATTTCAAACATAATTACCCCTAAACAATATTGTTTCGTCTTGATCTAGACTCGTCATACTGGTTATGTAAATCATACTGGAGGCTTTACAGAAAATAGATGAAGTGGCAAAGAATTGACAACAGAAAAACTGGTGGAGAAAGAAATAGGCAGCATAATAACTTTAGATTATAATATAGGGCATAAACAATCCAGAAGATTAATTGAGAAAATAATAAGAATAGAGATTAAACGTTGGATTAACAGAATCGGAACATTTGTTTAAAGTTAAAGTGCACGTATGGTGAACTTTGCTATGAAAAAGACCAAAAATTATGATCATTGGTGAATTGAGATACAAATAATGTAGTGAGGTGGCAGCAAGATAAACACAATGAAAGGTACAAAACTAAATATTTTTTCCCGTTACTGAAATAGAGGCATATAATAAGTTATCAGAAGGAAAATTTTGTGTAACAGGCTACTGTTATTATATGGCTATCTGTAAATGTGCTTTAATAGATATTTGTTCCGGTCCTTGTAAAATGTGCCCTCGTACGGAGCGATAAAACCAGGAAACGGCAAATTTGAACACATATTCACTAAAAATTTAAAATTTAGCTCTACATATGCGTTATTCTTTAAAAAATATTCGTTATTCGTAAAAAAATTAGTTGAAGTGTGAAAAAACGTTCGTATTCATGTAATAAGCATTGAAACACTTTTCGGAAAAGGTGTTATCCATGTTTCAAACGTGAATAACGAAAACAATTTTCTTCATTTGCAAATTGACATTCGTTGGATACTTGAAACTCGAATACTTTACTCAGATGAGCCCGAACCAAGTACGAATATGAAAAACAAATTCATTGATGTAATTTCGATTTATTTACCTTTAAGTCGGCTCTTTTAAGGTTCTACCCGGGCCCGAAGAAAATGCAGTTTTAAGTTTCCCTAGTAAAATCTATCAGTATCACATTAGTTATCTCTCGAAACCAATGTTACGAGATCATGGCTTACATATAGGCTTAGATGGTGCGTGTGAAATCTACAGACGTTGAGCTCCAGCTGATGAGAGTTCAATAATCTTCAAATAGTACTGTGCTGTAGTATCGTTTGTGGATTCTATACACTTTATCAATTTCGTGGGTTACGTCTACAAGAATAAATTCGTTGTTATTTGTTTCATTGATTAGTAATTGTATTGTATTGTATAAATGTTAATTGTAATTAACACTGCCAAACCACTGAAGTAAATACATACTTGTGCGTGGTATAGGGGGTGTTATTTTTAACGACAACAGCAGAAATACGTTCATGTGGTTGTCGAGACCGACTGATTAACGTTCCCATCTGATAGCACGGCGAAGTGTGCTGAGACTTTATTGCCGAGAAAAATCTTTTCGCCGGTTCCGGGGATTGAACCCGGGCCACCTGAGTAAGAGTTGAACAATTTACCGCTCCGCCACCCATTCCAATATTTGTAAGAATTGAATTTAACTTTCAATTTTCATAATGAATCAGGTCACAAGCAATAACTTTTGGCGTACCACTAAGTATTTCGATTTTATTCTATGTGATGTCTAAAACCGGCTAAAACTTTGGAACGTCGCCGTTTCTATTATAGTATTATATTTAATATCCAATCAATAGTAAATAGCTATTACTGGACAAACTTTTATTAATACATTAAATTTTACAATTTTAGTAAATACCTGACATAACATTAGTGTACCATTCAGGTAAATACTACCCCGTAAACATAATCGGTCTTACGATATTTCTATTCAAAAAGTACCAACTCAGTCCACTGAAAAACCATTTCTATTTCTAGTAAATAAATTACAACATAATGACAAAAGTACATTTCGATAGAATATCAAAATGCAGTAATTTACGTGCCAAGCTTTGTAAGTTAATCTTTACGGGCGAGATTGGAAAGATTGTGGGGCGAGCGAGTAAACCCAGTGAGCCCAGTAAAGATTAGTTGCAAAGCATGCCGCGTACAAACTTTTATTTCTACTTTTAGCAGCGTTTTTTTATTGATTTATTGTATATTTTGTATAAAAAGGGAGTTTTTACTCAAAGACCATAGGACAATTTATAGTTAGACGTTGTCATGGTGTTGTGATTAAGCAACAAATTAGTTTCTATCCGCTTTTTGTTGATGAGTATTGTAACTGTACAAGTCTCTTTTAGGAGCCCATAAAATATTACAGAGCTGTAGCTGTAACTACTCATTTACTTAGTTACTATAAATGTGTGTCATCATAAATAAGTGTCATTTACATAGAAAGTGCAAATAAAAACTATTGCATACAACTTTGATATTGATCCAAAACTCGCACATCGGTTTGTTAAAGTAAGACTTATTAATTCAAATGCACATAAGTTAACTTCAGGCTACTATTGATTTAAAATAAATTAATCGAGCAATAAAAAAACTGGGTCACATTTAAAGGAAGTTTTACTAGTACCTTCAATTCCAAACAAATTATCTTCCTTAATGGCATTTTAATTAATGAATTCCTTTCCTTGAAATACTTTTAATGTGTTTCTCCAAAAAAGCTAAATGACAAATATCATGTAAAGGTGCAATTTCTGTCTCGAAGTAATTAATGTTGGATTTTATATAGATAGTATTTTCATTGTTTAGATTTAATTTAAAAAACTGAGGCAGTGATTAATAAATCAGTTTAAAATGTCAAATTTAATTAAGATAAAATAGCTATAGCGTATATTAAAATAAGTTGTCAAATTGTCAACTGGTTCTATTTTTGTTTTGATGTGTGTTTTTGTAAATTAATTTTGTTTTTTTACTGTGGTTTGAAGTACTGTGGTTCCAGTAATTTATGTATGCATAGCATCGTCAGTAATAGAAGGACACACATACATATATATTTAAAGTTGTCCGTTTTGAAGTGTATATTAAGAGTTATATTAACACTTATAGTTTATATAAACTTTTTTATCAACAAACAACATCATCAAGTAATTTTATAGTTTCTGAGATTTCCATGGTATTATTCCTATTAATTATGCAGCGTGTCGAAAATGAAGGCATCAACATTGATATCTCGCTTATTAATACGGGATAGAAGAAAGGTTAAATTAGAAAGAATTTGTAGAATTTCCTGTTGATTTCAGATATCGTCTGCAATTTAATCTATCTTTTTTAGTTTCAATTTGCAAAGGTTGAAATGCCAAATTTCTTTTTTCCCGAATACCCAGGAAATCGTTGATTCGATGCAGTTTTAACTTTCACATTATTAAAACATTTTTTTTATGAGGAATATTTTCGTGCTAATAGAAACATTCTATTGTCTTTTGTTAAACATGTTAAGCGCCATAAGAAAAACAAACGTTGACAATGTGGTAAAATTTATAACAAACATTATGTAATTTAAAATTTAACCAAAATTTTGTTTTAGGGTTTTCAAGATTTTTCCGATTAAACAAGGCCTAATATATGTTATTGAATTATTTGCATTTATCTTCGATTGCAGTAGGCTGGTGGTTTATAATAAATGGGTTTCCGATTGCCCACAAATTTATTTAAAGGGTTCTATACCTGATAACTAAGTTACCTTAAAAGGGATTAAGTCAAAAGGCTTGTCACACAGAGTGTACCCAAGGTTCGACTGTGGGACCACTTCTGTTCACTTTATATACTATATTGAAATGTTATATAGAAAAAATATATAATTTGTCCCACGTTTTGGTGCTCTTTAATATTGAAATGAAAAACCCCAATAAAATACAATTTTTGCTCCGTCGCTAGCTCAGATCTCAGTCGGTAAAGCAAAAAACCACTTTCTCTGAAATAAATCATTTATCACTTACGATTGGCCGCACAAACACTTCTACCGTTCACAGTCGCAGCGAACCGCTGTAATAACAACCGCCAAGATATTTTTCTTTAGAGATGTTATAGTGTCGATAAAACATTATTGATCGAATCAATATTGATCTTTTAAATAACTAAATCCAAATCCAACCTTTTGGAAAAGCTTCTTATTGACTCACCACATTGCAGTAAGTATTATATTCAAATTCTTGAACTTTATTTTTCATATAACCTCACTTTTTCTCGTAAAATAATATTATAACTTTGATTTGTCCTCCACAAGAAAAACAACCTTCCCTTTGCACGTTTTAGAGACTACTGATTGTTTTCTATTTTAGATTCTAATTTAAAACATATCGAAACAAAAGAATATTGCAAACAATCAAAGCAACCCAAGTATTGGATTTGACATTTATAATTTACAAAAATCATACAGATTTCTTAAACTACTTAAAAGGAAAGCCCAACACTTCCTGAATCTAAAGACATATAACTATGTACTACTACTACTACCTTGTATGTACTTAATACAACAATAAATGTACGATTTATGTCCGACAAAAAATTGTCATGACTAGG
Organism: Agrypnus murinus; assembly: GCA_929113105.1. Taxonomy (NCBI): domain Eukaryota; kingdom Metazoa; phylum Arthropoda; class Insecta; order Coleoptera; family Elateridae; genus Agrypnus; species Agrypnus murinus. The sequence goes on along the minus strand of OV816024.1, from coordinate 224,173,029 downwards.
TATAGGATTTGTATGCACTTAAAAATGTTGAAATATGCATGCACTTATGCACTTAAAAATCATGAAATATGTGTTTATTAGATTTTTAATAAATAACTATATGCACTTTCATTATTAAAGAAACACCTGTTTAGCGTTATTTATATTTTATTTACAGAAATTATTTTAATTAGTCATCCTATGCAATAATTTAATTAATTATATTTTCTAAACATAGAGCGTTACAGTTTACAATGACGTACATTTTTAAATTTTTAAAAGTAAACATATGCCTATTATCCCTAAATATTGTTTTATATTTTGAGAAACTCAGTTCCACATCGCAAGACGTAATTGGGGCATACTTAAAATTGTTTAATTCTACAAGCGAATAATGTTTTAGCTCGTCTAAAATGTCTTGGCCAGATAATGCACCGTTTATGCTTTTAATTAAGTGAAAACCAGGATTATTGTCTATAACGGATTTAAATTTTTGTTTTATAGTCAAACCCTTTGGCCCTTTTACTTTATTCAAAGAAACACCTAACAATTTTACATGCTCAAGAGATTCATCTAATGAATTTCCCTGACTTTCTAATTTCTGAATTACTTTAGCTAAACGCACAAAATTTGTCAAAACAAACAATAATTCTACCCTCACCTCCTTAGTATTAAAAGCATCCTGTGCGCTTTGTATGCATAGTGCATCGTGTTTATTAAGTTTATTTACAAATGCTTTGATAATATCAAAATAAGTTGCATAATATTCTGCTGCAGAAAGCCAAGTACCCCACCTTGTTATTACAGGCTCAGGTGGGAGGGGCACTTCTTGAGCAGTTTCCCTAAATATTTGTATGCGATATGGAGCTTACAAACAATTTTTTTTACATCTGAAATTATAGAGTTTACGTTAGGATATATTTCCCGCACTTTTTCCGCAACTCTATGCATTGCATGGGCAAGACAAGTGGATCATTTTTTCGTACAGAACTTGTAAGCCTGCTCCAGCCTTGATCATGTACGGTGCCGCGTCGGTGACGAACAGGAGTACTTTGTTGTACTGTATGCCGTCGGGCCACAAAATAGCCATCGAATCATTAAACAATTTTACCACAGAACAATGATTGGTGCTCTTGAAAACGTCCATTGCTAATAAATAGGATTGTTCTCCGAATTTAAAACGCCAATTATAACGTTAGTCACGTATCTGAAAACAAAAATTTGATTTTTATGTTATCGAACTGCATAATTAGTCGGTTACAAGCAATTAGCGCAAAACAGTTATTTAAAAATTTTTTTATTTTAATCAAGCAAAAATATTGTTGTGATTGAATATGTAACTATCAAAATAGAAAATAAAACATCCGTAAATTGCTCTGCTGTCTTTAATTAGTTAAATTTTACTAACAAAACGAAGGAAATGAAGTTTCTACGCACCTACCAGTAGTGTCAGTAGATTGGTCAATGGAAACCCATATGTAGTTATTCGCTACATGTTTTCTAATTGATTTTATGGTCTCTTCGTATAAACGAGGTAAATAATTTTTCCTGAGTGTAGACTCGTCGGGTATTGGCATTTTTGAAATTTCTTCCAGAAAATTACGAAATGCTGAGTGATTAATTTTACTTAACGGGATATCTGCAGCCACTAATGCACTACATAGTTTTTTATTAAATTCGATCGATTTGCTGGACTCACCGCGCGAATTATTAAGGTACCCCCGGTAACAATGTTTGTTTTTTTGATTTCAGAGCAATACACTTTTAATGTCGAACCGTGTTCAGATGTTGTGTAACTTGAAAGCGTTTCGTTGCAGTCACTTTAAAGTCGCATACTGTACAATACAACACCTTATCGTCAGTTGCAAGAACACCGAATTCCTGAACATCTCCTTAACTTCGAAGTGTAACAGACACAGACCGTTTTTCTTTACCGATCTTTACACTCTAAAATTTCAAACTGAAATGCAGTTTGCAATTTCTGAACTGTCTTAATTGAAAGATTACAAGATTAGTAAACAAAAGTACAGGCAAGTTTTTCTATGAACAGGAAGTTGTCAAAGGGAATTTCCTAATACCTATTTATCACAACACCGCAGGATGTAAGTATTTAAATTTTAGTTGAAACTTTTTCTTTCTTAGTAAATATTAACAAGTACACAGATGGTTAAGGCAGTAAAATATTTTAAAGCCTAGTATTTAACAATAAGCTTAAATTATGGGTTTCCCCTAGACTCAACTAAGTCGTCCTTGGTTGGTTGTCTAAAATGCTAAAATTATTTAAGAAATATTAGAGATTTCATAATTAAAGCATGTAAAACGCTCAAAAAGTGGTAAAATATGCACACTCGTTCAAAAATGCTAAAATATGCATGCATTTATAAAAAACACCTAAATATGCATTTATATGCACTTTCAAATTGACATATGTGATTCATATGTGGCTTAAACATGTAGAAATATAACTCTGCATATGTTTGCTATAAGCAGAAAAAACATGCAAATGCATAGAAATCCTATACCTAGTCAGACCTTACTAAAAACTGTAATAATTCTACCACACCAATTTAACCTGTGGAATGTCTACATTACATGTTTAATCAACTTTTTCCTTTAGTTTTACATAAAAAACAAATACAACACCAAATACATCAAATAAATTTTCAATGGCAACGCAGGTATGTAAAGATGTTTGAATATAATTTAAATGATAAACTCTTCCTAAAGAAACTTTATACAGTTTGCTGAGCCAGGATGCTGTTTAGCGAAGGTCTATCAAAGCTTCCAACAACGTCATTGAAATGAGTTAAAACGATACCTTAACAAACAACATCAAAAACCGTAAAAGAAAAATCACCAAAGGTAAGTAAACCATCAAAGATAAGTAACTTTTGCTGATAAAAGCCTACTCATAATAGCCCGTTTTGTTTAATTATACATGCAGTTTTCCAGGATCTGAGCTAATGCCCGATAAAATAAAGAAAAACGCCAGACCTCCTTTTCCGTACAAGAATTTAATAAAATTACATTAATAAAATTAAAAAAAAACTTAAACAGTATTCTTTAATTGAAATATGTAAGTTTTGATGAATGTTAACATAAAATGAATAAAATTGTTCCTCTAAGGAAACCCGTTTCGAGTAAGTTTTAGGTTATGTAATGAATAGGTCGATAAACGAAATAATTTTGTTTGAAATGTAATTTTAACATTCAAAATATACACATAACATGTATTTCTACTACACATGTCTTTAACTTGCCTCAAATGTAATCGATAAATTGAAAAATAAACTTTTTAGTTGTTAATTTGTTTTAAAACAATTTTTTCTAATTCTATCGTACCATAGTACTTAATGAAAAAACATCGTAATATGTATATATGGAGTGTTGTAAATCATATAAGATTTTCAAAATATCATTTTTATGCTGATGATTACTCAACTACGTATATATGTCTTTTCCAGCAAAAAATTCAATTGTAGTTTGTGAGTTATTCAACTCTGATTTAGAAAACCTGTATGTGATTTGAGAAAAACATTGTCATCATTTATATTCCTCTAAGACTAGGGTAGTAATATTTGAAAAAACAAAGACTTGGTAGTAAATTACATTAAACTTACATTGAATTAAAGATAACAATACTCTAATAACATTTTTGACTCAGTCAAAAGCTTAGGACTAACAACTGACAGTAACTTACGATTTCGAACTCATATATCCAAATGTATACAGAGAGCTTATTGCAATCTTCGGTAGGTATACCAGAGCAGACATATCTTAACCACTTCGCAGAAGTAATATCTCTGTGATATCACAGTATAAATAACAACCAGTAGGTCCACTTACGTGTCGGCACTTGGAAGTCGCTAAGCTAGCTTCGAATATCACGTCCACAAACGAAGCATTTCACCGAAGTTGATCGGTCGACAGCGCCTGCGCATGCTGGTAATCAAGACCCAGAGATGTATTCCGTAAAATGATGTGTCGAGTAAATTTTGTAAAAACTGAGAACTCTTTATATAGTGGTAATGAGAGTATATAGAATTGTGTGTAGGATCAAAATTTATTGACGCCTTTCAACAATTAATTTTTTATTAGCTGAATCACGTACTAAACTCAATATTATTTTATTTACAAAAAGTTGCAAAACGAAAGCTTTATTCTTAAATACGTTTCTTTTAATACAATAATCTTTTTACTCCTTTTGGAGTATTGTTGAAAAAGTATTTCCATAGATGAAATAAATTGAACAAAACTATGATGCGGCATACATAAACTTCCAAATAAACTTTCACCTGATTTCTTAAAGGCTTTTCCAAACGCGAAAATCGCGGTTTCGTCCAACTCTGACTAATTCGATGTGCTTGGTTGCGCGTATCAAGCAAAACTGCTGTCTACCTTCTGCCAAGGTTTTGGGCGGTGGCTATCAATATTTGCGAGAGTCGAGCTACTGTATGTTATTATACTGTGGTGATATCTTGGTGATGACAGTTTTTGATTATTGTGACTGTGTTTATGGTCCTGATTTGCTTGCTTCAGATAAATTTAGAATTTAACGAGTACAAAATTCATGCTTAAGATTAATCTTTGGAATTTGTAAACCTCATACTATAAGATTATATTAACAACTCCAGGGAATTTGCATAATTTAATTCGTTATCGGACTGATGTGCATAATTTTAATTTAAGATTTAAAGGGTTGCTAACTCCTGCTCAACATGCTATTGAGATCTCTAACCGGTCTTCCTCATAGTGTATAGTTAAAATATATAATAATCTTCATGCTGACTTGAAAACCTATCACTTTCTAATTTCAAAAAATATCTTAATTAAATGCGCTTGAGTTGACATTACGATACTATCTGTCTAGAAATCGGCCACCTTAAACTCTCTATTATTTTATTTTTTATGCACAATTTTGTTTGTTTTATTATTTATGATATTATCTGCAATTACTTATAGGTATATTATCGCAAAAAAGGTTTTTGGTAAAGTTTTTGGATTTTACGTTTAGTGTAACAGCTTATTGCTTATTTGTTTGTTTTTCTTTTATTATTACGTATTATACTATATGTATAAAATATATACTTTATTTTATATACTTAATAGCAACAATTAAAATATTATTATTATTATCTTGTGAAAATACATTTCTCGGTTTTACCCGGTATAGTTCTACATTGATCAGCTTGAGCATAGATCAAGAGAATTTACATATGTTACCATACACTTTTAAAAATAAGCATCTTCGCCTAGAAACTTCCGTACAATTCGACAAGTGTTGAGTATGCAAGCTTTTTGCAATTCCATATAGGTATTGGTTGGCAGTTGCAGATCTTCCAAACTTTTCTTTAGAGATAATGGTATAATACCAGTTGTTGATAGAATAACAGGAATTACCTGAACTTTCACCATTTTCCACATTAGTTTTATCTCCTCAGCTAGATCAGAATATTTACCAATTTTTTCAGCATATGTAGATTGTACGTTGTTTGTGTTAGGTACTGCTATATCTATAAGATACGTTACTTTCTTATTTTTGTCTACAAGAATTATATCAGGTCTATTGAAATGAATTGTTCTATCTGTTATTATAGTTCTGTCCCATAACAACTTGTATGAATTATTTTCAAGTATTGTATCTGGAGTATATTTGTAGTACGGAAGCTTCATTGATATTAAATTATATTTTCTAGCTAGTTTTTCATGAATTATCTTCGCAACCTGATCGTGTCGATGTTTATAATCTGTTGACGTGATTTGTGTGCAGCCTGCCGTTATGTGCTATATTGTCTCATGTGTTGAATTACATTTACGACATCTATCGTTTTCTAGTGTAATATCTTTGATAATGTATTTTCTATAGTTCTTGGTATGAATTACTTGGTCTTGAATTGCAAGTAAGAATCCTTCTGTTTCTCGAAATAACCCAGAATGTCTCAACCACGAGTGCGATGCTTGCTTATCGACATAGGATTGATCCACTTCATTGGGATATCTTCCATGCAGGGCTGCTTGTTTCCACGCTGTTATTTTTTCTTCTTTTGTAATAATATTGCTCTCTAGGTGTGGTTTATGCAATTTTAGCGGAGAATATCTATCTGCATCTATAATAGTTTTGTACAGATGCGAAATGTCTTGTTTACTATAAAAATAAGATCTTAATTTCCCAATTAGATTATTGTGCAGATTTGCAACATCAATATATCCTTGTCCGCCATTATTTCTTGATAATGTAACTCGGATTTTTGGCGACTTCGGGTGGTGTGCTCTGAATTTTGTTAGTGTTGTGCGTATTTGCATATTTATACCTTCAAGCTCAGTGTTGGACCAATGTATAACACCAAATGAATATGTAAATACTGGTATGGCATATGTATTTATCGCCGCTACAGTGTTCTTTGCGTTGAGTTTAGTTGGAAGTATTGCTTCCATTCTACTTTTGAATATTTCTTTCAGTTTGAGGCGTATATCTTTATGAGAGATATTTGTGCTTTGTACTATTCCTAAGTACTTATAGGTGTCCGTTTGTTGTAATGCATCTATCTCTTCTCCATTAGGTAGCTCAAATCTTTCTACGTTATGTAATCCGTGATTAACCGTTTGTGTTCGACACTTGTCTAATCCAAATTTCATTTTAATATCTGTAGTAAATATAGTTGTAATGTCTAAAAGTGATTGGAGCTGTCTTTTGGTAGAGGCATAAAGTTTTATGTCATCCATATATATTAAATGACTTAAACGATAATGCATTAAAGTAGTTTTTCCAATCTTATAGCCATAATTTGTAGAATTAAGTAAAGTTGACAAGGGGTTTAATGAAATGCAAAACCAAAGAGGACTAAGCGCATCCCCTTGAAATATTCCTCTCCTGATATATATTGGTTTTGTTTGTATATTAACGGTGTCACTATTTAGTACTAGTGTAGTTTGCCAGTTTTTCATTATTCTGCTAAGAAATGTCACAATTGTTGGATGTATTTTATATATCTGAAGTATTTTTATCAGCCAGCTATGGGGAACTGAATCGTACGCCTTCATGTAATCTATAAAGGCTGTATATAAATTTCTTTTCAAATGTCGTACTTCTTCCATACATATGGAATCAATTACTAGTTGCTTTTTACATCCCTGCGTATTTTGTTGGCATCCTTTCTGCTGTTCTGCAATTATATTATATTCTTGACAATGTGCACTGATTTGTTTAGATATAATTGATGTTAATAATTTATACAAGGTAGGTAAGCAAGTAGTTGGTCTGTATTTACTGGGATCATTTGTGTTTTTGTCTTTTGGAATAAGATATGTCACGCCCATTGTCAAAAAACTAGGCATTTTAGTAGGTTGTTCTAGAAATTCTTGTAAGTGTTTCGCTAATATTTAATGTGTACTTGTGAATTGTTTATAATAATAATTGTGTATCTGGTCCAGTCCTGGTGCCTTCCAATTTTGTGTATTTTTTGTTGCGCTAGTAAATTGTTCTTCTGTAACTTCAAGAATGCTCATTTGTTGTATATCTTTTGCTGTTTTTTGTATTTCTGTAATCCAAGCAGCTTTATTGTTATGTTGAACTTCCTGCTCCCACATAGACGACCAGAATTTATGTAAATCTTTCGATGTTGGTAATTTGTTAGTTTGATTTGCTTTGGTTGATGAATTCAATGTTCTGTAGAATTTTTTTTGATTATACAGGAATTGGTTATTTTGCTTTATTCTTTCTGTTGCGTCATTATATCGTCTTAGTCTCGTAGATATTGCCGCTAATTTCTGCTTTAGTGTATCCATATATTCCTGTATTTTCTTATTATTAGGCTCATATTGACTGTGTGTTTGGTTGTTATGCATTATTTTTTTAATCTTTATTCTTAGTTTACGTGTTCTACCACCATCTTTATATTTTTGTAATCTAGCTATGTCGCCTCGAAGTTGTTCTCTTCGATTTTCAAGCCTTATTTTCCAGTTAGGTTTACGTGGTTCTTTTTTCGGTGTATTTCTCGAAATTATTTTGGATCCATTTATTCTGACTGCAGCTACTGCAGCACAATATATAGCTGTGTGTACCTCTTCAAAGGTGCTGTTGTTATTTATGTACTCTGGTATCACTTTACTATTCAATATTTCTATTGCTTGCGATAATTTTTTTGAAGATTTTTGCTTAGGTAATATAGGTCGCTCAATTGGGTTTGTTCCTGTAAATTCTGTTAGTGCTTTTTGAAATTCTTCTTCTACTTTATTATTATTGTTACAATTTTCTATAATTTTTGTTTCTTGTATTCGTAGTACAGTTATATTTATTGTAGGTTCAATTTGATTTTGTATGTTACTGCCACTATTCGTTTCTATTCTTTCCTCATCATTTAACACATTATTACTATTCGTTTCTATTCTTTCTTCATCATTTAACACACTGGTTACTTCTTGCCTTATTTTATGTAGAGTAGTTTGGGGTAGAAGATTTTTTGTGATAATAGTTCGTTTTTGGTCTGCAATTCTTTGTTCTGTTATGTGTTTTAAGTTTGGATATTTAGTACAAAAAGCTTCGTGCATTTTTTGTCTGTATAAAATGAAATCCGTTTCTAGACGTGTAACTATGTAATAAGTGCGCATGATATATATATTTATATTATTATCCCATTTCATGCGTTGACGTGGTTTACCAGTTTTTGTGGTCTCAACTTGTACTTGAGAAACATCGCCAACTGGTTGGATCCTTTGTTGTTGTATGGATCTCATAGATCGAACTGTTTGAGGCTTTAGATATTGAATGTTCTCTTGGACTGCAGTGGTTCTCACTGATAAATTATTTTCATGTTCGTCATGTAAGGGTTGTTGAATAGTAATGCCAGAATCAACCCCATATCCTGACATCCTAAATATTGCTTTATTTCTTAAATTATCTTTATTTACCCCTTGTATTTCTATTTCTTCATTCTTGCTCTGTCTTTTACTGCTTCGTAAGTTATATCTAGTACTATTATTAAACTTGAAATTTCGTTTAGTGTTAGTATGTATTGATAAATTATTAACACCATTTGACCAATGCTGACTTTTTCTTACAGATTGATTTGTATCATTAATATCATCTCTTTGGTTAACAATTTGAACATTTCTATCGATAACTGGGCAGTTCTTTAATGATTCTTGATTGTTTTGTTTAGTATTGTAGATTTTACTACTTTGTTTGAATTCTTGGTTATTTAGTTTAGCATTAGATATTTTACTTGGCGTTTCAAGGCTATCAGTAAGTGCTTTACATTTATCAATCGTTTTATCTACCTTAGCATCAGCTTTTATAAATTGTTTGTATGGTTGTATTGAATTTATTTGGTTTGTAGGTGTAGGATAAGCTTTTGGTGTTAATGGAGTAAGCAATTCAAAATGGCCACTCAATGGATTGCCTAATAACAGTATAAATATTGTTTGATAGTGCATATTGTGAATATTATTAATTATTAAGGGAGTATTTGACGGTTTTATAGTATGCGACAGCGATTTACCATTTGGTGTAAGGTAAATTTTAAAACATATCTTATAAATTTCAGATAAAGCATATATTTCCAACGTAGTTCCAAAAAACCCATCGCTTCTCATTTGCATACAATATTTTTCCCTAGTATGTTTAAAAGAACCTTCAAAGGCCAAAGTGTAAACGGAAAGTTCTGACCAATTGTTCTCTATAAAATCAACTGCTTTACTACGGATTTCTTTATGTTTCTCTTGAGTTTTATATAGGAACAAACTAGTTGCACGAAATAAGCAGTTTCCATCACCAATAATGTTATGCCTTTTAAATTCCTGAGCTGCTTCTAAATTTTCATTGACATTTTCCATGTTTCACAGTTTGTCATTGAATCTGTCATCAGACTTATCACATTGACACTTTATAACCATCACATACAAAAAATTAGAAAAAAGAAACTAAAGTAAAGATTTTCCAATAAAATATATATGCACAACAAAAATATACAAAAAATACGAAATAAGAAACATAAAAAATATACTAAGCAGCAATTCAAACTATTAAAATAAGCCGTTAAAGAAGCACTGCGAAATACTTATTGCCATCACAGCAGGGGCCTACTGTGTTATTATTATTATTATTATTATTATTATTATTATTATTATTATTATTATAAAAATTTGAAATTGATGCGATTATAAATAACAAAAATACAGGAGTGTCAAGCTGTGAAGTGAAACACACTGTACTTATTTGTTTAATTAATACAAAAAATAAAAAATGTTTTTGGAACAATTAAGAAAGCTGTCGAAGATGCGCAGCGGAGTCCGGCAACCTTATGAGACAATCTCATTTTTTATACAAATTAAATAGTCATACTATTGTTTTCTACAACCGCTTTTAACTAACAAACTCTGCGAGTGGGTTGAGAACAAAACAAAGTAGCATTAAACTATTTTCTATATACTGCAACTGTTATCAAGTAAAAAGAGGTAATTTTAGAATTAATTTAATTAAAGGTTCCTGCAAACGTGTAATTTTCATTAATACTCGTATTCACCAAGAACTTTCGGTATAACACGATACGCTTTTGCAGAAAATCAAACGAAATTGGAATTCGTTTTTGTTTTCGTGACGTCATTACAAGCAGCAACTAAGATTTTAATAGAAATTCCAAATTTATGTTTTTTTAAGTTTGGAAAAATTAATTTAATATTTTATTATTAAAGGGAATTAAAATTTTTTTATTTACTTAGTATTTTACATTATTGATATCAAAAATATTTTAGAGCAATTTAACATTATTTTTTGTACTAATACAAAAAACTGATTACTTTTTGTACAGTTCCTATGGCCAGTAATAGTTCTTAGATGGCCTCCGTTTTATACAAAATAATTTGATATGACATATAAATATTATCATATTTTGCAATTTTTACAAATTTAATTGTTATAAAGACGTTACTTTGTGAAACTCCATATATATATGTACGATTTTCGTTTTCTTCTAACTTAACTTTAATAAAATCTTAATTTAGTTTTTTTAGAGTTTATAGCAAGCGCATTCTAGTATTGCTATTCTGAAATAGTTGCAGAGAATGGCAACGTTCCAAAATCATGTACCTAAACCCCCTACGTTTAATTTAATACTACTACAAACACTTTCAGTTAGAAAATTGTTAATAAATAAACTCTAAATCTTAATTTTGAATATATACTTAAATAGTCATCAACATTTCATTAACACCCCTCGTGTAATTCTTCAAACTCCATTTAATAATTACTTCGCGTAGCGAATGCGTCATTTATATCAATCTTCATTCCATTTCTCATACTTAGTACAAGATTAAATTCAACTTTGTCGTCTTATTTTTTCTTATTAATAATTAGAAGCGCATGAATAAGGAAGTTGATAAACTTTCATTTTATGTAAGCGTATTGCCTTAATATTTACAGAGATTTTGAGTGGGTGTGCTGAAAACAGAATATGAATGGATCAATTATTTAAAAACTTTCCCTCATCGTAAAACATTAAATAAAGATCAATGACTTAAGAAACATTCAAAAAATTTATAAATAAGAAGTTAAGTTTGTATTGTTTATTTAAGAAATCAATAATAAATTTTAAGATAACTCACGTGCAGATTTATGGAAAGTTTACATATTAAGAATATATGAATAAAATTTCCATGGTTGTAAAAATTGGACTTAATCCCCATTGACCAACAGACAACCTGTTTACTTTTTCGCTGTTTTGATATGTTTGTTTTTGTGCAACTAATAATAATAAGTAAAAAAATCCAAATACAATAAAGAAAACCGGACGGAGAAAATGATTACTCATTAAGTTTTTTGGAAATGTCTGGTTTTGCGGTATGAGAAAAATTTTTATTTAACTTTTTCTTTCAAAGACTTATTAAATTTTATCGAGGATACTTTCTTCGGGTAGGCTTTAAACACATATACGATATATATTTTTGTGCTACTTATGTTAGAGTTCATTGCACATAGTGTATACAAATAATTCATTAACTGGTATGTTAATTACTGGCTTTTGACCATTGCTACATTCCCTGGATATCATTCGTATTCCCTGAACAGGTGATAGTACACTTAATGCAACAAGCAAGCTTAATATCATTAGCGCCTATCTTTTATCATAACTATATAATTATTTTTAAAAGTGGGTTTGATAGTATTATTTTCGTTTCGTCCTATTTAGTTCATGTAAACTCAATTTCAGCTAATGTTTATCTACTCTAAACATGCAGGTCATCACTTCAGGTTTGACGACGCAGAAAATGTTACGAACTTACAGGAAATTAAAGTATTTGCTCACTTGTAGCTCAAGAAATAAAATTATCAAAAATAAACAATATTAAAGTAATGCACCTATAACACAAGGGACATTGACTTATTGGCGTTGTTTATTGTTAGTATTTCATTTTCAAAAAGCATGCCAAAGTTCGTTACAGCTAAACAAAACTTGGCCCTACTAATGTAATAATAAAGTGTTGTATGAATGCAAACACTCCATTTCTTTTAGTGATGACTCATTTCAAACTTTGATTTGTGTTGGTCTGTTCAAATGAATGACCGTATTGGCCCTATGTCAGGCCATTACAACTATTAATAACATTTGAGCAAGCCTGGGAATTTAATTCTCAATTATTAATTGTATTGTTTTGAACAATATTTCTTGCTTTTGATTTTTTCATTCGTTTAAATTTTAAATTTTATTTCGTTCCTTAAATAAAGTTTATGTGTTTTTAAATTTACATATTTGTTTAATTGATGCAAATACAAGCATCCAGTTTTCTTTTATTTGAATTTAGAGTTTAGCAGAGGTTGTCCAGCTTGCAGGAGCTTTAGCGTTTACAACATAAGTTTTTCTTCCTTTCCAGGCCTAAGAGTTAATAAGAGTCTCGTAATTCAAATAATTTATGCTTTACTGAGTAAACCTGAGCTAGCTGAGTGGAATAAAGAAAAATATCTGTGGTGTATTTTTATTATAATCCACCGTATATAATTTATGTTTATATTTGGAACGGTGGGACATATTGTATTTTATTTTTAAAGATCACCGCATATATTTTATGCTTGTCCCGAACGTGGGGCATTTCTTATTAGTTAAATACATCGCAATATTGAAGGTCAAAGAATTCAGGGGCCTAATATAAAAAATTTTTCATAATAAAGTGTGCCATGCAATACTCTTTTTAAAGCCTAAAAATCTAAAATAATATTTTAGATTTTTACTTATCTTTAGGAGTTTAACAATTGTGCAAAATTTGAAATAAGTCAAAAAGGGTAACTTACAACTCATTGGATCACTTGACATGGAATTACCCGTAAACAACATAGTGATCAAATGATATTCAATATAAGAATTTTTTTTAAATATATTTAAGGAAAAAAATTAGTTAAATGCAAGTAGTGATTAAACAAATTAAAATCAGCTTGTCTTATGACTTTTTATTGGCTATTCAACTATTCAACAAAAGAAAAACTTTACTCCGCATCTTTAAATGTTAAATAGGTATTAACAATTTTATGACTTAAATTATAATAAAATATGTTCAATGTATGTCTCTGCAGCGTTTTGTCTTAATAAAAATATATAAAACATGTATATAAAAACAATTAGCATTTAAGACTGGGCTAGCTAAACTGGCCTATGGATATAATTAACTGCAATGCGTTGGAATCAAGGTAAAGAATACAGGTAATTATGCAAGAATGGAACAGATTATAAAACGATTTTTTATTTTTATTTATTATTATCAAACTTCGCTTTCTCGGTACTATACTAATAAATTAACAACTGTCGATTTTCATGATCAATTCTTTACGACTTATTAATTATTCTTTCATAATCTTAAATTATATTAATGTTGTTTGTTAGAAAAGATATATTTAAATACATATTTATTTACAATAAAAAGTTATATGAGTAGAATCTATACAGAAGATATATATAAGAAATTCTCGTTGTTCTTGATTATTTTGTAATATTAAGTCTTTTAACTTGAAAGTTAGAAAAAAATTTGTTGTGTGAATAATTTTATGTCAATTTTCAGATACTTTATTAAAACAGTTGTTTTTTTTTCTTAAAACTTTCATTAAGTAGTAAAAACTACTTTAGGGGCTTTATTTGTTACGTGTCTATCTCCATGTATGCGTGAACACGATAACTCTCTTCAGACTTGATAGATTTTTACATGGAAGTCATTAAAGCTAATCTCGATTGAAAAGTCAATACTTAAAGTGAATATTATTATTTTTTTCTCATACAGAAGGAAGTTAAAGTTTTACAGTTAGTACACATTTTCCATTTCAAATTTTGTTAAATCAAGGGAAAATATTTGCTTACTGATTTTCTATTCAAATCCACCACGTCTACAAAAAATAACTGTCATAGTTTCATTTAGTGACATCTAGAAGCAGTGACCTTCGATGAGTAAAACTCGAGCAATTCTATCGGAATTATTTATCTGTGCTATTTTATTACAATAAATTGTAAACTACAAAAAATGTCTGGTCAGCATCTAGTTTGCAGCAATAAGCCCCCCCTAGTTACATGTACGATTTTGACCATTTCATCGATAATTATCGATGATTATTATTATTATTATTATTAAAAATCATAACTTTTCTCAGGTATGTGTAATAATAAAGCAACCTTGTCTAAAGGTTGATTAATACTTCTCATTACCGTGTCCTGCTTTGGGACTCGATAAATACATGTAATACATTTTAATGCTACAAATTATTAATCTACTTTCACTTCTTGCAATAAAAATTAAAGAAAATGTTTAGTTGCTATTATAGGTCGTATAACATACATGTAGCTTGAAAAACCAAAATATTGCAGACATTCATATAAATAATATAACTCGCTGACCTTAATAAAAATGTGGATTTATTTATGAAACCGACAAAAATATTTTAATGCCGGAAAGGGAGAGGTTGTATGCTTTTTAATTATCCGTCAATTAATTTATTTAAAGGAAAATTATTTCTTAAATGCTTGTATTTCAAGTTCGTGTTGCCATTGCAACTATCTTTTTTTATTCTTCTGGTTTTATGCTGTTTATAAGTTTAAAAATATTTGAGTTCTAGTAGCTAATCAAAGTTTAATTACTTATATGCGTTTATTATTTTTCATGCTTATATAAATTATCCCCTCTATACCCAATAAGGCCCATATCATGGGATTTCCAGTTTGTTAAAGTCTATCGACATCTGTAAGTTCATTAACGATGTAAACCCCAGACGGCTTTTTGTATCAAAACTGGTATGCTAGTGTGGTATAAGTTTTAAATAGCACTTTTTCTTGCATCATCCCGCCTAATGTACAGTACCATTAAAATACTTGTATATATTTAAACCGATAAATAAATTTAGTTATTCATAGATTCAGTCATGTTCATCCATAAAGTATTTTATTTTCCCAGTAAACAATTTTTAGGCTTGTATGCGCTGATCACCTAACCATTTTGCTTTATATGTATTCAATTTGTGTAATGAGCCTTAATATCATAGCCAAAAAGGTTTGAATATATACTGTATATAAACCACCCAGTTTGGTGGTTGTATATACACAACTGAGCTAGGGTTGAGCACATACATCTCGTATCCTGTTCAAATGAATGAATCTACCATTATGAACGCCAATTACAAAAAGAGAAAGTTCGATGGACCAAGGAGTTACAGCTTGAACATATGTAATATCCTCTAAAGTTTCAAAATTTTATTTATTAAACTTTTAAAGTTTCGCATTATTATATCTAAGAATGTACCGTTTTTTACGCTAACTGAATATATTAATGTCGAGTTAGGTATATTTCCATGACTTATTAAGATATTCCAATTTGTTTACAATAATTAGGTATTAATATTTCAAATCAGTTTGTGTAAAGATGACAACAGAAAATGTCAGACTACAACACCGTATCGATTCTTCCGTTCACCACTTCTACACAGAGGCGACTGACTTTTATTCCTTTCTATTACGTATTTTTTTGTAGTAAGTATATTGTTTAGTTTTGATAAAATAATAATTTTCTTTATAGTATCGCTATATGTATTGGGCAAGTAGTGCCATATGCGAAAATATGTTATTCCTATTAGTAGTAGTAATGAAAATATGAATAAGCAACACTTGTTTCTAAGATGTTTCTTTTTGTAAAGGAATAGTATATTAAAATACAAGTTGCAGAAGGGATCTATTCAAGCACAAATTTGAAATTCCGCTTAAGCAGCGAGTTGAGGAACAAATGAGTGCTTGAAGGACCTGCAACGAGTGTTTGATACTATTTTTGTTATTTTGCCGCTTTATACCATTTTATAAATTAAAAAATAAAAATTTTAATTCTAGGGATTTTTTGGGCGGTTGGTGACATTTATGTGACGTAAATTTAGGCGGCTGTGGAAAAAAATTAATTTGAAACGTCAGATTTTATTTTCGCGTTGTTTGAAAATGAATAGTGAAGGAAATTTATCACTAACGCCGCCGAAAATTAGGCAAATTGCACAAAAAACGTTAGAAAATTTACTTCCCGACATGTCCAAATCCCAATATGAAAAAGAATTTCAAAAATTTGAAGAGTGGCGCCAGCAAAGTAACATACAAGGAATTTCCGAGAATATTCTACTTGCCTATTTTGATCTTCAACGCCAAAAGTATAAATCGTCCACTTTATGGAGAATCTATTCGATGCTGAGATCATTGGATGTGGATATATCGATTAAAAATGTATGTATGCCTGTATCCCATATTACCGTCTTCTCCTCTAAATGTTGTAGATGTAAATCAATCAGTTAACTTGGGCGAATAGATTTCTTTTTCTCTAAAGCCCACCTCATCTAAATCGTTTTATTTTGCTTAACGCAAACCCTATACAGTAAGAGCCTGTATGATTTTTGTAATTATGCTAGCAATAACAACCATAAACATAATTTATTACATAATTAGGCAATCCAACGACCTGTCAAATCTAATTCCGAATGACAGTGGTTGGCACACATGTATGTAAACAACCATTATTTTAATTTTGTTGTTTGTTTTTCTCCAGTGTTTTTAGTGTGAGCTTTATTATTATTATGACTGTGACTTGCATTGTTGTTAACTGCGGAAGTCGACGCGATCGTGACAATATGTCGTTTTATAGAATTCCTGGCGTACTGAGTTTACCAAATAAGCCACATAAAAATGAGTTGTCGAAAACACGCAGGGCCTTATGGATAGCTGTTATAAAGCCTGATGATTTAACCCAATCAAAGCTAAAATATCAGAGAGTCTGCAGCAAACATTTTATAACTGGTACCTAAGTTTCTAAAACTTTATGGAAAAGTAACCTTCTTCAGCGTTTTGAGAAAGGAAATTTTAGTGGTTTTAGTTTCTAATACATTTACTATTAATAGGGGAGCCTGCCTTATTGGAAAATACCTAAAAACAAAACGATGGTTACACAGGTAAACAAGAATATAAATTGTTAAACCTACCTTTCACCAACATCTCAGCTGATAATTTTCGAAGATATTCTCTGTCCATTATACAAAAATTCAGTTTAATAAAAAACACACCAAAATACTTAAAAACACGATTTAACACTGCAACGCCAACAAAATAAATGCTTTGGTTATGGAGCCTGTCGCCATGTGTACCAACCAACGTCAGTTTTGTTGACATTTCTACCGCGCTTCTAGCGCTAACATATTTACGTTTTTACAACTTATGTATATACATTTATTTAAATAATAATAAATTACAACTAGGAAAGTTATTTATAGTGTTAATGTTAATCGAAAATAAGTCTTGAGAATTTATCTGGCTTAAAATATTTAAGCCAATAAGAAAGTTTTATTTTTTGAATTTCAATCAATTATCATGGAAATTATGTGGTATTTTTTTCGGATAAGTCTTGCGTTGTTTTAAGGTAGAAAGTCACCCAAATCTAAAGTCAAGATAGCTGCTGTATATGAATAAAATCAACAAATTTTAATTCACATATGAACATTATAGAAAATTAAAAAATTATTTATTTGTTGTTTAGCACACAAAAATTGCCATTTTAAACCAGAAAACAAATTAATAATGATAACATCGTTGTTCGCTTTACTAACGTAGTATACGTTGATGCGTAAGATTTGGCAACGCAATGTACGATCAGTATTTGACGTAAAACCAAAGTGAGGTTAGAGTTGGTAAAAATTATTGACTGCTGCGCGTTAAATAGTTTTATGCGGTGTTATGAATATGATTGTGACCAAAAATTATTGTTTGATGACATCATAAAAGAACAAGTGTGTGGTATAGCTTCAATTTGGTCGATTCGCTGCTCTTCTTGCCAAGTTGTCAAATACGTTCACAGATCAGAAACATACAATGATGATTCTACAAAACGTCATGTTTTGAATATAAAACTTGCAGCAGGTAGAAGATTCTTAATACTATTTCCTATTATCATTATATTTTTTTGTGTATAACATTAATTAATCAAAAATTGATCTTCAACGATGATCGATGCCGGTATTGGGGCAAGTCAAATCAACGTGATTCTCACATCACTTGACATGTCTGCTGTGAGCAAAACAACGTTGAAGCAAGCAGGGGATATTATAGAGAAGTCAAGTAGCGAGAAAAAGCTTCGAGAAAGCTTTGCTTCAAGAGCGGGAACTAACAATAAAAAGGCCGTTGCAAGTTTATCACTGTTTTTCAATATTGCAGTACAGAACTTCGATCCTTTTTATACACATATAAACGGTTACTAATGAACTTCATATTGACTCACTTATTAATCAAAAATTAGACTGATTTGTCCAGTGTCAAAGTGTCTCTTTAATATAGAGCACGCACTCAGTAGTCTGCGACCACATCGCCGAACCACGTCTGGGATCACGTACAACTAATGCGAAAAATCAATGTTAATACAATTTTCATTTTATTTCATTCAATTTTATTTATTATATTTGATTTCATCTATTTAATTTATTTACGTATGTCATTATTTTCAAGTAATATAAAAAATACCAATATAAATTCACCTAACATATCAAATTTGAATTTCCGCGCGAAGCAACGTTGCCAGATCATATAATAGGGTTTTGCATGTGCAGGGACTTCAGTCATCAGTTTCCGGTTACAGCTGGAATACAAGTTTATAATCGAAATATCTCAATAACTAAGAGGTAAACTGCAGTTTTTTAACGTCAATATAAAATATAATTTCTAAACTATTGTTACATAGTTTTTCATATACATTGTGAGTTGTTTAAATATAAAACTTAAACATAACTTTAAATATAAAAGTTGTTCTTGGGCATACTGTGTAAACCCATATACATCAATGTATTTGACTGCAACTTTGTTAATCGTTTTCTCGGTATATACGTGGTGAAATGCCGTTTTTCGGATATTAATCGAAAGAGCAACATTGAATTTAACAAATATACTTAAATTATGTAATTCTTGAGTTGTAAGGTTTGGGTGACTTTCTACCTTAAATCGGATAAATTGTTCTTTACCTTTATTTACATAAATGTTTTAGGTAATGGATAAAATTCTTGTTTACAAATCAAACTTTTTGCCTTAACAGTAATTCGACTAGAGAAACAGTGAACAGATAGCTTCTCTCGTCGAATTATCAGGCAACAGCTTTTCCTTGCAAACGGAAATTTATCCGGAAAAATAGAAAGCTCTTGTGCAATTATAGTTAACAATAATTGCATACACTGAAAGAAATTTCGGTTTTTTATAACAAAAATCCTTACTTTCGACTTTCAAATTATAACGTTGAAATTCACAACCCATTATTTGTTTGATGGTCACTGTTTAAAACCAAGCTTCTCCGTTGTTTGGTTGTCACTGGTTTTCCCTTTCTTTCGGTTTATCGTGAAGTCGCTCCTGCGCGTTTGAGCTCCCTGCTCAATAGTAGAGTGAAGTAACAAAATGGCTGGTTTTTGGTACTAGAAGTTGAATAGGCGAGATATATTAGAAATTGGTTTTAAATATTAATTCGCTTTAGCGGAATAAATCTCACATTCAACAGAACGATCGCTTGATTATTTATATGCGATCAATCGTCAAATTGGACGGATTACGTTCTGGTGCTAACCATTTTAGGTAACTTCTGTTCGTTAAAACCTCGTTGCGCTAAAAATCTTACAAATGTCTTTTTATTTTTAGGTAATATTTCCCTAGTAGTCACCTTGAGGGAATTGTTTTGTAAAAGACCTTTCAGTTTATAGAAAGGTAAAACTCTTCAAATATTTAAAATTAATACAATATACAGGGTGATTTTTTTTGTAGGTCTTTTTTCTTTCTTTTGGGTTTTGTTATTCGTTGTCGTATTTGTGTTCCTGCTCCCTGATCGTGGGTTTCATTTAGGAGGTCCGTACCTACATCTATACAGGTATCGGGACGGAATTAAACAACCAACATCGAAGGGTGAAGTGATAACCCTAAGCAGGGTTTTAAACATACATCCGTGGATCTTCGAATGGTGGGACGTTTGTGAAAATTTGTATGTATTATATGTCTGTGTTTTAGTTATATATATCTATATTTATTTAATGTATTTACAATTTCGTCATGCATGTTAATTTTAAGAAACAACAATTTATTCATGCATGTTAATGTTAAGAAACGAGATCTCGACTAGTGGAATTGTAGGGTAGATTTAAGTACAACCAACTGTGATACAGAGCACCATTCACCTTTTTTATTTAAACATTACATTTTTTTATCTGCACAATAGAAAATAGTTGCAAGTAAAATAAAGCCCTACTTAGAAAGTTTACATTTCACTACGTGTGTTTTATTTATTTATTATTCATTTGTTTGTGTGATTTTAATATTGCTTTTCAGTTCATCATTTGTAAGTATATATGTACGGTACGGCCAAAATTGTGGAAGTTGCCCATATTTTAGTAGAAGATCTATTTCTTCGTTTGTCTGATAAGCTTGAAGCTTTAGTAATAAGCATTGTTTTTAAACGAAGTGGCGCTTGTTTTTTTTATCTTTTATATCTTGTATTACCCCGCCCCTCTCCGACTTATTGGTGGCTAGCTGGCAAAAACTAAAGCAGTGTTATTTGGATCAAGCTGATACTTCCAGCACAGCTACATTTTGGTTGGTTAAGTATTTCTTTATATAAAAATAGCCTTTGTGTTTCTGTAGGTTATAAAATAAATGCATTTACTTTAGAGTTAATAAAAATGCATGTAGATTTAAATGAAATGGCTGCATTTTACTTATGTTCACTATTTTCAACTGAGTTGTTAATTTGAAATCCATTTCATTTTTAGGTTAATTATACATTTCTTATTTGAACTGCAAATGCATTCGTTTAGCTAGCTGAATCTTTTAAATGCGGGTATATTAAATTCCAAGGGAGGTGGAATTTAAAATAAAAATGTCTTACTTTTGAAACAAAATATATGTTTTTAAAACAAGGTATGTAGTTTTCGGTTTTTAGATTTACAAATAAATGTTTTTGAAATCAGATATTTGGCTTCGTTTCGACAGCAATTCTTTTAATTTGAGTTAATTCGGCATTTTTATTTATACCTACCGTTAAAACGTGCACACGGTTAAATTAGTTAGTCGTTGTTTTACGTACCGAACAAAATGGATGGAAATTTGCAACAAGTGTTTTTTGTTAGTGCAAGTGCTATAAAAAATAATATAATAGATATAATATAAAATAATAGATATGATCTTAAACAACCATAATAAAATTTTTGTAATAGTTACTGTAATTAGTATTAAATGTTTTAACACTACCTATCCTATTTAGTAGGATCACCATCAAATAATATAAATATTATTATAATAGAATCATTAACTTCTTTCACAAGGCCTTCGATGCATATCTATAATGTTACCAGAATTTCTTTTTAAGAAATAAGTATTTACGTATGTATAAGCAAACTGTTTATGTTTTGTATTTTTTATAAGTTATTGTTTTAGTTCAATAATAAATCATGTTTTCCTTTTATTTTTGTACTAAGTGCGAGGAGATGTCAATAAAGCATTAATAACAGTAAGTTGTTTTTTTTTGCTGAACGAATATAAAAACATTGAATTCAACAGTGTTCTGCATTTAACGCCATTAACTTAAAAGAGTGTTGCATTTAAAAGGAAAACAGCATAATATTATTAAATTAAAAACAACCTGACATTCATGTAAAAAGCACTGCATTTAAAAATCAATATATCTATATACTTTGCGTTTAAAAGCATAAAGTTTTGAAATGAATTGCAATCTACCATTCAAATAACGTTTATTTTACTTTTAAATTAACAATAATACTATTTAAATCAACCGCCGAAATAAGTTTTTGATTTAAATGCACACTACATTGAATTAAAAATTCGAAACACTCTCAAAAGTAGAACTAGTTTTAAATTTAAAAAACGCCTTGTTGGCGCATTTTTGGAAGTAAACAATTTTTTTCGTCGACCATATCCGAAAGTTGTCTATTCGGTACTAATTTAAATACCGAAAACGACGCTTTGCTGGAGCATGAACCGAAAATGACAGTTCTGTACTGAAAAAACACTTTCGGTTCATGCAGGGTGATATAGGCAACTTGATATATAGCTGTAAATTGTAAGTTGCTTGATTAATGCTGTATCATTTTAATATTAATCTGTCAAATTATGTTACATAACCTTCAAATTGTCGTTAACTTGGTCACATTGGTGCTGGTTATTGTTAATAATTTGAATACCTATTTGCGAAGTTAAATATTATGGACGAAGACAGTGACAGCAATATTTCTAATACTCCGCCAGATCTGCAGGAACAAGCAAATTATGCGTTGTTAAATTCTCTCCCCGAGAAATCAAAACAAAGATACGAACAACACTATAACTTATTTCTGAAATGGTGTCAGGAAAAGAAACCTCAAATTGGTCGACGAAAAAATTTTGTGTACGCCTCGGCCGAAACACAACTTTGCTGGCCTCGCCTTTTGCAAGATTCGGTCGCTGCGCTCCCTCATCCCGCAATCTTCAGACTCGTCCAGCAAAGTTGTTCTTTCGGGCCTTGACATACAAATAACTATTATGTTACCTGCAATTTTTTTAATTTTAAAGTAAAATTTTTTCAGTATACATATATACAGTATATGCATATACTATAAATCAAATAGTCTGACATTCTAACCAATTGTTTTAAATGTCAGCGTTTATCTGCGGCATTCATTTGAAAAGTTATACAAAATACCCCACGGAATTGAGATATTAAAAATATTTTGTGCTGTGAAGCATAAATGTATGCTGTTAAATTACCTCCTGCTGTACAATCCAGAATTTTCACAAAAGGGACTTGTGCTTCGCTCCAAGCGTTATAAAAGCTATTGTGGAAGCAAAAATTTATCTGGTAAACTAAAAAGCTCTTTTGTAATTATAATCAATAATATCTCAATCCCATGGGGTATTATTATTTAAGATTTTATTCTACTCTCATTTGTACCTTCTCATTTAAATATAATAATTTGGGCTCATATGGGATAATTTGTTTAAACAATCGTTTAAACTGCTACCTTACATTCATAAAGAACAACAGATAATATTCTATCTGTAAATATAAGGTAATAGATGGTGGAGAGAGTTTGATACACAAAAACACGGAAAATGGTAATTTCAACTTTAAAATTTACTTTACGGCTTTAGGAAGGTTATTATACAATGGGAAATTAACTATTATGTTGGCTTAGTAGAAATTCATTTTCTTTCCTTGGAGTTTAAATATTACCTGACCTAATTTAAAAAGCAGCAGTGTTAATAAAAATAAAATAGTCAAAATTAAGGACATAGATATATTCAGAAGCTTAGGAGCAACTCTTGAAAAGGGTCTAACAAACCAAAACATGCAGAGCATTCTACATAATTTATGGAAACGTTTAATGAAAAAGAAGTATCTAGTTTTTATTGTATTCATTCGTTTGCCAATCCTTATGGGTACGATATTACAAAGAATACCATAGGCTAGAGACACATATCCTAATAATTCGCAGTTTGTAGTAAACGAATCAACGATGATAGGGTCACATCGAAAGCTATAAAAAAAACCTCAATAATATAGCGGAGATTACTTCGTAATCTTCTTTCTTGCATCCCCTTCAATGTTTTAAGGGAATTCAAATAAAAATCTAGAGCTAGATACATCCATAAATAACGGATATGTAGAAATCATTTCGCGACACCATGTGGAACCATCCCACTATGGAATCCAATGGCATTTTCAAAACTTTCCAGGATTTGCACCTCAATGAGATGTGTGTAATTCTTCAAGTTCTGTATGAACAGCAGTAGATTTAATGGTATGGTTAGGTTTTAGGTCGGTTCCTAAATGTTGGGTAACGAAAGGTAATCTGTATCGATCACATTTTAGATTAGAACCAGAGCGTATACACATTTGACAGACAGGCTCCTCCGGAAAAATATGTTTTTCCACTACTAGCTATGAAGTTGACAATTATTGCGTCTCCTAGCCAACTGAGAAGTTGAATTTCTCTAGTAGTGGTTAATATTTTTTTTCTATTATTAACCTAGGTTAATAATGGATAAATTCAAATGTTTTGAGAATCCAGGGATAGTTGTTTAACAAAAACTTGTGCCACATAATTTTGTATACCCAGGAGATTGTCTTTAACGTATTTGCTGCTTGAAATTACCTAACACGATAAAATTATTTGAATAAAAATGCCATTAGTTATTAGTGGAAATGTCAATCTGCATCAGACTACTTGATTTTTGTTTTATTAGTGGAAAGGCGAATTTGCATTCCCGTGCTACTTGATTTTTACAAGAAAAATTTTAATTTTTAATTTTTGCCTTAAATTTGGCTAGTAGTGGAAAAAATAGTATATACACCACGGTGGTGAAGACATTAATAGCCCTCGCACCTTATTCCGCTCGGGGCAAAGCCCCTCGCGAAATAATCTTGGTGCTCGGTCAATAATGACAGTCTTCATCACCTTGATGTATAATATACTATTATGCACAGATGCATTATAATTAGACTATTATTGCAAGACTCATCTAAACATAAACGTCTTTTTATGGCCCAAGGGCCTCTTTATGGTCAGACGGGCAATAACGAAAAGTCAATTAAATGTCAGAAGTTTTTTTGTAGAACTTGATTGGTTCTTAATATAATTTGTAAACTTCTCACCAATGAAAATAAACTAAAATTAAATATTTTGGAATAGTAACTATAGTAACGAACTTCGTATAATCACATAAGTATACGCACAGCTGCTTGATGTACCTACGTACTCATTTAATTATATTTTTACACAATAATAGATTTGACATTAAAAACTTAATCTGTGCATAAAATAGTGTATGTATAGCGGGCATAACTTGCTTTTAGGGCCCTACAGCCTTTTCTGTAAATAACGCTTCTGGCGATAAAAGCTTCATTATGCTCTTAACACATAAATAACTATTAAATGACAGGGTACTGTTACTCATTTGTAGAGGTTTATTTTTTCTTTTAAATGATGCTGAGCCTTAATATACCCCCACTTAAGTAATTTTCTGAGAAAACGGCATTAAACTAAAGATGTTCAAACTTGCACCATTCACAGTCCTTCCTTCCAGCTTCACATCCTTCTAGTTGTGATTAGCCCTCACAGTTTATTGACCCTCAACGACGACTCTTTACAAGCGATTATAGCCGCTGATGAGAGTCAATAAACACGAAACAGTCTCTCGGAGTATCGTTTGTGAATTGCACACATTTCATCATTTTTGTGTCATTTGTTGTGTAATATTATATTTTTAATAAAATCAAAACCAACTGCACTATCGTTGGTATAATTTTTATAAATATTTTATAATTATATTTTATCTAACGATTATCTTATTATTATTTATCTAATGGCTGACGGCTGTTGACTCCTGCACAGGCCATGATGTTGCCGCTTAGTGCTCTTGGTTCCCTGTGTCGTATTTAATATATTTCAATATTAATGTTATTCAAAGTTTAGTATACACAAACATTTTAATATTATTAGTACCGGAAACTCCATATACTTTACCGTATGAAAATAGGTGACATTTTTAAAGCGCCATCTTCGTAGATGGGTGTTCAACTATTAAATGGTTTTCCGGTGAGAAATCTAATTAAAAAATAGCACTATTTCTGTTAAACGGTGGTTTATTACTGTTATGCTAGACTAAATAAACTTTTACAATTTAGCTAAACCATACAATCTTTCATTACAATGGCTATTTTTAATTACAGTTCTTCCACTAGATCTTTACCCACACGTCATCAGTTATGTGTAGCTAGTAAAGACAATTCATATGTTCACATCCTTATTACTTACGTGAGATAATAAAGAATAAAAGATAAAGTACATTTTTTAAGTAGTAATGCAATGCTTTCTCGAGAGATGGCGCTAAAAGCATTATAAATATTTTAAAACCGAAATAATTTTTACTTGTAATTACAAATTTAATCTATAAAATCTTGGTGTTTAACAGTTCTAAAAATTGAAAGGTTGCACAAAAAGCAATATAAAGTGAGAGAGATAATTTAAAATTTTCGAAAAATTTATTTTTAGTACTGCTTTTTTAAAAAACTAAAAAGTGCGGGAAGGAGTGAGAACTGCATGATTCATTTAATGAAAAAGTATAATTTCATAGATCGTAGAATATCGTACCAAGGAATTAATGATTCTTTGGTAAATTCTATCCTTTTATTGTAAAAAATCAATTTGTCCATTCCCTTGCACAAGTTAAAAAGAGAGATGATGCATGCACAAAGTATGCAGTGGGATTGTAAAGGAACATTTTCATTTTTATAATCAATTGCTTAAGAAGAATCTGAAAAGGTTATGCTTTTTTTTATTTCTATTAACTACATTTTATTCACTCTTAAAACAGTTTTACTAAATATGTAGTTTGAAGATGATCACACATTTTCTGTAATTAGAAAAAGTAAAAAATAAAACTATTTTTTGGAACAACTAACTTATTAAAAATTGTAGGTTATCCGAAAGTTTACGACTCTTAATGGTTGTGAACTTGGCTAAAATGTCAAAAATATGAAACTAGTCGTTGATTTTATTAGAAATTCTTGTTTATTAATTCGTACGCATAAGATCTATGACGTGTGGGTAAAGATCGAGTGGAAGAACTGTACTTTTTAAATATTTTAGAAATGTCAGGTTTAGTTGCACACCAAGTTGCAAGACGCATTATTAAATTTTGTCTTCTATAGCCCCTTTATTTTCAAATAGCAGCGACAACGATTGATCTCGTCGCTGGAGCAAAACTATGTCGGTGACATTGGAAGTTACCAGTTTTGACATTTCGTTTTACACTAAATCTTAGGTTTAGTAATCATCATACACAAAAATTTTATTTTTAGATTTTTTCTTTGGTTCTTTAGTTCATAGGTGAATAATAAATAAGTTATTTGTATTAAACGATGTTTCGAAGGAGGGTTTCCTTCTTTATCAAATTTATTTGCATCTTAGACGGCTAATTATTATGATATGTTATTATTGATGTTGATTTATTTAATTTACATGTTTCAACAAATAAAAAAACATGTAAATTAAATAAATCAACATCAATAATAACATATCATAATAATTAGCCGTCTAAGATTCCGTCTAACCCTCCTTCGAAACGTCGTTTAATACAAAAAACTTATTTATTATGCACCTATGAACTAAAGAACCAAAGAAAAAATCTAAAAATAAAATTCACATAGTTCAAGAAAAAACAACAAAATATACACAAAAATTATCACAATTTAACATGAATTTGATAACGGAGATTCATGTTATGTAAAAAGATCATATTAATGTAATATACTGTAATAACTACGAAATTGTAATTTTTAAAGAAATTTTTGTTAAAATGACGAAACAATATGCATGTGCTGATTTTTCTTTATTAAAGTTTGTGCCTGGTTTGCTCCACGATGTTGCTACTATTTGAAATAGAGGGGCTATATTGTCTTCCACTTTTCAAAATAAGTTTCCAGTATTAACAAATATTAAGTATTTGGTATACATAAAGCTCAGATTGTGTGTGCAATTCACAAGCGATTAGCTACTACTTATAGCCCCTTTATTCTTAAGTAGTAGCGACAACGATTGACTTCTCCGCTGGAGCAAAAGCACCAGAACGATGTTGGCGACATTGAATATTACCAGATTTGACATTCCGTCCTTCAATAAATCTTAGGATTAATAATAAGCATGCACAAACATATTCACAATTTAACATTAATTTGATAATTCGTGTTCTGTAAAAACGACCATATTAATATGGTATATATTTCTGTAATTGCAATTTCTGAACAATGTTTTATTGAATTTTCACGACACCATGCACGTAGTAATTTTTTCGTTATTAAAGTTTGTGTCAGGTTTGTTCCACGATGTCGCTACTATTTGAAATATAGGGGCTATACTACTACTGATGAGAGTCAATAACCTCGAAACAACAGTCTGTCTCGAAGCATCGTGTGTGAATTGCACTTGCTTGGGTTAACGTCTAATGTTATACTTTAGATATTTTTAATTAAATCAAAGCTCACTATTGTTGGTGATTTTTATAAATATTTTATATTTATATTTTATCAAAATATTAAGTTAAATACAACTTTAGCTTACAGAACCTTGCCTACATTTTTATTGTAATATAATATAATTTATTAAGTATTCTTGTAAAATAGAAAAACACTGTAATGTATAATTTTGAAAATTTTAAAAAGAACTAAAATAATATAAATCTATATATTTCATTACAACTGTTGCAGATTTTTTAGAAATCTTTCTGTAAAGATATCCAAATTGTACGTTGGTAACAGTGGAATCAATGACATGTCGCTTTTAAAAACTTTGTCAAACCGCTACTATTGCTACTACTCTGAATATCTTCTACTGTACACAGTGAGTAACTAAAAAGGAGGCGTTTCGTACCTTGCCCTCTTTAACGTGAATTTTCTCTAAATGAAGTCTTTAATATTACTAGACTGTACGAAAGGTAACAGGATGCACCTCTATTTCTTATCAGTCACAGGACCTTTTAAAGTTTCTGGTGTTATTGTAACTTGTGATATTTTTTTTAGTACAATAAATTATATAACCGTCTTATTGATATTTCTATAATGAATGTGACAAATTAGTTTAATTACAACTTACAGCAAAAAGGTTATTATTAACTTTAAAAGAATTATTTAAATATTTGCATTACTAGAAGAAAGGAGATAAAAAATATATAATGTGATAAAATGATAACCATGGCACGCCATCATCGATTTTCACAATCGATCACACAGTACTATGGAATCATTCGCATGTAGTTGCGAAAAGTAATTCGAGTTTTATGTTCTACACACATGTACGTAAGGGAAACATGTAGTCTCAAAAAAGCAAGTATGGTAGCTAAGAATAGTGAACAATCCAGCTGAAAAAGATTTGTTAGTCGGCAAAAGGGTTTTCTAGAAAACAAGTAGTGTTATGATATAGAGATGCTACTAAACCAGTTTTCTCCAGAAATTAAATTGTGCTTAAATGAACAAAAAGGTTTGCTAAGCAACTTTCCAATATGCTTGCTTACATCAGTGCCAACTTGTAGAATATTTTTATATCCAGAAGACTCATTTCTTTATAGTACAGGATCCGTTATTGATGTCGTTGAGCACCGATCGAGTAACCGAATAAAATGTATTTTTTATGAAATAAAATATGTTAACAAAAGTAACGTAGATGAGTTACCTAAATAAATTTGTTCAAGGATATTTTTAATTAAAAATTCATTATTTAATTTTTTTAAATACTTTCACCGATCTCGTAACCAAAAAAAATTAACACTAATTAAAAGTGCAAACCCTATAGAAGACGCAAACACAGGGTTGCTTACCTTTTTCTGTTCAAGGCTATACAGTTGCCAAGTTTAAATAAGTGAATTGAAAGTGATACCTTCACCGATCGAATAACCAAATAAATTATATGTCAAAATAAAGCTTTTTTTTTCAAAACGATAGTATAAGGTTGCTTGCAAAAAAACCGTTCAAGAGTCAGGGTTGCAAGGGTTTAAAATTTTTAAATCGAAGCGTGCGAGAGAGTTAATTTTTTTTTGTTACGAGATCGGTGAAAGTATTTAAAAAAATTAAATATTGAATTAATTAAGAAATTTAAAACGACATAATTATTTACATATTTTGTTTTGGGAAGCTTTTTTGTAGTCGTAATGTTAATAAATAAAAACACACACACAATTAAAACATTTGCTATATTAAAATTATTATTTTTATGATCATTTCGAAAGCGTATATATCTTTCTTCTTCAGAAAATACAATCTGTTTACCTGCAATTACAAAATAGAAAATAGTGGTGAGAGAATTAAAATAACTTTTTTTTTAAACTTACATGAAAAGAATTCTTCTGTAAAATTTTTTTTTATAAATTATAAAGAAGAATAAAATAAATAAGGTGGAATTTACACACCAGTGAGTTATTAACTACATATTTGATTTATTGTTATCTAATGTTAGAATTATTAATTATATTTGGTGATATCTCGCAAGAAGTTATTTGGATAAATTTATGTCAAGGATTAAATATTTTAAGAGCGCATGTCATTCTTGAATTATTGTTAAAATGTCTAATTTTCGCTTTTCATAAGGATTCACAATTTTACCAATTACTATAGATGGAAAATATTTTTATTTTTTTATTAAAAGGAAATTTTTAAAAATATTATTTAATTACTATTCAATTTTTTAAATAGTAAAAAATAGCATAATCAATTTTAATTATAATTTAATTGTTGTTTAAAGGATTAGACATCAAAAAATTACTTAAAATAAGTTATTGTAAATTATGTTAAGGTTTTCAATGTCAGTTTTGTAATTAATCGCATTTGGATTTTTTTTATTTCTATCATTTCGTGAATTAGCCTTTTTTTAAGTTTCTTCCTTTTTGTAAAATTTTAGGGTTATTATAATTGAAATTATCGATGTTGTCTATTGCGTGATCTGATAAAGCAGTGTTTGGTTAATTTGGTGTAGATAATTTAACTTTGATTGAATTTTTATGTAGGGTTATTCTTTTTTTTTAATTTTGTTTTGTTTGACCTATATATTGAGCTTGACAATTGTTGCATTCTATTTGATAAACTATATTAGTTTCATTGCCTATACTTGTTTTGTCTTTTAAGTTATTGAAAAATTTATGACCTATTGTATTATAGTTTTTATATGTAGTGTTAATATTATATTTTTTTAATTGTTTAGCAATTGTTTGAGATAATTTAGGAATGAATGGAAGAACAATGAGTTTAGTTTCAGGGTTATTCTGGTAAATATGGAAATCTTTACCTGGCAATTGGGTTGTAAGTCAGTATTTTGTTCTTCATTTTTAATTTTTTTAAATTTTATTTTTTTTATTCTATTTGTTATACTTGAATTTATGAAGGTTAGTGGATAATTATTTTTTTGTAACATTATTTTTATTTTTTTTTAATTTTTTTTATGAAATTTATTTGAAGATAAAATAATTGCCCTATCTACGAGGTTATAAATTAAACTTTTTTATATTTTAAAGCTGTATTGGAATTGTAATTTAAGTATCGATCTGTTTTAACTTCTTTTCTATACCAATCTGTATCTATTGTGCCATTTGTATTTCTAAAAATTGTTAAATCTAAGAAGTTTATTGAATTTTGTAAGTTTTCTTGTTCTATAGTAAATTGTAATCGTGGATGAAATTTATTAAAGGTTTCGAATATATGATTTATATTATTTTTTTCTGCGCTTATTATAATGTCATCTACATATCTATTATAACTTGATATTGTGTTTAATTTGTTTAATATTATTTCTTCTATGTTTTGTAATACTAAATCTGCAATTGTACTAGAGAGGGGTTGACCCATTGCAACACCATATTTTTGTTTATATATTTGTTCATTGAATTGAAAAATGTTTGAATTTAAAATGTTTTTTACAGCTGTTATAAATTCATTTTTTGGAATTTTTGTTAAAATTTTAATTTTATCCCAGTAATTATTTATTGCTTTTATTGCTAGTTCTATGGGGATGTTTGTATAAAGAGATACTATGTCTAAAGAGAAGAAAACATGATTTTCTGGAATTTTTAAGTTCTTTAATTTATTTTTATAAGTCCAAGAATCTTTTACACTGTATTTGTTTTTTGTTGTTATTTGTGTTAAAATTTGAGATAAATGTTTAGATAAATTATATAGTGGACTTATATATGTATGTTGCAACAATAGGTCTTAATGGGTTATTTTTTTAATCTAATTTAGGCAGTCCGTAAATTTAGGGATTAGTCCGTTATGGGAGATTAATTTTTATAAGTATAATCGTCTATATATTTATTTTTAAGCCATGTTTTTAACATTTTATTATTATTAGTTTGTATTAAATTAGTTGGGTCTTTTTTTTCTTTTGTATAAGTTTCTTCATCTTTGAGGAGTTGTTGCAGTTTTTTGTTGTAGTCATTTTTATTAATAATTACTGTTTTTTGAGTTTTGTCAGCTTTAGTTACAATTATGTCTTTATGGTTTTTAAAAAAAACAGTAATTATTAATAAAAATGACTACAACAAAAAAATGCAAAAGCTCCTCAAAGATGAAGAAACTTATACAAAAGAAAAAAAAGACCCAACTAATTTAATACAAACTAATAATAATAAAATGTTAAAAACATGGCTTAAAAATAAATATATAGACGATTATACTTATAAAAAATTAATCTTCCTTAACGGACTAATCCCTAAAATTTACGGACTGCCTAAATTAGATAAAAAATAACCCATTAAGACCTATTGTTGCAACATACATGAGTCCACTATATAATTTATCTAAACATTTATCTCAAATTTTAACACAAATAACAACAAAAAACAAATACAGTGTAAAAGATTCTTGGACTTATAAAAATAAATTAAAGAACTTAAAAATTCCAGAAAATCATGTTTTCTTCTCTTTAGACATATTATCTCTTTATACAAACACCCCCATAGAACTAGCAATAAAAGCAATAAATAATTACTGGGATAAAATTAAAATTTTAACAAAAATTCCTAAAAATGAATTTATAATAGCTGTAAAAAACATTTTAAATTCAAACTTTTTTCAATTCAATGAACAAATATATAAACAAAAATATGGTGTTGCAATGGGTCAACCCCTCTCTAGTACAATTGCAGATTTAGTATTACAAAGCATAGAAGAAATAATATTGAACATATTAAACACAATATCAAGTTATAATAGATATGTAGATGACATTATAATAAGCGCAGAATAAAATAGTATAAATCATATATTCGAAACCTTTAATAAATTTCATCCACGATTACAATTTACTATAGAACAAGAAAACTTACAAAATTCAATAAACTTCTTAGATTTAACAATTTTTAGAAATACAAATGGCACAATAGATACAGATTGGTATAGAAAAGAAGTTAAAACAGATCGATACTTAAATTACAATTCCAATACAGCTTTAAAATATAAAAAAGTTTAATTTATAACCTCGTAGATAGGGCAATTATTTTATCTTCAAATAAATTTCATAAAAAAAATTAAAAAAAAATAAAAATAATGTTACAAAAAAATAATTATCCACTAACCTTCATAAATTCAAATATAACAAATAGAATAAAAAAAATAAAATTTCAAAAAATTAAAAATGAAGAACAAAATACTGACTTACAACCCAATTGCCTAGGTAAAGATTTCAATATTTACCAGAATAACCCTGAAACTAAACTCATTGTTCTTCCATTCATTCCTAAATTATCTCAAACAATTGCTAAACAATTAAAAAAATATAATATTAACACTACATATAAAAACTATAATACAATAGGTCATAAATTTTTCAATAACTTAAAAGACAAAACAAGTATAGGCAATGAAACTAATATAGTTTATCAAATAGAATGCAACAATTGCCAAGCTCAATACGTAGGTCAAACAAAACAAAATTAAAAAAAAAGAATAACCCGACATAAAAATTCAATCAAAGTTAAATTATCTACCCCAAATTAACCAAATACTGCTTTATCAGATCACGCAATAGACAACATCCATAATTTCAATTTTAATAACCCTAAAATTTTACAAAAAGAAAGAAACTTAAAAAAATGCTAATTCACGAAATGATAGAAATAAAAAAATCCAAATGCGATTAATTACAAAACTGACATTGAAAATCTTAACATAATTTACAATAACTTATTTTAAGTAGTTTTTTGATGTTTAATCCTTTAAACAACAATTAAATTATAATTAAAATTGATTATGCTATTTTTTACTATTTAAAAAATTGAATAGTAATTAAATAATATTTTAAAAATTTCCTTTTAATAAAAAAATAAAAATATTTTCCATCTATAGTAATTGGTAAAATTGTGAATCCTTATGAAAAGTGAAAATTAGACATTTTAACAATAATTCAAGAATGACATGCGCTCTTAATATAAAATATTTAATCTTTGACATAAATTTATCCAAATAACTTCTTGCGAGATATCACCAAATATAATTAATAATTCTAACATTAAATAACAATAAATCAAACATGTAGTTAATAACTCACTGGTGTGTAAAGTCCACCTTATTTATTTTATTCTTCTTTATAATTTATAAAAAAAAAATTTTACAGAAGAATTCTTTTCATGTAAGTTTTAAAAAAAAATTATTTTAATTCTCTCACCACTATTTTCTATTTTGTAATTGCAGGTAAACAAATTGTATTTTCTGAAGAAGAAAGATATATACGCTTTCGAAATGATCATAAAAATAATAATTTCAATATAGCAAATGTTTTAATTGTGTGTGTGTTTTTATTTATTAACATTACGACTACAAAAAAGCTTCCCAAAACAAAATATTTGAATATTGAATTTTTAATTAAAAATATCCCTGAACAAATTTATTTAGGAACTCATCTACGTTACTTTTGTTAACATATTTTATTTCATAAAAAATACATTTTATTCGGTTACTCGATCGGTGCTCAACGACATCAATAACGGATCTTAGACTATTACTGTCTTCAGTAAAACATATTCGCAACATCTTAATAAATCTCAAGTAAATTTTGATATTTACAATCTCTTTTGATTCCGCATTTACACGTCCGCATTATTATTTTATTTCAAATTTTGGTAATGATTTTTTAATGCTGCAGCATATTTAGTACAAAATATGTTTTTGATAGTTGCAACAAATATTACTGATAATGTTGATGTTGTTTTTGTTAAATATTCTGAAGTTATACTGTTAGATTGGTCAAAGATCAGAGTCAAAATAGTAAATAAAAAAATAGTACCCTGATCATATTAATGTACATGTCAAAAATTGTAAAGGTTGCTTTTGGAGCAAAATAATTAGAAAATTAACAATTCAAGAAGAATTTTGATTTGGACAGTGGAGTGGAAGAATTTATGTTTTAAGAATGTTCAAAATAAAAAATTTCCTGTAATGAAAAAATTTATTCAAGTGAATTCCAGATGACAAATTGCATATTTGTGACAGTGCGACAAAATAACTATTTTGGTATATTATTTAATTGAACTGTGATAAAATCGTGTTATAGAGCAAACACAAGCTTTAGGTAGCTTCTTTGTCCGACACAATGTATAAACAAATTAATAAACAAATAAAAAAAAGTATATCATTAATTAAATTCTATTAAAGCAGTATGCTTTTGACGTGCCAACCACTATTTTTCTTTTCACAATAGTATTCTTTTTACAATGTAAACTGGATGCACCAAATAACATTACCAGATTACCTCATTTAAAAGTTTTAATAATTTTTTCTAAATGTCTGATTTATATTATTTCTCCCTAGGAGCCCCTTATTGACTATTATAGTATACTTTTTTATAACTTCTGGATCAATCTATCACCCTGTCAAATTTTATATTAAAAATAGCTTAATTTATTCATCCCAGTCTCCTTGCCTTGGCAATATATGACGATACCCTAACATTACAATTAATTATTAATTTTGACTAATGTTTAGTTTAAGTAATAATCATGTTGTTAACATGTGCGTTTGCTGTTGTTTTAATAAATTAAAGACCAAGGATAACGCACTATCAAACATGAGAAACTGGTAAGATTAAACTACACTGCATGCATTTACTGCATTAAATAAAAGTTTTGATTATTTGAACCGTTTTGAA
Organism: Agrypnus murinus; assembly: GCA_929113105.1. Classification (NCBI taxonomy): domain Eukaryota; kingdom Metazoa; phylum Arthropoda; class Insecta; order Coleoptera; family Elateridae; genus Agrypnus; species Agrypnus murinus. The sequence goes on along the minus strand of OV816024.1, from coordinate 224,136,872 downwards.
CAATACTCCTTTTAGAAATAGACATAAATTATCCTTTAAAAAATTGTACCTATTATTTTTTTTTTGTTTTCTTTTTGTATAATCAAGCCCAGATTATTATACAAAGCCATTCATTGTTAGTGTAAGTTTTAAGCTAAACATTTTATTACTAGCCAAATATTTATAAATATAAAATAGCAAAACAAGTCTTCATGAATAATAAATTGTAAAATAATAAACTTCAATAAATTGCTATATCAAAAGTAAATAATTAAAATTGCTAATATTTACATCGTTTTTTTTAATAATAATAATACAATGTCTGTTAAAACAAGTACATCAAAGTATATAAATTAAAGATTTAATGTACTGTTATGTTTCGATGGTTGTTTATAAACAACATACTTTTATTTAATATTTATATTATAATCTTTAACCTCTTATACATTTCGGTGTCGAGATGTCGGCCGCACTGAGCCGCAGGGTAGAAATACTGTGTGTGTGTGTGTGTGTGTGTGTGCGCGCGCGCGCGCGCGAGTCGAAGTTACGGATTCTGCCTTGTAAGCAAGTATACTGCGCTCGTGGTTTAACCATCCAAGTATTTATTTAAAATTATCATATTTACTAAAATGTTAACAAGGCTAAACAAATACATATTTGATTTGCGATACGTGATATGACTTTTCTTGTATAGGAAATTTAGATAAAGTTACTTTTAAGTATCCCAAATTTTACGAATGATATTCAATTTATATTTTCTGCAATAAAAGCACTTTCACTTTCAAATAAAATATCTTGATAAAGAAGGCCCATTTTAACAGATTAGCTGTGATAAAAAATATAATCATAAATACGCTAACGAGAGAAGATATTGTTTTTCTCTTTGAGATCCTGTAGTATAATGCTGCGACAACTCAAAGGAGGTTCTTTTTTATCCAACGACCGTCTTTGATGCTGACTACGAAACCGTCATTCCAACGTCTTTGTAATATGCCTAAAGTACGTTTAACCCATTCAAACTAGAGTCTTGTAGATAAATATCGTTTTAAGCAACCAAATTATTGAACATAAACGATAAACCTCAATTACTTAACATAGCAGCTATTAAAGAACAATTACTTGCGATTGGCTGGATATGTACTTTAATTATACCCTTGCTTATTAGGGTATTAAATAGGAAATTTAATAACAATTAACAGCAAATATCGTTTATCAGCAACTTTTCTGTAAGCTTTGAGTGCTCACAGCACTAAAATGTGTAGCACTAAAATCATATGTGTAAGTCTTCGAAGTTTAATGGTTCATTTATTAGTTGACATTATCTTAACTATAGTTGGAAATAATTGGTCGTGAATACCTTTGATCAATACTTTCATTTGTAATGAATTTGAGTGTGGATTAGTATTAAACGTCCTTATTAATTATTTATTAGTGTTTGTTTATTGACATACTTGTTTGCCATTTAAATATATGCATTTTTTATATTTGTCTAAGCTTATTGTGCATATTCCAAATGTAAAAGGGCAGTTATTTAAATATATCTTAACCATGGAACTCTGTTTGATCCCTGAGGCGTAGTGTCATAAGAGCAGAAAATCAGCACTTCAATATACGTAAAGGGTTGTATGACGCCGTAGTAGCTTTTTTTCTTAAATTCGTCAAGGACTGTCTATCACACATTGGTATTGGCGACATTATGGTCAGAAAAACAAAGTGGTTTAACCAATTTTAAAAACTTGATATGTTTCCGGCTTTTACGCGTACAATAAACAGCGATTTTTTTGCTCTATGAGTTCAAAGTCCAAACCAACAGTAGCAACTGTTTGTTGAGTAGTGTAATAAAATTGTACTTACTTTTACGTGTATTTTTCTGAATTCGTTACTCGTTTATCAACTTTAGGTATGTGTCATTCAACTCACCTGAAAAAAAAACAGTGATTATTTATTAGAAAATTGAGGAACCTAACTACAAGGATAGGTTTTTTTCTACATATATGTTATAAGTTCTAATTTAAAGTCATAAAATCTGATGTAACAGTTTCATAAAAGAAAAAGTATTTGGTAGTAAGTATATTTGAAGAACGAAGTAATTAGTAAGCATTTCATATATATACATACATTCTTCCTTCGCTAAGTTCGCTTCCCTTACTAGACAAGTGTTTTGTCTTACCTAATAACATCATATGATGGAAATAAAGAATCTAACTAACTAACCTATACAAATCGTTCCACAAAATAGGTGAATACGGTAGGGACAACAACAATATCGATGTTCTTACGATAATTGCGTCAGTAACATCAAATTTGACTTATTAATTTTTAAAAATTATTTTTATCTCTCATCTTTGTATTTTAGACAGTCAGCGGTTATATTTTACAATATTCAAGAAAAATATAAAATCTTAAAACAGTGGACAAAAATCAATTTAAAATAGGAAATATATGTAGCTATTTCTGTTTCTAGTTATTAAGGCACCAAAGTTTGAGTTTTTATCGTTATTATGTAGTGTTGGGAAATGGAAATATTTACACTTTGGAAATATTTCAAGGAAACACTAATAAATTTCCGATAAATTTCCAATAAATTTCCGTCTTAACCTTGAAATAATGTACGATTGCGCATTTCAATTTTTGAAGTTTCTAACCTCATTTTTAAATGTTGTATTATTAATAAAATTAAAAATTAACAAAATAAAACTATTATCATCTTTTATCCATCGTTAGTGATAAACCTAACTTTCATGAGGAAATGTTCCTTATTCAGTTTTATAATTATTATTTATTATTTGTTTCTTTCATTCTTCACTGGAATGATTTTTTTAAATTTTTGTTAACCTTGAAATAATGTACGATTGCGCATTTCAATTTTTGAAGTTTCTAACCTCATTTTTAAATGTTGTATTATTAATAAAATTAAAAATTAACAAAATAAAACTATTATCATCTTTTATCCATCATTAGTAATAAACCTAAATTTCATGAGGAAATGTGCCTTATTCAGTTTTATAATTATTATTTTTTATTTGTTTCTTTCGTTCTTCACTGGAATGATATTTTTTTTATTTTTTGTTTTTTTGAATAAAATTTTCAGTTATTTGTTGGTGCACCTGTTAAACTGCGTTTGAAATTCATTAACATTTTTTGACATATGCCATTTCAAGTTTCAGGAAAAGTTTTCAGAAATATATTTCCATGGAAAATTTCCAAAAAATAATTTTCCGAGAATTTACCGGAATTTTATTATTTGAATTTTTATGTCATGTTTTTGAAATATGTACTAACAGACGTGTTCATTCATTTCTTAATTTATACACAAGCAGTACTACAAAAAATTAATTACAAATGCTAGAAATAATGCATATGACTTCGGCGGCGGCTTCCATCATCCATCATTGAGTATTTAATAGGTGAAATAAATAAAGATTATTAAAAGTTTCACAGTTTTATTAAAATATACCTGACAATATTGTTTCGACAGCTATGCTGTCATTATCAAAGGTAATATAATTATAAACAAACACGTCGCTAAGGTAGATACAAAATAGGTAACTAGATAAAATAATAATAATAATAAAAATTAATAATAAAAATCATAATTAAACATCTAATACTTCCAGTAACGGAGAATTACTGAGCTCAAGTTGTTCATTCATTAAAGGTACCCTGAGTTTGTGTTTGTATATCTCAAAGGCTTCTAAAATGTCTAATTTGCGTTTGTTATTACAAAAATGTAGGAATTTAATATTATTTTGAGGAGTCATTTTAAATAAATTAATAATTTTAATTTAAATTTAATAATTTAAATTTAAATTTTGTCCTTTTCCAAAATTTACCAACAAAATTAAAGAAATTTTGGCCGTTGAATGCGAAACTATACTTAAGAAAGATCATAATAACTATGCAAAATTCCAAATTTCGAATTTGTTAAAAGAGATGTCTTTGAAACAGGACAAAATGTACAACACATCTAACATATCACTTCTTCAATCTATAAAACAGAAAATCACAGAGAACAATCTAATTTCTGTTAAAGCAGATAAGGGTAGCACTTTGGTAATTCTTTCTAAAGATATTTACATACAAAAAGTTAATGAATTTATTAATAAAGAAAATTTTGAAACGTTAAACAAAAACCCAACCACAAAATTCCAAAAAGAAATAAAACAAGGTTTAGAAAACTGCAATATCTGCTTTTCAGAATTAGAAAAGCAACAAATCATTAATAAAAACCCACAAATACCTAAACTGTATGGATTAGTGAAGACCCACAAACAGAATATGCCAATAAGACCAGTTGTATCATACATCAATGCACCTAATCACATTTTATCCAAAAAACTGAACCAGATTATTAACACGATAGGTTACAAATCGAAATACTCTGTTAGAAATTCATTAGAATTAGTAGATAAGCTGCAAAACATACATCTTCCACCACATTCCAAACTTGTTAGTTTTGATATTTGCAACATGTTCTCCAGAATACCACCACAAGAATGTATTCCTTTATTAGATAGTTTCTTGATCAATAGTAATATAGAATTAGTTAAAAGGTTAGAGTTAATTCAATTATTTGACCTTTGTATAAGTCAAAATTATTTCACTTTTAATAACATAATTTATTTACAAAAGGATGGTTTACCTATGGGTAATTCTCTAAGTCCTCTATTAGCTAACATATTTATGGACAAGTTTGAAGATCGAATATTTGAATTAAACCTCTCTAAACACATTATCTTCTGGTTTCGTTATGTTGATGACATTTTAGCTTGTTTTGACAGTTCTTTTGAGGTTATCAATGAATTTTTAATTCTTATAAACAATATCCATCCTAATATAAAATTTACACTAGAAACAGAACAAAACAGGGCTATAAACTTTCTAGACTTAAATATCAAGATTAACGCAGACAATCTTTTTGAATTTTCCATATACAGAAAACCAATACAAACAGACATAACAATACCAAATGAATCTTGTCACCACAATACACATAAAATAGCAGCATACAGATCATTAGTACACAGAGCTTTAACTATTCCACTAACAAAATCAAATTTTAGCAAAGAGATATCAACCATTAAACAACTAGCACATGCAAATCATTATAATCCGAACATGATTGACACTTTAATTAAACAAAAAGATTATAGGTTAGCTATCAAAAGAATATATCCCATTGACAATCAAACAGAAGACACAAATTACATATCTATACCATATTTTGGCAAAATATCAGAAAAAATTGCACATATACTAAGAAAAACCAACAATTATAAAATAACATTTAAAACCAACACTAACACTTTTTCATTTTTATTTAATGCTAAAGACAGAACACATGATATCATGAAATCGGGCATTTACCGTTTAAATTGTTCTTTTTGTAGTTCGGTATATATTGGACAAACACTTCGAAATTTTGACATAAGATATAAAGAACACGTACGTCATTACAAAAATAAACATCCTGAAAAATCGAATTACGCCAAACACCTTTTAGAACAAAATCACACAATGACTCCTCAAAATAATATTAAATTCCTACATTTTTGTAATAACAAACGCAAATTAGACATTTTAGAAGCCTTTGAGATATACAAACACAAACTCAGGGTACCTTTAATGAATGAACAACTTGAGCTCAGTAATTCTCCGTTACTGGAAGTATTAGATGTTTAATTATGATTTTTATTATTAATTTTTATTATTATTATTATTTTATCTAGTTACCTATTTTGTATCTACCTTAGCGACGTGTTTGTTTATAATTATATTACCTTTGATAATGACAGCATAGCTGTCGAAACAATATTGTCAGGTATATTTTAATAAAACTGTGAAACTTTTAATAATCTTTATTTATTTCATGATTATGGAGTTCCACAAAATAAGGCTGGAAACAATAAACAAGATATTTAATAGGTATTCGAATTGTTCTGATGTACAGACAAACCCTTGCATGCCGCTGTAGTTCGTTTTCCTTTACGCGTTTTACAAAACCGATTTGCTAATTCCTGTTTATAAGCTTTGGCATAATATTTTCTTTATTCTTTAAATTTTTAAGCCATAAATTGAAAATACATTATACCTATTTAAAGCACAAGACTTATTTTTGTTATGTTTCGTTTCAGAATTCTACTTGGCCAATCTATGCATTTCCAAGTTAAAGGTTTTACGCTGTAGATTTGCTAGCTCTCCTTAGTTTTGCGATTTCTTAATTATGTATTTATATTGTAAAAAGCGTTATTTGTAATCGATGCATTTCTATACGCTCGTGACCGAATGTTTCGTTTCGGAACTAAACATCCTCCCTCTACTTGCTTACTACGTCACCAATCGATTGTTTACAAATCTTAACACAAAACAATTCTCAGCCGTGTGTTAAAGTATTTGATGTGGAGAATTTTCACGAAATTCGATACGATGAGTGTTTGTCTCTGTCAATCCGTTTTTTTTTTCGAAATTTTGTAGTTTCATTTCAGATTCGAATATTTGATAGTGGTAGTAAAAAGTAGAATAGGAATGTCTGAAGAACCAACTACAAGGTTGGTATATTAAGCTTATGATATATGGATTCAATGTAGAATTTCAGTATGTATGTATGTATAATAAACCGGAGGGGTGGGATAAGCCAAAGAGGGGGATATGTCGGAAGAGAAGAGGGTAATCTGGTAGAGGGGAGTGTTAGGCTTAGAATCAACTGGTTATGCTTGGTTGCGTTCATTTAAATAATCACTCATGAAAATCCAAAGGATTGTAATCATACAACGAATTTATATGAGGAAATCCTTCAATCCTTTCGACTATCATGTCTTGACGGGGTTTCTCTATTGTTTAATATGTATATATTTCGGAGACAGCATAGAAATCGTCAAAATATATTTATCAGTTGTTACCAAAAGTTTCTGTAAGTTTTCTTTAAGTTACCTTTAAATAATTTGTAGCACTAAACCGCACTTACAGTGTGTAAAAAACCATTAACTTGATTAATGGATGGGAGAATCAAGATGGCGGGTGAGCAAAGTGTTGTGTTGAATCAGACCTCTTGCAAACGGTGTAAATCAAGAGTTGTAAATGGTCTAGTGTGTAAAAATTGTGAATCTTTTTATCATAATAGTTGTGCTAAAAAAACGTGCAATGTTAAAATAATTGATGACCGCACACTTGTGTGTTGTGATAGTAATTTATTAACCTTGGGTGAAGACGAAGCATTCTTAAATGCTATGGAGAAAATAGCTGCTGAAGAGAAAAAAGTAGATATTCACATATTTAATTATGTAATTAAGCAAAAAGATATCATCATAAAAGAATTGAATGATAAAATAAAATTATTAAATGAAAAAATTGATAACATGATTAAACGTGAGCAACCTTTATACTCGCACACTGCGCAAGCTCCAGCACCAATTCCTCGTGAAAAGGCAAGTGAAAATGGTAAGGTTGGTAATGGCAAAGCCCCACATGCGCATGCGGTCGAAAACTCATCCTCCAGTAAAGCAAATGGCTACGGCTCGAGTGGCCGTAAAAATAACAGAAATGAAAACAAACGTAATATTACAATAAAAGAATTATCATCTGGTATTATCCAGGTTGAAAACAGTCTTAAATTGCAAGAATATATAAACCCACCAAAACAATCAGATAACCATGATAAAACCAAAGAACGGCCAATGATTCCTAAATATGTAATGCTACATGTTTATAGAATCGACCCAATAATAACTGCAGATGATATGCATAATATGCTGAAATCACATATTCCAGAAGTAAAGTGCGAGGCTCTCACACCTAAGTACCCGGAATTGTATTCATCGTTTAAAATTAGTGTGTATGAAAGTAGCTTCAAGAAAGCGATAGACCCATCCATCTGGCCACAAGGCGCTTGTATAAGTCGTTTTTTACAGATCCGACCCAGAGCTCAAAATCAAACGTAAATTTTGATCCAAGTATCCTGCTTTTAAATGTAAACACATTAAGTAGTGATAAAATTAATTATCTCACTGTAGATATTGAAAATTATAATTTAAAATTTCTATGTACTACCGAAATAGGTACAAAATCTGATTGTATTGATAGCATTTATATTGATGGTTTTAAATTAATTGATTTTTATTGTAGGCCTTCTTTAAAATGTGGAGGAGTAGGAATCTGGGCCGAAAAAGGTTTAGATGCTAAAAGAATTGACTTAAATGTTTTTTGTATTGAACAACACTTTGAAGTTTGTTGTGCTGTATACAAACATGAAAATTGTACTACAATCATTTTGAATTGTTATCGGTCTCCATCTGGTAACGAAGATATTTTTATTGAAAGAATTGTAGCAGTGTTAGAGAAATTACACAATCCAAATGTTAATCTTATCATATGCGGAGATATAAATTTTGATAGGTACACTAGTCGACATTTTAATATCTTATGCAATGCTTTATCTTGTTTTAATTTTAGGCCTGTGGTAGGATGGCCCACTAGAGTCGGCAGAAATAATTCAAGTATCATTGATCAAATCTTTTTAAATTTTGATTGTGATGATAATTGTCTCGTTCTAGACAATTTTATATCTGATCATAGGTCAGTTTTCGTAGAATTCAACTGGCAAGACGAAAGTACAGCTAATGTTCGATATAAAAAAAGATATTTTAATGAATCACAAATTACGCATTTTCAAGATGCCCTCCAAGAGGAAACGTGGATTAATGTAATTGAAAAGCAAGGTATAAATGCTGCTTTTGAATGTTTTTATCGCATATTTATGTATCACTTTAATATGTATTTTGTAGAAAAAGAATATCGTCTCAATAAAAAAGACAAGAAAAAATGGGTAAACGACTCAGTTAAATTATCAAGCATGCACTTAAAGGATCTCTACTTCTTAAAAAATGTACATCCTGAATTAGAAATGCATTATAAGAATTTTAAAAGAGAGCATTCTGCTCTAGTTAAAAAATCCAAAAAGGATTATTATCAAAATAAAATTAGCATATCTGAAAATCCTATAAAGACTGCTTGGAATGTAATTTCCGACTTATCAAACAAAAACCCAAATCAAAAAGTATGGGCAATAGATCTAAATGGTCAAAGAATACATGACCCTGAAGCATTGGTTTCTTTGTTTAATAATTATTTTGTGGAAACTCCCCTCAATATTGTAGGTAAAATTAACTGTACAAATCCATCTAGTAATAATAGCAATAATTTCCAGGCAAACTCATTGTTTTTGTTTCCATTTACGGAAGAAGAATTGTTTAAACTATTACTGCATAAATTATCAACCAAAAAATCATCAGGACCTGATGGTGTTCCCCCGTTTATTGTTAAAAGAGTAATTCACTTATTAGTCAAACCATTAACACATTTAGTAAATCTCTCGTTTACAGAAGGAAGGTTTCCTAATTTCTTGAAAGATGGAAAGGTTGTTCCAGTTTTTAAGAAAAAAAACCCTAACTGTTTAGACAACTACAGACCAGTTACTCTTTCCTATACTTTTTCAAAGATTTTTGAAATTTGTTATTTAGAACGATTAATGAGTTTTGTTAACTCCTTTAAGATATTATGCGAAAATCAACATGGTTTTCGAAAGGGTATGTCTACTATCACTGCTCTACATTCATTTTATAATGAGATTGTTACGTGCATTGAAGCAGGTAAAAACCCAGTTGGTATTTTTTTGGATCTAAGTCGTGCTTTTGATTGTGTTAATCATGATAAACTACATGATAGCTGTACTATTTAATTATGGCATCAGGGGTACATCCCTACAATGGATAAAAACATTCATTGAAAATCGTAAACAATATGTTTCGATTCAGTGTAGCATTGATAATTTTATTCATACGGTAAATTCTAATTACTTAACTACTAATATTGGTGTGCCTCAGGGAAGTGTGCTAGGGCCTGCACTTTGTATCCTTTATATCAATGAGATAAGTTCAGTTTTACCTAAAAATAGTTTTTCCATGTATGCTGATGACCTGTCAACTATAACTGCAGACAATGCTCATGATATACTGGAGAAAAAGTGTATTGATATTATCAAGCGAGTAACGGAATTTTTTAATGAACATTACCTGTACATTAATGCTGAAAAAACTCAATTAATGCAAATTCATAATTGGCAGAAACAGTGTCTTAGTATTGATTTAAATATTGATAATATTAACATTATTAGTAGTAATATCTCTAATGTAAAGTTTTTAGGGCTTTATATGGACAAACATCTTACATGGAAATTCCATTGCGAGTTCTTAATAAATAAGTTAGCTTCAATAACGTACTTAATTAAAAATCTCAGAGAAGTACTGACTATCAAACAGTTGTTGAATTTGTATTATGCCTATGTCGATTCCAGATTAAGATATGTAATTTGTTTTTGGGGGACTTCTACTCTTGCTCAGGAAGTTTTTAAATCTCAAAAACGCATCTTAAGAAGTATTGCTGGAGTTGCCAGTACCTACTCCTGTAAGGGGTTATTTAATAAATACCAGATTCTTACTTTACCATCTTTATTTATCTTTGAAATTTGTTGTTATGTATATAGAAATAAACTTAAATTTGTGATGAACAGTGCAATACATAATATAGATACTAGAAATAAACATAAATTTTATGTAACATGTGCAAAACTTAAAATAACTGCTAATTCACCCAACCATCTTGGACCAAAATTGTTTAATTGTCTTCCAGTCAGTATTAAAGAGGCAAATAGCTTTAATTCTTTTAAAATAGATTTGAAGAAATTTTTGTTAACCAAAACGTATTATTCTATTAATAAGTTCTTTTAATGTAGGTTAATTTTTGTTTACTCTTACTCTTGTACCTGACAATACTATACACTTATTTTTATAGTTGTAAACTATTTTATATTTTAAATTATTCTTAATCTTATATTTTAAGGATGCTTGTATATTGACTATCCCAATATAATTGTGTAAAGATTATCTTTTATGGGAAATAAAGATTATTATTATTATTATTATTATTATTATTATTATTATTATTATTATTATTATTATATTATTAATGCTGGTGTTTCATTTTTTGGCCGCGGTTGTACATTTATTGGCGTTACTTGGAGATTTAAAAGCTAAGATCACACACAGCTACTTTTGCTGCAGTGCAGCATAAAAAACAGCGCAGCACAAGTGAATCCCTGTGTGAACTCCCCTGCAACCTTAAAAGTAGCGCATGCAAGTCGGTTGCATGCAGTATTTGTTTGCTGCGCGCAGTCCAAAAAGTAGCCGCGTGTGAATGGAATTTTTAAGAGTTGCGATGGCTGCAAAAAATATATATTTGGTTGAAACTTTTGCAGCGGCTGCGCCTGCAGTATCAATCTAGTTCTGATGAGAGCGTGTTTTGTTTTTTATTAAAGGTGTCACATTTTTCAATAATGCAAAAATTACTATGTTATGCATTTTTCTAAACGTAATTACGTTGTAAAGAACTTTTTGTAGCTGGAATTTGGTTGATGCAATAGAAAATAGATAAATGTTATCCTTTTAGCATGTCGATCTTGAAATTTTATAATAAATAGTATAGCGAAATATTTTAATGCAAAGTGGAATCATTTTAATCGAATTTACTTTCATTTATTTAAAGAATTAAATAAAATTTCAAAAACAAACACCCTTGTTCAACAGAGCAGATCATTTACTTTCAGAAAAATGTCAGTATTTGTTTTTAACTTCAAAGATGTTCCTGATTTTGTATCAAATTTAAGTCTGTATTAATGCATGCCCTTAATAAGAGAACAGCTAATAAACTGTTGCAGTTGGCTTTGTCTTGTTATTATAATTACACCATATTAGACACAAATTAATGTTTCTTATTAATTCAAACTTGTTAAAAACCGACAAGCACAAGACGAAACACCAACGAATCATAAAATATAATAATATAATACTGCACCTATGCTGCAGCTGTGGGTTGCACGCTGGAAAAGCGTGTTGTGTGTGAACACTATTGCAGCCTTTTATTAGTCTTGCAGTTTTAAAGGGTAGCTGCAGTAGAAAAACTTGCATGATGCACGCTACTTTTAGGATATGTGTGAACACCACGCGAAACTTTTGCAGCCGCAACTCTAAAACTGCGCTGCAAAAGTAGCTGTGTGTGATCTTAGTTTATACTATATATCGGAAATAATAGAACTAATGGCATTAAAAACAATCACGTCAGCGTCAAAGGAACCGACAGCTTATGTTCTTACCGGATCTATATTGGCACACCTGAAAATTAATACTGTGCCGTAGTTGTTTTAATGCCATTAGTTATATTATTGTTTTCGGAAATAATAGAACTAATGGCAACAACCACGACTTCAAAAGAACCGGCATCAGCAGCTTATGTTCTTACTGAATATTTTCGGGGAAATTCATATAATTCTGTGATCCCGGTAATATCATAATATGGGTCATATTTTACTTGTTTGTGTTGTACAGATGAATCAAATTAATTAAAATAAAAGCCTTGTGTTTTTAAATCTTCTTTTATATGTATATCAAACTTTCAAAACAGCATTACTATGTTGCTAATAATACCGATAATAATAGTATTATTAACTATAAGGAATTAAGTAGTAATTAAGAAATTAAGTATTATTAAGTAAAGGTAACCTGACCTACAATTATTATTAATATTTATTTTTACAAACAATAAAACTTCTCTTCCCCCATGCCTCCATAGGTCTTTCACGTCTCCTGCTTTTTCTAATAGTTCGTACATCATTATTTGATGCGTCATCCGGTCATCGTCAGTTCATTTTCGTTCTCTCTTTTCACATTCCCCACCCGTTTCAATCTATTTTGCTGATTGATCGTCTTTATACCTGCCTCTTGATACATGTCTTCCACTTCTTTGTACTTTTTGACCATTTGTTGTTTGCTTTTATCCCTCTATATCTTTTTCTTAAAATTAATCTCTTGTATTAGTACCCACACCTCATCAGAATGTCTCCACTGATTTTATAATCGTTTTGTAGATGCTTATATTTACTTTAGATACTCTGGATACATTTTTGTAACTTTAATAATCTGCTTAAAGCCTACGTACTTATATTCCCTGTCAATAAACGCCTTGAAATTACCATCTACTGCAAGCCATCACTTGTAATTTCCTCCTCTAGAAACCCCGATCTTAAAATTGGTGCGATTTCTGCTTCCTGCTGCTTCAAAACTTAGTTCTCGATCTTCTTGTTCTTGCTACTTGTTTCCTAATATCATGTAAGCAGATTTCCTGTATTAATTTTCAATCCTGCCTGTTTTTCTCATGTTTGATTTTTGTATCGTTACCTGTAGTCCTGTCTATGTTCGTGTCAAAATACAATACAATACACATCGTCAACATAAATCAAACATTGGTATACGTTTTTCAAGATGTTCAAATGTTAACTTCTGTGCGCCTTACCTATTTTGTCGTACGCTCGAGTAACAGTGTGTGTATTTGCTTCAGTATAAATATTACAGTATAAATATCACTAGTTCAACTATCTGAAGCCACCTTGGTACATACCTATCTCGTCTTTAGATTCTTCTCGCAATTCGCATTATCTTTCTTGTATCCTTTCGGAATCGTTTTTACTATGTAACGAAGTTACTTAATTTTGGTTATTTCTTTTGGGTGTAAGAATTAAAATCCGTATCTTCCCGTGCAATCTCAAACCGTTCGGATAAGCGGCCGACTAAAGCGGGAGCACGCGTCTCTTCTCTAACCGATATTTGGCGTGCGCCGCTCCGTTTTTCTCCTACCTCTTCCCCCACGCTCCGAGAGCGCCTATATAAACAGTCGCGGAGCGACGATTTATTCAGTCCGCGTCCAGGACTCCCAGCAGGACCAGCCAGCCCAGCCGACCAGCCAGCCAGCCAGCTCAGCAGACCGGACCGTTCCCGGAGAATATAAGAGTAAGTCCTCTTACCGACTTTCCGATTCTCTTTCCTCCTGCTCTTGTCCGTTCATCCCTTACACCCTGTCCGAGACTTCACTGCGAGTATTCCGGGAAGTCTCATCTATTGCATCCTGTCCGAGACCTCACTGCGAGTATTCCGGGAGGTCTCAATTCACACACACCCTGTCCGACCTTTCCGAGACTTCACTGCGAGTATTCCGGGGGGCTCCGTTCCTTGCATTCCTTATCCGGTACGTCCGTTACCAGCCGACACCCCGTTATCCGGCCCTGTATTCTAGCACCGTACCCGCACGCTTGGTTCGCTTTTGCTACGCTGTATTGTTGCACCCCGCTTGTCTGGAATTCCGTTATTAACCGTAAGCTTATTAAGGTAGTAGTAAGGTTTGTAGGAACTAGTAATAAGAATAAATTGCTTGCTGTTTGGTATTACCATTGTGTCTTTTATTTGCTGATAACCCCTTTACCTTTTTTAAGTGTCTTAGTAGAAATAGGTGGAGACCGTGGAGTGACACAGACAGGGCCGACCACAGCAACCCCAGCAGTTCCCTGGATTATCTTTTCCCCACTAGCAGTTACCCGGTTCCGTGGAGCATACCAGGTTGAAATAACTGGCGCCCGATAGTTACCGCCGATACCGAGTTCACCGAAAACCACATCAGCGCCACTACGTCAGCGGCCCCCATTACAAATACCAAGACAACCCCGGGGCACCCCGAACCGCGCTTACAACTATCCGCATATTTTTAAAAGCTCAAAAAAGCGAAATCTCAATTTTTTAAGCTACTATGGTGTCAGATTCTGGGGACGTGTTGTTTTTTCTTTTTCCACGATTTTTGTGTAGGCACAGTTCCCATGTTGGTGATTTGTTTTTTTTCTATATTTTGCAGTGTTTTAATGTAGTGCTGTTTCTATAGCGCCAAGATCCTTTTTCTTGATTTGTATCTCTTTTATTTTAAATTTAAATGTGTTAAAATACAAGTAGTTCTTAATATCACTAAATTAACCGAGTTTCTCCTAATATACTATGCTCGTGCTGGAGCAGTCTAAACGAATCTGACTTGTACCGTCAAAATTTATGTTTTGGACGTAAAGATTTGTCTTGCTTCGGCCAACAATTTACTCACCATAAATTGTTCGTAAGTGACCACGAGTTAAAGGTAACTGTTTTCAGTAGTTAAAGATTGGGTTATTGTGTTTTAATCGTCTGAAGACAGCACTATTTTGGTATATTATTTGATTCCATACCTAAGATAAAATTTATACATCATTGTAGTCAAATAAACGAAGGAACTCAAGTATTAAGTGACCTAAAGTTAGATTAAAGCCATTACGTCGATCTTTGTTTTAGCTGTTGTTCTGACTAGAATCAGATTTGCTTCAGACGTTATCTAAGTTTAGACAACTGATCATTACATGACAAAACACACATGGATGTTCCCTTAAAAACGGCAATGGAATATTTCTGGAACATTCGCAATTGCATTCTATGTATACTTACAAAACTGTAGAGATATTTTTAAATCTTTAATTATAACGGCTGTAGAAATACACATAATCTTACTTGATTTTTAAATTTTGTACTTCTTTTATAAGTTTAGATGTAAAGTTTCGATTCCAAGAATTATTAAACAAGGAATTCATTAGAATATGTTAGCAAAGGAAAAACTATTTCATAAAGCACTTTTTAAGTGTAAATGTTAAGACCCTTTTTTTTAATTTTAAGTATTCAATTGTAAGGCCAAATGGGGTTGTAAAACGTTGAATAAGAATATAACAAGTACTTTCGAAATTACTTACAACCCTATTTGGCCTTACAATTGGATACATATAAAGTCTCTTTAACATTAGAACATCAATTTATCATTTTGTATTTGTAATCCTTTAAAAACATTTCTCGTTTATGAAGACCGCATTTAATAATAATTAATTAAGCTTACTTACATCTTCAGTTTTAAAAGCTGAAAAACGCGACCTACCGTTTATTACATCATTTGACTTAAAAGTTTTAATGAAAAGAAAGTTTCCTTCAAATTTTAATATCGAATACAAATTTTTGACGCTAATAAACTTTCTTTTAAAGAAGCAAATAAGTATGTACTTAGTATCTACCTTAGCATGGAAAAACAACTAGAAAGCGTAGCTTTAGCTTTAAAAATAATTCAATACACCAAAAGAATATGATCATTCCATGCAATTCAAAGAAAACAAAATGAAAATTTGTTGAATACATTTAAATTATTAAGACAAAAACCGAAATTGAAAATTAATCCCCGCAGATGTGCAATGGCTTCATAGTTAATAAAACTATAGTATGTTAAACCGACCAGTATTGGGACACTCGCCAGTAAATGGACATTTCAGCTTTATTTTTATTTTTTAAGGTTTTCAGAAATTCTATTTATCTATAAAACTAAAATTGGCAAATCTCTATGTGTTTAGAACTAATTGCGCATATGTTTCATAACCATATTTTAGGCAGATCCTTTTAAAATGATGACTTTTAAAACATCATACACACAAACAGAGAAAGTGGATGGAAATTGTAAGAGAAAGTGGATGGAAATAGTAAGGGTAAGTGTCTACGATGCAGTAGCTTATGGTTATTTTTAAAAGTCTTTTATCAAATTAGTCCAGTCAATGAATATATTGTAGAGTGTCTAGAATATGCGAGAATTTTTGACTTCAGGACTTTGATAGGAGTAGTTAGTAGGTAAACATACTAAAAGTCCCCGCCCCTGCGAGGTGAGTTATAGGCGGGAGGGGGTCGAAAGGTCCCATTTTATGGTTTCTCGCTTATATCTCGGAAACGGTGCATGTAGAAAAAAAGTTTCAACTAAAAATCAAAGCTAATTAAATTTCCTATAGGATTGTCTCTATACATATTTGTCGAATTTCTAACGATTTCCGAGATATACGTTATTGAAAAACGATAATTTACGAAAAAATCATTTTTGCCTCTCTTTTTTGCACAGTGCAGCATTAGCTTCTAGTGTCTCTCAGAAGTTTCTCAGAAAAATGGTCTGAGACGAAGTTGTAGAACATTAAATTTTAGTGATGGGAACTTGGGTGTCGAGTGTCGTGATACGTGTCGTGGTCGTGACACTTGAAGTGTCACGACTCTTAGTGTCGAACAGTATCGCTCTTATTAGAGTGTAATTCGAAGTTGCTTGATCATTCTTACAAAGAAATTAAAGTCAGATTTGTTGAACTGGCCAACAATCATTGAATGAGACGTACATATAAAACTATTTTGTTGTGGATTTTATTCTTTTGTATTAGCATAATATTGACGGTGATAATTTTATATTGGGTTTTCAGCAAAATAAATTAAAATCAATAATTGAAGTTGAATAAGTTCCTCATGTACCTAATTATTATTTCAGCTTCTTATATTTATACCTTATATTGTATTTTGAAGAAAGACTACTGTCGAAACACGTGTAAATAAATACAATGACCATTAATTTTAATTAATTCAATTTATTTTGCTGAAAACCCAAAATAAAAGTATGTATCATCTTCAATTTTAACAAAAACATTTTAAAATAGTTTTTATAATAAATCCAACGAATCAAGTCTATTCATTACAAGTTATTTATAGAATTTGTTTCTTTTCTTTTAAATTTCTGTTTCATAATATGTATTTGCTTTTATAAATAATTTAATGTCTTTTAATGTACTTAATGCATAAATATATAACCATAACAGAATTTACTAATATAATTCTTTTTTAATCCATAGTTTGCTTATGATTTATGTAGCTATCAATCTTGACTGCTTCTCGTTTCAATTGGATTACATTTAAACTAGCGCATGCATGATGTAAAGGCGAAATGTCGTTAAAGTATCATGAAGAGTCGACACTTCCGACGTCATATTGTTTCGACTCTCAAGTGTCGCGACACGCGGGTAGTGTCGAGACCCCATCACTATTAGATTTCCTTCAATTTGATATACACTACGTTTTAACTGCTGTAACTTGCTATCGTCATGATTAACAACATTTTAAGAATAGAAATAAGGTAATTGCAATTGGCACACAACACTTTTTTAATAATTATAGCTTTTATCATATTATTACTAATCATATAATAAGTATTTACATGGACTGATAGTAATTCAAAAATGAAAAAATGTACTGTTGAATTATTTGATTATACAATCAAACCAACTATTATCATTAGATTAATAATGATGGAAAAAGCATAATTATCAATAAAAACAAAACATTACACAAAGTAAGACTAATACTCTGATATCCCCTGTATATTAGCAATTATGAAATAATAAAAAAAACAATGTTGGGCGCCAGCTAAGCTTATCTTAGCACGAGACTGATACTCACAGGGTCTTTTAAAATTATCAAGGTTCAAAAATACGCAACTCTGCAACACCTCAAAATTCAGAAATAAATTTTCATCAAATATCAAATGAAACAGTGAAATTCGTATACAGAGCAGTTTTGTTTTACAATATATCTGCCTTGCCTTTACACGAATTTTAAATGGATTAAGTATTATAATAAAATAATTATCTATGGTTACTGTTTATTGCGGATTAAAGTATGTTCAAATTTTGATTGCAAATGTTCACAATTTGTTTCTTACCGCCACCAAAAGCGCTGACCAGTTGTAATCACGTTCCCCCATGCGATTGCTGTTGGATGCAGGTAGATGATTGACTCCTTTTCCCCGGGTGTCGAGACGCACGCCAAAGATGTTGAACGAGAAGCTAATAATCCAATAGTAAGTGTACTTGGATAAACTGTTTTTATAAAACTGTGTTTTTATTATTTTATAAATAATTCTTTTCTTTTGTTTCAGGTAGGAACAATAATTACTTCCCAGGATTTTTATATTTCTTGATGTAAATAATGCACCACTGATAGAACCAAATTAACATTTATTATACACACATTTGTAAATGACCTTTTTACAATTTTCAAAACAATAAATTTCTTAAACCAGTGTGATTTTTCTTAACTTGAGCATACAAAATAAAGAAACTGTTGATGTCCAACATAATCAGTTTTTGATTATTTTAAAAAAAATATCCCCGGAACCTTTTCCTTTAAAACAAAAAACAAACAACTCCGCACTTTATCTTTCTTCAAACACTTTCCTTTAAACAATAAACTGAATACCCTTCTTGCTATCTTCACTAATAATTTTCTTTTTTAATCAACTATTTTTACTACAATAATCTCCTTTACATACTTTAAAATCATAATTAATCCTTTTGCATTCATTTTTAACAATAGAAACTACATTTTCAAATGCATGGCTGCACTAGTGTACTCTCCTTGCTGTACATCTGCAGACCAGTACCGCTCGAAAACAACTGACTAACAATTTTATTTCTTTCTAGGTAAAGGCACACTTTAAAATTTTTAACAATTTTAAACACATTTTTCCTTAACAAAATACCATCATCAAATCCACTCTTATACGAACTACTTATTACATTTAGCATTAATTAAAATTACAAAATGTCCTGCAGAGCTTAGTATTTTCTTTATCAACAATGTGATAATATTTTAAACAAAAATAAAAGTTTCCTGCTTAAAATAGCTTAGCCTTATTTACCTTTAAATTCGAAACATGTATTTAAATAAAATTTATGCGTGATACGAGGACCGTTCAATAAATAATTGGCACTCAAAATATTTTCTTACTTTATGTAGCTAGAAACGAAATTACTCGCTGCAATTAATTTAAAATAAAGCAATATGATACAGTTTGATTATATAATGTTCATTAATTTTGACTAAATCCCATTTACGACAAAATAATACAACAGTACATTAAAGGCAACATGTTGTTTTTTTTGAGAAGGAAGAGTCGAGGCTCATTCATCTTCGTCAGCTGTGGAGACGTCGTTCATAGTGGCTTACATCGCATATTTCTAATATGCGATTATATAATTAGCAAACTCATGTTTGGTGTAGTTTTTGTATTTTTACCAGTGGCGTGCGGTCCATGGAAGCAATGGAAGCAATGCTTGCCTTGAGAATTTATTAAAAATAAAAACAATGCTAACAAAAATACTTTTGTAAAATTATGGTTATCGTTTATTTAAATTGAAATATTTATAAAATTAAAGCTCAATATCAACTCTGTACAGCAAAAAGTATAATTATTTAGAGTACTATTTTAAATTAGGCTCGTTAAACTTGCACGGAAAGGTAATACCGATTCAAACGTGATACATACACTTCATATAATCACTGCTTACAAATGCTCTTCTCTTAACCTTGGCGTGAATCAGCGAGCGCGGGGTGTTATAATAGAAGGATGCTGTTTGGCTGGTTAACATTGTTTGGTCGTAATTTTTATTGTGCTTCGTTCCCAAATGTTTATTTATTATAATTTGGTTATTTGTTCGATTTAGTGTTACTTAAGTAATGTAAATCTGCGAATGAGACTATATTTTGTCGCATTTTATTATTTTAATTTATAAGTTGTATTTTTTTAAAGACAAATAGTTCTATTTAGTTTGCCTGTATAGAAATTTAAAATTGCATTATCGTCACGACTTAGTCTTTATTAGGAAACGAAAACTCTTGTTTTTTATTTATTTGATTCTTAATTTAGTTTAAAAATGGATATAATTAACGCAGGATTTAGGATTCTGAGTTCTGGTGCGCAAACGATGTACAATAATTTCCTATAAAGGACTTTCTGTAAAAGAACACTGGTAAAAATCTGCTGATTTTGGTATAGGAGAGGTCAACGGACAAATTATTATATAGGTATCAAATATCATTTTGTTCGTGTTGTTCATCATGAATGTGCTGATTCTAGTTAAATAAAGATTTTGTTGCATTTGTAGAGATCGTTTAATAAATTCAACCGAATTTGATGTAAACTGATTCTTAATTTTACAAATCGTGTTTACAATATGGGTCATAACCTGATAACCTTGGAAGATAATTACAATCTGTATTACTAATAATTGTCACCTGAACACTTGATGCCATCTATTTTCTTGTATAATAGGAAATAAGTACTGAGAATTTTATACTTTTTAAAGATTAATTTTATTATGTACAATATTTTATAAATGTTGAAACTACAGTATTATTTAGCCAACTTAAATGTTCAAACAGTTTTTCATTCGGTGAATCAGTTTATATCAAATTCGGTTCAATTTAGTAAACGGACGTATTTAATAGATGTGACAAAACATTTATTTTACCAGAATCAGCATTATGATTCATGTGAATAAAATGTAGCAAATGCTTTTACTACTATTAATAAAAGATGACAGACATGATAAATATCAGCAGATTTTTACCATTGTTCTTTGGTAAGTGATAATCTTCCTTTTGGTTTCGGAAAATTGTACATCGTTTGCACACTGGAACTCGGAATCCTAAATCCTGCGTTAATTAATTATATCCATTTTTAAACTAAATTAACAATGAAATAAAAAAAAAACTAAAATTTTCGTTTCATAATAAATGATTGATTTGTAATTCCACCGATGGGTGACGTCAAGGTTATTACGTTTATGAAGACTTTTGTTAATTGCATAAGCTATTTCGAAATACGGATAATTAAAGAAAGAGATTTAGTACACATTTTATTATGAATGATTATTATCAATAATGCTTTCTTTCATTTTGAAGTTTTAAAGAAATACGATACTCATAATTTTATTATATACAGTCCAGCTATATATTACAGTAAATGTAAACATTACCTCATTATCTCGACCTTGTCCCCGACGTCTTTGCCGACGTCGTCGGGGAAGACCCTGTAAGTTTGCGTTGAAACGAAATTGTAAAAGTTGTAATTGTAAACTTTTAACCCTAAACCTAAACATGGACGGACATTTCAAGTACTACAAATATACCCCTATTTTTCGCATCAGATTGCTTAACCTTTTACTTCATCAAGTTCCTGCTAAATCTAATCCTTAGGTTTTGGCCTCTCCAATTTTGACTGCTACCCACTACCCTAACACTGCTACACACTAACTAAAAATTCAGGATAATTTGTAACTTTAATACTTTTAATTATGCTCAGGTAATATTCTTCTTCAAAAAGGTCTATTACATAATCAATTATTTAATATAACATTTGCATTTTGACAGAAAGAGTCTGACAAAGTAGCAACACTTTCTTTTGAAGATTTGAAAGAAGCTTTGTGATTTTTCTTTTATTTGTTTTGATTCAAAATATTCTTTCTATTTTGTAGAGGAAATTGCATATGGCATTGGGGTTTTCTGATTCGCATTTTTAGGTTTATCAATTTTTGGATAATGCAGATGCTTATCACACATATCCGTTGCCTTTACCTTTTTTTTATTTTTATTAAATTTTGTTATAATTCTCGGTTTATTCTTTTTCAATAGCTCTATTTTTTTGAAGTTAGTACTTTATATGATTTATGTATTTTTTGTGTTGTTCAATTCAAATAAAGTTTGAGCCACTTTTCTCCAGTCACATCGTCAATAAATGAGTTGGGACGTTAGTTTCTTTAAAGACTTTATGTACAGATAGTCGTACTTCCGTGTGATGCATTGGAAAGCCCAATTTCGCCTTATTAAGAATCCACGAGGCAAGTCGATCTTCTTAGTCTTTTGTTAGAACAGTACTTGGTCTCATTTTTCGTTCTCGAGGTTCAGATGTTTTTAGTTTTTTCTTGCAATTGTGAATTTTGGTACTCACATTCATTTTCGGCTGCCCTAATAGATATCTTTTCTTCTTTCACTTTTTCAAGTGCTAATTTTGCATTCTCCTAATATAGCTAATATGATGCTATTTTTTATTATTTTATCCTATACATTTACACCGAAAGAAAAAGAATAAAATAGCATCATATCAGCCTTGCTGATCATTATGAAATCAACAGTACGTGGATATGTTCCTTTTCGACATCTAAAATAAAAAAATAAAAATCTAGCTAGGTTTAGAGGAATAAGCTTTGTTATATAACGCACACGTTAATAAAAATCAGTGGCGTGCGGTGAAAATTTAGGCTAGGGAAGCAACCACGATTTTAATTATAATACACCTAGTGGCTGCTTCCCTAGCCTAAATTTTCACCGCACGCCACTGATTTTTATTAACGTGTGCGTTATATAACAAAGCTTATTCCTCTAAACCTAGCTAGATTTTTATTTTTTTATTTTAGATGTCGAAAAGGAACATATCCACGTACTGTTGATTTCATAATGATCAGCAAGGCTGATATGATGCTATTTTATTCTTTTTCTTTCGGTGTAAATGTATAGGATAAAATAATAAAAAATAGCATCATATTAGCTATATTAGGAGAATGCAAAATTAGCACTTGAAAAAGTGAAAGAAGAAAAGATATCTATTAGGGCAGCCGAAAATGAATGTGAGTACCAAAATTCACAATTGCAAGAAAAAACTAAAAACATCTGAACCTCGAGAACGAAAAATGAGACCAAGTACTGTTCTAACAAAAGACTAAGAAGATCGACTTGCCTCGTGGATTCTTAATAAGGCGAAATTGGGCTTTCCAATGCATCACACGGAAGTACGACTATCTGTACATAAAGTCTTTAAAGAAACTAACGTCCCAACTCATTTATTGACGATGTGACTGGAGAAAAGTGGCTCAAACTTTATTTGAATTGAACAACACAAAAAATACATAAATCATATAAAGTACTAACTTCAAAAAAATAGAGCTATTGAAAAAGAATAAACCGAGAATTATAACAAAATTTAATAAAAATAAAAAAAAGGTAAAGGCAACGGATATGTGTGATAAGCATCTGCATTATCCAAAAATTGATAAACCTAAAAATGCGAATCAGAAAACCCCAATGCCATATGCAATTTCCTCTACAAAATAGAAAGAATATTTTGAATCAAAACAAATAAAAGAAAAATCACAAAGCTTCTTTCAAATCTTCAAAAGAAAGTGTTGCTACTTTGTCAGACTCTTTCTGTCAAAATGCAAATGTTATATTAAATAATTGATTATGTAATAGACCTTTTTGAAGAAGAATATTACCTGAGCATAATTAAAAGTATTAAAGTTACAAATTATCCTGAATTTTTAGTTAGTGTGTAGCAGTGTTAGGGTAGTGGGTAGCAGTCAAAATTGGAGAGGCCAAAACCTAAGGATTAGATTTAGCAGGAACTTGATGAAGTAAAAGGTTAAGCAATCTGATGCGAAAAATAGGGGTATATTTGTAGTACTTGAAATGTCCGTCCATGTTTAGGTTTAGGGTTAAAAGTTTACAATTACAACTTTTACAATTTCGTTTCAACGCAAACTTACAGGGTCTTCCCCGACGACGTCGGCAAAGACGTCGGGGACAAGGTCGAGATAATGAGGTAATGTTTACATTTACTGTAATATATAGCTGGACTGTATATAATAAAATTATGAGTATCGTATTTCTTTAAAACTTCAAAATGAAAGAAAGCATTATTGATAATAATCATTCATAATAAAATGTGTACTAAATCTCTTTCTTTAATTATCCGTATTTCGAAATAGCTTATGCAATTAACAAAAGTCTTCATAAACGTAATAACCTTGACGTCACCCATCGGTGGAATTACAAATCAATCATTTATTATGAAACGAAAATTTTAGTTTTTTTTTTATTTCATTGTTAATTTAGTTTAAAAATGGATATAATTAATTAACGCAGGATTTAGGATTCCGAGTTCCAGTGTGCAAACGATGTACAATTTTCCGAAACCAAAAGGAAGATTATCACTTACCAAAGAACAATGGTAAAAATCTGCTGATATTTATCATGTCTGTCATCTTTTATTAATAGTAGTAAAAGCATTTGCTACATTTTATTCACATGAATCATAATGCTGATTCTGGTAAAATAAATGTTTTGTCACATCTATTAAATACGTCCGTTTACTAAATTGAACCGAATTTGATATAAACTGATTCACCGAATGAAAAACTGTTTGAACATTTAAGTTGGCTAAATAATACTGTAGTTTCAACATTTATAAAATATTGTACATAATAAAATTAATCTTTAAAAAGTATAAAATACTCAGTACTTATTTCCTATTATACAAGAAAATAGATGGCATCAAGTGTTCAGGTGACAATTATTAGTAATACAGATTGTAATTATCTTCCAAGGTTATCAGGTTATGACCCATATTGTAAACACGATTTGTAAAATTAAGAATCAGTTTACATCAAATTCGGTTGAATTTATTAAACGATCTCTACAAATGCAACAAAATCTTTATTTAACTAGAATCAGCACATTCATGATGAACAACACGAACAAAATGATATTTGATACCTATATAATAATTTGTCCGTTGACCTCTCCTATACCAAAATCAGCAGATTTTTACCAGTGTTCTTTTACAGAAAGTCCTTTATAGGAAATTATTGTACATCGTTTGCGCACCAGAACTCAGAATCCTAAATCCTGCGTTAATTATATCCATTTTTAAACTAAATTAAGAATCAAATAAATAAAAAACAAGAGTTTTCGTTTCCTAATAAAGAGTTGATTTGTAATTCTACCGATGGATATCAATATTATTCCGCTTATGAAAAGTTTTGTTAATTGCATAAGCTATTTCCAAATACTTTAAAGAAAGAGATTCAGTATGCATTGTATTATGCTCAATAATGCTTTCTTTCATTTTGATGTTTTAAAGAAATACGATACTCATAATTTTATTATATACAGCCCAGCTATAAATTACAGTAAATGTAAACATTACCTCATTATTTCGACCTTGTCCCCGACGTCGTCGTCGGGGAAAGACCGTGTTTGTCCTACATAAGTTCCTACCTGAAAAAAGTGCAACTGTTTTTGTAGTTTGTAATTTATTTCTTTAAGGTTATTTTTTTGACGAAACAAATATCTTTTTGCAAATAAATTATTTTTTATATTACATGTTATTTTTTTAATTTCATCACGTAACATAATAAATAAACTAACATAACTTTAAATAAATAAGTAAATAAATAAAGATAAATTTATTATAAAAAAAAATAAGATGTGACCATTTACTGGAGTCATTGTCCATTCATTAGACACAAGTGTCCATTAACTGGACTTTTTGCATATTTTATATAAAAATATTTTTTTTTGAAATAATCAAACTAAATATAATTTTTAAAAATTTCATTTGTATACAGGAATGTTTGTTAGACAATGTATTTTAAATTTTATTTCAATAATTCGTATAGACATGATGTTCGTATATGAGTTTTTAAGTAAAACGAAGTCACAACAAATAACACTGGAAACATCAAATGCTGTCATGAAAACTCTAATATTTACGTAAATGAATATTTAATTCCATATTACAATAAATTATACTAAGAAGCTAAAAATAAAAAAAATAGATGACCAAAATATTTTCAAATACGTACGAAGAAAAAAACAGAACGGTATTTAAGAAAGACTGACAGCGGCTACGTGCAGCACTTAAATCGTTTGAAGACGTTTGCTGAAGTCTAAGGTCAGGGATATTTACTTTTACTTTTAAAAGTTCTATATTGCAACTTATTATTATTTAAGTTTCGGTAACTTTTATAGATATTAGTTTCGTTCAGGAACAAGTTGATAATTTTAAAAACGTATGAAACATTTAAAACAAATGTATGTTCGGGAGACATTAACATTGATTTATTAGAAAATGAAGTTGTTACTCAAAAATGTTTGAATATAATGTCGAACAAGGGTATAGTAATTACTATGCCTATTAGTTCTTCCTGCCTTGATTATATTTATCTTTGTAAAGAGTGCTATAATGTTATATAACATTACTGAAATAATAATATCTTAAACGCCCATGTTACGGGGTACGACACTGTAAATAATTACAGTAGTGTACTTATAAAGGCACAAAGGATAAAATTCCTATCACATTTCACACTAACAAAGTTCCAATTGAAATACCGGTTTTTAATCACAGTTTGTCAACAATATGTCGGAGGTTGTGTGGGATGACGTTATGAATTGGGTTAAAGTAAATACGGCCCTAGAGTCAAAACTCAGAATTGATTTTATGGACCGTGGTGTTGCCAAACCTATTTCACAATTGGTTTCTTAGGAGAATTTTCACTTGTAGGATTTTTAATGCCATTAACTTAAGCATGTAACAGGTGACATTAGGCGATATTACTGTAGCGTTTACCATAATTATTATTTTACCAGTGGTACTCAAGCAGCCTGGAATCAAAACTTGTAACGGTGTAAAACTGGATTTTTCTTGTTAGTTATGGATATTATCAATATAACCGTACAAACTTCACTGCAACAATTAGCAAGTTTCAAATAAATAAAACAAATAAAAGATCTGCTAAAATAACTGACTCTTTCGTTATTATTAAAAAAGAACTGAATATTGTATAAAACAACCAAGTTTACATATTAGCCGTAAGTTACTTACGAACAGCAGATAACAAACATAAATATGCAAGAAAAGAATAGAAGAAAACTCTTAACATGAGCCCAATATGAGCTATTTAGCTCAGATAGGTGCCGAGATATTTGCATTAAGGTAGGAAATTGAGAAACACCGGGAAAATTGCCATTGGCGTCGCTACTGGTACAAAACATTAATTCATTTAGTTCAGTTTCAGACTTTTAAAGATTATACTACAAAACCATAGGTGGCCCTCGCGTCGGAAAGTACAATGATTTGTAATAATAACAATAATTTTGTAAAATATTACAGAATTCATATTAAAACGTCGGTATCGCTTCAATTTTAGAATAAATTACAAGGCCGATCGCTATAATTTTTACATATTTAGTTATATTTAGTTACATATTTAGAATTTATGAAAAACAATACTAGAGATATTATTATGTTTTGCATTACATAATTGATTCATACTTAAAGTTCTCTTTGCAAGCTAGTTATGGTAATGCATACGTTTAAATGTAAACCAATTTAAAAATTTTAATGTGTATTCGAAGATTAATAACCACTGCTGTGAATTAAATTTAAAAATAGTACTAAAATACAGTAAAAACATACTACAGCGCATCCCTTTCAGAGTAACTGAATTATTGTCCGCCAAAACTGCTTAAAAATGATAATAATGGTAACCGAAACTGTAACATGATTATTGTTGTTATAAATAAACTTTTATCAATTAAATTTGTTCATCTGTGAACTACTTAAGTACTTTCAAATTATAATAAAGAAATATTTTAGTTTTAAGAAAGAAAAAATATTTATACTTATTGTTACAGTTTTTATGTTTATTTAGTTATTTTCGAACAAATTCTAGTAATTTTTTTGTTAAAATTTAGTTCATACTTTGATCTACAAGATTCTAATGTTGGAAACACAATCTATATGATATATTGTTTCTTTTAATAATGTAAATTCATAGGCTCTGCATAGCGTATTTTTATACAGTCACTTCCCCCCTTAACGTGAACCAAGATTGCAAAAAAATTGAAGTATTGTTGAATTTTCAAAAATAATTACCAGAGATATCGCAGAAAATCTAACACTCGGCTTTTTTAATAAGCTAAATCACAGTAATCTAAGAGACAAAGGTTGAAAATTAGTTATTTACTGGTTGATTTGACATAGAATGACCCAGAAACAATAAAATCAAACACAAAGAAACAAGAAACGCACATAGAGAACAAGACATAGAAAGAAGACGCAGAATGGTTTGACGTAAGAGTATAGCACATATTAAAAAGAATAAAAGTAGAATGCAATAGATACAAAAACAAACTCAGAAACGAGAAGATCATACAGAGAAACCAGAAATACAACGATAAAATTATGCAATTAGAAGCGTGAATGGTTACCGATTAGATTAGAATTGATTGAATGAAGCAGGTGAACATTGAACTAATGCGGGAGAAGATAGTATGAAGAAAAATGTATAAAGTTATACAAAACATGGACAAAAAGGGCCCGGAAGTAGCAGTTTAACCATTGAATTAATCTCAACTGATTCTAAATATCGGGAACACCAAAAGAATGTAAGAGGACTGGAAAACGGGACTAGTGATCATCTCAATACATAAAAAGGCGATAAAACGAAATACATGAGCAAGAAGGCGAACAAAGACTCGAATTATGAATTCGAAGAAGTAGATAAATTTAATTATTTTGGATTAACTACTAGTGTCTGTACGTAGTAACAATAGCACTACTGAAAAATCAAAAACAAGTACAATGCAATCAGCATAGAAGAGTTATTACGTCAGTAAACAACAAAATGACCGAGAAAGATTTGGAACAGTTCAGAGTAAATGAAAGAAAAATACTTATAAATGACCCAACAAAAAAAATAGAATGAACCACGGCATAAATATATGGAGAGGCGCAAGGTTAAGTTATAATGAAGCTTGTCAAGGTTCAGAAAATATACTGGATAGGACACACAGTTAGATTCACAAAGGCGAGAGCTCATAGAACAATGACGGAATGAAGTCCCGATTCTAGAAAAAGAGGAGGAGCCCAAAGCTACGTTGGGTTGACGATGTAACCAAAGATCCATAGAACATGGGTACGCTGAACTGTAGAAAACTAGTAGAACAAAGACAAATGCTGAAATTTAACTTAACGACATTAGAAGTAAGCAAAAACTAATCCTCTTCGTTAACTTATTGTGAATAGAAATGCAACAAGTAATAATTTTTAATACTGTAAGCAACAAAGAAAAAAAATCACGTTTAGGGTACCTCATAGAAGCGTACTCTGTCCGTTCTTGTTGATTGTTTATCTCAATGATTTACTTAAATGCTCGCTGCGATATTACATCTACGCAGACGATATTGTTTTGCCTATCTTTGGCGAATCTTGACAAAACCTTTGTTTATAATGCAGATGTAAGCAGTTAGATGATAATTTATCTACTATTAAATTTGAAAAAAACTAAATGTCTTCCGGTTAGCTCGTATATTACCTTTCGATAAGAACATTTAATTAAGTGGATCTCAATTTGACATTGAAATAGTTACCAGCTTGTAAAGTACTTAGGTCTGTAGCCAACATCATAAACTGGAATCAACACATAATGCACACATGCAGTATCAAGAATTCGTGAACTGTTTTATTCTTTTAAGATAATCAAACGATTTCTTGAAGTAGATCAGTTGATGATAATTGATTACAGTTTGATACAATCGGTTGTTCAGTATGGGTTTTGCACAAGTGCTACAGAACGCTGACAGTGACAACAATTAAGCTCTCGCTCTTCCTCTTCTAAATGATTTATTGTTATTACAGGTAGATCAATAACATTTTATTTTTGAATAACTAAATTACATGTCTTTAACACTACGTTGCGATTTTAATTGTACTTTTTAAATTAATGTTTCAATTAATTAACTGTGTTACAGTTACATTCTTATATCGTAGGCTATCCTATAACATTTATTTACACGTTAAAAAAAAGTTGAAATCATAAAACATTTACGAAAGCAAATAAAAAAGTCGTGTTAACCAATTAATTGATGAAAATTAATTAACCATGACATAACACGTCACCATCTTACACAGTTCGGTTTCTTGTGCACCCACTACTATGCAAGCCACAACGTTCCTGGTTTTTCACAAGATCAAAAAATCATTCAAGAAATTATAGCTAGACAGCACCCTAATTACTTAATAGATTTAGTAAAAAAATGTGTAAATAAGGAAATTCTCTTCTATTCGTAAGAAAACTGCAAGCTGCATGTTCGGCTGCAAAACGTGGGTGGTTACACATAAAATCATTTGAACGACAGAAACATCTGTCATTGTTTAGTAACAATCATAATTACAAAGCTTAAAATGATAAGCACCAGACGTTTACTAAAATATTACTTTCGATAGTAGCTAAAAAACATAAAAATAATAATTCAGTACTTTAGTTTCAAGTCTTTAAGGTTTTCTTTTCTGACGTATTCTTGATATGGTGGGGCACCGTGTGTGATGGCGTAAAAACTCATGAGTTCTAGAAAGACATGGGAAAACAATTTGCATATTAATATTTTACAGTTAGGAGCACTTATTATGCATTAAAAGGTTTTGTAAACATCTTTAAAATTATATTTTGTAATTAAGGATAGACTATGTAACAGCTTGCATAAACAGAATTTAAGTTTAATTTAAAGAACTTAATTAATTTGCAAAGAAATCTGAAGAAGAATTAGTGTAAAATTAGAAACATTTACATAGTATATTTTCGCCCCTATCTATAATTTACGTTATAACGTGCTTAAATTTCAGACCCATTTTAATACATTTGAAAATGTATTTATTGTAAATAATCTTAGTACGGCCCTGTATATATGAATATATTTTTGGAAGTCCTGGCTGCTGTAAATACCGAACAAATATTCTAGAAGGATTTTTCCTATTGGGACAATGTGTGTCATTTTGGTACTTGATAGTGTATCTATATATTTCCCTCTCTTAGTTTAAATAAGTGGAGAAAGTTTCGCATCCCCAAGCAAGCAGTCAGTCAAAGACAGGGGTCAAGAAAAGTCGTTAACAATTCGCCAAGCGGAGCGCACACAATAGACACACGGAAGCCTTGGATAATTCGCCAAGCAGGCGCGAGGTTCTGATACGGATCCCCAAGTGGAACAAGTTTGAGTTTTCTCGTTTACCGCAAAAGAAATTTAAGGTCTTTAGATTAAAGTTTAGTACTAATTAATTAATTGTTTTTGTTTATGATTTGTAAAGTTACTTCAATGATAAATTGAATTTGAAAGATAAATAAACTTCATTTCTTTGATCGCTATTGCAATAATAATATTGTGAATTGCAAAGTTTTGTGCAGGATTCGCAGGAATATTATTGCATTGGGATAAGGCAACTTTCTTATAATTAAATGTGTGTCGGCGTGGAAAATCTGTAAATGGTAAACGTTTTTATTGGAATTATATTGGTTGAAATCTTCATTATTAAAAGAATATCGCCAATTTATGTAAGACATAATTACCGTAAATTTTAATTAATGATCAACGGTTATAAATTTATTATCCACACCAGTGTTCCAAAGTTTTACATTTATAATGTGTGAGGTACTTTGTACCTAAAAATAAGTGAATAAAAAGGCATTATTGTGTGAAAAGGACATATTGTATCCTATAGTAAGTTTGTAAATAAAATTTATTTGTACCATTTCTATGAAAACTTTTTGGTGGTAAAGCAAACATTCTCTTCTAAGGATCCTTATTAAAACATTATCAAGATTGTTTTTAACGTAGTCTTTTTAGAAAAAAGATATTTTTTATCAACGAATAAATGAGAATTTAAACTAGACCTTATTGTGGTAATGTTGGCTCAATCATTTGTTGCAGTTTTTTATTCACATTAACCTGCTTAACGTCAACCTGACTAGTTATGATTAGTGATTTAATTTAATTAATTTTGATCAATCTATTCAAAATCACTTTTCACTTGTGGATTATCATATGATATAATGACTTCAAGTGAATGGCGCCCATACTTCTTATTATTTCTAAAACCTAATTTTTTCTTTAAAATCTATAAGCTTAAGAAAGCAGTACCTACCCCTGAATGATAATTTGTCAACAAAAAGAAATCTCATGCATAAATAAGTACATTAAGATCCGTTCTTTGGTATTCAATAAGTAATGTGTAATATGTAATGCAAGTAACAGTTTAGTGGTTGTTACAGTTGATGTCCAATTGAGGGACGTTTGATTTTGTGTTCAGTAGTTTTAAATCGTTACAACGTGTCCTTCCAGCGAAATACTTTAACTGTGGAAGAGCCTTTTTCTGGTAGCAAGAAAATTGTCATGACAGCGTTCCTCGACAAATATTTGACAGCTCGTTAGAACACTTAGCAAAACTGTATCCGCACGATTAAACCTAAATCAATTATAAAAATTACTAATTTCAATGATAATTATCATTGAAATTAGTAATTCTTATCATATTTAGTATATGTTCATAGGTCACAAACAATTGCTAACGAAATGAATTAATTGCATCATAAAATACGAAGATAGAATAGAAATAGAGATGCCTGAAAAAGTTTAAAAACAAAACCTTTGGACCAACCGGGGATCAGCCTAATTTAACACTGCCTTATTTTAAATATCGTCCTGAAGTATGCAATGTGTCAGTAACTATTAAACCATTATTTAAAAATCACAGAAGACAAACGATCTGAAAATGAGAAAAAATTATTTTTACCTCGTAAAAAGCCACACCATCCAGCTAGTAGTCAAACCATTAGTCGCAAGATAAAATTGCTATTAAAAACTAGCGGAATAGATATAGAAATCTTTAGCGCACACAGTACACGGAGCTACATCATATACGATACGATCCAGTTTTAGACATTAAGTTTAGACGGTAGTTTTTCACACACAGGCAGTTGTTTTCCAATAGACCCAGAATAAACTTTTGTACGGATTCATGCATATGCACTAGCTAAAGATCCAATCCGATGTCCTGTAGTACACTCGAAGCTATGGTAGCAGTTGTGCGATCAGACACACCATACCTGTCACCAGTTAAAGCTGTAGATTTTAATCGAACTCTCATCTGTCACTGCGGTTTTACTGATGACGTAGAAGGTTGAAGTTCAAATTCAAGGTCATCGTCGTTGAAAATGTCTGATGAACGATTAAAGTGCTCTGAATCACAATCTTCCATGTATAATTTTTAGCGTCAAAAACAAATTATTTTCAAACCACCCTATTTTACAACCTTTATAAAGACCCAGTCCATTTGTTGGATAGTAACTATGTGACTACATAAGAATTAAATCTGGCTCTGGCAGGCTTTTCAGTTACTCTTAAGCATAGTTCAAACGTCAAATTAATCTAAAAATGCTAAATTCAAATAACTTTTTTGTGCAATTTTTTTGTTACTAATTTGCTAGTAATATTATTTGGTATGTTCAGAATGTTACAAGGGCTGATAAATTTCATATTTCTACCACCGCCACTTTAATGTTCAAATATTGGAATGCAGGTCTTTTTTCATCTTTAGTGTATTTAATACACAATGTAAGCTAGCATCTAAATATGTACTACAAATAGTAAATGTAAACTTCACCAGCAATTTTCTGTAGAGATACTGAGAGAATAAGGTTAGTTCCAAGTTGAACTCGAAGGCTTTCCCTCAGCATGGCATTAGAAAATGCAAGGTTTGCTCATTGTTATTTATATATACAGGGTGTTTCACTAAAGATTAGTATCCTCTGGTCATTTTTGGTTTTACGCACATCGAAAAACATTTGCTAGAAAGGTCAACTTTTGGAAACTGCTGGAAATAATAGTGAAAACAAACTGTGACATCACCTAGTATCAGCTGCATCAATGAATCATATATCACGTTGAAAATGCAGTTAGGTACATCGAGCTCCAACTTTGAATCTTAAACCAGTGACCACCAAGTCACTTTTCAAAAACAATTCTTTTTCTCGGTTATGATGAGAGATAGTCACTAATGATATTAAACTTTATTGTTGACTTTTATGTGTACGTATCACCTGTCCAGAGGATACGAAAGTTAATTGAAACACCCTCTATAGCATGCTCTTTTATTTGCTATAACGCTTATTCTGTAAGTTTGTTTTAATTTATGTTACCCTACTCTAGTGCTGGGATATGAGGGAGGTAAGGGGTGGTAATTGCATCCCCCCCAATGTTTGAATAACTAAGAAAAATTGAAATTCCGCCACTGCCCTACCCTATACTATAACTACCCACCCCAATCACGATAGTTGTTATGCGACAATATGTCTGACTAACTTGAGTAAATTTGCTATAACTTTGAGAACCTATAGGTGCTTTCCATTGGGTTAATCTACTGATCCAGTTCTATATGATCAGGTCATCTTAAGATCAGTTCATAATAATTTGCCAATGGAACAACTTTAGATCACAATCTTGACAGATAATAAAACCTAACCTATAGCAACAAAACAAGTAACTTTTTCATTGCTATTATAAGAGTGAGACTTTGTTGCAGTTATGAATAACGTAAATAAATGAGGGAAAAAATACATTAGACTCTGTTATATTAAAGGTTTCTTACAGTAAAATATAATGTTTCTAACATCAGCACTCGCATCAGATGATAGCAGCAGCAGCAACGAATCTAGCGACAGTGATTTGGAAAATAATTTAATAAAAAAACCCCAACCTATCCCAAAAATTGAAGGATATATTGTGCTAGTTGTTAAGGAGTATAGCGATATAACTTCAAAGCCATTTTAGAATTACAAGGACTAGGGCTGAAATATTAATTGGTTAGTATTACAGCATCTGTAGAATGGTAAATGTTAACCATTTTCATTATTATTCAGGTCATTTAGCATCAAGTAATTTCATACCTACTGGTGAGGATGGAAGAAGAGAAAAGATTTCCGCTGAAGAATCATTGCTTCTCACTTTATGGTATTTGGTCAATAATGAAACATTCAGGCAAATTTCTGATAGATTTAACGTCTCCTCAAGTTCAGCTCGCAGAGTACTGTTAAGGGTTTTAAATTTTATTTTGTCCTTAAGGACACAATATATTCGATGGCCAACTAATGAACGAGTTGCAACCACTGTTAGCGCATTGCAGAAACGGAAAGCCATAAACAACGTTCTGGGAGCAATCGATGGATGTCATCTTCTAATTGAAAGACCAAATGTTTATTTTATTTGAAATATATATTCTAAAAACTATATTTTTTTTAACTTCATCCATTCATGCAATGTTCTCAATTAAAAAATAATTGTAATCACCAATAAAAAAAATATATCAGATATAGAATTTATTTATTAAAAAACAGGTTAAGTAACAAGTTATTAAAACAGATAAGTAAAAAAATGTTTAACTCATAGTAGTGTAGTACTACAATGCCCAACCAGAGAGAGATTATCATTATCTAAACCACTTCTTAGACTGGTTGAAACGTCCTCTAGTTAAATACTACTTATTTAATACGAAATACTAATAGAGAAATCTAGTGCTTCTTTAGGAATTCTTGATGATCACCAATGGTCTATAAAAAGAAAAAATGATTTATTTTGATAATGAGAGCATCTTATCTATATTACCTTAAAGCGTTTTTTTCTGCGCTCTTAAACTCCTAAATCGAAACTTCTAACATGTTGAGAATTTTGTTGATAATTCAAGTTGAAGAAAACTGCAATCTCACATCTGAACATTAAAATAACATTACTTTAATTTAACTCGTTTAAAGCAGAAAACTGTATAATTTATCAAGCTACTGCACAACTGGATGTGCTTAATAGTAAATAAGTTTTGTATAAGGAAACACACAGAGAAGTAACTCCGATAATAAAACTCATTCCTAAAAATTTTCGTAACGGGTATTGCATTCTTTTACACGATATTAAATATCTGAATGTTATTTTAATTAATACTTACCATTCTGACCTTTGTTCAAATCTTCCTCATTTACAAGAAGCCGATAATGGCAATTAGTGTCTGGTGCAAACAAATCTAATGAGAAACTCATCCTGGTATTGCAATTGGGAACAGCAATCTTTAATTACAACAGTTCTAAATAGTACAAAAAACAATCTGAATTCATATAATTTCTTTGTTGAGTTTATTAACTAACTACCTAAGTACCTACCAACCATAATAATATGTTTCAAATGAAAATGAGAAATCTTTCAGATTGTTGGAGGTTATTATTTCAAAAATCACAATCAGCTGATATTATTTCCCTCCACAGATCACTATACACACTTCAAAAACTGCGTGCTTGAAGGGCAAGGGGGGAGGTAATACAGATCAGCTTGGATCATCATGAACTAGGGCCAATGGAACAACAAATAAGTGAACAGATGATCCTAGGGTAACACCAGATCAGTAAATCAGCCCAATGGAAAGCACCTTATATATGATTTGTCACAGTTTAAACGGTTTTATTGAAGTGTTAATCTCCTTGGTGTCCCAAAACAAGCAATTTATGCAGGAATATTTATATAGTATAATTAAATTGCTATTAGTAGTTTTGCGATTTTCTTGTTATAATTAATAATAAATATTTATGAAGTATTTACTAATTATTAAGTAGCATCGATTGAAGTATGATTTATTAATAATTAGCAGAAAAAAATGTACACACAGCTATTAAAAAAACAAATTTTTTACATAGAAAATATAAAAAAGTAGGAACTAATTATTTCATAATCATATTATTTAATAAGATTTAGTATCTTAAAATTATTTGATCAATTAAATGTTACACAAATACTGTTGATAATAATCATATATGATTATTGCCAAAAGACCAGTTAATTATTTGACATGAATATTATTTCCTTTTTATTGACTGTT
This sequence comes from Agrypnus murinus, assembly GCA_929113105.1. NCBI lineage: Eukaryota > Metazoa > Arthropoda > Insecta > Coleoptera > Elateridae > Agrypnus > Agrypnus murinus. The sequence continues at coordinate 224,099,744 of OV816024.1, read as the reverse complement.
AAATACCTCTTTAAATTCAGAAACAGGGAGTTGTTATCTATAAATCATTGTTTGCGAAATAATTTGTATGGTAAATCATTTTAGAATGCCAAGCAATTCCAAATAGAATGTTTTCAATCAACCTAAACTTGTTTTGGTCTGACAAATTGGTTTGAATATTGACTGCCATGTGCATGTGTTTTGAATGGTTTCTTGATGTTTTCACGTCATTAATTTTTTAGCCTAAACTGTTTTAAGAGCAATTTTCTTAAAGATTAAATCAGAAATTTAATCAATCACATTAAATCAAGAAATGTTCATAAAGGTTTTTAAAATCCAAAAAAATTAAAAAGAATGTAAACTGAATTTTAAATACATACACGAAAGGTTGTTTGTTAAGATTAGTTGATTACTGTTGTGGCTCTTCATTGATTGTATTTCAATTTCAGACATGTAGATAAAATATATACGGTGGGATAACAACTGGAATTTCTGGATTTCTACTTACCTGCCATGAAATAACATTATATGTTATTTAGTATAAAATGTTGTTTGTTAAAAATGATTTTTTTTATTTATTACCCGCAGACCTGAAACTGAAAAAGAAAGTAATAAAATTGTTCATTCATATTTTTTAAGTTTTTATTTTTATTCTTTTGGCTGGTAAGTAAGCTCCTCACGTACATTTATTCTTTTCTTCTATCAGACTAGTCTCGAACAAAATCGTACCTTAACAACCACCTTTGAACTTTTTTTATACAAACGTTAAATTTTCTTTTTTAATCCGTACTTTGAAAGTAAATTTATAAGAAGGTTCAAGTAGATAATAGCTATTCCAATCACATATTAACATGAAATAAGATTAAAGTATTTACACAATTTCTGTTTTTATATATATATATATATATATATTGCGATGAATTGGCATAAACAGAATAATTTTGATTTCTTTTCCCACCTCGGCTAGCAAAATAAAAATATATATAATGAATTTGGCTAATTAAAAATAAAATATTGTTTTTATATTCAAAAATACATTCAAATAATGAATAATTGCTGTTAGCTTGTAAATAGTTGATTTATAAATAAATTAAATTAAAAAAAACTGTGTACTTTGGAAATGCTTCTCAACTTCCCTCTTTTATAAATTCTTATATGATTCAAAAAAATACCTTTTAATAGATTTAATAATGCAATGGTTATATAAAATTAATGTTACGTTAGTTCTTGACTAACTCAAGTTTACGTAAGAGAGTTGGGCGCCAGTTAAATAACTTAAATTAACAGAATTAAATTTAATAAAGACTCATCTCAGGGTGAATGTGGATTCCTGTAGGTTTTAAAAATATACAAATTGAAATTGAAATCACTTTTTAAAATTGAAATCTAAATTAAGTTTAACTATTATTAAATTGTTCAATCCACTTAATTGCACTTCACAAATTGTCTTTTCTTTCACAAGATACCAATACAGAAGGAATATTTCCTACCTTTTATATAGCGATGGTTCTTCCCTTCTGTTATATCCTTTCCCAAATCCAACTGGCAGAGCAGGTCACTTTATGTTGTCCCTGTGCCGATTTCCAATTCCGGTTGACTTCCTTCCTTTTGCATGGCTTTCCCACATAACACCATCCACACTCTTGGTTTTGGTAACTCACTTTTGTTTTATTTTAATAACGGGTACTATATCCCTTTTTCGAAGAACTTGTGTTTGCTTCTTGTGTTTAATTAAATAAAACACCGATTGATGGTCTTAATCGAAGATTTATTATCTTGCTTACTTAGCAAGTAAATTAATTTTAAAAGGTAGTTCTTTATACACTTTTACAATTTACAACCTTTTTAATACTTTCGCCGTATTTCATTCATCAACCAACTTAAGTATCTATTTACATTTGTACTATATTATTTACATGACCTCACTCTTTCGCTTTATCTCAGGAACTGTCTATTTACATTTTTATTATATTTCTTATATCGACTTTACTCTGTCGTCGTTTATCATGAAGTCTCTATTTACATTTTACTATTGTCTTTAACACGACTTTACTGCGTCGCTTTATATTACTGACTCCCTTAAAATTATGATTTTCTAAGCTTATATACAATTGACTATTTACATAATTATATTACACAATCTGACGTCACCTTACGAACTAATACAAACTGTACACTCATATAATACATAATAGCAGATTAAAATTCTTATATAAAAGTGACACATCTATTACACATTATTACACAGTACTTTTACGCAATAATAACGAACAATTTACAAAAACAAAACCTTAAAGAATCACATAACCCATCGATATACTCATTTGAAATTATACATAATTGAATTACATCACAACAATAACTTGCGCACACTGGATGTTACGTATACTTAAGTAATCGGTGAGTAAGCTGTTTGATAATAAATAGCAACATGTATTATTTAACCTTATTAAAAAGTATACACATTGATTTCAAAATCAATGACACTCCATTAAATAACTTAAATTTATTTTTAACAGGAAAAGTTGATAAAAATATTTCAAAAGTGTTAGTATTTAACAACGATTTTAGAATTTTCCAAAATTTTCCAAAATTTCCAAAATTTTGACACTAAAATCCACAGCATTTATCCCCTCCTGTTTGAAATAAAATTGTAAATGCAATTTTACTTTTAAACACAACAAATGTTAAAATACATTTATTTTTAAACACCAATTCATATTTTTGTATTTTTATATTTTATCCCCAATAAATTTCCTTAGTCTAATCTATCATAACAAGCTATCTACAAAATTTACATTAATAATTACATCTTATCAATCCTCGTCCCAATCCTATTCATCTAATTATTTCAGAATCCTATTTCTTCATATCATCAAGTTTTCATATTCATTTTCATTAATGAATGTCCTCTTAACTAATTTACTAATCTTTTCCTCATCAATATCAATAGTTCATCATAATTTTCAATATTATTCATTTCTAAAAATACTTCTAACCCTCTAACTTCTTCTAACCACAATCCTATTTTATTTTCATTTTTAATAAACATACTAATCATAATCAAATCACCTTCATTTACTTCCTAATCTTTTATCTTGTCATTATCCAATTATCTTTAATTAATCTAAAAATCATTATTCAATAAACTTTTATATCCTATCATTATTTTCATCTTCATTCATCATTTCATCATATAATTATCATAATTTAAACCCCATTTTCCCCTATTTTAATAAATATTTCAATTATCTTTCTTCAATCATATTCAAACTATCCCCTTTCATATTTTTAATAACACATACAAAAACATAAGTCCAAATTGGGTATAAAATTCCATAAGCCTGTTTATTATATAAAGTCAAATCGTTACATAAAGTTTAAATCAGTTTAATTTATCATACTTTTGGGTTCATTGTCACTATCGGTTATATAATTCTAATTTAATATAATTATCCTAAAAAGATCTGTATTTCTTTCGTCTGCTTTTAAAATTTAATAGATGGAAATTACTAAATGGTAATATTTGTCTTTTACAAAATTTCTCTATAATTTTAATCTTTTCCCTACTGCCTGTAACAAACTTTCTATTTTTCCCTTCTGTCTTGAAATTATACAATATAATTTTATTCCTGCCTTTCTTTAGCTTGCCTTTTAATTTCACTTTTTTATTCCTAATTAGTTTACCTATAATAACCTCTTTATCAGCTCTTCTACTATAATCTACCTTGACAAAACTTCCCTTCTTTAAAATTTCATCTTCATTAATATTACAATTTGCATCTATCTTTTCGGACTCATCTTCTACAGTTTTATCATGATTATTTCCTACATCTAATTTTTCTAATTCTGTTGAATTGAGTTCTTTCCCTTTGTTTGTCAAACATATTTCATCATTATTAATCTGTCGAACTACATCATCGTTCTTATATTCTTTACTAAATTCTAACTTGTTACTTATTGTCTCTTTTAGATTTATTATACTACTTGTTATTTCATCCATTTTTATATTATTTCTTGATATCTCTTCAGATTGTTTGTCAAATTTAGTTTTCATGTCTTCTTTCATTTCTTTCATGTCTTCAGACTGTTTGTCAAATTTAGTATTCATGTCTTCAGACTGTTTGTCAAATTTAGTTTTCATGTCTTCTTTCATTTCTTTTATGTCTTCAGACTGTTTGTCAAATTTAGTTTTCATGTCTTCTTTCATTTCTTTCATGTCTTCAGACTGTTTGTCAAATTTGGCATTTAATAGTTCCAAAATTTGCGCAAATTCAGATTTCTCTGTTTTACCTTCTTCTCCGTTCCCCTCCATTACTGAAATGGTTAAAGCTTTCTGCTTCTCAGCCACAACTAATTCTTTATCTGTATACCTCTTTTTCAATACTAAATTACTTTCCGCGGCAGAATAAATATTTTTAACCGACGTCATACATTAATCACTAAACAAAATTTACTCTAATAATATTTAAATATGCTAGTAAGGCCCTAATATAATTGCAAAAATTCTAATCTAAGCCTAATAAGCTAATAAAAGCCAAATAACCTATCAAAGCCTATTAATAATCAAATGCCAAATCATTTATTATAACCTACAAAAGCCTATTAATATTCAAAAGCCCCACGTTGACAGCGACAAATTTTTATGCGATGAATTGGCATAAACAGAATAATTTTGATTTCTTTTCCCACCTCGGCTAGCAAAATAAAAATATATATAATGAATTTGGCTAATTAAAAATAAAATATTGTTTTTATATTCAAAAATACATTCAAATAATGAATAATTGCTGTTAGCTTGTAAATAGTTGATTTATAAATAAATTAAATTAAAAAAAACTGTGTACTTTGGAAATGCTTCTCAACTTCCCTCTTTTATAAATTCTTATATGATTCAAAAAAATACCTTTTAATAGATTTAATAATGCAATGGTTATATAAAATTAATGTTACGTTAGTTCTTGACTAACTCAAGTTTACGTAAGAGAGTTGGGCGCCAGTTAAATAACTTAAATTAACAGAATTAAATTTAATAAAGACTCATCTCAGGGTGAATGTGGATTCCTGTAGGTTTTAAAAATATACAAATTGAAATTGAAATCACTTTTTAAAATTGAAATCTAAATTAAGTTTAACTATTATTAAATTGTTCAATCCACTTAATTGCACTTCACAAATTGTCTTTTCTTTCACAAGATACCAATACAGAAGGAATATTTCCTACCTTTTATATAGCGATGGTTCTTCCCTTCTGTTATATCCTTTCCCAAATCCAACTGGCAGAGCAGGTCACTTTATGTTGTCCCTGTGCCGATTTCCAATTCCGGTTGACTTCCTTCCTTTTGCATGGCTTTCCCACATAACACCATCCACACTCTTGGTTTTGGTAACTCACTTTTGTTTTATTTTAATAACGGGTACTATATCCCTTTTTCGAAGAACTTGTGTTTGCTTCTTGTGTTTAATTAAATAAAACACCGATTGATGGTCTTAATCGAAGATTTATTATCTTGCTTACTTAGCAAGTAAATTAATTTTAAAAGGTAGTTCTTTATACACTTTTACAATTTACAACCTTTTTAATACTTTCGCCGTATTTCATTCATCAACCAACTTAAGTATCTATTTACATTTGTACTATATTATTTACATGACCTCACTCTTTCGCTTTATCTCAGGAACTGTCTATTTACATTTTTATTATATTTCTTATATCGACTTTACTCTGTCGTCGTTTATCATGAAGTCTCTATTTACATTTTACTATTGTCTTTAACACGACTTTACTGCGTCGCTTTATATTACTGACTCCCTTAAAATTATGATTTTCTAAGCTTATATACAATTGACTATTTACATAATTATATTACACAATCTGACGTCACCTTACGAACTAATACAAACTGTACACTCATATAATACATAATAGCAGATTAAAATTCTTATATAAAAGTGACACATCTATTACACATTATTGCACAGTACTTTTACGCAATAATAACGAACAATTTACAAAAACAAAACCTTAAAGAATCACATAACCCATCGATATACTCATTTGAAATTATACATAATTGAATTACATCACAACAATAACTTGCGCACACTGGATGTTACGTATACTTAAGTAATCGGTGAGTAAGCTGTTTGATAATAAATAGCAACATGTATTATTTAACCTTATTAAAAAGTATACACATTGATTTCAAAATCAATGACACTCCATTAAATAACTTAAATTTATTTTTAACAGGAAAAGTTGATAAAAATATTTCAAAAGTGTTAGTATTTAACAACGATTTTAGAATTTTCCAAAATTTTCCAAAATTTCCAAAATTTTGACACTAAAATCCACAGCAATATATATATATATATATATATATATATATATATTTACGGCCACTTATCAAAGTGAGGACATATCATGAACCGTAGTTAATGAGGACCACCCTTATAAATGGTCACAGCTTGCAATTTTTTTTTGTCATCACTTGTTTACTTGTTCTAGTTATGTATCTCGCAAATATACACAGATTTCTTTGAATTTAAAAAAGTTTTATTTGCTGTGTATAATAATACCAAGTGAGGCTACACTATACTACTGACGACGTGAGGACCATATTATTAGATACGATTTAATCGGCAAAGTGAGCCCCAATATCAAATTATACACAGGTTTTAAGTATAACGTGAGGACCGGCGCTGTTGCCATCATTTGCTTTCAATATCATCAGCAAAAATGCATGCTATTCTATTATTGGAATTTGTTAGTTGGTCGGTGGTCAGTATAAAACTAATTTGGTGTGGCGGAGACGGGTATGCTTCAGTAGCCATTTTAATAAACCCGTTTTTGAAAATATCTCGAGAACGGTTGGTTCTGCGAAAAAGAATATAACAGACTTTTTTGTAGAAAAATAAATTATCTATCTTTTTTATTAAAACAATTTTTTAATTGCTTGCAAATTAATGTTTTAAGAGTTATTACACAGCAAAGTTTTCACTTTTTAGTTTTGCTAAATAATTGGCAAACGGCTAACATCTCACTGAAACAGGAAAACATTACAGTGTAATAACTCTTAAAATATTAATTTAACAAAAAAATTGTTTAAATAAAATAGATAGATAATTAATTTTTCTATAAAAAATGTCTGTTCTGTTTTCTTCGTAAGACTATTTCTCCAGACTATTTGGACTATTTACTGGCTCCCTAACTTAACTATTTCCTGTTGGCTGTTCCATTGCCTTCTAGAATGTTTAAACGAATGCTTGACCGCTTAGATCAATTAAATTTAGACGAAAAATTAGATTTAACTATCAAGATTCTTGTGTTTCTCATCATTTTAATGGTAATTGTGCTAGTAATATTAACAGCCTGCTATTACTGGGGCAGATTAGTGAATTGGTAGCTAAGTACCACATACTTTACTTTAAAATCTAAATGTATTACTCCTAATAATTAATTATTATTAACAGTTAGATTAGTTTCACTAATAATTATAGAGGTAAATCTGTATAATATGTTAATTATTCTGAAAATGCTAGTAAAATCAGTAAATATTGTCGCCTAATTTAAAATGCTGAGTTTGTTCCATCTCGTTTTTTAATTAAATTTAAAAATTTGTCTGTAATTTCCTTACGGTACGTGTTAAAAAGAATATATGTATTTATCTTCCTACCTAAACCGATCTTGGCTTGTAGCAAAGAAAAGTGGTTATTCTATATTTAGGGTATTTATTAGGCCAAAAAGAATGCATATAAAATCCATATTTAAGTGTAAAAAGATATAAGAAGGAGGATTAATATCGCTCTTGGTATTTTTAATATTTAACTCTAGTTATTTTTTAAATGCACATACAGTTCATTAGAACTGCATGTGAATCTGCGATTTAAATTTAACCAACCAATAATTATTGTGAATGACTTTTCAGCATTAACTGTGCCGTCTATGAACTCAAATCTTACTAATCCTCCAGCTGACATAGAGCTCTAAATCATTACGCCTTGAGGAAACTTAACATTAGGTTTCAAGCAGTATTTATGGAATGCTTCGTGTTTAGCTCTGATTACTCTTTTGCGAGAGTAAAACTAGAACTGCTTAATGTTAAGTTTCCTCAAGACATAATGATTTGAGGCTGTATGTTAGCTAGAGGATTAAGAAGATTTTAGTTCATAAACAGCATAGTTAATGCTGACAAGTATCTGCAAAACGACGAGTAGCATGGGCTAAAACTAAGTTGTCCTGGACAGAAATGCTGGACTAAGGTCATATTCATCAACTAGTTAAAGTGTGGTGTATCCGTCAGTTGCTCTCGCAAAAGATTGATCAGAGCTAAACACGAAGCATTCCATAAAGACTGCTTGAAACGTACCGTTAAGTCTCCTTAAGGCGTAATGATTTAGTACCAAGAACTTATAAATAAAGGAAATTATTATTTCAAAAAAGGCGAAACACCTTGTACGTATTGGGTTGGATTCAAAAATTCAGTAGTGCAGGTACTCTTCTAAAATTAACTTGCCAATACGAATTTTTCAGCCGACTGCTATCAAGAATATCGATAATATCGCCTGATGGATTTTGCCGAAGAGATGCTAAGATAAAGGATGACTGTACCACGATGGCGTTCTCAACGAATTTTTCTTAGCTACTTCATGGCAATAGGGGACCATAAAAAGTTACGCCAGAAAGTTCCTTGAGCAAATTTACTGGTGAAAATTGCTGATCCGTGTATGACATATCTCCTTTCTTCGATAACACAGAAAGAAGGCGAAGTACGAAAAAAAATTCGAACACTTTTGGTAGGGATTTAAATAAGCTTTATCTTACCTAACCTCCTTTATCTCGATAACCCTAATAGTTTCCGAGAAAAACGACAAAACCGGTAGGGGGCGTGGTTTATCCTCATTATTTCTTCGACCTCACCACCTACAGGTGTTGACCTTTAAGGTTTAATAACCCACAAGGAAGCCGTATGCAAAAATCCATGGACTTACCTCAACTTTCCGCTATTTTTTCTAAATTGATTAGACTAATTATAGCAGTCCAACATAAAACTTTGTATGCAACTCGTACCTTAATCTATTATCTGAGAAATCGCCAACACAAAGTTTGAAAAAGTGGCAGTATCGATTGGCTTTATGGTAAGGTCATTTCAACCGAGGATATTTTATTTAACTACAATAGAATTGGTATAGGCACAAGTGAAACATGTAGTTGCTAATAATACAACATATACATACACTTGCTGATCTGAAAGAGCTTCTATCAAGGAATTTCTACCGTCACAAATATCATAAATTTAGGATCGAAAAGTTCCAGCAAAGTATTGATATAAGGGATGCTCTGTTAATAGTTAGTAACAGGCCATGGAAGCTCAATTGGCTAGAAACAATTGCAACAATTGAATGTCGCATTAGTTGACATTTGTTACCCACAATTGTCAAACGTTCCGATTTCCTTGTGAAACGTAGTTAATTTTGTAAGATAAGTAGTTGTGCATTTTTAATTCAGTTAAGATGAGCATTCCGCGAACTGCCCTTAGAGCTATGATTTTCTACGACTATAAAAGACAGTTAGGATACCAGCAAAGCCATGAAAATTTGATAGCAGCTTTTGGCGATGCTGTCCCTCCATTATCCGCTGTTAGTCATTGGTTCCGAGAATTTCGACTAGGGCGAGAACTGCTAGAAGCTGCCTGTTCAGAAAATGTTGATCGTGTGGCAAGCTTGATTCATTCCAATCGAAATATTACTTATAGGGAGATTCAGGAGGAAGTGAAGATTGGATCCTCGGCGGTGAATACCATTTGGCATAAACATCTTGGTGTAAGAAAGCTAGCAAGCCGTTGGATACCGCATTTGCTTTCAGAAAGTCAAAAACAGGCTCGAATAGACTGGTGTAAATTTATGTTGCAAAAATTTGACGGAGGAGCTTCCAGGCAAGTGGCATACATTGTAACTAGTGACGAATCTTGGGTATATAGTTACGACCCTGAAACTAAACAGCAGTCTAGTGTTTGGGTATTCGAAGATGAAGACTTGCCCACAAAAGTAATTCGTGGCAGAAGCTTCAATAAGAAAATGATTGCTGTTTTTTTCCGCTGATGTGGTCCTGTTGCTGTTATTCCACTTGAAGATCGCAGAACTGTTAATTCTGAATGGTACTGCGAAGTGGCTTTACCACAGATGTTTGCAAAATTACAGGCAGGTCGCCAAAGGACCGGTTTGCGTAACATCTTAGTCCATCATGACAACGCATCCTCCCACACTGCTGCCAGAACATTGGATTTTTTGAAAGATACGGAAGTTCAATTGGTAACTCATCCTCCGTATAGCCCAGATCTGGCGCCGTGCGACTTTTTTTGTTTCCAACTGTTAAAAAAATGATGCGAAGTAAAAGATTTCCCAACGCAGATGCAGCAGTTACAGAATTTCAAAGAATTTTTGAGGACCTTTCAGAAAATGAATTTTCCGAATGTTTAAAAAGTGGTTTCAAAGAATGCACAAGTGTATTAGTCTGAATGGAGATTATTTTGAAAAACAATAAAGATTTTTTGTTAAAAAATGCAACGTTCTTTTTATAAATAACAATTTTCAGCGCAACCCTCGTATTGTACCAATATAAAATACTTTTTAATTTTTTGAATGATAGTGTTGCATTATGTCATCAGTCATATTTATAAATTGTTCACCACATAATAATAAAATAATAAAAAAGTACCTACTAAATAAACTATATTTACAAATATATATGTATAAATATATATAAAATTTTGTATTTCTTAATTTTCTCATTGAATTCATAATCAGCAACCCCAAAAACCCCCCCAACATGAATTTCGCTCAAGTTGATGGAAAACTTCCCGAGTTATTAAATTGGGAGTGTAAAATGGGGGTTTCAACCCCCCGAGGGGGCGTGTCCCCATTTTAAACAGATTACATTTTATATTGGTCCAGTACTGAAGGCATTACAAAAGATTTCAAGTCGCTATCTTTAGATAGTAAAAAATAAGAACTTAATGCAAAAATTTACTCTACTACTAGGGCAGAGCGAAAGGGTTACATAATAAGGTAACCAAAATGGTGTATTCCTTTGCAAAATCACATTTTAAACACTTTTTTACTCTTTGAGCTTTTCTCTAAAATCAATAGAAACGGCGTAAATCGCATTCTTAATCTCAAATGCCGTTATTTTAGGACCGCCATTTTGGTGTCCGCCACTTTGAATTTTTCAATTTTCTCATTGGATTCATAATCAGCGACTCCAAGAACCCTCCCAACATAAATTTCACTCAATTTGGTTGCGTTATTAAATTAGGGGTACAAAATGGGGGTTTCAACCCCCCGAGGGGGCGTGCCCCCATTTTAAACATAACATTTTATATTGGTCCAGTACTGAAGGCATTACAAAAGATTTCAAGTCTCTATCTTTAGATAGTAAAAAATAAGAACTTAATGCAAAAATTGACTCTACTATAAAGTTGGGAACGACCTCATCATCCATCATCACATAGTGAATAATAAATATAATTGATATTCTAAATCTGTTCTAATAAATTATTCTTATTGTTAGTTTTATTAAATATTAATTTAAAAAGAGACATTTTGATTGTAATATTTGGTACTTATAGTTATCAATTTTTATAAGCCTGCCTTGAGAAGTAAGAATTAAATTCATTGCGAGCTTTTATAATACAATGAAAGTTGAGAACATTTAGTAGTTGTGTAGGAAAGCCCTCATTTGATCGTCACCCGGTGACCAGTTTGAGGTTACAACTTATAACAGAATTCCACTTGGAAGTAACAAATCAGCAACGGTCCAAGAAAAAAATAGTGTATGCAACTCGAACATCATCATTCATTTGTTGCATAATATACTATTTTGGGTTACCTACCGTTATTTATTTGTTCATAATACAGCCTTGGTAGTGTAATGCCTGGCGTGCCGGACTTTCACCCAAGCGGCCCGGGTTCGACTCCCGGCGCTGGCAGATCTGGTTAAGGTTTTCTGCAGTTTTCCTTAGCTGTAACAAATGTGGGATTTGCGCTGTTCCATCTATAAGTCGGCTGCAGCCGCACATTGGGCCTACATAATAATAATCGCCCCCTCCCTCCCGCACAAGCTTATAGCTTCTGGGGCCTTGATTTAGGTTATGGGTTGTAGTAATTATTATTATTATTATAATGATTACTATTTCAATTTAAAGATTAAATCTGTAATGAAAATTTTTTTCAATGAATTTAATAAATGACTTATTTAATTATTGGGTGTATTAAATGCAGAAAAATAGTCTGCAGAGTATGTTGCGTCTAACTGTTCTTTCTAAAAGCAATAATACAAACAAACTTGCCAGCCTCGGTGGATTAGTGGTTTGCATGTTTGCTTCGTAATACAAGGATCGCAGGTTCGATCCCCGGCTGAGCTGGTAATTTTTAATAGCGGAGAAAAATTAAAAACATGCCTTCTTCTCGGATAGGAAGTAAAACTGTAGGTCCCGTGTCAATGCGATGTTTGGCACGTTAAAAATCCCTACTTGGGGTGGAATTCCCCCATATTCGGCTAAATTCTAGTAGGGTCGGCCAAATTTTCATAGCAATCGGTGCCATAAGGTACGAAGGATGCTCCGCCATCCTGATTCCTCGCCCAAAAACAAAATTTCATTTGTTTATTTGTTCATGACAATTGCTATTTCCATTTAAAGATTTGCATAGAATCTAAAATTTTGGACATTTTTTTGTTTGTTTTCTTCTTTATAAAACAAAATTCAAAAATTTACTTCTCGAAAAACGTCAAAAAGATTTGTGTCATTTCATATAACTTTTTTACTTCCTTAAATTGAATTTTCATCTTTGTGTTGCGTTTATTCGTCTTTATTTAATGAATTATAGTTTTAAGAATGCTCTTTTATTATTTTTTGCACGTACGATATATAAGGCTCTACTTTAGTCTCCCAAAAGAGGGAGTAAAGTAGCACTTTTACTCCCTGAGGGAGTAAAGTGTTTCCTTGACAACAACAACAAGTAAACAACAAAAAAAAAGTAATCGCGGTACATGTTAGGATTTATTATCCGGAAACTATGTGATTTTGGCAATTGTCCGAATGACATGTAACGAAATTTTCGAAATTTTGAATTTTTGCGATTAAGTCCTTTAGGACGTGCAAAAAATACCGGGTGATTTTTTAAATTTCTGATCTAGTAAGCCGTGATTTTTACGCCGTATCGAAGGTCACCGAAACGTAGGGCGTAGCGTTGATCACACTGCTATTCCAAATGTCATTTATGTGACAAATTGACTACTTACTTTTACATTTATTAAACAAATTGATAAATATTTAAACAGTGATCATTTGCGAAACATGCTTTTACCAAAGTGTGCATTTTATTGCGAGTTTAAGTGCAATTTCGATGTGATTATTGACTTGAGAAGTTTAGGTTATGGTTACAACTCGCTTCAATTTTTATTCCTTGGATTTAAGAAATAGCAAGATTTATTCACAATTATAACAATTTACATTGTTAACACAATATTTATTCAAAATTTACAACAACTGTTGGAAATGTTGACCTTCAGCATCTATACACAAATTAACTGTTTATGTCAACATTTTTGAAATCTGACAGTTGTGACAAATCGAACGATTCAAACTACGCCCTACGTTTTCCGCATCTTTTGTTTTAAAATTATGTCATGGCTTTCTAGATCAGAAATTTAAAAAATCACCCGGTAGCGTATATACTACTGGACTAAAGTGTTTTCTAAGTGTTAATTAATAATTTAAAAAAATGTATTTTAGTCCCTGGATATATAATACACATTATGTCCGCTCGGGCAATTATGACATGATTATGTCCTATTTTGCGGACTGTTTCTAGAGCGTAAATCGCTAAATTGGAGCACCCCCTTTTACTACTTTTGTTTACGACGTCTCCATAGTAATAAGAATAATTATAGACCATAGCACCTACCTACTTGAAGTTTAGGACTTTTAAAATTATTTTTATTTTAAATTAAACTTAATTTAAACTTTGACCGCACATTTAACGTACGCATTTCGGGCTTAATTAGTGTTTTTATCGTCTTAGCGCTTTCGGTTTTCGCTTCAGGTGACTGCACGAGCTCTAAGACACTCAATTAAGCCCTTAATATACTATTAAAGACTAGAAAAAGCCTAATCTTGATTAGGCGAAATGTCATTCGAAAAAAATATTTTATTCTTAATTAATACAAAAACATAAAAAGGCTGCAAGTCCTCGAAGATTTATTAATCTCTTTTACACTGTATTTTAGTTTTATTGCCTAATTACAAATAATCAGACGTTATGAAATTAAATCTAAAAATTTCCCTATCGTTTTAAATTTTGTAACAGCACAATAATACAACTTTTCTAAACCGATTTCCGCTCGTAAGAAATAAAATCGGCTATTTAGGGTATTTCCGTTCTCTTCTGTAATAGAATTAAAATCAATAGTGTATAACTTTCATTTTCACCGTTGCCACTTGTTCGGATCTCACTTTGCGCATCATTCATACAAGCTTCACACAAGAAATTATACGTCTGAAAAATATACATCTGGCGCAGCGACTCCAGGCGTCAACTCCTTGAACTAATCTGTATAATTCTAGCCATTTTGGCAACATCTGAGGTCCAGCCCATTTTTTCAGTATCGCCAACTTATAGCTTCGAAAAGCTCTAGACGAAATATTATCGAATTTCAAAGTGAGGTCCGTATACTTGTCCTCACTTTGTTTGCGGACCTCACTTGAAACGTGAACTTTGTTCATACGGACCTCACTTTATACACTAGCCGTAAATATATATATATATATATATATATATATATCTGCTAATTGTGTCGGGATATAAATACCATTAGCAAAGGTCTTAATAAATATAAATAAACACGTCGCTATGGTTATATACAATATATAGTAACAACATATAGTACAATATATAGGTTCAAGTAGATAATAGCTATTCCAATCACATATTAACATGAAATAAGATTAAAGTATTTACACAATTTCTGTTTTTTATATATATATATATATATATATATATATATATATATATATATATATATATATATATATATATCTGCTAATTGTGTCGGGATATAAATACCATTAGCAAAGGTCTTAAGAAATATAAATAAACACGTCGCTATGGTTATATACAATATATAGTAACAACATATAGTACAATATATAGGTTCAAGTAGATAATAGCTATTCCAATCACATATTAACATGAAATAAGATTAAAGTATTTACACAATTTCTGTTTTTTATATATATATATATATATATATATATATATATATATATATATATATATATATATATCTGCTAATTGTGTCGGGATATAAATACCATTAGCAAAGGTCTTAAGAAATATAAATAAACACGTCGCTATGGTTATATACAATATATAGTAACAACATATAGTACAATATATAGGTTCAAGTAGATAATAGCTATTCCAATCACATATTAACATGAAATAAGATTAAAGTATTTACACAATTTCTGTGTTATATATATATATATATATATATATATATATATATATATATATATATATATATTTAACACTTCCAGTAACGAAGAATTATTGGGATTAATTTGTTGTTCATTAAAGGTACCTCGTGTTTTTATATCTCAAAAACTTCTAAAATGTTTTATTTGCGTTTGTTGTTACAAAAATGTAGGAATTTGATGTTATTTTGAGGTGTCATTGTGTGACTTTACTTATTAGATTTTTCTGAGTGTTTATTTATGTAACAGCGTATGAATTACTTGTATCTTATCAAAATCTTATAGTGTTTACGGAGTGTATACCAAGTTACAAAAATAACAATTCAAATGGTAAGTACACATATACCGGATTTCATAACTTCGTGAGTCGTAGTATTTAGAATCGCGTAAAAATGAAAACGTGTTGGTTATTTTTTGCGTTTGCAGCCATGTCAACTATATATCGCTAAATCAATCATACCTACTATATAAATCTAATATGATTAAATTCATATTTGCTTTGTCAGAGCCTTTATGTAGTTTAAATTAGGCGCATTTCTTATTTTCCTTGAAGAAGCTACATAAATGCGTGAGACGGATCTGCATAACTTAAAGCCTTGCTTACCCTATTCAATTAAATAATTAAAATAATTCCATCGTTATAGAAAATATGTTTTGTGTACATATATATTTTATAAATAGGTTGACTTCTGTAAATAAACTGATTTAAAATTTAAAATTCATTGCACAGCAGGAATGCATACGTTTTAGGAAATTTTCCAAATTACAATTGTAACGGTGCTACGCGGTTGGCTAAAATACATTTACTACGACCCTGTATGACAAATATCTCGAATTTATTTCTCATGCTTTATAATAAACTTAACACAAA
Organism: Agrypnus murinus; assembly: GCA_929113105.1. Classification (NCBI taxonomy): domain Eukaryota; kingdom Metazoa; phylum Arthropoda; class Insecta; order Coleoptera; family Elateridae; genus Agrypnus; species Agrypnus murinus. The sequence goes on along the minus strand of OV816024.1, from coordinate 224,083,358 downwards.
CCTTGTATTACAATATTTTAAATTTATTGCTTGTCGTTTATATAAATTTAAATATGCTGATTTTTAGATTTACTTAAGACCCCATTTAACAAATAAAGTATCTATTTCGTCTTAGTTACCTTTATAATAAGAAGCTGATGCCCTAAAAAAATAATACTTTTGAGAGTTGAGAGCAAAAATGCTTTATTCTAAGAATTAATTTAAATCGTAACTTAAGCGGAATGTTCGAGAAATCTTAATGGCTCTCTCTTTCTTCGTTCAATCCATGATAAAAAGAGGGTGTGTATTTCATTTCTTGTGAAGTCCAGAACGTAGGGAGACCAAGTGTTGCTAGGAAAACGCAACCGCAGTTCGCCAAAGACAGCGTTATGGTACAATATTGCTACCCATTTAAATCTTAATGTTTTATGGGCAAACTTTGAATTGTAGAGGTTTGTGAATTTTAATGAAATTTGAACTAAGTGAGGATTTTGCTAAGATTTACCGTACCGTTCGTATATTATGCACTGCTTTGAGATTTTTAAATCCACACTTTGGCAATTGTTTAAAATTTGTTTGAAGCTTTAATTGTTAAAAATTAAATAAATTTTTGCGTACTGCCTCGGTTTATAAATCAAATTAAATTGTGGTCCTTTGAACAGCTTCAAATGAAGAGCAACAAATGTTCCTGCCGTTTTCAGTGAACTCTCTAATGGCAGCTGTAAAAGTCTACTTTAGAAGCCTGAAGTAAAGCAAAGTTAATTATTTAGAAATCAATTTAAAAGTACATTAAGTTGTAACGTACTCAAATTCTCAATTTTATAGAAATATAATTTTATACGCATAAATGATAAAGGAACCCTGGCACGGCCCTGCATTCTGCAATGCTTGTTTCTTTGGGGAAAAATTTGCAAATTTCGCTTTAAATTAAATAATGCTTTTTCATGTATCAAAAGTCACCTTTACATGTTTATACAAAACAAAATCCCTTATGAAATAAAATACAAACGATATTACGAAGTAATCAAAGTTTTCTTTGGTGTAAAAGGTCACCTCAAGAAGTTCCCATAGTTATAAAAGTTATTTCGTAGAAAAGAACCTTGATAAAATTTAATTTATAGTTATTTTAAACTAATACCGCCTTTCCTACAAAGGATTTCAGTTCCTAAAATGCATTTAGTTTTTATTTATGGTTTCCTGTTCATGCTTATCGGCATTGTGCATAAGCAAATTCTCCCGAGTGCAGACGTATAAAAAAGCATATTGAAGCCACGTGTGGATATCGAGTTCTTTTCGGTAAGCAGATTTTAGTTGCGGCGAAGTCCCTAGAAAACTACATAGAATTCTCTCAAAGCTTTTTGAATGTTTGTTCCTGATTGGATCAAAAAGTCATGCCTTTTCGCTATAGGTTAATTTAAAAAGTCTCCGCTTAAGTTTAATTGTGATGATATAAAATTCAGATCCCTTTGTTCAGTTTTAGTTTTTAACAGGGACGGCTGAAGGCAAACATAAAAGAGGCTGGTACCTTGAGGCTCCTCCGGGCACATCGCGCCTCAAAGATATTTTAAAAGGGTCGTTACGGTGAATGTATGGCCTTATTACTAAGTATTTAGTTCGGAATTAGTGAATTTAATAAAATATTCCGTACTACCGTTTATTCCTCAATATAAGTTTAGTGTTATATCGTATCGATTTCATTATTTGGAAATTAATCCAATACAAGGATTATTTCGCAAGTTTAGTTAGATTATTGAAGAAAAATAGTACCTTCTCGTTATATCGGAAAATCTATATATTTAAAACACAATGCTTATTTTTGTTCCAGTTCGTTTGAGAGTTCCGCCGGACCGATCTAAGCGATTCTTTTTTTATATTAAAGCTTTCGCTGTGTAGATTAGTCAACACTACTTAATTTTAAAAAAATTTTAATGTTTATATTTTTAATTTGAAAAACTCTAAAATGTTTAATTTGAAACGGACGAATCGGACATTCACTTGGGACACCCTCTCACTTCCTACGGTGGTGACTTTCGTAACTACTCCCTCTTATAAATATAAAAGGGTAATGCAGTCGTCCACTTCCATCATTAATAAGCGGTTAACACGCGGTTAATGTTTAAAGAATTGTTAGGTTGCGTAGACAAAACCCGCCTAGTTGAAAATTATTGCCAACACTATGTTTATGTCATGTTTTTAAAATATGTACTAATAAACGTTTTCAAAAATGTTTTAAACAAGATCGATTTTTGATTTTACCGGCGGGGAGGGATAAGCCAGAGAGGAATATACATATGTCAGAAGAGAGGAGGGTAAGCTGGGAGAGATGATTGCTAGGCTTAAAATTTTCAACTGGTTATGTTTGGTTGCGTTTATTTAAATAATCAGTCGCGAAAATACGAAGGATTGTAATCACACATCCAATATTGTATATACGGAAATCCTTCAATGCTTTCGACCGTCATGTCTTGACGAGGTTTCCCTAGTTAAATATATTTCCGTATTACCCATTAAAGATTTGTTAAGTAGCCTTCAAGTATGCTGAGCTAAAGTACAGTTACCATTATAATTCATGAAGAATTTGTTCCGTTTTGGAATTTATTGCAAATAATTATGTTAAAGTTCGATGAATCTCATTAAGGCAAAATAGTTCAGAATTTAAACTAATAATGTGTTTCCGCAACGTCCAGGTCAGCAGCTTGTTATTGTGTTTTTTGTGTAAGGTCATTATTGTTTTTATAGTGTATTGTGTTTCAAATTATCCATTTATGCAAGGAATTTTTGAACTTTGTTGAACTAATGAAATTGTTTTAAGGTATTGATTTTTTTATTCAAAATTTATTTGGGATCCCGAAATTAATTAACTTCTAGGAATGATAACTTTTTCATTTTGATGTGGTTTGTATTTCCTTTTTTTATTTTTCTTTTATGTCTTAATATACAAATTTCAAATTTATTTATTGATTGATATAGTTAGGCTCAACGAACTGCTGATGTTTTTTGTCAATTAAGATTCTTTTATTGTTTGATAAATGTTTGATTAACGTAACGTCAAATTTAAATGAGAAGTTATTCCTTTAACTGATGACTTCTCGCCTCAGCCGGTGCATATAGTAAAGTAAGTATTTAGTGATTTGAGTTTTTTTATTAAGATTACAGCGACAGTCCATTGTGGGACTTTTAAATTTGTGTGTGAAATTTTAGTCGTTACAAATGACAGTCCATCGTGGGACTTCACTTTTTAGAGCGTTTCAAAGTCCTGAGAAACATCTCAGGTATTAATGGTAAAAAAAAAATAATTGGGTATTTAACCAAGTATTTTTAAACAGATCAGGTCATGCAAAAAGATTTTTCATGTAAAATTTTATATAACATGTCATAGCTTGGATTGGTGGATATTTATGGATTTGGTATCTGATTGTATCCACCAGACCCTAGTAAAGCTTACAAAGTATACGCCTAGAACTTGTGACGTCACGATAGTCGCTAATAGCATTGGTATGGATTCCCAAGGAATTTTAGCACACCGCCCGACTTTTACAGGATAAATATTCTAGTATTTATTTACCAGCGCCGAAGTTTTTCAAAAATATTAACAGTAAGGTATGAAATAGCACTGATAAATTTATACTAAATGAAGGTTTTATTCACACAGTTAAAAAATAAAAACATTATGAACAGCAACTCTCTACAAAATATAAATTGTGGATAGAACTATCACAGTTACACGTTTATAATTAAGTGAGAAAAAACGCAGGAGCTTTTCAAACAGCATACATTATAATCGACGAGAAAGTTGTTGATAAAAACATACAGCTTATTTTAATGCTTAGCTAACTGAAAATGTTGCTGTAATTATTTAATAAAATGTTTGACATAACAACCATTGCGGTTTCGTATAAGCTGAATAAGCTCCTACTACAATTATAAAAATATTAAAATAAAAGTTCATCTTTGTTTCTAAATACCTTTAAATATTCATTGCTTTAAAAATATTGCTTGTATCTACTAGATATCTACCTACGAATGACTCATGTTTACAAAATTAGGATATTTTGGATATTTTAAACATCCCCTATTTAATATATCTAAGTATAGCCTTGGTAGTGTAGCGGTTAGCGTGCTAGTATCTCACCCAAGCGGACCGCATTTGACTCCCGGTGCCGGCAAATCTGGTTAAGGTTTTCTGCAGTTATCTTTAGCTATAACACTAATGTGGGATTTGTGATATAACATCTGTAAGTTGGGTGCAGCCGCACGATGGGCCTGCATAATAACAATAATTTCCCCTCCCTCCCGCACAAGCTTCTGGGGCCTGATTTCCATTTATTCTTTCTTTTGCAAATTATATTGAGGTGATATGGTATCACCGTTTTGAAAATTTCATAGAATAAAAGTTCGGTAACGTTAAAATGAATATTTACCATCGGTTCTTAAATTAATAGAGAGGCAGGTTATATCATGGGCATATAATTATCAAAGAATATAGTGAGGACTTTAGTTAGATTCATCAATGTTTAGAATAATAACTTATGATTAAAGATTTCATGAAATTATAACCTTACTTTACTAATAATCACATGCACATAAATAAATTACATTTATAAATAAAAACGATATAATTTAGCTAGACTGTTTTATCACAATCATGTATAGGCAACCTAAGTTACACTTTAGGCCACATTTCCCACTTGCCAGGGAAAGTTATTTTCATATTAAAAATTTCAAGTTACGATCATTCAGCGTTAAGCATATTCTTTGACATTCTTTGAGGCCAGCTCAAGTTTACACGGTTATTTTCCTGTAAATAGTTTAAGTAGATAAATCTTGTTATGATTGATATCACACAACTAAAATTTGAATTCACATAATAAAATTCTGGTCATTAAAAGTTATGGAGGTTTTGAAATCCTCTTAGTTCGGGAAAACGCACTCTTATAGCCTTTATCCTGGTTTTTATTGTCATTGTTTTTATATGTGTGCCTTAAGCATTGTACACTGGACATTTTATGCACAAATTGATTAACGTAGAAGTTATTTTCAAGCTGTAATTTGTGAAAGCATCTTTCGTGTATATTGTTGTTTGTACTGTAATAAAACCATGTTTGTATGAAATTGTAAAAAGATTTTTATGTATGTAATAATTGTACCACTCACTTTGTATACCCATTTAGATAATCTGTAAAGATGAACTCTTAATTTGTTGAATTATGTATGTAAATTATGCTGTAACGAGAATCGTCATCGTTAAGTGTTTTTCGATCATATCTCCTTTATTACTCATTTGGGGACCATATATGTGTTATAGTTTTTTGATCAGTGTTTTAAGCCCTACAAGTTGATTATCGTATCAGATCTGGGATTAGAGAAGATAGAAATCATATGTTTTCCGGATCATGACGTCATGGAAGCGGCGATGGTCGTTTGTTTTGAAGAATCTGTCATAGAGTTGATTTGTTATGGCATTTCATATAAAAGCCGCTGCATTTTCCAACAAAATCAGTCGTAAAATATTTAAAGCAGAAAGCACGTCGGCTCCAGTTTCCAAAACTGTAAAATTTGAGGTTATAAGTACAACCATATGTTTTTGACAAGTGTCAATTGGAATAAACAGTTTAAAGAAAATAAAAAGGTGTTTACCTGAATTTTAATCAAGTTTTTATTATTGTGCTTCGTTATATAAATAAAAGTGAAAGTATTTCTTCGCTTTATAATTAAATACCAGTGGATTTATTTGTGTTCATCGATCAACGCATCGATTATATTTTTATAAATAACAATCAGCTGTTTGGTTATACAGCAGGCTTACCAATTGGATGGAGATTTTGAATAAAGGAAACTATACGGAAAATACAAGGTTGGTTTCGAAAATAATTGTTCTTGTAAATAAAAAGAAAGATAAATACTAAATTGTAAAGTTCATCTTAGGGACTTAAAGATCTAATTGATTAAATTTCTTTTAAATTCTTTGTAAGAATTTGTTTTGATTTTTCAATATAAATAAACAAGTCGTATTTGTTTTTAACAAAGATTTATTAATTTTGAATAATTTTTAGTTATTTATAAATAATCATTTTTGTTAGTTTGTTTAAACGGATAACTGTATTAAACTTATGTCAGTTAAATACGACTTTCCTTTACGTTTAAGCCAACTACAGGATTTATTCCTAATTACATTTGTAAATATATATTTTCTTTCACATTGACTTTTTTTTTCTGAATTTTATTTTTGTTTGAATAAAGGTTTTATGTTTTTCAATTAACGTATGTGTTTAATTGATGCTAATACAATCATACAGCAATATTCTCTTTCCAGTTCAGATAACAGTTACAGGTGTCCAGTTTGCAGAAGCATAAGTGCTTATAATTTTATGTTTTATATTTTATGTCACTTTCAATTCTCATCTCCAGGCATAAAAGATATAAGAGTCTCAAAAGTTCAAATAACGTATGTTTTATTATATTTAGTGTCGCTGACAAATATGTTCCACCGAACAAACCTGAGCTAGTTTAAGGGAGTATAAAGAATATATGTGTGGGATTATTATTTTATTATTTTTATTTATATTTGGGGATCACCGCAATATATCCACTGATATCGATCATCAATATTAAATCAGGTTCTGAAAACAATTCGCTTGGATATAACTTAAAATCTTTAGTAACATTTTTCCCTTTTTTGCAGATTTTAAATTAAGAAAAGGTAAGGTTTTAATTTCTTTTGTCTACCTGTCGCTTTTTATATTTGAATAGAAATTACTTATTTTTTTCTTCAAGTATTCCACAAAATATTTTTTTCCATAATTAAAGAGAATTTATTTTGTAATAAATAAACTGATTATTACCTTATTTTAAAGTGTAATTGTAATTAAATTAGAAAACTATTTATTTGAAAATACTTTGAAGACATAAAAATAAAATTGACTAAAACTAAAATAAATAAAATAATTTGTGCACTAAAAAAAATAAATTACAAAAAGTTAAATTCCTGTAACAAACACTCGCATCGTGCGTAGAGCACAAACTAATTTATTGTATCAAAAAATGAAGCAATAAATGCTTCTATAAGTGACAAGAAACAAAGCCGCTTCCCAATAAATGCATAAGAAGTTATCAACTATTGGCGCCTAGGATGACGTCACAACCGCACTCCATGCGGAAGATGTAGACTAGAGCCTTTCACTTTATAGCAAGAACTGTTAGTCATATTAATTAAAAAAGATCAGGCCGTCGTACATTTGAGCATGTTAGTGCAGACCACACGGCGTTCACCCTAAGAACTGGCTGATGTCTATCTAAGCCCATGTTTGGAAGGAAAACGTGTCACAGGCCGTCGGCGTCGTTAGAGGTGTGGATGTCGTTTTACATTAGGTCCGAGACGAGATCTAGTGTGGTTTACCAGACCGTCGCTAGAGGTGTCGGATAAATCGACTCACTAGTATCCGAGACGCGACCTGAGGAGGCACCTGCCCAAACGTGGGTAACGGATGATACAGTCAGAAGTAAAGTTATGTATGGTAGAGATTCACGAAAGTTTTTCTCGACAAAATACTCTTTAACATTGAGAAGACTCTGATACATGAGTACCGGTGTGGATAGAATTGTTTTCTTATCATAGATTTGGTCTGATGGACTAGAATCAAATGAGGCTTATGCCGGTTGGGGGGAGGGTCAGTCCTGGTCAACGGGAAACTTCATGCTACCAGGTAGATGTGTTCGGAGAAGTGTGGGGATCATGCTATGACTGTGCAGTTCTAGCCGTATGATCCACAGAAACCTCGAGAACCACTACATTTAAGAGGTGTTGATGCGAATATACAGGGTGTAGAATCTCTTCACGCACAATACAGTTTTACGCGCATTTCTTTCAAACCTTAATTTTATCTCCCATAATTATTTTATTTCATACTGTGTCACATTTGTCAGTTTTACGTCAAACTTTTTAGTCCAGAACATGCGATTTTACGGTCTAGTATGCTTGTAAAAAATTTTACAGGACTTGTGACTGTAAAAAATTTTATTTCATACTGTCCGGTAAAAGGGTATTTACCGGACTCATTTGAGTCCGGTAAATGAATTATTACGTTACAAGGCCGGTAAAAAATTTTACCGGACTGAAAATCCAATTTGAGTCCGGTAAAAAATTTTACCGGACTGAAAATCTAATTTGAGTCCGGTAAAAAATTTTACCGGACTGAAAATTTTAAATGCATTTTTTTAAAAAATGAACAATGTGAGGCAGTATGAAATAAAACGCCTTACGTCATACTTCCGGTAAACCATTACAGTAGCTCGTTTCAACATTCGAGACTCGGCTCCTTCGTCGCCTCGTCCCGAAACGTTTTCAACTCGCTACTGTAAACTTGGGTTTACCGGACTTATAACGTAATATACTATTACCGGACGCAAATACAATCAATCAAGTGGACAATGTTTTAGTACGTAATCAGTTACCATGGAAACTCGTTCTTTATAGATGTCCATATTTTGCATTCGGAAATTTATTTTATATATATTTTTTTTAAATTAAACCAATATTCCAATAATTGCAGTATGAAATAAAACGCATTACGTCATACGTCCTGGAAATGGTCTTACAGTCTCGTTTCGATGTTCCGGACTCGGCTCCTTCGTCGCCTTGTCCGTAACATCTTACTCGACTGTAAAATTCCATTTCCAGGACTTATAACGTAAATTACTATTACAATAGAGATATTAAGGAATGCTATAAAGAAAGAAATTACGAATGGAATGATGCTTTTGGTTACGGATTGCATTTGATTGTAACCGGAAAGAAAACTTCCGTTTATGCAAAAATCAGTTATGCCTTGGAAACAGTTTGATTGCTACCTAAATGTCATTTTTAAGGTTATATTGACTGCCAAGTAGTTAAATCCAACCTTAAAACATTTGGAACTATGGGAAATATTTGGTACTTTAATGTGATTACATTAAGGTACCAAATATTTCCCGCCATAGTTCCAATGACACTGGGGGCACACCATGTCCTATAACTTGCTAGACCGGAGTGGCATAACCTTCCAAGCTCAGCCTCGTTATGGTTGAATTCGCTCCAGCAGTGGTCCCACTACCTGTGAGGAAAGTCCGAAGTTGGACTAGGGTCCCATCACTTAGGGGAAGGAACTCGACGGGTGAGCACGGTCATACCTCCGGTACTAGCCTGGATAGCAAGTAGAGGATGGACAGTAACCTTGTTCCCACCAGTGCGTACTGGTAGCATTTGCATAAGCAATTGTACGCTATATCAATTCGTGTACGCGAAAACGGGAACGTGGTAATTATTATGTAAGGTGCTCTACGTTAAAATAACGCTATCCTAGTTATTGAGTCAACTCACTAGTGATAGTTACACGATTTGAAAATGAACATGTTGCAGATGTAAATGTTTCTCTCTGACCATATTAAAAAAGTTTAAGCGTTCAGCAATAACTGTAATGTAAAGCTACGTATAAAGATCTAATACGCGGGAGTGGGGGGAAGACACAAAATAGAATTTCAAGGGCGCTCTATTAGGCAGTGACGTTAATTCAGTTTAAACTTAAATATGTTAAAAAATAGAACGATTTATAATAGTCATTTACAAACTTTCTCTTAAAAATTTGCAAGGGTGTATTTGCAAGCTTGGAATTCGTTTATCGATAGGAAGACTGAAAAAGTAATCACAGGGGGAGAACGGTAAGCATAACTAGTCAAAATTATTGCCTCTAACAATATTCCCCAATTATCTAAAATGCGGATTTAATTAACTTTTTAGATCCGAAACATCAGAAATAAAAGTTGCACGAGATTAGGTTTGGTACGATGAATAGATACATTTTATGACCAATCGTTTTCGAAATAATATAAAAGATTCAACTGATAGGTGTATTCTTGTTTCTAAGTCGAAAGTGTTAACCGTTACCGTTAGTTGAAATTACGTCGTTATCAGCCGTTGCTAATAACAAGTATAATTAAAATGCGAAAGCATTTTCTGTATGCCAGTGACAATAATACTGAAAACAATTGGCTGAAATTCTGTTGAGATTAAAGCCTTTCAAAACTTTCACGTATACTGAAGCATACCAATCATCAAAGGTTATAATAAACATAAAAAAAATTGTGAATTAAATATCCGTTCTGTCGCCAAGAACTTTTGAACATTTATCATTTCAAGTGATTCTATAACACAAGACGAATGATAAAAGGTGCAGTTAAGAAAAACATATCTAATTTCCGTTTTCATTTCCCATTGTGATTTATAATACCTAAACTTTTTTGATAACCTCGACGTCGGAAATGCTTCTATCCATTCAAGTAAATTTTTGTTCTTTTATCTTAACACTTTTTAATACTTTACATTTTTCAAGTTAAGAAATTTCAATATAAATGATTAAGAAAATTATACAGGAGATTTCCGAAATGCACATTTTCAGTATTTTAAAGTTAGGTTATGTAATAAAATCAAATATAATGTCCAGTGAAATATTTAGTTTGATTTTTCGGGAATTACAAAAATAGTAGATGTTCGTTCGATAGGATTAATTCGTTTGTGAATAGGTTTGAATCTTCTATTGTTAATATTAATCGGTTCTACTGAATAGAGGACCTTATGATTAGATGCAAGATATTTGATATCCTCTATAGATTGCCGATGAAGATTAATCAACCACAAATTTCAGTTAAAGTCAGTATACATACATACATACGTACCTAACACTTGCTATAATTATTCTCTCTTTACATGCATTAATTTAACATATCGATTTTCTATAAATATTTTTGTTTATAGTATGTTAATTGAGCGTAACCCAATTCGTTGTCACCTATAATCTAACGCAAGTGGGTCACGTTAAATAAATCTTCCAATATATGTATTATTACATTTGGGTGAACGCTGGGGAGTCGCTTGAGGTGTTTGGTTTGTCTAGTCTACGAGACTAGTCTGAGTGCAGCCCACATATCGTTCTCCTATCCAATCACATATTTGGAATAGAAACGGGCCACAGGCTGCGCTTGAAGTGTCGTCGCAGGTCGGTTTACACTAGGATCCGAGACGAGATCTGGAGTGGTTACTGAGGTCATCGTTCGAGGTGTCGGATAAATCGACTCATTAGTATCCGAGACAAGACCTGAGGAGGTACCTGCCTAAACATGGATAACGACCTATACAGTCAAAAAGTAACGAAAGAGCTTCTCGACGAAAGCGGCGAAACGTTGTGGAGGAAGCTCTACAAGTTTAGATGAGACTATAAACCACAGACTTAATACTAAGTATATCATACGATGGAGGAGAATCTAATGAGGTTTATCCCGGTTGTTGAACCAGACAGTCCATGGAAAACTGCATGCCACCAGGTAGATGGTGTTCAGCGACGAAAGTATGAGGATCATGCTATGGCTATGTAGTTCCAGTCTTATGCTACTACGCTTAATGGGGTGTGTATGTGAATATAGAGTCTCTCACGCACAAGACAACTTCACTTTAACGGGTACATGCCGGGATTCTGCTTAGGTGGATTTAAACAAATCGCTGACATGGGTACATAAGGTCCATAACATGGTAGTCCGGGTGGCATAACCTCCAAGCCCAATCACACTGAGATTGGATTAGACCGGGCAGTGAAGTCCTACTCACTTTGTAGGTGAAGTTCGCATGCTGGACTAAGGGTTCATCTCTTTGAAGAAGGAACCCGACGGGTGAGCTAGTAGAGGGTGGATAGGCAACGCTCCCACCAGTGTGAACTGATAGCACTTGGAATAGCGGGTGCACGAGATGCATGTGAAATATTATTGTGGATCTGTATTAGGGCATATCTAAATGAAGTGTTGCAAAACTTGTCTTGATCGTATAAACTGTTCTAGAGATAAGTACTTAAAGGTTTCCATATTTTTGCTCCACATTGTATATATGAATGTTATAAAAAAGCAATTCGTTAACCGATTTTCTCCTTATAAACTTAAGTTAGTTTTAGTGCCTAGAAACAACCCTTATAAACCATGTCGTGAGTCACGCCTTTTTCTTAGTATAAAAGATGCCTGCAATTATGTCGGCTTTTTTGTTCATGAGCCTAATTATCTGTTGAACGTTGTAAGTTAAACATGCATAATGGCTTATTAAAAATATGGAAAAAAGATAAATGCCGTACTATATTTCAGCAGAGTCTTTTGTCGTTTCTTTTTTATGTAGAAGGTCAAAAGTGTACTCTCCATTTCCCACGCCGAAGGCACATTTGTTAGGGGTAGCTTTATGTTCCAGTTCCATCGTTTGTACAATTTTAATTGACAATTTTAAATAAATAGGTTAGGTTATTTTTCTACGTACTTTTTGAATGAATATTTAAAAAAATACATATACAACTTTCAAACCGGTAATTACAATTTACTATTACTGGATATCTTAAAAGCTACTATTTTTTTAGTAAAAAACCTTTAACCGTAAAATTTCGACTTATACGTGTACAAAACTGTCATAAATGGAGTTTACAACATCACAAATTATGTATTATTGATTTCATAATGATCTAGAATAGCAAGGCTAATATTACGCTATTTTATTTTTTTCCCTATGCATATGCATATAGGAAAAAATTATAAAAAATAACACCATGTTAATCTTGCTGCTTTAGATTATTTTGAAACCAATAGTACATATACAGGGTATCATGAATTAGAACGCATTAATTTTAAGGGGTGATAGAAGACATCAAAAGGAACAAAAAAGTCTTAACAAATTTTTTCTATGTTAATAGGCTTTGAAGTAATTTAGAAAAAACCATTGCCATATCAGGCAACCTTGCTTAAGTATAATCGCAGCTCGGTATTGACCTTGTTTTAGAAAATCAAACAAACAAACTGATGATGACAGCCATTGTTTAAAAATAATAAACATCCGACGCAGATTAGTCGGGTGACTAATTCTACGAAAATTGTAATCCGCACTGTTTTTCCGTAAACAAAATTTGTACGTTGTACGTTAAAACACACGTTGATTCATAACAAATTAACTGTAAAAATAAAACAGTAATTGATCTAAATTTTATATTTATTAATTTTCGGAATATTTTCAAGATTTCGTGACGTATTGGTTTTTTATTAAAACATACTATCTTACGTAAAAAATTTTGATTAAGACACCTATTTACCATAAAATTAAAGATTCTTTAATGCTGCCAAAACAAGGTGTCAACAAAATCCCTTAACCTAATTACCTAATTTAAATTAGATAAATATTCTCTTTAAAAGCTGTTAATAGATAAACAGCAACTCGTGCGTTATTGACAAATTATTATTTCAAAGTTTAACAAACTCAGTACGATCTCACTCTAAAAAAGGGTATTATTTACAAAGCTGTGATTCAGGCATTGACCCAAATATTCTTAAATTGCAAGGTTGTAAGCAAAACGTGCTTTATTTCAATGTCAACAATCCACATCAGCATTTTGTGCGGATGTGGAGCAAATTTTATTACAAACTTTACAGGGTTGTCACGTTTCTTAATTGAGTAAAATGAATTTTTAATTGTAAAAAGAATTCAATTTCACGCGGAAACGACATACGATACGATAAAATGTCATTAAGGTTTGTTGTTGTGATAGATGAGATGCATCTGCCTAGAAAGCGCCATAATTAAAGTACTATTATTAACGCGGCAAAATGATGTTAAAGTTTCCAGCTTTATTATTTTTTTTTTGAAAAAGTAGTACTTTCTAGAAAAAAGTTGTATAAGACTTCTTTGTTTCTAACTTCGGGCACGCTGTATTACACTTCCAATATTTTTATTTCATTAAACAAACAAAATAAAATGTCAACTAGAATTTTGTAGAAGCAGCCAGAAAGCGAAAAAATATAACATTACAAATAAGTGTCCACGAGGAAGAAATATGACAACTAGTAATGAAAATTTTGTAACCGACATATTACCAACACTATCATATGCAAAGTTTATAATAATAACGAAAACGTTTCTTTTACTATTGCTTATAACCTCTTAAGTAACCTACCGTTACTAAATAAAGGTTTTAGCTACAACTTCGCCGTTTACGTGCAAACCCAATTACAAGACAAATAAATAAACAAATCAAATAAACTACACAAATGGATATGCAATTACTAACATTAAAACAGTTAACGATATAAATATTTATTAATGGTAAATGCGCTTATACGTTACGCTTCACTCTTTAATTTGAAGTTAAAATAAGCTGAAATTAGTGTGACTGTATGTCGAGATTCGAAAAAAAATTTGTCTAAAAAGTGTCTAGCAGTATCTTTAATGTACAGTGAAATATATCTATCTCTTGACTTAAGCAGTTAAATGTTCTTGACATTAAACAGCAAATTTAACATGATATCGTTTTTTGCAATAGGACAGGAAATGAGGAAAGCACTGGGAAATATCTGAAGCTAGGCTTGCGAACGGATATATTTATTTGTGATAGAACGTCACTGCAATCTATGAAATTATTTAAGATCATATATAAAAATGATAAACAGTAGTACAATCTATTACTGTATAGAGATATAGATATAGTTTTGCATTGGGTTATGTTTAAAGAAAGCTTATTAGATTGGTACCATTTATTAACAGTGTCAAGATCAATTTGTAATTTTAGACAATCTGTTACAGAGGAAATCTCAAGGAAAATAAAAATTTTTAATTCAAAGTTGAAGTAATTTATTGATATCTATATGTTTGATAAAGCAGTACTTTAAAAAATAACTTTTGTATGTTGTGCAAAGTTCTTTTATTATTCGAAAAATGTTTATATAATTCATTGGATGAGACCTGATGAGACAAATAAACAAATCCCATTTTATTTATGCTTACTGCTGCCATAGAACTATTTGTTCATGCATTTTAGTGTATACGTATATATACGAATGCCGCTATAAACTGATCAACTACCTAAGTAATAAATTTCTATGTCAATCCCCCCAAATTAGATTAATGGTCCAGATAGGAAAATTAGCGAACAAGGATTTCATGTGTTGTTTTTATTATGTTGTTTATAATTTTTTAACTAAAGCTAAACAGGATATACACCAAATACTCATCCTTTTTTTTGGTTTAATCTAGTACTGATTTTGTCATTTTCATTTAAAATCCTTTATTATTATTCATCACCGTTATTACATTATGTACATCGAATTAAAGTATCATTAGCCTATATTATTGTTTTTTATTAATGATCAAAACGCGATAGACCCTATTTTGTCTGCAAATTATTTAAAAAATACTGCCGTAGGGTTTTTAGGAAGCGCACCTATTGGACATAAAATTACATGCATACCAATCAATCAACCGAACTTCCAAGAATTTCTATTCAGGAATTTAGGGCTTTGTAGTTTTAAAATTAAATCGTGCTGCATACATTGCGACTACAAAATTTAATAAATTTAACTGATATAAGCAGATTAGTTAGTACACATGTAATTAAATATTAAAAAAGCCATTTGTTTAGCTGGATTACTACGCTTTGGGATTTTTATCATAAACACGGAGTTGGTAAAAGTGTAGATAAGAGTAATTTAAAATAGACATAGGTATGTAGGACATAGAAATAGTTCTTAATAAGTAAGATGTGTAAGATATATTTCATGAAACAGGAGTTTGTAATGATGTGACTGTAAAAAAATTAAAATACATTTAATACAAGCACAATTTAGTTGAGTTGAGGGTTTTATATTTGTGCTGTTAGATCATTTTGTTACTAACGATAGGATTTCAGCCTTACCATCCTCTAGAAAATTCATAACAATTTTTGTCTGATCTTAGATTATCTTTTCTTTAAGGAGTTGTTTCAGAATTCACAGAATCTTTACATCTTTTATTACAGTGGTACAGTTTGATTATATTTCTCTAAATCTTTTAGTCTCTAAATCTGATGATGATAGCATCAGAAGGTTTATTACCCAAATTAGGGTAAGTAAGGTAAGAGTGGTAATACTTGGTAAAAGTGAAAACAGGGATTGAAACTGTAACGAAAATAACTGTTTGAAACAGTTATTTATCGGTCATTATAAAACAATTATGAAGGCCCAATATTAATATTTCAAATCTGCATAACTGTTATTAAAGAACCGAAAAAGCAAATTTCTCTCCTTTCATAACTCTTTCAAAAAGGGAAGATTTATAATAACAGTTATCGTTTGAAAGCCCGAAAAGGAGAGATATAAAAAGTCTATAACAGGATTATTATAAATATAGTACTTGTAACATTTCAATTAAGAATTGAAAGTGTTAAATAGTTTCAGATCATCTTGTTATTCATTCCTTCTATTAATAAGGAGTCTAATTTTTGTGTTATATATGTAAATAAACAAAAGTCCCCGACGTGGCCCGGATAATGTTTATTAGATTTGCTATAATTTATTGTGTAAACAACTTGGGCTTCGCGACTGTATAAAGTATTTCTTTACAACTGAATACGCAATACAATTATATATACTTAATATAAGTACTATAAAATAAACACGGATGGTTTTATGGGAATTATTTAAATATTTAAAAAATTACACAAATCTGTGCAAATGGTCAGTTGATTTGTTGAGCATTAGTATATTTCTACAACCAATTGACCCTATATACTTGTAAAAAGATATTTCAATTGCACTTTTTGTTTTTGTTAATATTTCGGTGCGTTTGTTTACGTCTGGTACGAGGTTGAAATGTAATCTGCTACAAAAACCAGAATGACATCATTATTAAATTTAAAAATTTCATAAATAGTATTATTAGCTGTAACAATGTTTAAATAAGCATTTAATTGATTGATGCCCAACACTGCCGTCAGCGTGTATGTGAGAGTTCAATTTAAAACTGCAGCCTTCCCGCCACCACCCCCAAACACGTTTTAAAGAAAGAAATACAATACGAATGATTTTATTATACGAATTATCTAGAAGTCCAACGTGTGTGTGTAATAAATTACAGTAAATCTAAACATTGAGCCAATTATCCGCACCCCGTCCCGGACGTTATTCTAGGATATCATTATGTCCACGTGGTCTCGAATAATGTTGGGTTTTAATAATAATAAATATTTGTAGTACTTCTAATTTTAAGAAGATATAAAAAAATATTATCGTCTATAAGTAATTTCTGAAAGGAAATACATCTACTAAATGCTGTTCATATCATGAACATGTGCTCTTTTACATCCAGTGTATTCAATTCCTTTTATAGATTTTTAAATATCGGTCGTTTTCGGTCGTTCAAACAATAACTCTTATGAATCTCTTCCCTTTTTCGAAACAGTTATTAAGCTAGAAACCTTTATTTTCAATCGCGGATAAAGGTCCTTTATAACTCTTAAGTAAAATTATCTCGCCTTTCATAACTGTTATGTTGCCCGGACCGTTATTATTTCTCTCTTCAATCCCTGAGTGAAAATGTCTTTGAGTAAGTGAAGTAATTATCATTTTTCAAAGAGAAACCACTTAAATATTTTTTCATTCTCCCCTTCACGAAAGTGTAACTTTCTATCTTGATAAGGCAATCGAAAGCGAAAGTAAAACATGCGAGGTGGTTGCTAGGTATGAAAAACTTTCGGTCCCTGGACAACGAAGTAGAACTGTCATTTTTTTAAATATAATATTATAAGGTGGCTGTTGTCAACATTACCTTGGTAACAATACTGTTGTATATACAAACATTATTTTATTATAATCACTATCATTTTATTTATTTATTTACGGTGGTTAATAAATGTCAAGCGGAGAATGAAAAACTTAATACATTACACGCTGCGAAAGCCCTTTCAGGTGCTCGTTGTTTTTAACTAACCTCGGCTACGCTTACGCTTCGCCTAGGCCAATCAAAAACACCTTGCACCTAAAAGTAAACTTTCGCAGCTTGTAATGTAAATAACTACTAGGGAAACCTCGTCAAGACATGACAGTCAAAAGCATTGAAGGATTTCCATATATACAACATTCGATATGTGATTACAATCCTTTGGATTTTCATGAATGATTATTTAAATAAACGCAACCGAACATAACCAGTTGGAAATTCTAAGCCTAGCACTACTCTCTCCCAGCTTACCCTCCTCTCTTCCGACATATATTCCTCTCTGGCTTACCCCTCCCTACCGGTTTATTCTACATAATTCGTCTGTTCATAATTTTCAACTATTCGGATTTTGTCTACGCTTATTAATGATGGAAGTGGCCGGTTGCATCACCTTTTACATTAATAAGCGAAGAGTACTTACGAAACTCACCACCGTGGAAGGTGAGAGGGCGCCCCTAGTGAATGTCCGATTCGCCCGTCCCAAATTAAACATTTTAGAGTTTTTCAAATTAAAAATATAAACATTAAAATAATATAAAAATTAAGTAGTGTTGACTAATCTACACAGCGAAAGCTTTAATTTAAAAAAAGAAACGCGTAAATCACAAACGAACTGGAACGAAAATAAACCTTGTGTTTTAAATATATAGATTGTTCAAAAATGCTCGTATTTTTGAGATATTTATTTTCAAATTACGGTAGTGCAATGAGAACACAGGCCGACATGATTTTCGTTGTTTTGAATTTGGTAGATGTTATTTACTAATTTGCTGGCGCTGAATCCGAATCTGCTAGTAGTTTTCTGATATCACATCGGATTTTCAGACAAAATCACTTTTTTAAATTTTATTTGAATATATGTATAGTACAATAACTGATACACAGCGAGACGATTATCGTGCATTCAAAAGTTTCATAATTAACTTCCTATGCAATTACAGGCATCCGGACTATAGAAAAATTGTCGTTACGTCTTATTAGATAATGGACCCCGCACAAAACAAATGGTAAACAGGTATAATTACATTGGGGTGAAACTGATGGTATGTTGTAGTTGATGATATCTTGATTAAAATTCCTTATGGGCAGAAAGTCTGAAAATGGCCAGTTTCTGAGTAATGGAACTACAGTCTACTGATTAAACGACCAAGAGTACGAAATAGAGTTTGGAGTTGTTTAACGAAATCATCCGAATGTGTTAACATACTCATGCGCTGATCATTTCAAGACTTTGTGCCCATGAGGACTTTTGATCAGGATATCATGAACTACGACATATATCAGTTGCAGCCCAATCCGACTGTACCCTGTTTTCCATTTTTTTGTGCGGGGTAATTTTATAAACTGGGCTGCAATTTGAGCATAAGCTCCCTTTTCTAGATTCCCATATATAGTTCTTTCCAGAAACTCTTCGGTGATCTCCGTAAAGAACTAGTGGAACGCTTTCACCAAGCCATAAAAGAAATGGAGAGGCGGTATTAAGGCCGATGGAATGTTAATAAGATGCCCGACTACTGTTGGTCATTGAAACGAGATATACCAGTCGCAACCCATAAGAAAGTCGTAGTTTTAAAGGAAGACGCACAAGATACCATGCACAAAAATCTTATCATGATCAAAAGATGTAATTCTAATATAAATTATCTAAATAGGTTTTCGAATAAATATTTTTGAAATTAAGTTATTTGTTTCTTTCTGGGATACTCATTTAAACCTGTTTTTCGTTTTTGTGGAAAAATCTGATGTAAGCTCGTAATGCACTACTTTCATCAACTTACTGGTGCATGCATTTGACAAAACTTAGGAACACGAATTACTTACAGAAAGCAAACCTAGTTTAATTTACGCAATCAACGTGACTTAAGCAGAGCAGAATCATCTTAATCTAACACCATAACATTTCAATCTAAATTAATCGGCGTCGGCGTCGGTTAATACAATTGATAGCCTATACCTGCGCCTCTCTTACCAGCCCTTTCATACAACAGCTGTTCGTATTAGAACATATTCAAATCTCAATTTATACACGGGAGGCGCCTTTTCCAAAAACAAAACGTTAGTTAAAGAAGTTTACCTAAGAAAGAAGGCGGTGTTGTACAGTAAGTATTATATTGTGTAAACGAAGAAATAATGGACTTTTTGTGCCGTGTGATTTCTCAAAAACATTCAATTTTTTTCTTGAATAATAATTCAAAATATATTGTATTTTCAACATTATTTGTTTCATTTCATATTTTACCCTAACTGCATTTTTTTTATTTATTTTATTATTCCATTAGGTCTCCTTGCCCCTTGCGCCCAAAAAAGGCAAAAAATATGAAAAAAACACAAAAATGAGTATTTTTTTTCGAAAGTCAAAAAGTGTGAAATTTCAAATTTGTAATTCCCGCGAATTTACAAAATATGAGTTTATACGATTTGGGGGAAAGTGAATCCTGATTAAGGAGATCCTCCAGAATCCCGCTCCGTCCTCAGTTTTTGGGGTCATCCCGGGCAATCTTAAACATCGTTCCAGACCACCGTGAGGGGTTATACAACAAAAATTTTAAAGAGTTATAGCTGACATGGAAAGAAATAATATAATAATAATAATTGCTACTACTCATTACCTGGTGAACCAGGTCCCAGAAATTATGAAGTTTATGCGGGAGGAAAGGCGATTATTACTATTACTATTACGCAGACTCAACCGGTCTACTATTAACCAGATATACCGGTACCTGGAGTCGAACCAGACCGCTTGGATGGAAAAGAGCACGCTAGTCCCTACAGTACCAAGGCTACTAATAATAAAAATTTAAACATTAAATTTTATGTAAAGGAATTTAAAAACTGTTTGTCATAAGTAACTGGCAACATTGTCTAGAAATATAATTTTGTTTAAAATTTTAATAACGACGTTGTTTCTTGTTAATGGTAATTTAGGAAAAATTTTTAATGAGTCGTTTTTATTGTTAAATAAATTAAAACGTTTCACTTAGTTTTTTAATATGATCATTTCGGATTTCATAAATCCATCTTCAGTTGATAAATTACATAATTAAAAAATTTTGTTGCTATAGTTTTGTGATATTTTAAAATTGTTTTTTCTCAGTTTGTGGTGGAATTAAGCACACCACTTGATTTTTGTTATTTTATTTTGTATAAATGTTGAAAAATTGTTTAAATTAATTTTATAATTTCTCTAATATATGATTCTTATTAGAAAAACCAATTTGCTTTAATTCTGTCAATTGTTAAAAATGTAATTACATTTAGAACTTAGGTTTAAACTTAACTAATTTATTTTATTAATTACAATATTTATTTTAAATACACCCATATTTATATATACTATTTCAAGTTGCGCACATTTAATTAACTAGTTGCCCTTCTCTCAAACAGTCCACATTTATATACCTCGTACCAAATGTTCTACTAGGCTCTCGTAACGCCTGAGATTCTCCAGTTCATTACACATTGTTTTGTTTTGAAGTGAAATTAAACACTTTGTAACCTTATCTTTTAGGTTTCACTTGCCTGCTAGCTTATTAGTCAGTGGGGGTCGTGGGTTTCAAAGAAAGTCGAAAAAATAGTTCATGCATTTAATTAAATATAAATAAATTTAGGAATAACAACAAGGTAAAAACAAATCTTTAGTAACACAACAAATTATAACATAAGAATGCGAATAACAGTAAGTATGGACGTGTGTGTTAAGTTGCCTACATTTGAGCCTTTAAATTCAAAAAGTTTGAGTAGGTACCCGAAAGGGTGGCAGGCGTCATTGAACTTATTAAACGCGACTACCAGTTTTTCTTTTCAAAAATGTGACGGTAGGTAAATAACTTTAATAATATCATCTAAAAACATATAAATCAAAGGCTTGGTTTTCAGGTTACTTTTGAGGCAACTGTCCATAAATAATAACATGGTTTGGATCCAAAACGTTTACAACGGTAATATTGATTAATCAACAATTAGGTAATATAAATAACCAATAAACCAACACTTAAACTAATACAAATAAACTGCATTACATTCACAGCTCTAAATCTTGAGTGGCCATGGTCTGCCATACATATCAGCCTTTACAGCAAGAGGATTTCTTAAGATGTAAGTATAAAAATCTACACTGACCTTTATCTTTAATTAATCTTACTATTCTAGGTATCGGCGACGTCTGCTGCCCTTGCCACATAAACTCCACTGGAGTGGACGATTGAGGACCACCCTGAGCCTCAAAGGTAGGCAGAATTGAGTCCCATTGCTCAAAATCAAAACGGGAGCCCGGTACGGAAGCGAGCCAGCAAGTGATAACCAGAACAACGCCTGTTAGATTTCGTTTGCGTATCTCTTGCTATCCCTTACAACCCTAATATAATTTTTATATAATTATTGATGTATATATTATTAATTAGCATATTTTAAACATACCTAGTTGTTATTTGGGTTAAAACAATAATTTGTATAAACTTCTGTAAACCGTAATTTTAACTTGTGGCCATTTTTGAGAAATCTTATCTCGTCGCCTTTCTGATATTCGAAATTCCTCTAGCCTTTATCAAACCCCAGCAAGTGGCGACCTCGATTTAACTTTATAAATATACCGCGGCCGAATTTTATTTTTGAATTTAGTTATTAAGAAAACAATGTACATATAACAATTTTATGTAATAATATTCTATTAACAATAAATAATTTAACTACTACAAATAATAAACGATATTTTATTATAACTTTAACAAAAGGTTGATGCCGTCTCGTTATTTTCGATAATAGAAATTACTACTAACTGTATTTTGTGTTTTTGCAATTGTAAAACGCAAAGTTTGTATACGCATGGTCAAGGCACAGAATTAACTGATTTTGGGAGCGTATTGCTTCCACACTTCTGCGTTGCAGGATTGTCACGTGTGTTATTTAAGTGAAATGAGGTTTTAAAGATAAACATAATTCGATTGTAGGCGTAATCATCATCACACAAAGAAATATTATTGAGGCTGTTTATTGTACTAAATGAAACGCATCTTTCGTAGATCATCTGTTTTACTATTTCTTACTGTGACTTGTTGTTAATAACCTATTATAACCTACAATATGCTACAGTTTAAAATTGGTTAAAACTGCACACATACAATTTCTGTGGTAGATTTCCCTCTAGGTTAGGCCGCACAAAGTTCATACCGCAGTATTCTTAAGAAAGACATAAATATTTTCTTAAAAGCATAACCAAACCCATGCTGTGATAACATGTTGTCATTTTTAACTTTTATTTATTTAATTGCTTGGTGTAGGGGCGTTCTTCGTCCATTATTGAATAAAATAATACCATGGTTTTCCTCGCCTACACAGTTGATTGGTTGAAATTTTCATTAAACATTTTACTTTTACATTTTACTTTTCCGGTTTTTTAGAGAAATCCTCAATCTTGTAATCAGAAAACGCCCTAAATCTTTTCAGCCCCTATATGATTTTCTATAGTTATATGTCGTTCATATATCTTTGGATAATCTTTAGCTTATTAGAAATGGACTTTTAAAATGACTTTTAAAGAAAAATTAATTTTCATAAAAATCCGCGTTTCATCCACATTTAATAAGTAGACTCTAGAATAGAATAGAAGGATTCTATTGGCTGATAATAATCAGATCCTTACTCTACAAAAGATATTTAATAAACCGCGTTTTTCATTCATGGAAATCGTTCAAAGTAGTGAACGACCTATTGTGTGTGCCACCAACTCTAATAAAAAAGTAATATGAAGCAAGTCTCTTCTAAAAATCGAAATATAATTAAGTGAGAGTCAAGGTAGTACAATTCTAATTTTCCTTTAGGTTAAAAAGAAATTACAGATAACACGATTTGCTAAATTGCATTGGCTTATTGAGTTTTCAGCCAAAATATTGAAAGAGCTGGCCCACTTGTGCATAATAAAATATTTCTTTTACCCAATAATAAAAAAAAGTTATTTAAAAATAATTGTCGTGGAGACAATTTGACGATAGTCCCACTAGTCTTATGACGACGTTATAAAAACGAATCTTATGATAACGCAATAGATTTACGTACATGCTGTGTTTTACATATAACTGCAGTAATTTTCCATGGATGCTTTTTGGGAATGTTATTGAAGGTGTAATTAAAAAGGTAAATTAGATTTAGCAATTAGATTGGAAGTTGACCAAACGTGGTCAAACGGTGGACAACGATCAATCCATATATACTATAACGAGCTTGTTCGGGGTATGTATCCCATTTTGGATTTTGACCAACAAGGGCGCAACTACGCGGTATATAGTTAAGTGGTCTTTATAGCTGACGCCACGGTGCGGTGCAAAGTTTGAGTTAATTCTAGCGAAGAAAAAAACTTGACATAAAAGCAGCTTTCTTTTGATATAAAAACAGCGTACTTAATTTCAAGGTTCCTACCCGCATTATAAATATTTATATTAGTTAATACCATATTTTAGTTCAAAATACCGCATGTGTACGGTAATTACCGTGCGGTTGGCAACACAGATCTCTAGTAATATATTTTTTGGTATTTTTGCTTTAGTCCTTTTTAATTTACTTTTACATTATTTAGTGTTGTTTTGAAGAAGTGGTTAAGAAATCCCACTTTAGTTTTAAGCAGTGGTTGAGTATGTTTTCCATTACACCTGAAGGCGGTCATTGTGGGGGTCACCAAACGCAGGCTCCCGCAAAAGATAAACGCAGAACCGTTCATGACGGGCATCTTTTTTAACCGAATTTCCTCAACGATTAAATAAGCTGCTGAGAGCGTAAATTACTACTCTCTTTTAAAGGTTTTAGCAAGTTTTGAACAGACCAGCGAATAAGGCCGATTCTTCGAACCTTGGCCTAGCAAATTCACCAATTCAGGAAGAAGACCAGGAAAATTCACAAAGCCAAAAACCAGAACCACCAGCATAAGGAAATTCACCAAGTGAGGAACAAGAACCCTCAGCACAATCCATACACCGATCTCGCAACTCCAGTGCCAATTAAACTGAAGACTGCTCCCACAACTTCACTGGTGGTTAAATGGAAAGGCTAGATACGACTGCAATCCTGCACTCTATATTTAAAAATACAAGCTGGACTTGCTCGTTGCCGATACCCTGCAACTAAGCCTCCAGTTTCTATGTCTGGGGGTTGCTGAAAAGTGTGGGTAACTTTGTCGAAAAGTCTATTTTACCTTCATAAGTCAATTTATATTATTGAGATTAAACTTCTATACTTTCGTTTCAGTTTAATTGTATGCACGAATCGTCGATGGACCCACTGTCTTGTCTTGACGTTTCGCCTTCCAACCCCCACGACCATTGGTAAGTTCTGAAAATTTATGTAATTTTCTTTTTATTTAACTTTCATCTTATACTATGATATTAATTAAAACTCGTTGTATATTTTATATATGCTGGTTTAACGTTTATTCTCAAGCTTTCTAACAAGTTTTATGGGATACGTAATTTTTACATGTTGCTTTTCTAAATTTTATTTTCAAACTTTTTTATTTACATTAGAGATCAATAGAATTTAAGCCTATTTTTCTAATTTGAAAATAAACTATGCTTGGTCGTTATTTGGGTTGTACCCATTGTGTTTGCCTTAAATCCATCTATGAATCCATGTAACATCATTAATTTTCTATATTACTTAATATCATTACAATCAATGGTAAATTTTTATCATGGTAACCGTGGTGTAGGCAATATTGAGATTATATTGTTCTATAAATTAAATTATATTTGTTGTTATAAAATCATATACTCATTGTTCTTTTCTTGTTGGTACTAATTACAGTTTCTTTTTCAGAATTAAACTGCAAGTGAACTTCTACTATCTCTAAACAGTTCTTTTATTTAATGCAATTATGTATGGATACCAAAGTCAATAAATCTCCTCTCATCCTGAATCCTTTTGTGATAAATTAATTTGTGTCTAAAAAAATAAGTTTTCTCCTAAAATTTTAATGACTGACAGTCCTATAGTTAACTCTTTCTATTTTGACTACTAACTTCATATAGACGGAGAGGCAGCGACAAAAATAGTTACGTCATTTCATTAAGAAGATTTTTGATGCCATTGTACTGTCTTAACATAGGTAAACTTTAATTGAGAGTTCTGCCACATATCAGTGGTGGAGAGAGTATCGAGAGAGAGTGAAAGGGTTAAAAAATATTAATACAAAAACCTGATAAAAGTAAAGCTGATTTTGGTGTGATGATGGTAGATAATATTTTATGTAATATATTACGATGGCAGACAGTTTGGTTAGTGGGGGGATGGAGACAGACAGCGAGGAAGGTCGAAAAAAAATGGCCTATTACGCCATATCAGTTTGTACTTACTAGTAAACATATCCAATGACAGACA
This sequence comes from Agrypnus murinus, assembly GCA_929113105.1. Lineage (NCBI taxonomy): Eukaryota > Metazoa > Arthropoda > Insecta > Coleoptera > Elateridae > Agrypnus > Agrypnus murinus. Next base: position 224,057,227 of record OV816024.1, on the reverse strand, counting down.
CTCAAAATGCGTCATATTATATATCATTTGAAAAGTAATTTTAAGTACTTTCCAACGGCATATGATTCATCGGCAGACATTGACTATGAAAAGGTCAAAGGCCAAAAGTATAGTAAAATTTGATCAAAATTAAGCAAATAAAGAAAAAAATTAATAGGAAGCTAAAAATACATACTGTTTAAGATTTGTGTCTGTCATTGGATATGTTTACTAGTAAGTACACACTGATATGCCGTAATAGGCCACATATTTTCTCGACCTTCCTCGCTGTGTGTTCCCATCCCCCCACTAACCAAACTGTCTGCCATTGTAATATATTACATAAAATATTATTTACCGTCATCACATCAAAAATCAGCTTTACTTATATCAAGTTTTTGTATTAATATTTTTTAACCCTTTCACTCTCTCCCGTACTCTCTCTACCTCTGATATGTGGCAGAACTTCCAATTAAAGTTTACCTATGTTAAGACAGTAAAATGGCATCAAAAATTTTCTTAATGAAATGACGTAATTATTTTTGTCGCTGGCTCTTAGACTAATATATTTGAAGAATATTCCTGAACCCATCTAATTAAATCTTACTACGTTCATGAATAATAATATTCTGAAACTAATGTTTATAAATATGAAAAGTACCCAATACGTTCCTTGTATGTATATTTAAACTTATTAATCATAAAAAGTGGCCAATAAGAACAATCTTGGGTATATATGTAATATAGTTTAATAATAAACTGGCTGACGTTTCGATCACTTTGCGTGATCCTTTTCAAAGCCTAAAAGATACATATGTAAATGTTAAAAAATACAATTAAATTCTTATAACTATACCTTATTATATGAATAAATAACATATAAAAAATTTTTAATAATGTCAATTAAAAATTATTGACATATAACAGTTTATGTCATACAAACATAAAATATTACATTCATTCAGAAACAACCAATGTTAAACCAAAAACCATCAATGTTATTAAGTTCATCCACATCATTTCTATCGTTCATTGTGTTTTTTCTTTTAATTATATTTGTCATTTCTAAAATTAATCTTTTTTTATAATTTTTGACATTGTTAATAATTTTAACCTTTTCATATGCTATTTTGTGATTAAAATTGATACTATGTTTAGTTAATGATGTGAACTTATCAGGATTTATTCTGATATTATATTTATATTTAATAGTAGAAGGTGATAGATACTATTATTACTAACTGGTTCAGGAAAAAACATGGTCTGGACGTGTACTCAACTTTTTATCACATCATAGTAATAATCAAAAGATTGCAATGGTGTATAATTTGGTTGATAAAGCCATCTTACTTTCACACGCGAAATTTCATGCAGATAACATTGAAATTGTTAAAAACACTCTCATAAATAATCACTATCCTCTGGATTTTATTGAAAAATACATAAAATTACGATGTCGTATGATCAACGAGAAAAATTCAAATAACGGAAATGTTATTATAAACACGGAAGAACAAAATGTCACTCAGACAACAGTAACGTTACCTTATGTAAAAAATGTAGATTATAAACTTAAAAAAACTCTTAAGAAATATAATATAAAAACTGTTTTCTATAACAAACATAAAAATAATACTAATTTCAATAAACTAAAAGATAGAGATAACATTACTGACAGATCAAACGTAGTTTACTGTATACCATGTGGTGATCGCATTCTATTTATTATTAATATTGACATTAACATTAATAGACATTTCGTTTTTTGTTTTATCATATTTCACTTCGTTTCCATTAATAAGAAGCTTGTAGTTGTTATCGGTTCCAGAACGAATAGTAGTTGTAGGAACAATGGACGTCTCCTCTAGTAAGGAACGACTAGTACCAGGAGAACCTTGGATTTTTCTTGAGATATCAAGCTTATTAGATACAGAATCTTCGATATAAGTTTCTGCTATGGCGGAGCTCCTCCACCCACCATGTCGTTTAATTGTTGTAAGATTAGCACCTCGATTGGCCAGTAAAGTTGTTGAAGTGCGTCTCATGCAATGGCCGGTATAAGCTTCTGCGTTCGCCAGATTCAAAAACGAAGCAACTATTGAAGGAACTTTCGATAAAGTGTTAATTCCAACAGGTTGCGATGTACATTTTTGATTAGCGTATCGTAAAAAGAATCTCTCAATGGATAACTTCTTCGGACGTAAGGACATGTATTTCCTACACTTCTCCACAGTGTTGATAGAGAATCCTTCTTCTAGAATTGTGAATTTTCGTGAAACGCCCGTCTTGGTATCTGGTATCGAAACAATCAGGTATGCGCCTCTGTCTTCTACTTCACTGATTTTCAAATTTGTCAGCTCACAGCATCGACAGGCACCAGACACCCCCATTATTAATGCAACCTAAAATATTCCAAAATTTATTATCTACAATGTCTATGTAATGACAGAGATTACCTTGATCATCAAATATTCTTTATCGCAAGCTCTTGTCAAAAACTCTTCCACGTGTGTTCTTTCCAATACTGCAGCTTTCTTCGGCCTGTATCCTTTTGACTGATTCTTCAGATAGGCCATGAGCTTACTATATTTTCCAATGTCTATGTTTTTATAGACCTTTATAGCGGCCTTCAGCATCGAGTACTTCGACCACATGGATGAAATTGCATACCTTTTCTTCAAATTTAAGAAATACGATAGCAGAACTTCCTCACTTATTGTCATTACCTCCCGTTCTTCCTTCCATTCATTAAATTCTGAAAATACCTTTTCATAATGTTCCCTGGACTTCGCAGGCAATAACTGACGAGTCGCTTCTTCAGCTTCCTCAAGAATTGTCTCAGGAATAGTACTACTTTCTTCCATTTTCACCAACTTGCACAGCGTTTTGTACAAATGGAGTCGATAAACAATCGAAAATAAATAGCGACGATTCAACACCTCCCATGTTTTTTAGTTAATTTCAATGATTTTTGAGGTGACATCCGCTGTCAGAGTGTAATGTCAAATCATTTTTTGATGACATGAGATGAAATTTTGGCGATTCTGATTTTAAATCGCTGTAATTGTGGATAAAATGTTGTATTGCAATTCGTGTTTCACTCGCATTTTATCCACTTAAGAAAATTAAACGCTCGAGCAAGCTCTCGCGTTAAACATTCTTGCGTGGGTAAAATGCTCTCTGAAACACTTATACAATAAATAACTATTATATGTTATTTATTCATATAATAAGGTATAGTTATAAGAATTTAATTGTATTTTTTAACATTTACATATGTATCTTTTAGGCTTTGAAAAGGATCACGCAAAGTGATCGAAACGTCAGCCTGTTTATTATTAAACTATATTACATATAAACCCAAGATTGTTCTTATTGGCCACTTTTTATGATTAATAAGTTTAAATTCTGAAACTAAACAATCTTTGTATTGCTAATGATCAATCAAAGTAAAATGAATTAAAACTAAGATATAAAGTAATCATCGCAATATAGACCGAGTGTCCGGTCTCAAAGTCGATCATAGGCAATTAATATTGTGCATTTTACTTTTATGTATTTTGCTATACTTCCACTAAATCAATACCTATTTAAGTATTGAATAGTTTACTACAAAATGTAGGTTATCTACTGCTGATCCCTTGAAAAGATACACATCAACAACTAATATATTGGCAACGACAACAGTTGCATAGCAACATATTGAAAGACGTGTGTGTAAGTCTGGTTGATTTGGAACGACTGATTACCAGAACTGAACTGCAAAATTCTTGCGTGCATGACAAGAACTTCAAACCATAAACCAGAACACTCGTTATTCTGAAAGGTTCGTTTAATTCGAAGAAATCAGAAACAATATCAGTATCGTGGCCATCATCTGGTAATGGTCTGTCTATACACTTCTCACAGACTCCAGAACGTTTTCAGATAAGAACAGTTATTTTATTTTCTTTGCTCTACTAACAATCGCTTGTACAAGAAGAACTTGATAAGACCTTTTCGATAGAGAATAATTTTCTTGATTTTTTGCATATTTTGTGCCATTGTCGTAAGATCAATAGGCACGAAGAAATCTGCCAAATCCAATAATTCCCCTTTTCAAGGGGTGTAGCAAGGGTAGCACCGAACAAAATTATCAGGACATGTTATGTCTAGAATAATACAATAGAGGTATCTACTAAAAATCAACTTCTTCGCACTTATTCCGAGGTTTTGGGTTTTTTCTGTCTATTCTTACTAATATTACTAACATGATATGAAATTTATGTATGCGTCCTCAATTTATATATCGTGATTTCTTTTAATAGGCTAATGCCACCAAAGTGGAAAGTACTCAAAAAGTAGGGTCCCTAGGTTAGTCTGATTTACAAAGCACCACCGCATTATAATAATAACCAGTAGGCTCACTCTCGCAAATATTGAAAGCCGATTCTCGGAACGTTGATAGCAGTTATGTTTGATACGCGCAAAAATAAAGGTTGAATAAAAACAAGAAGAAATAAATGTTGCTAAAAGACTCTATTCCTGTAATTTTCCATTCGTTAGTAGGATCTTCCAGTTATGTTAAACCAGAATTAAATTAAGGTGAACATTAAATGTTATTAATGTACTAATAATAAAACGAATAAAGCTGCGAGTGTATGCCAAATGTACGGTATATTGTCTGCTTTTAGTTATATAAGCTAATTTTTTAGATGTGCATCAGCAGTGTAAGCGATTCAAAAAGTAACTTGATCACTTTAAAGACGTGTTTACGTTGCATTCTATAAAAGAATGCTAGGACTAGGAAATCTGCAGGAAGAATTAATAATCAAGCCTTCTTGCCAATTTTTGTGTACCGCCGCAGTCTAATTGATGCAATGGGCGCTCTTATCTGCCCCCCTAAGGATTTTCTTGGATTTTTTAATCCCAACTTAGAAACTTACCAAAGTCCTTCCAGCTGTTTGGGATGCAAACATCATTCTTAGAGTGTAATCTTCGTTAATGTAAAAGGCTGATGAAAAATGATTCAGTTAAAACGACTGTTACACTTACTATAGTGTCGGTATGCTGATATACAGATACAAAAAAATAAAGACGCAAGGCAAAGGTACTCTGAGTAAACAATATGGTCGTAATTCCAAATTCTGGATACTGCGTTTGTTTAATGGACACTTGACAATATGTTTGCATAATTGTCAGTAAAAATATGTCTTTTGCATTCATTCACCGTTTTAATAACATTAATACTCGAAAAGACGCAATAATACTAATGCGTATGTACATAAGTAAGTGTACCAATTTTACAACTGTCCTCAAGTCCATAAGTCCATACATAAGGTCTTTTAATTGGGATAGGAAGGTGGTAATAAAATAAGTATATAGCACAGTATATTGGAATATCATGCAAAAAAAAATGTTTTTCTCCAACCATAGAATATTACACTATAACATCAAATTATTTTGTATAAAAAGTAGACCATTTAGGAACTGTTACACGTTACCATAGCAAAAAGTGATTACTTTTTGTACAATACAAAAAAGTAGTTTGAGGTTATGTATGAACTATTTTCCGCGGTGCTCTATAAGATTTTCTTTTATAGCAATAATACGAAGTAATAAGTAGAAATTTTTATTTAAATAATAATCATTTATCTTTTCTATGACAATATTAAAATATTAAATTAATTAAAGACATAAAAAAAATTCGACGTTTCTATTAAGATTTTAGTTGCTGCTCGGAATGTCGAAACGACGTCGCAAAAACAAAAACCAATCCTAACCTCTAATTATTTAACGGTAAACACATATATCTTAGACAACGTCTGTCGAAATTTCTTCGAATCTTCGACGAAATGGGAGTGAGATTATACATTTATGAGTATTTCTTAATGATATTAATTCTTAATATTCAAATTGCCACTTTTTACACATATTAGAATTGCAGTAAATAAAAAGTAGTTTAACGTCATGTTGTTTATTCTAAACAATCCTCTCACAGAGTTTGCTAGTTAAAAATAAGCAGTTGGAAAAAAAATAGTATGTTTAATTCGTACAAAAAATGCGTTTTTGGGACTCATAAGGCGGCTAACGCGTCGTCCGGCAGCTTTCTTATTCGTCCCAAAAACAGGCATTTTTTTACTAATGAAACAAATAACTATTTTTCGATGGCATTATATAACATCTGGTGTGTTATTAAACAGAAAAATAATAATATGTACAACAGAGATAAACATAATTCTAAAAGAATTTCTCCAACTCTAGGGACAATAAATGTCCTATATGGATATGATGCAGAAATAATGCTTATAACTACATATTTTCATATAATAACATTATTTCAAGCTTGCAAATCAACAAGGAATTTAATTTTTCCAGGTTTTCTTCATTTGTCAGAATTAAATACAGAAATATAGACCAGTATGCCGGTACTGGAACTAGAGGTGAGATGATACATTTTTCTCATCTTTCTAGTAGCGCTTTATGTCTGAAACTAAGTAACGTTGAAAATGTGTCACTTAGGTAAGGTGGAATGTCCTGGTGTCTTACTTTATCCAAGTTTACTAACAATAACTTATACTAATGAGTTTTTTCGTTCTCAAGAAAAGTGAATTTAATTGTAGGTTCAGCTGTGAGAAAAAGTAGCTCAGCTAAGTTAATAATAATTCTGTTTCCTGCGGGAATACATGTGGTAACTCTATTGGCACTTGGATTTTATTTTCAGAAAACGGGACACGCAATAATTTGTGTACGTAAACCTAATTTATACGTATATCCTTTTAAAATATTCAAACTAATGAAATAAAACAGAGATTAACATAAATTTTAAGTAAGAAATACTAAAAATAACTGCCCTAATTATTTTATTTTAATTTTAATTGCAAAATTTAGAACTGAATATAAACCTTTTATTATGAGTCGTTTTATTCTAATTTCAGAATACTTTAAGTAAATATAAATTTTCTTTTAAGGAACAATGGGTAATAACTTGAAGGACACATACAGAATATAATTAATATCAGAAATAAAGAACTAAGGGTAATAATTAACAAACTATGCAAGACGTCTTTACTTTATGACAGACATTTCCACCTTCCTCTTTATGTTCTCTGATATCACGCGTTTGTCAAGAACAAAGCACTTCAAAATCAGTATTCTCTAACTTAATAAGTAAAACCTTATCTTTAAGGGAACCCTTATGATCACAGTTGCTTTACTGTGGTAGTAATAAGTATTCTTATTCCGCCTGCCACGTTTAAGAATTACTTAACAAGTAGCTTGTACAATATTTTCAAAATTGGTTGGCTGTGCACATATGTATTTGTATATTACGAGCTAATACGAGCTCTATCTATCATGAGGTTTACATATAAAGTTAAAAAATTGATATAATAGACGTATTCGCAAGTAAAACTTAATATTATTTTATGATATAAGAAAATATTATTTTTGTTGAACAAGTTTTTTTTGTAAAATGCTACAAAAATAGAACCCTTGCCAATTACAGGAAGGAGAGTAAAGTTGAGAGGAGAGTAAAGGAGAGTAAAACTCATATTACTAAATATTAATTACTTACATCATTTCAAACTTTTCTTTCATGTATTGCTGATTATTTTACTAATAACCAAAAATTGTTTTACGTAACTGCGATAACACGTTTATGGTTTCTGTTTCCCTTCAATTGACGTCGCTTTTATGCCCTTAGGGTGGGAACCGTCTTATTTTATTCAAAATTGAGGGGTACATAAAGCTTTGGAACATATTTCATGTATTAACTGAGTTTTGAAAGTGATTAGGCTTACTGCTTTAATGCCCCAGTACAGGGTTTTATACCATCTTTTTTAGTTTTAGGTATAATTTCCTCTTGTTCCTCAATCCTCCGATTGTTGTATAAATAAATCTATATGCATGTGTGTTTACGATTGGGCACTGAATAGATGATATATGCTAGTGCTTTATTCTTTACTTTTTTAAACTCGTGTTGATGTAATAGACTAAAATGATCAGGACAGAATTCCACTAAGAAAATCCAAAAAATATAGAAATGTAAAATAAACCGTATTTTACATTTGGTTGTTTTATAATTATAGAGCAAAATAATTTTTTATTAGACCTTTGGTAATGTTGAGGAATAATTCCAAAAAGTTCACGAGTTTTACTTGTAATAATCTACAAACTCGATTGTAATTTTGAATATCTTACCACTTGGTACTGAAGCTATGGTGTTCTTTGTGGATTTTATTTTTATCGTTAACTGACTGAATGGTAGGGATGAAGCTTTAGTTATTTTGACGTCATTATTTATAATTATATTTCCGTCTCGAAAGACAAAATCGTTCATCAAACTGGACGAATTTGAATGTACGGTTTTTTTAAGTCAGTTCAATTTGTTAACCTCAATATGAAGAGTCATTAGGTAATCAAGTGATCAGAATTAAGATTGTAACGGGTACATTTTCCAACGGCATCTAGTACATAGAATTTTGTATTAATTCTGGATAAAAATCTTAAGTTCGGTCCTGTAGATATCGCTTTATTTAAATATGCAGTTCATCAGGCAAACATTTCCTACAGAAAGCATTTATAGGAAGGGAATGTTTAATATTTGCTATAATGAAATAATGTAACGTCATATTGATGTCGTTTTTCGTATCTTGCGACCTGGTATTTTAAAAATAATATCAATTTCTTCAAAAAGAAACCTTGAAAAGAAACCATGAGAAGCGCTTCGTCATCTCATTTATAGAAATGTTTCGGTAAACATTTTGAGTGTATACGATTCGTAAATGCACTTTCCTTTGTCTGTTAGTTGCGTTTTAAATTTTAAGTCAATGCGGCGTAGAAATTTTCGTCTCGATAGCAAGAGTATTTCACACGTGCTTTTCCAGCGGGAAAGAACTTTGGTGTTGCTTTTTATACGTAAGGTCGTGAATCCTATAGTAGGCAAGCAACAAGCGCCCTTGCCGCCTAAAAACAGATGTCTATACGCGGAGTAACGTGAAATGGAGTTTATAAAAGGGCTTCGCTCGGTTTTGACAAAGACAGACAGATTTTTGAGGCAGAGCTTGACGACAGCATCCTGCAAGCGAACGGTCGATATTACGATTCGACCTGGGTGCGCGGTTATATTATCGATCAATAATGATTGATTGCTTATAAATCAGTGTCAATGGATTACAGTTCTTTAATCCTATAGAATTGCAAGAGATTCTATTTACCGTTCCGTATAGTTTTACTGATCTTTTGTGACTTGTGAAAGTTCTAAAGTTAATTACGTTTCACGTTATAGGAAGAATTATTTAAAGCAATCCTAAATGTAGTGACCGATTCCTGTGCTTTGGTAAAATTAAACATTCCTCTTAAAGAATTTGAGTGTAGTTAATGCAATCAGTGAATTAAAATAACTGGAAGCTTCAGAACAGTTCCATTAGTTTTTCTGGGTGAAAATTAAAGACGTTATTAAATACGCACCAATTAAAATGTTGGTTATTTTTCGTGCTTGACTTTATTGGTTTATGGAAACATATGAGCTGTTATTATCAATTAAATTTGGATCACGTTTTGGTATGCAGAACCTATCCTTCGATGCAACGCCGAGATTTATCACAATTTCCTCAAATGAAAAGCGAATTTCCAATTTCTACTGGACTTGATGTATGGTATTCTATGAGTTTAATTAAGGAAAATGCAAGGTACTGTAATATTAAGTGGTATTTGTTGTAATTCAAGTATTAAGAATGTCATGGTTATGAATTTTCTTTAGGGAGAGCTCTCCTTGATAGTTAAAAATCTTTAAGCTTTAACTTAATTGCAATTCATTTATATTGGTACTTTTGAACTGGTATAATTTGTCTAATCTCCTTCAGAGATTTGTTTATAAATTTTGTCCAGAAAAAGCTCAGTTAATACATAGGTTAATATTTAAATTAAATTGTTTTGAACAATTTTGTGGTCAATCCAATAAGTTTTCCTGTTTGTTTTCTTTATTAAACGAAACGTTCTTGGTGAATTTTTTTATTGATTAATTGTTGGACATAATTATAATCCAATAAATTTAGATTGGATTAGTAATAAATATACAAGGTGTGTTTTATTTGTTTATCTTTGTATGTGTATTTTACCCATTCTTTGGTTAATAAATGTTATTATTGCAAACTGATGGATCTACAAAACGGAACCATATTGGTTATGAAAGCTTAGTTTCATTTTTTCAGCACTTGTAAATAAACAAAAATTTTTTTGTTTCAACTAAATATTTTATTCATTTTCTGGTTAATGGATTTAGTAAATTTTAATGCTTATTCAAAATAACATCATTGATTGGTTAATTTATAATTAACTTAAAGCATCAGAACCAGATGGCGCCCTTTTTGAGTTTTAATTGTGTTTAAAACCCTTATCTATTCCTTTTCACAATTTATACAGCTGTGGAACCAATACCTACGACTTGAATAATTAATTTGTAAGAAAGAGTTTAAATCTCAAGCTGAGGCAGACATATGAGTTTTTAGTTACAGTAAGTATGAGTGTATTTTTATAGCTTTTATTGTCATTTAGTCTGACAGAAAAACGCGTGTTTCAAGATGACCTTTTTTGTCAACTTTTATCTTGCTATGAGGGGCGAACGGATTGATATAGATCACGTTTTGCAAACGCGAGCACTGGCTGTGAGGTATTCTTAAATCTGGGCGAATTTAGTACCTGAAAATACGGAGCTATCTGTGCCTCATCTAATCGGTGTATTAAATTCTGCAATCCATTGAATTATTTCTTATTCGGGATTTGCCTCCTACCGATCAGGCGCCAGGTATTTTCATTAAATCATCAAAAACCACTTTTTTGAATTTCATTGAAGTAATACGAATTGCCTTTTCCCTTTTTATTGCCAATTTTTAATAATAATGCGTCTGTTTTTTAGCTATGGTTTACTGTACTTTTAATGTTTTCGCAGTAGAATTGATGACGAAAACTGATTACAAAACTTGATTAAGGAAATTGTAAGATTACTGAGATGTAATTACTAAATTTAATTCGAAACATTAAGAAAATTGAATTCTTAAACTATAGTAAATTTGGAGGTCTTCAAAGAACACGTCTGAAGTTGAAAGCTCTTGTATTTTTAGTTTAGATTAGTTTAGTTTATTCCCATTAATGTAATAAATACATAAAATAATTATAATGTACTATAATAAGCACATAACCAAACAGTTGTTTGTGCCGTAGGATATTGGAACAGGATTCAATGCAATGTTGTTTTTTTAATTTTGATTTATATTAGTTGTACAAGATTACTAAAGTTTCAAACATTCCGATAATCAGGACATGCACGCGAATACCCGAACACAGCGGCAATCAGCGTATATCGCAATCTTGCTCGTTCGCAGATATTAGAGCAAAAGTGTGACATGTGTTGCATTGCCGAGTGACTGCTTGTGCGCTTTAAGCAATTACAATAACACTTAGCTAATTAACTTTTTTGTCATTAAAATGAGGTTTTCGATAATCCTTGAGAACGAAGGATCCAGAAAACAGTCATTAAATACATATTACCTCAAGAAGGCATTGGATGCTAAGTGATTGCCATAGTTACAAGAAAAAATAAGAAGTAATAAAAGATATCTTAAATGAACACGTTTTTTATTAACTCCAAGATTAAATATAACTTCTGGTAAACACCTACCGTTATAGTACAACGCATTCTTGTCGGCAATACGATTGTTTACAACTTTTATTTGAAACTTTTTCGCATAATATGAAAAATGAAAAAGTTGAGAAGGAAAAACATTGAAAATTGAGGGGATGGAAATTGTTGCTTAATTTTGTAGATGGTAATAACTAGGTATAGGATTTGTATGCACTTATAAATGCTGAAATATGTATGCATTTATGCACTATAAAAACGTGAAATATGCACTTAAAAATCATGAAATATGCGTTTATTAGAAATTTGTAATAAATATATGCACTTTCATTATTAAAAAAACACCTGTTTAGCGTTATTTACATTTTATTTACAGAAATTATTTTAATTAGACATCCTATGCAATAATTTAATTAATTATATTTTCTAAACATAGAGCGTTACAGTTTACAATGACGTACATTTTTAAATTTTCAAAAGTAAACATATGCCTATTATCCCTAAATAATGTTTTATATTTTGAGAAACTCCGTTCCACATCGCAAGACGTAATTGGGGAATACTTAAAATTGTTTAATTCTACAAGCGAATAATGTTTTAGCTCGTCTAAAATGTCTTGGCCAGATAATGCATCGTTTATGCTTTTAATTAAGTGAAAACCCGGATTTTTGTCTATAGCGGATTTAAATCTTTGTTTTATAGTCAAACCCTTTGGCCCTTTTACTTTAGTCTAAGAAACACCTAACAATTTTACATGCTCAAGAGATTCATCTAATGAATTTCCCTGACTTTCTAATTTCTGAATTACTTTAACTAAACGCACAAAATTTGTCAAAACCAACAATAATTCTGCCCTCACCTCCTTAGTATTAAAAGCATCCTGTGCACTTTGTATGCATAGTGTTTGCATTGTGTTTATGAAGTTTATTTACAAATGCTTTAATAATATCTAAATAAGTTGCATAATATTCTGCTGCAGAAAGCCAAGTACCCCACCTTGTTATTACAGGCTCAGGTGGGAGAGGCACTTCTTGAGCAGTTTCCCTAAATATTTGTATGCGATATGGAGCTTTACAAACAATTTTTTTACATCTGAAATTATAGAGTTTACGTTAGGATATATTTCCCGCACTTTTTCCGCAACTCTATGCATTGCATGGGCAAGACAAGTTAAGTGGATCATTTTTTCGTACAGAACTTGTAAGCCTGCTCCAGCCTTGATCATGTACGGTGCCGCGTCGGTGACGAACAGGAGTACTTTGTTGTACTGTATGCCGTCGGACCACAAAATACCCATCGAATCATTAAACAATTTTGCCACAGAACAATGATTGGTGCTCTTGAAAACGTCCATTGCTAATAGATAGGATTTGGGATTGTTCTCCGAATTTAAAACGCCAATTATAACGTTAGCCACGTAACTGAAAACAAAAATTTGATTTTTATTTTATCGAACTACATAATTAGTGGGTTACAAACAATTAGCGCAAAACAGTTATTTAAAAAAATTATATTTTAATCAAGCAAAAATATTGTTGTGATTAAATATGTAACTAACAAAATAGAAAATAAAACATCCGTAAATTTCTCTGCTGTCTTTAATTAGTTAAATTTTCCTTCGTTTTAAACAAAACGAAGGAAATGAAGTTTCTACGCACCTTCCAGTAGTGTCAGTAGATTCGTCAATGGAAACCCATATGTAGTTATTCGCTACATGTTTTCTAATTGATTTTATGGTCTCTTCGTATAAACGAGGTAAATAATTTTTCCTGAGTGTAGACTCGTCGGGTATTGGCATTTTTAAAATTTCTTCCAGAAAATTACGAAATGCTGAGTGATTAATTTTACTTAACGGGATATCTGCAGCCACTAATGCACTACATAGTTTTTTATTAAATTCGATCGATTTGCTGGACTCAGCGCGAATTATTAAGGTACCCCGGTAACAATGTTTGTTTTTTTGATTTCAGGGCAACACACTTTTGATATCGAACCGTGTTCAGATGTTGTGTAACTTGAAAGCGTTTCGTTGCAGTCACTTTATCGTCGCACACTGTACAATACAACACCTTATCCTCAGTTGTAAGAACACTGAATTCCTTAATATAACTTCGAAGTGAAACAGACACAGACCGTTTTTCTTTACTCGTCTTTACACTCTAAAATTTCAAACTGAAATGCAGTTTGCAATTTCTGAACTATCTTAATTGAAAGATTACAGGATTAGTAAACAAAAGTACAGGCAAATTTTTCCATAAACATGAAGTTGTCAAAGGGTCTTTGGAATTTCCTAATACCTATTTTTCCTAATGACTTTTTTTATTCCGTTTATTGGTATAGGTCAAGTTAACGTTCGAAGGAAGGTAAGTCGAACACGAGGCAAACACGAGCATAAAACATAATTCCTACGAGTCACTTATTATCTCCATAACCGTGAGTCTGACCGAAAATTGTATATACTATTTTTTGTTGACAATATTATTATCTGCAAGTGTTATGAGTCACTTTTCCGTGTAATGTAGGTAATGAAAAAGCTATTAACTAGAAAGTGTAAAAATTGCAAGGGGTGGAAATGCTTTTGTAATTCTTGGGGTCGTGTAACTATATTATGATTAGTCGTGTAAAATAATATTCACCCCATTTTTGTATACGAAAAAAGAGAGGTATAAAAACAAAGTAAACAGGTACATCAAATTTATAATGATAATGGCAATTGTAGTGTAACATATTCTACACAGTTCATTGCAATACCTTCAATTGTGCGATCGACATTACTAATGTTCGGTACACGTTATTACTTACCGACACTTTCTACATCTTACAAAAGTACTTATACAAAGTGGACAATTTTTTGTATTAAGTACTGCAATGCGTAACAGTATTAATAAAAATTACTTTTTTCGTGTAGTAACGGCATTTCGTGGATTAGGCCTTACCGAGGACACCACGGAAAAAAACGCGCCTTTAATTCTACCTCCATGGTGGCGTGGAAAAGACTTTCCAATTGCAATGTAACGTAACAATATATACAAAATACTGTAAGGAACGCAATCAGCCCTCTGAACTCCGCCGTCGAATGTTCGAGAATGCGTGACTCATCAACATCTGCCGGTGTGATTCGCCGGCGCCTGCATGTGTGATTTATCAGCGTGAGTCATAGACTGCGCGAAAAATCAATAGACCTTCTAGAAGAATCTAGTGCATGTTCTAGAAGATTATGCGGTATATAAACGCCGGCTTACACGGAAGGGAATCAATTGGTGAACCGCAAGCAATTAGACGTGTTAGTAGTCGCAAGTGGTAATAGATAAATATCTGAGTAAAATATAAATGTGTGTATGAAATAAATATTGTGATTAAATATAAATAATAGTTAATAGTTAGTTTATAATTTTGTTTTGTAAATTAGTTAAGATTGAATTAGTGTGTGTTAAGTGTGAATGTTTTCTCTTTATTAATTGATGATTTAAACAGCATTTAGCAAAAAAGTTATTAGAAAAAATTGTTCGTCATGAAATGCTCTACAAAAGACGAATAAATAATTTCTTTGCCCCAGTAATAATGAAATAGTTATACCATCTACAAAATTAAGCAACAATTTCCACCCCCTCAATTTTCAATGTGTTTCACAACTTTTTTATTTTTCATATTACGCGAAAAAGTTTGAAATAAAAGTTTGTAGACAATCGTATTGCCGACAAAAGATGCTTTATATAAATCTTTTGTCGGACCTACGGTTACAGAGATAATTTCAAAACACCACCATCTCTTATTTTCAAAATGGCGGAAAAAGTTCATATGAATTTGAGGTCAAAAACTTCAAGTTAAGCTTTTCTAAACGCATCCTGCATGCTCGAAAGAAAAAAATCCATGTACTTCCATTTTCCATTTCAAATGTTTAGTTTGACTGGACTATAAATTATTTACTAGGAAAATAAAAAGTCTAATATTGCTAGAAAGTTAAACACGAAGCTTTTAAGTATTTTGTAGAGTAAAAAGTTTTGTGTAATTAAAGAATTTATAAACTGACATGTAACGGACTGATTTTATTTAACGCCCGTATTTACCGTCTCATATATTACGTTAAACACCTCTAACATGACATCGTTGAATTTGAAATGGAGAGAGCAACACAGTAAGGTGCCGTAACAGGACGAAATAAATGAGATATGCTTTTGAAGGTATCAAAAAAAGCCTGCAAAATATAAAAATTTAAGTTTTCGTGTACTTTTCTCCAATTTCACTTGTCTTTATTTTATATCAATTTATTTCATACCTTTGACATAATAACACGTTTAGATTTCGTTATAAAAATGATTAGATAATTCTATTCTAGCAACCTGGTAATAATGATTGTGTTTATTAGCAAAAACAAATGTAAATTATATCTAAACGGGCAACATAAAAAATGAGTAAAGTCTTCGTAGCGATTGTAACGTTATTTTACTAGTTAAAACAATTGTTTTAACTAGTAGACGGCACCTTACTGTGTTGCTCTCTCCATTTCAAATTCAACGATGTCATGTTACAGGTGTTTAACGTAATATATGAGACGGTAAATACGGGCCTTAAATAAAATCAGTCCGTTACATGTCAGTTTATAAATTCTTTAATTACAAAAAAGTTTTAACTCTACAAAATACTTAAAATTAAAGTTGATGTTCATTTACTGCTAGCCAATGACTAGTTTGTTACGTAGCCCTTGCGTATGACGTTTTTTACATAGCCCTAGAAAAAAAAATCAAGTGGTGTTAAGTCTGGTTAACTCCATGCCAAGCGATCGTCGAGTAAAACCTTCGTCTCAATAACGACTTACATGTATAACGTACTGCGGTGGAGCACCATTCTGCTGAACTAGATATGGTCGTCCGACATGCCAGGTTCTTTTTACAAATTTAATAGACAGATTTTATTTAACGCTCTGTATTATCGACTCATAAATATTAAAGATCCCCAAGATCCTTAAAATGCAGTATCGTTGAATTTGAAACAAAGAGAGTAACACATAAAACAAACAGAAGTAAACTTTGCGATTAAAAGAGACTCTGAAGTACATATCGAAACACTGAAGATTACAAATTGTGAAAAATACGAGGGTAAATCAAATATAAACGCTAGTTTTGCTATTCCGCTTAGAATGCAGTTCCGAGGTAGCTGATGTTGTGTGGAGTAGATGTTTGGTTTATGAGGAGTGGGGAGCCGGCCGGGTTCGCGCACATCCTTGGCTTTGTCGTCAGTACAGCCATGACCGAGCAAGAGGTAGATTCGTCTGTTGCTCAACGGATTATCATAAAGTTTTTAACCAATGAAGGCGTTAAACCGTCAGAAGTTTGAAGGCACAGTTTGGGGAGAGTAAACTGTCTCAGAATCGTGTGTATACGTGGGCGAGAGAATCTAAGGGCGGACGAGAACGTGTTGAAAACGAAAGTCATGATCGACGCCCACGGACAAGCCTTACAGATGACAATACCCGTACCGTTCGAGAGCTTATTGAACGCGATCGTCGGTTAACCGTGGAAGAAATTTCATCAGAAGTGGGTATCAGCTATGGAAGTGTCCAATCCATTATAACTGATCAATTTGGTTTTCGAAAAATTAGTGCTCGATAAGTTCCGAGGTTGTTGACTGGAAACCAAAAACAGGTTAGGTCGGAGATCGCTGAAAGGCTCCTGAATCGATTTCAGCGAAAAGGGCAGGCCTTTTTGCAACGCATCGTGACATGTGATGAGACGTGGGTACATCACTACACCACCAAATCTAAAATGGCAAGTGAGGAGTGGCGAAGAAAGAATGAAGGTTGCTCAGTGAATGCCAAAACTCGGCGCTCAGCTGGAAAAGTCCTTGCAACGATTTCTTTTACTCTAGGGGAATTTTACTGATCGATTTTCTACACGATCAACGTACAGTGAATACGGCTTACTACTGCCAGTTGTTACGGTCGGCAAAAGCCGCCTATCGAAACAAAAGACGAGGCATGCCCATCAGAGATGTCATTCTCCTCCATGACAACGCCAGGCCTCACACCGCGGCCTTGACAAGGAATACACTGGAAGAAATGGGTTGGGAAACCCTCGAGCACCCTCCTTATAGCCCTGACTTGTCACCCTGTGACTATTTTTTGTTCGCGCCTATGAAGGAATCAATCACTGGGAGAAAAACGATTTGGAAGCAATGAAGAAGTCGAAGAGCACGTGCGCAATTGGCTTACAACTCGCCCTCAAACTTTCTATAACCAGGGAATACTGAAACTTCCAAATCGGTGGCAAAAGTGTGTAGATCACGCAGGAGATTATATTGAAAAATGTTAAAACAACGATTTGTGTATAACGTTATTCAATAAATGATGAAAAAAAATTACCGTTTATATTTGATTTACCCTCTTATCAAAAGAATCTCTGCTATTTTAGTTAACAGGGCGGTTAATTTTTATTTTTGGAAACATCACCTATTGACTAAACTAATGAAATAAGTTTATATTAACATATATCCGAAATGCCGTCATTTTAAAAATAAAATGGCAAAACAATACTAATTAATAATAAATGAATGTAGATAATAATCGACAAATCGTAAATGAGGAGACCTTATGTTATTTACATGTAACATACTTAACACTCGCAATTAAAACTATTAATTTTACGAATTGACGAAGCTTGCAATGATATAAAGTAAAGTTCACTGCTAATATCAGCGTCGTTTATTCATTGATTCGACGTTGTAGGAAATCTATCAAAAGTTGGATGACATATTTATGTACTGCTAATTTTATTAAATAAGTAATTTTTGGAAACTAATTTTTGAAAACTTCAACACCCTTAGAACCTTCATCATCTCGAAAATTGTGCATTTTCGGATATGTGTTTATTTTAACTTTTTTCATTAATTTGGTCAATAGAATACGTTGGCGAAGTTTCCCGAAAAAAAATTTCCCTGTATATTTTATTATATCTTAATAATTCCATACTATATATTTTAATCACCGTAAATGTAAGCTTGATCTAATTAAAACAATTTAAGATTTTTAAACCAAAAAAACACCATGATATCCTTAAAAAGAATTTTAAATTGGGTTTTTTTTTGAAGATGGGTTTTCCTAAGTAATTGCCGGTGCAATTTGATATTGTAAAATAAAATAAGTATTAAAAGTTTCACAATATTTATTAAAATTTATGTACCTGACAATTGTATCAATACAAATTATCATTATCATGCAGTTGTCAGGTATATAAATATAAATAAATATTGTTAAACTTCTAATAACTTTTATTCTATATTATTTAATGAATATGGAGTTTTATGAGGTAAGGCTTAAAATAATTTGATAAAGTAATTTGATACCTCCAGGATAACTTTTTAGTTAAACTTGACCATTGAGTACCTGCTTTAGCCATCCCATTTATAAATTTATTCAGACAAGATATTTTCGCCTCTCATTCTCTTATTGTTTGATAAACGTAGGAATCCAATACCTTTGGCCGTCCACCTTTTCGACATTCCAGAGAAGATTGACTAAAAGTTTACATCAATCAATT
The DNA here is from genome assembly GCA_929113105.1 of Agrypnus murinus. Classification (NCBI taxonomy): domain Eukaryota; kingdom Metazoa; phylum Arthropoda; class Insecta; order Coleoptera; family Elateridae; genus Agrypnus; species Agrypnus murinus. Next base: position 224,038,096 of record OV816024.1, on the reverse strand, counting down.
AAAGGAACAAATATTTCGTCCGAAAAGTGGGATTTTAATAAATATATCAAGCTTCACCAGTGTAATAACCTCTACATTAGGACTAAATATAAAAAGAAGCCCTTTTTATATCAGATCGTAACAAAGGTAAAGAATGACAAATAATGATTTCACTCAGAAGTGATTCTGAATGAAATCATCATAATTATACCTTTATATTATAAAGGTTCACCATTAAAACGTTCACCCTGTTCTTTGATAATAGTGAGGAAAGCTGGACCTTGTCGGAAAAACAAAATTAAACAATGGAGGTTAATTTCAAGAACTTACAGAAAAATCACATTTTCATGGCGTAGGCGGCCAAGACCATCATCAAATTACTTGTGGTTTTTAAGAAGAGGAACACATAAACTTCTAGATACATACATAGAAACAACGCGAATAATAACTGGTGCCGAAACGTCCTGTCGCCAAAAATGTCGGTGCCGAAACTGGCTGTCGCTTAAACACCGTCGCCGAAACGGTAGCGGCAAAACGGCAACGCCGAAAGGTTCCATACCGACTAGTTGGATGCTACTAATTCAAAGCAGGCGTAAAGTAATACACAGTAGTGCATTTATTAGCGTACATTAAATGTGTGAAGTGGAACCATGAAATAAATGGGTTGTATTTAATTAAAAGGTTTACGAATTACTATACAATTCTTACACTCTTTAAATATATCAAGAGAAATACTGGTTTTACCGGTAAATGTGGCTGTCTGGTACACAGACAGAACTTTGAAAAAGCAGTGTTGAATATCCAAAGCGGTTATGCTAGTCTTTAACAATTGACAACTGATTCATTGACAATTAATTCTTTACTTTTTTGACTTTGACTTTTTTTTCTTAGTTTTAGACGCATCAATATATGGGGTTATTAGCCGCTTATACCCAATCAAAAAGTAAGAACAAACTTGTTGGTATTCTAATCTCATGACCTTTTTGTATATACGTATCACTATATGATAAATTACAGACAGGTACAGGTACATGACATTGAATAGACATTACAATTTCAGTTTAAAATTAATATGTAATAGGTGTACGCATTGGGGGGCGACAATAGGTGTTAAGGGTTGACAGTAGGGGTGGAAGGTGTTAAAGGATGGGATGGGGAAGTGGAAGCACGTTTGCACAGTAAAATAATAATGTATAAATAAAATTGTATATAAATAAATATTAATGTAAATAAATGTATAATGCGGTGCTATCAAATCACCGTATTGAAAATTTTAACGACCGAACTGAAACGTTAACACAAATATTTTTATATCGGATTTAAATTAAAAAAGGGACATGCTATGTCATGGGCATAATTAATATAAAAGTTAGAGATAGGACCACAGTTAGATTCATTAATGTTTAAATTAAAAACTTAAGAATAAAGACTTCATGCAAACATAACCTAGCTTTCTCATGCATAATAATAATAGGTTTCATTTTCAGAAAAAGGATATCAATTAGTTAGATTGCTTGATCATAGGTACGTTTATGCAACCCATGTTACTTTGGGACGGTTTCCCACTTGTTAGGAAGAAGTAATTTCCATATTAAAATTTACATTTTACGATTTTTAACGTTAGATAGATTTTTCTATATTCCAGGAGACCAGCTCAGCTTCATGTTGTTAATTAGCTGAAAATAGATTAATTAGGTCAATCTTATTATGACTGATACAATACAATTAATTTTTGAATTTGTTTATAAGATTTCTGGTCACTACAATTAATGAAGGTATTGAATCCTCTCGTTCGTGTTGATATGACTCTTATAGACTCTTATCCTGTTTTTCCTCACCATTGTTTTGATGTAAGTGTTTAGAGTACTGTATGCTGAACATTTTGAGCATAATTTGATTAATGTTGATTTTATATTTAAGTTTGAATCTGTATATGCATCATTTGGCTTATTCATTGTATTGCGTACTGTAAAAATCATGTTTATATTAAATTGTAAAGATGTTTCTATGGAGAAATTATTTGTATTACCTATATCATATAATCCTGTAACTAGCTTGTAAAGGATGAACCTTGATCTGTTGAACTTTATATGTAATTAGATCGTAATGAGTTTTGTACATTGTCAAACGTTTTTCTCGAATATCTTCCTTACGATACATTTTGGAATAATGAATGTATTATACTTTATTGATCTTGGTTTCAAGGGCTACAATCCTATAATAACAGAATTAAGATTAGTGATAAAAAATATCAGCTGTGCCGGATTAGTGACGTCACGAGCTTACTCGATGTTTCATTGTTTTGAGAAACTGTCATAGTTTTCTTTTGTTCTGGGATAAACTATATAAGCTGGGGCAAATTGTAACAAAGTCAGTCGATAAAACGTTCAATGCAAAACCCATGCTCGACTCCGGATAAAATATCTGTAATTAATTTGAGGTTAGATAGTTAACCATATGTTTTGATATAAATGTCATTGTATAAATAAAGTTTAAAAATTAAACTAAAAGTGTTAACTGGACAATCTTCAAGGATTAAAAGAAGATTTAATTATTGTGTAAAAATTATTGAAAGTGAAAGTGGTTATTTAAATAAATTCAAGTGAATTTAGTTTTTTGACATCGATATTTTATAAATAAGAAATCAGCTGACAGGTTCTGTCACAGTGTTACCAATAATAAGGATTAACTTTTAAAAAGGAAAGTATATCGTAATATACAAGGTTGGTTATAATAAATAATTCTTGTCAAGTTCATAAATAATAATTAACTTGTAAAGTTCATCCTCAAATATAAAATTATTTGGTTTAGTTTAGTTAAATGCTTTTCAGAATTTATTTGATTTGAAGTAAACAAAACAACTAAATTTATTTTATAGAAAACTTATTTTCATTTGACAAATATTTTTATTTATAAACAAATTTCATTTGTGTTGATTTGTTCAAACGAATAACCGTACTGATCCTATGTCAGGTCACTACAACTATTTCTAACGTTTGAGCAAACCTGAGAAATTATTCTCAATTTTCAATTGTATTATTTTCAATAACATTTTTTTTACTTTGACTTTCCATTTGAATTGTTATTTTGTTCGTTAAATAAAGTTTATGTGTTTTCAATTTTACATATGTGTTTAATTGATGTTAATACAAGCATCCAGCGTTCTTTTCTTTTAAATTCAGAGTTTAGTGGCAGTTGTCCAGCTTGCAGGAGCTTTAGTGCTTATGATATAAGTTTTTCTTGCTTTCCAGGCATAAAAGTAAATAAGAGTCTCGTAATTCAAATAATTTTTGCTTTACGGAGCAAACCTGAGCTAGCTGAGAGGAATAAAAAAAATATCTGTGGTGTATTCTCATTTCAATCCACCGTATATAATTTATGTTTATATTTGGAACGGTGGATATATTGTATTTTATTTTATATTCAAAGATCACCTCAATATATAATAAATAAATAAATAAGCTCGAGATAAAACGATTTCAATTATTATCACGAACGACGAGACGATTCAATTGATTTATGTGTTACAATTTATAACTTGTGTATTAAATTTGTGCGTTTTAGGAAGATCCATTTTTTGACCGAACTTGGATTGTCTTTAAGATACTCTTTAACACTATTTGCAAGATCCAGGCTTGCATATTGTGGGCAGTCTATAAGTACATGTTCGACTCCAAGTGTGCCTCCATAGTTATCACATATTGGAGGTTGCCTTCCTGCGAGTAAGTAGTCTTGGTCATACGCGTGTGTCCAATTCTTAATCTGCACACTGCCACCTGATCTCGCCTCTTTAACTCTGGTGGGTATCCCCACTTTAATACTTTTGATTTAACAACCTTTAATTGGGAATGGTTGTTGGACCAGATATTTTGCGACATAAATATAATTTTTTGTTTAAGGTGACAGGATATATCGTTATGGCGTATAAGAATGCCCTGATCCGTCACGACATCTTCTGCGGCCATACGGAGTGTCTCATCTACCTTTTCGTTACCTAAAATGCCCATATGGCTAGGGATCCAAATAAAAACTACTTTTTTACCTATATATTTTAGCCATGCGGTTAAAGATAAAATATTTTGAATTAAAGGGTCCCTAGTGAAAGAATCAGAAAGACCTTCCATGCTGTGCAAATTAGTCTGTAGCACACTCCCATCGACACGTCGGCTTTTCAAGACTCCATGGAGGTTCGTCGCAAAGGCCCAATTGATACACACCCGGTAGACTAAACTATGCGTCGTTTAAAAATTCCCAAAATCGAATTATCGGTGGTCGCGAGATGAATAAATGTCGCGAAGCTCATCGGAGAGAAAACTACCGTGTGAAGGATGGTGTGGTTGTCCCCATATTTTTACATCATACCAGGAAAGGAGATATAATCGCCTTTGTTCAAGTAGGAGAAAACCTGATTCGCAACATAGGAACATTGCGGGGCTAGTGCGAAAGGCCTTAGTCCCATGTTTTGAATCGGCCTTGCAGAGGCGTAAATTAAACATCCATAGTCTAGTATCGATAACAATGTTGCCCGATATATCTCGAGTAAACCCTCTTTATCACTGCACCAATTAATATTAGCTATACGTACCTCGTGATCGTTAGCGATTGTTGGAATTGAGGATGACTTCCTCGGTCGATATATCGTTTCTAACGAAGACAACTACGCCACTAACTAAAATAACAGATACATCAGCAAATATGTCACCACGCATGTAATTACCCCAAAAGTAATGTAACAGTGTTCGAGTGCTTTAAATAAAAAATTAGGTGATGGCCTAATTAATACCTTATAAGAATTGTCATAAAACGTTTGATTGCATCAGTATTCTGATAGCAATAATAATATTGTAACATATCGCACATGCAGTTCAATAGGGACACAAGTGCAAATAGTTAAAATTTAAAGGAGAGCAGTTTAAAGATTGTTTGATTATTATTTTTAGTTGTTACAGACTGATATACGCTTGTAATTCCATCAATTCACAATACACTAAGTATGTATATCCTTTTTAGGTAGTGCTAAAAAGCAATTTTATAATTTTAACCAAAATGTGACTTTGTTAGATATGGCCATATTGCACTAATCAGTTCTTTCAAAAAATAAAAATATGTGGCTATATTACACGCGAGCAGCAAGAAAATGAAAAAGTAATTATGGTTTAAAGAACTTTATTGAAAAAGATTGCAATACAAACTAAATACATAAGTTATTTTAAATAAATGTAAGAAAACACAATAATTACACATTATGCATTTGCATAGTAAGAAAGAAAAAATATAAGTGCAACCATCATATTACTTTTCCAAAAAATTTACAAATTACCTAGTATCTTTAAATGCAAACCCGAAATTACTAACACAAGAACTCAATGCACATGTAAGACGCACTGAAACGAATTAAGCTTTCTGAACTTTGAAAAGAATTTTTAAAAAAATTCTTTATTCAAAAACACAAAAGACGTCCAGGTTAGAGAATGAACAGTTTACTGTTAAGTACAATAAGATATTTATTCGTTGAAATTACACAATATGCACTTGATAATAGCTTCAACATTAAACTGGTAAACTGGCTTAAAACCTAGGTAAGTAACATCATGGATGACAACTTCTAAGGTTCTGAGTGAGGTTATTAGTTCAGAAGCTAGGTAAGCAACATCCCTGGATGACAGCTTCGAATCTCTGAACTGCCGAAGATTGTAACTCGAACTAATCTGCCCCACAAAGTTGCGGGGTTTATATACCTTTTCGTGTTCCAGATCCATTGTTCGGTTTCACACACGTGGCAATAAAGTTTTACTTCCGGTAGCATTTCATAGATTTCATTTAGATAAGGTTCCTGAATACTGCACATGTTGGCTATATTTATCTCACAGCTGCGAAGCATTATCTTACTCGTGGTGATAAGATTTATAAATAGCTTCATAATTCTCTTGTATTATGTGCATACATTTAATAACGTTTACTAAAACGAATGTTTATTTATTCAAATTACCTGCAATGCAACAGATACGTAAGTAGTGTTTAGCATCTGTTATTCCTTATTTGCTCATGCAGCGCAGAAACCTATTAGTCCGAAATTCTTCAATAGCATAGTGCCACATATGACATATAAAGTGTTATAACATTACAAATTTTAGATCTTAAGTACAATTATGCCACATTTGTTGTGATATGGCTATAATAATAATAATAATAATAACAATAATAATAATAATTGCTACAACCCATAGCCTGGAAACCAGGCCCCAGAAGCTATAAGCTTGTGCGGGAGGGAGGGGGCGATTATTATTATTACGTAGGCCCAAGTGCGGCTGCAGCCGACTTACAGATGGAACAGCGCAAATCCCACATTTATGTCACAGCTAAGGAAAACTGCAGAAAACCTTACTAGATCTGCCGGCACCGGGAATCGACCTCGGGCCGCTTGGGTGAAAGTCCAGCACTCTAGACATTACACTACCAAGGCTGTATATTACTCAAAATATTCTTACAGCGCAATACAACATTATGTGACTTTAAAAATCGTTGTCTTAGATACAACATGTGGCGTTATCGCATTGCATACATGACCATAACTCCAAATCGGCAAAATTTGCACTTGTGTACCTATTGAAGTGGATGCGCGATATATCACTGTGTAGTATATTTATATGGTATTTGTTCCACGCAAAACTGACATTAAACAGTCATAGACATAAATAAAAATATTTACATATAGCATTGAATCAATTTAGTCTATTCGTGGGGTAACTTTGAACAAGTTTCAATATTATATTTTGTTGGTACAAGGTTTCCTTTGTTTTTGTATATTCAGTTGTTAGATCAACGTTAGAGACGGTTTGTAGTTAGTTTTATTTTAAGAAACTCACGAGTGAAATGGGTAAATCAACTAAAAAAAACTCGTTCGAGGATTTCGCGCTACTAGAATTTGACTACTGAGTAGAGATAATATTTCATAAACTACTATCAGTTGATTCAACGATTAAGACAACAACTCTTAATGACACAGTTGTTGAATTAAAAAAAAAACACTTAGATAAGAAGTAAAACCGCAAGAATAAAGAAAAGAATAAATGTGAAACCAAGAAAGGGTATATACATAGAAGATTTTGAAATAAAGAGAGCGATCTGGTACAAAATCAAAAAACAAGCAGATGCTATATGTTTTAGTGTTTATAATTTATTTTTTAAATTTTTAATAATAATGCGTTTTCTTTTCAATAAAAGTTTATTCAATTGCTATCCTAGAAAAGCATATATTATTGAGTATGATAAAAATATCTTATCTGCAAAATAAATATTTTAAAAACTAAACAACGGAGATAATAAGAACTACAGAAAAATTATACTTTCACGGCTGTAGGCGTCACACAAGAATTTTATCATCAAACTACTATTTCTTTAAAGAAAGCAACACACAAACTTATCAATACATACATAGAAACAACGCGAATAACAGATTTGGCACCGAAACGTACCGCCGCCAAAAACCACCTTGCGCCGAAACGTACTTTCGCCGACAACGCCGGCGCCGAAACGGCCGCGTCAAAATGGTATTGCCGAAAGGTTCCATACCGTACTTTGAACGTATTCGCTTCGTTTGCTTAGTTATCACACAAAATACTAATCTGTTTAAAGTTACCCGAAGAGTGAGGTAACTGGGCATCAGGTTTCACCTTGCAAGCAGCTTTTGGTCGTTGTAATTCACCTCGAAGATTTAGAATGTTCCAGAAATATTTGAGGTGTTATTTCCTATTGGTTTCAGAAGTGTTAGTCTCATTTGGATAGTTGCTATAAATTTCCCTTTCTTAAAAAAATATCAACGCGACAATAATTTCGCACCCTAAAGAGTCAGTCTGCACAAGGCAATTGAATACAGTACAGGTGCCAGTTAGACGCATAGGGTTGAATACAGTACAGAAGTCTGTTAATGTTAATTATGTACAGTACAGTAGTCTAATTAAACGATTAATAAAAGTTTGAAATAATTCGTTAAGTGAACCGCACGCAAGGTTTAAAATAAGTTCTGCCAAGTAAATAGTACAAGAAAGCCCGCGAATTTACCGTTAAGTGTAGCAAGTGGTTGTTAATGCAGTTTAATTCTTCGAGTTAATAAATTTAACTAGTAAACCAAAGCCTTTCTAGTAAAATATCAAAATTTGAGAAGTTTAAAATTAAAACGCGTAACGAAATGTTTTAGGAACAAAGGGTTAGTTAATTTTGAAACTAAAGAAATAATCTTTCCGATTCTGTTTTGCTGTAATAAGTTAGGACACTGTATAATTGGGTGTCGTATTAAAATCAATAATGCAATAATGTTACTATATCCTAGGACATAAACTCGTGTTTTTTGGTAACTTTTCATAACTGACGGGAGTTTTTTTGAACTTATATGGATTAAGTTCTTAAGGGATTGTTAGTGAAATTGCAATATGAAACAATTATTGTAGACTTCAGTTTGTTAATCTTGGGTGTAACAGTTGCATAGACGATGGTACTTTCCACTAAGTTCTCTAAGTTTATAGTGTGATGTATTATTTGTGTAATGCTAAGTGAGTTGTAGAGTATTTTAGTGAACGTGAGGTATTTGTGAATTATCAAGGATAGCAAACAATTTGTATTATAGATGTAAGTGGAGATTTAAAATTTATCTGTATTATTATCAATATTTCTTGTAGATTTATGCCCACATTTTCCTTTAATAAGAATTCTTATTAGGACATTACTACTAAAACTATAATTATTGTCAGTTGAGACAAACGAATACTTTATTTGCAAATAAATGAATATTTAAATTAAATTCTATTATGATGTTAATGCACCTAGCATTAATTAAAGTTATTCAATTATCTAACTTGCCTTAACGTAAATTAAACTAATGGTGATTAGTTTTTTTATTAATCTTAATCAATATAATCTGAACCCCTTTTTATTCGGGGGTACAGACCAGAACTGTAATGAATAAATGACGCCCATATCCTTTTGTTATGTCTATAAAATCTTATTTTTCTTTACAATTAATAGGCTATGGAAATCAGTACCTGCGTCCTAAGTTATAATTTGCCATGAGAAGTCTTAAGTCGGAGTCTTAATTATGTACCGTAAGTATCGTATTTGTGAGTTTTGCAGTAAGTATTAAGTGTTTGAAATTTAAGTGTTACATTGGAGCCCAAGTGTGGGACTAAAATACTTTGTTTAGAAAAATTTTAGTTGTTACACGAAATGGTGGCAAACATAAACTTAAAATTGTATATCCTGTTAAATTAGATTTAAAAGCGAATGGTTAGTTTTCCTGATCTAGGAGTCCACAGATATAATAGACAGGTGATAAATGTAGCGCAAGTTAATTATAATGGAGTTTATTTCTCCAAAATTGTTTGCAACAATAGAGCTCTTTAAAAAACTAATTTAAAAACTAACTAGTAAAACTTTTTATTTGAAAACAGAAACTTTATTTTATTTTTTTACTTTCAACAGAGGGTTTATTTGCATTTCAATACAGGTCCAATTACAATTGTTTTTGATGACAGTTTAAGTATATTGATTACCCTTATATTTTCAGTTTTCTATTTTTCAGTGTAAAACTAAAAAAAGTTAAAATAATATTGGTTTAGCTCAAAAGAAGCCGAAAGTACATGCACAGCTACTTTATTTTTATGATCCTCAGTCACAAAAAAAATCTATTCTCTTTTATAAGCAAAATGATCTGTTTCCAAATTTGTTTCCACCAAACAGAAAATAGCCTGGCCTGTCTAGATTTTACATTCAAAGAGGATTTTAGAGAAGATGAGGACGGATGTGGCCTATTCAGAAAAACCAGCTGTATCAATAGAGTAATCTTCCAAGCAATTCTATCAAAACCTCTGATATATCCAATAAAAGGGAAAATGTCATACATCTATAACGGTTTTCATGAAAGGTGGTTTAAATCAGCGAATGAAATGGGCTTTATAAGTTTTATGATTTCGATCGGGATTTAATATAATCGAAATTTTTTTTAATTTGATTATATTTCAAAGCTAAAGGTTGAGTGGAAAAATTATTGAGCATAAAAAGATAGGATGGTTGAAATATATACTACATATATATTTAGTAATTCTTACGTAAATGCCTTTGAAGCGTTAAACTCTGATAAAAAATTATACTAGATATATATGATAATAAGGGCAGTCTGGCACTTTTATAAAATTAAAGTCATTTTTAACCTGATTTAGTAGATTAGTAACTGTTCCTTTTTTATTTTCCTTTCAGCTTAAACTCACCAATTTTTCTAAAAAGAATAGTCTCTTTTTCAAATAAAACTTATAATCTATTATAAAATCTTTCTTTTCCTAAAGCGTATTATAGAGGCGTTTTTGATAACAAAACGAAACTTCTAGAAAACTGTACAAGACATAAATTACCGATTAGCGAAAATCATTGTTGACAGAAGATGTAATAAAGTAATATGAAACCTTTTTCATTTTATTCACGCCACATATATGTAAATGTGCCATTGCGTTTAAGTCTGTCGGAAGAAGCTTTTCATACCTATCAGATAAATATGCTAACACGATTTTCTTAAATCCTGAAAGATTTTCTAGTAAAAGTTCTACGTATATTCATCTTCTTGAAACTTTCCTTTTTTATTTCTTTTTATCCTACAGAAACTTCTAATACAAGTTCAGTTTTTGCCTGAAGGTATTTCATGAGACAATTGAAACCAAGTTGACAGGGGATATAAACTACATCAAACAGAATGAAAACTTGGTTTGTGTATATGTCTGCATTATACAAAACAACATATACGTGAATAGATTTTTTATAGGTATCACTCCCGCATAATTTGAAAAAAAGTGGTTTAAACATGTGGCTCACGTGCAGTGTGAATTTAAATTTCCATTTAGGAAAAAAAGTTATACTTTCTATAATGAAACGTTTTTACAAAGTAAATCTACCCTGTTAGTGTTAGCTCAATGTAATTTCAGTTCCACTTTCGATATTAAAATCGTAAAAGTGAAAAGTCATTAGAGAGTAAAGTTTCCTGGATTGAAAGCAATTATACGCCTGAATTTCCTTTAGATTTCTAGAGGAAATTGCTTGGTACCAACGAAATGAAAGAGTAATTTTTTATTCTATCAAAATAATTGTGTCGATAAACGTGTTAAAATTTCATTTAAATTTTCTTACCAGTTAAATGTGTAAAAATATTGTAAAAGTTTTCTCCCTTTTTTTGCTTTTTAAGTTGTTTTAACCTTTAATAAACTTTTGAAATGAAATTTAAAAAAATAAGAAACTAAGAAGCCTATGAATAAATAAATGTCCATTTCTGTAGACGCAATTCAGAAGGGTTTAGGTAATAACTCCATTATCTAATACTTTCTCTAACTACAAAGTTAGATCAATATTCAATTATAGTGTTGCAACACTACAATGACTTTAAATCAGTAAAAACGTAACTCTTTCTTCTTGCAGAAATGGGAGAAAACGATATTGAGGGTACATTAGAACTAAGGTTAATAAATTAATTAGGAAGATTTTTGTGTGTGTGTCTAGACTGGGAGTTTATACTATTATGATGGCTGGTTGATCATCTAATTCTAATTACTCTTTGTTGGGAGGGCTGCGTACAGTAGCTCAGACTATTTCCTATGAGGTTAGTTTAGCATTAATTTTGTTGTCTTTTTTAGTTTTGATTTCTAGAGTTAGAATTTTTGATTTAGTACTGTATCAATCTTATGTTTGGTTTATTTTGGTTGGGTTACCTCTGGCTTTAGTTTGATTGGTTTCAAGGCTTGCTGAAACAAATCGAACTCCTTTTGATTTTGCAGGGGATGAGTCAGAGCCTGTTTCGGGGTTTAATATTGAGTACAGAAGAGGGGGATTTGCTTTGATTTTTTTGGCAGAGTATTCTAACATTCTTTTTATAATAATGTTGTTTAGACTTTTATTTTTAGGGGGAGATTTATTTAGATTTATTTAGATTTTTTTCTATATTCAAGTTGTTTTTATTTATTTTTTATTGATTTGGGTTCGGTGAACTTTACCTTGGTATCGATATGATAAATTAATGTAATCGGCATGGAAAAGGTTTTTGCTGGTGTCTTTGAATTATTTATTATATTTTTTGTGGTTTGAAGTTGTTTATTTTTGCAAGAAGTCAGAACCAATCGGGATATGAGTAAAGAGCTTAGATGAGCTATTGAGCGAGATTGAGAAGATTTATGAGTAAGGCCAAGAACTTAAAAGTAAAAAAAAAAGGTTAAAATTCGTATGATCAGGAGGCCTCTAAACCAAAGACACCAGAAAAGATCTTAGCTATAAAAATTTCTATACTGAAATCCTTTCTTGAGACACAAATTGAAAACTTTGGATTAGCAAAGGGAAAATCAAAAACATCGCGTCTACCCTACTGAAGAATCTCAGTTCCGCACTGCTGCCATACCTTAGTAAAAGTTAAGAAAGGTCAAGTAATGGATATTATCTACAAGGATTGCATTGGTACACAGTTGATGACATTAAAGATTAATTCCTATCAACTAATTTCCTAGAGTCGTGGATTTATTGTACTTCAACGATCTGATTCAATTAAACAACTTATTGATATTTCTCACTGTACAATAGTGGCATTATTTTCTTTTTACATACATTTCTTCAAGTGTGCAAGTTTTAATCATACTCAATACTTGCTTGAATATAGCATGAAACACACGATCAATCAGAACCGATACAACAAGTGCTTTACAGTAATAAAAATCGTCACGATACAAAAGTTAACCACAAAAAAGCAGGACTATCACATCAAGTACAAATGTTATTAGAGAGTCATTGTAGCAGCACAGTAGAAGAGATTACCAAAAGACTCAATCAGTCCTCTGAGGTTTCAGTGTTAAATTACCCGTTCACAAAGATTTATTAAGTAGTTAAAATAATTTAATTTCTAAAATATTATTGGACGTTTACGTGAGTTGGACAGTCGTGTGGAAGCGGAGATAGGTTTTTTGGAGTTTTTGATTTGAATTATGAATCTCATAATTCTTCCGTGAAAGACATGTTATTTAGATTTTACTGTACATTAGTATTTAGCTATACTGTATTTAATTCGCACAGTTACGTCCAGTTAGTACGATTTTAAGATAATTTTCATAGTTGTCTTGTTCAGAAGATTATTTCAGATTTTACTTTCATTCATTGCACAGCCCCACAAAAAATGTTCTGTCCTGGGAACGCGACTATGGTATTCGGATGCACTTATCAATGCTGAATCCGAATTTTCAGAAAAGCACATATACCCTCAAAATCTTACACTAGAGCCAAAAACAACCCCCAAATGGAGTAAAACACTCCTGACATATAATGACAATAAATACATGCAAAAAATGATTGAAAACCGCAAATGTTTTGTTTTTGACAATAGACCGTTGGTATATGGCCAAGAACCCTCCTCCCTGAGGGGGTTAAACCACCCCTTACATCAGGGTTACAATAAACAGACGCCCAGAGACATAAAATACATGCAAATAATAGAGGCAAAGAAAATGCATCGAAATAAATACAGGCAAAAAAATAAATTCAGTAAAACCCTGTTAATCCTCTAGTTTCTCGATTTATGATATCTATTCCTTTTATTTTCAAACAATCTGCGAAATGGCTGTACAATACTACAAAGAAATCATTACAGGTTTGTTGGAGAATTATAAAAAATTAGGTTGTAATATGAGTGTGAAGTTACATTTCCTCCATTCTCACCTTGACTACTTTCCAGATAACTTAGGGGATTACAGCAAAGAACAAGGGGAAGAGTTCCACCAAGATATGAAAAAATGGAACAGCATTATCAAGGAATATGGGATGCGCATATGATTACTGCTGGTCGATGAAAAGAAAACGAAAGACTAATGAAGTACATAAGAGGCAGCCAGTACGCCGATCGTTTAAAAATAAAAGGAAGAGATGTCATAAATCGAGAGACTAGAGGATTAACGGGGTTTTATTGAATTTATTTTTTAAGATGTATTTTATTTTGCGTACGTTTATTTATTGTAACTTTTAAGGGGTGGTTATACCCCATCTTGGGGTGATTTTACCCTTTCAAGGAGAGTGTTGATCATATACCAGAGGTATACTTCCAAATACAAAACATTTGCGGTTTTCAACAGTTTTTTGCATGTATTTATCGTCATCATACGTCAGGAGCGTTTTACTCCATTTGGGGTTTGTTTTTGGCTATAGCGCAAGATTTTGAGGGTATATGTGCTTTTCTGAAGTCGGATTCGGTTTCAGCGTCGAAAAGTGCACCCGAATACCATAATCACGTTCCCAGGACAGAACATTTTTTTGTGGGGCTATGTTATTTATTAAGTCTATTCTTTCATTAAATACTTTTTGGAGGTAGGAATAAATTATTTTCCCACCGCTTGTGATTTTAGATGTATTTTTTTAGGTGCACCTTAATAAATATTATTACGCCTCAGGAATTTCATTTTCTACAATTTGGGCTTTTTATATATATATTTTTTAAATATTAAACCAATCATTTTCATATTAAGAAAACGAATAAACTTCGAAAAACGAAATCACCCTAGTATACTGTATGTCTCATTAAAAATTAAATATGGGGATTAAAGCGTACTTTTAATCTCTTTACTTTTATTTATTTTATACTATAAAATATGTGGAAATTTCAAATAACAAACACAGTTTGAAGATGTAGACTTTCTTTTTAAATTAGAATCATTTAAATATTTACAGCCTATACATTTAAAATAAATGTGGTAGGCGCCTAAGTAACTTTTTTTTTAAATTTAAGATTAAAGTAAATATTCTTATTTTTTTAATTAAATAAATATTTTAAAATGATCATACTATCTTTTTCCAAAATTCCCATTGTTTGTCCCTAGTTTTATAAACTTTTTGGCTATTTAAAAAAAATTGTAATAGCCAATTTAATACAAGATGCCACATCGTTACTACAATAACACGATTAATCATGTACGTTTTACGTGGAGCACCTGTAATAGCTTTATCCCCATGTTCCTTCCAGGAGGAAGTAATTGAGACACGCTCAATCAGCGCGCCAATTAGCCATTGCTTCCAGTTACTCACTGGTCGGAGCGAGGTTGCCTATCCACCCTTTACTAGCTCACCAGGCTAGTGCCGGAGCGATTACAGGGGATGTACGTGCTCATCCGCCGGAACCCGCCCTTCCCTCCTTTCATACGCAGCTAAGTTCCTCGTTAAATATTAGAACTATTCGCTAACCTAGGTTAGGTACATCGGATCCATAAGTTTCTTCCCCAAGCCTTAGTTAGGGCCACTGCCCGATCAAATCCAACCTCAGATGTGGCGGGACTTGGTTTTTAAATGGTTTTGCCACCCCGATCTCCCAGTTATAGGCCTGGTGTGCCCCTGACAGAGCTTTGTTTCGAGGCTACTTTATAGGACCTATCAAAGTAGCATCCCGATGCGTACCAGTTAGAGAGAAGTTGTCTTGAACGTGAGACGCAGATACATATCTGCGCATCAACGTCCCTTAAGCGTAGGTCTCTAGACAATTTCTGGGAATCCGACGACTGAAACTGCACAACCAAAGGACCTCCCATACTGTCATCTCCGAAACGCTACCTGGTGGCATGCAGTTTCTCACAGATCAGCGAACGACTCCCCGATGGAGATAAACTTCATTTGATTCACCTCCATTCGTCTAGGTCAAACAGCGGGATATTAGCTCCATAAGAGACCCTGAGTCAGGTAATAATCAAACCACCCACACCGGACCCTCTTGTTAGCGGGTCGCCCTCCGCAATGTTTCGGAGTCATCGTCGAGAAACACTTACGTGTAATTCTACCACACATTAGATTCTGATTGGTTTATCCGTTACCCAGACAAGCCTGGGATTGGGTATACAACAACCAGTTCTAAGGATGAACGCCGTGTGGACTGCCCATAAGCTAGTGCCCTCAATACCTCTAACGACTACCTAAGCCTCTGTCTTCTGGGCTAGTTTCGGATACTAATGGAGTCCGACATCTCGAGCAACTGCTTGTTTGCTTACCCTGCCCTAGAATAACAGTGATATATGGTATAATTAAGAAGCAGAGCATTTATCTATAAGCGGAAAAATTATAATACAACGCAAAAGCCGCTGGTGTAACTTCCCCGATTGCCAAACTTTAAATTCCTTTCTTAAATTAAAAATAAAATTATTTAACAAAATGCTTTAGTTCATGACAATCACGAGGCTATAAATAATACAGTTGCAGAAGATAGGTTAAACATTCTTCTTAAAATAGAAGACAACTCCAGAGATGGGCAAGATTCTGCAAAATTATGAACAAATAGGAATTTTATTCAAAATATATGTTTCACTGACGAAAAACCTTAACGTTGAATGACCAGCCCAATAACCAGTCCATCAGAATGTGATCTAAAGAAAATACAATTTTTTTGAATGAAACGTGAACCATCAGTGACCTCCGAGGATAAATGTGTCGATAGTGGTTAGGGCAATTGAATCAGGTGTGTGATGTACGCCCTATGTATGTGATTGGTATTATGATTATCCCAGTAATAACATTTCATAGATTTAATAATTTCGCTAATTTAATTAAGTACCTATTCAAGTTGTCACTGCAAAAATAATATTTTTCACTTTTTATATTTTTTTTCACAAAATTCCTAAAGAAAAAAAATTGTCATCTTAAATTTTAAATTGAAACATTTTTAAAACAACTAAAAACCCAGCAGGATTTGAAATTGGGACTGCAGCGACTAATTTATTATCACTCTGCCTTTACTAACCGAGCTAAGAAAAGCATTAGCGCACGCCATCACATTTATTTTAAAAGTAGGTATTTAAATGATTTTTCTTTATAAGGGGGCCTAAATGTATTTTTTAGAATTTACAGGATACTAGTAGTCTTTAAGCTAATGAACAGAATGATAAACATAAGTTAATACATTATATACTTGGTGAAATTTTATATACAATATTTTAAAACAGTAGTTCATCGGTATATTTGGTTTCCTAATCAAACATACGATATATTTATTTTTATCTCAGTACACAGTCTACATTTTTTTCTGTACGTCAATTATATTTAGAAATTATACATTTAATCCCTGTAAAATAAATTTCTGACAAAATACTTTCCGAATAAAATCGTAATAATCTTTTTTATGTCTTATAATGCGTATTTTTTAAAATAGTCATTTTCCTTGTGGTATATATCTTTTGTATCGGTTTGATTAATCGGTATTATTCAATTCCTTTAGTTTTTATAATATTTTAATTATTCAATTAATACAGTTGATCTATCTTTAAATTCATTATTTCTACTAAGCGTTCATTTTCTTGATATTTAGATTTATGTTAAACTAATTTCCCCGAGAGCTTTAATTGTGTATACGATATTAGCTTACTTGCTGATACTTGATTGCTTTTGTAAGCTTTAGAGCAGTGGCTTTGTCTAAGGAAGTTTTTTAAAGTGACTATCAAGATTCATGATTTAGCGAACCCATCTTTACCCTTTCTCAGAAGCCACGATTGCAATTTTTCTGAAGCTTCTCCCACAATTATTTGTTAAAACATAACAACCATAGTAAGATTTTAATTCGGTTATTTACTTTTTTAGAGAAAAAGGACTTTTAAGTGCTATGTGCTAAAACTGCAAATGAACCAACCTTGACACGTGCTCTGGCATTAATTCTGCATATGCAATTAATTCAATGCCAAAACAGGAATTAGCGATGTAATTGACAGAGGACCCTAGTTTTCTTCAATTCCGATGATCAATAAATAATAAAGTGGTTACAGTAAAGATGTGTTTATTTGCAAATTAGAGAATCATACTATTTTTAAGTTAATTGCAGAATAGCGTGTAAATTATCGATTAATTGACAAGTTCATTATCTCGTTGTTAAAATATAACTAACGATAGGATTTTATAGGAAAAACTAATATTATAAATAAATAAGCTTCAAATTAAGAATACTTACATTTAATCACATTCAAGATTAAATCCTTCGATTAACTAAATAAAAAATTTCCTGTTTACGTAATATGGTTTAAAGTACAAAATAATAAGGCGATGATTGTAATCTGTTGCGAATAACGAATATTGATTCTTTAACTAAAAAACATGTGACTATCAAAAAGTGTTATAAAGATAAACATCAAAAAAGAATAAGTTATTAAAGGGTAAAAAACAAAACCATTATTAAATAAGTTATAAACAAATCAGCAATAAAGCAACGTAAATAAGAACGGGCATGGAACACCTAATAAATGTTAAATTATACAATTCCGATTATGTCAGAATATATTTAACTACTGTTTAATTTGTAATCAAATTTTATTAATTAATGATTAAGTCAGACTTTTATAGATTTATAGCATGTAAAGTTAGACACAGTTATAAACGTTTAAATTAGTTATTAAAATACAGATTATTGACACAACGATGTATTTATATTATTGCGGCAAATAAATGTACTATCAATTCCAAAAGACTGTCAAAAACAAAAATGAACCTTTTAGTGTACCTACGAATCTACTACACTAGGCGCGTGCTGACCCATCGGGAAACCAGAAGTTTCCTGATGGGCCTTTATAAAGTTGCCTCAAAGGTCCCTACGACACGGCTAAATTTAAATTATAAATAATCAAATTATATTTAAAGTAACAACAATATATGTACAATTACATCTAATCTTCTTCCCCGTGTTTAGCCTTGCAAACCATTTAAAGAATTCGCTAATTTAGAAGAATTGAAGTATCCTAATGTTGCGGAGGCGGTACGTTATCATCTTTTTGCGGCTGTACCATCGGCTGATGTCCAAATGGCAGTTCAATTTGAAAAAGAAGAAGCTATCTTTATTAAGGTTTTGGATCTATATTGGGACACCATGGTCAACGTATTTTTCTACTTGCGTCACCCTATAGATCGCCCTTGCACAAAAAGAAATATCTTATCGAACGTATAACGAGATTTTTCGATCTTTTAAGATTTCTAACCGCAGTTCTCTTTGCAAAAAGATTGATGCAGCAATTAAGGATGACGAAAATAAATTGGGATGACCTTGTTTCTGAGGCAGTGATCAATAACTGGAATTTTATCAAGTTTGAACCTAAACTTTTCAATTTAAAATTGTTCTCGGATGTGTCTGTAATTGGTCACAGTGCTGTAGCGTATTTAAAGTTTCAATATTCTGACGGCTCTATCATAGTTTTCTTGATGTGCGGGAAAACTAGAGTTATACCTCTCAAAACAATATCCACGTTTGGAATTGTGCGGTACTGTGTTGGCAGTAGAATTGGTGCAAATTCTCAATGATGCTTTGAAGAAGCAGATCACGTTTGACGATACGATCGCTTGGAAGACTGTCAGACTCCAAGACATTTGTGACTAACCGAGTAGCTTTCATTCAAGTTATCTTTGCTCCTTCGTCATGATATTACGTTCCGTCAGCAGAGAATCCGGCTGAATGTGCCTCACGCGGACTTTTGCCCTCGCAATTGCTAAATCGTACTTTGTGGTAGAAGAGACCCCATGGCTCTCTCGTCACCCAATCCGTGGCCAACCCTACACCCAACTACCCAACAACCCTAAATTTGACCCAGCACTATTAAACCACTTTTGCATCAATTGAACGATTTCGTATCTGTCTCATTGAATTTGATTTTCAGTACATATAATTAGATGCAAGAGCTCTGGCATTATTTATTAGTTCAAAGTTTTTTATAACTCTTCACGAAACCAATCATAAAAAGGGAAGAAGGGAATTAGAGATCACATTAAAAATAAAAAATTTATAATTAATTAAAGTTGAAGTTAAATATTTTCTTTTTTATTAGAGATTTACTTATAAAAGCTTAATTCAATTTAAAATTAATTAATTAAACTGTTATGTTTGTAAAAGTAGATCTAAACAATTGGAAATGGTTAGTGTTATAGTAACCTTCGATTTAAGCATCAGTTAATTCTATCAACCAAATTTAATTTACCTTTTCCTACGTACTATGCAAAGGTTTTAATTAAAATCGTGTCAAATATTGAAAATGTTCTAGTAGATTGCTACTTTTTGAAGTGTCAACCCCCGTATGTAATTTAAAATACTTACCAAAATGTTTTCTCCACTAATTTTGTTATTTTTAAATTGGCGGTTGCAATTTTTCTCAAAATATTCATTATTTACGAATATAAAACTTCAAACAACATTTAGCTATAATTATAGCTGTATACTATTGCCGAAGAAAAACATATACACATAAAATATATTATGCTGTTTGAGTTTATTTAAATATTCATTCAGGCTATTTTATTACTGTAGCAAATTAAAATAATCTCGTATACAGGCTGTAGTAACTAATATCACATAAAGCTTTTAGTAAATGAGAATTTTATTGTAACCATAATATTAATCCCTTCGAACTGCTATAAATATCTACACTTACATTTATTCTAAATGTATTTGTATTTTCTAACAACAATCCAATTCAAATTAGCAAAGCTCTCATACATATCCTAAATGAAATGGTGATCCACTGCGCACAAAAATTATAAATTGAACAAATAAACGCATCTATCGCAAGTTATTTGTGAATTATTGTGTTATTAAGCGATTTATTGGCACATCACATCTTATTATTTATCTAATATAATAACATTGATTAATCTTTCCTAATATATTGTAGACTACTCACGGTCGTCCCCGACCACATCCCCGATGTGGTCCGCGATGTGGTCGGGGATGTGGTCCTGAGAATGCCAGAAATGTTTACATTTACTTTAATTTATTGCATAAACAACTTCGATGTCTAGCTGTTTGTATATAATAAAATTGTATGCGTCATATTTCTTTAAAACATCTAAATGAAAGAAAGCATTATTGAGCATTTATTCGTAATAAAATGCGTACTGAATCTCTTTGTTTAATTAGAAGTATTTTGAAATAGCACATGCACTAACAAAACTTTTCATAAACGTAATAATGTTGACATCATCCATCGGTGGAATTACAAATCAACCCTTTATTATGAAACGAAAACCCTAGTTTTTTCTTAATTTAGCTTAAAAATGGATATAATTAATTAACGCAGGATTTAGGATTTTGAGTTCCAGTGAGCAAACGGTGCACAATGATTTCCTATAAAAAAGGACTTTCCATAACAAAACAATGGTAAAAATCTGCTGATTTTGGTATCGGAGTGGTCAACGGACAAATTATATATCATTTGGTCGTCTTGATGTGTAAATTCTAATAAGAATGAGAACGGACGTTATTAACACATGTGTATGTTAATAACACGAAAAGGGACCTTACGGAAGTAGTAACCCATACAACTCCTTTTCCCGTTACATCTTTTAAATAGTGGATATCAAGTATCAAATCAAAATAATAGGTCATGTGTATAAAATATAGTAAGTAAATACTTTTACTATGCATCTCTCTTATTCTTATTAATTAAAAATCATATCTGTTATCTTTTATTAATAGTAGTAAAAGCATTTGCAACATTTCATTCACATGACTCATTACGCTGATTCTGGTAAAATAAACATTTTGTGTTATCTATTAAATACGGGCGTTTAGTAATAAATTGAACCGAATTTGATATAAATTGATTCACCGAATAAAAAACTGATGAACATTTAAGTTGGCTAAGTAATACTGTAGTTTATTTCAACTATTATAAAATATTATACATAAATAAAATTAATTTTTCAAAAAGTATAAAATTTTCAATATTTATTTCCTATTATACAAAAAATACATGGCTTCAAGTGTTCAGGTGACAATTAGTAGTACAGATTGTAATTATCCTCCAAGGTTATGAGGTTATGACCCATATTGTAAACATGATTTGTAAAATTAAGAATCAGATACATGAAATTTGGTTGAATTTTTTAAACGATCTCTACAAATGTTTAATAATAAAGGTTTGATTTGTAATAATACCTATGGATGATGTCAAGGTTATTACGCTTATGAAAAGTTTTGTTAATTGCATAAGCTATTTCGAAATATTTCTAATTAAAGAGATTCAGTACACATTTTATTACGAATAAATGCTCAATAATGCTTTCTTTCATTATGATGTTTTAAAGAAATACGATCTTATAATTTTATTACACACAAAACAGCTCGACGTCGAAGTTGTTTATGCAATAAATATAAGCAAATGCAAACATTCCTGGTATTCTCAGGACCACATCCTCGACCACATCGCGGACCATGTCGGGGATGTGGTCGGGGACGACCGTGAGTGGCCTACTTAATGCAACTATTATTACTGGTTGTATTTAATAATTAAAGTTATTAACACTAACAACTAACTCTGTCCTGCATACAAAATATCTGCGCGTTTGTCATAATTAATGGAGTTTATAAATAATGTGTTGGCTTTAGCAATGCATCTGCATTACGTGTCGATAATTGGTATCAACAACTGCTACTTTAACTACGTGAAAGTTATGCAAATAATATTTTATACTGCATAAATATGGTATAACTACGTTTGAAATTAAAATTTTAGCAACGTTGTCAAATAAGTTTTGTTCTCTTTTAATCGGTGTTTTTATTCTAAGATCACTTTCTTACATAATTTCGTGAGTAATCCATGAAAAGTGCCGAGATGAAACAATAAACCACTAAATAAAAACAATACTAAGCTGTAGCATATGTTATGAATTTGATTTGATATACTGATTTGACATGCCGAGAACATCTTAGTTGATCTAAATTCATCCGACAAAAATTTCCATTCTACACTTGCTCAGCTGTAATTTTTCTTCCCCCTTACCTACTCGCAGTTTACCAGGTTTTTGGCTAAGGTATGTAAGCTGGATTAATTTCCCAATAATGTTACAAAGTTTAAGTTTTCATTACACGAAATCTGTATGTCGTCCTTATATATACTAGGAAGACATGTACTGGAAACAAAAAATATGAAACAAACTATTTTAATAAGTATTTTAGTCTGGCATCCGTGGTTAGAACCTGCTTTTGAGTTCTAAAGTTTTTTTTATTATTGACATCGTTTGTACAGGGTATAAAACGTTTGGCAATATTGTTCACTTCTCATAATTCAAGATGAAGTCGAACTATATCTTGAAAATTATGTTCCTGTGATGTTTCTCGATGTGTACTGTTGGATTTTTAATTTTTTAAATATATTTTAAAGGTCTAGCAGTTTTTTCTATTGAAAAAACATGTTTGGCTTAAATACTGTACAAAGGGAAGATTTAGCCATTTTGCATGAAGAAACAGGTATTATAATTGCTCGACCAGCAATTAAACTAGGAAAACAAGATGTAACGTGCAGAAAATTTACAGATTCAATTTATACAAATAATCCTACTACGGCCCTGTGTACAGCGAGATATTTCGTTTGGATTATTTCGTGCTTGTCTAATATAGTTACGGACAGCTTTGGACGAAATTTCTTGATCATTCTGAGCAATTAATATATCCAGTCTAAGTATAAAGATATCGAGCCTCCTGGTAGTATGCACGTACAAAAGTCATAAAAGAATTATTGGCAGGCTAAATTTTAATGGTGATATGTTCTTTTGTATTTTAAGCCATAAATGAAGTCTTAGCAGTTAATTACAGTTACAAATAAATATTTTGTCTAGGCGTCACATTTTATATCTTGGCACTGCATTAGAGCTGATAAGCCGTTCTAAAATATTTAGTAATTCGAATTTCGTCTAGTTTGGTTTGCTTGGACCGCTTAAAATATCCCTCTCTTAAATTTGTAGAATTCATGTAGTTTTCGTACCCTGTAAGTCAGTAAGTCGGTTTTTGGGCTGGCATGAATATTTACTCTTATTATCAGATCATTAATATAAAAAATTTCTATGAATCTTTTTGATTGTTCAAGATGGCTGTATATGTTAATACAGAGTTAATTCAGTAAGGAGAATTAATTATATTTCGCTACAACTTATTGAGAATAAAGTTTAATGTTAAATTTCTCTCATTTGCACACTATATTGGTTTAAAGAATCGGTGTAAAGCTAGTAAAAAGTGAATTCGCGTTAAATCGACGCGTTTTAATAATAATCATATGACGCGTTATGCTGTATAAGGACAACAATGTATCAATAATACATTCAAGCAACATTCTAGTTAGTTTTACGTACCGTTCTCGTTAACAACGAATTTGGTCTGTATTGGAAATTAATGCAAAGTGTAAAGTCTGTGGTGTAATGTAAAAAATGTCCAAGATTCAAGGTGTGTTTCATGTGAATTTTGGTGTTATGGTTTGTACTTTATTGATTTGATTTATAGTTCTGGTAAATTTTTAATTATACAGGATAACTGCTTATTGAATTACAATCATGTATGTTTAAGTGTGTTTTAAAACTGTTCGACTAGGATTGTCTTTGGTACTTGTTAAATTTCAAAATGTTTTAAGATTAATTAGCTTCTTTGTGTAAATTTTATTTTGTGGGGTTCCCGAAATTTAACGTCAATTTTTGTAGATACAAATTTTTGACGAATGTAAGAAATAATAATATTTCTATGTTATCCATGCTCGTTTTTGTTTTCAATATACAAACTTCAAACTTAATTACCCATTTATATAGTTCAGCTCAGCGAACTGCTGATTTCTTAATTAAGTCAATTAAGGGTTTTCGTGTGATATCTATTTACAAGAATATTAACTAAACTATTAAAGATGTTATAAATATGTAGAAAAAATATCACCCCGACTGGGAATCGAACCCAGGAGTTTCTGCTTGCCGGACAGATGCTTAAACCGAGCTATCAAAGGTGATTACTTACATAAGTTAGAATTAATGTGTATAACTATTTATATACTTAGTGGTAACAAACATTTTTGATCAGATCAATTTAATGTCAAATTTAAAAATGGAGGTCATTTCTCAAACTTCAGTCATTTGTGGACTTCCGGCCTTTATTAAAAAATGATGTAACAGCTACTCAGTGCGGTGTGTTCCTTCATTTTTTTATTTGTTTTTAAATCTATTACCTAATTAGAAACTTTGTAATTAACATCTACGACTTACTTTAAATCCGCTTTACTTTAATATTTACCAAACCTGCAAAAAGTGGGGTAATTCGCATTTTTAAAATTGCCTTTTATAATGTACTGTTTTATGATGTCATACTATTTTTATTTATTATTATTTTAAATATATATTTCAAATGTTACTAAAAGTTTTTAACATTTAAATGACCATCAAATAATTTATAGCACGGACCACCACAGTGTGTAGAAATATAAAAAACTGTAACTTGATTAATACTGGTGTTAACATTTTTTTGGCCGTCATTGTACGTTATCTACTCAGGTTTTAGTCTATGACGGTGGTCAATAGCGTGTGTAAGAATTTATTTAGGGGACCGTTACCGATTTTAGACTTCTATGAATTTTATGTTCACTTTAAACCCCAGAAACAATGATCCGATTTAGAAATTTTTTTAAATGTAGGTAGACGGAACCCGATTTAAAAAATACATACACAAGTAGACGTCATATGATCTTTGCGTGTACATTTAGTGGCAGTGGCTTAAATGACTCTTTTACTTTAAGGTATCAATTGATATAAATAGTAACTTTTGCTAGATTTTCCTTAAATTTCAACATAATTCTTAAAACTGTTTTTAAAACTATTTAAAAGGCCAATCCATACGAAATCAACCAAAGGTTTGAACCACTTTGGATTGTTTTTGTTTTTTGCCTGAATGTTCCCTGATATTTGCAATTTTGAAAAATGCCTTTATTTTATTTTTAACTGCTTTTTTTTTGCGATTGCACTCGTTTGTTTACATCAACCTACCGTGTTTTTCGCAAAAATCGAGCTTCAGAAAAATTATCCTAACTTAATTAATATTTATGTTATCATGCTGAAACAAGAAACAATTTACTCTATAAAAACTCTATACGAGCAGAATAATTATGTTTACTTACCTGTAACGGAAATGCCCAAAATTCTCGTCCGAAGATGTACTATGATTTTTGAAGAAATGTATAATTTAGCTTGAAGAATAACTATGAAGAAAGAAGAACTCAGGCTTAAGTTTTCTACTGTATATGTCTCTGTGTTAGTACTACTTGTTCTACAAAAATAAAAGGTTGGCATCAAATCTCTTTTGTTTTAGAGACATGTAAACATGGCGTCATTCACGATTTTTCGGATTTTTGACACCCTGTATCTCAAAAAGGAAAAATCGAAAAATTCTAAAAATTCCACAGATTAAAGTATTCGTGGTATAGAATATTCTGTGAAAAAATTGAGATGCGGATTTTTATCAGTAAAAATTTCTTTGGTGCAGTTGGATTTTTATTAACGAAAATAGTAAATTTATCTTTGATACAATTACCGCAGGCAGTAAATAGTTGAGATTTTTTTGGATATCTTGATATATATTATGTAAATTTATCGTGATCGCAGATTTTTAAATTTCAAATCAAAACCGAAGCTAAACAATGGATTTTGTATCAAAAATTCAAGCACAATCTTTAAAAGAAATAAAAACAAATTTAAAATTAAATGAATGTATGTATAGTTGATTTTGCAGAAAACTATAGCTTTACAGTCCAGAACGAAATCCAGAGCTATCATAAGAGACTTAGGAAGCCACTTTACATCCATTTGTCTATTATTAAAAAGAAGCAGACGAAATAAAATACAGATATATTTATGTCATAAGCGGTCACATGCAACACAATACGGCAACTTTCAATACTTTTCTAAAACATTTCGTTGCTGATTTAAAATCGACGGCCCTATTAGTAACAAAAATATATTATTTAAGTGACGGTGCTTCTAGCGAATACAAAAGCAAAAAAAATTCATAAACCCTTTTAATCACTTCCAAGGATTGGGAATTAGTGCTGAGTGCAGTTTCTCTCGCAACGTCTCATGAGAAGAATGCATGTGGTGGTATAGGTGGGACAAGAGTTCCTAAATGAAAACTTTAACTGTGTTATTTATAAAATAAAATAAAAGTGCTCAATTAATAGCTAGGAACTCTAGGTAGGACCACAAAGAGAGCAACTGCAAGAAGCAGCTTACAAAGATCCTACAATGACCAAATCTTAGCGGCAGAAGACATGTATGAATACTGTAAGAAAAGCATTGCAGAGATGTATTATATTATATCTATGTTTCATCTGAAGAAGTCCAAGAGACTGAAAACATGCTTAATAAATAGGTTTTCTACAGGTAGAACTATCCCAGGCATGAGAAATTATCACAGAATTATTCCGATTGGCTCTGGTACCGTAAGATGCTTCAAAACATCTAGATCCATTGATTACAATGACGTCCGGATAACCGTCGATTGAACTGCTGCACAAATTGAAGTATATTCCATGACTATAAATCAATAAAAATGTTTCAGCTACTGGTCTACTTCAATAACTGGCAAGTTTCGTAGTCCAAGAGGATCTACTTTATTTTGTTAGGTTTCCGACAGAGTAAGGGGCCCAAATAGCAAGTAGGTTTACAAGAAATGTTAAAAACAACTTTCATTAATGCAAAATTATTCTATCTACTCTATAACATTAAGTAATAAAATAATAAAGGTCGATAGTTAAATGTTAAAATGTTAGCTCTGTTTATCCATTGTTTAGCTTTTGATTTGAAATTTAAAAATCAGTGATCACAATAATATTAGATACTATTTACCACGATATCAAAAAATATCACAATTATTTACTGCCTGCGGTACTATAAATTTGCAATTTTCGTTAATGAAAATCCAACTGCACCAAAGAAGTTTTTTACCAGAAAAATCCACATCTTGATTTTTTACAGAGTATCTTATCCCACGAATACTTCAATCTGTGGAATTTTTAGAATTTTCCGATTTTCCATTTTTGAGATACAGAGTATCAAAAATACGAAAAATCGTGAATGGCGCCTGTCTACATGTCTCTAAAACAAAAGAGATTTGATGCCAACCTTTTATTTTTGTAGAACAAGTAGTACTAACATATAGACATATACAACAGAAAATCGAAACCTGAGTTTTTCGTCCTTCGTAGTTATTCTTCAAGCTAAAGTTATTATTCTGCACGTATAGAATAGGTTTTATAGAGTAAATTATTTCTTGCTTCAGCGCGATAGCACTAATATTAGCTAAGTTATGATAATTGTCTCGAAGCTAGAGTTTTGCGGAAAACACGGTAGGTTGATGTAAGCAAATAAGAGTTGCCGCAAAACAAAAACAGATAAAAATAAAATAAAGGCATTTTTCAACATTGCAAATGTAAAGGAATATTCAAGTAAAAAACAAAATAAAATCGAAAGTAGTCGAGCAACAACTTTTGGTTATTTTGGTCTCGATTTCGTATGGATTGACTCTAAAATGAACAATTATTCGACGCTGCACCTACAACGTGTGCCCGATTTACGTTATACGGTCGGGGTTTTTATATAACGAGAATATTTTAGAGGGTCTTACTTATTTTTGGCATATGGGCACCAATTAAACGGAAATTGAAAACGGGAATCAGTGGCGTGCGTAAGAATCATTTTAATTAATATTTAACTAATATATTAATTAATTAATAATTAATATAAATCTAAAAATAGTTTCGTGCGAAGCCGGGTGTTGCTATAGTAAAAACTCAAACGGAACGGAATTAATTTGTTAATCTCAATAAAATATCATAACTTGGAACAAATTTCTAACCGCTACAACAAACTGGAATTACAAATCCGAATTAGTTAGTTGCGTACTGTACCCTGCCAAAGATGATTTTCTCGGACTTCTCGTGTTGTTCTCTCCAAATTAAAACTCTTTCAAGGTATTATAATAATACAGGAAATTAATTCTACTACATGTAATACGAAGTACTTTTAATAAACAATTAAGATTCGTAACCCAACTAACACCGTTACAACTTTCAAGAGATACTCGCAGATTATTATTGACAGTAATAAGTGCTTTTAACAGCTAATTACAACTATATAATAGGAAGTTTATAAACTTGCATTCCATTTTTTACAAACGAGGCAGGAGATCTTTATACTTTATTTCCAGTTAATTAAAATCCCATATCTTAAATTCCAACATACCTAATTTTATGTTAACTCATCTACAATTCAGTTAATTTAACATCCACATAGAACAAAGCTGAAAATAGTGGGTTTTGTTTACTTAATAATTAAACTAATGGACAGTAGAGCTTATTTTTCTTTCTAACATGTACTGATGTTTCTATGTTCAAAGACTCGTCACTTTGTCTAGATAAAGTGCATCCTGTCTTTAATGTGCTTTGAGCACAACATTCATTGTTAAATTAGTAAGTCTTGATTGTACGTCAGTAGTAACAGTAAGTAAATGCAATTTAAAATTATTTTCATTGTCCACTAGATGCCTTTTGGAATTATGTAACTAAGTAATTATACTTATACCGAAAAATTACAAAGCTAGCTTCATTTCAAAGCAGCTACAAAATTAATACAAAGTTACATTTTAAAAATAATAGTAATAATAATAGTTACGCTATTCAATTCAATAGAATTTAATATGATAGCATTATTATTTGCTTATTTGCACTCATCTTTCTAGTTATGGTAATATAAATGTTTGTTGAAAACAACTATTAAAACAAGCCAGTATCAATATCATATCGTAATAATTGCATTTTAATATTTTTTCAACATTGCAATATTCTGTACTGCTATATAACCACAGCGAATCATAAATGAAAATTCTAAAATTAACCTACAAATAAATTAAATATATAAATAAATATAAACACACTCAATTAAACACATTATATTTAAAAAACAACAAAACTCTCTGCTATAAAAATGCGAAAAAGAAATATTAGACAGCTTCATAAAATAGCTCACTTTGCTCAACTTCTGTATATATAAATACATTAACTTACTCGAGATCGTGATAAATTAATTATATTTAAAAAAGTATTTAAAATTACTTTTCTACTATAATAAACAGAATCTTGACATGGGTAACCTCGAATCGCTTCAACTGCTTTACAGATTTTGAATTAACTAGAATTCAATTATCCTGTTATATTAGTAACTCATTATGTTTTTTTTGGAGCAATATTATGTAATCTTAATTAATAAGCTTAATTATAAAACAGATAATTATTAGATTATATGATTAAATTAAAATAATTTAGATTTTTAACAGTTTTTCAAATTATTTTATAAGTTAACTGGCAAGTTGTTTGTATCAAGTTTTAAAATCAGTCACATACATAGTTTAATTTAAAAAACAAAATTCTTATAAACAAAAAAATACTTTTATATGAAGGTCTCTCCTTCGCTTAAAATTGATCCAGTGGTAAGAATGTTGTTCATATAAATTACTAGTCATTAATAGGTTAAGTTGACGTTTGAACAGCAACCATGTTATTTTGGATTAATTATAAATAAATAGCTCACCAGAACATGTAATTAATTATTTTTAAGCGTTACATAAGCATCACCTAGAAGCATCACTTAGACCGAACTGTTTTTCCAGCACCTACTAAAAAAGTGGGAAAATCAGGTTTTTATGAAGAAATCGAACACAACTATATTAAAACTTCTTCCGAAATCTTGACGCTCGCGGCCTTGTCGCTAAATCGCTGATGCACTAACGTTCACACGCGCCTCTTCACGTTGCCAAATGTCTACCAAATTGCTTACCTCAGTATAATATAAATATATTAAACGTATTTAAACAAGCGTACCCCAAGTTGTCAGATAGTTTCCCTATGAGCTCATTTGACAACGATCTTGGTGGTGTGTGGCAACTGTGCAACTGATAGTGTACTTTTATTGTGCTCCAACTTTCAAGTTATAAAAGTAACCCAGTTGAGTAAAATAAAAGTGATAGTGTATAGTGCTCAGGAAAAGTGACATTTTTTACACTAGATAAGAGTTAAATTAGCATCTAAATAAATTTTTAAAATAAACAATAAAATTTTAAGAAAAACAATAACAGTGAAGGAGGTTAGAAACCAAGGTCGACAAAAATATCAGCTGTTGCCAAATTCTAAACAAGTATTTTACTTAAGGAATTTAATAAAGTTATAAATTAGTTAAATGTACAAGGAAAACCAACGAAGACAAAGAGTAAATAGTGGATGAGGATCTCTCACAGATTTTCTTAAAAGAAAACGAGGTGATCAAGACATCACAGACGGCGTGACATTACAACAAAATAAAAAGATTCCTCATACACCACCAAAAATGGAAGTAAACAAAGAGGAAACAATGAATGAAGCAACCAAAATTGATAAATTATTGGAAACAGGAGAATGAACAAATGAAACAAATAATAGATGTATTGGGAGAAAAATTGGAAAAGCAAGAAAAAAAGAAGAAGGCTCAGAATATAATTATTAAAGGATTGAAAGTTAAAAGAGAAACCATTAAAGAAGTCCAGGAGTTCTTAAGAAAAGAAATAGATGTGAGTACAGAAGTAATAGAAGCTTTTGAAATAGGTAAAATTCTGGAAAAAAGAGCGATTGTAGTAAAACTGGGAAATATAGATGAAAAAACAGCTGTAATGAAAAATAAGAAAAAATTAAAAGGAAAGAAGATAGTGATTGAAAGTGACCTAACTCAAAAAGAAAAAAAAACTCATGATAAAATAAAACAAATTGCTAACGAAGAATGGGCAACTGGAAGAAAGGTTAAAATAGCACATCATAAATTATATGTAGATAATGCAGTATATGTATGGGACATAAAGAAAAAGTCCTTACAACTTGCACCGATACCAACAACGAAACAAAAAAACTGAAGATAGAAAATGGAGAGAAGAGAATTACCCAACCTCTCTCCAGTAAGAAGATTGGGGAAGAGAGATGACTTTAAGCAACGAGCCAGGTTAAAGAGTACTGTAATTACTTTAAAATCAAATGATAGTGCAGGAACAAAGGATTCCAAAAATAGCCATCAAAAGCTTAATAAGAAAAAAGAATACTTAAAACTGGCCACGTGGAATCTAAGGGGTATTTATAAACAAGGCGCTGTGAAACAAATAATATATGAAATAAACAAACATGACATAGACATATTAATAGTACAGGAGACAAACATAAAAGGAAGTCAAGTAACAGATATAGAAAATTACACCTTTCTCAATAGTGTAGGTGATAAAAATAGGTTGAGGACTGGCTTTCTAATCAAAAAAACTATAAGAAGACATCTGGTCAGCTTTAAAGGAATTAGCAATAGAATGTCTTACATAAGGCTCCAAGGAAAATACAGAAAAATCAGTATCATAGATGGGCATGCACCTACAGAGGAAAGTGATGAAGAAGAGAAAGAGGTATACTATGAAAAACTAGAAACCGAATACGAGAGGCTACCAAATTATGACATCAAGCTGGTTATTGGGGATTTCAATGCAAAAATTGGCAGAGAGGATAGCAATAGGCCATAAGCAGGTAATTATAGCTTGCACTTAATAACTAATGATAACGGCCATAGGCTGATTAACTTTGCAGCAGAAATAAATTTACGTCTAAAAGCCACCTTCCAAGAACATAAGCATATCCATAAAGGAACTTGGAGGAGCCCTGATGGTAATACCATCAATCAAATTGATCATGCTCTTATAGAATCAAAACACTTCGCCTGTATATATATTATTAAAAGCTGCAGAAGCCTTGATATAGATTCAGATCATTTTTTAGTGAAAATAATAATGAAACAGGAGATGCCTAAATATACAAAGAATAAATTTAAATATGAAAAAAGCAATGGAATCACTCACAACTTACAAATGAAGAAATAAAAATTCAATATGGAAATGAAATTAATAACCAACTGAAGAATATTGAAAACGAGAAAGATATACAACCGAAATGGAATGAGATAGAAAACGCATTAAAGAAAGCTGCACAATTACACTTAAAGGGGCAGAAGAAAGTTAACAACGAGCATTGGTTCGACGAAGATTGTAAGATTGCATTGGAAAATAGGAAAGAAGCCAGATTAAGAATGTTAGTAGAGAACACTATGGATACGAAGAACAAATATAAAGAATCTCGAAGAAAGGTTAAGAACATGTGCAGAACAAAAAAATATAACTACCAATTAAGACAAATCCAAAAAATTGAAGAGAATTATAACAAACACCATACTAGGCTGTTTTATAAAGAAATAGCTAATGTAAAAAAGGGATTTCAAAAGAGAACCATGGTTTGTAAGAGCAAGAATGGAGACTTGATAGGTGATGAACAACAGGTTTTGGAGAGATGGAAAGATTATTTTCAGGACTTAATGAACGTTTATGGCACAGAGGAAGAGAATGAGGAAACAGAACAAATAAACAATTCACAAGACGAAATAACCCAACCAACTGAACAAGAATTTAAAAATGCCTTAAGAAGAATGAAAAACAACAAGAGTCCAGGAAATGATAAAATAGAAATTGAATTAATAAAAAATGTAAGTGCAACTTTAATTGATACCATATTTGAATTAATTAAACAAATATGGAAAGAAAAAATAATCCCAAATGAATAAAGCAAGCTATTATTCATCCTATATATAAGAAAGGAGATCGTATGATCTGTGAGAACTATAGGCCAATCTCTGTTTTAAACGTAACATATAAGATCCTAGCCACACTTATTAATGACAAATTGAGAGATATAGCAGAAGATGTCATAGGTGAATATCAATGTGGGTTTCGAAGAAATAGGTCGATAGTCTATCAAATATTTGTAATAAAACAAGTACAAGAAAAATGTTGGAGAAAGAACATAAATATTCATACTTTATTTATTGATTTTAAACAAGCATATGATAAGGTGAAAAGAAAAGGAGATATTGAGGCACTCCAAAGCCTGAAATTTCCCCAGGATATGATAAACGTAGTGAAAATGACTTTAAATGATACTAAAAGCCAGGTAAAAATTCAGGGAAGTGTAACAAATGCATTTGGGTTCTAGCTAAAGTTATTGCTAGTTAATAAATTTACGTTAAAACCATAAACTGGTGTTTTATTCACAAATACGACAAATATTCTTAAATACGACGAATATTCTTCGACTAAGGGAAAAAGTACCCGCTATTAATAAACAAAAAAGTGCTATCAAGATCAAGAGTGTTATTCTCTGGTGGAAAGTTCTGGATTGTGTTATTTGGGAAATCCATGCAAAAGGAAGTCAACCGGAATTGGAAACCAGCACTGGGACAACATAAGGTGACTTACTCTGCCAATGGTTTGGAACGAGGACTAGTAAAAAGAAAAGAAGCAATATTAATAAAAGGTAGGAAGTTATTTCCTTCTGTATTGGTATCTCCTGAAGAAAAGACTATCGTTTGTGAAGTGTAGTAAAGTGATTTGAACAAGTTAGTAATAGTTAAACTTAATTAAGGCTTCAATTTTAAAAGTGATTTCAATTCCAATTTGTATATATTTTTTTATACCACAAGAATCCACATTCACCCTGAAATGAGTATTTCTTAAAATTTAATTATGTTATATAAGTTATTTAACTGGCGCCCAACTCTCTTACGTAGAACTTGAATTAGTCAAGAACTAACGTAACATTAATTTTATATAACTATTGTATTATTTAAAACTATTAAAAGGTATTTTCTAATCATATTAGAATTTATAAAAGAGGAAAGTTGAAAAGCATTTCTAAAGTTCACAGTTAAATTAAAAATCAATTTAATTATAAAGTAATTATCTACGATCGAACGGCAATTATTCACAGTTTCAAAATATATAATAAAATATTTAAAAATAATTTATTATTTTAATTAACCAATATTACAGCAATATATATAATTTATAATAATCCGTATTTCGAAGGCATCCTCGCGAAAGAACCTTTTGAATTTTAGTGCATATATCATATATGCATTAATAATAGCGAGTAGAATTAAAACAAAAGCCTTTCCTATTTTATTATCCGAATCCAATATTGAACTGAAGAGGGGGTTGCGTACGTCTCCGTATATGTTCAAAATTAAAGTGGGGTTAGGTATAGTCAATACGATTCTAGATTAAGCTCATACATTCTACAAATTAATCAATCCGAGTTAAATCCTTTGTTCTTTAGTTTGATCGATCAGTTGAATGTAGCAGTTCTGAAATGTCATTGCTATTTCAAACAAACCAATATAATTTCGTACAATAAAATAAAATGTTATAAATTAATATTTATTATATAATATTAAAAATACCTAGCATTGCTTTCAGTACTGTCTGTCCGTACAGGGAATATTTCGTCTTGTTAATTAACATGATTGCATAAGACTCATTTCTGATAAATTTGAACAAAATATTCTCTTAAAACAGGGACATGTAAAGACAATTATGTTCGTTTTATTGTTTGAATTATCCATCTAATTGGCTCAGTACTTTACCTATTTATATTAATAGACATGTATACGATACACAGAGAAAAATGTATTTAAATTTCATCAACAATTGTGTGGTATTGTAAAACAAATTGGTCTTAAAAAAGTGACAGGGACAATTTGTGTACAATAATTATAAAACAAGATTGTGTCATTTAGTTTGTCAAGATTTTTTAAATAATGTTTTCAATTTTTTGTAAGGATGTGTGTAAACTCAAATATAACATTTTGTGGAAGTCAATAGTAATTTGATAGAATCAAATGAATAGTTGTCTATAAGATTCCATAACAAATTGTGTTACTTATTAAAACAGAATGTGTAATGTTATTGCATACAATTTTATACAAAATTGTACAATTGTTGCGCTAGTTGTGCCACAATTGCTTAATAGTATTTAACACAATTATTTGTTCACATTTATACAAATTGTGCAATACTCTGGCACAAATATTCTATACAGAAGGTTAGGTATCACAAATAAAATATATATTTTTACATATATTAAAATATATGTAACTAATATGTATATAGCTATACAATGTATAGTATTTACATACTATACAACGTGTAGTATATACACGTATAACACTAAAATTTCCTTTTGCCGTCGCCTATTTATATATAAATCTCGAATTTACATTAATAGCGACAATTACAAGTGGTGACATCTATAGGATGTCATCCATAAACTTTGCGAAACACAATAATTAGTAGCAAGCAGTTTGAACACTGGATTATGATTTCATTCAAACAAAATATTGTATTTTTCTAAACATTTTTTACAATTATACTTCAACATAATATGCTAGCTTATCCTCTACAACATTGTTCCAAAGAATGCAGAACTAAATCTCACTGTGTTAAATAATTGTCGTGCGTTCCTGTTAGACAATTCAGTAACGAAAACCTACACAACGCTGGACAATACCAATTATTTATTCCAATCTTTCAATAAATAAATTCGTATTATATCAATTTTATTATAGACAGCAGTGCCCCTGTATGATGCCAAGAAAGGGATGTGGTTGCAAAGTGCGAGTTTTATAACTTGTTCTATTTTGACAGATGCCCAAAGTAAAGAAAAATAGTAAATATACCAAGCCCTATTCAGAAGAAACCCTTCAGAAGACATTGAAAGAAGTTCAATTGGGAGTTCCGAAGAAAACAGTTTCAAAAAATATGGAATCCCCAGATCTACTTTACAATTCAGACTAGGACCAAAATTTACAAAACCAGAAATTGGAAGAAATACATACCTAACTAAATCACAAAAAGAAAAACTTATTTCATGGATTTTAGAGAGTCATCGTAAGGGATTTCCAAGACGAAAGATTGACATACAGGTGTCAGTGAAATCTTTCTTAAATCAAGACGGACGTGAAAACCCATTCACCAATAATATGCCTGGTGACCATTGGTACAAGCTCTTTCTTAAACGATATCCAGTGCTAACTGAGCGAACTCCAGAATCGGTAACATCAGCTTTGGCTAACGTTGCAGAACGAGACATTAAAGGGTGGTTTATTGAAATAGAAAACTATTTGAAGGAAAAAGGATAATTTTCCATTCTAGAAAATCCTTCGCGCGTATTTAACGGGGACGAAACTTGTTTTCAATTTTGTCCCAAACTTGGAAAAGTTATAGCTCCTAAAGGAACGCGGAATGTATATGAAGTGGATTGTGGAGAAGCGAAGCAAAACCTCACAGTTATGTCTACATTTGATGCGTCTGGAGAGACAACTCCCCCCATGATTATATATCCAAATAAGAGACTGTCGAAGGTTATTGCTAACAGCGTTCCAGATGACTGGGACATTGGTTTAAGTGACAACGGGTGGATGAACGCGGATGTATTTTTAGATTATATTAAAAATGTTTTTGCTCCCCATCTCATAAGACGAAGTACAGTTTCCTGTAATTCTTTTTGTAGATGGACATAAAAGTCACATTACGTATCAACTTAACTTAGTCAATTATGTTCGAATTTCCAAATTGTAGTTGTGGCTCTATATCTCAACTAGAATTTTGCAACCCACCGATGTAGGAAGTTTTCGTCCGTTGAAAGGCTTATGGAAGAAAGGCGTTCTTGAATGGCGTAGAGATAATCCATTCTGTAAATTGGGTAAAGAACACTTTGCTCCTATTTTGGCCAACGCACAGTGGTCCCGTAATAGGTCAAAACCTAAAAATATTTTAGTTCGTTTTCCCGTAATTTGTTACCATCTAATTATTAACTGATTACCATAGTACATCGTGGTATAAATAGATACCGGATAATTAAACATTAACACTTTTGTTTCGACCTCGAAAGTGAATACATCGAACCCTACATATTTAATGTTATCAGTTAGTCATTACTTGAACTTGTCTTTGTTAACTATTTTGGGGTAATTTGATGTTTGTGCGTATATTCTACAATGGAAATCTCAAGAAACAGATATGTCCTTTAATATTTAATTGATTCTGATTGTTTTCTTTTTTGAAATATTTGAAATTATATACCTACAGAGAGGTAGGTATTTATGGTAAAATTGTCTTCAAGTGTAGTCTTTGTGTAGTCTTTTAGTTATGTTCCCCCACTCTCCCCCTGTTGGTTTTTTCTTTATTTTAAAGCTTTTATATTATAAAACAACAACAATCTCTTGCTGAAATTTACTTGATGTCATTTATTAGACTGTTATGTCTTCCTAGACGCACATTTGCGATCTCTATAGGATTATTTTACCATTTGTTGTTTCTAGAGAACGTTTAATAGTATATATATTATTTCCTTTCAGCAACTTCTTATAAGTATATCTTTGCAAAAATGTATATTGTATGTAGTTCCTGGATAAATATATAAACATTAACACTTTTGTTTATTACTCGACTGTGAACACATCGCATCATGCATAATTAATGTAATAGAACTTGTCTTTGTTGACTATTTTGTGGTAATTGATTTGCACACACGAAGGATACATGCGTGCCGATTCTATGACGGACTGGGCCCAAGAGATCTATGCTGGGCAGAGTTTAAGTTCATTTGAACTGAATTCGAAAAGAAATCTCTGTGGTTTTACATTTACTTACTTCTGAAATTCCACCATTCTGAAATTGAATTGATATCTCAACGAATGGGTTTGCATATAATAAAAATAGCATTTCTACAAAATCTTCTGAAACTATAGTGCTACAATGGCATGATGAGAACTGTAAAGTAGGAATAAACATAATAATTTAGTAACGTTCACAATAATTGCTTATAATTACATAACTATTTATGTAAATACGTAAATTATATTTTAGTATTTCAATGTCGCATTATCTAGTGTATTTTAATATAAACATTACAAAAACAGCAAAGAGAGTAATAGCTTATAAAACTGAAATACGAAATATGGGAAGGTCAACTATTCTATGGAAAGTAGGTAGAAGACATTTTAAAAACTATTTGACGAAAAAACTTTCTTCTACAGAGCTTTAAAGTGACTTCATACTTAACATTTTTCTAAACATTGCTAGTCAGTGCACACATTAACATTGATAATACTGATGCATAAATGCAAGATTGATTTCTGAGATCGCATTAACAGGGTTGTTTTGATAGCGTAAGGTAGAGATCTTTAAGATAAATTATCAATAAGAGGCAACTAAAGCATATTCAAAAACTACAAAAAGAAATGTTATCTTTGATAGACAACTCACTTTTCATTTAAAAACAAAACTATTGTTCACTTTCTCCATCTTATTGCGTTTTGTAAGGACATTCAAGTTAGGTTTCGCTGTATTCTAATCGCACCCGATCGCTTTGCCTACGTGACCCCATTTTATACGTGACGGGCATTCTCTATCTATAGTAGACTGATAACAGACCCTATGGTCACATTCAGGAGGTAGATATACTTAAAACTTGTTTCGCACTAATGAATTGTATTTATAATTAAGGATTTATATGTTCTGGTATGTTCGAATATCTGCAGTAGCCGTTCGTTACATTTTTATTATCAATTTGTGTTCAATTGGATTCTCTTTAGAGCCACTAAATCTTTCGCTTTTTACTAAAGATTTCCGTGGAGGGAATAAACTCGACTGAGTTTGTAGTAATATAAAACAAGTCAAATCAAAGGTAGTAGAAACTCAAAATTACATGATTTATAACAGGTATTACCTTTAAATACTGGATTGCTATCTTCTAAAATTTAACTGTGCTTAAAACCTGTTGCTTCTGAGACTAAAATGTTAAAACGTTTTCACAAAGCTTATTAAATTAAAGCTTTTGACTCCTAACTTGAATATTCATCAACGAATCAGCATACTTAAGTAGCAAAAGCTACTTTTTAGAGCACAATGTCTGTTGGTTTATTACGAAACAAGACAACATTTTAAAATGTGATTTTTGGCAAACGACAACCCAAAAGTAAATTTGATTATTTTCTGGTTCACTTGCATATTATTCGTTGTTTATACCTGTGATACGAACTATATAAACAACTCCATAACAGCCTGGGCATTATAAGCGGGCAGTATAGACTATAACGCCCGCTCATCGTTTACGTTGCAGTCGGAGCTGGCGTTACGTTCAATAGTAATTTGGATCATCAGACCAGAAATTATGAAATTTATTTAGAACGTACGTTTCTGGGCACGTGATCCACGAATTCTTTTGTGCCGGCTTCTGCAAAAATTTCTTAAATAAGATTAACTTATTCTTTAGATGACATTAGTTCTATTAGGACTTTTTTGTTTTCATGTTGGTAACCACAACAAGAACATTTGAATTGAAATTGTCATATCTCTGTTTGAGTTGTTACCATCCGACATACATAAAAATTTCTAACTTTATGAATATATAAGCAACGTCCTTAGCAACGACAGCAATTATAAATTAAAACTAAATTTTTATTTGTACATTATATTCTCGTGAAATAAAAAACCTTATATGCACCACGAGCGTTACTAGATGATAATGCCCTTGGTACATAAATAACTATTATTTGATTTATTGGAAGGGTTGGTACTACATCAAGTATTATAAAATTTTTTAATTGAAAACCGACATAGCCTAAAAGTAAGTTTTGTCAGCTGTCACAAAAACAAGTGGTGTAGTTAAATGGCCGTGTGTCGTATAAAATTTTATTTTGAACCAGGTCGTTAAGTGTTACCGGACTAGACCAAGAAGACGTATTTACGAGATGCGTTGCTAAGCTAGTAGGGTTTTTCAATTGGGGCGGGTCAATGTTGGCAGTCTGTGGCGGCCATGTTGTTTTGGTGGCGTCTGTCTAATCTGCTGTTTATTATTCAGTCACTGATGCCAAATCACCATGGCAAGTTACACGCTTGAGCAGCACGTCCAAATGATAAAACTTTATTATCAAAATGAGCGTTCGTTAGTGCATACGTTGCGCCCATTTTACGGCAGACGCGGTGGTTCTTCAAAATCGACTCTCCAACGCTTGGTGCCCAAATTCGAGACGACAGGTTCGGTAAACAAACAGCCAACACCCGTACGGCAGAGGAACGCCAGATCCGCGGACAACATCGCCGCAGTCCGTGAAAGTGTGAAGGAGAACCCGAGGCAGCCAATTCCTCGCCGTGCAGAAAAACTCGGCCTTTCGCAGACTTCAACTTGGCGAATTTTGCTTCGGGACTTGGGCCTACGTACAAGATCCAACTGACCCAGGAGCTCAACATTAATGACCATAGACAACGCCGTGTTTTTCGCTGACTGGGCTTCGGAGCGTTTGGAAGAGGACCCCAATTTTGGCCGAAAAATCATCTTCAGCGACGAAGCGCATTTCTGGATGAATGGTTATGTCAACAAGCAAAATTGCCGTATATGGGACGCCGCCAACCCACACGAGGTTCACCAGGTGGCAATGCATCCACAAAAGGTTACTGTTTGGTGCGGATTTTGGG
Source organism: Agrypnus murinus (assembly GCA_929113105.1). Taxonomy (NCBI): domain Eukaryota; kingdom Metazoa; phylum Arthropoda; class Insecta; order Coleoptera; family Elateridae; genus Agrypnus; species Agrypnus murinus. Next base: position 223,996,902 of record OV816024.1, on the reverse strand, counting down.
CCGGCGGTGTCATTGGTCCGTACTTTTTTGAAAACAATGTTGGTGAGGGCATCACTGTCAACGGCGAGCGCTACAGAATGATGATAACCGATTTCTTTTGGCCCATATTGAACGACATAAACGTAGACGACATGTGGTTCCAGCAGGACGGCGCTACGTACCACACAGCGAATGCCACGATGGACATTCTGCATGAACGATTTGAGGGTATGGTTATCTCTCGTAGAAGTGACGTTATATGGCCACCAAGATCATGCGACTTGACCCCGCTAGACTTTTTCTTGTGGGGTTTCCTGAAGTTGCAGGTCTATGCCAATAAGCCGCAATCGACCGATGCCCTTAAAGTCAACTTAACCAGGGCGATCGCTCAAATTCAGCCGGGTCTATGCGGCAGTCATTGAAAATTGGACCACTAGGATCCGTGCCACCGTGAGAAGCCGCGGCGGACATTTGAAACACAATGTGTCCGTCCAGAGCACGATTATCCCTAAAACACTATGAAATTTTAAAATGCGGTTTTGTTGACTGTAGGAGATTGTTGAGTGGGGTGAACGGGAGACCACACGACGTTCACCCCTAGAACTGGCTGCCTTCTACCCTATCCCTATCAAGGGCAATGGACGAAGCTGTCAGATAAAGTGTGTGGTAGAGAAATTCGTGAGAATTCTCGACGGTTACTCATACCGATCAGGGGGAGCCCTGGTAGATGAGACCGGTGTGGGCGGATTCGAATCTCGCCTAAGAGAGGAGGTCATTTATGGTCACCAAGGAACCCGCTGCTTGACCGAGGGCAATCATGGTCACCAAGGAACCCGCTGCATGACCTAGGTCATGTAAGGTCACTAAAGGAACCCGCTGTTGCCCGAGGCCATTTATGGTCACCAAAGGAACCCGCTGTTTGACGGAATCTCTAGTGCGGTGACTAGAAGTGAGGTTCATCCCATGTGCTGGGAAACTGCAAGCCGCCAGGTAAATGTGCTTAGGAGCTGTCCTGGCCACCCTTTGATCCGGACTGCAGCTGGGTACGGTGATTGGGAGAAGCTCCGAAAGCCATTACACTTAAGGATAGTTGAAGCGAATATATAGCCTCTCACTATTAAGACAACTTCACCAATATCGGGTACGCACCGGGAGTCTATAACGTGTAGACTTTAAAGAAGCTCTGTCGAGGGCCCACCAAGCCTAAAATTGGTAGATCGGGGTGACAAAACCGCTTAAAAACCAAGTCCTGCCACATTGAGGTTGGATTCGATCGGGCAGTGGTCCCACTTTGCAAGAGCGCATAGCTGGGGAATAGTCCTATGCTGGACGAGGTACTTGACCCCGTATGAAAGAGGACGGGAGGGTGCCGGCGGGTGAGCAGCGTGTTAAGTCAACTGCTCGGTCACTAGTGAACGCTTAGCTAGTAGAGGGTGGATAGGCAACCTCGCTCCTACCAGTGAGTTAATCTGGGAGCAATTGCACGATTGCCGGTTGTGCAACTTGCGCGCTGATTGGGCGTATCCCAATCACTTCCTCATGGAAGGAACGTGGGGGTATGTTAACACGGGTACCCCACGTAAAACAATCTTGGATCTATGTAGGAGATTGTTGGGTGTTCGGGAGACCACACGACGTTCACCCATAAAACTGGCTGTCTTCTACCTTATCCTTGTTTCCTTGGAAACTGGGCAATGGATGAAGCTGTCAGGTCAAGTGTGTGGTAGAGAAATTCGTGAGAATTCTCGACGGTTACTCATACCGATCAGGGGGAGCCCTGGTATATGATACCGGTGTGGGCGGATTCGAGTCTCGCCTTGGATAAGGTCATTTATGGTCACCAACGGAACCCGCTGTTTGACCGAGGTCATTTATGGTCACCAAAGGAACCCGCTGTTTGACGGAATCTTAAGTGAGGAGAATCGAAGTGAGGTTTATCCCGCCTTTTGGCATATGGGAAACTGCATGCTGCCAGGTAAATGTGCATAGGAGCTATCCCGACCACCCTAGGATCCGGACTGCAGCCGGGTACAGTGATTGGGAGAAGCTCTGAATGCCATTACACTTAAGGAGAGTTGAAGCGAATACATAGCCTCTCACAATGAAGACAACTTCACCTTAACGGGTACACACTGGGAGTCTATAACGTGTAGACTTAAACGAAGCTCTGTCGAGGGCCCACCAAGCCTATATATTGGTAGATCGGGGTGGCAAAACCAGTAAAAAACCAAGTCCCGCCACAATTGAGGTTGGATTCGATCGGGCAGTGGTCCCAACCCCTGTCTCGGGGAGGAGCTTATGAAGGTATGAAATAGGACTGGAGGGCTCTCTCTATTCAACTGAGTTAAGTTGTGGGAATAGTCCTATTGCTGGACGAGGTACTTCACCCCGTATGAAAGAGGACGGAAGGGTACCGGCGGGTGAGCACGTGTTAAGTCGATCGCTCCGGTACTAGCCTGGATAGCTAGTAGAGGGTGGATAGGTAACCTCGCTCCGACCAGTGAGTTGACTGGGAGCAATTGCTATGCAATTGCGCGCTGATTGAGCGTATCTCAATTAATTCCTCATTGGAAGGAACGTGGAGGTATGTTAACACGGGGACTCCACGTAAAACATTCAGATAATCTCTGTAGGAGATTGTAGGTTTTTTAGCATCAACTAGTTTGTTTTATTGTTTTACAAATACATGAGGTATGATAGCCTACGAGTAAATTGGATTATTTTCTTTATTAATAAAATGGATAGCTACTTCAACAAGTAGCTTCATCCCTCAAGTATCAAGTAATCCAAGGTAAAGTATCAAGTTAAAGGTTATACGAGATATCTGACATACGAGGAAAGATCAATATTTACGGTCCCTGATATAGAAAGAGAAAGAATTTTTAAAACATTATTCATTTATTTCTCAACATAATCTCCCTGGACTTCAATGCACTTGGTCCACCGATGTTCCAATGCTTCAATGCCTTTCAGGAAGAAGTTTTCCGGTTGCTCCTCAAACCAGCCATTTACTGCGGTCATAACTTCATTATCGTCTCCATATTTTTTTCCACGTAGGTTTTCCTTTAATTTTGGAAATAGATGGTAATCACTGGGTGCCAGGTCTGGTGAATATGGAGGGTGTTCTAGGATTTCAAAGCCAGCGTTCTGTATGGCAGCCATGACAATGCAGCTCTTGTGGACTGGAGCGTTGTCCTGATGGAACAAAATTTTGTGTGCCAACTTTCCTGGTCTTTTTCGGTCGATGCTTTCGCGCAATTTTGGAATTAACCCTGCATAATAAGAACCCGTTATTGTGTGTCCACGCTGCAAATAATCGATCATCAAAATTCCTTCTGCATCCCAGAACACTGTGGCCATAATCTTTCCAGCCGCCCGTTGAACTCGAAATTTGCGTGGAGGTGGAGAACCTCTGTGATGCCACTCCATACTTTGTCTTTTCGTCTCAGGATCAAAATGGTGCACCCATGTTTCATCCACAGTCACAAAGCGAGTGAGTAATTGCTTCCGATTGGCCTTCAGGTACTCCAAATTGGCTTCCGAATGCAGCACTCTAGAGCGTTTCTGATCGACGGTCAGCATCTTTGGAACCCAACGCGCCGAAATTTTTCTGAGATCAAGAACAATTCTTAAAATATTTTCAACTGACCCATAAGAGATGTTCGTTATTTCCGCGATATGGCGAATAGTCAGTCTTCTATCTGCCATTACCATATCATGGATCAAATTGATGTTTTTGTCAACGGTGACACAGACTGGACGTCCCGCACCTTTCGCATGTTCGCAAGTTGTTCTGCCTAATCTAAACTCACGAGACATATTTTTCACCACTTTGTAAGAAGGGGCAGAGTCCCCTAAAACGTCTGTCATATCCTTGTGAATTTCAGTAGGTGTTAATCCTTTTTTTTTTTTCAAATACTTTATCACCGCTCTGACTTCACTTTTTTCCATTTTTAAAAATTGTCTGTTATCGACCAGCTTAATTATTAATAACTTTCAAAGAACAACACGCACCTACGCAAAACTTGACACAACAAATAATTAGTAATTACAGTTCTCATAGAAAAATGAGTGACGATATCATGCAAAGCCTACTATGTCAGGGACCGTAAATACTGATCTACCCTCGTATAATAACAGTAGATTATAATATTCGGAGCTGTGGTGAGATTGGGAGTTTGACTGCCGAATGTGAGTGAGGCAGACAAACCAGTCGAAAATATATAATGTAGTAACAAAAATATTAAAAGGAAAAAGACAGTAATAGTGAGCTGACTGATCTAATCCAATTTTCGTAAACGCTAATTGCTGTCATGAGAAAACTATATTAGAAAATTCTGACAAGCCACCTGGACAATTAAAAAGTTGAGTAACGACAAAATTATTTATAAAAAAGCCTTGTAGCAGTTTTAGAACCCAAATTAGTCTACAAGACGAACAGTGACTTTCAGAATAAGACCTTCATATGAACAGTTCTTAAGACCATCATCAGTTCCATTTCTGAAGATTCTGCATATATTATAGAAGAAAGTTACCCTTATCTTATTGTCAAGCCGGATATCAATCAATTTACTATACTAATAGATTTTTGCGACAATAAAAGCTTTTCTAGGAAAACGGACTTCCATATACTTAGTAGATAAGTGTGGATTAAAATGGGCTTGATTAGGGACTGTAAAGTCCCTAATCTAGTAATAGTTAATTGTACTAGTTTGCTAAAGGCAACTTGGGTTATAATATAACAAAAGAGTAAACAATCACTTTCCTTATTTAAAGTTAAGCGCCGGTGTCCACATGCGGGAATTCCCGTTGCGAGCTCGCTGCGGGCCCGCAAATGCGGTCTACGATACTATAAGTTAAATGGTGCAGTTCACACATAGTGCGTCATCCTTGCAAGCTCGCAGCGAGCATCTTGCGGGCGTTTCTTGACACAGATCCCTACAGCCCCGCAAGGTTGACGCAGCCGCAAGTACGGGCTCAAGATACCTTGTTGTATATTGTGCAATTCACACATGCGGGCGTTTGACGCAAGAATGGTAATATAATTAACAATGGTGAGTTCTATAATTTTGAGAATTATTGAATATTCAGCTGTTTATTGGTCTTATTTGTCAAAATTTAATGAAAAGGATGACAAGTATTGTTAAGTGAAGGGAAATAGAAAGCATTAAGCATGTAGTTAAAATTTAAGTCATATGTTTTTAAACCTTTTTATTTAGAAATTCAGTTTTGGTTTACTTTTATCTTCTTAATATAAATAACTAGGGTTTTTAAACATATTTCTGATAAAAGTCTATTGTGGGTGTTATTAAATTTAGAACTACCTACCTGCTTATGGTAGCTATAGGGACAGCTTGTGAATTTCGGTTTATTGGATTTATAAATTATTTGAAAAGTTTTTTTTGAAATCTAACGTAGCACAAGCGATTGTACATCAACCAATCTTATAATAAAATAGAGAATGTGCTTTCAAAATAGTTTTTAAATCTAGTATCTAAGTCAATTTTAGCTATCTTGGACAATAGGACTTTATTCTTATTTAAAAAGAAAAATTGAATCAAAAGTAGAGTCCTATTGTCCAAGATAGTACCTACAAAAATTAATTTGAAAGGGCGTTCGCTATTAATATTTGTTGATATACAATCACTTGTGCAACGTTAGATTTCAAAAAAAACTTTTCAAATGATTTATAAATCGAATAAAGCGACATTCACGACCTTTCCTAAGATCTTTACTACATACTAATTATTACTACATATATTGCAGTTGTATTGTTTAAATTATGCTTTTGGTATGAAGAATTATGGGACGAACCTTAGTTAAGTTTTATTTTGTGTGTTTGTATACTTTCTTAATAAACATTGTCTTAAATTATAAACGTATTATTTAATTATACAAAACCTTCGACAATTATCTTTAACCACAAAATAAACATTTTGTAGATAATATAAGCAAATACAACTCGTTTTCTGCAATATACATCTATTTCTGATGGCAGTAGATTGTTTACTGTGCGTCATTTCACCGTGTAGTGTGAACTGATTTTTGCGGGCCCGCAGCGAGCTCGTTACGAGCTCGCAACGGGAGTTTCCCGCATGTAGGACACCGGCGCTAATAATTATATAATGATCTAGTTTATCGCACTGGGGGCGTGCCAAAAAGCAGTTTATTAATATACGCGCGTGCAATAAAATAGCAAAACTAAAATTTTTACGTGGTTGCTACCCGGGTTGCTATCATTTTAGAAAATGAAGATCAGTTGCTACTTTAATTTCATATTCACGAAATTCAAATTCACCTGAATAAAAAATGTACCGATTTGTAAAAATTTGAGGAGTCGTAAATAAAATTTTGAGATATATTATATTACAGCACTTATATGATTTCGAAACCTCGGCCTATGGTTTCGCTGTATAAATTACACACGAGAGCTACAATGTTTGTCTTCTACTGCACTAATAATATTGTTGTTTACTAATGAAACTAAGGAAGTTAGTTAGGACATGTCTTTGATGTTTTTTAAATAAGTTATCCCCGACCGTAGTTCTCCTGCGAATTGTATAAAATCACATTCACTGTTATAATGTAAATTACAGATAGATTCAATGATAAATAAATAATAATCGTATGGAAAAAGATTCTTATATTGGATTAGATTAAATCGTTGTAATATTAGAATCGCACTACGTACTTGGCATACCAGTCTTTTCTCAAGCTTAATTTTAATTCATATCGAGTATATAAGCTTGGTGGGTACATATGAGATTCACAAACGGTTAGCCCTAACTGATGAGACTTCAATAACTTACTGCCTTAGTGTATGGTTTGTAAATTTCACGCTCGCTGGTTGGTTTTTAGTACAAAGAACATACAGGGTGCCCAAAACTGTTAGATTGGATAAAGTACTTCGTTTCTGCATAAAGCCATGTTGAGTTGGTTCTATGAAGTTTTTTATTTGCATGAAAATTTCTTTATTCAGCAATGCCTCAAAGATTTTAGCAAAATTACAAATAATTGATATTGGCCTATAGTTTGCTACATCGGATCTCGCGCCACTTTTAAGAACGGGACAAATTCTAGCAACTTTCCATAAAGTTGGAAATTTACAAGATTTTATGATAAGATTAAATATAATGTTAAATGGACGAAGAAATATAAATTTACAATCTTTAATTCGAAAGCTTCGTATTTTATCAATTCCTGCAGTCATTGAGTTTTTTAATTTTTTTATGGAGTTTAAAATATCGTTATCAGAAATTGCACTTAAAGTTATGATTTCTGTAGATTCAATTCCATTTAGATGGATATTGTTATCATCTGAATTTTTATAAACACTGGCAAAATAATTTGCAAATACATTTACGATTTCCCTAGGATCTGTATATTCATTATCATCCAAGGTCATAGAAGCTGGAATTCTAGTCGAATTTTTTTTCATATTGATATACGACCAAAAAGATTTTGGATCGTTTTTAATATTTTGTTGAATGTTAGTTAGATAAACTTTATAATCATTTGCGATCCTGTTTTTGCAATTTGTTCTAATTATTTTGAATTGGTTATAATAAAATTCAGTTTTATAGCTTTTATACTTACTATCAGCAAGATATTTTTGTTTTATCATAAATATTAACTCTTTACTGTACCAAGAAGGAAACTTATTTTGTTTATTTTTGTAAACTGGAATAAAATTATCAAAAGCTACTTCTAATATATTATAAAATGTCGTACATACACCAACGTCATTATAATCATTAAGAGTTGATCAATCTATATCAAGAAAGAATTGATAAATACCCGTGATAATCAGCTTTACGAAAATTATAATTCTTTGAGCTAATATTTGCAGGAAATTTGTTTGGTCGATTTATTTTTAGATTAAATTCAATCAATAAGGGAGGGTGATGAGAATCAATATCAACCAATGCAGTCTCACTTGATGATACATTGCATACTAAATTACTTGATACTAAGTCAAGAATTCTATTATTTGCGTTTAATACATTGTTGAACTGTTTGTAACCAAGAAAAGTAATAAAGTTAGTAAAATGGCGAGTTTTACTATCTTGATTGTTATTGTTGATATAATTCGGTATATTAAGATCACCTACGATTATACACAATTTGTTATGTAACCATTCACATAAGGCTAATTGCTCTAAAAAGTGCTCAAAGTACAACAAGTCTACTGAGGGTGGTATATACACATTGATTATACAAAAAACAGTGTTATTTAAACTTACTTTACAAGCAACTGTATCTATTAAGTTGAAATTGTATGTAATAGTAGAAATGTGAAGTTGGCTTGACGATAAACTGTCTTTAATTTCTAATAATACACCACCACCTTTCGCAGCACCAGTAACATCAAATTTTCTATCACTGCGATAAACTCTATAGATATCAGGAAAGAGTTCTGAATTATTTACACTTGAGTTCAACCACGTCTCGGTCAATGCAATAATTTTAAATTCACCATCTGATATTTGGGAATAAAAAGAATCAATATTGGTATTGAGACCCCTTACGTTCTGATAAAAGATGTTTATAGCTTTTGAATCGTAAGTTGAACTAATAAAACTGTTGGGCGAATTCAGTTTTCCGACCTAATAATTTTAGGGACGCCGTTAATGTACTTTATGTCCGATTGCATTATAAAGTACTGTTTATTGTATTGTTTTGCGGAAATAAACTGGCTCATTATTGTACTAGTAAAATAAAGTAGTAGTAGTAAAATAAAGTATGTAGTAGAAAAAAAAAGTATGGCAACTGTATATTACATGTCAAATTTTCTTCTGTCAAGAGTAAATGTCAAATTTATGTTTTTTTTTTGATAATTAGCCAATTTTAGGAATCGAACATAAAGCTTTGTATGCAACTCTTACATAATCGGACCTTATAGACTCGCTCTTTTTATAGGCCTTGCTCGCTTCGCTCGCTCGCGAACTGGGCTTGTCTATAAAGTCCTACATTATGTACTTGTTACATAAATAGCTATTATTGATGTTTTTTTCGGCTTTATTCAAACGGTCATTTAATTCCTTTTTGAGCCAATTAAGATATTCCATTTGACGTGGTGTGCGGTCATTAGCAAGTTTTATATTTTTGACATTCTGATGTTTTGCGAGATTCTTAGATTTCTTGAAGATAGCAAGTGCTGTTTGTTCTGAATCAAGAAGGACCTTTGTAGGTCTACTGGAAGGCTTTGAAGCATCTAATTTTCCTAATCTGAATATTTTTATATTATTGACTTCGACTTCGGGTGATGAATATTCAGCTGTAGAATATTCTTCACATTATCTGCATAATTTTGTTTTAGGACATCCTTCGGAGATTCTAGATTTTCGGGTAGACCGTATATAATCACATTTTTCTTTCTTACATTCCTTTCAGCTACCTCTTGCACTATTTCTTCAAAATCAAGCTGCTCTTTCTTAATAGTAATATCTATTTTGGCATTTTTTAGATCTTCTATCTCTTGTTGAAGATGTAGGGTAATAGACTTTAAATCATTTATACTATCGCCCAAAGTGGAACATTTAGCACATGACCAACTAATGTTTTTCTTGTTCTTAATGCTTCGAACTTCTGTAGTAGTTAGATCAGCACAAGAATAAAGAAAATATTTTTTACAAATACCACACGTGACCATCTTGTGGTCATCGTCTAATTATTACAGCAGGAGCAAGTATTATTAGGCATTGTGAGAAATAATAATAAGAAAAAACAATGATTTTATGTACTTTCTTTCAAGATCTCGAATTTTACAAGTTTATTGTCTTGATTGATATTGCTTTCACCTTTATCGCTACGTTTGAGGTCAACGTTGTTCATACGAATGAATTATCATACAATATTATAATTTACATCGAATAAAATTACAAATGTTTCACTTTGTTTTATATGTAAATCGTTAAACACGCCAAACCTTTAATTAATCAGTACTTCTAGTTGTACAGTAAATTCCCAGTTTATCAGTAGTTTTACTTCCACTCAAGTTTCACACGTCTGTTACGTTCTGAAATTACACTTGAATTATGGTCGGTTATGGGGATCGCAAACGAACACAATTAGAAGTATGTGAAATTTTTAATGAGCGTTATCACATCGAGAACCAATCACCCAGTCAGTAGTTAGCAAAACCTTGAAACTGAAAAAATCTCGATGTTTTAATAGAAATCGAAGAAAATCCAAACATTTCAACTCGTTAGTTAAGTTACCATGCCGTAAGTAAAGGTTCAATACAGAAAATATTACATTCAGAAAAATTACATCCGTACAAACCGACTTTATTGCAAGAATTATCCGAAGATGACTACGATCGACGAGTTGAAGTTTGTGAATTTATGATGGAGCGAATCAACAACAATCCAAATTTTCTTAATAATATTGTTTTTTCTGACGAGGCTACGTTTTGTTTAAATGGAATTGTAAATAGGCATAATTGTCGATATTGGGCCGCTGAAAATCCCCATTGGATGATCCAAAATCGTACCCAAACACCACAAAAATTAAACGTATGGGTGGGAATTTGTGCAGATCACATAATTGGACCTTTCTTTATTCGTGGTACTCTAACTGGTGACCGTTATTTGCAATTATTGCAACAGCAAATTATTCCAGCTTGCCAAGCAAATCTTGATGATCTTTGGTTTCAACAAGATGGAGTACCGTCCCACTATCATTTAGATGTACGCCGATATTTAAATGTGGTTTTTCCGGCCCGTTGGATAGGAAGAAGGGGGTCTGTGGAGTGGCCTCCCCGATCTCCGGATCTTACACCTTGCGATTTCTTTTTCTGGGGATATTTAAAATCAAAAGTGTATACAAACCGACCCCAGAATCTGGCCGAATTAGAGCAACGAATACAAAATGAAGCTGCAGCAATTTCTCCCAGATCGCTCAGAAATTCTTTTCAAGCTTTTCGTGATAGGTTGGGCCACTGCCTTGCAGTTAATGGTGAACATTTTGAACACTTATTGCCATAAAACCATTTTATTGCTAATTTCGTTTTGTCTTCAAGCTTTATTATAAGAGACGTACATAATTTTCTGTTCATTTGTTTTATTTTGTTTTTTGTTCATTTGTTTTGTTTTGTACATTATGTAGATGCACATCTGTTTATTTTAGGGTAATAATTCGAGATACTTTACGATCTCGGATATCTAGATTCATGTTATTGGTGAAATTAACTTAATAAACATTTTTTACGTTTTTTTCAAAAATTTTCTGATATAAGGGTACTAAGATTTTAGGTCATCGAAAAGAGAAAAAAAATCTCTATCAAATGAGCCTAATGAAAGGGTACATTGCTATTTAAAAAAATTAAAGTGTTATTCATTACTCATTTGTTTTCTGAAAACAAATGAATGCTATCTTATTATGGAAAATAAAATGTTAAACAACTTTTATATAACAAATTTTTTTATACAGTCGATATTTACCGAGATATATACTATATTCCATACATAATGGGCACCCTGTATACATACAAACGAAAGTAATTAAATTTTCAATTGCACATTAAACTATATCTACTCAAAATGTATTTACAAAAATGTATGATATATGAATTTCCTATTAACTACTAACTTACTAATAGGAATTCAATTAACATGCATTAAAATTTGACAGTCATTATAATATTAATCGTATTATAACTAATTGTAGTTAAATTAATGGTTGAATTGTTTTAATTGTTTGCTAAAACACACAACACGACAGCTATTATATTCTACTATTTTGTATTATGTACTTTGTATTCTACTCGTACAACATTGTTACTACTAGTTTAAAAGTTTTCTTAAAGTTGTCCAGGAAACTTTCCTTCGATTTAAAATTCCGAGCTGGTTTATGTCAAGACAAATCTGTAAATGTTTTGCACCTGCTGCTTAACGTTTCTATTTTACAAACTTCTTCCGGAGAAAGCAATAATGTTTTATGTGGATTGAATTTAAACAAACAGTTGTGATTTTAATATCAAAGATACTCTTTGTATCTATTCTAACGAATCGAGATTTATTTTATTTAATGTGAGCAGTCTTAGAAAGACGTTTTTATTAAATAAATATTTTAAGTATTAAAAGATAATAATTATTAAAATAATTTATTTTTGACATGGAAATCTTTGGAATTGTTTTATTATTTCCGATATCAATGTTTCTAATTTGATTGTGTATTGATAACTTTTTATTTAATTATTGGCATAAAATCAGAGCGGATGAATGCACTACAGTTATATTTAATATAATAATAATAATAATAATAATAATAATAATAATAATAATAATAATAATAATAATAATGTTTATTTACTAAAAATCTACAAAAAATTTAAGTAATGACAAAATATCTCTAAACATGTAAATAAACATAGTTGACCACAGAAGCTGTTATTTAACAGCTTGTACGTGGTGTAGGTATACATTACATAAAAGAAAATTTTGTAACATTTTAAAAGTATGTGTATACAGGGTGTTCCGGAAAAATATGCAATGCTTTAAGGGGGTGAAAGGTGACCATATAGAGACCCCAAAACTCATAAAATAAAAATAAAAAATAAAAAATAAATTTCGGATTTTTCCGTATTTTTTACAAGTCACGAGTCGACTATGGATTGTTTGCAAGATTCTGACCCTGAATTACTGATAAAGCAAACAATGATCTCACATATGCAGTACTAAATTAATAACTGACCTGCGCTACATACGTATCAATTTACAGAAACAACAGAATTGAATTTCAACAGCGGTTGCCGAGTGACTCACTACCTTGATGACTTGATCATTTATTAAGGTCAGTAAATAAAATGTAACATACGTTCGTTGACCTAATTGTGATGGAAACATTGCCTGTTTTTCATTTTACGAATGTCATTTTAACAAAATGAGTAAAACTTAAATGTAGGACATACGCGGTCTTCCCCGACAACGTCGGCGAAGACGTCGTCGACGACGTCGGGGACAAGGTCGAAATAATGAGGTAATGTTTACATTTACTGTAATTTAATGCATAAACAACTTCTACTTCCAAGCTGGACTGTTATAATAAAATTATGAATATCCTATTTCTTTAATGCATCAAACTGAAAGAAAGCATTTTTGAGCATAATAAAATGCGTACTGAATCTCTTTCTTTAAAGTATTTCAAAATAGCTTATGCAACTAACAAAACTTTTCATAAGCGGAATAATATTGATATTCATCGGTAGAATTACAAATCAACTCTTTATTAGGAAACGAAAACTCTTGTTTTTTGTTTATTTCATTCTTAATTTAGTTTAAAAATGGATATAATTAACGCAGGATTTAGGATTCTGAGTTCTGGTGCGCAAACGATGTACAATAATTTCCTATAAAGAACTTTCCGTAAAAAAACACTGGGGTAAAAATCTGCTGATTTTGGTATAGGAGAGGTCAATGGACAAATTATTAGGTATCAAATATCATTTTGTTCGTGTTGTTCATCAAGAATGTGCTGATTCTAGTAAAATAAATATTTTGTTGCATTTGTAGAGACCGTTTAATAAATTCAACCGAATTTGATGTAAACTGATTCTTAATTTTACAAATCATGTTTACAATATGGGTCATAACCTGATAACCTTGGAAGGTAAACGGACGTATTTAATAGATGTGACAAAACATTTATTTTACCAGAATCAACATTATGATTCATGTGAATAAAATGTAGCAAATGCTGTTACTACTATTAATAAAAGATGACAGATATGATAAAAATCAGCAGATTTTTACCATTGTTCTTTGGTAAGTGATAATCTTCCTTTTGGTTTCGGAAAATTGTACATCGTTTGCACACTGGAACTCGGAATCCTAAATCCTGCGTTAATTAATTATATCCATTTTTGAACTAAATTAACAATGAAATAAACAAAAAACAAGAGTTTTCGTTTCCTAATAGAGAGTTGATTTGTAATTCTACCGATGAATATCAATATTATTCCGCTTATGAAAAGTTTTGTTAGTTGCATAAGCTATTTTGAAATGCTTTAAAGAAAGAGATTCAGTACGCATTTTATTATGCTCAAAAATGCTTTCTTTCAGTTTGATGCATTAAAGAAATAGGATATTCATAATTTTATTATAACAGTCCAGCTTGGAAGTAGAAGTTGTTTATGCATTAAATTACAGTAAATGTAAACATTACCTCATTATTTCGACCTTGTCCCCGACGTCGTCGACGACGTCTTCGCCGACGTTGTCGGGGAAGACCGCGTATGCCCTACATTTAAGGTTTACTCATTTTGTTAAAATGACATTCGTAAAATGAAAAACAGGCAATGTTTCCATCACAATTAGGTCAACGAACGTATGTTACATTTTATTTACTGACCTTAATAAATGATCAAGTCATCAAGGTAGTGAGTCACTCGGCAACCGCTGTTGAAATTCAATTCTGTTGTTTCTGTAAATTGATACGTATGTAGCGCAGGTCAGTTATTAATTTAGTACTGCATATGTGAGATCATTGTTTGCTTTATCAGTAATTCAGGGTCAGAATCTTGCAAACAATCCATAGTCGAATCGTGACTTGTAAAAAATACGGAAAAATTCGAATTTTTTTTTTATTTTTTACTTTTATTTTATGAGTTTTGGGGTCTCTATATGGTCACCTTTCACCCCCTTAAAGCATTGCATATTTCTCCGGAACACCCTGTATATAAAATAGAGACAATATAAAAATGCAAAATTATTGTCATGACAGGTATTGGTTCAGTATTAATGTGAAAGTGTTTCAGCCAGGAATGTAGTGTCTACATCGGTGTGTATAATATCTACCCCACTATAAATGAATTATATAGAATTAATGCATTTCAGACAGGTTTTTGGGTTTATATCAATTTTTAATAATATCGTGGAATACTTGTCTATCAGTTTTTTTGTATCCATAACTTTAATTTTTGTTTAAATGTAATTAATTTATTTATAGTTTTTATTTCTGTTGGTAATATGTGATAATATTTTGGTCCTAGGTAGGTGAAACTTCTCTGTCCGATGGTTTTGTCACATTTGGAGATTTTATCCAAAAACTCTCTGTGTCGGGTAAGATATGGGTGAGAAATAGGTTGCAGTGATATTTTATTTGTTTGGATGGCAATAAGAGGTTTTTGGAAGAAAAGTTGTCTAGTGTCAAATATTTTACTGGTATAAATTATCGATAGGAAAGGCAATATTTTTTCATATATTATTTTTAAAATCCGCTTTTGTAAAATGTTTTGGTTTTTTCCAGATAGCAGTCGTACACTTCTCCCCAGCCCAATATGACGAAGGACAATTGAGATTGAACTAACGAATAATAAACTGTTTTTAGATGAACTATATCTAAAAGTTTTGTTAAATATCTAAATTTTCCTATAAATCCCCTTAACTTCTTTGTAATACTGTTTATTTGTAAGTCTCATCTTAGGTGTCTATCTATAACGATACCAAGATATTTAACAGACTCAGCTTCGGATAATTATTTGAATAAGATGTAAATGGCAAGTAATTAGTTTTCTGTATATTTAACGTAAGCTTATTAAATTCAAACCATTTTTTATAATTTGAAAATCAGATTCTGCTATTTGTTTTAAACTTTCTTAACTATCTAACCTATAAAATATTGTGATATCATCAGCAAAACTGAGTATTGTTCCCTTTATGTTTAAATTTAGAAGGCTGTTGATGTACAATAAAAACAGTAGTGGAGCAAGGACTGTTCCTTGAGGTACACCAAACGTGACTGTAATCGTTTCAATGTTTGGTGCCATTTATGGAAACCTGATGTTGACGGTCTGCTAAATAACTTTTTAGTAGTTCATAAAGTCTTTCTCTAATCCCATATCTTTCTATTTTTTGCAAAAGGGTCTTATGGCATACAGTGTCAAAAGCTTTCGAGAGCTCAACAAAGATGCTTAAAGCTGGCACAGTTTTATCAATAGCATCACAGATTAAAGTAATCAAAAAGCATATAGCATCTTCTGTCGATTTACCTTCTTTAAAACCAAATTGACGATCTGAAATTATATTATGTTTATTCAGGAATTTAAGGATTTAAGGAAACCTCTTTAAGAGTTTCAGCTTTTATTTATTTCTTATATTCATTCATTTAATAGCATTTATTTATTCATCAATCAGAAGCTTGACAGTACAATACCCATATTCTTCTAAACTTGAATATCTTCATTAAGTTTATTTATTTTAAAACTGCAAATTAATACTTTCAAGGGCATGATCAATTTAATTTTCGTTTTTTTAATATATGCAATTTACATATACAACCTTCAAATATCGACTAAGAAAGGAAATATCATTTATTAAATTATGAAAATGAAGTTTCCCTCCATAGAATAGTAAATATTTAAAATTATAATTTTTAAATACAATAAATTATTAATAGCAATGTAAGTGGTTTTAAACCTTTACCTAGGCCTTGAGATATAGAAACAATGTATAAAACTGATGGTTTATTAGAAGCTCTTTAAAAATTATTTACAATATACTGTTTATCAGGAAATGCTTCATTTTCTACTATTTATTATAATGCTATATTTAGTCTTTTTATTAAGAATCTTTAAGAATTTCTACAAAAAATCAGTGTGTTCCACAAAGGCTTAAAGGGAAAAACAATTTGATTAAAAAAAGCTAATTACGTTTCGTTATTTTAATAATTACAAGAAATTCCTTTGTTAGGCTCATTCATTGGATTTTCTCTTTTATTTCAAATTGTAAATAAATTAAAATGTGATGTATTGTCCTAAATTAATTCTCGTTGCATTAGGAATATTTAATTAGCTTATAGATTAGGTACAGATGAGAAAGGGAAATTGTGAAGCTGAGAGGTTTGGTTTTATTAATATTAAAGGAATTCATAGCAGGTTTGCTGAAAATTAAATTGCTAGTTTTACATTTAATTCACATAAGTTTGAAAGTTCATGTTTTAGAAAAAAAACTAGTTAGAAAAGAACTTTGAAGCATATGTAATATTTCAAGGGTATTCTACTAATAACTTATTTAAATAATTACTGACTTTAAAGTTTGATACTTCGATATTTCTAGTTTTTATAATGATATCTACTAATACATTTTTGCTTTTTGGCTCCTTTTATTATAATTTATTAATTTGGAATTATATATTACATTAAATATATTATAATACAAGAATTACAGATTGAATAAAGACAGATTATCATTCCAAAAACCAAGATTTTAAAGATTGTATAGATAATAATTATATATCGAATAAATACACAATATTTCGTCTGTACCTATATTAAACCTAATAATAATGAAATTTGTTTTTTATTGTTTGTTTAGCCATACTTTTTGTGTTTCGATGTGCTAAAAGTAACAACTTAATAGCTTTAAGAAAATTCTATTAGAATCCTGACTTAAATCCTCGAATAAATCGGTCGTTTGTAAAACTTATCATTCATCATCAAATTCAATGGTACTCAGCAAAATTAACCTTATTCTAATGCTGGCAGTTTTATAATTCTAAAACCCTGCTGAATTTGATTAAGGTTAATTGCGTAGACATTAGCCTTAGAGTCGCAACTCATTACTAACATTCTGTATCCTCAGTTTAGTAACTATTTACCTTTAGTATTATAGATTTTAAGTAAGTTATAATCAAAAGAACTTTTTCAAATCAAAAGAAAAATAACTACTTAAGCTATAGTTATCGTACAGGTTTTCGCCAGTTCACCGTGACTCTAGCTTAGGTTGAAATATCGTTGCTGTAAGCGGATTTGATGTAAATTTTCAGTAGTAATGAATTTGCAAAAGACTGTAATTGTTAAAGTGCATTTTAAAATTTACGTATAAAATGCTAATTTGTTTAATGCTTTGCATTTCTGTAGAAAATACGGTTAAACATCTAGGAAGTTTTGAATTAAATATGTCCTTTAGTTAACGCCAGTAGAGTGCACGCTCTACTTGAAGGAGATAATTTTTCACTAGTTGGCATAATATAATGAGAAAATGTACGTATTTCAGGAAAGAAGTTAATTGAAAATTCTATCGTAACATAGAGATAAAATTCAGTCTTTACAGTAATTAAATAAAGCAGAAGAAACGTATGTAAAGTAAATTGAAGCTGTACGCAATTGCAGAAATATTAAATAAATAATATTTTTAGGAATTTCATAATTTATATAAAATATATTTTTGTAATTCTATAACGATTTATACTTTAATTTAGTTAAATAAAATTTATATTTATATTAGCTAAATAAAGTTAGGAACAGACAAATTATTTAAATATTCCCTGGCTCATGTTAAATACGCATTTGAAAACAATAATTTCTCTCCAGGATTGGTTAGAATCGATTAAAATCCAGAGCTGTTAGACTGTGTTAAATTTAGAAGCTTTACGCAAGAATGAAACTTGAAAGAGGAGTCTTACAATTAGTCGTTGAACTATTCAGATAAATTTCGGTTATATCGCCTAATCGCAAATATCTAGTAAGACAAAGAAAGGGCCAAATTCCCGTCAAAATAACCTTTACAGATAAATTTATTAATGAAATCCGCAATGAATTATTATTTTCTTAATTATTTCAAAAACCGATTCCGTCGTTATTCATTTATTATAAGATAATTATTGAAAATTGACGACTAATTAGAATTGTTAAATACAAAAATAATTAGAATTCCTAAAATATTAATCTAATAAAAATTCTTTAACGAGATTTTTTGGTTTCATTTACGTTAGTCTTTATTAGTATTACTAGTTCTGATAATAAACAAATTTAATAAATCGTCTGGCTTACGTTTGTTCAAAATTTATTTGTATCATTGCTATGTATAATCACTAATATTATAACACATTTCTTTAAAACTCTTGCAAAAGCTTTAAAATGTCTAATTTGTTGGTGCAAAAATATAAGAATTTGATGTTGTTTTGAGGAGCCATTAGTATACATCTACTTGGAAGAACTTTTCAGTATAACAGTATACTTACAAGTAACAAACATAAAGATTAGATGAAAAATTAATTGGTACATTTTTCAATAGGAAAACTTCTAGGTCAATAACTAAAATTGATACACATGCCCACAAAAAAAAAGTTTTGTAGTTGAAAGGTGAGGTACCATACGTATGTTTTTTAGTGTGCTGAAAACAAATTCGTCACCCAAGGATTTCGACATAACCTCAAAAAACACCTCAAGAAATTTATAAAAATACATGTAAAAAAAATCTCTAGGTGATGGGTCAATTCTGACCCCGGATTAGTTTTCAGCACACCAAAAAACATACGGTATGGTACCTTACCTTTCAACTACAAAACTTTTTTTGTGGGTCTGTGTAATTTTCTCAATAAAAGTTTCAATTTGAAACAGTTATAAAATCAATTTGTCATGTCAGTAGTCAATATTTCTTAGTTAAGTCATACATTTATTTTCACTGCAAAATTCAAATTGAAAAAACAATATTCAAACATAAACGCACATTCGAAAGCATATTTAACTTAAAAATTGTTTCTTTGACCTTTAGTTCTGAGTTTACGTTCCAATTTTTTTCTGGCAGTGATACTAATAGGTTTTGTAGATTTTATTTTTTTTATTGCACAAAAGTACATTTTTAGTCGATTGAATCTGGCGGGAGTTTTTCCTTGATTTTGGCTAACCAATTTCGCACACTGATCGTCATTTCTTTCTACTGTTAATTTTTTCTTAGATATTTTAATTATAACTCGAAGACCAACTTTCGGACGATATCCACTTTCGAATATAGTTTATAACTTTTCAGGAGTTTTGGTAGTGCTATGTGACCCTAATATTTTTTTTCTAAAACTTTTACGGACTCATTTCTCACTTTTATTTCCATTGCTTCACACGTATTTGACATATGTCGCACACAGCAACGTTGACTTGATGGCCTCTTCTACATATATTGAAAACACATTTTGTATTTTTAATTCTTAATTTCACGATTTCAGAAAAACGTAATGTACACCTCAGCACTAAAGTTGATTATTTATCACTCATTGTAAAATCTCTTGGTAGATTTTACGTTTAAAGCAGATTGGTACTACGACCTTTCTGTGGTCACCACTTCTTCATAAGGGTGACTGTTATTTTTACCTCCTTAGGTAATCAATACCGCTTGGTATCAGATTCTAAAGGAGATAATGATTGATTGATCAGTATACGTTACTAATGATTTATTTGAAAATTCCCTTTGTTTATATACAAATTATAATTATTTTTATAAATCTGTGATGCTAAAACATTTACATTAATTACATTAATTGACAAGAAATTTTTATTCTAACATTTTGTTATTTTCTGGTTTGTCTAGTTAGCTCTTTAAGTAAGTGATTATTTTAGCATAATAGCATTTTATACTAACCTACTATTTTTAACTAGTAAGCATATCTTGCAATTATTAGAAAAAATGTGTTTATATTGCAAGAAAGCATTTGTTCATATTTTGAAATGTGAGTTGGTCTAGAAATTATTAACCTTTTAATGTTACATTATTTTTTGAAAGAAATTAAAAAAAATTAAATTTTATGTTTAGTTTTAAACATTCTGGTGGCTCTCGGAATTGGGAGATTGTGATCTTAACGGCCGGAGCTCGATCATCTCAGGATGGATGGGTGGCATTTCTTCTGCAGGTGGAGTTCGTGTTGATTGGACATGATGATATTTTTTCCAAAGTCGACAAGTACCCCAGAACAGCAGCAGGAACATCGATATGATGATGATGGTGGTAATGCCACTGGATAATAGTGAATGATGACGGATGGTTCTCCATGTTGTTTCCTGAAGTTAATTGCAAGGGCATTGCCTGTTGGTGTCTTCTCATTGGGAATTAGTGATGAAGGTGCCCTTGGACATTTCATAAGGTGATTGGAGGCTTCCTTATAAATTGTTTCAATCTGGTTGAAGTATTTTGTTGTACAGCAACTATGTTGAGTAAGATCGAGGGACAGGATTATCTCGTTCTTTTCCTGAACTTCTTTCCATAGTTTTTCTAACTCGGCAAGGCAGTTAGAGATGTAGGCTTCTGTTTTTCGGGATGTAGCATCCTTCTTGGAGTTGGTTAGAATCTGAGCAATTTTTTGGCCCAATTGCTCTTGCTGGCTGCTGAGTTGATTCATTTGTTCCATGTTGGTGGTGGACATCTTGACGTCTGTAGATTTCAAATGAACTACCCACAGGCTCGAAGGACCAAATTGTAAAGTCCTTCGTGGTGTGTGTTCTAACGCGGCAGTGCGGTTAGACTAATGGTAAATGTTTGTAAGACATCTACTTGGTAGGATCCTTCTTGGTTCGAAGGATCAAATGTAAAGTCCAGCGTGAAGACTTTATTTCTAACTCGGCAAGGCGGTTAGACTAATTGTAAATGTTTGTAAGACATCTACTTGGTAGGATCCTTCTTGGTTCGAAGAATCAAATGTAAAGTCCAGCGTGAAGACTTTATTTCTAACTCGGCAAGGCGGTTAGACTAATTGTAAATGTTTGTAAGACATCTACTTGATAGGATCCTTCTTGGTTCGAAGGATCAAATGTAAAGTCCAGCGTAAAGACTTTATTTCTAACTCGGCAAGGCGGTTAGACTAATTGTAAATGTTTGTAAGACATTTACTTGATAGGATCCTTCTTGGTTCGAAGAATCAAATGTAAAGTCTAGCGTGAAGACTTGACTGGTAATGTAGTAAATGTGTGTAAAACATTTACTAGTGCACGATCCTTCTCGGTTTGAAGGACCAGATGTAAAGTTGTTGATGGTTGCTTGGATCTTGGTTGGTTGGATCTTCATTCACGGTCCCTTGGTGATGTTACCGCACAAGAGACCAAATGTTGAGTTGTAGATGGTTGGTTAGATGTCCTCAGGATGATGGTGGTACCAGGAATTGTTGACGTTAACAATGTTCGTAGAACATCCTGCCGGACACCAAATGCAAGATCCAGCTTCCTACCACTCCGAAATGTAGGTAAATCTTCAGTCCGTGTGACTGGCGATCTTCGTTAGTTTTGGACCACTGCCGACGTACAGTCTCATACGCCGAGGTTAGTTTTGACTTAAGTACAGTGGTCCATTGTTCTCGGAGTGGTAGGATGATTACCTCCTTAGGTAATCAATACCGCTTGGTATCAGATTCTAAAGGAGGTAATAGTTGAAGTGATCAGTATACGTTACTAATGATTTATTTGAAAATTCCCTTTGTTTATATACAAATTATAATTATTTTTATAAATCTGTGATGCTAAAACATTTACATTAATTACATTAATTGACAAGAAATTTTTATTCTAACATTTTGTTATTTTCTGGTTTGTCTAGTTAGCTCTTTAAGTAAGTGATTATTTTAGCATAATAGCATTTTATACTAACCTACTATTTTTAACTAGTAAGCATATCTTGCAATTATTAGAAAAAATGTGTTTATATTGCAAGAAAGCATTTGTTCATATTTTGAAATGTGAGTTGGTCTAGAAATTATTAACCTTTTAATGTTACATTATTTTTTGAAAGAAATTAAAAAAAATTAAATTTTATGTTTAGTTTTAAACACTCATTGCGGTAATTTTTAAAAAATTATTTCCATATTCGTGATAAAAAGTACAGCTTTAGTTTCTTGGTATACAAATAAAATAACTATTCTATCCTTCCGGTAAGATATCAATCTGAAGATAATGATCTCGAATAATTCTATATAGTCAATTTCTCTAAAGGATTATTATTTGAACGCTGTACAAACACATGCACTATAGGATGATTTTTTACCCCGTGCAGCTTTTTATCTGCAAAAACCCGAGGTTTTTGGACAGATGCAAGAAAATCAATTGTCAAGCGCAAAGCTAAAATTTTAAAAACGACTCTGTTTGCATTTCCAACCAAATATAGAAACATTGGATTGTTTTTAAAATTTGCAACGTTAAAACACTAACATGACATCTGTTGGGCATAAAATAAAATGCGTCTTGAATATATTGGTGGCAGCGAAGCAATATTGCAGTTGTGTTATCCAAATTTTTTCATCATATTCTGAAATTGTTTTGCGTGGCTCTTCGAAGTTAGTTTTAAGTTTATAATTTTTATTTCATTTCTTTCTGAGACTAATTTTATTTAACGTTAGATGGTGAGTTAAAACTGCCCTAACATATTTTATTGCTTGTTGTAATAGTGTTATTATTCATTTTTTGGTGCAAAATATTCCTGTGAGTTAAGCAACACAAGGTCAACCGTGATATTCATATAAAGACATCACATATTGACATCCTCGAACGTAGATATTGTAAGGATACGTTTTGAGAGACACAGGTAAATAAAAATATTTAATTAACTAACCGACTTGTTGCGTAAGCAAACACTTCCTTGTCCGGTTTTTCCTCTCTTCGGTCTCGATTTTATATAACCACTGTAAAACAAAACACAATCCTGAGTACGTTGCCGCACCTCAAAAGGAGCTCCTCCAAGAAGGAGAAGATTGATATAAGATCACTCACTCACTCACTACTCAATGAATGCGCTATGTTTTATTCTATAGAAACTAAAAAGTAACAACTTATGGGGATTATCTAATATCGCTCATAAGATAAGAAAATCACAGAGAATAATACAATCAGCAAAAGACTGTCTTATATCAGCTTAAATTAAGTAAATACATATAACATCACATTTTAGGTTGAGTCGGATAAGCACTGAACGCTACCTTTTCGAACAGATAAGCACCGACTCCTGACAAACAGGCCCAGGAAAGCACTGAACGTTGCCTTTTCGAACAGATAAGGTCTGGGCCACACATGCTCTCCAGCAAAGCACTGAACGCTGCCTTTTCGATCAGATAAATATGCTGGGACAACACAAACA
Organism: Agrypnus murinus; assembly: GCA_929113105.1. Classification (NCBI taxonomy): domain Eukaryota; kingdom Metazoa; phylum Arthropoda; class Insecta; order Coleoptera; family Elateridae; genus Agrypnus; species Agrypnus murinus. Next base: position 223,973,098 of record OV816024.1, on the reverse strand, counting down.
CCAGGAAAGATTAGTTAGACCCAGAACAGCACAGAACGCTGCCTTTTCGATCAAATAAAATCTGGGTCTCTATAAAGTCAAAAGGAAAGATATCAATTAGAGTAATTTAAAAGCATTCCAGAATAATTGCAAGTAAAGTAAGAAGGTTTATAATACTGTCTAACCCTATGGGTGTGGCTACTCAATAAAATCGACAATATAACTCACGTTCTCATTAAATCAACTCACTCCACAGTCACCCCTCAAAAGATGAACAAAATACTCGTGAGCGAACTCACCAATTAAGTAGTGGTTGTCTCATTAACACTAATAATTGCCACTTTAACACTTTGGACAACACAATCAACTTTACTCGTCGAGGTAAAATTAATGACTGAATGGTTTACACTAAAAATTACGGGAAGCTAGGTGGTAAGAATAACAAAACAGGTTGTTATACAATGTTTATTACCCAACACCCAAAATAAAAGAACAACTTGAATGTGTTTATGTTTTAAACAAGAAAAAAAGAAATTATAATACTTATTATCTAACAATATAGACCTCATCGTTCTGTTCTAAGTAACTAAATTTATTTTTCATATTTTAAAAATATTTACAGACACGATTGAAAATAAATATCAAGATTCAAGTAATTCTTGAAAATATACGTTATTTTAATTATGGCTCTTATCTGAGGAGCTTAGGTAAGAGTTAATAATATTATTAAAGCAAATACTGTCTTATTTTATATTTTTGTGCGATTTGAATGTTCACAGCATCTACGAAACGCGCGATTTTACATGAACGTATTAAATAATTCAGACATTCTTTAGGCAGTTGTGAAATAACTAGAGTTCGGCCTATTGAGATTATTTAGCTCTAAGATAATTATTGATACGACTAATAATAATTGATATTTTTGTGTATTCAAATAAAGCTCATAGCCAGAATGTTTGGTTCAATCAAGAATGTATTAAACGTCAAGTCATTCCCAAATATGTCAACATCACAACCAAGACTAGTAATTACATTACTGAGAAAATTATCAAAAATGCTAAAAGAAGATGGGTCAAAGAAGAAGCAAAGAAATGGTTTAGAATTAGAGACAATTTGCACATTTATATAAAGGTACTCCACACAGAACTTGCACATAAATTACATAATATTCAATTTGACATTTTAGATTTTGATGTTAGAGAAACTGTCAGTCATATTAAATTTCAAAAATACAATACTCAGAAAAAGAAACTACAAAACCTCACCCAACAAAAACGCTCAATACAAAGTAATTATAATACCCAGAATACGATAAATTTCTATCCACGTTTTATAAACCTATCAGATACAAAATTTAATGACAGAGAAACACAATTTCTTAACAAAGGCTTCAAATTTTGTCCTTTTCCAAAATTCACTAACAAAATTAAAGAAATCTTAGCTGTTGAATGTGAAACTATACTCAGAAAAGATCACAACAATTATGCAAAATTCCAAATCTTGAATCTGATAAAAGAAATATCTTTGAAAAAGGACAAAACACAGAATAAAACATCTAACCTGTCACTACTTCAATCTATCAGACATAAAATTACAGAAAACAATTTAATTTCTGTTAAAGCAGATAAGGGTAACATTTTGGTAATCCTTTCGAAAGATATTTCCACACAAAAGGTTAATGATTTTATTAATAAAGAAAATTTAGATGTTTTAAACAAAGAGCCTACCACAAAATTTCAAAAAGAAATAAAATAAGCTTTAGCAAACTGCAATATCTGCTTTAACGAATTAGAAAAACAACAAATCATACATAAAAACCCACAACTACCAAAGCTATATGGACTGATTAAAATACATAAACATAACATGCCTATACGACCAGTAGTATCATATATCAACGCACCTAATCACACCTTGTCCAAGAAACTCAACCATATTATTAACATCATAGGATACAAATCGAAATACTCTGTCAAAAATTCATTAGAATTAGTAGAAAAACTACAGAACATACCTCTTCCAGCACATTCAAAACTTGTAAGCTTTGACATTTGTAACATGTTTTCAAAGATTCCACCACAAGACTGTATTCCTTTGTTAGATAATTTCCTAGTTAATAGTAATGTAGAATTAGTAAAAAGATTCGAGTTAATTCAATTATTTGATCTTTGTATCAGTCAAAATTATTTCACTTTTAATAATATAATTTATTTACAGAAAGATCGTTTACCTATGGGTAATTCTCTGAGTCCCCTATTAGCTAACATATTTATGGATAATTTGGAAGATCGAATATTTGAAATAGATCTTTCTAAACACATTATTTTTTGGTTTCGTTACGTTGAAGACATTTTAGCTTGTTTTGACAGTTCTTTTGAGGTTATCAATGAGTTTTTAATTCTTATTAACAGTCTTCACATAAACATCACGTTTACACTAGAAACAGAACAAAATCGAGCTATTAATTTTTTGGATTTAACTATTACAATTAATACAAACAATGAATTTGATTTTTCCATATACAGAAAACCCACATGCAAAGACGTCACTATACCTAACGATTCATGTCATCATAAAATGCATAAACTAGCGGCTTATAGATCTTTAGTACACCGAGCTTTAACTACTCCAATGAAACGATCACATTTTGATAAAGAAATTTCAATCATCAAACAATTAGCATATGCAAACCGTTATAACCATAACATGATTGACACTTTAATTCAACAAAAAGATTATAGGTTAGCTATCAAAAGAATATTTCCAATTGACACTCAAATACAAGACACAAACTACATATCAATACCATACTTTGGCAAGATATCAGAACAAATTGCAACTATACTAAGAAAAACCACCAGTTACAAAATAACCTATAAAACTAACACCAACACCTTTTCATTTTTATTCAATGCTAAAGACAAAACACAAGATATCATGAAATCCGGCATTTACCGTTTGAATTGTTCTTTTTGTAACTCGGTGTATATTGGGCAAACACTTAGAAATTTCGACATAAGATACAAAGAACACGTACGCTCTTATAGACTTAAACATCCAGAAAAATCGAATTATTCCAAACACATTTTGGAACAGAACCACCCAATGAAACCTCAAAACAACATTAAATTCTTACATTTTTGCAACAACAAACACAAATTAGACATTTTAGAAGCTTTTGAAATATACAGACATAAACGCACAGTACCTTTAATGAATGAACAAACTGAGTTTAGTAATTCTCCTTTATTAGAAGTGTTAGATATTTAGTTTTTGTTATGTAGTATCTAGTTACCTATTTTCTGTATGTATTTATCCTTAGCAACGTGTTTGTTTATCAATCTTATCTACCTTTGATAATGACACAAAGTGTCGAAACAATATTGTCAGGTTAAGATATTAATAAAACTTGTGAAACTTTAACTAATCTTTGTATTTATATTATATTTCATCATATATTATACCCTACCGAAACTTCCTGTCCTTCTATACTTAAATTTATAAAACAAAACGTTAACCTAAAGTAATATTAATTTAGGGTCTACAAAGTTAACAGTAAATTTAGTATAAGTGAAATAGAAATAATACACAACAGTACGTAAAACAAACAGATAGTGTTTAACAGATGTTAAAAACATAGCAGTTCGTACACAATCAAAATTCAAATATTATAGGTAGTATTACCAACTTTTAATATTAAATTAATCATAATAACTTTTGTTCGGACAAAAAAAACGTCAAACTCAATACTACTTACCAAAATACTTTTCTGTAGAAAAGGTGACAATAAATAAAATTGTGCAACAATGTTAATGTTCTATTATGCAGTAAACCAAAGTGTGTTTACAAAACACACAACCTAGAAATTAAGAGAAAAGATTTTACAATTTCAATAGATGTACAATATTTACAATAGAAAGAAAAGTTGATCGTTTTAGATGCCCTGCTCGTTGCCCCCAAACGGAGCAGTCCAGTTCCAGAAATTAAAAGGGTGGACTAAAAACCAGTAAAAAAACTAAAAAGGAAATTCTGTAATTTATTAAAACGTGTTCACCAAAAACTAAGGCATACTGAATAGTTGGTCTTCGGCTATAAAAACAGAGTTTTATTGAAATAGTACGAGCTGCATCTTGTATTGTAAAGCAATGGATTTCCTTGAAGTGAAGTAAATACGTCCCAACAAAATTACTTTTCAATGGAATACAAACTCATCTACGTAAAACCGTGAACGTTAACTAAACGCACTGGAGAATATTAAGTCTTCCACACACTTAACATCCTCAAAGAAAGTCTTTGAAAGACGTAAATTTACACCGATTTCATAAAGCAGATGGAAGACCTCGTAAATATAACACAACGAAGAAAAGTATTTAATGTAGCTTGATTATCTTAGTCTTCTTATAATACCAAATTAAATTTTATTTAGAAGCATTACTTTGTTGGTCACTATACCATAACACAAAGGAGATCGTCCGTTTAACTTAGCAAAATGGACTTGTATTCCAAGTGAAATTGACCTTCAAAGACGACCAGAAAATCTTAATATTGGGGATTGTTATAAATTTACACTAATATGTACTATTTGTTTAGGAATGCTTGATAAAACGTCAGATTAGAACTCGTCCGAACAATTGGTTTGTTTGTAGTGTTTAACATTTATGTTAAATTAATATTCAAAAATACATTAATCTGTATAATACATCGCATTGTATTTAGAGTCGCTTGTATCTCGTGTGTGTAAATAAAAAGAAGTGGAGATAAGACCTTATCAAAGGCTACGCATAAAAATACACTACGTATAAAAATACGCATACCGCGTACTACTTTGCTTCCTAGCCCTTTTCGATTAATTGTGTCTACCTTAGTAGTTAATGATTTGTTGAGTAACCTGATCGAAAGCCAAATTAGAATTTTGGAATGATATGTAGAGTCTGAAGATGCTGATTCAGTCTGGAATACCTCTTTTTCCAATTTGGAGAGAGTCGGCAGGAGTAAAATGTGTCTGTAACTCTCGAGTTTATTAGGATTTTTCCAATTTTCAAAAAATATGAGCATATACACCGTGTCCAAGATAAGAATGCACAGCATGGGGATCTTGAAAACGGTAGAAGATACAGGTTGGCTTAAATTAGGAAAAAGTTGCACTATTTAGAGTATGTTTACATGCCGATCGCAGAAATCCATGATTGTTTATCGTTTTCGAAATTTTCCAAAAAATGCAATTTTTCGGATTTTCGATTTTTCCAATTTTTGTATTTATTTTAAAAGATATTAAAAAACTAATGACACTTTGTCATTGTCACTTCTTAAGCTCTACAAAATGGCGTCTTCAAATTTTTTATCCGATGTTTCATCTTCGAGAAATCATCATCAACTTAATCTTTTTATATGGCCACAAAAGTAGAAACACCTTGTATACGGTAGCATTTTTTATTACAAATTCAACGATGTATCACACATTATGCTTCTAAAGCCAAAAAACAGAGAAAAATGAATTTTAATATTTTTTTAGATTCTTAATCTAGTAGGCATTGGAAAAAGAATTCAAAGATTATTGCAAGTGTTCAAATAAGTTCCCATTACTTTCTAGACACAAGTACAGCCTAGAAAAAACAGCTGAATTTAAAACATGGTCTAACACTTCTGCCGAGAATGTAATTAAGTATTGTTTTTTTTTTTACTTTTTAAATAGTAGGCATTGGAACAATTGCAATATTTCTATTTGATTTGTCACATTATTCTTAAAAACGTTCTAACGTATTTTGAAGTTGTTTGTTTTGTTTATAAGAAGTTAAAGTGTTTTAATTTATTTGTGTTACGATGGAAAGAGGAAATTTCACAAACGAAGAAAAATTTGATATGTTGACGTGTTACATCTTGTGCCACAAAAATTGTGTAGCTGCTGAGCAGATGTATTCTGATAATTATCCTGAACGAAGACAACCTGAGAAATCCATGTTTAGACGTTTGGTATCTAATTTAAAGGAATTCGGTTCATTCAGAAAATCACTTTCATCTCGTAAAAAACAATCCAACGAAGAAAAAGCGAATACTGTTCTACTAGCCGTTGTTGAAAATCCTGAAATATCCACAAGACTAATTGAGCGTCAGACTGGGGTAGCTAGATCTACAGCCCACTTCATTTTACAAAAGAATAAGTTTCATCCATATAAATTTAGAATTTGTCAGGGTCTTAGACCTGGTGACGAGAAAAGGCGAGCAAGTTTTTGTGAATGGTATACCAGAAAATGTCAAGAAAATCAAACTTTTCCTTTTCAAGTAATTTGGTCTGATGAAAGCATGATAACCAACAATGGCATTTTCAACCGGCGTAACAAACATTATTGGGGAACAGACAATCCTCATTTAAAAAAAGATGCAAGGCATCAACACCGATTTGGATTTAATATGTGGATAGGTATTTTAGGTAGCAGAATAATAGGACCCTTTATTTATCACAACAATTTAAATTCCGAGCGGTATCTTGACCTGTTGCAGACTGATTTGGAAGACGCCTTGGATGGATTACCTCTAGCAATAATTAACAACTGCTGGTTTCAGCAAGATGGTGCCCCAGCACATAACTCAAGAAATGTACAGGAGTATTTGTCGCAGAGGTTTCCTGAAAAATGGATTGGAACTCACAGTGAAGTAGCTTGGCCAGCCCGATCACCAGATTTGAGCCCGTTAGACTTATTCCTGTGGGGTTATGTAAAAAATCAAGTGTATGACTCAACTTTTGAAACTGAAGAACAATTATTGGCATCGGTTATAGCAGTAGTTAACACAATCTCCTCAGAAATGTTAGCCAAAGTTTTAAATTCAACTGTACAAAGAGCATACTTGTGTCTACAAAATAATGGGAACTTATTTGAACACTTGCAATAATCTTTGAATTCTTTTTCCAATGCCTACTAGATTAAGAATCTAAAAAATATTAAAATTCATTTTTCTCTGTTTTTTGGCTTTAGAAGCATAATGTGTGATACATCGTTGAATTTGTAATAAAAAATGCTACCGTATACAAGGTGTTTCTACTTTTGTGGCCATATAAAAAGATTAAGTTGATGATGATTTCTCGAAGATGAAACATCGGATAAAAAATTTGAAGACGCCATTTTGTAGAGCTTAAAAAGTGACAATGACAAAGTGTCATTAGTTTTTTAATATCTTTTAAAATAAATACAAAAATTGGAAAAACCGAAAATCCGAAAAATAGCATTTTTTGGAAAATTTCGAAAACGATAAACAATCATGGATTTCTGCGATCGGCATGTAAACATACTCTAAATAGTGCAACTTTTTCCTAATTTAAGCCAACCTGTATCTTTTACCGTTTTCAAGATCCCCATGCAGTGCATTCTTATCTTGGACACGGTGTATATACATTGGTGCATACTTCCAGTTACTTGGAAAATACAGTAGACGCAGACAAAGAGTGAGTAAACTTGTTAAAAAGGCTGTTTGTTTCCTGGTTAAACGCTTTAGAACAATATTAGCTGAATTCCGATTGTGTTTGTTGCGTATATATTTTGCTAGTCTTCTAGGTGAGATGCATGTGATTTCAGATAGTGCAATGGATGGTTACTCTACGAATGTGTTGACTTATCTATGGTTATCAACTGTGTACTTGGGTAAAGATTTTAGATAAATGTTCTGAAAATACTTCACATTTTTCAATTTTTGAATTATATGGTATTTTTGTCTATCTGTATGAAGTATTGAGTCTGGCTTCGTCTCAGGGTGAGTTTCTTTGTGGTTCTCCAAAGAGAGGCGTCTGTGTGTTGTAGTTGACGTATGTGATTTTGGAAGGTCTCAATCCTATGCTTACCTTATGTAGTTTATTGGTTTATTCCAATTAGCTTTGGTTTCCAATTGTTCGAACTTCTGCCACTCTAATTTTATGTATTTTTTTTTAAGAATGCGAGTATTTCGAAAGGGTTTTTGTCTGTATCTCTTCTGGATGCAGTGTTATACTTAGATGGTAATGTACTTGCTGTCAGTGCCTGCTTGATAGCTTCTTCAAAATGTTGTATATAGTTATTGACAGCTGTGGAGTATGAGAGAGGTTAGGTATTTAATTTTCGAGCCAAGTGTTTCTTGAGATTTCTCGCAGTTTATTCTATCACTTATTATAGAAAGGGGTATGGGAATATACGAAGTATCAATGCAACTCGATATAATTACGGGTAGTAAGTGATCAAGCCCTGAAATAACTATTTGTGAAAATATAAGGGTAAAAGTTTAGAAGTAATAGATGTAATGGATAATCAACTCTGGTAGAATAATAGGTAGGTTTACTAGGGGAATGTACTATTTATTATTGAATTTCTCGATACGAAGTTATATAATTTGACACCATCGGTGTTATTCACTTTGCAGCTCCAGACGGTATTCCAACTGTTCAAATCGCCAACTGCAACTGTAGTCTAGTCAAGTTAGAACAAATAGCGGAAAGTTGAAAAACAAAAAAAAACGAAACAACCTGTACGGATTGGGTTGGATACAAAAATTGACTAGCACAGTACTCTCCTAAGAATTAACTTTCCAATACGGAACTTTCATCCGACTGGCACCAAGAATAACGGTAATATCGCTTGATGGATTTTGCCGATGTGATGCTAAGGTAAAAAAAGATTACTGGGCCACGATCACGTCCGGCTCTTAACGAATTTTTCTTAACTACTTCATGAGGTATATGAGACCATAAAGTTTCGTCCGAAAGTTCCTTGAGCAAATTTACTGGCGCAAATTGCTCATTTATGTATGGCATATCTTCTTTCTTCGATAACACAAAATGAAGGCGAGGTACGAAAAAACATTTGAACATTTTTGGTAGGGAATTAAATAAACTTAATTTTGCCTCGCCTCCTTCATCTCGATAAACCTAATAGTTTCCGAGAAAAACGTCAAAAACCGTTAGGAACTCGGTCGACCCTTATTATCTCCTCGAGCTCGCCACCTACAGTCGTTGACTTTTTCGGGGTTATTTAACAGCCCTCAAGGAAGGTCTATGCAGAAATCATGAAAATCATCATCAATTCATGAAAATTTATTCTAAATTGACTGGACTACTGTTAGCTTCAATAAGATGCGACGAGGTTGTCGATAAACATAGTGGACTTTGAAAAGTGATTTTTTTAAAGTTAACGTATTGCGGCGTAGCAGCCTTTAATTTCTAAGGTTTATTATAAAGATGATTACCGGTGTATTTAACACATATTGGATCCAGATGCCAATAATTTCTAGTTGTGTGGTTTTGTGACGGGATTCTATTTCCATGTCGCCGACGCATTAAAGACGGCAATTTAATTTCATGATTTCATGTTTTGTGTCTTTCTTCTTTAATATTACGACACGCAGTGCTATTTGTTTTTTGTGTTCATTTTGCATTACTTTTATTACTTTTTTAACATATTACTTTTTAAGTTCCAGTTCTAATTTAATTTCATTGTCTGTTAAAGATGTTCGCAGACTTCCAATTCCTACAGATAATTCTGCATTATCAGTAGTTCTAAAGGTGTGATATCTTATGTCTTGTTTATTAACATAAGATTTTGTTAATAGTATGAAGTCTGTTGTTAAATTGATATGTAAGAATTGGTCTTTATCGTTGATACTAAAATTATTCTTAACTATACTTTTAATATCACTGATGATGGTATTGTAAGTAGTTATTAGCTTCATGAAGATATACGTTAATTAGATACCTTTTCCTTCAAAAGGGTTTTATTCAGTCCCAAAAACGTGCGTTATTCGTTAATTATATAGCACATTAGTCCATGAACTTTAAGATAGTTATTAATAAATCTTCTTAGAAAATATGGGATATTTATGTGCATTTGTGCATTTGTGCATGTGTATGGGTGAGTGTATTGTTTATGTATTTCTACAATTGTCGGAAACGCTTAATTGAACCGAAACCTATCTATTGAAGTTTAACTGAAATCTCACTTAACACATTAGGGGGAAGTTTTCAGTATAACACTCAAGAGAACTCGCTAATGGAACTAGTTAATTGTATAAATTTAATTGTAAATTTGTTAATTATAGTGAATTTTGTGCAAATTACATCATCTGAATAGTACTATTTCAATTCTACTAATCACTTTCTTAATTACTAATTAGGTATACATGAAACACGATAAATTAATAAATTTATATATTTTTACCTTCGGAGTTACAAATGTACAAGTGTGTTGTAGTTACAATGCCAAGTAAAGGATCAGGCGGAAGGCGTTCGGGCTTAGCAGTATCCGGCTTTGTAGTATACACGGTACATGAAATGCTTTAGCAACAGCCATTTGAATTGTTCCGGTCTTAGTAACAGCAAGTTTGCTACGATAATACATCGTTTAAGCTGTAGCTTTTCTCTTAGCTTTCAGACTTCAGCAGTGGCAATGACTTGATGGTTTAGTAAATCAGGAGGGAATGTGTCTGCTGGATTATAAAATTTACTGTATATCTAGAAAAGGAAATGCATTGAAATGTTTTAAATTTCTCTAAATTAAAAGATAACTTTATTCCTAAGTAACCTTTCTTATTTTGAGTGGCATTAGTTATATAAAATCTTTATACGAACTTCATACCCTACGAAAGACTTCCATTACCACAAATAAACGATGTACTTAGTGTTAATTATCTTCTGTTTCGTTGTGTTGTATACTTATATAATATAAGGAAATCCGGATTTTACGAAATTAAAGCTGGTTCATTCTGCTGAAATAGAACTCCGTTCTTGAGGATTATTATTAATCACTCATTTGTTTAAAGCAATTACGTTGGCGCTAATTTCCATAGTTCTACCTTCAATCTACCGATGCTTCAGTTCACCTACGTCTTATATTAATCTTAATAGAGATCGAGTAATTGTAAATGTAGTTTGAGTTAGGCTGATGCACGATTAAGCCATTGTAAAATAAATATCGGTAGTTGTTAAGTATTTGCTTGTTAGTTAGGAAAGTTCTGCTACAATTGACCGCCCTTGACAATTTTTTTGAGAGATTTAGCTTTGCTACAATTGGCGCCCAACGTGGGGCTTTGTTAACAGTAATAACAATATGTATATGGCTAAATAGATATGAGCGTTGTGACATGCAGAAAATTTGAAGAGTCAAATTATAGAAATAATCCTACTACGGCCCTGCACAATAGGGAAATATTTCGTTTCGATTAATTAAAAATTAGATGTTTTCACGTCTAATTTTATAATAAGCAACTGTATTTCGATTGCAATTCCCACAGGCAAAAAGCAGATTTGGATGTAAGTTTTTGTAGAATTATTCCATTTACTACAAATCCTATATAATTGTTTGATTTACGTATAATTAATATTACCCCGTATTGCCAAAATATTTGAAGAAATTTTATACAAACAGATCTAATATTTTTTTCAACGAACACTCGTTAGTATCTGATTGTCAGACTGGCTTCTGGGGTGGATATGGTAATGTTGATGCTCTTGCTACTGTTATGAAGGATATAGCCAATGCAACTGATAAGAACACGCTTTAATATTGCTGATTCTTCGAAGCATTTGATACTATTAATCATGACCTCGCTTGTGCCAAATTACGCTGGTATGGTTTCGAATTTAGTGTTGTTGATTTATTAAAATCTTAGTTATCAGAAAAAACCTTAATTAAAAGTGCTATTTGCTACAAATCCTACATATTCTAATTCTTTTCTTTTCACTTCTGGTGTGCCTCAAGGCTCAATTTTAGGACGACCACTGTTTATTATTTACACTGCGGACTTCTCTAATAGAGCTCGAGCCTACGAAGAAATTCATAGTGATCTTAATACAATTCATAAACTGTCTTTGAAGCATAACTTGAAACTTAAAAGCAACAAATCACATTTGTTATTTTTTGGAAATAAAAATCAAATTATAACCGTCAAAAATCATCCTAATACCTAGGTATATACATAAATAACTAACTGTTAATAATTACTCATTCTGCAAAAAAAGTTAGGTTTAATCTTTGATAGTAATTGACGGTTTAAACGACATGCTTGCAAATTACTTCAAAAAGCTTATTTATCTCTGAAATTATAGTATGCAACAGAAATATTTTAACTTTTAGTCAAACTTTAGTTTTGAGCCACTTTAATTACTGTAATCTTGTTTATGATTCATACTCAAGACATATCCATGTCTTGATGCTAGTGATAAATATCGTATTCAGAAATTACAGAACTGGTGTTGCCGTTTTATTTAAGTTGTGCCGTTATGATCATATTTCACATAAAATTAAGGAATAGGATGGTTGAATATTCGACAGTATACCTGCAATACCTCGTAAGTCTGAATTGTCTAAAAATTACTGGCCTGCGATTTAGTGGCATTTGAAATAACTTGTAAGTTTACTGGCCGAATGGACGTGGTCTCCAAAGCCAAAAAACAAAAAAAAAACGTGTAAGTCTGGAAGGTTCCAGAAAGGTTTTAATTCCTGTATGTTATATTAGGCAAGTGATCTAACATCCACGACACTTCGCGTGAATTCACAGGGATCTCCGACATCATTAGAAACATGACAAAACAACTTTTAGACAATTCAGACTTACGAGGTTTTTAGGTATACTTTCGAATGAAAAATCGTTCACTGATGCTTTACTTACATCGAAGTCTTCTACACCTCTTAGTTTTGAGCTGGTACCTCGTTTGTATGTGCACTCAGTGGGTACTCGCTGTAACTATATGCTTACCATTTACACCATACATCTACCTTGTTTCATCGAGGATTTGTCTACAATGCAGTAAAACTTTATAATGCACTGTCAGCAGATATAAAAAACTATACTTTAAAACAATTCAAACTGTTGTTTATTGTTTCCAGCCTTACTTTGTGGAACACCATAATCATGAAATAAATAAAGATTATTAAAAGTTTCACAGTTTTATTAAAATACAACCTGACAATATTGTTACGACAGCTATGCTGTCATTATCAAAGGTAATATAACTATAAACAAACACGTCGCTAAGGTAGATACAAAAATAGGTAACTAGATAAAATAATAATAATAATCAGAATTAAATATCTAATATTTCCAGTAACGGAGAATTACTGAGCTCAAGTTGTTCATTCACTAAAGGTACCCTGAGTTTGTGTTTGTATATCTTAGACTTCTAAAATGTCTAATTTGCTTTTGTTATTACAAAAATGTAAGAATTTAATATTATTTTGAGGAGCCATTGTGTGATTTTGTTCTAAAAGGTGTTTGGCGTAATTAGATCTTTCAGGATGTTTATTTTTGTAATGACGTACGTGTTCTTTATATCTTATGTCAAAGTTTCGAAGTGTTTGCGCAATATATACCGAACTACAAAAAGAGCAATTTAAACGGTAAATGCCCGATTTCATGATATCATGAGTTCTGTCTTTAGCATTAAATAAAAATGAAAAAGTGTTAGTGTTGGTTTTAAATGTTATTTTATAATTGTTGGTTTTTTCTTAGTATATGTGCAAGGTTTTCTGATATTTTGCCAAAATATGGTATAGATATGTAATTTGTGTCTTCTGTTTGATTGTCAATGGGATATATTCTTTTGATAGCTAACCTATAATCTTTTTGTTTAATTAAAGTATCAATCATGTTCGGATTATAATGATTTACATGTGCTAGTTGTTTAATGGTTGATATCTCTTTGCTAAAATCTGATTTTGTTAGTGGAATAGTTAAAGCTCTGTGTACTAATGATCTGTAGGCTGCTATTTTATGTGTATTATGGTGACAAGATTCATTTGGTATTGTTATGTCTGTTTGTGTTGGTCTTCTGTATATGGAAAATTCAAATAGATTGTCTGCGTTAATCTTGATATTTAAGTCTAGAAAGTTTATAGCCCTGTTTTGTTCTGTTTCTAGTGTAAAATTTATGTTAGGGTGGATACTGTTAATAAGAATTAAAAATTCATTGATAACCTCAAAAGAACTGTCAAAACAAGCTAAAATGTCATCAACATAACGAAACCAGAAGCTAATGTGTTTAGAGAGGTTTAATTCAAATATTCGATCTTCGAACTTGTCCATAAATATGTTAGCTAATAGAGGACTTAGAGAATTACCCATAGGTAAACCATCCTTTTGTAAATAAATTATGTTATTAAAAGTGAAATAATTTTGACTTATACAAAGGTCAAATAATTGAATTAACTCTAACCTTTTAACTAATTCTATATTACTATCTGGTTCAGTTTATTAACACGATAGGTTACAAATCGAAATACTCTGTTAGAAATTCATTAGAATTAGTAGATAAGCTGCAAAACATACATATTCCACCACATTCAAAACTTGTTAGTTTTGATATTTGCAACATGTTCTCCAGAATACCCCCACAAGAATGTATTCCTTTATTAGATAGTTTCTTGATCAATAGTAATATAAAATTAGTTAAAAGATTAGAGTTAATTCAATTATTTGACCTTTGTATAAGTCAAAATTATTTCACTTTTAATAACATAATTTATTTACAAAAGGATGGTTTACCTATGGGTAATTCTCTAAGTCCTCTATTAGCTAACATATTTATGGACAAGTTCGAAGATCGAATATTTGAATTAAACCTCTCTAACCACATTATCTTCTGGTTTCGTTATGTTGATGACATTTTAGCTTGTATTGACATGAGGTTATCAATGAATTTTTAATTCTTATTAATAGTATCCACCCTAACATAAATTTTACACTAGAAATAGAACAAAACAGGGCTATAAACTTTCTAGACTTAAATATCAAGATTAACGCAGACAATCTATTTGAATTTTACATATACAGAAAACCAACACAAACAGACATAACAATACCAAATGAATCTTGTCACCATAATACACATAAAATAGCAGCCTGCAGATCATTAGTACACAGAGCTTTAACTATTCCACTAACAAAATCAGATTTTAGCAAAGAGATATCAACCATTAAACAACTAGCACATGCAAATCATTACAATCCGAACATGATTGACACTTTAATTAAACAAAAAGATTATAGGTTAGCTATCAAAAGAATGTATCCCATTGACAATCAAACAGAAGACACAAATTACATATCTATACCATATTTTGGCAAAATATCAGAAAAAATTGCACATATACTAAGAAAAACCAACAATTATAAAATAATATTTAAAACCAACACTAACACTTTTTCATTTTCATTTAATGCTAAAGATAGAACACATGACATCATGAAATCGGGCATTTACCGTTTAAATTGTTCTTTTTGTAGTTCGGTATATATTAGGCAAACACTTCGAAATTTTGACATAAGATATAAAGAACACGTACGTCATTACAAAAATAAACATCCTGAAAAAACTAATTACGCCAAACACCTTTTAGAACAAAATCACACAATGACTCCTCAAAATAATATTAAATTCCTACAGTTTTGTAATAACAAACGCAAATTAGACATTTTAGAAGCCTTTGAGATATACAAACACAAACTCAGGGTACCTTTAATGAATGAACAACTTGAGCTCAGTAATTCTCCGTTACTGGAAGTATTAGATATTTAATTCTGATTATTATTATTATTTTATCTAGTTACCTATTTTTGTATCTACCTTAGCGACGTGTTTGTTTATAATTATATTACCTTTGATAATGACAGCATACCTGTCGAAACAATATTGTCAGGTTGTATTTTAATAAAACTGTGAAACTTTTAATAATCTTTATTTATTTCACAATTCAAACTCTATTTTAGAAATTATTTTTTACAGTTACAATTAATCCTTGCGTCTAATTTCATCTGTGTTTTACGTACTAGAACTGAACTCACATTGTGCAAACTTAATGTTGGGAAAATGTTTTAAATTATTGGTTTTGTATAGAGTCTCTTGGTTAAATAGAGTAGCTTTTGGGTAGATTTCGTCAGGAGTCCCTACACTTACTTCACACTACAGTGATTAAATTCACCTTAGTCCTACTTAATTACCAATTTAATATTTGTAATATTAAATTTATTTGAAATTTTGTTAGTTCATTTTTTTAGTCCAATAAAGGCGATTTATTATTATTATTATTTAAAAACATTTTCAGCTCCTTAGCTAAGTAATAAAGATATCTAGTCTCCTTTGTAGTTTATACAAAGCACGCGCAGACCTTAAATAATAGTCTGAACTATTTTTTGTGGGATATTTCTTTGTATTTCAAGTTACAAATACAAACTTTTAGTAATCAACAAGGTAATAAATTCAGTTTCGTATATCTAGGCGTCAGTTTCATGGTGTTGCATTTCCGGTAGAGCAGATAAGGTTTTCTAAAATATTTATGATTCGAATTTCGGTTATTTTTCTCATTGTTTTCCGCATACCTTTCTCAAATTGATAAAGTTGATATAGTCTTTGCATCTCTGCAGAGTCAGCCAGTGGCTACCGAGCTAACATGCGGCCTCCGCGCTGGCATAACTGCTTATTATCGATATAAAAATTTGTATGAATTTACTTGAGCGTAAGAGAAGAGGCACTTATATAGTATGTGCCCTCAATTAACATCAATAGCAAGAAGGATTAAGGTGACAGCTGTGTGTTTAAACGATGTTTAAAAATGCTTTTTACACTGAATAAGTCAACGCATAATTTCACATGTATATGTTGCCATCAGAGCAAATGCCGAAATGTGTTGACTGGTTTATACAAAATGAACCAGTTACTCAAACTCAAAGAAAGCTTCGACCAAATTACAACATGCATTCGCCTTCTAAAAATGCTAATATTAGAAGGTGGTATACAAAATTCAAAGACCTTGCCACACAAGAAAAAATATATGGCCGTCTGTCCATAAGTGAGATTACTGTCGAACGTCTAGATGATTTTTACAAGAAAATCCATCCAGCAGGCCTCTAGAGAGTTAAATCTGTCACGATATCTGTATATAAAATTATATATAAAAGGCTTCGTTTTCGTGCGTATAAATTAAAACTCCTACATACGCTTAAAGCAGATGATAAATCCAAACGCCTGGATTTTGCAGTACGCATTTTACAGAAGACATAAAACTGTAAGAACTTTTTAAACCTGATCTTTTTTGATGAAGCCACTTTTTACGTGTCGGGCAAGGTAAATAGATGTAATGTTGTGGAAATCGGAAAATCTGCACGAATATGTAGAGATGGAACGTGACAACCCAATGTTTCATGTATGATGTGTGGTCTCATGCACAATCGTCTATTTGGACTCCTTTGCTGAAAAGACAGTAACATCGCATAGTTATTTAGATATTCTAGAACAGTTTTTATTATCTCAGGTAAACGACTTACAAGGAAACATAATGTTTCAACAAGATGGCGCTCCACCACATTGCCCGTTAATGGTTCGTGAGTTTCTGGATGGTCATTTTTTAGATTGTTGGATAGAACGTGATGGAACAGACATAACAGCCTTAGATTCTTTTCTTTGAAGATTTATTAAGAGTCAAGTTCACGAGACAAAGGATCAGGACCTTGGAAGAACTTAGGACAAGAATCTTGGAAGCGCTAAAGAATATTACTGAAGATATACTTGAAAAATTAACCTGGTAAGATACCCTAATTATTTAAATTAGTTAAACGCCCTGATGTATTCCCTTTAAGTCTTCTGGTTTGTTTGTGTTTTAGTTTATTTGTTTGTTGTGTTATTCTTTACGATATTTTGGGGAAGTATATTTTTATTAAGTCTGTATTTAAATGTAAACGCAACAGTTAACTTTTCATTTAACCCTGTTAACTTTTTGAAGATCGTGTTACCAACTTCAAGGGTAAATCTTTATCAAGTGTATAAGCTACCAGATCTTAATATGTTTCCTCTTGAACTTTTCAGCCAAGAAGATGTGTAGGTAATTTATTTTATTTCTATTTTTATTTATCTTATTTTAGTAGATTCTCTTTGATCTTTATTTGAGAGTTATGCTATTACGCTTTGGGAATGCTTTACTGAATAGCGGCATGCTTAATTGAAGGACATTTACCTATTCTTTTTGATAATAGAATTTCTAAAAGATTAAAGAGATTTGTAAATTTTTGCAAAAAATTCTTGAGAGAGATGGTTGCTAAATTTACAGAAATCCAGGTAAGATTAATTTACTCATCTCAAATTTACTTGTGCAAAATTTAGTATTATTTCAACATCATGTTGTGATGCAGTGTGAACAAACACATGGATATACGTCATCCGAAATAAGTCATAATCCGACTATACAATGGAGTTAGTTTTAATATCCATTGAGAGCATTTGTAAATGGTATTTAATTGTAACAACCTCCAATATGACAAATCATCTCACCGCATAGTTTCAATAAAATTCCGTGCACATTAATTTTTCGCGTGGCCCAATAGCATTACCGATTATTTTTTAAATTAGTTTTAATGATGATATTATTATTTAACTCTTACAACTTTAATAATTAAGCCTGCTTTTATATTTCAACTGGAATCCCGTAAACAAGCATACAAACTTTTCTCATTATAATATACATACAATTTAAAACTCTTAAGAAACAAAATTGAAAAAAACAATACAACAAAATACAATTCTTTTAATTAGCCTTTTCATTAACTTTAAGTAAATATGCCAACTCTTATGGTTAATTAAAAAACAAATAATTGAGAAAAATAGGAAAGATAGCCAGTTTTCGGAGATGGGGAGCTCTAGATATAGGTAATATGTTATTTATTGATTTTGAAGTTATAAAAATTTACTGAAATATTACCTCATTTAGCTATTACTTGTTAAAATTTAATTTAAAGTGTATGGGAAAGTATATTTGTAACCTTTGAGGATTGCCAATTACGTTATGTCATGATATTGTTATTAATGATATCAGATAAACAATATGTGCTTTTGCTGCGGTTTTGTAACGTTTAATGAATATTGTTAATTGGTTTGAATTTTCATGTTGTTGATGTCTGAAATTATTCAAATAATGTTTTAAAGGGTGTAATGTTTAAATTTGTAAAGCCAGGAAGGTGTAAAAATGAATTTTTAATTAATAAGGGCATTATTTAGTTTTAAAGGAAGTTGTGTTCATCGACATTCATTTAGAAAGTTAATGTTGTTTGTTCATAAGAGTGTTATATCGCATTATATTAGGAATTTTTTATCTATAAGATTATCCAATTAGTTTTAGGATTAATTAAAATTAATAAACAATAATCTGGTTAAGTTAAAATGACTTGTCAAAGTTTTATTGGTTGGTCAAATCATATAAAAAGGACAACCATTTCTCCATATTGCTCGTTCAATTTACATCTTACAGAGAGTGCGCATGTATTGTTCAGAATAATAAAAATTAAGGTTATGTTGACCTAATTTAGCAATGTCAAAGTTTTGATGTTAAATTTAGTAATTTTTTGTTTTGATACGAAATTTATAATATAAAATAAAAATAAATAATATTTAATTATTTTGAGATTTCTTTTTTACTTTTTATAAGAGAAAATATTTCTTTGATAGTATCACAATTTTTGTTTTATTTTTGTTTATTGTTTAATTGTGACTTGTTAATAAAAATAAAATTTATTATTATCTATGAGATTCAGTTTGAAAAATGTTCTTTTTATATTACTGTGTCAAATAACAAATATATGTTAACTGCAACTGTGCCTAGAGTCAACTAGAACTGTCAGCGTTCTATTAACGTTGCGCACCTAGATACCTAATCACCACGGTCCCCCTTTCGGGAACACGAATTCGGATACGCCTAATTAGCGCGCATAAGCTCTCAAATCGACAGTGCTACCACTAACCCACTGGTGGGGGCGAGGTATATTTATCCTAACCTCTACTAGCTCTCCAGACAGTACCGCTGCTCACCCGTCGGCACCTTCTCCTAGGAGTCAGTACCTCGTCCAGCATAGGACCATTCCCCAACTCTTCGAGTTGGGGACCACTGCCCGATCGAATCTAACCTCAATTGTGGCGAGACTTGGTTTTTTAATGGTTTTGTCACCCCGATCTAACAATTTATAGGCTTGGTGTGCCCTTGACAGAGCTTCGTTCGTAAGTCTACACGTTCTAGACTCCCGGTATGTTCAGCTCAGTGAGGTGAAGTTGTCTTAAGTGTGAGAGGCTGTGTATTCGCTTCAACTCCCCTTAAGAGTAATGGCCCTAGAGCTTCTTCAGACCACGGTACTCAGTCAGCAGTCTCAGTCATAGGGTGGTTCGAATAGCATCCTGAGCACATTTACCTGGTGGCATGCAGTTTCCCATGGGTAAGAATTTAACCCTTCCTACCAGGGATAAACCTTACTTCAATTCTCCTCTAAATTCAGTTAAATAGTGTTCCTCACAGGTTCCTTACGGTGACCATAAGTGACCTTGTCCAAGGCGAGAATCAAATCCACCCATACCGGTCCACATGTTACCAGGGTCCCCCTGCTCGGTGATGAGTAACCGTCGAGAATTCGTTAACCGTACTTTCTCTACTACACATTTGATCTGATTGCATCATTCGTTGCCCTGTCATGTTTCCATACCCCGTTACCAGGTTCCAGGGATTGGGTAGAAAACAACCAGTTTTATGGGTGAACGCCGTGTGGTCTGCGCCGGTCACCGATGTGTCCCTTAATATAAGAATTTAGTTATCCATTGAAGCGACCCGCCTTAAAGAATCTCAATTTCTGGAGAGTTAGACTTTTTACAAGTTTATATTTCGCCGGAACATGATTTCAATTAAAGGTAAACAAGTAGTAGGTTAATGCCGGGTTGCAGAAACGCTCGTCAAATCTCTTATTAGTTAACGGTTTGTTAAAATTGACGGACCGTCAGATAAAAATTGGGTTGCACAAAGCTATTTAATCTCTTGTTAAACTCTCATCATGTAATTGACTGTTAACTAATTGTATACGTGGCAACATTGCAAAAAGTGGTGTTTTATTTGTCAAATTTGCATAACCTAACATTTGTGTGTGTTCAGTTTAAGCAGGTAAGTGTATTTGTATTGATTAATATGATAAAACTTCTAAATAATTTTAATATTTTAGCTTCAAAATGGACAAAAGGAATTATTCCAAGGTGGAAAAAAACCTGCTACATCAATTATGGCCAAGTAAATCAATTTTCATAAGTACGATTACATACCAATAAAATCATCTTATAAAAGTGAGGTAAAAGGAGCCTTTTAAAAGTTTTAATTACTCCTTAACTACATAAAAAACATTTTTTAAAAATTATTTTAGTTCAGGCTTATAAGTTGAATATTTTCCATAATTGTGATGTGCGTCTCTGAATGCGCATTAAGTCAATGTATTCATTCATATCAATTTAATTTCTATCATTCTATAATCCCATTGTTTTTATTACAGATATTATGCAGTACACCACAGTCAACAGTAACTGCTGAAATTGATTCCAATTTTAATCGTAGGCCTAAGGAAACCTTTTAAACACCCAAAAAACTGTTCAATTGTGTTACGAGTGAGAATGTGTGTCTTCCTCAGCTTTACCTATAGAATATACAAAAGGTGTTTATAAATAGGCCTTGCCAGGATATCTATCCACCACCGTCAAGCAAGAAGCCGTTCCTGTAAACCCTCAACATGCATTAAGCCGGAACGGGTGAAACATTAAAGATGGTACTATCATCTACCGATACAATCAAATGAAGCAGTTGGAGATTTGTATCGCAAAGGGATGCAAAGTGGTGCAATTTGTTCAGTGACCCGTTTAATTATTTTACAGTGTTGATTTGTGCATGTGTATGTGATCACCAATAAGTTATTGAAAAGTGCCTCTGGCATAAAACCGCAAGCAAACTAGAATTTGGTTTAAAGGTGATATCGATTTATTTCTTTAAGTAACTGGCTGTAATGTAGGACCTATAATTTGCAATAAATCCAGTACTGTATTTTTAATCAATCAAAATCGCTCCTTGAATTCAACTGCATCTAAACTTTAAAACGGATTGTTTCGTCTCGAAGATGCAGTTCATACCATCACTTCACCTTCCAAATCGGAGGGATGTAATAAATCTGAATCAATTTTTCTTTTTCTGTTTAACTAAAATTATGTAATGACTGAAATTAATCTGTATTATTATTATTAGGTACTTATCAAGATTTATGGTGCTATTCTCTAAATATTAACATTATGTAAATCTGTTATCTCCTAGACAACTATGTAAAATAACATTCTATATAGAATATGCTATTCACTATGCCATTTGAACCTCTGTAACTAACATTCTGTTAGTAACATTCTCTGTAAAATTATAGTGCCAAATATTGTCACCATAAACAATTAACAGAATGCAAACGTCTGAATTGTCAACGAATTTTGCAAAGAATATTCAAGTTTACTTTTAGAAAATGAATGCTAATAACGGTCTTTTATTTTTTATATATAATCTTCTGGAAGAGGATGAAAGAAGGTATTGAGTTTTTATAAAAACCAATAAATTAATAGAAGTATTAATTTTTGTTCAAAAATTCGTTCCAGAAATTACATGAGAATTGAGAGACGACAATTGCGTGATACTAAAAATCCATTTGAAATGCCAGAGCCTGAATTTAGAACACAATTTCGGTTATCCAAGAACCTAGTAACTACCCTAGTAGATCTTCTAGAACCACATATAAACCAAGCCAGAAGACAAACTGCAATATCTCCTTATTTGAAAGTCTTGTGTACTTTAAATTTTCTTGGTCATGGTTCATTTCAAAGATGCATTGGTACTAGCTCATGGACAAGCATGAGCCAGAGTTCTGTTAGTAGAGCTGTATGCCAAATTACTCAACTAATTACAAGATTATGTATGCCTGAATGGATAAAGTTTCCTACAACTGTAGAGGAAAAGAATATTGTCAAAGAAGGATTTTATGATAAAAATGGCTTAAGAGGTGTAATTGGAGCGATTGATGGTACTCATGTTAACATTATAGCACCACCGATTACTGATGAGGATCATCCGCCTCATGTATACATTGATCGGCTAAGACAATATAGTATTAACGTAATGCTTATTTGTGACGCTAACTGCAGAATTCTGGCTTGTGATGCACGATTTCCGGGATCAGTACACGATGCTGCCATATTTAGAACTTCAGATATCCGAGCTTTTTTGCGTCGTCAATATGAGAATGGTGATAATGTTAGTCACTTAATTGGAGATTCTGGTTATGGATTAGAGCCTTGGCTGTTCACCCCCTATACAATAGCTGCAGAAGGAACACCGCAGAGTCAATTTAACGTTTTGCTTAGAAGTGGAAGAAATGTGATAGAACGAACAAACGGGGTGTTAAAAGGAAGGTTTCGCTGTCTCTCTAGACATCGTCAGTTATTGTATCATCCAGCTGACGCAGCATTTATAATATATGCTGCAGCCATTCTTCATAACATCTCACTATGGGCCAACGAGGAACTGGATGAGGGGGACATTCTTGAAGGAGGGCATGATGAAAATTATCCTGCAGACAATGAAGCACTTGATTTGAACTACTTTAATTTAGGAAGAGACGCAAGAGATAATTACGTTCGAGCAAATATTGATAATATTAATTAATAAACTTTTCTTTGATAAAAATGTTATAAACATTTTATTTTAATTATTGAACTTATAGAAAACAAGAAATCTAACTATTATTTAAGATGGGATCTTCAAAATCAAAATTCGGATTTGCGAATTTATATTTGGCTACCTCAAATTTAAATTTTGCAATATCCAGAGCTAGTCTTTTTGGTTCATTATTTTCTTTAAAGGTGTCCAGCAATTCTTCTCCAACAGATTTCAACGACTTCTTTTCAGTTTGTCTTTTTCGTTTAAGCGAATTTTTACGAAATAAAGTTTTTGTAGCGCTCTCCTTTTTTTTGCTAGTTTGAAGTTCTGATTGTTGCATCTGTTGATCTGTTGATGCATCTTCAGAGGGTTCATTGGCCAAGTCTTCATATTCAATCACATCTTCGGGGGTGTCTTGTTGATCTGGCGCAGATATACATTGAAGACCCCCAGTTACATCCACCTTTACGCTGCCCGTTACAACAACTTTACCCCAGACGGCTATGCCTCTTTCTTCTATCGGTGTTAAAATTGTGGTAGAACATGGACCGCCACCCGTACGTTTCTTATGTTCCACTATTTTTCTATATTTTGCCCTAGTGGTGTTCTTCCAATCGTTAAATCTCTAGTAGAATACAACAAATTAGGTAGTCTGAAGTAAATAGTAACA
The DNA here is from genome assembly GCA_929113105.1 of Agrypnus murinus. NCBI lineage: Eukaryota > Metazoa > Arthropoda > Insecta > Coleoptera > Elateridae > Agrypnus > Agrypnus murinus. The sequence continues at coordinate 223,948,969 of OV816024.1, read as the reverse complement.
GCTTTGCCGTACTTACTTTTTTCCACTCATCACGCGTTAAAACTGGTCCATTTCCGTCACTATTTAAAATACTTGCCAGTTTTTTCCACTTTTCATGAATATAATTTGGATTAACCGTAGGATTGATGGTGCCGCTTCTAAAAATTCTATCATCTTCCATAAACTGCAGGTATTGTTCATATTGGCTGTGACTTGTTTTTTGTGATCTTTTTCGTTTTTGTGTAGGTTCTGCTTCCATAATGTTGTTGATTTTAATAACAAAAGGCTTTTCTACACAAATTAAATGCTCGATTGGCACTACACTTGACGGTAAATGAATAAAACGTCAAAATTATGAAGTTTTCAAAAAAGCGAAATAACATTTTGGGTCAAATGAGAAAATGTTACCAGGAAGCTTACAGTTTGATTTACAGAATTCCAATATTGAGTAAAATGTAAACATTCTGTTATGACACAATTTTACATAGCTATGTTCGTAACATACTGTTAAATTACATACTGTAAAATAATTTTTAGAGAATAGCACCATTAATTAAAACAATGCTAAGAAAGTTTTATTAATATTTTACAAAAATATTCATATTTAACAAAATGTATGTATTTTGAATATTAATAATTTATTTGATAATCAATTCCAAATATTTTTAACACTATATAATAATTTTTTGTATTAACTGATTATTTAAAAATTTAAAAAATAAAGCAAATTTGGAGGTTAATCGGACTTTAATTGGCCATTTGTCTATGATTAAAATAATCATTCGTTAACGGACCGTTAACAAGCCATTAACTGTCAACTAAGGTTTGTGCAACCCAAATATGTGTTGACGGTCCGTTAACGGTTTGTTATCCTTGACAGTCGTCAAAAACTTGACGGGCCGTCAACGAACCGTTAACGGTTCGTTATAGTTCTAACGGCTTGTTAACGGATCGTTAACGGATGATTAACTTTGACAAGTGTTTGTGCAACCGGGCATAAGTATTTTATCTTTGTTACAATCGCATCTATGTGTTTGTCTAGTATTCAAATAGATTATTTAACACAATAGCTATCTTTACTAGGCATCATTATCTTCTGTTCCTGTTGACATGAATGTGTTAATTAATTAAATACATATTTTTTAATAATTTAAGTAATGTGTATGATTTGGATGGGAACGAAAAGTCGAAAAAAGCATCACGAGCAACAATAATTATAGTTAAACAATTGTAAAGAATATAGTAAACTGGGACCAGCACATTAATCCTTATGAGAACCGAATTTAAGAAACTGGTTAGGATCTGATCAGAAATACATAGATCAAGGTCGAATTTGATAGCTCCGGATCTAGTTCGGATCTGCAACTACCTGATAGGTTGCCTCATAGGGAATTTATTTAAACTGGACAAACCGGCTATGTGGTACCTGATTCTAACCTAATCAAATTTGTCACACAGTATTGCGTTATAGACATTCTATCTATATACATTGTCATAGAAAACGGCTTAAAATCAACCTTATAAAGTATTTTCGTGCAATCAAATTGACAAAAAACGTAATCTTAGCAACAAGTAGATCTTTCATGATTGTTAAGGTTTTTTATTACTAATTCAATCATAATTTATTATTATCCATTCTTACTCAACTGAATTTTGAAACTCACATTTCTGCTGAATATAAACACGTAATAATAATAGTAAAATTAAAATATGAGGTCCAACGAGGTCCAATACGATTTCAATTACCACATTAATTAAATAGTAACGTAAAATTAATAATAATAAAACTGATGCTGCTTATTATCTTAAAAAAACTAAAAAATATAAGTTGGAAGGAAGAAAATCTTAAAACTATATCATATTAGAATTCATGGATGCATTATCTATAAAACTCGTTTATTTTCATATATAATACCATAAGTGGTAAAATTTTGTCGGCAAAATTTTCTTATTGTTACGAGCGTTTGTTGCATAGCAATTTCTCGAGTGACATTGTCACTAAAAACCACGAGACGTCAGTCGAGTGGTTTTTGATCAATGTCACGAGATGAATTGGCAACAAACACGAGTAAATCAAAAAGAAAATTTTGCCAAGACAAAATTTTACCACGTATGTTATTCGTTATGACTATTTCGCGAATAAACAACACAAAGAATAAAAATATTTAACATTTATTTCAATGAAACGTACAGTTTGTGTATACTATTTTTGTAGGATCGTTACTATAGCAAAAAAATTGTCAGGGATAATATAATAAGTGGTACGCTTATTATCGATAATTTTTTTTAATGTTACGAATGCCAATCCTAACGACGAAAATACAACGAGTGCGAAGCACGAGTTGTATTTTCCAAAGAATGGGGCTGGCATGAGTTGACATTTGTAAAAAAATTATCGATTCTTAAGCGTACCACGAATTATATTTAGAAAGAGAATATAATAAATTAAAATGAGGACCACAAATGCACATTTAAGAGAAAAAGCTTTATTTAATTAAGTACATAATATTCCTCTTTTAAATCAACGCAACTCATCACAAAATTAGTCATTGCGCGTAACACACTTAAAAAATGTATCTGACGTTTCTAAATTATTTTATTTGACAAGTGAAACAAACGCAAGTTAACTAATACCTAATCGATAATAATTGTTAGTCGCTTATTGTCACTACGGTACAAGGTCCTATTGGTCAATATTTTAAATTTAAGGGGCAACGATTGGCTCATTATTCAATGTATTATATTCTCGGTGAAATAAAGGGTAGGTTGCTTATTTGAACGTTTTCATTGGTAGAACAAGTTCGGAAAATTTTATAAACAAAAAATAGTCGTCGGAATAGAGAGAATTTCGTTCACAGGATAAATTTTTATTGGTTCGTATAACATTGAGTGAAATAGTCTCAATTATAAGTTTCATATTGACATACCGACGTGTAAAATTATTAGAACGCTTCTGTCAACTGTCAGCCCACGACGAGTATTTTTAATTAATTTTTATGATTGATGTTGATTTTGATGAAATATTCCTAATATTTACTTAACAGACTTGATAACAATGAAATTTAACATTGAATTTGCAACAAGTGGTGTAAAGCTTTTATTATTCTAATATAAATAGATAGCTATAAATAAATAATTATGCCTCTGAAATAAAAATCTAAAATAAGCCAGCTGTGCAATAAGTAAAAATATGCAGTTAAAGAAAGGAAGATGTTGCCAAAACAAATTTTTTATATATAATTTTCCTTTGAACTAATACATTTTACTGTCAAAACGTTAATAAACTTTAGATTACTATCTTTGCAGTCACAAATAAGTACAACTACTCAATTAATATTTTTAAACCTAACATTTGCACCATATTACAGACGCAACCGAATCCCCTGTTGAAAAATATAGGTTCTAGGTAGTATGGGAACACAATACACAATTGAAAATGGAGTTTAATTCAAGCTGTAATAATAAAAATTGGTAGGGCAATTAAAGTGAAATAAAGAAGAGATCAGTATATACAGACGTTTGGACATTTGAAGTTTTCTATTAAACCAAGCTTACAGTTTCTAAATGGAGAAATTTATTTTTCTCTGTAAGTAGGGGATCAACTGACATACAATGTACGTTTAATTTGTAGAATCCTCAGTACAGAGCCCAAGCTTTTATCGGAAACATCGATATCTGAATAAGGTTAGTAACACTTTGAGTACCAGAACAAAATCTGCAATTTTGCTCCACGAACCAACGTGTAGTTTTAAAGATTAGTTACGATATTTTAATTTTCAGTTAGGAAATTGTAAAGGTCATTTTAGAATACTCCTTTCAATGGAATGGAAATAAAGTTCATTATACAATTTAGCAACATATATGTTCATCCTCAAGCTTGTTATTGAAAATAATCTTTGTATACATCTCCATATAAAATAAGGCAATTAAAACATTAGAGCAGACGAGACATTAATACTAGATAAATGTGCCTCAACGTTGAAAGGCATATAAACATTTTCTTCCTAAGAGCGAGAAAGGAAATCAGCACCCAAGATGGACAGGTTATTGTTAGGGAGACCTTGCTAGGTATACATAATGAAACTACACAACAGCATCAATCTAAAGTTCAAAACTACGTTTTATCGGCATGTAAAAGATCTTGCGTAAAATTAAAATTTAAAAACATGCTATTTTCCACGGAAATATATTCAATTAACATAAGAATCGCAAATACGTATACATACAATAAGAACGAAACAAATAACAACTATTAGACATTAGGTATAATGGAAAGAAATAAATCAAAACTCAAACACAGAGTCGTACTGTAAAATAAATATTTCGGGGTATATAGTCGTACTCGCACAAGATGAGACAACCCTGGCGGGAACTTTTAAAACTATGTGTCGAGATGAGGGGAGTTGAGTTGGCCTGATGAAGCAGAGATTTTCTTGAAGAGGATTTTCTTCTAGAGTAAACTGTGAGCTGTAAAGAATTTGTAAAGAAATTTAAAAATTCCAAAACAAGAATTTAGGTGTTTTTACTTATTTCCTCCTAAATAAAAATTATAAATTATTACTAAATTAAAAATAAAATACTCTGCTGATGCCAGTAACTGCTCAAATAAATAGTCAATCCAAACGAAAACCAAAAGACCCCTGTAGCGGGGTCCAATAACGGAAACCCCGTTAAGAACATATATGTTTTGTACTAAAGCAAAGGCTTCAATGTCATTAAAACTGTGAATATGAGACTTTAAAATTATGCTGCAAAAGATCTCGTTAGTATTGACTAAAAAAGTTTTGTCAATTTCTAATAGAAAATTTTTTTTAGCTGTATAAAAATTTCGTTACGCAAACCTGCTGCTAATTAAAGTTATTTCAATTAAGAATTAATTAAATTAAAAAAAACTCAAATTAATAATGTTTTTGCCATGCTCACTAAACATTTAATCAATCTTTGCTTGGAGATTGTCGATAATTTTTTGTTGGATTTCTGTATGACAGTTTTGGATATGGCAAAGTTTGTCAAGTTAATAAATTACCTGTACCTTATGTGTAATGTAATTAAAATTTGTTAGATAAATTAAAATTTATTTTGTAAAGTGCGATGTGGCATTGCACGCGCACCTCTTGCGATTGATGTTAATTCGGCGCTTGGATTTAAGCCTGAATGAGGTATTTACATAGGGTGCTAGTTCTGTCTGTCTGTCTTAAGGTATTGTTTGTGAATTCAACACCCTGTTTTAGATTTTATAAATGGGGTCTATGAACATAGACTAAAATAATTAAATGTATAGTTAAATGTATCACTATATAACAAAATCTGTTATCAACGCGACAAGCTATGTATGTATGTCAAATTATTAAGAATAAGTTTAAATTTTTTTAATAAATTTTTATTAATTTATTTTTGTAAGCTGTTTTAATTTGCTAATAAATTTGTTTCCGTTATTTTATGATTATTAGGAATAAGCGTTAATCGATTCAACAAACATAATTTCTCTATATCTATTGGACAAAAAATGTATATTTTTAAAACAAACAATTTACAATTTTTTGTTGACTATATACTAACAGACTTTCAATTATTTTAAACTGTCCTTTATCCATTTTATATACATTTTTCTTTCAATATACTAAAAGTATTTTTTGCAAAAATTTTAATTTTACAATTAATTCTTTAAAACACAACATAAAACCGCAACATAATAGAAAGCAATTTAACTGAAAGGAAGATATTAAAGCGAAGCTAGACAGTCCATCAACAGGTAAAAGTCCAGAACCTTCAGGAAAAATTTAAATGCCAGTAGAAAATTTATGAAACAAAATAATACTATTGAATATATTTAAAGAGAAATTGATAAATGTTTATTTCATAATTAAAATGATTATCAGGTAATTGCATTTTGTAATTGGACTGTACAAGGCTTTCTAGGAACTAACACTAAGCAAAAACCAATATCATATTTATTTTAAAATTTATTTTTCTAATACTAATAAATTTAACCTTTTTTTTTTAGTAAATTCTGTAATAGAATTTTATAGTTTGATATTCCGTAGCATTCTAAAATTAATTAGTTTTTCTGTTGGAAGTAAACTTTAATGACTTTTGGACACGATAGCAAACATTTTGTTTGTGAAGTTAACAACACAGCTTCTATAGGTACGTCATAAATTTTTATGTCCTAACATTTGAACATTTAAATGTGGTCTGACCAATTTTTCTGACCTACAACGAATATGTATAATCTATATATTTCTGTAGATTATGCATACGGGATTGGAAGCGAAATGAACGATGTATTTGAACTGTAAGTTCTAGCTTTAAAAAATTTGATACGTAACCATATCCACGTAAGCACTAAAGAAATTTCTCTTCCAATAATTACTCATTACATTTAATTCTTTCCTTACCCTGTAACAAACAGTTTTTCCTAGTTAAATTTGTATTTTAATTATTTCTTTCTAACGTCATCTAGGTTTGGCATTGTTACTGCAAAATATCGATTTTTCTGAAGTTTTCTGGCTTCCCTATTCGTCGAATAATAATAAAAACCAATTTGTAATCTCGTAACAATTTTATTTCGACTGACGTTTTGACACAGCCTAGACGAAGATGTTAAATTTGGTGCTGTTTAAATTTTTGTGATTTAATAGTGAAATTTCCCTTTTGATGGTATAATTATTAAAATGGTATTGTGAAATACTGAAACTTTTGGAAGTTATGGCATAACAAAATAATAGTTTTCTTTGTAATGCGAAGTGGTACTTTGTCGACGATTTTGGATATCTTCCCTTTGAATCTGGATGGTAACAATTTTTAGATAAAATTTCCTCTTGTTTTATTGACGTGATCAATAAGCATTTTTTTACAAGATAATTATTATGTATAGGGAATTCCGTTTGGCGTTAAATTTAGTTCGTCTTTTAATCCAGTTTCACATCTTGATGCCAAACTTAAAATTGCAACCCCGTTCGTTTGGTGTAAAATGACGAATATACCTTCGTGTCTGTTAATTATAAAGAAGAATCCTAATTGTATTGATTTAGAATTTTTGATTTAGAAAGCTGCAGTTGGATCTAAGGCATCAACAATGGTCTTGTCATCCCCAATATTTTAAGTATCTAATCGTGGCAACTGGAACCCTTTTACAAAAGGTTCTTACCAACCTAGTGAAGAGGTGATCATCTATTAGTCACCAAAAAAACGTTTGTAGACAATATTTATTTTATTGAAATGACCAGGTGGGTTCTTTATATTTTATTTTCATGTGTAAAGGTCACTTAGCTAGTTGTATTAAAATTTAAAAGTTAATTTAGTCGATTCGTAAGTAATATTTTCAAGTTAACGAAGGTCCTTAATGTGACAAAAAGCATTTTATATAAAGTCCATTTCTTGAGTAACTAAGGAGTTTAATAACGATCAAGCTTCGATTTTATAACTATTTTTAAACTAGTTATAAATGGTTTAGATTAATTTATAGAAGCGCTAGGTGTTTAACCGCTTATTTTTTCATTTAACATTATTATTAATGATAGTAAACATTAGTTAAATAACAACTAAAGGTTTTCCAGTTAATAATTAATCCAATAATTGGATAATAATTTTTATGTTTGAATAAATAAATAAATTAAATTATTGTTGTTATTTATTTTCTTTTATTTGTTGTGAGATATTTAGTGTTATTTAGTGAAGAAATTCGGTTCTTACATGGTTAGAACAGATTGACTTTAATGTCTATAGCTCCGTTATTGTCGAAAAGTACGGATAACACTTTATTTGTTTAAACTAGTCATCCTGGCGGCCATTCTCTATAGCTCTGTATAATTAGCAGGCATTCCATCTAACCTACGACCTGCTTTAATTTAAAAAGAGTCGTGCTTATTCTTCAAGCTAAGCCGAGGCCTTTTTAAATTCAACGTAAGTATTATTGCTGAAATTAATTTCCTTACAATTGACGCCCAAGTGTGGAACTTTTGTATTTGAAAATAAAAAAGTAGTTTTGTAAAAAGTTACAACCTTTTATACTAACGGGAGATTTTAGTTAAGGCATTGTAGGTATGTAGACGTTGAGCATAAGCGACTGCTAGCATATCAAAACGTTTTCATTTTATTAATACTAACGAAAGCACGCAATGTCGTAATCGATAGTTGTGATTTTTGAGGCAAATACCTAAGACTTTCTGCAAAAACATCTTTAGAGCGGACCGTTATATGTAATGTTCACTATCAGTTCCGCTTCTCAGGAAGCTCGAATGACGATCCAAATTATAGCTGTCGTTAATGATTTGCTGCAAACACAGGCTTCATTAGAAAAATAGAATGAAATATACATTTCTGACGGAAACGCTTTTGAACTGTCGACCTCGTTAGTTGGCTAAAGGACAAACTCATGGAGTTGTTTTTGGACCTTAGCTCGATCGCAGTTTACATTGCATAAGCCCATCAAGCCAGGACAGTCAGATATTCAAGACAGGACATCGATAAATTTCTGTTGATTAGGAAATAAGTTACCAAGGAGGAGGTGTAGGTGCATGTATGGTGCAGTAGTATGTACGCGTCGGGAAGATTTATCGTTCATCGTAAGCTAGACTAGTGATAGTTGCGCTCACCTGTACAGTCAGCTGAACGACGGTCACGTTTAAAAAGAGGCATGGGGCCATAACTCCGTCACTGTAGAACGGACGTCGCCTGTTACCGGTCAATTAACTACATCATGAAAGCTGCAACCTATTGATTGAATCATCTCGCAGTCTGGTCGTTGATGAGAGCCTTGACCTTACATATCAGTTATGACCAGGTTGTACCAGTATTTTTTTACATTTTTGCCATCTTTTACAAAAAATATGTAAAAATTATTTTATTTTATAATGAAAACTATAAATTTCGTGTTGAATAAGCAACGAATAGAGGAATGTATTCCGGGTAAAACATTTAGTGTGTCCCATTTAAAAGAAGTACAACTTCATTTTCCCGTTATTCTGAAACACCCTATATAGTTGTAAATATTTTTAATGTATGCAGCTTTGGCAACAGATAATCTTTTGTTTTGAAAGTTTTTCTGGATATTTGATAGTTTAGGAGATATCGAAAAATTATGCACTAAATTGAAATCCTGTATAAATGACCTACTATAAATGAATCGTTTATTTTAGCAACACCTACTAAGTGACTTTCTGGCCATCTTGTATTCATATAGAATAAGATTAAGTCACGCTAATTGTTCAATCTTAGTCGTCGATCAAGACTAACATTATATCTATAAAATGAGCTGAATCCATGACTTACATTTTTTATATGACCTATATAGAGCAATTTTATCACTCCTGTAAAAGTAATAAAGTTAAAAATTTGTAAATGAACAACCCAAGCAGCACAAAATATTGGCAAACGATTGGAGCAATATTGAACCTACATTGCATAATAGGGGCAATATTAGCATAATTTAGCCAATATTGGTTTTTGAGAGTATGTTTTAATAATATTGTGATAATAATGGCGGATTATTTAAATGCAATATAACGATTTACTATTAAAAACCAATATTGAAGGATCATTTAAATGCAATATCCCATAGATGTTTACAATAAATATTCTAACAATATTGTTTTATAGTATTTATTTTCAAATTATTGAGTCAATATTGGTGCATTATTCGCACAATAACTTTAGTATTTTTCTTTTAAATATCATTTAGCAATATTGAACGATTATTTAAATACAACATTGCATACATATTTACATTAAATATTCTAGCAATATTGCTTTATAATATTTATTTTTAAATTATTCAATCAATATTGGTGCATTATTGGCAGAATAACTTTAGCATTTTTCTTTCAAATATCATTTAGCAATATTGAACCATTATTTAAATACAACATCGCATACATATTTACAGGAAATATTCTAGCAGTATTGTTTTATATTATTTCTTTATATTTATAACATTATTTCATGTTTATTTATGTAGTAATAATTTTCTCAGTAAACGATTTAATTATATTGAAGACAATAACCCCAAACGCAAAGCCCAAAAAATGAAAACCTGGTTCACAACTGTCCAAAAGTTCAATAGCGACCTCAAACTTCAAAATTGGGACATGAATATTATTGAGAATTTATGTCAATTGAAAATTGCAATAAGGACTCATGAAATTTATATAAAGAATAATTAAAGCGGATGCTTAGGAAAGAGAATATTTTATCAAGTATGTTGTGCTTGTATTTTATTTAATTCATTCTAGGCTAAATAACAGAACCCTACACTAACATTAGTAGTTACTGATTAATTAATGTAAGTGAACTTATTATTATTATAATTACTACTAAATATTGTTATAAATAGTTAAGGTTAAGTAATCAAAAAAATAAAAACATGATGTATTTTAGGTACAACGGTAACAATTAAAAAAATTTAAGAGAAAAGAAAAATTCACATTCTGAATGAAATTAATGATTATAACATCTACTAATAGGATGCAATTGCACACTAAATGCAACAAATTATTATAGCTTTATATACATGAAAGTCAAAGAAATGAATTTATCCTGCACATCTATTGTTTTTTATCATGCTTTTATCAATTATGTAATTTGTTAATTGCATTTATTAATTTATAGTGTTCTGAAGAGATTATAAATATAATCGAAACCGGTCAGCTAATGTATTAATGCGTTAAACCCACAATTGTCCAAGAAAGCCAATAAGAATATTGACGAAGAGGTCAAAATAACACCAGTATATCGCCAAAGCCAGCCAAACATGCATGTTACGTTACATTTTAACAAAACAAGAAAAAAAGATACAATTTTGTAAACGAAAAAGTATTCGTTACGCTTCGTACCCCTGATCGGAAAGCTAAATTTCTAAGAACTCGGTTATTGAGGGTAGATGCTTATAGGTCAAAAATTCACAGTTCCTTCAGATTATATTGTAAGAAGTTTAAAATAAGCGAGTGTGTGAGCGTGCGACTTCATTATTTTGATTTGATATTTTGATGATTGAACACAGCGGCGGCGGATGCTTATGTGAACAAAGGTTTGTCAGTGTCGAGCCAGGACCAATGTCGTTATATTGTGTGACACCATTATTGTATTTAGGAGGCTGTTGTACGCATGTACATAGATAAGTTTACGCACAGACATAAAAGAGCAGTGTTTATTTCTTATTACAAGAACGGACCAGTCAATCGGTTTTGGTGTGAATAGACATCCTCCCTTTTACTATTTTATATATTTTAAGATTATTGTTGTTTCAGTTTAGATATTTCATTTTGTTTATAATTTCACTTAAATAAGTTTCCGTCTTTTCTTTTATTGTCTATTTTTAAAAATTAACATTTAATTTCTTCGAATAAATTTGTGTACTTGTGTGTGTAGTTAGTTTTTAATTTTATCTTTTTTGCGACAACATTATAAACCAATATTTAAATCAACATTGCGCCAATAAACCATACTATTATTGAGCAATGCTTAAAGATCATATATGAAACCAATAAACTAGAATATTATTGGGCAATATTTAAAATCGGCATTGCACCAATAATACAGAATATAATTGAGAATTATTTAAAATCAACATGGCACCAATACATGATACTATTATTGAGCAATGTTTAAAGTCGATATTGGACCAATAAAGTAGAATACTATTGAGGATTATTTAAAATCAATATTGTACCAATAAAGCAGAATGTTCACATTTCTATGTTGGGTCAATATTTGTTAGGAACATTGTACCATTATTGCCGCAACGTCTAGCCAATATTCCACCAATATTTGGTGCTACTTGGGTAGAGTTTTGTTTTATCTCTTGGTACTGGTTTAAGAAGTCTTGAGACGGGATAAACATGTTAAAGTACCTAAATTTTACATTCTTGGTAGCCGAAGTAAAATCAGAAATCTTCATTATTTTGACTTATCCATACCTGAATAAACCGTTATTTTACCCACGCCAAACTTCAACATCAATAAAGTAAGCATTCAGCTTTGTCAAATTTATATAAAATTTAAAGTATCATAGTTCTGCAGTAATTAATTTTATTAAAACAATTTTTGAACCATTCCGCATTTATCAGAGGAGAAAATTCTAATGTGGAGTGAGTGACTTAGCATCCCCCACCATATAAACATAAATTAATAACCAAGATCAGTTTAAAATAGGCCACAATTTTTGGCCATTAGTAAATAATTTGTAAGAAACAGGGACATCAGGTTTAATTAATTAAAGATTATATTCATTGACTCCAAACCTAGTTTTGAAATCACCCATTTACTGAGATATTCACCCAACCCACTCCTTGAACGTCAAGAAATTAAATACGTAAAACTCTGAACAAAAACATAGGCCATAGCTTCGGACTAATCAAAGACTATTCTCTGTCAGCACCTCACTTTAAAATTTCAATTTTTGATAAACGTTTTTAAGTGGTTTAAGATAATTACTCAAAAATTAAAAAAAATGAAATTCGACAAAGTAGGGTTACTAACTTTATTAATGACAAACCTTAACAATCACGGACATTGACCAGGTAAATCCATTGTGTGCTATGAACTTTCAACTGTCGTGTGGTATTATTACATTAGCCGACCTTTCAGTTAGCTGAATAAACGCTATAACAAACGAATTTTCGCAATTTTATTATAAATAAATATTTTATACAATTAGTGTTTGGTAAAAATCTATTGAAAGGCTCTGAGAAAATTCACCAGCCAAAATAACTTACCGCGAGCCTCAAACAAGACATCAAGACAAAAAGCAAAAGTAAAAGTAACAATCGAGTCGCTTCCTTATTGTGTCGCGTTTTATTGTCGAGATCTTAAATCTTAGCTTACAATGGGAAGTAGATTTTTAAAAATTTTTTACTTGTATCACAGTTTTTCAAAGATAATTTTAGTACCTAACTATAGGTAGGTATATGTAAACTGTATTAGAATAAAGATAATTTTAGAAAAAAATCATACTTTAAAAAGGTAATTCTCGGATGCGTAGAATGTGCCTAAGAATACGTACACCTTATTAGACGCACAATCGTTTTTGCTGAAGCTTCGTTTGCGAGCGGCGCGGCCGGCGCGTTAAAGCGATGTCTAATAACTCTACCTAGAACTGTTTATAGTTTTACCTAGCTGCATCTCAATCTTATTTCAAAGAGCTGAATAGTAAAGAGGAGAAGATTTTCTGACTAACGCTTTTAGTAAATGGTATTCCAATGAAAACGCTAAATGATGTGAGTTTGGTACATTTTCCATAAACGCCAAAAGGTATGAATTTGGCGAATTCTGCCATTTGTATGAAGACTTAATGAAATATCCTCAAAAGTTTTTTAAATATATGAAGATATCGCAGACTGCTAGCTGCGAACAAATAATCTAATTCATTATATTTTCTGAAAATAGATATTAGATATTGCACCTAAGCTTGTGGGTACAGTTCAAAGTATATAACCAAAAATTTGTTGTTTGTTTTTAAGTAACCATTTTATGGTATCACAGATACCATCTTGACGTGTCTATTGCATTATTTTATTTCCTTTTTTCTTGAAAAACACATACGCAAATACGTGTGACAGATAAATATCAATTAAAAAGGAGACCTTACAAGCAGCACTTCGCCTCTTCATAAAAAATATACCAAAATAAACAAATTGCTGCTATACAACCATTTTTGTTTTTTTTTCTCGATATTCCATTATATTCATATACATTGTGTATATACAATGTTCAAAATTTTACATTATTTTATTTGTATTATCAATGATTTGTTTACCTCAATCTACAACAGAAAACTGCAGTTTGTTTTCGGAAGAGGATTTTAGACATTTCCGTTACAGTTAAGTAAACATTATTATTTTCATTGACTATTTTGTTTTAGCACAATGATAATTTTTGCAAAACTCGAATTATGCTGAAAATACGGTAGATTCGAGTAAATAAGTCAGTGCTGTCGCAAATAAAAATAAAGAAAAATAAAATAATGGCATTTTTCTAGATCTTTCGACAAGTAAAGACTTGAAAATTAAACGGCATCATAGTTTTTTGTACAAAATACACTTCAGCTTGAGCTATCTTTAAAGATTGGCCAAGTATGCTTATTAAATGCAAACACATAACTACATTCAATGATTAAAAATTAATAAAACCACTACAGATCAATTAGACATAAATATTATAAAGCAAATCGATTTTTAATTAATCTTTAATCTTTCAATTTCTTTTCCATCAATACTCTATTTTCCAGAAACAAAGAACCTTACCTCCGCAAGTAAAGATAATTGGCCCATTTCCCTCATTTCCAGAAAGAAGGTCTAAATCCTCAACTAAAAAATTCAACAGGAAAAACCTCAAGAACATGAAATTGGTTTTGTTTTCAAGCTTTTTTTACAATACCTTAAAGAGGATTCTTGTTTTTCATAAAATATTTAAGACTTTAAAATGTTGAATGAAAAAGTAAAAGGCGTAAAAATAAAGAAAAAAATATATAACAATTTCCAGTTTTAACAAAGTCATCCTTCAACATCGCCCTACAAATACATTTTCGCCTTGTTCTTATTGCCAATCCACTTTTGAATATTTAAAAAGTGCAATTTTTCACATGCGAACCCGTTTGCTAAATAATCCATGTGGAAATCTATTTACAAAAGGTAACTTTGTCAGATTACATAAATCAATCTGTATTTCTGACCACGACTGTGATTATGATTTTTTCTGAAACTGATCATTAGATTACCTGCTTTTATTAACCGGAATTAACCTTTGGAATACATATTTGTTAGGTAATTATATATCACGTAAGTACATTTAATAAGAATTCGATTAAAAAAGTGGGACTTACCTAGCATTTTAAGAACTCTTCTAGAAGACTGTCCTTGCTTTTGTTTGAAGGTACCACTTTTGTTGTTAGTATTATTGATTAAATTCGTGCTTCTAATTGATTCACCAGATGTCTTTTTCATTCTGTTGGAACTTCTTAAGCGAAGACCGATCAACGCGTACAAAACTGTAATTAAACTCATAGGCGCCAAAAAAAACACAAATGTGGAAAACTCGAACGAATGCGGTATTATAGTTCTTGCAACGTGACACATTTCTGTTTCGGGTTCACCTTCCATGTAGGCATCAACATCGAATTGAAGAGCTTGGGGTATTGCGAAAAAAATTGCCACCACCCAGATAATTAATATAAATTTAACGGCTCGAGAAAGTTTAGACATTGTGTGAGATAGAAACGGATGGCAGATAGCCAGATAACGTTCAACGGTAAACGCTGTTATCGTTAACACTGTAGCATTAGCAGAAGTTTCTGCAAATAGTCCTCTGAGTACACAGAATGCTTGACCGAATATGTATGGATACCTTGACCAAATGGAATACATTTCCTGCGGTAATCCGGAAACCAGAAGTAATAAATCGGATATAGCAAGGCTGAACAGGTAATAATTAGTAGCGGTATGCATGGACTTGTTGCGCGAAATTACCACGCACGTACTAATATTTCCTACTAATCCCGTAAAGAAAATTATTACATAAATAATTGTAATAGGAATAATTACATACAAACTATCTCTTCTTGGCCCAAGAATATCAAATAGGGTTATATTTGTATAGTTTACGTCTACTTCTTCATAAGGAATTTTATATTCCGTATAAGTTTCCATTGTTATTCCGGTTTCCATTGTTGTGAAAAGTTTTAAAACACTAAGTTTCAAAAAACATTTTGTCTGTTATTTTATTAAAAAAGCCACACATTTTATAAAACTAACACATTTTATACGTAACATCATTATATTAACACTAAAAAAGTGATTTGTATCACTGAAAGAGAAAGTTTTATTTGACGTCTAGTTGCGCGGTGCAATCGTATCTTCGCTTTTCCGATTTTCCTCGGTGAGCTTTCTCGGCAATATCGCTGATACTGAGTAGACGGAAAACTGTTCGGAACGAAGCACAACTGCGGCTAGAATTCGCGCTTATCCACTTCAGCCGCACGCGCGGTGGTGATAGCATGATAGCAAACCGACAACAAATACAGGTTTTTATAATTATTAGCCATTGGCTTATACCTTTGAGCAAGACCTTGAATAACATCAAAACATTACTCTATTTTTTCGTACCCATCTGAATCAAAAATTTGTGAGTAGAGCCGCTAACTATTGACATTTATCTATAACCTACTTTTAAATATCAAATTCAAATAAGCACTATTTTTAAAATTAAAGTAAATAACTTATTAATTTTATAAACAGTATCCGCAATGCATCGCAAAACGTTTTAATATAAATTTAGTTTTTACGTTAGTTTTTAAGTAGGTAGGAATATGCAGCTGTAAGAAATAAGAAAGTTTAGATTTATGTTTGGGATAGAAAAAAAATATAAATAAAATAAACATATGGGCAATACAACTACCAAAAAAAGTTAACAGAAAACAGAAAACGTTTCAAATCTTTTATTATGTCATACCTCCAAAATATGAGATATTTTTATTTTTTAATCTTAATCGTTTAAAGTATGAATGCATTATTTGAAAAACCGGTCAGCATACATTGGCTCACAGTCAAAATAATACCTTTGAAGAAATTTTGCATCTAAAAGTGTAATAATGAAATAAAGTAATATTTTCCCCCTAATTTAAATAAGGTTTTGTAAAATAGACTTTTTTTTAATCATACGTTGACCTAAACGAAGATTATTTATTAAATTCTTCATAACATAATATAAAAACAAACACATGTTAGCATATAATCTATCTAGCACATAATAGCATTTGGCTGCCAAAGTTTTTGATGTTCAAGTGTGTAACTTACAGTTTTGTCGAACTGCAAAACGTTTTGTATAAAAACGTTTTTTTTTTGATTGATATAAACCCAGCCTTAGATATGAGCATGCTCCAACAAATGCATGCACATTAGTTGATATTTTAAAACAAAACAGTGCGTTAATAGCTCATTTGAGTGCTTTAATAGCCCAACTTTTTCAAAGTTGGTAGCATTGAAAAAACAATTAAATTTTGGAATTGCGGTTTTTTTATTTAAATAGGGAATAAAAGTCGCAAAATAGAAAAAATAGCATAAAAAACAACTCGTTTCATAAGTCATTATTGCTCTCGTCCTTTAGAAAACTCGCCGCAAGCGGCTCGTTTTCTAGATTTGGACTCGTGCAATAAATCTTGCCTTATGAAACTCGTTCTTTAATATACTATTATTGTATAGTCTATTCATTTTATTCCGTTTATTTTTATGTTTGTGCAAGATGGTTCGCTATAGTATGGTAGAAGAAAGAAAATTAACTATTTTCTTTTATCAAAACAATAAAACTTTTCCTAAGATTTCTGAAATCTCAAATATGTAACAAACCACTTGCAACAGTCCAACATATCGATGATTTGACACGACAAGAAAATAGAATTATGAGCAAAATCAAAAACAGGCTCAAAAAGATGTTTAGTCTTCAAGATGAGCGATGGATAGTAAGAAAAATTTGTACAAAATTAACTAACGAAGTAGAAAAATATTTACAAAAAAAAGTGAATCCAAAAACTGCACGAAGAGCCTCAAGAAAAGAAAATTTTCATAGAAGAATTGCCAGGAAAGAGCTATTTATTAGTAATAAGTTACGTATTATTTATGCAAAAGAACACTTAAAATGGTCGGATGTAATCTGGGCACCAACTTACCTATTGCATGAATCCCTCACGTAATGTCGGCACCAAAGTTGAAAATACTCTTGAATCCCACTTGTTATCTGGGCACTAGAGCAACTTTGAATACAATTGATCCTGAATATGGAATTGGAAAATTACATTTTATATTGAATAAATAGTAGACCGGGCCGAAACTTTCATACTTACCCGCGCCCATCCGTGTCCAAAGGGGGGCCCTTTTTGATTTGCAACTGATTTTTGTAATAGTGCAGAAAACGCCTTTAAAACGTAAAAACTAAAAAAAACTAAATATGGACATTATATCACAATTTTAAACCAAGCTCCTTAACTTTAAGGAAATCATAGTTTCAGACTTACACGCAACTATTCGCTTAATTCGGGTTCCACGAGTTAGAAGAAACTTCTAATAACCAAGAATCTGCTTATGGGTTCCGAATTAACCTGTAATTCACCACGAGGTGGCTGCGTGTCGAGTTCAGACGTGGTAATCAACACCTAAGTTTTGTTATTAATTATTTTATTATTTGCTTTTTGATGTTGATGCAAAATACTATCCCTTACTTACAAAAGAAGGCTACTTTTTTTTAGCATGCAGCTTAGATCTCATGTATCCAACTCTTGAATTCCCACCACAAAGTTGAAGACGCTTCTGTTAGTAGCTTTATATATCTTTCCACAGATTGGATGTGACATGGAAAGCTCTAGATTATTTTCTTTTTTTATGACTATTTTCAGTTCGTCATCACTTAAGCGCTTAGTAAGTGGAATCTCTGTGATACCGCTTTCAAACCAATATATGATATCGATGTAATAATTTTTTATTTAAAATTTAAAGGTGGGATTGCCTATACACGTCTGACGTTTGCGTCTGACGCGTGCATCGGTCGCATGATAACCGATTAAAGGGAAAGCAATGTTTTTGATTTCCTCTAGCTGCGACCCGCCGCAATATATTTCGGTTGACGGATGCGCCATGGAGTCGTCTGCTTCCAAACCAGTCCAGACGTGCGTCTCAGAAACAGCTGATTGCTTTTATTAATTATAATTGACAGTGTATTTCGACACGCCAACACGATTTGGCATCGAAATGGCAACAAAATTTTGCTTTACTAATGAAAAAGATTGAATGCGTGTCTAGTTGTCCTGTCCTATACGATATTCTGACTCTCGGTTGCAGTACATTTCAAACGAGCATTTCTAGCAATTCTCCGTTGTAGTGCCTATGTTGTAAATTTATCTACGCTACCAATTTCCATTCTTTTTTCCGTGCTTTGATCATCTAGAAATGGCTGCTCTGGCTAATGAAATGAATACTTTAATATACTGTTATGTACGACAGCATCATAAAGTACTGTTTATGACATAGTATTGTGGCTATAAATAGCTCTATATAGTACCTACTGTGTTCCAAGGCAACTAGTATATATTTTATGTTTCACTTGCATATTATTTCTTGTTTGTACCTGTGATACGAACTAGATAAACAAGTCCATAACAACCAAGGCATTATAAATGGACATTATCGTTTATAACGCCCACTTAGTGTTTCTTACTTCAATAGCAATTTGGACTATTGCAATAGTGTGTCGTTTTGCAATAGAACAAATAACATGAGTATTTGAACGTAGTTTCTGGGCGCGAGATCCACGAGTTCTTTTGTGTTCGTAGAAATTTCTTAGATAAAATTAACTTTTCCTTTAGATGATATGAGCTATTACGGATTTTTTTTGTTTTCATGTTGGTAACAACCAACCGCAAAACATTTGAATTTAAAATTTCATATCTCTATTTGACTTGTATTTTGAGTTGTTACCTTCCAACAAACATAAAAATTCATAGTTTTATAAATATGAACAACGTCCTTAACAACACCAACAATTATAAAAATTAAAACTAATTTTCTACTTCTACATAAAATAAAATCTTGTATGCACCACGAGCGGTAGTAGATGGTAATGCTTATTGGGAGACTTCCATTCCTTGATTCCTTCAGGCCCTCGGGCTGAAACATTGTTGCCCCCCTAACAGTATTGTTACGAATGATAATTTTATTGTTACGAAGCTAGGCTCGCTTCGTTCTCACTTGTCTCCACCATGTTATGAATAAAAATAAATGCAAAAATAAATACACTCACTCTTTATCTAATCTATTAATTTTATTTCTTAAATCTACCTAACTTATAACTAAGATTAATTCTAAATATAATTAACACAATTTTTACTTACCAACTAATCATAAATTCTAGGGCCATTTCCCTCACACTGGGTATGACAATCGAGAAGGACTTTACTGCTTTCATTTCACCATCTAACTATGTAACTGACTATCCTTTTCGATTGTCACTTTCCATCTTGACTCTTCATCCCTACTATCATTTCTTCTTGCAATCAAGGATGGCCCAACTTGTCCCAATTAATCAGGGCAGTGTCATAATGCTAGAGTCAGCATTACTTACTTTTGTGAGCAATAATGCTGTGCTAGTATTATGACACACTTTACAAATTGCAGAGTAGCTTCATGTCATACTTGAAATCAATTTGTTTATCTTTATTACTGGGTCAAATAATTTAGAAATGAGTTCTGTAATAATTGTTGTAACATATTTTTGGAATAATAAATTTTTAGAATAATGAATTGATTTAATTTTGTTATGAGTTTTTTTTCTTTTATTTTATACTTCGTCACAGTATCATCAGCATAACGCCCTTGATACATAAATAACTAATATATCCAATTTTCTTGTGTCAAAAATAGATATCAAAGATTAAATTGATTTTTGTACGTTAAATCAACTCGTACATAATCGGACTTTATAGACTCGCCTGTTTTGTAATAAATGGTAAATGTATAGTAAACTGGACTCGTCCATAATGTACTAGCTACATAAATAGCTATTTTTATTCCAAATAAATTATTTCGTAGTATGTATACAGACCACTTCCAAATATTTAACATGATCATTTTGTCTACTAAACTTTTTGACAATTTTAATTCGTTTCTAAACTTTTTTAATCATCTTCTAAAGTCCCTCTGGCACTAAACAGCAAATCAATCACTGATACGAGGAGGTATTGAAAAATTTTAGCCCACTATAGAAACAAACAAAATTTGAAACTCTAAATATTTTATTATTCAACATAATCTCCTTAATTAAATACATTTATTACAGCGAACCTGCAACGACTCTAGACCTTTCAAAAACATACTCTCGTCTTGCTCTGCGAACCAGGTCTTCGCAGCTCCTATAACCTCTTCGTTGAAAGAAAATTTAAATTAAATTTTTTAGTGTAGGGAAAATAATATAGTCGGACGAATCCAGATCGGGTGGTAAAGGAGGGTGTTCGAGTAATTTGAACCCTAAATCACAAATTGTTTTCATTGGAATGTGCGATTTGTGTGCAGGGGCATTGTTTTGCAAACACAAAACATCTTTGGACAACGTTCCGCGATTTTTTCCCTAATTTCTTCTCATATATGGTGATCAGTAACGTCGAGTAACAATTCCCAGTTATTGTTCTACTCTTTTTCAGAATCTATCATGATTAGTGTTTCACAAGACAAGATTTCTTGTCTTGTACGACTACTTCTTGTCTTGTCTTGCAAAACAAGACAAGAATTCTAATAAACGCTTGTTTTGCTTTATTCTTGCAAACAAAAATCTTGTCTTGTTTGCAAGACACTTGCTTTTTCTTGTCTTGCATGTTTGCAGTTCGAATTTACGCCGGGACTTCTCCGCTTCTTGATTTTCTTGGAATTCTTACACTGTTGCAACTCGGCTGCAATTTAGCTGTGCCATTCTGTTAATGAATCACAACCTCATTGTCACTAATCAATTGGACTTCGCGTAGCATATGTATGGACCGATACAGCGTAGTCAATATCGATAAAACATTTAACACAGGCAGGAACACATTTAAGGACAGATAAATGGCGCAGATAACGAAATAAATATGAATGAAATGAATTTGCTTATAAATGGGTAAGCAAAGATACTGCCCAATAAACATTGTATTTATACAATAGTAACAACAAACTTAATATCACTAATTTTGAGCACCATAAGTTTGCGGTTACTATTATTGAAGAGATTTAAACATTTAATATTTATTTAGTTATTATGGCGCATGTGCGCCTTATCTGTTTTATTTCTATTTGGATTTTGACGAAACCGATTACACGCAGTGTACCGGGAACTTGCAATATAAATAAATGTATTTAAGTTGAGTATTAAATTATTTCTATACTAAAACCCATCCTACAAATATTTAGTACGAGTTTATTACAACTGGCGACGAGGATTTTAAGAACCTAGCGTTAAAAGTGATAGTTCAAGTGTATTTTGAAAATGACGAATACCGAAAAAACCGACGGGAATTCCTCAACGACCATTTGGGGCACCTTCGTGAATTTGACCCCGAGTCCAGCGATTGGGTAATTTATAAGCCTCGTTTAGAGAATTATTTTTTAGCTAATGATATTGTGGAGTCGAAAAAGAAACGCGCAATATTATTAAATGTGCTTAGTGAAGACGCCTACAAGTTGATATATAACTTGATGTTGCCGGTTAAACCAGAAAGTAAGAGTTATGACGAGTTAATTGAGTTATTTAGTACTCATTTTCAACCTCGTAAGTCGGTATTTGCAGCCAGGTATAATTTCTACAGGGCGAGAAAAGTGAGCAACGAAGCACCGCGTGAATGGGCGGCTCGATTAAGAAGTTTAATAGCTCATTGTGAATTTGATGCAGATCACATGCAAGTAGCTTTGCGGGATCAATTCATTATTGGTTATGATAAGGGACCGATCCAAGATCGCCTACTAGAAGAAAAGGATATATCATTATCAAATGCCATTGATATCGCGACAGCCAAAATTGCGGCTCATCTAGAAAATTCCACTCAAATTCAGAACATTGTAAAAGTGAAGACGGAGGAAGGTCTACATCATGTGCGTACGCAAGTTTCGACGCAGTCGCAACCAACTAAATATCTTCAAAAAGCGAATTCATCTAGGTCAGCACGCAACGGGGGATCTAAAGAAGGCAAGAAGCATGCGTTTGCGTGTTCTGTGTGTGGTAAGATTAACCATAATAGTGCAAAATGTTTTTATCGCGATTATTCTTGTAAGGTTTGCCACAAAAAAGGGCATTTGGCATCTGTTTATCGTCTGAAAAATAAAAGATATCTAAATAATTTTATGAATGATGTAGAATTTGTAAATAATTCTAATGAATGTTTATTTAATATTAGAGATGTTAATAAAAGTCAACCTATCATGGTTGAAGTTATTGTAAACAATCAAAATATGTCTTTTCAACTAGATACCGGCTGTGGTGTTTGTGTAATATCCGATAAAACTTTTTTGAAAAATTTGGGACATTTAAAATTGAAACCTACCAACAAAATCTTATATTTATATAATAAGGAGGGTTTAAGACCAATGGGCTGTATTGAAACGAGTATTAAACATAATAATTCTACAAATTCAGTAAAACTATTTGTAGTGATGAACGGAGGTCCGCCAATCTTGGGCAGGGATTTCTTTCAAAAATTTAAATTAGGCATAACGGAGCTGCACTCAATAAAGGATGAAAGTGAGAAGGAGTATTTTGTAAACAAATATAAACAAGTTTTCGAACCTGGATTAGGTACATTCAATAAAGACACGATTAAGTTGCATTTACAGGATGGGGAAATTAAGCCAAAGTTTTTTAGGCCCAGGCCGTTACCCTACGCTCTTAAAGAAAAGGTTGATGCAGAACTTAAAAGGTTAGAAAGTTTGAAGATTATCACTCCGGTGGATTATTCGGAGTCTCAATGGTACTCCATTAAAATCTAACTACAATTTCCACACACAAGGGGTTGTTTGTTTATGGCGTTTCTCCAGCCCCGGGAGAATTTCAAAAGGCAATGCAAAGTATTTTATTAAATTGCGAAGGGACAATTGTTTTCTTCGATGATATGTTAATAGCCAGTAGAACGAAAGAAGAACATTTTAAACATGTTGATAAAGTTTTAAAAACACTATCTAATGTAGGGTTAAGATTATCGGAAAATAAATGTAGTTTTTTTCAAACAGAAATTAATTATTTAGGGTACCAGATTGATAAAACGGGAATACATGCCACTGATCGTAATATTTTAGCAATAAAGAATGCACCAGTACCTACTGATATTTCTGCTCTAAGAGGGTTTTTAGGGTTAATTAAATACTATGGTAAGTTTGTACCCAAACTCTCAACCGTTTTATACCCCCTATACAATTTATTAAAGCAAAATACACCCTGGTATTGGGACAAGAATTGTGATAAAGCTTATTGCAATGTTAAAAAGTTATTAATTTCATGAAATAAATAAAGATTATTAAAAGTTTCACAGTTTTATTAAAATATACCTGACAATATTGTTTCGACAGCTATGCTGTCATTATCAAAGGTAATATAATTATAAACAAACACGTCGCTAAGGTAGATACAAAATAGGTAACTAGATAAAATAATAATAATAATAATAAAAATTAATAATAAAAATCATAATTAAACATCTAATACTTCCAGTAACGGAGAATTACTGAGCTCAAGTTGTTCATTCATTAAAGGTACCCTGAGTTTGTGTTTGTATATCTCAAAGGCTTCTAAAATGTCTAATTTGCGTTTGTTATTACAAAAATGTAGGAATTTAATATTATTTTGAGGAGTCATTGTGTGATTTTGTTCTAAAAGGTGTTTGGCGTAATTCGATTTTTCAGGATGTTTATTTTTGTAATGACGTACGTGTTCTTTATATCTTATGTCAAAATTTCGAAGTGTTTGTCCAATATATACCGAACTACAAAACGAACAATTTAAACGGTAAATGCCCGATTTCATGATATCATGTGTTCTGTCTTTAGCATTAAATAAAAATGTTTACGGGTGCAGAGTTTCAAAAATTTTTGGAGTCTAGTGATATAAAACATGTAACTTCTGCTCCTTTTCATCCGATGTCGAATGGTGCAGCAGAAAACTCCGTACGTACAGTAAAAAACGCGTTAAAAAGGTGTTTAATGAATAATAGTAATAAAAATTTAAATATAATTTTAAATGATTTTCTTTTTGACTATAGAAACTCAGTTCATGCCACGACGGGCGTGACTCCGTCCAGTTTAATTTTTAAAAGAAAAATTCGTACTCGTTTTGATATTCTGAAGCCTAGCAGCCTTAATATTAAAAATAAGGACGTTTCGTTTTCGGCTATCGAACAACATGTGCATTGGCAACAAAAAAAACAGCGTGATAATTTTATTGGTAGTAGAATAATCAATTTTAAATTGAAGGAAGTAGTTTTAGTCCGTGATTATTCTGGGGGTAATCGCTCTAAATGGCTAAAAGCTACTATTTGTAAACAATTGGGAAAATGTTTATATCTTGTAAAGGTTCACGTAACTGAAATAGTGTGGAAACGCCATTCAAACCAAATTAATAAATATTCTGATTCAATTCCGGATACCTATTCTCAAAAATGTAGTAAAAAAACTAAATCACCTATCAGAAAATCACCTAAGGAACTTAGTGAGAACGAAATAACTTGTGAAAGCGCGAGTGATGTGCGCAATCTTGTAAACAAACGCGAATAATTAAAAAACCGAACCGGTTAACTTATGATTATTTTAAATAGATTGTTTTTTATATTTAAGTAAATTAAATTGATTATGTATTTTCTCAGATTACTTTCATTTTTTGGGGGGAGATATTGAAGAGATTTAAACATTTAATATTTATTTAGTTATTATGGCGCATGTGCGCCTTATCTGTTTTATTTCTATTTGGATTTTGACGGAACCGATTACACGCAGTGTACCGGGAACTTGCAATATAAATAAATGTATTTAAGTTGAGTATTAAATTATTTCTATACTAAAACCCATCCTACAAATATTTAGTACGAGTTTATTACAATTATATAAATAAAAATGTTTATTGGGTGACAGTGTAGTGCAATCATACAAAAGTCTACCCCGATTTTTTTGAAAATACTGAAGCCTTTATACGTTAATTCCTGGTTTGACGTTTTCAATGGTTAGTAATTATAATAAAGAACCAAACTTAGGCGTTTGATTACGTTTCTGTAATATTTTATTTTATTGTTTTAGCTTTTAGGTTATTACGTAATTCCTAGTCACCTAAATGTTGATATCTTATTAGTCACCACACTAGGAAATAATTGTAATAGTGTAATAGAAAAATATTTTTTCTTAAAACGTCAGTGAAGTGTAACATTAAAATGGTGGATTGACAAAGCTAAAATGTCACTTGGTTGCCATGGAACATAAATCACTTTACTGCCGCTTACGAAGGGCAGATAATCACTGCCATCATCTGCCATTGAAACTCTAGTAACGCTCTCCAAAACTAAATTATTATAAAATCTTGTAGCTCATTCTCTAAATAATTAAAATAATTTAGGAATTTCAATATTCGTTAAATATTTTTCTATTGTCCACGTTTGAACTTTGAAGAAAAAATAGTATATATTATGCAGAGCTGAAGTGACTTTATGCGGCGAATTTGTTGGTTTGATTGAATTGGTTGTGTTAATACGAGGGTAAATCAAATATAAACGGTAATTTTGCTATTTCGCTTAGAATGAAGTTCCGAGGTAGCTGATGTTGTGTGGAGTAAATGTTTGGTTTATGAGGAGTGTCGTCAGTACAGCCATGACCGAGCAAGAGGTACATTCGTCTGTTGCGCAACGGTTTATAATAAAGTTTTTAACCAATGAAGACGTTAAACCGTCAGAAATTTTAACTCGTTTGAAGGCACAGTTTGGGGACAGTACACTGTCTCAGAATCGTGTGTATACGTGGGCGAACGAATTTAAGGATTTAAGGGTGAACGAAAACGTGTTGAAAACGAAGGTCATGGTCGACGCCCAAGGACAAGCCTTACAGATGACAATACCCGTACCGTTCGAGAGCTTATTGAACGTGATCGCCGGTTAACCGTGGAAGAAATTTCATCAGAAGTGGGTATCAGCTATGGAAGTGTTCAATCCATTATAACTGATCAACTTGGTTTTCGAAAAATTAGTGCTCGATGGGTTCCGAGGTTGTTGACTGGAAACCAAAAACGTTAGGTCGGAGATCGCTGAAAGGCTTCGGAATCGATTTCAGCGAGAAGAGGAGGCCTTTTTGCAGCGCATTGTGACATGTGATGAGACGTGGGTACATCACTACACCCTCGAATCTAAAATGGCAAGTAAAGAGTGGCGAAGAAAGAATGAAGGTTGCCCAGTGAAGCCCAAAACTCGGCACTCAGCTGGAAAAGTCCTTGCAACGATTTTTTTTTACTCTAGGGAAATTTTACTGATCGATTTTCTACACGATCAACGTACAGTGAATGCGGCTTACTAAAGTGTATTCAAATTCAAGATAGAGTAAAATATGCAACCCAAATAACAGATTTTTTTTAGTAACTGGATAAATAAAATTAAATAAAATTGAAGTGAAATCAAAGAGGCATTTGCTTCTTATGTTTTATGTTTGACATTTAGTTATTAAATCATAAAATCTGACAAGATAGAAATTCTGCATCTATATAATAATATTATTATATAATATATAATATTATGTTCAATAAAACTTTCGTTACTGTTCTTCAATTCTAAATCATGGTTTATTGTAAAATCTTTGCAACTTTTACTTTGTAAAAACAACATCAAGTTTGACAAATTTCCTTAACCACAAACAATTTTATGACATAAGAGTCAAAAACCCATCACTCTTTGATCTATATTTCTTTAATTTTGTTTTATTTATCCAGTTACTAAAGAAATTTGTTATTTGGGTTGCATATTTTACTCTAGCTTGAAATTGAATACACTATACTGCCAGTTGTTACGGTCGGCAAAAGCCGCCTATCGAAACAAAAGACGAGGCATGCCTATCAGAGATGTCATTCTCCTCCATGACAACGCCAGGCCTCACACCGCGGCCTTGACAAGGAATACACTGGAAGAAATGGGCTGGGAACGAGCACCCTCCTTATAGCCATGACTTGTCCCCCTGTGACTATTTTTTGTTCGCGCCTGAATGAAGGAATCACTGGGAGGAAAACGATTTGGAAGCAATGAAGAAGTCGAAGAGCACGTGCGCAATTGGCTTACAACTCGCCTTCAAACTTTCTATAACCAGGGAATACTGAATCTTCCAATTCCAAAAAAAATTACCGTTTATATTTGATTTCCCCTCGTATAATGTACTATTATATATTGTTTTTATATTTTATTGTTTTATTTATACAGCTTTTAGATAAATAAATAAAATATATTATAAATTCATGATATATCTAGACTAACACTGCCAATAATAATTCAAACATACCAATATCTTTTCAAAACCTGAATTTTAGCAAAACTGCAAAAAAATGCAAGAAATCTTGCTATTCTTGCACTTTTCTTGCAGAAAAGATTCTTGTCTTGTCTTGCGGAATTGATTGCTATTCTTGTCTTGCAATTTGTGCAAGAACAAGACAAGAACAAGAAAAATGCAAGGCTCTAGTGAAACACTAATCATGATTACTCCATAGCAATCCTAAGAAGCTGAAACAAACATTTTTTCACTAGTTTTCCGAACTCCAGACTTCTTAAGCCTTGCAGAACCAAAGTGACTCCATTCCATTAATTGCTGCTTTGTTTCTGATTCGTAGAAATGTACCCAAGTTTCATCCATAGTAACAATACGGCTTAAGAAATCAGTATCTTTTTCAAACCGAGCACAGACTGAGAATGATGCTTCCACCTTGCTCGCTTCTGATGAACATTTACACGTTTGGGGATCAATTTTGAAAAAATTTCTTTCATGTCCTAATGGACACAAACTATATGACGTACGCATTCATATAAAATATTCAGTGCCTCAGATACTCGTTTAAGCCCAATTGGGCAGTCTGATAATGTCACGTCATGAACTTTTCAAAACCTGAATTTTATCAAAACTGCAAAAAATGCAAGAATTCTTGCTATTCTTGCACTTTTGTTGCAGACAAGATTCTTGTCTTGTCTTGCGGAACTGATTGCTATTCTTGTCTTTCCTTGTCTTGCAATTTATGCAAGAACAAGACAAGAACAAGAAGAATGCAAGGCTCTCGTGAAACACTAATCATGATTACTCTATAGCAATCCTAAGAAGCTGAAACAAAAATTTTTTACTAGTTTTCCGAACTCCAGACTTCTTAAGCCTTGCAGAACCAAAGTGACTCCATTCCATTAATTGCTGCTTTGTTTCTGATTCGTAGAAATGTACCCAAGTTTCATCCATAGTAACAATACGGCTTAAGAAATTAGTATCTTTTTCAAACCGAGCACAGACTGAGAATGATGCTTCCACCTTGCTCGCTTCTGATGAACATTTACACGTTTGGGGATCAATTTTGAAAAAATTTCTTTCATGTCCTAATGGACACAAACTATATGACGTACGCATTCATATAAAATATTCAGTGCCTCAGATACTCGTTTAAGCCCAATTGGGCAGTCTGATAATGTCACGTCATGAACTTTTCAAAACCTGAATTTTATCAAAACTGCAAAAAATGCAAGAATTCTTGCTATTCTTGCACTTTTGTTGCAGACAAGATTCTTGTCTTGTCTTGCGGAACTGATTGCTATTCTTGTCTTTTCTTGTCTTGCAATTTATGCAAGAACAAGACAAGAACAAGAAGAATGCAAGGCTCTCGTGAAACACTAATCATGATTACTCTATAGCAATCCTAAGAAGCTGAAACAAAAATTTTTTACTAGTTTTCCGAACTCCAGACTTCTTAAGCCTTGCAGAACCAAAGTGACTCCATTCCATTAATTGCTGCTTTGTTTCTGATTCGTAGAAATGTACCCAAGTTTCATCCATAGTAACAATACGGCTTAAGAAATCAGTATCTTTTTCAAACCGAGCACAGACTGAGAATGATGCTTCCACCCTTGCTCGCTTCTGATGAACATTTACACGTTTGGGGATCAATTTTGAAAAAATTTATTTCATGTCCAAATGGACACAAACTATATGACGTACGCATTCATATGAAATATTCAGTGCCTCAGATACTCGTTTAAGCCCAATTGGGTAGTCTGATAATGTCACGTCATGAACTTTTCAAAACCTGAATTTTAGCAAAGCTGCAAAAAAATGCAAGAATTCTTGCTATTCTTGCACTTTTCTTGCAGAAAAGATTCTTGTCTTGTCTTGCGGAACTGATTGCTATTCTTGTCTTGTTCTTGTCTTGCAATCTGTGCAAGAACAAGACAAGAACAAGAAAAATGCAAGGCTCTCGTGAAACACTAATCATGATTACTCCATAGCAATCCTAAGAAGCTGAAACAAACATTTTTTCACTAGTTTTCCGAACTCAAAACTTCTTAAGCCTTGCAGAACCAAAGTGACTCCATTCCATTAATTGCTGCTTTGTTTCTGATTCGTAGAAATGTACCCAAGTTTCATCCATAGTAACAATGCGGCTTAAGAAATCAGTATCTTTTTCAAACCGAGCACAGACTGAGAATGATGCTTCCACCCTTGCTCGCTTCTGATGAACATTTACACGTTTGGGGATCAATTTTGAAAAAATTTCTTTCATGTCCAAATGGACACAAACTATATGACGTACGCATTCATATGAAATATTCAGTGCCTCAGATACTCGTTTAAGCCCAATTGGGCAGTTTGATAATGTCACGTCATGAACTTTTCAAAACCTGAATTTTATCAAAACTGCAAAAAAATGCAAGAATTCTTGCTATTCTTGCACTTTTCTTGCAGAAAAGATTCTTGTCTTGTCTTGCGGAACTGATTGCTATTCTTGTCTTGTTCTTGTCTTGCAATTTATGCAAGAACAAGACAAGAACAAGAAAAGTGCAAGGCTCTCGTGAAACACTAATCATGATTACTCCATAGCAATCCTAAGAAGCTGAAACAAAAATTTTTTCACTAGTTTTCCGAACTCAAAACTTCTTAAGCCTTGCAGAACCAAAGTGACTCCACTCCATTAATTGCTGCTTTGTTTCTGATTCGTAGAAATGTACCCAAGTTTCATCCATAGTAACAATACGGATTAAGAAATCAGCATCTTTTTCAAACCGAGCACAGACTGAAAATGATGCTTCCACCCTTGCTCGCTTCTGATGAATATTTACACGTTTGGGGATCAATTTTGAAAAAATTTTTTTCATGTCCAAATGGACACAAACTATATGACGTACCCATTCATATGAAATATTCAGTGCCTCAGATACTCGTTTAAGTCCAATTGGGCAGTCTGATGATGTCACGTCATGAACTGCATCGATATTTTCGGGGACGTACGCAGAAATCTGCCTTCTAAATCGCTTTTCATCGTCAATGGAAAATTTGACCCTATTGAAGCATGAAATTCAATTCTTCACGGTCGCATAGTATGGTATTAGTCGCCTTTGTGTATTAAGCATATCTTCGTAAATCTGCTAACCTCTTATCCCCTTCAAATACAGCTACTCGATGATGGCTCTATCGAGTCACACTTGTTTGTATTATTTGGCCCCATAAGCGCCAATGTTATTTTAGAATTTCAAATCATTATAAAAATGTATACGCTAAAACTTATTTTTGAATTTTATACAACGCAATGCTTTTTTTCTCTATTTCACGACCATGTATATAATATCTGAAATTTCGAGTTTAGTATCCTTTTACAAGGTCCGATTTTTGACAAATTTTGGATTCAGAACCATTAGGACCTAAACTTCATTCGGTCTAATTTTCAGCTTGTAACCCCGAGACCCTCACGGATGTTAAAATAAGTTCCGTCGAACACTTTTGTAATGTATGATAATTCGATCGACAGTCTAAGATTTAGCATATTACGTATATATAATTATATATATGTGTCTTTAGCATTTTCCATTTCAATGCAATTGCCTTGAAAGTTGGGTGTAAAATAAACTACGTTAATGCGCGTGGACTATTTTTGTAAATTAAAATTGCTTCGGATACAATTTGCAATTTCTTAACAGTGTAATTTAATAGCTAGTTGTGTTACAAAAGTGTTACATTGCAGTTAAAAGAAAAGACTGTCATGTCAAAACGGAATTTAAGTGATTATTTCACTACGGTACCTAGTCAGAATTAAATTTTAGTGATGATGAAGAAACGAAACAAGTGTTTGATAGGATATTTAATAGGGATCATTTCACAAGAATTGGTATGCGAAGTTTTCATGGTTACAACACTCTTCATTGACTGAAAGTTTATCGTTTTACATGTAGATTATTTAAGACCTGGCATCAAAGAAACTTCTTTTGTTAGCAGTTCTAACAATTGGAAATATCAAAACAGACTCCGGCTTTTATGAAGACGAAAGATCTTTACATTACAAAGGATGTCAAATTAAATATGCAAAATTTAAAAACAGAAAAACTGTTATTAATAATTAATTAATTTATTTTATTAATTAAATTGATTAAAGTATAATAAACAGCAAATTAATTGTAATTCAACTGTACCAATTGTTGTACTTAATGTAAATCAAATTAAAAATACTAAAGAAGCAAGCAGACGTAAATGACTTATTTTCTGGGTAAAATGAACAATGATGTAGTTTAAGTAAAAAACACATGCCTGCGAGGAGAAAAGTCAAATATTAATTTTTAATATCATTTGCCACATCATCGGCACGTTTTATTATTGTATTGTAGGGTAGTGCAACTGCACTAAAATCTGTTTAAAGAATTTCAGATGAAATTTAACACCCTGTTTAATATTTGACCCGCTGTATGGTTTTTTTGTGTAAATAAACAACAAATTAAAAAAAATCTGACTTGTTAAACATTTCGAAATTGCTAAAACTGCACTTGCAACAAATCCGGTTTATGATGAGTCGGTTGTAAGGCGTTCTCAAAGCTTATTTATTTTGAATGTTGTAAACATAGCCAGAAGTTGACCTTGTCTTGGTATATAGTCCTTCAATTTTTTTGTTTTTTTGCTTGAATATTCCATTATATTTGCAATGTCGAAAAATGCCATTATTTTATTTTTATTTATCTGTTTTTGTTTTGCGGCAGCACTCATTTGTTTACATCAACCTACCGTGTTTTCTGCAAAAATCGAACTCCAGGAAATTTATCATAACTTGATTAATATTTGTGCTATCGCGCTAAAACAAGAGATAATTTACTCTATAAAAACTATTCTACATGAGGAAAATATACAATGCTTACTTACCTATAACGGAAACGCCCAAAATCAGCTTCCGAAGATGAACTACAATTTTTGATGAATGAACAATACAACTGAATAAATACAGACTTTAGCTTGAAAAATAACTATGAAGGAAGAACTCAGGTTTAAAGGACCCCGCACAAACCTTATGAAAAATTGGATATGATGTAGGTTTTGAGCTACTGAACAAAAGTGTCACTGGGCGCGATGTTCGAAGTCCAGTCATTTTATATAAAACCTATATCATATCCAATTTTTAGCCAATTTGATCGAGGGGCAAACTCCATAAGGTTTGTGCGGTGTCCTTTTCTGCTGTATATGTATCTACGTTAGTACTACTTGATCTACAAAAATAAAAGGTTGACATCAAATCTATTTTGTTTCAAGGCATGTAAACATGACGCCATTCACGATATTTCATACCCTGTATCTCAAAAAGGAAAAATTGGAACATTCTAAAAATGTTACAGATTGAAGAATTCGCAGGATAGAGTATTCTGTAAAATCGCGATGGTGATTTTTCTGGTAAAAAAGTTACAGAAGCTTAAATATCAGTAAAAATTACCTTGATGTAATTGGATCTTCACTAACAAAAAAATTGCATTATATCCTTGATACAAGTACTGTAGACAGTAGATAATTGTAATTTTTTTTGTATCTTGCTAAGCTTTCGTAAATTTATTGTGATCACTGATTTTTAAATTTTAAATCAAACAGCCCATTTCATTATTTTTCATCTACTATTTAAAACCCTATTTGACCTAAAATTCTGAAATAAAACTGCAATGTCGGACCTCGGACCTATGTGCTAATTAAACAACAAATATTAATAACATCGATGTAATAAATAAATAGTTTGAAACATGCATATTTTTATTGCAAATATTCTCTTAGTAATTTAAATAATTTCAGGTGATTAAGGAACTCGTTATACACGACCCAACATTAGGTTTAGCTCTTTTGGAGTAGGTGGCTTTTTTCGAGAATTTTCTTCGAGTTGTTTTTTTGTATTGTCAGAAAAAGGACAGAAAAGGAAAGGTAGGAAGAAAGATTTTTTTCCTATAATTCTTAAGAAAACTGTTAATTAGCGAGGTCGCTAAATGTGTGATCAATCTTTCTTTTTAAGGGAGTAACTGGAGTGGAATTATGGATCTCACTGTATGTATCTGATTTTGTACTCTCCTTGTACAGCCGGAGAGCAGAACTATTTTGGAGTTTCCCTCTTTTTTGGTTTGGTACACAACCTTCTAATTGGATTTTGATTTTAGCGCCTTGTTCCACTATGACTTATTAAAACCGCACACAATCCAAGGTGATTATTATCTGTAATTCAATGTCTGTAATATTATGTTGTATTGTATCGAGTCCTGTTTTGTTAGTCGTTCTTTTCTAATTTGTAAAGTTTTCTGAATTCTTAGCACTAACTTTAACTTTTTGTTTTGGAACCAATTCGTATTTAGTACAGGTTTTTTTCTCTGTTTGTTTGGTTGTACTTGGAACAACCTATCTAACTGATGTCAAACTACTTGGTGGATGAGACGCTTCTGTGGATAAAGATAGCTCATAGCTCTTATGGATATTCGGCTGACCTGATAGATCCGCAGAGACGTGTTTCACATAATCGAGTGATAGCAGCTGGAGTTGTCGGTTTTACAAGTACACTAATAATAAAGAATTCTCGCGCAATAATTGATAGGCCATCTGGCAGTACATACGAGATTTTGTTGATTGGCAAATATTGTATTTTTTCTCATCACACGTATCTATCGATTTATCTATCTACTTTATTTATGATGTACCTACAGGTTTTGTTTATGTAATTATGATAATAATACTAGACAAGTGGCCTGCGCCAAAGTGTATCTGCGTCGAAATGTCCAGTTCCGTCCTAGGGTAGGCCTTGCGCCCCCAGCCCATAGTTTCGCCTATGATGAAAATTAACCAAATCTGACTTGAAATAAGACAATATAATATAATTTCATTAGTTATGTAAAATAACTATATTCCATGACTCTTTTAAATTATTTTTATTACTATGCTAATTAATCTACACTAAAGTTGGTTACATGCATTTTTGGTTTTGAACGGCCTATTATTCTCTGTTCAATGTTAAAAATCTACTGAAGTATGCGTAACTGCTCTCCTAGATTACTTGGTGATTATTAAATAAATGTAAAAATTATTAAATAAAATGGCAAAAAAAATGTTTTTCACTCGATTATATTATAAATCAATTCTTTTGCATATCACAAAAGTATATTCCGTAAAATTCAAAGACATACCAGTTTAAATTATGTTGTTAGATATTTTAAATTGTGTTAGTGGATGGTGCATTTTTTATCAAGCCGAGAAAACTTATGATAAATGAAGATACCAGTTTTCTCCGACGTTATATTAGCTAATATTTCATTTCGGATAACAATTTAATCAGACAAGTAAAATTTTCACGTAAGTGAACAATAGTTTTTTGTTGTACGACATATGCATTTAAGATTATTTTTTTACATTTGGTACACTTTAAAGAAATTTTCAATTTGTTATATAAAGAAATGTTTACACAGTTCGTATTTGTAGAATCCTCGACTACATTTACGGAAGACCAAAATAAAATGTAGAATCAATATTCTCCTTTCTATATAGTAAGAATTTGCATGCTGCAGTATCATGCAGAATATTTTATTTTGTAAAAAGCAAAAAAGTAAACATATCTTGTTCAATAGATTATAAATAAACAATTCGCCACAGTGCACAATTCACAAAATATGTAATATACCCGAAGCTGCAAAAACAAAGGAAGCACCATAGTTCCTTGGCCTTATATATTCAAAAGGAAGTTACCACAGTCAAGGTTTAGATACGTACAAGTTCAATAAACGATATCGTTTTTGAACTTTAACGAACGATTATTTTAAGTTAAACCACATTAATGGTATTTTTTAGTATATTACATTACTAGTGTGGAAAGTGAAACTTTTCGCACGCACGAGTGTGAATTGGCGGAAATCACACGAGTGCAGAAAAGTCAGTTTCCAACGTGTAATGTACAATATTTTTCCTACGACCCCCCCCCCCCAAATTTAAAATGTTTAAAAAATGTAGATTTTTTAAATTTTCAAGAATATAATTTTTAAAGATTTTAAAGCAAAATTTTTATGGTTAAGTTTAACAAAGAAAATCACACTTAAAGCTAATTTTCTTAAGCCATTTATTTTTAGGATATAAAGTTTAATTTTTTAAACAATTTAGTTTTACAATATGAATAATTATAACGAAATTTCTATTAAAACATTTCCAGAAAAATAAAATTAAGTTTTCTTGATAACTTAATTTTATTTTTCTGGAGCTAAATAGAAGTTAAATGTAAAAGTATTGTTATGACAATTGTTAAAGTGAATGGGTGTTTGTTAACATTTTATTTAATAGATTCTTTTACTAAATATAAATTTCAATTTTAAAAAATCATATTTTCATAACTTATTTAAACATAGTATAAAATTAAACCTTGGGTTTAGCAGCAAAGTTAATTAAATGAATTACTATTACAATTTATAATATAATAATTTGAGAGGCACATAATTTATTTTTTATTTATATTTAATAATATCTTCATAATTAACAAATATAACTTCAACTAATAACATAATGCCAGGTGTGAAAGAGGTTGCCTAACTAAATTATTACTTTTATTTTTCTCCCATTTGGCATCGCTGATTTTAATCTTGGCAAACTTGCTTCAATAATTTTCGTGTATTATAGTGAGGTTACGTTAGGTGTAATCTATTAGATATTTCTTTTTGATAGCTAAAATAACTAAGTAAACAATAACTAAAGTTATATTTATAAGAAAAGAATAGATACATAATGCTTAAAATGCTTCTCAAAATTGGATTAAACATTAATGTCATCATTTTAATGCAAACAAAATTCATGGATTTCTAGGTATTGCTTAGCGTGACGTATTTTCCTAACACACACGTGTGTTATGTTCCTAACATACGCGTGTTATATGACTCACTTTCTTAATGTCGGTAGCGTTTGATATTGTTCACTTTCGTATGGGGACGTAGGAAAAAACTATTAGTATTACAACTAATTAAAAAATCGTTGCACAACAAAATAAACATTGCCTTTAAAAGTAAGTCCATTACGCATTTTGTGATCTAACTGATAATATGTTGAATTTTGTCAAATCAAACTACAAGTAGTACATTTTATTATTATCTATCGTATTGTACATAATTCTAACCCAGTATCAGTTTGTTAAAGTATTACAGTTGGCAGACAAACAGATATTATTATAGAATTAACCCGCAGTTGTGTTTACATAAACATAACATTGTTCTGCTATCTTCTTTGATGAACTGATCATTTCCGTCAGCGCATACGTATGTATGCATTTGCACTATCCCGTCTCTACTTCTCACAGTAAAACTAACGCTTTTTTCGAGTTTTCAAAGTTCTAAGAATTGAGATTAGTGTTTTGTGTACTCTCGATCTCGATCTGAAATAAAACATGTCCAGAATTCAGCCTTATGTATTCTTCCGATTTTGCGTGTTGTTTCAGCTAAACCGACCTAATGTCCCAATTAATATTTTCTAGTTTGTACTCAAATTGAGCTAATCGCTCATCAGTTCCTATTGATCGTGCGTTATAAGTCGTTATTGCAAGATGGCAGCTTGATCCAACCCGGGATTCTTGGCACCCCTTTTTTGAGCCGTTTTCCAACCGCTGCTTTGGCCGGGGTTGCTCAAACCGCTGAGGACTGGGTGCCTATTTGTATCCATTTGAGAGGTCTTGGCTAATAAAACATCACGTAGGCCGCACGTCTTGGTGAGTGGTTTGAGGAAGGGTGGGATAAAATCAATGGTTTGTGTAGGAAAATGGGATAGGACATGATTGCCCGCAGCATAGAAGGGTTTGGTCAAATCATGGCTCACACGGGCTCTGATTGTAGAGGGGTGTCTACCGCTACGCTAATATTATTAAAAGTATTAAAATGTAGACAGAAAAAAGAAGAAGAAGTTTGAAAAAAGTGTTACGGCAAAAACTAAAACGACAGTGTCATCACCTCATTGTTAACATGTGATTTATTAAACTGTGATTTCTTACAGTTTAATAAACTGTAAGAAACTGTAATTAGTTTATAGGAAATATATTCAATTGAGACACAAAGACAAAAATTACAAATGATGAGATAATCTACTTAAGTCAGGTAGCTAGAATTAGAGACAGGGTGAGAAACGAGGACATAAAACTTTCTGAAGCCACCCCTCTCAAGTCTGTAACAAAACGAATATTAAAAAACAAAATACGAACAAGTAAGATGACATGAAGATGCAAACGCTACGGAGAACAGATGAGAATGGAAGATGTAAATTCAGCAACACCTCAAGGTATAAGAGGGCAGGATTAAGCAAAAAAAGTAAATAGATAATTTATGCCATTATAGGTACTATTTAATGAAAAAAACAGATTAAAAATCCTGTTTAAATATGATTTTATGGTCCCGAGGGAAATTTCAATAAAATGTGTAAGCGT
This sequence comes from Agrypnus murinus, assembly GCA_929113105.1. Taxonomy (NCBI): domain Eukaryota; kingdom Metazoa; phylum Arthropoda; class Insecta; order Coleoptera; family Elateridae; genus Agrypnus; species Agrypnus murinus. The sequence continues at coordinate 223,910,584 of OV816024.1, read as the reverse complement.
ATACTACTACATCGATAAGGATTGAACATTAGATATTCCAATATTATAGATGTTATATTCTGACCGTCTCACAGTATACGATTTGACCATTCTAGAGGGACAAAAGTCGGATTTAAAATTTTTTTGAATTGAAATAAAAACTACATTTTACTAAACCCTACAAACCAGTTGTTTTCAAACAACTACTAAAAGTTCCAAGAACGTACTGTTTGTTATCTTAACAATGACACAAAACCACCCTTCCTATCTCAGGTAGAAAAGAGAAAGTTTTAGTACAATCTCGACGCTTAAAGTGTATGCATGTAATTGTGTTTTTGAGGGTGGTTTGTGTTATTTCAGTGATGGCTTCGTGTTCCACAGGTATTAAATTATATATTTAAGTTAATAATTAAATGTATTATTATTGAATATTGAAAATAAAACAAAATATAGGCATTTAGTAACTACCACTTGATTTAAGTTAAAAATATTTTAGTTTAACTGGGAATAAGTTATGTGTCACACAGAGTAACCATATAAAACCTACTTTAAAATATTGAGTAATTCATCTTAATTTATATAAGTATTAACATTGAATGCGTTTTTTTGCGATTTCTTAAATAGATGCATTTTTCTTTATAGAGGCACGGCTTACTAGAAGAGATATTTTTGAGGTATGGCGAACCAGTGCGCCTAAGGATCGTATTGTAACAAGAGAGAAAAAGAAAGAACCCCTTCTCGAGCAGCGGATGGAGTATTCTGCGGCATTCGAGAGAATGACGCATAGCACCAACAATGTAAACGAGGCACTGTTTATCTAGCACCTTCCAGAAATACATGGTAGTTTCTACCGGCTTCTAGTACGATTGTAGGAGGGTATAAAAGCGACTCGCGGATAAAAGGGGAGCAGTCAACAGCAAGTCATTAACTGTGTATTACAAAATAAATAGTGAATATAAATGTTGTATTAGAAACTCATAGTCTGTAAATAATAGTTTTAATGGTTTATAATCATAGTGTTAATTTGTAGTGTATTCATTAGTGTATAGAAATAAATATTTGTTTGTGAATAGACGATTTAAACAGCACTTGTGTTATTATTTTTAGAAAGAACGTTACAGTGGTGTTACAGGTGTGAGGGTTTTAAAATAAATAAAATCGCGTAATAATTAATTAAAGTGCTGTGAGAATAAAATTTTTGGTGTTAAAACATAATTTCAACAAACAATCAAAATGGTGATGAAACTATTAAAGGATCTCTTAGTAATAGATTTGAAGCGGGAGTTGGACGAGAGGGACTTGGATAGTAATGGAAAGAAAGAAGTTTTGATAAATCGGCTAAGAGAATGGCTTTTAGAACAGAAGGAAGATCCTGAAAATTACCGCTTCGAAATACCTGGACCCGCAATTGATACTAACGTGTTGTTAAGTAAAATGGAAGAGAATTCTAGAAAGTCTGAAGAAAATGCTAGAATATTAAAAGAAGAGTTACTGGAAAGTTCTAGAAAGTCCGAAGATAATGTTAGAATGCTAAAAGAAGAAATACTGGAAAAGTCCGAAGAGAATTCTAGAATTTTAAAAGAAGAATTACTGCAAAAGTCCGAAGAGAATTCTAGAAAGTCCGAAGAAAATGTTAGAATGCTTAAACAAGAATTACTTGAAAATACTAAAGCATTGGAAGAAAATGTTAAAATGCTGAAAGGAGAATTGTTGGAAAATGTCAAAGCGTTGGAGGATAAAGTTTTCGAAGAATTTTTGGAGAATGCCAGTGCGTTAGGACTATTGGAAGGTAGATTGGCGGAACAAGATAGGGTAATAAAGATGGTAGAAGAGAAAATAGCCCAAATGCAATTACCACCAACAACTAAGAAAGACGATATGATCGAAATGTTGGAAGATAGAATGAGGCAACTACGGTTTCCCTCAACTTCTGAGTGGCCGTTTAATGAAGTAAAGAAACAATTTAAAGAAGAAAAGGTTCCTGCCGTAGGGATAAAAGTAAAACCACCCACGTTCGATGGAAAGATACCTTGGTCCACCTACTACAAACAATTTGAGGCGGCCGCTGGGGCCAACGGATGGACAGGCAAGGAAAAGGCCGTTTCTTTAACTGTGGCTTTGCGTGGAGACGCGTTGAACGTCCTGCAAACAATCCCAGTAGGACAGGAAACTGATTATCAATTGTTAGTGTCTAGATTGGAGATGAGATATGGAGACGCGCATCTTCAACAAGTGTATCACGCGCAAGTGAAGAATCGTATCCAGAAGAATGGAGAAAGCCTGCAGGAGTTTGAAGCCGATGTTGCGCGGCTTGTCCGATTGGCGTACCCTACGGCACCCGATTCATTTTTGGGACAGCTCGCTGTGCAGACCTTCATTGATGGGTTAAGAGACGGGGAAACACAACAATCATTGAGGCTGGCACGACCAAGAACAACTGATGATGCGCTTGCTCACGCTTTAGAGTTTGAAGCCGCAAAACAAGCGTCCCGAGGCCACGGGCGAGTTCGAACCGTTGCGGAAGAAGAGGAAGGTTCCAGTTCCAAAGATCGCCTAGAAGAATTATTAATGAGAGTTCTTCAGAAGGAAGATAGTCGTAAGAGGAATCCTCAAGAAGTTCGAGGACCCCGTTGCTGGAACTGCGGTGAACAAGGGCACATACGACGCCGCTGCCCTAAACCCAAACAAGTTCAACCGTCGGAAAAGTTAAAAAGGGTTGGCAAGAGGGGGCGAACGTTGACTGCGAGTGAAGATGCCCCGGAGATCACGATCCATGCCGTAACATCAAAGAATAGTAACGGCAGTTTGTTCGTAGATGGGAAGATTGCTAACCGAACTGTTCCACTACTTATTGATACGGGGGCGACAAAATCCATCGTACGCCCTGATGTTCTACGATCAAGTATTAAGTTGCTACCCACAACTACTCAACTCCGTACAGCAACAGGTGAAGTGATACCAACACGCGGAGTGGTGAAGATGAAGATTGGCATTGGAAGTGAAGAACGTGACCATGAGGTGCTGGTAGCCGATATCACTGATGACTTCATCTTGGGAATGGACCTCCTGAGAAAATTTGGTTTTACGTTGGATTTGAAAGAGGGTGTTTTGAAGGTCGGTAACGAAGAACTTCCGTTGCACCCACGAGAAGATCCGGTTGTAAGGGTTTTGCTGACTGAAGATGTGATATTGCCGGGTCAAAGCGAGATGGTTGTCGAGGCGGGTTTGGATGGAGATCTTCGGGTAGGATGTGTGCGAATGATGGAGCCTGTTTGTGATAAGAAGATCCATAGTGGCATACTGGTGGGAAAAGCGCTGATCAAGGTTGGAAAGAGAGTACCGGTGAGAATTATGAACGTTAATGTGGATCCGGTGACATTGAAGAAGAGTACCCTTGTGGGACAGTGTGTGCCAGTATTTCGAGTAGCCAGGTGTATGGCTGATGTTCCAAAACCAGTGCCCAAAGACCATGGTGGAAAATTAGTGGGTATGGTTACTAGTTCGTGCGAAGACCTTAACAGAACGGAAGTGAAAGAGGTACAGGGTTTGGTTCACCGATACCAAGATATCTTCGCTCTTGACGATAGCCAGAAGGGACGAACAAATATAGTAAAACATAAAATCAATACAGGCAACTCTATGCCTGTCCGTCAGCAGCCGAGGCGTCTACCTCTAGCAAGGCGAGCAGAAGCCGAAAAGATTATTACTGATATGGAAGAACAAGGGGTCATCGAGCCATCCAGCAGTCCATGGGCATCACCGGTGGTCCTGGTCAGTAAGAAGGACGGGTCAACGAGATTTTGTGTGGACTATCGGCAGCTTAATGACGTGACCAAGAAAGACAGCTATCCCTTACCACGCATCGACGACACGTTAGATACCCTGTCTGGTTCACGATGGTTTTCGACTTTGGACTTGAAGAGCGGTTATTGGCAAGTTGAAATGGAACCTGAAGACCGGGAGAAGACCGCGTTCACTATTGGTTCCGGACTATGGCAGTTTACAGTTATGCCTTTCGGTCTATGTAACGCTCCGGCCACCTTTGAGCGTCTAATGGAGACCATCCTGAGAGGGTTGTCGTGGAAGACCTGCCTGGTATACCTAGATGATGTGATTGTAGTCGGAAAATCATTCAACGAACATTTGAAAAATCTAGAGGAAGTGTTCCGAAGACTACGTGGAGCCAATCTGAAACTGAGTCCGAAAAAGTGCCACATATTCAGAAAGGAAGTGAAATATCTCGGGCACGTCGTATCACAAAATGGAGTGGCAGCCGATCCCGATAAGATTCGTGCAGTTCAAGAGTGGCCAACACCGAAAGATAAACACCAAGTGCGTAGTTTTCTTGGGTTATGTACCTACTACAGGCGTTTCGTTCCTGGGTTTGCCAATATAGCGAAACCTCTGACAAGGTTAACTGAAGATGGGCGCGAGTATGTTTGGAGCGGAGAGTGTGAAACAGCTTTCCAACAGCTGAAGCGTGCCCTGACAACAGCACCAATATTGAGCTATCCACGGACAGAAGGGAAATTCATACTTGACACAGATGCAAGTAATTTGGCCATTGGGGGGGTACTTTCTCAGATACAGGATGGACAAGAAAAGGTCATCGGCTATTTTAGTAAGGTTTTGTCGAAAGCCGAAAGGAATTATTGTGTGACCAGAAAAGAACTATTGGCCGTCGTGAAGTCCGTTGAGCACTTCTACAAATACTTGTACGGACGGAAATTTTTATTGAGGACGGACCATGCAGCGTTGAAATGGCTTCTACAATTCCGTAATCCTGAAGGCCAGGTCGCAAGGTGGATCGAACGATTACAAGGATACGACTTTGACACCGAACATCGAGCGGGCACTAGTCATCGAAATGCCGATGCTCTTTCAAGAAGACCCTGTCCAACGGATTGCCGTCATTGCTCTCGTTTGGAAGAGAGGGTTTGCCAAGTATTAAGGACTACCATCGTCAACGACAATTGGTTGCCGGAAGAATTGCAACGACAGCAGGAGGCTGATCCCGAACTAAAAATGGTACTGGAATGGAAGCGCGTGGGAGAAAGGCCTGCCTGGGAGACCGTCAGCCCTTTTAACAGAACGCTCAAAGCATATTGGGCCCAATGGGAGTCCTTGAAGGTGGAAGACGGTCTCCTGAAGCGAGTACTGGAGAGTGAAGATGGCACCACCATTAGGTCTCAGTTCGTGGTTCCAAGAAGCCGAGTGGCTACAGTATTGCGACATCTCCATGACGGTGCCTCCGGAGGACACTTCGGTGTGAAAAAGACCTTGGAGAAAGTTAAGGAGCGTTTTTATTGGGTCAACTGTAAAGAAGACGTGAAGGAGTGGTGCCGGAAATGTGAACTATGTGCCACTGGCAACGGACCCTTGGGGAAACGAAGAGCACCTATGAGGCAGTACAATGTGGGTAGTCCTCTGGAGAGAATAGCTATAGACATTGCCGGACCATTTCCCGAAACTGACGAGGGGAATAAATACATCTTAGTGGCAATGGACTATTTTACCAAATGGCCAGAAGCATATGCCCTACCAAACCAGGAAGCTGCGACTGTTGCTGACGTACTAGTCAAAGAGTTTTTCAGTCGCTTCGGAGTGCCCATGGAGCTGCATTCGGATCAAGGCCGCAATTTCGAGTCTGTACTCTTTGGAGAAGTCTGTCGATTGTTGGGCATTCGCAAGACTCGGACCACACCGTTACATCCGCAGTCCGATGGAATGGTAGAACGCATGAATCGAACAATGGGCAAATATTTGGCCAAGGTCGTCTCCGATCATCAACGAGACTGGGACCAATACCTGCATCTGTTTCTGATGGCTTATCGTGCATCGGTCCACGAAACAACCGGTCAGTCACCAGCGTCTGTGATGTTTGGACGCGAGTTACGGTTACCGTGTGATCTGGAATTTGGGTCTCCACCTATAGAGCAGGAGGTAGCCGGGAATGATTATGTCATCAACTTAAAGAAGAAGTTGGAGGATATTCACGACCGAACCCGAAATAATAGTCGAATCGCGAGTGACCGGATGAAGGCTACGTACGATGTGAGAGCCCAAGAAGGAGGGTTTCAACCTGGAGAGCTTGTCTGGTTATACAACTCGCAAAGGCGTCGTGGCTATTCTCCAAAGTTACAGCGAAATTGGGAGGGTCCATACCAGGTGAAGAAACGAATAAATGACTTGATTTATCGCATCCAGAAATTGCCAAGAGGGAAACCAAAGGTGGTACACTCCAATCGTCTGGCGCACTATGAGGGAAATAATGACGCAGTTCCGGAAGATGAGGCTGAGGTGGCTATCAATACCGTAAGGCCTGGAGATGATCAGCCAACCTTTAGAGAATTTATGGCTGCGTTTTCTGGAACTAGAAAAGCGCGATTCGGAGTCACGACTGAGATGCAACAAGATCTCTTCCGGGTCCCTGGTGATTATTCCATTGCCCACTGTGTCTCCGAGGATCTTCGTATGTCCAGGGGGATCGCAGTGGTGTTTAGAAATAAATTTGGACGGCTGAATGAACTTCGAGAACAAAATCCCTCTGTTGGTAAATCCTTACGCTTGACTGATCATGACCGATCCATTTACTACTTAGTAACCAAGCAGTTTTACTACCAGAAACCGAGTTACGCCGACTTGTGGAGGGCACTATGGAATTTGAGAATCGAGTTGCTTACCAGGGGAATTAACAAATTGGCAGTTCCCAAACTCGGCTGTGGGCGGGACCAGCTGGATTGGAGAATCGTTAGAAACATGCTGGAAGTTATCTTTAGAGGTACGGACGTCAAGATCTTCGTCTGCAGTTTTGACCCACAGCCCGCATCAAGGCCAACGAAGAGTGTAGACTGCTACTTCTACCGTAATGGAACGTGTAGTCGAGGTGAAGACTGTCGATATCGTCATGACCCGTTCTACAGGAACCAGATCATAAAACCTGTTCTGGGACAGAACAGACTTGAAGAGGGGGGCAGTGTAACAAGAGAGAAAAAGAAAGAACCCCTTCTCGAGCAGCGGATGGAGTATTCTGCGGCATTCGAGAGAATGACGCATAGCACCAACAATGTAAACGAGGCACTGTTTATCTAGCACCTTCCAGAAATACATGGTAGTTTCTACCGGCTTCTAGTACGATTGTAGGAGGGTATAAAAGCGACTCGCGGATAAAAGGGGAGCAGTCAACAGCAAGTCATTAACTGTGTATTACAAAATAAATAGTGAATATAAATGTTGTATTAGAAACTCATAGTCTGTAAATAATAGTTTTAATGGTTTATAATCATAGTGTTAATTTGTAGTGTATTCATTAGTGTATAGAAATAAATATTTGTTTGTGAATAGACGATTTAAACAGCACTTGTGTTATTATTTTTAGAAAGAACGTTACAGTATAAAGCGAGTTTGTGACTTTGTAAAGGCATTCTATAAAGCTGACGTACATTGGGAAGAAGAAAATAAGCCACTAAAGTTTATAGTAAAAAATGAATGTGAGAAGATTCGACGTAAATGGGCGCGTAAACGAAGGCGTTTGGATTTGTTTCTAATAGCTTAATAGCTCACCGAGCTTGGCTAGATGAGCAAATAATCTTCAAAATTACCCCAAAAGCTAAAGAAGGTACACCGGGACCTAGTGTGGGCCGGCCAAGGAAATCATTTCAAGAAAGTTCAGCCAAAACAAAAAGGAGGAGAGTTCTGAATTTAGTGAATACTTATGAACAAGAAGAAATAACCTTTGCAGCAGCAGTAACTCTTCGAGCAAGCGGTAAACGCGATGGTGCAAATATAATTAAAGAAATATTTTCTTCACCACCAGGAACAGCTACTAGCTATAAAAAGGCAAAGGAATGTGCTTCAACAACACCAGAACAGCTTCCTTACACCCCTGAGAAAGGTTTAGCTTTCTTTATTGCTCACAAGCTTACAGTTCAACAGTACAAAGCAATACAGCAGGAGGCTTCAGAGCGAGGATTCAGTTTATATCCCTCTTACGACCGCATTCTTAAAGAGAAGAAGATCTGCTATCCACCAGTGAAAACCATAGTCATAATGGACATTTCAGCAGAAGTACAACTTCAGGCATTGTTGGATCACACTGCAACCAGAATATGCAGCAAAATTCTCGAAGATTATTTTTTAAGACAAAACCTTACTGATGAATCATATACACTTATATATAAATGGGGCTGTGACGGGTCATCAGGGCATAGCATTTATAAACAAAAATTTGAAAGTGCCAATTCTACGGATGAATATATGTTATCATCTCTATGGTTCCTATAAGACTGATTTTACCGATAGTAACAAAAACATTAAATGGCAAAACCCACGCCCTCCTCGCCACGATTTTGCCGAATCATAAAGTTTATATACAAGAAGGAGACAAATAATCTGATACGGGAAGAGTGCAATTTAATCAAAACGCAAATTGAGAATTTATCTCCAACATTAATTCATTTCAAAGATAGAACAATTACTGTTCATCACAACTTGATACTATCTATGATAGATGGAAAAGTATGCAATGTGTTATCAGATACAAAGAGTACTCAAAAATGTTTTATATGTAAAGCCACTCCAAAGGATATGAATTCAATGTGTGTAATCAGAGATCCAGATCCTAACATGTACCAATTTGGAATTTCCAGTTTGCATGCTTATATACGCACAATGGAATGCCTGTTAAATATATCCTAAAGATTAAAAATAAAACAGTGGCAAGTTCGGGGCAAAGAAAACAAAGGTGTTGTCGAAACAACAAAAGAAGAAATAAAAAGAAAATTTAAAGAATGTGGGCTTATCATTGACAAAGTTAAACCAGGCTTTGGCACAAGCAACGATGGTAATACAGCTCGTCGTTTTTTTAGCAACTATAAAGATATGCGAAAGTAACAGGTCTCAATGAAAATTTGATTTATAGTTTAAGCATTCTTTTAAAGTGCCTATCATCAGGCTATGAAATTAACACAGAAGTTTGATAGTTACGCAAAAGAAACCAAAAGTCTATACATTCAGCATTATTTCTGGTACAATATGCCTGTCACTCTTCATAAAATTTTAACACATGGAGCAGATATTATAAGATCATGCATAATACCTATTGGGCAAATGTCTGAGGAGGCATCAGAAGCTAAAAACAAAGACATTAGGAAAATAAGAGAAGGCCACACGTTAAAGATTTCGCGCGAAAGAACCAATTACGACCTGTTCCGATATTTGTTAGTGTCTTCGGACCCACATATTAGTTTATTACGAAAATTGCCCAAAAAAGAAAAACATCCTTTTGATGAAGAATTTTTATCATTAATAAAAAATTGAAAATTGTATATACCTGTTTAATAAATGCTTGATTTATTCAAAATGTCTCTTATTATGCTTTTAGATTTCTTAACTAACCCGTTTACATCATTTTTGTACTATATAATATACTTAGGAATTTTGTCCCTATAGATTGATCAAATCGTACACTGTGGCGTCTGTTTGCACAAACTTTGCAAAAAAGGAGCGCTGAAATTCTGTACTTATGTTTACCCGTGTAATGCATTCACATACCACCTACCTATAGAAACTGTCCACTGTTACTTCTCGATTTGTTTCTCGTGGTTCCTTTCTATTGAGATCGTCACTTCTAAATTCTAAATTGCACGTCTCCAATAATAATAAATTGCACTAGTTGAGAAAATTCGGAAAAACTCGCACTTTTATTTTTGACTTGCGCGCTTTTATTTTTGTAAACGAGTCATTTTTTGGCGCTAGGGCGCAGCAGCATGAAATGCATTACAAATGCGTGTAAATTAAAAACATAAACAAAACTGGCATGGTACACAAAAACCGTCCCTAAATCAGTACCTAAATGGTACCTAGATATTTAGAAAACCTGCACTTCCCAGTCAATTTGAACAAAATTCCGTGTCGGGGATCCGCTGTCAATTACAAAAAATCGACCAACGGGTAGCAATACAGGCGTGATCAGAAAATCTCAACGAGAGACAAAACACGTAATTGTGGATCTACATATATTTAAAAATGCATAATAAATAAAAACAAATACTCAAGCATCCGCCAACTTCTAGTTGGAGGCAAGTAAGTACAGCAAGTACAGGGTACACCTGTAACTTGTAAGGAACTAAATTTTGAGAATACTTAATTGGTTTCGTTTTAAATTAAAAAAAGCTATAAAACTACAATATTTCCGTCTTCGTGTTGGTTATAAATAAAATTCGTTTTAAAAAAAATTATATCGCATTTTTATGATCCCTTTTTAGGCTTTCAAACAGTTTGTTTGAGGCAAAACTTCTTCTCTATTAACATGTTTACACGGAACAAAACGTTTTTAGAACTTTAATTGATGTTTTACGATACATCATGTAACATTCCACAAAACTAGGCACACGTTGGACCGACAATTGTAACATTACTTTTTTCTCCAAACTAATAATGCCCTGCGATTGGGCGCCAATTGTAACCGACACGTTTTTCTTAACCGGAACGAAAACAATAAAACATCAAAATATATTAAAATATTTATACTTACTTTACTATGATGCTCAAGATTACCACGGCTTGAGATCTGGCTCTTTATTACAAATTTGAATATCAGGTTGTAGGTATTGGTTCTACAGTTGTCTAATTATTAAAAGGAATAGATAAACGTTTCAGAACTCAATAAAATAAACTAATAGGGCGCCATCTGATTATGAAACGTTATAACATTAATTAAAAAAAAACACTCAGATCACTAATCAGAAAATGAACTCAGATCCAATAAATTTTGATCAAACAATTAAATATACTCAATAGTATCAAAATCAGGCTGTAGAAAAAGATCAATAAAGCGTTCATAATTATATGGTTCTATGAGCTCAATTTAGTTAAACTTGAAAACATATTTATTAAATGAATATAAAAATAACACATAAAAATACATTTATTGAACTTAAAAATTCTGATATTAATACCCGGCACAAGAGCTCTTGGCGGTAAGGAACGTTTAAATACAAAAATATGTAAATAATCAACATATAAAAATTGAAATGACTACAAAAATATTACACGATAAAACAAAGAAATCATATTTCACAATACCTTAATCATCTTGATAAGTTTCAAACAAGACCAGTACTAAATTGCACGATATTGCCTTTTATAACACTAGAAACCATAACTGCTGAACAGTAAAAACTGGAACGGATTCTTGTAGAGCGACAGTTACTTAATTTGGACGCAAGTTACATATAGCTCTAATTTCTATTACATTAAGTCACTTTTTACTTAAACTACCTATAAATATTTAATGCAGTCGAATATACTACAATTTGCTGTGAAGAATATTTCATTTAATGTAACTATTAAGTCCGTTCTGAAGAGCCAAGGTCTTCCGACCCTGAGCACAATCTAAATATAGCCACGTTTATCAAGTCACGTACACTATGCATTTCTACTTGCGCCCACGGACGTTCCTGGAAATCGTATGAAAGTCGAAGCAAGGGCAGGAGCAACAAACAAACCCACACTCAAGAAACAGCAGCTATAAAGGCAGGTTCCAGCGGTAACCTTGTTAGAAATAGTCCGACATCGAGCAGCAACGTTCAAGACCACCGAGCCAGCGATAAGTGTAGTGTCTGCACAAACGTAGAGTCAAATTTGTCGACTTAGACTTATTTGTGTATTTATCAATAAATACTTCTATTAAATTCTGGCCTCCAAATTATTTAATTATATAATTCGCACGATGAATTAACCTTCACTGCATTATGTCAAGAGGAACTATCGGTGATACAATTCACCGTAACCAAAACTTCTAGTACAACCATATAACTCAAATAACTTTAATTATTAGATTATTATTGAAAGCAATCCAGTTCTTTATATTATTATATTTTAATATGATCTGTATGCCACTTAGATCCAGACTGAATTTTATCAAACACTAGAACTTTAATAAGAATTTTAACTTGCATTCGATAGTTAATTATTATTTTAATCTTTTATGCGATCCGAATTTCTTTATCATTCAATAGTTCAATCACTTAAGATAAAATCGGTAGTTATTTATTATTATCAAAATGTTGGAAGGGAATTAACTTTGTTGTTAAACTGTAAAAGAATAGACGATACTTTTGGTAAGAAAATAAATTTCCCACAATTTAATAGCACAGAAGTCCGGAAAATTTTAGTACACAACGAGACTTTTAATAAACGTAAATTCATAACTAATACAACGAGAACGAAACTTTTCTTCTTCAAAACTATACGTCAACTACCCAAGGCTTGGCGTAAAAACTATAGCTTGACTAGACGACAGCTGTCTATTCAGTAGTTCTTCTTAGTTGCGACTCTACTGACTGACTGCCTCTCGGGGTTATTTTACTATATGCGGAGTATTTTTTTAGCGGGGTGCAGTTTAACATAAGCCAATAAAAGAATCGCATGATTTCGGGTTGACGAATCAAAATTAGTGCTTCCAACACAAAGGAAGTCTGGAACGCAACCCACATAGCACCATAATATCTGCTGGATGTCCTACGGATATCCTGGAGCAGTTTTACGAATATCCGAAGGATGTCCTACGAAAAGCAGTTGGATATCCTACGGACATCCGTGGGATGGTAAAGTGAGGCTAAAATAGACATTTTCAGGATATCCGATGAAGGATATTCCTCGTATATTCTATTATTAATATCCGTTGGATATCCTATACAATATATCCCCGGGACATTCATTACAAGATATCTTTGGTATATAATATGCAAAATATCCCTTGGATGTCCTGTACAAGATATCCACAGGAGGTCTAAACAAAATATCTTTGGAATATCTTATATTCATTATAAATAATATGAAAACAGATTGTTTCTTTAAATTTTCGCTTTAATTATTGTAGTTAACAATTGTTTCGCCACACAGTGGCTTCTTCAAACGTCTAAAACATAAAGCTAACGTAACTTCTGTAAAAATTGGCAATTATAAACCTGCAATAAACATTATATTCCTTGAACGTGCTTAGATGTGGGTAATGGTAGCGGACACTATTATAATACAAATAAATTTAACAACGGTGAATTGTTCAGCTCTGTTAGGTCGTTTATAAAGTGAATATTTAAAAAACAATCTGTTTATATATTATTTAAGATGGATATAAATTTTTAGCCATGGTAGCTCAGTGGGTATGGCACTTGACTACCAATCTTAAGGTCCTGGGTTCGAATCCCAGGAATAATACATTGGAATTTTAAAAATATCTAAGGCATCCAGGTCGACTCAGCCTGTGAAAATGAGTACCTGGGAAATCATTTCCTGGGGTAATAATAGGCGGTCGGTGCGTAAAGCTAGCCACTTTACCACCCTTGAGTACCGAGCGGCTCAAGAATAGTAGCCTACCCTGCTATACCCCAATGGGCCTTCATGGCCTGTGAAAGGGGACTATTATTATTATAAATTTTTATCAAGTAAAGGCCGAATCAATTCATCAATTGATTATAAAATTACTATTAGAGGATTTGCTAATTACATATCGGTATCAAATAAATAGTATATGAATATAATAAAAGAAATGATGGAGGTATATGCTTATAAAATATAAAAATTTATTATAATTGAGGTAACTACAAACATAAAAATTATATTTAACATATTTTTAACATAAACATATTCAAAGACTTCTTCTGTTGGACCTCCCATCCGCCGCCGCTTTCAGAAATTGCTGAATTGGTTTTTCAGCATTCTTTTTCTGTCTAATCTAGATCTCTGTTTAGAACTTCTGTAATAATACATAAATGTTAATACTCTCTCTCTAGCGTAAATGCAATTCTAGTTACTTTACTTAACAAAAATGCTGCAGTTTTCAGTGCGGAAAAATTTTGTTTTGTTTTTCCGGAACAATTAAATTTAAAGGTCTCGTCTCCAACAAATCGGGGTAGAGTCCTTTTGATCACTTCATAAGGAGTGCTGCCACCAAATTTTGCAACTTGATTGATTTGATTTGATATTTTCTTGTGCTATCTAAAAAACAGTAGAATTTAATAGATCACAATGCGGATATGGCAAATTTTACCCTTCAACGTCGTACCTGTTATGTCCAAGCTAAATAGAGATGAGGCTGTAAATAAATGTTGCTTTAAATGATAATTATTGTAGTATTATAGTATTTGTCAAAAGTATATAAACTATAGATTTGTTATCTTTTTATTAGAGTACCTACATAATTATTAAAACGAATGAATCAAATTCAGTAATTCTACTTACCAAATACTCTTCTGTAATAAATATATCAAATAAATATATTTAATCGGAGCGCGCGGCGTAATAGTTGTGAATGACGAATGCTCAAACTGAAGTGACCGAAAACCAAGTTGTTTGGATCACGCTCGAGTCTGACAAAGTTGTAAATCTTTCGAGGCTTGGACACTTTTTAACACCAGGCAATGTCATAAAATTTACCCAAAGAGGGTCGATTACAGATGTGAAGCATTCTAGCATTCCAGGAAGAATCCATTAAATGCCACACGATTTAAGAAATAACATATACATACTAATGGGCACCACTCACGGTGTCTCCCCGACGACGTCGGCGAAAACGTCGTCGACGACGTCGGGGACAAGGTCGAAATAATGAGGTAATGTTTACATTTACTGTAATTTAATGCATAAACAACTTGTAACTTCCAGCTGGACTGTGTATAATAAACTTATGAATATCGTATTTCTTTTAAGACATCAAAATGAAAGAAAGTAGTTTTGAGCATAATAAAATGCGTACTGAATTTCTTTAAAGTATTTCGAAATAGCTTATGCAATTAACAAAACTTTTCATAAGCGGAATAATATTGATATCCATCGATAGAATTACAAGTAACCCTTTATTATAAAACGAAAACTCTTTGTTTTTTTTATTAATCTCATTCTTAATTTAGTTTAAAAATGGATATAATTAACGCAGGATTTAGGATTCTGAGTTCTGGCGCGCAAATAAGGATTTCCTATAAAGGACTAAAAATATCATGTTTAAAAATGTAATGGTTTCACCGTCGCTTCCTTTTCCGTGTAGTTTTAAAATTTTATGCTGATGGTACATAACCTTATAATAAAAATCCTTCGGCTCATTTTGTCTCAATTCTTTTAACAAGGACATGTATGTACTATATCTATCTTTTTCGGGTTTACTTGAATTATTTCATTTTTATTACATTTGTTTACAAACAACTGTTTACAACTGTGAAAATAAAACCCTTGTCAACTGTAAATTATTATTAGGCAAAATAAACATATACATCTGGGATTACTAAAAAATATATGCTTTCTTTATTATACTTTTTAAGAAAACATTATGAATTCAATATGCTGTGACACTTTCAAGTGATAAGATGGATTTTTATAAATTATCTTTGAGAAAAAAAATTGCAGTTGGTGTGGCAGTTGCCTTGTGCGAAGAACAAGAAACTGAAACACCACGAAAAAAAAGAAAATAGGCAAAGAATTGGTTTTTAGATCGCAAACAATATTCACACATGTCCTTGTTAAAAGAATTGAGACAAAATGAGCCGAAGGATTTTTATTATAAGGTTATGTACCATCAGCATAAAATTTTAAAACTACACGGAAAAGGAAGCGACGGTGAAACCATTACATTTTTAAACATGATATTTTTCCGACGATTATCACTACCAAATTTTATCAAAAGTCCTTTATAGGAAATCCTTATTTGCGCACCAGAACTCCTAAATCCTGCGTTAATTATATCCATTTTTAAACTAAATTAAGAATGAGATTAATAAAAAAAACAAAGAGTTTTCGTTTTATAATAAAGGGTTACTTGTAATTCTATCGATGGATATCAATATTATTCCGCTTATGAAAAGTTTTGTTAATTGCATAAGCTATTTCGAAATACTTTAAAGAAAGTAATTCAGTACGCATTTTATTATGCTCAAAACTACTTTCTTTCATTTTGATGTCTTAAAAGAAATACGATATTCATAATTTTATTATACACAGTCATGCATTAAATTACAGTAAATGTAAACATTACCTCATTATTTCGACCTTGTCCCCGACGTCGTCGACGACGTTTTCGCCGACGTCGTCGGGGAGACACCGTGTATGTGCTATTTAACACATACATGTCATATCATCTCACAATTCTTTGTTTTTAGCGTGTAAATAATAACTAAAACCACGAGAATATTGCCGTCAGCAAAATATCAGTCAATGTTAATTTAAAGAATGCCAGATTTCTAAACTAAAATACATTGAAGTTAATTTACAAAAGTAATGTTGGATAATTCTTTTAAATCAATATTTTATATATTATACTATATCTATATATTAATATCTAATTATGTAATTATATATTAGAGACTCTTATTAGGCATTATACATAATAAATAAATAAGAAAACAAACTAAAAACTAATGTTTAAAAGTGTATGCTACCGATACAAAGAAATAAAGAAAATGTAGGGTAACAATTTGTCTTCTATTATACCTAGTATGAAAATAAATCAACCCAATAAAACATAAACGCTATATTAACATTATAGCAATAACGAGCAATCTGTACTGTTTTACATAGTACACCCTATGTTACGTGAAAAGAATTTTATCGTTAAAATTTTATTATTATTATAATTTTTAAAAAATTTATGAAAAAAAAGTATATCGTAGGAGATTCGAGTCGTAAGGTGGATATCTTAAGGATATCTTGTACAGTATATCTTTAGCATATAACATGCAGAATATCTCATGGATGTTCAGTTCGAGGATGTACGATCATTCCTTGAATCGACGATACCTGGGATATCCACAGAATATCCTGCATGGTATATCATGAGGATGTAGCGTGCTGCATATCTCACGGATGTCCAGTTCGTGGACGGGCGATCCATCCGTTAACAGACCATATACTGGATATCCCCAGGATATCTTGTGCTATATGGGAATATTCTTTATAACAAAAATTGCCAACGGGATGTATTCCGAGAAACAGATGGACTCTTTAAAAGATAGCATTTAGCCCGTACAAACTATAATTCCTCTCAGCAAAATAGATTTTGACAATATTTTCGGAGAATAAAATATTAAAATATTTTGAGAAAGCTTGAAAGTATGATTTCACACAAGCTAAAATGTCAGTATTTTAAATTTTAACAACGGAATTGTTTGGCACTGCAGGCACCTGTCTAAACAATATTCTTGTTTTCAACAGAAACCACAATTCTTTATCATTTTTTTTATACGAAATGACTCCACTGGTCTAAAAGGATTTTAACAGATGACCTTTAATATATTTTTATAAGGTGTACTTATACCGTATGCCGATATAATTTAAAATACAAGAAAGACGCAGATCTACAGGACCGCATTTAAGATTTTTTCAGAAGAACAGTCGATCTGGGCGGCTTTGACCGTCCAGCCTCTAGCGAAAATTTGATTTCGCGTTTTGAAGGCTACTAGAATGCGAGAGGGTAATGTATATTACCTTGAAATCTTCGGTTTGGTTTTAAGAAACTTCTGGTTACGGTATCGTTGGGTTGGGTTTATTGTTTACGCCCTTTTGAATGTGGAGTGATGTGAATCTAGAGTTACCAGCATGCGTTGTTTGTCCCGCTTAATCATCTGATGTAATAAAACGCACAAGAATTAATGGTGTAACCTAGCCTTCTTCGAGAAATTAGAGAATTCTTCACTCATCTTACTTGTTAAAGTCTGAGTATCCTTTGTGTAATTGAAATTGAAATTAATGAATAATATTAGATTTTTAAGGTTTTGTGTTTTAAAAATGAGTTAACTTTCATAAATCCTATGTATACTAATAAGGTGGAACCAGTTTTGTTTTGATATAAGTTCAGTAACCGACCAAAGTTTCAGCTTTTCTGAAAAAGGTTCAGAGTTCAACTATAACTGTTACGTTCCAGCATTTTTAATTTGGACAGTATTTGTTTTTTTTAGGTGTTAGTGCCAATGTGGATTAAAATTAAAACCAATTTACTAAGGTATAAAGCATTATTGGCAGGACATATTTTTAGTAAGTTACTTTGTAGTTAAATATTCTGAAATTCATTCACGACAGTAATAAAGTAAACTGATTCTGGATTAAGAAAATTGTAAAAATGCATTTAAATTCCTAATAAGTTAAAGTGTGGAATCTCGTAATGCTCGTAGGTTTCACATAATAATTAACTATAATCAAAAAATTGATGGCAACGCTTTTCTGGGACTGCAAGGCGATTCTGTTGGTTGAGTGTATGAAGAAGAAACTATAATTTTTATCAGCGATGTTTATAAAGAGTCCATTAAAAATCTTAAAGCTGCCATCCGAGCGAAAAAAACTCAAAACTTGACTGAAAAAGCCATACTGCTACAAGACTAGTTTCCATGAGTTGAAACATCCACACTACAGTCCGGATCTATTACCCAGATTACTATATTTTCCCTGAGTTGAAACAATTACGAGGGTGGTGATTGCCTTGAGATAATACCTGAAAACTGATTAATGATTATTTTGAAGAATTACCGAGAGAATCTTTTTGAAGGGATCTCGTTATTATAGAAACGTTAGAATAAGTGTACAGATGTTAAAGGAACATATGTAAAAAATATAAAAAATATATGAAAAAATTTTTTTTTCATTGTTCTCTGTCTTTTTATCATGTCTAGGTAGAATACATAAAAATCTTCCCTCGAAACTTTGCTTTTCTAGAAACAATATTATCCATTTATGATGGATAAACGGTTGTCGGGGTGTGATTGGAAACATGTTTGTAGTCCATTATAGCCGAAAGTTCTTTACTAACCTCGCGAATCTCATGAACGGTCGCAGTTGTGAAAAACTGGTGTAAAAATAATTAATTTAATGGACGACACCTTCTGCAGCAATGAATTTAAAGAACGTTAAACATTTATGAGTACAATTGGTTTTGACTTTTGCCAGTCTACATAGGGAAAAATTAAATAATACAAAGTAATATTTAAGAGCACTAAATACTAACTTTAATAGGTATTGCAATGACCTAAGCTGTTGTAGCTATACACCTTGGGTGGCATTTATTTATGCACTGAAACCCTTTTTTATATGCATATAATTTTGCAACTCAGTCCAATATAATTTTATTATTGTTTTATTTTGATGATATAGCTTTATTTTTGGAGAGATTTCAATGTTGGGATCTTTGATCCCAGTCCCTCCCCATTTGCCCGTTTAAGAATTGTATACCTTTTCTATACTTCTTTGCGTTAGTTAATTACTGATCAACTAATTGAAAGTTTTCTTCTGATTCCTAAATTTACATTTAATATTACAAAATGTACATATTATACATAAAACCCATTAAAATGTTCTAAGTATTTGACAGTTTTCTTATGTGTATTGATGTATTAGAGTTTTCATGTAATCTGTGACCAACAGTAATCACCCAACTTGTTCGCATCTCATCTTCCCTGGTACCGATTTTCCAACGTTAAGAGGTCTAGATGGATACGCTTGCCATGCTCGTCACTTACAGCTTCTCAATTGTTTGGGAAAAAATTACAAATGGGAATGTAAATAATGCATTACCATTTTATGGTAAGCTACCAACATTTCATCAACGAGGTTTTTGAAATTTTCCGCTTTGTTGTTGACAGGCTTGAAACAACTCCCCGTCATCTTTTCCTTTCCTTGTAAAACCGTTCCATCATTAATTGCCGAATCTGGGGACCCACAAATATGCCCTCCTTTCTATATATCTATCTTAGCTAAATTTGTCTTTAATATAAACCTAAAAACCTCTTGCGCCACGGCCAATACATGTTACAAAATTTTTTATCACCCCTAACTTTATATGCAAATGGGGCAAATAGGTAGATATTGTTTCTATCCACTATAACATCTCTATTTTAACACAAAAACAAAAAATGTCCCGCGATGGGCGACATTTATAACATTTTAAAAGCAAGGCCCACGTTGGACCGTCATTTATAACATCGCTTTTTTGGCACTCTAAATTATACTAAAAATACTATAACTAAGATATACGTCGCGCTATGAATAATAAAAACGATACTTACTGAACTGAATGCTCCGGCTGTTGAGATCTCCGATTATGCAAATTTAAATGCAGGTGTGGGCGTTAACCCCAAAAGCTTCAGATTAAGTTAGAGTCAGGAGCAAATAAAGCATAGTAGGCGCCACCAGACTGATGATCTTAAAGATTAAATTCGGGAAGTCCCAGACTGGAAATGACTTCCCATTTAAAATTGACGTTAATTACTCAAACACATCAATTGATAATAAAAATGTTAATTGGCAAAAGAAAATATCAGCAGTTTGTTGAGGCCAACTATATCAAAACGATAAATAAATTTGAAGTCTGTATATTGAAACAAAAAATATTAAATAGAAAAGAATGGAAATATTCACAATAAGCAATTTGAATAAAAAAAATTATCTATCATATAACTATTACATAATTTCGAGATCCCAAATAAAATTTACATAAACAACATCAGTAACCAGACAATACCTTAAACAATTATCCATAGTCCAAGATAATGTTCGTAAGAAAATTTTCCGTTCGCAAATGGAAGGCTTACAAACACATTACACAATAATGACCATAACACATAATTTTTCACTACAAAACTGCTGACCTGTAACATTACGGGAACACTTTTTAAATTTAAATGCTGAACTATTTCATCTTATGTTAATGTTAAAAATTGACATCACTAACTGCAATAAACTCTTTATTAGAAGAATGATAATTAAAACGATACGAAACTATTTAACTTGAATGCTACTTGAAAGAGCTGATTTATAAGTTTGCCACAACAGGAAACGTTCCACGATTATTAATTTACTATTAATAAGCGCGTCAAGTGTTAAAAATAAAAGTCCACTGCTGATTAGCATTAAACAAATTCTTTTAAACCAATTCAACATTCATATATGCTGGAATCAACACTTTACGTTACTAGCAAATATGCTGCACTGGATCCATTTTTCGTGAATGAAAATTCACCAAACTAAAATCTCGGAACAATCCCTAACACAGGATCAGTCCTCTAACAATAAAATCTGTACGGTACAACACTAAACTTTGCTTTATTCGAAACGCTGCTGTAAATATGCGTGACGGTCTTGTCACCCGCATGTGACCACCATAGCCGCGAGCTACGCTCTGTAGTCCGGTCAAAATAGACGAAAAAATAGTGGTAAGTTTACATTAATTCGCATAGAGCTGAAAATTGCTACAGGTCTTAGGTACACTATTACAAATAAAATTCTAAAAATCCCCACCGATCCTACGTCTGTTAAAAAACTTATTCAAGGTCAAAGGTCAAAAGTATCGGTTTTTTGCATTTTTCTCGTAAACGGTAAGTGTTATTGTAGAAATAGGTCAGACAGAAGTTGTATATCATGCAATTATCTACAAAAATTGTTCTAATACTTTTTGTCCTGCGAATCACCATTCCTGAAATATCGCGATTCCAAAAGAAGTCGTATTCTACATAAAATGCACACAAAAGTATTTCAAGGCGGCGCAGCGTAGACGTGCATATGCATATTATGATTCTCGATGTTTCAAATGGTGATATCTCAGGAATGGTGATTCGTACAACAAAAAGTATAAGAACAATTTCTGTAGATAATTGCATGATCTACAACTTTTGTCTGACCTATTTCTATAATAACACTTACCGTTTACGAGAAAAATGCAAAAATTAATACTTTTGACCTTTGACCTTGAATAAATTCTTTAGCAGACGTAGGATCGGTGGGGATTTTTAAAATTCTATTTGTAATAGTGTACCTAAGACCTGTACCTGTACCAATTTTCAGCTCTATCGAATTATTGTAAATTGAATTATTTATTTTGACCGGACTACTGGGACAAGCCCCTAGACTTTAGGCTTTGTGAGCCGATGTCCAACTAACTCGGGAATTCGAAGAACTATCTCAACTTTACATAAATTCCGATAGGGTTATTCTTAAAACAACCTCTAGTGTGAAAGATGACGGTAATTCTGACCAATAAGAAAATACTACATTTTAAATCTCATATTATATTTAAGACCTGCACTATCAAAATTTCGCCGGAAATGCAAGCCATAAATTCAAGCCTAGACACATTAAACTGTTTTGTTAGTGACACAAATATAAATTCTTAGAATAAAAATGCCTAGCAAGATCGAAATATCATTTTTAACAAAGGGATATAACGAAATTAAACTGCTGCCTATTCAAAATTTAACTTTTATTTATCTAGTACGTGCTTTCAACTGATGAAACTTAATAAACTAAATATTTTTTTTAGTTTTTTAATGCTTCCATAAGAAACTGTAGATTATTTTTTCAACCAAATCTGCACCCAAAATAATTTTTATACGTGGAAATTTCAACTGCTTATTTAAAAATGCAAGGAGAAAACATTTAATATTTAGAAGCGACGAAATAATTTCCTTAAATACAGGACCGTACTCAGATTATTTCTATAATTTTATTTACGAATGCACTACAATTGAATCTGAATTTTTTAGAACGTTACACCACAAGGCTTTCATGTAAAATATTATTTTCCCGACAACTACTTGTCTACTTGGCTAACTTTTTACAATATAATGCACAAAAATCGCACAAAAAGAAACTGTATTTTGTAAATTCCAGTTGCATTCCTAATAACAAATCTATAACTTTTAGATCTCCATATATTTTCACTCGTACCGTTTATGACTATAACCGATACGAGAGGAATGCTTGTTAAAAGGAATTTCATAGCTTCATAAGATTCCCTTAGGTGAACTGAATATGCAATGGGAACTGAAGGCAATGCATTGCCATTGTGCAATGCTTTCAAACTAAATTTAGATGCATCAATGAACAGTCGTCATTCTTAGGGTATGTGTTTACGCCCAAGGGTTTCCATCAAACCGACATCACTGCAGTAAATAAGATTGTCGTCCATAGAATTAAATTCAGAAAATTTCTTTACACAGTTACAGAAATGTCTAATTTTGGTACTGTGTTCCAATAAATTCCTACTTTCCAATCGGAAAAATTACACGTGATAGAAAAAATGAGAACCAAAAACTCGGTTCATCAATGTGTTTGACACAATGGCAAGTTTTAGTTGAGATCTGTCAAAATATATTTTAAAGGTGAAAAGGTTTCGAAACAGCACAATGCGCAGAAACCGAAATACGTATGAGCGTTCGAAATTCCGTCGCACGCGAATATTTTTCTTAATGCAGTAGCGTCGGTATATTTCCATTCTGTCTTGTTGCGTGTGCTTATATCTCACAATTATCTTTTTGCTACTTAGGTGAGTTGATTTAAGCTCCAACCCCTTCAATTGAAAGTGGTTATTTAAAGATTATAAAGTGTACTTTGAGATTTTCATAACATTTTATGTGCACATATTTTTAACCCCTTTTAATGAACAACATACGCGCCGCCACTGTACTCGCAGGTGACGTTCGCGCAGATCTTGATGAGTCATTGTGATGTTTCGAAACTACGTGAACTCTAATGCCAAACGTCAACCACTATTGGAGTTAAGTAACTTGACAATATGGACAGGTAAACTTCTACCTAATTAATGTGAAAGAATATTCAGGATGTTTGGGAGGTACAATCGGAGGCAAAAGTACTGAAAATTAGAAATTCATGAATAGCTTCGTTTTACAGCACATTACGAAGTAAATTAATAGTTACAATGCTAAAAACGAATGTATTATTTAAGAAAAAGAAGATTTTTTACTAATAATGTTAAATGAAATAGAAAATAAAGAATAATATGGAAAAATTTTAAATAACTTTTGGCAGTGAATATGCCTTGATTTTAACTTTTCGGCAAAAACATATTTGATTTAAATCTTTATCAATTATGAACATATAATTATTAATTATGCTCGAGTATAGATTAAAACATTAATATAATGTTTATTTTTTATATTTTTAAATGTTAAATATGTTTAATATTAATAATTCAGCGGTCTATAAAACATAGAAAACGTGACAACAATGTTGATTTTATAAGTTGGTAGCATTTATCTTACATAATTAAGGCTCTGCCACCCGATTCTGGAAGATAGGAAAACGCATGTAAACGTTTATACGTGATTATTCAGTAACCGCTCAATATTTTTTGATCTGGTTTTTACCAAAAATTGACCTACAATGTATTCTATGTCGTGAATTCTTTAAAATATAATTGGTACCGTTGTAAACCATAATAAAAGTAAGGTAAATTGGAAATAATCGTTTCTAAGACACTTTTTAAATTAAAATCATAGAGTGTGACACAGAGAATACGGGAAAAATGTTTAAAAAAATATACGTTCATAAATAAATAAATAAAAGCGTAAAAACGATCCAATTGCACATATATCTATCCCCTAACATCGTTCTCTGTCGCATCAGGGTGTCAGTTTAGCTGAAGCACAGGTTGGACGGTTGAACAAAGATTTATTATGGCAGGGTAGTTGTCAATGGGATTGTAAATTTGTACATTGCCGAAGGCATTACCGTATTTAGGTAGCTGGACCAAATCAGGGTGTGAATTTATTACAGTTAGGTATTCACTAAATATCACAATTGAAAGACCATATCGTCAAAAAGAACACTCATGTCCTACCTGCAATTTAACACTGGTAATACCCATATCTTCGGAATTAGCATAAAATTTATTCATTTGCGGAGAACTTGCTAATCCTCAAAGGGGTAGCCGTGTGACCACTTTGGAATTTCCAAATACGTTGACAAAAGATGTATTATACGTACAAAGAGAAAAATAAATATGAAAAATACACTTTGAAGGGATATAAAATAGATAGAAAAAAGACTGTAAACAATATTTTGCGATCAAATTTTTTCGGAAATAAATTTACGCAATATGGTATAGATAATGAGAGGAATGCTGTAGCCTCTTTTAAGAGTCTAATTAGCGAAAACATCAACGAAGCTGGTTTAATAATTTCAGGTGAATATCCGTTTCTTGCTGCAAGTCCTGATGGTTTCCTGGGGAATGATGGAATCATTGAAATTAAATGCCCTTTTAATGCAAAAGAATTAACCCCAGAAGAAGGCATCAGAACAAAAAAAATTAAATTTGCCACAATAAATGACAACAACGAACTGAAACTGAAACGTACTGACAAGTACTATTATCAAGTGCAAGGACAATTATTTATAAGCGCGCGTCAATACTGTTATTTTGTAGTATGGACACCACATGGGATATTATTTGAAAAAATTTTAAAAGATTTAGATTTTTGGGAGCAAAAAATGTTACCAAAATTACAAACTTTTTATTTTGATCATCTACTTCCTGATATATTAGCAACACAGCAGGTTTAGGACAAAAAGTTACATGTCTATGTCAAGTATAGGTTACAGGCCACATCACACTCCTCTAATTATTATTATTTTACAGCAAAATGTTGAATACAAAACATAGATGTAGGCGTATCATATATTGCAATTTTGTTATACTCCTAATATGTATTGTAAAAATATAATTTCTGTGATGAATCGTGTTTTATTATTTAGGTGGACTATGGTCGACCGAACATGTAAATGTAACACTAATCCGAGTCTACCATAACAATAGAACGAACCGAAGTTTTATTATTTTATTGCAAGACCCCTTCATAATATGTACCTACCGCTAAAACGAGAAAACGTCTACATTATCAGTCCACAGACAAAGATAGTTAGGTACATGACGCTAAGAAGTTTTTAGACTCTTGGACCGATCGATTTTCTCGGACGTGATGTAAAAATATTGCCAATATTTTATTGGGGGGGTTCAGATTTACCGTTATGCTATGGTCGGAGGCCTCTTAAGAGAAAAATCTTTGGGCATCAATCAGTCAGCAGTTGATTGAAATCTTGCATTTATAAACCAGATGGACGGAGCTATTTAAGTATTTTCTGAAGCCTGCATGGTTTGTTTACACAAAACACGAAACGATATGCGTGCTCCGAACGTAGCCGAATCCCATCCTAGTGCTTAGTGGTTTACTCGCCGCGACACGAATGTTCCATCTTGGCTAATTTGTTTTCTGTGTGTTTCGTTTTTAAGTTATTGTGACTATTTTAATTTAAATAGTGGTTCGACAATGTGTTTTGTGCAAAAGATAAGATATGAAGGAAAATCAAGTATCATTTCGTAGGTATCTAAATTTTAAATTATGATAAAGTTAGGTTATGTCACATGTTTTGTATGTCAGTGCTGTAACGTCTGACGGGGGCACATAAACATGTTAGAACCAGAAGAGACGTTATCTAAATTGCAAGCAAGGGAAGAATTGAAAAACTTCAGTTCACGAAATCGTGAAACTACCAAAAAAAACTGGATATATCCTGGCATAACAGAGTTAGAAGCATGTTAAAATTTAAAAATGAATAACTTAGAACTTATTATTAATTAAAAGTAAATAACTTGTATACTATTATATTAAACATTTGTATTAACCAGGTATAGTGTAAGTTTATAATTATATAATTCTAATAAATTCTATAAAAATACAACTGTGTTTTTGTCATGTAGTAGTGCAGATGAGTATTAAGAATATTTATATCCAGCAGAAAATTAAGTCTAAAGCATTCCATAGTCGTTTTTTATCATAAATTCCCGTTTGGCGCTACTTCAGTGGATTCCGAACCACCTTACTACAACAACAAAAAGGACAAATTGCTTTCATCGGCGAAATCAGGAAGCTGTAGCTGCAACTATCTTAGCTTTAAATATTTATTGACTCCGAACAACAGATAAGTAGGGGTCAGTTTCTTAACTTTATAGATATAGCTGACTCATTAATTCATTCATTTATACAATTTCCAAAACTTAAGGAATGGGCACCAATGATTTTTTTTAAACACGTCACTCACATAAAGTTATTTAATTTACCACAAGTTTATTATAACTAAACTTGTACTAAACTAATGTAATTGTTGTTAAAGGCCAGAGTAAGCACAGGAACTACCTTCTACTACCTATACCAAATAGGTAGTAGAACTTACTATTATTCTTGTTTTACTTTATTATAGTCTTAACTAAATTATGTTTACAAAAACCAAAAAGGAAGCAATTAACTGTAGTAAATAACTAAATACCGACTTCATACTACCATAGTAGTTTAGGACAAATAATGTGTAGTTAGGATTTTATTTTATTTACAGTAATTATAACTACTAACACACAAATTACGACTTTATAGGCATCATTTGCAGTTTACATTATTGCTATTTCAGAATTGAAGCTCATTTTCTGATAGTGGATATTGGATCTGGCTGGAATTTACAAGCCCCTTTTTAACAGCACGCCACTGCGCTCGACGGAAACTATAGCTCTCAGCTGAGTACAGTGTTGCCGCATTTTACACACACCAATTAATTTATCGAGTAAACACCAGATTTTCAGCTTGTTTATAATTTTTTTCTCAACAACCGTTTAGTGAATGTTTGTAAAACTATGCAAAATCGGTTCCATGGAGTTCAAGTTACGTAATATAAAAATTTGGGAAGCTTGGTAGCTTTTTTTCCTGTAATTGAAATGACTATTCTATTTTGTGAGCGAATCTCCATAAGAGCACATGTAAAATTACAGTTATTTTAAATTGCAATAACTTTTAAACGGCTTAGTCGATCGGGTTGAAATTTTCACTGTAGTTTTAGCATTAAATGAGAATTCTACTAAATTTTTGTTCGTTTCGTACGATTTTGACATACCTCCTAAACATCCTTATGATTATTTTCTTTTTTAGTTATGAGAAGGAAGTAATCACCAGCACTTGACAATTCAGTCTTGTAACCAATTAAGTAACAAATAAGTAACTAAATTAATTATTTATATCCTTTTCTTTATTTATTGCTGTCACAGTGTTTACCCTAATATAAGGGATGCTCATTACCTTTTTTTTATAACGTTAAACTTTGTGAAGATATATTTTCTTCACTTACCGTTGATGAACACACTACCTGCTTTGATGATAGCTACGACCTCTATCTGTTACCTGTGTATTTATTATAATTTTTTTCAGACTGTCACACCCCTACCGATACATCAACGTTGAGTAAAATGCATGGCTGCTTAGAGAACTGCTATATTTATCTTTTTGTAATTTCAAAGATGCCATTTCCATACTCGGTGAGTCTTACACGAACACAAGAAAAGAATTCTGATTTCTATAGAAAGTCTCCTAAATGTGCTGGTTCTGTTCTTTTTAACAAGCTACCTAAAGATTTACAACAAGTTTATACTGTATACATAAAAATGTTTTGTAAACGTTTAAAAGATTATTTAATATAAAATTGTTGTTATACCATTACAGAATACTTAAATCGCTAAATAGAGGTTAATTTGGCTGTGCGCGTAGATCTATGTAAAACTATATTTAAGTAGTTCTGTGAATAAATATTATCATTATTATTATTATAAATAAATTTCTTTATATTTTCAAATAATTTTTATTGACCATCAGCGTCAACAGGAACTAACAAATTTTATATATCTTTGTCAGCACTTTTTCTTATTTTATAGCAATTAAAATTGTACTGTAAAATGTATTTTTCTTCGAGATGTATGTAAAACCTTGTAGTTCAGGGAATGGTATTCTTAAAATTGAGATAAAAAATTTGTTATTTTTTTAATATATAATTTTTCTGTGATCTCCCTCGAATAATATGCCGTTTTGAAGTATAACAAATACCAAAAGAGATATTTCGAGAATTTTTGGCGTCATTCTTCCAAGATGATTTTTGCATTTTTCGTATTTCATTCGAGACATCAAAGACGAATCTAAAGGTCTTTCAACAGACCATCAATAGAATGTAAAAGTAATATACGCAAAAAATACGAAATATATCAACTATGGTGAAAGGATTGGGTTCAACTCAACCCAAAAATAGCTCTAAATAACACAATAATGAGTTAGGGTGCTGTATTGAAAGCCCACCTATCCTGATAATATCTAGACGTGACGTCTTTCAGTTACCGCAAACGCAGGTAATTATCTGAATAAAAGGATAGTGGGATTTTTAATCTGTATATTCATTTCTTTCGTAATCAGCACACAAGACAACCTTACGGACTTGAAAAACAACGTAATTACTGTAAAACTTTGATGGCACACGTAATAGATCCGGGATGGAACAGTTCACTGCTGCCGATTCACCACCGCCGATTCGCCGCGATGCCGCTTCGCCACAGTCCGGTTCGCCGTCAGGCTAGTTCACCGTCAGCCTATTCGCCGCCGACCAGTTCGCCGCCCTGTTCTGAGTTAATAATAATATAGCCACCGCTTAAATTGTTTTGAAGTTAGATTCTTGCAATGTTTATATACTATACAGGGTGTCTCACTATGCTGTTTACACGCAATATCTAAAAATATTTAAGTACAAGCATTGTGTTTTCATTCATACATTCATTCATGTGTCTCGGTATATTTTTTACAGCCAGCGCTACCTAGCGCTGGATCACCAAAAGAGAGATGAGGATCCGAGCTTGAATTCTTTTTTCGTATTTCAACAAAAGCAACAGTCAGTCAAAACAGCAGTGTTTTAAGAGTGCGTTAGTTAGTAAAGCTTACCCATTAGGGTAAACAGTTGGCACCTAGTCTCCCTTATTTGAAAAGATAAAGAAATCAACCAAAAACTATGCTGAATGACGCAAAATCAACCTTCAGAAAACATCCTTAAACGCTGGTTGCATAGCAACGTTTAACAGATCATGCCAACTTGATAAATCTTTCAAATTGCACTCTCTGTTTTTTTTCACGGAAATGTGTTCCTTACTTAATTCTGCATACGGTAGTATGCCTTACTTAATTATCTAATGTGAATTTAGGGGTTGAAAAAAATATTTTTTATGAATTGTACACTTCATATTCACTAACTAAATTATTTATTCAAAAAATATTATTAGAGCCGTGTCTACAAGGGGATTAACTACTGAGGCACTTTAAACCTAGTGGAGCGTCCACAGGAGGGCATTTTGAGCATTTGCTTTAAGTTTAAGATAAATTCAATTTATAAATAATATTTTTTCAACCCCTAAATGGACATTAGATCATTAAGTAAGGCGTACTACCGTATGCAAAATGAAGTGAAGAATACATTTCCGTGAAAAAAAACAGAGGGTGCAATTTGAAAAATTAATCAAGTTGGCATGATCTCTTAAACATTGCTATGTAACCAGCGTTTAAGGATGTTTTCTGAAGGTCCATTTTGAGTCATTTATAATAGTTTTTGGTTGATTTCTTTATCTTTTCAAATATGGGAGATATTGCGTGTAAACAGCATTGTGGGACACCCTGTATACTACTAACTAGTAAACCAAATGAGCAAGTGTATAAATACATGCTGTCATTGAAACATGCAACATATAGAACGTGTAGCACTTAAAATTATAAATATTAAACGTAAATGTATTTAAGAATATTTTTCTATTTTGCAATCTTTAGTGTTACACATGTTATGGTATTTGATGAAAGCATGAAAGATGTTAGAACCTAGAATATACATTATGTTGCTGAAACGTGCTTAACTGAGGCTTATGGAGAGATACATATTTTGTTATAGATGTTATAGAATAATGCTTTGGTAATTTACGTATACTTACACCTATTATCAAAATAAATTTAACAAGAGTATCTATTCAATTCTGTTTAGATTCTCCTAGATGTTGATAAATTTCATTTTATTCTTTTAATTTCTATATCTAATATTTTATAGCCATTAGTTAAAACATTATTTTTGATCAAATTATTATTAATATAACATTCTAGACAAGTTTATGGTGAAATCTTTTACTTTTCAGCAAACAGTTGATTATTGAAATATAAACTAAACATGTTTTTAACTTTTGGTATGCAATTAAGTTCGGTACTCAATTTATTCAAAACCTATATTTCGACCCATTTTGGATCTTCGTCAGGGTTACATTAACATTAATATGGTGGAACTTAATATTAACACTTTAAGATGCCAATAACAAAATAATTTTTGAGATGTATTGTCACTTTTTCTATTGTTTGCGGGAAAAAAGTGTGTATGTGTGTGCGTGTGTGGAAAAGAAGGAAAAAGAAAAATAGACAAGGAAAAAATATGTATAGCCATAGACTTAAATAACAAATAAATCTCTTACAAACATTTTAAAAATATAAAAATTATAGCTAATTCATAATTAAAGCATGTAAAACGCTCAAAAAGTGGTAAAATATTGAGGTGTAATAAGTCCACCTCATTGAAAATTTTATTTAACGATAGATCGTAAATGTGAAGACAAATATTTCACATATCAAATCTAAATCAAAAAGATGGATATGCTAGGTGATAGGCATAATTAATCTAAAGGCTACATATTGGGTCACAGTTAGGTTCATCAATATTTAAAATAGAATTCAAGAATAAAAATCTCATGCAAACATAACCTCAATTCATATGCATATAAAAGGTTTCATTTTTAAAAAAGGATATCAATCATTTAGATTGTTTTATGATAATACATGTTTATACAACCCAAGTTGCATATTGGGATGGTTTTCTCATTGGTAGATTGCATCTTCTTGTTTGAATATAGAGTCCACGATCTTTAACGTAGGATGAATTTTTCTATTTTCCAAGAGACCAACTTGGTTCCGCGCTGTCAGTTAACTGAAAACAGATAAATTAGGTAAATCTTGTAATGACTTATATAGCACAATAAGTTTTTAAACTCTTATATAATAATCCTGAGTATTTTTTATTACTGAAGGTTTCGATCTTGTTGGAGGACTGTATGCTGGACAATTTGATCAAAAATTGACTTCATTTGAATCAATATTAATGTTGGAACTTGTAAATGCATCAATTGGTTGTAGACGATTATTGTAACGGACTGTGACTTATATTTCTCTTAAATTGTAAAGATGTTCCTGTGGAAATTTAATATGTATTAGCTGTATTGTGTAATTATGCATCTATTTTGTAAAGGATAAACCTGATTTATTTAATTTTGTATGCAATTAAGCTATAATGAGATTTGTTCATTGTCAATTGTTTTTGCCTAATATCTTCGTTACGATGCATTTTAGGACATAAGTGTATTACATTGTTTTAATCCTTGTTTTATTAGCTATAATCCTGTGTTTATAGAATTAAGATTCGAGAGAAAAATGAACAGCTGTGAAAAATGACGACGTCATAAACATTTTCCGTGTTTCGTTTTTTTCGAAAAAGTGTCAGTGTCGGCAGTCGTTTCTACAGAACCTATATAAGTTGGAGCCAAATTTAACAAAGGCAGTCGACAAAAAGCTTTGGGCAAATCTGTGATTGACTCCGGATTAAAAATCTGTAAATTTAAGTGAGGTTAGAAGTTTTGACCATATGATTGACGTAAACGTCAAAAATAAACAAGTTTGAATTTAAGTTGAAGTGTTTACCTGAACATTTTTAAAGTTTAAAGAAGATTTTATTGTTGTTCCACAACTATTTGGAAGTTGAACAAGATTTTAAAATAAATTCTGGGAGAATTTATTTTCCATTATTGATTTTACGTATTGACGTTTTACAACAAGAAACCAGCTGATAAATATTATTGCAGTGATACCAATAGAGGATTGTAATTAAAGGAAACTCTTTTTATAATACACCAGGTTGGTCGTAATAAAAGGTCTTTTTTAAGTCTTTTAATTAAATAAAGTTTGTGTGTTATAAATTATTCATGTGTTTAATTGATGCACATACAAGCATCCAGTTCTCTTTCTTTCTGCATTTAGAGTTTAGCAGTGGTTGTCCAGTTTGCAGGAGCCCAAGTGTCTGCAGTATAAGTTTTTCTCTTCTTTCAGGTGTAAGAGTTAATAAGTCTTATAATTCAAACAATTCATGCTCTATCGAATAAAACCTGAGTTGGCCGATTGGGAAAAAGAAAAATATTTGGGGTGTATTTTTATTTTAATTCACTGCACATAATTTATGTTTATTTTGAACGTTTTGCATATTATTTATTTAAGCTTTAATACACCGCAATATGCACACTCGTTCAAAAATGCTAAAATATGCATGAATTTATAAAAAACACCTAAATATGCATTTATATGCACTTTCAAATTGACATATGTGATTCATATGTGGCTTAAACATGTAGAAATATAACTCTGCATATGTTTGCTATAAGCAGAAAAAAATATGCAAATGCATAGAAATCCTATACCTACAGTAATTAATATCTAACAGTAATGTTTACCTAATTTTAAAAGAGAGTGATATGCCAATCTAAGATTCTGAACATCTGATTTATAGTTCATACTACAGGAATTTTGATTATTGTAACACATTAATAAAAATAGTCTTTTTTGAGTATTATCCCCCCTTGCTAAAATTTTACTACTGTTAAAGTTTATTATTTGAAATTCATTTTTTGTATGTATAGCCAAGGTTGTCGAATCTTTGTTTTTTCTAATGTCATTTCTATGTTGATTTAATCTTACTGATAATTCTTGTGAGGTCTTGCCAATATATATTTGATTACAGTTATTACATGGAATTTGGTACACTAATTTTGATTGCTGATTAAATGGAATTTTGTCTTTCAATTTGGAATGAAGGTTGTTAACTGTAATGATATTCTTTTTTATTAGTTTTATGTTTGTGTTTTATAAAAAAATATATAATTTGAAATATGGGCTGTAAAACGGCGGCAAATCGTCGCTGCGTCGAACTGGTCTGTCGAAGGGACCAGACGACAGCAAAGACAAAATGTAAGTGGCGATTCGGCGGCGTCGAAACGGCGACGGCTAAATGCACCAGACCGTAATAAATCACCTTTTCCATTTTGAAAGCTTTAAGCTATTTAAACTTTTTTGGCTAACTCAAACTTGGTTTCAATTTAGCATGTTTGATGTTACATAGTTACATAATCTTTGCATAGAAAACACTTATTCTTTGCAAGGTTTTTGTAAATGCTCACTGGTACTACAATCTACAAAATGCACACAAATTTGACTCTAATTGCACACAAATTAAACACAGCTTGCACACAAAACTGCACAAAAATGCATAAAAATACACATAAATTGTACACAAACTACACACAAATTCCATACAAATTACACACTAATTGCACACACAAAACTCAGTTTCATATGTAATGAAACACACTATACCTACAATTTTCCAAGTACCTATTACTACTAAATGAATGTCCCATTACAAACTAGAAGTAGAAATGCAAACTGATCAATTGCTTGATCAAAATACACAAAATATACCAGTTTACCGTTGTCTTCTTTAGTTTGGGTAGTCCATTAAAAGTTACACTCTTTAGACAAAAAATGGCATGTCGTCATCAATTACAAAGAATTGAATGAGATAACTCCAAGTGAACCCTCTTTCCAATATTGAAAATATTCTAGATCAACTAGATCAAGCCAGGTGCTTCTCAACTTTAGACGGCTACTTAATAAAGCTGTCCTGGTGGAGGAAAACGCTTTATAAAAAACAGAGTTAGGTCGACGGGAATCCCACAATATAATTAATTATTTCAAACCCTATGGCGCTCAAGAAACATTCTTCATTGTTTCTTGTTCTAACTTACATTAACCCTACAATATACAATCTTTAGAGTCTGATTAAAACTAATTACGTCGCTTGACCCTAATCGCTTGACGTTGTTTGAATAAGAGTAATAGTAAATATTATTTTTTGGAATTATGTTCAAATTTATAAGCTGAATTTTTGTTGCATGAGCTGCTACATCTACTATTGCATATAAAACACTTATTTTAGTCGAATAGCTAGCAAACACGACCACTTCACAACTCCGTAATGAATAAAATTCCATTTTTATCTGTATTCATAGTATATGAGTAGGAAAATCCTTGTTTGGCAGAGCATCCCCTCTGATTTATGAACGATGAGTTCAAATAGTGTGGTAAGAAATGTTACATTTAAAACACATATGTAATGGCTTTTTTAATCTTTATATGAATCAAAATACTGAAAAAAACGATAGCAAACTTGCCAGACAAGTATTCCTCTGATTAATTAGTGCCAGATCAACACTAATTAATTATTAAAAGATTTCAAGTATAAGAGCAATAGGCAACCAGTTATTCAGTTATACATAAAATAGCGTAAGTTTATTAATTTTTTAGGGATGAAATCAGTGGAATATTGATCTGTCATTTTGGAATCACATTATACAAGGATCAACTATACTTAGTAAAAAAGACAAACATTACACTTATACTTGAAATCTTTGAATAGTTTTTTTTTGTTTATTGTTTCCAGCCTTACTTTGAGGAACTACATAATCATGAAATAAATAAAGATTAGTAAAAGATTCACAGTTTTATTAAAATACAACCTGACAATATTGTTTCGACAGCTATGTTGTCATTATCAAAGGTAATATAATTATAAACAAATACGTCGCTAAGGTAGATACAAAAATAGGTAACTAGATAAAATAATAATAATAATCAGAATTAAATATCTAATACTTCCAGTAACGGAGAATTACTGAGCTCAAGTTGTTCATTCATTAAGGTACCCGAGTTTGTGTTTGTATATCTCAATGGCTTCTAAAATGTCTAATTTGCGTTTGTTATTACAAAAATGTAGGAATTTAATATTATTTTGAGGAGTCATTGTGTGATTTTGTTCTAAAAGGTGTTTGGCGTAATTAGATTTTTCAGGATGTCTATTTTTGTAATGACGTACGTGTTCTTTATATCTTATGTCAAAATTTCGAAGTGTTTGTCCAATATATACCGAACTACAAAAAAAACAATTTAAACGGTAAATACCAGTTGTATCATACATCAATGCACCTAATCACATTTTATCCAAAAAACTGAACCAGATTATTAACACGATAGGTTACAAATCGAAATACTCTGTTAGAAATTCATTAGAATTAGTAGATAAGCTGCAACACATACATCTTCCACTACATTCAAAACTTCTTAGTTTTGATATTTGCAACATGTTCTCCAGAATACCCCCACAAGAATATATTCCTTTATTAGATAGTTTCTTGATCAATAGTAATATAGAATTAGTTAAAAGGTTAGAGTTAATTCAATTATTTGACCTTTGTATAAGTCAAAATTATTTCACTTTTAATAACATAATTTATTTACAAAAGGATGGTTTACCTATGGGTAATTCTTTAAGTCCTCTATTAGCTAACATATTTATAGACAAGTTCGAAGATCGAATATTTGAATTAAACCTCTCTAAACACATTATCTTCTGGTTTCGTTATGTTGATGACATTTTAGCTTGTTTTGACAGTTTTTTTGAGGTTATCAATGAATTTTTAATTCTTGTATCCACCCTAACATAAATTTTACACTAGAAACAGAACAAAACAGGGCTATAAACTTTCTAGACTTAAATATCAAGATTAACGCAGACAATCTATTTGAATTTTCCATATACAGAAAACCAACACAAACAGACATAACAATACCAAATGAATCTTGTCACCATAATGCACATAAAATAGCAGCCTACAGATCATTAGTACACAGAGCTTTTACTATTCCACTAACAAAATCAGATTTTAGCAAAGAGATATCAACCATTAAACAACTAGCACATGCAAATCATTACAATCCGAACATGATTGACATTTTAATTAAACAAAAAGATTATAGGTTAGCTA
Source organism: Agrypnus murinus (assembly GCA_929113105.1). Taxonomy (NCBI): domain Eukaryota; kingdom Metazoa; phylum Arthropoda; class Insecta; order Coleoptera; family Elateridae; genus Agrypnus; species Agrypnus murinus. The sequence continues at coordinate 223,873,977 of OV816024.1, read as the reverse complement.
TCAAAAGAATATATCCCATTGACAATCAAACAGAAGACACAAATTACATATCTATACCATATTTTGGCAAAATATCAGAAAAAATTGCACATATAAAAAAAATCACACAATGACTCCTCAAAATAATATTAAATTCCTACATTTTTGTAATAACAAACGCAAATTAGACATTTTAGAAGCCTTTGAGATATTGTCACGTGGGGTTTTCGTGACTGGAGGACGTAGTCAGAGGTAGAAACAAATCAAACACAAGTTGTAAAAAACAACTATATACTAGAGACAATAAACAGAGTACAAAAGGTTAACATACATGTTGACATATTGTGAGGACAACACAAACACAAACTCAGGGTACTTTTAATGAATGAACAACTTGAGCTCAGTAATTCTCCGATACTGGAAGTATTAGATATTTAATTCTGATTATTATTATTATTTTATCTAGTTACCTATTTTGTATCTACCTTAGCGACGTGTTTGTTTATAATTATATTACCTTTGATAATGACATAGCTGTCGAAACATTATTGTCAGGTTGTATTTTAATAAAACTGTGAAACTTTTACTAATCTTTATTTATTTCATTCTTTGAATAGTTAATTAATTAATGTTGATCTGGCAATAATTAATCAGAAGAATATTTGTCTGGCAAGTTTGGTATTTTTTTTTTGTATTTTGATTCATATAAGAATTAAAAAACCATTACATATGTGTTTCAAATGTAACTTTTGTTACCAAACTATTTGATCTCTTCTTGATGCCCTGCCAGACAAGGGTTTTCCTACTCATTAACTATGAATCAGATAAAAAAAGAGATTTTTTTAATCCATTTCGGAGTTGTGAAGCGGTCGTGTTCGCTGGCTCTTAGACTATTTGAAAGTTTTACAAATATATACCAACACCACCTTCTATAGAATCAACTTCTTATTCAATAAAAAGGGTTTGATTAATTATTGTGCTAATCTAATCTTCCAAAAATTATTTTGATGTATGTATATGTATAATGACATAAAGTGTCGAAACAATATTGTCAGGTCAAGATATTAATAAAACTTGTGAAACTTTAACTAATCTTTGTATTTATATTATATTTCATATGTATATGTCGTTTGTGATATTTGATTAATATAAATTAACAATTTGTACAGCCCTGTCTGATTTTAAAGCTAATATCGCAAGCATTTATAAACACCCGACACTGTGAAACAGCTGGAGTGCTTTTAATTTGTAGAAATAATAATAAATATTAATACTAGGCACCATACCGATTTCATGTTTTAAAGGAATATTTTGACTAATTATATAGGATTTAGTTATGGCAAGTAAGGATAGATGAAATGCAAATTTAAAGTTCTCTATGTAAGATATATGTAATTTTTATTTTTTGTTAGTTTAGCTTGTGAATGTAGAATAAAAGGGCAATATAATATAAAATAGGAAACAAAAAATCTTAATCCAAGGACAAGCTGATATACTTATGTATCAAACTGAATAACAAACTGTCGTCTAGATCGTAAGTGGATGTCATAAAACAAAAAGTTTGAAAGTGTTCTTGAGTGGAAGACTCTTACTAGACTTCTATTGTCGTAGGGTTAGCAAACTTGTTTAGTACTTATACAAGATGTGTATTCCTGATTGGTAAAGTTCTGCAGTATGCTTACATCCTCATATCTGATGGTTCTTTCAATAAATAAAAACATTTAAAATGTCACGCAGAAGTCGTTTACTGAAACAGTATGTTCTTTTAAAGATGTAAACTTTATACTCTATGTATATGGGTTGTTAATTTTCTAGTATCTATTTGCTTATTATGCACCGTTATATTAAAATTTATAACACATTCTTAAAAGTGAATCAATATAGAAAGGATCTACAGATTAATCTAAATCTATCAAATTTTCAGGGAGCATAATCTTTGTTTCATTTAATGATCTAATCAGGGCCGTGTCTAGCAATAAGGTTCTCTGCGTCTAAACAATATTAGTGCGCCCCAACTAGATAACAGAAATTGATAATTTCTTTTTAATTTACAAATTATTTAATCAACATCCATATACTAAAACTCAAAATTGGTTGATTAGTATGTTTGTTTCTTTAGAGACTCGGCTCCTGTAAGTCCTACCGCCAAATAACCCAAGGCATGGGACAGAAGGGTGTCATGGGTAGTGTTGCAACGCCCTGGCGGGCGTTGTGTCCCTCGTGAAAAGTTGGGCGAAGTGGTCCTGTTGGGCGATGTGGTACAATTCAAAAGTTGGGCGAAGTGGACTTCCCATTGGGCAATATGGTACTAAAAGACGGGTGGGCGAAGTGGTCGGTGGGCGAAGTGGTATGGACTCCTTTTCATGAAAAGTTCGAATTTTTGAAAAGTTCCCTCAACTTTTCAAGAAAAGTTCGAAAAAGGTGGAAAAGTTGGAAAAGTTACTTTTTTTTGTAATATTAAGATGTAACGTATGTAAATACACTAATAATTGCTAAACACAACTTTGATATTTTTATTAGTTATAGAAATAATTAGAAAAAACAGTTGCAATCACATTAATTACAAGAAAAACTATAGGAGGAATCACTATCGGCTTGAATGGTGGCATCATTATAGCCACCAAATTCAGCTGGATGGCCTGATTCGTTTCTTAGCAGTTTCAAATTATGGCCTATGTAAACTATTTTTCCTGCCCTTTCTGTTGTTAAACGATTTCTACTGTCCGTATGAATTCGGCTATATGCACTAAAACTTCTCTCGGTAGCTGCTGATGTTATAGCCATCGACAAAATAGCAGAAGCAACTTTAGATAGAGCAGATGTAGAACACAAGCCATTCCACCATACAATAGAATCCATTTTGTGAGCACACTTCCAAACATATTCTTTAGCCCATAGTCCAGCCTTTGCTTTGTAATTTGCAAAGTCAGTCATTACTTCTGCGTCATCCACATCATTCATGTGCTCTGCAATCTTATTAATAAATTCTAGTCCATCAACAAGTTCCTCATGTGACAAGCTGTGCCCTTGAAAGTGTGGATCCAGGATATTTGCAGCTAGATGGAACTTATGTAGACAAAAGTTCTTACGATCAGCAAGTATATCGAAAATTTTTTTTCCCTCCTCCTTACTCGCTGGACATTTTAATACTTTTTCTTCAAAAATTGGTTTCAGGTTTGCAAATATTTCTGGAACTAATGAAGCATTTGGTTTGTCTCCCTCGATTTTGGTTATCCACTTTCCAATGGGTTCTAGCAGATCTCGGGTGTTTTCAAGCCTCACCCAAAAAATATCATCATCCAACAGCAAGTTTTTGGTCTCTTTTTGAAGATTTTTTTCAATTCCTTCATTCACTGTCAAAGCTTTCAAGCAAAACTTGTTGTCGATCAAACTGTTGAAACAACGTACAAGTGATGCCCACCTGGTTTTAACTGGCAACTTCATAGTCACCTTAACATTTTTCTCTTTCTTATAGTAATTAATGTGATTGCAACTGTTTTTTCTAATTATTTCTATAAATAATAAAAATGCCAAAATTGTGTTTAGCAATTATTATTCTTAGATTTACATCATTTACACCTTAATGACAAAAAAAAGTAACTTTTCCAACTTTACCACCTTTCCGAACTTTTCGCGAACTTCTCCAACTTTTCAATGAAATGTTCGAATTTTTCAACCGAACTTTTCTTTGCTTGCAACACTAGTCATGGGTAAGTGTAGTAGGCGTCACTTTGGGTTAGTTGGCGTAATGGGTGTTTTTATCAGTACACCTGTGCCATTATCGACCCGGTTCCTGTAAGTCCCACACAAAAAAACAACTAATTATATGGTTGGACTATATAGCATGGACTAGAGAGGTGCAGTTGGACAGCATATTGGGCGCAGTTTCCTGTTACTGTGCATGATAAATTCTTTTTCCAGTATGTTTGTCTCTTGGTCACTTGATTCCTGTAAGTCCCACACCCAAACCGACTAGATGGTTGGTCTCACCATAGACCAGAGTGTGCAATAGATAGTTCTAATGGGTTCAGGTTAGAGGTCATGATAGATGATTTTGTCAATTGGTTTATAATGTTAAGTTATAATAATAGGTTTAACTTACTTTACAAATTCTTGCTCCCCAATTCAAGAATTTATTCTTGTTATTATTAATAATTTATTTTAGGCATGTTTCGCTTATATGTTAAATAATGTGTCCAAGTGAAGCTCCTTTGGTCGCAAAGACGGGAATAAACCTAGCATCTAAAATTTTTTATTACCTTTTGTATAGTTAGGTTGTTGAGATGTCGCACAAATTGTACATTGTCTATTACATATCTTTAAAGGACTAATTAGCAAATTAGCAAACAAAAATGATACTCTGATGAAACAACTCTTCAATAGGAAATCAGTTTCCCGTCTGTAAAAATAAGTTATTTCCAGTACTTTTGCATTTCAATAACATTCAGTATTTATTTTAAAAGCTTATAAAACTATAACTAATAACCATGACAAGTATGGCAGTTTTAGATATAGTTAACTGTGGGCTTTCTATCTGTGAAAAAATATACAGGATGTTCCATTGGAAATCACAAAGTTGCCTTATCCCCAAAAATACGCGATGTCATCTCTGGTTAAACCGGAAGTGGGCAAAAAAGAAAGATATCCGAAAAAAACTAAGAAATAAGAAGAAGACTGGCAAACACCAAATTTTATTAAGTCAATTAGTTCAAAAGTTATATAGATTTATAAAAGGTCAAAATATAATTGGGCACCCGGTATAAGCATGACAATTTTTATATGATGCATTAAAGGACATAAAAAATGCTGAAAAAATTCAAATTTAAAGTGAAAATTAAAACAGCAAATTTCATATTACACAAAAATACTGATTTGTCGAATATTCGACATATTATGGGAAAAAATTTCATTTGTTACAATCTACTTTTAAACTTAAAATTTAAAAAAATGTTAAATTTTCTTCAACTACTTTTTTGTTACATAGTTAAGAAATTTGTCCAGCTACTTGTGATACATACGTTATACTAAAGCATACAAAGTGATTAAAAAAATAAAAGCTTTTTATAAAAAGTTTTGATTACGTATACAAATTATTGAAACCGTTTTAGACCATTAATACTATTAATTAATTTAAAAGCTTGCTTAGTGCGTCACTCCACTTTGTTCTACTCCTTTATAGAGTACTTACTATTTACTTCGTTCTATTAATTTTCTCTAATTACCATTTCACGAGTATAGCGTGAACAACTTTACAAAAAGTTAATAAAGTCTCGGTTAAGTAAAGCTTCTCTTGACGTTTAATTTACTATTTAACCAATGTTTTATAATTATATTTGCATAACCATCATTTTAACTATACAGGATGTCTCATCAAATATAGCAATTAGTTAGACATCAATAAGACAAACAAAAAACCTTATAGAATAAATACAAATAGGTTTTTAAAACAAAACGTAATTTGTTAATTTAATGAGAAAATACACATTAATTTTAACAGAGAAACAGGTTGGTACACTTGTGTTAGCGACACGCTGTATTATCAAATTTATTTCAGATTTGCTTTCTGAGTTCGATTTACGATGGTTTTGTTATTTTGTGCTTACTGTGTTTGATGATTTCCCTGTTTCTATTATTTATAGTGTTGCGCTAAAGATCAAGATTATTAATTAAGACATTAATAAATTATTTTGAACGTTCCGCTTATTCCTTGAATTGCAGTTAGAGCAGTTAGTTTAATGTTTTTATTTTTCTGTTGGAAGGAGTTAACTATATGTATATAATTCTAGACAGTTTCTCAAGCACTGAGAATATATCTTAAGAGTGTATCCAACATTTCATCTGCGGAAGAAGTTTTCAGTTCAAAAAGGAAGCGAAATCGAAAACGATCGTTAACTACAGACATTGATCCTCTGTAGAACCTGACGTTAAGTGTCTGGCTGTGCTCTCCATTTGATATACCACATTTGCTTACAGGAGAACATCACTTGATACTGTTAAAGAAATTGAAATCAAAAATTGATAGGGGATGATTGGGAGATGGATGGGGATGATTGGGAGATGGATGGAGATGAACAAAGTGATATTGTTCATAAGAGAATAATTCTTTTAAAAATGTACACTGAAAATATGCAGCAAAGGTGTTCGGACTTTGTTTATTTTGACGAGAATTTAATAACTAAGCAATATCTAAAAAAGGAATATCAAATTCCATATAGTCTGATGTCATAATTTAGTAATGACGTGCACGTAAAGTTACACTAAATAACTTATAGTTTTCGAAAAAAAAAAAAGGCAAACAAAGAAGAGTATACTGTTTTTAACACATACAGTAGAGTTTTGTTATGTTCTTCAAAACAAGACATTTTATGTTTTATGTTTACGTTGCTGATCCTGCAACCTGCAACATGTCCTGTTTTGCTTACAATACAATTTTATGAGGGCAGTCAGACAGATGGTAATTCCGAGAACGCCGATAATTAAGAAAAGTACTATTGGTATAAGTCAAAAGCCTTTGTAAACGATGACATTAACGACTTAGTGTTGTTGTAATCATGTGAAAAATTAACTTAAGATTAATTTACATAATTTTCGTTTCCCTAAATCGTAAAATTCGCCGCACATTATACCTAGAGTTTTCGTTATTAAAATATCTTATTAATGTAGTCTAAACAAGACGTATAATCCGGGGCTTCCCCGCATCGCAGAATTTGTAATATAATTTATCATAAAGGCGAATGGTTTTGATGTTTTTTTAATTAAATTCAAAGCCCCCACCCACTAATAAAAATTGCCTTTTAGTTTAATTAACTTACCTTATTACGAAATCAAATGTTTAATAAATCTCTTTACGACACGCAAAATTTGAGTCCTAATGGCTTCATTAGGAAAAAAACATATTTTTATTCGCAATCATATTGCAATATGTACATTTCTGTCATTGTAAAAACTTGGGAAAGTAAGCTATTGCTATAGCAACAGCGAAGTGGTTAATAATTTCCTTTACATATCTGTAAAACTGCCCAGTAAGGTCTTTGCCAACTTTTATTTTTAAATTATCCATAAAAATATTTATAAAACAAGACGTTTCATCCGATTGAAACTTATAGGTTTTTATAAATCTACTTAACGCTAAAAATATTTTTATTTTTCTGTATTTTATATTTAATAAACACAATGGAATTAATTAATTTCCAAATTTAAAATTCTAAGAGCAAACATTGCCATCTAGCAGCGGACACGGAAACTTTACTTAAAATTTCTTTGTTGATAGATGGCGTTAATTGGAGTTTATTATAACAGTTTACAGAAAATTTATTTTAATATTTATAATTACTTTTTATTTTCATTATTTTTCTAATAATTATGAATATAATATTATACATGTGGCCCGGCGGTAGACGAGTGGTGTCAGTACATCACTCGTGTTCCAAGGGTCGTGGGTTTGAATCCCACTTGGGGCGACGGGATTTTTCTAATTGGAAAATTCCGCCAACTATGGGTGTGTGTATTCGTGTTGCATGTTAGATGGGGGACAGATGACCTTAGCAGTTGGTTCCCCCGTAGTGTAGGCGTGAAAAAACATAGTATACATGTTTCGTTGGTAAGGTTTCCAAGACTCGCGATATTGTTTAACCTCGATGTACCGTCTCAGTCGAACAATATCTCTTGGATTGTAAAGATCTCCTTTAGCAACTCGATATGTAATACTATTATGAACGACTGCATTATAAAGTACCATTTATGGCATAAATTCTTGGCAATGTACATAGTACCTGTACGTCAACTAAAGCAATAGCAAAAGGTCATTAACATATCCGATTTTTCAATGACCATTTCAACTATGCATTACATGCCCAATTTTCTTCTGTCAAAAATAAATGTCCTTATAAAGTTTTTTTTCGATAATGAGCCAATTTTAACAGTCGAACATAAAGCTTTGTACTCAACTCGTACATAATCGGACTTTATATACTCGCCCTTTTATAGGTATTACTCACTTCGTGCGCTCGGCCATAACCAGGGCTTGTCCATAAAGATATACATTATGTACTAGTTACATAAATAGCTACAATTTAAAAAAATAGAATAAAATGTAACGCCAATGAACTCTTTCTAGTATAAACAAGGTCATATTTGTTTATAAGCAGAATTGACATAGCCTAAAATTGTCATGAATAATTATTATAAAACATCAAAAAGACGATAAATATCGAAGATTGAAGCATTAATATATGTACATTATTTTATCTACTCCTATTAGGTTATATTCATTATCTAACTGCCTTTGTGCAAGTAATGGTGCAAGTAACTGCATAGTGTGAGTTATGAACCATAACTTTCTCACTGTTTATCTATCGGATTGCCATAGTAACTACCGAAACAATATATACCGTATGACTAATGACAAACAATTATTGTTAATTTCAAAACGCAATCCTTGAACAACGAGAAATTATCAGAAGATTTCACGTTGCTTGAGTCGTTGTCTCGCCAAAGAGATTTGGCATCTTCGGGGCTTTCTGCGTAGTAAGGATACGCGAAGACGTACTTGCAATTAGAGGGACGCACACAAGCCTGAAACCTGATTTTAGTCGGTCAAAACTCCAAAAACCAATGTTAAAATCAAAGGTATTCTAAGAATTAGTATTTTAGTAGAAAGCTTAGTGAACTCGTAACTACCTGCCGTTTACCATTACGGCAAATAATAACCATAAAAAAAACCCGACAATTCCGGTAAAGTGCTGGTCAGTGTTAAAGACTTCCGACGGCGCCAATCTGTATAGATGTATTTGTAATTTGTTCGTTAACGTGAAGGTATTATTTTGTGGAACTGTTTTTTTTTATTGATTTCAATAATTTATAAAAACAGAATAGAAGTGCTAAAAAGTCTTATAAAAAGGTAAGTTGATACCCATCTAATATAGAAAACGGTGAGTTTTACTTTCCGAATAATAAATGTTTTATTTTGTGGTTTATAACTTAGAAATCTTGCAAGCTTTTGCGTTTGTATTTTTAATATTTTTTTGCTATAGTATAAAGAATAACATATTTAAAAATCAACATGCATAATGTTGTATAAACTGAAATATAATCGAAATGAAAAGGGATAGTGTTTAAACGATTAGCAATATAATTTTTCCACGTTATTTCATTTAGATATTAAAGAAGCATTTTAAATTGTGTAATATTTCTTAAAATAAAGAAGAATTTTGTAAATGCTATTTATTATACGTCTTTACCTTATTTTTTAATAACATAATTATGTAAATAACCTTTTCTTGGAAAAAGTATAAAAGTATCAAACTGATCCAGTTCTAGTGGCTAAAAAATTCGTTTTTTATTTTTTTTATTATTTTATTATGTTTATACTATTTCAGTTAAGCCTATAAAATAATTTTGACTGGCTAAAATCGGTTTCCAGCCCTGTGTGGGTTTCTTAATGTGATTGTAAAATTGAAAATGTTAATCGTTTCTTAATCGAAAATCTAAGCCTTAAGTTTCTTTTTCTTTGTGGAAAATCTTTTCTGCTTTCATATGTTTTGAGAAAACCTTCGTTTTTCCGCAGAGGTAAGCAAGTAGATACCTTACTATGTATGGCCAGTTTGTAAACTTTTTCTTACCACTTTTTCTGCCTACTTCATTTAATTGCTTGATCCTTTCTCTGTGGTAATTTCTATTTTAACAGTTTTTTTTATTATCTTTGAGCTTTCTTATAATCAGGGTGGATAATCCTATCTGAAATCACTGATACCTCTTATCAAGTCTAGCTATTGCTACATGGGTTTACAGTCAACAGGTCGTAATTGCTAGAATGTGATGTTTTAGTTTTCATATCCTTGGACATCTCATCTGGGGAATATATCCTATTTTCTAAGAGGGAAGCAAATGCCTTCGCTATCTTAACCTTCAAGAATTTAAGTTTTTTATTATGAATTAAAAAATTTCACAGCATCAGGTAATATTAGATTTATTTACAATAAAGTTCATACAATCTCATAATTGATTGGTAATCTCTTAATTACAAAATTATTTTTGAATATGATATTGAAGACTATTAAGCGAAGTCACTGATATTTTTTCACTAGTCACTACATTTTTTAAGCACTAATTTCTGATTAAACCTTATTCTTTGACTAAATAGTTTTATTTACTACTCGATCGACTGTTAATCATAGCTTCATTATTGCAATGTAATGTTATTTGATTATTGATATTAAGGTTTGATTATTGATAAAAACTGTTTATATTACTGTATATACTGTTTATATGTACTACAGTTCCTGCGATATCGCATCAAGGTATGTATTGGGGAGTCTACAATTTCCTTATAATTTTTTTGTGTCTATTGTTTTGAAATAATAATAATTTTTAATTGCTACAACCCGTTACCTAGCTGGTTAGCTAGGTAACGGGTTGTAGCAATTAAAAATTATATTATATAGCAATAAAAATTACCGGTTGGTAACCAGGCCCAATAAGCTATAGCTTATGCAGGAGGGAGGAACTAGTCTAATCAATGCGTATATATGTTTGATTAGTTAATATTTAGTTAAGTGTTCCTCTATGTTCAATTTATACAAATCACTCACATAACTACAGAAATGGTAAGTTCCCAGTACTGTAATGATATTCATCATAAAATCAGTCTCATTACATCCATATTACCTCAAGAAGGCATTGCATGCTAAGTGATTGCCATGACAACAGTAATCAACAACGAATATAAATAAATATCTCTTAGAAGTAAACATGTCTTTTATTGTCTTCTACAAGAGATAACATATAAGTAGTGTACAAGACCACACACAAGCAACTTGTATTACTACATTAATCATCATCATCGACGCTACGTAAGAAGAACTTAGATAATCGACACCATATCTACAATATTCCATTGCTCTGGTTTTCTGTCTCTGCAGACAAACGCAACCTGAAACCTGGAGTTCCTTGAATTGGTTATTTGATTATCTCACGCAAGCAGTCGACTTTTGGAAGTTTATAAATATACTTTTTTATCATTTAAATAAGATAAGTAACTTAAATATTTTATTGGTTACGTTTCAATATGGCAAAGTTAGTAAATGATCTTAACGTTTATCAATGTTGACCACAAACTTACGACTTAGACTAACGCTTTTAGATTCAATTAGCATAGTTAATTTTAATTTTAAAAGTTACAACAAATAAATCGTTACGCAAGCATCACTTGTTCACGAAACACTTATTATGTTGTTCCTTGGTTTTGTGCACGTTCCTAAATTTTATTTCTTTCTTTTTAGTAAGAATTACAGAACGTTCTAACAAGTGATTCCTGTACATCAAGTTTATTTTAATTAGGTTAAGTTTGCGGCAACACCTTGCAATAAGCAACTCATGTTTTTGCCTTAAGCAATTGATGGCCCTTAGCTATCAGCAGCAAAGGCCTTTCAATTCTTTGATTATTAGCACCTAATTATTAGCATAAGTTTATTGTAGTAGCATGTAAGGAACCATTGAAAAGATGCAAACGATCTCAATTTTTTGTAGCTAGTATACATTAAACTTGCCAATACATACAAGTACGACATTAATGTATGCTATTTTTTCTTGTTGAGGAATGCATTAAATGGCCTTTTGACTCGCGGCTCATTTCTTTTGGTACATGTTCAGCCTTTTTTTACCCGGGGTGTAATGTAATGATATTCATCATAAAATCAGTCTCATTACATCCATATTACCTCAAGAAGGCATTGCATGCTAAGTGATTGCCATAACAACAGTAATCAACAACGAGTATAAATAAATATCTCATAGAAGTAAACATGTCTTTTATTGTCTTCTACAAGAGATAACATATAAGTAGTGTACAAGACCACACACAAGCAACCTGTATTACCAAATTAATCTTCAAAACACTACAGTATCTTGCGGCACGCCGCACAGTGGGTCGGAACAGCTAAACGATGGACATTGGCATTTATTTTGTTATATTTAATGCATTCTTTATACCAGTTGTTATAGACAAACTTTTTTTACGTATATGATACTGATATATCATTTCGCAGTTGTATGATATACGCAGTGATATCATACAACTTGTTACAGTCTTTGAAGTTTGCCTTTGTAGATCGAAGAATGATATATAAAACTTTGTTGGTACACATTTTCCATATTAACATCTTGCCAAAACAATAGAAAACGTCCAAAATAACGAAGCGATACATTATACTGGTTACGTTATACGATATCAGTTATACTGGTTATACTGAATGTACGGAATATAAGGAGTAAACACGGCAACACTTGTACGGCTACTTTTGTGTACAGTGAAAATATATTATTTATAAATTCCTAAATTACTAGAAAGAGGGTATAATATCCGACTATTCGGAATGCAAATTTTACATGTGAAAACTTATCGACAAGAATAAAATACCTAAAAGGTACCTACTATTGTCATAAGCTTTACAGTTACAATAATTCCTTAATGGAGCATCCAGATGTTTTCGAAATCCACAAATCTTTCTTTGTTAGAAAATATAAAATAACGGTAAACAAAATCAATTATCTAATTTCGGTAAAAATGTATTTAAGAGATTCTTAAGTTATATAGACGTATATACTCATATTATATAGTAAGAAGTATCAATGAAAAAACAATTCACGGTTCCTCCTATTCAGAGAATATCCCCTTCAGATCCTAAATTAATAAAAACAACAATAAAATATCTTTCACATTTACATGCTAATAGTTCCAGTTCTCTATTAGAATTCTCTCCAAATATTTACATTCATATAAACAGAAAGTGAAAGCGCTATTTTTATTTTGACTCCCCTATACACTTTGGATTTAGAAAACTACTGTACATTAAAATGGACCAGTGTCGATGACACATAATAATATTTCTAACTAATACATAATAGATAGTCGTTATAATATTTGCTAATATGGATGTCAAAATAGACGCGTTCTATGGAATCCCGAATTTATTGTATTCGGTACTTACAGAGAAAACGATGGATAATTATCTTATTTGCATCTACTTGCACTAGATTAAAATGAATATATAAAGTAAATATGCTACAGATTCGAAATATGACAATCTCCATCAGGGATCACATAGGCATTTTTTAAAAGTCAACCGAATGTCAAAACTTGTTTAAAGATTACGAGTTACGTTTCAAGTATTTTTTCTTCAAGTAAGATGAATAGTAATTATTATCAAAAAATATGTAATTTACAGAAGAAACATCATACTAACAAGCAAAGAAAGAATCGTTTTAAAAAACATTTCTTAAAAATAATTTAGTTAATTTAAAGGGAACCCACATTTTTGCGTCGTAAAATCCGTTCTCAAATAGTCAACTTCAATATATAGAACGAGAGTGATAACCTTTATCACAGATGTTAAATAAGTTATGACATCTTGTGTACTTTTAGTTTCCTGAATCCAAATTGTTTATTAAATCTGAGACTTTTTAAATATAGATTTATTTTTTTCTTGATGATTTTTCAAATATATTTCCCTTACTACAGTAATCATTGAAATAGGTTTAATTGCTTGTATAAGGGTTTCACAATTGCAATATTAAATATAGAAGGAACACTATCAAATAATTTTGTTTAGGTGCTCTATCTTCAGCAACAGTTTTTCCTACCTAAACTGAAGTGTTATCAATGCAAGAATGTTAATTATTTTTCAATGTGGATATGATATTTAATATTTCATACTATTTATCAGTTGGCAAAAGGTATAACTATACACACCTCTCCTCAAGAGCATTTTAGTTTTATCAAAATGCCGACGGAAACTGTTGGTAAGATAACTTTCTACAATGCCTATAGAGTCGAAAAGAAACTTACCAATAAATCGTAGCAGCTTATATTTTCGAAATAACCCCATTTTAAAATTAAATATTAAAAGCTTCTATTTAGTGCAGTCAACGAAAGAAAAATAGCGGAAATAATTCGTGTAGTAGCAAATTCTTATACAGTGAGAGGAGGGGAGTGCCATGAACATCATACTAAAAATCCTGACTGGGCGGTTGAACAGGGGAGATGGTGGAGCGTTTAAAGGTCATTTTTTCGCGATTTTCTCTGAAACTCACATACTGCGACCTATAGCAAAAAAGTGTTCAGGTACAAAATAAACTATACGAAATTTACTATAAAAAGGTCCTATTTATTTTTTGTTTATGATGAATAGTTTGTGAGATGCCGGGGATGGAAAACCGCGAAATATTAAAATAGAGTCTTAATGGTATAAAATTAATGTTTAATATTAAATGAAGTAGGTTCAGACCGAATATTAAATGTCTATACAACATCTAGTAGTGCTGTATTAAAGGATAAATTGTGTGCTGAGGATATGGGGGGAGGGGGGTTGGAGGGCAGATGTGTGAGGGAAGGCCGATTGGAATGAGGTCAAGCACCTCGTATCTTCATTTCAGAAAAAAAAGAGCAAAACAAAAAATTGAAAAGAAGCTAACATCTATATCCCATGCCCACATTGCTGCCAAGAAAACAGAAAAAAGGTTTGTGCACCATTTAAGAGTTTGTCAACTGAATTTGCAGCATAAACTATGCATAACACTTCTTTCAGCCCAGACCCTGCCATTGAGTAATCTGCCGTAATGCATTGCTTGTCCGATGTTCAAATGTATGAAGTTCCATAACACTAGGTGTCCTACTTCTGTGTAAGAGGAAGCCGATTTAAGCCTGTGGGGCTCTTCAAATGGTGGGAGAGTTGAGACTGGTAATTGCTGTGAAAAGTATGCCAGCCATCGATAGTGGAGACATTGAAATCGGCATTGTTGAATACATATTGACAGAATGTTACACTTGGGGAAGGTTCTTTAGTGGTAGAAAGTTAATAGCTCCAGTTGTTGAGCTTCGTGATAAGTTGCACTGAAGCCCAAATCAGCAAGTAGAATAATCAAGTTTTTGGATCCAAACCTTCTGTGAATAAACATAGCGACAGCATGTAGCATAGGAGATATGAAAGATCGTGGCCGAATGGTAGCAATGAGGGCATGCGATATAGATGTTAGCTTCTTTTCAATTTTTTGTTTTACTCTTTTTTGTTCCATATCCTCAGCACACAATTTATCCCTTAATACAGCAATACTGCACTTAGATGTTGTACAAACATTTAATATTCGGTCTGAACTCACTTCATTTAACATTAAACATTAATTTATACCATTAAGACTCTATTTTAATAATTCGCGTTTTTTCCATCCCCTGCATCTCGCAAACTATTCATCATAGACAAAAGGTTAATAGAACCTTTTCTGTAGTAAATTTCATGTAGTTTAATTTTGTACATAGACACTTTTTCGTGAGAGGTTGCGGTTTTTGAGTTATTCAAGAAAAACGTTGAAAAATGACCTTTAAACGCTCCCCCATCCCCCATGTTCAACCGCCCGGTCAAGATTTTTAGTATGTTGTTCGTGACACTCTCTCCCCCCTCCCACTGTACAAGAATTTCCGACTACACGAATTATTTCCGCTATTTTTCCTTCATTGACTGGACTAAATAAAAGCGTTTTAATATTTAATTTTAGAATGGGGTTGTTTCAAAAATATAAGCTGGTCCGATTTACTGGTAAGTTTTTTTCGACTCTATAGGCATTGTAGAAAGTTACCTTACCAACCGTTTCCGTCGGCATTTTGATAAAACTAAAATGCTCTTGAGGAGAGGTGTGTATAGAAGATGATGTGGTTGGCCTAGGTGAAATAATATTTGGAACTGGTACTTTACTCTTTACAAGATCTTTACCATCATTAATGAAGTAATAATGGAAGGTGTTCGCCACAACTTCTTGATTAAGTTAATAATTATCCTGTCAATTTTTCATTCCTTTAGTTAATTAGTTACATATTTGATTGATGATTAGTTATTTCAGTTAATTGTAATTGATATGATTGATTATTTGATATTTAATATGCATGTTAGAAGAAGAGTTACAGAGGTCTGCTCAATTATTATAATCACTACAAATGTCAGCTGTTTTTATTACCAATCGTTATACACTAATAGAGAAAATAAATACAAGGCGGTTTTAATAAATTAATTATTGAGTTTCTGTTGTATTTTTAAGAAAATATATCGTTTTTTAAAAGCAATTGTCGTTTAATCTCACAAGAAGTTTCAAGAACAAATCGGATAGATTAACAATATGTAAACACACACCTGTAATGTCTTGTTTTAGAGGTGAGTATAATAATTTTTGGAAGTCCTCTGTATGTTGAACATAGAAAAAATTTAATTACTACAAGGTAAGTTGAATGTTGTGTTTTCTTATTCTACCTTCTGTCTTTACTTAGTGCTATTAATGTCATTGCCTCTGTGTTTTTTGCCTTAGTTGTATGAACCGCATTTAACTTTTTTATGTATTAAGATTATTGGAAGGGCCATCAATTGTTTAAGGTTCAATTTAAAGAGTTGCTTAAGAGTCATCGAAGAGCCCGTTTTTTTACTATGTAGTAAAAATTTTTTTGATACGTCACATATCTAAGAAAAAATTGTTTTCGGTCAACATTATTTTTGTAGTTAGAATTACTGTCATTAGGTCATGGTATTCATAATCATCATGAGAAAGCTTGTAGGAACAAATAATAATAAGCATACAAAGTTACTTAATATAAAGTTGCTACCCTCGCGCGACGTTCAAGGTAATAATAAGTATTGAAAAATACAATCAAATACATTTATTTTTCATCTAATAAATACGTATGTACTTTATGTGATTTCTAATTACACAATAAAAAATTTTGTGTAAAATTTTAACACTAGATCACATTAAAAGTCCAATACATTTAGAGTAAAATATTGCCTCTTTAGAGTGGATTGTTATAAAACTTTTTATAATTTGCTTTCTATTTAGATTGGAATTTTAAAAAGTATTAAAACTTATAGTCAAAGTAATGTAGTTTATTTATTTATGTATTTTAATTACTTGACTATTTTAGTCTGATAAAGTTGCCACAAATGATTAAAGATATCATTGTTTTGGAGTGTGACAAACTAACACTAACATTGTATTGAAGGTAAGTCTATGATCTACACGAAGATACAGATTAAATACTTTACTCTAAATGTACTGAACCTTTAGAGTGGTCTAGTGCACTCTAGTGTAATTTTTTTTACTGTATACAAACAAACAAGGACATGACCCTATAAGTACCTAACTGGACATACATTGTGGCGCTACGTAATTTTGTATCCATTATCATTTTAATTGTAATCCATCTTATGTCAGTAAATTAGGTCCACATAAGGAAGTAACCGTACGTGTTCGAAAGTTTCAGGAAAAGGGGCTGGCACTTGATCCTATTACAACATTTACAACGCCGTTTACCCTCATCATCCCTTACTTGAAAGATCTCTCCTTTTGTTTACCAAACACATTTATGAAAGTTTTAATAAGCCCAAGATTACTTTTGCCGTTAATTGTGGCTATTGTACCAAGGTAGATTAATAGCGAAGGCATGATACAAATATATTAAATATCATTTACTTTAAATTGTCTATATTAATAATTGCGAAGAAATGTTGATTTACCATCCGTCCAAACACTCATTAACTAGTCACGGTAGTCACTACGGTTATTATAATAACATTATATAGAAAATTACATGGCAGTAAAGATTACCCAAGGTAAACATGTAAGATAGAACAAAACTAATAATATGCAGGGTAACTTCCTATAAATGCAAAAAATACAAACAATTCGCGAGGTCAATCAAACTTGCTCGGACTTCCCCGACGGAATGTGAGTGTAGCAAAGTTTCTCTACCTTTTTTTAACTTATTGCTGATAGACTTGTTTTTGGCTTTTAAAATATTCACAGAAGGCCAAATTTATTTATATTACTGCATATATATGCTATATGTGTAGAGAAGCTGCCCTAAAACAGGTTCTGTAATTATGATACACATTAAACTGTTTTCAATAACTAGAGACCGGATTCTTATAAAATTATCTAATTCACATATCTTTCAAGGGAGTCTATCCAAACCAAGTAATAAATTCGTTATAGAGGCAACTTAAATGTTTTTAATTTATATTTTGTTTTTCTAATGCCAGATAAGAATTCCTGAATTAATGTTTGCGATCTTATACAGGGTTTCCTGTTTAACATTCTACACTCAATTATTTGGACAAGCTTATATGACCATAGCAGTGGAATTAAAAGAACTTTATATATTTCGACCTCTACTTTCGAAATCAGTATTAGAACCCATTTTATAACATGTAATGGTACCGCACGCGACGTTATCGGGATGTTTTTAAATGAAATTATTAAGTTTTAAGTATGACAATCGAAGTGTGATTCTGAATAAAAGAGTATGTAAGTACCACAGGTCTAAAATGCATAATACCGAAGTTCGAACTAATTATTAGGTTCTGTCCCTAAGTCTCAGTCTCAGAAAATTGTACTCATTACTCACGTATACGATTTCTGCAGAAACGGGAATTCAGATTAAATCTGGCAACTGCGTAACGCAAAAAATATAATCAAATCACAAATAGCAAAATCTTTTTTACATAATCTAAAAGTGGAGTGAAAAGAATGTTTATACAGTGAAAAGAGTTAGCAGAATTTGTGTACTGAAGGGTCTTCTTGATGTGTGTAATTTGGATTCGATTGTATACTTGATTTTTTAGATGCAGCTAGCAAGAAAAAGCAAGAAAAGGGAATTTTGCGTTAATTTACAGTTATCACAAACAAACTAAAGCAAACCGAATAAGTGATATTATCGGTTTCAATAATAAAGGTATACAGAGATAAGTATTGTTCCTTGTATTTAGGAAGGTATTCCTTAAAAATATAGCTATTAAATCCCAATCAAATTGGACTTTCTGTGGCTACAAGCTGCATGTACGTGAAAGTAAATGAAATCCTAAGGAACTAATTAACTTTCACTTACTTACACTCTTTACACTAAAAACCCTTAAAGAGGGAAATTATAGACATTTCCCAAGCAGCATCTAAGTAGCGGTAACTGAGATCGGATCTTTGATTGAGTAGCTGTTACGTAACTACAACTAAATTTTTGACTTTATAGGTTTAATTACTTCAATTTGGAATATTTTAGTAATTATGTAGTTACTTCTACTATTTATTAGAACTATGTAGTTACATTACTTCTAACTAGCTTTTTAAAGTATGTGGAACGGTATTGCTACTTAGTATAATTACCTTAATGTTGTTGCAACTTCAAGTGATATTATGATTGTAGCAGTAACTTGCCCGAAGCTACTTTTAAGTTTTTAAAACTTTAAAGTAGCACCGAGAGTTCCTGCCACTGGTCTGAAACCATTGCTTAACCTTTAAAGTAACTGAACTATACAGTAGCATTGAAAGTAAAACTTACGTTTATGCTACCCAGGAGAATCACTTGAAAGTAATTTTAGTTTGGAATTTGGAGGTTAATTGTGTTTTCGCAGTGGCAGTAGTTTTGCAAGTTTTTAATAAAAATGTCAAAGGCAAATGCAATAAGAAAAAAAAAGAATTTTAGATGTACGTCCACCTTTTATAGAAAATTAGAACAGCAGTTAGGTGAAATCAGTGGAAACAAAATCAACTGTTTACAATACAAAATAGAAAAAAATAGGGATGAGATCACTGATAAACCATCATGTAGTAAACAAGGGTGAAATATATTCCCCTTTTTTCTTTCGTCGCTACAACTTTAAAATGAGCCATAATTAAATAATAATTGTTATTAAGTAGCAATCAGTATAAAAATATTGGTTGTTTGTTTACGATTGACGTTTAAATTAAGTTCCAATGAGAATTTTGCAGTGACATTAGGAGCTAGAAAGTGGTTACGGAAACCGTATTTTATACTTCGTGGTAACAACAATCTAGAAGTAGGATTTGTTTAGTTCCCGTTACTGTTTATAAAGCGACACAAACTTTAGACACTCATTTTACAGTTAATACTACTTTAAGGTGACATTTTCAAAACAACTCCATATTTACTTGTAAAATGTTGAAGGCTATTAATCAATTTGCAATTTGTTGCAATTGTTAAAAAGTCTTTTACTATAACTCTCAATAAAGATAACAAATTGATGTCAAATTGTGCATTGGGAATAAAATAAAAATGGTTTCTATCATGTTTATCAATTTATAAGTATTTTTGTGATATTTTATTCAAGACATTTTTTATTAAAAAATATATTTAAAGAAGGCGCGTTGTTATTTTTCGATCTATCATCATCGCATTTAACAGAAAAGTTGCGATGGTTTATAATTTTGGTATGCTAGATTGACAAAATAACGAAACATTTCATCTCTTTATGTATTATGTACGTATTACAAATAAAATAGTAATCCATTTTGTGACACGACCGCGGCATTAGTAGAGAAAGTGAAAGAATATTTGTTAAGTTGCAAGAGTAAGAGAGAACAACGACGCGACACGATGTGTCAAAGAGAAAAAAGTTCCACGAAAGTAGCAATTACTACGCCGCCACGTTCCCGCTACGCAGCCTAAAGGTAGCTGGACAAGTTCCGGAAAGGTTACTGCAACGTATCTGCTACCCGAGAATTGTTCCCCATTTTGGCTCCAGGCACGTAACAATACCGTAGCAATTACGTTCTTGTGACTAACGGCAAAAACTTTATAGTTCCACCGGTGGCTGCTGGTACGTAGCGGTGACTAAAAGTGCTGCTTGGGTTCTCTAGTAATGAAAGCACACCATTACTTTTCATGATAATTTGCAACTGACTGAACAAAAGAGAGAATGATTATCTTTTGCAAAGTTTTTAGAAAATGATTGAATTAAGAATTGAAATGATTGAATTAATTTACCAATGAGGACTCGTGAACTAAAACATAATCAACTAAGGGATGACCAACAAGAAAGTCTGCTCAAAAGCATAGCCAAATAAGGAATCACATAGCGACAAGTGATAATAACATAATGAAGAAAACCCTTTTAAGAAGAAAATGTTTAGGTTAAACACTAAAGTGAAATTGAACTGGGGAAACGCCAAAGAAATTGTAACAATGTCAACATTAAAGTTTTTTTATCAATGTATAAAAGGTTGTTTACACCATCAGCATTTTATTTATAAGAATTATTTTATTGTGTATTGTCATTTCTGTGAATATTTTAATAGTAAGTATTAAAAAATATTGCATTCTCAACTAATATATGTAGTATATAATATAATTGCTCTGGTTAAGGTTTTCAACAGTTTTCCTTAACTGTAATACAGATTGAGATTTGTGCTTTAATATCTGTTAAGTCGGCTGCAGCCGCACGTTCGGCCTGCGTAATAGTAATAATCGCCCTTCCCTCCCGCACAAGCCACATAGCTTGTGGGGCCTGTTTCGCAAGGTAATGGGTAGTAGCAATTATTATTAATTATTATTATATATTACAAGGTAGTATTGGCACCCGAATTGCTAAATTATTATATTTAATTATACTAGTAGAAACTGACCATTACATATGGTCTTCCGTGTTTGGATTTTATGGTTACTTGCACATTTACTTATAGTACTTATACTTGTTTCTACTTTTTTAAATACTGTGTTCGTAAAATATTATAAATATGTAAGTTCGGATTAATGAAATCATTTAAAGACAATTTTATAATCAATTTTAAAATTACTTTGAAGTAACATTAGAATGTCATTAGTCGTTACTATTTAAATAGTGTGATATCTAAGTTACATTCTCACCTAACTTTAATTTTAAAGGACTTTAAGACTGATTATGAAATTAGTTCTTGTATTGTTTTCATAATTATTTTAATGATTGATAATTATTCCATTAAGTACATTACAGAT
Organism: Agrypnus murinus; assembly: GCA_929113105.1. Lineage (NCBI taxonomy): Eukaryota > Metazoa > Arthropoda > Insecta > Coleoptera > Elateridae > Agrypnus > Agrypnus murinus. The sequence continues at coordinate 223,852,202 of OV816024.1, read as the reverse complement.
ATTTGTAGAAAATGGTTAGACAAAGAAGAAGATAATTATAGTACATACGTTTAATTTGTATTTACCATTAAGTCGATAAATTATATAAACTGTTCAATGTTCTTGACAACTGCTTTTACATAAAGTACTTTTTATGATTATAAATTTTATTTCCGTAAGTATCTATTAATTATGAAAACAATTCTTATTAATAAAGAGGCCATACTATTTCAATTACATATTATTTATACTATAATTCTAATTACACAGGCCCACAAAAAAAAGGTTTTGTAGTTGAAAGGTGATTGATTGATCCATCGCCCAAGGATTTTGACAGAACCTCAAAAACACTCCAAAAATTTATAAAAATACATCTAAAATAAAATCCTTGGGTCAATTCTGACCCCGGAACCGTTTTCAGAACACAAAAAAACATACGGTATGGTACATCACCTTTCAACTACAAAACTTTTTTGTGGACCTGTGTTATTAATAATATATTTGGCATCAGTAAGCAATAAGGTTTTTCTGGTACCGGCATGATTAAAGTATTGTTTATATAATGTCATGATTTGTTGATTATATAATAATTTGAGTGCTGAGTGCAATTAATACCATATAATCTAAATAATTTAAAATTCTTTACATAATATTATAATAGAACAGTGTATTAAAGCAACAACCTTGTGTAAAACCACATTTGGATATATAAAAATCTCCAGATAAAAGGTCAGTTTTATTATTTCTGAATTATTTTGTTTATCATTGCATGAAATAAAATGCCACCGCAACTACCTTGCCACATTTGTAATGAACAGTTCTCATCAAAAAAGCCTGGCCTGTCATGCAGTGGCACATGTAAAAAATCTTTTCATCTAGCTTGTGTTGATTTACCTGTAAATTTATCATCTATGCTCGAAGCAAACACTGGTTTAATCTGGAAATGCACTAAATGCATTAACAATCCGCATTATATCAAGAGAGCAGAAATAATAGAGTTGCTTAATCAGAAATTTAATGAAATAGTAAACTCATTAGATGACTATTTTGAAAATCTGAAGACCACGTTTACAAATACTGCTGCTGGGAAAATTGCTGATTCAATTGGTCGAAGTTGTGCTTTTACATTAGATTCCACTGCATCTACTTATGCAGTAAAAGCTGCCGCTAATTCTTCTGAAAGAAGTGTGATTATTAAGCCGAAAAACACGTCTCAAAATGAAACTGTTACTAAGCTCAATATTTTGAAAAATGTGGATCTTTTGAAGCTAATATCAATATAAAAAATGTAAAAACTTCTAAGAATGGGAGTGTAGTATTAAATCTTGCTGGTAAAAGTGATGCAGATAAGTTTACTTCGGTCGCTCAACAAGGTTTATCTGATGATTATGAAGTCAAAGTTATAAAACCTATTCTACCGCTAGTTAAGATTGTGGGTATATCTCAGGACTTAGATGACTATCAATTATGTCGTTATTTGTTTAAACAAAACGGTGATATTATTTGCGACGAATCAACCTGTAAACTGATCAAACATGGCCCCACTAAAAAGAATAAAGACATTTTTCAAGCTACATTTCAAGTCGACCACATTACTTATAAGAAAATCACTGAAGCCGGCCGTGTCCTAGTAGGATACGACTCTTGTGTTGTATATGATGCCATTGATGTACTGAGATGCTTTCGATGCAATGGATATCATCATTCATCGAAGAACTGCAAAAACGCAATAAAATGCCCATTATATGCTGGTGATCACACGGTTAACAACTGCAACGCTAAAGAAAACTGCTGTAGTAATTGCTTAACTCTCAAAAACAAGGATAAATCAAGATCAGACATTAATGTGCAGCATGCTGCGTGGGACCATGCTAACTGTTATGTGTACCATCAGTTAATATCTAAATTAAGACGTGATGTTTTGCCATCCTTGCAATAGCAACTAGAGTTTAAAGTTTCAGAATCACACGTGAGAACTCCAATAACTCCAACTGTTCAACGCGATGCTTCAAGTGAATGTCCGAATCACCCACATGATAGAGTATTATCTACTGATATGTTACTTGGAATATATTATCAAAATGTTAGAGGGCTTAAATCTAAAATAATTTCTACATTTAATGCTATCTCGTCTTCCCACTATATTCTCATATGTTTTTCGGAAACTTGGCTAACTGATGATGTTCTAAGTACTGAATTATTTCCCGCTTATTTTTCCGTTTTTCGCAAAGATAGGGACTTACTAGCTTGCAATGTTACCAAAGGTGGGGGAGTCTTACTAGCTGTGAACAACAATGACCGTATAATCTCATTTAATCCAACTGCTTTAGATATTTCTGTTTTAGAAAATTGCAATGTATCTATTGATATAGTAGGTGTCAAAGTACAATTTACTGCCTTATCTTTGTTTGTATTTGTTGTATACATTCCTCCATCATTGCCTTCTGTAGAATTAGAAATATTTCTTGAAAGCCTCTCTGCAATGACCACTTCATACGAAGGCAAAATAGTGATTTTGGGAGATTTTAATATACCTTCCTACACTTCTAACACTCCTGATAGATCGGGTGTCATACTTAAGGATTTTCAGCTCTTCCTTGGCCTATAGCAGTGTAATGGTATTGTTAATATTCTTAACAGATCATTAGACTTAGTTCTATCTAATGTTGGAGCCCATGTCAGTAGAGATGAATTTCCATTAATAGATGAGGATAAACATCATCCTGCACTTTATATTTTAGTTCAATTACCTAAACTTTTGCCTAAGTTCGTAAGTGTAACAAATCATAAGAAATATAATTTTAGGAAAGCCAATTTTCCAAAACTGTATGAAGCTTTGCTGAATGTAGATTGGTCCTTCCTTGATTGTTACTCAGATATTAACGATGTTTGCTCGGAATCTTATAAGAAATTATATGAAAATTTTGATTTAAATATTCCTCTGCTGCAATCAATCAAGTGTCGCCAACGATATCCATTATGGTATACTAAATATATCATTCGTCTAATACAAAAAAAAAATGACTTTCACCATAAATATAAAAAGTACGGTTCAAGTTTTTTCTACTCCAGATTTAAAGAATTGTGTTCCACAATCAAAAAAGAAATATCAATCGCTTATAAAAATTATATTACTGATGTGCAGAACGATGTTCATTCTGATCCTAAAAAATTTTGGTCATTTGTTCGTAACAGAAAGGGCGAATCTAGAATTCCTGGTGTCATTCGTAATTCTAGTGGACAAGAATTTAATACCCCTGATGATATTGTCAGTGCCTTTCAAAATTATTTTGCAAGTGTTTACATACAGTCTGGCTCTAGTAGTACTCCCATTTCGCTGCCACTAAATAATCTTCCTTTAATTCATGTTAACAATATGTCTAAGAGCAGCATTAAAACTGCCATAAAAAATTGAAAAATAAATATACTTCTGGTGTGGATATGATACCTAGTTTTTTAATCCGTGATTGCCCACCAGTTTTTATTAACCCGTTACATACAATATTCAATTTGATCTTGCGTTCTAACACATATCCTGAAATATGGAAACAATCTCGAATATGTCCAGTCTTGAAAAGCGGTGATTCTACACTTGTCGAAAATTACAGGCCTATATCTATTTTATGTAACTTGGGCAAAATATTTGAAACCCTTATCTACGATGTTATTTACTCCAACATTAAATCCTTTATTTCGCCTTTTCAACACGGATTTGTGGCTAAACGATCCACCACAACCAATTTAGCCCGTTTCACACAATATGTTTCTGAAACTTTGGGCTCACGGGGTCAGGTTGATGTCATCTATACGGATATTTCCAAAGCATTTGATCAGATTGACTTGTACATCCTTATTGATAAACTTAAAACTTTTGCTTTGTCTGATGCTCTCATTTTGCTCTTTCAATCCTATCTCTTTGACCGTAAAATTCAGGTGGAATATAACGGTGTATGTTCTACATCATTCAGTCCTGGCTCTGGTGTGCCTCAAGGATCCAATTTTGGGATCCAAATACCTACTTATGAAGGTACGTTTTTATTCATTTAACTATAGTTATTTACTACCAGACTAATATAATGTTTTATAGGTCGTGGCAATATTTGGTTTATTTGGTGCTCTTCGACGCGTTGAATTTTATAATCTGTGTGTTGATGATGTTAAGGAAGATGGGTCTGTATTTGTAGTTTTTGTTAAAGACACTAAAACTCATAGGCCCAGGACATTTACAATCTTAAATGATGATGACCACTCCGTAAAGTATATCGATGTCATTAAAAACTATATGAAGTTGAGACCAAAACACGTCAGAATTCAAAAAAATTTTTATTTTACGGTTAGGGTAAATGTAGTTGTAATCATGTAGGAATTAATACTTTTGGGCAAATTCCACGTAATATCGCCAAATATTTAAAACTTCCTAACGTCGATGAATTTACGGGACACTCATTTCGCAGAACATCTGCCACAATTTTGGCGGATAGTGGTGCCGATCTTCGAACTCTAAAGAGACACGGTGATTGGAAGAGTGATGCTGTTGCCGAAGGGTATATTGCCGATTCCCGATCAAATAAAAATAAAATTGCCAAGAGGCTGGGTTCTGTCATGAATAGAATTGAAACCACGATTAATAAAGAAATTTCTGTTTCTACAAGCGAAAGCTATTTTCCTCCCAATTCGGGGCTTTCAACTTCGGGAAACTATGACTGTACAATTACAATTAATTTTAATAAGCAAGTTATTGTTTCCTGTTTAGTTAATAAACAATGTTTGGAAAAATTTGTGTTCTTTTCTTGATAAAATCACTAATAATTCAGCACCTACTTTAGTGGTTACTATGGTAAGCACTAACACTTCTGTGCCATAAAGTGCACTTTCTGGCACAACATTATGGAACGGATGCTTCAAAGTGAAGGATTATAAACGATTTTGACATTCATAATCACAGCATTTTAATATACTAGTCGCCGATAAATTATCTGGACACGTCGCGAACGGTAGTGAGTGGTGGGTTTTTCAAGTTTCGATTACTTCAAACCAAACAAAAATATTTCTGACATCTTATTATTTACTGTAATAAATTACAGTAAACTGTGCGTTATCCACAGTAATTCAACCCCACAGAGCGTAGTGGCGGGTTTTTATAATAAGCACAGATACGACAGAGGTGTTGTAGGGCCGAGAGATTACGCAAATACGAGTGCTTATTGTTGATTGTGTTGGATTGCGTCTGCAGTTCGTTTGTAGAACTTTCAATTATTCCCTAAGACGGTAAATTTAAAATAATTTATTTATTCTCAGCTTGTAATACGCAATTTACGCGTATTACGCGTTGCCTCTATAATTTTGAATACATAGTTTGAGGATAAACCCGATGAAAATATTCAAAATACTCACAGCGGCTTTGACGCTGAATTTATTAGTAGCATTTAGTTAGCTACCAATTTAGTAACAATTTACTTTCCATATATCATCAACTTATGAAATTCGAAAGTCCAATTTCTACAATATTGCATTTTAGCAATGAATAATATTTACTATCTGTCTTTATTTTGATTTTTCTCTTTACATTTTATTTAATCTTCCTCTTCTCTCCTGATATACTAGCACAATAGAAAAACAAAAAGATCAGGGGGATACCAGAAAAGTTCCGATGCCGAGCTACCGGGTCTTTTTTAATTGCCTATCTAAAAACTAATGAGTGTGCTCTGTTTCTTATGTGTCTTAATATGTATTTCCCGTTACCTCTTTCAGTGTGCAAAGTATGTTTTCCTCTATAGTATTTCCCCAAAAATTCCATTAGCTTAGCTTATCAATACTTGTTTTTGTTTAAAAATTGTTTTAATATTTTGTTCAAGTTAATATTTTAGAAGCTGTTTTAACATCTTGTTTATACGTTCGTAAACGCATAAACACAAAAACACATTGTTTTCCTATCTTAAGCTACGTCGTGCCTTTTCAGATTTTAATGTAATGGCGGAAATTACGGAGCAAAACATGGAATCTACCATTGAACCTGGTAAAGAATTTGAAGCGATCTTGTCCAAAGTTGGTACCGAGATTCCCAAAAATCTGAAAGATTTAATGGCTTACTGTGGATGGAATAGCATTTCAGCATTCCAAAACATTACAGAGTCTAACATAGATGAAATGGAAAAATTTGCACGAGAAGATTTGCCGATGCTCTTGGAGGGTACAAAACTGAGGGACATTTTTGGAATTTTTACTAAAAAGCCTTCCCTATTTAAAATTCATGGAGGACATCAACAAATTCTTTATAAAATTAAAGAAGCTTGCAAAGGTGTTTCACAAGCACAATACAAATGTAAACGCACATGTGAAGTCCTACAAGTAAAAAACAGGAGATAATGGGCTGAAAAAGAAAAAGTAACAATGAAAATTCTAGAGAAAATGAAAATAAAGAAGGGTGCAAGAAGGAGACGAAACAGAAAATAAGCAAAATGAGAGTTCTGGCGAGGATTTAAAACACATAAAAAAATAGTTCAAAATTATATAAAATCTTTTTGTGAAAAAGAGTTACAAAACGAAGATGCTACCAATATTATCAACACTATCGAAAATCTAGAAATACAATTAGATGGCCCATCTTCAGCAATGATTAAATGCTTAGTATGTAAAGGGAGTATAAGAATCTCTCTAGCTCAATGGAAATATGGAAAAAAATGGGTGACTTCCAATTTTAATTACCACTTCAAAAGTCACTTCAAAAACAAAGAAACAAAAGTCAAACCTGGAGACAGACTCAAGAGTACTACTTTGTTGGAGTACTTCCACGACTTCCAACACAACCAAGAAAAAAACTACGTTGGTGCTAATGAATCATGCCATGATCCAACAATCCCAAGTAATTTGGTGAGCGAGGCAAACTTAAAAGCAAATGTTCCTCCTACATTTAACGATGTAAATCCTCCTGAACTCCAGGATGTATTGCCTCTTCTTGATAATAGGGTGTTTTTTCAACAGAGCAGATCTTCTAGTAAGGCAGGAAGTTCTGCTCTAAAAAAATGAGCCTCAAAAACTTATATACAGTCAAAAGTAGAAAGACGAAAAATACTCGCGAACACAGAGGAGTTTAAGGAAGCTGGAATGGGCTTCCACAGATCAATCGAAAATAACATCATTTTTTGAACTAAAGAACCATATTCTAGAAGTGCTGGCGGGTAATAAGAATGTAGAGAGAAATATATTAAAACCATGTGAAAATCAGTACGAACTCACCGACTTGAACATGAATAATTTCTTAAATACTTTAATACACCATTCAAGACAAAATAGTAATTCTAGTGTCAAAAACAATAGATTCTCAGGTGACATTAAAAGGTTCTGTGTATATCTGTTCATAATTGGAGGTAAATTAAATTATGAAACCCTACAAAAAAATTTACAAAATATATTCCCATCGTTGTCTTCCGTGCGACGTTCCTTAAATGAAAATATTTTAGTAACAGAAGGTGTTGTACATATGCCTGAACTTAAAAATATTTACTAAAAAGTCTAATAGCAGACAGCAATACTGAAAAGAATCCAGTACGAGCCTAAATCTAACAAATTAGTGGGAGAGCTGCTTCCAGAAAATAAGGATACTAGTTTTCCAGAAACTGATAAATTCTTCGTATCATCTTTGAAAGTTATTAAGAATGCTTATGAAAATGAGATTATTTCAAATAATGCTTATGTCTTCATAGCTCAGCCCTTAAAAGACAGTTTCCGCATTCTGTTTCTGCGTTTTTGGAAGTAACAATAAATTTACCCATGAAGACGTAGTCAACAGGTGGAAATTTTTAATTAAAGAAGCACGTAGTAATGGGATAACTATAGAAGGTTTTCTTCGGGTGGGGATACTAGGTGCCTTAAATGAATGAAAGAGTTTTGCAATTTTCCTGATACAAATGCAGAAAATGAGTTATCGCCATATTTTCAGGTAAATAAAAAGAGATATCTCTTATATTATGTTACAACCTTAATGTCTATATTTAAAAGGTACAGTGCATTATTTTTTCGTTTTCAGATGCAGTTTGATACGGAATTCCCCACAGTTATTCAAGACACTGTGCATATTTTAACAAAAATGAAAACAAGGCTTTTAAAGCCAAATTCAATTTTGCGAATGGGAAATAGTATTGTTTCTCCCAACATAATCATAAATATGATAGAAAAGTTTTCGAAAGATGTTCATTGTTTATGCAAGTCTGACTTAGATAGTAAGTATTTGTAAGTTTTTTTCTCTTTCTGATTGTGTACCTAATATGAGAATTCTTTCTCTATTGATTGATTGGGTGTCTGGATAGTGTAACCCATTTATTCTATAACATTAATTATTTTATCCTTACAATTATGTAAGTCGTTTTAAATGAAATATCTATTACAGGTGCAGATAAAATGAATTTTGAAGCAGCCCGAAAGTTAGGTTCTGATGCAGTTATTGGCACATTACAAAAATTACTAGAAAGTGAAGCAACTGTTTAGTATTTAAATGCAAAAAATTGAGAAAGCTTTTTTAGATAAATCATTAACATGTGGAGAAAGAATATTTCACATGTGGTACACAATTTTCTTTTTAAGAGCCTGGAGACACTAGATTTATAAAGAAAAGCATTCAGAAAAATCATTTATTACATCAAATGCATACACAGGAATTGAATTAAATGGGCATGGTTTGGTTATTCTAATTGAAAAGCTGACGAAGAATCCAGAGCTGTTTTTGCCTTGGCTTTTTTCAAGCCAACCTTGCGAGAAGATTTTTAGGCAAACAAGATCAATGACGACTGCATTCTCTACAATAGTCAATTTTTCAATGTTAGATATTTTACGTCGTCTATCTAGAATTCAAACAATAAATGAGATTCTGAGTGATTTAGGTTAGTATATTTGAATGGATTTAATTATATGTTTAAAACTCCATGTGAATACTTTCAGGGAGTTCTTTCTGCTTTCCAAGAGAAAATAATATAAGACTTGGAGGCTTTGAAAACCAAAACTTTAGTCATTTGTTGGAGATGACAGAAATAAGAAAGATTATTGCTGATGTCAAAGAAAAAGCCAGATTGGATGCTGCTTGCCTTGGAATTGAAGCAACTGATGAACACTTCAGAATCATTCATTTAAGAGGAAACGTCACAAAATCAAACGACGGACATACGGAAGAGCTTACTGAATCAGAAGGGGAAACTAATATTAAAGAAGTTGATGATTATATTTCTGAATATGAATTAGAAGACGTAGAAGAAGATAGCAATGCTCTGAAGGATTTAGAAAATTTAAATTTAAAGGATTATAGTGACGTGTTTAATACGTGGGTAAACGTAGTTCATTTCTAACCGTAACTTTAAAAAGTGGAAAACAAATGACAGTAAAAAAGTTCAGCATTTGTTGGCTACTTTCAGAAAAACCTAGAAGATTGTCTACAGATCGATTGTTGAGAGTAAAGGGCATGGCATCAAAAACTAAAAGAAAAAGGCTTCTTATATCAGCAGCAAAAGCAAAAAAGGCTAAAGTGAATATATAAAAAAATGAGAGCAAAACTCGAGGTAAAAGTGATACAGACAGTGATACAAACAGTCAAATAGAGTATATATCTGATAAATCTGAAAGCAGTGGTACGGAGTTTATAGCAGAAAAAGAAAGTGATGATGAGACACCTAGTGAGGCGATACTAGTAGAAACAGAAAAGTACTATGCGGTATATTACGATGATCAAGTGGTATATTGGCAGAATTCTAAACATAAATAATCGAGAGTTCAATATCAAATTTTTGATTAAAAACTTGGATGGCTTTAAATGGCCTAAGCCAGATGACATACAGAAAGTCAAAAGAAAATTCATATTTCACGGACCAATAAATTTGTTAGGTTCCAATCCCTTTGAATTAAAGAGGAGTGATTTAATTGAAATAAGTAAAAAATATAAGGTTTTCAAAAAGATATGAATTTATGTTTTTTTTTAAATAATTTAACATTCATTCTTGTTCTGTCGAGGCTTATCTTGTTGTTACCAAAGTTACTTGCACACTGAGACTAGAACTTTTACTTGAAAAACATTTTTACTTTAATTTCTTTATTATAGTATGTCGTAATTTAGTATACGTAACACGAATGGTCGAGAAGAGTTTAGGTTTATTTCTTATTTTTTAAAATATATTTATGTTTTTGTTACGATGGTTTTAAATTAAAAATAATGATTTGTTTAACTAATATTTGTTTTTAATTTTACAACTTCCTTATATAGTATATTATTAGTTTTATAATTTTATTATTATTATTATTAATTTTCTAGACAAATTCAAGCTATTAAAAACATTTCATACAATCTAGCGATTCTAGCGTTTGATATATGGTAACGCTGTCAAATGAAATTTGACGTTTTGTTGTTGTCAAATTTGCGAAATTCAAAAGTGTTTGTATGCAAAAGAGAAACCTTACCACTCTTGCAAGTTTACAGAACAATTTAATAATAGTGAAAGAACAAATACAAGAGTGCAATATTTGCGGCAGTGTTATCGGCAATGAAGGCAGTGCCTCGGCAATGAAGGCAGTGACTCGGCAATTAAGGCAGTAACTCGGCAATGAAGGCAGTGAATCGGCAATAAGAGCAATACTCGCGGCATTGTTGCGGCAATAAGGGAAATGTGGTGGCAGTGAGGGCAGTTATAGCCAGCAATGAGGCAATGATTGCAAAATAAGTGAATCATTGCCCAAACTCGGCAGTGGTGTACAAATTCTTGGTGGGTGAACCACCCCTCGTCAAGACCTAAAAATTACAATTTACAAAAATTAATTTTAGAGTAACTGTAATTCAAAGTTAACCAAAAAAGTACCCCTTAAGTTTCATAGTATTTGAACTATTTTCCGAAAATTGTAGTAAAATCGTATATCTAGGGATTAAATTATTATATGCTTTTTGCGAAAAAAAAACAGGTTTTTTGGAAATAATTTAGTCACGATTTTTAACTTAAGTGGTATTGTTTTGGTTAACTTTGAATGTGCAGTTTCTCTAAAATTAATTTTTCACGTAAAAAGTGTGAAATAATTTAATTAATAAACATTCTTTTTCAAAACAAGTTAGGTAAGCAAGTTTTAACACTCCTAGTGTATTCATGTTTTAAAACCAGAGTTATCCCATCATTTATCATCATTATTTATTATTATTTATGAAAAAACAACGATTATTAATCATGCGATTAAGTTTTATGCACCGTATTAGGGTGTCTAAATGGCCCCTTAGTAATGAATTTTTTAATGTTGGTATAGTTATTCACAATATAAGTAAATTCACTGTAATTTTGTTTAGAATCTTTGAATGTACCGTTAAGTTTTTTTGGGTACACTTGGACCTTAAGCGTGGGACGAGAAAATTAGTGTTATACAAAATGTCACTGGCATCAATTTGATTTTGGTATATTTTTAAAAGATGATAAGCACGTATTCTTCTTAGTTCGATACTGTATATATGTATTTAATCTAGTAGTCAACCAAGTTATATGTAACACCCCTTTCTGGGTAAAAACCATCAACCTTAAACATTAACAAACTTTAAAAAGCGACGTTGAACTCTCTCAATCACTATTTTATAACAACTGTAAAAATGATTCCGTATCATGTAATGCTGTAAAATTAAAACAACCAGACAGAGATTTGTAGTACGTAACAAACTTTTACATAATTTATCAAACTGATTCTTCTGCAGACAGTTAATTCAATAAAGGTTGCCCTTTTTTTGTATTTGATTGCCAATAGCTTTAGGAATTCATTGAAGTGTAAATACTGCAGATATTACTACACGTTACATGTGAACTGCATTTATCGAGAATTCTTTTCTACTCGTTCTTAGTTCATAAAATCTTTTAAACATCTTAATGACCTGGCCCGGGGTCCCACCCACAAGACGATCACGGTCTAAATTATCCTCGTAAATTTCAAATATTTAACAAAACGGAAGTCGGCACAGCACTACCAACCTTATAATTGATAAATTTTATGATAGTAAATGTAACAAAAAGAACAAACAGGATCCTACGTTGTGATTACTTTTTATAACATGTGACCACAGTTGATAACGATTGACTTACTTCATAACGACGGAAGAAGAGAAATAAACACAAATAAAAGACCACTTAAATATGATTGTAGTATTTTATTAATTTATTTTTGATCTTGAGCAAGGAGGGACGGATTTAAACTGACACAAATTAAAAGGTTGAATCTGTAAAAACCCCCTTGAAAATATGCTAGCCCAGTTTATATACGTCAACGCTTCATTATTTAGTTCGATTACAATAAACAATACAGATCAGTAAATCAATTTCTCAAGTTGATACAGTTGTGTGACTATAAAAGGTATGTATAAATAGTTAAAACGTAAATTTCTCATTGACATAAAACATTAAAAGTACGTGAAATTGAATCAACATATGGAGTTACAGATAAACTAGAAAAGGTAAACGTGCCAGATTAAAAAGGATAAATAAGAACTACTGAACAAAAGTTATATTATATTTGACATAGCAACAGGTACATTGGAATCATACATTTATAATAAGAAATATCAGAAGACGTCTTTTGCAAGACATAATTTTTCTGTAAGCCACAGGAACAATTACCTAGATAAACAATCAAAAGCAATAAGCACATAAAAATAACATAAACCTGAAAGTGTACACAAAATAATGGTTTGAGGGTTCTATTACACGGCCTATCAAAAGGGCTTCAGCCACCGTGGAGATTATAACTCTCTCAAATAAATAAATCAGATTAACCCCAGGAAAAATAACCATCTGTTCCGGACCAGAAGACTGTGACATCCTAGTAGCCAGTATGTACAATATTAATGCTCACAGTGCTCAATTTTAAAAGGAGAGCTGGTAGGTTGGTTCGTCGATGATAGCTACTAAAAAATAACGATTTGCTGCCTGGGCGCCATTCTAGAATCCTAGAAAGAAGGAAAATGACCATATACACACAATCATAACAAAAAAACAACACGATCATGTAAAACGTATAATTAATATTAAGATTCAATAATGTAATATAAATGTAAATAGTAATAGTAGTAATAACAAATATACCAATATAGTAAATAACAAAAGGTACAAAACTAAATAACAAACAATAGTCACCAAGAGCTAAACAAACACCCTACTATAATAATAAGAATAAATAGCCACAATAAGGTATGAAAAATTACCACTGATATGACTAACAGCCAGTATAATAAATGTACAAGATTTTCTGATAAATAAATCGATAACAAAAATGTCAATCATGAAAGTTCTTTTTGTATAAAACAATTAATCAAATTACAAAATATAATTAAGTGCAACTTGCAGTGAACAGGAGTGTGCAAAAATAATAAATAAAATTGTTGGAAACCATTAGAGGTAAGGTAGGAAACAAATATTGGGTAAGTATACATAAACTCAATTCCTAACCTTAAATCTTTACCAATAAACAAGAATAATAAACGTAAAAAGATCATAAAAAATAACCTGTAATAGTTTCAGGCAAGCTTGCTCAATAAGGCGCCGTACCAGCAATATTAATACCAAAGCAAAAATTTACAAGGTACCACCAGTACAACTTATCAAAGATTTGATCACAACGAAAGGTAAGTAATTAACTTTAATTAGGAATAAGGATAATAAGAAGGAAAAACACTTTTGTAATACAGTTACAAACTCTCAAATTTACCAAAAATTAATACAGTACCAAAGATGTCGATGCTGACAAAACCAGCTACTATAATTAAACGACAGGAACACTTAACTCCTGGCTAGGAGACAATGTGGTCTACAGGTGACTTCAAAGATTTAAAGCCACCATTACCGGAGGGTAAGATTATCACATCCTAATTCCAAATAGCAGGATAAAATATAGTTGACACTAACCAGCTACTAGGATTAAAAGGCAGGAACACAATACTCCGGGCTGCGTGACAGTGCTGTGGCCTACAGGTGTCTTCAATGATTAAAACCACCATCACCGGAGGGTAAGATTATCACATGGAAATCCCAAATAGCAGGATAAAAAATGCCATTCATTTAGAACTTGCTTACATCAAAGCAGCCATTTCCAAGATGCAAGCCAATAAGATTAGCCAAGTAAATCTCAATAAAATTAGAAAAACCTTCATCCATAAAGGTGAAAAACGTGGGGTATATAGAGAGGCCTAAAAATAAAATACCCCCAAGCAAAAGTAGGTATAAATCTCAAATGAAAATCAAAGAGAATTAGAGAAATTCAGAAATTAGCAAAAATAATTACCTAGATGTTCTTGGGCCAAAGGTTCAGTAGGAAAAGAGCTTGAAAATTTTAAAATGTCTGCTCATTATCAAAAAGAGATTAGAATTCCTCCTATACATAGTTGGTAAAACTTTCTCATCAAAAGATAAAAAGAAAGTAGAAATGGCTGACAATGTTTATAATAAGATAACAAAAATACTCAGGGGAAAATATCAGAAAACACCCCTAAAAGAAAAATCCGAATAGTAATTTAAAGAACAAGAATAATTAAAGTTACATAGGTAGGCACACTTATACAAATAAAACAATTTCTTTTCTTTTTTTTAACTGACTCTAAAGAACCAAAAGGATAATAAAGATTGGGAACGTCACAAGGCTATCCCAACATTTTAGCCACAAAGTAATTCATTTAGTTAGGTTAAAAAATCAGCCAAATATCAATAAGTACAGACAGTAAAATACATAAACCGTAGTTACTTTTAATTCACGAATATCACATTCAGTTAACAATAATTAGCTGAAATGATACTACAAACGATAATAATCATTGTTTTCTAGTGGTATTTACACTTCAAAAGGACAAATTTACAAATTATTAAAAATTATCAAACGAATCTTTTAAATTTAGTTACCATTTAGATTTTGACTTAACCATAGATTCAAACGAGAAATTTTAATTTTAAAATAATTAAATAATATAAAATTCATATCACACAAGTAGAATCAATATAAATGAAACCAATAAAAATGAACTTACATGAAGGAAAGATAATTTACAAGCAAAGACAAAAATTGCTACCCTTCTTATTTTCATTTCATCATCATCCTCTCTAAAAACAAAATAAAATCGTCCCTAACAACACAAATCAAATCACCAACTTCACAGAAACTGCAATAAGCATCCCTAAACATTTTATATTGAACCAAATATAATAATAATAATAACTACTACAACCCATAACCTAAACCAAGGCCCCAGAAGCTATAAGCTTGTGCGGGAGGGAGGGGGCGATTATTATTATTATGTAGGCCCAAATAGTTGTTAATTTTAAAATCAATTAATATATTTTGCCTATACCTATATGAAATGACACAACTAGATAAATTGATTATTATGCTGATGAAATTATTTTTAGAATAAAAAAAACAGATAAAATTGAGTCTATAAAGATTCAAAAATAAAATTTTAACAAAGGAATATTATGTTAAAAAAGGCATTTAGCTCAAATTTATATTTCCTGTACGTGTTTATCTTTGCTTTCGATGAATAGATTCTCTGAACGCAGACACATAAAAAATAGGTGCAACCAGATGTAAAAGGTCCAGTTTCTCGCTAGGAAGCAGATTTTAGTCGCTGTGAATTCCCGATAGAACTCTCTAGAATAAAAATTCTGATTGGGTTAAAAACACGTCATTGCAGTCTTAATAGGACACTAGGTGCCAACTGGTTACCCTACTGGGTAAGCTTTAGTAACTTGTTGCTTTTGTTAAAATACGAAAAAAGAATTCAAGCTCGGATCCTCACACATCGCGTAGTTCAACAGGGTTTGGGTCATCCAGCGCTAGGTAGCGTTGGCTGTCTCGCCGAATAGCGAACCACATGAATGAAAACTCAATGCAATGCTTGTAACCTAATAATTTAAGGATTTAGGTTTTCCCTCTCTTAAAAAAAATCATAGCGCAAACATGAATTTGCATCTCCAAGTGGATAGTCTAATATAGTCTAGCAGGGTCGAAAGACGGACCCGACCGGCTGATATCGGTCTCCGCGTCTAGTTGGGGCTTCGCCTCGGGAAGCTCCTAGTGGAGTTTTATGTTAGTTGGCGTTCCTAAAATTACTGTTTTTATGTATAAAACTAAGTTACAGTTTTAAAAGTCCGAATTAGTTGTGCTAATAACGTTTTGTGTTTAGTTCCGTTTACAGTACAGGAAGCTTACTTGCTTTATTTTACCGTCTAATCTTCTGTGTTAAAGAAATATGTTAATACAAATATTCCAGTTTACCGTTCATTGAAAATTTGTGAAGGAAATTCAATCTTGAATTAATTTTAACGTTTGTCGTTTTGGTTAACGAACTCAAAATTAATTCAGAGTGTTATTAGTTACCGATTTAAGAAGAAAATTTATAGCAATTGGAATTTTAACACTAATCATCTTCACCTTTGGTTTTTTTCGTTTTAATAGTAATATAGTGGACTTGAAGAATTTGTGTCAGCTCTAAAATATTATTACGCTGAAACAGTACACAACCTTCTGGTAACTAAATCTGGCTAACACTAAAAAAGTGTAATTAACCGATGAATGATTGGAATTATATGAGATTTAAATTTTCTATTAATGAAAGACATTATTCATATTATAGACGACATTATTACGACGACAGGCAGACGTAAAGTTGTAATTGGTTCCAAGAGATTATTTTTTAATGCCCATCCTGAGTTTTTAGGATCAGTTTCGTCACCTCCAAGCCATGTTTCAATTTGGTAATACACTCGATAAAATGTTGTTCAGCAGCAGCAGATGATGTACAGCTTTATTGAGTTTTGTCGATTTAACAAATGTTAAATATCTTAAAACATTGATGAAAACTGTTCTTTTGGTGCTCCATAAACTGCCAGAAGGAAACGTAGACCAATGTTACAAATGTTATTAGGTGCACTGTTTGCTATTTGTAAACACTTCAGCATAATTAATAGGGTGGAACGAATTTTTTTATTTTGGAATTGTTTTGTGTCATAGATGTCAAAATGTGCCTTTGTATAAAAAAATAATTTCTGCAAAAACTGGATAAAATATTTTAATGTCTTGAGGTTCCTCAAGGGCCTAAAAAATCATGATTTTAAAAGATTTGTATTATTTTTTTGTAATAGTTTCCTAAAGGTGCAATTATATAAACTATTGTTTTATGCAAAATCTGGATGAGATATTTTAACGTCTTGAGGTTCCTCAAGAATTTTAAAAATAAATAAATCAGATTGAAAATATGAAGATGTTTGCAAGTCCGACTTATCACCGCGAATGGCCGGCCAAACCTATATCAAGACTAGTAGTGAAGACTAGCACGGGACGAGGGATGATGTCAGTGCTCTCGTCTAAGAGAGCTAAGTTCCCATGTATTACCTACTTACCAGGATGTAATGTTGGCATATTTGTTTATGCAGCATAATCTCAAGCAACAAAAATCCGGAAAAGATCCTGCTGTTCGTGAGATGTTAGAAGTTATAGTGAAAGCCAGAAAAAATATTGCAGCTATCCAATCAAAAATTGAGCACTTTTAAAAAAGTCCTCTCATCGCTTTGACATTGTAGGATTTGAAAAACTGTAGTGTGAAAGGGACAAAAAAGTTTCGGCTCCAGAAAAAGATTTCTTGGAAGACCAGCGCACTGTTCGAAAAATGGGTATTGACGCAGTGGATGTTAAACTGACTAAGAAATTGAAGACTGAAGCCGAGAGGAAAATGAAAAAAGAGCATAAATTTTGTGCTACTAAATCTAAAGAAAATCCAAGTAATATTTCAAATACCCCAAACTTCACTCTTAGTAACAACTCCAGCACTTCCAGTAGCAGTGAAGGAGAAGTCTGTAACTCTCTATTTGCTTCAACATCTAAAGAGCTACCTTCAAATGTTACCGAGACAAGTTCTTCTTGTGTCAATGAAGATCGTCTATGTACATCATTTCAGATGAGAATTCAACTTCTTTCTGTAGCTCTTGCCTGCGACAGGACTCGTGTTTCAGATCTCTCAGCTGCTATGATTGCAAGCGCAGTTTTGGTAGATTTTGGTTTAATATCAGAAACAAATTCAAGCTTGACGATCGACAGGATGAAAATTAGAAGAGCAAGACAACTTAAGCGTAATCAATTAACAGCAGGAATATCGAAAACCCCTGGGTTGGGACTGTTTTTTGATGGACTAAAAGATAAAACGATAATAAATGAGAAACAAGGCTCTGAGTCTGCGTTCCATAGAAGAGCGATAGTGGAAGGACATATTACTGGCTTTGAAGAACCAGGATCTAAATATTTGGGACACACTGTGCCAAAAAGCAGTAGGGCTCCTAGACTAGTCCAATGGTTGATTTGCCTGTTTCATTTTAATAAGCTTCCCTTGAGACAGTTAATGACACATTTAGATGGTGAAACAACTGGGCCAAAGGGATTCAAAGGTATTATTGGCAAACAGTTAGAAAACTGCGAAAGGCTTCCGGTTATTGATTTCAAAAAAATAAATAATAATCTACCACTGATGCATTCCAACAACCATAACCCAAGTACAGATCAGAAGCATCTGCTTGAGATGGTAGAAGCGATACAAATTGGTAATGTTTCGGGCTCCTTAGCTGCCAGAAATCCAGGAAAAATATCGCATGCCAGGTGGCTTACTATGGCGAATAGGATTTTGAGGTTATACTCGTATGTGGCTCTCCAAGAACCATGTGAAAACTTGTGCATTTTAACAGAGTATATAACAAAAGTATATGCCTCTTTTTGGTTCGTAGTAGAGTTTTCCCGATTTTTGCCAGAAGGAGTAAAGGAAATAATCAATCCTGTAATTCAACGGAACGCTTTCTTCTCCCACCCAGAAAACTTGTTGATTGCTCTATTAACAGATGACAATAAAAATAACTATAGAGAACTTGCTTTACGGAGAATATGGAAAGCAAGGGCAAACGTACAACCAGGAATTCGTATATTTACTGCGGCTGAACTAAATTTTGACGCCAATCACTACTCCGCGCTAATTTCATAGAACAAGGTACGAATCACAGAACCACCATTGACGAACCATTTGGAATTTGATTTACGGAATATAACTGGGTTTAATATAAATGCAGCAGACATGTTTTAACATGTTTTCAGTGTCACACCCAAGTTGTGGAAAGGTGTGTGCGCCTTGTTACTGAAGCTTTTGAGGCAGTATGCGGACTTGATCGTCGTGAGGGTTTTATTCATGCAAGAATAAAGTCACGAGCTACTCGACCAGCATTTGAGACAAAGTCGGAATATTTTAAACCTGAATGACTTTATAAATTGTTTGCAGTATTTTACCATGTACTTCTCTGTTGTATGTGTGTTTCTTAATTTTTAATAAACAATATACTATCATTAAACGTTCTCTTTATGTAAAATTCCAATAAATAGAACTCTTCGAGAACAGTAAATTGAATCTTCTAATTGCTATACGCGTTTAAAGGTTAACAAGATTTTTTGACGTTGTTGAGGAACCATAGAATACTAAAATAGACCTTTGAAACTTTGTGAGCTCTTCTAGGACAATAAAATGAGTCTTTTAATTGCTATAGTGTCCGCGTTTGAAGCAATGAAAAAAAATTTTTTGAGGTCCTTTTTGAGGCCCTTGAGGAACCACAGAATACTAAAATAGTCGTTTGAAACTTTGTGAGCTCTTCTAGGACAATTAAATGAATCTTTTAATTGCTATAGCGCCCGCGTTTTAAGAAAAAATTAAAAATATCGTTTTTTCGTTCCACCCTGATAATTAATGAGGTTACTCTTTTCAAATGTTTGAAGATTTTTAATTTGCCCTTGTTGTATAGAGCAGAAGTTGTGTCACAACCAGCCGTAGCATGCAGAAATAAGAAGTGGTCTTGACATTTTGGCTACGAGTCAAACTCTGAGAAGAACACATTTTGATTCAACTTTTGCTTTACCAGGTTTCCGAAAATATAGTATTTTGTACTGAGGAGTTCGTGCAATCAATATGGCTAGCAATTCCACATCCTCTCCAACAACAATGTTAGTGCTCGTATCAGTAGCGTAACAAGACGGCATTGGGCCCCTGGGCAACATAATCATTAGGGCCCCGCACACGGTCGCAAAAAAAGAAGAAAAATCTAAAAAACAAATTTAGTAATAAAACTGTACTTCACCCTCACCACAAACACTTTTAATCGCTCTGGGCACTTACTTCAACAGCAAAACTGTCATCTTCAGCAGACACTGAAAAACTAAACTAAAACCTAAAACATCTAACCTTACATACCTACAGAAATCACGGTTCGTCGTAATCGGTCAAGTTTGACTAACCGTCAAGCTTGATCGATTACTGGAGCAATTTTAAAAGACTAGAATTAATATGACCTAAATCAGAGTACATTAGCGCTTCTTTATTCTTAATAATTTCTAAGCAAAATTAAGGTCACTAAGGTCAAAATTAAGATATAAAATAAAACTCAAGAAAATTATTGACATTGCTGTTTCTGACGGTTACTCTGAGGATGTTGGGTATAGTACTATTAGAAAACATAGAAATAAGTTAAGGGTTAGGTATGTTACTACACTAGGTAATAACAATAAGGATAAGTAAAAAACATTGCAAAATTGCCGCTTTATTCATGTCAAACAGTTGTGGTTTCGAATAACAGCCTTAAGAATGTCTTAGGAAACCCAAAAGATCAAGTAGATTACATGGATAAATCGAGAATATATAAAATCTATTATATATTATCATGTTATCATTATATATGATATCATGTAATAGCTGTAATCAAATATATAGGGCAAACTAAGAGATGTTTGAAGATTCGGTACAAAGAGCATTTAGCTCACTTAAAATTTAAAAGACATGAGAAATCTAGCGTTGTCCTACTTATGCTTGAACAAAATCATAAGGTTAAAGGCATAGAATTAATTAGAAATATAAACAACCCGACAGAACTTAACTGATTTGAAAGCTTAGAAATTATTAAGAATAGAAAAGCGCTAATGAACTCTGATTTAGGTCCTATTAATTCCAGTCTTTTAGAATTGTTCCACTAATCAGTCAAGCTTGATGGTTAGTCAAACTTGACCGATTACCGACGAACCGTGAAGTTCTGTAGATACGTATATAAGGTTAGATTTGTTAGATTTTAGTTTAGTTTTTCAGTGTCTTGTTGCCAAATGCCAAATTTTAGCCTTGTAGCCGCGTATTAGCAGTAAAAGTAAAATAGATATAGAAAAGAAATTAGGACTTCAAAAACTGTTATGAAAAGTTGGGTCTTAATTTACTAAAAAGGTTGAGAACCGTTGTATTAACTTTTAAGCATTAATGTGCAGCTAAGCATTAGTTAAAATTACCAAAAGTTATTTACATTGCGAAATGCATAAGTAAATACTTCTACTAAGGAGAAACTTTAAGGACCGAAGCGGATAGCTGAGGTCCGTACCTAAAGGTTTCCGAGGCGAATAAAAGACATACGCATCGTGTAATGTTTTATCTTTTCCTTCTCCCTCAATATTTAATAATAATAATGAAATAAATTATTTGAAACGCAAATCGCGGCTGAAAACTATGAGGTGGCTGATTGTGAGAACCATGGAAACCATCTAACGAACCGTCAACATTTTCAAATAACGGATCTTATTTTAATTTATTTTTGGGCGAGAGAATCAGGATGGCGAAGCATCATTCGTAGCTCATGGCACCGGTTGCTATGATCATTTGGCCGACCCTACTAAAATTTAGCCGAATTTGGGGAATTCCACCTCCAGTAGCGATTTTTATCGTGCCAAACATTGCATTGAATGTTTATTTATTCCGCGCTCGACCGCCGACAGAGACAGTCAGTGTTCACCTTCTGCCACTTCATAGCGAGAATGTCTGGACGAGGAAAGGGAGGAAAAGTCAAGGGAAAGGCGAAGTCCCGATCCAGCAGGGGCCGGTCTTCAGTTCCCAGTCCGCAGGATCCACCGTCTCTTGCGCAAGGGAAACTACGCCGAACGTATCGGTGCCGGTGCACCCGTCTACCTGGCTGCGGAAGTTCTCGAGTTGGTCGGAAACGCCGCCCGTGACAACAAAAAGACCAGGATTATCACCCGTCATCTGCAGCTCGCCATCAGGAACGACGAGGAGTTGAACAAGCTCTTTTCCGGGGTCACGATCGCCCAGGGCGGAGTGCTGCCAAACATCCAGGCCGTTCTTCTCCCGAAGAAAACCGAGAAAAAGGCCTAACCCTACTGCCTTGGGATCAGCGAACCAACCAACCAACTACAGTTTGACTTCCTATCCGAGAAGGCATGTTTTTAATTTTTCTCCGCTATGAAAAATTACCAAATTTCCAGTGATTAAGATTTAAGTTCAAAAATTGTCTTTGGTAGGTTGCTTCATTTCCGTGCGCATTGTATAAAAGCCTATTAACGTCGCAGGTGTTTTATCATTTTTGCTGTGTGTTGCCGTGTCGAAAATGTTCTTAATATGTTTCTAAATCAGTTAGACCATCAATTGTGCTTGTGAGTTTGAAAGGAGAACTTAGAACAGCTACCAACTTGCATCAAACACGTGTGTAATGGAACCGACTTTCATTCCCGTGGTAGGTTTTATCCCAAGAAAAACATATTTTTCATTAAGAATTTTAATTACCACTTCAAGTAAATTGTTCTCTTATTCGATGTTTAAAAAATATTGCATTTCATTATATGCTGTATGTTTTTGTGAAATTGTATATAATTTTTCATTCCTTGTACTTCATTCCCGTGTCATTTATGTTCTACGGGAATCAACGATGATACAGGGGAGTGATCGTATGTAACCTACAGCCAATTAAATGGTATTATTTTTTCAGAAAAAGTTTAAAGCATCAGGAGAGGAACAATTTCAGAAAAAAAGAGAAAGGAAAAAAGAGAAACGAAAAAAGATTTGAAAAATAGTGATAATATGTATCTTTTGCAAAGAATATTTTTTTAGCTTTATTTTAACAGTTTATTAGGTGATTTTTATTTTTTATATTTTTCAATAAATAAATTTGATAAGCTGTCTCTTTTTTAGTACCATACTTCATAGTTCATTCCTGTTTGCCTTTGTTTTGAAAAATGGTAAACAATTCAGTATTCCAGTTCGTTTTTTAACGTTTTTTGGTGTTATGTCGAAAAAGACCTCAAAAGGTATCAAATACCATAATTTTAATTTTCGAAATAAAACAAAAACGTTTGTCCAAAAATTACCTCTGAAAGAGTCACTTTGCAGATATTCACCCATACTTTATATTAGACGTTTTACTTAAATGGAATATCAGATTCTCCATGTCAATAATAATTAATATACATGAATAACTAATTTTGTGAATAATTACCTCAATAACCGTTTTCTTCATGTGCCGTTTCCGTTGTAAGAAATGTGTTATAAAGTGTTAAAATCGATTTTCTTCTTCACCGCACGAATATGACTCTATAGTATCAAATTATTCTGTATAAAAAGTAGTACAATTGTGCAAAAAGTAATCACTTTTTGTACTATAACAAAAAGTAAGCTGATGTTACGCAAGTCATACTCTTCGCGGTGCTCTAAGCATTTTATTTTGAACCAATAATGCGAACCTCTTTTCATTTAACGCATATGTATCTCTGTCGTCTGTCGAAGTTCTTCGAATTTTTAGTAGAATGAGTGTTTAAGATTACACATTTGTGAGTATTTTTTAATTATATTATATTAAAATTGTCACTTTTACCCGGAAACAAGAGTTCCTTAAAAAGTTGCGTTAAATAAAAAGTAGCTTAACGTTATTTGTTCTAAACAGTCTTGTCACGGAGTTTACTAGTTAAAAACGGTTGGAGAAGAATATTATGTTTAATTCATACAAAAAATGCGCTTTTAGGACTCAAGAAAGCCAGACTCCGCTAACGCGTCGTCCAACAACTTTCTTATTCCTCCCAAAAACATGCATTTTTGTACTATTTAAACAAATAACAGTATTCCTGTAAAGCCATATTTGGTAAGTCATTAGAATCTAGATGTACAGCTGATTTTCTGAATTTTGCGTTTTTAAGAACGGTGAACTACGCTTTAAATTATATTTTCATAGGTGACTACATAAAGTTTATTAAATATACAAGAAAATAAACAGCAACATTCACACTATTGGGTACTGAAAGTCTATCGTGAATGAACTATCGTTAAAGTTGAGTTAAAATGCGATGACGTAAAAGTTTAGTTCGCCAGGTAAACGTTGTTCCAGTGCATTAAGTGCTCATGATAATGAAAAGTAAACGCTTAACTAGTACTCGGGTCTTAGAAACTAGTTATAGAGAACATCATGAGCTTCTACACTTAACCGTTTGGTACTGAAGAGGCAAACTTTACCTTACAAATAGAAGAACTTTTGGGGAGTGGGACTGTATTATAAACTTTTAGATCGCGTAACTTTATTAAGAATATTTTACTGGCGAAAAGTTTCTATCAATGACGTGCGAATATTATGCTTTAATTCTGAAACAAAAACCTTACCCCCCCCCCAAATAGCGATGACTTGCAGAAGTCATTAAATTGTTGTGTATACAAACATTATTTGGAATAATTGACCTTATTTTACCGTAAATTCTCAATTTACAACTTCCAAAAAGTGAACAAAAGAAAAACTACTCAAACTGTGGCGTAAACTGACAAAAGGCAACCTAGCTGTTGAAACACGTGTCCAGAGTAATTAAAAGTGTGTGTGGTGAGGGTAAAGTACAATTTTAAAAAGCGAACGTTTTAACAAGCTTTCAACTTAATGTAAACGTCTTTTGTTATTTTAACACGACTTAATTTTGAATTAACATTGCTAATTCTTTCCTTTTCTTTTCTTTACTTTTACTTGATGTAGAATTAACATTGAACAAAACTGTTTTCAGCAAAAAAGAAGATATACAATACATAAGTAATACATCAGTTTGAAATAACATTTTCGAAAAAGTGCTTTGTTTAATGTAAATTCCGCATTCATTTTCTCCCCGAGTAACAAGACATTTTGTTACATTATTATCTATGTACAGTCTTTAGCAAATATCTTGTCCCGAGTAAGGGCGCTGCTATTTTAAGAATCGAAATACCCCTTATACTGTATACGAATGAGACCGAATTAGACAGAGATGAACAACTACTTGACTAAGATATTTAAAATCTTTAAAGTTTGTTTTGAAAACATGCTTGTAAATCTATTGTAACTGATTCTATTCAATATTTCTTTGACACATTTTATAAAATAGTCCTTTTAAATGGAAGTATCTACTAGTTGTCCAAAGTTGAGTAGGGTATTTATGTTTCATTCTTTACCTTTAACAAAAAATAACTGGTCGCA
This sequence comes from Agrypnus murinus, assembly GCA_929113105.1. Classification (NCBI taxonomy): domain Eukaryota; kingdom Metazoa; phylum Arthropoda; class Insecta; order Coleoptera; family Elateridae; genus Agrypnus; species Agrypnus murinus. Next base: position 223,826,919 of record OV816024.1, on the reverse strand, counting down.
ACAAATGCATATTAAAATAGATTTTATATGAAATACTTAAATGACTGTTACTTTTTACCTGCAACGTAAATTAATCTGCTTGAGAGAAAAATTTAAAGGTTTACTTTCCGCTTTAACAAATGAACAAGTAATAATTTTATAATCTTTTTATTCAAGAATTTACAAGAAACTTTCATTCGCCTTTCTAGGGATTTGGAAATTCCTCCACTGACAAAACCTTTACCCTCTTCTTTTAAACTAAAACGGTAAAATTAAACTGTAACATAACAACAAAGTGATATATTTTTAAGCATTTTTGCATATATGCCGTGGCTGTGTTATATTCCATGTTGAAGAATAAATGATAAATCATTCTATCTTACTTTTTATAATTATTAATTTTGATTGTTTATTATTTTTACTATTTTTTACAATAAAAACATATTACAGTTAGTACTAAAAATTTGGCTTTTTTATAGTGTCTGCAAAATAATTAAACTTTGTAAATAAGCAAACAGTAAATAAATTAATAGAGTTTATAATAAAGTAGAAAAAACATATGATATTTATTTCTTAAAATAGAAGTAACGATAGTAGAAGTGAAACGGCTATTTTGTACTCCAGTACAATAAGAAACTAACTTGAAAAAGAAGTTTTTATTACTCTATTGTTGTTATACAAAGCCACTAGGTATGGTAGCAACCTTTAAAACTGGTTATATCTGCTGTGTTTGTAAACAATGGAAAAAGAAACTATGCTGCGAAACGTACGTCGTTTCTTTTACAAGATTTGTTAAATGTATGTAATATGTTGCCTGCTCGGTACAAGACATTTGCTAAAGACTGTACTATATATTACCTATATATTAGTATGAAACTAGGCATTTTATAGAATACCTCTGCAGTCTAAGAATTGTCTCTTGTATATATAAGTTTTTATTAAACGACTGACTAAATAATTAGTTTGTCGCTATGACACAGTAATAATAATCTGGATATATAGAAATATCTTTAAGTATAACTTAACTATAACATTTATAACAATTAAAATAAATCAAGTCAAACTTTAATCAACAATTAAATAAATGATGTCTGAAAATATATACAGAACTCTTTAAGGTTATTACAATTGCTTTGTCCAAATATTTATTAATTTTGAATTGTTTTCTAAAGTTAATATATTTCCTTGTTCCCCACGACTAAAAAATAAACCAATAACAGAAAACTTCGTAACATTATATTTTTCTTTAAAATAATTAATTGTCGGTTCGTATATTCGACATTTTTCTAAATGAACTTCTGCGAAGAGTTATCTTCAAATCTAATTGTTGGGTCGACTATCCAGGCTTCATCCGTTCTACGATTAGTAGCTATGATGTCTATCCGTTGTATACTGCCTTCTTCAGCAATTTCGATTACTTCTTCGTAGATATCATAGCCCTTACCACGCATTACCGATACAATTAAACTACCCATCCCAACACATGTGCAAGAGATTCAAACTCGTTCAGACAAATTAGATTCGAAATATACCTGAAAATTCGCTATTGCATTTCCATCAAATTGGATATCCTGTGTTGACAGATTCACTTACATGAAATAAACTAGATACACAGGAAATACTTTAAACTTCTATCTACTTAAAAACCTCATAGAGGGAAATTATAATTCAAACTGAACAAGTGAGGAACGCACAGCACTACTTGTTCCATGGGCAATCATAATTTAACTGATAAAAAGGAATAATTATTTTTCGCAAAGTATAAAAAGAAGAGTGATAAACATAATGAAGAACCCCAAACTAAAGCATAACCAAATATGGAATAGCCAATAAATAAGTATGTCTAGTTAAAAGCATGACCAAATTAAGAGTGACCGGGTTTATTTTTTGAATTTTTTACGAATTTGCCATATTATCACTATGTATGCAGAACTTATTCATTATAAAAGGCCGTTTGCTTATTAATTATGTACGATATACTTAGTTCCATGGACTTATTAAACTAATGGACAAGGCATTCCCGTCGTGCCCCAGTGGTTTGAATCGTGCCAAAACTGTCATTTTGTTTGTGTGTCCGTGTGACGCGGTCGTGTTAATTCAGCAGTTGATATTATTAATAGGAATGGTTATTTGTGTTGAAAGGTCATGTAAGAACAAAAGTGCAGTGGTAAATTAAGTGAAAAATAACGTTACGTTTCACTGGTAAGTGTAAAATATGCTTTTTTATGTATTTTATTTAGGCAAGTGCAGAACATCTGATAAGCGATCATCTGATCATTTTTACATTTTCCCCCTGCTCGCCCCGAAAGCCACTCTTCTGTTGCCACCAAGGTTTGATATAGCTTGTCCGTTAGTTTAATAAGTCCATGCTTAGTTCAGTTCAAGTTGGGGCGAGTGCGTAAGTTGCATGGTAGTAAGGTAGGCCAAATCAAGTCCGTGATGGGAAGGTAACTCGGTATTTGTTAAATAACGCAACCAGGACGTACTTCATTAGTCAATAAAACTTTAAGATGAGAATGAATAGGAGGGCTCACTAGAGCGGGTAAGCGCAGGGTACTTATTAATCAAGGATATAAACTTTAATTTATAGTGGAAAGATTCGGAACGCGCGTAGCGAGAGCTTAAACTATAGTGTATCCACAGATTGCTTAGTTTTTTCTGTCTACGGATGGGTTTACGCCTACTAGCCATTTTTTTCTAGAGTCCTCTGACTTTGAAAGAACCAAATTAAATATTTTATGTCCGGTCGGGCGATTATGACCTATTTAGCGACCTGATTTTAGAGCGTAAGTTACTGAATTAGAAGTCTAGGGCTCTAAAAGTTTTTAGAGCCCGCTAGAAAATAGTTACCCTTGTTTACGCCGTCTGCATAGTAACAGTAGTAATTATATATCACTGCACCTACCTACTTGAAGTTTTGCACTTTTCAAATTATTTTTATTTTAAAATTAAATATTAATTTAAACTTAGGCCGGACATAAACTAACCTATGCATTTCGTGCTTAATTAGTGTTTTAGAGCCCTTTATCGTCTTAGCGCTTTCGACTTTCGCCTCAGGCGCTAAGTGACTGCGGGCTCTAACACACTCAATTAAGCCCTTAATACAAAATATACTATTAAAAACGAACAAATAGTAAATTTATTTCTACATTACAGTAAAATATTACATTTCACAGTGCTATACTTTTGTTTTTATCGGACGATACGTAATAAAAGGTTCAATTTTAGAGACAATTTTATTAACACGTTTCACCATGGAACTGTCTTTCCCATAACTGTCTTTGGTTTTGGTTGCTTAAATGCCTTTTTACAAGAAGCTATTAAATGGTCTTGAAATTCTTCCATAAACACTTCAATATTCACTGTTCTTCATTTTAGTAGTTATTCTTCAATTTCTGTACAACAGTCAAAATACATGCTTATTGCATAAAATTTGAAATTTTTGTATTTTATTTCTAATTCTAAGCGCAGCATCAAATAATTTGTTTCTAACTAGTATAGCTGCCCTTTTTCTTCCATTTCTACGAGGCAGGGTGTGCTTGATCGATAATCCGGATAATCTAAAATTTCCTTGATATCCATGACACAGGACATGTCGGTCTTCATAAGGCTCGTAATGTTCAAATGCTGGCAAAAGCTAAATCACCAAATTAATTACCAAAACTACCAATGATGGGAATGACTGGGAATGGCAGTTCCCAGTAAACGTTCACAGCGTGTGCGTAACAACCACTGCCAAATGGTAGCAAGTAGTATGTGGAATATCATTTATTTTATTCTCTATCTAATAAACAATCTAGTGTAATTCTTATATTTGTTCAATATTTGCCTGTACCTGCACTAAGCTAATTAATAAATCTTCAAATTATTTTTTTAAGATGTTTTCTTAATTATTCTGTTCATGAAATTTTTATTTTCTTGTTTTATGTTGGTCTTTTGCCTTAATTGATTAGATTAGTTAAATTATTATTGAACAATTAGGTAACTAAATTTAATTGTGAACACCTAAGCACTTTGTTTTTATAATAATTCTTTTACTACCACTAATTGTCATTATATGAAGACTTTTATACAACTTGCAAGTTATTTTCAATACCTTAACAATAATAATTAGTTTTTTTTTATAGAAATCCATTACTACTTTGCAATTAAGCTTTTTCTCCATTTACGATATTGTAAAAAAGGTATATTAATAGCGTTAATAATATTTAAATTAAGAAAATAACAGCTGCTGGGAATTTACTATACTACGTAGAATTAGTTTGAACTTAACTCAGTAAAAAATGGTACACATCCTATTACATAAAATCTAATAAATTCAGCGGTACAAAACAATATACTGGGTGAGAGAAGTAATTTAATCACAAATGTCATGTGAGTATAGGTATGATTTAAAGAGACAAAATGTATGTAGCTGTTAAATTCAGTTTAATCACGTCATTTTTGGCTTAGATACTGATTGAATCTATGTTCATTGTTCATATTTCAAATAATAATACAGTAGATTGTACGTACACTGAGAAAAAGGTTTATTTCCAAATACAAAATGTATTTACTTAGGTACAATTGAGAGTTCTTTAATTAAGCTAACAAATGTTTTTTAGTTTAATATTGCTGTTTTTAAAAGAACGAAACAAGATATTTTGCTTCAAGTTGGTACTTTATTTGAGCATAATTTATTTCAGTGTTGTAAATATTTTTTGACTTAACGCTATCAGTTTAGTTGACCAGCTCTTCATTTAAATAAAATGAATTATTATAATGGGACTGATTTAATGTGAAAGTTGCAACAAATGTTTAATAAAGTTCTCAGAACTAAATTATGAATTGCTGATATTCTATCTTTATTAACTGCAAGCTTGCGTTCCGTGCAGAATATAAACTATTTATTTAAATGAATTGCAGTTAATTTAGTTTTACGATCTCTTTGTTCATCAAATGTACGTTAAGATGACGCGTCCAAAAAGATTGCATCACAACATTTCGACCTTCACCAAGTTTGGAAGTTCTATTACACGGGTAGCAGTTGTAGTTAATTGTGATTACTGATTAAGTGTTTATTATTTCAATGAGTGACCAAAAAAGTTAAAATTCTTTTAATGTTTAGTGGAACTGGAAAGACCAGCTAATTGATTATTTTAAAGGTAAGAAAAATTTGATTGATTAGTGCAATATTTAAGTAAGTCATTATGTAATTCTTATTAGAAGTACCAGTAACTAATCAAAGTACTAACTATATATTCAATTAATTTTTAAATAGTTTTATATTACACTGAAAGAAGGAAATTGTTAAATCAAAGAAGAAATCAGCATATTCTAAACTTTAAATGTGTGCAAAATAAAATGTTAATTTTGGTTTGTTTGTTCAACAATCTGCATCTTTTGGTTAAAGGTTTAAGCTGTTTTAACATTCGTTTTAAACAAAATTAACATTGTTGATCTTATATTAAACAATTTCTAATGTTGTGAAAAATGTTTTTACCTCTTCGCTTTAAGTTTTAAGAAAATATAAATATCAAACAAAACAATTATATTTAATTATCATTAAAACTTCATTCAAAGCAACATTGGTAAGTGGTAGTCTTTTTGTTGTGTCAACAATAAATAATTTTTGAACAAGAAATTTTTGAATCAACATTTTCATTTCTCTCAGTGCATACATTTATCATGTTTGTTTAAATATTAGGAGTTTGCAGATTCGGGAATAGTGATGAAATTATCATTTATACGAGTATCGTCGTTGGTTCCACCGGCACCAGGAGAAAATGCAGTTCAAGCCAAGCAAGGTAACAGCAATTTTGGAATCCTACCACTCATGAAGCAAAGGCGGGGATTATTTTACAGGTGAAGGTACAAATATATTGCATTAAATCATAAAGTAAAAAGTATTTCAACAATAAATAATTTTTGAACAAGAAATTTTTGAATCAACATTTTCATTTCTCTCAGTGTATACATTTATCATGTTTGTTTAAATATTAAGAGTTTACAGATTCGCGAATAGTGATGAAATTATCACTTATACGAGTATCATCGTTGGTTCCACCGGCACCAGGAGAAAATGCAGTTCAAGCCAAGCAAGGTAACAGCAATTTTGGAATCCTACCACTCATGAAGCAAAGGCGGGGATTATTTTACAGGTGAAGGTACAAATTATTGCATTAAATCAAAAAGGAATAAGTATCTTATTCATTATTTTTGTTACAGAATCCTGGTGCACACTGGATGTGTAAACATAAACAAGACTAAAATAAAATGTCCAAGTTTGGATTGACCTTTCAACAATTCATTGTATGTTTGTAGTAGTGAGTCGTTCAATAACAGACATTCAAAAGGTTTATGTTGCCTATTTCAATAATACTTGATAAATATTATGTTGATGTTTCATTTATTCAATGATTTTCATTAATTATTGGCTAATTTCACGACAAATCACCTAGAGCTATTTGCTTCAAGTCTTAAATTTTTTCAAATTTTTTTCTTGTATAGACACATAAATTATGAAATGACATTAAATTAATTTTTTCAGATTTCTTGGATGAAAACAGCCGAAGATTTTTGAAAATTTCGATATCTTTGCAAATACTGCTATCCTACGCTGCGCATCATCTGACTTATTGTCATTACTCTGTTTTTTCTGAGTTATCTGGCTCATCCAAGTGTCAGATTAAAAGCTAGTTTTTAGATCTTTCAGATTATATCAAGTAACGTTCAAAGACATGCACAGTAGAAAAGCAAATTTTAGTGTTTTATACCTTTGAATCTTGTTTTATAGAATTACCTTAGCATATACGTGGCTTGGTTAAAAAACAAAAAGGGTGTTCTTTGTAGTTTTAAAAAAATTATTTTTGAAAAAAAATTGTTCTCAGAGCCTCCTCTTTTTCTACTGTTCAATGTCTGTTGCACGTTTCTTGATATTGTAACGAGTGCAACGCATCGTCTGTTCCGGCCGTCAATGGGTTGTGGAACATTCCGGAGCCGCAGCGCAATGCACTCAACCTTCTAGTGTATTCGATGTATACCGGTATGTTCGAGCGACTTCTAGAAGAATTACATGGGGGTATATAATGGACGGCGGATAAAAGAGAGGCAGTCAACAGCAAGTCATTAACTGTGTATCACAAAATAAATAGTGAATGTAAAGATAAATATTGTATTAGAAATTCATAGTCTGTAAATAATAGTTTTTAATGGTTTATAATCATAGCGTTAATTTATAGTGTATTCATTAGTGTATAGAAATAAATATTTGTTTGTGAATAGACGATTTAAACAGCACTTGTGTTATTATTTTAAAAAGAACGTAACAGTGGTGTCAGGTGTGGGGTAGCCAGGTGTATGGCTGATGTTCCAAAACCAGCGCCCAAAGACCATGGTGGTAAATTAGTGGGTATGGTTACTAGTTCGTGCGAAGACCTTAACAGAACGGAAGTGAAAGAGGTACAGGGTTTGGTTCACCGATACCAAGATATCTTCGCTCTTGACGATAGCCAGAAGGGACGAACAGATATAGTAAAACATAAAATCAATACAGGCAACTCTATACCTGTCCGTCAGCAGCCGAGGCGTCTACCTCTAGCAAGGCGAGCAGAAGCCGAGAAGATTATTACCGATATGGAAGAACAAGGGGTCATTGAGCCATCCAGCAGTCCATGGGCATCACCGGTGGTCCTGGTCAGTAAGAAGGACGGGTCAACGAGATTTTGTGTGGACTATCGGCAGCTCAATAACGTGACCAAGAAAGACAGCTATCCCTTACCACGCATCGACGACACGTTAGATACCCTGTCTGGTTCACGATGGTTTTCAACTTTGGACTAGAAGAGTGGTTATTGGCAAGTTGAAATGGAACCTGAGACCGGGAGAAGACCGCGTTCACTATTGGTTCCGGACTATGGCAGTTTACAGTTATGCCTTTCGGTCTATGTAACGCTCCGGCCACCTTTGAGCGTCTAATGGAGACCATTCTGAGAGGGCTGTCGTGGCAGACCTGCCTGGTATACCTAGATGATGTGATTGTAGTCGGAAAATCATTCAACGAACATTTGAAAAACCTAGAGGAAGTGTTCCGAAGACTACGTGGAGCCAATCTGAAACTGAGTCCGAAAAAGTGCCACATATTCAGAAAGGAAGTGAAATATCTCGGGCACGTCGTATCACAAAATGGAGTGGCAGCCGACCCCGATAAGATTCGTGCAGTTCAAGAGTGGCCAACACAGAAAGATAAACACCAAGTTCGTAGTTTTCTTGGGTTATGTACCTACTATAGGCGTTTCGTTCCTGGGTTTGCCAATATAGCGAAGCCTCTGACAAGGCTAACTGAAGATGGACGCGAGTATGTTTGGAGCGGAGAGTGTGAAACAGCTTTCCAACAGCTGAAGCTATCCACGGACAGAAGGGAAATTCATACTTGACACAGATGCAAGTAATCTGGCCATTGGGGGTGTACTTTCTCAGATACAGGATGGACAAGAAAAGGTCATCGGCTATTTTAGTAAGGTTTTGTCTAAAGCCGAAAGGAATTATTGTGTGACCAGAAAAGAACTATTGGCCGTCGTGAAGTCCGTTGAGCACTTTTACAAATACTTGTACGGATGGAAGTTTTTATTGAGGACGGACCATGCAGCGTTGAAATGGCTTCTACAATTCCGTAATCCTGAAGGCCAGGTCGCAAGGTGGATCGAACGATTACAAGGATACGACTTTGACACCGAACATCGAGCGGGCACTAGTCATCGAAATGCCGATGCTCTTTCAAGAAGACCCTGTCCAACGGATTGCCGTCATTGCTCTCGTTTGGAAGAGAGGGTTTGCCAAGTATTAAGGACTACCATCGTCAACGACAATTGGTTGCCGGAAGAATTGCAACGACAGCAGGAGGCTGATCCCGAACTAAAAATGGTACTGGAATGGAAGCGCGTGGGAAAAAGGCCTGCCTGGGAGGCCGTCAGCCCTTTCAATAGAACGCTCAAAGCATATTGGGCCCAATGGGAGTCCTTGAAGGTGGAAGACGATCTCCTGAAGCGAGTACTGGAGAGTGAAGATGGCACCACCATTAGGTCTCAGTTCGTGGTTCCAAGAAGCCGAGTGGCTACAGTATTGCGACATCTCCATGACGGTGCCTCAGGAGGACACTTCGGTGTGAAAAAGACTTTGGAGAAAGTTAGGGAGCGTTTTTATTGGGTCAACTGTAAAGAAGACGTGAAGGAGTGGTGCCGGAAATGTGAACTATGTGCCACTGGTAACGGACCCTTGGGGAAACGAAGAGCACCTATGAGGCAGTACAATGTGGGTAGTCCTCTGGAAAGAATAGCCATAGATATTGCCGGACCATTTCCCGAAACCGACGATGGGAATAAATACATATTAGTGGCAATGGACTATTTTACCAAATGGCCAGAAGCATATGCCCTACCAAACCAGGAAGCTGCGACTGTTGCTGACGTACTAGTCAAAGAGTTTTTCAGTCGCTTCGGAGTGCCCATGGAGCTGCATTCGGATCAAGGCCGCAATTTTGAGTCTGTACTCTTTGGAGAAGTCTGTCGATTGTTGGGCATTCGCAAGACTCGGACCACACCGTTACATCCGCAGTCCGATGGAATGGTAGAACGCATGAATCGGACAATGGGCAAATATTTGGCCAAGGTCGTCTCCGATCATCAACGAGACTGGGACCAATACCTGCATCTGTTCCTGATGGCTTATCGTGCATCGGTCCACGAAACAACCGGTCAGTCACCAGCGTCTGTGATGTTTGGACGCGAGTTACGGTTACCGTGTGATCTGGAATTTGGGTCTCCACCTATAGAGCAGGAGGTAGCCGGGAATGATTATGTCATCAACTTAAAGAAGAAGTTGGAGGATATTCACGACCGAACCCGAAATAATAGTCGAATCGCGAGTGACCGGATGAAGGCTACGTACGATGTGAGAGCCCAAGAAGGAGGGTTTCAACCTGGAGAGCTTGTCTGGTTATACAACTCGCAAAGGCGTCGTGGCTATTCTCCAAAGTTACAGCGAAATTGGGAGGGTCCATACCAGGTGAAGAAACGAATAAATGACTTGATTTATCGCATCCAGAAATTGCCAAGGGGGAAACCAAAGGTGGTACACTCCAATCGTCTGGCGCACTATGAGGGAAATAATGACGCAGTCCCGGATCGGAAAGATGAGGCTGAGGTGGCTATCAATACCGTAAGGCCTGAAGATGATCAGCCAACCTTTAGAGAATTTATGGCTGCGTTCTCTGGAACTAGAAAAGTGCGATTCGGAGTCACGACTGAGACGCAACAAGATCTCTTCCGGGTCCCTGGTGATTATTCCATTGTCCACTGTGTCTCCGCGGATCTCCGTATGTCCAGGGGGATCGCAGTAGTGTTTAGAAATAAATTTGGACGGCTGAATGAACTTCGAGAACAAAATCCCTCTGTTGGTAAATCCTTACGCTTGCCTGATCATGACCGATCCATTTACTACTTGGTAACCAAGCAGTTTTACTACCAGAAACCGAGTTACGCCGACTTGTGGAGGGCACTATGGAATTTAAGGATCGAGTTGCTTACCAGGGGAATTAACAAATTGGCAGTTCCCAAACTCGGCTGTGGGCGGGACCAGCTGGATTGGAGAATCGTTAGAAACATGCTGGAAGTTGTCTTTAGAGGTACTGACGTCAAGATCTTCGTCTGCAGTTTTGACCCACAGCCCGCATTAAGGCCAACGAAGAGTGTAGACTGTTATTTCTACCGTAATGGAACGTGTAGTCGAGGTGAAGACTGTCGATATCGTCATGACCCATTCTACAGGAACCAGAGCATAAAACCTGTTCTGGGACAGAACAGACTTGAAGAGGGGGGCAGTGTAACGAGTGCAACGCATCGTCTGTTCCGGCCGTCAATGGGTTGTGGAACATTCCGGAGCCGCAGCGCAATGCACTCAACCTTCTAGTGTATTCGATGTATACCGGTATGTTCGAGCGACTTCTAGAAAAATTACATGGGGGTATATAATCGACGGCGGATAAAAGAGAGGCAGTCAACAGCAAGTCATTAACTGTGTATCACAAAATAAATAGTGAATGTAAAGATAAATATTGTATTAGAAATTCATAGTCTGTAAATAATAGTTTTTAATGGTTTATAATCATAGCGTTAATTTATAGTGTATTCATTAGTGTATAGAAATAAATATTTGTTTGTGAATAGACGATTTAAACAGCACTTGTGTTATTATTTTAAAAATAACGTAACAATATAATCTGAAAGATCCAAAAACTAGTTTTAATCTGATACCTGAATTAGCCAGATAACATAAAAAATAAGGGAGTTATGACAATTTTAGCCAGATGATGCAAAGTGTGGACAGGGACGAACCTAAGGAGTTTTTTTGGAGGGGGTAACCTTAAAATTGCCAACTTATTAAGATGAAAATACCAACTACTAGTAAGAAAATATTTTTATTTGTACCTAACATTATATGAAGCAAAATTAGTATAAAACTTATTTTTATTTAAAACTCTCCAACGTGTACTATGTATGGCAATTAGATTAAATTTAAAAAAAATAAATTGTTTTGGACACATTTTCTTATCTTCTCATTTTTCTCAAATTGTGAAATTGCCAACTCTCGCTCAAAATTATCAACTTTGAGGGGGGAGCTTCCCTTCCCACCCCCCCATGGGTTCGTTCCTTAGTGTGGGATAGCAGTATTTTCACCCAAAAAATTAGTTTAATGTCATTTCATAATTCAAGGGCATCTGATCAGAGGGGCGAATTGTGATTTTTTTGTAAGTCATTAATCTGGTCATACAAAACATTCGCCTGTTTTGAGAGACAAAAGATCACAAATTTGGTGATACGCCCCTCTAATCTGATGCCCTCGAATGTATCTATGCAAGGAAAAAATGTGAACAAAATCTGAGATATCGAAGCACGGTCATGTTTTAAAATTAGGTGATTTGGCATGAAATTAGCCTATTACTAATGTAGAAAAATGTTTTGTATCTGTAAATTTGAAATAAAACACATTAAAGGTAAATCAGATGTTTTATTGTCTAAAAAGAATGGTGAAGTTTTGTGAACAAAACATGATTTCATTCAATTTTTATAAATAATTAAAAGAAGTAACAATCAATTCTATTAACAATTTGATTTAGTTGTGACATGCATACTTTAATTATGAATATTTTGCTTGCCTTGAGGTAAATAATAATTTAATTTCTTTTAAACTAGCCAACCTTGCAATAAAATTTTCATTAATGTAAAAGAACAAAAAATTTGGTTGTTACAAATAATCTCGAATTATGAAGAAATAATCCAAAGAATGAAACAATTCTGAAGCATACTTACGGGAAGACGGCCTACATTTCCTACAACCTAAGATTTAGTTGATCTAAATAATTAGTTCTATGTTACAACTATTTTACTTATGTTATGGCAAATAAGCCATAGGTTGTAGGAATTATATTTAGTTCTGTGAAACAAACAATATATTTGACTTAACTTTCCGCTTTGTTTCTTTAGAAACACTTCTATTTCAGTTACATAATTCTTGACTCTACTAAATTATTGCTTAATTGTAATATCGAACTTAAGCCTTTGGTTCATATAACTGTATCTTTCTTTCGCCGTATCCAACTTTAGTATTTGTTTACCTCAAATAAATTTTAGTTACATCTAATAAACCTTTTTCTCAGTGTACGCACTATGGCTGGAAACGTTCAAAAATCGGCATTAATTATTATTTTCACACAAAATACTTTAATATGCTACTTTTCTCTAATGACATAACGTATAAATGATATTTCTATATATTTTTCGGAAAAAACAACCATGGCGTCAACCATAAAAGCAAATACAAAAGCAATTCGTCTTCAGTTTTACCTTTTGTGAGAAAAGATATATCGTCTGCATAAAGACATGCACCATAACTTTTTAAGCTGTATAATAAATCATTTACATACACTATTAAGAGGGTAAGCCCTACCACGGAACCTTGCGGGACACCGCAGGAAACCTTTTTTGTTTGTGACCGGCTTCCATTCCAATCAACAATCTGCTCTCTATTCTACAGGTAAGATTTTATTAGTTCATATGTTGTTCCTCTAACTCCATAATGATACAATTTTTGTAAAAGCTGTTTGTGAGGGACGGTGTCGAAAGGTGCTAAGATCGCATAATGGCGTTTGTACAATTCTTCATTGTCAATCGCAGAGAATGTTTTTGTTAACCCCCTCGCGCCCAGGCTTATTTACAGGTGGGAAATTCTTGTTTCGTGCGCCGACGAAAATCTACCTGAACGTTTCTCGTTTCGTGCGGAATTAAAATGATGACGTTAATGACTTCTTATTTCGTGCGTTATTACCTGCACATGTTTACCTGATCTTATCTGAATATCATGTATAATATCAACTTTAATATTCTACACTTCACAGAGTCAGCTAAAAAGTAAGCAAATTCCTCTCTCTTTGGTAGTTTCTTTTACTTAAGCATCATTTGTTTACCATTAGTAGCGCTAAAAAACAAACGGAAACTTTACTCAATTTAGAATATTGATGGATAATACAGATTTACATACCTACTTTGTTATGTACTGCTAATATTATCTGCAATTTCCTTGAAATTCATAACATAACTAAATTTGCAATGTGAAACAGCAATTCATAATATACAGGATTTAAAGAAACACTAATATGGAAAAACCTTACTTTCCTTAAGTGTCGATGTGGATGCTTTGTAAATTGCCATCTGTTAAAGCTGATACATTTTTATTCTTAATATCTAATAAATTTCTTATTTATATGTACTTATCCATTATTATTTCTCTTTTATTAATTAGGATCTAAAAGTAGCTAAAATAGATAGCTTTAGTTTAGAAAATCAATATAATTGATGAAGCAATCGAACTGGTTTAAAAAAATCCCATGATTATTTAAATAATTATAAGAATAATTATTTACTCGTATCTGGTCTAAACTAATAATTCTTATAATAGGTACTTTAGATTTTTGTATTTGGTGTGAAAACATACATGAATAAAATACTGAAAAGAAAATCAACAATTTGTATGTAGAAATCTTATTTTAAAAAGTATACAAAGTCAGCTGGTAAATTTTGGGTGAGCGCACGAAACCAGAAGTCATTAGTACCGAACTTGATTGTCCATCAGGTTGACGCACGAAACGAGAAGATTTTACAGTTCCGCACGAAACGCTAACAAATCTTACAGGTTCGCAATATAATACCAGATTTAGAGAAAAAATAATCGACTTTTTCTTTGTTTGTGTTTTTATACGTATTGTTGTTTCCCTACACTCCCACACATCCTACACAAGAGGTCAATTTTTTCGAAAAAATTATATAAAATACTCCATAGGTGTTGCCATAGGGTTCAAAAAAGGTATTTTATTAGACATAGTTACTACCAGCCAGGAATGTGCAATGAGTAGTGTGGTAGCTAGCGCGTAATGCATTAAGGTGCGAATAGACGAACGCGCCAAACCTGTAATGCAACATGAAACAAACTTACTGTTTGTTCATGTAAACAGGCCTGCGAACACGCGCCGCACCGATACTACAACGGTGTGCAACGATGCATTTTCTGTGGGTTTTTGAAGCGAACACAAAGGAATTCCTCGGCGCAGTGTGGACGTAAACACGTAAAAAATTGTCGCTATTTATTTGTCGAAGCGCGCTAAGGAGAAACAACCTGTTTTGCTTTTCATCTATTTCGTTTTTCAAGAGGTATATATTGTCCGCGCGAGCCAACACGTTCTCTCATAATTGAGAAGGGTGAGGTGCAGGATCCACCGATGCATTGGTACTATATGATATAATACTATGTCACTCGCACTACCCATCAACTACCAATCTAAGTCAGGCGACCTAAAGTGTTGGCGTCGGAGGACTACTTAACTCGTGCGGAAAATACCTTTTAAGACGTTTAATAACACAACGACGTCATCAAGATTTTTTGAATGCTCATAGCTCCTGTATTTTGCATGATGTTTTTACAAAGACATATTATAAATATAACTATATTATATTTTAATTAGTTATTCCATGACTTAAGAGGGCCTTTGAAGATAGTGTAATAACAACAATGAATCTTTATTTTGTCGACAACAAATATTGTATAGAACAAGTCAAGTACAAACGGACAAATATTAAAAACAAATACAATTATTAACAGTTATATTAATTGATTATCACATAAGAATTCATTAAAAGTATAATATGGTTTAGCAAGTAACATTTTTTTAATTTCTTTTTTGAAACTTTTAATATTTAACATTTTAATATTATTAGGCTATTTGTTAAAGCATATTACAGCTCAATATATGTATAATAGGACCTTTTTCATACAATGATGTTCTACTTAGTGGTATCTCTAAAGTATTATAATTTCTAGTGTTATAGCGATTGTTCGATAGTTTTTTAATATTGTGCAATTTATTTTTAGCAGTTACAATAAAATATGAAAAATAAATATGCAAGTAACAGTCATAATTTTAAGTTCAATAAATATTTGTGACATGAAGTAGTATAACTACTAATACCCCTAATAAATCGTATGGCTCTTTTTTTGGATTTTGAAAACTCTAGCAACATCGGAAGACACACCACCCAAGCTATTATTCCATAACTAATAATAGAATGTATTACGTAAGTAAAGTAGTAAGTTCTAGTAACAGATAGTTTCTTATTAACTGGGTTGCGTCTTATCTAAACAGTAGAAAACAATATGTACATTATTCAGGCTCTAAATCAGCATCATATCTTGCAATGTCTGGTGTACCTCAAGGGTCAAATCTAGGTCCATTGCTTTTTATTAATGATCTGCCTAACTACGTTAAGAATTCTAAATGTTTGTTACATGCAGATGATCTGAAAATTTTCAGAAACATTAAAACTATTGATGATGCTAACTTACTGCAAAAAGATATTGATGAATTGCTTCGTTGGTCTAAAAACAATAAATTATCATTCAATGTCTCTAAATGTTCAGCAATGACGTTTTCATTAAAAAATCAGGTCTTAATAATAATAATAATAATAATAATTGCTACAACCCATAGCCTGGAAACCAGGCCCCAGAAGCTATAAGCTTGTGCGGGAGGGAGGGAGCGATTATTATTATTACGTAGGCCCTAAGTGCGGGTACAGCCGACTTACAGATGGAACAGCGCAAATTTGGAACAGCGCAACGGAACAACGTTTATAAATACTGATTTCTTATCATTTAAGTATAATTTATTATTACTATTGTTACAATTTTTCTTTAAAGGCTTTTCCCCAGTTCAATTTCACTTAATGTTTAACCTAAAATTTTAGTTTCTTAAAAGGCTTTTCTCTAGTGTGTTTATCATATTTCTGTCATTCCAAATACGGTAGTGTTTATGGGCACACCGTTCTATTGGCTTTCCCTTATTTGGTAATATTTCTGTTCAGGCTACCTCATTGGTAAATTCAGCTTTATCTCGGTTTTCTTGAACTTGTTGATAAGATAATCACTTTTGTCCATTTAAAAAGGCAGTTGTAATTTGACTTGCAAATAGAGTGTTTACTTCATTCCAGTTTTAGGAAATTTTTTATGATTTCTCTCTTTATGAGTTTATTGTGGAATGTGGTGAAATACCTGGTGATCAGTTTTCACAGTGGTGATTGTTATATCACAGGAATCCAACTTGTTGGTCTTTTAAGCTCTACTGCAAGGAATACTTTTCAATACAAATACAACAAGAGGTGATATTCCACCCGTATGTAACGTTTTAAAGCCGATGAAAACATCTTTTCCGGTTGTTTTTTTCCGGCATCTAGCCTTACCTCCATCTTCACGACCTGGTTATAGCTGAGTGCTTCCTATAATCAAAATATTTTTACCAGCTACCAACAAGAGTACAAAGAAGACAAACCAACACCAACACAGAACTTAACACCTAACAAGATACAGCTTCGTCCTTCCTAACTTTTAGGTTATGTAACAACATAAATTCATTTTTAACAATTATATTAAAAGCGCAGTTGCCACTTTTACCGTATTACTTTTCTGCAGAAAGCGTAAGTTTGATTCAGATTTAGATTGATTTCAATTTAGTTAGGATGTGTAATTAAATTATTGTTATTTTGATCAAATATTTAAATTTATTGAATGTATAATTGTTTAAGATTTCTGATTTCATAATATTTTTACTTTTTTATTATTAGGGATTTATTTACGAATAGTAGTGTGTTCTGTATAATCATTGCATTTGGTGCGTGGTATGAACCACACAATTATTTTTTTATCTATTAGAATAAATAACTTTCTGTTTCTTTTGTATCGGTGCCTTTTATTTTTATCAACGCTTGTGCTGAGTTCAAACGGCGGCTGCTATCTTAGAGCAGACGTTTGCCGGACCCAAAGATTCAGTCAGCTTAAGGTTAATGTTTTGTGTAATAAATTTTAATATAGCTGGGACTTCTTTTAACACCGTGGGCTAGCCGGTCAGGAAGTTCCTGTTATACTATAACACTTATTCAAAGCAATAATTATATCTTGCGCTTAATATATTCTGATCCTATTTACAAGTGATGTTACAATTGAGTTACATATATTGAAGTCAGTTGTATAAATTAAATAGAGTAAAGGAGAATTCAGAACTGAACCCTGAGCCACACCACTTTTAAAGTCCACAGATCAGAGCCTAGTCTAATCATTAGACTGATAATTATCAATTTCAACAACATGAGTTCTTCCCTCAAGATAGGTCAGGAACCACTTCAATGGTATACCTGTAATACCAAGAGCTGAGAGTTTGGATATATTATAGTCCACAAGGTCGAAAGCATTAAATCGAGAAATACGCCAAGACAGTCTTTCTTTTCATCAATACTCTTGTGTAGATTATTAAGAAATTCTATTATTGCAGAGATGGTCGATCTCCCTGCAACAATCCCATGCTGGTTACTATAAAATAGGGAGTATTTGTTAAAAAAATACCAATTGTTTAGCAACAATCTTCTCCATTACTTTAGAAAATGTACTTAGCATAGACAATGGTCTGTAGTTCTCAACTTTAGTAGTATCTTCATTTTTATATAAAGGTAAAATCTTTGTGCACTTCAAAAGTTCAGGAAACTTACCACTTGCAAACGAATTATTAATTATAATTGTTGTGATCTTAACCTTTTCTTATTTGAAAAGAACCCAAAATCAGATTTTGACTCCTTTCATCAGATTTTTTTGCAGAGCAGGGGTCAACTGTTCTTACATACTTGCTTCCACTTAACATGTTTAATGAGCCCCACCCAATTTTGGCCTTCATAAAAATCTTCCCGGTATAAATTGGGAAAAACAAGGAAAAATAAGAAATAAAAGAGAACTACTTAAGAATCGTTGTGTTTATTATAATTAAAAATTGTTTGCTTTTAAATTACTCGCTACAATAAATTGCAATAATATGTTAATTTCAATAATAATTATCTACTATTTTGAATATAACTGTTGTTGAATAGTAATAAAAAATACTTGTGATATAGCGCTATACCTCAAGCTAGCAAAGGTAGGTGACCCATGCATTTAATTTAGAAAATTTTATTATTGATAATGTTTTTTATTCTAGCTACTCTTAATTATCTTAATGTTATACCCAACCAAATCGATATTTAATAAAAAATAGAATGTGCATTTAATGGTATGCATATAAATTAAACTTCATACAAAAGGAAAAATCTCACTTGATGATCTTGCGACCCAGTCGGAAAAACCTTGGACCTTTGGATTGATTAACGATTTTGAACAATCAGGATACAGGATATTGCAGATTGCAAGATGTAGATTGCGAATTACAGATTCCAGATTGCAAGATACCAGGGTGTACTCAAATATCTCATTATGAGTGTAAAAGTTGAAATTAAAATTCCTTATTGTTTGGTCGCAACAAATCTGGAGGAAAGAATTAAAATATATGACGTTCTAATACGTTATAATTTTTTATTAAATAAACAAAACAAATCAACTATGTGTTTTTTTACGATTGACTCACCTGCAACTTGCGGATGACCAAACTTAAAATTATGAATGTTATTTAATTAATTTTACGAACTTCACAAATCTTCATTCTTAATCTTCATAAATCTCAATTATTATCCGAGGCGCGCACACTCGCCTTGATTTGAGTAATCTTAAAGGTGTATTTTGAATGTTGTTAATAAAATTGTATTCATAAATAAATGAAAACATTAAATATATAATTTAGTGCAAATTTAATGTTACATTGTTAGTGGTTTGCATAATTCATTAACACAATGTTTTAATAAAACTGAAGTAATTTCATCTAACCCACAAGAATAAGTGGTTTTAAGTTCGTTAATAATATTAAAAACTTCAGTTTCTGTTATAGGTGATAAAAAATAAGCTATGTTCATTTACACCCAAAGCATCAGGATTAATTAATATTGTTTCTCCTCGTAACACTGCTTTCTGATGCTAAATGTTTGTTTCTGCCAATTACAGCCTTACATAGAGCCTTTTTATAACTAATCGGGGCGTAAGCCGAGTGCGGAAATCACACGAGT
This sequence comes from Agrypnus murinus, assembly GCA_929113105.1. Classification (NCBI taxonomy): domain Eukaryota; kingdom Metazoa; phylum Arthropoda; class Insecta; order Coleoptera; family Elateridae; genus Agrypnus; species Agrypnus murinus. The sequence goes on along the minus strand of OV816024.1, from coordinate 223,807,387 downwards.
GCAGAAAAGTCACTTTTCAACGTGTAATGTACAATATTTTTCCTACAACCCCTTCAAATTTCAAATGTTTAAAAAATGTAGATTTTTTAAATTTTCAAGAATATAATTTTTGAAGATTTTAAAGCAAAATTTTTATGGTTAGGTTTAACAAAAAAAATCACACTTAAAGCTAATTTTCTTAAGCCATTTATTTTTAGGATATAAAGTTTAATTTTCTAAACAACTTAGTTTTACAATATGAATAATTATAACGAGATTTCTATCAAAACATTTCCAGAAAAATAAAATTAAGTTATCTTGATAACTTAATTTTATTTTTCTGGAGCTGAATAAAGTTAAATGTAAAAGTATTGTTATGACAATTGTTAAAGTGAATGGGTGTTTGTTAACATTTTATTTAATAGATTCTTTTACTAAATATAAATTTCAATTTTAAAAAATCATATTTTCATAACATTTAAACATAGTATAAAATTAAACCTTGGGTTTAGCAGCAAAGTTAATTAAATGAATTACTATTACAATTTATAATATAATTTGAGAGGCACATAATTTATTTTTTCTTTATATTTAATAATATCTTCATAATTAACAAATATAACTTCAACTATTTTAATAACATAATGCCATGTGTGAAAGAGGTTGCCTAACTAAATTATTACTTTTATTTTTCTCCCATTTGGCATCGCTGATTTTAATCTTGGCACACTTGCTTCAATAATTTTCGTGTATTATAGTGAGGTTATGTTAGGTGTAATCTATTAGATATTTCTTTTTGATAGCTAGAATAACTAATTAAACAAAAATTTAAGTTATATTTATAAGAAAAGAATAGATTCATAATGGTTAAAATGCTTCTCAAAATTGGATTAAACATTAATGTCATTATTTTAATGTAAACAAAATTCATGGATTTCTAGGTATTGCTTAGCGTGACGTATTTTCATAACACACACGTGTGTTATGTTCCTAACATACGCGTGTTATATGACTCACTTTCTTAATGTCGGTAGCGTTTGCTATTGTTCACTTTCGTATGGGGTCGTAGGAAATAGAATTTTACAGTCGAGTAAGATGTTACATGGATGGATGTTAGATGGAATATCAAAACGAGACTGTAAGACCATTTCCAGGACGTATGACGTAATGCGTTTTATTTCATACTGCAATTATTGGAATATTGGTTTAATTTAAAAAAAATTATATAAAATAAATTTCCGAATGCAAAATATGGACATCTATGAAGAACGAGTTTCCATGGTAACTGATTACGTACTAAAACATTGTCCAGTTGATTGATTGTATTTGCGTCCGGTAAAATTTTTTTTCGCCTACCTGATCAGAAAGTGCTTTTTAAATGTCCTGTTTTGAGGGCAGTTAAGGCTTCTTTGCGGGCCTCTTATGTCAAACTTTTTACTGCCCTCTTATGTCAAATACATAACCTCTACACTACTACTAGATGAAACCACGATTTATTTATGTTAAGTTGGAGATACTGTAAAAATTGTAATTGTTTTTTAAATTGTCATACTTTGACCACTCCTGTGCATTATCCTAAAAAGATTTTAATCAAAAAATGAAATCATTAGTTTTTAACATTAAAAATATAACTCATTCGTAAAACTTTTAGCAACAGAATATGACGGAAAATGTAATTTCAAACATATTTTTACATAACCTTTAAAAATATAAAAAACATACGTCAAATTTTTCTAGGCTTCTTAGATCATAACTTTGATTTTCATGTCTTCGTCGATAAATTTGTCGTTTGTTTTTTTCTTTTCACAGTGTCATTGTATGTATAAATGGAGGTTGTGACAATTAATTAATAAAAAGAAAATTGTAATTTCAATAAATTATACAATGATAGATTAATTACTCATCCTAATTAAATGTCATATCCTGTTCCTTTTATTTACCAATAATAATGAAAACATTTACTATACGGCCGTGTTGTATGTAGTGTAATGATTATTAGGTTAATTTAGTTAATAAATTGCTAAAAACGTCTGGCGTTATTTTCATTTTCATTCATTCCCTCTAACATATGCCTATTTAATTTACTAATAAGTTACGTTACTGTTTAACTTTTGGAATTCTTTTTTAAACTTTCAAACAGGTAGGCGAAAAACTTTTGTATGTCACTCGGACCGAAAAGCATTTGTAGCCCTAAGTTGTCCGCTGCCCTCGCTACGCTACGCTTCGCTCGGGCATCAAACAACTGCGGGCTACAAATGCTAATTTTCTGCCCTTGAGACACAATATACTATTACCTGTCCAGAGTCCAGACCACTTGATTTTAATGGTCGGTTAGCGTAGTCCGTTATGAAATATTTAAAAATATCTCATCTTGCCAAAGGTTTGTAAATTTTGTAAGCAACACATTGGGGAAGAATCTTTTTATATGTACTGAAATTACCAATAACCATTGCTCCAGCAGCAACGTGGTTTTGAAACAATTAATTTTTTACCCATTCTAGTGTTTTCAGTTTACGTTACATTGGTTCGCAAGAAACAAGTTTTAATGTAATTTATAATTTCAAGACTAAATTAACACTTGAAATGAATTTTTCAATATAAATTTTAAATAAGTTCCTTAATAACATCCATTTTCTCTAGAGTAGCACTCGCCTTTTTAGATATTCCATTTGTGGCAAATTGAAAAGGGTTGTTATTTGCAGTCGAATGCACTTGAAATAGTGTTTTCCAATTCAGCTTCTGCATTAATTTACATAAGGAAAACAAGTCCTTATTCTGTTATATAAAACTATCTTTAGAAAATCTCTTACAATGATTAGTCTTGAAAGATGCATAGTGTTTTGCAAAGTGAATCAATGACAAATTGTAATATATTAAGTAAATAAGATTCTAATAGGATAATTTAGAAATAAATATGATAATTTGTATATACATATAACGATAATTTCGTATTGCTTAGTTAATCTTTGTACAAAGGTTCAATCCTTTATTATTTCCTTTACAAACTTAGGTTACTTTAAGTGCCTACAAAGTACCCTTATAAACCATGTTATGAGTCACCCCTTTTTTAATATAAAAGATAACTGTAATACGTCAGATTCTGATTCATAAGCTTAATATTTGTTAAATATTGTAATTTCAATACAGATAGTAGCTTATTTTAAAAACCTTTTTTTAAAGAAGGTCCCATAAAAGACTAGAAGGTATTGAGGTTAGGTCATTCTTCTGTGCATCACCAAGGATGTACAGTCATTAGCAAATGTCTTGTCCCGAGCAGGCAACACATTTAACAATTCTGGTAAAAGAAGCGACGTACGTTTCGGAGCATAGTTTCTTTTGTTTACAAACAACACAGCAAATATAACCAGTTTTAAAGGTTGCTACCCTACCTAGAGTGGCTTTGTATAACAACAATAGAGTAATAAAAACTGCTACATTCAAGTGAGTTTCTTATTTTACTGGAATACAAAACAGCCGTTTCACTTCTACTATCGTTTCTTCTATTTTAAGAAATAAATATCGTATGCTTTTTTCTACTTTATTATAAACTCTATTAATTTATGTACGAGTTTGATTTGTTTATTTACAAAGTTTAATTATTTTGTAAACACTAAATTTTTAGTACTAACTATAATCAGTTTTTATTGTAAAAATTAGTAAAAATAATAAATAATCAAAACTAATGATCATTCCCGGAGTTTCCAAAGTAGAATCAGATTGGGCATACAAACAAGGCATATTGAAACATTAAGGGCCGGTTTATTCACCTTCAGGTAAAATTCCCAGTAGTTGCCGGTCAAATAAATGAAGTTTAATAATAAATATAGTTTGGGTATATTCACATGATTATATCGTGAAAGTAGTTACTGGAATGTTTATGAGAAAGTTTGTACTTAGGTAATACATGCAAGAGAGACATGGGTAATTGACAGAATAAGCTGTTTTAGAGAGAAAAAATAAACCCATTGGCTAATCTACTTAAATGGAGGCGGGATTTAAAAAATCTGTAATCTTTCACAAATATTTTTTAAAAATTTTAGGTAAACAGATATTAATGATATATATATATGAACTAAGGTTCTATGCTTTGCCAAGGGATTTCTTAATTTTTGTTTTGTAACTGTTTTGTTTTTAGCAGTTACTATATCTATGTTTCTAGTTTTTTCTTAGTTTGTATTATTTTTATTAAAACAACTGAATATTTAATAACTTTTTAAAATTTTAACGTATATACATAAATAGATGCCTACTTTATTTTTATTTATCGCTTACATTAATTTCTGCGATTATTTAATTATCTAAAATACTCCTAAACCTCTATTTTTTGATGATTGTTTTCATTATTACTTTCGTTTAGTTATTTTTTTATTAAAGGTAAAGAATGAAACATAAACACTCTATATAGCTTTGTTTAACTAGTAGATACTTCCATTTAAAAGTACTATTTTATAAAGTGTGTCAAATAAATTTTGAATAGAATGAGTGACAAGAGTTTTTACAAGCGTGTTTTCAAAACAAGCTTTAAAGAATTTAAATATCTTGCCAAGGTAGTTGTCCATCTCTGTTTAATTCGGTCTCTTTCGTACACAGTATAAGGGGTATTTCGATTCTTAAAGCAGCAACGCCCTTACTCGGGACAAGACATTTGCTAAAGACTGTACAACATCACTTAAGGTCATTTCGGTTACTATAGTATTTTTAAAATATTTCTGGAAACTTTAAAGTTTTATAATAACCCTTACAGTAGCTTTATGGCACTTAAGGATGTATATAGTGAACCAACAGTATTGTAATCTAGAACAGTTCTGTTCCAACACCATAGAGTGTCACTCAAATTTATATAAGATTACTGTGGGTTATATTATAGTTTTCATTGTTTATTAACTTCTGTCATGACAGTATATGTCAAAGTAAAAGATACACTTTACATGGACATTATATAAAATTGAATATTTAACTTATTATAACAAATCTCAGATAAAAATTATCATTCGTTCAACGTACTCGTATAGAGTAACAATTTAATCAAACTTTTTTGAATAAACGTTGAAAAAATACATTACAATTTTCAAATCGGTAAATTAAAATTTATTATTACTGGATAATTTTAAATGTCGTTTTAGTTTATGAAGGTAAGTTATTTATGTTTGCAGTTAAACAAATTCCGCAATAAAATTTAGACCTATACTTGTACGAATATTTTACAAATAAAATATTGTAACGTTCTTTTTAAATAATACTAAAGGTGCTGTTTTAATTGTCTATTATCAAGAGAAAATATTTACACTAACACTAATTACACACAACTATAAAGTATTAACAAACTTAGAATAATTTAATTACACAAATACTTATTTCAACCAGATTTATATTACACTATTTTATATATACACATTTATCTTCTCCTACCACACGATGCGCGTATTTAATTAACTCGTTGTTGACTGGTTGATTCCTTTCGCGGTGGCGCTTATATGCACTATACAAGACTGCGGGAACGCGTTAGAACTTACTCGCGTATTGTGCCTCGTCCACTGCAGCAGCCGTCGACGCGCCGAACATTCGAGATTTGCGGCGGAATATCCGGGCCATTTATTACAGTATGTAATTATGTACATATTTCACGCCTAATATTCTTATTTTATTAAACGAACAAAATAGAATGTCAACTAAGAATCTTAGAGTGGAAGCCAGAAAGCGAAGCAATATCATATTACAAATAAGTGTCAAAGAGAGAAAAAAATGTAATGGCGGGATGAAACCAGTAACGAGAATTTCGTAACCAAGATATTACCAACATCATTATAAGTAAAGTTTGTAAAAGTAACCGCAACATATATAAAACTGCATTTTATGACTAAAGATTTGTAATTAAATTGCAGTTATACCATACAGAGTTATACAGTAGTAACGGAAACGTTCTTGTTGCTACTGTTTATAACCTCTGAAGTTACATACCGTTACTATGCAAAAGTGTTCGAAGCCCTTATAAACTGTCCCGTTTAAGATATTTAAGTAGAAACAAGAAAAACAAAGATATTGCCGTAACAAAATTATATAATTTAAAGATATATAAACTTAGTGGACGTAACTTTGTGGTTACTATTACACAAATAAAAATGCTTGTTGGGAGACTACCTTAGATTTAAGAGAAATTTAAAAAATAGAGAGTATACCATGACGTCATGCCTTTGAGGACACGAAAATTGTCGAGATTTGAAATGTTCCACGTGAATAATAAGTAGTTATCATTACATTCGCTATAAGTATCACTATTCTACCTCTATTATCTCCACAGGGTGAACAGACAAGCAGTCACTCGAGGTGTCGGACTCCATTAGTATCCGAGACTAGCACAGAGGATAGAGGTTTGGGCAGTCGTTAGATGTGTCGGGGAGCACTAGGATCCGAGACTAGCTTGTGGGCAGACCACACCGCGTTCACCCTTAGAACTGGTTGTTGTCTACCCAATCCCAGGCTTGTCTTATCCCTGCCTTTTAAAGATTTGATTTCGAGCACGCAACAAGTTGTATGCCTTTGTTTGTTTGCGGTGACCCGGTG